>CAMTDV010000006.1:48236630-50787885 GCA_947069175.1 Scalesia atractyloides | reverse complement strand
GTAGCGTGGTGCTAGCTTGCCCTTCTGGCCAAAACGAATCACTCCCTTCCACAGTGATACTTTTAAAAGTACTTGATCACCAATGTCAAACTCCAAGGGCTTTCGTCGTTTGTCTGCATAACTCTTTTGACGACTTTGAGCCACTTAAAGATTGTTTCGAATTTGAATGACCTTGTCGGTTGTTTCTTGAATTAATTCTGGACCAGTGATTTGTGATTCCCCAATTTCGTGCCAACATACTGGAGATCGGCACTTACGACCATATAAAGCTTCGAAAGGAGCCATGCCGATACTTGATTTGTGATTTTCCCGTGATTGCGAGTTCTGAGTGCACGGTGATCTCTGGTTTTGAATTCGGGTTTACTTTAAGTATTATTTATTTCAGTATTGTCACAAAGAAAGCATGTGGCGGAGTGGTGTGTTGTGTGTTTGTGCATGCGGGTGACCGGGTTCGAAACCCGGCGTCTCCATTATTTTTTTATTCACTATTTTTTTGTTATTTAATAATTATGGTTTAAAATTCTAATATATATATTAATTATGTATTGTTTAAAATTTATCTGAGCAATAAATACGCAACGAAAAATTATAACTGAGTATTTGATTAATAAACGAAGCGGGTTTGAAAACCCGTTTTTCGACGAATGTTACAAGTGATAACAAGCATGCTGACGCATTGAGTAAGCTTGCAGCCATAAGTTTCCAACATCTGGCTAAAGAGGTCAGAATTGAAGTCCTACAAAATCCATCTGTTCCTCTAAAACAAGTCAACGTGGTCGAAATGGGGAGTCCATCTTGGATGTCTCCGATTATCTTGTTTTTGCAACATGGTCAGCTTCCTGACAACAAGGCGTAGGCAAGAAAGATACGGTGTAAGGCCTTAAATTACGAAATGGCAGACGGTATTTTATATCGAAAGTCATACATGGGTCCTTTATTGCGATGTGTCGATAAGCATGACGCGCAGTACTTGATCAGAGAAATCCATGAAGGATTATGTGGTATACACGCAGGACCGCGCATGGTCGTCGCTAAAGTAATGGTGGCCAGGGATGTACGTGGATGTTGTTGACACTTCGCGCAAATGCATGGCTTGCCAAAGACATGCGCCAAAAACATTGCGCCCCAAAAATCCACTTGTTCCAGTAACATCGGCATGGCCTTTCCAACAGTTGGCTATTGACCTTGTAGGTCCTTTCCCTAATGCGCCTGGTGCAGTAAAGTTCATTGTTGTTGCCGTTGATTATTTCACAAAGTGGGTCGAAGCAAAACCGTTAGCCTCGAAAATAGCTATGGTAATCCGAAAGTTTATCTGGGAGCATATTATCTGTCGTTTTTGGGTTGCCCACGCGCATCATCACAGACAATGGCTCCAATTTAGCATCTGAGGATCTGCAAAAATGGATGCAAGAGATGAACATTGAGCATGTTTTTTCCTCCGTTGCGCATCCTCAGGCGAACGGTCAGGTCGAAAGTATCAATAAGCAATTAGTTGATGGCATCAAAGCCCGCCTTGGCATGGCACGGCGTGGATGGGTAGATGAATTGCCCAGTATTCTATGGGCACATCGAACAATGCCCAAGACAAGCACGGGGAAACTCCGTTCAGCTTGGTATATGGTACGGAAGCAGTGATCCCTGCTGAGATAGGCCTCCCATCACCAAGAATGCTTAACGAAGAGCAGCGCCACTTGGATCTTGACTTGGTTGAAGAAAGACGTGAAAACGAAGCTATCTGCGAAGCAAAATATAAGTCTCAGTTGGAGAAATATTATAACAAGCGGGTGCGCGTTGGCACATTTTTACCGGGGGATTTCGTCCTCTGAGATAATGAAGCCTCCAATGCTAAAAGACCAGGTAAGCTTGCGATAAGATGGGAGGGCCCATATGTGATCAACGACGTCCTTGGCAAAGGAGCATATGCTTTGAAGCGTATGGACGACTCTAGTATCCCTCGGACCTGGACTGCCCAACAGTTGCGCAGATGCTACATGTAATCTCGGTCCTCAATGCGATTGCCTCACGCTGCACAAAGAGACTGCTTACAGTTTTTCTTACTTTTGTAATCTTAGTGACAATAGTAGCTCGATGCTTTATCAATACAATTCTATTCTGTCACTACTTATATCTACTTGTTTTTGAATATCTTGCTTACAAATGCATGCAATTACTTTGGAAATACAAAAACACTAAGGCTACTAAACAACTCATGAGCCACAAGATAACACAACAACTTACGCTCTTACACGAGTTAGCCAATTATGTTCATTTATCTATCCTAAACAAGTAATTGAACTCATGCACACATTGTAACTCAAAAGATATATTATACAAAATTCAAAGTACTTGCGCGACCGCGCACCTGTACATACAAATATTATAAATTGTCTTAAAAATATACAAAGAAGCAAAGTCATTCTACTTCGATGTCTTCGTGGCTTCTTCTTCTTCTGCTTCAGCAAATATTTCTTTCAAACGATCAAAAAAGTCATCGTGGGATGAGGCATTGTCAACCAAGTCTATAATAGGGATTTGCAATTAGTCATAATGCTCTTTAGCAGACTTAAAAGCACTAGCAGTGTTAACTCCATGGGTTGCTGAGTGACTATTGTCCCATTGTACTTTGAGCGCATGGGACATGTGTTCCGAACACTCCCTATATCCTTGCGCTTATCCATCACTCCTTGCAGCGACCATCACTTGAGCAACTGCCTCGTCAAGCTCAGTAGAATTCAAAATTGAGTTGGCAATCTACATACAAGTGCAAGGGCCAGGAGATACAAATAGTAAGCTATCAGTGTTTATGAAAATAGTTACTTACTTTGATGACTCCATACTGTTGAATCCAAGTTAGCTTGCTCATAAGGGATTCAGAAACACTCTCCGCCTTCGCGATCAGTTTCTGTGGCTTCTATCTTTTATTCACTTTCCGTTAAGCGCTGGGTCAGCTCAGCTTTCTCCACCTCATATAACTTGGCATCTTTCTTTAAGGAGTCTACCTCCGCCCTCAATAACTCCTGGTCAAGAAACATGGAAGTAAGATCAGCAATTTCTTTATCTCTAGGTAAAAGAATCATTTGCGTCTCTACCTCTTTCTATTCGCTCCTTTCACGATGAGAACGGGCTTCTTCGGCAGCCGCAACAGCATCAGTTTTCCCTTGCTTGAGTTTTGCAATCTCGTTGCGCAAAGAAAATTTTTCATTACTATCTCTTTCGCAAGCCTCCAACCAGCGCTTGCGATCGTCAGCATATTGCGCTGCTGCTGCCTCAGCCTTCTTCTTCCAACCAATGGCGGACCACTCCTCCGTCTTCTTCTCATCTTCAAATTTGTACTTCTCCGCCTTAAGATCCACCCTCATCTTCCTCACCTTCTCATTCTCAATCCCCACTTTGAATCTTTTGGATTCAAACTCGTCCCATTCTTTGTTCATGCTGCGCCATTCGCGCACGATCCGGTGAGTCACAGACGAGGCTTGCGCCGTCTCTAGCAGATAAGCTTGGTATATTTGGTCGTGAAACTGGTCTTCTTGACGCTTCACCTCTGCCGGCGGGTATATGCCCTTTTACCACTCCCTGCAAGTTTGCAGGTCGGTAAAGGTATCGCTCTGTAGTGGTTGGATCAGACTTTTGTAACCACTGCTGTGAGCTACCTCCTATCAACTGTTGGTAACCATGAGGATGCCTATTTACCCTTGGCTTAGAAGGCTTTTTGTAAGTCTCATAAGTTATAACACCTTTTGGTAATTAGGTTGGCTTTTACCTCTTGGAAACTGGTTTGATGGAGGTGCATCTGTTACTTGAATTTCTCTGTGGATAGAGGTTTGATTTAAAGCTTTGGTGACAGATGTTTCACATGATTTAAATTTTTGTTTTACAGTATTTGAACTTTCTCTTTCTAGAGCTTTTTCTCTAATCTCTTTTACCTTTTGGTGATAGGTTTTGAGATAGACACAATCTTGAGTTGGATGATTTGTTTTGTAGCAAATGGTGCATCTAGGAGATTTAGGTATAACACAAGTTTTGTTTATATCATTAGCTTTCAAAAGAAAACAATCTGCTATATCATGATTCCTCTTTTCACAAAATTTACAAAACAAGTGTTTAACCTTTTCCTTCCTTTTTCTATCAGACTTTTTGAGTGCAGATGATGTAACCTCTGCTAGCAAGTCTTTGATAGGAATTACCAATGCTTTTTGTTCTTTTATACCATCAAGAGTTGAAAAGTCCATTGGTTTGAAGTTTTCTAAGATATCACATTCATCTGACCAGCTTGGTTTAAAATGATATTTTTCAATTTCCTTTTCTTTGGTGAAACCTCTGGTTTTTCAAGAACAATTTTGTTTCCTTCTTTATCAATGATTTAATTTCTTCACCAGCCAAATTTATTGGGACTATTTCAACAAGCTCAGAGTCAATTTTTGCAGCATTTTCACAAGTATGGTCATATTCCCTAAAGCCTATACCAAACTTTATGTTGCTCTTGACTTGAGCATCAAGCATAAGCTCATAACCTTTGCAAGACTCTACCCATTTTCACAAGTGATCTGGGTAGATTCAAGCTCCTGTTTGCAAGCCTGGTATTTTTCTACCATGGTTTGGAGCTGGTCTTTGGTTATGCTTGATGCATGCCTTAGGCTACACCTTTCAGAATCTTTTTCACTTAATTTTGTTTTCAACTCTTTCACAAGTTTTTCAAATTTAAGTTCATCTTCCAAAATTTTGTTTCTCATGTTTTCATTCACCTGTTTTATGTTTGCAAAAGCAATAATGCATTTTTCAGAACATAGATCTTTTAGGATCTGAGGTGATACCTTCGAAGCAGCCATAAGAGCACAATTACATTCTTCTTCACACAACTCTGTGTCCCATGGGTCAGATAGATTATCTTTTTCAACCTCAACGGCATTCATTTCAACCACAGGTGTAACTTCTGGTGTAACCACTGCTTCATAACATTCAACCACATCAGATTTTGACTCCTGTTCCACAGACTCATCACCTTCAACTATGGTCTCAAGAGCTATAACACATAAGTTTTCATTTTCAAAATCATTTTTGGCTATGAGTGCAAAGTTTTCATCAGTTAAATCCTCAGGCAAACTACTCCAGTCAACAAAACCTTGGGTAAAGAAGCTTTGTTGTGTAACCTCTACTGGTGCAGTAGTGGTTTGAGTAGTTTGAGTGACATGTGGAGTTTGTTGCACATGCACTTGAGGTGGTGCTTGAACATATTGAATCTGTGGAGCAGAGGTTTGGACATAATGAATTGGGACAGTGTTACAGGACAAAATGAGCAATGTTTTGCATTTAATGTGCAGAGGTAAACTGGGAATATTGGACAGTGCTTTGAGGATTGGTACCAGGATGAGTAACAATTGGTCCTGCAGTTTGAGTTCTGCATTCCCTGGCAAAATGTCCCATCCTATTGCACTTGTAACATTTTATCTTTGATTTATCTAACCCAACTTTTAACCCCCCATGCAATCCTGGAAACCTCCTACCAGTTCTTTTGTAAAACTTACTAGCCCTGACACTCAAAAGTGCCAACTGGTGTAGGATGTCCATTTCTTCCAAACCCGTGGTTTCAACGTGTTGTAAGTCATTCATCTGAAAACTCAGATTGTCAGAGGTTTGGCTTTCACAATTTGCAGCAAAAGCAAAATTGGGTGGTACAGGGATCAGAGTTGAAATTGTTTCCAGAAGTTATGTCAATGTAATGATCAAAACTCTGATCCTTTCGACTACCAGACCCCTCTTCATGACGATAGAGAGCAGTGTTTCCCAGTGTATAGTCATCAGTCACTTTTCCAGACTCTTGAAGCTTCTTTTTCTAGTTCAACTCTCTCTCATAAGTGAGAAGTCGACCATGAAGCTGTGTGAGGGTCATATCCTTATAACCAACAGATGTTCGAGTGACATAAGCTATTGTCTCCCATTTTTCTAGTAGTGATCTTAAGAAACGACTATTGATAGTCGAATTAGGACAGCTCACATCTACCAGTTTTAATACGCTTATGATACAGCTAAATCTCTCGAACTGTTGGGTTAGTGACTCACCTTTTACATGGCAAAATGTTTCATACTGCTAATTCAAGACTTCTCTATTATTCTCGATCACCTCTTCAGTACCACCGAATTGCTCTTTAAGAGCATCTCATAACTCTTTAGCACTATTACAATGAAGTAATCCCGCATAAATCTCATTGGGCAAAGCTGAAGCAACTATGCTGAAAGCATTAGCATCCAACTCGATTTTGAGGAAATCCGGTTCAGAGTAATTTTCGAGTTTTTTTAGGGACTTGAGTGTGGGGATCCTCTGTGCTTGGAACCATGGGAACATGAGGTCCAAACACAACAGATCTCCAACATCCGGTGTTCTGTTGAGTGAGAATATGACCCATCCTACGTTGCCAAATAAAATACTCATTTCGTTTCAACATATGTGGTTTAAACATGGATCCAATACTGGAATCCTGTGTGTTTTGTGCCATTTCTCTTGTTTAAACATATTTGTGTTTTAAAAACTTTTGTAGTAATAAAACTCTGTATTCAAGCAAAACTTATCAAACGAAATTAGCAACAAAGAGCTGATCTGTTCAAATCAATTTGACGTTTAAATCAAAATCGATTGACCAAGCTCTGATACCAATTGTCAGGATCTAAGTTTGAATTGATTGTTGTTTTTGTTTCAAAAATGAAATATGATTGAAAAACAGAGAATAAGTGCAGCGGATCAATGGAAAACTTTTATACCAATCAATCGGTCGTTTGTTTTCATCACCATCATGCTTTCAGGTAATTAAACTATTGCATGTGATTCACAAACTCCCCCTTAGCCCAATAACGATCGTTTGATAGTAAGAAATGAAGAAGATATGCGAAATTGATCTTTTTAAGAAGACGAGTAAAACTGTTTTGAGTGCCTATTTATACTAACTATCTAACCACTGATCGTCTTACAATGACGTCATGGTTGATAGTGACAACTGACAAACGTAACTAACTACAAACACTGCTAGACTAAACTATCAGTGCATAGCACTGTTACATTGATTTCAACTAGAACTAGACTAAGCACTGCTTGCTATCCTTTGTCCTTATAATGCTCTATCTGTCACACCCTCAATTTCCACTTACGAAGTTTTACCGCGAGACGTGTGAACAAACCAGAATCTAAGACACTAGTACATCGAACGACTCTATATGATTTGATAATACGTTTTCCAAAATCATTTGTTGTAAATTTTAGATTACCAATATTTAGCATGAGTATCAGTTTTAGATTTGAGCGGAAGCATAAATAAGTAATGATGCGGGCGCCAACACAAACGCCAAAACAAATGAAAAATCCCAAAACAATATTAATAAATGAGACTCGATAAAGATGTCTTGTTCAATGCATGTGCGTGCACCTAGAGCTCCTAGCGTCCTGAGAAACATGTAAAGAAACAAGTGTCAACATTAAAGATGAGTGAGTTCACAGGTTTTCATAAAATCGTTTGTTCGGTTATAGTTTGTTACTCCGTTATCCCCAACCCGGGATAACTAATCAGTTCCATTATTCCAATCCCGGAATAATAAGTTGTTGCTTCCAATATTCCCAAACCGGAATATTAAGTTGTTGTTTCCATTATCCCCAACCCGGGATAATAAGTTGATGTTTCCAATATTCCAAACCCGGAATATTAAGTTGTTCCGTAATTAAGTTCAATATTAATGTATATAGGTAGCTAGCCTAAAGTCATGTCACTAAGTGTTCGCGATCGAAGCTGACTGTGTGCCTCCGTTTTGCCAGGCCTATCACATGACCATGGCGGTGTTAGGCCAATCATACATCCGTTGACCATACCCGGTCGGCTAGCGCGACTAGCTCGGATGGGGCTCGTCAGACCCAGTAGTACTACTTATAATTCCCCCGCTATTTAACCCAAATACTAACGATCCGAGGAGATTGTCGAGGACTTAAGTGATAAAGCTGCTTAGTGCCCATAACATTACATTAACATTAACTTAGTTACCGTATAGTTATGTGACGTTAAATTCGTATAACGTAAAGAGTTTGAGTTTGAGAGTGTATACATGTTTTCTCCCCCTGTTGTTTAAAAACCGGATAAAGTTAGGGGCCGTGAACTCACCTTTATTTGCTCGGTTAGTGTGGCAAAGATGTTATAAGAGATGGGACCGCTAGTTGCGTCCTAATCAAACCAATTAATTCCACGTCAGTGTGTAATCACACCAATACAAATTCCACACGCAATTTACTCACAAAGTGATACACACAAACAACATATCTAACACTCAAACATGCATGCAAGTATTCTCATATAATCATAGTAATCAAACAACTTATCATGAACACATTTCAAATCCATGCAACACTTTAATGCATAAAATCACAAGTTAACAACTTTCTGCTTAACACTCAATTATTCAGCTGTTTTCTAGGATTTTTATAAAATAGTTCCAGCATTCTAAAAATTCCCATATTTTTACAGTAGGTGACATTTATACCATAGAAATTTATATAATTTTTCCAAGTCCTAAGTCTTTACCAATTAACCATAAATATTAATTCACTAAGCTGCAGTCAGATTTACCGCTTTCTGACTGCAGTCCACGGAAGAATTTATTTAAAAATCACTGATCGTCCGATTAACAAAATTCCAGTTGGAGTTGCCCGGAAATTTCTATACCTAGTTGCTGTACAAAAATCATGACTCAACTCTCTACTGATTTTAAAATCTAGCTTGATAAACAACCAACAACATTCCAGAATTTTAACAGCTTTACCTAGTGAACTTGTTTAGCCCTTTAAAAATATCAAACGACTTCAGAAAATTATGAATCCAGCGCCATTGGATTCCTTATTCAAATCTCTACGTTCTAGACATCAGAAAATCCGTTTTTCGACAACTAACGACCAAGTTACAGCCAGATGAAGTCGGCTGTAACTATTATTCAGCAGACTGTTTCAGCATTATTGTTACAATTATTTCGCACAATTCGATCATACGGTTAACCTAGGTGATTATAAGCCGATTTCTACTCATAGATTAAGACTAATAACCTATCCATGCAAACCCTTCTCAATAACTTTAGTTTTTATACACAATTCACAGCCTATACAATCAGCTTTCAATATAACATTCAATTCGGTTTAAACACTCCGAAATCATACAATCATCTAACGCAAACATCATTAACAAATCAGCTAGTCTAACATTCGTTCAATCATGCTTGGCAAGCTTATATCTTCCGAAAACAACCCTACTTGTAACTATGATACCTAAGCCGATTAAACATGTATATTCCGAAAACTACACCATTGTTTCATTAAATCAATCACTCCGGAACAAGCAACCAAAATCAACACACATATAACCGGACACTATCTTGTAACATATGTTGAATTCTCACCTTTGATCACTAGGTAAACAAGCCGAGATTGCGGACAAGAGTAACCCGGCTGTTCCAGCAAACCGCGACTGAAAGGACTGAAAAGGAAGGCTGTTCGGGATCGACAAGGAGTGCAAGGGCTGTTTGCGGTCAGGACAAGGATGACGATGGCTGCTGCTGTTGCGACCGAGAGGGTGGAGAGGGTAAGGCAGCCGACGGCAGCTTTTCTTGTTAGGGTTTGTGTTTGTGTTTGACACATGCATGGGTATGTGTATATATATAGCGCCAAGAGGTGAGGGTTTCGGTTTTGGTTAGTACATGTGGCCGAGGGACTTGGGTTGGGTTGGTTTGGGTTTTGCGGCCGAGGGATAGGGTTGGGTTTGTGTATTGTGGCCGAGAATTTTGAGTCGTTTGGTTTGGGTCTTGCGGCCGAGAGATTAAGGTTACGGTTGGGCTTGTGTATTGTGGCCGAATAGTTAGAGTGCCGAGAGACTAGGGTGAGTTAATTTGATTTGGGTTTTGATCTTGTGGTTTCGAGTTTGATCTTGCGGCCAAGTATTGGAATGAGTTTTAAGTTTAGGTTTGATCTTTGATTCTTGTTCTCTTTTGGCCGAAGACTAAAGTTGCATGCTATAGGTTTCGGTTTGGTTTTGATCTTATGGCCGAGACATGTTTGGTTTAGGGTTTAGGTTTTCGATGTGTGTTGGATTTGATCTTGGCCGAGGACTTGACTTGAACTAGAGTTTAAAACTTGTCACTCCTAGAGTCGCAATGAACCAAGGTTTAGAACGTGTCGCGGTTCGGTTAAGTTCGTGCACGTATTAAATCTAAATATTCAATCACTAAAACAATCACACAACACACAACACGTATTCATTTAATTCGTACACGTTCGTACACATAGCACGTAATTAGATTGACACGTATTACGTTTAAGTTATCCGAAAAACCCGGGATATCACACTATCAGCGGTTGGGAATTTCTTCTGTCAGATGATAGGTATCAGTGAGTTTATTGAATGCAACAAAAGCCTATCAGTGGATAGAAACCTCTGATAGCTGGACCAAAGCTTGGATGGTGTGTTTTGACTTTGTATCGTTTGTCCCTTTCCAAAGGTTCAATCCCAACACACTATAATTCATCTTATATAAACAATGACACTAAAAAATGAAAATAATGATGATAATCTAGAAATAAATTGTAAGTTATGAGGTTATAGCAAATGAATTGTAATTAAATTCTACTACGTATACTAATGATATAACAACTTCTATGATATAAATTCTAATTTTAGCAAATATGGATAATGAGAAGAGATACGAATGTCATAATATTACATATTTAAGAAAAAAAACTATACTATAATTATAATATGTGTTTCCAATAAATAGGACTAAAGGTTTAAAACTATAATTTTGAGTCTCAAGACAACTTCTTTAATTAATAGTCGACATTAAAATATTCAAATTAAAATTTTATAGTATAACATAACGCTTTTTGTTTATCTTGGTGATAAGTTACTTAAAATGATAAAAATTAAGCTTATTACTTAATAGTTTTCTTCTTATAAAGTTTGACCAATTTTTAGAGTATTTTTTTATAAATATAATAATATATTAAAGTTGGAAAAAAAAGTTAACTATATATAATATTGAAGTTAAAAGAAAGAAAAGAGATTTGATGGTGGCATGTATCATTTTTTTAATCATTTGTTATAATAAGGATTGTATTTTTACTATAACCATCTGACCCCATTAATTATTATATATATCCATTGATTTTATATATATATATATATATATATATTTTATTTGTATAAACAATTATTAATAGTTTTTTTTTCTTAAACATTTTAACAAGCATACTTTATATTTAGTGATATGTGGAGACTTAAATAAAACATTTTACAATAGAGAAATTGGATTTTAATAATCGCACCTAGAGAGATGGTTGGTCAATAATAGTTGTACCTTCAAATATTGTCACCGGCAATCTCACATTTTAAAAAAAAAAAGTTCTCATTAAACCTCTGTTAAAAAAAACCATAACTCCGTTAAGTTTTTTTTAATTTCAAACTTATGTTTTAGGGCTTTTGATTAGGAAGAGTATACGACTCGTAAAACTTAACTTGGAATGGTGCTCCAAATGACTTGATTTTTGTTAATTGGAAATTAAACGCCCGATATGAAGCACCGTTTTCATCGTTTGGAGCACGGTTTTTAGATAAGTTTTACATTAATTGACTTGTATCCTCGTTATGATCAAAATCCCTAAATCATCACTCTGAAATTAGGAGAAGAAAAACATTAACTGATGTAAGTTTTTTAAACCCAAGTCTAGTGAGAATTTTTTTGATGACATGGACCATGTCATAATGCCTACATGACTATATAAAAAAAATCCTATGTCAGTATTTTTGACACGAACCATGGCATAATGCCTACATGACGGTATAAAAGAAATACATGTCAATATTTTTTATAAAGAAAGTGTTTTTACTTTGAGAACCACCCTGATTTGAAAGAACTCATAAAATCTTCATGTAATGTTTTTTTTCTTGATTTTTTTGCTAACATGTTTTATATGTTAATAACATTTACGGGGATTTAAAAAAAATATGTGTGCGCACATGTAAAAAGTTACGCATATGTAACAAAGAGTATTTAGTTACTGACTTTTTTTACACATGTAATTTTTTGCATACATGTTTTTATATTTCTTAAAATTCCATAAATGTTATTAACATATACATGTTAGCAAAAAAAATAAAGAAAAGAAAAAAACATTACATGCAGTCGAGTTTTCTCAACCCGAGTTCTCTCAACCTGGGGTGGTTCTCAATATATCTTGATCCTGTATATAATTATGGCTCGGTCTATTGGGACACCCACTTTTCTATTTGAACACTAAGCGACCCGTATAGGCCTCTGCGGGGCGCATGGGTATCAATCCCATGCGATGCTCTTGGGCCTCTGCGGGGCGCATGTGTATCAATCCCATGCGATGCTCTTGGGCCGAGCCACGTCAGCGATCCGTGTGCTTTTGTGTTTCTTTGATCCCATGCGATGCTCTTGGGCCTGCGGGGCGCATGGGTATCAATCCCATGCGATGCTCTTGGGCCGAGCCACGTCAGCGATCCGTGTGCTTTTGTGTTTCTTTGATCCCATGCGACGCGCATAGGCCTCTGCGGGGCGCATTGGTTGTTTTTTTTTTTTGTTTTTTTTATTTAAAAATTAGATTGTTAATTTACATTAAAATTTGATAAGTGTAAATGTTAATAATAAATCTACAAATGTTCATGTGAGGTCTCATGTGAGGACTCGGGTATATCGATAGTGTTAAGATCTATTTTAGCGTTTAGTCGACTACGATACATATCTAGTCAGTTGTCGTACGTTGTCAACCAGCCCGAAGCGTCGTTTTGATGAATCTCGGCCCATAAAAAGTTCGGAGTAGGCATCGGATACTGTCCTTCCAACTTCACATTTATAAAATATTCGGATTCACGAAGGTACACAACCATAACAGATCGATGAGGGAACACGACATCATCTGGACCCTTCTTAATTGGGAAACTAGTATCAGAGCCCCTCGTATCCAAAGTATGAACGATCACACCAAATCTCTCGGCAATAAGAAGTCCTGTATAAGGCATATCTATCCAATGTTCAGATGATGCCATTTCTAACGAGTCGAAATTTATGTTGTCTAACAGGGTCTTATATTTTCCACGCTCCATCGCCTCGAAAATTGGGAACCAAATGCTCTGGTTTCTTACCATCTCATCTACCAACTGTCATCTTACGTCTCTGAAGTCCTTTTCCTCCCACCCTAAGCCCAAAGCTGTAGCTCGAAATCCACAATGACCATATTCTAGGAATGTGATTCTTATACTTGGTAATTGTGTAAATATCCGTACCCCCGTGGATTAAGGGAAACTCAGGGTCTATTGTTGTTGCGTGGGAGTTGAACGACTACATTGCTTTACAGGCTTTGTCACGGCGCTCGGTCTTTTAAAGTCTTCTGATTGTGTGTACGAGCTATGACGAGGAGCTTCGGAGGGAGACCCGTAAGTGCTTTGTTGGGAGGACACGTATGAGCTATGACGAGCAGCCTCCTGTCTTCTTTGTTCTTGGACCTTCAAGGTTGGTCAACCACAGGTATTTTGTTTAACGACGGGAGGGTTTTTTTGGGATTTTCCCGGTGTAATCGCTTGAATCATTTTCTCAAACATACTTTTTTTGACTTGGGTAGGGTGTGGCCTGAATATTTCTTTCAATTTCTCAAATTCACCGTTCAAGTCAAATTCTAGCTCTTTTTTCATTACCGGTTTGAGATCAAGCTTTGTCCATATTTTGTCAATGGAAGTGAATGGGATTGCTTCCCCTGTAAATGAATACTGTCAATCATTAGGATTCTGATTCCTTAATGTTGCCCAGATGTTACGTGTGGGAATGTCTTGCTCGGCCAGCTGCTCCACTAATCTGTATTTGTCCTCAGAAAGTCTTCTAGCATACGCGTGCCCCTCTAAAGTTTCAAGAGGAGAGTGGTTGTGTGGCTCGTTCTTAACTTGTAGCCGCCAAACGTTAAGCATTTCATCATAGAACCCTATCAGTTAAAAAGGGCAACGAGTTTTTTTGCTACCGGGTTTTCGAATAGTGGCTACACTCTTACGATCACCACTAAGGATACAATGTATCCACACCCTCACGAATTCACCATGTTTCTTCTTCGATCTTCCACACTTAACGATGCAGCCGTGATTACGAGCCCTCATATCTACCCAATCCTCCATCTCTTCACGGAGGCAAAACCCTGATTAGTTGCATAGGAAACTATGATAGGGTGTATTTTTTTCCTCCTCATCTTCCAGTTTGATTTCTTCCTGTCATATTCGTGATGAAAATCACCCTCTGCATACGAATTATCACCTCCGTAGTTGTATCCAGAATAACCTCCGGAATAACTGTGTGGTGAGTAGTTCGGGTCTGGAAGAGGCGGAATGTCGACATGAGAAGGGACGCGGTTGACAACTTCCTCGTAATGGTTGGGCTGAAACGAAGATTCGTAAGAATCAGAAATGGCGGTCTCGTATGAGTCTGGAACAACACTATCGTTAGAATCCTCACCGAATAGTCCGAAAAACCACGACATACTGTGAATATACGTGATTGTGATTTGAAAGGTTTATTATGGAATTGGAAATCTCATACGATAACCAACGATAATGCATGGTCTTATAGCCTTTCTGGAGGGTCCATGCGCCCCGCAGAGGCCATTGCGGGGCGCATTGAGTTCAAACATGCTGCGGGGCGCATTGAGTTCAAACATGCACATCAACTTTAGGTCACACAGGTGTACGAGGTTCTATTCTGATTCTTGGTACCCTATGCGACCCGCATGGGCCTCTGCGGGGCGCATGGGTACGAGGTTCGCGTGTTTCCACGCAGACATGTCAGTCTGTTGCCTTTGTCGGGAAACCCTAACCCCATGCGGGGGCGCATGGGCCTATGCGACCCGCATGGAAAGGTGTCAAAATAAGAAATTTGGGTGTCCCAATAGGATGACTCATAATTATTACATGTATAGTTTTCAATATTTTCTTTAAAAATATCAGAAGAAACCTATAAATCAAGTTAATAGACATCTAATACCAAACATGATAACACCAGTAAAAAAGTCATAAATCCTCCATAGAGGGTACCCATCTAATAGAATACTTGTGTCAAATTACAGATTACATGCATTTTATATACTTTAAATAACAGTGAAAACCACTAACTTTCCTTTCAGACACCCGAAACCTATAGTAATGCACTGTCAACTTTTCAATACCTATACATTTAACATATAAGAATATTCGTAGAATTTATTGATCAACAACGGGTTTAGCCGAATTGAACAAACCTCGAGCTTAAGGTAAAAGAAGGGCAGAGCCTTCTTTAAGGAGAACAAAGACGCTACCGCCATCACCCCTTGAGATACAAAGTTCTTCATCAAGGTAAGTTGTTAATAACCATGATTCTGCATTCGTTTGAGAGATTGAGAATTTCAATGGTGGTTGATTGGAAATCGTCTTTGCAACATTGGAAGCCGTGTCTTGAACTGATGTGATCAAGCCTTTGAATGGAGACAGCTCAAACTTTTGTCCTAAAACTTCAACGTTTTCTGGTAACACAATGGAGTCCGTCAACTGTGGTGTCCCGATAATCCCTTCATCGAACTTTATCTGTCATTCAAACAGCAATTCTGAGCTATGCAGTTAATGCGGTAAAATATTGGATATCGGTCAAGGACTGATATTTGAGATATAGGTTATCTCGGTGCGATATCGGTGGGATATCGGTAATTATAATATAATGCAGAATTTATGTATATAGTAATTTAACACTAATAATTCAGTGATATATCGGTCAGATATTGGTGATATATCGGTTATATCAGTCAAATATCAGTCAATATCGCCAAATCGCCGATAATATCGGTACCGATATTTGACACCGATATTTTACTAGGGGACCGATATATCACCGAGATTAACTGCATAGATTCTGAGTTAGTTATTTGAATAACACTTTCTCCACGAATTTTTAGTTTTTTTTTAATAAATGAATAATGCGTCAAAAATGATTACAGACAGTGTTACAAGAGTTTTATTTACTCATTGGTATCATTTTTTGCAAACAAAAAAACATTAATTAACCTGTTTGAGATAAAATCCAAGTGTTTGTTGGACGCACCTGCACACGCTTAGGACTCCTGACTTCAAATTTTGCATTTGTAGTGATTGCAGTTGTGGACCCGAGTCCAGAAAAAACGACAGAGTTCTGGACTGTAAAATATTCAGAGTCAATGGTTTGTGATATCTCTTCAACCTTCACCACTGGCAGGGATCCTCTTGACAGCAAAGGGTACAAACCTAGGAAGGATGTATAGCTGCAGTAACACACACATAAGTGGTCATAATATATTTGATTATGTGATTTCCTTTACCACATTGTTAGTTATATAGGATTGATATTGAAGCAATTGGAAATAAAAAAAGGAATGACAACTAGGGGTGTAAACCGATCAAGCTACTCAAATTGACAGAGCTTAAAGAGCCCGAGCTTAATCCTATAAGATGATGCTCATTTAATAATTGAGCATATGCCGAGCTTATTTAGGCTCACAAGTTGGAACGTGCCATTTATTAAAAATAATATATATAAAATGTTATCATCTATAATCCATAGTTATTAAAGGCACTAGGCACACTCAACGCGCACAGGCCTCGCCTGAGGCCTAGACGCAAAGCGCGCAAAAAGCGAGGGCCTAAGAGAAAATAAGCGCACAATGAAAAAAAATAAAATGAAAAAAAATAAAAAATATATCATTTATTAGAAAAAATAGTACTATTCTTCAACTAAAATAAACAAAATATGTAACATTCATTTAATATCATCTATTTAGTACCAAACGCTCTAAAATATTGGTATAGAAAAGTAGTTTTCCTTTAGATAAAATTAAAAATTTGGTTGGAATCTTGCCGGAAGTTAGAAAATTCGACCGGAAACTAGAAATCTTGCCGGAATGTGCGCATGAACCATCACCTAGAGAATTAAAGCGCAATTGCCTTGACTCAAAGAGCAATTGCCTCACCTCGCCTGGAAAATGGATCTAGGCGCAAGAGGCGATGGCTTTTAACAACTATGATATAATCAATGAAAATAATAATAATATAAATATACAGTATGTACATATATAGTTATAGTTATTGTTACATATACATTATACAATATAATTATATTTTTAATAAATAACATCAGATAAATCGACTAAACAAACATCCGTATTTTGTACAATTTTCGGTCATTTAATGTCACATAAGTCGGAATCTGCTGTTAGCTATCAAGCTCTCTTCTAGGGATGAGCATTTTCCCTTCTTCGTTTGTTACATGTAACAATCAATTTCTAAATTTATATATACTGTATACATCAAGTGGTACTAGCCTATAACAAACAAAAAAATTTGAGGAATTTTTTTGTGACTTACCTAACATCAAGCATTCTGTGTTAACTTACAACCATAAACATTTAAATACAGATGGGTTAAAGCCCGGAAGTCTAGCTCACCTCCTAAGATGTACTACAACAATTTCATCAAAACTCACATTACTTTTTTTTTCTGAACGGCAAAAATTATATAACAAAACTTCGTATTATTTGCACCGCCATATTTGGTCATGATCAAATAGATGTCGAATGGATACTTCTAGTGATCTTAAACCGTCTAGGTTTCATGAGATTAGCTTATTGCTATTCTATTTGTTTCAAGGCTTTCCATTTTTCATCGTACAACAACCCCCCTAATCTTATATGTTCTGATTATTGAGAAGCCAGGCCTAAAAACCCTTTCTGCATAGGGGTATGCACGGTTCTGCTCAGTTTTAACCCGTAACCGAAAGTTTTAGTTATTGAAGATGTAAAACCAATCAGTTTGGTTAATACTTGGTTTCAGTTATTGGCCAATTGTGTTATACGGGTCGGTTAAACAACCGCAGCTGTGACCTCATTTTTGGACTTTACTTAAGTGTTAAGTGTGCCAGCTTGATTCAGATTTGGGCTTTGACAAAAGTAAAAGGATTGAGATATCAACACATATTAGGACATAATACATGTTGAAGTTCCAGATTCCCTCCCTCAGTTACAATAATCTATTAAAAAAAATATCAATGAGCGGTCAGTTAGGTTTTTAATAACCCAATTGTTAGTTTGGTTTTGTTAATGTATATAACCTACTGGTAATAAAAAAAATATTAAAACCTAGCCATCTGTTTTCCACTTCTTCCGTTAACAAGTAACCAGGCAAGCGTATTACTAGTGAAAGTTGTAAACTACCACTAACATAATATTGTTAGTACACTAATAGTCGCTACATAAATATAGACAAGCAAAAACGACTCCCCTAGAAGTAAGTCTATTCTCCCAAAGGCTAGGGCTTTTGAACCTGAGTCTCGTTCTAAGTTCGCTCGGAAAAAGTTCGAAAAAAGCTCGGCTCGAAGGCAGCTCGGTTTTAAATGAGCTGGCTCGGCTCGGCTCGGCTCGGCTCGGTTTGTAAATGAGTCGAGCCCGAGCCAAGGTAGGTTCGGTTTGTGGCTCGCTCATTAGTTAGCTCGTTGGCTCGCTCGTTTGGCACGTTTAAATTAAACCCCAAATTATGTGTGTGAGTGTGTGTTTATATATATTCTAATATATCTAAGCAATGTTGTTTGATTGGTAATATGGTTACTTTTTTATCGAAAGAAATAGATTGTTAAGCTATAGTTTTAATTATTAATATTGATTTAAACGATATAGATTAAGGTAAGTAACAATAAATCTTTTCATGTTCGTTTTATAGTTCGCCCAAAATTACTATTCTGTTTAAAAAGTCTGTGGCTCGAGGCTCGCTCCAAGTTCTCTCGAAAAAAGTTCGAAAAAAAGCTCGGCTCGAAGTCAACTCAGTTTTAAACGAGCCAGCTCGGCTCGATTCGATTTTTAAACGAGCCGAGCCTGAGCCCACCCTGATTCGGTTCAGCTCGGCTCGTTTACAGCCCTACCAAAGGCAACTAAAGGATAGAAAAAGTAAGACCACAAAACACATATATTTCGATTTATTTCACAGAAACCTTATTTGACTAACACAAAATTCACCTATCTACGTATAATGATCAGAATTCAAAATAAGAAGTACAAACAAATACTGATTCAGTTTAACAATTAGATCAAGTAACTGCAGTAATTTCAACAAAAGTAATCACTTACGCCAATATCCATTTACCGTTGAGAAGAGGAAGAGCCTCAGTCGGCGCCGGAGTCGGATTCTTGGCCTCAAGCTGCGTGATCAACTCCACAACCTCCGCCCTAGTTTCACTCGTCGCACTCAATCCACCGTTCGTCCCGTAAAACGCATCAACCAACTGCTTCTTCAACAGATCAATCTCCGTCGGCTCCTTGTACGCCACCGGATCTTCCTCCGCCACCGCCACCGGAGACTCCTTAGACTCCGGTTCCCAGTTCTCTTCGGTTGAGGCACGCAAACTGATGTTATGTTTCTTCCTCACGAGAAAAACATTCGATTTCGTGGAGGATTTGGCGGGAAAACGAATCGGATTAACCGGAAAGTTTGAGATTCTGGAGATTAGTTTCCGATACGACGTCGGTGATGACGAATTGGACAGGAAATTAGCCATTAGTGAAAGGCCGGACATTTTTTAATTTTTGTGGATATTATTGGTACAGAGAGAACACGGAGACGACGTGTTGTGATAAATGACTAGAGACTGGGAACTCGGGGACGACGTGTTGTGATAAATGACTAGAGACTGGGAACTCGAGACTCTAAGCATACCGAAATACTAGTTACCACGAAATATAAATAACAAAACTTAACAATTTCATTTTTTTTTATTTATATTTAGTAGTGCACCACGTACACCATCCGGAATGGTTATATGAACGTCAATAAAAAACTCATTACCTATCGATCTAATAGTATGGTGTTTTTATTTACATATTTTGTAATAGTTACGTAACTAGTTGGATTTACTTGTGCATTGTGACAGGAGTTTGGTCGGTATTGGTTTGATTTGTTATGCCAGGGAATTTAATAGTATGATAATGGCACTTGGTATATTAATCAAAAGAGAAATCAATACATGTTTTACATCGACCGAAATGATAAAAATTAAACACCGGTACTTGCACCAACGTTGGAACGATATCGATATTTATTCATCATTGTAGTAGAGTTATATAAATGAAAAACTATTGAGACCGGAAACCTCAAAATCAATACAGGTATTGGTACTGTTGTTTCTCGATATGATACGGTGTCTGTTTATTTAAAGCAAAAACTAAAAAAATAAATATCGGTATCGATACAAATGTTTTCAGTCTATTTAGATTCGGTTCACTATGGTGGCGACAAAGAATCCGTCATTAAACAGGAAACAATAAAAATGAATACAAATACAGGTATCGATGTTGTTCAGTCTGGCATGGTGGCGAAATGAAAACAAATACCGGTATCGATAAAGATGTTGTTCTGTTGGTTTCGATTCGTTTAGTACGATAATAACACAGTATCCGTTTTAGTAAAATGTATATTGCGGTATTGAAAAAAAAACAAACATAGAACACAAATTATATTTTAAATGATGAATAAAATATTTGTATAAAATTAAAACAAGGAAAAATTACTTTTTGAGTTCCTGTGTTTTAAGGGTTTAACCACTTAAATCCAAAATCAAAATGTTTAACGCCCCGAGTACCTACAACCACTTTTCTTAATCATTTTACTCCAGTTTTTTAACTCCATCCATCAAGTCTATTAACTACAAGGACAATTTAGTCATTTACATACAAAATACAACTTTTATATACACAAGAATATATTGAACAAGTCTTTGATGCATAATGATTTTAATATTATATATAAAATCAATTTCACACACTCCACTTTTTCTCTTTCTTTCTCTCTCTTTCCAGACATGCTACCACCACTCCCCCTAAACATCCTACCACCACCATCATCTCTCTCTCATCCCATCAAAGGTATCTCCTGTATATAAATTGGGGATTTAATTCTATTGATCAATTAAACTTCCACAAACAATAATTTCTCACCAAAGCCCCATTCAAGATCTTCATACCCAACAACAAAAAGGTACAAATTTTCATCAAAAACAACAGAAAACCAAACACTAACCTTAGTTCTTGGAGAAATATTGAAAAGGGTATGCTTATAAACATGAATCAAATGGGAACAAATGATAGATTATTAATTTGTTTCATAACAGAGCATCAATCAAACCAAAAGTAAACAATAACGAGGGTTTAGATTCGAAAATGACTCAGCGGAAGGGGATAACAACTCCAATGCTGCAGAGCGGTGAGATTCATAGATCGGATTGAACATGGAAGCAGCCTTCAACGTCTCTTCAATAGGTTATCCGGTCACTCCGACGCTAGGTAACTTCACCACGACGTCGTCTCTTATCCCTCTCTCACTCCAAATCTGGTGTGGTGGTGTTGACGGAGGTGTAGTGGTGACGGACTGACGGTGGTGGTGTTGTGGTGGTGACGGTGGGCGTGTAATGGTGGTGATGACGGTGGAGGTGTGCCGTGGCGATGGTGACGTGGTGTTGATGGAGGTGTGGTGGTGGGGTGGAGGTGAGGTTTAGAGAGAGAGAGAATGAAATATCAAGAGAGATGCAGATGTTGTGTCTTAGACAGAGAGATAAGTGAGAGAGATATATTTATAAGAGAGAGAAAGAGAACTAAAAGTAAATCAGGCGTTAAACATTTTGATTTTGAACTCAAATAATTAATACCTATAAAACACATAGACTTAAAAAGTAATTTTCTCTTAAAACAATTACTTTTTTTTAACAAGGAATGACGTTCAACCACTATGACACCGGGCGCTGTGGCCAAGGTCGACTACTCGACCGCCGCTAGACAGATGCGCGGAAACCCGGCCTCCACCCGCCCAAAGGCACGACAGTGGAATAATCGGTAAAACCTCGCCTCCCATCCAAGACGAACCGGCGCCACCCGTATTCGCCTTCACCTTGATGCCGCAGAAAATAATGGGTAGAGTGGGAATCGAACTTGGGTCACTACGAATACTAAGTTTTTCCCAACTACTCCACTACAAGCTCATTAACATTAAAACAATTACTTAAAATAATAGTGATAAGAGGGTGAAAAAAAAAATTTAAACAATTACTTAAAAGAATAGTGATATAATGTTTTTTTTTTCTTAAGGCGGAGCGCAAAATATTTGTTCCAATCCCTTTACTAGGTGGGTACTTTTCAAATTATTAGAAAGTACCCATTAGACGTTATCATCTTCTAGTGGTACCACGTGACTATCATTTCAGTAAAAGAGGGATTTTCCCTTTCTCCAGAAGCGCAGGGTTGAAGGGGCGTAAAATAGCAGGTGGCTACCGGCTTTTTTAAGTTTATAAGAGTAAACTGTAAAATAGTTCGTTTGTATTTTTATTACTTTAATTCAAAACTTAAATCTTTTGAATCTTGGTTTTTATAGTTTTAATTTTGTTGTCTTTTCTATCCAAAAACAAATTCTTGCTAGATTTTTCAGTTAAATTCAGTTTTATTGTCTTTTCCATCCCTTTTAATGAATGGCAAATTAGTTATATTTTTTTTAATTTGTTATACTAAAACATTTAAAGATCATTTTGTCTTTCATTAAAAGAGAGAAAAAAGACAAAAAAAAGTTATGTTAACTAAAAAATCTGACTAGATTTTGATTTTGGATGAAAATGACAACAAAATTGAAACCATAGGGACTCAGATTCAAAAGTTTTGAGTTTTAGACTAAAGTGACCAAACCTCAAGGACCATTTTGACGGTTTACTCAACTTATAAAAACAAAAAAAAATCAACAAAATTAAAATGAAAACATTTATATTAAAAAAAGAAAAAACATTAAAACTTAAAAAAATATACTAGAAATAATAAAAACGTAACTAACAAACATAATTAAAAAAACAAACTAACTACAATACTTTTTCATGTTCTCTTTTCATTCCCCCGTACATTTCTCTTTCGACACCGTCTAGGTGATCGATGTTCTAAGCGAGTAATTCTATATCCTCTTGTTTTTCTTTCGACAAATCCTTCTCCTTTTTCAAAATTAAATTTTCTTCATAAAGCGAGATAACATTTTCTCTTTGGTCGAGCCATTCTTGTTGGATGTTATTGAACTATATTCATATAGGTCGGATAAATGTTCAATGTAAGTCCACACCCAAAGTATATGATTTTTGCGCCCTCTTTTTTTACTAATCTCTGTCGGGTGGGTGTTGTGCTTCAACATCGGTGTCATCGTTGCTTAATTTAGATCATACTCGGTATGAGCATCCAAACAATTAATAAAGGAGCTTGCTTCCGCCCTTTTAGACGATGATTCCCCCCGCAAGAGCTACTTTTGTCCCATTTGGTAGAGTGTCTTGTCACTTCCCAACAATGAATAAATTTGAACAGGCATTTCTTTTATCTTGATAAGTATTAAACGCTCGCGTCACGTAATCGGTTTCGGTTTCACCACTTTTTGGAGCGTTCTCTGTGTTATGGTAATAACCATTATAAGCGATCATGTGGTATTTATTTCACGCCACTTTGACGAGAGAATAAATTCTTCCGATAAGGCTCTCGTTTCTTGATAAAGATCGTATACTCGATCTCAAAATACGTTTTTGTGTTGATTAGTACCTATTTAAAAAACCATGTATTAGGAAAATATATATAACTGTAAAAAACGTTTATCGAAGATAAAATAAAATATATATATTTTTAACAATATCTATTTTCTCCGTGAAAAATAAAATAAAAGTGCCTAAAACTAGGTTATTTAAACGTCTATCAAAGATTTTGTTAAAACTACTACTTCATTGTATGTCGATAAGTGGACAACTCGGTCAGTGGCTTGGGCCTTCTATGTCTCGGTTTTCTTACTATGACTTCTCTTTTTAACCTTTCGAGAAGATGATACAACAATATTATGCGGTTGGAGTTCCGGCACAGAGTCGAGTGTAGGGGCATTTGAGATATTGGAACGGTTCATTATGGTACTAATAAAAGAAAATAATTTAAAATTAAAACAAAAATCAAAATATGTTACAGGTTAAGAGTAAATATAATATTCTGTTATAATATTCAATAATGAATATGACTTTGTTTAACGAACTTTATACCATTATGTCAAGAAAATCATAAAAACTAATACGGTACATATCGAATGTTTTTGGTCGTTATATGTATGGTTGGCGACAATAAAAAATCAACTATATTTGACTTATTAAAATAGAACTTTAAATAAATCGTAGACATCAATAAGAGCATCACAAATGGCAATGGTATATTCGAAAATTTATTAAATGTTATATTATATTAAAAATATGAACTGAGTAATTGACATCATTTTATAATGAAAAAATAAAGAAATAGATAAATAAATGATGCTATACGGTACCAGTATTGATGTTATTTAGAAAGTATCGGTAATATTAGAAAAGGTAAACAAATTAAAGTTAATACAATAATCAAAATATGTTTAAGGTTAAAAGTAAATATAATACTATATTATAATATTAATATAATGAATATAACTATGTGTTTAACGAACTTTATATCGTCACGTCAAGAATATTATAAAAATGAATACGGAATCGATACTGATGTTTTAGTTAGTAATGTTTGGGTTGTGACGATAAAAAAATCAACTATATTTGTCTTGTTCGAATACAACTTTTATCAAATTGTAGATAAAAAAATAATAATAATAATAATAATAAAGCGCATATTTGGAAATTTATTAAACATTATATATTATATTATATTATATTATATTAAATATACAACCATGTGCAATCTACAAAAATGAGTATATATACACTGAGTTTTCTAGCACAAGGAAAGGGTGGTGCATAAATCCAAAAGTATCCGTCACACTTTTATGAGAATCCTTGATGTGAGTACACACTTATAAGCTAAAGCACGTCTTATTAGTATCCATCATATGGACCTACTATTTTTATTAGTCAACTATTATTTCATTAATCATTTTATCATATTTAAACATCAAACGAATGTATAAGTTCATGATATATGTATGCTTTTGTGTTCTATCTATTCTTGTAAGATATTTCATTTTAATAAAATCATTATCTAATTTATGGAATGTTGCAACAAGTTACTCATACGTCTACTATTCCAACTACTCATTACCTGTGATTTCTTTTCGTAGAATGCCTCCTAATGGAATGTTGCAACAAGTTACTCATACATCTACAATTCTAACTACTCATTACCTTTGATTTCTTTTCGTAGAATGCCTCCTTGACGGGATACATCTAAATCTAACGAACTTGCCACTATCATCTCTCAACAACTCGCCATCATCTTCCCCAACAAGGTTGCCCAAATCAATAACAATATTCTTAGTAGCTCAGGTGGAAATAATGGTAATGACAACCCTTGTACCTTCACGCACTTAAACTCTTGTACCCACTCAAATTCCTTGGTTCAAAGGGTGCCATTGGTCTACTTTAGTGGTTCGAAAGCATGGAAATCACTTTTGATATGAGTGATCGCCCAAACAATCTTAAGGTCAAGTATATTTCAAGTGTCTTTCAGAAAAGGGCACTTACTTGGTAGAATGTGGAGAAGATGACTAGGGGTAAAGACACTGCTCTAACTTTCACACCCCGATTTCCACATCAGATCTCGGTGGGCCTGGGTGGGGAGTATCCTGACTTATTGATATCGTCATAGTCAAATAATCACAGATAGCACAGCAGAAGTCTTAGAGTATAAATTATTATTACAAACCAAATGTCTAAAAGTTCAAAATAATATACGGACAGCTCGTAATAATAAAGATCCACAGGCGAATCGAAATGTACAAAGTGAATTAACAGACTATAGGCTTTTATGCAAAGGAGTTGCAAATTCCTCTTAACCATTACCGAGCACTTCCAGCCTATTTCGTAACATTACAACCTGCGCTTAGTCTTTTGAAAATACGTAAGTTTTCACTGGTAAATACAAATAACCGACACATTTTGAAAATATTTCAAAATCATTTTATGTGCATGATGGTACATATATTTTCATAGATAACTTGGGATAAACTATTTCTCATGTTATCAGTTTTACTTGCTTGTCAATACATACAGGGCCCAGAAACTATGCCGAGATCATGATTAATCGACACACCACTTTAATACCCTTATTGGGCAAACCCATATTGGGTTATAAAAATATTTTATCATTACAATCAGTCAGGTGTATGCCTACACCCCGTGCTTAGGTCGTGGCCATTTATAATTAAATGAGCCGAGGATATCCAAGACACGGTCGTATTAACCCCCAATGTTTAAGTTATCAAGCAATACGAACCAAAACGGGTATTTGAATTCCAAACACATAGGTTATCGATTCCATACCCGGCCATGCGGTAATAATATACTGTACCCCAAGCCCATGTAGGGAAAATAGGTTAAGAGTATTTACCTGAGCTAAAACTTGATTCAAGTGCAAGATTAAATTAACTCAGCCGTATTCAAATTAGATAAGTGTAGGTAGCATTTACTGGAAGGCTCAAGTCTGGAATGATGGTATAAATAACCAATTAGAATGCTAACGGGTCCTATTTAAGTCATAGACTTAGACCGGCTAGCTTAAAGTGGGAATAACGGTATGGTACGCTAGATTAAGCGATGACCGGAATAGAATGTAGTTTAAACTCAACAAGTATTAAGACTTGTATGATATAGGTAAACTATTTAAATTCTGGAAATTGAAGTAAAAATGATAAGGTTAAACCCGTTTCGGTAAACTTACGTGAATGGGCTACATAAGCTTAACCGTGCACATATAAGCGATATTGGGTAACCGGATGAATCATGAACAAGTTCCATATGCCATTATACTTTAAACAAGTTATAATATCAATAGGATATCAATTTGTATGCCCGTTAAGGTTTTAAAATGAAACTATGCCTCAAAAGGGCGTTTTAGTCATTAAGGGACGTATAAAAGGAACTTGCGTATATTCTGATGTTATGATCATAAACATTCTATAAAATTACTTAATTTGAGATGTAATATCAGTAGGATATCAAACATATGTGTAGTTTATAGTTTAAGACCAAACTATGTACCGTATGGGGCTTTTTGGTCATTTCTCACAAAGTTTGAGGACTTATTTGGGATTCTGAGTTTATAACATGTACCTACTGTAGAAACATTTTAAATGAGTTATAAAATCAATAGGTAACAAGTTTTAGTTGGTAAATATGGTTTAAAACCATATTATGCGCCGAAACGATGTTAAAGTCGTTATATGACGATTTATGCGATGTATTATGAAAACTGATGTTATGATCAGATTTATATGATCAATATATGTTATTTAATACAACATATAAGTAGGTAAAAAGGTTTTGTATAAAAAACATGATTAAAACCATTTTAAGTGCCATAAGGGCCTTATCGTCATTTATCGACATAATACGAGAACTTGTACTTAAACTCAGAATATAAACTGACTTGTCATCCCAGATAATCCTACTTATAATATTACATCAGTAGGTAATGAGTTTTATATGTAAATTATGTTTAAAACCATTTTAGATGCCGAAAGGACATTTTGGTCCTTTAAAAGCATAATTTATGATATTATAATAAAACTCGGTTTATGATCAGTTTAATAGCATCATAATATGTTAATCATATTGACATATCAGTATATAAGTCATTTGCAAGTTTGTTGATGTTTAAAACCTTATTTTTATCAAAAAGGGCATTATAGTCAAAGTATGATATATTAACGGAACTTGTGCATAAACTCATAATATGGTTATGATCATGTAATATAACCTCAGAGGATTATACTACATTATATTGTGATCATAACGCAACCTTATATCAGTAACTAACCAATCTAAATCGGGTCAGAATCGAAAGTCAAAGCAGAAGTCAAACTTTGCAATTTTCGGTTGCGAACCGACCCTAGAACTGGAATTGACGAGCCGAACATGTTCACACATGTTCTAATAATTATTACCAAGTTGTTTAAGTGTTAAAACATATTTTAGAACACCTTTAAACTCGGATTATGATTATTTCAAAATCTGCACGTTGACTTTTTAAAACATTAATATGTTGACTTGTCAATTGATCAAGCAAACGTGATTCTTAGGAGGTGCCCTTTTGAGGGATTAACACCTACCTAATTACGATTACGTAGCCATGTTCGTTTCGAACAATGTCTGGACCATAAAGGTCTAAACCTAAAGTCAAAGCATTTATCGAAAATGCTTGACTTTTGGCTTTAAAATCCTAATGAACAACAATGTAGATGAAAGGAAAACGTACAAGTGATCCTAAGATGAAAATGAACTCAGTTGGATACTCCTTTATGATCAGGAACTTCCAATTAGAGAGTATAGGAGAAGAATGAGAAAGGTGCAAGAATGAAGGTTGCACCAAGGCTCCTATTTATAGTGTTAGAGCTTGAAGGAGGTGATTACAGGTGTTAAGGGAAGTTAGGAGGAGCTTACAAGTGTCCTAGAACGTGTCATAGTGGTTTGGGAGCCCCGGTTTTGAAATGGGGGCGTTTGGAGCTTTGTGTGGCCTCCGAGGTAAAAACAAAGTAAGCTGGCAGCAGGTCCTGCCGTAAGCTATGGTGGGGGCCTGGCCAGCCACACCCACAATTTTCAATTAGTTGTCAGTTTTGGCCCTTTTTACTTCCAAACTTGTGTATAATGTTATAAATGGCACGTAAAGCCTTCCGTGGCCAATATTAGGCATACCCAAGGGTATAATCAACACTGAAAACTCCCGGTTCGTTAAAAGGTCACTCAGAGCCATAGTTTCAGCATGTTGACACTTTTAACCCTTCGTCACACAAACTTTTGAATTTATCAAAAAACGGTTTCGTTCGTCCAACAAGTGGCTCGTTAAGAGAATACGAACACCGTATAAGGTCACTCAGAGGTATAAATTAACATGTTGACACTTTTAGTCCTTCCACAATCGTTCTTTCATTGTTTGGCAAAAATAGTCCCTCCTAGTCAACGTTTAACATTCTTAAGATTAAGGACACGTGTCAATACATTATTGGACACGATTTGCGAGGTATTACATCCTCACCCCCTTAAAAGAAATCTCAACCTCGAGATTTACTCAAAAATATGTGGGTACTTTTATCGCATAGTGGACTCAACCTCCCATGTATATTCGGGGCCTCGACGGGCATCCCATTTAACCTTGACAATAGGTATAAACTTCTTCCGGAGCTTCTTAACCTGTCGATCCTTGATCAAAATCGGTTTCTCAACAAACCTCAGGTTTTCGTCAATCTGCACATCTTGATGTGACATTGCTAGTGTCTCATCAACGAGACATTTCTTTAGGTTACAGATGTGAAACACATCGTGAATTCCACTATGCTCCTCAGGTAGCTTAAGCTTATAAGCTACTGATCCAACACATTCGATTATCTCAAATGGTCCGATATACATTAGGCTCAACTTTCCATTCTTACCAAAGCGCATCACACCTTTCCAGGGTGATACCTTCAGTAATACATTGTCCCCTACTTGGAACTTAAGAAGTTTGCGCCTCTTATCGGCGTAAGTCTTTTGCCTATCTCGGGAAGCCTTGAGACGATCACAAATTGTATAATCTTATCCGTCGTCTCAAGGACTATCTTGGGTCCTGTTAGTTGGGCCTCCCCAACTTCTGCCCAACATACGGGCATTCGGCATTTTCTCCCACACAAGGCTTCAAACGGAGCAACCTTGATGCTTGTATGATAACTATTATTGTAGGAGAATTCAATTAGGCGGAGATGGTCATCCCAACTACCACCTAAGTCGATCATACATGCACGAAGCATGTCTTCCAAAGTCTGGATAGTACGCTCGCTCTATCCATCAGTCTACGAATGGTAAGCCGTACTGAAGTTCAGTCTAGTGCCTAAGGATTGCTGGAAACTTTTCCAGAAATGTGAATGTATCTAGTATCTCTATCGGATACAATAGATACCGGCACACCATGTAGGGACACATCTTGTCAACGTATAGTTTTGCCAACTTATCGGAGTTATGCGTCTCCTTTATGGGTAAGAAATGTGCTGACTTGTTTAGCCTATCAACAATGGTCCATATTGTGTCATTTCCACTCTTCATTTTAGGTAACTTGGTAATAAAATCCGTAGTTACCATTTCCCACTTCCCTGTGGGAATTTCTAATTGTTGTAGAAGTCCTGGCGGCTTTTGATGTTCGGATTTGACTTGCGAACACGTCAGACATTTAGCTACATGGGTGGCTATGGATTTCTTCAAACCCATCCACCAATAATTCGCTTTTAAATCTTGATACATTTTGTCACCTCTAGGGCGAATAGAGTATTTAGAATTATGCGCTTCCTGGAGGATTAGATCTCTAAGTCCTCCAATGATCGGAACCCAGATCCGACCATTGAATCTAAGGATTCCATCGTTCCTAGGTGACAACTGATCAACAGTTCCACCTAATCCTTCACTAGGAATATTAGCCTCTAATAAGTCTTGCTTTTGTGCATCTAATAACTTTCCATTCAAGCTATTTATGAGCTCAATGCTCTTGGCGTTAATCCTTATAGGTTTAACCCTTTCTTTGTGGCTAAGCGCATCAGCGACTACATTCCCTTTGCCAGGATGATAGCGTATTTCGCAATCGTAATCATTTAACATTTCCATCCATCGACGTTGTCTCATATTCAAATCCTTCTAGTTGAATATATGTTGGAGACTCTTAAGATCAGTGTATATAATACACTTTGTTCCATATAGGTGATGTCTCCATAGTTTCAGTGCAAATACAACGGTACCCAGTTCCAAATCATGGATGGTGTAATTCCTTTCATGCACTTTTAGTTATCGCGATGCGTAGGAAATCACTTTGCCTCTTTGGATGAGCACACAGCCCATGCCAGTGTGCGAAGCATCGCAATAGACAACAAACTCCTCAATGCCTTCAGGCAGAGTTAGCACTGGAGCATTGCTCAATTTGTGTTTAAGAATCTCGAAAGATTCCTACTGTTTTGAACCCCAGTCAAACTTAACATTCTTATGGGTTAGTGTAATTAAAGGAGTGGCTATCCTCAAAAAGTTCTCAATGAACCTCCTATAGTAACCGACCAATCCTAAGAACCTACGAATCTCAGATAGAGTCTTGGGCACTTCCCAATTCATGATCGCTTCAATCTTGGCGGGATCTACTTGGATACCACGCTCGCTAACCACGTGTCCAAGGGATTGGACTTCACTAAGCCAAAACTCGCACTTAGGAAACTTAGCATAGAGTTTCTCTTGCCTAAGAAGTTCTAGAATGCACGAAGATGCTTCTCATGATCGGATTGATTACGAGAATAGATAGGTATGTCGTCTATGAAGACAATGACAAACTTATCTAAATATGGCTAGCAAACTCTATTCATGAGATCCATGAACACTGCAGGTGCATTGGTGAGCCCAAAAGGCATCACTAGAAACTCATAGTGACCGTGTCTGGTCCTGAAGGCCGTCTTTGGAACATCCTCGTTCCGGACCTTTAGTTGATGATATCCTGATCTCAAGTTGATCTTAGAAAAGTAGCTAGCCCCTTGAATTTGATCGAACAAGTCGTCGATCCTTGGCAATGGATAACGATTCTTGATCGTTATCTTATTAAGCTCGCGGTAATCAATGCACATCCGCATTGAACCGTCTTTCTTCTTGACAAATAGAATAGGAGCTCCCCAAGGTGAAGAACTAGGCTGAATAAAGCCTTTCTCTAAAAGCTCTTGCGTCCTTAATTCCTTCATTTCTATGGGGCCTAATCGGTATGGAGCTCTAGCTACAGGAGCAGCTCCAGGTAAGATGTCGATCCTGAACTCCACTTGTCTATCTAGAGGTAGACCAGGTAATTCTTCAGGAAACACTTCAGGGTACTCAGAGATGATGGGAATATCCTCAATCTTAGGCTTTGGCTCATCTATTGTGACTTGTGCCATGTAAATGATACATCCTCTCTTCAAACACTTGGATGCCTTAAGTATTGATACTTCCTCAGGCAATCCATAGTGTGTATCTCCATGGATGGTGAGCACTTCACCAGATGGGGTTTTGACTTCGATGAGTTTCTTATCATCGGTAATGCAGGCTTGGTTATGAGATAACCGATCCATGCCGAAGACTACATCGAACCACGCCAATTTCATTGGCAGAAGAAAGATAGGAATAGTATGATTCTTAATGGATATGGAACATCCATCAAGAATGGAAGATGCGGTTTCTGTGGTTCCATCAGCAATTTCTACTTCATTAGTTATGTATAGAGTTCTTATGGGCAAGTTTAATAGTTCACTAAACTTATCGTCTACAAAGGACTTATCAGCTCCTGAATCAAATAGAACTCTAGCAAATACATCATTTACGAGAAACGTACCCGTAATGACGTTTGTATCCTTAACTGCTTCCTTTGCAGTTAGTTGGAAAGCTCTAGCGTTGGTTTTCTTTGCTTCCCCCGATTTAGATGTACCCTCAGCAGTGCGTTTAGGGAAGTTGGCCTTTATGTGGCCCTTTTCACCACATCCAAAGCAAACAACATTCTTCAAGTCCCTACATGTCACACCCAAACCGGTGGCGGAATCATCGGGGCGTGGCACTAGGCGAATCATATTGTTCAAGAGAATCCATAACAACTATTAAAATGACAATACTTATAGGTTTAACTTCCCATACAATTAAACAAAATATCTCAAACAGTCATTACGGATTTCATGTCTCTTAAACAAAAACTAATCCGACAACCTAGATTTTTATTGTGGGTTTCTAGATGTCCTATCCAAATTGCAGCATTGCTAATCAATCAACCTGACACATACGTTAAAATAAAAGTCAATACAATAATGTAAAGGTGAGCATACAGGTTTGTCTAGTAATAGTAATTAAGCGTTTCGCATAAACCACCTGAACATACGTAAGAGATTTGAACTATAATAACAGCATTGATACAAGTAACCAACAAACCACGAGTGAGAGTCACGCATACAAGTGTCCATGTACTAAAGAGAAAATAAAGCGAAATGTAAGAGTGTGAGCCTTAACAACCCCGGGCCTCCGGGTGGCGGGTCAACCTCTAGCTAGCGATCATGTTAAGGGTGGCATACAAGTCATCAAGCAAATAACATACAATTCAACGATTCACGTATAGTCATGTATCAACGGGTTGCGTTTTAAAGTTTTTGAGCGTTGTGTGTAGTGTTTTGATATGGAGAATGTAGGTAACACCCAAAAGTGCATTGAAGCAAAAAGGGGTCAAGTATACTCACTGTGGGTGCGTAAGCGGTGATGTACGAGTAGAGGAGAGTGGGGAGAGTGCCGGGTCAGCCTGTAAGTAAGAACAGAAGTGCATCAGTCTTCCACAGTGCTGAATCGATTGAAGTAGAGTGACGGTGTGGGAGAAACAGGTTAACTCGCACGAACTGTTACCAATTTGTACGAATTGAGTTGGTGTGTCCAAAATAGAGTGTTTTCGCATCGTTTCTTCGGGAAAATCGAGTGTTCATCCTTCCAACCTCAAGTTACTGAGCAAATCAAAAGCTGGAGAGGTCTTTAGAGCAGTTTAGTCACTTATAGGAACTTGGGCTACTTCGTAAGAACTAACCAATTCATACGAGCCAGTCTAGTTCGCACAAGCTGACTGTTTGCGTTTTCGTGCGTCCGGAACTGACTTTTCGTTTGAATCGGATGTGATTTCGAGTCCTTTTCATGACGGTTTAGACACCGCTCCGTTCCACTGTTTAGTGAACGAAACATATGTCGGTTTTGATCCGTTTTAGTGCAAAAATCGAGATTAAAACAGTTTTATTCGGATAAAAAACTTAGAGAGCTTGAAACAATAAGGTTTCTTTCTTGAGAAGCCAAAGCTAACTCAAATGCACTCGTTCAAGTGTGAATCTAAGATAAAATCAGAAGGTTTATGAAAAAGATGAAGGTTTTCATAAACAGAGAAATTTAGATAAAATCATAGATAAACTCGTGTAAACATAGTGGAAATCGTTGTATTTGTGTGGAAAATAGTTGTTTCTTACTTTAAAATCAGAAAAAACGAGCAGAGAGAGTTTCGGTGCGAAGTGGCAGCAAGAGTGGGAGCATGAGTGTGTTGAGTATTTATAGGAGAGGAGTGCAAAGAGATCAATTCGTACAAATTGTGTCTAATTCGTACGAACTGGCCAGTTTCGTGCGAATTATTTCCAATTCACGCGTTGGTTGTTCGTTTGGTGTTTTCGTTCATATTACTTAGTTAGGTTTAGTGTTTTAGAAAAGCGTTAAGTGTTGTGTTGACATAATAATGTGATGTAGCGAGTTGCGTGAGCGAGAGCGAGTACAATCCATAAAATATAAAGCACACAAAACACATAAGTAATCATAAAGTAACATAAATAACTGCGATTGCGATTTCTGTGGTAAGCGAGGCCGTAGGCGTGAGTGGTTACCGAACAAAGAAACACACTCGGTTTATAGAGTAGCATAAGCTACTGTATTCATGTAGCGTTAGCGTTGCGAGTATAAAGCGTTTTAAGTGTGATGTTATGCAGTGTGATGAAAATGTATTTAATATAATATTATCCACTATTGTATCGAATCCCGGATTACAAAACGGTTACAAGAGAAAAGACGGTAGTAACAGAACAACCAGAAAAGTCGGGTTGTTACAGTCCCCCCTACTTTAGGATATTTCGTCCCAAAATTTAAGTAGTAGAAGAAACAAAGAGATGTGGATATTTAGCTTTCATATCATTTTCGAGTTCCCAAGTGAACTCAGGACCACATTTGCCTTCCCACTGGACTTTCACAATAGGAATGCGACAGCGTCGAAGTTTCTTGGTCTCTCGATCCATGATTTCTACTGGCTTTTCCACGAAATGCAGAGTCTCGTTTATTTGCAAATCTTCAAGAGGTACATGAAGGTTTTCTTCAGATAGACACTTCCTAAGGTTCGAGACGTGGAAAGTCGGATGTACGTTGTTGAGTTCCGCCGGTAATTCGAGTCGATAGGCCACTTTGCCAATTCTTTCCAGAATCTTAAAGGGTCCTATGTATCGTGGCGCTAGTTTCCCTTTCTTTCCAAATCGGATCACTCCTTTCCAAGGTGAAACCTTTAAGAGAACGTGATCTCCAACTTCGAACTGTAAGGGCCTGCAACGTTTATCAGCGTAACTCTTTTGATGACTGCGAGCTTTCAGGAGATTGCCTCTGATCTGGAGAATCTTGTTGGTTGTCTCTTGTATCAACTCGGGACCGGTGATTTGTGCTTCCCCGATCTCGTGCCATACAATAGGCGATCGACATATTCTACCATAAAGTGCCTCAAAGTGTGCCATTTGAATACTAGTATGATAATTGTTATTGTACGAAAATTCTATTAAAGGTAAATGTGAATCCCAATTACCACCAAAATCTATGACACAGGATCGAAGCATGTCTTCGAGGGTGCGGATCGTGCGTTCAGTCTGACCGTCGGTCTGAGGGTGGAAAGCAGTACTAAGGTTAAGATTAGTACCGAGAGCGGATTGAAATGTCTCCCAGAGACGTGACGTAAAGCGACCATCGTGGTCAGAGATGATGTCACGAGGCGTCCCGTGTCGACAAATAACTTCGTCGGTATAGATTTGTGCTAATCGTTTAACCTTATAGTCTTCTCGTATCGGGATAAAGTGGGCAGATTCCGTGAGACGATCGACGATATCCCAAATGCTATCGTGACCAGAAGTTGTTCGAGGGAGTTTTGTAACAAAATCCATAGCTATACTTTCCCTTTTCCACATCGGGATATCGGGTTGCTCGAGCAAGTCAGAGAGTCGTTGATGTTCGGCTTTAACTTTCACACAAGTTAAGCATTTCGAAAAATACAGAGCGATATCCTTTTTCATGCCCGGCCACCAATACCTAGAACGGAGGTCCTTATACATCTGTTAGTGCCGGGGTGAATGGAATATCGGGATTTGTGGGCTTTGGACATCAATAACTCTCGGAGGTCATTGCGGCTAGGGATCCAGATGCGATTTAGAAAGTAATAGATACCGTTAGATTTGTTCTCCAGTTGGGCTTCGGCACCACATTTCATTTCCTCATACAAGGTATTCTCAATGAAACATGCGTGTTGGGTTTCGCAAATTAGGGTTTCGAGCTTGTTCTGGGCTTGAATGTCATGAATGCTATACACATACCTTCGTCGACTGAGAGCATCAGCTATGGCGTTTGCTTTTCCAGGATGGTAGCGTATCTCACAATCATAGCCGTTGAGAAGTTCAACCCATCTGCGTTGGCGCATGTTCAATTCATTCTGGCTAAAGATATGTTGTAAGATCTTGTGGTCGGTGAAGACCATACACTTTGTACCGTAAAGGTAGTGCCGCCATATTTTTAACACAAAAACAACTGCACCGAGCTCGAGATCGTGGGTAGTGTAGTTCTTCTCGTGGATCTTGAGTTTCCGAGACGGATACGCGATAACCTTGTCTCATTGCATAAAAACACAACCGAGACCTAGGTTAGAGGCATCACAATAAATAACGAAATCGTCGTTTCCGTCGGGGAGTGCGAGAACGAGAGCGTCGCAATGCATACGCATAAGGGTTTGAAAGGCTTCCTCCTGTTTGGAACCCCAAACAAAAGGTTTTTCCTTATGGGTTAAAGAGGTAAGAGGTACGGCGATCTTTGAAAAGTCGACGATGAATCGGCGGTAGTAGCCCGCCAATCCGAGAAAGGAACGGATTTCAGACGGATTCTTTGGGGTATTCCAACTCTTTACAGCTTCAATCTTAGTGGGATCGACGTGGATTCCTTTGTCATTAATGATGTGACCGAGGAACTGGACTTCCTTAAGCCAAAATTTACACTTGGAGAATTTGGCGTAAAGACGGTTCCCTTGGAGAAGTTCGAGAACTAAACAGAGGTGTCGCGCGTGTTCGGCTCTCGACTTCGAGTAGATAAGAATATCATCGATAAAAACAATGACGAAACGATCCAAAAAGGCTTTGCACACACGGTTCATCAAATCCATGAAGACCGCGGGCGCGTTAGTGAGTCCAAAAGGCATGACTACGAATTCATAATGGCTGTAACGAGTACGAAAGGCGGTTTTCGGAATGTCTTGCTTGTGTACACGTAATTGGTGATATCCGGAACGTAAATCGATCTTCAATAAACAAGTAGCACCTTGTAGTTGGTCAAATAAGTCATCGATTCGAGGAAGAGGGTATCAGTTCTTAATCGTAAGCTTGTTAAGTTCCTTATAATCGATTCACATACGGAACGATCCATCCTTCTTTTTCACAAAAAGAACGGGTGCACCCCATGGTGACGTGCTCGGACATATAAAGCCTTTATCAAGAAGCTCTTGAAGTTGGCTAGATAGCTCGCGCATTTCGGATGGTGCAAGGCGATAGGGAGCTTTAGCGACAGGTGTGGCACTGGGTACTAGATCAATATGAAACTCGACATCACGAGTAGGGATAAACCAGGTAAATCGTCGGGAAAAACTTTAGGAAAATCACAAACAATGGGTACGTCTTTCAAGGTTTTCTTTTCCTTCTCCAGTTTCACGATATGGGTTAGGAAAGCGACGTACTGCTTGCGCAAGTACTTGTTCGCTTGGGTACATGACATAAGCATCAACTTCTTTGAGGGTTTTTCGCCGTAAACATGTAGTTGATCTCCATTAGGAAGTGGGAAATGAATCATTTTATCAAAACAAACGACTTCGGTACGACTTTCGCGAAGGAAATCCATGCCTACTATGACATCAAAACTACCTAATTGCATAGGTATGAGATCGATCGGGAAGTTGTGATTGTTGAGCTCGAGAGTACAAGCACGTAGGAAGGAGTTGACGGTAACGGTTCTTCCGGTGGCGATTTCGACGTCGAAGGTCTTTGGGAGGTTAGCGCGTTTACATTTTAAAAGTTTTTTGAATTCAAGCGATACAAAACAGTTATCGGCTTCGAATCAAATAAGCAAGAAGCATAAATACCATTAACAAGGAACGTACCATTGAGAAGATTGTTGCTGTTCTGAGCCTGGCGGTGGTTGATGTTGAAAGCTCTTCCATGCACAGCCTGTGGTTGCTGCTGCTGATGTGGCTGTGGTGGCTGTGGCTGAGGCTGCTGCTGCGGCTCTTGTTTCACAACGCGATGCGGGCATTGCTGAAGTGGCTAGGATCACCACAAGCGTAGCAAGCACGTGCATTAGCAACGGGTGCTTGGGGAGCTGGGTTGACTTGAGGAGCATGAGGTGGAGCTGGCAGTTCTGTGAGAGGCTGAGGAGCTTGCTGGCAAGGGCCTGAACGACAGCTGACGGTGTAGTGACCATAGATGTTGTAGTTCACACAAAAGCGGCAGTTACCTCCAAATGCGTGATGATAAGTGAACTTAGGGCACAAAGGATGAGGACCAGTATACGCACGCTTAGTAGGAGGTGCGTTGGGAGCAGTAAGCTGGTGAGACTTGTGATTCGGCTGCGCAACTGCTGCGTTATTCTTGCTGGTGTTTCTTCGCTTGCGGGCTCTAATGGTTTGACTTGGAGGCTCGAGACGGTGAGGTGTCAGCGCTTGGCTCAACAGTAGCCTGACTGAGGTTCTTGGTTGTGACCTTGAAAGCTCTAGCCAAGACTCGTTTGTCGTTGATCTCGGCTGCGAGTTGGTAGGTTTCCTCAATAGTAGTTGGTCTCGCCGCTTGAACAAAGTCGGCAACACAATCGGGGAGAGCACGGAGATACTTCTTGATGGCTTTCTCGGTGGTGTCCTATAGACCTGGACAGATAATACTCAACTATTTGAATCGGGTAGTAAGACCTGCGTTATCACCTCCCACCTGCTTGATATCCCAGAACTCATTTTCCAGCTTCTGAACTTCGTGGGGAGGGCAGAATTCTTTAATCATTAACTCCCATAATAACTCCCATGAGAACCATAGGCTGAATCGTTCCCGCGCTTGTCGCGCTTGGCAATCCACCAGTAGCATTGACGGTGCGGAGGTTCTCCGAACATCTACTTTGGCGGAAAGTGACCTTGATCACATCAAACCATTAAAACATCTTACTCGGACCTTCTTCACCCATGAAGGTCATTGGACCACATGCCTTAAACTGTTTGAAGCTGAACGAGGCTTTTGGTGTATCGACCTTAGAATCAACGGATGAGTTGCTTCCGGCAGCCTGGATTTCATTGACGATTTGAGGGATCACTTTGGCCATTTCCTTGGTCACGAGTGATGTGATGCGCTTGTCAGCGTTGTTCCTTTGGATGGTGCGGCGATTGTGAGATCCCATGGAAGCCATCTAATAGACAAAGATTTGGATGAGATTCGATTATAATGGGTTTTGCTTAAAAGTTTAGCGTTTTATACCATAATATTTATTATTATATTCACATAAGGCACAAAATCACGTAAGCACGTATCCACATAAGCATGTAAGCACATAAACACGTAAGCACATAATCACGTAAGTCATGAAAGAACATATTTTGCACGTATTCACCTTCATTAAATCTTGCGTAGTGCGTATGAGATGTGCTTTTTGTAGCGTATAGAAGCGAGTCGTATAGCGAGTATCACAACGCATGAGGCCATGCGCATGAAGTAGTTGTGCGGATGAGTTTGATTGTGATTATAATTATCGTTTTAGATTGCGAGAGCTGTGCGAATTTGCATGTGTTCATGGAGCGAAAAGAGGTAAATTGACAAATCCATAAAGCGTAAAATCTTAAACTCGTAAATGTAAAGCACATAAACATAATAAAAACTGATGATGTGTAAAATTAACGATTTCAGGCTTAAAACAATTTGGAGTGTCCTGGGGTTTAAGATGTTGACTACCCAAAGTGATTCGACTTTTCCTCTAAGTTTAGACACACGCTTTGGCCTAATAGGTAAATGCTCTCACCGCCTCGCGGCTAACGACATCACCCTTCCGGTTACTACACTTTCCAAACTAGTGAAACAATCGAGACTTTGGTGAGATTAAAAATCGGGGAGTGGAACTAGTTATTAAGATTCGAGTTTCACCCCTAACTTAACAACTTCCTACCTAGCTGTGGTAAAACAACCACGAGATAGGAATGGGGATTTCCGTCGAGATGTGGATATCACTCCTAACTCAATGAAAGTGTCCCGTGCGGAGAGTAATACGCGGATTGAGCGATCTTATCCAGAGTTCTTGGTTTTCACACATAATTTCGACACAATCACTCGTTTGTGTTATACAAGTGTCTTCGAGCGTGTATTGTGGTAGCTTTAGGAAAAGCATATGTAGTTTAGTTAACAGGGCTAGATCAGAAACAAAACAGGAGTAAATTTGTTCGTTTGTGATCGTGGGTTTGCTCACTTCGTACGAAGTGCCCACTTCGTGCGAATTGTCAAGTGCGTACGAAGTGCACCTTCTCTGTTCTGAGGAGACACACTTCGTACGAAGTGGCCAGTTCGCACGAACTGGTCAGTTTATAAGGATTTGTGGTAAATTTGGCGCGTCGGGGTCCGTTTTGGGTTCCTAGACTATAGACTAGGCTGAATCATGCAATACTACCTAATTCCCTATAGTTATGGCTCTGATACCAATCTGTCACACCCCAACCGATGGCGGAATCATCGGGGCGTGGCACTAGGCGAATCAGATTCTTCAAGAGAATCTATAACAACTATTAAAATGACAATATTTATAGGTTTAACTTCCCATACAATTAAACAAAATATCTCAAACAGTCATTACAGATTTCATGTCTTTTAAACAAAAACTAATCCGACAACCTAGATTTTTATTGTGGGTTTCTAGATGTCCTATCCAAATTGCAGCATAGCTAATCCATCAACCTGTTACATACATTAAAATAAAAGTCAATACAATAATGTAAAGGTGAGCATACATGTTTGTTCTTTCTTTATCAGCTCAGCTTTACTCTTACGCATATCAGAATTTCCTTTGTACTTATTAAGAAGTGCCAACCACAAAGATTGTGATGTCTCACGTTGTTGCAGCAAGTAAAGAATGTCATCTTTCAAAGACTATTGTAATAGGTTAAACATCTTCTTTTTACGTTCAAAACAGACTCTTTCAGTTACGGGTATTTGCGAAATCTTGATCTTTTCTCCCATCTCATCTCTAGGAACTCTATACTCGTCTTTGATTGCCATCCATGCTTCCATGTGATTTGCCTGAACATAGGTTTTAAACCTTCCAGCCCAACTCGTATAATCTTCCATACTAAGCAATTTCGATGGTTTATTAGTAGTACCCATCATGTTCTCAAGGTTTAAGTTTTGAACTAACAAGGTGGAACTCCAGCTATAAAGGCATTCATATTACCCAAAATCCATTGTGAATCACTTAACAATTTTCCAAAACAAGTTTCCAAGCATATGAACAAACAAAGGGTATGACCAAGTGAGCACAAGACCAAAAGCGTATGACTGGTCCGCACATATGACTACTGTGACTGACTAGTTCTGCTTTTGAAAGTCAAGCGTATGACTCATGCGCTTGTGCTCCTGCGCGTATAAGCCTCCTGCGTGTGAAACCCTCATGCGATCTGGATCATTTTTGCACGTTTCGATGATTGGGATATGAAATGGATGAATTTAGATGAGATCTTCTAACATGATGTTCCAAGATATTAAATGAAGAAGTGAGTTGAAATTGGGAAATTTTTGACCCTGAATTCTCTTAGAAAGATGAAAAACGAGTGAAATCTTCAATTCCATGCTTGATCGTAAGTAGAAATTAACTCTTGAGCTCCGATACCACTTGTAGACACATAGTGTACTAACTTGTATACACCTATACATTATGACACATATAAAAGACGCAAACATTAGATATTAGTGTACTAAAATTATCTCGGTTTGACACATTATGTCTCCTTGTTTATTTCTATCTTGTAACTTGGATTGAATCTCCATTGAATGAATCTTATTTGTTTCTATTGAACCTGATTCTTGCATCTCGAAATTAGATGTTTCCGCTACATTTCAACGTATAGGACCTATCAAATCCTACCACATATCCTTAGAAATCCACAACTTTCGCTTACATCAATTGTTACCACCTTATAAAATTTACATTTGCTCACCAAATCTTCACAATTGTCGAATCTCTGGGAAAAAAACTTTGTGGTTGATTCTATTAAGCGTATGACAAATACCTGTATAACTGTTATACCTAGTCGGTATGAAACTAAATCAATTGTTACCACCTTATAAAATTTACATTTGCTCACCAAATCTTCACAGTTGTCGAATCTCTGGGAAAAAAACTTTGTGGTTAGTATACAATTCTATTAAGCGTATGACAAATATCTGTATAACTGTTATACCTAGTCGGTATGAAACTAGGTTCGTCATCACTAGGCCCCTCATCAGGGTGTCCACTAGCGGACACCATCTCTTTCTTGGGTTCAATTAATCGGAACTAGTTAGGATATTCAACGACATAAGTACCCTGATAGTTATCATATGCCCAAATCAGATAACCCTTGACTTAAATTGAATGAAACCTGATTTAAATCAAATGGCCCCAGATTGGTGTCTTGCTTCAAATCATATGTCGCTTGATACGACTCGCTAATTGACTCAACACCAAAATAATAATTGTCATCTCAAAACGACATTGTTAGCGTAAGATAACTTGAATACAATCATACATAGAGATCCTAATAGATATGAATAGAAATTGAATGACAGATGAAGAAGATTATTGTCATTTATATAGTAAGTTTTGACCGGATATTATGTCCTAATAAAATAATCAACACACGAATCGAGGAATATTATGTCTAGTCAAATAATTGATGCATAACGAAGAATATTAAGTCGAATAAAAAAATTCGCACGTGAATCGAGGAATCTTACATCAAATCAAAGATTAAAAAACGATTTGGACGTGCATATGACTCGTATAACATCGTATCGGCCGTATATTAGCTCGTGAGCCCCTTATATGGCCCTTACAAAATCTTGTTTTGACTTTTGACACCTCATGTACAATTTGTATAATTCCGTATAGAATAACATCACATGACAAAGGTTGCTCCCGCAGTCTATCATGTCATTTGCTTTCATACGGGCCGTATATAGGGTGTCAAACTAGATCTTTGGGTGTATCTACGTTAGCACCCTTAAAAAAAACTTAAGATCGAAAAAAAAATAAAAATAAATTGATTTTACATGTTAATAAAAAGAAAATGTGTTTGCCATATAAAGCACCACACGTCGTTAACTCGTTATGTCCCCCCACTCATCTTGGATTTGTCTATAAAATGATAAAATGTGGTCCTCCTGCCTTTGTCATCCATCCAATCCCTATTTCAAAACACACACAACTAGATCACACCCAAAAACCTGTGATCTAAGCACGCATTTTCAGACACAACAACAACCGATCTAATGCGAATGCAGGTCCATTTCTCATTTTTCTCGTTTCTTTATGTTCAATTTACTCTAAATTTCTTTGCAATTAAGCCATTTTTTTGCACTTCTGGTGTAATTAGATCTGCGATCTGGAATCAGGTGGCTGTTATGATGTGGTTAAGCTATTTAATCTGGATATTATTGTAGTATCTATAACCCTAATTTGGAATATTCAGTGAAGAAGTTAGCAAGATTTAGTGCATTTTGGTAGTCGGATTACAATTTTTAGTGATAAGTTTGATTTTAAAGTTTGTTAAGGAGCCAGGCCAATTAAGATGAAAATGTTAACTATATGAGATTCAATTTAGATTCTATGTCTCAAATTAACGGTAGTCGATTGTTATTACAGATTCTCATATGAGAAATTAGAATGAAAGGGGTTTAGTGTTGAGCATTACATTCGAACTCCATGGTTGTTGACGCCTTTTGGTTTGCTTGTTAAGAAAACTCACTCTTTACCTAAACTCGACATGGGTTTTTCGTTTCACTTTTTAACTTCAAATGGTTAAGATAATTGTTAGGTTTGTGTTGCCAACAACATGATTAGTTAGCATGGTGGTAACCATATTCTACAGCACAAAACGATGGCATTTTTGGGTTATTAAGTTGTTTAATGAGTCATGAGAAATGATTTGATGAAAAATTGGAAGCCCTGATATGGTCATTCTTTTCTTCTTGCTCCTATCATGATTAAACTTATTGCACTAGTTGGTCGGGGCGGGGTGGGGGGATGATCGGTGACACTTTTCCCATGGTGCTAGGATCTGTACATGTGCGTTTGTTACGTTTGTGTGAGAGTGTCTCTTTGGAGATTTACCAACTAGATAGGATTGGATCTAAGTATGTTAATGGCGTTTTACGTGTATTCAGTTTGTTAGTCCATACTTTATGCAAATATTGGAGCTTTTCTTTGCCTTTTACCTCATTATTTTCAAGTTGCTGATATTAATATTAGTCACATTTACTTTTTTATTCTTTCTCATATGGTATGCTTGTACTAAAAAAGGGTATTTGTTTTATCTTTAGTGCAAATACTTGTTTTTTGCGGCTAACTTAAGGCAACATTAGCTACTGGTAAATACATTTTGTAACTGAAAGGCTTTTGAGGAGGGATATGCTTATAGAAACTTAAAATGATAACACGAGTATTCTTTTTACGATCTTAATAGTTATGGTTGTTGGACTCATAGTCACCTAATTCGCCTAAAATAGCACAAATTTCGAATTGGTATGTTTCGTACAATACGGAATTCGTATACGACCCATTTCGTTATCAATTCGCGAATTTAGGGTTTGATTCGTCGTTCCTATTCGTGTTTCAGAGCTTCAACTAGTGCTGCAATGTCTTTCGAATTCGTGTTTCAGAGCTTCAACTGGTGCTGCAATATTGGCTGGAAACGATGAAGATGGAGAATAGCGGCTGCCGTGTTTCAGCTTTAGGTTAAATAAGTTTAGAAACTTTTAACATTTAACCCCTCTATGTTTTACTACTTTAAATTTAGTCCTTAAAACTTTAAATTCTTACACATAAAGTGTAAAACTAGTTTGTTTATTTTAATGTATAACCCCCTCTATCTTCACTAGTTTACATTTGGTCTTCAAACTATAAATTTATACACAGAAAATATAAACTTAACATTATAAATGGTACAATGTAACGAAATAGCGTACCGGATTGTACCGAAATGAATCTACCCCCCTCCGTACCAAATTCGTACCATCTAGCGAACCGCGAACCCGAACCGCGTACCCGAACCGGAGCGAACCGCGAATTAGGTGACTATGGTTGGACTCTCTCTTTTCACTAACAAACACAAAAGCTCTCCATGGTTGTAAAAATCCCGACTAGTCTCCGATTAGTCGCCAATTAATAACTAACCGGAGGTTCACCGATTAATGACCGATAATCACTAGGCGGTCAATGGCGGTCCTATTATGGCCAAAATTGCTTGGAGGCCGGCCAAATTTCGACCAAACCTTATAAATTTCTACCAGTTAATGAGGGGTTAAAACATGTCTACTTTAACAAATTACATATAAAAGTGTGTGTGTATATATAACTAAAAATTACATATAAAAATCTCAATCCGATTAATCGCTAGTCGGTTCCCCACCGCCAGACTAGCGCCTAACGATATCCTTAGCCAGTTTCTTTGAGAAAGACACTTATTGAAGGGATTGATATTGATGTTCATTTAAATGAAATGCTATTGGTTTTGGTCTACTGTAGCTGTCAAGTTTAGTACCACTCTGGTTGTCCCAATGTCTTTTTTTCGCATTTATATCGGCCTTTCCACCATGACTGCTCAAAGTTCCAAAATTCTCTATTTTTGCAGCTACCATCAGCTTGATAACATTTTGGAGGTGATGATACAATAGCGTAGCATCAATAGCGGTGACAACGTAATATACTTTGTTTATATGGCAGATAGTACATCAAGTTTTTGGGGTCCAGTGACTTCGTCCCACGAGTGGTGTGAAAAGAACTATGTGTATTCTTCTTATGTTGCTGAGTTTTATAATACCATCTCAAACATTCCATGCATCCTACTGGCGTTTATCGGCCTTGTTAGTTCATTGCTACAACAGTTTGAGAAGAGGTTTAGTGTTCTTCACTTGTCAAATATGGCCCTCGCTGTTGGAAGCGTAATGTATCATGCCACATTGCAACATGTGTGAGTACATGTTCTGATGTTCTTCATTTTGTACTGTATCAGTTTCTAAAATGACTTATTTACCCCCTACGTTGAAGGGGCTTTAAATTTCCATTTCAGAAATTTGTCATTTTGGGTCATTATATTTAGAGTTAATTACACAGATAGTCCTTGTGGTTTATTGAAAGTAACACCTTTGAGTACTAACTTTTTTTTAACAGGTTCAGGTTTTATGGTTTCGATTTTGTAACACCTTTGGATGTTAACGCTAACTGCCAATAATTTTTCTGTTAAATCAGTGTAAAATGACTATAGCACCCTTGTATAATTTTCTATTAGTACTCAAATGTGATACTTTCAATACATATATATATATAATATATATATAAAGATATATTATAAAATATGTTACATAAAAATATTTTATAATTATATTCCTAAAATTAATATACATATACATACAAATACCAAACGTCGTGTTTTTCCAGATCGTCTAGTGCCTCAGGCACACTTTTTAAAAATTAAGTTAGTTAACATTAAAACTTCAGTTCGAACAATAGAAGCATATCCAAACACCTGCTGATCATTTGATGTCACATAACAATTCTGAAATCATACATTAAAACACCTCCTAAAGTGTGATTGTACTTGAATTTGATAATTATGGAAGTTTTTAATTTGCAGGCAGCAGCAAAGTGACGAGACTCCAATGGTATGGGAAATGCTGCTATACATATACATCCTCTACTCACCAGATTGGCACTACCGAAGCACCATGCCAACATTCCTATTCCTGTACGGTATCTCTTTCGCTGTTCTCCATTCCGTGATCCGCTTTGATATCGGTTTCAAACTTCATTACGTGATGCTTTGCTTGTTGTGTGTGCCTCGGATGTACAAGTATTACATACACACACAAGATGTGTCGGCCAAAAGGCTTGCGAAGTTATATTTCGCCACCCTTTTCGTTGGTAGTTTGTGCTGGTTAGGTGATCGGTTCTGCTGCACGCACATATCCACCTGGCCGATTAACCCTCAGGGTCATGCGTTGTGGCATGTTTTCATGGGCTTTAACTCTTATTTTGCAAACACATTCTTGATGTTTTGTCGGGCACAACAACGTGACTGGAGCCCAAAGGTGGTTTGTTTTATGGGAATTCTCCCGTATGTTAGGATCCAGAAGTCGAAAACACACACCAAGTAATATGCAGAGGTAGATACGCTATTTCATTTAATTTATCGTTTTGTCTCGGCTAGATGGATAAGAAAATCTGGCTAAGATTGTTGGGAGGATTTTTTAGTTGTGAAACTAGAATATTTTATGTACCAAATTTTGTTTCATCTTTTCCCATTTGTTTATGTTACAGTTTGTTTAATTTAATGATTACAACTGTATTATGTGACCAAGCGATGAAAGTTAATTTTTGAGATCTTATGTCGACTTTGTAGGTTATTGTTTGCAAGTTTTTCATTGTTAACAATTTGGCCATGGTGCATTCATATTTTTCATGATGGGTGGCAAAATCGGGTCAGTTTGGTATTAAAACTGATTGGTTAGGTCAAAACGAATACTTTTTCAGCACAGGTCAAAAGGGGTTTAACCTGGGATAAAAACTACACTTTTTGACTGATTCGCCCCTTTGTCATTGAAACCTATTTATTTACCGGTTTAATGGAGTAAATAAACTTGATGAAAGTGCCACTTCTGTTTCCTGTAGATCTTGTAGAGTCTCTTGTAAGTGATGGTGGATCTTTTGTTGTCCTGTGTTTGGCTGGCTTCCAAAGTAGAGTTTCAGTGTCAATATGAAGTACTTGTGTGAGATCGATTGATGTTTCTTTATAGCTTTACACGGGTCCAATGCAACTAGTTATATATTGTGTTGACATGACACTAACTTTTTACATTTAGACGGTAAAAAGTTCCACCATTGTTGCTTTTTTTTATTTTCCTCCACGACTAACAACTAGCTTTTGCCGTCAAAACTCTGGTAGTTTTAATTTTTCTCTCATCTTATCATATCACTACTTGTTTAGAGCGTGAAGCTTATACAACTATGTTATATTAAAGTTTGATCACCGAGGATCTACTCAACAATGGACCCTGTTGTTTCGTTAGTGGAAGGGTCACAAAGATAGGGTTTTGTAAAATAAAATTTAATTAAGGTCTTATATCAAACTTTTGGCAAAGGCAAAACCTTTAAGAATACATGAGTTCATCCATAGGTTCAAATTTCACATATGATATGACAGGATTAAATAGTTAAAACATACATACAATGAACCCTTAGAAGAATTGATGAATTTGTAGAACAAACCCCAATGAACTCGTGAAAACCATAACTAAAGACTAGAAAGTCAGAGAATCATCAGAAAACTATAAGGGCGTGTTTGGTTCGCATGAATTCAATAGAATTTAAGGGAATTGGAATCTAAATTCCATCTCTTAAGATGTTTGGTTCATAGAATTTGATAGAATTGGAATCTCAATTCCAATCTTCATGTATTTGGTTGACAATGAAATTGTAATTGGAATTAGGTATGAATTCTTTTAAAGAAATTCAAAATCCTTCCTATATGTGAGAGAATTAAAGAAAATTCATTGGAATCTCCGTTTCGACCCGCACCGTTTCAACCCATACCGCTTCGATCCGAACCGGTTCGACGCGAACCGTTTCGACGAGTACCGTTTCGACCCGAACCGTTTCAACCCGAAGCGTTTCGACCCGAACCGTTTCGGCGCCGTACCATTACGACGCGGACCGTTTCGACCCGCACCGTTTCGGCGCCGTACCGTTTTGAATCGAACCGTTTCGACGCTAACCGTTCGAATTGAACCGTGTGAACCGTTTCGACCCGTACCGTTTCGGCGCGAACCGTTTTGACCACCGTTTCCGGGTTGTGGGTGACGGGTGATGGATTTCAATTCATTTGACAACCAAACACAACAAAAATGCAATTGAGATTCCAATTCCAACAATTTCCAATTCCAATTGAAATGTTTAAATTTCAAATCCAGTTCCTTCAAATTCTAATTCCTATACAAATTCCAATTCCAATTCCAAATTCAATTCCAAAACATTTCGCGAACGAAACGCTCCCTAAAAATTAAAATCATGTAGCTATTTTAGCACATAGATAAGTCATATAAATCTATTGCAATATTACCTGTCTTCCATTTTTTGATATACCATTTCAACCTTTAAAATGTTTCCCTACCAAGATACATATATATCACCATAAGAATCAGAAATATAATGTTTCATTGTCAACACTTGTCATCATTGAAAAATTAAAAGAACAATATTCTACATTAAGAAAGCTTGATTACAAATGATTCCAACACACACAAAGGTTAATTACGTTTGCTCTTTAATGCAAAGCAAACTCCCCTAAGATTTTTTGCATACTTCGTGTCCCATTCTTATCTACTCCTAAACCCACATAATTGTTTCTCTCTAGAACTAAACCATCATGCAAATAATGTCCATCATTCAATTGTCTCTCTAGAACTAAACCATCATGACTAGGTTCACTACTAGAAAATTGCCTTTTTTGTGGGAAAAAAGGTCACCCATTGTTGTGTCTGTAATCACTGGCTGATTTTCCTATTGCTAGGGTCAAAATACAAAAAAAGATAATGGACATTTTTGACACGTTGGTGAAAGTTGTGTTAGTGATATGTCACTTTGATCATAAGTCGGTGAATTTTCCATTGGTGATCGGTTGGTAAAATTTATATCACTATCCTGTTGGTGATCTGTTCATGAAAATTCCGTTAATGATTTGTTGGTGAAAGTTCCATCAAAGATATTGCCACGACCATCTGACATTAATCTTTTACGTATCAAACTGATAATTAGGATAGATCGATAAAAGAAAGGAAGAAAACACAGAAGAAGAGGGAAAACCCTTATCAATTCATTGATAGCTCCATCTGTTACAACTTACAACACACCCAACTATATAGCCACTAACTAACCAATAACCCCCTACACTATAGAACGATTACATTGAGCCCCTTCTACTTATTTTGACACATAACAATCTACTGAGGTGAATGATGTCAGTGGCTCGTCAGTCTAGTGAAGTCTTTTAGCCATGATCCTTTTCTTCGACTTTAATTACGAATTATGAATGGTTGCTAGATTCACCGAGGGATGACCGTACGGTGGCTACTTGTTTTTGTTCCGAACTGGGATTTTTTCTCCTGCTGTAACGGTGTATATTTGCAAATATTTGTATAGAACACTTAGGTACCATTACGATTTTAACAAGAGCTTGTTTTTCTATCTATTATTTTCTTTTTTCTTTTTTTAACGGAAAGAAAAAAAAGTCAAAATGGTATCTTTCATATCTGACAATCCAGTCATTGCTAAGCTGTCGCATGTACTGGAGTTGGTGGTCTCATATTCATGGAAGATAGTGCACCTTAGTGACCACCATGATCTCTATAATATTCTCAAACAACACATCACCATACCATACCATACCCCTAAATCTGCATCAAATTACCGAACATTAATTATATTCCCGAATGTATATGTTTCTTAATTCTTATCTTCTTGGAAGGATCACTTCATTTTCTTTTTGATTTCTTTTCCTTTTCTGATTCTTTGACCTATTTTAAAACTGTCTTTTAAATATTCCACGTTTATTTAATATTTATAAAATGACATGACCCCCATGTTATCTTTTACCCTATAAAGACATAATATTCTTTCTACTTTCCTCATGGGTCTTTATTCATTGGTGATTTAATTAAGATATTGGTGAACATCATTAAATTCTGCTAGCTCTTCATGGTATTGTTCTAAGTTCCAAGAACATGGGATTTGTGGAGAAAAAGATGTTGAGAACTGTGGAGCAGATTCAGAGGTTGAAGATTCAGATGAGGTGGTATGCATTACTAAGAACATGAGCACGAGTTCGCTATGTGTAGCTGAAGATGACGATGAAGAAGACGTTCAAGGGGAGATACAAATCGGCCCTCGACGCACCCTTAAAGAACAGTATGAAGCAGACAAGGTCTGTTTCTTGTTTCTTTTTTTTTTTTTGTGTTTAGATTTCTTTCACTGCTAGAAGATTGGCTATAATGGTGAACAATTCCGTTAGTAATTACTGACGGATTAATCACAGTAACATAAAAGAAATGAGTGCCCGTCCAGTTTTGTCAGTAATTGCAATGAATTTTCTTAAGGATAGGAAAAGTTACCAAAAAGGTCAAAGTAAATTTTACAAATGTCAATAGTATTCTGTCCTTAATCATTACACGAATAAAAAGAAAGAAAAATCCATAGAGTGCATTTGTGACTAAAGCTTTGTCAGGTGAGTCGTCGGTAAACTATTGGTGAAAGTTATGATGGAGAATGTACCATCGGTAATCAGTGGTGATATTGACACGGCCATTTGATCATGATCTCCGTCGGTGATCGGTTGGTTAAGTCTTTGACCCACCCTATTTCCCACAGATCTCTATTGAGAGACTACCAGTGGCGAAGCTTGAGATTTCCGACCGGGGTAAAAAACGTATATACCCAAAGATTTATATAAAACCCGGGGGGGGGGGGGTTGAAAAAACGTATATACCCAAAAAAATTTATACGAAAACTACATACTCCCATTACTGAGCGAAAAGTTTGGGGGGTCGGCTGCCCCCTCCATCCGCCCACTAGAAGCTACGCCCCCGGAGACTACGATAGTTTTTTTCTTGACATATATGTATAGAATGCTCTTTGATTTGTAGTGTTAATGCTTACTATTTAATTTATAGGATGATGAGAGCTTGATGAGATGGAAAGCACAACTTCTTGGAGCTGTGGACATCAACTCAGTTGCTGGTAATGAGATGTTAGAATTTTTTTATGCATACTTTTTGTAAAAATAAACAAACCTTTTTCAGCTTTTCTTTCTGGTGATGTTTATTACTTTATGTTATTATTGTTGCAGAAACACTAGATCCAGAAGTCAAGATCTTAAGCCTTGGTATTGTATCACCTGGTAGAGAGGATTTGCTTCTTCCTATTCCGGATAGCGGTAAAGTTAAAGGAACATGGTTTACGCTGAAAGAAGGAAGTCTTTACGCGATCAAATTCACTTTCCAAGTTCGTAACAACATTGTGTCTGGTCTCAAGTACACCAATACAGTCTGGAAAACTGGTCTCAAAGGTATGAATTCTTAGTGATCAAACTATTTGTATGCCTATTTTGTACATGACTAGAACAGTTTGGTGACTTTGTTTTCAGTTGACAAAACCAAAGAAATGATGGGCACTTTCAGTCCTCAACAAGAGCTTTATACCCATGAAATTCCTGAAGACACCACTCCATCTGGAATACTTGCTAGAGGATCATATTCAGCGAAAACTAAGGTACCCCCAATCAAGTTTCAGTTTTTCTCCACCTCTTTTGTAGTACTCACGAAATACAATACAGCAGCACTTCTAGGTTTTATTTTTCTGCTATTTTTTCCAATATTTCATTTAACATATAATTAGATTTTTCTTTTACAACTTGTGATATTATTATTATTATTATTATTTTAATAATAAAAGTAGCACTTTTAAATTATATTAGCACATTAAAATTAATCAAGATGATTGATTTTAGCACATATGTGAATGATATCATCACTTTTTTTTATCAGCACATTGAAAACAAAAGAAATATCCATATAAAGAATTAATTGCTTGTTTGGATAATTATAGAGAATTCAATATAATTGGTATTATTTAGGTTATTATTAAATCATTTCTCTATAATTAATTGGATGTCATATGACACTTTTTTAAATGGTTCTTACAGTTTATACACAAAATGTGGTTTGTATTTAATCCTATTTATTATTATTATTTTAATTTTTACATCTTTTGTTTACACTTCCAAATAAATTTTATTGAAAGCCGAATCATATATTCAAAATAACGTATTTGTTTTGGTCTTGTAAATATAAAAAAAGATATTTTGAATGTAGTTTGATTTTCAATAAAATTTGTATTGTTTGTATGCAAAATATTTTAGCAAAAACATAAATTTAATTTGTTTGTTTAAACAACATATTACAAGTTATTCGTAAAAGTTAAACCTTTGACTTATAGTCTAGCCATATGGTGTTTACCTTCACAATAATAACGTAGGTTTACATGCTTATAAGTTTAACATTATGTGGTACTTAAGTGTAAAAGAATACTGTTAAAAAAATAAATCATATCTTTAATAAAATGTCGAAAAAAGCTATGGAAACTTTTTTTATGTGAATTCTCTCTAGACCCTAGGAGAAATTTTGCTGAATTCGCTCCCATATTAGACAATTAATTCCATGAACTAACTAATTAAATAGAATTGTCATTCTCACATGAGTTGGCACATATTGTAATTTCTACATTATTCTAACTACACCCATTTGGGTTCTCTCAATCTTTTGCAGTTTCTTGATGATGATAATAAGTGTTACTTGGAGTTGAATTATACGTTTGATATAAGGAAAGACTGGCAATCATCTTGAAGTCTTCAGATCCCAGATATATTCTTAAGTTGATCACAATGTCATTTTTCCACTTTTTAATGTTTTTATCACCAAAAAACAGAAAATCCAAAACGTTAAGGTTTGGTTTGTATCTACTTGATGAATACCTTGTTATATGTACTCAGAATCATCAGATAGATGTTAATTCATTTGTTTTTATGAATTTAATTCAAGAAACCTGCTTTTTCTTTTTCCAAACTTTTAACTTTAATGGTCCTACATAGTTTATTTTATCTCCAAATCTTTAAGTACCCGCTCTAAATTCTTCCATAGGATGCCTTATTGTTTTTTGAGGATGTTAACTTTGTATACTAAAGTGGATAAGGATTCTTAGCTTTCTTTTTTGTTATGATCATTGCTTTCTTGATTAACTTGGTATTCCTCCAAAACCCTACACATGAAAACACATAACCAAATGTGATGTGATGGAGAGCAAAAGCAAATAAAAAGAGCAGAGAATAATTCCTAAATAAAAATTTGTAATTTCTCATTGAATTAGATGCTTACAATAGGTTCTCTTACAGAGGGGATTAAAAATTTTAAAAGTTCGACAAATTTTCAAAATTACAAAACTGAAATGAAAATACTTAAATTAAGTACATAAATAGACGTGTAAAGTGATTTTAAATAGACGTGTAAAGTGATTTTTAGGTACAGACTATAAAGTGTGGAAGATTTCAAATTTGAGGGAAATTTTTAATTGACGAAATCGAAGTCTTAGATCAAGGCTCTTGGGTCTGACAACTTGCCAAACTGTCAAAGGCATTTGCTGCATGATTTGACATATCAAGACCTTTCCCGGTTTGTTGGTAATGATCCTTGTAACTCCAATCATAGCCACGTTGTGCTCATTTTAAATTTGGGCCCTTTTTGCCACATTTCCCCTTACCTAGTGTCGCACCTCGTCACAATGGAAATAGGGGATGTAGCGGACATGCTTTCCACAACCTTTGTTGAATAATCACTACTCGATGAAAACAAAATTTTCAAAGTGTAAGGTTATAACAATTCTCAAAAAGTTTAACCAAAAGACAAGTACAATTGTTTCACGGGAAGGTAAGTTTTTCCAAAATTTCCCTACGACACGAGGCTACAATGTAAATCCCAAGATGCTCCTAAGTATGCATGCAACTTCCATGAGAGATTCCAAAATATTTAGTCCACTGAGAAAAAAATGCTTAAAATGCCAACAATATGTTGGTGAGTTCACAGTTAAGGCAAAGAAATTATTACGGGATTACAAGATAATAATACAACCACTATTTCAGGGGACTGAAATGTGTTAATGAATCCTACTCATGTAACAATATGAATCATGTTTCATATCCAAAATATGATTCTAGCATGCTTTCTCCCCAAGTACTAAAAACAAACAATTTAAAAGTGGGACTGTGAGACTTACCTGACGAGTTAGCGAGTATCGCGAGCACAAAACAAGTAGCAAAAGTCCGTGAGCTAATCTAACCGTGCCCGAAGGTATACAATGATACTTTGACATCTAAACAATGTTTCTAGCTAGTGTGTAACTTGGTCGTGTATCTAATTCACCCAGCTAGACTTGTTATGAATTCTTTGTCTGGTTTCAAAAACACTTTGACTCGACGATCGTTGTCGATATGTTATATTTCTAAAAAATTATATTTATATAAAAATATAAATAGTGTATTCCACATAGCGTGTCTTGTATTTTGTAAATAATACACATGCGTTGTTTTAAAAATAATTATCGAATATCTATCATACATTTCATAAATGTGGATTTGTTTACCCGAAGGAGTTCTAATATTTATATAAGATTTATCTTGTTTTATAAAGAAAGTAGAAAACATAAAAATCACATTTTGTATTGGAATTCCCTACGAAGTTGGGATGTTTAATAAGAATCTTATTTGTTGATCTAAGATAACATTCTTTAACAACAAAATGTAAAAAATAGTGTGCGGAACGAGAATTCAACATCAAGAAACACAAATACATAATTTGAGTTTATATCACGTTTTGATAGGATTATAATTGAAAATATTGTGTGCTACTACAGATCTGTACTCTAAGAATTCTATATAATCAATGAAGTGTTTGGTATTGGTGGTTGTTTTGAACATCGATAGGGTTATTTATTCTTCGTTGATTAGGTCTTCTATTTATAGAAAAAGTTTGGACAGAATATTCTATACGTTTTTATTCACATTTGACTTTTGATGCCCTTTTGGAATATTTTCATTGATTACAATGCTTCCAATTGACAGCTTATAAATCTACAGTCTTCTTTTTCAGTCAAGTGGGTGCATCAGAGATTAATGAGAAATCTGATGATGACAATTAGAATTCTGATTGTTTAAGCTGATATGATGTTTTTTTTTCCTTTTCATGAGTTTCAGAATAAAACAAAAATGATCAGAAAGAAGATCTGATCATTAACTGAAGTAAGAACTTCGCAATCAGACTTTCTTCTCTTCATCAGATGTTCATTTTTCTTCAACACTTACTTCCCTTGATAGGTTGTAATAATTGCCCCCTAAGTAGTGTAAGTAAAATGAAAAAAATCTCCGACGCAACTTGCGAAAATCACGACGGATTTGGAGGCTTTGGGTGTAAATTTACCGAGTCTGTTTCGGGGGTGCCAGATTACAACAGTGGCTTTTTTCTTTTCTGAAAAGAGTGCTGGATTTTTGAAGAACCAGTGAGCAGCAAGTTCCCTAATTTATTTCAAATTGAAAGAGACAAGAATGTTCTCTTAAAAGATCGGGTTGTGGTTTCGGGAGGGACCACAAGGCTGGAGTTTAATTGGACACGAGAACCGAGCAGTCAGGTGGAAAAGGGCAGAGCTGCAGGGGCTCACGAATGCAGCTATGGGGTTCATTTTTGGGGCTGGTGGAGACAGGTGGGAGTGGAAACCAGAGAACTCGGGTCAGTTTTACGGTTCGGAGTATTGGTAACCTTATGAACAAGTGTCGGGTACTAATTTAGGGACTCATTTTTTATGGAATAAATGGGTTCTGTTAAAAGTTAATTTCCTGTGCTGGAGCCTGGAGGGTCGTTTTAAATAGCCTTCCAACAGCTTCAAATTTGGCCTGCGGAAACATTCATATTCCGCACTTGGGTTGCAAATTATGTGGCCAAGACATTTGCTGGTGGGTTGCATTCTGGCCCAGCAAGTTTGGGATTTCGTGGCAGCTTGGTGTAGACTCCCCTCCAACTTCGCATTAGAAATAAAGGACCTATTTTCGGTCCATAAATGGCTGCCAGGTTCTGGGCAGTGGCGTAAGGTGGTCCTAACGGTTATACAGGTGGCCGTTTGGGTCTTGTGGAGGTCAAGAAACGAGGCGGTATTCGAAAATAAACAGCCGAACATTGGAAGAATAAAGGACATAAAGACTTATAGTTATTTATGGGTTAGAATTCGAGGGAAATGCTTGGCTCTAACTTGGGAAGATTGGTGTAATTTCGAGTTATCAAATGTGGGGGTTTAAAATGTATGCTTATAATTCTGCTTTTGTTTCTGTTGGTGGATGTAAGATTGCTGGGGAAAAGTTGGTTGCCTGGTTATGTTTCATTAGTAAAGTTTTCGTTGGCCATTCTAAAAAAATGAAAAAAAAGAGTTAAAATAAACTGTTTGACTATACATTAAAAAGGAAATCGGATAAGTGTTTTTTACATAAATATCAAAAAAAATCATAGCTAATATTCAGCTCCCTTATCCTTTATCTTGACTTGCTTCTTATAAGGAATAATTCTTGCACACTTATGATACAACTTTTTGTAGAGAGTTCTGAAAGCAATCCACTCTTTGAACATCTCTTTAAGCTTGACGTCCTCTCTTGATAATCCAATATATTCCAGATAGTATTGTATTATGTTCATACAATCCTTGAAATGGTCCAGGGTCTAATTTGAGTATTTGCATATTTCACTAACTCTAAACATTACCCTTGTGTACTTTAAATTTCAATAAATAATGCCTCGTTCAGGTTTAAGAATAATCGGACCAGTTTTTGGAGCACTAATTTCAGGTGGTACTTGATTATTTACTTTGTTTAGATTCAAGTTGTCATTCACATCATAGGGTATGTTTAGACATAGTTCAAAATCATTCTTAGCAAACCTTTTGAATATTTTCTAACCAACACTTGAGATACCATAAGGTGTAAGTCTTCTATTGTTGTCTTTACCATTTGTTTATTATTTTTTTAATTTTTAAGTACGAATTTTAATATATTTGGTGTCATCAACAAGAGGAGCGATGAGAATGAGGCTATTACGTAATGTGATGATTGCCATGTATGAATTTCTGATTACCTGTGCCAAGAACATCTTGTTAGTTCATTATAAGATCATGTGTAGTAGTACACATGAATAATACCCCACCTATGGGCATTTTACAACACGTGTCATCCAGTCAGCAAATGAGCATTATGGGTGTTTTTCACAAATGGGCGTAGTGAGATAATGCCCAATAACGCCTCATCAATGATTACACAAATAATATTTTCTTTTTTTTAATCTAAAATTAATGGTCTTAATACATGGAATCATCTGATTGGCCAAGCTAGGTGAAGAAAAGGGCATTTGAGCGTGTTTCAAATCACGCGGAAGGGGGCATTTTTGCTGAATAGCGCCCAATAGCGCCCATGGGGTGGGGGCGTGATTGGGGAAAAAAGCAAAAAATCACGCCCACTACGAATGGTCTAATATGTATACCTTTTTATACGTTGAACTAGAATTCATATTTAACTGTATTTTATCTATGTATCTACTAAAATGTTCGACAATGCTAAGTCCCTTTGTCGAGATGAAGTAGATAGTGTATATATATATATATATATATTTATATATATATATAGGGTAAGGTTCATGCGAGAACCACCTTTATTGCGAGAACCACCTTTATTGCAAAATAAAATCTAAAAAAAAAAAAATCAAAAAAGCACTCAATTTTTTTTACTATTTTTTTTTGAAAAATCGCTATATTTCTTACCTAAAAAAAAACTTTTTTTTTCGAGTAACAGTTATCCATGCACATGTGCATATGCATCATAACTTTGACAAATTCCATAATACATTATCAGTAGTAGACAACTACACTTTAATTTAAAATACCATCCTTAATACACTAATTTTTACCTTACCAATACAAAATACAAATGTGCATCATTATGATAACAATTATATACCGTGTTTTGGTACAAAAAGTTTGTGATTTTGAATGATGAAGTAGTCTCATATATATGTTTTTTGGTTAGTTATATCTAGTGGTTGATGGGTTCATTATAGTTGTCACTTTATGATGTAATATGTTGATTGGATGGTATTAGGGTGTTGATATACATGTAATAAAGATAAAATATTGGTATTGTTATTGTATTATAAATGGTAGGAGGTAATGGTATTGTATTATGGATAGTAGGAGGTAATGGAAGTGTATTTGAATGGTATGATAGATGAAAGAGAAAGTGTATTCAAAGTAGTGTACCAAAACACCTTATTTCATGTTGATACATATAGATGCACATGTGCATTTCTTATATTGGTAACGTAAAAAAGTAGTGTATTACACATGGTAGTGTAAATGAAAGTACAATTGTCTAATGTTTGTAACGTATCACGGAATTGTCAAAGAAATGATGAAAATGCACATGTGCATGATAGTGTATTATGGATGGTATGATAGATGAAAGAGAAAATGTATTCAAATTAGTGTACCAAAATACATTATTTCATGTTGATATATATAGATACACATGTGCATTGCTAATATTGGTAACGTAAAAAGTAGTGTTACACATGGTAGTGTAAATGAAAGTACAATTGTCCAATGTTTATAATGTATTACGGAATTTGTCAAAGAAATGATAAAATGCATATGTGCATGGATAACGGTTACTCAATTTTTTTGGAAAATTTTTTTGTTGACAAAATATAGCGAATTTTTCATAAAAGATATTAAAAAAATCAATTTTTTGGGTGTTTTTTATATTTTTTTAGGTAATACTGTTTGTGTTTACATTAGTGCTCGCGGTTCTCACAATAAAGGGTGGTTCCTAACGGATCCTTATCCTATATAGGTTATTGTAAAAAATGTGTTTTTTGTGAGAAGGGTAAGAAATAATCTAAATCATTAGATTTTTAATTCAATGGTTGAGATTTTGATGACAATCTTGTAAATAATTTTTACAGTTAAAATAATTAATATTCTAGATTAAGGGTATAAAGGTAAATTTAACATTCTTAAATTTAGAAAGTCACATGCAATACACATGTAAGTTTCCACTTTCTTTTTTAAATGTTAATAACTTTTTATATGTAACTCCTTTTTTTAAAAAAAATTACACCATAATAACGAGTATTTTTCTTTAATATGAGTACCATATTGTTATACTTAGAGAAAAAAATTACGTTTTGATTGGATGTTTTAGTCCATGGTGTTTTTTCATGTTCATGCAATGGTGTTTTAATTGTATTGTGATTCAATGTGTTGTGTTTTACAGTAAAACACCATGACGTAAATAAGACACCATAACATTGCAAATAATAAATTGTGATTCAAGTTATGGTGTTTTAACATCTAGAGTATATGATTATAGTCATGGTGTTTTAACATTTGGAATAACAATAGTATCATTGTAAATGTTAAAACACCATGACTGTATTATGATTCAATTAATGGTGTTTTTGGAATCTGTATGGTGTTTTATACCTGCAAAAATAACAAAACCCTCTTTGGATTTGCCCAAGATCTTTGGAATACATTTATTTCTTGCAGGTCTGGCTTGCTTTGGTTTTGTGCATTTCATGTAACAGGCTTGTATGGTCCTGCATATGGGTGTCCGATCCTTATGGGCTAACAGGGAAAGTACAATCTGTAAATCCACCATGGTTGTATTACGATTCAAGTTGTGGTGAATATCTGGAATTCGTATGGTGTTTTATACCTGATGATGTATCCCTAAAATAAGTGATGAATTCCTAAAATAACTCATGAATTCGGTTACAAGATTATATCTTTAATTATATCATTAATTAGGATTATGGATTAAGTTACCATAAATACCCTTAAACGAATAAAATAGATAGAGACATGTGTCATCACCATAATCTTTCTTATCCTTCTCACACTTTTAGTCTTTTTTACATGATCCTCTACCTCTCTCTCTCTCTCTCTATATATTATATATATATATATATATATATGTATATAGGGATTGGGTAAAATGAGAACCAACTTAAGTTGTGAGAACCGTAAGAACCAATATTAACCATTGATCAAATGTGTTTTGATGGATGAGATTAGAAGACAATAAAACAGAGTAATGATTGTGTTTTAATTAATGAGTTTTTTGTTAGATAAGGGCTAATTAGGATATTTACTAGGACCATTAATGATTGGTCTCATTAATGATTGTGCTTTAATTATTAAGATTGTTCTTTAATAAATAAAATTTAAAAATTGAGTTAAATGTTTATATTGCAAATAAATCACCAGAAAATGAAAAAAATAAACTAAAATAAACAAAGCGAAGTCGTTGTTAGTAAATGATAGTTTGCACCTCAGTCGTCTAAAATCTGTACGGACACCACACAAAACATGTAAAAATCCCAAATTATCATTCTATAAACAAATTAAAAATCATTTACTCTAAAATATAGCGTTACATTCCACAAAAGTGATGTTTAGAGGAGCTCGAGCTGACATTCTGGGGCGTAAAAAATATTTTTTGGCCGCATGTAAAAAAACATATTTTACTTTCGATACCGTGCACATTTTTTTTACATTCGGCAGTGAATGTAAAAACATTTTTCAAACGTATGTAAAAACTAGAAATTTACATAATATTTTATATAATCTTTTATGCCGCTGACACGTAAATTTTTTATTTTTACCCAGCCACGACTGTAGATTATTTTTACGCCCCGGTTGTATTTTTTTTCCGCCTCGGTTATATGTTTTTTACGGCCCTATTAAAAATTTTGAAACTTTATTTACGCCTCAGTTGTAAAATTTTTTTACGCCCCCAGTCAATTGTTTGGCTGGGGGTTTTTAAAACATTTTACGGGGCCGTAGAAAAATTTTGAGAATAAAAAACTTTTTTTTTCATTAGACACCAAAAAAAAAATTTTACATTCGACTATTTACGTAAAAACATTATTCAAACGTACGTAAAAACTATTTTATGCCTTCCGTTTTTACATACATTTGAAAATTAAATTTACGCGTGACGTTTAAAGGAGTTCGGGTCGGCGATTAGGGGCTAAAAAAGTTTTTTTACGCATGTTGTCAAAACATTTTTTTAATTTATTTTTTACATAATAGTTTTCTCATACTTAGTTCGTGTAAATGTTTACGCACGTTGTCAAACCTCTTTTACGCATGTTTTCAAAAAAAAATTTAAGCACGTTGTCGAATGTTTTTTTTTTAAACTTGTAGTGGAAAGTCATCAAACGTTAACGAATGAAATATAAATTCTCAATAAACATATAAGACAAATATAGCTTGCATTTTATAAAGAACATTATGTCATAATTAGGGAAAATAGAGCAAAAAGAAATTGACATCATTTTCGATAATTTTGTATTTTCTAATAAACATATAAGACAAACACAGATTGTATTTTATAAAGAACATTATGTCATAATTAGTGAAAATAAAGCAAATAGAAATAGATATCATTTTTGATATTTTTGTATTTTCTAAATTACGTAATACTTTCGGTGTTTTAATTTGAAACTTAAGATATTTTTTCTCAATTTTAAATATAAAAAGTATATAAAAGAGATTAAAGGTGAGATATATTATTAAACATATTAATGATGATGTGATGTGATGTGTTTTAGATATAAGAGAGAGGTGATATGACATTAAGAGAAAAAGACTAAAATACCCTTTTAAATTAAAATGATTATAGGTGATATGTTAAAATTTTATTGGATGAGAGGAGTTCTCATGGTTCTCACAACTGATGGTGGTTCCTGCTTAAACCGAATCCTATATATATATTATATTATGGGAAGGTTCATTGAGGAACACTAAAAAAGTGGGGAACCAGGGAACACTCTTAAAAATTATACTTAAAATGTTACAATTTATTTTTTTCTAAATTTTCTTTGGCGTTTTTTTTCTTATAAATACATGTAGAAACATTTTTAATAAAAAATCAAAAACTAAAAGATAAAAAAATGTTTAAAAAGCAGTTATATCTTATAAAATTAACTTAAAATGTTAAAAATCATTTTTTACAAAATATTTTAATCGCCTTTTCTTATAAAAATGGGTAGAAACTATTCAAATAAAAAAACAATTTTCTAAAAAAAATAGTTTTTAGCCTTTTTTAAGTGTTTTTTCTATATTTTTAGTTTTCGATTTTTTATTAAAAATGCTTCTACAGGTAATTATAAGGAGAACCGCTTAAAAATAATTTAAAAAAAATTGATTTTTAACATGTTTAGTTAAATGAATAAGAGTGTTTCCCGATTCCTCACTTTTTTAGTGTTCTCCAGTGAACCTCACATACACTATATATATATATATATATATCATGGTTGTAAAACAAGGTCTCCAAGGCCGAGTACTCTCGAGTAATCGCTCCATGGTAGGCTGTCGAGGCGACTTTCTTCAACTCCGCCTAATTACTCGGAATCGATCAAGCACGGTCAACCTCATCCAGAATCAGATTTAGTAGGTCAACTCGGGCCGATATTGACTTAAAAAAAATAAAAAAACTTTTATGCTTGTTATATCAAAGAATGAATATCATTTTTACGCATTTTGTTATAAATATTAGTAAATTTATGTTATTAGACATGTATTTAATTTCCAAAAACTAATTTCTTTATAATTTAACATGTCCGAGTACTCCTCGAGTACTCTTTGCCTAGTCCGAGTACTCTCAAGTCCCCGGTCGACCGACTAGAGAGCGCCTAGCGACTTTTGCAACCATGATATATATAGTGTGTGAGTTCATTGGAGAACACTAAAAAAGTGGGGAACCAGGAAACACTATTATATATATATATATATATATATGATTCGGTTCAAGAGAGAACCAATCCCAGTTACGAGATATATATATATATCTATCATATATATAATATATTCGTCAATAGAGAACCAATCCCATTACCCAAACATGAAACTCCTATCATCCATATAACATATTTACAATCACCATAACAATTTAATCCCTAAGGTTTTTTATGTCTTATTACATGTCACATCTTTTCTCTCTCTTCTATTTAAAAGACAGTCACATTTTTATCTTCTATTAAAACTCAATGTCACATCTATTCGCTCTTTCTATTTAAATTCAACATGAGACATTTATTGAGTCGTGATTTTTGGGGTGAGTTCGTTGGTAAGATCCTCAATTTTCGTAAACCCGAAATCGGGGTGTCGGGGAGTAAAAAGATGTTTGGCGTAAAAAAAATTTTGTAAAAAATTTAAAAAAAAAAAAAACTTTTATATCAGGGCGCAAAAAAATTTAAAACCGCGCGTAAAAAAGTTTAAAACCGGCACGTAAAAAAAGTTCTAAACCGGCGCGTAAAAAAGTTTTAAACTATCGCGTAAAAAAAGTTTAAAACCGCGCGTAAAAAAAGTTGAAAACCGGCACGTAAAAAAGTTTAAAACCGGCGCGTAAAAAAAGTTTAAACCGATGCGTAAAAAACGTTTAAAACCACGCGTAAAAAAGTTTCTAAAACGGCGCGTAAAAAAAATTTAAAAACCGCTTGTAAAAAAATTTGAAATCGCGCATAAAAAAAGTTTAAAACCGGTGCGCAAATAGAATTTTAAACGACACGTTTAAAAAGTTTAAAACCGCGCGTAAAAAAAGTTCTAAACTGGCGCATAAAAAATTCTAAACCAGCGCGTAAAAAAAGTTTAAAACCACGCGTAAATTTTTTTTTAAAACCGGCGCATAAAAAAAGTTTAAAACGGGCCGTAAAAAAAGCTTAAAACGGGCCGTAAAAAAGTGTGAACCCGCGCGAAAGAAGTCTGAACCCGCGCATAAAAATGTTTAAAACCGGCACGCAAAAAAGGTTTAAACCCCTACGTAAAATAATTTTCTTACTGCATGATTCAAAAATAACATTAATTAAATCACAAACATTAATTAAAGCACAAAGATTACAACTTTAATTACAAATCATTAAAGAGCTTAGTAAAAATACTAATTTATCCTTATCTCACTAAAAACAAAAACTCATTAATTAAAACATAATGATTACAACTACTTTATTGCCATTTAATCTCATTCATTAAAACACTTTTGATTAATGACTTATATTGGTTCCTACGGTTCTCACAACTCAAGGTGGTTCTCATTTTACCCATCCCCTATATATATATATATATATATATATATATTTGTGAACCTTCTGAACCAATATGAGCCATTGATCATTAATTTAGATGTAAACGATATGATGGTAATTAATCAATTTAAATAAGGAAGTTATAACATAAAACTAACTACCCCTTACGATCTTTAAATCGTTATAACCTTTTCATATGTTGATACTTTTTTCTTTTAAATACACCATAAAAACGAGGTTTTTATTCTCTTTAATTTGAGTATAATATTGTTATAGTTTTTTCAATAAAATGAAAAACATATGAACTTCGTTTTTCAGCGTTTTACTGTTTATATACACGGGTGTACATGAGTTCAATTCACAAATGTACAACAGTGTACAAACAGCTTGTACACTTGTGTACGTTGTAGGAGCAACGGCCTGTACACTTGTGTACACATAACCTCAGCGAAAATTAAAAACAAATACAATATTCAGTCATGATAGGATAACAAAATTACCAATACACCCTTATCTTTAATTAATAATTAATTATATCATTAACCTCTTTATTTTATTACCTTTTTTATAGCCGTCCATCTCAAATAGATCAATGATTGAGAATGGTTCTCACGGTTAACAAATAATATTAGGTTCACTCTAGAACCCTACCATATATATATATGTATGTATATATATATAGTATATATATATATATATATATGTATGTATATATATGTATGTATATATGTATGTTTATATAGGGTAAGGTTCATGCGAGAACCACCTTTATTGCAAAATAAATCTAAAAAAATCAAAAAAACACTCAAATTTTTTTAATATTTTTTTAATAAAAATCGCTATATTTTGTTACCAAAAATAAATTTTTTTTTCGAGTAACAGTTATCTATGCACATGTGCATATGCATCATAACTTCGACAAATTCAGTAATCGTTATCACTAGTAGACAATTGTACTTTAATTTACGATACCATCCATAATACACTCAATTTTACATTAAATGCACATGTGCATCATTATGTATAACAATTATATACCGTGTTTTGGTACAAAAACTTTGTGATTTTGAATGATGAAGTAGGCTCATATATACGTTTTTTGGTTAGTTATATCTAGTGGTTGATGGGTTCATTATAGTTGTCACTTTATGATGTAATATGTTGATTGGATGGTATAAACGATGTTGATATACATGTAATGGTATTGTATTATAAATGGTAGGAGGTAATGATATTGTATTATGGATGGTAGGAGGTAATGGAAGTGAATTATGGATGGTATGATAGATGAAAGAGAAAGTGTATTCAAAGTAGTGTATCAAAACACCTTATTTCATGTTGATACATCTAGATGCACATGTGCATTTCTTATATTGGTAACGTAAAAAGTAGTGTATTACACATGGTAGTGTAAATGAAAGTACAATTGTCTAATGTTTGTAATGTATTACGGAATTTGTAAAAGAAATGATGAAAATGCACATGTGCATGGTAGTGTATTATGCATGGTATGATAGATGAAAGAGAAAATGTATTCAAATTAGTGTACCAAAATACCTTATTTCATGTCGATATATATAGATACACATGTGCGTTGCTAATATTGGTAACGTAAAAAGTAGTGTGTTACACATGGTAGTATAAATGAAAGTAAAATTGTCTAATGTTTGTAATGTGTTATGGAATCTGTCAAAGAAATGACGAAAATGCACATGTGCATGGATAGTTGGTACTCAATTTTTTTTTGAAATTTTTTTATTGTTGAGTAAATATAGCGACTTTTTCAAAAAAAAATTAAAAAACAAAAAAAAATTTGGTATTTTTATGGATTTTTTAGGTATTACTGTTTGTGTTCACACTGGTTCTCGCGGTTCTCGCAATAAAGGGTGGTTCTTAAATGATCCTATATATATATATATATAGGTAGAGGATCCTGTAAAAAAGGCCCATAGTGTGAGAACGGTAAGAAAGAATCTAAACCATTAGATCTTTAATCTAATGGTTGAGATCTTAATGAAAGTCTTGTAAATAGTATAACAATTAAAATAATTAATTTTCTAGATTAAGGGTATAAAGGTAAAATTAACATTTTTAATTTAGAAAGTCACATGCAATCCATATGCAAGTTCCCCTTTTATTTTTTAAACGCCAATAACTTTTTACACGTAACTCGTTTTTTTAAAAAAAATTAACACACATAATAACGAGTGTTTTCTAATCTTTAATATGAGTACCATATTACTATACTTATATATAGAAAAAAATACGTTCAATCGAATGTTTCAGTTAATGGTTTTTTGTTTCAGTTCATGGTGTTATATAATTATTGAATGTTGTTATATATGCGCTGAATGGTTGTTTGCAGTGTTATTCGTAGTGTTTTTATAGAGATCTTTAAAATTGTGTCATATACTTATTGAATGGTGTTATATACTTATTGAAGGGTGTTATATAATTATTGAATGGTGTTATATACGTGCTGAATGGTGTTTGCAGTGTTATTCGGTATTCCTATAAATTAGGGTGGCGGTTTATGGAAGGTTTTGAATTAATTAAATCAATGATAAAATTACTTGATTACCCTTTTCAATTAATTTAGATCTATTGGCTGAGATTCTTTCTTACCTTTCTCACACTTTTTGTCTTTTTTACAATAACCTTACCCTATATATATATATAGGATTCGGTTCAAGCAGGAACCACTACCAGTTGCGAGAACCATGAGAACTCCACCCATCCAATAGAATATTAACACATCACTTATAATTAATTTAATTCAAAAGGGTATTTTAGTCTTTTTCTCTTAATGTCATATCACCTCTCTCTTATGTCTAAAACACATCAAATCACATTATCATTAATATGTCTGATAATATCTCTCACCTTTATTCTATTTTATATATTTTTATATTTAAAATTAAGAAAAAATATCTTAAGTTTCAAATTAAAACATCAAAAGTTACGTGATTTAGAAATTACAAAATATCGAAAATGATATCTATTTCTATTTGCTTTATTTTTACTAATGACATAATGTTCTTTATAAAATGCAATCTATATTTGTCTTATATGTTTATTACAAAATACAAAATTCTCGAAAATGATATCTATTTCTTTTTGCTATATTTTCCCTAATTATGATATAATGTTCTTTATAAAATGCAAGTTATATTTATCTTATATGTTTATTGAGAATTTCTATTTCAATGGTTAAAGTTTGATGACTTTGCACTACAAGTTTTTAAAAAAACATTCGACAACATGCGTAAAAAAGTTTGACAACGTGCGTAAACATTTACACGAACTGAGTATCAGAACACTGTTATGTAAAAAAATGTTTTGACAATGTGCGTAAAAAAGGTTTTTTACGCCCCTGATTACCGACCCGAACTCCTGTAAACGTCGCCGTAAATCTAGTTTTCAAACGTATGTAAAAAAGGAAGGCGTAAAATAGTTTTTACGTACGTTTGAATAATGATTTTACGTAAGTTGTCGAATGTAAAATATTTTTTTTGCGCACGGTGTCGAATGAAAAAAGTTTTTTATTCTCAAAAAAATTTTACGGCCCCGTAAAAAGTTAAAAAAACCCCTAACCAAACAATCGGCTGGGGAGTAAAAAAAGTTTACAAGGCATAGAAAAGTTTGAAATGTTTTAATAGGGGTGTAAAAAAAATACAACCGAGACGGAAATAAAATTTACAACCGGGACGTAAAAATAATTTACAGTCGGGGCTGGGGTAAAAATAAAAAATTTACGTGTAGCGGCATAAAAAAATTATATAAAATGTTTTGTAAATTCACGTTTGTAAATTTGTAGTTTTTATATACGTTTAAAAAAATATTTTTACATTCGTTGCCAAATGTAAAAAATTTACGCACGGTGTCGAAAGTAAAAAATGTTTTTTTGCATGCGGCAGAAAAATGTTTTTTACGCCTCTGAATGCCCGCTCTAGCTCCTCTAATGTAAGAACCTAACTTACTTAGTTTGGTTTTATAAAAGATTTACATTTCCTTAAAGAAATGCAATAATACTTGCGTACAAAAGTACCGGTTCGATTCAAAGTTTTAAGTAGTTAGAATATTATTATACACATCTACATTACTAGGTTCTTTAAAACAACAAACAAACAAAAGCGGAAGCTTGATATTCGATAGTGTTCGGTTCTTTAAGAAACTTGTTCAATCATCCGTGACATTACAACTTTCACCTACAGTACCAGAAACATGCAAATTTTATAGTTATATAATAATAATATAACATATTAAAAATATAACAATCTTCTAACTTGGTCCAACAAAACAAAGTGAAAATTTTGTTAAGAAGACCATCGTAAGCTACGTTTGTGTACCGTAGCTTACGGTACACTCATTCTGTCCGAACAGCAGCCGTAGCTTACGGTTCAGCCTAGTTCCAGATTTTTAATTTTTAGTCTCTTTTTTTTGAAATGTGCACTATATAAATGTGTGCATTAAGTTTAATTTTGCACTAAACTAATGTGTGCATTAAGCTGAAATGTGCACTATGCTGAATTGTGTACTAAACTGATGTCTACACTATGCTGAAATATGCACTATACAAATGTGTACACTATACTGAATTTTGCACTAAAATAATGTGTGTATTATGCTGAAATGTGCACTATGCTGAATTGCACTAAACTGATGTGTACACTATGCTAAAATGTGCACTATACAAATGTGTGCACTATGTTGAATTTTGCACTAAACTAATGTGTGCATTATGCTGAAATGTGCACTATGCTGAACTGTGCACTAAACTGATGTGTACACTATGCTGAAATGTGCACTAACTGATGTGTACACTATGCTGAAGTGTGCACTATACAAATGTGTGCGCTATGCTGAATTTTGCACTAAACTAATGTGTGTATTATGCTGAAATGTGCACTAAGCTGAATCGTGCATTAAACTATTGTGTACACTATGCTGAAACGTGCACTACACAAATCTGATAGCAAGGATCTTTTCCTTACGCGTTCTAACCTTTCTCCAAGTTTACTAAACTACATTTTCTTCTTCTTTTTTTATGCTTCCGTTACCCGGCTAGCATTTTCACTATCTTTTTGACCCGTTTGGTTACTTTAACCAAACAAGAAGCTTATTTCCACTTATATCTCAATTCGATTGTTTATAACCCGCGTTTTCCTTTACTCGGTTTACGCATTCTTTAAGATTTTGGTTGTTCAAGTGAATTCCATCACTTATGAACTAGCCAAGCTCATCGTTATACTTTATGTACTTGTTCGGTTCGCTTGTGTGACGACCGTCACTTATGAGCGAACCAAAATTTTCACTAGTATTACTTTATAAAATCAACATTCAATCAATACAATTTAATAATGAAATCATACGAAGTCTATAACCACGTACCTCAAAGCTTTCCTTTTTGACGGGTTTCCGCACCGGCTTGACTTCCCGACACTTCACTTATGTTTCCTATAGTATACAAGCCATGTGTTATTAGAATCCTCTCGGCCATAACTAAGGTATGAAATTTTGTCAAACACACTATCTCATGTTTTCATTAACACTTTCCGTATATTAGTTAAAATTGGTAATTTCACTTAGGCATTTCATCAAACACCTTATATGCATATATTTTTAGTTAACCATTTTGATTAAACTAAACCTTGGCTAACCAAGAAATTTCAACTTGTCAACTCAATTATTCATCATCTTAATGCATAATAACATGTAATTTCAACAATATCAAGTCATTACGTCAATTATTTCATTTTATCAAAGTTCCTATGCATAACTTAACAATCACAACTTATGCATTCCATATTTTTACTAAAACCAATTTCCTCATAAAAACACAAAACTTAATTCACTTTGCTTTTGCATAATTCTTCTAATTTTGGGCAAGTGTGATGTCTCTAGACATCTACATACCCTTAATTTTACTATAACATCTATGATCATTCAAAAATTTGGATTTCATGGAATTCATCATAGTTCTCTACTCCACCAAAATACATAATTCAACTTACCTTAAGATCCACTTAAATTGGTAATCAAGAATCTTGATTCACGCAAGAGATCCAACCGATTTTAGCCTTCCAATTTTGAGGTTTTTGGTGATTTTTAGAGTGGGGAATGCTTGTCCCTTTTTTCTCTGGTCGTCCACCACCTAGCATACAAATGTTGTTTCTAGATTTTTTTTCTTTTGTTTATAAAACATGGTTTTCATACTGATCACTTTGGTCCCTCTTGTTTTTGTTTGTTTTATAATTGGCCAAACTCATGATTTCCTTAACTAACATCCTAATATTTATTTAGCTTAATCTAGTTATCATTTAATAAATTATAACAACATGTATATATATATATATATATATTTATATACATATTTATATATATTCTAATATCTTTAAGGTGTTACAAGTCCACCCCCTTAAAGAGATTTCGTCCTCGAACTTGAGTTCATACCGAATAAGGAAGGGTATAGTCTCTTCATTTAAGGGTGTCTGCCCCTTTCCGATGTTCCCATTTGACCTTAACTTGGTCAATTTCTTTGTTCCTTAATCCTTTGACCTTTCGATCAAGAATTTCAATTGGTTTAGCTATGTAGCTAAGTTTGTTATCAACTTCAACATCACTAAGTGGTACGTAAGCCGTTTCGTCCGCCAAACATTTGCGGAGGTGTGATATGTGGAACGTGTAATGTATTCCACTCAACTCTTCCGGAAGCTCTAATCGATAAGCCACCTTGCACACCCGATCAATAACCTTAAACGGCCCAATAAACCTGTTGATGCATATGTGTGTTGCCTACGTCATCGTATAAAGTCGAGTCTGTATGTAGGAGCGAAATGTCGAAGTTTATGTATGTCTAGGTACAAGTTCGCCCAAACTTGTCATGGCTAGGACAAGTTCGCCCGAACTTGTCCATGACACAGTTCAAGAGAACTTGTCATCCTATATATATGTGTCTTGTGTTTTCATTTGTAAGATTCAGAGATTTTGTCAACTGGACGGCGAAGCTCTGTCCAAGTGTTTCCAGGATTTGTAACGTTTATTAATCAATGAAACGGTGTTAAACAGTAAAGAACTTATCTACAATGTCGCCTATGCAAACGGATTCCGCACGTTTACCTTAGGTTTGCCAAATTAGGACCAGAACAATCTGTCCAACGGACCTACAATTGGTATCAGAGCATGATTGGCCTAATTTGAAGACATTGGACATAGAAATTCACATCTTCTACTCATTTCTTTCATTTTTAAACTTTTCTTGGACATTATACAACAAAATGGACTGATTTTCAAGTATAATACGTAAAATCCATAATAGTAAAACCCTTGAAAAAATCAGAGCTTAAAACAAACGAATTCATGTCGAAAATTTGAAAAAAAACCATGTTTGAAAACACATGTTCGCTCGAACTTATCATCAAGTTCGCTCGAACTTGACTGAAAAATTCACTTTTTGAGTGATTTTTCATCAAGTTCGCCCGAACTTGATTGATTTTTCAAAGTGTTTCACTCAAGTCCGCTCGAACTTAGTTGTTTTTCATCAAATTTAATTAAGTTCGCCTGAACTTGATCAAAATTTGTTGAAATTCTTTACAAGTTCGCCCGAACTTGTTTCAAAGTGAAATTTTCTGAAAAGTTTATACAAGGCATGAAAATTCAGAAAAACGTCTCGGACATTATATATCGTTAGATTCGTATCGACGAGACGAGTTTAAAGCTCTAATATGGTAAAAACAGTTTTCGGAAAAATTTTAAACGTTTTTAGCGAACCAATACGTTAATGTTGTCGATTAAGAAGTCAAATTTTACTAAAATTGTCTGTTGGCTAATCATTTTTCAAGTGTTTTTGAACTATAGATGAATTTGGAAAACGAAATGGGGTCCGTGAAGCCGCCAAAGTTGATGAGTATGGACGAGTATGAAAGCTGTAAAGAAAAATTCAAGAATTGGAAACGAGCAAATTTCTTCTACCAGAATGTTCATGAGAAGAAGATGATCAGTTTGTTACAACAATCGATAAATGAAGATATCTTGATTCTACTACCAGAATGTGATACAACACAGAAGTTGTGGAATGTTCTACGTGCTAAATATACAAAGGGTGCTGAGATGATTAAGAGTAAGAAAGTTCTAATCATGAAAGAGTTTTAAATCTTCACAATGCTGAAAGGCGAGTCAATGAGACAAATGATAGAGTGATTTTGTCATTTGAAAGTACAGATGAGAAGTCATGGTATTGACAAGACAAAGCAGAGTATATTGAAAAATTGGCTGATGCTCTTCCGGAAGGTGAATGGACAACGTACTTAATGGTTTTAAAGGAAAGTCCGAGCTGGGAATTTTTCAAGCTTTCTACCTTCATTGACAAATTAGAGGGATATGAAGTGGAATTATTAAAGAAGTTTGATCTTGTCAGTGACCAACGAAAGCTGGAAACGCAAAGTTCCAATGATCAGATGAAGAGCGAAAGGAGTATAATGGTGAAGAAATGTGAAGCCAAAGATTCAAGTACATCAACAAATGAAGCTTCGAGTTCTGAATCTGTGTGCTCAAAGTGTGAAAAATCCAGATCTGATATTGTCAAACTTTTGAAAGACGTGGAAGGTTTGGCATTAGAAAATAAAAAATTAAAAGAAAATGAAAAGATTTTTGAAAATAGAATAAAAATTTTAGAAAATGAAAAATCTGTTTTAAATAAAAATGTTTTTGAAAAACAAAATATAATAAACTCGCATCTTGAAAAATCAGAAAACTTGAACAAGATGCTGAGATTACTAAAAATAAAGTTGTTGATTTGGAAAAGAAATTGAAGGGTTTTGTGACCTCGTCATTGATTTAGATCAGATATGTCCAAAACCGTTCAATGAGAATAAACAGGAAATCCAATAAGTGATAAAGTCACAAATTATGACAATCTCATAATTGAGGATTGTGATGATGATAACGATGATGAAAGAGCTAAAAATGATAAAAATCTAATATTTTTAAAACTAAAAGAAAAATTTCAAGAAACTGTTCTACAATCTACTGAGAAAGGTGATGCTCAACGCAAAAACATTCTAAGCAGAAGAATAACAAAAACAAAAGGAAAACAAAGTTTTAAAAATTCTAAAAACTTCAAAGAAAAATAAAAGCTCATCAGTACGATCATCCAATTATTATAGAAATTCACAAAAATTTGTAAATCAAAACTCACAAAAATTTGTAAATAAGTGGTGGAGGTCGGACCACAGTGCTTCAACGTCAAATCAAAGTTACAGATGAAGCAGGAAGATGGCTACCACACGTCAAATCATGTTATGATTTGAGTGTATGGTTCACTAAAAAGGATCAATATGAGAACAGGAAGTGTCATAAATGTGGGGTAACTGGACACATTGCTAGAAAATGTTTTCAAATTAATCCTAAACCTGTTCATATTGATAAGAAAATTTTATGAAGATTTGAAAGTACCAACTCAGGTTTGGAAACAATGTACAGAAACTACAAACAAGGTAAAACCAGTTATTACTAAGTTTTCAAATTTTGAAACTGGTGAATCTTCGAATAGTAATGAACAAAAAGTTTCTACATTGTATTTCAAGAAAGCTTTAACGAAAAATCAATCATGGTTGGTAAAAGAAAAAGAATTTACACAATCAGTGAAAATTGAAAGTTTAGAAGACCTTCCGAAACTTAAGAAAGTCCAAGATAAACCTGATTGTGAAAATAAAGTCAAAATTAAGGTTGAAGAAATAACATCTAAGACTGCAAAGGCTTGGGTGTCACTATTCAACTAATTGTTTGAATTTCTGTGTTGGAACTTCTAAGAAGAAAGCAAATTACTGAGAATGGAGTTCCGTGGCACATATTGAAGACGAAGGACCGAGTTAACAAGTTTTATATAAAGGCCATTTTTACAAAATTTGAAATTCTAATAACGTTTACTTTACAATTTTTGAAAAATTTTGAAGAAAATTTTTCGAAAAACATGTTTCAATAACGTTTACTTGAAAGTTTTACAAAATTTTGAAGAAAATTTGAAACACAGAACTCTCACTGTTTAACAGACAAAGGTGTCAAAGTTTCTGTCATCATAAGGGGGAGAGTGCTTAAAAGAAATTTGTGAAGCAGTAATGGATGGAGAATTGAGGTAATTCTCATCAGTTGGTCAATGTTTTTCTCTATATAAAAAAATTCCAAAAATATGTTTTTGAATTATAGGGGGAGAAAAAAATTTTCAGAAAATCCAAAAACATATTAAAAGTAAAAAGTACAAAAACATTGAAAAAGGTAAAGCAAAAAGTACAAAAACATTGAAAAAGGCAAAAGAGTTTTGTGTTAAAAATGAAATGATAGTACATCAGTGGACTATCACAGTATACTAAGGATTTGTAAAGTTTAAAAAGTGATAAACAAGTCTTACTGTGGATGTGTCGATAGGCTTTACACGTTCAGTAGATTGTTTCCGGGATATAAACTAAATTTTACAACTGCTTAAACTTGTGGATTAACATCTCTTGGATATATGGACTTAGTACTCCAAAATTTCGTTTGAGAGATTGCCTGATTCTGAGATACGGGGTCTTTATAGATGACTGATATCTGGGGTATTATACAAGTTCTTCTGATTTTGCGTAAGCAATGGCCTAGAACTTCTATAATGCTTTTGCAAAAATCCCCTAAAACTGCATTCAATTGAAAGTATCGAAAGATACTACAATTGCAGTACAAAAGATTCCAGTTTTGGAACACTACTTAGAAGTCGAGCCTTCATCTCTTTGTCGGTACGGTGGTACTAACCTGAGCTCTCAAGGTTTCGCATTAACCCAGATACAGATATCGATTACGCTATACTCACCTGTAATATGAAATCTAGGGAATCTTGATGCGGGAGTATATTCTGAGATGGGAACCATAGTTAAGTCAAGTTTCTTAATTCTACATAATGTATCTTGGAACAATTGAGAAATGTTTTGAAGTTTAAGAGGACAAATATATCGACAATCTAGTTAAATTTGTTTAAAACTTAAAGTCTCAAAAGGTCAATGGTACTAGTGATATGTCTCAAAAACTGATATGATCCTTTAACACAAACTCAACAAAAATATGTTTGTACATACTTAGTGTTTGATATTCATTTCAAAAAAACAAAAAAATTATATTATCTTTTAGTTCGACCACTGATGATAAAAAAGATGATTTTCAAATTCTAGAGTTGCTGAACAAAATCTAAAAACTTTTGAAAATTGATCTGAAAAGTTTAAAAGTTCATTAAGTTGAAACTTATATTTGTATAAATGTGTCCGTTTAGTGTCAAAAACGTTTAATCAAGATCATTAAGTTGAACTTGATACATAAATAAGATATTTAAGGTCATTAATTTGGACTTGATTAACTGAGAGAGTTTAAAACTGATAGAAGATTAAAATTTGAAATGTTTGTGTTATGAAATTTTGAAGTTTGAATCTGAAATATTTCTTTGAATGTTTGAGGAGCTTTGAAACATGAAGTAGATTTTAAGGGAGAGCTGGATAAAAACGTTGATTGAAGATACCGGAAAGCTCAAAGTAAGGGGGAGCATGGTGATTCAAGTTTTATCAAGGCAAGCTCAAGAAAAGAGAAAAGGATTGTAGAAGCTATGAAGATCAAGGATGTTAAAGTGATTCAAGAAGTAAAGATCAAGAATATTTTAAAGACTCTGGAACTTAATTGAAGACTGATGACTACGACAACATCCAAGGGGGAGTCTGTTGATGCATATGTCTGTTGCCTACGTCATCGTATAAAGTCGAGTCTGTATTTAGGAGCGAAATGTTGAAGTTTATGTATGTCTAAGGACAAGTTCGCCCGAATTTGTCATAGCTAGGACAAGTTCGCCCGAACTTGTCATAGCTAGGACAAGTTCGCCCGAACTTGTCATAGCTAGGACAAGTTCGCCCGAACTTGTCATAGCTAGGACAAGTTCGCCCGAACTTGTCATGCCTAGGACAAGTTCGCCCGAACTTGTCATGCCTAGGACAAGTTCGCCCGAACTTGTCCATGACGCAGTTCAAGCGAACTTGTCATCCTATATATACGTGTCTTGTGTTTTCATTTGTAAGATTCAGAGATTTCATCAACTGGACGGCGAAGCTCTGTCTAAGTGTTTCTAGGATTTGTAACGTTTTCTAATCAATGAAACGGTGTTAAACAGTAAAGAACTTGTCTACAATGTCGCCTATGCAAACGAATTCCACACGTTTACCTTAGGTTTGCCAAATTAGGACCAGAACAATCCGTACAACGGACCTACAACTGAAAATATGTTTTTGAATTTTAGGGGAAGAAAAAATTTTCAGAAAATCAAAAAACATATTAAAAGTGAAAAGTACAAAAACAATGAAAAAGACAAAAAGAGTTTTGTGGATAAAAGGAAATGATAGTACACCACTGGACTATCACAGTATGCTAAGGATTTGTAAAGTTTAAAAAGTATAAACAAGTCTTACTGTGGATGTGTCGATAGGCTTTACACGTTCAGTAGATTGTTTCCGGGATATAAACTAAATTTTACAACTGCTTAAACTTGTGGATTAACATCTCTCGGATATATGGACTTAGTACTCCGAAATTTCGTTTGAGAGATTGCCTGATTCTGAGATACGGGGTCTTTATAGATGACTGATATCTGGGGTATTATACAAGTTCTTCTGATTTTGCGTAAGCAATGGCCTAGAACTTCTATAATGCTTTTGCAAAAATCCCCTAAAAATGCATTCAATTGAAAGTATCGAAAGATACTACAATTGCAGTACAAAAGATTCCAGTTTTGGAACACTACTTAGAAGTCGAGCCTTCATCTCTTTGTCGGTACGGTGGTACCAACCTGAGCTCTCAAGGTTTCGCATTAACCCAGATAGAGATATCGATTACGCTATACTCACCTGTAATATGAAATCTAGGGAATCTTGATGCGAGAGTATATTCTGAGATGGGAACCATAGTTAAGTCAAGTTTCTTAATTCTACATAATGTATCATGGAACAATTGAGAAATGTGTTGAAGTTTAAGAGGACAAATATATCGACAATCTAGTTAAATTTGTTTAAAACTTAAAGTCTCAAAAGGTCAATGGTACTAGTGATATGTCTCAAAAACTAAAATGATCTTTTAACACAAACTCAACAAAAATATGTTTGTACATACTTAGTGTTTGATATTCATTTCATAAAAAACAAAAAGGATTATATTATCTTTTAGTTTCAACCACTAATGATGAAAAGCTGATTTTCAAAGTCTAAAGTTGCTAAAAAAAATCTAAAAATTGAAATTGATCTGAAAAGTTTAAGAGTTAATTAAGTTGAAACTTTCATTTGAATAAATGTGTCAGTTTATTGTCAAAACGTTTAATCAAGATCATTAAGTTGAACTTGGTACTTGAATCAGATATTCAGGTCACTAATTTGGACTTGATTAACTGAGAGTAACTGAGAGGGTTTAAAAACTGATAGAAGATTAAAATTTGATATGTTTGTGTTTAGAAATTTCAAAGTTTGAATCTAAAATGTTTATTTGATTGTTTGAGGAACTTTGAAACATGAAATAAATTTTAAGAGGGAGCTGGATAAAAACGTTGATTGAAGATACCAGAAAGCTCAAAGTAAGGGGGAGCATGGTGATTAAAGTTTTTATCAAGACAAGCTCAAGAAAAGAGAAAAGGATTGTAGATGCTATGAAGATCAATGAAGTTAAAGTTATTCAAGAAATAAAGATCAAGAGAACATTAAATACTCAGGAACTTAATTGAAGAATAATGACTACGGTACCATCTAAGAGGGAGTCTGTTGATGCATATGTCTGTTGCCTACATCATCGTATAATGTCGAGTCTCTGTTTCAGAGCGAAACGTAAAAGTTTATGTATGTAAAAGTGCAAGTTCGCCCGAACTTGTAGTGTACATGAACAAGTTCGCCCGAACTTGTCCATGGTATTTTCCGGGCGAACTTGTACTACTATATATAGGAGTCTTTGGTTTCTCATTTGTAAGAATCAGAGATTTTTGTCAACTGGACGGCAAAGCTCTGTCCAAGTGTTTCCAGGATCTGTAACGTCTATACATTAATGGAACAGTGATTAAACAGTAAAGAACTTGTATCCAATGTCTCCTATGCAAACAGATTCCGCACGTTTACCTTAGGTTTGCCAAATTAGGACCAGAACGATCCATACAACGGACCTACAAAACCATGGGCTTAACTTTCCCCTTTTTCGGAATCGAATGATCCCCTTCCATGGAGATACTTTGAGCATTACTCTATCGCCTACTTGAAATTCGATAGGTCTTCGTCTTTTATCCGCATAAGATTTTTGTCGATCTTGAGCCACTTTTAAATGGGCTCGTACTGTGTCAATCTTCTCATTTGTTGCTCTAATCACATCTTTGTGGGCGAGCTCACGAGGGACCACCTCACCCCAACACACCGGGGTCCTGCACCTTCTACCATATAAAAATTCATACGGGGCCATACCAATGCTTGAATGGTAACTGTTGTTGCATGAATATTCAACCAACGGAAGATAAGCATCCCAATTACCGCCAAAATCGATTATACATGGCCGTCTGTTTGAGGGTGATAAGCCATACTAATCAATAGCTTAATACCCATTTGTTCTTGAAAATCGCACCAAAATTTGAAGTGAACCGGGTATCTCTGTTGGACACGATAGATACTTGCACTCCATGGCGTGCTATAATCTCGTTCATATACACCTCTGACATCTTTTCTGAAGTATACGTTTGACGTATTGGAATAAAGTGAGCGCTTTTTGTCAACCTATCGACTACTACCCATATGGCATCAAACCCGCGAGCCATTCTAGGTAACTTGGTTAGCAGGTCCATGGTAAGATGTTCCCACTTCCTAACCAGTATATCTAATGGTTAGAGTTTACCATAAGGTTTCTGATGTCCGCCTTTACTTGTAAGCAAGTTAGGCATTTCTCGACATATTTTACCACATCTCTTTTCATTCCCGGCCACCAATAGTTTTGTTTCAAGTCTCGATACATTTTGGTCGCTCCCGGGTGAACCGAGTAACGTGACTTATGAGCTTCGTCTAGTAATAGGTCCTTAACATCACATGTGTTTGGAATCCATATTCTACTGAATCGAGACTTCAACCCATTTTCACCTTCCACAATATCTTTCACTAACCGTTTAACACGTTCTTTTCTCCAATTCTCTTCTTTTACCGCCTCGAGTTGTCGGATTCGTTCAAGTAAACCCGAGGTCACCATAAGTTGCATGGACTGTACCCTTATAGGAGTATAATTCCTTTAGGCTAAGGGCATCTGCCACTGCGTTGGCTTTTCCTGGGTGGTAATGGATTTCACAATCATAATCCTTTACCGTTTCTAGCCATCTCCTTTGTCTCATATTCAGCTCCTTTTGGTCAAAGAAATATTTCAAACTCTTATGGTCGGTGAAGATAGTGCACTTAACCCCATATAAGTAGTGCCTCCAAATCTTTAAGGCAAATACTACTGCCGCCAATTCAAGTTCGTTCGTAGGATATTTCTTTTCATGCACTTTCAACTGTCTTGAAGCATAGGCAATCACCTTTCCCCGTTGCATGAGTACACACCCAAGGCCCATGTGTGATGCGTCAGAGTACACTACCATGTCTTCGGTGCCATCTGATAAAGTCAATGCTGGAGCACAGGTTAACTTCTCTTTAAGCGTTCGGAACGCTCTTTCTTGCTCATCACTCCAGACAAATTTTTCATCCTTAAGGGTTAGCTTGGTCAAAGGTGACGCGATTTTGGAGAAATCTTGAATGAATCTCCTATAGTAACCTTCTAACTCCAAGAAGCTTCAAATCTCTGATGGATTCTTTGGAGGGTTCAAGTTTGACACAGGTTTAATTTTAGACGGATCCACTAGTATCCCATCGGCACTTATGATGTGTCCGAGGAATTGTACTTCTCGAAGCCAAAAGGCGCACTTTGAGAATTTAGCTTAAAGTTTTTCTCGTCTAAGGGCTTCCAACACTTCTTATAGATGACGAGTGTGATCCGTCTCATTTTTCGAGTAGACTAGAATGTCGTCGATGAACACTATCACCGACTTATCCAACATAGGTTTACAAATCTTATTTAGATCCATGAATTCCGCGGGTGCGTTCGTTAACCCGAAGGACATTACAAGGAACTCATAATGCCCGTACCGTGTACGGAAGGCTGTTTTTGATATATCTTCTTCTTCACTCTCACTTGATGGTACCCCGATCTTAATCGATCTTGAGAGCCAACTTGCACCTTGTAGTTGGTAGAACAGGTCTTCGATTCTCGGAAGCGGGTATCGTTACCGCCTTGCTTTTCGCAGCTTTCCTTTTTTAGCAACATTGTATCGTAATTCTATTTTTCGGAAACTTGTTTCTCTTGTAATCGTATCCCGTTTTCAAATCATTGTAAATCCGAGACTTTGATCGTAATAAAATGAATCTTTTATACATTGTTTATACATGTCTATACATTAATACGTGCATTCGGTTGATACATGATTCATAATTCGCTTAAACGTAAGTTTAACTCGTAAACATTGATCGTGTATTCGTAATTCTCAAATCTCCATACATTCAAATACTTTGTTATTTGATTTTAAGATTAAGTTATATGTTTTCACTTGATTATACCTAACCATAAATCAAACATACTTGTTACTTTTGATATGTCACCTACATGTATTTTTATCACACATTTTGGCACTTTAAAACATGTTTAATATGCACTTTAGACCTTGATAACCAATGAATAATACATCAAACATCATGTAACATCTTATTTATATAAAGTGAATCTCAAATACACCTTTTATTACATTTAAACAACAAAAAAAGAATATAAGGGCTGAAAATCAGCATTGCAATCAGCCCTTGTTTGGGTATGTTTTTGGGCTTGTATCAAGTCTAATGACCCACTAATTCTATTCAAAACCCAACCCACTTAAACCCTAATCTTTTCCCTATAAGTACCTCTTATATTCCAGCCATTTTTCCACTTTACAAAGCCTCCAAGCCCCCCTAAAACACTCCAAGTTCGTAGCTAAATCCAATTTTTGGGAAGATTTGTATCTCTACACTAAAGTGAGCATAACTCACTCAATACTCAACGAAATTGCCCCATTCTTTTTCCTACATGATTGGTTTTCCTTTGGGGATGATTCCATGGTCTCTCTTTGGAGAATTCAGACCTGGAAATTGTAACAACTCGGAAATTCATTGTTATCTTTTCTTTGTTATCGATTGTATCTATCCTTTGTGATCCCGAGATTCGGTTGATAATAAAGTTTATGTTAATTAATTATGGTATTGTACGTTATTATCGCATCTAATCGCTTATTAAATTTCAACGCTATCTCATCGCAATCGCAACGCAATTACTTATTTCTTGGATTGATCACGTCGACCCTGCAAAGATTGAAGCCGTCAAGAGTTGGATTACACCGAAGAATGCTTCCGAAATCCGTTCATTTCTTGGATTGGCGGGTTACTACCATCGATTCATCGCCGTTCCGCTTACCGCTTTAACTCATAAAGACAAACCTTTCGTTTGGGAAACCAAGCAAGAGGAAGCTTTTCAAACTCTCAAGCGTATGCTATGCAACGCTCCCATACTCGCTTTACCCGATGGAAACAACGATTTCGTTGTTTAACTGCGATGCCTCTAACCTTGGTCTCGGTTGTGTTCTATGCGTCTCGATAACTCAAGATCCACGAGAACAACTAACAACACACGATCTCGAGCTCGGTGCAGTTGTTTTTGCATTGAAGATATGGCGACACTACCTTTACGGTACTAAGTGTACGGTCTTCACCGACCATAAGAGCTTACAACATATCTTCAATCAAAGGAACTGAATATGCGCCAACGACGATGGGTTGAACTTCTCAACGATTACGATTGTGAGATACGCTACCATCCCGACAAAGCAAACGTCATCGCCGATGCTCTAAGTCGACGAAGCTATGTATATAGTGTTCGTGACTCTCAAGCTTTGAATGAACTCGAAATCATGATTCGCTCCGCTCAATTCGCCTGCTTTAACGAAAACACTTTGGAAAAAGAAATGAAATGTGGTGCCGAAACTCAGCTCGTATCTAAGCCTAATGTATTTATTACTATCTTGATCGTATTTGGATTCCAAGTCATGACAATATTCGTAAGTTGTTATTGACCGAAGCTCAGAAATCTCGATATTCCATTCACCCCGGTGCCGACAAGATGTACCAGGACCTTCGTCCTAAGTACTGGTGGCCGAGCATGAAAAAGGATATCGCCTTGTACGTCTCAAAGTGCTTAACTTGTTCGAAAGTTAAAGCCGAACATCAAAGGCCCTCTGGCTTACTCGAACAACCCGAAATCCCGATGTGGAAGTGGGAAAGTATAGCTATGGACTTCGTTACCAAACTTCCCCGCACTTCATCCGGTCACGATAGCATTTGGGTTATCGTTGATCGTCTTACTAAATCTGCGCACTTTATTGCTATACGATAAGACTTTAAGGTTGAACGGTTAGCCCGAATCTATACCGACGAAATTATATGTCGACACGGGATGCCTCGTGACATCATCTCTGACCGAGACGGTCGTTTTACCTCGCGTCTCTGGGAGACATTTCAATCCGCTCTCGGTACTACGCTTAATCTAAGTACCACTTTTCACCCTCAAACCGACGGTCAGACTGAGCGCACGATCCACACCCTCGAAGACATGCTTCGTGCGTGCATCATAGTTATCATACCAGCATTCAAATGGCTCCTTTTGAGGCACTGTATGGAAGAAAATGTCGATCACCTATTGCATGGCACGAGATCGGAGAAGCCCAAATCACCGGTCCAGAGCTAATTCAAGAAACAACCGACAAGATCCTCCAAATCAGAGACGATCTCTTGAAAGCTCGGAGTCGCCAAAAGAGTTACGCCGACAAACAACGCAAGCCCCTGCAATTCGAAGTGGGAGATCACGTACTCCTAAAGGTTGCACCTTGGAAGGGAGTGGTCCATTTCGGAAAGAAAGGAAAGCTAGCGCCACGATACGTAGGACCCTTTAAGATTCTGGAAAGGATCGGCAAAGTGGCTTACCGACTCGAACTGCCAGAGGAACTTAATAATGTACATCCAACTTTCCACGTGTCTAATCTTAAAAAGTGCATAGCCAAAGAAAATCTGCATGTCCCTCTCGAAGATCTGCAAATAAACGAGACTCTCCATTTCGTGGAAAAACCGTTGAAATCATGGATCGGGAAACCAAGAAACTCCGACGCTCTCGCATACCTATCTTGAAGGTCCGATGGGAAGGCAAACGCGGTGCCGAGTTCACTTGGGAACTCGAAAGTGATATGAAACCGAAATATCCACATCTCTTTGTTACGGCCACTGCTTAATTTCGGGACGAAATTCCCTAAAGTAGGGGAGACTGTAACAACTCGGAAATTCATTGTTATCTTTTCTTTGTTATCGATTGTATCTATCCTTTGTAATCCCAAGATTCGGTTGATAATAAAGTTTATGTTAACTAATTATGGTATTGTACGTTATTATCGCATCTAATCGCTTATTAAATTTCAACGCTATCTCATCACAATCGCAACGCAATTACTTATTTGGTTTATTGGAATTATGTGGTAATATTAGTTATGTGTTTATATGATAATTACATGTTTGGTTATGATTACAATCGCTCTTGCACACTCGAATCGCTAAATCGCACTATTACATCAATTATAATGTTTAATATAACTAACTAATATGAACCGAATCACCAAACGAACACTTAACGCGAATTCGGCAAACGAAACTTGGTCACCAGGCCAAGTTCGGCCGAACTTGACTACCCCAAGTTCGCCCGAACTTGCCTGATGACACAAGGATCCTTCATAATCCTCAAGTTCGCTCGAACTTGTACATACATCTACAAGTTCGGCCGAACTTGGCTATTATCTCTTGGAAATCTAGCAAGTTCGCCCGAACTTGCATGAATTTCATGCAAGTTCGATCGAACTTGGCCCCACCAGCTCACCATTTTGCCTTCTCCTATAATACCCAGCTCATTCCTCTCATTTTGAACTTGCTGTAAGTTCGCCCAGAGCTCTCAAACCCGAAACCCTCTGTTTTCTAAGTAAGAATCAACCCGATTTCAGCTACAACAACGTTTATCAATGATTTACAAAGGTTTACAACGATTTTGGCACAAGGCATTACCTTCGTTTTCATCAAATCTCTTCTATTTTACGAAAATCTTCATCTTTTTCCATAAAACGTATGTTTTCCACTCAGATCTATGTTTAGATCTGAGTAAAACCCTTTTAACCTTGATTTTGACACAAAATACGGACTTTTGATGATGTTTTGTTCATTTTCTGATATGAAACAAAGCATTTATCATTCAAGATCCTAGATCTGGAAGCACAAGGATGTTTATGTTGGTTTACACGAGCCGGACTAATCCGAACGAACCCCGAGTTTGCCCAGATTAGCCCACATTTTTGTAAAATGGCTAAAACAGCTCTAAAAGACCTCTCCGACCTAGGTTTGCTCAGTAGCATAGGGTTGGAGGGATGAACACTCGATTTTCCTCAGCAAACGACGCGAAAACGCAAGATTTTGGACTCGAAAACATCAAGTTCGCTCAAGAATCACCAGTTCACCAGTTAAGTTCGACCGAACTTGTACCCAAATGAGTCAAATTCGACCGAACTTGGGTTATTTCTCACAAAAGTCAAACAAGTTCGCCCAAACTTGCCTAATTTCTTAAGAAATTATGCAAGTTCGCCCGAACCACTTGTTCCATTTCTTCAGTAAGATTTCCACACAAGTTCGCCCGAACTTACAAGATCCCTAAGGACATACCAAGTTCGACCAACTTGTCCCAAATCTCACCAAAACCATGCAAGTTCGCTCGAACTTGTATGATTACATACACGTTCGGCCGAACTTGGCTACTGCTCAACTCAAACTTCACCATTTCGGCTTTTCGGAAGACTGATGCACTTCTGATCATATGCAGGCTGATCCGACGCTCTCCGCAACTCCTCTCAGATCCCTTAATCTTACCTAAACGCACCCACAATGAGTATACTTAACCCATTTTCGCTTTAATGCACTTTTTGGGTGTTACATACGTTCCTATATCAAAAACACTTCACAAATCAAAACTGTTTATCACACGCGAATAATCTGATTGTATATGCCTCGACTAGACGTGATACTAGAACATTGTAACTTTGCACTTTAGGATGGTCGCTGGCTAACCTCACGTTAGTTAGATTAATTTCGCGAAGCTTATCCAATTATGCAATATAGTACTTAAACCTGTATGCTCACCTTTAATTAAATGTATTGACTTGTATTTTAACGTATGTAACAGGTGGAGGATTTAGTTTGGATGCCTTGGATGTTGCATGCGTAGTTTAGTTCGTTTTGTTAGTTTGTTTAGAATGGTTGTAATAAAATCTAGGGGAGATCGAATTGGATTTATGATAAGAGATTTTGTTGAAATGTAATGGTTATTTTGAAGGTTTATGAGTTTGATAGTAGGGATATCGAATGTTGAATATTATCTTTGAAATGGCTGTTATGGAAATCTCTTGATCAATCTGATTCGCCTAGTGCCACTACCCTGATGATTCCACCATCGGTTGGGTGTGACAGATTGGTATCAGAGTGGATTCCTTAGGAAAATAGGTAGAATTTCCATGTTTGACTTAGTAGCATGTTTAAGTACCCGATTGACCAATCTTTGAATTAAATGCTAATCTACTTGCCATTAATGCTTAAATATGCCTTTCCTAAGGCTAATACAATTTACACGATTATGAAACGCTCATATCCCACAAACGAGGATCAAGTTGAGATTAGGTGTGATAACAAAGAACTCGCAATAAGATCGCTCATTCCGCGTATTGCTCATCACGAGATATCTTTTTTGAGTTAGGAGTGACATCCAAACCTCGACGAACATCTCCCTTTCGATCTAGTGGAACGCCCGATGTGATCGGTGAGCATGGCCACAACTAGGAATGATGTTGTTAAGTTAGGGGTGAAACCCGCATCTTAAGAACTAATTCCGTGCTTTGATTTTCAATCTCACCAAAGTCTTGGTTATGCCGATGGTTTGAAACACGTATTAATTGGAAGGGTAAACGTCGTTAGCCGCTTGTGGTGAGAACGTTTATCTATTAGGCCAAAGTGTGGGTCCAAATACAAAGGGTAGTCGAATCACTTTGGGTAGTCAACGTCTCAAAACCCTGGACACTCCCAATTGATTTAAGCCTCATCGTCGATTTACGCATCATCGAGTTTATTACTATTTATGTGTTTAAATTTGAGAATTTTCGCTTTATTCGATTTCTCGCTTTATTTCTTTCTCGCATTATCAATTTCTCGCTTTATCGCTTTACGCTCCCTAAGCGCATGCACTACTCGCACAGCTCTCGAAATCCAAAACCTAATTAATACACCAACCAAACTAAAACGCTCATCTCTTTTATACGTTTGGGTTCATACGTGGTATTATCTCGCTTATATATACATCGCTTATATCTCGCTTATATCTCGCATCTCATGTGGCGCTGCGCAGGATGTTAAAGAGAGGTGAATACGTGCAAGATATATGCTTACATGCTTATGTGATTACGTGCTTACTTGCCTATATGCCTACGTGCTTACGTGATTATATGTTTACGTGGATACCTGCTTATGTGTTTTTGTGCCTTGTATGAATAATTATACTAAAAATTTTAAACATAACTCTATTATAATCGAATCTCGTATAATCCAAATCTTTGTGTAGATGTCATCACTCGGATCCCATACTCGCCGTACTGCTCAACGCCACAGCGACAACAAGCACATCGCTTCACTAGTCGCCAAGGAAGTGGCAAAAGTCATCCCGCAAATCGTCTCGGAAATTCATGCTGTCAGCAACAACTCCTCGGTCGACTCGAAAACTGAGAATCCCAAGCCCGCGATTCAGCTTCAAGAACTTCAAGGCTTGTGCACCTCTCGCCTTCACGGGCAATGACGAACCGACTTCTATGTTTCACTGGTTCGATGCTATTGAGGTCACTTTTAGGCAAAGTGAATGCCCCGATGACCTCCGTACCGTGAACGCTACCGGAGTCTTCCAGTCCCATGCTCTCGACTGGTGGACAGCTGAAAGAAACAAGCATGGAAATGATGAAGCCTACAGTCTATCTTGGGAGGAACTCAAGGAAGTAATGATGAAGGAGTTCTGTCCTCTGCATGAAATGCAAAAGTCGAGAATGAGTTTTGGGGTATCAAACAAGATGGTCCCAACAATGCTGGTTTTTCTGCTCGGTTTAAAATTTTGAGCATCATCTGTCCCAGTCAGGTTGATACGGCGGAGAAAGCTATCAACAAGTACATCCGTGGTTTACCTGAGTGTGTTGCAAGTTTCATGAAAGTTGCTCGTACTACAACCATCGAGGAAACCTACATGCTCGCCGTTGAGATCAACGATCAGCGAGTTCAGGATGGTTATTTCAAGAACTCTGCTAAAGTCGCCAATCAAGCCGTCGTCGAACCAACCGCCGCTACCGAATCATTAAATGAACCAAAGGGAAAGCGTCAGGGATGCAAAAGAGGAAACCCGAGTAAGAATATGCTCTCGCCGCTCCAGCAAACCCTCATCCGCTTCAGTCAACCGCTCCAAACGCACCTCCAGCTAAGCGTGCGTATACTGGACCTCACCCTCTATGCCCTAAGTGCACTTATCATCATGCCGTTGGTGGCAACTGCCGTTTTTGCACAAACTGCAATATCTACGGCCATTTTACTGTGAGTTGCCGATCAGGTCCTCGTCAGCCAGCTCCTCAGGATCCAGCAGCTCCAGCTTTACCCGCTCCTTCTCAAGCCAATTAGCAGTAAGCTCCAAAAGCACGTGTGTGCTATGTGTGTGGTGATCCGTCGCCAATGTCTGTCCGAATCGTCCTGTCAAGCAAGAGCAGCCAGCACCGCAGCCTCAGCCGCCGCAGCAACCACAAGCTGCGCGTGGCAGAGCCTTCAATCTCAACCACCGCCATGCTCAGAATGACAACAATGTTGTCAATGGTACGTTTCTCGTTAATGGTGTTTATGCTTTGTGTTTATTTGATACTGGTGCCGATAATTGTTTTGTATCGTTAGAATTCGAGAAGGTTTTAAAATGTAAGCACGCTAAACTCCCAAAGACTTTCGATGTGGAAGTCGCCACCGGAAGAACCGTTACCGTAAATTCCGTCTTACGTGGTTGTTCCCTCGATTTCAACAGTCACATCTTCTCGATCATCTCATACCTATGCAGTTAGGTAGCTTTGATATCATAGTAGGCATGGATTTTCTTCGTGAAAATCATGCTGAAGTTGTTTGCTTTGATAAAATGATCCGATTCACTCTCCCAAACGGTGATCAACTTCATGTATACGGTGAAACTCCCTCAAAGAAGTTGATTCTTTTGTCATGTACTCGAGCGCACAAATGCTTGCAAAAGCGATGTGTTGCTTTCCTCGCCCACATCGTGAACCCGGAGAAAGAAAAGAAGAGTTATAAAGATGTTCCCATTGTTTGTGAACTTCCTAAGGTCTTTTCCGATGATTTACCCAGTTTACCCCCTACTCGAGATGTTGAATTCCGTATCGATTTAGTTCCCGGAGCTACTCCAGTTGCTAAAGCTCCTTATTGCCTCGCACCATCCGAAATGCGCGAGCTATCAAGCCAACTTCAAGAGCTTCTTAATAAAGGTTTCATACGCCCGAGCACTTCGCCTTGGGGCGCGCCCGTTCTTTTCATGAAAAAGAAGGATGGATCGTTCCGAATGTGCATCGATTATCGTGAACTTAACAAACTCACGATAAAGAACCGCTACTCTCTTCCTCGAATCGAGGACTTATTTGATCAGCTTCAAGGTGCTACTCTCTTTCTAAGATCGATTTACGTTCCGGCTATCATCAATTGCGCGTATTGGAAGAAGATATTCCGAAAACCGCCTTTCGTACCCGTTATGGCCATTTTGAATTCGTGGTCATGCCTTTTGGTCTAGCCAATGCACCGTGGTTTTCATGGTCTTGATGAACCGTGATTGTAAAGCTTTCTTAGATCGCTTTGTCATTGTTTTCATCGATGATATCCTTATCTATTCGAAGTCGAGAGACGAACAGCGCGTCATCTCCGTTTAGTCCTCAAAACTTCTTCAAAGAAATCGCCTTTATGCTAAGTTCTCCAAATGTGAATTCTGGCTCGAAGAAGTCCACTTTCTCGGCCACATAGTTTATAGTCAAGGAATTCACGTCGACCCTGCAAAGATTGAAGCCGTCAAGAGTTGGATTACAGCGAAGAATGCTTCCGAAATCCGTTCATTTCTTGGATTGGAGGGTTACTACCGTCGATTCATCGCCGACTTTTCGAAAATTGCCGTTTCGCTTACCGCTTTAACTCATAAAGACAAACCTTTCGTTTGGGAAACTAAGCAAGAGGAAGCTTTTCATACTCTCAAGCGTATGCTATGCAAGCTCTCGTACTCACTTTACCTGACGGAAACGACGATTTCGTTTTTTACTGTGATGCCTCTAACCTTGGTCTCGGTTGTGTTCTCATGCAGCGAGACAAGTTATCGCGTATACGTCTCGACAACTCAAGATCCACGAGAAGAACTACACAACCCACGATCTCAAGCTTGGTGCAGTTGTTTTTGCATTGAAGATATGGCAACACCATCTTTTACGGTACTAAGTGTACGGTCTTCACCGACCATAAGAGCTTACAACATATCTTCAATCAAAAGGAACTGAATATCGCCAACGACGATGGGTTGAACTTCTCAACGATTACAATTGTGAGATACGCTACCTCCAACAAAGCAAACGTCGTCGCCGATGCTCTAAGTCGACGAAGCTATGTATATAGTGTTCGTGACTCTCAAGCTTTGAATGATCTCGAAATCATGATCCGCTCCGCTCAAATTCGCCTGCTTTAACGAAAACACTTTGGAAGAAGAAATGAAATGTGGTGCCGAACTCAGCTCGTATCTAAGCCTAATGCTATTTATTACTATCTCGATCGTATTTGGATTCCAAGTCGTGACAATCTTCGTAAGTTGATATTCCATTCACCCCGGTGCCGACAAGATGTACTAGGACCTTCGTCCTAAGTACTAGTGGCTGGGCATGAAAAAGGATATCGCTTTGTACGTCTCAAAGTGCTTAACTTGTTCGAAAGTTAAAGCCGAACATAATGTGGCCCTCTGGCTTACTCGAACAACCCGAAATCCTGATGTGGGAAAGAATAGTTATGGACTTCGTTACCAAATTTCCCTGAACTTCATCCGGTCACGATAGCATTTGGGTTATCGTTGATCGTCTTACTAAATCTGCACACTTTATTGCTATACGAGAAGACTTTAAGGTTGAAAGGTTAGCCTGAATCTATACCGACGAAGTTATATGTCGACACGGGATGCCTCGTGACATCATCTCTGACCGAGACAGTCGTTTTACCTCGCATCTCTAGGAGACATTTCAATCCGCTCTCGGTACTACGCTTAATCTAAGTACCGGTTTTCACCCTCAAATCGACGGTCAGACTGAGCGCACGATCCGCACCCTCGAAGACATGCGTCGTGCGTGTATCATAGATTTCGGTGGTAACTGGGATACACATTTACCTTTAATCATATTCTCGTACAATAATATTTATCATACCAGCATTCAAATGGCTCCTTTTGAGGCATTGTATGGAAGAAAATGTCGATCGCCTATTGCATGGCACGAGATCGGAGAAGCACAAATCACCGGTCCTGAGCTAATTCAAGAAACAACTGACAAGATCCTCCAAGTCAGAGACAATCTCTTGAAAGCTCGGAGTCGCCAAAAGAGTTACGCCGACAAACGACGCAAGCCCCTGTAATTCGAAGTGGGAGATCACGTACTCCAAAAGGTTGCACCTTGGAAGGTAGTGGTCCGCTTCGGAAAGAAAGGAAAGCTAGCGCCACGATTCGTAGGACCCTTTAAGATTCTGGAAAGGATCGGCAAAGTGGCTTACCGACTCGAACTGCCAGAGAAACTTAATAATGTACATCCAACTTTCCACGTGTCTAATCTTAAAAGGTGCCTAGATGAAGAAAATCTGCATGTCCCTCTCGAAGATCTGCAAATCAACGAGACTCTCCATTTCGTGGAAACCCGTTGAAATCATGGATCGGGAAACCAAGAAACTCCGACGCTCTCGCATACCTATCGTGAAGGTCCGATGGGAAGGCAAACGCGGCGCCGAGTTCACTTGGGAACTCGAAAGTGATATGAAAACGAAATATCCACATCTCTTTGTTACGGCCACTATTTAATTTCGGGACGAAATTCCCTAAAGTAGGGGAGACTGTAACAACTCGGAAATTCGTTGTTATCTTTTCTTTGTTATCGATTGTATCTATCCTTTGTAATCCCAAGATTCAGTTGATAATAAAGTTTATGTTAATTAATTATGGTATTGTACGCTATTATCGCGTCTAATCGCTTATTAAATTTCAACGCTATCTCATCACAATTACTTAATTGGTTTATTGGAATTATGTGGTAATATTAGTTACGTGTTTATATGATAATTACGTGTTTGGTTATGATTACAATCGCTATTTCATCGCTCTCGCACACTTGAATCGCTAAATCGCACTATTACATCAATTATAACATTTAATATAACTAACTAAAATGAATCGAATCACCAAACGAACACTTAACGTGAAATCGGCAAACGAAACTTGGTCACTAGGCCAAGTTCGGCCGAACTTGACTACCCCAAGTTCGCCCGAACTTGCCTGATGACACAAGAATCCTTCATAATCCTCAAGTTCGCTCGAACTTGTACATACATGTAGAAGTTCGGCCGAACTTGGCTATTATCTCTTGGAAATCTTGCAAGTTCGCCAAACTTGCATGAATTTCATGCAAGTTCGACTAAACTTGGCCCCACCAGCTCACCATTTTACCTTCTCCTATAAATACCCAACTCATTCCTCTCATTTTGAACTTGCTGTAAGTTCGCCCAGAGCTCTCAAACCCGAAAACCCTCTGTTTTCTAAGTAAGACTCAACCCGATTTAAGCTACAACAATGTTTATTAACGATTTACAAAGGTTTACAACGATTTTTGCACAAGGCATTGCATTCGTTTTCATCAAATCTCTTCTAATTTATGAAAATCTTCATCTTTTTCCATAAAACTTCTGTTTTCCACTCATATCTATGTTTAGATCTGAGTAAAACCCTTTTAACCTTGATTTTGACACAAAATACGGACTTTGATGATGTTTTGTTCATTTTCTGATATGAAACAAAGCATTTATCATTCAAGATCCCAGATCTGGAAGCACAAGGACGTTTATGTTGGTATACACGAGCCGGACTAATCCGAACGAACCCCGAGTTCGCCGTATTAGCACACGCTTTTGTAAAACGGCTAACACCCGACGGGTCTTGTTAGGATGGTCGCGCAAGCCTTCTCACGGTAGTTAGCATGAGAAATGAGCCTATGTTGTATGATGTGTTTTGGTGTATCATGATATGTAGTTAGATTATTTCGCGAACGCTTTCTCGATTATGCTAGTAGTACTTAAACCTGTATGCTCACCTTTACTTAATTGTATTGACTTATATTTTAACGTATGTAACAGGTTGAGGATTTAACTTGGATGCCTTGGATGTTGCATGCGTAGTTTAGTTCGTTTTGTTAGTTTGTTTAGAATGGTTGTAAAAAAATCTAGGGAGATCGAATTGGGTTTATGTTAAGAGATTTTGTTGAAATGTAATGGTTATTTTGAAGGTTTATGAGTTTGATAGTATGGGATATTGAATTTTGAATATTATCTTTGAAATGGCTGTTATGGAAATCCCTTGATCAATCTGATTCGCCTAGTGCCACTACCCTGATGATTCCGTCATCGGTTGGGGTGTGACAGAAATGCCCCTAAATTGTCCAAAACTTTCTGTTTGTTTTCAAACTCTTTCAAACTTTGTTTATGTTCATCAAACTTGAGTCAAACTCATCTCAAACCTATGTCCGAATGCTTATAACACTTCTTGTGGTTGGTTAGGCTTAAAAACAAGGTTGAGACATTCAAACAAGAGGTTTAAACCTCACATATTTTCATAGAGAATTTAGCTCACAAGTGATGCAAGTTCATAGACTTGTTCATGTGTGTCCACCAAGGTTAGCTTTGGCTATCCTAAACATTGAGACCACACATCACTTGATGATTTTCATGATCATCTCAAGTAGTTTGCTAGTCCTAAAGTGTTACAACCCCGCCAAGCCGTTGACATGTGTCCTCGTGTGCTCTCCGGGTTGTATTCACTTGGCTACTTGGTATTATGGTGACATACTTACAATTCTTGTCATTTCATTCTTGTATTGTTCTCATTCATGACCCTCCTTGTTGTCTATGACAACTTGTGTAGTGGTGAATCATATAATGAGGTTAAATGGATGTTCATCATCCTACCTCCATGCTTGACTTACTTGAATACTTAGAGGTACCAAAGTGGATGGTTCATCCTCCCACCTCCTACATGATCATACTAATATGTACATATTATAGACTATAATATAATCATAAAAACGAAACCTTGATAATCACCTATCAAGTTATTAAGTTTATCACTAAAGTATTTAGTTCCTTGTCACGATTCTAATAGGTCTCGAACCTATCAAACCATATTAACCCCTTTCGGGTTATCATAGAGTCAAGAATAAGTGCTATGTCTTAGTGAATATTTTCATACATAATACTTTAAATCTTGTTTCCATTATCTCGCTCGAATACTCCAAATCCACCGTTGCACTCATAACTATTACCTAAGTTCTTCTTGTAGAAGGACAAGGTGCCAAACTCAAAATCAACACAACAAAGCTCCCGGGATTACTTAAGTGGAACACTTAGCAAAAACCGTGAGTACACTCGACCTATTTACCGTTTTAATCACTTTTGGGTTGTAACATGTTTACCTATCAAAATACACATATCACAAACTCATACTTACATGCTCAATCCTTATACATGAATACTTGTTATGCCTAGATACATGCTTGATTATACGTGCTTGATCATTAACTTAGCTAGCCCAACTTATCATATGTAGCGCTATAGGAGTAGCACACCGCCCGTCGGGGTTATGTTAAGATATTCACACTCATTTTAGTCTTGTCGCTTTTGTGGCAAGGGAAGCTCGATCTCGTTAAAACTTTTGTGGAAACTCGGGGTTTGATCTAGTATTGCATGATTAGTATGAACTTTGCTTACAATTACCATGGGGATTCGAGTTACACTTTTATACTTATGCAATGTATCACCAAACTTGTGTACTCGCCTTTGCTTTGGCATTGAACTCGTATTTTTAACATGTTACAGGTTGATGAAGATTTTGCCATGAAATTGGAGTAGTGATGATGCTCTAGATACACATTTAGACCTTAGGTTAAAATGTTGTATTATTTTGTTGTTATGCTTATGTTGTACATGTCTTTAAATTTCTAAATTGTTGTAATTGACTTAATGATGAAAATTTGACAATGTTATCATTGAATGAATGAAATATGGGTTTTGTTTAAATATTGTCACTAATAGTGTTATGAAGTCTCTTGCAATCTCGTTTACGTCTCACTCCGATGTTTCCGGCATCTTTTGGGGTGTGACTGATTGGAGACGTGCACCGTTGTCGATTAAGTCCTGTTCCTTTATTTTTGCTCTCGCCAAAGTTTCGATTTTCTTATCGATTAGAGACGTGTAGTAACTGGAAGGGTAAAATACCGTTAGTCGCTTCTCGATGAGAGTATTTTACCTATAGGCCAAAGCACGTTTCTCTAATTCGAAAGGATCTCCGATTTACTTTGGAAATGTCAACGTTTCTCGACTTGAAACAATCTCATGTTTTATTGAGCAAATCTTTTATGTATTCTCAAATTTTATGTGATTTTATACTTGTTACCTTATTCGTTTGAACCGTTACACACTTCGCACGTTTATCGCAATAAAAAACAATGCTAATCCTCATGAACAAACTAAATTTATACTCCTTGTTCGTATTCATACGTGATTGTACGTGTTATGCTTAATGAATTCATGCAAACTTTGTAAACTATACTTGATGAACCCATGCAACCTTATGTGAAGCATGCTTGAACCTATTACATGCTTATTCATGGACAACTTATTTTTCCATATTCTGATCAAGTCTCATCCCTTTTCTTCTATGTTGAACCTCTAGATGAATTCTCCTAACTCGTCAAAGAAGTCCAAGAGGTCCAACAAGGGGTCCAACAACAACTATGAAGACTCCATCTCCAAGCAAGAACTCATCGGTCTTGTTGCTGAGCAAATGGCCGATCAAATGGCCCGTGTGATACCCGATATCGTTAGCCAGCTTCAAACCATTAACACCGAAACACCCAAATCCTCTGCCGACTGACAACCCCAAAACGTCCTTCCAATTCAAGCATTTCATGGCTTGTAAACCGGTAGAATTCACTGGCATGGACGGTGTCACGCCATGATCAATTGGTTTGACGCGAGGAGCTTACTTTCCTTCAGGGCGGGTGTCCTGATGACCTTCGAACCCTTAACGCTACCGGGGTCTTTTGCCAGAGAGCCCTCGAGTGGTGGACTACGGAACGTAACAAGCGTGGCAACGAAGCAGCTCATGCTCTCACTTGGGATGAGCTCAAGCAGCTCATGAGAGATCAGTTATGTCCTCCCCATGAGACCCAGAAGCTCGAGAATGAACTCTGGAACCTCACGCAGCAAGGAAGTGACACTGAAGGACTGATCGCTCGCTTCAAACAATTGAGTATCATCTGTCCTGGATAAGTGGATACGGTTCCCAAGGAGATAACCAAGCTTATTCGTTCGCTTTCGCCCGTGATCATGAATCACGTAGCCGCCGCAAACCCTAGAACCCTCGAAGAAGCCTTTAGCATAACCATCCAGCTGAACCACAACTGCATCCTTCAGGGGGCCTACGACAAGGTTCCTACGAAGCATGCGCATCAAGCCACCGCCAATACCACCACCACTACCGAGTCACCTCCCCCCAACTCAAAAAGAACAACAACAAGAACAAGAAGCGGAAGGCTTCATTTCGCTAGCCATTGTCGCCAAACCTAAAGCAATCAAGCCATTGTCCCTAAACCTAACCCGAACCAAACCCAACCACAGCGTCAGAATGCTCCTGTGCGAGCATGTTACAAGTGTGGAGATCTCAATCATCTCACCAATGTATGTCCTCTTCTTAACCAGCAGCATCAGCAGCAGCAACAGCTTGAGCCTGCAAAGGGGCGAGCTTTCATGCTTACCTCCGCTCAAGCCCAAAGTTCTAACGACGTCATTACTGGTACGTTCCTTGTGAACCACATTTATGCAACATGACTATTTGATACTGGCGCCGGTAGGAGTTTTGTGTCGCTAGAATTTGAACCTTTGCTTAAGTGCGAACGATCTAAATTGCCTAATTCTTTCGTTGTCGAAGTCGCTAATGGTAAAACCATCTCCGTTGATTCCGTTCTTTCTAGTTGCTCTTTGATTCTTAACGATCATTCGTTCTCCATTGACCTCATTCCCATACAAATGGGTAGTTTTGACATCATAGTAGGCATGGATTGGCTAATGCGAGTTTGTGCCGAAGTTGTTTGTTCTGAAAATCTATTCGCCTCCCTCTTCCTCAAGGTGATTCTCTACATGTCTATGGCGAGAAACCTTCCAAAGGTCTCAAGCTTATGTCGTGCATCAAAGCAAACAAATACTTACGTAAGGAGTACTTTGCCTTTCTCACCCATGTTGTGGAAAAGAAAGACAAAGTTCCCAGCATAAGTGATGTTCCTGTCATTTATGAATTTCCTTCTGTTTTCCCTGAGGATCTTCCTGGACCTCCGCCTCCTCGAGCTAACGATTTTCGTATTGATCTTATCCCTGGCGCAACTCATGTTGCGAAAGCTCCCTACCATTTAGCACCCTCGGGGATGCAAGAGCTATCAAGCCAACTTCAAGAGCTTCTTGATAAAGGTTTTATACACCCTAGTACTTCCCCTTGGGGCGCTCCCATTTTGTTCGTCAAAAGAAAGATGGGTCTTTTCGGATGTGTATTGACTATCGTGAACTCAACAAGCTTACAGTCAAGAACCGATACCCCCTTCCTCGTATTGATGATCTCTCCGATCAAGTGCAAGGCGCGAAGTGCTTTTCAAAGATTGATTTCCGTTCTGGCTATCATCAACTTCGGGTTTCTGAGGAAGATGTACCCAAAACCGCTTTCCGCACACGTTATGGACACTACGAGTTCGTGGTCATGCCTTTTGGTTTGACCAACGCACCTGCAGTGTTTATGGATCTTATGAACCGCGTGTGTAAGCCTTTTCTCGATCATTTTGTCATTGTATTCATCGACGATATCCTAATCTACTCCAAGACGAAAGAAGAGCACGAACGACATTTGCATCTCATTCTTCAGCTTTTGCAAACCGAACGTCTTTATGCCAAATTCTCCAAGTGTGAATTTTGGCTAAAAGAGGTTCAATTCTTAGGTAACTCGGTATACACATTGACCCTGCAAAGATAGAAGCTGTGAAGAATTGGATTGCACCTAAGTCGCCCTCTTAAATTCGTTCGTTTCTTGGCCTAGCTGGGTATTATCGCCGCTTCATCTCAAACTTCTCGAAGACTGCCGTTCCTTTGACTTCCTTGACTCAAAAAGGTAAACCTTTTGTTTGGGGTCCCGAACAAGAGGAATCTTTCCAAACGCTCAAGGACATGCTTTGTAATGCTCCTATCCTCACTCTCCACGATGGGAACAACGATTTCCTCGTGTATTGTGATGCCTCTAACCAAGGTCTTGGTTGCGTTCTCATGCAACGAGACAAAGTAATCGCTTACGCGTCGAGCAACTCAAAATTCATGAGAAAAACTATATTACTCACGACCTTGAACTTGGTGCAGTTGTTTTTGCATTAAAGATTTGGCGACACTACCTTTACGGTACAAAGTGTACGGTCTTCACCGACCATAAGAGCCTCCAACATATCTTTGATTAAAAGGACGTTGGGTAGAATTGTTAAATGACTAAGACTGTGATATTCACTACCACCCCGGTAAGGCGAATATCGTGGCCGATGCACTTAGTCGCAAGACTCATGTTAAGAGTGTTCGTTGCTACCAAATCGTGGGAAAACTCAACGAGTTGATTCGTCAAGCACAATTTGCCGTTATCAATGAGGGTAACCTCAGTGACGAGTTGAATTGTGGAGTCGAAAACCCACTCGAAGCTAAACCTGATGGTATATCATAGTCGTATTTGGATTCCCGATCGTCTCAATCTTCGGCCTACCTTAATGGATGAAGCCCACAAATCCGGATGCTCCGTTCATCCCAGAGCAGATAAGATGTATAACGACTTACGTACATCCTATTGGTGGCCTGGAATAAAACGTGATATCGCCCTTTACGTGTCCAAATGCCTTACGTGTTCCAAAGTCAAGGCTGAACATCAACGCCCCTCTGGTTTGCTCGAACAACCAGAAATTCCTGTCTGGAAATGGGAAAGCATAGCCATTGATTCATTACAAAATTGCCTCGTAGTTCGTCTGGTCATGACAACATTTGGGTCATCATTGACCGATTGACCAAATCCGCGCATTTTCTCGCTATTCGTGAAGATTACAAAGTCGAGAAATTGACTCGTATCAACACGGATGAAATCATTAGTCGCCGTGGTACTCCTCCTGATATTATCTCTGATCGCGATGCTCGTTTCACCTCTCGCCTTTGGCAAACTTTTCAATCCGCTCTTGGCACTCAGCTTAATCTTAGCACCACTTTTCATCCTCAGTCTGATGGTCAAACCGAGCGTACTATCCAAACCTTGGAGGATATGCTTCGGTCATGCGTAATCGATTTTGGCAGCAATTGGGATTCGCACTTACCCTTGGTTGAATTCTCGTACAACAATAGTTATCACGCTAGTATTCAAATGGCTCCATTTGAAGCATTGTATGGTCGTAAATGTCGTTCGCCTATTTGTTGGCACGAGATTGGAGACGTACAAATCACCGGTTCCGAGCTAATACAAGAGACAACGGACAAGATCTTACAAATACGTGATAATCTCCTCAAAGCACGAAGCCGAAAAAAAGAGCTACGCTAACAAAAGACGCAAGCCCCTGGAATTTAATGTGGGTGATCATGTACTTCTCAAGGTATCCCCGTGGAAAGGCGTTGTCCGTTTTGGTAAGAAAGGCAAACTCGCTTCTCGCTACGTAGGTCCTTTCAAGATCTTGGAAAGGATTGGCAAGGTAGCATATCGACTGGACCTACCTCAAACACTCAACAATGTTCATCCCGTTTTTCATGTTTCAAATCTCAAGAAATGTCTAGCTAAAGAAGGACTTCAAGTTCCCCTCGAAGATCTTCGAATCAATAAGACGTTGCATTTTGTGGAAAAACCGGTCGAAATCATGGACCAAGGAGTCAAGCAGCTATGACGCAGTCGGATCCTTATCGTAAAAGTTCATTGGGAAGGGAAACGTGGCGCCGAGTTTACTTGAGAACTCGAGAGTCATATGAAGACTAAGCATCCGCATCTCTTCGTTGCATCTTCCTAAATTTCAGGACGAAATTTCCTAAAGGAGGGGCGACTGTAACGCTTCGGTTTTCGCAGCTTTCCTTTTTTTAGCAAGATTGTATCGTAATTCTATTTTTCGGAAACTTGTTTCTCTTGTAATCGTATCCCGTTTTCAAATCATTGTAACTCCGAGACCTTGATCGTAATAAAATGAATCTTTTATACATTGTTTATACATGTCTATACATTAATACGTGCATTCGGTTGATACATGATTCATAATTCGCTTAAACGTAAGTTTAACTCGTAAACATTGATCGTGTATTCGTAATTCTCAAATCTCCATACATTCAAATACTTGGTTATTAGAATAAGTTATATGTTTTCACTTGATTATACCTAACCATAAATCATACATACTTGTTACTTTTGATATGTCACCTACATGTATTTTTATCACACATTTTGGCACTTTAAAACATGTTTAATTTGCATTTTAGACCTTGATAACCTATGAATAATACACCAAACATCATGTAACATCTTATTTATATAAAATTCATCTCAAATACACCTTTTATTACATTTAAACAACAAAAAAAAAAGAATATAAGGGCTGAAAATCAGCCTTACAATCAGCCCTTGTTTGGGTATGTTTTTGGGCTTGTTTCAAGTCTAATGACCCACTAATTCTATTCAAAACCCAACCCACTTAAACCCTAACCTTTCCCTATAAGTACGTCTTATATTCCAGCCATTTTTCCACTTTACAAAGCCTCAAAGCCTCCCAAAACACTCCAAGTTCGTAGCAGAATCCAATTTTGTGCAGATTGGTACCTCTACACTAATGTGAGCATAACTCACTCAATACTAAATGAAATTGCCCCATTCTTTTTCCTACATGCTTGGTTTTCCTTTTGGCATGATTCCATGGTCTCTCCTTGGAGAATTCAGACCTGGATTTGCCCCTAAATTGTCCAAAACTTTCTGTTTGTTTGAAACTTTGTTTATGTTCATCAAACTTGAGTCAAACTCATCTCAAACCTATGTTCGAATGCTTACAACACTTCTTGTGGTTGGTTAGGCTTAAAAACAAGGTTGAGACATTCAAACAAGAGGTTTAAACCTCAAAATAATTCTGTTTTCATAGAGCATTTAGCTCACAAGTGATGCAAGTTCATAGACTTGTTCATGTGTGTCCACCAAGGTTAGCTTTGGCTATCCTAAACATTGAGACCACACATCACTTGATGATTTTCATCATCATCTCAAGTAGTTTACTAGTCCAAAAGTGTCACAACCCGCCAAGCCGTTGACATGTGTCCTTGTGTGCTCTCCGGGTTGTATTCACTTGGCTACTTGGTAGTATGGTGACATACATACAATTCTTGTCATTTCATTCTTGTATTGTTCTCATTCATGACCCTCCTTATTGTGTATGACAACTTGTGTAGTGGTGAATCATATAACAAGGTTAAATGGATGTTCATCATCCTACCTCCATGCTTGACTTACTTGAATACTTAGAGGTACCAAAGTGGATGGTTCATCCTCCCACCTCCTACATGATCTTACTACTATGTACATATTATAGACTATAATATAATCATAAAAATGAAACCTTGATAATGACTAAATAATCACCTATCAAGTTATTAAGTTTATCACTAAAGTACGTAGTTCCTTGTCACGATTCTAATAGGTCTCAAACCTATGAAACCATATTAACCCCTTTCGAGTTATCATAGTGTCAAGAACAAGTGCCATGTCTTAGTGAATATTTTCATACATAATACTTTAATTCTTATTTCCGTAATCTCACTCGAGTACTCCAAATCCACCGTTGCACTCATAACTAATACCTAAGTTCTTCTTGTAGAAGGACAAGGTGCCAAACTCTAAATCAACACAACAAAGCTCCCGTGATTACTTAAGTGGAACATTTAGTAAAAACCATGAGTACACTCGACCCATTTACCGTTTTAATCACTTTTGGGTTGTAACATGTTTACCTATCAAAATATACATATCACAACTCATGCTTTACATGCTCAATCCTTATACATGAATACTTATTATGCCTAGATACATGCTTCATTATACGTGCTTGATCATTAACTTAGCTAGCCCAACTTATCATATATAGCGCTATAGGAGTAGCACACCGCCCGTCGGGGTTATGTTAAGATATTCACACTCATTTTAGTCTTGTCGCTTTTGTGGCAAGGGAAGCTCGATCTCGTTAAAACTTTTGTGGAAACTCGGGGTTTGATCTAGTATTGCATGATTAGTATGAACTTTGCTTACAATTACCATGTGGATTCGAGTTACACTTTTATACTTATGCAATGTATCACCAAACTTGTGTACTCGCCTTTGCTTTGGCATTGAACTCATCTTTTTAACATGTTACAGGTTGATGAAGATTTTGCCATGAAATTGGAGTAGTGATGATGCTCTAGATACACATTTAGACGGTAGGTTAAAATGCTGTATTATTTTGTTGTTATGCTTATGTTGTACCCGTCTTTAAATTTCTAAATTGTTGTAATTGACTTAATGATGTAATTTGACAATGTTATTGTTGAATGAATGAAATATGGGTTTTGTTTAAATATTGTCGCTAATAGCGTTATGAAGTCTCTTGCAATCTCGTTTACTTCTCACTCCGATGTTTCCGCCATTGGTTGGGGTGTGACATATCGCTTCTTTACCGTAAGTTTGTTTAACTCGCGGTAATCGATACACATATGCATGCTTCCGTCTTTCTTCTTTACGAATAGTACTGGTGCACCCTAAGGGGAGACGCTTGGCCGAATAAAACCCTTATCCAGTAGATCTTGTAATTGAGACATTAATTCTTGATGTTTTGACGGTGCTAATCTGTACGGTACCTTAGCCACCGGTTTCGCACCCGGGATTAGTTCGATTCCGAACTCTACCTCGCGTTCAGGAGGTATCCCGGTAAATCTTCCGGGAAAACATCATTAAAATCTCGTACCACTGGTACGTCCTCGAATTTAGGCAACTCTTTTTCCACATCACGCACGTAGGTTAAATAAGCCTTACACCCATGTTGGATGAGTTTACAGGTTTGCATCAACGAGAATAGTATAGGGTTGCAACTCTTTTCCCCATAAATAGTAACACGCCTCCCATTCGGGGATGTTAGTTGTATCTCCTTACGGAAGCATATTACTTTAGCACGGTGTCGAGACAACCAATCCATCCCAATCACCACTTGGAATTCCCCATTGACATGGGTATTAAATCTATTAGATAATCCTCTCCATCCACGTTCAATTTGCAATTTCAACATATATCACAAACAATAAAACTTTTATTATTACCTATCTCTACTTCCATAGGCATACGTAGTTTTGTTAAAGTAAATGAAGGGTGTTGAATAAATCTATGTGAAACAAAAGATTTATTTGCACCTGTATCAAATAGAATGCGTGCATGAATATTATTTACGGTAAATGTACCTGAAACCACATTGGGTTCAATTTTTGCCTCCGCCGCAGTTATGTGGAAGGATCTCACTTTTGGCTTTGGGACCTCGGCCTTTGTGTCAGGCATCACCTTCTTTCCTGCCAGCTCCGGGCACTCGGATTTCTTGTGACCTAGTTGATAACATTTGTAACATACCGATACCTTGTCAGGCAAATTGAAGCCGCATGTCCCGTCTTCCCGCATATCACACACGACTTGTTTTTGAAATAACATTCGCCCTTATGAGCACGACCATAAGTCTTACAACTAGGTGATCCTCCTTTCGGATTCGCTTTCTTTGAGGACTCGACTGTCTTTAACTTCTTTGTGGGGCTTGGTTTTGCGTCCAACCCCTTTCTTTCGCCCCTCTCAACTTGCTTCTTTAGCTCAATTTCATGCTCACAAGTAGCATTGATAATCTTCATGAGATTCTTGTAGTTTGATGGAGTCATAAACTCCCTATATTCCGCACTCAATACATTGTGATAGTGATATACCTTTTGTTCTTCGGTTTTCACCAATTCGTCACTAAATTTCAACTTGTCAAGGAATATCCATGTGATCTTGTCGATCGATTCACCCTTTTGCCTTAGGTGCATAAACTCCTCCTTTATCTTGTTGATCATGGCCCTAGGACTGTGATGTTTGAGGAAAGGTTCTTTAAATTCTTCCCATGACATGGCTCGAATAGCCTCCACCCCAAGCTCTTTCTTGAGATTATCCCACCAATCCTTAGCTTGCCCCTTAATTGACCCGTTTCGTAAATCACAAAGTCGCTCGGGTCACAGTGAGTTCGTTCAAATACACCTTCAATATCGCTTTTCCATCTTTGGCAAGCGATTGGATCAACTTCGCTATTGAAGATTTGGGGTTTACATGCTATGAATTTGTTATAGGAGCAACCCTTCTTTTCTTTGACCTTATCCCTTTCATTAGTAAGATCTCCTTTCAGTTCGTTTATCCTCTCTTCGACATTCGTGAGTATTACAGTTTGTAGCCTTTCCATGAATCCTGGTAGGCTAGCTTCAAGGGCTTTTCCGACTTCCTCGGATATCTTTTCTTTTTATTTGTTCGGTAATTAAAGGTACCGTGTCTTTGCCATCTCCACCTGACATCGTTTATCTGAAACGTTTACAATACATTGATAAACATTTCATTTCATTATTCTCACATTATCTTATGAGAATTTATTATCTACCCCTTGTTTTACACACAGTTTATCTTTCTTCTTTGGTTTGGCCAAATATATAACTTGTCTAAACCGTTTATGCTTAATGCATTTTCCGGGCTTTAGTGTATTAATACACTTCTCCCATATACTTTAAATCATTATCATTCCAATGTTTCAACTCAAATTTATCTCATAATTAATTCTTACCGGATGTCTTGATCAAGTCTCGAACCGAACACATATACGTTTTAACCTTGAGCTCTGATTACCAACTTGTAAGAACCTAACTTACTTAGTTTGGTTTTATAAAAGATTTACATTTCCTAAAGAAATGCAATCATACTTGCGTACAAAAGTACCGGTTCGATTCAAAGTTTTAAGTAGTTAGAATATTATTGTACACATCTACATTACTAGGTTCTTTAAAACAACAAACAAACAAAAGCGGAAGCTTGATATTCGATAGTGTTTGGTTCTTCAAGAAACTTGTTCAATCATCCGCGACGTTACAACTTTCACCTACAGTACCAGAAACATGCAAATTTTATAGTTATATAATAATATAACATATTAAAAATATAACAATCTTCTAACTTGGTCCAACAAAACAAAGTAAAAATTTTGTTAAGAAGACCACCGTAAGCTACGTTTGTGTACCGTAGCTTATGGTACACTCATTCTGTCCGAACATCAGCCGTAGCTTACGGTTCAGCCCAGTTCCAGATTTTAAATCTTTAGTATCTTTTTTCTTTGAAATGTGCACTATATAAATGTGTGCAGTAAGTTTAATTTTGCACTAAACTAATGTGTGCATTATGCTGAAATATGCACTATGCTGAATTGTGCATTAAACTTATGTGTACACTATGCTGAAATGTGCACTATACAAATGTGTACGCTATATTGAATTTTGCACTAAAATAATACGTGCATTATGCTGAATTGTGCACTAAAATGATGTGTACACTATGCTAAAATGTGCACTATACAAATGTGTGCACTATGTTGAATTTTGTACTAAACTATTATGCTGAAATGTGCACTATGCTGAACTGTGCACTAAACTGATGTGTACATTATGCTGAAATGTGCACTATGCTGAATTGTGCACTAAACTGATGTGTACACTATGCTGAAGTGTGAAGTATACAAATGTGTGCACTATGCTGAATTTTGCACTAAACTAATGTGCGCATTATGCTGAATTGTGCACTAAACTATTGTGTACACTATACTGAAACATGCACTACACAAATGTGATAGCGATGATCTTTTCCTTACGTGTTCTAACCTTTCTCCAAGTTTACTAAACTACATTTTCTTCTTCTTTTTTTATGCTTTCGTTACCCAGTTAGCATTTTCACTATGTTTTTGACCCATTTGGTTACTTTAACCAAACAAGAAGCTTATTTCTGCTTATATCTCAATTCTATTATTTATAACCCGCGTTTTCCTTTACCCGGTTTACGCATTCTTTAAGCATTTTGGTTGTTCAAGTGAATTCGATCACTTATGAACTAGCCAAGCTCATCGTTATACTTTATGTACTTGTTCGGTTCGCTTTGGGTGACGACCATCACTTATGAGCGAACCAAAATTTTCACTAGTATTACTTTATTAAATCAACATTCAATCAATACAATTTAATAATGAAATCATATGAAGTATATAACCACGTACCTCAAAGCTTTCCTTTTTGACGTGTGTCCGCACCGGCTTGACTTCCCGACGCTTCACTTTTGTTGCCTATAGTATACAGGCCATGTGTTATTAGAATCCTCTCGGCCATAACTAAGGCATGAAATTTTGCCAAACACACTATCTCATGTTTTCATTAACACTTTCCGTATATTAGTTAAAATTGGCAATTTCACTTAGGCATTTCATCAAAACACCTCATATGCATATATTTTTAGTTAACCATTTTGATTAAACTAAACCTTGGCTAACCAAGAAATTTCAACTTATCAACTCAATTATTCATCTTAATGCATAATAACATGTAATTTCAACAATATCAAGTCATAACGTCAATTATTCAAGTTTATCAAACTTGATATGCATAACTTAACAATCACAACTTATGCATTCCATATTTTTACTAAAACCCATTTCCTCATAGAAACACAAAACTAATTCACTTTGCTTTTGCATAATTCTTCTAACTTTGGGCAAGTGTGATGTCTCTAGGCATCTACATACCCTCATTTTACTATAACATCTATTATCATTCAAAAATTTGGATTTCATGGAATTCATCACAGTTCTCTACTCCACCAAAATACATAATTCAACTTACCTTAAGATCCTCTTAACTTGGTAATCAAGAATCTTGATTCATGCAAGAGATCCAACCGATTTTAGCCTTCAAATTTTGAGGTTTTTGGTGATTTTTAGAGTGGGGAATGCTTACCCCCTTTTTCTCTTGGTCGTCCACCACCCAGCACACAAATGTGTGTTTCTAGAATTTTTTCTTTTTGTTTATAAAACATGGTTTCATATTGACCCCTTTGGTCCCTCTTGTTTTTGTTTGTTTTATAATTGGCCAAACTCATGATTTCCTTAACTAACATCATAATATTTATTTAGGTTAATGTTCCTAGTTATCATTTAATAATTATAACAATATGTATATATACACACACATACACACACACACACACACATATATATATATATATTTATGTATATATATTCTAATATCTTTAGGGTGTTACAAGTCCACCCCCCTTAAAGAGGTTTCGTCCTCGAAACTTGAGTTCATACCGAATAAGGAAGGGTATAGTCTCTTCATTTCTTCTTCAGATTCGCAAGTGGTGTCTGCCCCTTTCCGATGTTCCTATTTGACCTTAACTTGGTCAATTTCTTTGTTCCTTAATCCTTTGACCTTTCGATCAAGAATTTCAATTGGTTTAGCTATGTAGCTAAGTTTGTTATCAATTTCAACATCATTAAGTGGTACGTAAGCCGTTTCGTCCGCCAAGCATTTGCGGAGGTGTGATACGTGGAATGTGTTATGTATTCCACTCAACTCTTCTGGAAGCTCTAATCGATAAGCCACCTTGCCCACCCGATCAATAACCTTAAACGGCCCAATAAACCGTGGGCTTAACTTTCCCCTTTTTCTGAATCGAATGATCCCCTTCCATGGAGATACTTTGAGCATTACTCTACGCCTACTTGAAATTCGATAGGTCTTCGTATTTTATCCACATAAGATTTTTTCGATCTTGAGCCGCTTTTAGATGGGCTCGTACTATGTCAACCTTCTCATTTGATGCTCTAATCACATCTTTGTGGGCGAGCTCACGAGGGCCCACCTCACCCCAACACACCGGGGTCCTGCACCTTCTACCATATAACAATTCATACGGGGCCATATCAATGCTTGAATGGTAACTGTTGTTGTATGAAAATTCAACCAACGGAAGATAAGCATCCCAACTACCACCAAAATCGATAATACATGCCCGAAGCATATCTTCTAATGTTAGAATCGCTCGCTCGCTCTGCTCGTCTATTTGAGGGTGATAAGCCGTACTAATCAATAGCTTAGTACCCATTCGTTCTTGAAAATCGCGCCAAAAATTTGAAGTGAACCGGGTATCTCTATCGGACACGATAGATACTGGCACTCCATGGCGTGCTACAATCTCATTCATATACACCTCTGACATCTTTTCTGAAGTATACGTTTCACGTATTGGAATAAAGTGAGCGCTTTTTGTCTACCTATCCACTACTACCCATATGGCATCAAACCCACAAGCCGTTCTAGGTAACTTGGTTAGCAGGTCCATGGTAACATGTTCCCACTTCCAAACCGGTATATCCAATAATTGGAGTTTACCATAAGGTTTCTGATGCTCTGCCTTTACTTGTAAGCAAGTTAGGCATTTCTCGACATATTTTACCACATCTCTTTTCATTCCCGGCCACCAACATAGTTTTGTTTCAAGTCTCGATACATTTTGGTCGCTCCCGGGTGAACCGAGTAACATGACTTATGAGCTTCATCTAGTAATAGGTCCTTAACACCACATGTGTTTGGAATCCTTATTCTACCGAATCGAGACTTCAACCCATTTTCACCTTCCACAATATCTTTCACTAACCCTTTAACATGTTCTTTTCTCCAATTCTTTTCTTTTACCGCCTCGAGTTGTGCCTCTCGGAATCGTTCAGGTAAACCTGACCGTATAGGAGTATAATCTCCTTTCCGGCTAAGGGCATCCGCCACTGCGTTGGCTTTTCCCGGGTGGTAGTGGATTTCACAATCATAATCCTTTACCGTTTCTAGCCATCTCCTTTGTCTTATATTCAGCTCCTTTTGGTCAAAGAAATATTTCAAACTCTTATGGTCGGTAAAAACAAAAATCTTATTAATTAAAGCATAATCATTACTCTTCTTTATTGTCTTTTAATCTCATATATATATATATATATATATATATTGTCTACAAGGTATGAATTATCTTTTCTTTCATGTTATGTTCATGTTTATATAGACTTGTTATGGGCATGCATGGCTATGATACTTGTCTAGAAGGTAGCGTTACACTCTTGGTCCCTAGCGGGCGTTACCATGTTTTATTATTAGTTTTGTTTACGCCATAATAAGTGAGATAAACTATATAACAATTTCAACATTTCTAATATGTTTCATTACAATTCCAAATTTTATGTATAACAAAATTATTACAGTTTGAAATCTACAATATAAACTACAGTACAATTTCGAAGCTAATGTATAAATTACTTTTGCTTTATTTGTGTGTGCACGTGAGAACATCCCCACACTAGATTACTACCTCTATATGTGTGCAATGAGAGAACATGCACACGTGGGAAACAAACTCTTGTTATCGACCTGCCTATAATTCCAACCATTAACCCAATTGACTTCTCGTGTTGATTCTAAACCTCCACCAAGTATTATGGTTAGAGCAAGGGTCATCCAAGATTTTAAGTGCCAATTATAAAATATTTAAATTCTGAGACCATTAATTCTAACAAAGCGCTAGCATACATGGAGAATTTAACATCACATTCTTTAATTCATTTGAAAACTCTATTCACAGAACACACCCAAATGTGTATATTCCAATTTGAAATACAGTTGGTCATCACAAACAGATCCCAAACCAACAGACGACTTAAAAGCCTAAGCGGAACGGGTTACCGACTATTCAGTCAGATCCTACTAAAAACTACCAAACCCGGGCCATCGCATGTCGGGTGTCCGCTGATAAGCCATTGGTGATTGTTGGCACTCCCCAGGTATAAGAATGAATTCTGTTAGTAGATGATTGGTTATATCCTTTTTTCAAAGGGTGTACATATTTGCACACCAAGCTGCCTATTTGCACACCGAACCCTAGCCTTACCTACGCCATGTATTGATCTATACGCAACATATAGGGTTTCGTTGCGTAAGATCTATAAGTGGCGTAGGTCTCCAACTAGATGGTCAACCTCGTACAGTGTCAAATCAATTAGATGTACTTATGTACGTCGCGTATAGCTCTATACACGGTGTATCATCTCTTTGAGATTTGACATTGATACCCTGTTGTCTGGGCGCGTGAATAAAGGTATACGCCGTGTATAGGGCTATATGAGGCGTATGATTGTGAATTTTAAACATTTATATAGACTTTCATCTAATTACTAACGACATACGAATCAAGTTTTTATCATCTACATTATTCTCTTCCCCAGTTTATTAATTGTCGCACGAGTGTGGAGCTAAAATGTCATCGTTTTGGGACGGCAATTATTTCTTTGGACGCTATTCTAACGACTCGTGGAGGGTGCCTGCAACCGATCTCGTATCATTTACTAACTTATCTTTCTTCATTGTTGTTCTTGAGATTAATATATATTTATCATACCATTGTTTTAAGAGGAATCAAGCATTCTAGATTCTAATGAGGAGGAGGTTGCCTCTGGTGTCCCTGTTGATCAAAACAAACAGTTTCTAGTTGAATTGAACGAGGCTCTGACTCCACCTAGTGATGAACCATATTACCCGACGCATCAAGTGTATCTGAATTACGGATACAAATGTGAATCTTCGTACGTGCAACAAGGTAATCCAGATGGATACATAGGATATAGTGCTGAGCATGCCCCTACTGATGAACCATATTATCTGGCACAACAAGGGTATCCAGATTACGGTTATCGGTGTGAATATTCTTACATGCAAGAAGACAATTCAGATGGATACAGAGGAGACGGTGGTGAGCCTCCATTCACACCACCGTATTATGGTGAGCAACATCCTAACCTGAGTAATTCATTTGACGGAGGATACGGTGGTAAGACTCGAATACACCACCGTATAATGATTATCAACCCACTAACCCGGACAATCCGTTTCAAACTAAACAGGTACCACATTAACATTATTGTAATTTATATTAATATTTGTATTATTGTTAGAATTATTAATATTAATATTTGTATTATTTTTAACATTATTAATTATTAATATTAATTATTATTATTATTATTAATATTAATAATTGTATTATTTTTATAATATATTTACTAATATAGTTAATATTAATATTTATATTATTTTTATAATTATTAATATTAATATTAATATTTGTATTATTGTTAAAACTTTAATTATTAATATCATCATTATTATTATTATTATTGCTAAGACTAGTAAATATTCAATGTAATTTAAACGTATTTAAGTGTTTCATGTCTCTAATTGAATTGAAGAAATGGGTTCAAGCAAGGGCAAAAGAGAATGGCTTCGTTATTGTGATCCGCCGATCGAAGAATATTGGTGGTAGAACGGGGATGGTATGGCTTATGTACGACCGTGGTGGGGAGTACTGTAGTAAAGCAACGGTTAGGAAAGCCTGCATCAAAAACATTTGTTGCCCATTTTCACTACTTGCGGTGCGGGCCGTGACGCATCGCATGATACCTAGGAGTTAGTAGTGGAAAACCCGAAACATAGCCACGAAGCTGCACAGAGTCGGTTGGGCAAAACATTTGTGCGACGATTTACTGAAGGCGAATACAAGCTGGTCAAGCAGCTGACAGCTCAAAACATGGAGCCACGTAACATTTTTCAAATCGTAAGAAAGCGGTACCTCAACAGCCTCCATGTTCAGAAAGACGTGCAACACGCGGTTCAAAAAATTAGAGCATCACAGATGGACAGAAAGACTCCCGTGCGGGCAGTAGAAACCATGTTGTATGAAAACCAATTCATTTATGACATCCGACAGGAACTCGGAACATATGTCGTAACAGAGCTTTTCTTTGTTCATCCCTAATCGAGTACTATGTTGCGTTCATTCCCGCACATTCTATTGATCGATGTGACGTACAAAACAAACATCTACAACATGCCATTTGTCCAGCTTGTGGGTTTGACGTTGTCCAGCAAGTCTTTCTGTATCACCAATGTCGTTATTTGCAAAGAATGCAGTGACAACTTCGTATGGGTGCTTCAAAGGATTAAGTCAATGTTGCATGAATGTACGGAGCCACGTGTGATAGTAACGGATAGGAAGCTATCCCTAGTGAATGCTTGTGCTAAAGTATTCCCGAACGCCTCTAGGTATCTATGCCGGTTTCATATCTAACAGAATATCTGTAAACATTGAAAAAAAGCCTTCAATAACAAAGATTGGGAGAAATTTATGCCATATTGGGGAAAATTGTGCGAGTCTCCTTCAAAGCTCATATATGACTTCAACTTGCGCAAGATGTATAAGCGACTTATGGGTTGCAATTGTTTATGTAAGTTTGTCTTCAACAAATGACTCATACATTCCATTATATTTACACCCATTTACATTTAGTTTATTATTTTACTTTTTCAAGGGTCTTTAACTATGTGTACGATAACTGGCTCAAAGACGATAAAGAAATGTTTGTTTTGGCGTGGACTAATAAGAGTCACAACTTTGGTCACCGCATCACAAAAAGAGTAGAGAGCCAGCACACTAATTTGAAGAGATATGTTCGAGATAAGAGTTCGTTGGACCGAATAGTGGGATGTGTCATGGATATAGTTGCAACACATTTTAGAGAAATAGAAAAAAGTTTCCAGGAAATCATCGGAAAAACAATGAACCACCACAAACTACCATGGTTTGATAACCTACGTGGAAATGTTTCCCATAAAGCACTTTACTTGTTGGAAGGAGAGCTATTAAGGAAGCTAGAGGTGTTGTGAAAACTTAATACATCATGTGGTTGCCATATGTGGATTAGTTGTGGGTTGTCGTGTGCTTGTAGACTGCAAAAGTACATGCGTATCGGTAAAAATCTTAAACCTACAAACCTTTTGTGATTTCGTATGATTTTAGTGGCTTACACACTGTATAGATTTAACTGTGTAGAGCATAAGATACAAATCGAAGACGTAGATGTATTATGGCGTAAGCTTAACTTACTACCATGTAAACTGATGGATGAGGAGGTCGTTGTGGTAAAAGAGCTCAATAGTGTGTTACAACAATTAGAGTCGCAACCCCTACAAAGAAAAACAGGCTTGATTTCAAAGATAAAAGAGGTCTTGACCCCAACCAAATCAAGTAAGAAACCACCGATTGTCCAACAAGATACTTGCGGTGCGCCAAAACCAAAGAAAGTACAACAAAAGTTAGAAGAAGCTGCGAGGATAGACGAAGCTGCGAGAAACAATTCCTTTGGTGAGGCAATGTAACACCTCGTAAAAATCGGGTGCAATAATGTACAGACACGTGTCACTCTTCCTACTTATGCCTATCATTGGCTAGGAAGGATTAAAAGTGTCAACATGCCAAAATATTTGGCCTCTGAGTGACCTTTTACGGACCGTAAACCTTAGTGTTTACGGACCGTCAGAAGAATGAGAATGTTGTAGCTGAGGGTCGGTTACGGACCGTAAAATCTGGTGCTTACGGATGTAAAAGATTCAAAGCTGTGGGCACGAGACCTGCTTACGGACCGTAAACCAGAAGCCATACGGTCCGTAAGGACGGTATTTGGCAATTTTATGCTTGGCTCCAAGGCTTTTCCCACAATTTTGAAACCTATCATGTTCTTGCCACACTTAACCACAAACATGACACATATTTTGACACTAATCTTGTTCTTAGAACTCTTACGGACACTTGGCACATTCTTAGAACTTCAAGGTTAGTATAAATAGGCTAAGTTAGTTCATAAATCTTCACACCTTTCATTCTTTTCTTCCTCTCATATTGGAGCTTGTTTCCATTATTTGGAAGCCTCCATCTAAGTTCTGAAAGTGTTCTTCATTTTATTAGGCTAGTTATTAGCCGAAAGTCAAGCAAATTGACTTTTGTTTGACTTTTGGTTAAGACCATTATGGTCCAGCCATTGTTCGAGACGAACAAGGCTACGTGACCATAATTAGGTAGGTGTTAATCCCTCAAAAGGCCACCTCCTAAGAATCATGTTTGCTTGATCAATTGACGGGTCAACATATTAATGTTTTAAAAAGTCAAAGGGGCCGATTTTGAAATAATCATAATCTGAGTTTAAAGGTGTTCTAAAATATGTTTTAACACTTAAAAAACTTGATAATAATTATTAGAACATGTGTAAACATGTTCGACTCGTCAATTCCAGTCTTAAGGTCAGTTCGCAACCGAAAGTCGTGAAGTTTGACTTATGCTTTGACTTTCGATTCTGACCCGAATTAGATTAGTTTGCTACTGATCTAAGGTTGCATTATGATCATAATTTAATGTAGCATAACCCCCTGAAGTTATAATACATGATCATAATCGTATTCTGAGTTTTGTACAAGTTTCGATATTATGCCATACTTTGACCGAAATGCCCCTTTTGCATAAAACAAGGTTTTAATCAAAAACAAACTTACAAATGATTTACCTACTGATAGGTTAATGTAATTAACATATTTTGATATTATGAAACTGATCATAACATGAGTTTTGATCAAAGATCGTAAATTACGTCACATAATGGCTAAAACGCCCTTTTGGCGCATAGTATGGTTTTAAACTATAACTATCAATCAAAACTTAATACCTACTGATTTTATATCATATTTAAAAATGTTTTCAAAGTAGGTACTTGATCATAACCCATATTTTTAAATAAGTTCACAAACTATGTATGTAATGACCAAATTGCCCCTATGGTGCACAGTTTGGTCTTAAATCATAAGACCCATACATGTTTGATTACTTACTGATATTATATCATAAATAAAGTATTTTTATAAAGTAAACATGTTCAAAAAATCAATTTATACGCAAGTTCTTATATTATGTCGCTCAATGACTAAAATGCCCTTATGAGGCATATATTTGATTTTAAAACCTTAACAGGCATATAATTTGAGAGTGGGAGTTGGCTACAAAGTTATTTTTTCCTACAAAGTGTAGGAAGCAACTATGTGATGACAAGTGTCATCTAGATAATTTTAACAAAAGGGCACAATGGTAATTCATTAAATAAGTTAATTTTGGGAAGAGATAATTATAAAACAATAGAATGAGATTTTTTAGGAAACCCTATATCACATATTTTTAGATTTCTCAGTTACAAAAAACTTCTAGGGTTGTTTCTTTAAACATCTAGACGATTTTTGTTCATATTTTTTTGCATACTAATACCATTGTGTTTTATAATACTGACGGATTTCTTGACGCTGTGTTTTATCATGCTGGTAATGATGGAGGATTTCTTGACGCTATGTTTTACCATTCATGCTAGTAATGCGGAGGATTTCTTGACATTGTGTTTTAATAGTAAGCAGATTAATACCGCTGTGTTTTAGCATTCATGCTGGTAATGCTGGAGGATTTCTTAATACCGTTGTGTTTTATCATGCATGTAATGCTGGCGGATTTCTTGACGCTGTGTTTTATCATGCTGGTAATGCTGGCGGATTTCTTGACGCTGTGTTTTATCATGCGGGTAATGTTGGAGGATTTCTTGACATTGTTTTATAACAGCAAGTAGATTAATACGCTGTGTTTTAGCATTCATGCTGGTAATGCTGGAGGATTTATACTTTTACTGCTGTGTTTTACGCATCATCGGGTAATGTTGGAGGATTTCTTGACATTGTTTTTAACAGCAAGTAGATGCTGGAGGATTTCTGACGCTGTGTTTTACCATTCATGTTGGTAATGCTGGAGGATTTCTTGACATTGTGTTTTAACAGCAAGTAGATTAATACCTCGTGTTAACCATTATGCTTTGGGAATGCTGGAGATTTCTTGACATTGTGTTTACGAGCTGCAATCTTCATGAACAATTTCTTGACGATGTGTTTTACAGTTGCAACCTTCGTGAATAATTCTGACGCTGCATTTTACCAGTTACAAGTTAATTCACAGTGTGTTGTAGCAGTTTATGTTTTAGGAATGATGTTTTTTCTTGGATTTATTCACGCTGTGTGATATTTGTGACGATGTGTTTTCTTGATGTTGTGTTTCTTCATGAAGGATAGAAGGAAGAGAGAGAAAAGAGAGAGAGGGAGAAAATCGCAATTAATTATTTCCATATTTAAAACAAGCTAAATGACACATCTACTCATAATTAATTAAATAATCCTATTTTAAGACACACATATTACCAAAATGCCACCAAGATGATCTCAACCATTAAACACACCCATCGGATGGCCCAGATCGCTTCCTAGACTTTCTAGGAAAAACACACTTTGCGCAGGGTCCCCACTCTATAATTTGATATCCTACTGATATTACAACTTAATTAAAGTATAATGGCATATAGAACTGGTTCATGACTTACCCAGTTACCCAATATTGCTTATACGCATACGGTTAAGCTTATGTGACCCATTTACGTAAGTTTAACTGAAACTGGTCAAACCTTATCATTTAAACTTTAAATTCCAGAATGTATATTGTTTACTCATATTATACAAGTCTTAGTACTTGTTGGGTTTAAACTACATTCTATTCTTGTCATCGCTTAATCTAGCGTATCGTACTATTTACATAAAGTTAAGTTAACCGATCCAAGTCCATGACTTAAATAGGACCCGTTAGCATTCTAATTGGTTATTATACCATTCATTCCAGACTAGGGCCTTCCAGTAAATTGCTACCTACCCTTGTCCTTTGTTAAACGACTGAGTTATTTAAAACCTTGCATATTAAGACAAGTATTAGTTTCAGGTAAATACTCTAAACCTCTTTTCCCTATACGGGCTTGGGATATGGTATATTATTACCGTTTGGTCAGGAATGGGATCACTTAGCCGGATTGTGGTTATAAAATTTGCATAACCCGTTTTAATCTGTTTTGTCTGATAACTTAAAAAATTGGGGGTTAACACGACCGTGTCCTGGATATCCTCGGCTCATTTAAGTTACTAATGGTCACGACCTAAGCACGAGATGTAGGCATACACCTGACAGATGCTCATGCTAAATTATTTTTATATACCCCTTCGTGGGGTTTAAGTGACGTGTCGGTTAATCATGCTATTCGGTTTTTGAACCGGACCCCATATGTATTGACAGACCTGTAAAATTTTATACAAGATCACTTTGAATTGTCCCAAGTTATATATAAAATATGTGCCTTGTGCACTAAACAATTTTGAAAAGATTTTCAAAATGTGTCCGTTATTTGTATTTAGCAATGAAAATTGACATATTTTCAAAAGACTAAGTTACAGGTGCAAGGATACGTAAATAGGCTGGAAGCTGCCTGGTAGTGCTTTATGTACATTATCGATCCGCCTGTGGATCTTCTATTACGAACAGTCTGTATATTATTCTGGAACTTTGGACATTCTGTTTGTAATAGTATTTTAAATCCAAGACTTCCGCTGTGCTGTGTTGTTTGACTATGTCGACACCAATCTTACGTCACAATACTCCCCACCCGGGCCCACCGGGATTTGGTTGGAAGGGGTGTGACAGGTTGGTACCAGAGCCAACATTTGAGTGAATTAAATACTAGCCTTATGTTTTCGATTCTAGACTATAACATAGGGTTACTCTCATTCCTATTAAGTATGCATTGTTTTCGATTTCACCTATTTCAGGAACATGTAACCAAGCAAAGAAGTCGTTGATGGAAATTCTCCTCATCCGAAGGCAAGGAATGCCAAGCTTCGTACCATGGCCAGAATAAGCGTGCGACCAGTGTGGAGAAAGGACCTTTATGGACCTATTCCCAAAACCTAACCAATTAAAACCTTTAACCAGACTTCGGAGTCCATATCGGAGGTCCCTGAGGCTCAAATTTTGAAGTCTGTATTTGTGGAGTCCATACCAGGTCCTTGAGGTTCCAACTTCGAAGATGATACAAGTGAATGCTTTTGATCCATAATTCTTGCATCTGAGTTTTGGAATTCCAAACTTGGATTACGCTCGCCAAACCCCAATCTGTGATCCATTCTATTCTTTAACCATTGAATCCTTGGATTCTACTCCTACAACGGATCCCAATTCGGAGTACTTACACTATCTATTGAAACCTTTGTGTCAATGTCGGCAAGCCAAGAAGATGAACAACAAGGAATGAATTAAAGAAGGCATTGGAGGATCCTTCTTTCATTTGTATTTTATTTTCCTTTGAGTCCCTGCGTGGACATATCTCTTCTATTTAGTCCCTGCATGGACATTTGTTTATTATAGTCTCTATGTGGACATATGTTTCCTTTTTCGTCCCTGCGTGGAGTTGTGTTGCTTTTAAGTCCCTGCGTGGACAAGTGAGTTATTAAAAGTCCTGTTTAACGCACTATTGTAATTTCTTAATGATTAATGGAAAGTTTTGGAATTATTATTATTCATTACATCCTTTGTTCAAGTGATCGTCTTGATTTTAATTTGAACTTTATCGATCCGCAAAACAATTCCAAAAGATCTTCTAATGGTTTACCCCATCCAAGTGGCAAGTCCATATTAATTGGCAAACATAAATGGTAGTTAAGGATGAATAGATTTCTACCATGATAGTTAAGGAAGACTATCCCTTCTATCCAGAGGTGGTGGACTACGTTCAAGCCTCCAAGCCTTTATGGTCAATACGACCATGGCTATATCATCTAACCATTAAGACAATTATTCCATGTTAACATTCAAGTAATGTTAACACTCCTGGCAGTGTGACTTGAGGAACCACACTAGCCGTCAAGGTATTTGGACTATGACCAAGCCTTATAGCCTATATGACCGAGTTAGATCATGGCTAGTATCATCAATGCGATGATCATAACATCCCTAGTGATGTTACGGGCTATATTATATTGTCCATTTGAGACGATGACAGTTGTGACCATTATGGTTCCTTGTCTAAGGTGGTGGGTTATGCCCAAGCCTCGTAGTCTATATGATCAATGTGATCATGACTAATATCATCAATAAGATGATCATATTAAACGTCCTTAAGGCTATATTATATTGTCCATTTGAGACAATGACAATTGTGACCTTTATGGTTCCATGTCCAAGTGGTGGGTCATGCCTAAGCCTCATGGTCAATATGATCAATACAATCATGACTAATATCATCAGTGTGATGATTATTATCTTAACATCCTTTTGTGATGTCAATTGATTTGCCTACGGGCCATATAATATCGTCAATTATGACAACGATAGTTTGGTCTATGACTCCCTGTCCAAAGGTGATGAACTATGTTCATGCCTTAAAGCCTCTTGATCAATATGATCACGGCTTATATATATTTTAAATGTCCTTCGGACAGGCCAATGTGCCATATCTAAATATCCTTCGTGATAGGCCAATGTGCCATATCTTAGTGTCCTTCGTGACGAGCCTATGAGCTATATTTAATTGTCATTATGACAACGATAGTTGTGACTTTATGATCCACTGTCCAATAACTAATGGACTATGTCCAAATTCCCATTTGCCTTTGATGGTCCTTTGAGGCCTAGGCTAATTGTACTTAGTTATTTCATATCATTTATTGAAATGTTAAAGCCTGATAGTTGTGACATTATGCACCCTAATCCAAAAAGGCAAAGGATTTTGTATCCAAACCTTAAGGCCTATATGGTTTAATAACACCATGGCAATTATATGTTATGTCGTCAAATGTGACGACTTACTATAATCATTATCTATTTTGGTGTTTAATACCAAACATAATATATGGCTCATTCAGATGAAGCTAATAGCAGACGCAACGATAATGATAATGCGAATGTTAATCGCAATAGCGAGGGAGTTAATCTCCAAGCTATGATTACCACTGAGGTTGGCAAGGCTATGAACGCCTTTATTGAAAAGCAAAAGGAGTCGAGTGCTGCTCGCTCCATGCCCATCTCCAAGCATACATCTGTACCTCACTCTTCAGCTCGTAAAGAGAGCTCTGTACATTCCTTAAATGTAAGGAGCGAGCTAAGAAGCTAGAGCTTCGTGATAGGACACGTTCTAATAAGGACGGTTTGTACCTACAAATATTTTGTCTCCTGCAAGCCTCGAGACTTTAATGGTGAGAAAGGGGCTGTAGAAGCTCCTAAAGTGGCTAGATGAGATGGAGACCATTGTGGTTATTAGCAGTTGTGCTAATAAGGATGTTGTAAAGTTGTTTCACATCATTTAAGGGTGATGCCTTAATTTGTTAGAAGGCCATGATACAGTCAACAGGGAAGGTATCCCTGTACAATTTAGAATGGTCTAAGTTTGTGGACCTTATCAAAGAAACCTATTGTCCACCTCATGAAGTGGAGAAAAAGAGTCCGATTTCTTGACTCTCACAATGAAAAACCTAGATTTTCAGACGTATGTGACCGACTACAATTCGTTATCTAGGTTAGTACCCTATCTGATTACCTCTAAACCTAAACGCATTACACATTTCATAGGTAGCTTAGCACCTGAAATTAAGGGTATGGTTAAGGCTGCTCAGCCTACCACATATAGATCAGCTGTAGACCTATCCCTTTCCCTCACTTTAGATGTCGTAAGACAAAAATCGGTCAAGACTGAGACCGATGGAAAAAGGAAACGAGATGAAGATAACTCCTAGGGTTCAAGAAGATGGGTAAATCTGGCTTCAAGAAGAACCAGCATTGGTCTGATATGAGACCGATTAGCAAGACCTGCAACAGGAGGCACTGGGACAATATCGTTCGGATCAACAAGCCAAACCTTGTGGCATATGTAAGATAAGAGGCACAAGACCTTAGATTGTAGAGATCTTAAGGATGTCGTCTGTTACGGATGTGGCTAGAAAAGTCACATTAAGACTAACTGCCCTAAAGCTGCCAAAGGAGGTTCAGCTAAATCCAGAGAGACTAAGAAAGGAAACGTCTGAAACTTTTTAGATAAATGCCAGAAAGGCAGTAAATGACAATAATGTCATAACAGGTACATTCCTTATCAATAGTCAATAATATATTTGCTAAGAGTCTGTTTTCATCCAAGTACTAATAAGTCCTTCATAAACCATAAGTTTAGCAAACTTTTAAATTTAACCATAAGAACTCTAGATATTATTTAATACCAATGAAACCATAGAAAACGCGTCTTCTGTTCTTAATAGATGTTCCATATCCGTTAGGAATCAATCTATTCCTATCAATGAATTGGCGGGGTTCGATGCAGTCTTAGGCATGGATTGGTTATCCCATAACCAAGCCCGCATTGCCTGCGATAAGAAACTCAACGACATTAAATCTCCATCCGGTGAGATACTCACTATTCTTGAATATCATCACTATGGATTGCCTGAGAAAGCGTCTTTGCTTAAAGCATCCAAGTGTTTGAAGAGAGCTTGTGTCATCTACATGATACGAGTGACCGTCGATGAACCAAAACCCAAAATTTAAGACATTTCCATCATCTCTGAATACCCGGATGTGTTCCCTGAAGAATAACCCGGTCTACCCCTAGATAGGCAAGTCGAGTTCAGGATCGACATCTTATCTAGAGCTCCTCCTATAGCTACCATACCGATTAGCACCCACAGAGATGAAAGAATTGAAAACTCAACTTGACAAACTATTGAGAAAGGCTTTATTCAGCCTAGTTCCTCGCCCTGGGGAGCTCCTATCTTATTTGTTAAGAGAAAGGATAGGTCAATGCGAATGTGCATTGACTACCATGATTTAAACATGATAACAATCAAGAACTGTTATCCTCTGCCCAAGATCGATGACTTGTTTGATCAACTTCAGTGGGCTAGTTATTTTCTAAGATCGACTTAAGGTCAGGTTATCATCAATTGAAAGTTAGGAACAAAGATGTTCAAAGGACTGCCTTTAGGACCATATACGGTCACTATGAGTTTCTAGTGATGCCTTTTGGGCTAAAAATGCACCTGCAACATTCATGGATCTCATGAATAGAGTTTGCAATTTGGATAAGTTTATCAGTGTCTTCATAGATAACATACTTATCTATTCTATTAATCAAGTTGATCACGAGAAACACTTACGGTGCATCCTAGAATTGTTAAGACAAGAGAAGCTTTATGCGAAGGTTCTCTAAATGTGAATTCTGGCTTAGAGAAGTCCAGTTTCTTAGACATGTTGTAAGTGAGCGTGGTATCTAAGTGGATCCCGCCAAATTGAGGCCATTATAAATTTGGAAGCACCTAAGACACCTTCGGAGATTCGAAGCCTTTTAGGATTGGCCGGTTATTATAGGAGGTTCATTGAGAACTTTTTGAAGATAGCAACTTCTTTATCTACCCTGACCTGTAAGAATGTCAAGTTTGACTGGGGTCCAAAACAACAAGAATCTTTTGAGGTTCTAAAGCATAAGTTTAGCAATGCTCCAATACTAACTCTACCTAAGGGTATTGAGGATTTTGTTGTGTATTGTGATGCCTCGCACTAGCGTGGGTTGTGTGCTGATGCAGAGGGGCAAGGTGATTGTCTAAGCATCACGACAACTTAAGGTTCACGAAAGGAATTACACCACCCATGACTTGGAATTGGGTGCCGTTGTATTTGCACTTAAGTTGTGGAGACACTATTTATATGGCACGAAGTGTATTATATATACTAACGATAAAAGTCTCCAACATCTGTTTAATAAAAAAGATTTAATCATGCGACAATGTCGTTGGATGGAAACTCTTAATGATTATGATTGTGAAATTCGCTATCATCCCGACAAGGCAAATGTTGTTGCTGACGCCTTGAGTCGTAAGGAAAGGGTTAATTCGATTAGGATTAACGCTAAGAGCATTGAGCTCATAAATAACTTAAATTGAAAAGCTGTTAGATGCATAAACGCAAGCCCTATTAGAGGCTAATATTCCTAGTGAAGGATTAGGTGCATCTGTTGATCAGTTGACACCTGGAAAAGATGGAATCCTTAGATTTAATGACAGAATCTGGGTTCCAATCTTTGGAGGACTTAGAGATATCATCCTCCAGGAAGCACATAGTTCCAAATATTAGTTCACCCTGGAAGTCACAAAATGTACCAGGAATCTGAAAATGAATTATTGATGGATGGATATGAAGAAATCGATAGCCACCAATTTAGCTAAGTGTCTGACGTGTTCATAAGTTAAGGTTGAACATCAGAAATGGTCAGGTCTTCTATAACAGCTTGAAATTCCCACATGGAAATGGGAAATAGTTACTACGGATTTAATTTCCAAATTATCTAAGATCAATTGTGGCAATGTCCGATATGAATTATAGTCGACAGACTGACTAAGTCAGCGCTTCTTGTCAATTATGGAAAATTTGTAATTCCGACAAGTTAAGCTATATAAAGACAAAATTGAGCCTCTTTATGGAGTACCGTTGTCAATAGCATCAGATAGAGACACTAAATATATTCTTATTTCTGGAAAATTTCCAGCAAAGCGCGTCGTACGCTCTTAAAGTTTAGTACGACTTACTATCCCCATTCTAATGGGCAGAGTGAGCATACAATCCAAACTCTGGAAGACATGTTACGTGCATGCAAATTAAGTTCGGCGGTGGCTGTAATGAGCATCCATCCCTGAATGAATTTTCCTATGATAATAGCTACTACACTAGTATAAGAGCCGCATCTTCTGAGCTTTATACACAAGAAAGTGTAGAACACCCGTCTGTTGGGCTAAAGTTGTTAGAAATCAACTCTCTAGACCGTAGATTATCCTAACTACAAGAATCTTATTTTTACGGACAAATTCAAGACTGCCTATGATAGGCAGAAGAGTTATGAAAAGGCGAAAGCCTCGAAGATAAAATATCACTGAATAGGGTAACTGAACCCTAGATTCATTGACCATTCTAGATAACAGAATGTGTCCATTCAGTAGCATATAGACTTAAGCTACCAATAGAGCTGAGTGGAATCCATAGTGTATTCCATATCTCTAATTTGAAAAGTGTTTAACTAAAAACACTTGTCATGTTTGTCATGACATTTAAACGTGAGCTTAAGGTTTATTCAAAAACCTTGTCCATTATGGACCATGAAATTTAAAAAGCTCTGTAGAAAACAAGTTTCCCTTGTTTGTGTTAGGATCGCTCCTTCAATGCATAGGAACCTAATTTGTATCTGTAGTCACCATACGCAAAATTTACGTGATTAGTTAATCAAATATACAAGATTTACTGTTTAAAGATCGGTTTATAAATATGCAATGATGTTACAATGTAATCTCCAAACCGACAGAGCTTCGCATCTACAATGCGAAGTTATAAATGACAAAGACCCAAGACATCTATATATAGACAATCAACTTCGCTTGGAATGTGGCATGGCCAGGACAAGTTAGGCCGAACTTGTCCTGCCCTGACCAACTTCAAGCGAACTTGATGTCATACAACATAACTACATCAAAATCTACCATTTACAAGTCCTATTCACACAAACTGGATCCAAGACCTTGACAATAGACATCATTATCAACAGACTCCCCCTTGGTTATTGTCGTAGTCTTGATCAGTCTTCAAAAGCCTTTGTCTTCACAATTTGACTCTAACGACCAAAGAAGTGCTTATACCGCTTTCGTCTTCGCTCTTGCTTAGAAATCGGCGTTTGGTCAGTAGGAGGTGCCCACTTCATAAACTGAAATCTTCTAACCTTGCCTTTCTACCTCTTTCATGTATCTTCTCTAAACGTCGTTCCTCCTTCAGAAACTCTTCTCTTTCTAACTCTCTCCATCTTGATTCCCACATATGACCAGAGTTAATACCGTGTGTGTAACATACATTGATCACACCTTGGTATTGTTTAGCTTGAACTTCTTCACGTTTGTCAAAACAGATTTTGTTGAAGAATAAACACTTCACATCTTCTTTTGAAGAATTTACTAGCCACATCGGGTCTAGGATACGTATAGTCCTCCATAACCCCCAAATCCTTCTTCGTTCGATGCATTCAGGATCTTTTTCTTTAGTGATATCCCACATTTCATCAGTTCGTAGTATTATCACTGCTTCACACGTATCAAGATCTATTTGCCACCAGAGGAAGTATGGATGAAAGTCTTGTTCAATAGGTTTTAGCGGCATATTCTTCATAGCCCTTGGCCTTTTCATAAGTAGCATTACATCCTTTACACCCGTCTTCTTATCAATCTTAACTCTTCGCTTCGGAATAAACGGCTTCCATAATACAAAACTTCTTGAAGCTTCAAACTTGATAACTCTCCATAGTCGTTGTTCATTGAATTTCATTTGAAGGCTTATGTTTCTTGTTTGAACCAATTCTTCAACATCCCAGAATGGTAATGTCTTTATTCAGCAAGATGTTTGAAGTATTGAACTCCAAATTCTCTCTTTATAGCATACACATCAAGCTCTCTAATCCATCCCCAGCTCAGAATATCACCAAGTGACTTGTCTTTATCACGAGTAAAGAATGCCTGTGGTCGTTTGAACTTTCTTTCTTTAGGCATTTCTTTAAACCACGACTTCTTCGCTTCAGTAGTCTGTTCTTTAGTATAACGTTTAGGAATATTACCATCCTTAACCACTGCATCAATCTTCAGTTTCAATAAATCCACATCAATCTGATTCATGATCTCTTCAATCGTGGGAAAACTCAGTATTAACACCAGAATACTTTTCAGCTTCATCATCAGAAGAATCTTCGAAAATAACACGATCATAATCATCAGCTTCCAGTACTCGCTTTACACATAACTTTTCGGCTCAAAAGTACTCATGTTCACCAACTCTTCTTCAAAATCAAACTCGAAAGAATCAGCATCAACTTCAAACATTTTAGCTAGTTCTTCTTTCGTGTAGTCGTGAACGAATTCTCCTTTCAATACTTGGATCTAACATAATCATAAGGAGTTGTGGATCAGGAACAACTGTAAATGGCAACGCTGTGAGGATTCCTGATTCAGTCACTTTCTGATCTGTCCGCTCCCCCTTATTTTGATCATCCTCTACATTCACTTCATCGTTGAGCACCGAATCATAATCAAAATCGTCATGAAGCTTTGCAGACTCAATTTTCTGACCAACACCACCCTGATCATCATCATCATCGTCATCACCATGATCTGAATAATCTTTCGGATCATCAACAGGGTCGTCGTCTTTGTTATTCTCATTATCGTTGTCCTCTTTTTCTTCGGATTCTTTCTCTGGTTCCGAAGTTTTGATCGAATACTCAACAATTTCCACATTCTACTCTATAACTTCAACATTTTGAACAACCTCAACATTCTGAACTTCCTGAGTTTCAACAATAGGAGTTTCTTCAACAGTAGGTACTTCGGTAGTCTGTGATCCTTTAGCAATCGATGTTTCGATAATACTTTCAACATGTTTGCCCTTACCCTGCGTTGCTACCTCTTTTTCGGCTCTTTTTCTCTCGTCTTGAACTTCAAATATGTTGTATTCTGTGATGAAATCAATTCCAAGATTGTTAATCAGAACACGGTGTAGCATATTGAATCTTTTGCTATTTAGGGCCTTTTCTGTCTCGAGCTCCGCTATAGTCTTTCTCAATCTTTCGTTGTCTACACTGAGACTCTCAACCATCGCTTTAATGTATTCACGATCATTTTCCAAAAAACTTGACTATATCCTCCATAATTTCTTTCTCGACCTCATTCTTGTTAACTTGAGCTTCAAGAGCTTTCATTTGTCGTTCCAACTCTTGCATTTTTATTCATTGAACATATCAAGTAGCTCATCAGAATAAATCTCTATGTTAACATTACGTGGAGGCGTTGGAAAACTTCCAAATTCACTCGAGAAATAACGTTCTTGACGTTGAGCAGACGATTGACTTTGAGGAGTTTGTTGCTTTGTAGTTTCCTTTGATGTTGTCTGCTTTGGTGTTGATTGCTTTTGCGGAGAGCTTGGTTGTGCAGTAGCAATTGGTTCTTATGGAGGTTGTTGTGGTGGTTCTTGAACGTTCACTGTTGGAGGATCTTGTACTTGTAAAGTCTGTGGAGGTGTAGCTTTCTTACTTTGACTTTTATATCTCCTTTTAGGCAAAACTCTACCTTTCGTGATAGGAGATCCTGTAGTTTTCTTTGTATCACCGACCTTTGATTTAGTGCGTTTAGTCTTCTTTTTAGGCCTACCCCCATCTGATTCCTCTTCAGCAGATGGCACATACCAATCTTCACAACGAGTTTTCAATCGTGCTTCCTCCTTTTCTTTTTCAGCTTCTCTTTAACGAACATCAGCAAAGTCTTCAGATGATTCATCTTTATTAGAGGTAGCAGATATAACATCGTCACGTTCACCTCCCGTAGTACCAGTCTCAACTTCTTGACTTTCAACATTCATTGCAGTACTTGATCCCGCAACATTCTCAGGATTCTCTTGATCAAATCAGGCTCGTCTAATAACGTAGTTTCAACTTTCTTTGACGCCCTTTTACGCTTTGGCTTCTCAACAACTATTTTCTTTATATACCAGTCACCTCTTTTTTCTTTGAACGTCTTCAATAGATCAACCTCATTCCAATCATCTCCACTACCATCTTTTCTCCATTTATCGTCAGGCGGTGACACATAATTAGCATCAACTATAGCACCGAACACTGGTTTCGCAATCGGAGCAGAATCTTGTCTCTGAAACGTCATAAGCTTCTTCAGAGTGGTCTCGTCCATGTGGCTTAAGTACAAAATATCATTTGGATCTTTTGCGATATCTTGAAATTTCTCATCTATCAGCATTTGGACGAATCTTGGATGAATCACCAATCTATCTATGCCAATATTCTTTGACATAAACTTGAAAATAACTTTAGAAAAGTTGAACTTCCTGTTAAGCACCAATGCCGTCACCATACAAGCCATATAATCTTGAATATCATCCAATCCGGCTTTCCTGTGGCTAAATGCGTGAATAATGGCATGAATAAGAAATTTGTACGGAAGAGGAACACCGCCTTTCTTCATCGTGGGTTCATTCGCATGCCCTTTGTATCCCATTCGAAAGAAACAACCTTTGACCATTCTTTCTTCGAAGCTTATTGGATCGTCTGCATTGTCGTAAAATTTCAAAATTCTTGGGATATCTACTTCAGAAATCTTTATCTCTTTATCTTCATCGCTAACGCGAACGTCAGAAGTAATAACATTTGTTGCTTCATCAAATGTCGCTGAATTCCAGAAGAAATATACGTGTGAGCGAAAAACCACGTGCTTATCAGTAAGCGCCTTCGTGATTGGAATTCTTCCCATAAACTCCAGTATTTCTGAGAAAGCTGCCAGAGACGGATAAATCTTCTTATCCGGAGACACACAAGTGTTATGGAACTTCGAAAACGACAGTTGAATATTCTGCAAAACGGAAAACCAAGCAAAAATTTCACATTTTTACACATTTTACATCAAGTTTGGGCGAACTTGACATACCAGAAACATTACAATTTTCATTTTTAACTAAATTCGCTCGAACTTGTCCCACATATATTTTTCATTTCAGATTTATACAAGTTCGGGTGAACTTGTTTTGATTACAGGTTTGAAAGGCTTTAACAAGTCCGGGCGAACTTGTTATGTTTACAGATTTTTTCATGTTTTTAGACAACTTCGTCCGAAGTTGATGCAAATCAGCTTCAACAAGTTCGGGCGAACTTGTCATCTTCCCCAACTTAACCTGCAATATCAATCATATGACCATTGATCAGATTTTTGGTTAGTTTATGTTATTTACATAGTTTATTTGACTACAGAATTAAAACCAAAAAGGTTTTCAGTGTGTTTTAGCATAAATTTTCAAAAATACAAAAAGATTTTATTTCTACATTGTTTTCAACAGCTAATGATGGAAAGCGGATCTTCGGAGTTCAGAATAGTGCAAATGGTGGGAAATCATGATGACAACGGGTTGGGAGCTAATCTGTAAAAACAAAATACATGAAAAACAATGAAAAGTTCATTAATTTGAAACTTTAATTTGAAGAAAACATCAGTTTGTTCATAACGGGTCAAACCGGGGTCATTAACTTGGACTCGGCAGACAAATCGGTTAACCAAGGTCATTAACTTGGACTTGGTCAACTGGGTGGATTTTCATAACTGGTAAACATGTGAAAAGTTCAGGGTTTAAAGTGAAAATTTGAAAAAAGTTTGAAATAGGGCCTTGAATAAGTTCGGCGAAGTTGGCTGACCTTGTTTGGTATTAACACAAGACAACTTTGGGCAAAGTTGTATGTTGGATATTGTTAGTTGGGAGTCAAGTTCGCCCGAAGTTGCCTGAAGTATAAATTGGAAACTTCGCTTCAAATCTCATTTCATCAGTTCTTTTCATCTACGAGCGAACTTGTGAGCGATTTGAGAGATTTGTAAAATTGCAAAGCCAGTGTCGTTGTGCTGCCCAAATCTAGACCTATTATAAGGATTGGCACACTTAGTAACATGGAATAGGTATAAATCGCTTGAATCATCCATAAAAAAGGTCCGTTGTACAGATCGTTCAGGTCCTAATTTGGCAAACCTAAGGTAAACATGCGGAATCCGTTTGCATAGGCGACATTGTAGACAAGTTCTTTACTGATTAATCACTGTTTCATTAATGAGTAAACGTTACAACTCCTGGAAACACTTGGACAGAGCTTCGCCGTCCAGGTTACAAAATCTCTGAATGTTACAAATGAAATCATAAGACACGTATATATAGGGTTACAAGTTCGTTGAACTGTGTCATGGACAAGTTCGGGCGAACTTGTCCTAGCTATGACAAGTTCGGGCGACTTGTCCTAGCTATGACAAGTTCGGGCGAACTTGTCCTAGGCATACATAAACTTCGACATTTTGCTCCTAAATACAGACTCGACTTTATACGATGACGTAGGCAACAGACATATGCATCAACATACTCACCCTTGGATGTTGCCGTAGTCATCAGTCTTCAATTAAATTCTAGAATCTTTAATATGTTCTTGATCTTTATTTCTTGAATAACTTTAACGTCCTTGATTTTCATATCTTCTACAATCCTTTTCTCTTTTCTTAAGCTTGTCTTGATAAAACTTTAATCACCATGCTTCCCCTTACTTTGAGCTTTCTGTTATCTTCAATCAACGTTTTTATCTAGCCCCCCCTTAAAATCTACATCCTATTTCAAATTTCTTCAAACATTCAAAATAAACATTTTAGATTCAAACTTTGAACTTTCTAACCAAAAAAATTTCAAATTTTAATCATCTTTATCAGTTTTGAACCCACTCAGTTAATCAAGTCCAAATTAATGACCTTGAATATCTGATCTATTTATCAAGTTCAACTTAATGATTTTGATTAAACATCTTGACATTAAATTGATTCATTTATCCAAATGTAAGTTTCAAATTAATGAACTTTTTAAACTTTTTCGATCATTTTTCAAAAAGTTTTAAATTTTGTTCAGCAACTTTAGCCTATGCGTATTAGCTTTTCATCATCAGTGGTCGAAACTAAAAGATATTATAATCTTTTTGTTTTATGAAATGAATATCAAGCACTAAGTATGTACAAACATATTTACAAACATATTTTTGTTGAGTTTGTGTTAAAGGATCATATCAGTTTTTGAGACATATCACTAGTACAGTTGACCTTTTAAGACAATAAGTTTTAAACTCGTTTACCTAGATTGTCGATATATTTGTGCACTTAAACTTCGACACATTTTTCAATTGTTCCAAGATATCTATAATTATGAAACCTGACTCAACTATGGTTCCCATCTCAGAATATACTCCCGTATCAAGATTCCCTAGATTTCATCTTACAGGTGAGTATAGCATAATTGATATCTGTATCTGGGTTATGCGAAGCCTTGAGAGCCCAGGTTAATACCACCGTATCGACAAAGAGATAAAGGCTCGACTTTAAGGTAGTGTTCCAAATTTGGAATCTTTTGACTGCAATTGATTAGATCTTTCGATTCTTTCAATTTTGCTGCAGTTTAGGGGATTTTAGCAAAAGCATTATAGAAGTTCTAGGTCATTGCTTTTGTAAAATCAGAAGAACTTGTATAATACCCCAGATATCAATCATCTATAAAGACCTCGTATCTCAGAATCAGGCAATCTCTCAAACGAAATTTCGGATGGTGAAGCTCTGTCCAAGTGTTTCCAGGAGTTGTAACGTTTACTCATTAATGAAATAGTGATTAATCAGTAAAAAACTTGTCAACAATGTCGCATATACAAACAGATTCCGCACGTTTACCTTAGGTTTGCCAAATTAGGACCTGAACGATCCATACACCGGACCTAACAAGTGGTATCAGAGAAGGATTGGACTAATTTGAAGACCTTGGACTTAGAACATCACATCTTCTACTCATTTCTTTCTTTTTAAACTTTTCGTGGACATTACACGGATAAAATGAACTGATTTTCAAGTATAATATGTAAAATTCATCATACTAAAACCCTTGAAAAGATCAGAGCTAAAAACGATCAAAATCATGTCGAAATTTACAAAAAATCAAGTTTTGGAAACTCATTCTGCGCGAACTTATTGAACAAGTTCACTCGAAGTTATACAAATTTGTACAAGTTCGCCGAACTTGTCCAAAAGTGAACAAATTTTGAACAAGTTCGCCCGAACTTGTCCAAAAGTGAACAACTTCGCGCGAAGCTGTACATTACAAGTTCGAGCGAATTTAAGGTAAGGCATGAAAATTCAGAAAAATGTCTTGGACATTATACATAGTTGAGTTCGTATCGATGAGACGAGTTTAAAGCTCTAATCTGGTAAAAACAGTTTTCGAAATTTTTTTAACGTTTTAGCGAACCGATACGTTAAAATTGTCGATAAAAAATCAAATTTTGCATAAAGTCTTTGAAAATTAAATTTTCGTTGGAAATGAGAAATATTACTTTTGAAAAGATGAATGATTGGGAAGAATTGTCTTCTGATTTGAATCATGATAAATGTATGGCCATTTGGGAAGAAAGATTTGAAATGTTTAAATGCAAAAAGAATGACTCTATACTTGAGCTAGTACAACGTTTTTCTGTCATGAGTAGGCATTTAACTCATTATAATGGGTGTTACTCAGTCTGAAGCAAAGTTTTCGAAATTGGAAGATGCATTACCATCAGAATGGGATGATTTTGTGAAAGAATCAAAAAAGAAACTTAGATTTGACATCAATCATCTTTATGAATTTATAAGCGACATTTGCGATCAGATTCCTGTAATTGAGAATATGAAAGTTTTAAAACTAAAGAAGGAATGTGAGTCTGAGATTAAATCTGAAGATGAAAATGCTTGTCAAAGTTTTAATAATTCTGACGTTTGTCAAACTTTTGTCGGTATAATCAGTGATCAAGGAAACGATCTGGAATCACAAAGTTTAAATGATCGGATAAAGAGAGAAAGAAGTGTGATGGCGAAGAACTGTGAAGAACAAGTTTCAAGTACATCTACAAATGATCTTCAAGTTCAAAATCAATCTGCCCAGTCTATGATGAAGATCTAAATGGTTATATGGCAGATAATGTCAAATTCTTGACCAATCTGGAGAGTTTGACATTAGAAAATAAAACGTTAAAAGAAAATGAAATTTTTTTGAAATAAAATAAAAAATTTAGAAAATGAAAAACTAAAAATTGTAAAAGATTTTCAAAATCAATTAAAAATTTTAGAAAATGAAAAATTTGTTTTTGAAAAAATTAATATTGAAAATCAAAAAGTAATAAGTTCTCATCTTGAGAAAATAACTCAACTTGAAAATGAATTTGAGAATGCTAAAACTAAAGCTGTTGATTTAGAAAAGAAGTTGAAAGGTTTTGTGACCTCGATGTAGATTCTAGATCAGATATGTTCAAAACGGATCAATGAAAAAGAATAAAAAGAAAATTCTAATAAGTGACAATGTCGCAAATTATGACAATGTTATGATTGAGGATTGTGATGATGATACCGATGATGAAAGTGTTAAAAAGGTAAAAATGAAATATTTTTAAAACTAAAAGAAAAATTTCAAGAAACAGTTCTACAATCTACTGAAAAAGGTGAATGCTCAACGCAAAAATCTTCTAAGCAGAATGGAGAACGAAAACATAAAGAAAAACAAAGTTTTAAAAATTCTAAAAATTTTCAACTAGAAAAATAACAGTTCATCGGTACGATCATCAAATTATTATAAAAATTGAAAATTTTTTTGAAAATGGTGCAGGTCAGACCGTAGTGCTTCAACGTCAAATCATGTTTATAGAAGAAACAGGAAAGATGGTTACCGCACATCAAATCAACGTTACGATCTGAGTGTATGATTTGATAGAAAAGATCGATAAGATAACAGGTTGTGTCACAAATGTGAGATAAAAGGACACATTGCTAGAAAATGTTTACAAAATAATCATAACCTGTTCATATTGATAATAAAAATTCTGAAGATTTGAAAATACCAACCCAGGATTGGAAACAATGTACAGAAACTACAAACAAGGTGAAACCAGTTATTACTAAGTTTTCAAATTTGGAAACTAGTGAATCCTCGAATAGTAATGAACAAAAAGTTTCTACATTGTATTTCAAGAAAGCTTTAACGAAAAATAAAACATAGTTGGTGAAAGAAAAAGAAGTCATACAATTAGTGAAACTTGAAAGTTTAGAGGACTTTCCGAAACTTGAGAAAGTCCAAAATAAACCTGATTGTGAAACGAAAGTCAAAATTAAGGTTGAAGAAATAACGCCTAAGGCTAAAAATGCTTGGGTATCATTATTCGACTAATTGTTTGAATCTTGTGCAGGAACTTCGAGGAAAAAACAAATTACTGAGAATGGAGTTACGTGGCACACTTTGAAGATAGGCTGGGTTATCAAGTTCTACGTAAAGGCCTTATGTAATAACTCAAAAATTCGATTGTTATCTTTCCATTTTATTTTCCCGTTTATCTACCTTGTAATCCCGAGATTCGGTCTATAATAAAGTTTATATTAATTACTTACGGTGTTGTACGTTATTATCTCATCTAATCGCTTATTAAATCGCATGCATCGCAAATCGCAATTATTTATGTGGTTTTATATTACTTATGTGTTATGTGTGTTTGTGGTTATGATTACGCTCGCTATCGCATCGCTCTCGCATTCTCGAATCGCTAAATCGCACTATTACATCAACTATAACGTTTAATATAACTAACTAGTACGAACTGAATTCCAAACGAACAATTAACACGAAAAACGACGAAAACCCAACAAATTGGTTCAAGTTCGCTCGAACTTGGTGACCCCAAGTTCGGCCGAACTTGGCTGGTTAACTCAAAAACTCTTAACTTTCCTCAAGTTCGCTCGAACTTGCCCTTCTAGGGTCAACTTCGGCCGAACTTAGCTCAAATCCTTCAAACATTTCACAAGTTCGCTCTAACTTGCATGAATTTCATGCAAGTTCGGCCGAACTTGACCCCACCAGCCTCACTTTTTGCCTTCTCCTATAAATACCCAGCTCATTCATCTCATTTGAACTTGCTGCAACTTCGTTTTGAGCTCCCGAAACCCGAAACCCACTGTTTTCTAAGTAAGAATCAACCCGATTTCAACTACAATGATGTTCAACAACGTTTATCAACGATTCACAAAGGTTTACAACGATTTTGGCACAAGGCATAGCCTTCGTTTTCATCAAAACTCTTCTATTTATGAAAATCTTCATCTTTTTACATAAAACTTCTGTTTTTCACTCAGATCTATGTTTAGATCTGAGTAAAACCTTTTAAACTTTGATTTTGACACAAAATAGGACTTTTGATGATGTTTTGTTCATTTTTTGATATGAAATAAAGCATTTATCATTCAAGATCCCAGATCTGGAAGCACCAGGACGTTTATGTTGGTTTACAAAGCCGGACTAACCCGAACGAACCCCGAGTTCACCCAGATTAGCCCACGCTCTTGTAAAATGGCTAAAACAGCTCTAAAAGATCTCTCCGACCTAAGTTTGCTCAGTAGCACAGGGTTGGAGGGATGAACACTCGATTTTACTCAGCAAACGACGCGAAAACGCAAGATTTTGGATCCGAAAACATCAAGTTCGCTCAAGAATCACCAATTCCCCAGGTCAAGTTCGACCGAACTTGCACCCAAATGGGTCAAGTTCGACCGAACTTGGGTCACTTTCACCAACTTTCCTCTCAAGTTCGCCGAACTTGCCTAGTTTCCTAAGAAACTAAGCAAGTTTGCCCGGACTTGTCATTCCAGTAAGATTTCCTTACAAGTTCGCCCGAACTTGACAAGATTCCTAAGAATCTTACCAAGTTCGACCGAACTTGGCTCGAACTTGTATGTTTACATGCAAGTTCGGCCGAACTTGTCTACTGCCCAACCAAAAACTTCACCGATTCAGCTTTTCGGAGACTGATGCACTTCTGTTCGCGTATACAAGCTGATCCGGTGCTTCTCTTCACCTCTCAGCAGTCGTCTACTCTCTCCTAAATGCACCCACAGTGAGTATACTTGACCCATTTTCGCTTTAATGTACTTTTTGGGTGTTACATACGTTCCTATATCAAAATCACTTCACAAATCAAAACAGTTTATCACACGCGAATAATCTGATTGTATATGCTCGATACATGATACTAGAAACATGTGACTAGGACTTATTTTCGTTAACTTGCCTCCTTAGCTAGTATGGTACTATAGTTTGGCTAACACCCGACGGGGTCTAGTTAGGATGGTCGCGCAAGCCTTTTCACGGTAGTTAGCATGAGAAATGAGCCTATGTTATGTTAAGTGTTTTGGTGTATCATGATATGTAATTAGATTATTTCGCAAACGTTTTCTCGACTATGCTAGTACTATTCAAACTCGTATGCTCACCTTTACTTAATTGTATTGACTTGTATTTTAACGTATGTAGCAGGTTAAGGATTTAGCTTGGATGCCTTGGATGTTGCATGCGTAGTTTAGTTCGTGTTGTTAGTTCGTTTAGAATGGTTGTAATAAAAAAATCTAGGGTGATCGAATTGGATTTATGTTAAGAGATTTTGTTGAAATGTAATGGTTATTTTGAAGGTTTATGAGTTTGATAGTATGGGATATTGAATGTTGAATATGATCTTGAAACGGCTGTTATGGAAATCTCTTGATCAATCTGATTCGCCTAGTGCCACTTCCCTGATGATTCCGCCATCGGTTGGGGTGTGACACCTTATTACATTCTAATAATGTTTACTTTAAAGTTTGAAAATTTTTGGAGAAATTTTTTCGAAAACACATTCAATAACATTTACTTGAAAAGTTTACAAATTTTTGAAGAAAATTTAAAAAAATCCAGAGAACCTTCACTGTTGAAAAGACAAAATTCATAGATATAAATATCTTATAAATGCAAAGGTGTCAAGGTTTTTGTCATCATGAGGGGGAGAGGATTTAAAAGAAATTTATGAAGTAGTAATGGATGGAGAATTGAAGTAAATCTCATCGGTTGGTCAATGTTTTTCTATAGATAAAAAATTACAAAAATATGTTTTTGAATATTAGGGGGATAAATTTTTATTTTCTTCAGAAAATCCAAAAACATATTAAATACAAAAAGTACAAAACCATGAAAAAGACAAAAAGAGTTTTGTGTCAAAAAGGAAATGATAGTACATCAGTGGACTATCACAGTATGCTAAGGAATTGTAATGTATAAAAAATTTAAACAAGTCTTACTATGGATGTGTTGATAGGCTTTACAATTTCAGTAAATTGTTTTTGGGAAACAAACTAAATTTTACAACTGCTTAAACTTGTGGATTACATCTATCGGATATATGGACTTAGTACTCCGAAATTTCGTTTGAGAGATTGCCTGATTCTGAGATACGAGGTCTTTATAGATGATTGATATCTAGGGTATTATACAAGTTCTTCTGATTTTGCGTAAGCAATGGCCTAGAACTTCTATAATGCTTTTGCTAAAATCCCCTAAACTGCAGCAAAACTGAAAGAATCAAAAGATCTAATCATATGCAGTCAAAAGATTCCAAATTTGGAACACTACCATAAATTCGAGCCTTCATCTCTTTGTCTATTTTATGAAGATTGTGTCTTCGCATCTAAACCATCAAATGACAATATCTATCGATCATCTGCTTCATGGTTTCGCCTTTGATCATCGTGAAAATATCAAACTCTTTCTTGATTAAAGCCTTCTTGCTTTTAATCATCTCAGCACTTCCCATATATTTTGCACATAGTGCATTCCACAATATCTGTGACGTCTTGCATTCAGGTAGCAAGACCAAGATGTCTTCTTTCACTGATTGTTGTATTAGGCTGATCATCTTCTTCTTAGCAACATATGCATCTTTAAGTTCTGGCGTGAACTTTACCAATGCAAGATCAACATTACGTCCAGCCTCAAACTCATCCATGCTCATCAACTTGGGCGACTTCACCGAAGTCCCCATCTCGTAATCCAGATTCATCTGGTTCACGCGTTTGTGTTTGCGTTCGCATTTGATGTAGAAGCCACTGTTGAAGCAAAGGCGTTGTGAAAATATTGATCGATCTCGAAAATCAGAAGATTATGACTAAAACACGTTCAAAACACTTGAACATTGATTAGCAAACAGACAAGTTCGGGCGAACTTGTGCAGACAAACAATTTCAGATTCAGTTTTGACAAGTTCGAGCGAACTTGTGTGAGAATTACAAAAATTCCACTTGAAGACAAGTTCGCGCGAACTTGTAATGATTTTCAGAAACCTTTGCCAAGTTCGGGTGAACTTGATAATATTTCAACAAAATTTTGACAAGTTCGGGCAAACTTGATCAAAATCTCTTGAAAATCTCAACAACTTCGCGCGAAGTTGTTCAAAATCAACAAAAAATGTGATTTAACCCAACTTCGAGTGAACTTGTGCTCTAAGTTCGAGCGAAGTGAGGTTACCCGACATGGTTTTTTGACATTTTGGACATAAAATCGTTTTAATTTAGCTATGAAACTTTCAGGGGTTTGTATTTAGGTGATTTTGTGTGACATTCAAAATTTAGACATTTTCAACCGTAGATTCATCAATTTGGTGAAAAAGTGTAAAAAACTGAAAGAAATGATTAGATATAGAGAGTGTCTTGTGTAGATCTCAGCAAATTATCCATGGCTCTGATACCACTTGTTAGGATCGCTCCTTCAATGCATAGGAACCTAATTTGTATCTAAGTCATCGTATGCGGATTTACGTGATTAGTTATCAAATACACAAGATTTACTGTTTAAAGGTCAGTTTATTAATGTCCAATGATGTTACAATTAATCTCCAAACCGACAGAGCTTCGCCGTCTACAATGCAAAGTTACAAATGACAAAGACCCAAGACATCTATATATAGACAATCAACTTCGCTTAGAATGTGGCATGGCCAGGACAAGTTTGGCCGAACTTGTCCTGCCCTGACAAACTTCGGGCGAACTTGATGTGATGCCAACATAAATACATCAAAATCTAACATTTACAAGTCCGATTCACATAGACTCGATCCAAGACCTAGATACATCAAAATCGTGTATCAACAGTTTAAGTGAAATGGGATTCCCACTGTGGCCCAGGATACATTTAAGAGGTTGAAATCTAATACGAAACTAACCGTGTTACTCTAAACAAATCTCTAGGTTGAGATTTCCTTTAAGGGGGTAAGGATGTAACACCTCGTAAAAATCGTGTCCAGTAATGTACTGACACATGTCACTATTCCTATTTATGCCTGTCATTGGCTAGGAAGGATTAAAAGTGTCAACATGCCAAAATCTTTGGCCTCTGAGTGACCTTTACGGACCATAAACCTTAGTGTTTACGGACAGTTAGAAGAATGAGAATGTTGTATCTGAGGGTTGGTTACGGACCGTAAAGCCTGGTGCTTACAGACCGTATCAGATTCAAAGCTGTGGGTGCGAGACCTGCTTACGGACTGTAAGCTAGAAGCCATATGGTCCGTAAGGACTGTATCTGGCAATTTTATGCTTGGTCTCCAAGGCTTTTTCCCATGCCACACTTAACCACAAGATGACACACGTTTTGACACTAATTTTGTTCTTAGAACACTTAGGGACACTTGGCACATCTTAGAACTTCAAGGTTAGTATAAATAGGCTACGTTACTTCATAAATCTTCACACCTTTCATTCTTTTCTTCCTCTCATATTTGGAGCTTGTTTCCATTATTTGGAAGCCTCCATCTGAGTTCTGAAAGTGTTCTTCAACACTAGTAAGTTCTCTCCTTAGTCTATTACATTTTATTAGGCTAGTTATTAACCGAAAGTGAAGCAAATTGACTTTCGCTTTGACTTTCGGTTAAGACCATTATGGTCCAGCCATTTTTTGAGACGAACATGGCTACGTGATCGTAATTAGGTAGGTGTAATCCATCAAAAGGGCACCTCCTAAGAATCACGTTTGCTTGGTCAATTGACATGTCAACATACTAATATTATAAAAAGTCAAAGGGGTAGAATTTGAAATAATCATAATATGAGTTTAAAGGTGTTCTAAAATACGTTCTAACACTTAAACAACTTGATAATAATTATTAATACATGTGTAAACAAGTTCGGCTCGTCAATTCCAGTCTTAAGGTTGGTTCGCAACCGAAAGTCGCAAAGTTTGACTTCTGGTTTGACTTTCGATTCTGACCCGAATTAGAATAGTTTGCTACTTATCTAAGGTTGCATTATAATCATAATTTAATGTAGCATAACCCTCTGAGGTTATAATACATGATCATAATCGTATTCTGAGTTTTGTACAAGTTTCGATATTATGCCATACTTTGACCAAAATGCCTCTTTTGCATAAAACAAGGATTTAATCAACAACGAACTTGCAAATGATCTACCTACTAATATGTTAATGTAATTAACATATTTTGATATTATGAAACTGATCATAACTTGAGTTTTGATCAAAGATCGTAAATTACGTCATATAATGGCTAAAACAAGCTTTTGGCGCATAGTATGGTTTTAAACCATAACTATCAATCAAAACTTAATACCTACTAATTTTATATCATATTTAATTTTTTTTTCAAATTAGGTACTTGATCACAACCCAGATTTTTAAATAAGTTCTCAAACTATATATGTAATGACCAAAATGCCCCTACGGTGCATAGTTTGGTCTTAAATCATAAGACCCATACATGTTTGATTACTTACTGACATTATATCATAAATAAAGTATTTTTATAAAGTTAACTCATTCATAAAATCAATTTATGTGACATTTAGTCGATACAAATCTTCACAAGCCCTCGATGAAATTCACATTGATGACACTATGCACTTTGTCGAGAAACATGTAGAGATATTGGACCGTGAAGTCAAGAAACTCAAGCATAGACGAATATCAATTGTTAAAGTTCATTGGGAATCCAAAAGTGGCCCATAATTTACTTGGTAATGAGAGGATCAAATGAAAGCAAATACCCACATCTGTTTTCACAAGTTTCCTCTAATTAAATTTCGGGATGAAATTTCCTAAAGTAGGGAAGACTGTGACATTTGTGACATTTCAATCACTTTACAAATCCAAAACAATTTCATATTCAATGTCAATTGCACATATTCAATCCTTGCACGATTTTAAACTCTTAAATCGCTTCGGAAAGTGAAATCGCAAATTGTTAAGCAAACTCAACTAGTTTAACGTGACATACACTTCGGAGCAATGAAACAAGCTAAATGAAGGTCCGTGATTCGGCGGTTCCAGACGAAAGTTAATGCATAAACGTAAACCGGTTCGGTAGAATGTTATTAAGAATGGAGTAGAAGTAGAATGCAGCGGAAGTCTTCATTCATACCGAAAGAGTATACATCTTTATAAGTCCAGCTGTCGGAGTTCCTGAGAGAATCCGGCAGCACCTCCCCGTAGGGATGGCAAAAACTCAAATGACAAATGAACACACACCACCTATTTATAGGGAAACATAACAAGTTCGCTTGACATGTGCATAGGAGGACAAGTTCAGGGCGAACTTGTCCACCATACACAAGTTCGGCTGAACTTGTCTTTCCACATGTCAAGTTCGAGCGAACTTGACATCCACAGGTCAAGTTTGGGTGAACTTGTATGCCACATGTCAAGTTCGAGCGAACTTGACCTCCACAGGTCAAGTTCGGGCGAACTTTTCCCTTTTACACTGTAAACTTCGTATTTCGTTCGTGTGTTTAATTCTAACCTATACAATATTCAACACACGCTCAATCTAGCCTATTTGACAAGTGACGAACACAATAGTGCATCAACACTAAACATACCTTAAATATCCTTTACATAACTTAGAAATAAGTTTTAAAGGGTTTGGTATGGCAAAAACATGTTTATTCAAGCTCATAGACTATTTGCGTCATTTGCGAAAGTCTGCCGACTCTCATGTTTTTGAATACGAACCATATTTAGACATCCAAAAATTTTTATAATCAATAAAATCTTGTATTTTATTGATAAGAATGCAAAAATGTCAATCGTTACGCAATTTCGGTCATTTTCGTGTTCGTTAAAGCGTTCGCCATACTTAAGCGAAAAACGCAACCGTACAACTGAACGAACCGACATCCACGACATTTATGAGCATATTTCAAGTTCACTATTCTTTAACATCCTTATAAAGCCTGATAATTTGGTTAACGGGTGTTAAAACGTGACAAAACGCGAAAAACAAAGTTAAGGGGCCAAAGCTGTCAACTTTTCAAAGTTTTTGCCAGCTCAAGGGCTTACGGACCGTAAGCACTGGCCCATACGGTTTGTAAGACCCCTTCAGCATAGAAGCTTTGCTGTCAGCTTCTTAGCTCGTTTCTTGGCCCCAAGTCGTGAATTTTGCCACTTCTCTTCTTCTTTGGACACCTTGAGGACACTAAGCACAACCCTAACACCTGGATGGGCACTTGTCATGATTTAGGAGCTCCAAGATCACTATAAATAGGTGATCAAAGTCCCCATTTCGACTTGCTCATTCACAATTTCTTTCTCCTCTTCTTGGAATTGCTTCCAGCTGATTGGAAGCCTCCTACTTAGCTCTTAAGTGTTCTTCAACATAAATAAGTGCTCACTCCTAGTCTATTTCAATTCTTTTAGCTATTTTGAGCTAAAAGTCAAACAATTTGACTTTCTGTTTGACTTTCAGTTCTGACCTTATTTGGTCAACTCAAAGTTCAATTGAACTTTGCAACGTGATCGTAATCACTAAGGTTATAGTCCATAGCGATTGCAACTTCTGATTACCACGTTTACTAGTCGAAGTGACGAGTCAAAGTTTCAGTAAAAATGCGCAAAATGTGCATTATATGACGGAACTATTTCCGGGTATCAAAACATTAAGTTTCGATACCAAATCCGTTTTGCAACTTATTAGACATGTTTTGACATGTCTAACTCGTCACTTCTAGTTTAGTGCTTATTTAGGGTCGTAAGTCGAGCGGTCTTGACCACTGCTTTGACTTTCGATTCCGGCCCGTTTGGTCGATCTTAGGATCTGACCAAACACACATTTATGACCATAGTTGTATAGGGAATAACCTACTGAGGTAATACCTTATGGTCACGTGTTTGGTCAGTATTGTGATACGTCGCTCTTATGTACTTCAATAATGACCAGAACGCCCTTTTTGCGCATAAATCAATTTTAAGCATATGAAACCTAAGTTTTGGTATATAAACTAATGTTAAAACATTACTAAACATGTTTTGGCAATTAATGCTTATCATAATACATATCTAACCATCCGAACACATATTTTCGCAAATGACCTGTTAAAGTAGCGTAAACTACCTTAACGGGTCATAACGGGTCAAAAGCACTTAGAAACCTTTCCAAATCAGAATGTTAACTTTATTAAACCATATCATATGAGTTCCAACACTCATTTGGTTTATAAGGCTTCATTCTAACTGAATCCTCTGATTAAAGTCCTGACATTAACATAGTTATCCGACATTAGACACGCTTGAATCCTTGAACTCTTGAGCTTGATTTGATCATTGAAACAAGGACACAATAGCAATCCCATGTGAGTACATAGTCCCTTCTTTTATGTTTTGCAAATGTTTTAGGGTGATTCATATGTGCTAAACCGTTTTCAAGTTTTCAAAACAAAGTCTATGGTTTATATAAAACACGACGATTTCAATAATGTGAACGAACTTGTTGGTGCGTTATCCATAACATGAATGACATTCATTAGCTTTGGCCAAGCCACCAGTAGTATGTTATGGTACCTTAGGACTGACCATCCCGTTACCAAATTTCCCGGTGTTTGTGGGGGAGTTTGGGGAACGACAGAAACTGTTTATTTTAACAAACCCTTTGGTGGTTTGTTAGTCAATTTAAAGAGACCCTTTGGTGGTCTAGAGGAGTCAACACAGTTTTGCATGTATTCACCAAAACGACCAAAAGTTTTCACATTTAAAACATGAACGATTTGTTTATGACACGGACGATTGATTTATAACACGGATGATTGGTTTATAACATGGATGATTGGTTTATAACACGGACAAATGGTTTATAACACAGACGAATGGACGATTGGTTTATGGTAAATGATTTAGATAACGAGACGGGTGTAATGTGATAAAAGCATGTAGATACACTGCTGGTACTTCCTATATATAAGTGCTTTTATCATATTGCATATCGTGGTGTTATTCGAATCACTTGGACAGATGTTTTCAAATGATGACACGTAACGAGTTTTTCACTTAAAGATATAAACCATACGAAGTTTTCTTTTAAATCAAATTTACTACTCAGTTTTACAAAAGAAATGTTTTGGTCAAGATTCATGGCTACAAGATTTTTTACAAACACTAACCAACTTGTTTTAGTTGGTTAATTATATTGCATTATCAAACACTTTTGATACAAGGTTTCACTTAACGACTCTAGTAGTCGACGAGATATTGCAATATTTTTTCAAAGCCATGAATTTGACACACTCACAAAACCTATGTACTCGCCGACTTTTTATGATGACTTTCTTTTCACATATGTTTCAGGAAACAATGTTTGATGATATGATGCTTGCTACAAATAGGATGGACTCGGGCCTTAGTTATCTTAAAACTCGAAAGACAATTGTTGTGTTATTTATGTTTTGAATTCCAAGACAATGTAATTATGTTAACAGTTCAATAATACAAAACTTCAAGTACCATTGTTGTGAAACAATTTGTAATGTGACTCCTCGACGTTTCCATCACGGTTTGTTGTTTTTACGCGGTCAGGGTGTTACAGATTGGTATGAGAGCATATGGTTATATGGAATTAGGTTATTAGTAATGCTTTGACTTAGACTCTAACCTTCCTAGGACCCTAACGCAAGATAATTAGCGTTTAGATTTTTAATAGAATACCATCACCCATCCTTAGGTGATTACCAAAAACAATAGAAAAGTCACAAATTCTTTCCGAAAACCTTTTACAAGAAAACATCTATCCTTAGATGAATCATTTTTCGCTTATGCCTTCAAAATTTTTCAAAACTTCGTCATAGTTTGGGTTTTAATAATGTGAACACATGCAATCTGGAAGGGTAGATGCCTGTACCCCGGGTTTTCTGTCTAAGGTTAGAGTGTTCGTATAAATCCACTTAATCGGACTAGTCACTCTTACCTGAGAACTCTTGGTGTGAGTGTCCACTTATGGATAAAGCATGTCTTCGTGATATATTATGAAGACCCATTTACTTTAATTAGTCACAGTGTGTCGTTTGTTTGTTTTGAGAAAAAAACGGATGACCACAATCCATATATTTCGTCGATATTTTGAACACCTCTATTGATTATCGAATATCAATCTCACATATCTTCCCTCATGTTTTCTTCTAGAATGCCTCCTCGACTAATGCAACTCAAGATGCCAAAATGGCAGCATTGATCGCTCAGCAAATGGCTGTGATGCTTCTAAACCTCGTGACCCAACTAAACCAAGCGAACAACAATAACAATAACAACAACAATGCACCTACTCCGTGCAACTGTAACCAATTCTGTTCGGCTAAACCACTCAAGTTCACTGGGTCTTGAAAGCACATTTCGATACGTTCAATGTCCAAATGAGTGAAAAGTTGAGTTTGCATCCAGTGTATTCCAGAAAAGAGCACTCACATGGTGGAATGGTGTAATGAGAGATAGGGGTGCCGATGTGGCAATGGCACAAACATGAGAAGAGCTTAGGGCTCTCATGATGAAGGAATTCTGCCCACGCCATGAGCAAAGGGCGCTTGAAAATGAATTCCACGATCTTAAGCAAGATAGTGGGGATTGTGCTTATAATGATCGATACGAGGAATTGAGTTTGTTATGTCCTACGATGATGACCCCTTTTGATATGGCGATTGAGAAGTATATCAATGGCTTGCCTGACCCCGTTCAGGACATTGTTACTGGTAGCAACCCTACTACCGTTCGACAGGCCATTGAGCTAGCTGCAACCTTGACTGAATCACAATTTAGGAAAGGTAAACTCCACCGCAAGCATGATAAGAAACCATCTGCTAAAGCCACTCAGGAGAAAACCAAGGCAAACAAAGCCGAACTTTCCAGGAATCGAGGATGCGTAAGGCTTCTTAGAACTTTGTTGTGCACAACCTAATTAGGCTGCTCCCAACCAACCAGCTCAACCTCCTACAAGGAAACCATATGCTGGTACTGCACCATTGTGCAACCGGTGCATTGGTCACCACCAAGCTCACTTACCTTGTCGTCAGTGTAACTCAAGTGGACGACTTGGCCACATTGCCAATATTTGTCGATCCGTTCCAAACCAAGCTAACCCAAACCCCGTTCAACCCCAAGCAAATATTGCTCGACCTCACTTTCCACCCGGGTCTTGTTACAACTGTGGCAAGATTGGTCACTATAAGAACAACTTTCCAAAACTTGTTAATGCAAATCAAGCTCGTGGACGAGCATTAAACATCAACGCCAACGAGGCCCGTGCTGAAAACGATGTAGTTAATTGTAGGTTCCTTGTTAACAAATATCCTGCTTCTGTTCTTTTCGATTCAGGTGCCGATAGAAGTTTGTATCCCTAGATTTTGAACCTTTGCTTTCAATGCCTAGAACTAAACTAGGAGAGCCCCTGACAGTCGAATTGCTAGTGGCAAACCCCTTGTACTTGATTCTGTCATTCGTCATTGCCAATTGAACCTCAATAACCATCTTTTTCCCATTGACCTCACGCCAATGCAACTTGGGAGTTTTGACATCATCATAAGAATGGATTGGTTAACCAAACATCATGATGAAGTTATCTGTTTCGACAAAATAGTCCGAATACCTGTTTCATCTGGTGAAATCCTAGAAATTCATGGTGGGAAACTCTCTAGTAGCCTAAAACTAATGACCTGTACCCAAGCCCAAGAATACCTACGAAAGAATTATGTAGCCTTCTTGGCACATATCGTAGAGGAGAAAGGAAAGGGCAAAACAATTCAAGATATCCACGTTGTTCGGGATTATCCTTAGGTGTTTCTTGAAGAACTACCTGGTGTACCCCCAACACGTCTAGTTGAGTTTCGTATAGATCTTGTACCTAGTGCCAACCCCATAGCCAAATCCCCTTACTGACTTGCACCAGCTGAGATGCAAGAATTATCGAAACAACTCAGGAGCTTTCAGACAAGGGATTCGTCCGAGCTTTTCACCTTGGGGCAATCCTGTCCTATTCGTGAAAAAGAAGGATGGATCCTTCCATATATATATCGATTATCGTGAGCTCAACAAACTCACAATAAAAAATCTATATCCCCTACCTCGCATTGATGATATCTTTGATCAGCTACAAGGTGCTACCTGCTTCTCAAAGATTGATCTGCATTCTGGGTATCATCAACTTCGTTTACTCGAAGAAGAAATTCCAACGACTACTTTCCACAACACGATACGGTCATTACGAGTTCACTGTCATGCCTTTTGGTTTATCAAATGCTCTTGCCGTCTTCAATGACTCAATGAATCGGGTTGTAAACCTTATTTAGATTAGTTCATCATTGTACTCATCGATGGCAAGACACAAGCTGACCATGAACAACATCCCCATCTAATGATGGAACTCCTGAAGAAAGAGCAACTTTATGCCAAATTTTCCCAGTGTGAATTTTGGATAAAGGAAGTTCAATTCTTGGGTCACATAGTTAATGAGCAAGGTATACATGTGGATCCTTCCAAAATCACTATGATTAAGGATTGGAATACACCTACTACTCCTACAGAAGTTCGCTCATTTCTTGGTCTTGCTTTGACTCAAAAGAATAAGCCTTTTGAATGGGGACCCAAACATGAAGAAGCCTTTCGAACACTAAAACAAAAACTCTGTGATGCTCCTATTTTAACTTTACCTGATGGCAACGACGATTTCGTTGTCTATTGTGATGCATCAAATCTAGGCCTTGGCTGTGTTCTCATACAATGAGATAAAGTCATAGCCTATGCGTCAAGACAATTAAAAATCCATGAGAAGAACTACACAACTCATGATCTAGAGTTAGGTGCTGTAGTTTTTGCTCTCAAGATTTGGAGACACTAACTTTATGGTACGAAGTGTGTGGTTTTCACAGATCACAAAAGTTTCCAACACATATTCAATCAAAAGGAGCTAAACATGAGACAACAATGATGGGTCGAACTCTTGAACAACTACGATTGTGAAATTCACTACCATCCTCGTAAGGCGAATGTCGTAGCCGATGCACTTAGTCGTAAGGAACGCGTCAAGCTTCATTGTGTTCGAATTCAATATGATATCCAGACATGTATCTTAAAAGCTCAATGTACTTGTGCTACATACGGCATGATGGGTAGTGAATTACCACATCAGCTTGAGCTTCAATTCCAAACCAAAGTGTTAGGATCTAAATTTGGATTAGTTGTGATTTTTGTTTCAAAAATGGAAAGTGAACATAGAAATCAAAGTATAATGCAGCAGAATAGATGGAAAACTTTTATCACAACTAATGGTCATTTCTTTTAATCAACATGCTCTCAAACTTTATAGTTTATGCATGTGAATCACAAAATCCCCCTTAGCCTAATAAGATTGTTTGAATAGTATAGAAATGCAGAGAAGATGATTGGAGAATGATCTTTTAATAGATACATTAAACAGTACATAACGATCAACTATTTATACTGACACTTCTAACCTCTGAGCATCTTTGATGACGTCAGGGTTGATAGTGACATATAACAAAAATAACTAACACTAAACTCTGATGACCTAAACACTAATCAGTGCATAAGCACTGTTACATTGAATAAACAAATAATAAAACAAAACTCTGCTGGATAAACTCTGATGATCTTCAACAGAACTTTGATCTTTATCGTTTAGCTCCAGCAGATAATCGAGATCAGTGCTTAGGTCAAGCATCATTTCTTGAACAGAGTTTGTAACCTCTGTTTATCATGATTAATTAAGAGATTTGATTTTGGATTTTGTATCATATGTTCCTTTTGAAATGGTTCAATCCCAATAATCTCCCCCTGGAACAGATGATGCCAAAACACATTTATTTTTTATCTTTATTTCTCAACAAGAGTTCTCTTATTTGGACCTTGAATTGAAGTTCAAAGTTAAGAGACTATGTATCATCCTCATCTTTTTCAAGCTCTAGGTCCATCAAGTCTTGGAGGTCTTCTACATTTAACCCATATGCATCCTCCATTTTCATAGCTTTGCCATCTGATTTGAGCAGTGTCAATTCGTGGGTGTCTTTGTTGACCTTCCACTTTTAAATTTTTGGATCAGAAGGCTTTCTAGGATGGCTTGTTATTGTTGAGAGGGATGGTGGAAATTGATGTGCAATCTTTGACAAGGTTTCTCTTAACATATCACTTACATCATTAGTGTGAAATTGGACTTAGTCCATGATTCCTTGCATAATGAGGTCATGCTCATACCTTTTCTCATCTTCTTTTGACATCTCACTCTGCCTTCTTCTTTGATTCAAGGCTAGGATGGATAGAGCATATGTTGCAGAAGACTTTTGAGTAAGTTGGGTCTGATGAGTTGTAACCTTAGATGCATAATCAGGCTTCTTTGGAAATGCAGGATCTGTTTTTCTTCTTTCTTCAAGCCTTTCATATGTATCAATCACTTTAACCTCTGACCATCTTATGATCTGATTCTTTGACCCATAATTGGCAGCAATCAGTTCTTCTTTCATTCTTTTAAGTTTCAACACTCTATCTGGCACATTCTTTTTGAACTGTTCCAGTCTGGAGGAGTAGGCTTTTTGAGTGGGTCTTTTAACATTTCTTGCATTCCCTCCACTTCTTGCTTTAGTTTACTCACAGGCCAGTCCTTGAATTGTGCTCTTGTAGCCTTGTATTGTTTGTTTTGCATGATGTGTTCAATGTAATTTGTTCTTAAACTTTCATCATCCTTCTGATAGCCTTTTGCATAAGTCTCTTGAGAAATCTTCAAGTTTCCTGACTTTGCTTAGCTGACACTGCATATGACTATGTACCTCTCTATCACTCTTTCCCTGTGTGTCTCTTTTAGTTATGTCCTCTGCTTGTTTAGCTTTCAAGTGCAGATATCCATCCAGGTTCCTTGGTTTAGGATATCCTTCTAGAAATGGGAAATCCCTCTTGCTGGATCTTCTTTAGAAAAGAAAGATTTTATCTCTTCCTTTACTGCCAGTAAATCTAGAGGAAACTGAGTAGATAGAGGATTTGGTTTGACCATTGTTTGAGGTTTGCAGAGATAGGATTTAAATCGGATGTTGAGGTCAGTGGTTGTGATGATAATGGAAGTGGTGAATGGATAATGTTTTGATCATCTAAGACATTTGTCATTTTCCTTCTTTTAAAGAAGAGTTTGGGTGATGGTGGTTGAGGAATTCTTGTGGGTGTGGAAATTTGATGAGTGGTGATTGGAAATGTGATCATGGCAGTGGTTTGGTTAACATATTTTGTAATCGCTGATGTATCAATAGATGTTGACACAACAGGAGTTGTAACATCTATTATGGATGGTGTTGTAGATGGTGGTGTCCGAGATTTTGTGGGAGCAGAGGATGTGATTGGATTTGCAAAAATCTTGGTTTTAGAAGGTATGGATGTTGGTTGTCTTGTTTTTCTAATAGCTCTCTTCTTTTGCTGGGAAGTACTAACCTCTCCTTTTTCTTTTTGTTGAGCAATCTTTTGCTCAACCACAGCTCCACTCTCATCTCTTACCCTTTTCTTATTCTAGTGATAGGTTGGTGAGAAGAACTTGTTAGTGTCTGTTCCAAATCAATTGCATTCAACAAGGTAAAATTTGGGTGGTAATGATATGGGGGAGAAGAAAGAGACATTGCCCTGGGAGAGGGCCTGGGAAGATAGAGCCAAGTGGATCTAGAGCTTCATAATTTGGTGTCCCTGTGTTAACAACCTTATCCTTTTGTGAGGATGAAGGAGGTGTTTGGTAAGCAGGTTGAGATCTTTCTAACATCTGCTGTGAAGAAGTAGTAGTAGTGTTTTCTGGTGACTTTTATGTTGTCACAAGGATAACTTCTGGGATCTCATCTTCCAGAAGTCCCTTTTTGGTTATTGGTTTGGTGGGCTTTTTGGAATTTTTTTCAGTGGTTTCTTTTTGGTGATTTTTGATGTGGGTTTCAAAGCACTGGTTGTAGTGCCCTGATCACCAAGAGCAGTGGGCTCAGTAGTAGGAGGTTGAGATTGAACATTATGTTCTTCTAAAATAGGCTCAGCCTCCTCTACTTGTGTTTTTGATTTTGATTGATTGGTGATGCAAGTAAAGGTTTCATGAATAAGGGTACCGTGTGGTGTCACAACACCTTGTTTAACAGCATCACCAATCTTCTTTTGAAGATAAACACTTAAAAATCATGGATGCTTCAGAAAAGGTGAGGGATCCTTTTTAATGTTGTCGATGTTTGCTCCAAGTCATTGAACAATACATGGGAAAAATTAAAATCAGATTTTGTTAAAATTGCATACCCCAAGTATTGCATGTTCAAAGGGATCTCATTAAAAGAGTGGACTTGGCAGACAAACATGTCAACAAAGTGTGGAAGAAAAAACTTCATTTTAGAAGGAAATTGAGGTTTATAGATAGTTTTACATTAAAGTTGACCAACATACCCTCTTTCGATGAACTCCTTGTGTAACTCAACAATTGGAAAGGTAGTAGCATGATTTAGGTCATTGAATCCAAAAACCTCTGAAATAGAAGCAGGAGTTACCTCCACCAGTGTTTTTCCCACCATTGTAACGATAGCATAAGCTACTTTCTGCGTGTAATGAACCGTGGCATTTGCCCAGAACTCTCTTACAGATTTTTGATACATAGGAGCAGTGACTTCCATGAGTTCTTTGTATTTGGACTCTTTTAAAACTTTGATCATTGGAAGATATCGTTTATTTGAGTCAATTTCTTCGAAAATGGTGGTGTAATTGTGTGGGGTTTTGAAAATGAGAGTAAACATGGTTGAAGAAGATGAAGAACAGTTGTGAAAGAGAAGAAGACTTTGAATTTTAGAATTGAACTGGGATAAGCAGGGTTTTATAAAGTGAAAAGTGATAATGATATGGCAAAGATCTGACGGCTATCATCTGTTCCACGTGTATCCTCTGATGGTGTATGGAAGACAGTTATTATGGTAAACTCTGTTGTGTGTCAACAGTGGATGGAAAGAAGTATTTTGATTTTACACTATCAGTGGATAGCTTATCAGTGGATAGGGTCAACACAGTGGTTTGACCAATCAGAGAATACACTTTTACCAGTGGATAGATTTTCAAGCCCATCAGAGTTTTGAAATAGCAAGGATGGAACAGACTTTTGAGATTTATTGAAAAATTTTCAATTTTGACTATTATTAAGGATGGATTTTTGATTATTTGAAAACATTTTATTGCTATTTACACATAGAACACAATAAGTTGCTTTCAATCCATGTTTAGCATTCCAATTCTAGAGATCAGACTTTCAAAGGTAGATGTATCTAATGCTTTGGTTAGAACATCTACCAATTGATCTTTCGTATGGACATGTTGTACAGAAATCAAACCTTTTCCATAGCAATCTCTCACAAAGTGATGTCTGATGTCACTGTGCTTTGTTGTGGAGTGTGAGACATGATTTTTAATGATATTTTCAGCTGCTTGACTGTCTATCTTGAGAGGAGTCTTTAAAGCAGTTATACCAAAATCCAGTAGTTGGTTCTGAAGCCACAAAAGTTGAGCAGTGCAACTTGCAGCAGCAATGTATTCTGCCTCAAAAGTGGATGTGGAAACTGCAACTTGCTTTTTGCTTTGCCAAGACACTAGGCAACCACCTAGGAATTGAACTCCTCCTGATGTAGACTTCCTTGTTGTGTGACAACCAGCAAAATCACTATCTGAGTAACCTGAAAGCTCAATGTTTCCTATTACCAGGATACCAGATACCAAGTGTGGGAGCACCTATTATTTATCTGAATATCCTTTTCACAGCAATTAATTTTGACTTTCTAGGTGCTGACTGGGATCTGGCACAAACATATGTTGCAAACTTCTATAAAGTGTTTGATCAACCAAGTCTTTTTGTCCTCAACAGTGACAAGCTTTGAGGTTGCCATGGATGTGCTACAAGATTTACAGTCATTGATATCAAATTTGTTAAGTAGTTCTTTGATATACTTATTTTGATGAATGAAAGTGCCATTATGCTTTTGTTTAACTTGAAGACCAAGAAAACATTGTAAGTCACCCATTGCACTCATTTCAATCTCTGCTGCCACGAGTTGTCTAAACTCTTCACACATGACAGTGCATGTGGATCCAAATATGATGTCATCCACATAAATTTGGACAAGCATCAAATCTTTTCCTCTCCATTTCAAAAATAAAGTTCTGTCAATTTTACCTCTTGAGAATCCAGTGGATAAGAAAAAAGTGGATAGAGTTTCATACCAGACTCTGGGTGCTTGTTTTAGACCATATAGTGCTTTGTTGAGCTTGTACCCATGATCAGGATAGAATGCATCTTCAAATCAAGGAGGTTGACACATATACACTTCTTCCTTGTCTTTCCATACAAGAATGCACTTTTCATGTCCATTTGAAACACTTTGATGTTGTGGTTAGCAGCAAAAGCTAAGAACAGTCTGATGGCTTCTAATCTTGCTACTGGAGAAAAGGTTTCATCATAGTCAATGCCCTCTTCCTGTCTGTAGCCTTGAATCACGAGCCTTGCCTTGTTCTTGACAACAATACCCCTTTCATTAGTTTTGTTCTTGAAGACCCACTTTGTGCCAATTGGACATACATCCTGAGGCAGTGTACAAGTTCCCAAACCTATTTTCTTTTGAATTGAAGGAGCTCCTCTTGCATAGCTTCTACCCAACTATTGTCTTTCAGTGCCTCTTGGTACTTTCCAGGTTGTATGAGTGATAGAAAGCCAACAAAAACACAGATGTTTTGGGATTGGCTTCTTGTGAGCACTCCCGCATTAATGTTGCCAATAACTGATCCAATGGATGGCTTTTGAGGAAAATCGAATCACCTTGGTATGGGAAAATTGCATTTTGAGGTGAAGGATGCAAATGTGTATCATCTGACTTAACCTCTGCTGGTGAATTTGAAGGTCCAGCCTCTAACTGGAATGGTGGTGGAGGTATGGGAGGTATTGATGTGTGATTGTGTTGACTTTTGTCCTTATTCAGTGGACTTTTATCAATAGTGGTTTGATTTTGAGAGCTGGCAGAGGTTTGTGGATTAACAACTGTTGAGCCAGCAGAGCTTTCACCATTGTTACTAACATCTGCTCCTCTTGTAGCTTGACTGACTTTGAAGTTTGGAAGGACACAGCCATATCCTTGATCTTGATGTGTTGATTGTGATGTACCTGCATGGTTAGTCTTGATAGACACATATTCAAATGTAAAATTTTTCTAAGTCAAACAACTAAGTAGGATTTACTAGGATTTTCAATGAAGAAAGTTCGTTGAACTTCACATTCAGAGTTTCTTCAACACACTTTATCCTAGAGTTAAAAACTCTATAGGCTTTGGTAGTGGTTGTGTATCCCAGAAAATAACCACAATCAACTCTGGCTGCAAACTTTGAAATTGAATCTTTTAGGTTTAAAATGAAGCATGGACAGCCAAAAACTTTAAAATATGAGATAAGGGGTTTGATTTTGTAAAGAATTTCTTAGGAAGTCTTTTGATGCCTGGGGTTTGTTGGTGCATGTTATGTGACAACAGCTTTGGCTTGGTCTTTGGATATTAAACGAGATTGGATCATGAAGACTTAAAGAATTTGAGTTTGTTATGAAGTCCAATCAAGTCCAAGTTAGTTTTAGTCCAGTTCGAGTTTGTATTTATGTATGTGGGCCTAGCCTAGTTCGCATATAGTTGTGGGTATATAAATAGTTTTATGCTTTAGGGTTTAGGTTACACACATTTACACACTTGAGAGACACTAGAGAGTTTGAGTTGAGAGAATTCTCAAGAGAGTGGCTTGGACGAATTTATGGGATCTTAAGTGATTGTAAAACGTTTCGATTTGATAATCACAGAAGATCAGTTTGTGAATTGTTTGCGAGTTCTTCATCTAGTTTCTTGTTTTTGTTTATTTGGTTTATCAAGGGAATTCCGCACCCTTGGTAGATTATTAGTTTTGTGATGATCCATACGGGATAGGGGACCTACAATTGGTATCAGAGTGTTTTGCTCTTGTGTTCCGTTCAAAACTAATTTATAGATTCAAGTTCGGTTTGAAGAACAACGAAGAACAGTCTAATTTTCATGGTTTTGATCAGCTTTGGTGGTGCTTGGAAGGTGTTTACTGAATTTTAGGAGATATAACTGGAAAGGATTTCAAAAGATCTATCTTGAAGAACAAGGTTGCTACTCAGATTTCGAGTTGTAGTTGCTACTGGTGATTTCGATTCAGATTGCTACTCGAGCTCGAAATCAGAGGTTTCGACTGGGGTTCTTTGACTCGAAATCAGAAATTTCGACTGAGATTTCAACGGGCGTTGTCTAACTCAAAATCGGGGATCTAGAATGAGGTTATGACTCGCAACCAAGTTGTTTCGACTAAGGTTACGACTCGAAATCGGGTGGTTTCAAGTGTGGTCTCGACTGAGAGTGGATTGTGTGTGGTTGCGACTGGAGGTTGCGACTGAAAGAAAAGGTGGAACTTTTCTTGGTAGTCGTAGCTAAAAGTTAACGTTTTTGTGAATAGAAAATTACCCACAAACAATCTAAGTAAACGGTTTGCACCTTTGGACTCCGTTGATTTTTAGGACAAAAAAACCAGTTTCGGAAAATCTTATATATCATTGGAATCGTATCGTCGAGACGATTCTAACGGTACATTTTAGTAAAAACCGGTTTTAGAAAATACTACACTGTTTTTAACCAGCCGATTGCGTTAAAAATGTCGAATATGTCAAATTTAAACGAACTTTTGAGGATGGAGCATGAGGTTGGCACAACCAACAAACTGCCTAAAATGATGAAGGTGGAAAATTATTTAACATGGAAAAGCATATTTCATTCCTTCATTGAATATCAGGACACACGAATGTGGATGTGTATTGAGGATGGGTACGTGAACCCAACTCATGAGTTTGAAGGCTGGCAACGTGTCACTACATATCAAATATGGAAGCTGAAGAGAAGAAAATGTATGAAGCTAAGAAGAGAGCCCTTGCCGCTATAAAAATGTCTCACCTGATGACAATAAACATACTTTCAAGAGGTACACTACCTCAAAGGAAATTTAGGATGCTTTAGAGAAGAGATACGAAGGAAATGTTGATGTGAAAAAGAACATGGTAGACCTGCTGAAGAAGCAATTTGCTGTGTTTAAAGGAATGAGAAATAAGTCTCTCAAAGATATCATCACGAGATATTATCATCTAATGTCAGAAATGGATATTTATGATATAGAGGGATACACTGATATTGAGATAAATGATAAGTTGCTAGACGCTCTTCCTACAAAGTGGGATATCTATACTCTCATGATTAAGAAGGAAGCAAATTATGAGACAAGGAACTGGATGAGGTTGTTGGACAATTGAGAGCTTACGAGCTTCATATGCAATGAAGGACACCGGTTATGATCAGGTTTAAGATCCGGGAATTTATAAAGGCCTTTCATCTTCATCTTCTCACAATGCTTCAAGTGATTCGGCAACTGAGTTTCTCTCATGTGAGAATGAGCAGGTTGTGACTAGTGCTGATGGTGATGTATGTTTTGTTGCTGCTTCAGGAAGATCAACAGGAGGCAAGAGACAGCACTCTAGGAATCAGAATACCAATACCAAATCTATGCCTTTAAGTGTCAAGGCTGCTGAAGAGCATCTAGCTTTGCTTACTTCGTTCATTGCTTCATATGAGAACTATATGCAGGAGAGGATATCTGATCCAGCTAATTTGATGAAGATTATGATCAGATTGACCCTGATGAACTTGAGAGGATCGATCTATAATGGCAGATGGCCATGATATCTAGACGAGTGAAAAGATTCATGAATAGGACAGGCAGAAAGTTTGTAGGAAAGAGTGTTGGTTTTGACAAGTCTAAGGTTAGGTGTTACAACTGTCAGAGTTATGGACACTTCGCTAGAGAATGTCAACGACCAAAAACTGAGTCTCGTCCTAGTAATTCATATCAAGATTCTCCAGGTCATGGTTCGAGCAATAGGAACGCATCAAATAACACTAGTTCAAAGGCCTTGATCTCTACTGCAAGAGAAGATTCTTAAGATTGGAGTGTCCATCTAGAAGGTGATGACATTGTCACACAGGCTTTCATGGCTGAGATAACCCAGTGGAAGATGCAGAAGTGAAGAATGATGCTGAGGCAGAGTAGGAGTCTGATGTTGAAAAGGTTGATGCTGATCAGACAACAGCTGAAGAGGTTTAATTAAAGTCTGATGAAGAAAAGGATGCTGCAGATAAGAAGATGGCTGCAGACTTTGCTGCCTTCATGGCAGATTTGAGCAAATCTACAGGAGAGGTAAGTTCTAATCCTGTTAGTTCTGTGTGTTTGAAATGTCGTGAACTTCAAGGTGAGGTTGACAAGCTATCTAAGCAAAATCAAAGTATGATAAATGAGCTCTCAAGCGTAAAAGAATCAAACTTTTTGTAAAAAGAAATGAGCCATTATACTTGAAAAAAATAAGGGCTATGAAGAGGAAATTAACATTTTAACCTGTAAATTAAATGAAAAATTTCAAGTTATTGACTTAGCTAATGATACGATGAGTGAGAAAATAAAAGAGATTTCTGAAAAATGCGAAGAGTTATCAGATGCACAACTTAAAATTTGTGAACTTGAAAAGAAATGGAGTCAATTCATAGATTCAACTTTTGTGATGAAACACGTGATGAATGGCTTGAAGAAAAGTAATGACAAGAAAACTGTGGGCTTCCAGAGCTTCAATTAAGTTCTACCTCCTATTGGTCATGACTATTCTTTCTTGCCAAATGAAGAAGAGCTAACAAACTTTGGGTCAACCGCGGAGAGTAGCTCCACATAAGGGAATGTGGAGGTGTCTGAAAATCATAATGCCAAGAAGGATAATAACTGAAAACCGGTTTTGAAAACAAAGAGTACACATCCTAAAAACAAAAACCAAACTTTTGTTAAAAAGGTTGATTTTGAAAAAGGTAGTGACATGAAAAAATGAAACCACTGTTATTGAAAAAGAACCAAATGTGTAGTTTGCTAAAAATAAAAACGAAGAGAAATCTAAAATTGAGCAAACAAAATCAAATCTTTCTAAGGCATCATCATCGTCACCTGATGGATCTAAAACAGAGACTTCAGTTAAGAAGTCTTCTACAAAAAGATCGTGCTTCAAATTTAACACAAAGGGACATGTAGCTAGCTGCTGTCCTAATAAAAAGTGTGAAGCACAGGTGAGTGATAGTAAGAGAGAGAAATCATCACTGAAAGAAATGATGGTGAGAAAAAGGTATCTGCTCCTAAGCAACAAGTGGGTGTTGCTGTTGGTATAGATAAGGCTGAAACAGGAGCTCAGCAAGTTCCTCGTTTTCAACGAAATCAACAAAGGTTTCAGCCTAAATCTACATTAGGAATATATCAGAGACCTAGAAGTTGTTCACCAAGAATGAATAATTTTAATGGTTATTCAAATAATTTCAGAAGTCAAAGTCAATATCAAAATCGATAACAGAACAATGGTAGTCGAACTTTTTATAACAATGGCTTTAGAAAGTAAAACTATCAAAATTCTTGGAGTTAACCAAGGTCTCAAAATCAAAATCTTCAAAGGTCACAAAGTCCAAACTTGCATAAGAAACCCCAGGACCAGAGACCTAGTGGAAATCAAACCCAATTTCCGTCAACAGGTCCTACATCCAAGATCTAGTTAGGAGTGATGGATATTGGATGGATGTTAAAATAGTTGATGAATTTGGTAGACCCAAGACCATGCAGGCTTGGGTCCCCCAATCTAACTAATTTTTATTGGTTTGTGCAGGAGCTGCTAAGGAGGATTATCAACTTGTGGTATGTTGATAGGGCTGCTCCAAACACATGACGGGGGATGCGAGATTATTAACTGAGTTTGAAAATATAGATGGTGGATATGTGAATTTTGCGGGTGCTAAAGGAGGTCACATTACAGGTCGAGGAAAAGTGACAAATGGGAAGATTACACTGGACAAAGTGAACTATGTCGAGCAGCTGAAGCAAAATTTAATGAGCGTGTCACAAGTCTGCGACAAGGGTCACTCGGTCCATTATACTAAGTCTGAAGCTTTGGTGTTGAAACCGGGTTTGGTGATATCGGATGATTGGATCGTGATGAGAGCACCAAGGAGGAATGACACTTATGTCATGGACATGGTTGCTAAGGATTCTTCCACTGTGGTGGCGTGTTTGCTATCAAAAGCATCTGAGGCTGAGTCGATGTTGTGGCACAGACGCATGGCCCATATTCACTACCGCAAAATGAATTACATAATTAAAAACGGTTTAGTGAAAGGGGTGCCAGTGTAGAGGTTTCATGTGGAAGATAAATGTCTTCCATGTCATAAGGAAAAACAACATAAGAAACCTCATAAGTCTAAAAGAATAAATTCTCTAGATGCCCCTTATGAATTACTTCATATGGATCTTTTCAGTCCAGTAAATGTAAGGACCATAGGTGGAAAGTACTATTGTCTTGTCGACACTGATTATTATTCACGTCATTCATGGGTTTTCTTATTAGGTACAAAAGATGAGACATCTGAGTTGCTGATAGATCTTTTTACAAAATTGGAGAACGTCCATGATGCACGTATCAAGAGGATTAGGAGTGATAATGGCATGGAGTTCAAGAAGCAGATTCTGGATCTCTATTGTCTGCGAAAGGGAATTGAACATCAATACTCTACTACTTATACACCTCAACAAAATGGAGTCGCTGAGAGGAAGAACATGACGTTGATTGAAGCCGCTAGGACTATGCTGTCTGATTCCAAGCTTTGAGTTCTTTTCTGGGGAGAAGCTGTGAACACAACTTGTTATGTCCTAAACAAAGTTTTAACTGTTAAACGGTTTAACAAAACATGTCACGAATTATTGTTTAACAGGAAACCAAACTTGAAAGGCTTTGAACCATTTGGATTACCCTTCACAATTGTAAAAATAAAGATAAACAAAAATTCGGTGAGGTGGCTGATGAAGGTTACTTTTTTAGGTTATGTACCCGGATCACCGAATAAAAGGGTTTAATGTGTGCAAAATGAGACATATAAATTACATCAACTGAGGCATAAAACTAACCCTTTTTAGTACTAATGTTGGAAAAAGCACGTTTCTTTGTTCCTTTTGTATTTTCAGGATTAAAAGAGCATAAAAGAACGAAAGAAGCAAATAAGCAGCCAAAAAACAACATAAATATGAAAAGAAGGAATAACGAACCATGCCCAACCCCTCAGCAACACCCCAAAAGGCAAAAACAAAGTTAAAGAAGACGACCACGGGCCGTGTCCATCCAACACGGGGCGTGGCCAGACCTTACACTTCAACACAAAACATGCAGAAGCTTCTACACCCATCACCGGGCCGTGTCCATGCCAACATGGGGCGTGGTCAACTATAAGATTTGCAGATACCAGATAGTACAGCGAACAGTTGACCACGGGCCGTGCCCAGAGGCCACGGGGTCGTGTGGGGCCCTCTGTTCTCAGATGCAATTAATGAAGAAAGAGAAGGATAATAGCCACGGGCCGTGCCCACTGGACAAGGGGTCGTGGCCGAGACTCTGTTTTGACTTGTGCTTGGTTCCCTTCAAAGGCATCCCTTGGCAAACCATTTCTCTCTCACGTTGCCACCACTCCACCACCACTACAACACCAACACCCACCACCATCATCCATCTATCATCTTTAGAGTGTGTAGTAGTCTCGGGATCCAAGATAGATGCTAAGGGTTCTTGTCAATCAAAGGCCATGCTTGGCTAAGTTCCTTAATCACTTGGTGAAGACTAATCTTTTATGTATTACTTTTAGATCTTTCGGCACTTTTGAATTGGGTATGTATTAATGACTTTAATAACTAGTTCCTTATGTTGAAAGTGAATTTTCCTAACTATTTCTTCATGATGTCATTGATTTGCTCATTCGTGTCTTTACGGTCTAAATAAAGCGTGTTAACTACTTGGAAGAGGGTTAGAAGGGTGGTTTGGTAAAGTTCTTGTCTCGTTCATTGTATAGATCCTGCGAGGACTTGGTTCAAGCTTATTAGGGCCTCCTTCAATGCTCTATGGGTATTGGATGGCGGGGGCTTGAATAGTTTGAACCCCTCATATGCAAACGACTATTATTATTTTAAACCGGCTACTTAGGATTGTATCCCTACTGACTCAAACCACTTAGCCGAGGGTAACGTCACCTTCAAAAGAGGGGCCTACCACTTTTCGCATTAATAACTTATTTAATTATCTTCCAATATTCTGACCCTTTGGGAATGTATCCCTGCTGACTCTTACCACTGGGTTGAGGGTAACGTCACCTTCAAAAGAGGGGCCTACTACTATAACTAAGATAATCTCTTAAAAAGTCCGAAAGTGCGAAAACTATCAAAGGATACATAAAAGAGAAGTTGGATCCAAGTGATTCTATCTTGTCTATTTGTATTTTATTTTATTTATCTTCTTATTTTTATTTTTATATTTAAACTTTTATCAAAAAAATTTTAGATTGATTAGACGTTGACGATAAACCGGTATTAAAAGCTCTTGTGTCCTTGGATGATCTCGGTATCTTACCAACGCTATACTACGCTCATGATGGGTGCACTTGCCCAAGTGTATGTTTAGTGTTAGTACAATATCGTGTTTTATATATTTAAAACTTAACTATGCTTAAAATGAACCTAAAATTTTAACAAAAATATAATATGCTTAACGCACACCAAGTTTTTGGCGCCGTTGCCGGGGACACAAGGATTTTGAGAAAGTTTAAAATCAACGGCCTAATTATTTTTTAACAAATTTTCTTTTTATTTTTAGGAATTTTTCAATTTTTAGAAAAATCTGTACTTTCTGCAGTAGTGCAGCACGGGCCGTGCCGGGTCAGACACGGGGCCGTGCCCAACACCATCACTGGCAGTAAAAATTTTCTAAGTCACCCGTGGCGGTGCACCACGGGGCCGTGCCCAGCTCCTCTGTAAATGGGATCCAGAAAATTTAGTTACTGCATCTCGACTATGGGCCGTGGCCATTAAACACGGGGTCGTGGTGAGAAAAGCCGACCCAGATTTCTTTTGTCTAATCGCAGGTGTTGGTGCATAATGTCTATGTCTTAGTCTTATATCGAGTCTGTATAGTATAGAGCTGATTAGGCTAGCTGAACGATGTATTTATGTAGGTTGAAGACAAGTTCGCCCATATGTTCATGTTAGGCCATGTCCGGCCGAACTTGCTATGGCAAGTTCGGGCGAACTTAGGTTCTCCAGGAGCGAACTTGCACTTCTATATAAACCTAGCTAGCCCTCCTCATTTGTAACTTTGGCATTTTGGAGGCGAAGCTCTGTTAGTTTGTACTCTTGACGCTTGATCAATAAACTGATGATTAACTGATTAATTCTTGTCTATTGGTAAACACGACGTAATATTTCCGCGATTATGGATATTAGATATCAAATTTAGGTTCCTTAGCATCGAGGATCGGTCCTAAAAGTGGTATCAGAGCTAGAACATCCTGATTTGATAGTATCAAGACAAGAACACTTCTATTTCATCTCCATTCTTCTATTTTTCTTAACTTTTCATCAAAAATGAAGAATTCACAGTCAAAATCTTTTCAATTTTGAATATATCATGTAAAATACAACAAAGATAAACCCTTGAAAGATTGGAGACCAAAATCAATCCAATTGATGTCAAAATTTTTAAAAAACCATGTTTTCCAAAAATCATGTTCATCGAACTTGTTAGCCAAGTTCGGCCGAACTTGTGCTGAAAACTCACTATTTTAGTGACTTTTTACCAAGTTCGCTCGAACTTGAGGTGTTTTCAAGAAAATTTTGCCAAGTTCGCTCGAACTTGAGTGAATTTTTGAAGAAAATTGGTTAAGTTCGCTCGAAGTTGCTAGATTTTTATTGAATTTTTATCAAGTTCGACCGAACTTGCTAGTTTCTCATCAAAGTCATTTGCTAAGTTCGCTCGAACTTACAAAATCTTTACATCATCCATCAACAAGTTCGACCGAGGTTACTAAAAGGAAAATTTTCAAATCAATATTCACAAGTTCGACCGAACTTGTGAATAATCTCTGAATTCTTCATTTCAACTACAAGTTCGACCGAACTTGTAGTAGAACTAATATTTTCAAAAGTTTTTGAGTATTTTCAGTGTACATGTCTTGTTATTCACAATAGATGATATTCAAAGAGCTTTTATGTCTGGAGCTAGTTTTTCAAATGCCAATGTGATCCATCAAGTCAATCTTGATAACGAGATGGGCACGACTGTTAAACCGCCCAAGCGAATGAGCATGGACGAGTATGAAGCACGGAAGGAGAAGTTTACACATTGGGTTCAAGCCATGCACTTCGCAGGCTGGGTGTCGATTGAAAGAGGTTACACTGTTCTGGTGGATGAACACCTGCAAGTGCTGGAAAAGTACAATTACACGACTGTACAGAAAGACGAATACATTGCTGAAAAGAAGAAGATCAGTCTTATCCAATAATATGTTAAAGAAGATATTCTCGTCTTGCTACCGGAATACACAACATCAAGAGATCTCTGGCTTTCTCTTCAGAAGAAGTATCAAGGAGGCGCGAGATAATCAAAAGCAAGAAGGCGCTCATTATGAAAGAGTTCAATATCTTCAACATGCTGAAGGGTGAGACCATGAAGCAGATGATTGAACGCTTCTGTCATCTTAAAGTCCATATGCGAAGACACGGTCTCGAGAAGACGGAACAAGAGTACATCGACAAGCTTGTTGACGCTCTACCAGATGGAGAATGGACTACTTATCTAATGGTTCTAAAGGAAAGCGATAAATGGGAATTCTTCAAGCTGTCAACATTTATCAATAAACTCGAAGGCCATGAAATGGAACCCTTGAAGATTGCAAAGTCAAAGAATGCTAATGTTGTTCAAGACGTTGGTTTGTACTACAAGAGTGGAATGCAAGATAACATTTCAAGTCCAAAGATTCAGACAGCATTCAACGCAAGTGTGAATTCTTGGAACAATTCACAGCAGAATCAGAATCAGTCATATCATCAATATTACAAGAAGGAATTTCATCTCCTAATTCCATCCAAATGGTGCAAAAATCCTGAAGCAACGGGAAATCAAAGTCCATTTGGAGGAGGCAACGAGTATTACAAGAAGTCACTTCAGTACAAGCCTTTCACGAAGAAGACTCAGGTTGAAATTCAAGAGAAACCGAATAGCAGTAACATTGAGAAAGCTATGGTTGCATCAAACGAAGATGACGGTTTTGACTGGAATTCTTATATCGGTAAAAAGACCGGAGTTGCATTAATGGCTGAAATTGTTGAAGATACTTTTGCAGAAGAAGCAGCGGCTTTGGAGAATATTCTGCTGGAATAATATCTGCAACAACAACGTGAAGAAGAGGAGTATATCCACTTGCAGAAGCAAGGAATTTTATCTCCTAATTCGTGTGATAATTTTGCAGGTCATTTTGATGGAATTTCTCAGGAACAAGTTCCCGAGAAGAAATCAACTGATGAAGTAATCATTGATGTTACTCAAGAAGTGAATGCCGAAAACCTTAAGGACATTGCTGACAAAGCTTTAATGGCAAATCTAACCAAGGTAGGTCCAGAGGTAAATGAAGTTGTCAAAGTAAAAGTTGTAGAGGTTGAAAAGGCTTGTACAAAATGTACCGAACCATGTTCTGAATGTGCCGAAAAATCAAAGATCATCGCTGAAAACAATGTGCATAATGAACTTTTGAAATACAATTATCGCACAATGAAGGAAGCGTATGATAAAATGAAAAATGATTATGGAAGGCTTGATAGAAATAATATCGAACAACATGATACAATAAGGATGTTGAAAGGAATAGTAATGGATAAGAAAAAAGCGATTAATATCTATATTAACACCATTGCTGAAACTAAGCAACAACTTCAGGACATGAAAATTGAAACAGAGCATGTTCAACAACTTTTAAGAAGTTACACCTGTAACGCATATGTCATTGATCACATCCTTCCGACAATTCCATCGGAAGAGAAACCTAAAAAGAAAATTGGTAAAGAATACAGCAATGTTCCTCCACCCCTATGCGAGAAATACTGTCGCAAATCCGCTGATGGGATGGATAAGGCACTCAAAATTGAGTTGTTATCTGAAAAGAAAACTGAGTTGCCAGAGAACAATGATGTAATCTATACTGAAACAGATGATGACAATGCTGTGGTTAAAAAAGGTTGTTGAAAATGTTTTGAACGATTCTGATGAAGGTAGCTTTAAAAGCTCCGACTGGAGCTCAAAGAATTCTGTATCACAGTCCGAAGATGACGATACATCATTGGAGAATGATCTATGTGATGATCCTAATGTTGTCATGTACAAGATTAAGGAATCTGATAGATTATACTTTGATGACAGTTTTCCAATTCAGAACGTGAAGGAAGAATTGTTAGACAAATTCTTTAAACTCGTGGAAGTCACATCAGATGATCTGGAGATCAATGAAAAAAAATTCTATTCCAAACCTAAAAGAAATAACTACCGAAGGAATGGTGGTGATCAACCTGAAAACCGGAGAGCTGGGTTAGGATTAGAGGAATCAGATGAACCTAAAAAGAAAACGTCACCATTTCATGAATAGAAAAATAAAAACATGAATTTTGTATATGGGACGAACACGGTTCATGAGGAAAGTTTGATCGGGAAACAATCAAATGATGAGTTCAAGAAACAGAAAGAACTTCGAGATAAAGCCAAAATTGCAAATGGTGCCAAAACAAGTGGTGTAAAACCCACAAAAGGACATCCACATGATTCTCGGACTTGTTTCAAGTGCAACGAAATTGGTCATATTGCACGTTACTGTCCGAAATCAAAGCCGGCTTATCTTCGAAGTAAAGAAAGTTCAAATGTTGTGAAACCGAAGCAACCAGTGTTTGTAAAACCTGTAAAGATTTTGAAAAGAAATGAATTAAAAGCTGAAGTCAAACCTAAGTTTGAAAATTCAATTTTTGAAAAAGGTGAAACTTCAAAGGCTAATGAAAACAATTTTTACATCAAGAAGGCTAACATAAAATCTCAAGCATGGATTGCAAAGAAACGGTCAACAACATCTGAGATCACTAAGTCTGAGCTTGTTAAGACTAGTGATAGCATGAAAGAATCAAAATCTGAAATCATAATTGAAACCACATCTGAAAATGTCAAAACTACAAGTGGTAACAATTCAAAAGATAAAAAGACAACAAAGTTTTCAAACATAAACATCATAGAAAATCCAGATGATGAATGTGAATTTGATTATGCAGATGAGTGTGGATTCGATTATGCTGATGAGTGTGAGTTTGATTTTGATGATGGTTATCCAATTCAACCCAAGACCAAAAAGGCTTGGGTCTTGCTTTTTTAAATGATTGTTGAAATGTGAAGGGGCTCCAGAGATCCGTACTTTCTAAGTGGATTTTGGATAGTGCAGCGTCCTAGACATATGATGGGAATGAAAACGTTGCTATTCGACATAAAAGCTATCAATGGTGGATATGTTGGATTTGCGGGTAACCAGAGTGGAAGGATAGTCGCCGAGGGAAAACTCTCCAATGGCGTCGTTTCATTCGATCGCGTGAATTTTATTGCAGAGTTGGAAAATAATCTTCTGAGCATATCGCAGATTTGTGACAAGAAGTTCACGGTGCATTTCAACCACAAAGAGTGTGTTATCTTGAAGCCGGGATTCAAAATACAGATGAGTGGATTCTGATGCGAGCACCTCGAGAAAATGATCTATATGTTCATGATATGGGCGTCGCTACCACTTCATCAAAATCAGCGCAGTGTTTTGTGACAAAGGCTACTAAAAAGGATTCTATTCTTTGGCATCGTAAGATGGGGCGTATTCATTTGCGAAAAATGAATTACTTGGTTCATAATGATCTTGTAGATGGTGTAAATCTTCGGAGTTTCATATGTCTGATCACTGCTTAGAATGCAAAAAGGGAAAGCAGATCAAGAAATCTCATCCGAAGAAAATTCTAAACTCATTCAAGTTGCCATTAGAACATCTCCATGGATTTATTTGGTCCTGTAAATGTTCGAAGCCTCTCCGGAGACTTATATTGCTTGGTCGTGACGAATGACTATTCGAGATATTCTTGGGTATTCTTTCAGGAATCAAAAGACGAAACGTTCGAGAACTTGGTTATTCTATTCAAGAAACTCGAGAACCTTTATCATCTGCTGGTCAGGCGCATTAGAAGTGAAAACAGAACAGAGTTTAAGAATAACAAAATGAAGGAATTCTGCAATGCAAAAGGGATTCTGCACGAGTTTAGTGCTCCCTATACTCCACAACAAAACGGAGTAGCTGAACGGAAAAACAGAACTTTGATTGAAACTGCGAGAACCATGCTTGCAGATTCTAATCTTCCAATCAGCTTCTGGAGTGAAGCGGTTGCTGCGGCTTGCTACACGCTAAACAAAGTTCTCACTGTCAAACCAACAAAGAAAACATGTTTTGAGATGATAAACCGACAAAAGCCAAATTTGATGTTCTTAGAACCATTCGGTGCGCCATGTACCGTAATAGACCAAGATGGCAAATTCGGGGCTAAATCTCTTGAAGCTTTCTTTTTCGGATATGCGAGTCCGTTAAGAAGAGTATATGTTCTTCGTTGAGAAAGGTTATTGAAGCACAGCACGTGGATTGTTTCAACTATACGGATCCTATTCAAAGGAGAGGTGACACGTGGCTGTTTAACTATCAAGAACTTTGGAAGTCTTTTGACTTTTCGGAAGAACCGTCTGACGAAGAAGTTGCAGCGTTATATTATCTTCACCAGTCTGCGAATCAAGAACAAATCATTAGACCAATTGTGGTTAATCAACCCACGTTGGATTCTTCATCTTCCGGAGCAGGTCCAAGCAATAGCTGTGGTGTTCAAGTTGAAAATACTTCTGAAGCAGAAGTATCACCTGCTACATCTCCAGTGAATGCTTCTAATGAACCAGAAAACACAACAGTGCCCAGTACGCCTCAGAATCAGAATTCTGATTCAGATAAAGCACCGGCATTTGATGATGATGATGAAACTTCATCGGATGAAGAAGTTGAGCAGATATCTAACCTGTTGAATCAATCAGCTATTCCGAGAAATCAGAACGAAGCTTCATCAAGTACTTCTAATGTTGATGTGAACAGTGATCTGATTGTTTCAAATCAGCAAAGCTCAGTTGATGTCCCAATAGAAGAAATGCCGCGATCATATTCGTACCATCCTTCGACGAATATTATAGGAGAACTACAAACTGGTGTGCGTACACGAAATCAAATCAACAAAGCACTTAGTTGTTTTTACACCCGAGTTGCACCAACTTAGAATTACTGCTACTACTCATGTTCATTTCTCAAATAGAGCCAAAGACAGTTAATGAGGCTCTGGCTGATGAGTATTGGGTGATAGCAATGCAAGAGGAACTTTTACAGTTCGAGAAGTTGGGTGTTCGGAAGCTTGAAGACTTGCCACCGAAGCAGAAAGCTATTGATACAAAGTGGGTCTTCAAGTGTAAAAGAGACGATCGGGGGGTTATAGTCAGAAACAAAGCTCGGCTGGTTGTCAAGGGATTCCACCAGCAGGAAGGTATAGATTACACGGAAGTATACGCACTGGTTGCGGATTAGAATCTATCCGCATTTTCCTAGCGTTCGCAGCTTGGAAAGGGTTTAAGGTGTAGCAGTTGGATGTAAAATCTGCTTTCTCTACGGTAAACTTCGTGAACAAGTGTATGTCGGCCAACCACCAGGGTTTGTCGATCCACTGAACAAGAACAAAGCATATCACTTGGATAAAGCCTTGTACGGTTTACACCAAGCCCTGAGAGCTTGGTACGAGACGTTATCGCAACATCTGTAGGAAATGGTATTACACGAGGCATAGTGGACAACACTTTGTTTACTAGAGAAGTTGGATCACATCTGATAGTAGTGCAAATCTATGTGGACGGCATCATTTTCGGTTCTACGGATGACGGTCTGTGCAAAGAGTTTGAAGAAATCATGAAGAAGAAATTTGAAATGTCCTCGATGGGCGAAATGAAGTTATTCTTAGGTCTTGAAGTGGATCAGCTTCCAGATGGGATATTCATTCATCAGACTAAGTATGTGCACGACATTCTCAAAAAGTTTGAAATGGATTCTTCGAAGCCGCTTTCGACACGCTGGCACTGAACCATGGGATTTGCGTAGACGAGACTGGAGCGAAAGTTGATGAAACACTGTATCGATCGATGATAGGTTCATTGATGTATCTAACGGCATCGCGCCCGGACATCATGTATCCTACATGCTTATGTGCGAGATATCAGTCAAGTCCTCGAATGTCACACTTGCGCGATAGTCAAGCGAATCTTCCGTTACTTGAAAGGTTGCCAAAGCACCGGCCTGTGGTACCCCAAGAACGACAATTTTGATTTCACTGGATACACTGACTCGGACTTCGTGGTGGACAAACTGAACTCAAAATCTACAATTGCAGTTTCTTGACACGCCTTTATTTGTAGATACAAAGCAGCCATCGATATAACTAAAAATCCGGTTCATCATTCACATACAAAACACATTGAAATTCGATACCATTTCATTCGTGACTGTTACGAAAAGAAATTGGTTCGAATAGAAAAATTCCAAACCGACGAACAAAGGGCTGATTTTATACCAAAGCATTTCCATTAAGAAGATTTAAATATCTAATGCGGCTTAACGGTATTAAAAATTTGCTTACAGGTGTGGAAGCTGAGGTTGAATACGGATCGGACGACGAATTCACGTAATCCACATTGGTTTGTATGGTTTGTAAATATCTTTCTGCTTTAGTATTTCTTAAAAATCTAAAATCCAAAAAATATGTTTTTGATTTTAGGGGGAGAAATATTTGGGAAAATACAAAAACATATGAAAAATTTTAAAAATGTATAAAAACATTGAAAAAGACAAAAAGATTTCGATGTCTCAAAAAGGAAATGGTAGTACATCAGTGGACTATTACAATATGCTAAAGAAATGGACAGTTTAAAAGTAATAAAGGAGTCTTACTGTGGATGTGTCGATAGGCTTAACATGTTCAGTAAACTGTTTTCGAGATATAAACTAAATTTAACAACTGCTTATTCGTGTGGATGAACACATCTTGGATATATGGACTTAGTACTCCGAAATTTCGTTTGAGAGATTGCCTGATTCTGAGATACGAGGTCTTTATAGATAGTTGATATCTGGGGTATTATACAAGTTCTTCTGATTTTGCGGAAGCAATAGCCTAGAACTTCTATAATATTTTTGCTATAAACCCCAAACTGCATGCAAAACTTGAAAAATGTCGAAAGATATAATCATTTGCAGTGCTAAAAAGATTCCTTAAGTGGAACACACCTTAAAGACGAGCCATCATCTCTTTGTCTGTACGGTAGTACTAACCTGAGCTCTCAAGGTCTCGCACTTACCCAGATACAGATATCAACTACGCTATATTCACCTGTAATATGAAATCTATGAAATCTTGATACGGGAGTATATTCAAGAAGTGGGAACCACAGATAAGTCAAGTTTCATAAATCTTACCTTAACATATCTTGAAATAGTTGAGAAACATGGTAAAGTTTAAGTGGACAAACATATCGACAATCTAGGTAAACGAATTTAAAGCTTAAAGTCATCTAAAGGTCAACGGTACTGGTGATATGTCTCAATTAACTGATATGATTCTTTAGACATGAATTCACAAAAAAAAGTCTGTAAATATGTTTGTACATAGTTTACTTATGTCCTGTACATAGTTCATTAGCTTTACAGATTAAAATCAAAAAGATTTTCTGTGTTTCAAGCATAAATTTACAAAATAATCAAAAAGATTTATTTCCACATTGTTTTCAGCAAACCAATGTTGGAGAACGAGTCTTCGAAGTCTGGTAAGATGCTAGAACTGGTGGGAATCTCTTTGACAACGGGCTGGGAGCTATCTGTTAAATCTGAAAAGCCAAAACGATAAAAAGTTCGTTAATTTGAAACTTTGATTTTGAAAATATCAACAGTTTGTTCGTAACGGATCAAACCGGGGTCATTAACTTGGACTCTGCATACAAATCGGTTAACCAAGGTCATTAGCTTGGACTTGGTCAACTGAGTGGATTTTCATAACTGGTAAAAAGTTGGAAAGTTCAGGGATTAAATTGAAAAAATTGAAAAATTGAAAAATTGAAAAAAGTTTGAAATTGTGGTTTGGCAAGTTCGGTCGAACTTGCTAAACTGATTCAAGTTAAACTTTCAGCAAGTTTGACCGAACTTGCAAAATGGCTGATAGTTATTCATAAGTTCGCCCGGGCTTGATGGGCTTGTTAGTTGGGTTCAATAAGTTCGCCCGAACGTGTATAAGTACGAAGCAGGTTCGGCCGAACTCATTTATCAGCAAACAAACACTCCGAGCGAAATTACTGACGATTAAGCGAAGTTGTGATTTTGGCAAAAATACGCCGTTATACTGCCTGATTGTTGATTGTTTTTGGTGATTGGCACACCAACTACAATGGCCGAGTATAATTTCGATGATTGAACCATTGATTGAACCGTACTCGACATGACAGATCTAAAACTTAAAAAATTGTTAGATCTAGGGGTTTAATGAACAAATTGAAGATAAAATCATGTTCTAAACCATAAATCAACTGTATGAATGGTTTTAATTTGATTGAAATTGGTGAATCATGCTGAACAGGTTTTGGTTGTAGATGATGACAAGTTCGGCCGAACTTGCTATCAAGTTCGACCGGACTTGTTAATAAATCTGTATAAATTATTCATACGTATGTTCGACCGAAATTGAAACTGAAATCATTAATAAAATGGAAGTTCGAGCAAACTTATCAATTGAAATATGAAATCTTGTTATATGTAAGTTCGCCGAACTTAAACTTTGATTGTTGAACTGTATATTACATGTTCGGGCGAACTTGAACAAAACAGAATGTTTTAACATATAATCAAGTTTGCCCGAACTTGATGAATGTGTTAGAAAAAAATTGTGATTTTTCATCATAAAGCGTGCTAATTGTTTTGCATCTTTTTCCAGGCTCAAGCTCCAGCACGTGCAATCTCGATAGAGTTTTCTAAGACTCACAACACGTGTATTACGCTCGACAAGACGATATGTCCATCTTTAAAGGAATACGACAGTATCTTAAAGTTTTTGGAGGAAAGCCCTATTTACAGAGCTATCATGGAACGCAAAGTGTCATACAGATCTCATATTTTCCATTTCTGGACGAATGCGGAGCTTAGTGATGATCAGAAAACGATTAATTCATCAGTACAAGTTGGAAATGAGGTTAAGAATATTTCTGTAACTGAAGATGCTATTCGATGGATTCTGCAATTCAATGACAACAAAGATGATCCAATATTCCTCGACGAGAAAATGGTTAGAGGTTGTTTCTTTCGTATGGGCTATAAGGGAAGCGTGAACAAGCCGACGTTAAAGAATAGGGAAGTGCCAAATCCCTAAAACTCCTTATGCACGCTATTATTCACACATTTAGTCATCGCAAGGCTGAATTAGACGACGTGCAAGATTATCTGGCCTGTATGGCATGTCACTAATTCTATAAAAGCCGTTCAACTATTCAAAGCTGATATTTACACACATGTCGAAGAACATGGAGGATTCGAGGTTATGATTATATCCGAGATTTGTGCCAAATGCTGATAGATGAGAAGTACCCAAATATTGCACTAGATCCGAACGATGTGTTATACCTAGTTCACCTTGATGAAACGATTGTGAAGAAGTTAACCAAGTTTCATAAGCAAGCGTCAGCACCAGTGGCTAAACCAGTTTTCGGAGCAATTAAGGATTCAAACTACATTGCGCAGCCTGAAAACAAATGGAGAAAAGACGACAGTGATGATGAGAAAGAGCTTAAATGCTGAAAAAGAATGGTTCAAAGACTTCAAGCCGAAAGCGAGAAGTGAATGGTTCTTAAAGGCCGAGGTTGAAAAACAGAAAAAGAAACGAGCTGCAAGGAAAATTGAAACTATGCTCGTTGATAAATATGAACCTGAGAATGTTCAAACTGAAGCAGGTTCAACTGCAGCAGTAGTTATTGAACGTCAAGAGACTGAGAAAGTTACACAAGATGATGTAATATCTGCTACTTCTGAACAAGATGATGCTTCTGACAAAGAACCAGTAAAAGAACTGAAAAATCTGAAGCTGAGAGAGGGAAATGGATGCTGATTTTGATCAAAATCAAGAAAAAGAGTCAGATGAGGAAAGACCAAAGAAGAAAGCTAAACGTGTAAAGTCTGCAACTATTTCTTCGACAAAGACTATAGGGTCTCCTCAAACAAAGGGCAAGAAAAAGAAGAAAGCTCAAAAGGCAGTCAGCAAAAGATACAAAGGAACATTGAGAAGCGCAGAAGTTACACAAGAACCTTCTGGCGCGCAGGAGAAAGAAGTTACACAAGAACCTTCTACACAAGAACCTCTGTTGTTGATACAAGTGAAGCTGAACGTCCAGGAGTCACACAAGAACCTCCTGTGATTGTTTATTCGGAAGCTGAAAGGCCAGGAGCTACACAAGAACCTCCTGTGTCTGGTTTGTGGAAGTACCTGTTATTTAATCACCGGTTGCTCCAACGACTTCGAATCTTGAAAGTTCTACTCCAAGGAAGTCAACACCAAAGGCTGCTACTCCAAAGTCAACACCAAAATCTTCAGGGCCTAATATATTTGGTGATATGCATAGTGATCCGATTAGTCTGCAAGATCTAAACGATTTCTTTCCAGAGACTAATTTGAACTTTTAGAGAAGCGTGTGAAAATCTTGGAAGAGAAAGTTGCCAAGAATGAAGAAGAAAAAGCAGAGTTAATAAAGAAAATGAATCAAAGTCTCTAGAGAAAGAGATGTTAGACGACAAAGTGAAAGTATTAGAGAATGAACGAGAATATTTCAAGGCATTGATCGAGAATTTTCAAGATGCAAATGAAAAGCTTCAAACAGAGATTGCAGATCTAAAGTCAATCCAAGCACTAAATGATAGAAGATTCACCAGGTTGCAGAAATTTTATCTAACTCTCTAGGATTGATTTCATCAAAGAATATGATCGTCTAGATCAACAAGAAGCCAAAGAAAGGTCTGAGAAAGAACTAGCAGTGAGTGGTAAAGGAAAGAATGTTGAGGGTGAAGCCCCTACTTCTTCTGAAGCTGCAGAGAAGTCTGATGATGTGGTTAAAGCTTCTGAATTCGATATTCAAAAGGTTGACAAATCTGTCAAGCCTTCTGATCCTATAGTTGCTTCTGAAAAGGATGATGAAGAAGCTGAGAAGGAGGATAAAGATGATGAAGAAAAAGATGATTCGGAATATGAGGATTGGAATGTAGCTGACGACGATGACGATGATGATGATCATGGTGGTGTTGGTATAAAGATTACTGAAGCAAAAGTGTCAGCAGAATTTGATTTCTCTTCGCTTATGGATGACGAATCAAACAGAATGGATGATAAAATTGGGGGGAGTCAGGGCAGAAAGGGCCAACTGATGAGATTGATCGTTGAATGTTGATAGATTTGATAAGCCAGTTGCTGCTAAACCCACGAAGCCTTTATTGTTAATGCTTGAACATAACATGGAGGAAGGGTAGTTATAGAAGATCTTGCAAAGTTAGTTGAAGTTGATGCTGCATATCTAGAGTTTGATTTCGAAGAAGATGTGTTGAATGTTAACACATTTGAGCCGAATGATTATCAGTATGTGAGAAGATTTGAGGCGGATGAATACAATAGAGTGATCGTGGAAGATTGGTCTTCTGATGATGAGACAGACCAAACTGCAAAGTACGTCGGTCCTAATTCTGAAAGTTTTCCTACATTTGAGGAGATGTACAAGCAGCTAGATGAAGATATGCTGAAAGAAAAGATTGAAGAATCTTTGCGTAAAGGAAAAGTACCAAAGCAAATGACTAAAGAAGAAATTGCTCAAGCGAAAAAGTCCTGGTTTAAAGAGATGCCTCGTGAACGTAAGTTTCGACGTCCTCTAGCATTCTTTACCAGAGACAAAGACGTTTCTTTGGGAGATATCTTGAGTTGGGGTTGGTTTAAAGAACTGAACGTTTATGCAATCAAGAGGGAATTTGGAGTGCAATACTTCAAATACCTTGCTGATTTCAGACATTACCATATTGGGATGTGGAAGAGCTGGTGTAGACTGTGAATGTTGCATACCACATGAAAGTGATTGATCAGTTGCTGTGGAAATTGATCAAGTTTGAAGCGGTTAAATGATTTAGATATTGGAAGCCATTCATTCCTGGTCGCAGAATCAAGACAAACAAAAAGACGGGTGAAAAAGACATTGCATTGATAATGAAGCGACCAAGGGCAACGAGAAACATGTCCGCTGATGCCGATTGAGCAAAACTTCTATCCATTGTTCAAGTGGTGGCAGATAGATCCATCGACTTGTGAAGCAGTTATTGTTTTAAAGTTTGAAGAACACTTGGATATTTCAAAGGAAAGAGTTGAAGTATTGGGATATCAGGGTATGAGGGGTTGTGGAGAACAATCAGGATTCTTGATCCTATGTGGTTGGTTAACTGCTCCAGAGAAGACATCAAAACCTTGTTCTATAGCAAGATTGTATTTGAAGAACGTGAGAAGGTACAAGCGATGCAGTTTCAGAAAGTAGTGAATGTTTGTTATGCACATGAATTAATTCAGGAAAGATGTGGCAAACAAGCTAGAGAGAACTAGAAAGAGTAGAGTTTTTAAAAGAGGAGAAGCGTCTCGAAGCAATTCATGAGAGAACAAGAAAGGCAAGTATTAAAAGGTTTCAACACATGAACAAAGTGCCTCTTCAGACTAGACGCCGGATCCTAAGCAAGACGACAAAAGAAGCCATACAAGAACTTCTTCGGTCGTGTACGTTAATGTTTATATGAAGACAGAGTTTTGAAGACTGATACAAGACGAAGACTATATCCAAGGGGAGTCTGTTGGTGCATAATTTCTATGTCTTAGTCTTATATCGAGTCTGTATAGTATAGAGCTGATTAGGCTAGCTGAACGATGTATTTATGTAGGTTGAAGACAAGTTCGCCCATATGTTCATGTTAGGCCAAGTCCGGCCGAACTTGCTATGGCAAGTTCAGGCGAACTTAGGTTCTCCAGGAGCGAACTTGCACTTCTATATAAACCTAGCTAGCCCTCCTCATTTGTAACTTTGGCATTTTGGAGGCGAAGCTCTGTCAGTTTGTACTCTTGACGTTTGATCAATAAACTGATGATTAACTGATTAATTCATGTCTATTGGTAAACACGACGTAATATTTCCGCTATTATGGACGTTAGATTTCAAAGTTAGGTTCCTTAGCATCAAGGATCGGTCCTACAAGTGCTATCAGAGCTAGAACAGCCTGATTTGATAGTATCAAGACAAGAACACTTCTATTTCATCTCCATTCTTCTATTTTTCTTAACTTTTCATCAAAAATGAAGAATTCACGGTCAAAATCTTTTTAATTTTGAATATAACATGTAAAATATAACAAAGATAAACCCTTGAAAGATTGGAGACCAAAATCAATCGAATTGATGTCAAAATTTTGAAAAAACCATGTTTTCCAAAATCATGTTCATCGAACTTGTTAGCCAAGTTCGGTCGAACTTGTGCTAAAAACTCACTTTTTCAGTGATTTTTTACCAAGTTCGCTCGAACTTGAGGTGTTTTCAAGAAAATTTTGCCAAGTTCGCTTGAACTTGAGTGAATTTTTGAAGAAAATTGGTTAAGTTCGCTCGAAGTTGCTAGATTTTTATTGAATTTTATCAAGTTCGACCGAACTTGCTAGTTTCTCATCAAAGTCATTTGCTAAGTTCGCTCGAACTTACAAAATCTTTACATCATCCATCAACAAGTTCGACCGATGTTACTAAAAGGAAAATTTTCAAATCAATATTCACAAGTTCGACGGAACTTATGAATAATCTCTGAATTCTTCATTTCAACTACAAGTTCGACCGAACTTGTAGTAGAACTAATATTTTCAAAAGTTTTTGAGTATTTTCAGTGTACACGTCTCGTTATTCACGATGGATGATATTCAAAGAGCTTTTATGTCTGGAGCTAGTTCGTCAAATGCCAACGTGATCCATCAAGTCAATCTTGATAACGAGATGGGCACGACTGTTAAACCGCCCAAGCTAATGAGCTTGGATGAGTATGAAGCATGGAAGGAGAAGTTTACATATTGGGTTCAAGCCATGCACTTCGTAGGCTAGGTGTCGATTGAAAGAGGTTACACTGTTCCGTGGATGAACACCAGCAAGTGTTGGAAAAGTACAATTACACGACTGTACAGAAAGACGAATACATTGCTGAAAAGAAGATGATCAGTCTTATCTAACAATATGTTAAAGAAGATATTCTCATCTTGCTACCGGAATACACAACAGTAAGAGATCTCTGGCTTTCTCTTCAGAAGAAGTATCAAGGAAGCGCGGAGATGATCAAAAGTAAGAAGGCGCTCATTATGAAAGAGTTCGATATCTTCAACATGCTGAAGGGTGAGACCATGAAGCAGATGATTGAACGCTTCTGTCATCTTAAAGTCCAAATGCGAAGACACGGCCTCGAGAAGACGGAACAAGAGTACATCAACAAGCTTGCTGACGCTCTACCAGATGGAGAATGGACTACTTATCTAATGGTTCTGAAGGAAAACGATAAACTGGGAATTCTTCAAGTTGTCAACATTTATCGATAAACTCGAAGGCCATGAAATGGAACTCTTGAAGATTGCAAAGTCAAAGAACGCTAATGTTGTTCAAGATGTTGGTTTGTACTACAAGAATGGAATGCAAGATAACATTTCAAGTCCAAAGATTCAGGCAGCATTTGACGCAAGTGTGAATTCTTCAACAATTCACACAGAATCAGGAGCGAACTTGCACTTCTATATAAACGTTGGTTTGTGCTATGGCAAGTTCGGGCGAACTTAGGTTCTCCAGAAGCGAACTTGCACTTCTATATAAACCTAGCTTGCCCTCCTCATTTGTAACTTTATCATTTTGGAGGTGAAGCTCTGTCAGTTTGTACTCTTGAGTTTGATCAATAAAACTGATGATTAACTGATTAATTCTTGTTTATTGGTAAACACGACGTAATATTTCCGTTATTATGGACATTAGATATCAAATTTAGGTTCCTTAGCATCGAGGATCGGTCCTACAGCAGAACTTCGAAATCGATTAGGGCCTGAAATCACTACACCGTGCATGAGCTCTAGTTCCAGTAAAGACATAAAAGAACCTTAGATGAACCCGAACACTTTTTAAGAAAAAGACTAAAGGACAAGAATAATGAGAAAGCTTCGGAGAACCAAAACCCAATGGCGGATTAACGTACCCTAATGGATTACCTACGACCAACGATCGGTAATCTTGGGGCCGCAATCAATGCACCAAACGTGATGCTAACAACTTCGAACTAAGGCCACATTTGATTCAAATGCTCCAAAATTCTGCCACATTTCACGGCCTTCCCGATGAAGATCCCCATCTACATATTACCAAATTTTTGGAAATATGTGAGACCTTCCAAATCAATGGAGCATCAAACGACGCCGTTTATCTCCGCATGTTCCCATTTTCACTAAAGGACCGAGCTAAGGCTTGGCTAAACACCCTCCCAAGTGGTTCGGTAAACTCTTGGGATGAACTTGCCCAAAAGTTTCTATACAAATTTTCCCGCCCTCTAAAACCGCTAAATTAATGATTGAATAAACACTTATTCACAAGAGGACGGGAAACTTTGTAGAAACTTGGGAAAGATTCAAGGAGCTCTTAAGAAAATGCCCACACCATGGTCTCGCAGTATGGCAACAACTATCCACTTTCTATAATGGTTTGTTGCCACACACAAGACAAACACTCCACTAAGCTCCGGGGGACTCCTAGGTAATAGGCGCCCAAACGAAAATTTACAATCAAATTGGGGAAATTTCTCAAAACAATTTTCAATGGCACACCCCCAAGGTTCAAAATCTATTGCCCCGGGCGCCCATAAGGTTGACGAAAACACCTCTTTACAGGCCCAAATCGAAGCCTTATCCTCGAAAATAAAAAAAATTAGAAATGACAAAAACAGCTTCGGTTATGGCTTCTGAAGGGTGTGGTGGGCCACATGAAAATTGGAGTTGTATGAAAAATATTGAAAACCAAACGGAAATGGTAAAATACGTAGATAATCGACCTAGACCATCGGGCCCCCCTTTAGGAACCTACAACCAAGGTTGGCGAAACATCCTAACCTTGGTTGGAGGGAGCCATGGAATAGTAGTAACCAAGAAAATCAAAATCAAAGACCTAACTTTCAACAACAACCAAGAAACGAATCACAAAATTTCACTCAACAATAAGGGGGCCGAGAGTGGCTTGAAGACCTCATCACACGCTTTATTTCCGAAATCGAAAAAAGGCACCCTGGATAGGTTCTCACAAACAGAATCCGAAATTAGAAACCAACAGGCGAGCATTCAAAACATTGAAAAACAACTGAGCCAGCTCGCCCAAAATTTCTCCGAAATACCACAAGGCGCACTACCTAGCAATACTGCAACCAATCCAAAAGCACAAGTAAACTTCATAACCTTAAGAAACCAAAAAGTGGGTCCCGAGGAAACACCGCCACAATCTATTAACAACAGTCCACCAGAACAAAGCACACTCACACCTCCTAACCACCAAGAAACCACTATCACACAACATCTCGAACCAACAAAAAACCCCTCGGTACCCTACCCCGGTCGTTTACTTCGCCAAAAGACCGATGAGCAATTCACAAAATTCATAAACCCCCTAAAACAATTGCATATCAACCTCCCGTTTGTAGAAGTCCTCACTCAAATGCCAAAATATTCGAAGTTTATGAAAGACTTCCTCACCCACAAACAAAAGATTGAAACATTGCAATTAATTAACTTAAGTGAAGAATGCTCCGTCGTGCTCCTCAACAAACTCTCCCAAAAGAAAATCGACCCCGGAAGCTTCACCATCCTTACTCCATTGGGCGATCACCTATCCGAAATGCACTAGCCGACCTTGGGGCTAGCATCAATCTCATGCCCGCATCGATGTTTGACCGACTCGGACTTGGGAAACCAAGCCCCACAAAAATGAGCATCCAACTCGCTGATAGGTCGATCAAACACCCTCAAGGCGTCACCGAGAACCACTTGGTTAATGTTGGGGAATTCGTTTTCCCAGCCGACTTTGTCATCCTCGACATGGAGGAAGACGCCAAAGTTCCACTCATTTTAGGAAGACCATTCCTCGCCACTGCTCATGCCATGGTGGATATGAGTGACGGAAAACTTATATTAAGGGTAGGAGACAAGGAGTTGAAGTTTGGGGTAGGAAAGAGAATGGAGGACGATTCAATCAACGACGTGGATGTTATAGACTCAAGCTTAGATGACGCACTCCGACGATGCAGCATGAGATGCAATGCATCCCGCTCGAAGCATATGACAGGTATTGGGTCTAGCCAAGGACCCTTATAAACGTGGCGCACCACGGAGGCATTCCGCGGAACTATCCTTAGCATTAACTTAGTTTAACTTATGTGTTTCCTTGTTTAGTTTTCCTTTTCAGAAAAAACACGCGAGAAAAGATGAAAAATGCTCAAGGGACGTCAAAACCACACCCCATGCATGAAAACAGCGCCTTCCGACAACTTTCGCATCTTTCCAGCATGTGCAGCACGAGGCCGTGCTCATCTCAACATGCCTCGTGCCCTGGTTCTGCAAAAAAAGTCCTGAAACAGGTTATTGATCACGAGCCGTGTTCACTGGCCACGCCCCGTGGTAAAGCTTCTGAAAGTTTTGATGTTGGTACTCTGGACACGGGGCCATGCCCAGACCACATGGGCTCCTGCCCAGATGCCCAGTAACATAAAAATTTGTTTTTAAACACGCTTCTACGAATTCGAATCAACCGAAAAAATTATTTTTGGACACATTGAGGACAAGGTGTAATTTAAGTGTGAGGGGGGCGACTAACACTTGGAATCTAGCAAGTCCTAATAATAAGCCATACACAAAACTCTATTGGAACCGCTAATCACCCCAAATCTTTTTCAAAAATTTTCATTTACTTACTTGTCTTGGTTTAATTTGGGAATAACAAGCACTAAAAAGTTATGTTTTTACAAATTTACAACCGACAGCGTCGTGATAAAAAGAACCAAATAAGAAAAATTATATAAAAAAGGGCATGACAAATCTTTTTAAAATTTGATTACATACACTAGATCACATTACAAACCCATTCCCACAATAAGTGAGCTTTGAGCCTTTATCGAGCATACATTCATCTTTAAACTAAATGCTCATCTTCGTTTCTTGTGTGAATAGCCGCTTGGTTCTTACGACTCTAGAACTTGCCAAGAAGATACATTCCAAATCCTTACCAACATAAACCCAAGTAAGTAAATAATGGAGGCACTAGGACTAACCCGTTTTTCATTCAAAACCATTATTTTCTTTTCTTTTTACCCATTACCAAAATCCCCCTAGTTAACCCCTTTTGAGCCTAAACCTTTTTCATTTCAAACCCGCAAAACAAAAACATCCATTACCCACCAAAACCCCTTTTCATTTCAAACCAATTTATTTTAGTAAAAGCTACGGTTATATATATGTGAAAATGATTGAAAATGGTTGGTTTAAAGAAACAAACAATTTTTACGATAACCGACGCTTTTTACGCTTTTCGTCATTTTACTAACCACTAACTCAAAGATCACCTACCCTTAGCCCAATCCTAACCCTTTTAAAGTCCTCTTGATACTCGCAAATGTTTATAGTTAAAAAGGAGGAGGTTTGAACACCTGTCAAGCATATGATAGAAGTAAGTTCCAAAACGGAATTGAGCGATATCACAAAAATACATCTTCGGCCGAGTTTTGAGTGATCTCTTGAGAGGTATGTGAACTTGTATATAAAAAGAATTTTAAGGAGGCATGTTATACACAAAACAAATAACTTTCTTTAAACCGTTCTAAATAAATCATGACGAATAGGATTGTAAATAAAGTAAAAACAAAATTTAAATAAAGATCTTGGATTCCCGACACACAAAGACAAACTACAAAACTTCTTCTCCACTATTCCGTTTGGGTGTGTAAGCCACATTTAAAGAGTTTTGCTTGAGGACAATGAAAGATTCAAGTGTGGGGGTATTTGATGTGTGCAAAATGCAACATATAAATTACATCAACTGAGACACAAAACTAATCCTTTTTTAGTACTAATGTTGGAAAAAGCACGTTTCTTTGTTCCTTTTGTATTTTCAAGATTAAAAGAGCATAAAAGAACGAAAGAAGCAAATAAGCAGCCAAAACCAACATAAATACGATAAGAAGGAATAACGAACCATGCCCGACCCCACAGCAACACCCCAAAAGGCAAAAACAAAGTTACAGAAGACGACCACGGGCCGTGTCCATCCAACACGGGGCGTGGTCAGAACTTACACTTCAAGAAAAAACCTGCAGAAGCTTCTACACCCATCACGGGGCCGTGCCCAGGCCAACATGGGGCGTGGTCAACTATAAGATTTGCAGAATCCAGATAGTACAGCGAACAGTTGACCACGGGCCGTGCCCAAAGGCCACGGGGTCGTGTGGGGCCCTCTGCTGTCAGATGCAATTAATGAAGAAAGAGAAGGATAATGGCCACGGGCCGTGCCCACTGGACACAGGGCCCGTGGCCAGGCCTCTATTTTGACTATAAATAGGGGTGCTTGCTTCCCTTCATAGGCATCCATTGGCAAACCGCTTCCTCTCACTTTGCCACCATTCCACCACCACTACAACACCAACACCCACCACCATCATCCATCTATCATCTTTAGAGTGTGTAGTAGTTCGGGATCCAAGATAGATTGTAAGGGTTCTTGTCAAACAAAGGCCATGCTTTGCTAAATTCCATACATCACTTGGTGAAGACTAATCTTTTATGTATTACTTTTAGTTTTTAATCTTTCAGCACGGTATGTATTAATGACTTTAATAACTAGTTTCTTATGTTGAAAGTGAATTTTCCTAACTATTTCTTCATGATGTCATTGATTTGCTTATTCGTGTCTTTATGGTATATATAAAGCGCGTTAACTACTTGGAAGGGGGTTAGAAGGGTGGTTTGGTAAAGTTCTTGTCTCGTTCAGTGTATAGATCCTGAGAGGACTTGGTTCAAGCTTATTAGGGCCTCCTTCAATGCTCTATGGGTATTGGATGGCAGGGGCGCGAATAGTTTGAACCCCTCATATGCAAACTACTATTAATATTTTAAACCGACTACTTAGGATTATATCCCTGCTGTCTCAAACCACTTAGCCTAGGGTAACGTCACCTTCAAAAGAGGGGCCTACCACTTTTTACATTAATAGCTTATTTAATTATCTTCTAATATTCCGACCCTTTGGAATTGTATCCCTGCTAACTCAAAGCACTGGGTTGAAGGTAATGTCACCTTCAAAAGAGGGGCCTACTACTATAACTAAGATAATCTCTTAAAAAGTCTGAAAGTGCGAAAACTATCAAAGGATACATAAAAGAGAAGTTGGGTCCAAGTTATTATATCATGTCTATTTGTATTTTATTTTATTTATCTTCTTATTTTTATTTTTATATTTAAAACTTTTATCAAAAAATTTTAGATTGATTAGACGTTGACGATAAACCGGTATTAAAAGCACTTGTGTCCTTGGACGATCTCGGTATCTTACCAACGCTGTACTACGCTCACGATGGGTGCACTTGCCCAAATGTGTGTTTAGTGTTAGTACAATATCGTGTTTTATAAATTTAAAACTTGACTAATGCGTAAAATGAACCTAAAATGTTAACAAAAATATAATACGCTTAACGCACACTAGGGTTTTTAATCTAAAAATGGGTAAAATTGAGGTTGTGTTTAACGTTGAAATAGTGAGTTATTCGCCTCAACAATCAACGAGTGGTCCTGCTATATTATATGATTATGATAGTGTGTTTAAATCATTTAATATTGTTGAGTCTTCCAATTTCAGATGAGTCTTAACTAATACAAACAGTGATAAGTGAGGATGAAGAGGGTGACTTTATGCCGAGATCGAGTATATCGATGACAGATGGTCCAGAAACTTCCTCAAATGAAAATGCAAATGCAGAAGCAGCGGATTCAAGTGATAGTGAGTCGAAACCTATTCAGGGGGAGGAGTTCACTAATCCATTTACAAATCAGAATATTCAGGGGGGGGGGGATCGGTCCAATCTGGGTGAAAATTTAGAAGTTGATGCCATTGCTAGTACACGAGCAAACATAGATCATCCAATTGAGAACATTATAGGTGATGCTGCTGCAGGTGTTCAGACGAGAAGAGGTGTCATTGAAGGTTCCTGTCTGTTTGTTTCGATTGAGAAGACGGGAATTATCAATGAGTGTTTGTATATGGCTCTAAAAGATAATTCATGGGTTGAAGCGACGTAAGAGGAACTAGCTCAGTTCACGAAAGAGAAGGAAAAGGCACTATGTGGGTATTTAAGTGCAAGAAAGATGATCAAGGGATTGTTACAAGGAACAAGGCTTGATTAGTTGTGAAGGGATTCAATCAACAAGAAGGGATAGACTACAATGAAGTGTTTGCACTAGTTGCAAGGTTGGAAGCAATTCGATTGTTCCTAGCCTTCACATCTTTCAAGGGCTTCAAAGTTTACCAACTAGACTTGAAAAGTGCGTTTCTTCACTGGAAAATCCAAGAAGTGGTGTATGTCTCACAGCCAGATGGGTTTACTGATCCAGACTATCCAGATTGGGTGTACAAGTTGAATAAGGATTTGTATGGATTACATCAGGCACCTAGAGCTTGGTATGAGACACTGTTAAAACATTTGTTGAAGAATGGATTTGAAAGAGGCCAGATTGACAGTACACTATTCATTAAGAGAAAGAAGGAAGATTTTCTGCTGGTACAAGTATACGTGGATGACATCATATTCGGGTCATCTGATAAGAGCATGTGTCATGAATTTGAAGAGGTAATGAGAGCACATTTGAGATGAGTGCGATTGGTGAGCTGTCCTACTTTCTAGGTTTGCAAGTTGAACAGAAGAACTATGTGTAAGACATTTTGGCTCGTTTCAAAATGGAGGATTGCTCTACTTTCAACACACCTATCTACGAGAATCACAATCTTGGTCCAGATCATGAGAGTGTGAAGATGTTGATCCAACTCAGTAAAGGGAAATGATTGGTTCTCTGATGTACTTGACTGCTTCACGACTAGACATCATGTTTGAAGTGTGTCTTTGTTCCAGATATCAATCAAATCCAAGAGAGTCACATATGAAAGCAGTGAAGCGTATTCTACGTTACTTGAAGGGAAAACCTAAACTTGGGTTGTGGTATCCTGCTGTTAGTGGTTTGAAGTTTGTCGCTTACACTGATTCAGACTTTGGAGGATGTAAATCTACTAGAAAATCTACCACAGGTGGTTGTCAGTTCTTAGGAGGGAGGATCGTGTCATGGCAATGCTAGAAGCAGTCTTGCGTGTCTACCTCTACGTGTGAAGCTGAATATATTGCTGCGGGTAGCTGTTGCTCTCAGGTTCTCTGGATACAACAGCAAATGCGCGATTAGGGTTTGAATTTCACTCGTACTCTATTATGTTAGACAATAATGCCACTATTTCAATCACAAACAATCCCGTAAAACACTGTAGAACAAAACATATTGACATTCATCATCATTTAATACGCGGATGTGCTGAAAAGCGAATGATTGAACTTCACAGAGTCGACACATTAGATAACCTTGCAGATCTTTACAAAAAAGCGTTTGACAGGGGCTCGTTTTGAACATTTAGTCGAACTCAACGGGATGAGAAATCCTGGATAACCAATTTTTCATAACAATTTTTGTAATTAATTTGTTGCTTTCTTAAAAATTCAAAAACATAAAAAATAGAAAACCATAAAAATAAAAACAAAATAGAAAATCAAAAACGAGTTCTCACTGTGTGAAAAAGAAGAAATGATAGTACATCAGCAAGTTCTGTCACACTGAAACTGAAATTAAAATGCTCAAGTGTGATAACAGCTTCATTATATGATGTATCAGTAGGCAAAAAGGCATGAAATAATCAACTTACCAACGTGATATAAACTTAAAGAACTGTGCATTAGTGGGTAACATATCAGTGGTGTATGGTTTTATAACCTTAAAACTTGCGTTGATAGATTGCCAAAATTTGAGGTTTTGGGTCTTTATACTGTTATTACATCCGGGGTATTAGGGTTGTCCTTCTTAAGCATCCAGATATATACTGACCTAGGCACAACCAGGATATCTTAAACTAGCTAAAAATGCCAAATCCTAGATATTGAAGAAGCTCTCCTAGAGAGTCATTCAAATGTGCAAAATGCATAAATCGTACCAAAATCTGTGGTATATGCCCTAACCCTCGTTTAGATATTGGTCTCTTTACTGTATGAAAGTACTAACCTGATCACCAACTATCTAACGTTGTAAAACTAAAGGATGAATTTCGGTATACTCACCTACTACTATGAATCTTTGTGCATACATTGATCGTGGGGTATGTCTTGAAGTGGGACACACTTCTATATCAGTATAATATTACCTTGACGTATCACACGGTAATGGAACTTGAAATGTTCGTGCATTTTGTTTAAGTGGACAAACATACTGGTAATCGTCTTGGTCTGCTTTTCACGTAAATTACTTTACGAATTATCTGATAGTGTGAAAACAATTTGATTTTGCTGATATGCTCTTCTTCCTAGTGATTCTCACAAAAATAGAGTGTTTTTGTTTCAGTTATTTATTTGCTTTCAGAAAATATAAAATCCAAGAATATTGTGTTTTTCATTAAAATTATTAGCGTACAGAGAATGGTTATTCATGGAGGAGTTGTTACCGACAGGGTGAGATTGTCACACCCCAATCTTCAACGGAAAAAATACGGGATGCAACAGACACCTCTAGTACAAGCGCATTGTTTATAAAGACACTACATTTTATTAATTACCAAAATATTGATTACCTACTACATGTATGTTACAACTGTGTGTTCCCATGAACCACATAAGTCTTTTAAGCCGCATGCGTCTATCTCAGGATTCACCTATAAGCACGTCTTGAATAACATACACTGATCACACCAGTCTCAAGTTACCTGAAATGCATGTTAGTTTTAAAAAGGGACAACTAAACGAGCCGGTGAGTTTCACTGGTTTGGTTGTTTCGTAGCAAAATGCTTTAACAAGTTTAATTGCACAAGTCACAGATCGTAGATGGAATTACACGTGTGTACAAGTGAAACCTTGACAGTCATAACTGTGCCGTGTCACGTTCGACACCTCAGCACACCCAGGGCCGTGTTACCACAAACACCTCAGCCCGCCAGGCCGTGTCACGCAGACACCCCCAGCCCACCAACTGCGTCACGTGCAGTTTAACGCCCCATAGCAGTTATGCCTAACAACATAACCAAGTTTAGGACGCGTGTAGTTGACTGTTTGTCGCACACAGCCCGGTCGTTGCAACTAGGTTTGTCAGACCAATAGTACTATCCACTGTCCACGGCTTTCATTAATCACTTGTAGTGGGGTAGTTCGAGTGTTAGATAATTCACATCGTCATCACAAGTTGGTGCAATTACCACAGTTTGTAACATGCAAATCACCCCAGAAAACAGTAAAACAGTTTAATAGTGGGGGAGTGAAACTCACAGGATAGTAGTATCACAGGTAGCAATAGGAGTATATGCAAGCTGGTTCGGCTCTAACTGTAATCATGCAAGTAATTACCAATATCAGTCAACAAGTCGGTAATGCCTATAACTTAGGCCCGAGTAGGTATTTTCAGGCAATACTGTACATCTAGTATCCTGGTGGGGTGATGGATGTTAGGGTAGGATCAGTTTTACATTTGGCTCCCGGGCACCGGTTCGCGTGCCAGCCAAAGTCGGTTGTTCTATGTGTTCGGATAATGATACTAAGATCTAGAGAGTGCCAATACATTGTCATTTAGAAAAGATTAAGTATTTATTAAGGAAATTTGGACGTTTGGAGGATCTACGCCTCCAGAATTTGAGTTTCCGCTTTCGCCGTCGGGATTCTCCCGAACGGTGGTGGAACACGCCCAGAGTGTCCAGCTTACCCTGAAACTTCCCAGAACACCCCTGGTGTTCCAGTTGTAGTCACAATAGGGTTCGGTCCATTTCCAGTTCTGGCAGGTTTCGTTGTCCGGTAAACTGCCGAAATAAGTTAAAAGAAGCGTTTTAAAAGCCGAAAAACCCATTTAATCTACGTATTTTAAAAATTCTTGAAATTTTTGTAGAAATCAGTAACAATATATAGATTGAAGGAAAAATATTTTGGGAATTTATAAAGTTATTTTTATACCCTAAATAATTTATATGTAAAATAGTATTTAACAAAATAATTTACATTGCTTATGATCTGATGTATAAAATTCTCAAAATATTCCAGTAAACTCCTTCTATGTCCAGAAACTCCATGCAAAAATTTGGGATTTTTCCGGTTTCGTTTCAGTGCATTTCCGGCTACCGAAAACTTCCAAAAACACGGATTTTTAACCCGAAACAAAATTCAATCAATGGACTTCAAAACTTCCCAGAACATTCCCTAGATGTTCCTCAGTGTTTTTGTCAAGTTTGATGATTTATTGATCCCGTTTGGTATTTTTTCCGATTTTCTTTTGGTAAAACAGTCAAAAATTGGCCAAAAATCATAGAGAATTCAAAAAATTCAAAACTTTTATGTGGATATTCCTGTCAATACCCTACATCACCACTCTAGACCAAAAAATATTCTGCCTACGCTAGATTCGAGTTTCAGGCGATATACCTAGCGATTCCTTCGATTCCAAGCGTTTTTCTTGAGTCCAGAAGTGTGAGTGACCCATATACAGTACCTATATACCAAGAACAATCCAAACATGCCATAACCATGTCAATCGAGCCTTGTTTCATTGTTTTCGGTTACTAACTTGGTTAATCGCTTTTGGGTCGATTAGGGGTCTATTAGGGTATCAAAAGCCAAAGTTTTGTTATCTTGGCTATCATATAACATCAGGGAATCCCTGGTGTGTTCTTGTTTAGCCAAGAACCATGTTTAAATCATCCAAAAACATGGATTAAAAAGGTTTTTTCCTAGTCTAGATCATGTTTAATCAAGAAATCATCATCAAAACTATAAGAAACTTGTAAAATACCTTCGATTTTGATGAATTTGATGGAAGATCAGTTGTGTTCTTGAAGAAGATGTGCAGAATTTTGGAGTAAAATGAATAATGTAAGTGAAAAAGAAAATATATAATTAGGGGGGGGGGGGTTCAAGTAGGGTACCCCTACCCCACCCTTGCTTTGCCGTGCTTCGTATTTTTGTATTAAAAGATGATGTTTATCTTCGGTTTCGTGTTTAGGTTCGTTTTCGGGTCCTACACGCGTCTTCGATTTGCGAAACGGGCACTTTTTTTTGCGTTTTTAGTGACTCGGTTTTTTAAAACCGTGCATAACCGATTCGAAATCCGAACTCAATTATGTTGTAATCATAAAAGCCTCGTATTAGGGTAGTTTAAGTGTTTTTAAGCTTGATTGACCGTTCCTTGCATGTTTGGTTGTCTTTTGTTGCTCTCAAAACAAAGTGTTTCCCTAACTCGTTTTGCGTCCCCGAGCTCCGATTTGTTTCAAATCCTATGTCATGGGCTATGGCAGATAACTAAGATGTTTCATGAACTCAGAATCTTTAAATAGCCCTACCACTGGCCTAACAATCATCGTCAAATGTTTAGTGCGCAGTTAAACGGAAAGGTCTCATTTAACACGTTGTTACAAGCTAAGGACACCAACCTCACACCGTTGGCCCTTAATAGTGTCATGTTAACCAAGACGTGCTATCGGATTCCTCGGAGACATAACAGATGTCGTTTAACGTAGCATACAAGTCATGCATGTGTTTAGGGTTTTCGTACAATTATTGTTTAAAGCATGCTTTAAAAATTTTGGGACCAATTAGGGTGTCCCTAGTTTCGTCCTGAGTATCAAGAATTCGTATCATCACACATAATCACAGCAAGTATCATGATATTCATGTCACGTCCGATTATCACGGACTTGTACCAGTCAAAGTTTACCTGAATTTTTCACAGTTGTCACAGTCTCCCTCGGTTAAAAGAATTTCGTCCTCAAAATTCCGCTGGAAAGCTCAGTATTTATATTCGTGTCAATCATCCAACCGACAAGTATGTTTTCTCTTTTCATTTAGTATCATCATCGTACGGGATGATAATTGTGCTACATAGTAGCTGTGTAATTTATCCATCCACAATTCCTATGTATTGTTAAGAGTAACGTTGGTCATCACTTTCAATATGAAAGTTAGAGTGTTGTTGGACTCACAGTAGAATAGGAGTCTCGTATTCAGCTTGCAATTAATTGCAATTGTTATGTTTTCTTCGCATTCATTATTTTTACCATTTAGACACCATAGGTTGTATTTACGATTTTGGTTTAATAAGAGGAGGGGTATGGATACCCTCTCAGGGTTCGTTGCGAATGCCGCATTAGTGAGCACCATGCTCCGCATGTTTGTATAATGGGAATAAATTTGGTTCCACCGAGTGGTGAGGGACAGTCTTCCCTTGTTGCCGTGTACTTGGTTATCTTTGGTTAATATTAACCGACCATGAGAGCCGCTACTCTATGGTAGAGAATAAGAAATAGAAGGGCTTTTGAGAGCCGAAGGCTGTTGTAAGGTGAGCATGTACACGAGTACCAACGAATTTGCACACTTACATCAATGTTGTGCCCGAACTACTCACCAGTAGTCGGATTACGTCGTAAAGAATAAAATTTCCACACTAATAATTCCAGTTTGTGTTAAGTTTTGGGAACTTGGCTTTAGCTGTTATACAACTGTTTATTAACTTTGATAACATCGATGTGATTCTCCGGAGATAATCGTATAAAAATTCCCATATACCTGAAATGATAGAGTGTGTATCCAATGCGGTTTTTTTTAATTCAAATAACACCATGTCGATAACGCTACTATATCACGTAGAAATATATAAGGTGTGATGAGTGTCTAATGATCACAAGTGTCACCATGATGCTCCTAATTATGGAATCAAAATTGACCGTAGACGTGCAGGTAATTCTGTAAAAGATGACTAAGTAACGAGTTATCGAATCACGATTCCCCATCAACGAAGTACTTTCCGCATGGTTGGAACATAGCCACGCTCTACTAACGTTTCATAAGGATATCGTTAATGGAAACAACAAGAAGTAATCATTTCCCCTTCTAGTGAACTTTTGTGAATTAGTTGATATTTAGTCTGGTAAAATGTTGTATCGTTTAAATCCCCAACATTTGTACCTTATAGCTTATGTTGATAAAATAAATGTTTTCGTTTAAGGGGGGTACCAATTGTGTACTTTTCATCCTTATCTGGGTGAGGTGGCACAGTTCACAAGATGGTTTATCCCACTTGAGTGTCTCGGTCTCGTGATTTTTTGAGTCCCACTCGAACTTGATATGATCTGCACTGTATATGAGTATTGAAAGATATGATGCTTTCTATCTTGGAAACTTTGCCATCTAAATCATCAATTAAACATAAGGGTTCCGTCGAGTTCTCTCACACAAAACCATCTCGGTCTAGATTGGGAAAAATCGTGTGGTTTTATGAAACCATGGGCACTCGACCCTTTGTCTTAGGATTAGTCCGTTCTGCTTCATAATAGGGTAGGGAATGAATACGTGCTGCCGGAAAATGTAGTAACATGGATCCCCAATCGCTCGGCGACCTCTTGAAATAACAGAAGCAACTTTAAGAAAAGCTGAATGAAGACCATAATCAATCGAGGTAAGCCTAGCACTTTGACGGCTAGGATACGAGTAGAGGTTATTAATGCCATTTCACAACTAGTCGGTGCACCCAACCAAGCACTGATCTACACTTTCGTCGTTTGGTTTAACTCGGTATCGTACATCGAGGTATCTATAATTCGTATCATATGTTAAGTAACTCTCCATGTTTTAATAGAATTAGTTGTAGCGTCGAAGTTTTATTCTTATTTTAGGCATATAATACGTGCTTATCAAAGGAATTCCCCCTCTGGATGGACATGATATCTGAGGGATGTATTCGGAAGATCCACTAATCCCTTCATCTGCAACGATCAGGACTATTAGATTTATGGTTTAGCTTTCCCCAGGTGGGTTCAGCGCGCAAAAGACACCAATTACGACATTCAGACGACTCATGACTACTCCTTTTCCATGAGAGTTTGGTTTTGACCGTTTACTTCAGGCGGGGTAATTCTTAATTCTTAGAATTAGGTGGTACAAATACACATGTATATATATATTCAGTATCATACTTGAGATTTCTCCCGTTCTTGTTTCCTTAGGTAGCATAAGAATTTTCGTGACTCGAAAATAACAAAAAATCAGGTTTCTTGGTAACATCGTATTTCGCGATTTCTTATTTAAATCGATTAAAATGAAACTCAATTGAAGGTACTAACCTGTTGAAGGAAGACGAGGGGTGTTTCAACAATATTCCCCTGATCTAAAGAATGTACTCCTCGTATACTTACGAGGATAAGCAACACCATTTAACGCATAACTCTTGGTTACACACAAGGGTAGGGTATCGTTCACTTCGTCTCCAATCGATGGATGAAAGTCAGGATATCTCATCCATCATTCTCCTACACATGTAGGAGACTGTTACCACATAACACCTTTACAACGGCCCGAAAAGAATTTTGACCATCCCCTATGAATCGTGAATAACATCGTGTATAAATATTTGGACTCCTCGGATGTTTCAGGGAGGAGGATGAGACATATGGTGTTTTCCTGGGTATTATTATTTATTATTATCGTAGAGTTGGGGAGTCAACATGTTTTATAAACATATAAGTATCTGAGTTGGTCCCTACTCAGGACCAATCGCACGGTCGTCGTAGGTATCGTAACGCGAAAAGCCTTAATCAAAAGGAATCAAAGACCCAGGTATCCCCTTACGCGATAGCCCTCATACGGGTAATATTTATTTAAGACCGTGTATATAGAGTTGACACATAGGTTAGTCATCGGATTACTATACTCGAATACTACTCAAAGGCAACCTCCTCTTTCACTGGAACATTTTTACTAAGTTATGCGACACTTAAAACAAAGGATCGTTTGATATATAAAAATTTTATATGACTCTTTTAAATACCGTCCTTTGAACCAAATCATTGGGTGACGAAAACTTGCTTTGTGTCATTTTGTTTATTAAATATGTAATAAGAGGTAGCCTTGTTACTGGTCCTTCGTATCGCTCATTCATTATTACTTCGAATTACTGGGGATTTACCTTGTATTAATTTGAACTAAATCGATAGGATTCAAGGTCGTATGCCACTTGGTTCTATTACTGAAATACCTGCCCTAATTCAATAGGAAGCTAACGTACTGCAGCATAGTTGAACATTGATTAAAAGGATAGGGAGTATCAAATTAGTACTTACATGTACCGGACCTTAACGCTTTCCAACAGTGTTAGTAAGGATAATTGAATTTATTTGAAGAAATGAATCGAATTACTTTATGATTATAGTTTTCTTACTTCGCACTGGGTTACATCACCCTTAATCGAGATTTACTAAATTAACCCGTGGATTGGACCGCGGATAATGTTGTATATTTATAAATAAACGTATGCATATGAGTGTTCAGTTAATACGAAGTATTAATGGTTACAAGGGATATGGACAAAATGTTTTCGCCTCCACGAGTCTTATTATACTCAGATCCGCATCCACACAATTCCTTGCTGAACCTGGATTGCATAGGATAAGTTTCTCCATTTATGTGTTACCCCTAAATCCCCTTGGGTCATCAATACTGATGCTAGTTTACGTGTCCTTACTTAAAATTAGAGATTGTATCACTAGCGAACAACAGCTAGTAAAGGAAGTATACGCTTCAACCGAATAACTTTATAGATGACAGTTGGCGACGTAAGTATAGTTTGTTTGTCGTAACGTAATGATTTCAAATATATGACTGTAAGTTCTAGCAAATTCCGCCAAAAGAAATAAATAATGTTGAATTGTCTTACTAAAAAACAGAAACATTGCTACTTATCATGAAGCAATCAATGGGTAAATTAATGTTGGTAAGCTATCACCGGCTATACCCAAATTGTTCAGCACAGAGTACTACCAGGGTGTAGTACCCTTAGAAGTCGTATTACGAATTCGAAAAAGGACCTTCCCCAGGATTAACCCAAAAGTTCTTATATGGCGACCCAAACTACCTTTTATTTAAAATCACCGCACATGTGTATAGATCTCGTAGTTACGACAATTGTGGCATCATCATCGCATCAAATAGGGTCGAAGACTCAACACTGCATTTCCCAAAACATAATCAAGGAATCACAACATGAAGCCTACCCTCAGTAACGGTACCTTGATAATGTAGCCGGGTGTTTATATACAAAAAGTACCGCACCATATCCACCACACCCATACACATGATCAATGTTCCGTTCACCAAGATATTCGGGCCTCATATTACTTTCCGTGAATAACCAACTGAAATCCAAAAAAATCACTAATCGTAAAGAACACAATGTAACCGACAGTCACACGAAACGAGGTTCCACAATGCAAAGCGTTTCAAAGGAATCTGTATAATCACAAAATTTATACCCGATGGAATCAAATGACAACGGGAAGGGTAAGTTATTCACGCATTACAAGCCATTTCCATAACCCAGAGATCATCAAACTCACACATAACATATATCGGGACATGTGCTAAGGAGTACCACTAAGTATCATAATATCATATGATGTGAGGTCTAATGCCAATATTGTAAGCAGAAGAGGAATCCAACGGACAATCAAATGAATCGTTGATCCAAGGACAAGAAAGTTTCGTAAAATGTTTAAATTGTCCGACTGTATAACAATCGGATGTGAATCAATGAGAAGCGGAGTAAGGATCCGTACACGTCCTCCTAGTTTATCAGAACGACCCACGCATTCTTTATGTATCTATGTTCTTTTTGAAATACCATTCTGGTATGCAATCGTTGTTATAATAATTACAAGGATAGAGTTGGTGAGATCGCATCATAATAAAGACTTGAGTTCTCACATCATAACGTATATGTAACAACTGCATGAGTGATAGGATCCCAATTCATGTGTCAATCCACGCACAAACATCCACACACCATCACCTTGGTACACGTATGTATCACTCCACGTATTTAAGTGTATTTATTACCGTGACTTTCCCAACACTGCCTCGTATGAGCAAGTCTGATATTATGTTTCGGACCATAATAACCCACTTGCCCCACAAGGCCATCCTGGTACTTGCCAATAAGGTACATTACAGTGTTCACTAACTATTGTTAGTAGAGGTTGATGTTTCCAATGATGTCCACTAAGGTCCGAGCCTGTAGTTATAGTCTAGGCACCTAATTCTCTATAAACCAATGGCTTTGATACCATCTTCTTTCACAACCCAATCTGCAGCGGAAGAAAATACGGGATGCAACAGACACCTCTGGTACAAGCGCATTGTTTATAAAGACACTACATTTTATTAATTACCAAAATGTTGATTACATACTACATGTATGTTACAACTGCGTGTTACCATGAACCACATAAGTCTTTTAAGCCGCATGCGTCTATCTCAGGATTCGCCTATAAACACGTCTTTAATAACATACACGGATCACACCAGTCTCAAGTTACCTGAAATGCATGTTAGTTTTAAAAAGTGTCAGCTAAACGAGCCGGTGAGTTTCACTGGTTTGGTTGTTTCGTAGCAAAAAGCTTTAACAAGTTTAATTGCACAAGTCACAGATCGTAGATGGAATTACACGTGTGTACAAGTGAAACCTTGACTGTCATAACTGTGACGTGTCACGTTCGACACCTCAGCACACCCAGGGCCGTGTCACCATAGACACATCAGCCCGCCAGGCCATGTCACGCAGACACCCCCAGCCCACCAACTGCGTCACGTGCAGTTCAACGCCCCATAGCAGTTATGCCTAACAACATAACCAAGTTTAGGATGCGTACAGTTGACTGTTTGCGCCGACATAGCCCGGTCGTTGCAACTGGGTTTGTCAGACAATTAGTACTATCCACTGTCCACGGCTTACGTTAATCGCTTGTAGTGGAGTCGTTGTAACCGATTCGCATGCCAGCCAAGGTCGGTTGTTCTATGTGTTTGGATAATGTCACTAAGATCTAGATAGTGCCAATACATTGTCATTTAGAAAAGATTAAGTATTTATTAAGGAAATTCGGACGTTTGGAGGATCTACGCCTCCCGAATATGAGTTTCCGCTTTCGCCGTCGGGGGTTCGCCCTGAACGGTGGTGGAACACACCCAGAGTGTCAGCTTACCCTGAAACCTCACAGAATACCCCCGGTGTTCCACTTGTAGTCACAATAGGGTTCGGTCCGTTCCAAGTTTCGGCAGGTTCGTTGTCCGGTAAACTGCCGAAATAAGTTAAAAGAAGCGTTTTAAAAGCCGAAAAATCCGATTTAATCTACGTATTTTATAAAATTCTGGAAATTTTTGTAGAAATCTGTAACAATATATAGATTGAAGGAAAAATATTTTGGGAATTTATAAAGTTATTTTATAACCTAAATAATTTATTTATAAAATAGTATTTAACCGAATAATTTACATCGCTTATCATCTGATGTCTAAAAAGTCTCAAAATATTCCAGTAAACTCCTTATATTCCAGAAACTCCCTGCAAAAATACGGGATTTTCAGATTTCATTTCAGTCCGTTTTCGGCTACGAAAACTCCAAAAACGCGGATTTTTGAAAAGAAGCGTTTTAAAAGCCGAAAAATCCGATTTAATCTACGTATTTTATAAATTCTGGAAATTTTTGTAGAAATCTGTAACAATATATAGATTGAAGGAAAAATATTTTGGGAATTTATAAAGTTATTTTATAACCTAAATAATATATTTGTAAAATAGTATTTAACCGAATAATTTACATCGCTTATCATCCGATGGCTAAAAATTCTCAAAATATTCCAGTAAACTCCTTATATGTCTAGAAACTCCCTGCAAAAATATGGGATTTTCCGTTTTGCATTTCAGTGTGTTTTCGGCTACGAAAACTTCCAAAAACGCGGATTTTTAACCAGAACCAAAATTCATTAATGGACTTCAAAACTTCCCAGAACATTCCTTATATGTTCCTTAGTGTTTTTGTCAAGTTTGGTCATTTATTGATTCCGTTTGGTACTTTTTCCGAACTTCTTTTGGTAAAACAGTCAAAAATTCACCAAAAATCATATGAAATTCCAAAAATTCTAAACTTTTACGTGGACATTACTGTCAATATCCTACATCACCACACTAAATTTCTGCTCAATCCAAGAATCATGGACCAAGGTATTGACCAAACAATATTCTGCCTACGATATATTCGAGTTTCAGGCGATATACCTAGCGATTCCTTCGATTTCAAGCGTTTTTCTTGAGTCTAGAAGTGTGTGTGAGCCATATTCAGTACCTATATACCAAGAACAATCCAAACATGCCATAACCCGGGTCAATCAAGCCTTGTTTCATTGTTTTTGGGTTACTAACTTGGTTAATCGCTTTTGGATCGATTAGGGTATCAAAAGCAAAGTTTCATGATCTTGGCTATCATATAACATCAGGGAATCCCTGGTGTGTTCTTGTTTAGCCAAGAACCATGTTTAAATCATCCAAAAACATGGATTAAAAAGGGTTTTTCTTAGTCTAGATCATGTTTAATTAAGAAATCATCATCAAAACTATAAGAAACTTGTAAAATGCCTTTGATTGTAATGAATTTGATGGAAGATCAGTTGTGTTCTTGAAGAAGATGTGCAGAATTTTGGAGTAAAATGAATAATAATAGTGAAAAAGAAAATATATAATTAGGGGCGGTGTTCAAGTGGGGTACCCCTACCCCACCCGTGCTTTGTCGTGCTTCATCTTTTCTCGCTAAAAGATGATGTTTATCTTCGGTTTCGCATTTAGGTTCGTTTTGGGGTCCCATACGCGTCTCCGATTTGCGAAACAGGCTCTGTTTTTCGCGTTTTTAGTGTCAAAAGACTCGGTTTTTTAAACCGTGCATAACCGTCTCGAAATCTGAACCCAGTTACGTTTTAATCATAAAAGCTGTGTATTAGGCTAGTTTAAGTGTTTTTAAGTGTGATTGACCATTCCTTGCATGTTTGGTTGTCTTTCGTTGCTCTCAAAACGAAGGTGTTTCCCTAACCGGGAAGTTGCCTCGTTTTGCGTAACCAAGCTCTGATTTGCTTCAAATCCTATGTCATGGTCTATGACACATAACTAAGATGTTTTGTGAACTCAGAATCTTTAAATAGCCCTACGAGTGGCCTAACAATCATCGTCAAATGTTTAATGCGCAGTTAAACGGAAAGCTCCCGTTTAACACGTTGTTACAAGCTAAAGACACCAACCTCACACCGTTGGCCATTAATAGTGTCATGTTAACCATGAGTGCTCTCGGATTCCTCCGAGACATAACAAATGTCATTTAATGTAGCACACAAGTCATGCATGTGTTTAGGGTTTTCGCACAATTATTGTTCTAAGCATGCTTTAACGTTTTGGGACCAATTATGGTGTCCCTGGTTTCGTCTTGAGTATCAAGAATTCGTATCTCACACGTAATCACAGCAAGTATCATGATATTCATGTCACGTCCGATTACCGCAGACTTGTACCGATCAAAGTTTACCAGAATTTTTCACAGTTGTCACAGAGATGGTGTTAGAAGATGAGTTTAAAAAATTTAAACCTTGCAGGTTATAGTGTGTTGGACAAAAACTGTTTGAGTGTCTGTTGAATTGGAAATTGCTTATACGTATATGTATATAGTGAATTTTAAACTATACGTATGTGTATATTACGAAAAGCTTAAAAAAATGTGTGGTCCAGAATGTTTCTTAAGTTTCTCAATTCTGTGATATAGTTTTACCATCTCTTGATTAATAATAATTTGTTTAACTATGTTGAAAATTTCTTACGGTTTCTCGAGATGTTTGTTTTATAGTATACAGATTGTAGCAATGTGTTGATGAGAAGTTGATGTGAAGAGATGAGAGTTTGGTGCTGTTAGGTAGAACCTCCTTTCTACAATGCAGATGGATGCTGTGAAGACTTACTTGGAAGTTTGGTGATTGGATGCATCAGCTTAGGGGGAGTCTGTTGCTGAAAGAATTCATGTTGAAGCTGGCGCTATAGAAAGACAAAGACTATGAGATTCTGAAGACTAAAGTCTACCTTTGCGAGCTATTGTCAAGGGGAGTTTGTTGGTGCATGTTATGTGACAACAGCTTTGGCTTGGTCTTTAGATATTAAACGAGATTGGATCATGAAGACTTAAAGAATTTGAGTTTGTTATGAAGTCCAATCAAGTCCAAGTTAGTTTTAGTCCAGTTTGAGTTTGTATCTATGTATGTGGGCCTAGCCCAGTTCGCATATGGTTGTGGGTATATAAACAGTTTTATGCTTAAGGGTTTAGGTTACATACATTTACACACTAGAGAGTTTGAGTTGAGAGGATTCGTAAAGAGAGTGGCTTGGACGAATTTGTGGGATCTTGAGTGATTGTAAAACGTTTCGGTTGATAATCACAGAAGATCAGTTTGTGAATTGTTTGCGAGGTCTTCATCTAGTTTCTTGTTTCTGTTCATTCGGTTTATCAAGGGGATTCCGTACCCTTGGTAGATTATCAGTTTTGTGACGATCCATACGGGATAGGGGACCTACAGGGTTAATCAAACTATGTTTTGAACATAGCAAGCAGTGTATACATCCTCTACCCAGAAAGACAAGGGTAAACCTGAGTCTACAAGCATAGTTCTTGCTGATTCAATTAGAGTCCTATTTTTCCTTTCTACCACCCCATTTTGTTCCGGAGTCCTTGGGATACTATATTACCTAACAATCCCTTTTGGACTCACAGAAAACATCCAACTTCCATGTTCCTAAACTCTGTCCCATTGTCACTTCTAAAAATTTTTACTGGTAGGTCAAATTGCTTTTCAACTTGTTTTACAAAAATTTTCAAAATGCCTTCAGTTTCATCTTTAGAATGCATGAAGAAAGTCCATGTAAACCTTGAAAAATCATCAACAATGACCAGAAAATACATTCTCTTTGTGAGACTCATGATTTTTACAGGGCCAAACAAATCCATGTGCAACAGGTTTAAGCATTCGGTTGTTTTGGACTCTTCAATGGACTTGTAGGAGTTTTTATGTTGTTTACCTTTTAAACAGGAAACACAATGCTATTCACAAGTAAATTGTTTTTGAGGCAAACTTTGACAAGATTTTGTTTTGAAAGAGTGGTGATAGTTTTGAGATTTGTGTGCCCAAGTCTTCTATGCCATAGCTTTATCCCTTTGAATTGATGCCACTGACAACAGGCATGCATTAGACATTGGGTTATCTTTCAACATATCAACCACATACACGTTGCCACTCCTATGAGCAACAACTTGTGCTTTACTCTCAGCAATGATTTGATCAATCTTTTTAACAACCTCTGGTGCTACAATTTGACATGTTTTCTTTGTAAAGAAAGATCCATATCCTTTATCACTCATTTGTGAAACACTCAGAAGATTGAATTTTAGATTGTCAATGAGATTAACATTTCAAATTTGAGTTTCCCAGCTTGAACACACCCTGACCCTAACACCTTACTCTTTGAATTATTACCAAAGGATATATCACCCCCTCATTAGCCATGAAATCTTTGAGCAGGCTTTACATCCTGTCATGTGACTGGGGACTCCACTCTCTACATACCATAAACTATCAAGGCAAGTAGAAGCTCCCTACACATAAGTAAATAATTAGTTCAGGTGGGTTTCCAAAGCGAAGATGGATTTGGATGGGGTCACATATTGTCCAATCTCAAATTCAGAAGAATCTTTAGTGGTTTGAGTTTGTCTTTTAACCACTGTTGTGAGCCATTCCATGTCAGATGTTGGTAACCATAAGGATGCCTATTGACTCTTGGCTTTGAGGGTTTTTTGTAAGCCTCATAACTAAGAGGAACCTTTTGATAAATTGGTTGGCCATATCCTCTTGGAAACCTGTTTGCAGGTGGTGCATCTATCACTTGTACCTCTCTGGGAACAGAGGTTTTGGTCAGTGCTTTAGTAACAGATGTTTCAACATGTTCAAAGGCTTGCTTAGATTTATTTCTAGCAGAGCTTGAACTTTGACTTTCAAGAGCTTTTGTTTTGATCTCTTTTACGTTTTCATATTGGTTTAAGATAAACACACTCCTAAGTCTTGTGATTTGTCTTATCACAGATGATACATTTTGAGGAATTTGGGATCACACAAGTTTTGTTTATGTCATAAGCTCTAAACAGAAAATGGTTTTCAATGACATGATTTCTTTATTAACAAAAGTTACAAAACAAGTTCTTGCCTTTTATAAGATTTCTTTTCAGTAGATGTTGTAACATCTGCTGGAAGATCCTTAATAGGAATGACTCTTGCCTTTGGTGCTTTAACACCATCAATGGTTGAGAAGTCCATTGGCTTGAAGTTTCCTAAAATGTCACACTCATCTGACCATGTGGGTTTAAATTGATAATTCTTAACCTCCTTAAATTTTGAGGATCCCTCATGTTTTTCCAAAATAAATTTGTTTCCATTCTTATCTGTGACTTTTATTTCTTCATCATCCAAGTTTTTGGGGGAACATTTCAACCAATTTTAGCAGCATTTTCAGAAACTTGATCATTGTTTTTAAAACCAATACCAAATGTTGCTCTTGATCTATTTTTCTAACATAATTTCATAACCATTACAAGACTCTACCCATTTTTCACATGTGATTTGGGTGTTTCTAACTCCTTTTTGCAAACTTGGTATTTCTCTACCATATTTTGGAGTTGGTCTTTGGTTATGCTTGCCTCATGCTTCAGGCTGCTGATTTTAGAATCTTTGTTAACCAAGTTTGTTTTCAACTCTTTTGTGAGTTTTTCAAAATTTAGTTCATCTTCCAAAATTTTGTTTCTAAAGTTTTCATTTACCCTTTTATGTTTCAAAAGCTATGATGCATTTTTTAGAACATAGATCTCTTTGAGGATCTGGGGTGATACCATAGAAGAAGTTATGAGAGCACATCACAATCATCTTCACACACCTTTGTATCCCATGGATCAGATAGAAAAGAGTTCTTTTCTTCATCAATAGTATCTTTTGAAACCACTGCTTCATCACAACTTTGAAACTCATCAGATTTAGACACTTGTTCCACAGACTCATCACTTGCTCGGCAGTGCTTTGTGTGTGCTGAGGTCTAGGGACAAGATGTGTTACGATTGGTCCTGAAGTTTGAGATCTACATTCCCTGGCAAAGTGTCCTAACCTATTGCACTTATAGCACTTGATTTTAGATTTATCCAGCCCAACCTTCAACCCCCCATGCAACCTAGGGAATTTTCTACTTGTTCTCTTGTAAAATTTACTAGCTCTAACACTTAATAGAGCCAGTTGGTGCAAATGTCCATTTCTTCCCAATAAGTTGGTTCAACATGTTGAAGATCATTTAACTCAAAAGAGAGATTGTCAGAGGTTTGGCTTTCCCCACTTGCAATAAATGCATAGTTGGGTGATTGAGAATCAGAGTTAAAGTTTCCTCTAGAAGTTATGCCAATAAAATGATCATAACCTTGATCCTTTCCACTGCCATAACCATCTTCTTGGCCAAATAGAGTTGTGTTACCCAAAGTGTAATCATCAGTCATTTTACAGGACTCTTGTAGCTTCTTTTTCTGGTTTAACTTTTTCTCATAAGTGAAGAGTATGCCATGAAGCTGTGTGAGTGACATCTCTTTAAAACCAATAGATGTTCATGTAACGTAAGCTATAATGTCCCATTTTTCTGGTAACGATCGATGGAAACGACTATTGAGAGTCGAAGTAGGAAATTCAATGTTCACCAGCTTAAGTTCACTGATTAGACAGCTAAAACGTTCGAACTGTTGTGTTAACAACTCACCTTTGACGTGACAAAAGGTTTCATACTGTTGATTCAGAATTTCTTTATTGATTTCGATAACCTCTTTAGTACCACCGAATTGCTCTTTTAATGCATCCCACAACTCCTTTTCACTATTACAGTGGAACAGTCCAGTATAGATCTCGTTAGGTAAGGCATAAGCAACAATGCTAAACGCCTTAGCATCCAACTCTATTTTCTGGTAATCCTGCTCAGAGTATAGATCAGGACTTTTTGGCACTTGAGTATTGGGATCTTCTGTACTTGGAACAATTGGAATGTGTGGTCCTAATACAACATATCGCCAACAACCGGTGTTCTGTTGAGCTAAAATGTGACCCATCTGACGCTGCCAAATGAAATATTCATTTATTTTCAACATCAATGGTTTAAACATCGATCCAATGTTGGAATCAGGTGTGTTTTGAGACATTTCTGATGGTTTTCAACAGAATTTTATTTTAAAAGTTTTTAAATGCAATAAAAATCTATTTTCCAAAAACTATCAATCGAATTAGCAGGGAGAGCTGATCTTTCAAATCAAATTGATAGTTAAATAAAATTTTGATTGACCAATCTCTTATACCAATTGTTAGGATCTAACTTTGGATTAGTTGTCATTTTTGTTTCAAAATGGAAAGTGAACGTAGAAATCAAAGTATAATGCAGCAGAATAGATGGAAAATTTTTATCACAACTAATGGTCGTTTGTTTTAATCAACATGCTCTCAAACTTTATAGTTTATGCATGTTAATCACAAACTCCCCCTTAGCCCAATAAGATCGTTTGAATAGTATAAAAATGCAGAGAAGATGATTGGAGAATGATCTTTTAATAGATAAATCAAACAGTACATAACGATAAACTATTTATACTAACACTTCTAACCTCTGAGCATCTTTGATGACGTCAGGGTTGATAGTGACATATAACAATAATAACTAACACTAAACTCTAATAACCTAAACACTGATCAGTGCATAAGCATTTTTACATCGAATAAACAAATACAAAAACAAAACTCTGCTGGATAAACACTGATGATCTTCAATCGACCTTTGATCTTTGTCGTTTAGCTCCAGCAGATGATAGAGATCAATGCTTAGGTCAAGAAACATTTCTTGAATAGAGTTTGTAACATATATTTATCAGGATCAATTAAGAGATGTGATTTTAGCTTTTGTATCATCTGTTCCTTTTGAAAAGTTTCAATCCCAACACAAAGACAATGGATTGCTCTATTACATGAACCATTTGTGTGTTCCAAGTCTGGACAATCTCCACACCTTATTGATGGACAAAACTCATAAGTCTTGTTATTCAATCCATCCTAGTGCAGACAAAATGTACAAGGATCTTTGTACCCAGTATGGGTGGCCGGGTATGAAGAAAGACATTGCCTTGTATGTGTCTAAATGCCTAACTTGTCTTAAAGTCAAGGCTGAACATCAACACCCATCTGGTTTGCTTGAACAACAGACATACCGGCATGGAAGTGGGAGAACATTGCAATTGATCTCATCACTAAGCTACAGTGCACATCTAGAGGTCATGATGCCATTTGGGTAGTCATTGATCGTCTAACAAGTTAGCACACTTTTTGCTGATTTGTGAGGATTTCTCCACTGATAAACTCGCCAAAATCTATGTTGATGAAATTGTATCTCGTTATGGTATTCAATTGAGCATAATATCTGACCGAGTATGTTCTGATTCTCATCTCACTTTTGGAAGACCATGCAATCTGCCATGGGAACCAACCCAATCTGAGCACTGCTTATCATACTCAAACGGATGGACAATCTGAAAGGACGATTCAAACACAGCAGGATATGCTTTGAGCATGTGTGATCGACTTTAGTGGTAGTTGGGATTCGCATCTACCATTGATCCAATTCTCCTACAACAATAGTTATCATGCCAGCATCAACATGGCGCCTTTCCAAGCTCTATACGTGTGATACTCATGACGAAACCAGGTACACCTTAGTTGGTCCTAAACTTAAAGCATGGCTAAAACTATAATTGTGAATAAACCTTATGAAAATTTCATGACTTGTGTGTTGTGCGAAACGATATATGTTATATCTCGGAGGAATCCGAGAGCACGTCATGGTTAACGTGACGCTACTAAGGACCAACGATGCGAGATTGGTGTCCTAGCCTTGAACAACGTGTTAAACAGAGACTGGACGTTTAACAGCGCATTAAACCTTTGACGTTGATTATTAGATTATCGGTAGCCTTATTTAAGATTCCGAGTTCCAGGAATAACTTAGATTTGTGCCATAGACTGTGACATATGGTTTAAAAATAATCAAAGCCCGGGCACGCGAAACAAAGCAGCTCCCGGTTGGGGAACGCATTCATTCCGGGCACAACATAAGGCAAACGAATGTGCAAGGAACGATCGATCAAGCTTAAAAACACTTAAACGAACGTCAAACGAGACTTTTATGATTAAAACGTAATTGGGTTCGGATTTTTAGACGGTTATGCATAATTTTTAAAACCGAGTCTTTTGACACTAAGTACGCAAAACGGAGTCCGTCACGCAAATCGGGAACACGCGCCCGACCCGAAACGAACCCATGCTTATCTGTAGGATAAACCTCATCTTCACACACGTAAAACGAAGCACGAGGTGGCCCTAGGGGGCCCATCTCTATGCCACACCCCCCACATGGTTATAAAAGTTTTTTTTTCTTTTTCCTTTATTTTTAATCAAAACACTTCCAAAAATCCCTCAAAAATCTACTCTCCAACCTTCTTCATCAGCTGAATTCACCCACAAACCAACTCAAATCAAAGGTATTAACTCAAATCATTAAGGCTTCAAGCTTGGTTTCTTGATTAAACGCGATTTCTAGCCGAAAAAACGCTTTTTAATCCATGAATTTTGGAGTTTTAAACAAATTTTAGGGCTGAATATGAACACCACATATATCCCTGGTGTTATATCGCAGCCATGTTGTATCAATGGTTTGTACCTAATAATTATCGACAAATCGCTACTTTCGTACAAAAAATGAATTATAGTTGTTGATAGTTCTCATATTGATTGTACTGGTGTATGGAGCATGGTGCTAATCATGGTTTGATCCTTAATTATCGACAAAAATCGCTTAACTATTCAATTAACCAAAAAAATGAATTATAGGTTGATTGATCTAAGTTCTAGCATATTTGGATTGTACTTGGTGTGTAGGTACTGAATATAGCCTCTACACACTTCTGGGATCAAGATAAAGCTTGGAAACGGAAGAATCGCTAGGTATATCATCCGAAAACCGAATCTAGGCTAGGCAGAAAATTGTTTTGCCTATAACTTGGTCCGTGTAGCATGGATTGAGCTGAAACTTGTATGGTGATGTAGGGTGTTGTCAGGAAGGTCCACGTAAAATGTTAGAATTTTCGGATTTTCCTACGATTTTTGGTGAATTTTAACTGTTTTACCGAAAGAATTTCGGGAAAAATATCAAACAAGGTCAATAAATCACGAAATTATACAGAGACACTAAGGAACATATGGGGAACGATCTGAAAAAATTCGGATTCCATTGGTTGAGTTTTGGTTTAGGTTAAAAATCCGTGTTTTTGGGAGTTTTCGGTAGCCGGAAATGCACCGAAATGAAATTGGGAAATTCTCAAAATATTTGGAGATATTTCTGAACATGTATAGAATATTGAGGAATTTTTTTGGAATTTTGGAACTTCTGAAAGTATTTTATGTTAATTATGTGGTTAAAAACGGGTTTATAAATAATTTATTTAAATAAGAAAAAAAATAAATAAATTCCCCGAAATTTATCTCATGATCTACTTATTTTTACTGAGTTATATAAATATTTATAGATTTTTAGTCCAATTCTAGATTAAATGGAAATTTATTTGGATTAAAAATAAGTTATTTACATCATTTTCGACAGTTTATCGTATAACAAACCTGCCGGACGGGGAACTCACCCAACCCGAAAAATAATATAGCTGGAACACTGGGAGTATTCCGAGAGATTCCCGGGCAATTTGGGCACTATGGGTGTGCTCTAAGATAACTTGGAAGAATTCTCGATGGTGAAAATGGAAACTCAATTTTGGACAACCTAGACACCCTAAACACTCAAACTCCCTTAACGAAAAGTTAATCATTCTTAAATAACAACTGTTAACACTTTTGGTATTTCCGTACCATTACCCGAATGTGTTAAACTACTGACTTTGGCTGGCACGCGAATCGGTGCCCGGAAGCCAAACTGAAAACTAATACTACCCTGATGTCCATCACTATACCAGTGTCCTATAGACTCAATCCGGAGTAAAAAATCCTGACCAGATCCAAGTTATGACCATTACCAACTTAGATACTGATTTGAGTCCATGCTTGCATTGTGTTATTAAAGTTGATCCAGATATTCGACGACTCTTGTGTTAAGATCCCTATTTACACAGTGAGTTTCATTTCCCCACTTTTGAATTGTTTTACTGTTTTCTGGGGACTTGCATCTTAAAAACTGTGTTGATTACACCAAGTTGGGAGTGAGTTTCACTCCACCACTTTTAAACTGTGTTACTTTTTATAGAGGTGATTTGCATGTTACAAAACTGTGTTAATTGCACCAACTTGCGATGAGGCAAATTTTATAACACACGGCTCGGCAAGCTGTAGGTGTCAGTTATGACACGGTCCAGCAAGCTGTAGGTGCTTGTTATAACATGGTTCAGCAAGCTGCAGGTGTCTATTATGACGTAGTTTGGCGAGCTACAGGTGTTTGTTGTAACACGGTTCGGCAAGCTGTAGGTGTCTGTTATGACACAGTTTGACGAGCTGCAGGTGTTTGTCGTAACCCGGGCGTGCTAGCTGAAGGTGTTTGTGTTGATAAATCCGTGAACTGTGACTTGTGTAATTAAACTTGTTAACACATATTGTTACACAACAATTAAACCAGTGGAACTCACGCAGTGTTTAGCTGACCTTTTTGAAACTAACATGCATTTCAGGTAAAGCGAAGCAAGAGTAAGAAATTTGCGTATGGATGGCTTTAGCAGTGAACGGTAGCAGAATAAGAGCTGTGATAGCTCGTAGTACTGTACTGAAACTTATGGTGTGTAATATGATACTGACAGTATGTTGTAACCGAGGTTCTCCCTATTTATGATATCATGTTTTTTAACTATTGAGAATTACCACGTGTCTGCCGCACCCTACATTTTCCGCTGTGAGTCGGGGTGTGACAGAAGATGGTATCAGAGCCTTCGGTTATAGCGAACTAGGTATCTCAAAAGAACCTAGACTATAATCCTAAGTTAGTCTCCACACGCCGAGAACCTTTAGAAACTTAGTAGTATGGCTATTACCAGGAAGCCCTGGTGGGGCAAATAAATTATTGTGGTCTGGAACACCATAATTTATTTGCTCATACTTGGGGGTTCTGGGAACGTCATTGAGATAGGACAAACATCATTCGTCTACTAACGTTACCAACCGCAAGTTATTTTTTTTATAAATCTTAAAAATAAAAAATGGTGCAATACGTGCTTATGTGTATATTTGTGGAATGTTGAGTTCAGTATTTTGGGTCAGTCCAATCAGCGTTGTGTGTGGTTTTCCTTTTTTTCAGGTAGCATGTCTGATCGTTTGAGTCACCAGTCAACTTCGCATATGGAGACGGATCCTAAGGAGGATCAGCTGACACCCCTCTTGTCATCGAGTTACTCGCTAGATCCTTCTGGGTATTGTTGTGGTCCGTACCCACCCAGACCTCATACTAGGCGCTGAGGGGGAGGCCTCGAGCGCCTACCGTTCCCCACCTCACCATCCGACTAGCTCCTCGGATCATAGTCGTACCCCGGATGTTGCCATACCTGTAGGACCTATTCCTAGGAGCCCTACTCCCGCCACGAGGCATTGGGAGTGGGAGCCGGTAGCACCTAGGTTACCTACACCGGAGACTCCTCCTGAGCCTTATACTCCTTCTACCTGGAGTGCTTACTCACTCTCTTCAACCTAGTTCTCACTTAGTACCCCTTATCCGCCTCCGACAGACAGCTCGTCGGAGGGTACTTACACCTGTACCTGTGTTCACACCGTCTGTTTCCCCTATTCGTCCGACACCCGTACCTATAGGGACCCAGCAGCACTTCGCTGCTCGTTTTCGGACCCCACCTCGGGAGGACCCTTCCTCGTTTCACACATACGAGCGAGGCGGCCCTTCTCAGCCGTTTAGAGAGCCTTCTCCACCTGTATGGGGTATACCTTTTCCTCCTCAGGAGGTGCCTACTCCCATCACCGAGAGCAGCTTGATGGGATTTATGTTCGAGCAGATTTCATTACTACGGATGGCACGGGATAAGGATGAGCAGCAGCGGAGGTCGATGGGAGACTACTTGATCGTCTTACAGCAGGCGATCATCGCGTTACAGTAGGGTATGGGGTATGTGCACCATGAGCAGGATCATTTCCGTGCGTTGGTATATGGATGTGTTGGTGCTATTGTAGGGTGGATCGTAGGTTTTGGAGGATTGGCATGGTGGATGTGGCGTTCTTAGTACGGTTTTCTTTCGGTATAGATAGAGATGGTGTATCTTTTGTACATCCTACAAAGTACTGGGTGATACCCATGTCGAGGTGGTGATGCAGTCATAGTATTTCACGTTTTCCTAGTTGGTAGTCTCGTTGCATCGAGTCTGTATGTCACTTTGGTGACCTATTTGGCAGCACATCTACGCACTGGCCTTGATGGGTTAAGTCTATGTGCAAATTTTGACGCTTGCATGATGATGACATTACATATATAGCGACGATGCTTTTGACTAAATGTGCCGTGGATTCATGTGTGTGATGAAGTGTGTGTTATGTTTAGCTGAACATGTAATTTTGTTAACTAGATATGTGACATTGATACCTAGACATCTATGGTTTATAATACAATGGCCCCGAAACACGCACCACAGATGACTAAGGCAAAAATTGCGCAAATGATAGCGCAAGCTTCAAGCTGCTATTCCCACGATTGTGGCGCAGGTTAGCGCCGGTATTAATGCCAATCCGCAACCAGGACTCATAGGTCAAAATGACAACCCAATCAACGTGCAAAACAAGGTTAGACTGGTTTGCACGTATACACACGTCATGGACTACAACCCAATGGAAGTTAGTGGAACTAAAGGACTGAATGGATTAGTAATAGGAAATAAGCGGAGTAATCAAGCCGGGGCAGCAACACCAAAGAAAGGAAAGGAAAATAGCCAGAGTTACACCATGACTACCCCAACGGGTAAATCTGATGGCCATAAAGGAAACGCCTCAAAATGCAACAGGCGTAACTCCTACCACGTTGGTGCGTGTCCAGTAAAGAGATGCTCAAGATGCCATAGAATATGGCATTTTGCTAGAAACTGTACGGTGCCCTTGGCACCAAAGCCCATACCAACTCGTTTTCAATCTCCTAGGCCTCAACCTCTCCAGTAGCGACCTCAAAAACCAGCACCACAGGTTGCCTACCCCGTGCATGCTTTGGATGTGGCAGCACGAACCATTTTCGGAATAGTTGTCCTGAAGTTAGCCCAACAGATGGCAGGAAGGAACACCCAGAACCAAGCATCTACCCCGAATGCAGCTCGAGGTTGTGCCTTTATCATGGGACCTGGTGACGCAAGCCAGGATCCCAACGTGGTTTCAGGTACGTTCCTCGTTTCCAATCAATTTGCTTCAGTGTTATTTGATACGGGAGCCGATAGAAGTTAGGTGTCGATTGCATTTTTGCCACTCTTGAATATGCCTGCTGTTGAACTGAATATGCCATTGAACTTGCCAGCGGGAAACCGATTACCAGTCACCAACTTATTGTTAATGGCCCTATAACCCTTAATGGTTACCAGGTTACTATTGACCTTTTACCAGTAGAATTGGGTAGTTTTGATATTGTCGTAGGAATGGACTGGTTGTCCAAACCATCGTGCAGAGGTGTTATGTAAGCAAAAAGTTGTGAAGATCCCTTTATCCCCCACGGATGCAATTATGGTACAAGGAGAGAAGTTAGGCGCCACGCTGAACCTTATATCTCACCTTAAGGGGTTGAAGTTTACACGATAAGGATGTGATGTGTTCTTAGCCAGCGTCACATCGGAGGAGCCAGCCAAGAAGCGTATTGAGGACATTCCAGTAGTATGTGAATACCCTGATGTGTTCCCGGAAGAATTGCCCGGATTGCTGCCCAATCGACAAGTTGAGTTCTGCATCGACTTAATACCGGGAACGGCACCCGTTGCCAAGGCTCCATATCGTCTTGCACCGTCCAAGATGCAAGAGCTATCGACGCAGTTGCAGGAGTTACTCGATCGTGGTTTTATCCGTCCTAGTTATTCCCCCTGGGGAGCCTCAGTTTTGTTTGTAAAGAAGAAGGACAGTAGCTCCGAATGTGCATCGACTACAGGGAATTGAATAAAGTCAATATCAAGAATCGGTACCCTCTTCCGAGAATCGATGATCTTTTTGATCAGCTGCAAGGAGCCCGATACTTTTCTAAGATAGATCTTCGGTCAGGTTACCATCAAGTGAAGGTCCAAGAGGACGATATTCCTAAGACAGCGTTTCGAACTCGTTATGGACACTACGAATTCCTGGTTATGCCCTTTGGGATAACCAATGCACCTACGGTGTTCATGGACCTCATGAACAGGGTATGTAAGCCATACCTTGACAAATTGGTCATCGTCTTCATTGACGATATTTTGATCTACTCCAAGAGTATGGACGAGCACGAGTTCATTTGCGTGATATCTTGGAGATACTACGGACCGAACAACTATACACTAAGTTGTCTAAGTGCGACTTTTGGTTACAAGCCGTACAATTTCTAGGGCATGTGGTGGATCAACATGGAATTCATGTAGATCCAAGCAAGATTGAAGCAATCAAGAACTGGCCAACGCCGAAATCTCCAAAAGAAATACGCCAATTCTTGGGATTGGCAGGGTATTACCGTCGCTTCATAAAAAATTTCTCTAGTATTGCGCAATCTTTAACCGCATTGACGCAGAAAGATAAGAAGTATGAATGGGGTGAAGACCAAGAAACAGTGTTCTAGCTGTTAAAGAGAAAGTTATGTGAGGCCCCAATCTTGACGTTACCTAAAGGCAATGATGACTTTGTCGTATATTGTGACGCATCGCGACAAGGACTTGGATGTGTCCTTATGCAAAGGAATAACGTAATTGTGTACGCTTCTAGACAACTGAAGGTGCACGAGAAAAACCACACGACCCATGCCCTGGAACTAGGAGCATTTATATTCGCATTAAAGATTTGGAGGTATTATTTATATGGTACCAAGTGTACTATATATACCGATCACAAGAGCCTCCAACATATTTTCGATCAAAGGACTTAAACATGAGGCAGCGCAGATGGTGGAATTGTTAAATGATTATGATTGTGAAATAAAGTACCACCCGGGAAAAGCAAATGTGGTAGCAGATGCGTTAAGTAGGAAGGATCGAATTAAGCCCCTTTCGATTGAGAGCCTTAGGAATGGTCGTGTAGACAAGTCTGATACATCAAATCCGGAACGCGCAGATGCAAGCCCTGAAGGAAAGCCAGTTACCCAGTGAAGGATTGCATGGGAACGCAAAAAGATTTGCAAGGAAAATAGATGAGGTATTGTATTTTAAGAATTGAGTGTGGATTCCTGCAAGAGCGGAGCTGAGACAATTAATAATGGACGAGGCGCATAAATCGAAATATTCAATTCATCCCGGTACATATAAGATGTACCATGACCTGAAAGAGTTTTATTGGTGGCCCGGAATGAAAAAGGACGTGGCCGAATATGTGAGCCAATGCTTGACTTGTGCGCAAGTCAAGGCCGGGTATCAGAAACCTCAGGGATGTTGCAACAACCCGAAATACCTCAGTGGAAGTGGGAAAAAATCACGATGGATTTCGTGACCCACCTTCGAAAACGCCTTGTGGTCATGATGTGATCTGGGTAATCGTAGATCGATTGACTAAATCCGCACATTTTATTCCAATTCGCACTACGTATAAGACCGACCAGTTGGCCGAAATCTACACTAATGAAATAGTAGCTAGACATGGTGTCCGATTGCTATTATTTCCGACCGAGACAGCCATTTTACTTCGCAATATGCAGAAATCTACAAGAGGCTTTGGGGATGTGCATCGATCTGAGCACTTCTTATCATCCCCAAACCGATGGCCAATCGGAACGCCTGATTCAGACACTAGAGGACTTGCTTCGGGCTTGTGTCCTAGACTTCGGAGGAAGCTGGGACAAGCATCTCCCACTAGTGGAATTCTCATATAACAATAGTTACCATAGTAGCATGCAAGCAGCCCTGTATGAGGCCATCTATGGTCGAAAGTGCCGATCACCACTTTGTTGGGCCGAAGTGGGTGACACTCAACTGACGGGACTGAACTGGTTCAGGAAACGACCGTTAAGGTCCATCAGATTCAAAAGCTTTTACAAGCCGCTCAGAGCCGACAGAAGAGCTGCACTGATGTGCGTAGAAAACCATTATCGTTCAAAGTAGGTGAACGAGTGTTGTTAAAGGTATCGTCGTGGAAGGGCGTTATCCGATTTGGAAAGTCAGGAAAGCTAGCCCCGCGCTACATTGGGCCATACGAGATCCTAGCCAAGGTAGGCCCAGTAGCGTATCGGTTGAAGTTACCAACCGAACTTAGTACCATTCATGATGTCTTCCATGTATCAAACCTGAAGAAATGCCTGTCAAGCGAAGCTACACAGGTACCTTTGGAAGACATACACGTTGACAGTAGACTCCACTTTGTGGAAGAGCCGGTGGAAATAGTTGATGGTAGGGTCAAGCGATTAAGGCATAACGAAATTTCACTGGTTAAAGTTAGGTGGAACTCTAAACAAGGACATGAATATACCTGGGAACGGAAGGATGAATTCCGTAGAAAATACCCTCACCTCTTCCTTAGCGTGACAAAGTAAATTTTGGGGGTCGAAATTTCTTAACCAGGGGAGACTGTGATATTCATGACGAAACCAGGTTCACCTTAGATGGTCCTAAACTTAAAGCATGGCTAAAACTATAATTGTGAATAAACATTATGAAAATTTCATGACTTGTGTCTTGTGCGAAACGATATATGTTATATCTCGGAGGAATCCAAGAGAACGTCATGGTTAACATGACGCTACTAAGGACCAACGATGCGAGATTGGTTTCCTAGCCTTGAACAACGTGTTAAACAGAGACTGGATGTTTAACAGCGCATTAAACCTTTGACGTTGATTATTAGATTATCGGTAGTCTTATTTAAGATTCTGAGTTCCAGGAATAACTTAGATTTGTGCCATAGACTGCGACATAAGGTTTAAAAATAATCAAAGCCCGGGCACGCGAAATGAAGCAGCTCCAGGTTGGGTAAACGCATTCGTTCCGGGCACAACATAAGGCAACCGAATATGCAAGGAACGATCGATCAAGCTTAAAAACACTTAAACGAACGTCAAACGAGACTTTTATGATTAAAATGCTGGGTTCGGATTTTTAGACGGTTATGCATAATTTTTAAAACCGAGTCTTTTGACACTAAGTACGCACAAAACGGAGTCCGTCACGCAAATCGAAAACGAGCGCCGGACCCGTAACGAACCCATGCTTATCTGTAGGATAAACCTTATCTTCACACACGTAAAACCAAGCACGAGGTGGCCCTAGGGGCCCCCTCTATGCCACACCCCCCACATGGTTATAAAAGTATTTTTTTTTCTTTTTCTTTTATTTTTAATCAAAACACTTCCAAAAATCCCTCAAAAATCTGCTCTCCAACCTTCTTCATCAGCTGAATTCACCCATAAACCAACTCAAATCAAAGGTATTAACTCAAACATTAAGGTTTCAAGCTTGGTTTCTTGATTAAACGCGATTTCTAGCCGAAAAAAACGCTTTTTAATCCATGAATTTTGGAGTTTTAAACAAATTTTAGGGCTGAATATGAACACCACATATATCCCTGGTGTTATATGGCAGCCATGGTTGATAATCAATGGGGTTTGATACCCTAATCAACTCTTATTCGACAAAAATCGCTTAACTATTCGATTAACTGAAAAACAATGAATTAAAGCTTGATTGATCTAAGTTCTAGCATATTTGGATTGTACTTGGTGTGTAAGTACTGAATATAGCCTCTACACACTTCTGGGATCAAGATAAACGCTTGGAAACGGAAGAATCGCTAGGTATATCATCCGAAAACCGAATCTAGGCTAGGCAGAAAATTGTTTTGCCTATAACTTGGTCCGTGTAGCATGGGTTGAGCTGAAATTTGTATGGTGATGTAGGGTATTGTCAGGAAGGTCCACATAAAATTTTAGAATTTTTGGATTTTTCTACGATTTTTGGTGAATTTTTAACTGTTTTATGGAAAGAATTTCGGGAAAAAATCAAACGGGGTCAATAAATCACGAAATCTAACAGAGACACTAAGGAAAATATGGGGAATGATCTGGGAAAATTCGAAGTCCATTGGTTGAGTTTTGGTTTGGGTTAAAAATCCATGTTTTTGGGAGTTTACGTTAGCCGGAAACGCACCAAAATGAAATCGGAAAATTCTCAAAATTTTGGGAGATATTCCTGGACATGTATAGAAGGTTCAGGAATTGTTTCGGAATCTTTGAACTTCGGAAAGAATTTTATTTTAATTATGTGGTTAAAAATGGGTTTATAAATAATTCATTTAAATAAGTAAATTGCCAAAATAAAATTCCCAGAAATTTATCTCATGATATACTGATTTTTACTGAGTTATATAAATTTTTATAGATTTTTATTCCAATTCTAGATTAAATGGGAATTTCTGAATTAAAAATAAGTTATTAAATCATTTTCGGCAGTTTATCGTATAACGAACCTGCCGGACTGGGAGTATTCCGAGAGATTCCCGGGCAATTTGGGCACTATGGGTGTGCTCTAAGACAACTTGGGAGAATTCCCGACGGTGAAAATGGAAACTCAATTTTGAACAACCTAGACTCCCCAAACACTCAAACTCCCTTAACGAAAAGTTAAGCATTCTTAAATAACAACGTGTTAGCACTTTTGGTATTTCTGTAACATTACTCGAACGCGTTAACTACTGACTTTGGCTGGCAGGCGAATCGGTGCCTGGAAGCCAAACTGAAAACTAATACTACCCTGATGTCCATCACCATACCAGTGTCCTATAGACTCAATCCGGAGTTGAAACTCCTGACCAGATCCAAGTTATGACCATTACCAACTTAGATACTGATTTGAGTCCATGCTTGCATGTGTGTTATTAAAGTTGATCCAGATATTCGACGACTCTTGTGTTAAGACCCCTATTTACACAGTGATTTTCACTTCCCCACTTTTAAATTGTTTTACTGTTTTCTGGGGACTTGCATGTTAAAAATTGTGTTGATTACACCAAGTTGGAAGTGAGTTTCACTCCACCACTTTTAAACTGTGTTACTGTTTTCTAAGGTGATTTGCATTTTACAAAACTGTGTTAATTGCACAAACTTGCGATGAGGTAAATTTTATAACACATGGCTCGGCAAGCTGTAGGTGTCAGTTATGACACGGTTCGGCAAGCTATAGGTGCTTGTTATAACACGGTTCGGCAAGCTGCATGTGTCTATTATGACACAGTTCGGCGAGCTGCAGGTGTTTTTTGTAACACGGTTCGACAAGCTGCAGGTGTCTGTTATGACACAGTTCGGCGAGCTGCAGGTGTTTGTCGTAACCCGGGCGTGCTAGCTAAAGGTGTTTGTGTTGATGAATCCGTGAACTTTGACTTGTGCAATTAAACTTGTTAACACATATTGTTACACAGCAATTAAACCAGTGGAACTCATGCAGCGTTTAGCTGACCTTTTTAAAACTAACATGCATTTCAGGTAAAGCGAAGCAAGAGTAACAAATGTGCGTATGGATGGCTTTAGTAGTGAAGGGTAGCAGAATAAGAGCTGTGATAGCTCGTAGTACTGTACTGAAACTTATGATGTGTAATATGATACTGACAGTATGTTGTAACCGAGGTTCTCCCTATTTATGATATCATGTTTTTAAACTATGGAGAATTACCACGTGTCTGCCGCACCCTGCATTTGTCTTCCGCTGCGAGTCGGGGTGTGACAATACGGTCGAAAATGTCGTTCACCTTCTGTTGGAATGAGATCAATGAAGCTCAGCTCAGTGGACCTGAACTCATTCATGACACAACAGATAAAGTCAAGAAAATTTGCGATAACCTTCTGACAGCTAGAAGCCGTCAAAAGAGTTATGCGGACAAGCGACGCAAGCCCTTGGAATTCCAAGTTGGTGATCATGTCCTACTCAAGGTATCCCCTTGGAAAGGTGTGGTCAGATTTGGAAAGAAAGGAAAACTTGCACCACGATACGTTGGACCGTTTAAGATCATTGAGAGAATCGGAAAGATGGCCTACCGACTTGAGCTACCTCCTTAACTTGGGGACGTTCACCCAACATTCCACGTGTCCAATTTGAAAAAATGTTTAGCCCATACAAATCTCCACATCCCCCTCGACGAAATTCACATTGATGACACTATGCACTTTGTTGAGAAACCTATGGAGATATTGGACCGTGAAGTCAAGAAACTCAACCTAGATGAATACCAATTGTTAAAGTTAGCAGGGAATCCAAACGTAGCCTAGAATTTACTTGGGAACGAGAGGATCAAATGAAAGCGAAATACCCACATCTATTTTCACAAGTTTCCTCTAATTAAATTTTGGGACGAAATTTCCTAAAGTAGAGGAGACTGTGACATTTGTGAAATTTCAATCACTTTACAAATCCAAAATAATTTCATGTTCAATGACAATTGCACATATTCAATCCTTGCACGATTTCAAACTCTCAAATCGCTTCGGAAAGAGACATCACAAACTGTTACACAAACGTAACCAGTTTAACGCGATGTACACTTTGGAACAATGACACAAGCTAAACGTGCCGTAAATATCCTTTACATAACTTAGAAATAAGTTTTGAAGGGTTCGGTATGACAGAAACATGTTTATTCAAGCTTAGGGACTATATTCAAGCTTAGGGACTATATTTAGACATCCAAAAATATCCTTTACTAGCTTACGTAACCAGTTCTGTAGACTTTCATATTTTTTTAATACGAACAATATTTAGACATCCAAAAATTTTGTAATCAATAAAATCTTGTATTTTATTGATAAGAATGCAAAAATGTCAATCGTTACGCAATTTCGGTCATTTTCGTGTTCGTTAAAGCGTTCGTCGTACTTAAGCAAAAAACACAATCGTACAACTGAAAGAACCAACATCCACGACATTTCCGAGCATATTTCAAGTTCCCTATGCTTTAACATCCTTATAAAGCCTGAAAATTGGGTTAACGGGTGTTAAAAGTGACAAAACACGACAAAACAAGTTCAGGGGCCAACGTTGTCAACTTTTCAATGTTTGTGCCAGCTCAAGGGCTTATGGACCATAAGCCCTGGCCCATACAGTCCTTAAGACCCCTCCATCACAGCAACTTGGCTGTCAGCTTCTCAGCTCATTTCTTGGCCCCCAAGTCGCGAATTTTGCCACTTCTCTTCTAGTTTGGACACCTAGGAGGACACTAAGCACTACCTTAACACCTGGATGGGCACTTTTCATGATTTAGGAGCTCCAAGAAAACTATAAATAGGTTATCAAAGTCCCCATTTCAACTTGGTCATTCACAATTTCTTTCTCCTTCTCCTTGGAGTTTTTTCCAGCTTAATGGAAGCCTCCTACTAAGCTCTTAAGTGTTCTTCAATACAAGTAAGTGCTCACTCCTAGTCTATTTCATTTGTTTTAGCTATTTTAAGCTAAAAGGCTAACAGTTTGACTTTCAGTTCTGACCATATTTGGTCAAGTCAAAGTTCAATTGAACTTTGCAACGTGATTGTAATCACGAAGGTTACAGTCCATAACGATTGCACCTTCTGATTACACGTTTACTAGTCGAAGTGATGAGTCAAAGTTTCGGTCAAAAATGCGCAAAATGTGCATTTTATGACGGAACTATTTATGGGCAAATCAGTTTTGCAACTTAGTTAGACATGTCTAACTCGTCACTTCTAGTTTAGTGCTTATTTAGGGCGTAAGTCGAGCGGTCTTGACCACCACTTTGACTTTCAAATCGGGCCCGTTTGGTCGATCTTAGGATCTGACCAAACACACATTTATGACCACATTGTATAGGGAATAACCTATTGAGGTTATACCTTATGGTCACGTCGTTTGGTTAGTATTGTGATAAGTCGCTCTCATATACTTCAATAATGACCAAAACGCCCTTTTTGCGCATAAATCAATTTTAAACATATGCAACCTATGTTTTGACATATAAACTAATGTTACAACATTAGTAAACATGTTTTAGCAATTAAGACTTATCATAATACATATCTAACCATCCGAACACATATTTACGCAAATGACCCGTTAAAGTAGGGTAAACTACCTTAATGAGTTATAACGGGTCAAAAGCACTTAGAAACCTTTCCAAATCAGAATGTTAACTTTATTAAACCATATCATATGAGTTCCAACACTCATTTGGTTTATAAGGCTTCATTCTAACTGAATCCTCCGATTAAAGTGCCGACATTAACATAGTTATCCAACATTAGGATACGCTTGAATCCTTGAACTCTTGAGCTTGATTTGATCATTGAAACAAGGAAACACTAGCAATCCCATGTGAGTACATAGTCCCCTGTTTTATGTTTTGCAAATGTTTTTCAAATTTTTTGGGGTGATTCATATGTGCTAAACCATTTTCAAGTTTTCAAAATAAAGTCTATGGTTTATATAAAACACGACGATTTCAATAATGTGAACGAACTTGTTGGCGCCTTATCCATAACACGAATGACATTAATTAGCTTTGGCCATGCCGACCAGTAGTATGTTATGGTACCTTAGGACTGACAATCTCGTTACCAAAATTCTCGATGTTTGTGGGGAAGTTTGGGGAATGACAGATGTGACACTTGTGCAAAATTTCGGGCTTTCAAATACTTGTTCTTTGAAGGCATTCCGATAGCCAATGCTTAAACATAACCCGTATAATGTAACTTACGCACTGGGACGAGGACATAAGCTAAACATACCCTAAATATCCTTTACATAGCTTAGAAATAAGTTTTGAAGGGTTTGGTATGTCAAAAACAAGCCTATTCGATCACAGGGACTATTTATGACAAACTACGAAAGTCTGCCGATTCTCGTAGCGACGCACACTTCAGAACAAGGTCATAAGCTTAACATACCTTAAATACCCTTTACATAACTTAGAAATAAGTTTCGAGGGCTTCAGTATGGTAAAAACACACTTTTGTAACTTCAGGGATATTTTGCAAATTCTGTGAAACTATGCCTTTTCGCGTATTTCGCTATCCGGAACATGTACGGACATCCAAAAATATTTTTAATCATTAAAATATTATATTTTAGTGATTGGTATGCAAATATATCCTTTGTTACGGATTTTCGGTCACACACACGTTCGTTACAATTTTCGTTGTAATTAACCAAAAACCGCGACCGTATGACCAAACGAACTGACGTCTGGAACATTTTTGCACACATTTCAAGTTCCCTATACTTTAACATCCTTATGAAGCTTAAAAATCAGGTTAACGGGTGTTAGAAGTGCCAAAACGCGACGAAACGTGCTCAGGGGCCTATTCTGCCAATTTTCAAAGTTTCTGTCAGATAGGGGTCTTACAGACCGTAAGACCAAAGTCCATAGGGTCCGTAAGGTACCCCCAGCTCACCAGAAAGGTGGCAGCAGCTGGTTAACTTCTATTTTGACTCACCAAACGAACTTGCCACCCTATAACATTCTTCTAACACGTGTATTGACACTAATCTAACTTGGTGATGATTCATTGACACTTGTTAAGCTCCTATGACTTCAAAATTTCTATAAATAGCAAGGGGATTTCACCATTGAAACCTTTCAACCTCCCTTCTTGCTCTCATCTGCCACAATCCGAATTTGCAACCATCTTTGGAGCTTCCTCTGTGAATTTTTAGCAATCCTTTGTGTTTGTAAGTCTCTCATTCATGTCTTGTTCAATTCTTGTAGCATATTTGAGCTAAAAATCAAACAGTTTGACTTTCTATTTAACTTTAAGTTTTGATCATGATTTGGTTAAAATAAAATCCAATTGAACTTGCTAATATGGTCGTAATCATGTTGATCATAATCCCTAATGATCATACCTACTGATTTCTATAATTTCTAATCATTTTGACAAGTCAAAGTTTTGGTCAATAATGCGATTTTTGCGCAGTTAGCAACGGAACCATTTCCAGGTATCAAAACAGTTTGTTGTGGTGCCAAAACAATTTTATAAACTTATTTAGACATGATAAAACATGCCTAACTCGTCACTCTTGTTTTAGTGCTTGCTTAGAGTCGTAAGTCTAGCGCTTTAGACCATCGCTTTGACTTTCAAATCTGACCCGTTTGGTCAACCTTAGGATCCGACCAAGCCCATTATTATGGCCATAGTATTATAGGGAATAACCCTCTTAGGTTATACCCTATGGTCATACCGTTTGGTTAGTCAAATGACAAGTCGACTATGTATTCTTTAAAATGCCGAAAAATGTCCTTTTTGCACATAAAATAGTTTTGAACATATAAGAATGTTATTTTAACATCTACACTGATTATACAACTTAAATAAACTAATTTTGACATATTAGACTTGTCATAGGACATATTTAACCATCCGAACCCATAGTTACGTTTATGACCCGTTAAAGTGGCGTAAACCACTTTAGCGAGCCGTAACGAGCCAAAACACTTTGAAATGCTTCCAAATCAGAATGTTTAATATTATGAACCATATTATACAAGATCCAACTCTTGTTTGGTTTATATACCTAATTCTATCCAATTTCTCATTTTCGAGTTTCGACACTAACATGTAAGTTATCCGATACACTAGGAACCACTTCAACACTTGAACTCTTGATCCTTTGATCTTTGTTATCTCATTTGAACAAGATCTATACGCAACTCCAGGCGAGTACATTGCTCCCCTCTTTTATGTTTTTCAAATGATTTTGGGGTGATTCATATGTATAACCAATTTTTCTCAAATGTATGGCATGTATGTGTTTACTAAGTGCTTTTTGTGTATTAATCCCGATTATGCAACACGACTATTGACGAGACGAATCCTTGTTGAATCTTTGTATCCGTATAGTCAGATTCTTGTAGGATATTTGAAGTACAGTCTTAAATCTTTCTATCTTCATAGTGAGATTTCTAAGAAGTGCTTTACAAGATGATGATTATGGTTTATGTGTAGAGATTTGTTGGTGATTTAGATAACAAAACTAGAGTAATATAATAAAGACATGGTGGATACGCCGCTGGTACTTCCTATATATAAGTGTGCTTAATGTATTACCCTTCGTAGCCTTATCCGAATCACCATTAGGATTAGGATTTTGTGATTCAATGAGACAAGACGATTGTGACGAGACGACGTGACTAAATCAAATCCTTAAAGCATCTACCTATATTTATAGTAGATGCTTGTAGGATGTTTAAAGTACTTATTGGTAGTCCTTTATTGGATTCTGTGTACTTTAATGTGTATGAGACAAGACAATTGTGACGAGACGATGTGTCACACCCTAACCAATGGTGGAAACATCGATGCATGATGAAATAGATTGCTCATTGCTCATAAAACTAATAGTGACAATAGTTTATTAAACCCGATTTCATTTCCTGGATAAAAAGTCATACATTACAAGGGAAAATTCAAATACAACATTAACTAAGACAAAATTTGATACATCAATAATAAACCTAAACGTGTAAATGTGTATCTAGCGTCATCACTACTTCGTTTTCATGGCATGAACCTTCTCAACCTATAACATGTTTAAAATACGAGTTCAATGCAAAAGCAATGGCGAGTATACAAGTTTGAGCATAGCATACGTATAAGCATAAGTTTAAACAAATCCACATGGCAACTAAGTTTACATACAACCATATACAAGACATGCGATATTTCTAGTCAACCCTCTGTTCACGCAACTAGTATAAATAATTCAACATGACCACTCGTTCACGGGCGGTGCGTTACTCCTATAGCGCTATGTCAAATGGAGGCTCACAATAAGCTAATGACTATGGTATCACATACATTCAATCCTAGTATAAGCATAACATACGTATGAAAGCGTTCATGTATAATGGATTGTTCGTGCAAGTAAATAAGCATAAGTTTTGTGTGGTTTTATGATAATGTAAACATGTTACACCCCAAAAATGGTAAACGTAAAAGGGGGATTCGAGTATACTCACGGTTTTGCAAGCGTTCCGATTAGCAAAGTCTATGAAGAGTTGTTTGTTGTTGGGGGAACACCCAGTTATCCTACGAGAGGAAACATAAGTGTGGGTGTTGGATGTTGATGGAAGATTCGGAATTTGAAATAAAGTATAACAAAACAATATACAATAAGATAATCACTAAGGCTAGCACTCATTTTGACACGATGAGGACCCATTTGGGTTTATATGATTTCATAGGTTAACAACTATTAGAATCGCAACGAGGAACTAAACACTTTGGTGATCTAACTTAGTAGCTTGACGAATAACTATTTAGTCATCATCAAGGGTTCGGTTTTTAGGGATTTTATATAGTTTATATAGTACAAGTATATATATTATATGGTCAAGTAGGAGGTGGGAGGATTAATCGTCCACTTAAGACCTCGTTTAGATTCATATAAGTCATGCATGAGGTAGGAAGATGAATTCCATTTAGGTACCTCTTAGGTATTCACCCACTACACATGTTGTCATTGACAACACGGAGGGTCAAGAATATACAATAAAAATGAAATAAATATACAACTAATCTAGGAAAACATCAAGTGATGTGTGGACTTGTATGTAGGATAGCCTAAGCTAACCAAGTAGTCACACAAAACTCAAGTTCTTGACTTGGCAACACTTGTGAGCTTAAAGCTCTTCAAAACAGAAAGTTTAGAGTGTCCGAACACTCCTATTTACATGTATAACAACCTTGTTTAGTCTGACTAATCATGACTTTGATTAGGAGCTAAGAACACAAGGTGGAATGAAGGAAACATAAGATTTTGAAAGAGTTTTGTATACAACAGAAAGTTTCTTGCACTTTATCCTCAATATGGAGGAGTTCCTATCTTGGTCTTCCATGGAAAACCTAAGAAAGCCACCCTAAAGGGTTCCAAGTGCTAAGAAAGAATAAACAATGAGAAAAATGGAGTAGAAGTGAGCTAGAACTCACTTTGAGAACCTTGAACTTTCTGCTCAGATTCTGAGTTTAGCAACTGATTTTAGAGTGTTTAGAGTGAGGATTAGTGAGTTTGCAAAGTGGAGAAGTGTAGGAATGAGTTGGGTTTTATAGAAGGTGATTAGGGTTAAGTTTGGTGAGTATTAAGTGAAGAAAACACAACCAACAAACACACAAGTGCCCAATCCAAGAGCTGGAAACAACTTTCTGCGGATTGAGGTCTCTGGCGGGGGGCGAGAGAAAAGGTGTTTGGCGATCGTTGTAGGACCGATCCTGATAGCATAGGAACCTAGATTTGATATCTAATGTCCATAATAGCGGAAATATTACGACACGATTACCAAATAACAAGAATTACTCAGTTAAACGTCAATTTTATTGATATAACATCAAGTCTCCAATTTGACAGAGCTTCGCCTCAAAGTGCGCAAAGTTACAAATGATAATCACAGGCTACCTATTTATAGAGGTGCAAGTTCGCTGGAGGAATAGGAAGTTTGGGCGAACTTGACCTACTCAAGTTCGACCGAACTTGACTTCACAAGCAGATTTCAAGCGAACTTGACCCTATTGCATATAAATACTTGATTTTGCTAGCCTATTCACATCTAATCTATACAGACTCGATATAAGACTAAGACATAGACATTCTGCACCAACAGACTCCCCCTTGGATATCGTCTACGTCTTTTATCAGTCTTCAAATTCTGTCTTCAAAGAAAACTTTAACGTACACGACCAAAGAAGTTTTTGAATGGCTTCTTTCATCTTTCCTGCTTTGGATCTGGTGTCTGATCAGTAGGTGGCACTTTAGTCATAAATTGAAACCTTCTGAGCCTAGCCTCCCTACCTCTTTCATGTATCTCTTCAAGACGATTCTCTTCTTTCAGAAACTCTACCCATTCTAAATCCCACCAGCTTGTTTCCCACATTCTTCCAGAATTTACTTCACGTGCATAGCATACGTTAACGACCCTTTGATATTGCATGGCTTGTTCTTTTTCACGTTCTTCAAACACTATCTTGCTGTAGAACAAGCATTTGTTATCTTCTCTCGAACAATTCACTAGCCACATTGGGTCTTGTATCCTAATCGTTCTCCACAAACCCTTCATACCTTGAAACCCTAATATCTCAACTCTTTCCTTTGTGATATCCAGATGTTCTTCAAATCGTAATACTATCACTGCTTCACATGTGTTAGGATCAATCTGCCAACACTTGAATACCGGAAAAAAAATTTGTTCGATAGGCATTAAAGGCATGTTTCTCATTGCTCTCGGTCGTTTCATGATTAGCGTTATATCTTTTTCCCCTGTCTTCTTGTTCGTTTTGATGTGACGACCTGGAATGAACGGCTTCCAATATCTAAAACCATTTTTCGCTTCAAACTTGATCATCTTCCATAATAACTGATCGATAAACTTCATCTGATATGTGACATTCACGGTTTGAACAAGCTCCTCAACATCCCAGTATGGTAGAGTCTTGAAATCAACCAGATATTTGAGTATTGCACCCCAAATTCTCTTTTGATGGCTTAAATATTCAGCTCTTTAAACCAACCCTAACTTAGGATATCACCTAATGACACGTCTTTATCTCTGGTAAAGAATGCTAGAGAATATTGAAACTTACGTTCATGCGGCATCTCTTTGAACCAGGATTTCTTAGCTTGAGCTATTTCTTCCTTTGTCATTGTCTTCAGAAATTTACCTTCACGAATAGATTCTTCAATTTTTTCTTTCAACATATCTTCATCCAATCACTTGTACATTTCCTCGAAAGTAGGAAAACTATCTGTGTTAGGACCCATGTACTTCGCAGCTTCATCTTTCTCGTCATCCGAAGACCAATCTTCTACTATAACCCTGTTATACTCATCTGCCTCAAATCTACGTTGATAGTGATACTCATTAGGCTCAAACGTATTTACGTTCAACACCTGTTCCTCAAAATCAAAATCTAAGGATTCAGCATCAACTTCGATCAACTTGGCCAGATCTTCTTTAGTATAGTTATGCACGAACTCGCCTTCCTCGACGTTATGCTCAAGCATGAGTATCAACGGCTTTATCAGAACTGCAGCAACAGGTTTTGCAATAGCTCAGACATGTCAACATCATCAGATGGCCCTGTTTGCCCTGACTCCCCCTGAATCTGATCATTCATAGCATTTTCTTCATCATTCATAAGACTTGTGAAATCTAAGCTTTCATTCACTGTCCCATCAACCACCTTTATACCTATACCATTCGGATCATCATCATTACCTCCATCGTGGTCAGAATCATCTTTTGGATCATCAGTCGGTGATTCATCATCTTTTTTTTTTCATCTTCTGCTTCATCATCGTCCTTTTCTTCAGTAACAGTTTCAACATCAGAAGGTTTAACAGATTCGTCAACCTTAGCAATCTCGGACTCCGAAGCTTTTTCAACATTCTCATCAACAGGCTTTTCAACAGCTTTAGAAGATTTAGGTGCTTCACCTTCAACACCTTTGCCTTTACCACTAGCTGCTAATTCTTTCTCTGCTCTTTCTTTTGCCTCTTGTCTATCCAATCGATCATATTCATCAATAAAGTTGATTCCAAGATTGTTAGATAGAACTTTTTGCAACCTTATGAATATTCTATCGTTTAGGGCTTGTATTTTCTTTAAATCAGCAATTTATGTCTTCAGCTTTTCATTTGCATCCTGTAGACTTTCAATCAATGCCTTGAAGAATTCACGCTCACTTTCCAACACCTTGATCTTATTATCCATCATTTCTTTCTCCACTGAGCTTTGATTCACTTTCTTAATTAGCTCGACTTTCTCTTCTTCATTCTTTGTACTTTATCCTCTAAAATCTTGACACGCTTTTCGAGAACATCTACATCAGATTCAGAAAAGAAATCATCTAGATATTGAAGATCCACCGGAACATTCGGAATATCACCAAATAGATTCATCTTTGGAGTTTTTGGTGTTGATTTCGGAGTAGCAGCCTTTGGTGTAGAATTCTTTGGAGTTGAGCTTTCAAGTTGAACACTTTTAGGATCAGGAGATTGTATCACCGGTACTTCAAGTAAATTAGACTCAGGAGGTTCTTGTGTAACTCCTGGCCTTTCTGCTTCAGATAAAATGGAACAGGAGGTTCTTGTGTAACTCCTGGACGTTTAACTTCAGAAGAAATAACAACAGGAGGTTCTCGAATTGTAACAATTCCTCTTGCATTGCTATCACCCAGTTCACGTCACCAAAAGCTTCATTAACCATCTTTGGCTCTATTTGAGAAATGAAACATGAATAGAAGCAGTAGTCTTGAGTAGGAGCAACTCGGGTGTAGAAACAACTGAGTGCTTTGTTGATTTGGCTTCGTGTACGCACACCAGTTTGTAATTCACCATTGATATTCGTTGAAGGATGGTAAGAGTATGATCGTGGCATTTCTTCACTAGGAACATCAACTGAGCTTTGCTGATTTGAGATGTTCTGATCAACGGTTACTTCAACCTTGGGAGCGCTAGATGATGCTTCGTTCTGATTACCTGGGTTTGCAGATTGATTCAACATGTTGGATATCTGCTCAACTTCTTCATCCGATGAGGATTCACCATCAGCATCAAATGTCGGCGCTTCGTCAGAGTCAGAATTCTGAGTCTAAGGCATACTTGGCACTTTTATAGCATTTTCTAGTTCAGAAGATACATTCGATGGATTTGTAGCAGGTGTTACTTCTACTTCAGAAACGTTTTCAACTTGAACACCGCTATTTCTAGGACCTGCTCCGGAAGACGAAGAATGCAACGTGGGTTGATTAACCACAATTGGTCTAATGATTTGTTCTTGATTCGCCAACTGTTGAAGATAATATAACGCTGCGATTTCTTCTTCAGACGGTTCTTCCGGTAAGTCGAATGACTTCCAAAGGTCTTGATAGTTAAACAGCCATGCGTCGCCTCTTCTTTGAATAGGATCCGTATAGTTGAAACAATCAACATGCTGTGCTTCAATAACCTTTCTCAACGAAGGAACATACACTCTTCGTAGCGGACTCGCATATCCGACAAATAAACCTTCAAGCGATTTGGCTCCGAATTTACCATCATGATCTATTACAGTACATGGCGCACCAAATGGCTCTAGAAACTTCAAATTTGGCTTCCGTCGGTTAATCATTTCAAAACATGTATTTTTCGATGGTTTGACAGTTAAAACTCTGTTTAGTGTGTAACAAGCCGCTGCAACTGCCTCACTTCAAAAGCTTACTAGAAGTTTCGAATCTGCAAGCATGGTTCTTGCGGTTTCGATTAAAGTTCTGTTCTTCCTTTCAACTACACCGTTTTGCTGCGGAGTGTAGGGTGCACTTAATTCATGCAGAATTCCCTTGGCGTTGCAAAACTCCTCCATGTTATTTTTCTTGAATTCTGTGCCGTTGTCACTACGGATTTGTCAGACAGGAAGATGATAAAGGTTTTCTAACTTCTTGAAAAGAATCACCAAATTTTCAAATGTTTCGTCTTTTGATTCTTGGAAGAAATCCCATGAATAACGTGAATAGTCATCTGTCACAACTAAACAGTATAAGTCCCCTGAAATACTTCGAACATTTACAGGACCAAATAAGTCCATGTGGAGACGTTCAAGTGGAAGCTTGATTGAATTCAGAATCTTTTTTGGATGTGATTTTTTGATCTGCTTCCCCTTTTTGCATCCTAAGTAGTGATCAGACATATGGAAGCTTTGTAAGTTCACATCTTCAACCAGATCGTTATGCACCAGAAAATTCATTTCACGTAAATGAATGTGCCCCATTTTTTGATGCCAAAGAATAGAATCTTTCTCAGTAGCCTTTGTCACAAAACATTGGGCTGATTTCGATGAAGTGGTAGCAATGCCCATATCTAAGACATATAAATCATTCTCACGCGGAGCTCGCATCAGAATCCACTCATCAGGTATTTTGAAACCTGGCTTTAAGATCATACATTCTTTGTCGTTGAAATGTACCGTGAACTGTTTGTCACAAATCTGCGATATGCTAAGAAGATTATTCTCTAGCTCAGCAATGTAGTTCACGCGATCAAACGATACGACGCCATTGGAGAGTTTTCCCTCGGCGACTATCCTTCCACCCTGATTACCAGCAAATCCAACATATCCGCCGTTGATAGCTTTTATGTCAAACAAAAGAGCTTTCATTCCCGTCATATGTCTGGATGATCCACTATCCAAAATCCACTTTGAAAGAACAGATCTTTGGAGCCCCTGCACATGTTAAAATCTAATTAAAGAGCGCGACCCAAGCCTTTTTGGTCTTGGGTTTTGGATAGAAAGCTTGGTAATAGTCTTCATAATCTCCATCTGAGCCTCCACTGTCAGTTACATTTTCAAATTTCACTTTCTTTTTACCTTTTGAATTGTTACCACTTATAATTTGGACAGTTTCGGATTTGTTCTCAGACTTTGATTCTTTCTTGTTTCAGTGTTTACAAGCTCATACTTGATAACCTCAGATGCTGTTGGCTTTTTCTTAGCAATCCAGGCTTGTGATTTAATGTTTGCCTTTTTGATGTAAAACTGTTTTCATTTGCCCTCGAAGTTTCACCTTTTTTGAAAGTTGAGTTTTCAAATTTCTTTTCAACTTTAGGTTTAACTTCAGGTTTTGATTCATTTCTTTTCAAAATCGTTACACGTTTTACAAACTCTGGTTGCTTTGGTTTTACAACATCTGAACTTTCTTTCCTTCGAAGATAAGCAGGCTTAGATTTCGGACACTTCCGTGCAATATGACCAATTTTGTTGCACTTGAAGCAAGTCCGATTATCATGTGAATGACTACTAGTAGATTTTACACCACTTGCAGCCTTTGCCTTATCTCGAAGTTCTTTTTGTTTCTTAAACTCATCATTTGATTGCTTCCCAATCAAACTCTCCTCCTGAACCGTGCTTGTCCCATAAACAAATTTCATATTTTTATCTTTGTATTCTTGAAATGGTGACATTTTCTTTACCGGTTCTTCATCCACATCTAAACCCAGCCCAGCTCTCTGATTTTCCGGATGATCCCCACTATTTCTCCAGTAGTTATTGTAATTTCTTTTGGGTTTAGAATATAATTTCTTTTCATTTTTCTCCAGGTCTTCTGATGAAACTTCAACCAATTTGAACACTTTATCCAATTGATTTTTGACATTCCGAATCAGAAAAATGTCATCGTCATCTTCGGATTTTGTGTTAGAACTGTTCAAACTCGAGGTGGCGCTCTCAAAGCTACCATCATTAGAATCATTCAGAACATTTTCAACCACATTCCTAACCACCGGATTATTATCCTCGTCTGGTTAGTATAGATTAAATCAATGTTCTCTGGTAACTCATTTTTCTTTTCAGATAACAACTCAATGTTGAGTGCCTTACCATCCCATCAGCAATTTTGCGACAATACTTCTCGCATAGGGGTGGAGGAACATTGTTGTATTCTTTACCATTTTTCTTTTTAGACCTTTTATCATTTTCTTCTGACGAGATCGTGGGAAGAATATGATCAATGACATAAGCATTACTCGTATAACTTCTTAAAAGTTGTTGAACACGTTCTGTTTCAATTTTCATATCCTGGAGTTGTTGTTTAGTTTTGGCAATGGTGTTAATGTAAATATTTATTGCTTTTTGTTTATCCATTACCGTCCCTTTTAACATCCTCACAGTATTGTGTTGTTCAATATTATTTCTGTCGAGCCTGCCATAATCATCTTTCATTTTGTCATACGCTTCCTTCATTATACGATAATCATATTTGAAATGTTCATTATGTACATTGAGTTAAACGATGATTTGTGATTTTTCGGCACATTTCGCACATGGCTCGGTACATTTTGTGCAAGGTTTCTCAACCTCCACCACCTGTACTTTGACAACTTCCTTTTCGACGATCTTTACCTCTAGACCTACCTTGGTTAGATTCGCCATCATTGCTTTATTGGCAATGTCCGTGAGGTTTTCAACATTCACTTCATGAGCAACTTCAATGACTTCTTCATCAATCGATTTCTCCTCAACCACTTGCTCCTGAGAACTTCCGTCAAAATCACCTGCAAAACTAGAGGTTTAATCAAGAGTTAAAATGCCCTGTGTCTTCATGTGAAGAAACATCTCCTCCTCTTCCTGTTGTTGTAGATACTGTTCCAGTAGAGCATTCTCCATAGATGCTACATCTTCGGCAGATGTATCTTCGACAATCTCAGCCATCAAAGCCACTTCTGTTTTCTTCCCAATATATGAATTCCAATCAAAACCATCATCTTCGTTGGTAGAAACCATTGCCTTCTCGGTATTGTTGGATGATTTTTCTTGAATCTCCACTTGAGTCTTCTTTGGAAACGATTTATACTGAAGAGACTTCTTGTAGTATTCGTTTCCACCTCTTAATGGACTCTGATTGCCCGTTGCTTCAGGATTTTTGCACTCTCTCTTGAAATGCCATTTCTGTCGGCATTTGAAACAAGTGATCTTTGATTTGTCAAACCCTAGCTTTTGCTTGAATTTCCGATATCTCGGCCTGCGAGTGCAACAAACTTTGTCACCCTTCGAATGATAGAAGCCAATTACCATTTTATCAGTTCCAGTTCTTCTTCGTCCACCTGATCATAATCTTCTGCGGTCATCTCTGGATTCCCAATTTTCACGGCCACCAGACTTTCATATGATTCAAGAACTGTAGCGAGAAGAGTCATGTGTTGTTTTGCAACTTGCTCAGAAACAATATTGTTTAGATTGACAGCAATGTTACATTTGTACACATTTGGATCTAAATTCGTTTGTTGATTCTGATTTGCTTGACTCTGATAAGAAGCATTTGACCCTGTGCTTGAGAACGAAGAGCTTTGTGGACTTTGATCATATTGTGGTTGATTCTGTGGCGAAGAATTCATGTTTGCACTGAATGATGTTTGAATTTTTGGGCTTGAAATGCTGTCTTGCATGCCGTTCTTGTAATACAGACCAACATCTTGAACAGTGTTAGCATTCTTCGACTTTGCGATCTTTAGAAGCTCCATTTCATGACCTTCAAGTTTGTCGATGAATGTAGATAGCTTGAAAAATTCCCAATTCGGACTTTCTTTCAGTACCATGAGATATGTAGTCCATTCTCCGTCTGGTAATGCATCAGCAAGCTTGTCGATGTATTCTGGTTCTGTCTTATCAAGACCGTGTCTCCTCATTTGGACTTTCAGATGACAAAAACGTTCAATCATCTGTTTCATTGTGTCGCCCTTTATCATGGTAAAAATATCGAATTCCTTCAAGATAAGAGCTTTTTTACTCTTGATCATCTCTGAGCTTCCTTGGTATTTCTTTTGTAGTGATAACCATAGCTCTCTCGCAGTTGTGTATTCGGGCAATAAGACCAAAATATCCTCTTTAACAGATTGTATAATGAGACTGATCATCTTTTTCTCAGCAATGTACTCATCTTTTTGTATCGTGGAGTACTTGTATTTTTCCAGAACTTGCTGATTCTCGTCTAACGGAACGACATAACCTCTCTCAATAGCTACCCAGCTTTGGAAATGCATGTCCTGAACCCAATAACTGAACTTCTCCTTCCTTCCTTCGTACTCGTCCATACTCATTAACTTCGAAGGTTTGACGGACGTGCCAATTTCGTTGTCAAGGTTAACTTGTTGTATCACATTGGCATCGGACGTACCTACTCCTGACTTAAACGCTCTCTGTAGATCATCCATCGCGAATATAGACACACGTACGCTGAAAACACGTTCAAACTTTTAAAATGATTAGAACAACTACAAGTTCGGTCGAACTTGCAGCTGACTGAAGAATTTCAGACTTTTAATCACAAGTTCGATGAAAATGAGTTTTTCAAACATGGGTTTTTCAACAATTTGACACCAATTCGTTTAATTTTAGTCTCCAAACTCTCAGGGGTTTATCTATGATGTATTTAACATGTCGTATTCAAAATTGGACAGAATTTGCCCGTGAATTCTTCATTTTTGTGTAAAAGTTAAGAAAAATAGAAGAATTGAGTAGAATTAGAAGTGTTCTTGTCTTGATATCAATCAAATCAGGCTATTCTAGCTCTGATACCACTTGTAGAACCGATCCTGATAGCATAGGAACCTAGATTTGATATCTAATGTCCATATAGCGGAAATATTACGACAAGATTACCAAATAACAAGAATTACTCAGTTAAACGTCAATTTTATTTATATAACATCAAGTCTCCAATTTAACAGAGCTTCGCCTCAAAGTGCGCAAAGTTACAAATGACAATCACAAGCTAGCTATTTATAGAGGTGCAAGTTCGCTGGAGGAATAGGAAGTTCGGGCGAACTTGACCTAGTCAAGTTCGGCCGAACTTGAGTTCACAAGCATATCTCAAGCGAACTTGACCCTATTACATATAAATACTTGATTTTGCTAGCCTGTTCACATCTATCCTATACAGACTCGATATAAGACTAAGACATAGACATTTTGCACCAACAGTCGTGGGGTGCTAGAGAATTAATCTTTTTTGTTTTTGGGCAGTATTGGTCCCTGGAGTTATATTTGATAGTTTTATGGTGTTTTAAGGGTCATTTATGAATTATAAGCATATTATAAGGGTTGCCAAGTACTTCTAACATAAGAATAAGTACAAGCAAGTATGTTTAAGTATAAGAATAGTGGTTTACTATCATACAATGCATGTATGTCACGTATTTGAAAGTTGTCACACGTTACGAGTATCAAGTAGCACAAGTATGAATATACGAATATGTATAAGTATAAAATGGTTACGATTAAGTTTAACATGAATAGGAATAAAATACAAGTTTTTATTATGATTCAAGTCTCGGTTTACAGCGAATACAAAGATTACAATGAAAGGCGAATACAAGATACAAAGGTTTCCAAAATTAGAAACACACCATGAGCTTTCTAAATATGGAAAGTATGAAAACTCCAGAGTCTCCCTCCTTTAGGAAATTTCGTCCCGAAATTTAGGAATATGCAATGAAAAGATGCGGATACTTAGTCTTCATATCACTTTCGAGTTCCCAAGTAAATTCGGCACCATGTTTACCTTCGCATCGAACCTTGACAATAGGAATTCGACAGCGCCTTAACTGTTTGATTCCTCGGTCCATGATTTCGACTGGTTTTTCCACAAAATGCAATGTCTCGTTGATTTGAAGATCTTCGAGTGGAACTTAAAGTCCTTCTTCAGCTAAACATTTCTTGAGATTCGAGACATGAAACACAGGATGAACGTTGTTGAGTTCTTGAGGTAGGTCCAGTCCATACGCTACCTTGCCAATCCTTTCAATAATCTTGAAAGGACCTACATAGCGAGGAGCGAGTTTGCCTTTCTTACCAAATCGAACAACACCCTTCCAAGGGGATACCTTGAGAAGTACTTGATCTCCAACATTAAATTCCAGCGGTTTACGTCTTCTGTCGGCATAACTCTTTTGTCGGCTTCGAGCTTTGAGAAGATTATCACGTATCTGTAGGATCTTGTCCGTTGTCTCTCGTATCAGTTCGGGACCAGTGATTTGAGAGTCTCCGATCTCGTGCCAACAAACAGGCGAACCACACTTACGACCATACAATGCTTCAAATGGAGCCATTTGAATACTTGCGTGATAACTATTGTTGTACGAGAATTCTACCAATGGTAAGTGCGAATCCTAGTTGGTGCCAAAATCAATTACGCATGAACGAAGCATATCCTCCACGGTTTGGATAGTACGCTCGGTTTGACCGTCAGACTAAGGATGAAAAGCGGTGCTAAGATTAAGGCGAATGCCAAGGGCGGATTGAAACGTTTGCCAAAGGCAGGAGGTAAAACGAGCATCATGATCTGAAATGATCGGGAGTACCATGACGACTAATGACTTCATCCGTGTAGATACGAGCCAATTTCTCGACTTTGTAACCTTCATGAATGGCGAGGAAATGAGCGGATTTGGTCAATCGGTCAATGATAACCCAGATACTGTCATGACTAGACGAAGTACGAGGAAGCTTGGTAATGAAATCTATAGCAATACTCTCCCATTTCCAGACGGGAATTTCGGGTTGTTCGAGTAAGCCAGAGGGGCGTTGATGTTCGGCTTTTACCTTGTAACAAGTAAGATAATTCGGGACGTAAAGGGCGATATCTTTCTTCATCCCAGGCAACCAATAAGATGCACGAAGATCATGGTACATTTTGTCAGCGCCAGGATGAATGGAATATCAGGATTTGTGGACTTCATCCATTAAGGTATTTCGAAGGTTAAGACGATTGGGAATCCAGATGCGATCATGGTAGTAAAGAATACCATCGGGTTTAGCTGCGAGTGGGTTCTCGACTCCACAATTTAACTCGTTATCGAGGTTATCCTCGTTAATGATGGCAAATTGTGCTTGGCGAATTAGCTCATGAAGTTTTCCCACGAGTTGGTGACAATGAACACTCTTGACATGAGTTTTACGACATAGTGTATCGGCTACAACATTTGCCTTGCCAGGGTGGTAGCGAATGTCACGATCGTAGTTGTTTAATAATTCTACCCAATGACTTTGACGCATGTTGAGTTCCTTTTGATCAAAGATATGTTGAAGGCTATTGTGGTCGGTGAAGACCGTACAGTTAGTACCATAAAGGTATTGTCCCCAAATCTTTAATGCAAAAACAACTGCACCAAGTTCAAGGTCGTGCGTGGTATAGTGTTTCTGATGAATCTTGAGTTGTCTCAATGGTAAGCGATAACCTTGTCCTATAAGAACGCAACCAAGACCTTGGTTTGAGGCATCACAATACACGACGAAATCGTCGTTTCCATCAGGGAAGTGCAAGGATAGGAGTATTACAGAGCATATCCTTGAGGATTTGAAAGGACTCCTCTTGCTCGAGACCCCAGACAAAAGGTTTGTCTTTCTGAGTCAACGACGTTAAAGGAACGACAATCTTGGAAAAGTTCAAGATGAAGCGACGATAATAGCCAGCTAAACCAAGAGACGGACGAATTTCAGAAGGTGATTTAGGTGCAATCCAATTCTTCACAGCTTCTATCTTTGCAGGGTCAACATGAATACCGAGTTCATTGACGGTGTGACCAAGAAATTGAACATGTTTAGCCAAAATTCACACTTGGAGAATTTGGCATAAAGACTTTCGGTACGCAAAATCTGAAGGATAAGTTGCAAATGTCACCCATGTTCTTCTTTCCTTTTGGAATAGATGAGAATATCGTCGATGAATACGATTACGAAGCGACCGAGGAAGGGTTTACACACGCGGTTCATGAGATCCATAAACACTGCAGGCGTGTTAGTCAAACCAAAAGGCATGACCACGAACTCATAGTGTCCATAATGTGTACGAAAGGTAGTCTTAGGTATATCTCCCTCCAAAACTCGAAGTTGATGGTAGCCAGAACGGAGGTCGATTTTCGAGAAACAAGTCACACCTTGAAGTTGATCAAAGAGATCGTAATACGAGGAAGTAGGTATCGGTTCTTGACTGTAAGTTTATTGAGTTCACGATAGTCAATGCACTTCCGAAAAGACCATCTTTCTTCTTGACGAACAAAACAGGAGCGCCCCAAGGGGAAGTACTATGGCGTATAAAGCCTTTATCAAGAAGCTCTTGAAGTTGGCTAGATAGCTCTTGCATCTTCGAGGGTGCTAAACGATAAGGAGCTTTCGCAACCGGAGTTGCACCAGGTATGAGGTCAATACGAAAGTCAACAGATCGAGGAGGCGGAGGACCAAGAAGATCCTCTGGAAAGACATCAGGGAAATCGCAAACAACAGGAACGTCGCTCACTCTCGGGCCTTTGTCTTTCTTTTCCATAACATGAGCCAGAAAGGCAAAGTACTCCTTGCGCAAATATTTGTTTGCTTGGATACACGACATAAGCTTAAGACCCTTAGAAGGTTTCTCTCCATAGATGTGTAAGGAATTGTTGTTAGGAAGGGGAAAGCGAATGAACTTTTCCGAACAAACAACGTCGGCACGAACTCGCTTAAGCCAATCCTTGCCTACGATGACATCAAAATTACCCATTTGCATAGGTATGAGGTCGATCGAAAAAGTATGATCGTTTAGAATCAAGGAGCAATTAGAAAGAATAGAATCAACAGAGACGGTTTTACCATTTGCGACTTCGATAGCGAAAGGATTAGGCAATTTGGAACGTATGCACTTAAGTAAAGGTTCAAATTCAATCGAAACAAAACTTTTATCGGTGCCGGTATCAAATAGACATGAAGCATAAACATGGTTAACAAGGAACGTACCAGTGATAACGTCGTTTGAACTTTGAGCCTGAGCATTGGTCAGGGAAAATGCTCTTCCATGTGCCGGTTAAGGCTGTTACTGTTGCTGCTGCTGAGGCTGTTGGTTGACGTTGCCATGAGAGCAAACGTTGGCAAGATGGCTCCGGTCGCTACACTTGAAACATGCTCGCACAAGAGCATTTTGAGGTTTGGTTTGAGGTTGAGCAGGGTTAGGCATGAGGGCTTGAGGTTGGGTGTTTTGGGGTTGCGGGAAGTTGCGGCAACGGTTAGCAAAGTGTCCAAACCTTTGACAATGGGCACACTTGCGGCATGGGGTACTAGTGGGGTGATGGCGTAAACAGGTCGTACACCTGGGGGTGAGAACCAATGTAGCCCTGCATTGGCTGATCAAGGTTAGCAGGAGTGATGGCTGCAACGGTTTGGATGGGTTGAGGGTTCGGCGGAGTAACAACCGCACAATTTTGACTAGACACCTTCCGCTTCTTGTTCTTGGGGTTGTCGTTTCTAGGGATTTTGGGTGAGGGTTCAGCGGTGGCAGGTTCGGCGGTGGCTTGGTGCGTGCTTTTCAACGAGGTCTTTGCGGCATTCTTGCGCTCGACCTGGTTGCTTTTAAGGGTCGAGCTGCCAAGCGGTAGGTTTCCTCGATAAAAGCTGGGAAAGCAGCTTCCACGAGGTTCATGAAAGAATCAGGTAGGCAATGGATGTACTTGTTGTTGATGCATATGTCTGTTGCCTATGTCATATTTGGTGCAGAATGTCTATGACTTAGTCTTATATCGAGTCTGTATATATTAGATGTGAATAGGCTAGCGAAACGAAGTATTTATGTGTTTTGGTAGCAAGCTCGCTTGAGTTGGTATGTTGATGTAAAGTTCGGCCGAACTTGACATAGTCAAGTTTGCCTGAACTTCCCTCCTCACCAGCGAACTTCTCCATCTATAAGTAGCTAGCATGTTTAGTTTATTTGTAACTTTGCGCACTTGGAGGCGAAGCTCTTTCAAATTGGAGACTTGATGTTATATAAATAAAATTGACGTTTAACTGAGTAATTCTTGTTATTTGGTAATCGTGTCATAATATTTCCGCTATTATGGACATTAGATATCAAATCTAGGTTCCTATGCTATCAGGATCGGTCCTACAAGTGGTATCAGAGCTAGAATAGCCTGATTTGATTGATATCAAGACAAGAACACTTCTAATTCTAGTCCATTCTTTATTTTTCTTAACTTTTACACAAAAATGAAGAATTTACAGGAAAATTCTGTCCAATTTTGAATATGACATGTTAAATACATCATAGATAAACCCCTGAGAGTTTGGAGACTAAAATCAAACGAATTGGTGTCAAATTGTTGCAAAAACCATGTTTTCAAACTTCACGATGATCGAACTTGTTAGCCAAGTTCGACCGAGCTTGACTTAAAAAGTTACTTTTTGAGTGAGTTTTTATCAAGTTCGCTCGAACTTGAGGTTATTTTGAGAGAATTTGGTTAAGTTCGCTCGAGCTTGCGATATTTTCATTTGAGTTTCTTCAAGTTCGCTCGAACTTGAATAATCTCTTTGAAATCTATATCAAGTTCGCTCGAAGTTACAAGTTTATCTTCTAAATTCAAGCAAGTTCGACCGAGGTTGTCTCAGGGAAAAATTTTCAAGTGAAATCACAAGTTCGACCGAACTTGTGTTTAAATATGAAATTCTTCATTCATACACTGCAAGTTCGACCGAACTTGTAGTAAAACTAATCATTTTCAAAGTTTGAATGTGTTTTCAGTGTATGTGTGTCATATTCGCAATGGATGATCTACAGAGAGCGTTTATGTCGGGAGTGGGTACATCCAATGCCAATGTCATACAACAAGTAATCTTGACAACGAAATGGGCACATCCGTCAAACCTCCGAAGTTTATGAGTATGGACGAGTATGAAGGATGGAAGGAGAAGTTCAGTTATTGGGTTCATGCCATGCATTTCCGAAGCTGGGTAGCTATTGAGAGAGGATATGTTGGGTTTCCTTTAGATAAGAATCAGCAAGTTATGGAAAAGTACAAGTACTCCACAATACAAAAGGATGAGTACATTGCTGAGAAAAAGATGATCAGTCTCATTATACAATACGTTAAAGAGGACATTTTGGTCTTATTGCCCAAATACACAACTGCAAAAGAGCTATGGTTATCACTGCAAAAGAAATACCAAGGAAGCGCAGAGATGATCAAGAGTAAAAAGGCTCTTATCTTGAAGGAATTCGATATTTTTACCATGATAAAGGGCGAGATAATGAAACAGATGATTGAACGCTTTTGTCATCTGAAAGTCCAAATGAGGAGACACAGTCTTAGAATACAGAACCAGAGTACATCGACAAGCTTGCTAATGCGTTACCAGACGGAGAATGGACTACATATCTTATGGTCTTGAAAGAAAGTCCAAATTGGGAATTTTTCAAGCTGTCTACATTCATCGACAAACTTGAAGGTCATGAAATGGAGCTTCTAAAGATCGCAACCACAAGAATGCTAACACTGTTCAAGATGTTGGTCTGCATTACAAGAACGTAATGCAAGACAGTATTTCAAGCCCAAAGATTCAAACAGCTTCCAGTGCAAACATGAATTCTTCGCCACAGAATCAACCACAATATGACCAAAGTCCACAGAGTTCTTCGTTTTCTAGCACAGGGTCAAATTCTTCTTATCAGAGTCAAGCAAATCAGAATCAACAAACGACTTCTGATCCAGATGTGTGCAAATGTAACATTGCTGTCAATCTAAACAATGTTATTTCTGATCAAGTTGCAAACAACTCATGATCACTTGAATCATATGAAAGTCTAGTGGCCGGAAAATTGGGAATCCAAAGATTACCACAGAAGATTACGATCAGGTGGATGAAGAAGAATTGGAACTGATGGATATAAAATGGTCCTTGGCTTCTATCATTCGAAGGGTGACAAAGTTTGTTGCACTCACAGGCCGAGTGTCGGAAATTCAAGCAATAAGCTAGGGTTCGACAAATCAAAGATCACTTGTTTCAGATGCCGACATATAGGGCATTTCAAGCGAGAATGCAAAAATCCTGAAGCAACAGGCAATCAGAGTCCATTTGGAGGTGGAAACGAATACTACAAGAAGTCTCTTCAGTTAAACCGTTTCCAAAGAAAACTCAAGTGGAGATTCAAGAAAAATCATCCAACAATACCGATAAGGTAATGGTTGCTACCAACGAAGATGATGGTTTTGATTGGAACTCTTATATTCGGAAGAAAACAGGAATGCCTTTGATGGCTGAGATGTCGAAGATACATCTTGTAGGACTGATCCTCGATGCTAAGGAACCTAAATTTGATATCTAACGTTCATAATAGCGGAAATATTACGACGTGTTTACCAAAGACAAGAATTAATCAGTTAATAGTCAATTTTATTGATGTAACAGTCAAGAATCTCAGATTGACAGAGCTTCGCCTCCAAAATGCCAAAGTTACAAATGAGAGAGGCTAGCTAGCTTATAGATCTACAAGTTCACCACAGAGGGAAGACTAAGTTCGCCTGAACTTGCCTTAGCAAGTTCGGCCGAACTTGACTCAACATGTAGCTCATGGGCGAACTTGACTAAACATTACATAAATACTTCATATTGCTAGCCTATTCAACTCTATTCTGTACAGACTCGATATAAGACTAAGATATAGACATTATGCACCAACAGACTCCCATTGGATATCGTCTTTAGTCTTGTATCTGTCTTCAAAACTCTATCTTCATAATAAACATTAACGCACACGACCGAAGAAGTTCTTGTAAGGCTTCTTTCGTCATTCTTGTTTAGGATCCGGCGTCTGGTCTGTAGGAGGCACTTTGTTCATAAACTGAAATCTTCTAATACTTTCCTTTCTACCTTTCTCATGAATAGCTTCAAGACGCTTCTCCTCCTATAAAAACTCAACCCGTTCCAGATCTCTCCATCTTATCTGCCACATCTTTCCTGAATTTACCTCATGATCCTAGCAAACATTCACAACTCTTTGATATTGCATAGCTTGTTCTTTCTCACGTTCTTCGAATACAATCTTGCTGTAGAACAAGGTTTTGATATCTTCTCTGGAACAATTAACAAGCCACGTTGGATCTAGAATCTTGATCGTTCTCCATAATCCTCTCATGCCTTGAATCCCAATATCTCAACTCTTTGCTTTGAAATATCCAAGTGTTCTTCGAATCGTAACACAATAATAGCTTCACATGTAGTTGGATCTATCTGCCACCCCTTGAACAATGGATAGAAGTTTTGCTCAATCGGCATCAACGGCATGTTTCTCATGGCTCTAGGTCGCTTCATTATCAACGTTATGTCTTTTTCCCCTATCTTTTTGTTTTTTTATTCGACGACCTGGAATAAACGGCTTCCAATAGTTAAATCCTTTTACCGCTTCATACTTGATCATCTTCCACAACAACTGATCAATGAACTCCATCTGATATGTAACATTCACAGTCTGAACAGCTCCTCAACATCCCAATATGGTAAAGTCTTGAAATCAGCAAGATACTTGAAGTATTGCACTCCAAATTCCCTTTTGATTGCATAAACATTCAGCTCTTTAAACCAACACCAACTCAGAATATCCCCCAATGACACGTCTTTGTCTCTGGTAAAGAATGCTAGAGGACGTCGAAACTTACGTTCGCGCGGCATTTCTTTAAACCAGGACTTCTTTCGCTTGAGCTATCTCTTCTTTCGTCATCGGCTTTGGAACTTTACCTTCACAAACTGATTCCTCTATCTTTTCTTTCAACATATCTTCGTTTAGTTGTTTGTACATCTCCTCAAATGTAGAAAAAAAAATTTGTAATAGGACCGACGTACTTCACGTTTGATCTGTTTCATCATCAGAAGACCAATCTTCAACAATCACTCTGTTGTATTCATCAGCTTCAAATCTTCTAACATACTGATAATCATTCGGTTCAAACGTGTTAACATTCAACACATCCTCTTCAAAGTCAAATTCAAAAGTTTCAGCATCAACTTCGATTAACTTGGCCAGATCTTCCTTCGTATAGTTATGCACGTACTCGGCTTCCTCTACATTATGTTCAAGCATCAACATTAAAGGCTTTGTGGGAACTGCAGCAACAGGCTTTGCAAATCTTTCAACATTCGCCATATCAACATCATCTGATGGCCTTGTGTGCCCTGACTCCCCCTGAATCTGATCATCCATCTTGTTAGATTCATCGTCCATTAGAGAAGAAAAATCAACGTCATCAGAAATTTTTCCTTCACTGATTCTAATACCAACTCCTCCCTGATCGTCATCATCAGCAACATTCCAATCTTCATACTCAGAATCATCTTTCTGTTCATCATCATCTGTATCTTCTTTCTCTGCTTCTTCATCGTCCTTATCTTCAGAAGCAACGATAGGATCAGAAGGCTTGACAGATTCGTCAACCTTTGGAATATCAGACTCAGAAGCTATAACAACATCATCAACATGCTTCTCTGCAGCTTCAGATGATTTAGGGGCTTCACCCTCAACACCTTTACCTTTTCCACTTGCAGATAACTCTTTTTCAGATCTTTCCTTAGCTTCCTGACGATCTAGACGATCATATTCATAGATAAAATCAATCCCAAGTGTATTAGATAACACTTTCTGCATCCTGGTGAATCTTCTATCATTTAGAGCTTGGATTGACTTCAAATCAGTAATCTCTGTTTGCAATTTCTCATTTGCGTCTTGCAAACTTACAATTAGGGCTTTGAAATATTCACGCTCATTTTCCAATACCTTTACTTTATTGTCCAACATCTCTTTTTCTACAGAGCTTTGATTCACTTTCTTTATCAACTCTGCTTTTTCTGCTTCATTTTGTTGAACTTTTTCTTCTAACACATTCACACGCTTTTCAAGAAGTTCAACATTTGTATCTGGAAAGAAATCATTCAGATCTTGAAGAGTTATTGGATCATTCTGCATATCACCAAACAGATTAGGCCCTGGAGTTTTTGGTGTTGACTTTGGAGTAGCAGTTTGTGGTGTAGTCTTCTTTGGAGTAGAACTTTCAAAATGTGAAGTCGTTTGAGCAACAGGAGACTAAATAATAGGTACTTCCAATAAACCAAACACAAGATGTTCTTGTGTTGCTCCTAGCCTTTCAGCTTCCGATGAAATGATTACATGAGGTTCTTGTGTGACTCCTGGACGTTCAGTTTCACTTGTAACAACTACAGGAGGTTCTTGTGTAACTTCTCTTTCCTGTGCGCTAGAAGGTTCTTGTTTAACTTCTACGCTTTTCAGTTTACTCTTGTATCGTTTACTAACTGGTTTCTGGGCTTTCTTTTTCTTCTTGCACTTTATCTGTGGAGATCCTGTGGTCTTTGTCGATGACATAGTAGCAGACTTCACTCGCTTAGCTTTTTTCTTTAGGTCTTTCCTCATCAGATTATTTCTCAAGATTCGGATCGAAATCAGCATCAGCCTCTTTGGCTCTTTCTGCCTCAGTCTCTGCTATTGTTCTCTTAGTAATTCTTTCAAGAGAATCATCAGAATCATCATTCTCTGAAGTAGTAGATATCACATAATCTTCCTGAGTCATTTTAACTGTTTCCTGACTCTCAACAACCACTGCTGCACTAGAACCAGCTTCGGCTTGAACATTCTCTGGTTCATCTTCATCAACGAGCATTGTTTCAACTTTCTTTGCAGCTCGTTTCTTTTTTGGCTTATCAACTTCAACCGTTAGGAACCAATCGCTTCCAGCTTTCGGCTTGAAACCTTTAAACCATTCTTTCTCATCATTCAGCTCTTTCTCGTCACCACTACCATCTTTTCTCCATTTATTATCTGACGGCGCAATATAGTTTGAATCTTTGATAGCCCCAAATACTGGTTTAGCAACCGGTGCTGATGCTTGCTTTTGAAACTTTAACAACTTCTTCACCGTTGTATCGTCGAGGTGACTTAGATATAACACATCATTTGGATCACGTGCGATGTTTGTGAATTTCTCATCTATCAGCATTTGCACGAACCTCGGATATAAACATAGTCTTGAATCTTCCATATTTTTTGACCTATGTGTGAAAACCAGCTTAGAGTAGTTTAACGGCTTCTTTAAAATCAGTGCGTTTCCATACAGGCCATGTAATCCTGAACATCGTCTAGGCCTGCTTTGCGATGACTGAAAGTGTGAATAATTGCATGCATCAGGAGCTTGTAGGGGTTTGGCACTTCCCCTTTCTTCAGTGTTGGCTTATTAACACTCCCCTTATAACCCATCCTGTAGAAATATCCTCTCACCATCTTTTCATCCAAGAAAATCGGATCATCTTTATCATTGTTGAACTGTAAGATCCTTCGAATATCTTCCTCTGTAACAATAATCTCTTTGACTTCGTCCCTGACTTGAACAGATGAAATAATAGACTTCTTATCATCGCTGAGCTCTGCGTTCATCCAGAAATGGTATATATGAGATCTGTAAGACACTGTGCGCTCCATAATCGTTCGATCTATAATACAAGAAAAAGTTACAAATTTTTTTTTCAACATTTTCATCAAGTTCGGGCGAACTTGATGAATGTTAAAACATTCTGAATCTGTCAAGTTCGCCCGAACATGTATTACAAACATGTTCATTACTTATTTCATAAGTTCGGGCGAACTTATATTACCAAATTTCAAAACTTAAACACTAAGTTCGGACGAACTTCCAAAACAATTTCATTTCAGTTTTTTTCAAGAAGTTCGGTCGAACTTCTGTTTTGATCATTTTTATTCAGGTTGGTTAACAAGTCCGGTCGAACTTGATAACAAGTTCGGCCGAACTTGTTATCTTCTTCATTCCACAAACCTTCCTTTTATCAATAACAACCAATTTTTTCAAATCAAACACAATTATATGGTCGAATTTAGATGTTTATCATGATTTCAAGTTCAATTGATTCATTAAACCCCTAGATCTATCAAATTTTATTAACTCATATCTAGATTCATCATTTCGGTCCAATTTATGGTTCAAAACTCATATTTATACCTCAGCCATTGAAGATGGTGTGCTAATCACCAAAATCAAATGAAATTTGGGCAGAGTAACGTTTCTAACTTGCCAATTTCGCTCAAATCGCTCAAACACTCAAGTTCGCTCAGAGGGTATTTGGTTGTTGATGAATGAGTTCGGCCGAACTTGCACGGTCTTTATACCATGGCAAGTTAGGGAGAACTTGCTGAGCCCAAGCTAAAAAGCCATCAGAAGTCCGGGCGAACTTAACACATAACAACCAGCCATCATCTGCAAGTTCGGTCGAACTTGCTGTGATAGTTAAACTTGATTCAGTTTATCAAGTTCGGCCGAACTTGCCAAACCAAATTCAAATTTTTTCAATTTTTGCAATTTAACCCCTGAACTTATCAACTTTTACCAGTTATGAAAATCGACTTAGTTGACCAAGTCCAAGTTAATGACCTTGGTTAACTGTTTTTCTGCCGAGTCCAAGTTATTGACCCCGGTTTGACCCCTTACGAACAAACTGTTGATATTTTCAAAATTAAATTTTCAAATTAATGAACTTTTATCGTTTTTGGCTTTTCAGTTTTTACAGATTAGCTCCCAGCCTATTGTCAATGAGATTCCCACCAGTTCTAGCACCTTACCAGACTTCGAAGACCCGTTCTCCAACATTGGTTTGCTGAAAACAATGTAGAAACAAAATCTTCTTGTATTTTTGTATGTTTATGCGAAAACACACTGAAAATCTTTTTTATTTTAATCTGTAAAGCTGATAAACTATGTATAGAACAAAGTAAACTATGTACAAACATATTTACATACATATTCTTCATTTGTTTGCCGTGAAATAGAAGTGTTCATGTTCAGATGATTTAGGGGCTTCACCCTCAACACGTTTACCTTAGGTTTGTATGATTAGTGCCCGAACGATCCGTACAACAGACCTTCAATTGGTATCAGAGCTACGGTTATCACCTACGCTCATGAATTTGGACATTTATGGACATTAGGAGGGGTTTTGGACGTAAAACTTGAAATAAACATACAATCCACGGATGAAAAGTAAAATTGAACGGATAGGATTCTTAGAAAACAATTTTCGACCAGATCTTTGGTGGATTCATCTTGAAATTCGAAGAAATAAGGATTCTAGATTGAAAAATGTGTAAAAAGGCTGATTTGGGGGACCAAGTTCGCCCGAACTTGACCTGTGGAGGTCAAGTTCACCCAAACTTGACAAAGATTTTCATGATTTTTCATCAAGTTCGCCCGAACTTGACTGATTTTCATTGAAATTAAGCATAAGTTCGCCCGAACTTGTCTATTTCATGCAAGTTCGCCCGAACTTGGAAGTGGCCAACCAAGTTCGCCCGAACTTGTCATAAACCGACTAATTTCGGCGGAACTTGTCACATAGTTACCAAGTTCACCCGAACTTGTCATACAAGTTCGCCCGAACTTACTAGGATGCTTAAAAAAAGGCATGGAAAAATTTTGTTGATCGTATTGATGGGATGAGTCCAGGAAAAATTTGGCGATAGAAATTTTTTTCGAGTTTTCGAAGACCGAACCGGGATGTTCGGGGACACCGTCTAGAGCTTCAAAGTACAGATATGGTGATACGGTCACAAAATTTTGAAGATAACGGGAGAGTCATTGATACCGATGCAGAATGTTGATCATTTGGGTGTCGTGACTAGTAATTGGCCTAAATGTTAAATCCGCATTTGTTAAAAACTGAAAATTCTAGATTCCTGGGGGAATTTCAGTGAAAATTTCAGTATGGTCAGAATTTTCAAAAATGAGGGGGAATAAAAAATTTTCAATATTTGAAAATTCCGGCATTTTTTAAATTCGTGACTACTGCAACAGTATCCGAGTGGTTACCAATTGCAGATTATCGGGAAATGCAGAGGATCGAGATTCATCGAGTGATCACAGGAAGTTCCAAGTTTTCAGTTCATGATATAGACTGATGCTTAAGGTTTAGAGTCATGATCTCTGGTGAAGGAACAGTTAGCTGGATTAGCAGTCATTAGTACCAGTGAGTAACTGAGGATGTTCATAACATTCGGTGATGATCTTAGGAATTAGTGACTAGCTCCGAAGACGGATGTTTTCAAAATTACCAAGGAAATCTGATGATAGCCTTTGGTGGCCATTATTTTTAGTCTTCAAGTAGATGAATCATTCTTCTCTTTGGACTAACCGCCGTTGGATGATGATATTTGGTGATTAAGTGGCACTGGTCTGCCGGAGATAGCTATATATCTGTTATTGTGACTGAAGAGGAAGAATGTGATTTTGATCATGGACGAGTGATTCTCAGATTCGAAGTGTTACCAGATGATTTGGTTCCGATGATGATTTACTGATTAAAAAAAATTACCGATTTGCTGATCAGGAGTGATTACAGAAATTGGGATTTCAGATTTTTGCGGGTAAACATTGATTTGAAGTTTACAGGTGTGGTATTTTGAAGTTTCTATCAATTTCCGGTTGAGTTTTGAAGATCGGAAGATCGAGCATGGGAGATATGCGCTAAACTGAACGCGGATGTGGTTAAAGTTGAAATGGGGAAGCTGCATTGATGAGCTTCAAATTGGTGTCTATTCAAGATAATTTGTCGGTCAAGCAAATCAGAGGAGGTTGGAAACTGTGCAACAAATATCTGGACTGAGATTTCAGGGGGAATTAGATGTTGATAATGCAAACCGAATCATCAATTAAGGGGGAATTTGTTGACGCGTTTTGACGACATCGGCAGATACCTTGATTGAAGTTGCAGAATATTCAAACGCGGCTCAAATTTGAAGACCAAGATTCGACAGTAACGAACAAGGGGGAATCTGTTGATGCACTTTGTGTTCGTCACTTGTCGAATAGGCTAGATAGAGCGTGTGTTGAATATTGTATAGGTTAGAATCGAACACACGACCAAAATACAGAGTTTTCAGTGTAAAAGGGAACAAGTTCGCTCGAACTTGACCTGTGGAGGTCAAGTTCGCCCATGATGGTGATGTTGATGTCAAGTTCGGCCGAACTTGACTAGGTTAGGTTCGCCCGAACTTAGATGCTTACCAGCGAACTTCTCATCCTATAAAAGGTGGTGTGTGTTTTTGTCATTTGAGTTTTTGCCATCCCTACAGGGAGGTGCTGCCGGATTCTCTCCAGGAACTCTGGCAGCTGGACTTATAAAGATGTATACTCTTTCGGTATGAATGAAGACTTTCGCTGCATTCTACTTCTACTCCTTTCTGTAATAACATTCTACCGAATCGGTTTACATTTACGCATTAACTTCCATCTAGAACCGCCTGATCACTGACCTTCAATCAGTTTAGGTGTTTATTGCGAAAGTATTATAGAATTTGACGGATGATAAGAATATGATCTTGGCATCACTTCGCCTGGAACAACCACAGTATTCTCTTGATTTGTGATATGATGATCTACCACTACTTCAACTTCAGGAGCACTACTCGGGCTTGCAGATTCATTCAATAAACTTTTAATGTGCTCAGCTTCTTCATCTGAAGAAGATTCTCCATCGGCATCGAATGTTGGAGCCTCATCCGAGTCGGAACTTTGTGGTTCAGAAAGATTAGGATTCACATTATTATTGACCGGTTCTGTAGTCGGTGTCACTTGATTTGTTTGAATTCCTTAACCACTGCTATTACTTGAACTAGCATCAGAAGAGATGATCCCAACGTGGGTTGATTAACCACAATCGGTCTGACGATTTGCTCTTTATTTGCTAATTGATGAAGATAATATTACGCTGCAATTTCTTCATCGGATGGTTCTTTAGGCAAATCAAATGATTTCCACAAGTCTTGATAGTTGAATAACCATGCATCACCTTTTCTCTGAATAGGATCTGTATAGTTAAAACAATCAACATGCTGCGCTTCAATGACTCTACTCAATGAAGGAACGTAAACTTTTCTTAATGGACTTGCATATCCGACAAAGAAACCTTCGATTGATTTAGCTCCAAATTTGCCATCTTGATCAATTACAGTACATGGCGCTCTAAATGGTTCTAAGAACTTCAAATTCGGTTTCCGTCGGTTGATCATCTCAAAACAGGTCTTCTTTGTTGGTTTTACTGTTAAGACTCTGTTGAGTGTGTAACAAGCCATTGCAACTGCTTCACTCCAGAAGCTGACTGGAAGCTTTGAGTCTACAAGCATGGTTCTTGCAGTTTCGATTAGCGTCCTATGCTTCCGTTCAGCGACACCGTTTTGTTGCGGAGTGTAGGGTGCACTAAACTCGTGCAAAATCCCTTTAGCATTGCAGAATTCCTTCATTTTGGTGTTTTCGAACTCAGTACCGTTGTCGCTTCTAATGCGTCTCACCGGAAGATGGTACAGGTTCTCAAGTTTCTTGAAAAGAATCACCAAATTTTCAAACGTCTCATCTTTTGATTCTTGGAAGAATACCCACGAGTATCGGGAATAATCGTTGTAACCACCAAGCAGTAGAGATCTCCAGAGATGCTTCGGACATTCACTGGACCAAAGAGATCCATATGAAGTCTTTTGAGAGGCAAATTTATCGAATTGAGAATCTTTCTCGGTTGAGATTTCTTGATCTGCTTTCCCTTTTTACACTCGAGGAAATTATCTGACATATGAAAACTTTTCAGATTCACACCTTCAACCAAATCGTTATGCACCAAATGATTCATCTTTCTCAGGTGAATGTGGCCCATCTTTCTATGCCATAAGATTGACTCCTTCTCAGTAGCTTTCGAAACAAAACACTGTGCCATTTTTGAAGAAGTAGTAGCATTTCCCATTCAAGAACATACAAATCATTCTCTCTTGGTGCCGCATGAGTATCCATTCGTCTGGTATTTTGAAACCCGGTTTGATTATCATGCATTCTTTATCGTTGAAGTGGACGGTAAACTTTTTATCACAAATTTGAGAAATACTCAGAAGGTTGTTCTCAAGCTCCGCAATGTAGTTCACTTGATCAAATGAAACAACTCTGTTTGAGAGCTTTCCCTCGGCGACAATCCTTCCACCTTGGTTTCTAGCAAATCCAACAAGAGTGCTTTCATTCCCGTCATATGTCTGGAAGCTCCACTATCCAGAATCCACTTGGAAAGTACGGATCTCTGGAGCCCCGGCTACATTTCAATAATTAGTTAAACAGCGCGACCCAAGCCTTCTTGGTCTTGGGTTGAATTGGATAACCATCATCGTAATCAAATTCACACTCGTCAGCATAATCAAACTCATATTCATCATCTGGATTTTCTTCGATGTTTATGTTTGAAAACTTCACATTCTTTTTATCTTTCAAACTGTTACCACTTGTAATTTTGACATTTTCAGACTTGATTTCAGATTTTGATTCTTTCATGCTATCACTAGTCTTAACAGGCTCAGACTTAGTGATTTCAGATGTTGTTGACCTTTTCTTAGCAACCCAAGCCTGTGATTTGATATTAGCCTTTTTGATATAAAACTTTGTATCGTTTGCTTCTGAAGATTATCCTTTTTTGAACGTTGAATTTTCGAATTTCTTTTCAAAAATTTGTTTCATTTCTTCTTTATCAACATTTCTTTTTAAGATTCTAATTTGCCCAACCTCTGGTTGCTTTGGTTTTTCAATATCTGAACTTTCTTTCCTTCGAAGATAAGTCGTTTAGATTTCGGACAATTCCGTGCAATATGACCAACTTCTTTGCACTTGAAGCAAATCCGATTATCATGTGAATGTCCACTAGTGGATTTTACACCACTTGTGGCTTTTGCCTTATCTCAAAGTTCTTTCTGTTTCTTAAACTCGTCATTTGATTGCTTCGCAATCAAACTCTCCTCGTGAACCGTGCTTGTCCCATAAACAAATTTCATGTTTTTATCTTTGTACTCTTGAAATGGTGACTTTTTCTTAACCAGTTCTTCTTCCTCATCTAGACCCAACCCAGCTCTCCGGTTTTCAGGATGATCACCACCCTTTCTCCGGTAGTTGTTATAATTTCTTTTGGGTTTAGAATAGAATTTCTTTTCATTATTCTCCAGGTCTTCTAATGTGACTTCAACTAGTTTAAACAGTTTATCCAATTGACCTTCTTTGATGTTCCGAATCGGAAAACTGTCATCAAAGTATAATCTATCAGATTCCTTAACCTTGTACATGACAACGTTAGGATCATCACATAGATCATCTTCCGATTATGTCTCGTCCTCTTCAGAATTTGTGTCAGAACTGTTCAAACTCGAGGTGGCGCTATCAAAGCTACCATCATCAGAATCGTTCAGAACATTTTAAACCACCTTTTTCACTACCGCATTATCATCTTCTGATTTAGTATAGACTACATCAATATTCTCTGGAAACTCATTTTTCTTTTCAGATAACAACTCAATGTTGAGTGCCTTATCCATCAGATAACAACTCAAGGTGGAGGAACATTGTTGTATTCTTTACCAATTTTCTTTTTAGGTTTTTCTTCCGATGAAATTGTGGGAAGAATGTGATCAATGACATATGCGTTAGTTGAATAACTTCTTAAAAGTTGTTGAACACGTTCTGTTTCAATTTTTATGTCCTGGAGTTGTTGTTGGTTTCAGCAATGGTGTTGATATAAATATTTATTGCTTTTTGTTTATCCATTACTATACCTTTCAACATCCTTATGGTATCATGTTGTTCAGTATTATTTCTATCAAGCCTGCCATAATCATCTTTCATTTTGTCATACGCTTCCTTCATTGTACGACAATCATATTTGAAATGTTCGTTATGTACATTGAGTTTAGCGATGATTTATGATTTTTCGGCGCATTTAGCACATGGCTCGGTACATTTTGTGCAAGGTTTTACAACCTCCACAACTTGCACTCTGACAACTTCCTTTACCTCTGGACCTACCTTAGTTAGATTTGCCATCAAAGCTTTATTAGCAATGTCCTTGAGGTTTTCAGCATTCATTTCTTGAGTAACATCAATAACTTCTTCAGCAATAGATTTCTCCTCGGCAATTTTCTCCTGAGAACTTCCATCAAAGTGACCTGCAAAACTATCACATGAGTTAGGAGATAAAATGCCTTGATTCTGCATGTGAATATACTCCTCTTCTTCCTGTTGTTGTTGCAGATACTATTCCAGTAAGATATTCTCTAGAGCTGCTGCTTCTTCGGCATATGTATCTTCAACAATTTCAGCCATCAATGGAACTCTGGTCTTCTTACCGATATAAGAATTCCAATCGAAGCCATCATCCTCGTTCGAAGCAACCATTGCTTTATCAGTGTTACTGCTGTTTGGCTTTTCTTGAATCTCAACTTGTGTCTTCTTTGGGAAAGGCTTGTATTGAAGAGATTTCTTGTAATACTCGTTGCCTCCACCAAACGGACTTTGATTGCCCGTGGCTTCAGAATTTTTGCATTCTCTCTTAAAATGCCCTTTCTGTCGGCATCTGAAACAAGTGACCTTCGATTTGTCGAACCCTAGCTTGTTGCTTGAATTTCCGATATCTCGGCTAGTGAGTGCAACAAACTTTGTCACTCTTTGAATGATAGAGGCTAGTGACCACTTGATATCCATCAGCTCAAGCTCTTCTTCGTCCACCTGATCGTAGTCTTCGGCGGTCATCTCAGGATTGTCGATCTTTCCAGCTACAAGACTCTCATACGATTCTAAAACTGTGGCAAGAAGTGACATGTGTTGTTTTGCAACTTGCTCAGAAACAACATTGTTTAGATTCACAGCAATGTTACACTTGTTCACGTTCGGATCAGAATTCATTTGTTGATTCTGATTTGCTTGACTCTGATAAAAAGCATTTGACCCTGTGCTAGAGAACGAAGAGCTTTGTGGACTTTGATCATATTGTGGATATGATTGGTTCTTGTTCTGTGGAGAAGAATTCATGTTTGCACTAAATGCTCCCTGAATCTTTGGACTTACAATGTTGTTTGCATTCCTGTTTTGTAATACAGACCAACATCTTGAACAACATTCGCATTTTTAGATTTTGCGATCTTTAGAAGTTCCATTTCATGGCCTTCGAGTTTGTCGATAAATGTAGACAACTTGAAAAATTCCCAATTAGCACTTTCTTTCAGAACCATCAGGTAAGTAGTCCACTCTCCGACAGGTAATGCATCTGCAAGCTTGTCGATGTATTCTTGTTCCGTCTTCTCAAGACCATGTCTTCTCATTTGGACTTTTCGATGACAGAAACGCTTAATCATCTGCTTCATAGTCTCGCCCTTCAACATGTTGAAAATATCAAACTCCTTCATGAGAGAGCTTTCTTACTCTTGATCATCTCTGCACTTCCTTGGTATTTCTTTTGCAGCGATATCCAGAGTTCTCTCGCAGTCGTGTAATCTGGCAACAAGACCATAATATCTTCTTTAACAGATTGTTGAATGAGGCTTATCATCTTTTTCTCAGCAATGTACTCGTCTTTCTGTATTGTGGTGTACTTGTACTTCTATAGTACTTGCTGATGTTCGTCCAATGGAACAATGTAACCTCTCTCAATCGACACCCAGCCTTGGAAATGCATGGCTTGAACCCAATATGTAAACTTCTCCTTCCATCCTTCTTACTCGTCCATGCTCATTAGCGTTGGTGGTTTAACGGTCGTGCCCATCTCGTTGTCAAGATTGACTTGTTGAATCACGTTGCCATTTGATGAACCCGCCGCAGTCATATATGCTCTTTGTAGGTCATCCATCGCGAATAATGAGACGTGTACACTGAAAACACTTCAAAACTTTTGAAAAAAATTAGCTTTACTACAAGTTCGATCGAACTTGTAGTGAAATGAAGAATTCTTTGATTTTATCACAAGTTCGGTCGAACTTGTGATTAGTTTTGAAAATTTCTTTTGATTGAACTTCGGTCGAACTTGAAATTGATAATTATGAGAAAAATATGCAAGTACGGGCGAACTTAACAAGTTATCTTGAATTTTTTATCAAGTTCGTCGAACTTGAAAAAAACTCTATGAAATTTTAGTAAGTTCGAGCGAACTTAGCAACAATTCCTTGAAAAACACCTCAAGTTCGAGCGAACTTTGTAAAAACTCACTGAAAAGGTGATTTTTTACCTCAAGTTTGATCGAACATGGCTAACAAGTTCGATGGAGAGGGTTTTGAAAAACATGATTTTTGCACAATTTTGTCAATAATTCGTTTGATTTTGGTCTCCAATCTTTCAAGGGTTTATCTATGTTGTATTTTACATGATATATTCAAAATTGAAAAGATTTTGACCGTGAATTCTTCATAAGAAAAATAGAAGACTGGAGATGAAATAGAAGTGTCCTTGTGTTGATTACTATCAAATCAGGCTGTTCTAGCTCTAATACCACTTGTACGACCGATCCTGGATGCTAAGGAACCTAAATTTGATATCTAACGTTCATAATAGCGGAAATATTACGACGTGTTTACCAAAGACAAGAATTAATCAGTTAATAGTCAATTTTATTGATGTAACAGTCAAGAATCCAGATTGACAGAGCTTTGCCTCCAAAATGCCAAAGTTACAAATGAGAGAGGCTAGCTAGCTATTTATAGATCTACAAGTTCGCCACAGAGGGAAGACTAAGTTCGCCTGAACTTGCCTTAGCAAGTTCGGCCGAACTTGACTCAACATGTAGCTCATGGGCAAACTTGACTAAACATTACATAAATACTTCATATTGCTAGCCTATTCAACTCTATTCTATACAGACTCGATATAAGACTAAGACATAGACATTATGCACCAACAGACTCCCCTTGGATATCGTCTTTAGTCTTGTATCTGTCTTCAAAACTCTGTCTTCATAATAAACATTAACGCACACGACCGAAGAAGTTCTTGTAAGGCTTCTTTCGTCGTTCTTGTTTAGGATCCGGTGTCCGGTCTGTAAGAGGCACTTTGTTCATAAACTGAATTCTTCTAATACTTTCCTTTCTACCTTTCTCATGAATAGCTTCAAGACGCTTCTCCTCCTTTAGAAACTCAACCCGTTCCAGATCTCTCCAGCTTGTCTGCCACATCTTTCCTGAATTTACCTCATGCGCATAGCAAACATTCACAACTCTTTGATATTGCATAGCTTGTTCTTTCTCACGTTCTTCGAATACAATCTTGCTGTAGAACAAGGTTTTGATATCTTCTCTGGAACAATTAACAAGGCACATTGGATCTAGAATCCTGATCGTTCTCCGTAATCCTCTCATGCCTTGAAATCCCAATATCTCAACTCTTTCCTTCGAAATATCCAAGTGTTCTTCGAATCGTAACACAATAACAGCTTCACAGGTAGTGGGATCTATCTGCCACCACTTGAACAATGGATAGAAGTTTTGCTCAATCGGCATCAACGGCATGTTTCTCATGGCTCTAGGTCGCTTCATTATCAACATTATGTCTTTTTCCCCTATCTTTTTGTTTGTTTTGATTCGGTGACCTAGAATAAACGGCTTCCAATAGTTAAATCCTTTTACCGCTTCATACTTGATCATCTTCCACAACAACTGATCAATGAACTTCATCTGATATGTAACATTTACAGTCTAAACCAGCTCCTCAACATCCCAATATGGTGAGGTCTTGAAATCAGCAAGATACTTGAAGTATTGCACTCCAAATTCCCTTTTGATTGCATAAACATTCAGCTCTTTAAACCAACCTAACTCAGAATATCCCCAATGGCACGTCTTTGTCTTTGGGAAAGAATGCTAGAGGATGTCGAAACTTACGTTCGCGGGTGTTTCTTTAAACCAGGACTTCTTCGCTTGAGCTACCTCTTCTTTCGTCATCGGCTTTGGAACTTTACTTTCACGAACTGATTCCTCTATCTTATCTTTCAACATATCTTCGTCTAGTTGCTTGTACATCTCCTCAAATGTAGGAAAACTATCTGTATAAGGACCGACGTACTTCGCAGTTTGATATGTTTCATCATCAGAAGACCAATCTTCAACAATCACTCTGTTGTATTCATCAGCTTCAAATCTTCTAACATACTGATAATCATTCGGTTCAAACGTGTTAACATTCAACACATCCTCTTCAAAGTTAAATTCAAAAGTTTCAGCATCAACTTCGATTAACTTGGCCAGATCTTCCTTCGTATAGTTATGCACGTACTCGCCTTCCTCTACATTATGTTCAAGCATCAACATTAAAGGCTTTGTGTGAACTGCAGCAACAGGCTTTGCAAATCTTTCAACATTCGCCATATCAACATCATCTGATGGCCTTGTCTGCCCTGACTCCCCCTGAATCTGATCATCCATCTTATTAGATTCATCATCCATTAGAGAAGAAAAATCAACGTCTTTAGAAATTTTTCTTTCACTGATTCTAATACCAACTCTTCCCTGATCGTCATCATCATCATCATCATCAGCAACATTTCAATCTTCATACTTAGAATTATCTTTCTGTTCATCATCATCTGTATCTTCTTTCTCTGCTTCTTCATCGTCCTTATCTTCAGAAGCAACAATAGGATCAGAAGGCTTGACAGATTCGTCAACCTTTGGAATATCAGACTCAGAAGCTATAACAACATAATCAACAGGCTTCTCTGCAGTTCAGATGATTTAGGGGCTTCACCCTCAACACCTTAACCTTTTCCACTTGCAGATAACTCTTTTTCATATCTTTCCTTAGCTTCATGACGATCCAGACGATCATATTCAGAGATAAAATCAATCCCAAGTGTATTAGATAACACTTTCTGCATCCTGGTGAATCTTCGATCATTTAAAGCTTAGATTGACTTCAAATCAGCAATCTCTGTTTGCAATTTCTCATTTGCGTCTTGCAAACTTTCAATTAGGGCTTTGAAATATTCATGCTCATTTTCCAATACCTTTACTTTATCGTCCAACATCTCTTTTTCTACAGAGCTTTGATTCACTTTCTTTATCAACTCTGCTTTTTTTGCTTCATTTTGTTGAACTTTTTCTTCTAACACCTTCACACGCTTTTCAAGAAGTTCAACATTTGTTTCTGGAAAGAAATCATTCAGATCTTGAAGACTTATTGGATCATTCTGCATATCACCAAACAGATTAGGCCCTGGAGTTTTTGGTGTTGACTTTGGAGTAGCAGTTTGTGGTGTAGTCTTCTTTGGATTTGAGCTTTCTGGTATCTCTAGTACTTATCTACTCCACTTGCTCTTAATAACGTGATTTGCATTGACGAAACTGGAACCAAAGTTGATGAGACGCTCTACAGATTAATGATAGGATCGCTGATGTATCTGACGGCATCGCGCCCAGATATCATGTATCCTACCTGCCTATGCGCCAGATATTAGTCAAGCCCGAGAATTTCACACATGCAGATCGTGAAGCGAATCATCAGATACCTGAAGGGATGCCCAAGCACCGGCTTGTGGTACCCGAAGAATGATAATTTCGATCTTGCAGGATACGCTGATTCTGATTTTGGTGTAGATAAGTTTAATTCAAAATCGACTACAGCGGGATGCCAGTTCTTCGAAACAAGAATGATAACCTGGCAGTGTAAGAAACATACTACAGTCGCTCTCTCTATCTGTGAAGCTAAGTATATCTCGGCCTCCAGCTGTTGTTCATAGATTCTGTGGATACAACAGCAGATTAGAGACTATGGTCTGTAATTTCTCGACACTCCGCTGTATGTTGATAATAAGGCAGCCATTGATATAACTGAAAATCCAGTTCATCACTCACGCACAAAACACATTGAAATTCGTTATCATTTCATTCGTGGCTGTTACGAAAAGAAATTGGTGCGAATAGAAAAAACCCACACTGATGAACAAAAGGCTGATTTTTATACCAAATCATTTTCTTTATCACGGTTTAAATACTTGTTGAGAATTAGTGGTATGAAAAATTTGCTGACAGGTACGGACACTGAGGTTGAATACGGATCGGACGACGAGTTCGCATGATCCACATTGGTTTGTCTATATCTTTCTAGTTTAGAATTTTATTAAAAACTAAATTACAAAAAGATGTTTTTGATTTTAGGGGGAGAAATGTTAGAGAAAATACAAAAACATTTAAAAATTTTAAAATCCAAAAACATTTGAAAAATGCGAAAAGTACAAAAACATTGAAAAAGACAAAAAGAACTCAGTGTCACAAAAATGAAATGACAAGACCCCTATTTACATTGTCAAGTTCGCTGCTGGGAGTGCAAGTTCGGGCGAACTTACTTAGTCAAGTTCGGCCGAACTTGACTTCAACCTTACAATTACAAGCGAACTTGACTATTAATCATACATAAAATATGGCATTTCGCTCCTAAATACTGACTCGATACTATACGATGACGTAGGCAACAGACATATGCATCAACAGACTCCCCCTTGGATGTTGTCTTAGTCATCATTCTTCAATTAAGTTCCTGAGTCTTTAATGTTCTCTTGATCTTTATATCTTGAATAACTTTAACATCCATGCTCCCCCTTGCTTTGAGCTTTCTGGTATCTTTAATCAACGTGTTTATCTAGCTCCCCCTCAAATGATGCTTCGAATCTCTAAGATTTAACGATTAAGAACAATAACACGTATCCACACACAAATAGTTTCTTAACAGTCTCGTTGGTCCGGCTCACATTCAACATTATTAGGTTTCCATGGAAGATATGAGAAAAATATCTTTTTGGATTTTTAATATTGAATGCAGAAATGTAAACATACTAAAATGTAATATTTACAATTTGTAGTTTTGTGAGAAAACGTGCTAGAGGATCATATCGGTTTTTGAGACATATCACCAGTACCGTTGACCTTTTAATGACTTTAAGTTTTAAACTTGTTTACCTAGATTGTCGATATGTTTGTCCACGTAAACTTTAACACATTTATCAATTGTTCCAAGATATGTTAGTTAGAATTATGAAACTTGACTTAACTGCGGTTTCCACTTCTTGAATATACTCCCGTATCAAGATTCCCTAGATTTCATCTTACAGGTGAATATAGCGTAATTGATATCTTTATCTGGGTTAGTGTGAGACCTTGAGAGCTCAGGTTAGTACTACCATACAGACAAAGAGATGAAGGCTCGACTTTAAGGTGTGTTCCATTTAAGGAATCTTTTCAGCACTGCAAATGATTAGATCTTTTGATACTTTTCAAGATTTCATGCAGTTTAGGGGTTTATTGCGAAAGTATTATAGAAGGTCTAGGCTATTGCTTCCGCAAAATCAGAAGAACTTGTATAATACCCCAGATATCAACTATCTATAAAGACCTCGTATCTCAGAATCAGGCAATCTCTCAAACGAAATTTCAGAGTACTAAGTCCATATATCCAAGATATGTTAATCCACAAGTTTAAGCGGTTGTAAAATTAAGTTTATATTCCTGAAACAATTTACTGAACGTGTAAAGCCTATCGACACAATAAGACTTGTTTATACGTTTTAAACTCTACAAATATTTAGCGTACTGTGATAGTCCACTGATGTACTATCATTTCCTTTTTTCGCACAAGTAATCTCATTTTTCAATGTTTTTTGACATTATTGAGATTTTCTATTGTTTTTGGAAACATTTTAAAATGATGTTTTTCAATTTTACATAAATAGTTTTTTACAATTTTTAAATTTTTTTCTCCCCCTAAAATTGAAAACTCTTATTATAATACAAAAATAAGAATCTTCCATTTTAACCGTTTAACGACTTTTTACGAATGTGAACACGAGACTACCATTTTGTTTGTGTGGAATATCACTTCTGTCTCTTGTCTCTCTGTATAAACAACCACTGCTTCTGAAATGACCTTTGGCTTGAAGCTTGGTTATCCTGCACATTCAAACAAACTTTAATCAGTTTTGAATTGGAACCCAATCCATTCTGGATTTAGGTTTACCAAAATCATTAACATCTCAAGTAAACAAACATTCACACTCTTTTTGATATTCAAACAGTTTGATAGAAACTTTATTTGAAAATTTTACTTTCTTTTATTTTTTAACTGTTTGAATTATCAAATATTTCTCCACTGCTCTCTCTTTTGTCCTCAGAATTGTATATGATAAATTCGTTTTACTTGACTGTGAGTAAAATGATTCATTAGAACTTTTATCTGATTTTTTAGACGTATCCGAGGAGAAATCTTTTCCAAATACTCTCTAACTTTTTTCCTCTTTTTTCTCAATCTGTCTTTTTGTCCTTGTGATAACATGACTTTTTGTTCTTTGGGCTTCTCTACAGTTTTCTTCTCCTCTGGTCTTTTCTCCCCCTGAGATTTAACCGATCTTCTTTTCAGATTATTCGGACAATCCCTGGAAATATGACCTTTGATTTGACATTTATAGCATCTTCTCGTATCAAATCTCTTTTTCAGGCAGTTAACAGCAATGTGTCCACCAAATCCACAGTTGTAACACACTCTATTATCGTACCAATCTCTCCATTCAGACCAAACACCCATATCAGACATTGATTTGACATGTAATAGTCATCTTTTCTGCTTCTTCTGTAAAATTGATTTGACTTTGAAGCACTGTAGTCCGACCTGCACCACTTATTCTCAATTTTTTGTGAGTTTATATAATGATTGGATGACCGTACCGATGAACTTTTAATTTTGTTTTGAAAATTTATAGAATTTTGTTTTTCATGTTGTTTTTGTTCTCCATTCTACTTAGAAGGTTTTTGGGTTGAGCATTTCCCCTTTTCAGCAGATTGTAGAACAATTTCTTGAAAATTTTCTTTTAGTTTCAAAAATATTTCCTTTTTATCATTTTCATCATTGGTATTATCAACACAATCCTCAATTATGGCATCGTCATAATTTGTGACATTGTCACTGATTGGAATTTTCTTTTTATTATCATTGATCGGTTTTAGACATATATGTTCTAACTTAAATGAGGAAGTCACAAATCCTTTCAATAATTTTGCTGAATTAGCAGCTTTATTTATAGCAATCTCAACTTCTTTTTCAAGTTGAGATATTTTCTCAATATGAGAATTTATTTCTATTTGATTTTCTATATTTAATTTTTCAAAAACAATTTTATCATTTTTAAACATTTTTATTTCATTTTGAAAATCTACTACCATTTGTAATTTTTCATTTTCTAAAATTTTTATTTTGTTTTCAAAATTCTTTTCATTTTCTTTTAATTTTTTATTTTCTAATGTCAAACTCTTAATCTCATTCAAGAGTTTGGCATGCTCTGCCTGATAATTGTCTACTTCATAGACCGAGCAGACTGATTAGAACTTGAAGACTCATTTATGGATATACTTGAAACTAGAGCTTCACAGTTCTTAACCACTACACTCTGTGGAAACTTATCTTCAGAGATGTCCATAATTCTTTCATAGTCTTGTATTCTGGTAAAAGTATCAGGATGTCTTCCTTAACCGATTGCTGGATAAGACTAATCATTTTCTTTTCACAAAAAAAATCATCTTTCTGTTGAGTAGAATATTTGCACTTCTCCAGAATTTTCTGATTCTCATCTCTAGGAACGACATAACCTGTCTCAATCGCGACCCAACTGCGGAAATGCATAGCTTGGACCCAGCTCTCAAATTTTCCTTTCCAATTGCCGGCTTCACAGTCCCCATTTCGTTTTCCAAAGTAATCCGTCGTTCAAAACACTTGAAAAATGATTAGCAAATAGACAATTTTAGTAAAAATTTGACTTTTTAACCGACAATATTAACGTATCGGTTTGCTAAAAACGTTTAAAATTTTTCGAAAAACTGTTTTTACCATATTATAGCTTTAAACATTAAGAAAAGTTCGGGCGAACTTGTAATAGCTTGTTCGAGCGAACTTATATGAATTTTCAAGAAATAGCACGTTCGGGCGAACTTGTATAGACTTTCAACAAATTTTTATCAATTTCGGGCGAACTTGACTAAAAATGATGGAAAAAACAGTCAAGTTCGAGCGAACTTGAGTAAAAACCTTGAAAAATCAGTCAAGTTTGGGCGAACTTGATGAAAAATTTGAGTTTTTCAATCAAGTTCGAGCGAACTTTATGTTAAGCTCGAGCGAAGTTGTGATTTCAAACATGGTTTTTTGAATTTTTCGGCATGAATTCGTTTGTTTTAAGCTCTGATCTTTTCAAGGGTTTATCTAATATGGATTTTACGTATTATACTTGAAAATCAGTTCATTTTGTCCATGAATTGTCCAAGAAAAGTTAAAAATAGAAGAAATGAGTAGAAGATGAGATGTTCTATGTCCAATGTCTTCAAATTAGGGCAATCCTGCTCTGATACCACTTGTAGGACCGATCCTCGATGCTAAGGAACCTAAATTTGATATCTTACGTTCATAATAGCGGAAATATTACGACGTGTTTACCAAAGACAAGAATTAATCAGTTAATAGTCAATTTTATTGATGTAATAGTCAAGAATCCAAATTGACAGAGCTTCGCCTCAGAGATGCCAAAGTTACAAATGAGAGAGGCTAGCTAGCTATTTATAGATCTACAAGTTCGCTAGAGGGAAGACTAAGTTTGCCCGAACTTGACTCAACATGTAGTTCATGGGCGAACTTGACTAAACATTACATAAATACTTCATATTGCTAGCCTATTCAACTCTATTCTATACAGACTCGATATAAGACTAAGACGTAGACATTATGCACCAACACATCTGCCGAAGATGCAGCAGCTATGGAGAATGCTCTACTGGAACAGTATTTGCAACAACAGGAAGAAGAGGAGATGTTTCTTCACATGAAGACACAGGGCATTTTAACTCCTAATTCAACTTCTAGTTTTGCAAGATTTTGAAAGAACTTCTCAGGAGCAAGTGGTTGAGGAGAAATCGATTGATGAAGAAATCATTGATGTTGCTCATAAAGTGAATGCTGAAAACCTCACAGACATTGGCAATAAAGTAATGATGGCGAATCTAACCAAGATAGGTCCAGAGGTAAAGATCATCGAAAAGGAAGTTGTCAAAGTACAAGTTGTGGAGGTTAAGAAACCTTGCACAAAATGTACCGAGCCAGTTGCTAAACGTGCTGAAAAATTACAAATCATCGCTGAACTCAATGTACATAATGAACATTTCAGATATGATTATTGTACAATGAAGGAAGCGTATGACAAAATGAAAGATGATTATGGCAGGCTCGACAGAAATAATATTAAACAACACGATACTGTGAGGATGCTAAAAGGGACGGTAATGGATAAACAAAAAGCAATAAACATTTACATTAACACCATTGCCGAAACTAAACAACCACTCCAGGACATGAAAATTGAAATAGAACGTGTTCAACAACTTTTAAGAAGATATACGAGTAACGCTTATGTCATTGATCATATTCTTCCCACGATCTCGTCGGAAGAAAATGATAAAAGGTCTAAAGATAAAAATGGTAAAGAATACAGCAACGTTCCTCCACCCCTATGCGAGAAGTATTGTCGCAAAACTGATGATGGGATGGAAAAGGCACTCAACATTGAGTTGTTATCTGAAAAGAAAAATGAGTTGCCGGAGAACATTGATGTAGTCTATACTTAACTAGATGATGACAATAATGCGGTGGTTAAGAATGTGGTTGAAAATTTTCTGAATGATTCTGATAATGGTAGCTTTGAGAGCGCCACCTCGAGTTTGAATAGTTCTGACACAAACTCCGAAGATGACGATACATCATTGGAAGATGATCTATGTGATGATCCTAACGTTGTCATGTACCAGGTATACTTTGATGACAGTTTTCCGATTCGAAATGTTAAAGAGGATCAATTGGATAAACTGTTCAAATTGGTTGAAGTTTCATCAGAAGACCTAGAGAAAAATGAAAGGAAATTCTTTTCTAAACCCAAGAGAAATTACAATAACTACCGGAGAAATGGTAGGGATCATCCGGAAAATCGGAGAGCTGGGCTGGGTTTAGATGTGGATGAAGAACCGGTTAAGAAAATATCACCATTTCAGGAGTACAAAGATAAAAACATGAAATTCGTTTATGGGACAAACACGGTTCAGGAGGAGAGTTTGATTGGGAAGCAATCAAACGACGAGTTTAAGAAACCGAAAGAACTTCGAGATAAGGTGAAAGCCACAAGTGGTGTAAAATCCACTAGTGGACATTCACATGATAATCGGACTTGCTTTAAGTGCAACGAAGTTGGTTATATTGCACGAAAGTGTCCGAAATCAAAGCCGGCCTATCTTCGAAGAAAAGAAAGTTCAGATGTTGTAAAATCAAAGCAACCAAAGTTTGTAAAACCTGTAACGATTTTGAAAAGAAATGAATTAAAACCTGAAGTTGAACCTAAAACTGAAAAGAAATTTGAAAACTTAACTTTCAAAAAAGGTGAAACTTCTAGCGCAAACGAAAACAAGTTTTACATCAAAAAGGCAAACATTAAATCACAAGCCTGGATTGCTAAGAAAAAGACAATAGCATCTGAGGTTATCAAGTCCGAGCTTGTAATTGTTTTAAGCTGTGATCTTTTTAAGAGTTTTACTATTATGGATTTTACGTATTATACTTGAAAATCAGTCCATTTTGTCCGTGAATTGTCCAAGAAAAGTTAAAAATAGAAGAAATGAGTAGAAAATGAGATAATTTCAGTCCAATGTTTTCAAATTAGGCCAATCCTGCTCTGATACCACTTGTAGTTTTTACAGTTTCGGGTTTGGTCTCAGAGTTTGATTCTTTCTTGTTATCAGTTTGAAAAAACCATGTTTGAATACGCATGTTCGCTCGAACTTGATATCAGGTTCGCCGAACTTGACTGAAAAATTCACAATTTTTCATCAAGTTCGCCCGAACTTGATTGATTTTTCAAGATTTTAGGTTAAGTTCGCTCGAACTTACTTACTTTTCAATCAAATTTTATCAAGTTCGCCCGAACTTGATTAAAATTTGTTGAAAATCTAGTACAAGTTCGCCTGAACTTGCTTGTTTCTCTTGAAATTAATACAAGTTCGCCCGAACTTGCTTGTTTCTTTTGAAACTTATACAAGTTCGCCCGAACTTGTTAAATCTGATTGTTTGTTAGCACAAATTCGCCCGAACTTGTGTCACAAGCTATTACAAGTTCGCCCAAACTTGTCTAAGGCATGAAAATCCCGAAAAACGTCTCGGACATTATATATCGTTAGATTCGTATTAACGAGACGAGTTTAAAGCTCTAATCTGGTAAAAACAGTTTTCTGAAAAATTTCAAAACGTTTTTAGCAAACCGATACATTAATATTGTCGGTCAAAAAATCAATTTTTTACTAAAATTGTCTGTTTGCTAATCATTTTTCAAGTGTTTTGAACGACATATTAGTTTGGAAAACGAAATGGGGTCCGTGAAGCCACCAATGTTGAGGAGTATAGATGAGTATGAAGCCTGGAATGAAAAATTTGAGGACTGGGTACAAGCAAATCACCTCTATGGTTGGGTTGCGATTCAAACTGGATTTAAATGGCCAGTTGATGAACGTGGAGCTGAGCTTTCAGCTTCAAAGTTTACAACTCAATTGAATGCTGCATATTCCCATGAAAAGAAGATCCTAACCTCGTTACAACAATCGATAAAAGAAGATATCTTGGTTTTGTTAACAGAGTACAAAACTGCATAGGATTTGTGGAAATCTCTAGGCGCTAAATATTTGGAAAATGTTGAGATGATTAAGAACAAGAAGGTGCTAATCAAGAAGAAGTCTGATCGTATTAGTGATCAAGGAAATGGTCGGGAAGCACAAAATTCAAATGTTCAGTTGAAGGGAGAAGGGAGTATAATGGCAAAGAACTGTGAAAGAAACGAGTCTTCAAATTCTAAACCAGTTTGCCAAGGACTTGATGTAGATCTGAACGATTATCTGGCAGATAATGCCAAACTCTTGAATGATTTGAAGAGTTTGTCATTAGAAAATAAAACGTTAAAAGAAAAAGAATTTTGAAAACAAAATAAAAATTTTAGAAAGTGAAAAATTACAAATGTTAGTAGATTTTCAAAATTAAATAAAGATGTTTAAAAATGAAAAAAATGTTTTTGAAAAATTAAATATAGAAAACCAAAAGGCAATAAATTCTCATATTGAGAAAATTGCTCAACTTGAAAAGAAAGTTTAGACTTTTAAAAATAAAGCTGTTATTCAGAAAAATTATTCAAAGGTTTTGTAACCTCCTCATTAAAATTAAATCATATATGTCCAAAACCGATCAATGTTAATAAAAAGAAAATTCCAATAAGTAACATTGTTACAAATTATGACGATATCATAATTGAAGATTGTAACGATAATACCTATGATGAAAGAGCTAAAAATGATAAACATGAAATATTTTTAAAACTAAAAGAAAAATTTCAAGAAACTATTCTACAATCTTCTGAAAAAGGTGAATGCTCAACGCAAAAACCTTTTAAGCAGAATGAAGAACAAAAACAAAGTTCTAAAAATTCTAAGACTTTTAAAAATAAAAGTTCATCGGTACAATCATCCAATCATTATAAAAAATCCAACAAATTTGAAAAACAAAACTCACAAAAATTTGAGAATAAGTGGTGCAGGTCGGACCGCAGTGCTTCAACGTCAAATCAAAGGTACAGAAGAAGCAGGAAAGATGGCTATCACACGTCAAATCAGTGTTATGATTTGAGTGTATGGTTTGTTAAAAAGGATCAATATGAGAACATGAAGTGACATAAATGTGGAGTAACTGGACACATTGCTAGAAAATGTTTTCAAATTAATCCTGAACCTTCTCATCTTGATAACAAAATTTCTGGAGTACCAACTCAGGTTTTGAAACAGTGTACAGAAACTACAAACAAGGTGAAACCAGTTATTACTAAGTTTTCAAATTTTGAAACTGGTGAATCCTCGAATAGTAATGAACAAAAAGTTTCTACATTGTATTTCAAGAAAAGTTTTAAAGAAAATCAAACATGGTTGGTCAAAGGTATGGAAGTGAAAATTGATCATTTAGAGGACTTTCTGAAATTTGAGAAAGTTCAAAGTAAACCTGATTGTGAAAAGAAAATCAAAATTAAGGTTGAAGAAACAACTCCTAAGACTGCAAAGGCTTGGGTGTCATTATTCAACTAATTGTTTGAATTTTTGTGCAGGAACTTCTGAGATGAAAGTAAAACTACAGAGAATGGAGTTCCGTGGCACACAATGAAGACGGGTCGGGTTATCAAGTTTTATATAAAGGCCAATTTTTACAAAATTTGAAATTCCAATAACGTTTACTTGAAAATTTTACAAATTTTTGAAGAAAATTTGAAAAATTACACAGAACTCTCACTGTTGAACAGACAAAATTCATGGATATAAATTGTTATAAACACAAAAGTGTCAAGGTTTTTGCCATCACGAGGGGGAGAGGTTTTAAAAGGAAAATTGTGAAGCAGTAATGGATGGCGAATTAAAGTGATTCTCATCGGTTGGTCAATGTTTTTCTATAAATCAAAATTTCCAAAAATATGTTTCTTAATTTTAGGGGGAGAAAATTTTCAAAAAATCCAAAAACATATTAAATACAAAAAGTACAAAAACTTTGAAAAAAGCAAAAAGAGTTTCGTTGATAAAAGGAAATGATAGTACATCAGTGGACTATCACAGTATGCTAAAGAAATGAAAAGTTTAAAAAGTGATAAACAAGTCTTACGGTAGATGTGTCGATAGGCTTTACACGTTCAGTAAATTGTTTCTGAGATATAAACTAAATTTTACAACTGCTTAAACTTGTGGATTAACATCTCTCGGATATATGGACTTAGTACTCCGAAATTTCGTTTGAAAGATTGCCTGATTCTGAGATACGAGTTCTTTATCGATGATTGATATCTAGGGTATTATACAAGTTCTTCTGATTTTGCGGAAGCAATGGCCTAGAACTTCTATAATGCTTTTGCAAAAGTCCCCTAAAACTGCATTCAATTGAAAATATCGAAAGATACTACAATTGTAGTACAAAAAGGTTCCATTTTAGAACACTACCTTATAAGTCGAGCCTTCATCTCTCTGTCGGTACGATGGTACTAACCTGAGCTCTCAAGGTCTCGCACAACCCAGATACAGATATCAATTACGCTATACTCACCTGTAAGATGAAATTCAGGGAATCTTGATGCGGGAGTATATTCTGAGATGGGAACCATAATTAAGTCAAGTTTCTTAATTCTACATAACGTATGTTGGAACAATTGACAAATGTGTTGAAGTCTAAGAGGAAAAATATATCGACAATCTACGAAAAATTTTATAAAACTTAGTGTCAGAAAAGGTCAATGGTACTAGTGATATGTCTCAGAAACTGATATGATCCTTTAACACAAACTTAACAAAAAAATATTCTTGTATGTTTTTTTCATACTTAGTGTTTGATATTCATTTCATAAAACAAAAAGATTATATTATCTTTTAGATTCGACCACTGATGATGAAAAGCTGATTTTCAAAGTCTAGAGTTGCCGAACAAAATCTAAAAACCTTTTGAAAATTGATCTGAATAGTTTAAAAGTTCATTAAGTTGAAACTTACATTTGAATAAAAGTGTCAGTTTAGTGTCAAAACGTTTAATCAAGATCATTAAGTATGAAATTTGAAATATTTGTGTTTAAAAGTTTCAAAGTTTGAATCTATGTTTATTCGAATGTTTGAGAAACTTTGAAACAGGAAGTTGATTTTAAGGGGGAGCTAGATAAAACACGTTGATTAAAGATACCAGAAAGCTCAAAGCAAGAGGGAGCATGGTGATTAAAGTTTTATCAAGACAAGCTCGAGAAGAAAAGAGAAAAGGATTGTAGATGCTATGAAGATCAAGGAAGTTAAAGTTATTCAAGAAATAAAGATCAAGAGAACAGTAAAGACTCAAGAACTTAATTGAAGAATGATGACTACATCAACATCCAAGGGGGAGTCTGTTGAGGCATATGTCTGTTGCCTACGTCATTGTATATCGAGTCTGAGTGATTAGAGCTTAATCTGTTAGAAACGAGGCGTATTTAAGTGTGAGATAGGCTAAGTTCGCTGGTAATGGTGTGTGTGAAGTCAAGTTCGGGCGAACTTGACCTGTCAAGTTCGCCCGAACTTAGTCTCTCACTAGCGAACTTGAGTTAGTATAAATAGGTGCCTTGGTGATTTCATTTGTAAGATTCAGAGATTTGGTCACGACAGAGGCGAAGCTCTATCCAAGTGTTTCCAGGATCTGTAACGTCTACTAATCAATGAAACAGTGATTAATCAGTAAGAAACTTGTCTACAATGTCGCCTATGCTAACGGATTCCGCACGTTTACATTAGGTTAGCCAAATTAGGACCGGAACGATCCGTATAACGATCCTACACGTGTTGATAGCCTTTCAGTGGTATCAACTTGGCTAGGACAAAGTATGCTAAGCTGCTTGAAGCTTTGGGATAAACTGTCATTATCATCCCCAGTTTGCTTGAGGTACCAAAACTCTTGTTCTAGCTTCCTAAGCTCATGTGGAGGGCAGAACTCGTCCCTCATGATCTTCTTTAATTCGGCCCATGGTAACGTGTGGGCGGCATCATCCCCTCTTGTGCTATGTTCGAAGGTCCACCACTCGAGAGCCCTCGAGCGGAACACCCCCGTGGCATTTTTGGTGCACAAGTCATCGGGGCAGCCACTTTGGCGAAACGTGATCTCCATGGCTTCAAACCAAGTCAACAGAGCGGTCGCGCCATCGTTACATGTAAACTCCAGAGGTTTACAGGCAACGAATTGTTTGAAAAGGAATTGTAACTTAGGCTTTTCAACCTTGGAGTCCACGGAGCCGTGTAGCGATTCGGTATTGGATTGGATCTTGCTGACTATGTCGGGTATAACTTGGCCATTTGGTCGGCCATTTGTTCAGCAACGAGGTTTACGAGTTCTTGCTTCGAGATAGAATAGGAACTTTTCTTGGCCTTCTTGTGGTCATCGGATGAGTTGGGAGAAGACATCTAGGGTTGAAATAGAAAGGAGAGAGAAAATGAGACTTGATCATAATGTAAAAATAAGTTTTGAATGTATAAGCATGGATAGTTCACGTATGTTGCATGTATTTACAACATGTATTTAATAAGCATAATCAAGTATGAATCCGTATAAAGAGTATAAATATAGTTTGTTCACGAGGATTATTATTGTTTTTGATTGCGATAAACGTGCGAATTGTGTAACGGTTTCAAATGAATAAGGTAACAAGTTTAATATCACATAAAAATTGAGATAACATAAAAGATTGGCTCAATAAAACATAGGATTGTTTCGGGTAGAGAAACGTCAACTATTCCAAAGTGGTTCGTAATATCTTTCGAGTTAGAGATCATGCTTTGGCCTAATAGGTAAAATACTCTCGTCGAGAAGCGATTAATGGTATTTTACCCTTCCAGTTACTATATGTCCCTAGTCGTTCGAGAATTCAAGACTTTGGCAAGATTGAAAATCAAGGAACGGGACTAGTTTACAAGGTGCGGGTTTCACCCCTAACTTGACAACATCGTACCCTAAGTGTGATTTGCTTCTTACTAAACGAGGAGCATATTCCGACTCGTTTGTAAAATCCACTAGAATATGAAATGGAAGTTTTGCATCAAGGTGTGGATGTCACTCTTAACTTGATGGTGTAACTTCGTGAAAAATCGAATACGCGGAATGAGGGATTTCACCAAAACTTGTAAGTTATTGGACCTATTTTGGTGCAATTCGCCTCGTTTGCATCACGAGTGTCTTCAAGTCTTCAAGTGTATCGTGTAAAATGTCTTAGGGAAGACATTATGTAAGTATTAAGACCAAAAGATAAGGGAAGAAGCAATGAGGAAGAATAAAGTTTTAAGCATGATAATAGAATGGTCAAAACGGACACTTAAACTATAGACTAGGTCGAACATGGCAATTCTACCTAATTCCCTATAGTTATGGCACTGATACCAATATGTCACACCCCAACCGATGGCGGAAACATCAAGGCGGGATGAAATAGATTGCTCATTGCTCATAAAACAAATAGTGACAATAGTTTATTAAACCGATTTCATTTCATGCGTAAATTGTCATACATTACAAGGGAAAATTCAAATACAACATTAACTAAGACAAAATTTGATACATCAATAATAAACCTAAACATCTAAATGTGTATCTAGCGTCATCGCTACTTCGTTTTCATGGCATCAACCTTCTCAACCTGTAACATGTTTAAAATACGAGTTCAATGCAAAAGAAAAGGCGAGTATACAAGTTTGAGCATAGCATACGTATAAGCATAAGTTTAAACAAATCCACATGGCAACTAAGTTTACATACGAGCATATACAAGGCATGCGATATTCTAGTCAACGTTCTGTTCACGCAACTAGTACAAATAATTCAACATGACCACTCGTTCACGGGCGGTGCGTTACTCCTATAGCGCTATACATGTCAAATGGAGGCTCACAATAAGCTAATGACTATGGTATCACATAGGTTCTGTCATAGTATAAGCATAACATACGTATGAAAGCGTTCATGTATAATGGATTGTTCGTGCAAGTAAATAAGCATAAGTTTTGTGTGGTTTTATGATAAATAAGCAAGCGTTCCTATTAGCAAAGTCCTTGAAGAATTGTATGTTGATGAGGACACACCAAGTTATCCTACGAGAGGAAACATAAATGTGAGTGTTGGAGTTGATGGAAGATTCGGAATTTGAAATAAAGTATAACAAAATAATATTCACGAAAATAATCACTAAGGCTAGCACTCGTTTTGACACGGTGAGGACCCATTTGGGTTTATATGATTTCATAGGTTAACACCTATTAGAATCGCAACGAGGAACTAAACACTTTGGTGATCTAACTTAGTAGCTTGACGAATAACTATTTAGTCATCATCAAGGTTCGGTTATTAGGGATTTTATATAGTTTATATAGTACAAGTATATATATTATATAGTCAAGTAGGAGGTAGGAGGATTAATCGTCCACTTAAGACCTCGTTTAGATTCATATAAGTCATGCATGAGGTAGGAAGATGAATCTTCCATTTAGGTACCTCTTGGGTATTCACCACTACACATGTTGTCATTGACAACACGGAGGGTGAAGAATATACAATAAGAATGAAATAAATATACAACTAATCTAGGAAAACATCAAGTGATATGTGGACTTGTATGTAGGATAGCCCAAGCTAACCAAGTAGTCACACAAAACTCAAGTTCTTGACTTGGAAACACTTGTGAGCTTAAAGCTCTTCAAAACAGAAAGTTTAGAGTGTCTAAACACTCCTATTTACATGTATAACAACCTTGTTTAGTCTCACTAATCATGACTTTGATTAGGAGCTCAAGAACACAAGGTGGAATGAAGGAAACATAAGATTTTGAAAGAGTTTTGTATAAAACAAAAAGTTTCTTGCACTTTATCCTCAATATGGAGGAGTTCCTATCTTGGTTTTCCATGGAAAACCTAAGGAAGCCACCCTAAAGGTGTTCCAAGTGCTAAGAAAGAAGAAACAATGAGAAAAATGGAGTAGAAGTGAGCTAGAACTCACTTTGAGAACCTTGAACTTTCTGCTCAGATTTTGAGTTTAGAAACTGATTTTAGAGTGTTTAAAGTGAGGATTAGTGAGTTTGCAAAGTGGAGAAGTGTAGGAATGAGTTGGGTTTTATAGAAAGTGATTAGGGATAAGTTTGGTGAGCATTAAGTGAAGAAAACACAACCAACAAACACACAAGTGCCCAATCCAAGAGCTGGAAACAACTTTTTGCGGATTGAGGTCTCTGGCAGGGGGCGAGAGAAAAGGTGTTTGGCGGTCGCGGGGTGCCAGAGAATTAATATTGTTTGTTTTTTGGCAGGCTTGGTCCCTGGAGTTATATTTGATAGTTTTTAAGGGTCATTTATGAATTATAAGCATATTATAAGGGTTGCCAAGTACCTCTAACATAAGAATAAGTATAAGCAAGTATGTTTAAGTATAAGCATAGTGGTTTAGTATCTTACAATGCATGTATGTCACGTATTTGCAAGTTGTCACACGTTACGAGTATCAAGTAGCACGAGTATGAATGTACGAATATGTATAAGTATAAAATGGTTACGATTAATTATAACATGAATAGGAATAAAATACGAGTTTTATTATGATTTAAGTCTCGGTTTACAGCGAATACAAAGATTACAACGAAAGGACGAATACAAGATACAAAGGTTTCAAAAATTAGAAATATACCATGAGCTTTCTAAATATGGAAAGTATGAAAACATCGGGCTTTACACGATGTGACTAAATCAAATCCTTAAAGCATCTACCTATCTTTATGGTAGATTCTTGTAGGGTGTTCAAAGTACTGATTGGTAGTCCTTTTGTTGATGCACTATTGTGTTCGTCACTTGTCGAATAGGCTAGATTGAGCGTGTGTTGAATATTGTATAGGTTAGAATCGAACACACGGCCAAAATACGGAGTTTTCAGTGTAAAAGGGAACAAGTTCGCCCGAACTTGACCTGTGGAGGTCAAGGTCGCTCGAACTTGACATGTGATAGTCAAGTTCGCTCGAACTTGACATGTGGCAGTCAACTTCGCTCGAAATTGACATGTGACAGACAAGTTCTCCTGAACTTGTCATATGGTAGACAAGTTCGGCGGAACTTGTCCTCCTATGCACATGTCAAGAGAACTTGTTATGTTTCCCTATAAATAGGTGGTGTGCCTTCATTTGTCATTAGAGTTTTTGCCATCCCTACGGGGAGGTGCTGCCAGATTCTCTCAAGGAACTCCGGCACCTGGACTTTAAACATGTATACTCCTTCGGTATCAGAGCTACGGTTATCACCTACGCTCATCAATTTGGACATTTATGGACATTGGGAGGGGTTTTGGACGTAAAACTTGAAATAAAAATACAATCCACGGATGAAAAGTAAACTAGAAAGGATAGGATTGTTAGAAAGTGATTTTCGACAAATCTATGGTGGATTCATCTCGAAATTCGAAGAAATAAGGATTCTGAATCGAAAAATGTGAAAATGGGCTGATTCTTGGAGATCAAGTTCACCCGAACTTGACCTGTATTGGTCAAGTTCGACCAAACTTTTATCATTTTGATCAAGTTCGCCCAAACTTGATCAAGTTCGCCCGAACATGATCAAGTTTGCTCAAACTTAAATCAAGTTCGCCCGAACTTGTGAGTTGGGAGACCAAGTTCGCCCGAACTTGGTCCAATGCCTAAAAAAAAATTTTGTTGATCATATTGATGGGATGAGTGTCCAGGAAAAATTTGGAGATAGAAATTTTTTCGAGTTTTCGAAGACCGAACCGGGATGTTCGGGGACACCGTCTAGAGCTTTAGAGTACAGATTTCGTGATACGGTCACAAAATTTTGAAGATAAAGAGAGAGTCATTGATACTGATGCAGAACGTTGATCATTTGGGTGTCGTGACTAGTAATGGGCTTAAACGTTAAATCCACATTTGTTAAAAACTGAAAGTTCCGGATTTTGAGGGGAATTTCAGTGAAAATTTCAGTATGGTCAGAATTTGCAAAATGAGGGGGAATAAAAAATTTTCAATATTTGAAGATTCCGGCATTTTTCAAATTCGTTACTGCTGCAACAGTATCCGGGTGGTTACCGATTGCAGATTATCAGGAAATGCTGAGGATCGAGATTCATCGGGTGATCACCGGAAGTTCCGACTTTTTAGTTCATGATACAGAGTGATGCTTAAGGGTTAGAGTCCTGATCTTCGGTGAAGGATCAGTTAGCTGGATTAGTAGTCGTTAGTACTAGTGAGGAACTGAGGATGTTCAAAACGTTCGGTGATGATCTTAGGAATTAATGACTAGCTCCGCAGACGAATGGTTTCAAAATTACCAAGGAATTCTGATGATAACCTTTGGTGGCCATTATTTTTAATCTTCAAGCAGATGAATCATTCTTCTCTTTGGACTAACCGCCGTTGGATGATGATGTTTGGTGATTAAGTGGCGCTGGTCTACCGGAGATAGCTATATATCTGGCATTGTGATTGAAGAGGAAGAATGTGAGTTTGGTCACGAACGTATGTTTCTCAGATTCGATGTGTTACCAGATTATTTGTTTCCGATGAAGATTTGCTGATTGAGCAGATTACCGATTTGCTGATCAAATCTTTCTGAAGGGTGCTTAACTGCGATTACGGAAATCGGGATTTCGGATTTTCGAGGGTATTCGTTGATTTGAAGTTTTCCGATGCGGTGATTCGAAGTTTCTATCAATTGTCAGTTGAGTTTTTGATACTTTAGGAGTGTGTGGAATAAACTCTCGATGCTCAATGCTTATTCAAAAACTGAACTCGGATGCGGTTATCGTCGAAACGGAGAAGCTGCTGCATTGGTTAGCTTCGACTTGGTGATTATTCAAGAAAATTTAATTGATCGAGCAAATCAGAGGAGATCGGAAATAGTTCAACCAAAGATCTGAACTGGAGATTTCAGCGGAATTGAAAGTTGTTAATGCAAACCCGGATCATCAATTAAGGGGGAATTTGTTGACGCGTCTCGACGACATCGACAGACACCTTGATTGAAGTTGCAGAATATTCAACATGGCTCAAAGTTTTGAAGTTCAAGAACAAGCTTCGACAGTAACGGTCAAGGGGGAATCTGTTGATGCACTATTGTGTTCGTCACTTGTCGAATAGGCTAGATTGAGCGTGTGTTGAATATTGTATAGGTTAGAATCGAAAACACAGCCAAAATACGGAGTTTTCAATGTAAAAGGGAACAAGTTCACCCGAACTTGACCTGTGGAGGTCAAGTTCACATGTGATAGTCAAGTTCGCTCGAACTTGACATATGGCAGTCAAGTTCGCTCGAACTTGACATGTGAAAGACAAGTTCGCCCGAACTTGTCATATGGTAGACAAGTTCGCGGAACTTGTCCTCCAATGCACATGTTAAGCGAACTTGTTATGTTTCCTTATAAATAGGTGGTGTGCGTTCATTTGTCATTAGAGTTTTTGCCATCCCTACGGGGAGGTGCTGCCGGATTCTCTCTAGGAACTCCGACAGCTGGACGTTTAAAGATGTATACTCTAATGAAGACTTCCGCTGCATTCTACTTCTTTCTGTAATAACATTCTACCGAATCGGTTTACGTTTATGCATTAACTTCCGTCTAGAACCGCCTGATCACGGACCTTCATCTTTATTGGATTCTGTGTACTTTAATGCGTATTTGACAAGACAATGTGACCAAGTTGAAGGTTATATGTTTAAGTTGTTAGTGGTGATTTAGATAATGAAACAAGTGTAATACCTTAAGAACATGGTGGATACGCTGCTGGTACTTCCTATATATAAGTGTTCTTATTGTATTACTCTTGTAGCATTAGCCGAATCACATTAGGATTTTTGTGTTTGATTGATTCAAAGTACAATATTCAAATCCTTGTAGAACTCTTTCATATTTTTATATGTTAGTTTTTTAGAAGGATAACCATGTAATATTTTAAATCATTGATTTGATTTCTAATAATACTCATGCAAGTTATGACAGATTTTTTTATTATTGTTGTTATTAATCCTTGATTGGATTTCTAATTACATACTCACAAGTTTTATGATCAAATTCAAGGCGATTACAGTGAACAAAGTACTATTTTCAATGAAATAAAAATTACTTAGTATTAATCATGTTGCCATATACAAAACTATTTTGTCACGAGTTTCAATATCAAGTTAATGTATTACAATACTAAATCTTTTTGCCATTCCTTGGCTTTAAAGAGTCCATTTTCAATAGACGACTCCTGTAGTTGTCGAAGTATTGCAACACTAAACTTTTGCCATTAACTTGGCTAATAAAACTTTGTACTCGCCAACATTGTTTGTTGATGTCTCGTTTTTCACATATGTTTCAGGTTTCAATTATTCAAGCTTGCTGCACTTAGGAATGCATCCGGGCTTTAGACTTCCTTAATCAAAAGACAATTTCATGTATTCTTTGTATTGTAAAACAATGTTAATAATAGTGAAACAATTTAGTATCAGTTGTGGCTGAGCAATTTGTACGTGACTCCTCGATATCTCCGCCACGTGTTGTTGTATTACTCGATCGGGGTGTTACAACAGAAACAGTTTATTTTAACAAAACCTTTGGTGGTTTATTAGTCGATTTAAAGAGACCCTTTGGTGGTCTAGACAAGTCAACACAGGTTTGAATGTATTCACCACAACGACCAAAAGTTTTTACAATTAAAACATGAATGATTTGTTTATGACTCGGATGATTGATTTATACCACGGACGATTAGTTTATAACATGGATGATTGGTTTATAACACAGACGAATGGTTTATAACATGAACGAATGGATAATTGGTTTATGGTAAGTGATTTAGATAACGAGACAGGTGTAATGTGATAAAAGCATGGTGGATACGCCGTTGGTACTTCCTATATATAAGTGCTTTTATCATATTACATATCGTGGCATTATTCGAATCACTTGGACACATGTTTTCAAATGATGACACGCAACGATTTTCACTTAAAGATATAAACCATACGAAATTTTCTTTTAAATCAAATTTACTACTCGGTTTACAAAAGAAATGTTTTGGTCAAGATTCATGGCTACAAGATTTTTTACATACACTAACCAACTTGTTTTAGTTGGTTAATTATATTGCAATATGAAACACTTTTGATACAAGGTTTTCACTTTACGACTCTAGTAATCAGACAAGATATTACAATATGTTTACAAAGCGATGAATTTGACACACTCACAAAACCTATGTACTCACCGGCTTTTTATGCTGACTTTCTTTTCACATATGTTTCAGGAAACAATGTTGGATGATATGATGCTTGCTACACATAGGATGGACTCGGGCCTTAGTTATCTTAAAACTCAAAAGACAATTCTTGTGTTATTTATGTTTTGAATTCTAAGACAATGTAATTATGTTAACAATTCAAGAATACAAACTTCAAGTACCATTGTTGTGAAACTATTTGTAACGTGACTCCTCGACGTTTCCGTCGCGATTTGTTGTTTTTACGCGGTCGGGTATGTTGCTCAATGACTAAAATGCCCTTATGAGGCATATTTCCATTTTAAAACCTTAACGGGCATTTAAGTTGATATCCTACTATATTACAACTTAATTAAAGTATACTGGCATATAGAACCGGTTCATGACTTATCCGGTTACCTAATATTGCTTATACGCATACGGTTATGCTTATGTGACCCATTTACGTAAGTTTAACCGAAACGGGTCAAACCTTATCATTTAAACTTTAAATTCCAGAATGTATATTGTTTACCAATATTATATAAGTCTTAGTACTTGTTGGGTTTAAACTACATTCTATTCTGGTAATCGCTTAATCTAGCGTATCTTACCATTTTCATAAAGTTAAGTTAACTGGTCCAAGTCTATGACTTAAATAGGACCCGTTAGCATTCTAATTGGTTATTATACCATTCATTCCTGACTGGGGCCTTGCAGTAAATTGCTATCTATACTTGTCATTTGTTAAACCGCTGAGTTATTTAGAAACCTTGCATTTTAAGACAAGTATTAGCTCAGGTAAATACTCTTAACCTATTTGTAACAACCCGCTTCCTCACAAGCTCGTCACTCTCGTTACGCCTAGCACCAGAGATTCAGATCATAATGTAACCTAAATTGCTTACTACGCTATATCGCATATTTTCGCACCACAACGCTTACACTCATATCGCACTCGCTCAATACTATAAACTTTGCGTAAAGTTTCCAAGGCTATCTGCTTGCTTAAACTACAACGCGACTCTCGCAAGACTTTGGAACAAAGCCGCATGCTACCTCGCTTATTTATCGAATCTTAACTTAATTTAATCCATTAAAACGCTTAACTGTAGGAACGTCCACGATTAGCACGGGAACCTAAATTTGTTATCTATTGTCCGAGTAGGCGGAAACTAATGACAAGTTAACGAAATAACAAGAATTACTCATTTAAATGTTGTTTTCATTGATCTAAAGTTCAATACATTCGAGAATCGGATCCGACAGAGCTTCGCCGTCTCTGTGCCAAAATCTCTCCACACTTACAAATGAAATCCCAAGGCACCTATATATAGTGTTACAAGTTCGCTGATGAGGGACACGCCATGGGGTAAGTTCGCCCAAACTTGACCTAGTCAAGTTCGGCCGAACTTGGCTTCTCACAAACCTTCATGGGCAAACTTGACTAAAACTTATCTTAAATATGCCTCGATTCTAACAGATTAAGCCCTATTCACACAGACTCGATACATAATGACGTAGGCAACAGACATATGCACCAACAGACTCCCCCTTAGATGTTGCCGCAGTCATTTTGACTTTTAAAATCTTCTGAGTTTTCCGATCTTTATTTCTTGTATAAACTTTAACATCTTGATCTTTATACCCTCTTCCTCTTTCTTGAGCTTTGTCTTGATAAAACTTTTAATCAACATGCTCCCCCTAGCTTTAAGCTTTATCCTTCAGACTCCCTTTTCCTTTGATCTTTAAACTTCAAACTTCCTGTAGCTTTAAGCTTTCTGAAATCTTTGGACAGTGTTTTATCCAGCTCCCCCTCAAACTCTACTACTTGTCTAAATAAACTCTGACATTCAAATAAACATTTCAGATTCACCATTTTGAAATTTTGTACCAGCAACATTTCAAACTTGAATTTTCACTTCAATCTTTTCAAAAACGTTAATTGTTTCAAGTTCAACTTAATGACCTTGAATACATTTACATTTAAGACCTTCAACTTTCACATTTTTATATTTGATTTGTAAAAAACCACTTAGTTGATCAAGTCCAAGTTAATGACCTTGATTAACCAAATAATCAACCAAGTCCAAATTAATGACATCGGTTTGAAAAACCGTTATGAACAATCTGATTTTAAAGTTTCAACTTAATGAACTTTTAAACATTTATCAGATTTTCTTACCAGACTTCGAAGATCCGTTCTCCAACATTGGTTCGTTGAAACTAATGTAAAAACAAATCTTTTTGATTTTTTAGAAAGTTTATGCTAAAACACACTGAAAATCTATTGGATTTTTATCTTGAAAAGCAAGTAAAGTATTTACAGAATCTTTAACAAGCAAAGTAAACTATGTACAAACATATTTACAGACATATTTTTGTGAATTTGTGTCTAAGGATCATATCAGTTGTTTGAGACATATCACCAGTACCGTTAACCTTTTTGAGACTCTAAGTTTTAAACTCATTTACCTAGATTGTCGATATGTTTGTCCACTTAAACTTCATCACGTTTCTCAACTGTTCCAAGATATGTTAAGTATGAATTATAAAAACTTAACTTAACTGAGTTTCCCACTTCTTGAATATACTCCCGAATCCAGATTCCCTAGATTTCATCTTAAAGGTGAATATAGCGTAATTGATATCTGTATCTGGGTTGTGCGAGACCTTGAGAGCTCAGGTTAGTACTACGTACAGACAAAGAGATGAAGGCCCGTCTTTAAGGTGTGTTCCAATTAAGGAATCTTTTAAGCACTGCAAATGATTAGATCTTTCGATTCTTTTCAAGTTTTGCATGCTATTTTGGGGTTTTTTAGAAAAAGCATTATAGAAGTTCTAGGCTATTGCTTCCGCAAAATCAGAAGAACTTGTATAATACCCAGATATCAACTATCTATAAAGACCTCATATCTCAGAATCAGACAATCCCGTGTAAAGTCTATCGACCCATCCACAGTAAGACTTTTTTTTATCACTTTTAAACTTTACATTTCTTTAGCATACTGTGATAGTCCACTGATGTACTATCATTTCCTTTTTTACAACAAAAATTCTTTTTGCCTTTTTCAATGTTTTTGAACATTTTGAATTTTTAATGTTTTTGAATTTCAACTTTTTCATATGTTTTTGATTTTTTTAAAAATTTTCAAATTTTCTTACTCCCCCTAAAATCAAAAACATATTTTAGAATTTTAGATTTAAAGAAATTCTTCTAAAAATGTAACAAACCAATGAGGATCCCGAGAATTCGTCGTCCGATCCTTTTGTTTTCAACTTCTGCATCATCACCTGACAACAGAACAAACCATTAAACTTTGTTAACCTTAACTTGTAAAAACCACTTGTAAGAATCACTTGTAGGAAATCAGTTTTTAAATGATTTTTAGTATAACAATCAGTGTTCTGTTTAACAGTGAATTTTCACAAATTTTCAAAATTCGTTTCAACTTTTCTTTTTCAACCACTTTGTAATTTCAAAAACCATTAAAGAATATGACTTTCTAGATAAGTTAAATACTCATGGAGCTCCGCTATCCTGTATCAACTTTGATAAAATGGATCTTGGGACTCCTGCACATGAAACAACTATTTGAAAAATGAAACCCAAACCTTTTTAGTTTTGGGTTTGTACTGATAAGCATCATAACCATATTCTAACTCTTCATCATAATCAAAATCATCATCAAACATTTCGTCCAATGTCAATTCTGAAACGTTTTTACCTTTTCTTTATTCATTGGTTTGATTACTGACTCGGTTAATTTGACATTTTCTGTTTTGTCAGTAACAGACTTTGGTTTTTCAGATGATGAAAGCTTTTTCTTATCAACCCAAGATTGTAGCTTGCTTCTCGCTTTCTTGATATAGAACCTAGAATCTTTGATTTCATTAAACCTTGAAGTTTCACCTTTTTCAAATGTTAAGTTTTCAAACTTTGTCACAGTTTTAGGTTTCACTTCTTGTTTAGATTCATAGTTCCTATTTGACTGTTTAACAGATTTTACAATCTCTGGTTGTTTTAGCTTTTCATCTTTTGACCCAGTTTTTCTTCGTGGAAACATAGGCTTTAGATTCAGACACTTGCGAGCAATATGACCAACAGTATTACATTTAAAGCAAGTTCGATTATCAGAACAATTTCCACTAGTGGATTTTACTCCACTTGTGGACTTTGTTTTAGCCTTGTCCCGAAGTTCTTTTTCTTTCTTGAATTCATCATTCGATTTCTTACCAATCATACCTTCTTCTTGAACCGTATTTGTCCCATACACAAACTTTATGTGTTTACCTTTGTATTCATGACATGGCGACTTCTGGTTCCTTCTCGGGTCATCTTCATTTTCTTCCAAACCCAATCCTGCTCTCCTGTTCTCAGAAAATCACCACCAAACTTTCGATAATTGTTAGAATTCCTTTTAGGTTTCGAGTAAAATCTTTTCTCATTTTTCTCAAGATCATCTGATGAAACTTCTACAAGTTTGAAAAATTTATCAAGTTGATCCTCTTTCACGTTTCGAATCGGAAAACTATCATCAAAGTATACTCTATCAAATTCCTTAATCTTGTACATGACAACATTAGGATCGTTACTTAGATCATGTTCTGATGATTTATCGTCATCTTCAGATTGTGATTCCGAGTTGTTCGAACTTGATTTGACGCTTTTAGAGCTGCCGTCATCAGAATCATTTCCCAACACATTTTTAACCACATTTTTTACCACCGCTTCATTGTCATCATTTGATTTCGTCAAGTCTACGTCAATGTTCTCAGGAAATTTATTTCTTATATCTGAACGAATAAGAATATTAAATGCCTTTTCAATTTCATCATCTTTCTTGTAGGAATAACTTGCAAGAAGTGGATGAGGAACACATCCGTACCCTTTACGCTTTGATTTATCACTATTTTCCTCCGATTTAATCATAGGTAACATGTGATCAATGACATAAGTGTTTGTGGTGTAGCTCTTTAGAAGCTGTCTTACCCGTTCCGTTTCTAATTTTCATGCCGTGAAGCTCACGCTTTGTTTCAGCAATTGAATTAATGTACATGTTAATTGCCTTTTGTTTTTCAATTACAGTTGCATTTAACATTTTGACATTAGCATTTAGGTCAATATTAGCATGTTCAACATATTTATATTTGCTTGATATTTTGTCATAAGCTTCTTTTATGGTTCTGTAATCATAACGAAAATTTTCGTTGTGTACAGTCAATTCTCTTATGACTTTGACTTTATCAAGACATGGTTCACAAGGACTTGCGCACTTTGTGCAAGGTTTTTCAACCTCTATAACTTTCACAACCTCCTTTTCAGACATACCTTAGCGTTTACCGTTTTAGCCTCTGATTTTAATGCATCTTGTTTCTGCATCTCAAGGTAAGCTAATTCTTCTTCCTCAGCTCTCTGCCTATAACCTTCCAGAATGGAATTTTCCAAAGCAGCGTCAACATATGATGTATCAGATTCGTCCACTAACTCTGCTATCATAGCAACACATGTTTTCTTTCCAATGTATCTGTTCCAGTCAAAACCATTTTCTTCATGATTGGCAACAAGAGCTTGTTCGGCTTTCTTTGCAGGTTTATCTTCTACTTCGACTTGTGTTCTCTTTGGATATGGCTTGTATTGAAGAACTTTCTTGTAGTACTCATTGTTGCTGCCAAAAGGATTTTGGTTTCCTCTTGCTTCTTGATTGTTGCATTCTCGTTTGAAGTGTCCTTTCTATCGACACCTGAAGCATGTGACTTTGGATTTGTCAAATCCAAGGTTGTTGCTTGAATTACCAATGTCCCTTCCAGTGAGAGCCACAAATTTGGAAACTCTTCTGATAATGGATGCAAGGCTCCATTTGATATCCATTAGCTCCAATTCTTCTTCGTCCACCTGATCATAATCTTCGGCGGTCATCACTGGATTACCGATCTTTCTAGCAACAAGACTTTCATATGATTCAAGAACGGTAACAAGAAGTGCTATGTGCTGTTTAGACACCTTTTCTAGAAATACATTCTTCAAATCAACTGCTATGTTGCATTAGAAAACATTTTAATCAGAACCGGTTTGACTTGTCTAAATTTGAAATGATGAGCTTGAATTTGCACTAGTATATCCAGCATATGGAGAACTTTGACTTGGAGAAGAATTTGTATTTGCACTAAATGCTGTTTGAATTTTCAAGCTTTGAATTGGAGTATCTGGAATACCTCCTTTGTAATAGACACCAACATCTTGAACAACATTAGCATTCTTTGATTTTGCAATCTTCATCAATTCCATTTCATGTCCTTCCAATTTGTCTATGACGGATGACAACTTGAAATGTCTCTAAGATGGACTATTCTTCAGAATCCTCAGATATGTTGTCCATTCTCCTTCTGGAAGTGCATCGGCCAACTTCTCGATTTGTTCTTCATTAGACCTTTTGATATCATGTCTTCGCATCTAGACCATAAGGTGACAATATCTATCGATCATCTGCTTCATTGTTTCACATTTAATCATCATGAAGATCTCTAATTCTTTTTTGATTAAAGCCTTTTTGCTTTTGATCTTTCATCACTTCCTTTGAATTTTTCACAAAGAGAATGCCATAATTCTTGCGAAGTCTCATATTCTGGCAATAACATCAAGATGTCTTCCTTCACTGATTGTTGTATCAAGCTGATCATTTTCTTCTCAGCAACATAATTATCTTTGTCAGTATTTGAAAACTTGTTTAGTGGAAGATCTTTATCACGCTCATCTTTTGGCCATTTGTAGCCATCCTTAACTACAACCCAGCTGTTGAATTGATTCGCTTGTATCCAATTCACAACTTTTCTTTCCATCCTTCAAATTCATCCATGCTCATTAGCTTTGGCGGTTTCGACGTAGTACCCATTTCGTTGTCGATATTCATCTGGTTTGCCGCGAAAACATTAGCATTTGATGAAGAAGCCATTTGAGATACAAACACGTTGTGAAAATCTTCCATTTTGATAATCCGAAGACTTATCTGATAATACGATCAAAAACACTCGAAATTTGATTAGAAACGGACAAGTTTGGTCGAACTTGTGTGAAAACAACTGTTTCATTTCAGCTTTCACAAGTTCGGTCGAACTTAAATGAATGAAAAATCAGATTTTGATTAATCACAAGTTCGGTCGAACTTGTGAATGAGTTTTAAGAACAAACTACAAGTTCGGGCGGACTTAAGCTTGAATTTCAAGAGAAAACTAAGTTCGGGCGAACTTAAGTGAATCTTCACTAGAATTATATCAAGTTCGGTCGAACTTGATACAACTTCAAGAAAAAATCAACAAGTTCGAGCGGACTTAAGCTCAAAATCTTGAAAAACTAAGCAAGTTCGGTCGAACTTAGTGTTAAGTTCGGCTGAACCTTGTTTCCAAAACATGGTTTTTGCAACTTTTTTGATATCAAAACGTTTGAATTTGATGTCCAAACTCTCAGGGGTTTATCACAACTGTATTTTACAGACATTTTCAATTTTGAACAGATTTTGACCATGAATTCTTCATTTTTGTGAAAAAGATAAGAAAAATAGAAGAATGGAGATGAAATAGAAAAATTCTTGTCTTGATTCCAGCAAATTTAGATATCCAGGCTCTGATACCACTTGTAGGAACGTCCACGATTAGAAAGGAACCTAAAGTTTTTATCTATTGTCCGATTAGGCGGAAACTAATGACAAGTTAACCAAATAACAAGAATTACTCATTTAAATGTTGTTTTTATTGATCTAAAGTTCAATAAATTCGAGAACCGGATCTGACAGAGTTTCGCCATCTCTGTGCCAAAATCTCTCCACACTTACAAATGAAATCCCAAGGCACCTATATATAGTGTTACAAGTTCGCTGGTGAGGGACAGTCCATGGGGTAAGTTCGCCCAAACTTGACCTAGTCAAGTTCGGCCGAACTTGGCTTCTCACAAACCTTCATGGGCAAACTTGACTAAAACTTATCTTAAATATGCCTCGATTCTAACAGATTAAGCCCTATTCACTTAGACTCGATACATAATCACGTAGGCAACAAACATATGCACCAACATTAACGCTTTGCTAAAACGCTTAATATAACTATCTAATACGAATCTAATCGTCAAGCGGGCACTTAACCAGGAATCAATGAACAAAACTTCGACAAATAGGCCAAGTTCGACCGAACTTGACCAGGCCTCTAATATCATCAAAACTCAGCAAGTTCGCTCGAACTTGCACAAGTCAAGCAAACTGACCAAGTTCGCCCGAACTTGGTCTAACTCAGCTTATTATCTCCTTCACCGATAAATACCCAGCTCCTCATTCATGCTCCCTTTGATGACCAGGTTCACTTAGAGCTCTCCCGATCGTATACTCTCGTTTTCTAAGTAAGAATCAACCCGTTTTCAAGCTACAACAACGTTTTACAACAAATTTGCACAAGGTTTTACCTTCGATTACATCAAAACTCCTATCTTTACGAAAATCTTCATCTTTTTATGCAAAACTACTGTTTTTCACTTAGATCTATACTTAGATCTAAGTAAAACCTTTTAAACATCGATTTCTACACAAGATTTAGACTAAATGACGTATGTTTCGCTCACTTTGAAGTGGAACGAGGCGTTGTCAAGCAAGATCTCAGATCCGGAAGCACAAGGACGAAATCGTCACTTCTCACATACTTGACTAAACCGTACGAACCTTCAAGTTCGCCCAGATTAGTCCGAGTTTCTGTAAAATGGCTAAAACTCGCTCCAAAAGACCTCTTCAGCCTAGGTTTTGCTCAGTAGCCTAAGGTTGGAGGGATGGTCACTCGATTTACCTCAGCAAACAACACGAAAACGCACGAATTGGATGCCAAAACAGTTAAGTTCGCTCGGAAAACATCAAATTCGCTCAAACTTGTCACAAGATTGGTGACCAAGTTCGCCCGAGCTTGATCAAATTTGTCAGAAAACCCACAAGTTCGCCCAAACTTGTATCATACCTCAACAATTAGGGCAAGTTCGCCCGAACTTGTCCGATTCCTCAAGAAACCAGACAAGTTTCACCCAAACTTGTACCTGCAGTAAGTCCAAGCAGTCAAGTTTGCCCGAACTTGTACGCTGCTACTTCCCGTTTCGACCGTTTCAGCAATTCGGAAGACTGATGCACTTTTGTTCGATTACAGGCTGATCTGGCGCTTTATTCCATCTACATCAGATTCCCTCTCTCTCTAATCGCACCAACTGTGAGTATACTTGACCCATTTTCTCTTTAACGCACTTTTTGGGTGTAACATACGTTCATATCAAAGTACACAATCACGTTAAACTGATTTATCACACGCGAATATCGGTTTTACATATTTATACGTGATGCTAGGAACATGTAAACTAGGACACATTTTCTTTAACTCCACCTTAGCTAGTATGGTACTATAGTTTGCTAACACCCGACAGGGTCTAGTTAGGAAGGAACACATCGCGCTTCGTAGCCTTTTTCGAGAGCTTAGCATGTGAAATTTGTCTTGTGAGTTTATATGTTATGTGTATCATGTTTATGTATGTGGAAATTTGCAACACTTTTTATATACTATGCTATTATATCGAAACCTGTATGCTCGCCAATACATTTCTGTAATGACAATTATTTTAACGTATGTGGCAGGTTAACGATTTCTTCTTGCTGCAAATGCACTTAGGATTTTGCTTAGAAACTCATAATAAAATATTAATCGACATTATGAATTGTTTGAGAATGTTTGAGTTTGTAATGATTATGGAATGATTTTATGTTGATTGTATGGGAAATTAACGCTTAAATATTTGTCATTTAAAAATAGTCGTTATGGATTCTCTCGAACAATCTGAACCGCTTAGTGTCGCGCCCTGATGATTCCACCATCGGTTGGGGTGCGACAGATTGGTATCAGAGCTATAACTATAGGGAATTAGGTAGAACCACTCTGTTTGACCTAGTCTATAGTCAGGACCCCAAATAAGACTGTTATGCATCGATTAAATGCTCGAAACTGATATGAACAGACAAGTTCGCTCGATCCAGATCAAGTTTGCCCGAACTTGATCAAGTTCGCCCGAAGTTGCATGTCCCCCTCTCAAGCTTAAAACAAGTTCGCTCGAAGATAGTCAACTTCGCCTGAACTTGATCACCTGCATTCGAACTGGACTTTTAAACTACATACGCTTTTCCCAAAGCTACCACAATACACGTGAAGAACGCTCGTATCACACAAACAAGTCGATTTGTCGTGATTAGGTATGAAAACCGCAAACTCTCGACGAATCACTCACTCCGCGTATTCTCATCTGCATGAAATTGTCTGTTAAGTTAGGAATGATATCCACATCTTAACGAAAAATTCCCATTATGTCCAGTGGAAGCCTCCTGATTGGTCCGGGAGGTAAAACCACAATCAGGGATTCGAAGTTATCAAGTTAGGGGTGAAATCCGAACCTTGAAAACTCGTCCCACTCAATGATTTTCAATCTCACCAAAGTCTCGATTGTTTCCAACACTTTGGTACGCGTAGTAACTGGAAGGGTAATGTCATTAGCCGCGAGGCGGTGAGAGCATTTACCTATTAGGCCAAAGCGTGTGTCCGAACTCGGTAGTGAAGGTCCGTGATCAGGCGGTTCTAGACAGAAGTTAATGCGTAAACGTATATAATAGTTTCGATAGAATGTTATTAAGAATGGAGTAGAAGTAAAATGCAGTGGAAGTCTTCACTCATACCGAAAGAGTATACATCTTTATAAGTCCAGCTGCCGGAGTTCCTGGAGAGAATCTGGCAGCACCTCCCCGTAGGGATGGCAAAAACTCAAATGACAAATGAACACACACCACCTATTTATAGGGAAACATAACAAGTTCGCTTGACATGTGCATATGAGGTCAAGTTCGGGCGAACTTGTCTATCATATGACAAGTTCGGCCGAACTTGTCTGCCACATATCAAGTTCGAGCGAACTTGACCTCCACAGGTCAAGTTCAGGCGAACTTGTATACCACATGTCAAGTTCGAGTGAACTTGACCTCCACAGGTCAAGTTCGAGCGAACTTGTTCCCTTTTACACTTAAAACTCCGTATTTTGGTCGTATGTTCGATTCTAACCTATACAATGTTAAACACACGCTCTATCTAGCCTATTCGACAGTGACGAACACAAAGTGATTCAACAGGCAGAATGATCGAATCACTTTGGGTAGTCGCTGTCTCAAAACCCAGGCTGATCCATCTATTTTAAGCCTGCAATCGTCAATTTTATGCATCGTCGATTTTCATGTGCTTCGTGCACATTTTAACAAATTTTAAACCTTTTAACGATTTTGATTTGTCGCTTCTTGCTTACCGCTTTATCGCTTTCATCTTACTTTTTTAATCGCACGACCATCGCAATCTAAAACAAGAGTTATACTCGCAGCATAACTAAATCATAACAACCCTCTTAACCGAGTCCTCGCGTTATACTGCAATTATTTATACGTATCTAGATATATACATGTATAGTATGTGATTACACGTGCTTAACGTGAGAATTTAGGAAATATGTGTTTTCCTATGTGGCTCTTATGTGAATCTTAGAAATACGTGTTACTATAACAAGTTTTTAATGCGCTAAATCACATCGCAATTACAAAATCATTATGATCGACTCTCATTCCAAATCTCTTTGTCCAGATGTCTTCGAACGCTTCCAGCTCTCGACGTCAAGCCCGAAGAAACTCCGACAAGAGGATTGCTTCGCTTGTGGCCAAGGTCATTCCTCAAATCATCTCCCAGGTTTAACCCATCAGCAACTCTCAGACATCGGAAGACTCTAAGTCCAGCGCACCAAAGTCGACTTTCTCCTACAAGCAATTCAAGGTCTGTGACCCGATGGTCTTCACAGGTGAAGGAAGTGTGTCTCAAATGCTCCAGTGGTTTGATGCCATCGAGGTTACCCTTCGTCAGAGTAGGTGCCCAGAGCATTTTCATACCACATACGCTACAGGAGTATTCCAATCCCGAGCACTCGACTGGTGGACAGCCGAGTGCCATCAAATGTGGGAACGACGCAGCTTACGCGCTATCGTGGGAAGAACTAAAGGAGCTTATGAAGAGAGAATATTGGCCTCCCATGAGGTCCAAAAGCTCGAGAATGAATTTTGGAAAATCAAGCAAATCGAAGGCGATAGCGCCAGCTTCACAGCAAGGTTTAAACAGCTTAGCATCATCTACCCAAGCCAGGTCGACACTCCTGAAAAAGGCTATCAACAAGTACATATGTGCTTTGCCTGATTGTGTGGGCGATTTTGTCGAAGCTGCAAGACTGGCTACCTTCGAAGAAACCTATCTATTGGCTGCGGAAATCAATGACCAACGAGTCTTGGCTGGATTTTTTTCCATGAATTCCACCAAGAAGCTGAACCAAGCTACTATCGAGCTGCCCGACGACGATGACGACACATCGCCGCAAGCTACTGCCGAGCCTAGCCGCAAGACAAAGAGCTCGAGTTTCAACTACTCCGCAACTGAGCCGCTTAACCCTGAGCCTCTCCAGACAGTTCCACCTCTACCAAAGCGTGCCTACACTGGACCTTTTCCCTAGTGTCAGATGTGTACTTATCACCACCGGGCCGAAGCCAGCTGCCGTTACTGCATCAACTGCAAGTGTTATGGCCACTTCACCAGCAACTGCCGCACAGGACCATGACAACCCGAAATGCTAGCACTTCCCGCACTAGAGGCACCAACAGCCGCAGCCCCAGCAGAAGAAGACTCGACAGCAACATCGACCAGGCGCAGGACGACGTTACCGAAGGTACAATTTTCGACGTTAATGCTTATGATTAGAATTATTCTATTGTTTGATGTCGTTTCAACACACGAATGACGTCCCTCTCTATCCCTCTCTCGAGTCCTCGCACTTAGTCTAAGCGCACACACTATTTATTATTACTAATGTTATACAATATATCATGATATAATACATTTTTACCCCTACTACGCGCCTTTAAAACAAGTTACGATAAACGAGCAAGCACCATATTAATCACGGGTGCAGACGGGATTATCTTGGGGTCTGCACAGGGATCGTAATGAGTTCTAATGGTACCCTAAATGTTAAAAGCGTGGTTAAAACATGGTGGATACGCCGCTGGTACCTCCTATATATAAGCGTCTTAATGATGTGTGGTCGAAAACCGGTGTTCTTATGTGTTTAAGTTTGTGTACTTACATAGCTTTTAGTCTTGAATAGCCTACTTTTAATGCGATTTGTATTTTACAGGTCTAAGAGAGTTTAAGGAGCTATTCGGGAGCTTTACGGAGCACCGGGAGCGAACGGGATTAACCGGGGATGTGAAATGAACAAAACCGGGTTAACTGCGAAATTTGGATGTGTTTTGGGGGGAGGTTAATGGATTTAAAATGAAGATATTTGAAGATGGAATGATAAAGGGCTGAATTACGAGTACGTGGGCGAAAACGGTTAGTAAAAACGGAGCTATAACGAAGAAGTTATGAAGAAAACAATTTTCGCAGGAAACCAGCAAAACTAGGCAGCGTCGGGGACGTCCAAAAGGGCCGTCGGCGATGTCCTCTGGATTGTCCCGTCGGCCAGAAACCTCCGTAAAGAGCATATTAAGCCGTCGGGTGAAACTGGGACTTCTACGGGCCGTCGAGGACGCCCTAAATGGGCGTCAGCGACGCCACCTGCATTCCCACTTCGCGAAAAACTTGATTTTTGAGGTGGGTGACGGGTTATATATTTGTTTTGACCTATTTTGAGGTACTACGACTTTTGAAGCATACAAAACACGTCTTGGAACCATTCTTGAGCATCTTCTTCACCTCTAACCTACCTCTAACATCCCTAACCTCTAACCCATTACCATCTTCACAACCACCCATCTAAATCCTAATTCACCATCACCATTACCACCATAACCCAACCTTCCCCCATCATCCTCATCCATCCACACTCACCTTCCAAACCCTAAAACCTAACTTTCATCCTTCTTCCAAGACTCAAAGGTCATGGCTAGGTGTTCGTGCTCGTCGCCCTGTGATCGCGTCCATTCAACCATGAGCGGCTAGTTTTCTCGGTTTCACCCCGGTGTAGATTGTTGTAAGAATTCTAGGGTTTATGCATTTGTATTTGATTTGATTTTGTACAAGCTGTTTAGTATTTGAAACCTTTGATAATTGTCTTGCATTTGTTACGAATTCGTAATTTGTCGAGTGATGATAAAATTTGACTTTCCGAAATGGTTATGTGCAATTATGCCTTATTTTAGGTTAGGATTTACATGTCGAGGTGACGAAGTGCATTGTGGTCCGTTGTCTATTACGTTGATAGCAATTGGTACCTAAGCTTCGTGGTAGAAATCCGTTAATCACTATATGCAACTGAATCAAGTTAAAACATCTAGGAACCCTAAGTCTTGCAATTATCGAACCGGGTGTGATCCGTATTCCCAATTCTTGTTTTAAATCAAGTAATCTAGCTTTTTTAGCAATTAAGTAAGTAATCGTTTCTTTTGTAGTGAATAGTAACTTGTCGGTTTACTCCGATATCTTTTTCAACTACTCAAAAAAACAAAGAAATTAGCAAGCTTCATAATTACCTTGTACATTTTTGTAAATAATCTAACTAATCGAACAACTAGTGCAATACTGACCACATGCTCTTCGTGGATACGATACCTTACTTACCCTAGCTACCTAGGTTAATTTGGGTTTTTGACTGATTGGGACGACACGGTCTGTCAAAATTGCGCTGTTGCCGGGGAGCTAGTGGCCTGGTATTGCATTGCTTGTTCGATTTGTCTATATCGAGTAGTTTTAAATAAAAAAAAATATCACAAAAATTATATTTTATTTATTATAGTGTTAGTTTGCTTACTTTTATATATTTGATTTTACTTTAGGTAGTCTAGCTTTGTTTGTACAGGTACATGTTTTGCAAGCACTTTATTTCACCATGAATTGGTAGATGATGATCCATGTGAATGTTGTGGGAGCTGAGAACATCTATTGCATGAATGCTCATTGTTTCATGAAAAACTTCAAGCATACAAGGAACGTGAAGGCTACCTCATCGTGAGGTACGAATATAATAGGATGTGGATTATGAAAATTTTGTAAGTCCATCCTCATATATCCATACTGGGGACCACCTCCACCACCAGAGCAAGAAAATGACGCTTATCAGTCATGCCCTTGTTGTGGAAAAGTTCACATACATGAAGATTGTCCATTGTTTTGGAAAGATCCAGTGTTTTGGAAAGAAAAAAATAAAGTCCGGTTACAAGACACCTTCATATCAAGAGTACTACCATTTAGAGATGGATTGCCACTATGAGCAAGAGCGGGATTACTATCATGAACAAGAGATGCCACATTTCTCAAGTTATCGGGATGAGTTTGACGACTACTATTATGAATACCCTCAGCCGACATATGAGGAGTCTCAAGATTCAGTTAACTCCAAGCTTGATGCAATCATGGACATGATGGTGGAAATGAAAAGGGAAGACGAGCTAAGAAACAAATCATTTGAGGCTTTAGTTGTGCAAGTTGGTCAACTAACTAAGGAGTTGGCACAACTTAGACGGGACCAAGAGATGTTGGCTGGTGATACCCTAGTTGATGGTGATGTGGTGATGACGTTTTGGATCTTCCGGAGCAAGAAAGAGAATGTTTGAACCGAACTGAAGACATAACACCGATAGATAAGTCAGAGTTGAAAGAAGCCCAAGTTTATCCCTACCCTTCTCCCATATTTATTACTCCAACCAACAAAGTTGGGGATGAGGGTTCGGGGATAAGGATTCGTAAGGTGGCGCTGCAAGACATTGGACAATTTGTTAAGAAACGACCCCAAAGTTATTCAACATGTATGCCGATTAAAATAAAGAGAGAATGGATGCGTCATGCCAACTACGGAGCGTATGTTGGAAACTCGGTAGGTAAATGTTCACTTAGACTACCATGAGAGGCAAGTCAGGTATGATTGTTGTATAGTTTGTATAATTATTCGTTTTATTTTATTTTCCTAGTTAAATGAATGTTGTGGACGTGCTCCCTATATAATTGTCACGAGACCTACTCATCCTCCCGAGCTATCGGGGGGTTTAAAAGGGCTTGTTGCATAAGCTAAATGCAACCGTGATTCCAACGAAAGGAGTTAGGTTTGTTGTTATTGTACATTATTTTTTCACATAAATCAAAGTGAAATAACGTATGGCTTGGTAATGTTTTCATAAAAGTGGTAGAACTAGGTAACTAACAAATTTTGATGGTTGTGAGAAGCATGCTTCTACACAAGGGTTGAAATTTGTAGGTACATTGTGTTTGCGAGACGACCATTTTGTTGAAAGATGAAGAGGACATGAGGAATTAACGCAAAAATCAGGTGCATACGTTTCTTTTATCTTTGATTCTTAGTTAGTAATAAGTGGATTATATTTTATTTTCGGGGTGAAATTTTCGGGAAGTTAGCCGTGTCACATCCCTTGTGCGACTTAAAAAGCCCTATTCTTGAACATTGAGGACAATGTTGACCTCAAGTGTGGGGATGGGGGAAATTTTGAAAGTTTTTGATTTTGACCCGTTCATTTAACACTACACATTGAGGACAATGTTGACCTCAAGTGTCGGGAAGGGGGAAAATTTCAAAAATTTTTAAAAAATGTCTTTGTTTGAAGCAATCTAAAAGCACAAGTAACTAAGTGAATGAGGGATGGCACAACCCATTTGGTTTTTTGTCATGGTCAAGTTCAAGTTAATAGCACGGGTATTTAGCGGGTGGTTATTTGGGAATAATTCGCCTAAGAAACTTATAATTTATGCATACCACATATCATACCCTTTATATACGTGAGATTTTGAGCCACCTTTATACATTATATATTTCTTTGTTTGAGTGGACCATCAGTCATGTATTGTAGAACTTGCATCTTTTGATACGTTTGAGACCATAGACCGAGTACAAGCACGAGAATGATTAAGTCATTAGGTAAACCTTTTCTTTTACACCATTTGCTTACCCTTACCCAAAATCTACCCGCTAGTCGCCAACTTTGAGCCTAAACCTTTCGTTTGATCACCCCATTTAGCCTTTGACCTTTAAGCCTATTTTAACCTGTGTGATGAAAATTTGATCATAGGATTAGTTGTTTGTAAAGTTGCATTAAAAAAAGATAAAGAAAAATAAAAAATGAATCAAAAATTCAGAAAATGAAAAAAAATACAAGAAAAGTTATTGAGAAAAATACAAAAAGATTGTGGTAGTTGTCGAATAAAAGGCGAACGCTTTTACCTATTAGTTGTCGACTTTTGTTTAGTCGGTTTAGTGTAGTTGATTGTAATAAAATTCGAACTTTCATCACTTATCCACTTTCAAATATCCTATTCCATACCCTTAGCCTAACCCCATTACAACCCTTTCAAACACCTTTTGACTTGTGCTTAGTATTTGTGTTCGGTGGTGGAGAATGATTGAGATGCAAGCCTATGCGTGTACTTGTTCTATTCGGTTTTGAGTGACTACTTTCGAAAGCACTAATGCATCATTAAATTAGCCAATTTGCAATACGAGAGGAGAGAACATTGTGAGGGGTATGCATGAATTGTATGTTTCAAGGGCGGGTTAATTTTGGATAACCATTTTTATGTGATTAGTCCTTTATCGCTAAATATTTTTAAAGTTGTAAAAATCTAGAACCGGGTATGACATTAGACCTTAACTTACGTCTCGAGAATGGGAAGTGTATTTCTCGTTCGACCCACGTGAAAGTGAAAAACAGATTTACTTGAGGGCAAGCAAAATACAAGTGTGGGGATGTGATGCGTGTTTAAGTTTGTGTATTTACATAGCTTTTAATCTTGAATATCCTACTTTTAATGGGATTTGTGTTTTACAGGTCTAAGAGAGTTTAAGGAGCTATTCGGGAGCTTTACGGAGCACCGGGAGCGAACGGGATCAACCGGGGATGTGAAATGAACAAAACTGGGTTAACCGCGTAGATTGGATGTGTTTTGGGGGGAGGTTAATGGATTTAAAATGAAGATATTTGCAGATGGAATGATAGAGGGTTGAATTACGAGTACGTGGGCGAAAACGGTGAGTAAAACGGAGCTATAATGAAGAAGTTATGAAGAAAACAATTTTCGCAGGAAACCAACAAAACTAGGCAGCGTCGGGGATGCCCAAAAGGGCCGTCAGCGACGCCCTCTAGATTGTCCCGTCAGAAACCTCTGTAAACAGCAGAAATAGCCGTCGGGTGAAACTGGGACTTCTAGGGGCCGTCGGCGACGCCACCTGCAATCCCACTTCGCGAAAAACTTGTTTTTTGAGTTGGGGGACGGGTTATATCATTTGTTTTTGACCTATTTTGAGGTATTACCACTTTTGAAGCTTAAAAAACATATCTTGGAACCATTCTTGAGCATCTTCTTCACCTCTAACCTACCTCTAACATCCCTAACCTCTAACCCATCACCATCTTCACAACCACCGATCTAAACCCCAATTCACCATCACCATTACCACCATAACCCAACCTTCCTCCCATCATCCTCATCCATCCACACTCACCTTCCAAACCCTAAAACCTAACTTTCATCCTTCTTCCAAGACTCAAAGGTCATGGCTAGGTGTTCGTGCTCGTCGCCCTGTGATCGCGTCCATTCAACCATGAGCGGCTAGTTTTCTCGGTTTCACCCCGGTGTAGATTGTTGTAAGAATTCTAGGGTTTATGCATTTGTATTTGATTTGATTTTGTGACAAGTTGTTTAGTATTTGAAACCTTTGATAATTGTCTTGCATTTGTTTCGAATTCGTAAATTGTCGAGTGATGATAAAATTTGACTTTGCGAAATGGTTATGTGCAATTATGCCTTATCTTAGGTTAGGATTTACATGTCCGAGGTGACGAAGTGCATTGTGGGCCGTTGTCTGTGACGTTGATAGCAATTGGTACCTAAGCTTCATGATAGAAATCCGTTAATCACTATATGCAACTGAATCAAGTTAAAACATCTAGGAACCCCAGGTCTTGAAATTATCGAACCGGGTGTGATCCGTATTCCGAATTCTTGTTTTAAATCAAGTATCTAGTTTTTTTTAGCAATTAAGTAAGTAACCATTTCTTTTATAGTGAATAGTAACTTGTCGGTTTACTCCGATATCTTTTCCAACCACTCAAATAAACAAAGAAAATTAGCAAGCTTCATAATTACCTTGTAAATTTTTGTAAATAATCTAACTAATCGAACAACTAGTGCAATACTGACCACATGCTCTTTGTGGATACGATACCCGACTTACCCTAGCTACCTAGGTTAATTTGGGTTTTTGACTGACTGGGACGACACGGTCTGTCACTTAACCATGTCGACAAAGCGCGACACCTATCCACGGGACGGAGGCGGTGTGGTTAAAGCATGGTGGATGCGTCGTTGGTACTTCCTATATATAAGTGCTTTGCCATGCTAACAAACTTCCGTGGAGACGTGCCATGTGTAGTTGAACGTTATTAGACCTTCCATATTATGATGATTATTTTCACACGCTAAACTCCTTTGCAAAGGCGTAACATCTCATCGCTTCTCGATCGCGCAAACGCTAGATACCCCGTGAATCTACAGCAACGCAATCGCACTTTCGCAGGGATCTACCTCGCATCGCCTATCACTTATCGCTTGTCGCTTATCGCTTATCGCTCTCAGCGCATAATGCAATCGCATCGCTTATCGCCTTCCTATCTCGATGCTCGAATGCTATTTCTTCACGTATCGTCTTCGCCTCATGACACTTTAACGCTTATCGCATCTCTCATTCTTACCGCTTCGCACTTCTAATCGTCAACCTATCCATGTCATGTCGGCACACATGACATCACTCCATGGGACGGAGGCGGTATGGCTAAAACATGGTGGATACGCCGCTGGTACTTCCTATATCTAAGTGTTTTAGCCATATTAACAAACTTCCGTGAAAGGATGCCATGTGGGGTTCGACGTTATTCAAGCCTCATAATTTCATGGTCCAGACCTTCACCACCTGGACCAAGGATGCCGAAATCTATCCATATCACGTCAACACACCTGACATCGCCCATGAGATGGAAGCGATATTGCTAAAATATGGTGGATACGCCACTGGTACTTCCTATATATAAGTGTTTTAGCCATATTAACAAACTTTCGTGGAAGCAGGCCATGTGGGGTTCGACGCTAACTAAACTTTTTTTTATCGGTAAATTTTATTTTTACCTTACGTTTTGTAAACAAATGGAAATTTTTCTAAGATGCGGTGATTTTTATTAAAACCTTTGGAGAAGTAAAATCCTTCTTACGACGTGAGTGTAAATCGACTCAACCCAACGCCGCGTTGTGAGAAAATTTTCATAAATCGAGTTTCCTTTAAAAGCCTTTTTGTAATAGTTTAACAAAATTTTTTGAAAACTAAAAACATTTTGGATCGCCAGCTCGTGAGTTATCAACCGCGAGTCAATTAATTTGCTTTTACTCATCGACTCTTTACACCTTCGAGACGCTTTCACTCGTCAGCACTCGACCGACCGCTCGTTCATCCTTAGCTTACGCTAAACGCCTTACCGCTATTTATGCTATCTAGTCGTATCAATTCTCAAGTCTTCCATTCGAATAAATTTCAGGACGAAATTTCCTAAAGTGGGGGAGACTGTAACAACCTAAGCTCGTCACTCTCGTTACGCCTAGCACTAGAGATCTGGATCATAATATAACCTAAATTGCTTACTACGCTATATCGCATATTTTCGCACCCCATCGCACATCGCAACGCTTACACTCATATCGCACTCGCTAAATACTATAAACTTTGCGTGAAGTTTCCAAGGCTATCTGCTCGCTTAAACTACAACGCGACTCTAGCAAGACTTGGGAACAAAGCCGCATGCTACATCGCTTATTTATCGAATCTTAACCTAATTTAATAGATTAAAACGCTTAACGCTTTGCTAAAACGCTTAATATAACTATCTAATAGGAACCAAATCATCAAACGGGCACTCAACGTGGAATCAACGAACAAAACTTAGCCAATAGGCCAAGTTCGGCCGAACTTGATCACATCAAGTTCGCCCAAACTTTACCAGGCCTCTAATATCATCAAAACTCAGCAAGTTCACTCGAACTTGCACAAGTCCAAGCAAACTAGCCAAGTTCGCCCGAAGTGCCAAGTTCGTCCGAACTTCGTCTAACTCAGCCTATTATCTCCTTCACCTATAAATACCCAGCTCCTCATTCATGCTCCCCTTGCTGACTAAGTTGGCTCAGAGCTCTCCCGATCGTATACTCTCGTTTTCTAAGTAAGAATCAACCCGTTTTCAAGCTACAACAACGTTTTACAATGATTTTGCACAAGGTTTTACCTTCGACTTCATTAAAACTCCTATCTTTACGAAAATCTTCATCTTTTCATGCAAAACTTATGTTTTTCACTTAGATCTAAGTAAAACATTTTAAGCATCAATTTCTACACAAGATTTGGACTAAATGACGTATGTTTCGTTCACTTTGAAATGGAACGAGGCATTGTCAAGCAAGATCTCAGATCCGGAAGCACAAGGACGAAATCGTCACTTTGCACAAACTGGACTAAACCATATGAACCTTCAAGTTCGCCCGGATTAGTCCGAGTTTCTGTAAAATGGCTAAAACTTGCTCAAAAAAACCTCTTCAGCCTAGGTTTTGCTCAGTAGCCTATGGTTGGGGGATGGACACTCAATTTCCATAGCAAATGACGCAAAAACGCACGAATTGGATGCCAAAACAGTCAAGTTCTCTTGAATTTGTCACCAGATTACCAAGTTCGCCCGAACTTGATCAAATTTGTCAGAAAACCCACAAGTTCGCTCAAACTTGTATCATACCTCAACAATTAGGGCAAGTTCGCCCGAACTTGTACCTCCAGTAAGTCCAAGAAGTCAAGTTCGCCCGAACTGGTACCCCAAGGTACAAGTTCGCCCAAACTTGTACTCTGCTCCTTCCCGTTTCGATTGTTTCAGTAATTAGGAAGACTGATGCACTTCTGTTTGATTACAGGCTGATCCGGCGCTTCATTCCATCTACATCAGATCCCCTCTCTCTCTAATCGCACCAACTGTGTGTATACTTGACCCATTTTCGCTTTAACGCACTTTTTGGGTGTAATATACGTTCATATCAAAGTACACAACCACGTTAAACTGATTTATCACACGCGAATATATGTTTTACATATTTATATGTGATGCTAGTAACATGTAAACTAGGACACATTTTCGTTAACTCCACCTTAGCTAGTATGGTACTATAGTTTGGCTAACACCCGACAGGGTCTAGTTAGGAAGGAACACATCGCGCTTCGCAGCCTTTTTCAAGAGCTTAGCATGTGAAATTTGTCTTGTGAGTTTATATGTTATGTGTGTCATGTTTTTGTATGTGGAAATTCGCGACACTTTTTATCTACTATGCTATTATATCGAAACATGTATGCTCGCCAATACATTTTTGTATTATAATTATTTTAACGTATGTTGCAGGTTAAAGATTTCTTCTCGCTGCAAATGGACTTAAGATTTTGCTTAGAAACTGATAATAAAATTGTAATCGACATTATGAATTGTTTGAGAATGTTTGAGTTTGTAATGATTATGGAATAATTTTATGTTGATTGTATGGGAAATTAACGCTTAAATATTGTCGTTTAAAAATAGTCGTTATTGATTCTCTCGAACAATCTGAACCGGTTAGTGCCGCGCCCAGATGATTCCGCCATCGGTTGGGGTGTGACACTATTTTCCCTATACGGGCTTGGGATAGGTATATTATTACCGCTTGGTCGGGTATGGGATCACTTAGCCGGATTGTGGTTATAAAATCCGCATAACCCATTTTAATTTGTTTTGTTTGATAAGTTAAACATTGGGGGTTAACACGACCGTGTCCTGGATATCCTCAGCTTATTTAAGTTAATAATGGCCATGACCTAAGCACGGGGTGTAGGCATACACCTGACATGTGACATCTGTGTAATTCAATCATGTAACAATTTCCAAACAATTTGATGAACAATGAAACTTTGTGTTATTTACAAATTTGTATATTTACTTATGACATTTGTGCATTTTCTATATTGATTCGATTTTTACCTTTCAAACTTTTTCTGGAAATGAAATCGTAAAATGTAATCAGTTTAACGTGACAGACACACCGGAATAATGTCACAAGCTTAACATACCTTAAATAACCTTTACGTAACTTAGAAATAAGTTTTGAAGGGTTCGGTATGGCAAGAACAACGCTTTTTCAGCTGCATTTGACACTTGTTTAAGCCCACCTAGGATCATGACAACACATTGGAATGTGGAATGTTCTTATGGCTTCAAGATTCCTATAAATAGCAAGCAATTCTTCACTTCCAAATTGCTCATTCAATTCTTCTTCTTTTCTTGCTCTAAGTTGGAGTGCTACCACCTTTTTGGAGGCCTCCCATTCTGAGCATTCTTCATCCTTGAGTTCTTCAAAGTGTTCCTCAACACAAATAAGTGCTTTATCCTAGTCTTGTTTTTTATTCTTAGCTATTTTAAGCTAAAAGTCAAACAGTGTTTGACTTTCAGCTTTCACCATTAATTGGTTAAGTCAAAGTCCAATTCGACTTTGCAACATGATCGTAATCAGGATAGTTATGATCCATAGCGATCATGCCTACTGATTACCACGTTTACTAGTTGTAGTGACGAGTCAAAGTTTCGGTCAATAACGCGCAAAGTGCGCATTATACGACAGAACTATTTTCGGATATCAAAACACTTTGTTTGATATCAAATCAGTTTTATAAACTTAGTTAGACATGTTTAATATGTCTAACTCGTCACTTTTAGTTTGGTGCTTTATTAGGGCCGTAAGTCAAGCGGTCTTGACTACCGCTTTGACTTTCAAATCCGACCCGTTTGGTCGATCTTAGGATCCGACCAAACTCATATTAGTGACCGTAGTTATATAGGGAATAACCCTCTTTGGTTATACCTTATAGTCATATCGTTTGGTTAGTGTTATTTTAAGTCCTCTATTATGCCTTTATAAATGACCAAAATGCCCTTTTGCGCATAAATGGATTTTAAGCTTATGTAACCAATTTTTTTGCCATATAGACTGATGTTGCAACTATATTAAACTTGTTTTGGCATATAAGACTTATCATAAGGCATATCTAACCATCCGAACACGCATTTATGCAAATGACACGTTAAAGTGGCTTAAACTACCTTAACGAGTCATAACGGGTCAAAAGCACTTAGGAACCTTTCCAAATAAGAATGTTAACTTATTAAACTATTTCATATGAGTTCCAACACTCATTTGGGTTGTAAGGCTTCATTCTATCCGAATCCTCCTATTAAACTCCCGATATTAACAAAGTTGTCCGATACTAGGACATACTTAAATTTTCAGACTCTTGAGCTTTGGTTTATCTTCTTGAACAAGGACTTTCATGCAATCCCAAGTTAGTACATAGTCCCCTCTTTTATGTTTTATAAATATTTTAGGGTGAAACATATTGTGCCTATGACTACTTTTATGTTTTTATGACATTATACATGCTTTGATGACATAATACATATAGTACATGATTTCCATTGCATTTTGCTTCATATGTTGGCTTAGCATATATGGCACATTGATTTCGAAGGATATTCTTGCTATGGATGTTGACTGAGCATACTTGTAAATTGTTTTCAAAGACATTTTTGCTATGTATATTGACCGAGCATACTAGTACATGGTTTTCAAAGACATATTTAATTACATTGTTCATGACATATTGGTGCGTTGGAGATTGACTTAATACATTCACTAACATTGATCACGCCGACCGGTAGTATGTAATGGTATCATAGCATTGACAATCCCGTTCCCACTTCCTGGGTTTGTTTGGAAGCGACTTTAGGGAATGACAAAATCCGATGAAGTGGATAGACCTTTGACTTTATAAGGGTCTATTTGACTGTCAACAAGATTTGAATGTGTTTGCCAACAATCTTAACATATGTTTTAAACAATAAAAGCTACGGTTTATAAAACATAACGTTCGATTATTCAAAGACATTGTTTTATGCAAGACATTTCGACTATACAAGACACTGGTTTACATTTGATATTTTGGTTTATACAAGACTTTGTTTATATATGACATTGATTTACATGACATTGCATACATGACATGCTTTATACTAAACATTTCTTTGGTTTAAACTCGACTTTTTGATGGTTGGTTTATGGTGAGTGATTTAAATGATGCGACGTGTGTAATATTATAAAAGCATGGTGGATATGCCATTGTTACTTCCTATATATAGGTGCTTTTATTATATTACATATCGTGGCAATATCTAAATCATTTCAAACAAAGTACAAGACAAGACATTTTTATATAAGACACGACATTTTTACACGAGTTATGACATATATTTTGGTTATTGATTTTACCATGCATTATTTATTTTATATCATTCGTTTTATCTTATGATTTCATAAAAGAAAACATTTTGTAAGTATTCATGGCCAACTTTTAACTAAGTATTCCGTTAAACATTCTAGGCCATGAATCTTTTTTGCAAAACCTATGTTACTCACAGACATTTTTATGCTGACGTATTTATTTTCACATATGTTTCAGGTGCGAATGTTTGAGGTTGATTATGCTACATATAGGATGGACTTTGGGCTTTAGTGACTTAAAATTTGAAGACAATTTAAATTATGTTATGTTTTATGTTTAAACTCCAGACAATGTAAACAATTCTATTCAATAAAATTTAACTTATATGCCATGGTTGTTGAAACAATAGTTCTGTTATGACGCTCTCCGATGTTTCCGCCTCGGTTTGTTGTTTTACGCGGACAGAAAGATTGGTATAAGAGCCAACAGTGGGAATTAGGTTATTAGTAATGCTTTGAGCTAGACTATAACCTTTCTAGGACCCTAACACAAGTTATCTTGTGTTTAGATCTTAAAATAATACCATACCTATTCTTAGGTGAATATCAAAACAAAAACACAATTCTCAAAATGAATTTGAAAATCAATCGCCTATTTTGAATGATTCGCTTTTGGCTTATTGCTTTCAAAATTTTCAAAATCTCGTCGAAGTTTGGGTCTTATTAATGTGAAACGTGCAATCTGGGATGGTGGGTGCCTGTACCCTGAGTTTTCTGTCTAAGGCTAGAGTGTTCGTACAAATCCACTTAATCGGACCAGTCACTCTTACCCGGGAACTCTGGGGTGAGTGTCCATTTATAGGCTAAAGCATGTCTTCGCCATACATTATAAAGACCCATTTACTTTGATTAGTCACTATGTGTCGTTTGGTTGTTTTGAGTAAACAAACGAATGACCACCATCCTTACAATTGTAGATGTTTATTCATCTCATTTTGATATTCAACATTCATCTCACTCGTTTTCTCTCATGTTTTCTCTCTTTTAGAATACCTCCTCGACGAAACGTAAATACTGATGCCGATATGGCGGCTCTAATCGCTCAGCAGTTTGCTGCTGTGCTTCCAAATCTCATAACCCAGACAAACCAAGCCAACAATAACAACAATGCACCGGCTGCGTGCAACTTTAAACAGTTTAATTCCACTAAACCGCTCAAGTTTAGTGGTTCTGAGGGAGCAACTGGGCTCCTACAGTGGTTTGAGAGTCTTGAGAAAACATTTCGCCAAGTTCAATGTCCAAATGAGCAGAAAGTTGAGTTCTTAGTGTGTTTCAAAAGAGAGCGCTCACGTGGTGGAATGGAATAATGAGAGATAGGGGTGCTGATGTTGCTATGGGTCAAACTTGGGAGGAACTCAGAGCTCTTATGATGAAAGGGTTCTGCCCTCGTCATGAAAAGAGGGCGCTTGAGAATGAGTTTCATGATCTAAAGCAGATAGTGGTGAATATTGTGCATATACCGATCGGTATGAGGAGTTGAGCTTGTTGTGTCCTGAGATGGTCATGCCTTTGGATAAGACGATTGAAAAATATATAGATGGTCTTCCTGACCCAATTCAGGATATTGTCACCGGCAGCAACCCGACTACTGTTAGACAAGCCATTGAGCTATCTGCAACATTGACTGGATCCCAGATCGAAAAGGGTAAGCTCCATCGTAAAGGTGACAAGAAACCCTCTGACAAGTCTGAGAAGCAAAAGGGTAAGAAAGCTGAAAGTTCGAAGAAGTCCAGAAAGCATAAGGCTTCTAAGAACTTTGTTGTCACTACACAACCCAATCAAGCCACTCCCAACCAGTGTGCTCAACCTCTCGCCAAGAAACAGTACGTCGGCACTGCACCTCTGTGCAACAGGTGCAACATTCATCACCATCCTTAATTACCATGTCGTATTTATACAAACTGTGGGCGATCTGGCCATCTGGCCAAAATTGTTGATGTCCTCCTGCTCAGAATCAAGCTATACAAAACCCTGTTCAGCAGCCAGCCAATCCTGCACGACCTCATCATCCACCCGATTCTTGCTACAACTGTGGGGAACTCACCCACTACATAAACAATTTCCCGAGGTTGGCAAATGCGAACCAGGCTTGTGGACGAGCGTTTAAATTAATGCAAACGAGGCACATGCAGACAACAAGGTGGTGAACGGTACATTCTTCGTTAACAACCATCTTGCTTCTATACTTTTTGATTCGGGGCCTATAGAAGTTTTGTATCCTTAACTTTTGAACTTTATTTTCAAAACCTAGAACCAAACTAGGAAAGCCCTTGACAGTCAAGATAGCTAGTGGCGAACCCCTTAAACTTGAATATGTCATTCCTAGTTGCCAATTGAACCTCAATAACCATCTTTTTCCTATTGCCCTCACACCTATGCAACTCGGAAGCTTTGACATTATATGGAATGGACTGGTTAACCAAATATCATGCTGAAGTCGTCTGTTTTGATAAGATTGTCCGTATACCTCCTTCGTCGGGTGAAGTTTTGGAGGTTCATGGAGAAAAATCGGTTAGTAGCCACAAACTGATGACTTGTACTGAAGCCCAAAAATACCTTCGAAAGAATTATGTGGCATTCTTGGCACATATCGTAGAGGAGAAAGGTAAAGGCAAAACAATTCAAGACATCCCCATTGTTCAGGATTATCTTGAGGTATTTCCAGAAGAGCTACCTGGTTTACCCCCAGCACGACAGGTTGAGTTTCGTACAAACTTTGTACCTGGTGCTAACCCAATAGCCAAATCTCCATACCGACTTGCACCGTCTGAGATGCAAGAGTTGTCAAAACAACTTCAGGAGTTATCTGACAAAGGGTTTATTCGTCCGAGCCTTTCACCTTGGCATGCTCCAATCCTATTTGTGAAAAAGAAAGATGGATCTTTCCATATGTGTATCGATTACCGTGATCTCAACAAACTCATAATCAAGAATTGATATCCCCTACCTCGCATTGATGATCTCTTTGATCAACTACAGGTGCTACCTGCTTCTCAAAGATTGATCTACGTTTTAGGTATCATCAACTTCGTTTATTCAAGGAAGATATTCCTATGACAACTTTTCGCACACGTTACGGTTATTATGAGTTCACAGTTATGCCTTTTGGTCTGACAAATGCTCCTGCTGTTTTCATGGACTTGATGAATAGGGTTTGTAAGCCTTATTTGGACAAGTTAATCATTGTTTTCATTGGCGACATTCTAATTTATTCGAAGACTCCAGCTGATCACGAACAACATCTTCGTTTAACACTGGAACTCCTAAAGAAAGAACAACTATATGCCAAATTCCCCAAGTAATGGCTAAAGGAAGTTCAATTTTTGAGACATATTGTCAACGAACAAGGTATACATGTAGATCCTGCCAAAATCAGCGCGATTAAGGAATGGGATACACCTACTGAAGCGTTCCAGACCTTGAAACAGAAACTTTGTAATGCTCCTATTCTTGTTGGTGCATATGTATGTTGCCTTTGTCATTATGTATCGAGTCTAAGTGAATAGGGCTTAATCTGTTAGAAACAAGGCCTTTTTAAGTTAGTTTTAGGCCAAGTTCGTTGGTCAAGGAACTTGTGAAGTCAAGTTCGCCTGAACCTAGTCTCTCTTCCAGCGAACTTGTGTTGCTATAGGTGCCTTGGTGATTTCATTTGTAACTTGGAGAGATTTTGGTACAGAGACGGCGAAGCTCTGTCGGATCTGGTTCTCGAATGTGTTGAACTTTAGATCAATGAAAACAACATTTAAATGAGTAATTCTTGTTTTTTGGTTAACTTGTCATTAGTTTTCGCCTAATCGGACAATAGATAACAAATTTAGGTTCCCGTGCTAATCGTTGACGTTCCTACAAGTGGTATCAGAGCCTGGATACCTAAATTTGCTGGAATCAAGACAAGAATTTCTTTATTTCATCTCCATTCTTCTATTTTTCTTAACTTTTTCACAAAAATGAAGAATTCACGGTCAAAATATTTTCAAAACTAAATATGTCATGTAAAATACAGTTGTGATAAACCCCTGAGAGTTTGGACATCAAATTCAAACGTTTTGATATCAAAAAGTTGAAAAAACCATGTTTTGGAAACAAGTTTCAGCCGAACTCAACATCAAGTTTGACCAAACTTGAGTAAAACTTCAGTGTTTTTAATCAAGTTTGACCGAACTTGAGAGATTTTTCAAGTTTTTGTTATAAGTTCACCAAACTTGAAAGAAATTCTGATATATTTGGTCATGTTCGACCGAACTTAATCAAATTTCATTGAATTTTTGTCACAAGTTCGCCCGAACTTGTGAAAGTCTTGATAACTCACATAAGTTCGACCGAACTTACCAGTTTCTGCTAAAAATATTCAAGTCCGCTCGAAGGTTGAATTTTCTCAAAAATCCACATCAAGTTCGACCGAACTAGAGTGTGTTTGATAAATCTTTGGAAATTATTTCATCTAAGTTCGACCGAACTTGTGAAAGCTGAAATCAAACATTTGTTTTCATACAAGTTCGATCGAACTTGTCTGTTTCTAATCAAATTCGAGTGTTTTTTATCGTATTATCAGATAAGTCTTCGGATTGTTATAATGGAAGATTTCCACAACGTGTTCGTATCTCAAATGGATTCTTCATCAAACGCTAATGTTCTTGCGCGAACCAGATGAATATCGACAACGAAATGGTACTACGTCAAAACCGCCAAAGCTAATGAGCATGGATGAATTTGAAGGATGGAAAGAAAAGTTTGTGAATTGGATACAAGCGAATCAATTCAACAGCTAGGTTGCAGTTGAGGATTGTTACAAATGGCCAAAGGATGAACGTGATCAAGATCTTCCGCTGAACAAATTTTCAAATATTGACAAAGATAACTATGTTGCTGAGAAGAAAATGATCAGCTTGATACAACAATCAGTGAAGGAAGATATCTTGATATTATTACCAGAATATGATACCTCGCAAGACTTATGGAATCTCTTTGTGAAAAATTCAAAGGAAGTGATGAAATGATCAAAAGCAAAAAGGCTTTAATCAAAAAGGAATTCGAGATCTTCACGATGATAAAAGGAGAAACAATTAAGCAAATGATCGATAGATACTGTCACCTAATGGTCCAGATGCGGAGACATGATATCAAAAGATCTAATGAAGAGCAAATCGAGAAGTTGGCCGATGCACTTCCAGAAGAAGATTGGACAACATATCTGACGATTCTGAAGAATAGTCCATCTTGGAGACATTTCAAGTTGTCATCCTTCACAGAAAAATTGGAAGGACATGAAATGGAATTGATGAAGATTGCAAAATCAAAGAATGCTAATGTTGTTCAAGATGTCGGTATCTATTACAAAGAGGTATTCCAGATACTCCGATTCAAAGCCCGAAAATTCAAACAGCATTTAGTGCAAATACAAATTCTTCTCCAAGTCAAAGTTCTCTGTATGTTGGATTTACAAGTGCAAGTTCAAGCTCTTCATTCAAAAATCAGACAAACCAAGCCAGTTCTGATTCAAATGTTTTCCAGTGTAACATAGCAGTTGACTTGAAGAACGTATTTCCTGAAAAGGTGGCCAAACAGCACATTGCACTTCTTGCTACTGTCCTCGAATCATATGAAAGTCTCGCTACTGGAAAGATCGGAAATCCAGAGATGGCTGCTGAAGATTATGACCAGGTGGACGAAGAAGAATTGGAGCTAATGGATATTACATGGAGTCTGGCATCTTTCATCAAAAGAGTTTCCAAATTTGTGGCGCTCACTGGAAGGGATATTGGTAACTCAAGCAACAAGCTTGGATTTGACAAGACTAAAGTCACATGCTTCAGGTGTCGACAAAAGGGACACTTCAAACGTGAATGCAACAATCAAGAAGCAAGTGGAAACCAAAATCCTTTCGGCAGCAACAATGAGTACTACAAGAAAGCTCTTCAATACAAGCCATATCCGAAAAGAACACAAGTCGAAGTAGAAGATAAATCTGCAAAGACAACCGAACAAGCTCTTGTTGTTACTCATGAAGAATATGGTTTTGACTGGAACAGATACATTGGAAAGAAAACTGGTGTTGCTATGATGGCAAAGGTAGTGAATGAATTTGATACATCGTATATAGATGCTGCTTGGAAAATGCCATTCTAGAAGGATATAGACAGAGAGCTGAGGAAGAAGAGTTAGCTTATCTTGAATACCGAAACAAGAAGCTTTGAAAGCAGACGCAGAAAAGGTAAAGGCTAAGGTAAGTGTGTCTGAAAAGGAAGTTGTGAAAGTTGTGAAGGTTGAAAAACCTTGCACAGAGTGCGCAAATCCTTGTGAACCATGTCTTGATAAAGTCAAAGTCAGAAGAGAATTGACTGTACACAACGAAAACTTTCGTTATGATTACAGAACCATAAAAGAAGCTTATGACACAAATATCAAGCAAATATAAATATCTTGAACATGCTAATAGTGAACTTAACGCTAATGTAAAGATGTTAAATGCTACAGTAATTGAGAAACAAAAGGCTATTAACATGTACATTAATACAATTGCTGAAACAAAACGTGAGCTTCACGGCATGAAAATAGAAACGGAAAGAGTAAGACAGCTTCTAAAGAGCTACACCACAAACGCATATGTCACTGATCACATTTTACCTATGATTAAATCGGAGGAAAATGGTGAGAAATCAAAGCGTAAAGAGTACGGATGTGTTCCTCCACCACTTCTTGCAAGTTATTCATGCAAGAAAGATGATGAGATCGAAAAGGCATTTAATATTCTTATTTGTTCAGATAAAAGAGATAAATTGCCTGAGAACATTGACATAGACTTTATGAATTCAAACAATGACAATGAACGGTGGTTAAAGATGTGGTAAAGAATGTGTTGGGAAATGATTCTGACGACGCAGCTCTGAAAGCGCCAAATCAAGTTCGAAAAACTCAGAATCACAATCTGAAGACGACGATACATCATCAGAACATGATCTAAGTGATGATCCTAATGTTGTCATGTACAAGATTAAGGAATCTGATAGATTATACTTCGATGATAGTTTTCCGATTCGGAACGTGAAAGAGGATCAACTTGATAAAATTTTCAAACTTGTAGAAGTTTCATCATATGATCTTGAGAAAAATGAGAAAAGATTTTACTCGAAACCCAAAAGGAATGCTAACAATTATCGAAAGTTTGGTAGTGATTTTCCTAAGAACAGGAGAGCAGGATTGGGTTTAGAAGAAAATGAAGATGAACCGAGAAAGAATCAGAAGTCGCCATGCCATGAATACAAAAGTAAACACATGAAGTTTGTGTATGGGACAAATACGGTTCAAGAAGAAGGTATGATTGGTAAGAAATCAAATGTTGAATTCAAGAAAGAAAAAGAACTTCGGGACAAGGCTAAGACCAAGTCCACAAGTGGAGTAAAATCCACTAGTGGAAATGTTTCTGATAACCGGACTATGCTTTAATTGCAAATCTGTTGGTCATATTGCTCGCAAGTGTCTGAATCTAAAGCCTGTATTTCCACGAAGAAAAACCGTGTCAAAAGATGAAAAATCAAAAACAACCAGAGATTGTAAAATCTGTCACAGAATCAAATAGAAACTATGAATCTAAATGCAAAGTGAAACCTAAAATTGTGTCAAAGTTTGAAAACTCAACATTTGAAAAAGATGAAACTTCAAGGTTTAATGAAATCAAAGATTCTAGGTTCTATATTAAGAAAGCAAGAGGCAAACTACAATCATGGGTTGCTAAGAAAAGGCTTTCATCATCAGAAAAACCAAAGTCTGTTACTGACAAAACTGAAAATGTTAAAATAACCGAGTCAGTAATCAAACAAACGAATAATGAAAAGGTAAAAACGTTTTCTGAATTGACATTGGACGAAATGTTTGATGAAGATATTGATTATGATGAAGAGTTAGATTATGGTTATGATGCTTATCAGTACAACCCAAAACAAAAAAGGTTTGGGTTTCATTTTTCAAATAGTTGTTTCATGTGCAGGAGTCACAAGATGCACTTATCAAAGTTGATACAGGATAGCAGAGCTCCATGAGTTTTTAACTTATCTAGAAAGTCATAATCTTTGACGTTTTTAAAATCACAAGTGGTTGAAAAAGAAAAATTTTTAAATTTTTGAGAAAATCCGCACCATTAAATAGAACACCGTTATATTGAAAATCATTTAAAATTGACTTCCTACAAGTGATTCTTACAAAGTGGTTTCTATTAGTTGATGTTATCAAAGTTTAATGGTTTGTTTTCCTAACAGGTGATGATGCAGAAAATAAAATCCAAAGGATCGGACGACGAGTTCTCGTGATCCTCATTGGTTTGTTATCTATTTAGAATGTTATTTTTTTAAAAACTAAAATCCAAAAATATGTTTTTGATTTTAGGGGGAGTAAGAAAATTAGAAATTTTTTAGAAAAATAAAAAACATATGAAAAAATTAAAATTCAAAAACATTGAAAAAGACAAAAAGAATTTGGTTGTAAAAAAGGAAATGATAGTACATCAGTGGACTATCACAGTATGCTAAAGAATTGTAAAGTTTAAAAGTGATAAACAAGTCTTACTGTGGATGTGTCGATAGACTTTAAACATTCAGTAAATTGTTTTCCGGGATATAAACTAAATTTTACAACTGCTTAATCTTGTGGCTTAACATATCTTGGATATATGGACTTAGTACTCCGAAATTTCGTTTGAAAGATTGCCTGATTCTGAGATACGAGGTCTTTATAGATAGTTGATATCTGGGGTATTATACAAGTTCTTCTGATTTTGCGGAAGCAATAGCCTAGAACTTCTATAATGCTTTTGCTAAAAAACCCCAAATAGCATGCAAAACTTGAAAAAAATCGAAAGATCTAATTATTTGTAATGCTTAAAAGATTCCTTAAGTGGAACACACCTAAAAGACGAGCCTTCATCTCTTTGTCTGTACGATAGTACTAACCTGAGCTCAAGGCCTCGCACAACCTAGATACAGATATCAATTATGCTACATTCACCTGTAAGATGAAATCTAGGGAATCTGGATTCGGGAGTATATTCAAGAGGTGGGAAGCATAGTTAAGTCAAGTTTCATAATTCTTACCTAACATATCGTGGAACAGTCAAGAAACTGGTAAAGTTTAAGTGGACAAATATATCGACAATCTTGGTAAACGAGTTTAAAACTTAAAGTCATCAGTAGGTCAACGGTACTGGTGATATGTCTCAAACAACTGATATGATCCTTAGACACGAATTTATAAAAATATGTCTGTAAATATGTTTGTACATAGTTTAGTTTACTTGTTAAAAGTTTCTGTAAATACTTTACTTGTTTTTCAAAGATAAAACCAAAAATATTGCAGTGTGTTTTAACATAAACTTTCTAAAAATCAAAAAGATTTTGTTTCCACAATAGTTTCAACAAGCCAATGATGGAGAACGGATCTTCGAAGTCTGGTAAGAAAATCTGATGAATGTTTAAAAGATCATTAATTTGAAACTTTAAAATCAGATTGTTCATAACGGTTTTTCAAACTGAGGTCATTAATTTGGACTTGGTTGATATATTTGGTTAATCAAGGTCATTAACTTGGACTTGATCAACTAAGTGGATTTTTACAAATCAAATGATAAAAATGTGAAAGTGGAAGGTCTTAAATGTAAAATGTATTCAAGGTCATTAAGTTGAACATGAAACAATTAAAACGTTTTTGAAAGGATTGAAGTAAAGAATAAAGTTGGAAATGTTGATTGTACAAAATTTCAAAACAGTGAATCTGAAATGTTTATTTGAATGTAAGAATTTATTTAGACGGATAGTAAAGTTTGAGGGGGAGCTGGATAAAACACTATCCAAAGATTTCAAAAACTCAAAGCTAGGAGGAGTTTGAAGTCTAAAGACCAAAGCAAAGGGGAGTCTGAAGGCTAAAGCTTAAAGCTAGGGGGAGCATGTTGATTAAAAGTTTATCAAGACAAAGCTCAAAGAAAGAGAAAGAGGATATAATGATCAAGATGTTAAAGTTTATACAAGAACTAAAGATCGAAAGACTCAGAAGATTTTTAAAGTAAATGACTGCGGCAACATCCAAGGGGGAGTCTGTTGTCTGTTGCCTTTGTCATTATGTATCGAGTCTGTATGAATAGGGCTTAATCTGTTAGAAACAAGGCATTTTTAAGTTAGTTTTAGGCCAAGTTCACTGGTCATGGAACTTGTGAAGTCAAGTTCGGCCGAACATGACTAGGTCAAGTTCGCCCGAACTTAGTCTCTTTTCCAGTGAACTTGTGTTGCTATATATAGGTGCCTTGGTGATTTCATTTGTAACTTGGAGAGATTTTGGCATAGAGACGGCGAAGCTCTATCGGATCGGTTCTCGAATGTATTGAACTTTAGATCAATGAAAACAACATTTAAATGAGAAATTCTTGTTATTTGGTTAACTTGTCATTAGTTTCCGCCTAATAAGACAATAGATAACAAATTTAGGTTCTCGTGCTAATCGTGGACGTTCCTACAATTCTATCATTACCTGAGGGCAATAATGACTTTGTTGTGTATTGTGATGCATCAAACTTAGGCCTTTGCTGTGTTCTCATGCAAAGAGACAAAGTTATAGCCTATGCATCGAGACAGTTGAAGATCCACGAAAAGAACTACACCACTCATGATCTTGAGTTAGGTGTTGTTACTTCGCCCTCAAAATCTAGAGACACTACCTATACGGTACAAAATGTGTGGTTTTCACGGATCACAAAAGTCTCCAACATATTTTCAATCAGAAAGAACTGAACATGAGACACCAATGTTGGGTCGAGCTTCTGAACGACTATGACTGCGAAATTTGTTACTATCCTGGTATGGCGAATGTCGTAGCCGATGCATTAAGTCGTAAAGAACATATCAAGCTTCATTGTGTTCAAGTTCGATCTGATATTCAAAACCGTATCTTCCAAGCTCAACGTACTTGTGTTACGCAAAACATGATGGGTAATGAGTTACCACATCATCTTGAGCTTCAACTTGAAACAAAAGACAATGGGTTATCTTATTATTTGAACCATTTGTGGGTTCCAAGTCTAGACAATCTCTACACCTTGATAACGGATGAAGCTCATAAGTCTCGTTATTCAATTCATCCTGGTGCAGGTAAAATGTACAAGGATCTTCGTACCCAATATTGGTGGCCGGGTATGAAGAAAGACATAGCTTTGTACATCTCCAAATGCCTTACTTGTCTTAAAGTGAAGGCAGAGCATCAATGTCCTTCTTGTTTGCTTGAACAACCAGAAACTCCGGTCTGGAAATGGGAAAACATTGCCACAGATCTCAATACCAAATTATCGCGCACTCCTAGAGGTCACGATGCCATTTGGGTAGTCGTTGATTGTCTGACAGAGTCAGCACACTTTATAGCCATTCGCGAGGATTTCTCTGCTAACAAACTTGCTAAGATCTATGTGGATGAAATAGTATCTCGTCATGGTGTCCCTTTGGATATCATATCTGATCGTGATGCTCGATTCTCATCTCATTTTTGGAGAACCATGCAATCTGTCATGGGACCAAGCATAATTTGAGCACTGCTTATCATCCTCTAACAGATGGACAGTCCGAAAGGACAATCCAAACACTGGATGATATGCTTAGAGCCTGTGTGATCGACTTTGGTGGTAGTTAGGATTCGCATCTACCATTTATCGAATTCTCCTACAACAACTGTTATCACTCCAGCATTGACATGGCACCTTTCGAAGCTCTTTATGGTCGAAAATGTCGTTCACCTGTCTGTTGGAATGAGATTGGTGTATCTCAATTCACCGGACCTGGACTCATTCATGATACAACGGACAAAGTCAAGAAAATTCGTGAAAACCTTTTGACAGCTAGAAGCCTTCAAAAGAGTTATGCAGACAAACAACGCAAGCCCTTGGAATTACAAATTGGTGATCGCATACTGCTTAAGGTATCCCCTTGGAAAGGCGTGATTAGATTCGGAAAGAAAGGAAAACTTGCACCACGATACGTTGGACCATTCAAGATCATTGAAAAAATCGGAAAAGTTGCCTACAAACTTAAGTTGCCTCCTGAACTTGGTAGCGTTCATCCAACTTTCCACGTGTCCAATCTGAAAAAGTGTTTGGCTGATGAAAACCTCCACATCCTTCTTGATGAAATTCGTGATGACACGATGCATTTTGTTGAGAAACCTGTGGAAATATTAGACCGTGAAGTCAAAAAGCTCAAGACAGATGAATATTGATTGCTAAAGTTCACTGGGAATTCAAACGTGGCACAGAATTTACTTGGGAACAAGAGGATCAAATGAAGGCGAAATATCCACATCTATTCTCACAAGTTTCCTCTAATTAAATTTCGGGAAGAAATTTCCTAAAGTATGGGAGACTGTGACATCTATGTAATTCAATAATGTAACGATTTCCGAACAATTTGATGATCAATGAAACTTTGTGTTATTTACAAATTTGTATATTTACTTATGACTTTTGTGTAGTTTTTATATTGATTCGATGTTTACCTTTCAAACTTTTTTCTTGAAATGAAATCACAAAATGTAATCAGTTTAACGCGACAAACACTCTGGAATAATGTCACAAGCTTAACATACGTTAAATAACCTTTACAAAAACTTAGAAATAAGATTTGAAGGGTTCGGTATGGGAAAAACACACTTTTTCAACTCCAAGGGCTATTTTGCAAATTATACGAACTATACCGTTACACGTATTTCTTAATACGGAACATGTACGCACATTAAAAAATTTTGTAATCATTAAAATCTTTTATTTTAGTGATTCAAATGCAAAATTATCATTCGTTACGCATTTACAACCATTTGCGCTTTCGGTACGATTTTTGTCGTAATTAACCGAAAATCGCAACCGTACGACCAAACGAACCGAAATCCATGATATTTCCGGACATATTTCAAGCTCCCTAAGCTTTATCTTCCTTGTTAATGGGTGTTAGAAGTGCCAAAATGTGATGAAACGACTACAGGGGCCTGTTCTGCCAACATTTGAAAATTGCTGCCAGCTAGGGGCCTTGCGGACCGCAAGGGCAACCCCATACTGTCCGTAAGGGGTGCCCAGCACAGCAGCAATGTGGCATCTCCTTCTTTATTTCCTTGGACACCAAGCCTTTCGTTTTGCCACCATTTCACCTGCATTTGACACTTGTTTAACCCCTCCTAGGATCATGACAACACATTAGACATGTGGAATGATCTTATGGCTTCAAGATTCCTATAAATAGCAAGCAATTCTTCACTTCCAACTTACTCATTCACTTCTTCTTCTTTTCTTGCTCTAAGTTGGAGTGCTACCACCTTCGTGGAGGCCTCCCATCTGAGCATTCTTCATCCTTGAGTTCTTCAAAGTGTTCCTTAACACAAGTAAGTGCTCTATCCTAATCTTGTTTATTATTTTTAGTTATTTTAAGCTAAAACTCAAACAATGTTTGACTTTCAGCTTTGACCATTAATTGGTCAAGTTAAAGCCCAATTGGACTTTGCAACGTGATCGTAATCACGATGGTTATGATCGATAGCGACCATGCCTACTGATTACCACGTTTACTAGTTGTAGTGACGAGTCAAAGTTTTGATCAATAATGCGCAAAATGTGCATTATACGACGGAACTATTGTCGGGTATCAAAACACTTTGTTTTGATACCAATTCAGTTTTATAAACTTAGTTAGACATGTTTAACATGACTAACTCGTCACTTTTAGTTTAGTGGTTTATTAGGGTCGTAACTCGAGCGGTCTTGACCACCGCTTTGACTTTCAAATCTGACCCGTTTGGTCGATCTTAGGATCCGCCCAAACTTATATTAGTGACCATAGTTGTACAGGGAATAACCTCTGAGGTTATACCTTATGGTCATATCGTTTGGTTAGTGTTATGATTAGTCGCCTATTATGCCTTTATAAATGACCAAAATGCCCTTTTTGCATAAATCGATTTGAAGCTTATGTAACCAATGTTTTGCCGTATCGACTGATGTTGCAACTATATTAAACTTTATTGGGATATAAGACTTATCATAAGGCATATCTAACCATCTGAACATGCATTTACGCAAATGACACGTTAAACTGGCTTAAACTACCTTAACGAGTCATAACGGGTTGAAAGCACTTAGGAACCTTCCTAAATTAGAATGTTAACTTACTAAACCATTTATATGATTTCCAACACTCATTTGGGTTATAAGGCTTCATTCTATCCGAATCCTCCGATTAAAGTCCCGATATTAACATAGATGTCTGATATTAGGACATACTTATATTCTCGGACTTTGGAGCTTTGGTTTATCTTCTTGAAAAAGGACTTTCTTGCAATCCCAAGTGAGTACATAGTCCCCTCTTTTATTTTTTATAAATGTTTTAGGGTGAAACATATTGTGCCTATGACTACTTTCGTGTTTTCATGACATTATACATGCTTTGATGACATAGTACATATATTACATGATTTCCATTACATTTTGCTTCATATGTTGGCTTAGTATATTTAGCACATTGATTTCAAAGGATATTCTTGCTATGTATGTTGACTGAGCATACTAGTACATGGTTTTCAAACACATTTTTGCTATGTATGTTGATTGAGCATACTAGTACATGGTTTTCAAAGACATTTTTTCTATGTATGTTGACTGAGCATAGTAGTACATGGTTTTCAAAGACATTTTTGCTTACAATGTTCATGACATATTGGTGCGTTGGAGATTGACTTAATACATTCATTAACATTGATCACGCCGACCAGTAGTATGTAATGGTATCATAGGATTGACAATCCCGTTCCCACTTCTCGGGTTTGTTTAGAAGCGACTTTAGGGAATGACAGAATCCGATGAAATGGATAGACCTTTGACTTTATAAGGGTCTATTTGACTGTCAACAAGATTTGAATGTGTTTGCCAACAATCTTAACATATGTTTTAAACAATAAAAGCTACGGTATATAAAACATAAAGTTTGATTATTCAAAGACATTGTTTATACAAGACATTTCGACTGTACAAGACATTGGTTTACATTTGACATTTTGGTTTATACAAGACTTTGTTTATATATGACGTTGGTTTACATTTCTTTGGTTTAACTAGATTTTTTGATGGTTGGTTTATGGTGAGTGATTTAAATAACGGGACGTGTGTAATATGATAAAAGCATGGTGGATATGCCGTTGGTACTTCCTATATATAAGTGCTTTTATTATATTACATATCGTGGCATTATCTAAATCATTTCAAACAAAGTACAAGACAAGACATTTTTTATATAAGACACGACATTTTTACACGAGTTATGACATATATTTTGTTTAATGATTTAACCACACGTTATTTCTTTTATATCATTCGATTTATCTTATGATTTCATAAAAGAAAACATTTTGTAAGTATTCATGGCCACCTTTTAACTAAGTATTCCTTTAAACATTCTAGGTGATGAATCTTTATCGTAAAACCTATATTACTCACAGGCATTTTTATGCTGACGTATTTATTTTCACATATGTTTCAGGCGCAAATGTTTGAGGTTGATCATGCTACATTAGGATGGACTTTGGGCTTTAGTGACTTAAAATCCAAAGACAATTTAAATTATTTTTCTTTTATGTTTTATGTTTAAACTCCAGACAATATAAACAATTCTATTCAATAAAACTTAACTTTATATGCCATGGTTGTTGAAACAATAGTTCTGTTACAACACTCTCTGACGTTTCCGCCACGGTTTGTTGTTTTACGTGGTCGGGGTGTGACATCACAGATGCTAATGCTAAATTACTTTTATATACCCCTTCGTGGGTTTTAAGTTCCGTGTCGATTAAACATGTTATTCGGTTTTTGCACTAGACCCCATATGTATTGACAGACCTGTAAAACTGTAAACAAGATCATTTAGAATTATCTCAAGTTATTTATAAAATTATGTGCCTTGTGCACTAAAACAGTTTTGAAAAGATTTTCAAAATGTGCTAGAAGCTTACGTATTTTCAAAAGACTAAGTTACAGGTGCAAGGATACGTAAATAGGCTGGAAGCTGCCTGGTATGCTTTAAGAGGAATTTGCAACTCCGTTGCATTTAGCCGATTAGTCTGTCGATCTCATTTATGTAAATTTTCGAACGCCTGTGGATCTTCTATTACGAACAGTCTGTATATTATTTTGAAACTTTGGACATTATGCTTAGTAATAGTATTTTAAATCCAAGACTTCCGTTGTGTTGTGTTGTATAACAATGACGACACCAATCTTACGTTACGATACTCCCCACCCAGGCCCACGGGATTTGGTTGGAAATTCGGGGTGTGACAGGCAAGTAGCTCCTTTGCAGGTTCCCAACAAAATAGGTATGACGCTACTTTGCAGGGACCGTTTCGTTTATATAGTCTGAAAAACCTAAACTATAACGAAGTCGTTCAACGACTTCTAAATTGAAGGAAACACGGGATGATCATGGGTTTCCATTAATAAAGGGGGACGAGAACTTGTTAACCTTTAAAAGGTTTAAGTCAAAGATTCCATTAGTGTTACACCGTTACATCTCATGTATACAGGATGTGAGGCTATATGGTCATTGGGGGGTCAGCCTACGTCTGTCAAGTTAGGTAATGGGGAACACCTATGACCCCATGTTCGAAATGATATAGTACTGGAGATGGATCATAACGTATTGACATGGTCTTGGCATTCAGTAGAAGCTTTTCCCGATAGTCACTGGGTGGAAATGCCCGACGTAGGGCTTCTCCTAGCGCAAAAGATATTCTGTCGTCATCCACGTTTTAAGCATCAATGGGAATTGTACTTTCTTCCCGTTATTGGATGCTCTTGATGAGTCACAACCTCAAGAAATAACACTCGTACATGTTCACGGGGGACACTTCATACATCTTAAGTTGGAAGGGGACAATCCCATGCTTTAAGTGAACCAACTATGGTCGAACAACTGAACAGTTGCTGCAGAACAGTAGGAAGAAATGTATAGGCTGCGATTACAACGTTGCGCATTGATAATGGATTAGGAACCATACCCATACCTGAGTATAAATCTTATCAAAGATTAAATGAATTTGTTGTTTATTGTTATTTATCTTATTATTCTCTTACAATTATTAATATTATTAATATTATTGTAATTTATAATTGTATTATTGTTATTATTAATATTAAGTTTGTATTATTGTTAGAATATATATTTAAATATTAATATTTGTATTATTGTTAATAACATTCATATATAATATAAATAATATATTAACAATAACTATAATATTATTTACAATAATACACACATTTATATTTATATTGTTGTTAATGAATGTTTTTATCATTAAATACAAGGTTAAAAAACCAATATATGCCACGTATGGATCAGTATTCTATGTATAAGGGCGACTAAATGACCAAACTACCCATGGACACATACAAGGGAACAAATCGTAAATTGACAGTTTATATACGTTGCGTATGGCCCTATACGAAGCATATGCATCGGGTAGTGAAATTCCCCCATAGCAGAACTTTAAAACATTCAATTATTAAATTACTATTATAGCCCTAGATCAAGCCTCGTATAGACCCTTTCCAGAGGTATAATGGTAATTTTAAAAAGGTCAAAAATGCTTTGACCATGAAGAATTATCATCATACCCATGGAAATGGTCTTACGAGGCTTGAATCAGGGGGTAAAATAGTCCTTTTACTAGCTTTATCTACGCTGCGTATAAATCTATATGAGGCATACATTACTCTGTATATACCAGATGAGTGTCTAGACATCGTTCAGTTCCTAGACCCTCAAAATAAACCCCAATACATGAAAACATACGGCGACTTCGTATCCAAAGGCGTATTTGCAGCGTATTTTATTAAACCCCATGTACATCTTCAACCCCTTTTCAATAATTTTGAATTTTTAATGTTTTTCAACCATAGATTAGGAGTATTTTGAGATGAATTTGATGATTTTGTGGGTTAGGATTTGGTTTTTATGCTTGTCTAGTTTCGGGGTGAACAATAAGCGTCGTACAGGACTATACGTGCCCATGTACGCTGCATTAGTTAAATTTCTTATATATTTTATTTTGTGTACTTATACGGTGAACCGAACGTATAACGTCACCAAAAACATAATATAACTAAGCGTATAATGACACTAAAATATTAATATTATTATTATATCGACTTCGACGGTGAAGTCGGCGTAACGAGCGTGAGAATGTGATATTATTATTATATATCGGTTCGGCGCCGTAGTCGGCGTACCGGTGTAAAAATCCTAAAAAAGTATACAACAATTCTATCGACTTTGATGTTGAAGTCAGCGTAACGTGCGTAAATCATCCTAAATATATAATTTATTATTATATATTCGGTTTAATGTCGTAGTCGGCTTACCAGGCATGTAATAATCCTAAGAAACTATAAAACAATTATTATATCACCTTCGATGTAGTCGGCGTAATGGCCGTAAATAGTCCTAAAGATATAATGTTATTATTAAATATCTGGTTCGACTTCGTAGCGGGCGTAACGAGCGCCTAATAATCCTAAAGAAATAGAAAACAATTATTATATCGACTTCGACGTCGAAGTCGGCGTAATGAGTGTAAATCAGTATAACAATAAAATATTACTATAATATATCGGGTTAGACGTGATGTCGTAGTCTCACGCAAATTTAAACCAATTACTACTAAATAGCTAGTGGTAAGTGCGTATCGAACACAAGGAGTTTGTGGAAAATGTGTCTATTTTATAGCTTTATCAATTAGCTAAATTAAACTAAATTGCAGAAAAGTAATTTCAGAGATTTGGATTGTTTGATTTTGAAACTAAGATTAACTAAGTAATTTACAAAAGAAAGATTTGGTTTGTAAACAATTTAGAGACAAATGACCATCCTAGGGTTCAGGTTTCATTCGACACTAACATTTATGCTCACTAGAAAGAACCACATAGACATGGCTCATGTTTGATTATCTATTTGTGATGAAAGTGAACTAAGTACACAGATTATAAAATGCGAGGTTGTTACCCGATGATCAATTGACAATTATCCAACCTTAATCCCTCCCATGATATCTCGATTGCCGGCACCAAGAACGTATGGTTTAGACTAAAATTAAACAAGAATCAACACTTTACAAATAAACAATCAAACACCCTAACAACTTAAACACACAATGCAAAGTTATTATTCTAGAAATTCAAGCATAAACATAGTGTCTAAAAACGAAACCTTACATCTAGGACGGTCACCAACGAGTTTAGCCGCTCATGGCTCGGTGAGTCAACATAACAATAAGTTTGATGTTCATACAAATCAAAAACATAAACCAAGTGTTTTTTTTCTTCCAAAACCAAGCAATGAACACCTAAATTCGCCTAACAACTCCCCTGAAACCGAAAACAATGATTGGATATCAAAAGACACCCCCAAAAACGGATTAATATGGCAGTTACACTTTTTCTTGCTGAGCCGCCGCCGTAACTACGACGCCACCGTAGCTTACGGTGGCCTTCACAAAACCCTACGGACCCTGCGAACTGTCTTACGACCCTCATTTGTTCCTAGCATCCACCGTAAGCTACGGCTGGAGCCGTATGCTACAGTGGAAGCTAGGGCTTCCTCCTTTGTTTGTTTTTCGCAAATCCACAGCTCCGGTTCATCTTTAGCACGTACGAGCATCCATCCAAAGTTATAAAACCTTCTTCATATGCTCCTTTGTACCTGCAAAGCCAAATATCCCGTAGTCATCTAATTCCAATAATTAAAACGATTAAATGTGCAAGATTGTACGGTTTAAAGCATTTGAGGGTTGTCCAAAGGACTACCGTCACATCCCCACACTTAACCATTGCTTGTCCCAAGCAACACTACAAACCATTTCCAAATTCATGAACAATTTTAATTCAAACCAAGCAATATGTGCCATCCTTTTACTAACCAAAAATCATACCACATAACACACCCCTCACAAATAACTCTCCTATCGGGTGAAAACAAAGAAACAGCACATGTTTGCTAGAACCCTCAACACAAATGTGTTAATGTGCGACAATATGCTTGTATGTAGATCAAATCCCCGCCTAAAATATGCCTAGATTGCTTGTAAATCAAAAGGACTTAATGGTTATAACTGGGCTAGGTGTAAAGGTAGGAAATGAGGGAATATATGCAAGTAGCTCTTTGATTCGATTCGGTGTTACTATTACAATGAAATAAAAATAACACAAGCACTAACTATATAAACAATTACACTACCTTTTTCTTTTCTTTTCTATTTCTTCCGACGACTAACAACATTATTCCTTCTTTTTGGACTTTTCAACTTTTTCTCTCTTTCTTTTTTTAACACACAACGTAAGAAGGAAATACTAACTAACACTACTACACCGAATCAAATCAATGGGTAAAAATAAGGAGTTAGGCATGGGTCACAAACGAATGGCTTGAAGCTCAAACATGGTTACTACGGACCAAACCCCCACCCCTCACATTACCAAGCTCATGTATATGACGTATGAGGACCAACCCCACAATCCCACACTCTCACACATCCAGACGAGGCCACCTAAACGTCGTTATCATTTCTACAAGCAAACAAGCTAAAGCCTCAAAATGCATCTACCAACAAGTTCTATTAACACAATAAACACATTGCCACTCAACAAAGAAGATTTTCTATTTGAAAAATTTGTGTGGCACAAATACTCACCAAGAAAAAGGAACCATAGGTAATGTGGTTTGATGAAAGATTTTCAAATTTTGACACTCTTTTGCATGGTTGAAAATTTTTTAAAACCTCAAAATTTTCACACATCCCCACACTTGAGATACATTGTCCTAATGTATGGTTTTGGGAGATTTTTCACTCCAAACAATCAACATCCACTTTTGGTTTTCCTCTCAAATCCCAAATTCTTATAATTATATTATATATATATATATATATATATATATATATATATTAAATATAATATATAATTAACAACACCAATCTTCATGACCCGTTAACAAAGATTTTAACACCACCCTTCCACCCAACCGAAAACTCAACATAATCACAAATATATACACAAATATACAAGCAAAGACAGAACACCACCTGATCAATAATAGCGAGGTTGGGGCAACCCAAAAATAGATGTCATCATCTCTGGAACTCACCGAACCCAAAAGCTCCACTGCTGCTTCCACCTTGAGCAGGCTGTTGACTTCCCATGCCGGTATGTGGATCCACCCATTGCGAATGGTGCAATGGTGGGGTAGGATATGTCATACTACCATCATATGGCGGTAAAGAAGAATAGTCAACAATAGGTGGATCAGCGACAACTGGCTGGCCCCCATGCCAAGCGTCATGCATCTGTCGATTTCGATCATCAATGTAACGATTGTTTATCTCCTCCTCATGAGCATACATGTGAGCTCTATTCCACTACACTTGTCGGTCGTAATTTCTCTTTAATGACCGCTCTATACTCGCTCCCATGAAAGTTTGATGATCAAACGCCACTTGAGCAGAATAAGAAAAATCCAAAAAAATAGGCGGTCGTATTCTCCCCACAACCTGCTCCATCGATCCACCATATGCCCAATCTGTACCATACAACATTTATGCATAATCAAATGCACTACCAATATAACCTGATTGGGTACCGCCTCTACTACCACTTGGTCCTTCACCACCCGCATGTGTAGGAGCCTCATATTGATCATCCATATACTCATCATCCACACTGGGAGCTTCATCTTCACTTTCCGGTTCATCTTCTTCACCCGGCCGTATTGGTCTCACATCAACCTTCAAAGCTCTCCACCTTTGACCTTCGCTTTTTAACTTGTGGTGTCTTTCTAACTCAGTATACGTCCATACCAACCCCAATTGATTGATATCAAAAGGCTTAAATTTCTTGTACGAGCCTTTGTCATCCTGATTAATTGCTCCATACATCTTCAACAATGCGGTATTATTCTCCGTTGATCACTATTCCGACTTATCCAAACATTGTTCAACACCAAAAATCGGAATGGAATAAGGGGCGTTCCTCTTAACAACGAATACAATACAAGTACCTCGGAAACCTCACCTCAACTGTATCACCCTGCCTTGAGATGACATTCGATGTGCAAATAATCAACATCAACTTCGCCTCAATTTTCAAATTTTTCCGGTAAAGTTTCCCATGTGTCGTACCTAGAAGAAATAGATAATTCAACATGTTTTGCCATTGCGGGTGCTTCTCTGGTGATATGTACAAATCATCCAATTTGGAATCATGTACTGGTTTGTAGGCTTACTATCAAACTTCGCAACCCTTCGCAACGTTTCAAACGACATCTCAACTTCAATTCCATTCACGGTACCAAATAGTTTCATTTTAGATGCTCCGCGGTATGGTGGACATCTAACAGTGGCCATCCACTCTTGAACTCAGCATCGATGATACCAAATGGACCAAAATCCACTTCACGAACTTCTTTCTCACAAATGAAAGCCTCCTTACGCTGAGACAATTTGTTCATCTGATCATGGAATAATACCGCCTGCCACTCCGCTGACGGCTCGTCTAAAGTACCTTTTTCCCTTACCGACTTCGGTCCCCTCGGCTGCTCCTCCTCTTCTTCTTGTTGTTCCTCCTCTGGGTCTTGATCGGCCAAACGAAGTAACCTTCTTTCCCTTCCCGGATTCTCAGTCGGATTACTCGAAGATCCAACATGTTCTTTTCCTTTGCGTCCCATAATCCTGCACATCACAACCACAAAACACACAAATACAACATCAATTCTCATCACTTACCTTCCCCATACTTGCTTATCACAATGATTGTTGACAAATTTTTTAACAAAATTTGGGCATGGTGCCTCTATATTTAACAATTTTTCTAAAACATAAAGCCAAAAACCTTAACATCACCCCTATCAACAACCATTGCTCAATTAACCCTCAAGTTCATATTATATAACCTCTATAAGTAAGTGTGTATACAAAACAATCAAGAAAACTTACAATCATGCAATATACATCAAATAATAAACATAAATTGCATACCTTTACTTTCAATAGAATTAGAATGACAAAACTTCAAGTTTAACACCAACTCACAAAAACCCCCAAATTTTCGGACCAAAGATGTTCAAAACTGACCACCAAAACCCAGGAATTTTGCAAAAGTAAGCCCAAATCTGAATTCCTTACGAAATTGTATTCAAGATTGACCCAAAAATCGCTTGATTTGGTGAAGATTTGAGAAAATGGTGAAGGTATGAGGGTAAGGAAGCTAGGGTTTATGTTTAGAGATGAATGGGGAAGAAGATAAGAGAATATGGTGAAAAAGAGGGCAATCCCGTATATGTGGTTATAATAAAAGAGTTATTTTTGGTTTTTTTACACGAGGACCCACACGCCAGCTTGCCATCGTAGCTTACGGTGCCACCGTAAGCTCCGGTGGTAACTGGCATCCTTTTTTGCACCGTAAGACAGTTTAACAGCGGTGCAAAGGGTTTTGGCCACTGTAAGTTACGGCCCCACCGTAGCTTACGACAACATCTAGGCATTTTCAATAAAAAAATTGTAATTTTTTAATTTTTTAATTTTTTATGGGTTTTGCATTTTTTCGAAAGACATGAAAATTACCTACCCCCCATGAAAAACTCGTGTTGTCCTCAACACTCTGGTAAGGAAATTCGGAAAAATTTCCCCACACTTGGTTCAAACACAAGCTACAAAAGGAGCGATAATTGGCCTTGTAAACTAACTAAACTACATATGTACACTAGCAAACCTGGGCCTCTTGTTTTATTCCTCATGTACCAGGCGTAGAATACAGCCTACTTTATCAAGCTCGAGGTTCTTGATGTCATTGCCCTCCAAGTACGGTTTGAGCTGGTGCCCATTCACTGTTTGCTTCTTATTAGTATGCACATCCACGATATCGATATCACCAAACCGACCGACTCACGTGATCTGAAATGGACCCATCTCAGTTTGCCAGCAAACATTTTCAACCGAGAATTGTACAACCACACCTTTTAACCCACTTCAAAAGTTCTCTTCTTAATTTTCGCGTCATGAACTTTCTTCAATTTGTCCTTATAAGCGGATGCACATTCATAAGCTTCTTCTCGGATCTCCTCAATTTCACTTAATTACAATTTCCTTATCCTTCCTGCCTCATCATAGTCCGGGTTCACCGTTTTGACTGCCCAATGTGCTCGATGAGCCAACTCCATTGGTAAATGACATCCTTTACCATACACTAACCGGTAAGGAGTTGTACCAATAGGAGTTTTGTAAGCCGTCCGATACGCCCATAACGCATCATCCAGCTTACTCGACCAACCTTTCTATCGGTTCTAACCGTCTTCATGTGAATTTCTTTGATTTGACGGTTGGACACTTCAACTTGTCCACTTGTTTGTGGATGATATGGTGTAGCAATCTGGTGGTTCACATTGTAACGCTTCAACAATTTTCCAAAATAAAAAATTTTAAAATGTGACCTGTGATATCCCGGGTTTGTTCGGATAACTTAAACGCGACACTTGTCGAATAATGTATATGCTAAGTATTAAACGTGTACGAGTAAATGAATACGTGATGTGTGTTGTGTGATTGTTTTAGTTATAGAGAAGTGTGGTAGATATGTACATGAACTGAACCGAACCACGACACGAACCAACCTTGATTCATTGTAACTCTAGGAATTAATCAAGTTAGGACTCAAACATGTCTTGGCCGCGAGATCAAAACCTAAAACTAATTCGGCCAAGATCAAACCCAAACCGTAGCAAACCTAAAACTATTCGGCCGATCAAACCAAACCAAACCAACCCGTGTGCAAACCAAATTAACCCATTGCGTACAACCCAAACCGAGATCAAACCAACCTTAAACGCCTCCCGGCCGCAAGATAAAACCCAAACCGACCCAACCCAAGTCCCTCGGCCACAAGCTTAAGCCTAACCGTAACCCTCATCTTCTTTGCGCCTATATATACTAACACTCATGCATGTTTCATACACAAACACAAAACCCTAGAGTTTCAACAGCCGTCGGCAGACTTGCGATCGCAGAAAGCTTCCTTGTTCGCTTCTTCCTCTCGGTCGCAGCAAGCAGCAGCCAAGTCTTTCATCTTCTTCGACCGCAAACTGCCTCACTCTTGTCCCATTGATCACGAGCAGCCTCTCCTTCCAGTTCCTGTCAGCCTCGGTCGCAGCAGCAGATCAGTTCACCTCTCTCGGTCGCGATCTTTCTGGAAAAGTCGGATAAATCTTGTCCAAACCTCGGCTTGTTTACCTAGTTAACCAAGGTTAGGGTTATCTCTGATTACAAGATCATGTTCGGATATATATATGCTTGAATGATTAGTTGTTTCGGATATATATATGCTTGAATGATTAGTTGTTTCGGATGTTATATGCTGAATGAAATCGGCTGAGTTGATTGTTGTTTATATGTATAATAGTTTGCGGAACTTGTAAGTTTGCGAGTATGTTTTGTTGATAAAAACTAGAGTTATTCGGTAGGGTTTGCATGGAATTGTTAGATGTATTGATCTAGGATTAGAAAACCGGTGCATGATCGTCTAGGTTAATAATAGGAACGGTTTATACGAACCTATGATAATAATATGCTGAAACAGATGCTGAGTAGTAGTTACAGCCGACTTCATCTGGCTGTAACTCGGTCATTAGTTGTCGAAAAACGGATTTTCTGATGTCTAGAACGTAGAGATTTGAATAAGGAATCTAATGGCGCTGGATTCATAATTTTCTGAAATCGTTTGATATTTTTAAAGGGCCAAATAAGTTCAGTAACTAAAGCTGTGAAAATCCTGAAATTTTGTTGGTTGTTTATCGAGCTGGATTTTAAAATCAGTAGGGAGTCGAGTCATGAATTTTGTACAGCAAATGGTATGGAAATTTCGGGCAACTCCAACTGGAATTTTGTTAATTGGACGATCAGTGATTTTTAAATAAATTCTTCCGTGGACTGCAGTCAGAAAGCGGTAAATCTGACTGCAGCCTAGTAAATTAATATTTATGGTTAATTGGTAAAGATTTAGGACTTGGAAAAATTATATAAATTTCTATGGTATAAATGTCACCTACTGTAAGAATATGGGAATTTTTAGAATGTTAGAACTATTTTATAAAAATCCTAGAAAACAGCTGAATTATGAGTGCTAAGCTGAAATTGGAAAACTTGTGATTGTGTGCACCAAAGTGTTGCATGGATTGGAATATGTTCATGATAAGTTGTTTGATTGTTATGATCACATGAGGATACTTGCATGCATGTTTGAGTGTTAGATATGTTGTTTGTGTGTATCACTTTGTGTGTAAATTAAGTGTGGAATTTGTAATGGTGTGATCACACACTGACGTGAAATCAATTGGTTTGTTAGGACGCAATTAGCGGTCCCATCCTTTACAACTTCTTGCTACACTAACCGAGCAAATAAAGGTGAGTTCATGGCCCCTAACTTTATCCGTTTTTAAAACAACAGGGGGAGAAACATGTATACACTCTCAAACTCAATCTCTTTACGTTATACGAATTTAACGTCACATAACTATACGGTAACTAAGTTAATGTTAATGTAATGTTATGGTCACTAAGCAGCTTTATCACTTAAGTCCTCGACAATCTCTCGGATCGTTAGTATTTGGGTTAATAGCGGGGGAATTATAAGTAGTACTACTGGGCCCGACGAGCCCCATCCGAGCTAGTCGCGCTAGCCGACCTGGTATGGTCAACGGGTGAATAATTGGCCTAACATCGCCATGGTCATGTGATAGGCCTGGCAAAACGGAGGCACAACAGTCAGCTTCGATCGCGAACACTTACGTGACATGACTTTAGGCTAGCTACCTATATATATTAACATTGAACTTAATTACGAATCAACTGTATTATTCCGGGTGTGGAATAATGGAAACAACAACTTAATATTCCGGGTTTGGAATATTGGAAACAACAACTTAATATTCCGGGTTTGGAATATTGGAAGCAACAACTTATTATTCCGGGTTGGAATAATGGAACTAATACGTTGTCCCGGGTTGGGGATAACGGAGTAAATAAACTATAACCGAACAAACGAATTTATGAAAACCTGTGAACTCACTCATCTTTAATGTTGACACTTGTTTCTTTACATGTTTCTCAGGACGCTAGGAGCTCTAGGTGCACGCACAAGCATTGAACAAGACATCTTTATCGAGTCTTATTTATTAATATTGTTTTGGGATTTTTCATTTGTTTTGGCGTTTGTGTTGGCGCCCGCATCACTACTTATTTATGCTTTCGCTCAAACTTTAAAAATAATGCTCTGCTAAATATTGGTAGTTAATATAAAATCTACAACGAATGATTTTGGAAAACGTATTATCAAATCATGTAGAGTCGTTCGACGTACTAGTGTTTCAGATTCTGGTTTGTTCACACGCCTCGCGGTAAAACTCCGCAAGTGGAAATTGAGGGTGTGACAGATTGGTATCAGAGCCACTAGCTATAGAGAACCAGGTTTGCATTAGAAGTAGACCTAAACTATAGCTGATATCACGACACTAGACTTAGTTTGGCACCGAATTATCATATCTTGTTATGTAATATACCCCAACTGTGTTTGGTAGATTATGCCTTCATAATAAGAAATGAAAACAACTCATAACTAACTACACGACCTAACAGGCAATGTCATCATCCTCATCGTCATCATCATCCGACAGACTTATGCCACCAAGGGCACCAGGAAAGGCACCAATGGTGGAACCCATACCACCTTATAGCGTGGAGACACGCTCAGCGGCGAGGAAGAGGCTCGCTCTGGGGGAGGAGGAGTCGTTACGCCCAACCATTGCTGTACCGGTTGAACCGGTTAACCCTGTAGAAATAGGAATTGACATACTTAGAATCCTGGTACATACACAACAAAGACAGCTAGAAAGAATGCAGGAAACCATCCTAGCACAAGGATGGATGATCCGACACCTTACAGGTAAGACCGACTCGCTCGAGGAAGAGCATCGTACGAGTAAGATAGCTCGTAACACCATAGCCAGAGATCTGCGTGCTGAGCAGATAAGAGCCGACTGGCTTGAGGACAGAGTCCTGGAAAATAGTTGGAACATTCAGGAACTGCAAAATCAAGCACTTGCACCAGCACCGGCCCCTCCAGTGCCGGTAGAGGAGGATCCGGAAGAGGATCAGAGAGGACCCTGAGAGGATCGGAGGAGGACCCAGCTGTAGAAGCTGGAAATGCCGCACGGATGACGGCAACGACAGTGACTTGGGGGATGGAGGCGTAGACGACTGACACATCTCATTTATTTGTTTATTTTCCTTCAGTCTATATATTTTCCCACTTGTGTTTAAACTTGAGACTTTATAGTGAATTCGTATGTTTGATTTGCACTTGTGTAAGGCGTTGAAATTTCAGTTAATCAAGTATTTCTTTTGACTATTTAACATATTGAGTTGACATAACTTACTAATTATTAAAGTACAAAGTAGGATAACTATATTGGATATATAGACTTATCGGGGTGTGTTTGTGTTGTGTTTCGAAGATCTAAATGGCGACTGGAAGACGTGGAAACCTTAACTTGACGCCCGAAGAGCTAGCTGCCATGATTCAAGAGCACGTGAACGCAGCTTTAGCGGGTGTTCAGAACCAGCCGGCAGGTAACCATTATTAAATTTTCGCGTGAAAATCTAATAGTGAGGCTAGTAAAATTCCTTGCTGACTTCCTGTTCTCTGTCAGCAGGAGGGGGCTTCAACCCCTACAAGATGTTCCTTGATGCAAAGCCAAGCAAGTTCTCGGGGGCGGAAGGACCCATTGGACTGGTCCGCTGGATCGAAAAGTCTGAATCCGTTTTTGAAATGTGCAACTGCTTAGAGGCCAACAAGGTCAAATACGCAGCCTCAACACTGGAAGATGGGGCATTGACATGGTGGAATGCACAAGTCCAAACACGTGGACTGTTAGCTGCAAATGCAATGGCATGGGCTGAGTTCAAGGCCCTAATTAAAGAGGAGTACTGTCCACGAGACAGAGTGCAACAGTTAGAGCAAGCTTTATGGAACCACAAGATGGTGGGATCGGAAATTGAAGCTTACACTGCAAAACATCATGACTTAGCATTTCTGTGTCCCGAATTGGCCAACACGGTGGAGAAAAGACTCGAGTTCTATCTCGGGGTTTGGTTCCGGAAATTCAGGGTATGGTAATGGCTAGTAACCCTGTAACTGAACATCAAGCAATCCGATTGGCTCACAAACTCACCGATAAGGCGGTGGATCAAAAGAAGCTGCCAGCACGGGGTACAACTGAAGTTGCCCCGGATAACAAAAGAAAGTTTGAAGACTCAACTATTCGACAGTCTTCGTCATCTCATCCGCAGCAAGGGAACCAGAAACGGTTCAATCACTACAACAGCCACCGGGGTCACCAAAATCATCCCGCCAACAACAACAACAACAACAACAACCAGAATGCAGGCGGCTATGTTGGTGAAAGCCGCAGTGCAACCGCTGTAATCTCCATCATAACGGCCCTTGTGCCGGAAATCGTTGCCAACGATGTGGCAAGATGGGACATGCGGCAAAGGATTGTCGTGGGGAAATCATGTCCCGACAAAATCAAAACCAGCCTCAGGGTCAGCAGCAGGGTATCAACCGGGGATGCTATCAGTGTGGTAGTACTGCACACTTCAGAAGAGACTACCCACAGTTGCGTAACAACAACAATAATGGTGGAAACAACCACAACCACAATAACCACAACAACATAATAACAACAACAATAATGGGAACGGCGGCACAGGAGGTGCCAAAGGTCGCGCATTTACATTGGGCCGCGGAGAGGCCAGAAATGACACGAACGTGGTCACCGGTAAGTTTCCCCTTAATGAACATTTTGCTTCTGTGCTTTTTGATACGGGTGCGGATAGGAGCTTTATATCTGAGTCTTTTAGGAAGAAGCTAAATCTCACGCTTAAACCATTAGAGACCCCATATGTTATAGAATTAGCCGATGGTAAATCTGTAGATGTGACCCAAATCGTATCCGGCTGTCAACTCAAACTCGCGGGCCACACTTTTACCATTGATCTGATGCAACTACCCTGGGTAGTTTTGACGTGGTAGTCGGAATGGACTGGCTATCGACGTCCGGGCTGAAGTTCTCTGCTTCGAAAAATCTATCCGTATTCCGCTCTCTAACGACGAAATCTTGACGGTACAAGGCGATAAGGAAAGCGCGTCACCAACATCATCTCTTACATGCAAGCGCAGAAGTATCTTCGGAGAAATAACACCTTCGCTTTACTCGCACTGATTACCGAACAGCCTAAGGACGAGAAACGTATGAAGACATCCCTGTCGTCCGTGATTTTTCTGATGTATTCCCAGAGGAACTACCTGGTCTTCCACCACATCGACAATTGGAGTTTGAAATCGAATTGGCAAGCAATGCAACTCCTGTCGCCAAGGCTCCATACCGCCTAGCTCCAGCCGAGCTGTCAGGAGCTGTCTACCCAACTTCAGAGCTATTAGAAAAAGGATTTATCCGGCCAAGCGTTTCGCCATGGGGAGCTCCAGTCCTGTTTGTCAAGAAGAAGGACGGGACTTTCCGCATGTGCATCGACTATAGGGAACTCAACAAGGTTACAGTCAAGAACCGATACCCGTTACCTCGCATCGACGATCTCTTCGACCAACTTCAAGGGTCAAGTTACTACTCTAAGATTGATTTACGGTCCGGTTACCATCAGCTACGCGTCAGGGAGGAGGATATCGCTAAGACGGCATTTCGCACTCGGTATGGCCATTACGAGTTCTTGTCATGCCATTCGGTCTCACTAACGCACCTGCGGTGTTCATGGACCTCATGAACCGCGTGTGTAAACCATACCTCGACAAATTTGTCATTGTGTTCATCGATGACAAACTCATCTACTCCAAAAGTGAAGAAGAGCATGCTGAACATCTACGATTACTGCTAGGATTACTTCAACAGGAAAAGCTAATATGCCAGCTCTCGAAGTGTGATTTCTGGATCCGGGAAGTTCAGTTTCTCGGGCACGTCGTGAATGAAAAGGGTATCCACGTAGACCCTGCCAAGATTGAAGCCATCAAAAACTGGGAAGCACCTAAGACACCGACGGAGATCCGCCAATTCTTGGGATTGGCTGGTTACTACAGACACTTCATCGAGGGGTTTTCAAAGATCGCACAACCGCTTACTACCATCACTCAGAAAGGTATCAAGTATACTTGGGGTGACAAGCAAGAAGCGGCATTTCAACTGCTGAAACAGAAACTTTGCAGTGCGCCTATTCTGTCCTTGCCGGAAGGGACAGATGACTTTGTAGTGTATGTGATGCTTCCATTCAGGGATTGGGATGCGTACTCATGCAACGCGATAAAGTCATCGCGTATGCGTCGCGACAACTGAAGGTCACGAGAAAAACTACACGACGCATGACCTGGAATTGGGAGCAGTAGTGTTTGCACTTAAGATTTGGAGACACTACCTCTATGGAACGAAGTGCACAATCTTTACTGACCACAAAAGCCTCCAACACATCTTTGATCAGAAGGAGTTGAACATGCGACAGCGTCGCTGGGTTGAACTCTTGAACGATTATGAGTGTGCCATTCGATATCACCCGGGTAAAGCTAACGTGGTAGCTGATGCCCTCAGTAGGAAGGAACACTTGAAACCTCGTCGCGTACGAGCACTACAACTCACTATTCATTCGGGGCTACCCGATCAAATACGCGACGCCCAGTTAGAAGCAGTTAAGGGGGAAAACATCAAAGCCGAATGAGTGGGAAAATGGAACGCGATTGGGAAGTAAAGCCCAATGGAGCCCGGTACTTCATGAATCGCATATGGGTACCTCTCTACGGAAACCTCAGAGAGCTAGTCATGGATGAAGCTCACAAATCTCGATACTCTGTCCATCCGGGTTCGGATAAGATGTATCAAGACCTTAAAGCTGCGTATTGGTGGCCCAACATGAAAGCTGATATAGCCACCTACGTGAGTAAATGTTTGACTTGTGCAAAAGTCAAGGTGGAGTATCAAAAGCCATCGGGGCTAATCCAACAACCTGAGATCCCAGTGTGGAAATGGGATCAGATCTCAATGGATTTCATCACTAAACTCCCGCGAACCTTGGGTGGTTGCGATACCATCTGGGTGATCGTGGATCGCTTAACTAAGTCCGCACACTTCCTAGCTATTAAAGAAACAGATAAGATGGAGAAGTTGACTCGTATCTACATTAAGGAAGTAGTTTCTCGGCACGGAGTGCCAACGTCCATCATCTCAGACAGAGATGCTCGCTTCACGTCAAACTTCTGGCGGTCACTTCAGAAAGCGTTGGGAACCCGCCTAGATATGAGCACAGCCTATCACCCTCAGACTGATGGTCAAAGTGAAAGGACCATACAAACCTTGAAGACATGCTTAGGGCATGCGTAGTGGACTTTCGAAATAGTTGGGAAATTCACCTGCCTCTAGTAGAATTCTCATATAACAACAGCTATCACACGAGTATTTCGGCAACACCGTTTGAGGCATTATACGGTCGTAAATGTAGATCACCGGTCTGCTGGGCAGAAGTCGGTGACAGTCAACTCATCAGGCCCTGAGTTAATACTTGAGGCTACTGAAAAGATTGTACAAATCAGAAACCGCATGGCGGCGGCACGAGATCGACAGAAAAGCTACGCTGATCAACGACGCAAACCGCTCGAATTTCAAGTAGGCGACCGCGTCCTACTAAAGGTGTCACCCTGGAAGGGTGTAATCCGCTTTGGAAAACGGGGCAAACTTAACCCACGGTACGTAGGCCCGTTTGTAATCTTGAAACTATTGGACCCGTAGCATATCAATTAGACCTTCCTGCCGAACTCAGTGGAGTTCACAACGTATTTCACGTGTCAAATCTGAAGAAGTGTCTATCAGATGAAACTTTAGTCATTCCATTGGATGAGATCCAAGTGGATGAACAACTACACTTCGTGGAAAAGCCTATTGAGATCATGGATCGTGAGATCAAGACTCGAAGGCATAGCAAAATTCCGATCGTTAAGGTTCGTTGGGACTCTAGCGTGGACCGGAGTTCACGTGGGAAAGAGAGGACCAAATGAAAAGCAAATACCCACATCTCTTCGCATCTGAGCAGCAAACCAATGATACCAGTAACTAAATTTTCGGGACGAAAATTCTTTCAACATGGGGATGATGTGACAACCTGGAAACTTCTCATACTTTCGTGTACTATTGTTGACTAAATTCTGGTGCATGGCACTTGGAAATCTTTGTGTATGGCACTTGGGAACTTCTTGTAAATGAACTAACTCTTTGTGCGTGGCACTCTAAACATGTACGCTACATGCTAAACCGCGTTTACTCAATTTTCGGGACGAAATTCTTTCAACATGGGGATAATGTGATATCCCGGGTTTGTTCGGATAACTTAAACGCGACACTTGTCGAATAATGTATATGCTAAGTATTAAACGTGTACGAGTAAATGAATACGTGATGTGTGTTGTGTGATTGTTTTAGTTATAGAGAAGTGTGGTAGATATGTACACGAACTGAACCGAACCACGACACGAACCAACCTTGATTCATTGTAACTCTAGGAATTAATCAAGTTAGGACTCAAACATGTCTTGGCCGCGAGATCAAAACCTAAAACTAATTCGGCCAAGATCAAACCCAAACCCGTAGCAAACCTAAAACTATTCGGCCGATCAAACCAAACCAAACCAATCACCGTGTGCAAACCAAATTAACCCATTGCGTACAACCCAAACCGAGATCAAACCAACCTTAAACGCCTCCCGGCCGCAAGATAAAACCCAAACCGACCCAACCCAAGTCCCTCGGCCACAAGCTTAAGCCTAACCGTAACCCTCATCTTCTTTGCGCCTATATATACTAACACTCATGCATGTTTCATACACAAACACAAAACCCTAGAGTTTCAACAGCCGTCGGCAGACTTGCGATCGCAGAAAGCTTCCTTGTTCGCTTCTTCCTCTCGGTCGCAGCAAGCAGCAGCCAAGTCTTTCATCTTCTTCGACCGCAAACTGCCTCACTCTTGTCCCATTGATCACGAGCAGCTCTCCTTCCAGTTCCTGTCAGCCTCGGTCGCAGCAGCAGATCAGTTCACCTCTCTCGGTCGCGATCTTTCTGGAAAAGTCGGATAAATCTTGTCCAAACCTCGGCTTGTTTACCTAGTTAACCAAGGTTAGGGTTATCTCTGATTACAAGATCATGTTCGGATATATATATGCTTGAATGATTAGTTGTTTCGGATATATATATGCTTGAATGATTAGTTGTTTCGGATGTTATATGCTGAATGAAATCGGCTGAGTTGATTGTTGTTTATATGTATAATAGTTTGCGGAACTTGTAAGTTTGCGAGTATGTTTTGTTGATAAAAACTAGAGTTATTGGGTAGGGTTTGCATGGAATTGTTAGATGGTATTGATCTAGGATTAGAAAACCGGTTCATGATCGTCTAGGTTAATAATAGGAACGGTTTATACGAACCTATGATAATAATATGCTGAAACAGTTGCTGAGTAGTAGTTACAGCCGACTTCATCTGGCTGTAACTCGGTCATTAGTTGTCGAAAAACGGATTTTCTGATGTCTAGAACGTAGAGATTTGAATAAGGAATCTAATGGCGCTGGATTCATAATTTTCTGAAATCGTTTGATATTTTTAAAGGGCCAAATAAGTTCAGTAACTAAAGCTGTGAAAATCCTGAAATTTTGTTGGTTGTTTATCGAGCTGGATTTTAAAATCAGTAGGGAGTCGAGTCATGAATTTTGTACAGCAACTAGGTATGGAAATTTCCGGGCAACTCCAACTGGAATTTTGTTAATTGGACGATCAGTGATTTTTAAATAAATTCTTCCGTGGACTGCAGTCAGAAAGCGGTAAATCTGACTGCAGCCTAGTAAATTAATATTTATGGTTAATTGGTAAAGATTTAGGACTTGGAAAAATTATATAAATTTCTATGGTATAAATGTCACCTACTGTAAGAATATGGGAATTTTTAGAATGTTAGAACTATTTTATAAAAATCCTAGAAAACAGCTGAATTATGAGTGCTAAGCTGAAATTGGAAAACTTGTGATTGTGTGCACCAAAGTGTTGCATGGATTGGAATATGTTCATGATAAGTTGTTTGATTGTTATGATCACATGAGGATACTTGCATGCATGTTTGAGTGTTAGATATGTTGTTTGTGTGTATCACTTTGTGTGTAAATTAAGTGTGGAATTTGTAATGGTGTGATCACACACTGACGTGAAATCAATTGGTTTGTTAGGACGCAATTAGCGGTCCCATCCTTTACAACTTCTTGCTACACTAACCGAGCAAATAAAGGTGAGTTCATGGCCCCCTAACTTTATCCGTTTTTAAAACAACAGGGGGAGAAACATGTATACACTCTCAAACTCAATCTCTTTACGTTATACGAATTTAACGTCACATAACTATACGGTAACTAAGTTAATGTTAATGTAATGTTATGGTCACTAAGCAGCTTTATCACTTAAGTCCTCGACAATCTCTCGGATCGTTAGTATTTGGGTTAATAGCGGGGGAATTATAAGTAGTACTACTGGGCCCGACGAGCCCCATCCGAGCTAGTCGCGCTAGCCGACCTGGTATGGTCAACGGGTGAATAATTGGCCTAACATCGCCATGGTCATGTGATAGGCCTGGCAAAACGGAGGCACAACAGTCAGCTTCGATCGCGAACACTTACGTGACATGACTTTAGGCTAGCTACCTATATATATTAACATTGAACTTAATTACGAATCAACTGTATTATTCCGGGTGTGGAATAATGGAAACAACAACTTAATATTCCGGGTTTGGAATATTGGAAACAACAACTTAATATTCCGGGTTTGGAATATTGGAAGCAACAACTTATTATTCCGGGTTGGAATAATGGAACTAATACGTTATCCCGGGTTGGGGATAACGGAGTAAATAAACTATAACCGAACAAACGAATTTATGAAAACCTGTGAACTCACTCATCTTTAATGTTGACACTTGTTTCTTTACATGTTTCTCAGGACGCTAGGAGCTCTAGGTGCACGCACAAGCATTGAACAAGACATCTTTATCGAGTCTTATTTATTAATATCGTTTTGGGATTTTTCATTTGTTTTGGCGTTTGTGTTGGCGCCCGCATCACTACTTATTTATGCTTCCGCTCAAACTTTAAAACTAATGCTCTGCTAAATATTGGTAATTAATATAAAATCTACAACGAATGATTTTGGAAAACGTATTATCAAATCATGTAGAGTCGTTCGACGTACTAGTGTTTCAGATTCTGGTTTGTTCACACACCTCGCGGTAAAACTCCGTAAGTGGAAATTGAGGGTGTCACAGATTGGTATCAGAGCCACTAGCTATAGAGAACCAGGTTTGCGTTAGAAGTAGACCTAAACTGTAGCTGATATCACGACACTAGACTTAGTTTGGCACCGAATTATTATATCTTGTTATGTAATATACCCCAACTGTGTTTGGTAGATTATGCCTTCATAATAAGAAATGAAAACAACTCATAACTAACTACACGACCTAACAGGCAATGTCATCATCCTCATCGTCATCATCATCCGACAGACTTATGCCACCAAGGGCACCAGGAAAGGCACCAATGGTGGAACCCATACCACCTTATAGCGTGGAGACACGCTCAGCGGCGAGGAAGAGGCTCGCTCTGGGGGAGGAGTCGTCGTTACGCCCAACCATTGCTGTACCGGTTGAACCGGTTAACCCTGTAGAAATAGGAATTGACATACTTAGAATCCTGGTACATATACAACAAAGACAGCTAGAAAGAATGCAGGAAACCATCCTAGTGTTTCAGATTCTGGTTTGTTCACACGCCTCGCGGTAAAACTCCGCAAGTGGAAATTGAGGGTGTGACATGACCCACCTTCGCTAATTATAACCCGCGGAATACCAAACCGAGCAAAGATGTTAGATTGAACAAATTTACAAACAACGGAGTGGTCATTTGTCCTTGTGGGTGTAGCTTCAACCCATTTTGAAACATAATTCACCCCGATCAAGATGTACAAAAACTCGTTCGAATTCGGAAATGGCCCCATGATGTCTATCCCCCACACATCGAATATCTCCACAACCAAAATGGGTTGCAACGGCATCTCGTCTCGCTTCAAAATACTACCCTTTTGTTGACATTGTGCACATTGTCGGGCATATTCACATGCATCCTTGAAGATGGTAGGCCACTAAAATGCCCCCCACATGCCGACGAGCGAGCATGAGTCAAAATCTCCAACATTTTAGTTTCAGGCACAGACCTCCTAATCACTTGATCGGGTCCAATCTTAAACAAATCCGGTTCATCCCAAATATATTGCTTGACTTGGAACATGAATTGTTGCCTTCTTTTCTTACTCCAATGGTCCGGGATGGCACCCATGGCTAAGTAATTAACATAGTGAGCATACCATGGAGCCACAAAAGTAGACATGGCCAACAATTGTTCATCGGGGAACCGTTCATTAATCTCACCCTCATCTTTAACTCCTTCCAAAGGAATTCAGGATAAATGATCCGCCACAACATTTTTACTTCCTTTCTTATCCTGAATTTCCAAATCAAATTCTTGTAACAACAAAACCCATCTAATCAACTGAGGCTTTGCATCTTTCTTCTCCATCAAATATCGGACCGCACTATGGTCCGAATACATGATCACCTTGCTCCCCCATATGTATGAGCAAAACTTGTCCAAAGCATATACCACCGCTAACAACTCCTTTTCGGTTGTGGTGTAATTCAGTTGTGCTTCAGACAAAGTTTTGCTTGCATAATAGATTGCTACCGGCTTTTTGTCGACCCGTTGACCCAAAACCGCACCAATAGTTGTGTCGCTTGCATCGCACATGATTTCAAAGGGCTTCGACCAATCCGGTGGTTGCAATATGGGAGCTTTCACTAATTGTTCCTTCAAAACATTGAAAGCTTGCAAACATTCATTAGTAAACTCAAAGGGGACATCTTTTAACAACAAATTACACAAAGGTTTAGTAATAACACTAAAACCTTTAATAAATCGTCAGTAAAAACCCCATGTCCCAAAAATGACCCCACCCCTTAACATTTTTCGGTGGAGGCAAAGATGAGATTAGCCGAATTTTTGCCCTATCCACCTCCATCCCCCTTTCCGATATAGCGTGGCCCAACACAATACCCTCTTGTAAGATGAAATGACTTTTCTCCCAACTTAACACCAAATTTTTCCGGACACACCTATTGAAAACTTTTTTTAACTCGTCGAGAAATGATTCAAAATTAGTGCCAAAAATGGAAAAGTCATCCATAAATACTTCGAGTGACTCCCCAACCATGTCCGATAAAATACTCATCATACATCGTTGAAAGGTCGTCGGAGCATTGCACAAGCCAAATAGCATTCGGCGGAAGGAAACTATTCCATATGGGCAAGTGAAAGTGGTTTTGTGTTGGTCGTCCGGATGGATGGCAATTTGGTTATACCCGAATACCCATCTAAAAAGCTATAATACTTTTGACCCGACAATTTTTCAATAATTTGGTCCATAAAGGGTAATGGAAAATGGTCCTTAGAAGTGGTGGCGTTCAATATTCGGTAATCAATACAAACTCGCCACCTGGTGACCAGTCGGGTGGCTATTTGTTCACTACTTTCATCTTTAACAACTTGGATGCCGGCTTTTTTAGGAACCACTTGGGTATGTCTTACCCAATCACTAACCGAAATCGGATAGATTATTCTAGCATCCAATCACATAATTACCTCTTTTTTTACCACTTCACGAAGATTTGGGTTCAACCTCCTTTGAGCCTCGCTAGTGGGTTTTGCATCCTCGATTGTTATAATCTTGTGCATGACGATGGACGGACTAATCCCTTTCAAGTCGGAATCGTCCATCCAATAGCCGCTTTATTCGCCTTCAACACTTCCAACAATGCTTGCTCTTGAGCCATCTCCAAATTAGAGGCAATAATGACCGGTAATATGTCATTCTCCCCTAAAAACGCATACTTCAAGTGGCTTGGCAAGTCCTTCAACTCTAACTTCGGTGGCTCTTCTAATGACGGCTTCATACCCGAGCTAATCTCCACCAGTAAACTCTCGAATTGGTGGGTCCATGGCAGTCGACCCTCTTTAAGTGCTAAAGCCTCCAACTTTTGCTCCTCAATCGGCAATGCACAGGCATGTACCTGTTCAGAAAAATCACAAACACACATTTCCAAACTATCTTCTTCATACTCGTGCGGGTCGCACCCATCAACCAAATCTGCCAAAAAACACTTATCAACACCAATAGAGTTATAAACGTTAGTAAAAACATTCAATCCCATTTTTCTATTGTCGAAGGTCATGTCAACCGTACAAAATCGGCAATCATCACTGCATGAACGGTGCTAAAAAATGGCCTACCCAAATAAAATTTTGTTGTTGTTTTGGGTCCACGGATGAATAATCTAAGACTAAAAAGTCCACTAGGTAGTAGAACGCATCAACCTTAACTATTACATCTTGCACCATTCCTCGAGGGAATTTATGAGACAAATCGGCTAACACCACCGTGCTAATGGATATTAGTCATATAACCCCCCTGGTAAAATACTTACTCCGGCTCCAAGATCTAATAACGCCTTTGACATTTGAAAGTTTCCTACTTGAATATTTATTAAAGGGGTTACCGGATCTTGAAGCTTAGGAGGAAGTTCCCCGTTAAGCACGGCACTAACTTGCCCGGTCAAGTCAACCCGCTTAGGCATCTTTTTCTTTTGTTGCCTCTTTTGTGAGCATAATTCTTTTAAAAATTTCGCAATGCGGGCACTTGTTTACTTGCATCAAGCAAAGGAAGGTTAACCTTAATTTGTTTGAAAACATCTAACAATTCCTCCTTTTGAGGGCCCCGTTTTGAAAGAAATTTTTTCTTTCCTGGATCAAGTAAAGCAGAAGGAAAAGGGACTTGACTCGATTCTCCTTCCTCGTTTTTATTTTCTAAAATTTCACCCAAACCTGGTTTTCTAATTTCTGTTTCAACATTGGAGTTTTAGGGAACCACTAAAGGTACACTCTCATCCTCTTCACTCTCATTACCCGTAATATCCTCTACCACCCTATCAACCAATTCCGGTGACAAGTTTTCCTTAAATTTTTTTCCACTTCGTAAGACACTAACATGGTTAATAGGAATGTTGTGTGAAAAATTGTGAGAAGGATTTACCTTGGTGCCGCTAGGAAGTTGACCTTTACCTTTCTTAAGCTCCGCCACCTCGTTGCAAGTTGACCCATTTGAGTGGTCAATGTTTGAATGCTTTTATCACGAACCTCATCCTTTTGCATCCGAACCTCATCAAGTTGATTCCTTTTTTGCATGTCTTGTTGCATCATCCTAGCATATCCATGACTTCATTCCCACTTGATGAAGTTTGACGCGAAGAACGACTTTGGCTTTGGTAACCTTGATTGTTTCCACCTCTAAAATTTCCTTATTGTATTGTTGTCATGGAACAAAATTGCCTTGAGCTCCTTGAAAATTTGGGTTAGCTTGATTTGCCGGGTTCCCATAACAAAAATTTGGATGATTCCTTAACCCGGGGTGGTATGTGTTCGAATTCATGCTAAAGTTTCTACCACTTCCTTGAATAGCATTTACCATTTCCGCTTGGCCTTCAACAATTCCCACCACACAAACATCCGCTGCATGCCCTATTTCATTGTAATTAGTGCACACATTATAAACTTGGTTAGTTGTATGTACCTCTACATCCTCCGTGGAGTTTACTTGTGGTCTCGTAACCACATACTTCTTATTTCTTGACGCTTATGCCTACCGTTTAAAATTGAACGACATTTGTTCCAAGAAAGCCCAATCGTCTTGCTCGTAGTTTGTACCAAATGTACCATTAGAAACCGACACTAAATCTCGAGCATCGCCATCACTCAAGCCTTCCCGAAAAGCATGTAACAACTCCCAAAGAGCAATCCCATGATGTGGGCAATTTTTAAGCATAATGTTGAGTCTATCAAACGCCTCATGAAACATCTCACCACTTGTTTCCGAAATTCCCGAATACTTTTTCTAGCATCATTCGTCTTTTGGGCGGTGAAAAATTCTTCCAAGAATCTTTGTTGCATATCGGCCCAAGTATATATCGAGGCGGAAGATAACGTATAAAACCATCTTTTTGCTTTATCTTCCAATGAAAATTGAAAGAGAACCAACTTAACCTCATCCGCTGAAAATCCTTGACCCCCAATAGTGTTACAAATGGAGTCATATGCCTCCAAATGAAAACAGGGTTCTTCCGATGCTAACCCTTTAAATTTAGGTAAACTTTGGAGAGCATTAGTTCTCACCTCGAATGTTCTTCCATCGGATGATGAGGAATTACCACCGGAGAAGGGTTGTTCCTGATAAACGGTCGGAAATGAGCTTCAACTCCCCTTACTACTTCTCTAGGGTATCTTCGTGGAGCGCCTAGCAGTACTCTTGGATGACCCTTTTGGGGTACAAATTGTTGTTAGCAATGAGGTTGTTGCCCAGCCGGTTGTTGCATCGGCCTTTGAACTTGTGGAGGTTGTTGAAATTGTTGTTGAGAGTTGCACTTGTTGCAAAGGCATAGGCTGTTGACACTGTGGCCCATGGGGACGAGCTTGTTGTACCCCTGTTGGTTGCCTAACGACTTCTTGAATTTGTTCCACTTGTTGCCTTTGTTGGTAAACCATACCTCCTTGAGGTCCCAAATTACCTCCTTCTCCCCCATAATAGTACCCCTCTTCTTCGCATCCTCTAAACTCATCATCATATCCATCATAAAAACCTTCTCCTCCAACACCGAAGATTGCACATATTGAGACGATGGTTGATAAAAACCCATTTGATGTGAAGGTTGGAAAGTAGATGTAGTATGGACGATGGTTGAACTGGGTTGGAATTGATTTGGTAGTATTTGGTGAGTGGAAGATGATTGGCCGGCGGTTGGGAAAAAAGATGAAAATGGTGGAACCGTTGTTGTGGAGGCAAAGGTAAGGGCGGGTTCGGTTTGAGTGATTACAGGTGATGTGGTGTTGGTTGGTTATACTTCAAATGTGGAAGTAGGATTGGTAGTAGGGTTTGGTGAAGGTGTAGACAGTGATGTTTGACCCGTAGTGGGAGTTGGTAAATCCATGGTGTGTTTTGGTGTAGTAGGTGTTGTAGGTAACTTATGATTTTGTTTTCTCGAAGTAGTACTCGGTTTCGACATAGAGTTCGCTCGATTTCTGGATCAAATGCTAGCGGTGATGACTTGTGAGAGCCTCTAGTATGCATACACCTGTAAGTACCTGCACACTAAAAACAACCAGCGTAAACCCGAAAATAACAAACAAAAGCTACTAAATTAACACACGTTGCGCACTACTCCCCGACACGGTGCCAAAATTTGACGTGATGTCGTAGTCTCACGCAAATTTAAACCGATTACTACTAAATAGCTAGCGGTAAGTGGGTATCGAACATAAGGAGTTTGTGGAAAATGTGTCTATTTTATAGCTTTATCAATTAGCTAAATTAAACTTGCAGAAGAGTAATTTCAGAGATTTGGATTGTTTAATTTTTAAACTAAGATTAACTAAGTAATTTGCAAAAGAAAGATTTGGTTTGTAAACAATTTAGAGACAAATGACCATCCAAGGATTCAGGTTTCATTCGACACTAACATTTATGCTCAATAGAAAGAACCACATAGACATGGCTCATGTTTGATTATCTATTTGTGATGAAAGGGATCTAAGTACGCGGATTATAAAATGCGAGTTGTTACCCGATGATCAGTTGACAATTATCAAACCTTAATCCCTCCCATGATATCTCGATTGCCGGCACGAAGAACGTATGGTTTAGACTAAAATTAAACAAGAATCAACACTTTACAAATAAACAATCAAACACCATAACAACTTAAACACACAATGCAAAGTTATTTTTCTAGAAATCAAGCATAAACATAGTGTCTAAAAACGAAACCTTACATCTAGGACGGTCACCAACAAGTTTAGCTGCTCATGGCTCGGTGAATCAACATAACAATAAGTTTGATGTTCATACAAATCAAAAACATAAACCAAGTGTTTTTTTTTTCTTCCAAAACCAAGCAAGAATGCCTAAATTCGCCTAACAACTCCCCTGAAACCGAAAACAATGATTGGATACCAAAAGACACCCCCAAAAACGGATTAATATAGCTGTTACACTTTTTCTTGCTAGCCGTCGTAAGCTACGGCGCCACCGTAGCTTACGGTGGCCTTCACAAAACCCTACGGCCCCTGCGAACTGTCTTACGGCCCTCATTTGTTCCCAGCATCCACTGTATGCTACGGCGGAGCCGTAAGCGACGGTGGAAGGTGGGGCTTCCTCCTTTGTTTGTTTGTCGCAAATCCACAGCTCCAGTTCGGCTTTAACACGTCTGAGCATCCATCCAAACGTTATAAAACCTCGTTCTTATGCTCCTTTGTACCTGCAAAGCCAAATATCACGTAGTCATCTAATTCCAATAATTAGCACGATTAAATGTGCAAGATTGTACGGTTTAAAGCATTTAAGGGTTGTCCAAAGGACTACCCGTCAGGGTTCGACGTCATAGTCGGTGTACGGGGCATATAATAATCCTAAAAATTATAAAACAACTATTATATAATGAGGTAAATAGTCCTTAATATATATGTTATTGTTATATATCCGGTTCGATGTCGTAGTCGGTGTAACGAGCGTTTAATAATCCTATTAAATATAAACAATTTTATATCGATTCGATGTCATCGGATGTAACGAGCATAAATAGTCCTAAATATATAATTTTTATTATATATCCAGTTCGACGTCGTAGTCGGCGTAACGAGCGTATAATGATCCTAAAAAAATTTTAACATGTATTATGTCGACTAAGTCTGTCGAATCGGCGTAATGAGCGTATATGGTCCTAAAAAATATATTATTAATTATACATTTGGTTCGACGTCGTAGTCAGCATACGGGCGTATAATAATATAGAAGGTGTAAAATAACAATTGTATCGACTTCGACGTCGAAGTCAGCGTAACAATGTAAATTGTCGAAAATATATTTATTAGTTATTATTATATTATTATATATATATTATTAATTATTATTATTTTATATTATCCAGTTCAACATCGTAGTCGGCAATATAGGGTATAATAATCTAACAAAATAAAAAAAAACCATTATAATCGACTTCCAAGTCGTAGTTGGCATAACGAGCGTAAATAGTCCTATACATATATTATTATATATCTGTTCGACGTCGTAGTCGGTGAAGTGACGAGCGTATAATAATCCTTAAGAAATGTAAAACAATTATATATCGACTTTCACGTCTTAGTCGGTGTAACGAGTATAAATAGTCCTAAACATATAATGTTATTACTATATATCTGGTTCGACATCGTAGTTTCCATAACGAGCGTATAATAATCCGAAAAAAATATAAAACAAATATTATATTGATTTCGACGTCGTAGTCGCGTAACGAGCGCAAATCGTCCTAAAAGTATAATATTATTATTATATATCCGGTTCAACGTCATAGTCGGCGTACCAGGCGTATAATTATCCTACAAAGTATAAAATAACTATTATATCGAATTCGCACGTCCAAGTCAGCGTAACGAGCGTAAATCGTCTTAAAATATGATATTATTATTATTACATATCCGGTTCGACGTCGTAGTCGGCGTACCGGGCGTATCGTAATCCTAAAAAAGTTTACAATAACTATTATATCGACTTTTACGTTGAAGTCGGTGTAACCAGGGTAAATCGTGCTAAATATATAACGTTATTATTATATATCCGGTTTGACGTCGTACTCGGCGTACTAGGCGTATAACAATCCTTAAAAATATAAAAAAATAATCATATACGACTTCGACATCGAAGTCGGCGTAACTACCGTAAATCGTCCTAAAAATATATTATTATTATTATTATTATTATTATTATTATTATTATTACTATATTATTATTATATATCTGGTTCGACGTCGTAGTCAGCGTACCGGGCGTATAATAATCCTTAAAAGTATAAAATAACTATTATATCAACATCGACTTCGAAGTTGTGTAACGAGGGTTACAGGATGTATAATAATTTATATAATATTATTATATATCCTGTAACCATTGTGACAAAATTCCAAACTGTAAAAAACTTTTTGTTTTGAGAACGATTCGTAAACCAATACTTAAACATAATCCGACTAACGCGACGTACACTTCGGAACAAGGACATAAGCTACACATACCCTAAATACCCTTTACATAACTTAGATATATGTTTTGAGGGTTTAGGAATGACAAAAACAAGTTTATACAAGTTCAGGGACTATATTGCAACAACTGCGGAAGTCTGCCGATTTTCGTATTTTTAATACGGAGCTTGAGTAGACATCCAAAAATTCTTGTAATCAATAAAATCTTATATTTTATTGATGAGATTGCAAAAACACCAATCATTGCGTAATTTCGGTCATTTTCGTGTTCGTTAAACCGTTTTACGTAATATAGTGAAACGCGTAACCGTACAACTGAACGAACTAAGCTCCACCATATTTCCGGAAAAAATCTAAGTTACATATGTATTAACACCTTTATGTAACTAAAATATTAGGTTAAAGGGGTTAAAATGACAAACAAGTGAAAATACAAGTCCAAGGGCCAAAAATGTCAAAAAAATAATAAAGATTTTGCTTCATCGCCAAGTTTGTGTGATGAAAAAGCGTTTTAATTTGGCCCTAACACTTGTTGCAATCCTATTAATTCTTGGAGAACACTCATGACACTTTTCATCATCCTACAACATAAGAATTACTATAAATACCCCATGATTCTTCCATTTTTTCACACCACTACAAAACACTTCAAAGCAAAGTGTGAAGTTCTTCTTTCTATCCTTCTTAGAGCTTGTTTCCACCCTTTGGAAGCCTCCTATCTTGAGTTCCGAAAGTGCTCTTCAACACGAGTAAGTACTCTTCCTAGTTCTTTCGTTATTTAGCTATTTTGAGCCAAAAGTCGAACAGTTTTGCTTCCTGTTTGACTTTCGGTTCTGACCATTTGGTCAAGTCAAAGTTCAACTGAACTTTGCAACGTGATCGTAACATGAAATATTAATCCCTTGCGATTGCACCTTCTGATTGCCACGTTTACTAGGCGAAGTGACGAGTCAAATTTTTTTTATTAAAAGTAAAAAATGCGCATAAGTGCATTTTACAACGAAAAGTATTTTCGGGTATTAAAACTTAAAGTTATGACACCAAATCAGTTTTTAAGTAAATTAGACATGTTCTAACATGTCTAACTCGTCACCTCTAGTTTAGTGCTTTATTTGGATCGTTAGACGGGCAGTTTGACTAACGTTTTAACTTTCGAATCTGACCCGTTTGGTCGATCTTAGGATCCGACCAAACACATATTTATGACCATAGTTGTATAGGGAATAACCCTCTGAGGTTATACCTTATGGTCATAAGGTTTGGTTAGTTTTATGATAAGTCGCTTTATGTTCTTCAATAATGACCAAAATGGCCTTTTTGCGCATAAATCTTTTTTAACATATGTAACCAAATTTTTGGCATGTAAATGATGTTATAACATTCAAACATTTTTGTCATTTAAGACTTATCATAGGACATGTTTAACCATCCGATCACACGTTTACGCAAATGACACGTTAAAGTAGCGCAAACTACCTTAACGGGTCATAACTGGTCAAAAGCACTTAGGATCCTTTTCAAATCAGAATGTAAGTTTATTAAACCATATCATATGAGTTCCAACACTCATTTGGTTTTAAAGACTTCATTATATCCGAATCCTCGATTAAAGTCACGACATTAACGTAGTTATCCGATATTAGGACACACTTGAATCCTTGATCTCTTGAGCTTTGTTTGATCATTGAAATAAGGACACTCTTGCAATCCCAAGTGAGTACATAGTTCCCTCTTTTACGTTTTTCAAATGTTTTGGGTGATTCATAAATGTATGGCATATATGTGTTTACTAAGTGCTTTTATGTATTATTCCTATTATGCAAAACACGAAGATTGACAACACGAACCAAATCCTTATAGGATCTATCTATTTTAATAGTAAGATTATTGAAGGATATTTAAAGTACAGTCTTAAACTTTCTATCTTCATAGTGAGATTTCTAAGAGGTCATTTACATGCCGATGATTATTGTTTATGTGTTGAGATTGTTGGTGATTTAGATAACGAAAATAGAGTAATACAATAAGGACATGGTGGATACGCCACTGATACTTCCTATATATAAGTGTGCTTATTGTATTACCCTTCGTGGCGTTATCTGACTCACCCATTAGGAATTAAGACTTTGTGATTCAATGTGACCAAACTAAATCCGTATAGCATCTATCTATCTTCATAGATTGATACTTGGGATGTTTAAATTGCTAAATTGAAGTCCTTGATTGGATTCTTTGTGTACTTTAATGCGTATGTTATGATTCAATGTGACCAAACCAAATCCATATAGCATCTATCTATCTTCATAGATTGATCCTTGTGGGATGTTTAAAGTGCTAAATTGAAGTCCTTGATTGGATTCTTTGTGTACTTTAATGCGTATGTTATGCTTCAATGTGACCAAACCAAATCCTTATAGCATCTATCTATCTTCATAGATTGATCCTTGTGGGATGTTTAAAGTACTAAATTAAGGTACTTGATTGGATTCTTTGTGTACTTTAATACGTGTGTACAAGTTGATGACCAAACTGATGACTATGTATTTATGTGATAGTAGTGATTTAGATAACGAAACGAGTGTAATACCATAAGAACATGGTGGATACGCTGCCCGTACTTCCTATATATAAGTGTTCTTATTGTATTACCCTTGTAGCGTTATCCGAATCACTTTAGGGTTTTGTGTTTAATTGTTTCAAAAGTTCAATATCCAAATCATTGTAGAATCCTTCCATATTTTCATATGTTAGATTTTTAGAAGGATATTCAAAGTATTATTATAAATCGTTGATTTGATTTCTAATTATACTCACACAAGTTTATGACCGATTTCAATGTTGTAACAAAGACCAAAATACAATTTTCAATGACATAAAAATTACATAGTAATAATCATATTGCCATATGCAAAACTCTTTTGTCACAAGTTTCACAAGCAATATAATGTATTGCAATGCTAAACCTTTTCGCCATTCCTTGGCTTCAAAGAGTCAATTTTCAATAAACGACTCTCGTAATTGTCAAAGTATTGCAATACTAAACCTTTTGCCATTAATTTGGCAACAAACCTATGTACTCGCCAAAATTATTTGTTGATGTCTTTTTCACATATGTTCCAGGTTATTGATTATTCAAGCATGCTACACATAGGATCGCATCCGGACTTTAGATTTCTTTAATTCAAAGACAATTACATGTATTCTTTGTATTGTAAAACAATGATAACAATAATAAAATAATTTAGTACCAGTTGTTGTGAGCAGTTTGTAACGTGACTCCCTGATATTTCCATCGCGTGTTGTTGTATTACGCGGTTGGTGTGTTACAGATTGATATCAGAGCACTGGTTATAGGGAATTAGGTTATTAGAATGCCTTTAATCTAGTCTATAACCTTCCTAGAGACCCAAACATGAGTAGTATTAGGATCTCTATCCTAATCTCCATCCTCAACCTTACTCGTGCCACAACTACTCTATGATTTACAAATCATCTAACCTTAGATGATTTATCCTAAATCCTTAGGCTTTATGCCTTAAGGTATTCCTCAAAATGTTTTTCTCAAAATATTTTCTCAAACGTTTTCATCAAAATGTTTCTCGACCTATTCATCTCAAACATTTTATCAAAAGGTTTCTCAAAATGTTTTTTTCAAACATTTTCATCAAAATCTTGGGTTTTAATAATATGAACATATGCAATGTGGAAGGTGGATGCCTGTACCCCGAGTTTTCTGTCTAAGGCCAGAGTGTTCGTACAAATATGCATTTTCGGACCAGCCACTCTTACCTGGAAACTCTTAGGGTGAGTGTCCACTTATAGGCAAAAGCATGTCTTCTCGAAACGTTATGAAAACCCATCCACTTTAACCATGTCGAACAATCCCTAAACACTACTACCTTTGTGACACTACTGCATCATATCTCCTTTGGTAATATGTTATGATTATATTTAACATATCCGAAACAAATTCCATTTCATCTCACGACACTTTGTAATCCTATTTCATTTTCAAAAACTAACTTTTGTCTTTCATATTCACAAAATTTTTATCTTTTGGATGAGAAATTTTATATTTTTACAAACAAGGTTTCTTTATATTAAAAATTCAATTAAAAATTTTTTGATCTTAAAAATAATGAATTTTTAAAAGGTAAAGAATTTATAACACAAACCATTAACTTGGTTTGTATTTTCTCATCCAAAAATATAACAAAAGTTTATTCCCAAGCAACTCTTATTTCAAAAGAAAATCCACAACACTATTTTCCTAAGTACAAGAACAACTTTTTTGAACGAATACCAAGTTAAGATTTCAATTCACTATGGTGTTTTAAACTTATAACAATTCTATGAAATCTCACTTATTTGATTTCACTATAGCTATTTCTTCGAGATGCCTCCTCACCGTGACGTCACTTGGAACCTTTAAATGGCAGCAATGATCGCTCAACATCTAGCTGTTGTACTCCCACAACTTAATCAAATCTACAACAATAACAACAACAACAACAATGTTCTCACGCCCTGCAACTACAAACAATTCAACTCAGCTAAACCACTCAACTTTAATGGGTCTGAAGGAGCAACTGGGCTCCTACAATGGTTTGAGAGTATAGAAAGCACATTCCGCCATGTTCAGTGTACTAGTGAGCGCAAGGTTGTTGATACACTTGATAGGACCGTCCTCGATAGTACAGGAACCTAGAATTTGTATCTAATGTCCAATTAGGCGGAAACTAAGTGACATGTTAATCATATAACAAGAATTACTCATTGATTGTCTGTTTATTGATCAATATTCGTATACATTCAAGTTCCAGATCAGACATAGCTTCGCCTTAAGTTTGCCAAAAGTTCTTCTGGTTCTACAAATGAAATCCTAAGGCATCTATATATAGTAGTACAAGTTCGCTGGGAAGGACCACAAGTTCGGGCGAACTTGTTTGAACAAGTTCGGCCGAACTTGTTCCAACTTCACACTCCGGGCGAACTTGTCTACCATTTACATCAATACTTCTAATTTCTCATGTAATCTAATCCAATCTAACCAGACTTAATAAAAGACTAAGACATAGACATACTGTACTAACAGAATCCCCCTGGATATCTTCTTCGTCTTGATCAGTCTTCATAAGCTCTGTCCATTCAGACTCGTTCTAATATGATGACGTAGGCAACATACATATGCAACAAGAAAGGTAGAGTTCCCTCAAGTGTTTTCCAAAAGAGAACATTTACTTGGTGGAACGGAGTCATGAGAGACAGAGGTGCAGACGTAGCAATGGCACAAACGTGGGAAGAATTCAAAAATCTTATGAAGTAAGAATTCTGCCCACGGAGCGAAATGAGGGCACTTGAACAAATTTTATTACCTCAAACAAGGTAGTAGTGAAATTTGTGCCTACATTGATAGGTACGAAGAGTTGAACCTACTCTGTCCCACTATGGTCACACCCTTGGATCGGGCTATTGAGAAATATATTGATGGCCTACCTGATCTAGTTCTAGATATTGTCACTGGCAGCAAATTTGCAAGGGTTAGGGAGGCTATCAAACTAGCCGCTACCCTAACTGACTCCCAAGTTAGAAAAGGGAAACTTCTTCGAAAGGGAGAAAAGAAATGAACTGTTGAAACTAGACAAGAGAAACCAAATGAAACAAAGGGTGAACCTTCCAAAAATTTTAAGAAGTGAAGACTTCAAAGAATTATACGATTGCCGCACCAATTCCACTAAACTCGGTACCCTTTAGGGGATTTTATCGTTGAAAGCAACCTTGGTGCAATCATTGCAACTATCACCACCCAGCAAATTCTCCATGCCGCTAGTGTACAATCTGTGGTGTTTTTGGACATCTAGCTGTGACCTGTCGCATCCAAAACCAAGCAGCCCCTACTCAAACATGCCCTTGCTATCCAGCTAGAGCATGTTTCAATTGTGGTGATTTAAATCATTTCAAGCGAAACAAGCTTGCTAACGCAAATGGACGAGTATACAATATCAATGAGGCTCACACTGATGATTAAGCACTTATGATCATTTGAGCCTTTACATTCCTGTTTATTACCCAAAGAAAATGAACATATTTCAACTATATTTGTAATGACAATATAAATTTCAAGAAGTTTTTCTTCATTCTTTTTATTCGTACTCCATTTACAAATTCCAATGTGATTACACTATGTGTAATATACAACTACATATTGACTTCGAGGATTCTGTTCTTTATTATTAGGAACTAAATCTCGCAGTTTAGCATATTACGATTTCATACTGGTGCATTCATACAATCCCTGCAAAAGGATCTCTACAAATACTATGTGCCTATCACTACTACTTTTGTTTTCATGACATTACAGACATGGTTTGTTCATCTAATATGTATAGTACATGACTACAAATACATTTTGCTTCATATGTTGACCTAGCATACTTAGTACACGATTTACAAATACATTTTTGCTTAGTATGTTGACCTAGTATACCTAGCACATGGTTTCAAAACATTTTCACAACATACTTACATTGTTTATGACAATCCATGCTTAGTATATGATACCTACTACCAATTTGATTAGTGTGAAACATATATTACTATTTATACTAGAATGAAATACTTGCTACTAATTTTGTTGTATGCAAAACAAGTAGTGTTATCATTGCTAGTATGAAACATGTTTTGATTCAATAGATGTTGTGTTATGACGATTCTTATTTGATTTAAATGTTACTTCAACCTTATTATTTGTTTCCTTCACTTAATAAGAGGAGCTATGTGAACCATGCAACGAAACAAGTAATTATGGGTGCACACATAATTATGAGGTTCGATGCATGAGAATCATAGTAAGCCTTGTTAAGTATGGTGGCATAAAATCTAGAGTGATTAGGTAACGGGATGGGTATGATGCAATAAGAACATGGTGGATACGCCAATGGTACTTCCTATATATAAGTGTTCTTATTGTGTTATTCTTCAAGAAGGTTACCAGGATCACTTGAAGATATTATGTTATCTTGGACCATTATGTGATTATCTGTTATTTGTTTATTGAATGCACTTACCAAGACGAGTACATTCATTAACTCTATTCGAGCTGACCGGGAGTATATTATGGTGTTAAAGGTGACGATCTAGATGCCATATGTATGCTGACCCATCTCCTATGCATGCGATGCTCATGGTACATGGGATGTACCTCGTGGGATGTTAGAAACCGTGTGCGTATGGCCAAGCTTGAATGTACATCCCTTTGTTTGCTTAAGATATACACTAAAAGCTTAGTATAGCATAGTGCCATGTAAAACAATTTTTACACACTCGATGACACTTTTTAGATTCATAAGTTCTACAGGTTTGAATACCTTGAGATGCTTTGAATATCCCTATTCACATTTTGAATCCCCAAAATTCCCAACACCAAATGATGCTTCGCATCTTTGGAAATCTTGAACCCTGTTTATTTTCAACAATTTCAAATACACTCTATGACCTCCTTCGAAATAATTTCGGGACGAAATTTCCTAAAGTAGGGGAGACTCTAACCCTCATGCCAAAATTCTGAACTTTCAAAAACTTTTTGTTTTGAGAGCGATTCATTAACCAATACTTAAACGTAATGCCTTTAATGCGACGTACACTCCGGAATACAGAAATAAGCTACAAATACCCTAAATACCCTTTACATAACTTAGATATAAGTTTTGACGGTTTAGGAATGACAAAAACAAGTTTATACAAGTTCAGGGACTATATTGCAACAATTGCGAAAGTCTGGCGATTCTCATATTTTTCAAATGGACCTTGAGTAGACATCCAAAAATTCTTGTCATCAATAAAATCTTATATTTTATTTATGAGATTGCAACAACACCAACCCTTGCGCAATTTCGGTCATTTTCGTGTTCGTTAAAGTGTTTTACGTAATTTAGCAAACACATAACCGTACAACCGAACAAACCGACATTCACGACATTTCTAGAAAAAAATCCAAGTTAAACATGTCTTAACACCTTTATATAACCTAAATATTAGGTTAAAGAGGTTAAAAATGGCAAACAAGTGAAAATACAAGTCCAAAGGCCAAAAATGTCAAAAAATAATAAAGATTTTGCTTCTTCACCAAGTTTGTTTGATGAACAAGCCTTTTAATTTGGTCCTAACACTTGTTACAATCCTATTAATCCTTGGAGAACACTCATGACACTTTTCATGATCCTATAACACAAGAATTATTATAATACCCCATGATTCTTTCATTTTTTTTCACACCACTTCAAAACACTTTAAAGCAAAGTGTGGAGTTCTTCTTTCTATCATTCTTGGAGCTTGTTTCCAGCCTTTGGAAGCCTCCTATCTTTAGTTCCGAAAGTGTTCTTCAACACGATTAAGTACACTTCCTAGTTCTTTCATTAATTTAGCTATTTTGAGCTAAAAGTCGAAAAGTTTGGCTTCCTGTTTGACTTTCGGTTCTGACCATTTTGGTCAAGTCAAAGTTCAATTGAACTTGGCAACGTGATTGTGATCACGGTGGTATTAATCCCTTGCTATTGCACCTTCTAATTACCAGGTTTACTAGGCGAAGTGACGAGTCAAAGTTTTATTTATTAAAAGTAAAAAATGCGCATAAGTGCATTTTACGACGCAACTAATTTCGGGTATTTAAACTTAATGATTTGAGACCAAATCTGTTTTATAACTAAATTAGACATGTTCCAACATGTCTAACTCGTCACTTCTAGTTTAGTGCTTTATTTGGGTCGTTAGTTGAGTTGTTTGACTACCGTTTTAACTTTCGAATCCGACCCGTTTGGTCGATCTTAGGATCCGACCAAACACATATTTGTGACCATATTTGTATAGGGAACACCCTCTGAGGTTATACCTTATGGTCATAACGTTTGGTTAGTTTTATGATAAGTCGCTTTTATGTTCTTTAATAATGACCAAAATGCCCTTATAGCGCATAAATCCATTTTAACATATGTAATCAAATTTATAACTGCTAAACTGATGTTGTAACATTTTCAAACATGTTTGGGAATTTAAGACTTATCATAGGACATGTTTAATCATCCTATCACGCGTTTACGCAGATGACACGTTAAAGTAGCGTAAACTACCTTAACGAGTCATAACAGGTTAAAAGCACTTAGGATCCTTTCCAAATCATAATGTATGTTTATTAAACAATATTATATGAGTTCCAACACTCATTTTGTTTATAAGACTTCATATTATCTATTATCTGAATCCTCTAATTAAAGTCACGAAATTAACATAGTTATCCGATATTAGGACACACTTGAATCCTTGATCTCTTGAGCTTTGCTTTATCATTGAAACAAGGACACTCTTGCAATCCCAAGTGACTACATAGTTCCCATCTTTTACATTTTTCAAATGTTCTGGGGTGATTCATATGTGTAACCAAATTTTCTCAAATGTATGGCATATATGTGTTTACAAAGTGCTTTTTGTGTTAGTATCTGAGTTTAATTAGTTGTGAAAAGTTTGAAGATGAAAGACGAATGAATTTTAAAAAAGAATGATTGCAGCAGAATGTGTGAAAAGTTTTGATTCACAACTAATGGAAGATTGTTTTCATCATCATGTTTCCAAACTTATAAGTTTACATGTGAATTATAACTCCCCCTCAGCCTGATATCCCAGTTTGTTAAGTACAGAATGTAAAAAAGATAATTGTAGAGAATGCTCTTTTTAATAGATTAATAGAACAGTACAATCCACTGTCTATTTACAAATCCTAACCTCTGGGCATTTTTGCTGATGTCAGAGGTGATAGTGACAGCTAACAACATTAACAACCTATAAACACTGATTAACCTATCCTCTTCTATTATAGACACTGTTATATTAATAAAAGAGAAACACTAATGAGCCTATCCACTGTTAATCTTCATCAGAGGTTCCACAACAGAGCTTGTCTTCAACATATCTTGTAATGTATGTTAAGCCTTGATCAGTGATTGTCATCATAGGTTGTAAGCTCTGTTATTTTGGATCAATCATATGATGTAGTTTTGGCTTTCTATCATCGGTTCCTTTGCGAGGGTTCAATCCCAACAATCTCCCTCGGAACAGATGATGCCAAAAGACATTTATTGTTGATCTTTATTCCTCAACATCAGTTCTCTTATCTGGACTTTGAATTGTAATTCAAAGTTTATAGATTACATGTCATCAAAATCCCTCATAAGGTCTAAATTAGTTAGAACTTGGAGGTCTTCTGCACTCAGACCATATGCAGCCTCCATTGTAAGCTTTTCAATTCTACCATATGACCTGAGCGGAGTCAATTCATGGCTGTCTTTGTCTGACTTCCATTTTAGAATTTTTGAGTCAGAAGGTTTTTCAGGGTCTTGATTTATTGTTGAGGTTGATTAAGGTTGTTTGCTTGCAAGTTTGGCTAATGTCTCTTTAAGTTTGTCGCTTGCAACATCAGTGTCATAGTCTACTTGGCATCTGATCCCTTCCATTCTAATTTCTTCAAACCTCTGTTGATCTTCTTCCCCCATTTCTCTTTGCCTTTTTCTTTGGTTTAAGGCAATGATGGTTGGAGCAGTGGTTGAAGTTGATCTTTTAGAAGTTCGGGTCTGTTGAGGGGAATCATCTGCTGGATAGACATGCTTCTTAGGCAATTTTAGGTCATTTTTCTCATATTTCCAACCTTTTGTAAGTTTAAACAGTCTTAACCTCTGACCACCTGGCAACTTGCCTACTTGTACCATACTTTGCAGCAACCAATTCTTCTTTCATTCTTTTGATCTTTAAGGCTTTATCAGGCTCATTCTTTTTGTACTTGTTCCAGTATGGCGGAGTAGGCTTTTTGGTTGGATCTTTTAGCATTTGTCGCATTCTATCTATCTCCATCCTTAACTTACTCATAGTCCAGTCTTTGAATTGAGCCTTGCTTTCCTTGTATGGTTTGCATATCCTTGCAAGGATGGGAAGTTTCCCTTCCCTGGATCCTCTTCAGAGTAAAGAGATTTGATCCTCTTCTTAACAACTGGTAGGTTAAGAGGATATTGGGTTGTTAGAGGAAGTAGTGTAGGTGGTTGCACAGTGGTTTGTGATGATGAAGAGATTGGAACAGATACTGAGGTTGAGGTCCGTGGTTGTGATGATAATGGAAGTGGAGAAGGGAAGATATATTCATCATCTATCACATTTTTCTTCTTTTTTTCTTTTGAATTTGAGTTTGGGTGATGGTGGTTGGTTTGAATTCTTGTGGGAGTGGGTGTTTGGTGAGTGGTGATTGGAAAGGTTATCATAGCAGTGGTTGATGTAACATCTGTTGAAACCACTACTGTGTCAACAACCATTGACACAACAGGTGTCTCAACATCTGCTGGTTTAGGATTTGGTGGTGATGATGATTTTGGTGTGATGGAAGGTTGATCAGTGGTTTTGGAAGGGGTGGAGATTAGTTGTCTAACCTTTCTGGTTGACTTTCTTCTTTGCTTTGAAGTACCAATGTCTTTGTTTCTATCTGGGCAGATTTTTCTTTTTCAAATCTATCTGCAAATTTTATTTCCAACCAATCTTTTCTGTTTTGCTTTTCCTCAGCAAAGAGATTGAGAGTTTCATCAATTTTCTTGGTTCCATCCGGCTTAGGGATTTCAACTACAGGTTTGGCCTGGGGACTAGGCTTCAATTTGAGTCCCTCTTTATCTTTCTCCCCCTTTTTGCCATCAGTTATTTCAATCAGGATAACTATAAGAGGAGAAGTTCTAGTGGTTTGAAGTAAGTGAGCTTTTATGGCTTTGATGTCGATATCTTGCATCAACCATATTTTTGAATAATTTCATGTGTTGTTCATGTTGAAGATCAACATGCTGTCTTCGTAGTTGAAGTAGAGGATACCAGTGTTGCCATAGCTCAGCAGTGGTTGGTGCAGAGGATTGAATTTTTGAGGATTCTAACATCTGTTGCATCATAATTTTGATTTCAGCAACAGATGTTTGAATGTTTGATACTCTCTTCACCAAATCTTGATATCTTAGCTCATCACCTAACTTAACTAGATCACCTGAACTCCCACCAGTGGTGGCTGTATCTAGTTTTTTCCTTTGAAATAAATCCCAAGTCATCAAAACCAGATGCCCCTTTATCTTTGTACTGGGACTTCCAACTAGAATAGAGGTTACCTTGGTAGCCTCAATAGTTGTTGCCTTCAAGGAAGTCTTATGAATGTAACCACTAACCAATTGTGAAACAGCGGTTTCAACAATTGTAGTAGTTGCTTCACTTGAATGATCACCAAAGGTTACTTGTAACCCAAGGGATGTAGCCTCCTCAGCTGTTGATGGGATAGCAGGGTGTTCAGACTCAGTCAAATGTAGTGGTGAACTCTTAGTGATAGGTGAATGAGAGGGACTGTTTTATGTCTGAACCATATCCACTGCTTTCAACAGAGGTATGATTGTTGGTGGTAATTTGATGGGTGAGGCTTGTGGAGTAGAAAGAGATATGTCCATCCTAGATGGACTTAGGAAGATAGAACCAAGTGATTCTAGAGCTTCATAATTTAGTGTCCCTGTGCTTACAACTTGATCCTTTTGTGAGGATTCAAGAGGTGATAGGCTTTTCGGTGGAGATCTTGCTACCATCTGCTATGAGGAAGTAGCAGTAGTGATTCAAGAGGTGATAGGCTTTTCGGTGGAGATTATGCTGTCACAGGTATCTGTGGGATCTCATCTTCCAGAGTTACTTTTTTAGGTTTTGTTTTGGTGGTCTTTTTGGATTTGGATGGTTTCTTTTTGGTGATTACTGCCTTGATCACCAGGAGCAGTGGGCTCAGTAGCAGAGGGTTGAGCTTGAGTAGCTTGTACATTTGCAGGTTCATTTTTCTCTTCCCCCTCTACTTGTGTTTTCAAAACTTATTTTGATTGGTGATTCTTGTAAAAGTTTCATGGGTGAGACTGCCAAAAGGCTGAATCACACAAAGTGTAGCATCGTTTTTAGAGAATTGAGATTGGATATAAACACTTAAAAGTCTCGGATGCATCAAAAAAGCCCTACCCTTTTTGATGTTATTGTAGTTTGTCACTATATCATTGAACAATACTTGGGAAAAGTTAAAATTTGACTTTGGTAGATAGCATAGTCCAAGTATTGCATATTCAATGGAATTTCGTTAAAAGCTGTTGTTTTAGCAGACAAACACACTAACAGGGTGTGGAAGAAAAATTTCATGTCAGCATGAGAGTTAGGTTTAAAAATTGTTTTACTTGTCAACTGACCTTCGCAGCCCCTTTCAATAAACTCTGTTTGGAGATTATTTATGGAGAAGGAGGTAGGATGATCTAGGTCCTTGAGACCAAAAACCATGGAGATGGAAGTGGGGGATATTTGCATAAGAGTATCACCAACCCTTGATTCAATAGCATACGCGACCTTCTTGTTTGAGTGTACCTTGGCATTTGCCCAGAACTGGCTTAATGGTTCAAGGTGCATGGGAGCTGTTGTTTCCATGATTGCCCTATATTTCGATTCTTTGAGAATCTTTATCATGGCATGATATGGTCGGTTTATCGGTTTCTTCAAGGATTGGAAAGTAGTTGTGAGGAGTTTTGATTATAAGAGTCATGGTGTGATGAAGAAAGAAAGTATGGAACTTGGAGAAGATGAAGATGGTAGTGAAAACCGCTTTTAGAATTTTTGAATTCGATACGGTGAGTAAAACTCTGATGAGAATGGAATAGGGTATAAAAAAGGGAAAATGCTTGCGTCGCAGAGGTTTTTCAAGATCTGATGGTTATCATCTGTCCAGGTGTATCCTCTGATAAATAATGGAAGAGCGTTGTTTGGGAAACCACTGATATGTGTCACCAGTGGATGGATTTTAACACTATCAGATGATAGATATTAGTGGATGGAAGTCAAAGCAGAGGTTTGACCAAACAATGAAGATGGTCTAAGTGACGATCCTAATATTGTAATGTACAAAATTAAGGATTCGGTTAGACTATACTTTGATGATAGCTTCCCGATTCCGAATGTGAAGGAAGAATTGCTTGACAAATTCTTTAAACTCGTAGAAGTCACATTAGAGGAATTGGTAATCAATGAACGGAAATTATATTCCAAACCTAAAAGAAACAATTACCGAAGAAACGGTGGTGATCATCCGGAAAACTGGAGAGCGGGGTTGGGTTTAGACGAAGAAACTGATGAATCTGTAAAGAAACCGTCACCATTTCATGAATATAAAAACAAATACATGAATTTTGTATATGGGACGAGTACAGTTCATGAGGAGAATTTGATTGGTAAACAGTCAAATGATGAGTTCAAGAAGGAGAAAGAAATTCGATATAAAGCCAAGGTTACAGGGGGGGTCAAAACTACAAGTAGGGTAAAACCACCAATTAAAGGACATCCACTTGATAATCGGACATGTTTCAAGTGCAATGAAATTGGTCATATGGCAAGACAATGCCTGAAAACAAAACCGGCTTATCTTCAAAGAAAAGAAGATTCAAATGTTGTTAAACCAAAACAACCAGTGTTTGCAAAACCTGTAAATATTTTGAAACGAAATGAATCAAAACCAGAAGTTAAACCAAAGTCTGAAAAGACTTTTGAAAATTCCATTTTCGAAAAAGGTGAAACTTCTAGGTCTAATGAAAACAAGTTTTTAAATAAAAAAGGCTAATATCAAATCTCAAACCTAGATTGCCAAGAAAATGTCAACAACATCTGGTGTTGTTAAGTCTGAGCTAGTAAAGACTGACAACACAAAAGAATTAAAATCTGAAATCACTAAGTCTGAGAAGGTGAAGACTAGTGAGAATGTTAAAGAAGTTAAAACAGAAATCAAGATCGATAATGTCAAATCTGTAAAAGATAAGAAAAAAGTGAAATTTTCAAACATTAACATTGTTGAAACAGATGATGAATTTGATTTTGATGATGTTGATGAGTTTGAATATGCTTTTGATGATGGTTATTGCCAAGACCAAAAAGGCTTGGGTAGAGCTTTTCACCTAATTACTGAATTTTGCAAGGGCTCCAAAGATCCGTACTTTCAAAGTGGATTTTGGATAGTGGAGCATCCAGGCACATCCCGGGAATGAAGGCATTGCTATTCGACATTAAAGCTATTAATGGTGGATATGTTGGATTTGCAGGAAATCAAGGTGGAAGGATAGTCGCCGAGGGAAAACTCTCCAATGGCGTAGTTTCATTTGATCGCGTGAACTATATTGCAGAACTTGAGAACAATCTTCTGAGTATATCGCAGATTTATGTCAAGAAATTTACAGTCCATTTCAATGATAAAGAGTGTATTGTCTTGAAGCCGGGATTCAAAATTCCAGATGAGTGGATTCTGATGTGAGCACCACGAGAGAATGATTTATATGTTCTTGATATGGGTGTTGCTACCACTTCTCACAACCAACACAATTTGTTTTGTATCAAAGGCTACTAAAAAGATTCTATTCTTTGGCATCGTAAGATGGGGCATATTCATTTGCGAAAAATGAATTTCTTGGTTCATAATGATCTTGTAGAAGGCGTAAATCTTTGAAGTTTTCAGATGTCTGATCATTGCTTGGAATGCAAGAAGGGAAAGCAGATAAAGAAATCTCATCCGAAGAAAATTCTAAACTCAATCAAGTTGCCATTAGAACGTCTCCACATGGACTTATTTGGTCCTGTGAATGTTTGAAGTATCTCAGGAGACTTATATTGCTTGGTCGTGACAGATGACTATTCAGATATTCGTGGGTATTCTTTCAAGAATCAAAAGACGAAACGTTCGAGAACTTGGTTATTCTATTCAAGAAACTCGAGAACATTTATCATCTGCCAGTCAGACGCATTAGAAGTGACAACGGCACAGAGTTTAAAGAATAACAAAATGAAGGAATTCTGCAACGCAAAAGGGATTCTGCACAAGTTTAGTGCTCCCTATACTCCACAACAAAACGGAGTAGCTGAACGGAAAAACAGAACGTTGATTGAAACTACAAGAACCATGCTTGCAGATTCTAAACTTCCTATCAATTTTTGGAGTGAAGCGGTTGCTGCAGCTTGCTATACGCTAAACAGGGTTCTCACTGTCAAACCAACAAAGAAAACATGTTTTGAGATGATAAACCGACAGAAGCCAAATTTGAAGTTCTTAGAACCATTCGGTGCACCTTGTACTGTAATAGACCAAGATGGCAAATTCGGAGCTAAATCTCTCGAAGGTTTCTTTGTCGGATATGCGAGTCCGTTGAGAAGAGTATATGTTCCTTCATTGCGAAAGGTTATTGAAGCACAGCACGTGGATTGTTTCAATTACACGGATCCTATTCAAAGGAAAGGTGAGGCATGGCTGTTTAACTATCAAGACCTTTGGAAGTCATTTGACTTGCCCAAAGAACCAACTGACGAAGAAGTTGCAGTGTTATATTATCTTCACCAGTCAGCGAATCAAGAACAAATTGTTCGACCAATTGTGGTTAATCAACCCACGTTGGATCCATCTTCTTCTTGCACAAATTCAAACAATAGTGGTGTTCCGGCTGAAAATGTTTTTGAAACATTATCAACACCTGTTACTCTTCCAACGAATGCCTCTACTGAACCAGTGAATACGACAATGGAGCCCAGTATGCCTCCGAATCAAGAGTCTGATTCAGATAAAGCACCAACATTTGATGCTGATGGGGAATCATCTTCTTCAGATGAAGAATGGAGCAAATAACAAGTCTTCTTAATCAATCTGCAGTCCCAAACAACAGAAATGAAGCTTCATCAAGCTTTCTAAATATTGAATTGGTTGTTAATCTCAATATCACGAATCAGCAAAACTCAGTAGATGTTCCAAGTGAAGAAATGCCGCGATCATATTCCTATCATCCGTCGACAAATATTATCGGAGAACTTCAAACTAGTGTTAGAACTCGAGGGCAAATTAATAAAGCGCTCAGTTGTTTCTACACAGGCGTTGCTACAACCAGAACTATTGTTTCTATTCATGTTTCATCTCTCAGATTGAGCCAAAGACAATTACCGAAGCTTTAGCCGATGAAAATTGGGTACAAGCAATCCAAGAAGAATTATTGCAGTTTGAGAAAATTGGGTGTGTGGAAGCTTGAAGACCTACCAGAAAATCAGAAAGCAATTGATACAAAATGGGTCTTTAAGTGTAAACGTGATGATAGAGGAGTTATTGTTCGTAACAAAGCTAGGCTTGTTGTCAAGGGATTTCACCAGCAGGAAGGGATAGACTACACGGAAGTCTATGCACCAGTAGCTCGATTGGAATCTATTCGAATTTTTCTAGCTTTCGCATCATGGAAAGGATTTAAGGTCTATCAATTGGATGTCAAATCGGCTTTTCTGTATGGCAAATTACGTGATAAGGTGTATGTTGGACAACCACCGGGGTTTGTCGATCCACTTAACAAGAAGAAAGTGTACCTACTGGATAAAGCTCTTTATGGACTACACCAAGCCCTGAGAGCTTGGTACAAGACGTTATCACAACATCTCGTCAGAAACGGCTTTATCAGAGGAACTGTGGATAGTACTCTTTTCACCAGAGAAGTTGATGATTATAGTTCAAATCTACGTTGACGACATCATCTTTGGATCTACAAACGATAGTCTCTGCAAAGAGTTTGAGGGAATCATGAAAAAGAAATGCGAAATGTCCTCGATGGGCGAAATGAAGTTCTTTCTTGGTTTGCAAGTAGATCAGCTTACGGATGGTATTTTCATTCACAAAACTAAGTATGTTCACGACATCTTGAAGAAGTTTGGAATGGAAAACTTGAAGCCTCTATCTACGCCTCTTGCTCTGAATCATGGCATTTGTGTTGATGAGACTGGAGCCAAAGTTGACGAGACGTTATACAGATCGATGATTGGGTCACTGATGTATCTGACGGTATCGCGCCCAGATATTATGTGTCCAACCTGCCTATACGCCAGATATCAGTCAAGCCTGAGGATCTTACACATGCAGATTGTGAAGCGTATCTTCAGATATCTGAAAGGATGCCCATGAACCAGCTTGTGGTACCCGAAGAACGACAATTTTGATCTCACAGGCTATGCTGATTCTGATTTTGGTGTAGATAAGTTGAACTCAAAATCAACTACAGCGGGATGCCAGTTCTTCGGAACAAGAATGGTAGCCTGACAGTGTAAGAAACAGACTACGGTCGCTCTCTCAACCTGTGAAGCTGAGTATATCTCGGCCTCCAGCTGTTGTTCACAGATTATGTGGATTCAACAACAGATGAGAGACTATGGTCTGCAATTTCTAGACATCCCGTTGTATGTTGATAACAAGGCAGCCATCGATATAACAAAATTCCGGTTCATCACTCACGCACAAAACACATTGAAATTCGTTATCATTTCATTCGTGATTGCTACGAAAAGAAATTGGTACGAATAGAAAAAATCCACACCGACGAACAAAAGGCTGATTTTTATACCAAACCATTTTCTTTGTCACGGTTTAAATACTTGCTGAGAATTAATGGTATGAAAAATTTGCTGACAAATGCGACGCTGAGGTTGAATACGGATCGGACGACGAGTTCGCGTGATCCACATTGGTTTGTAAATATTTTTCTAGTTAGAAGTTTATTAAAAACTAAAAATCCAAAAAGATGTTTTTGATTTTAGGGGGAGAAATGTTAGAGAAAATACAAAAAATTCGAAAACTTTAAAATCCAAAAACATATAAAAATTCAAAATGTACCAAAACATTGAAAAAGACAAAAAGAATTTAGTGTCATAAAAGGAAATGATAGTACATCGGTGGACTATCACAGTATACTAAAGAAATGTAAAGTTTAAAAGTGATAAACGAGTCTTACTATGAATGTGTCGATAGGTTTAACATGTTCAGTAAACTGTTTTCGAGATATAAACTAAATTTTACAAACTGCTTAATCTTGTGGATTAACACATCTTGGATATATGGACTTAGTACTCCGAAATTTCGTTTGAAAGATTGCCTGATTCTGAGATACGAGGTCTTTATAGATAGTTGATATCTGGGGTATTATACATGTTCTTTTGATTTTGCGGAAGCAATGGCCTAGAACTTCTATAATACTTTCGCTTTAAACCCCCAAACTGCATGCAATAGTGAAAAGAATCGAAAGATTTAATCTTTTTCATTGCTAAAAGATTCCTTAAGTGGAACACACCTTAAAGACGAGCCTTCATCTCTTTGTCTGTACGGTAGTACTAACCTGAGATCTCAAGGTCTCGCACAACCCAGATACATATATCAATTACGCTATATTCACCTGTAAGATGAAATCTAGGGAATCTGGATACGGGAGTATATTCAAGAAGTGGGAACCACAGATAAGTCAAGTTTCATTAATTTTACCTTAACATATCTTGAAACAGTTGAGAAATGTGGTAAAGCTTAAGTGGAAAAACATATCGACAATCTAGGTAAACTAGTTTAAAACTTAAAGTCATTTAAAGGTCAACGGTATTGGTGATATGTCTCAATCAACTGATATGATCCTTAGACACGAATTCACAAAAATATGTCTGTAAATATGTGTGTACATAGTTTACATTGCATATTTCATTGTATTTCAGTTTTACAGATTAAAATCAAAAAGATTTCCGGTTTGTTTTAGCATAAACATACAAAAATACAAAAAGATTTTATTTCTACATTGTTTTCAGCAAACCAATGTTGGAGAACGGACCTTCGAAGTCTGGTAAGGTGCTAGAACTGGTGGGAGTCTCTTTGACAACGGGCTGGGAGCTAATTTATTAAAATCTAAAAGTCAAAACGATAAAAAATTCATTAATTTAAAACTTTGTTTTTGAAAATATCAACAGTTTGTTCGTAACGGGTCAAATCGGGGTCATTAACTTGGACTCGGCAGACAAATCGGTTAACCAAGGTCATTAACTTGGACTTGGTCAACTGAGTGGATTTTCATAACTGGTAAAAAGTTGGAATGTTCAGGGGTTAAATTGAAAAAAATTGAAAAAGTTTAAAATTTTGAGGTTTGGCAAGTTCGGCCAAACTTGATAAACAATTCAAGTTTAACAATCAGCAAGTTCGACCGAACTTGCAGATGGATGGTTGTTGTTTTTAAACAGACAAGTTCGCTCGAACTCATATGGGCCTCATGTTGGGCTTAACAAGTTCGCCCGAACTTGACATGGTATAAATACCATTCAAGTTCGGTCGAACTCATTTACCTGTTATTAGAAACAAAAGAGCGAACTTGAGCATTGAGAGCATTTGTGTGAAATTGACAATTTTATACCGTTACGCTATCCAATTTGAGTTAATTTTTGGTGATTAGTACACCAAACACTATAGCAGAGGTACTGTTTTGAGATTAAACCATGAATTGACCATGAACTAACCGAATGGATCTGAAATCATTAAAATCTGATAGTTAAAGATGTTGTTGGACAAAATTGAACATAGATCTTTAATCTACACATAAAATCAACCATATAACTTGTTTTGATTGAAGAAAAACGGCTGATTAAATGTTTTTAACTTGTTTGGTCTTTTGGAGAAGACGACAAGTTCGGCCGAACTTGTTGTCAAGTTCGACCGGACTTGTACAAAACATGATTAAATAATCCAGAAGCATGTTCGACCGAACTTGATTATTGAAGTGCTTTGATTCAATCATGTTCGACCGAACTTATGTTAACCAAAAGTGATTTGTTTAAATTGTAAGTTCGCCCGAACATGTTCTTTAATGAGGAACATGTGTTTCATACATGTTCGACCGAACTTAGATAAAATTGGATGATAAAAAATTGTAAGTTCGCCCGCACTTACATTTGAACTTAATTGAACATGTAAGATACATGTTCGGGCGAACTTGTTAAATTCAGAATGTTGTAACAGTAATCAAGTTCGCCCGAACTTGATTAAAGATGTTGGAATTTTTTTTGTTATTTTTCTCGAAAAGCGTGCTAATTGTTTTGCTTCGTTTTTCAGGCACAGGTTCCGGCATGAGTAATCTCTGTTGAGTTTTCAAAAACTCACAATACGTGCATCACTCTTGATAAAACGATCTGTCCGTCATTGAAGGAGTATGACAGTATTTTGAAGTTTCTCGAAGATAGCCATATTCATCATGCAATTACTGAGCGCACCGTATCATATCGTTCTCATATTGTTCATTTCTGGATGAACTCAAGCCTGAGCACTGACGAGAAGACAATTTCTTCTATAGTACAAGTTGGTGATGAGCTAAAGCCGATCACATTAACCAAAGGTGATATCCGAAGGATTTTGGAGCTCAAAGACAAAGAAGAAGATCCGATTAATCTAGACGAGAAGATGTTTCGCGGATGCTGTTTCCGCATCGGCTACATAGGAAGTGTAAATAAGCCCATGCTGAAGAAAGGGGAAGTGCCTAACCCCTACAAGCTTCTGATTCATGCGTTAATTCATACATTTAGCCATCGCAAAGCCGGTTTGGATGATGTACATGATTATTTGGCTAGCATGGCAACGGCGGTTATTCTGAAGAAGCCGTTCAACATTTCGAAGTTGGTTTTTACTCACATGACGAAGAACATGGAGGATTCGAGATTGTGTTTATATCCAAGGTTTATTCAGATGTTAATTGACAAGAAGTATGCCAACATTGCTCGAGATCCAATGACGTTCTTTATCTAGTTCATCTCGACGAGACTACAGTGAAGAAGCTTATCAACTTCCAAAAGCAAGCTTCAGCTCCTGTTGCCAAGCCGGTATTCGGAGCCATTAAAGATTCTAACTATATTTCACCGCCAGACAACAAATGGAGGAAAGATGGTAGCGATGACGAAAAAGAGCTTAAAGCCTAGCAAGAATGGTTTAAAGAATTCAAACCAAAAGCAAGGAGTGAATGGTTTTTGAAAGCTGAAGTTGATAAACCAAAAAAGAAGCGAGCGTCAAAGAAAGTTGAAACTTTGCTTGTTGATGACGAGGAACCTGAAAATGTTGAAACAGTTGCTGGATCGAGCGCTGCAGTAGTTATTGAGAGTCAAGAAACGGTGAAAACGACTCAAGAAGAGGTGATTTCTGCTACTTCCGAAAATGAAGAATCTGATAAAGAGCCTGAAAAGACATAGGCAGAAATTAGAGCAGAAAAGGAAAGGAAATTGGATGCAGATTTTGATCCAAACGCTGAAAAAGCATCTGATGAGGAGAGGCCTAAGAAAAAGGCGAAACGTACAAAGTCTCCAGCAATTGAAATATCAAAGAAGACTACAGGGTCACCTCATACAAAAGGAAAAAGAAAAGCTAAAAAAGCTCAGAAAGCTGTGAGCAAGAGATACAAGAGCAAGGTGAAAAGCACAAAAGCCACACAAGAACCTTCTGGTGCTCAGGAGAAAAGAGCCACACAAGAACCTCCTCCAGAAGAACCTCCTGTTATTGTTCATGTCGAAGCTGAAAGGCCAGAGTTACACAAGAACCTCCTGTGTCTGAATTTGTTGAAGTTCTGGTCGCTGAATTTCCTAGTGCTCCAAAGACTTCTGTTCCTGAAAGTTCTACACCGAAGAAGTCAACACCAAAAACTGCAACACCGAAAGATTCAACACCAAAGACACCAAGGGGAAGTATGTTTGGTGATATGCCACACGGTCCAATCAGTCTCGAAGACTTGGATGAGTTTTTCCCAGAGACTAATGCTGAGATGTTAGAAAAACGTGTGAAGGTATTGGAAGAAAAAGTTGAACAGATTGAGATAGAAAAGGCTGAGCTTGTAAAGAAGATGAATCAGAGCGAAGTCGAAAAGAAATTCTTGACGATAAAGTGACGGTGCTTGAGAATGAACATGAATATTTCAAGGCGTTGATAGAAAGTCTGCAGAACGCCAATGAAAAACTACAGACAGAGATTGCAGAGTTAAAGAAAATTCAAGCTTTGAACGATCGAAGATTCATCAGATTAGAGAAGGTGTTATCTAACAATCTGAATATTGATTTTATTGCTGAATACGATCGTCTAGATCATCAGGAAGCCAAAGAACGTGCTGAGAAAGAATTCATTAGAAGTGGTAAAGGAAAGCAGGTTGAAGGTGAAGCCCCTAAATCTACTGCTGAGAAATCTTCTGATGTCCCTGAGAAGCCAATTGAAGATGTTTCAAAAGCTTCTAAGTCTGATAACCAAAAGGTTGACGAATCTGTCAAGCCTTCTGATCCTATCATTGCTACTGAAGAAAAAGACAATGATGAAGCCAAAAAGGAAGATAAGAATGAGGACGAAGAGGAAGAAGGATATGAGGATTGGAATGTTGGGGATGATGATGATGATTTTGATCAGGGTGCTACAGGTTTAAAGATCAATGAAGCTAAAGTATATGATGAGTTTGATTTTTCTGACCTCATTGATGATGAATCGAATCGAATAGAAGATAAAAGCCAGGGGGAGTCAAGGGAGAAAGGTCCGTCAGATAATATTGATATGTTAGATGTTGATCGATCTGCGAAGCCTGTGACTGTAGTACCTACGAAGCCTTTGATACTAATGTTGGAACACAATGTTGAAGAAGGTGAGTTTGTACATAACTACTCGAAAGAAGATCTGGCGAAACTAGTTGAAGTTGAGAACTTAGAGTTTGATTTTGAAGAAATTATGAATGTCAACACATTTGAACCGAAAGAGTATCAGTATGAAAGAAGGTTTGAAGGCGATGAGTATAATCGAGTGATTGTGGAAGATTGGTCCTCAGATGATGAATCAGATCAGAAAGCTAAGTATGTTGGTCAGAATTCAGAAAGTTTTCTTACATTTGAAGAGATGCATAAACAGCTTAATGAAGATATGTTGAAAGATAGAATTGCTGAAGAGGTACGAGAAGGAAAAATTCCTAAACCGATGACCAAGGAAGAGATAGCAGAAGTGAGAAAGTCCTGGTTCAAAGAGATGCCTCGTGAACGTAAGTTTCGACGTCCACTAGCATTCTTCACCAGAGATAAAGATGTTTCTTTGGGGGATATACTTACTTGGGAATGGTTTAAAGAGATCAACGTATATGCAATCAAAAGAGAGTTTGGAGTGCAATACTTCAAATATCTTGCTGATTTAAAGACATTGCCGTATGGGATACGGAAGAGATAGTACAAACAGTGAATGTTACTTATCATATGAAGACAGTTGATCAGTTGTTGTGGAAGATGATTAAGTACGAAGCTGATAAAGGTTGGAATCACTGGAAGCCGTTTATACCAAGACGAAGAGTTAAGATCAATAACCTTACAAGGGAAAAGGACATAACGTTAATTATGAAATGTCCTAGAGCCATGAGGAATATGCCACTTATGTCGATCAAACAGAACTTTTATTCTTTATTCAAGTGGTGGAAGATTGATCCAGCTACTTGTGAAGCAGTGATTGTGTTAAAGTTTGAAGATCACCTGGATAGTGCTAAAGAACGAGTTGATGTGATGGGTCATCAGGGTATGAGAGGTTTGTGGAGGACGATAAGGATTCTAGATCCTATGTGGTTGGTTAACTCCTCGAGAGAAGATATAAAATGCCTTTTCTATAGCAAGATTGTTTTTGAAGAAAGAGAAAAGGTACAGGCGATGCAGTATCAGAAAGTTGTTAACATTTGCTATGCACGTGATGTAAATTCGGGTAAAATGTGGCAAATGAAGTGGAGGGATCTGGAAAGAGTTGAATTTCTTAAAGAAGAAACTAGAAGTGAGGCGATCAAAGAAAGAATGGGAAAAGCGGTAAGGCAAAGTTCGCTCAAGATGGCTAACTTTAAAAGACCACCGCCAACTGATCAAACGCCGGATCCGAAACAAGAACGACGAAGGAAGCCGTACAAGAACTTCTTCGGTTGGGTACATTAATGTATATATGAAGACAGAGTTTTGAAGACTGATAAAAGACGAAGACGATATCCAAGGGGGAGTCTGTTGGTGCATAATGTCTATGTCTTAGTCTTATTTCGAGTCTGTATTGTATAGAGCTGAATAGGCTAGGTATACGAAGTATTTATGTATGTTGTAGCCAAGTTTGCCCATAAGGTCACATGTCCAGGCATGTTCGGCCGAACTTGCATAGGCAAGTTCAGCCGAACTTGCACCTCCTTAGGCCGAACTTGTGATCCTATAAATACCTAGCTTGAGTGTCTCATTTGTAACTTTGGCATTTCAGAGGCGAAGCTCTTCAGTCTGTAACCAGAACGTTTGATCTATAAAACTGACATTTAACTGATTAATTCTTGTCTATTTGGTAACACGACGTAATATTTCTGCTATTATGGATGTTAGATATCAAATTTAGGTTCCTAAGCATCGAGGATCGGTGCTACAGGAATGAGAGGTTGGATATTTAATGATGTTTTTAGCTGTTTAACTATCTAACTTGAGAGGAGTCTTGAGAGCAGTGACACCAAAATCAAGTAGTTGATTTTAAAGCCACAGGAGTTGAGCAGTGCAACTTGCAGCAGCAATATATTCAGCCTCATCAGTGGATGTAGATATTGCAACTTGCTTCTTACTTTGCTAGGACACTAGGCAATCACCTAGGAACTGGACTCCTCCTAATGTGGACCTCCTTGTTGTGTGGCAACCAGCAAAATCATTGTCTGAATAACCTGAAAGCTCAATATTTCCATTAGCAGGATACCAGATACCAAATGTGGGAGCACATTTTATGGGTCTGAATATCCTTTTGACAGCAATAAGATTAGACTTTCTAGGTGATGACTAGGATCTGGCACAGACATATGTGGCGAACATGATATCTGGCCTTGATGCAGGTAGGTACAATAAAGACCCAATCATGCTTCTATATCAGGTCTGATCTACTAGTTCATCTTTGTCATCAACAGTGACAAGCTTTGAAGTTGCCATGGGTGTGCTACAAGGTTTACAATCATTCATATCAAATTTTGTAAGTAAGTCTTTTACATACTTACTATGATGAATGACAGTGCCATGTTCCAATTGTTTGACTTGGAGGCCAAGAAAACATTGTAACTCACCCATTGCACTCATCTCAAACTCTGCTGCCATGAGTTGTCTGAACTCTTCACACATGGCAGTTCATGTGGATCAAAAAATGATGTCATCCAAATAAATTTGGACAAGCATCAAATCTTTTCCTCATCCTTTTTAAGAAAAAAAAGGTTTTGTCTATTTTACCTCTTGTAAATCCAATGTGTAAGAGAAAAATGGAAAGAGTTTCATACCAGGCTCTTGGTGCTTATTTCAAGCCATACAAAGCTTTATTAAGCCTGTAGACATGATCTGGATAGAATGCATCTTCAAAACAAGAGGTTGACAAACATATACCTCTTCTTTGATCTTACAATACAAGAATTCACTTTTGATATCCATTTGATACACCTTGACGTTGTGGTTGGCAACAAAGGCTAAGAACAATATGATGGCTTCTAACCTTGCTACAGGAGCAAAGGTTTCATCATAGTCAATGCCTTCTTCTTGTCTTTAACCTTGAACCACTAACCTAGCTTTGTTTATGACAACAATACCCCATTCACCAGTTTTATTCTTGAAGTACCATTTTATGCCAATGTGACAAACATCCTTTGGCAATGGTACAAGTTCCCATACTTGTTGTCTCTTGAACTGTAGGAGCTCTTCTTGCATGGCTTCTACCCTCTATTATCTCTTAGTGCCTCTTGATAGTCAACAGGTTGTGTGAGAGATAGAAAACCAACAAAAAGACAGGATTGACTTCTTGTGAGCACGCCTTCATTTATGTTGCCAATAACTTGGTCTGTTGGATGATATTTAAGGAAGATTAGATCTCCTTTGTATGAAATGATGGCATTTTGAGGTGAAGGTTGCAGATGGGAATCATCTTTGCTAACATCTGATGACCAATTTGGAAACCCAACATTTATTATGAATGGAGGTGGAGGAATAGGTGGTATTGGTGTGTAAGAGGGTTGACTTTTGTTCACAGAAAGTGGACTTTTGTCATTTTGAGTGTTGCTTGATGAGGCAACAGTGGTTGGGTCAACCACTGTTGATGTAGAAGTGGCAGAGTTTACACAGGTGTTAGTAACATCTGATCCTCTGTTTGATGGTTGGACTTTGAATTGTGGAAGAATACAATCGTATCCATAGCTTTGTGATGAATATTGTGGTGTACCTGTAGGGTTAGTCTTGATAGACATTACTTCAAAAGTAAATTTATCTAAATTAAATAGTTCAACAGGATTTGTTGGGATTTTCAATGAAGAAAGTTCATTGGACTTTACATTCAAAGTTTCTTCAACACAATTATTCCTTGAGTTAAAACTCTATAGGCTTAGCAGTGGTTGACTATTCCAGAAAATATCCACAGTCTACTTTGGCTGCAAACTTTAAGATAGAATCTTTTAAGTATAGAATGAAACATGGGAAACCAAAGATTTTGAAATATGAGATTAGAGGTTTGATTTTGTATAGAATTTCATAGGCAGTCTTTTAATGCCTGGGGTTAATTAAAACTTTGTTCTCCACATAGCAAGCAGTGTTTACAGGCTCTGCCCAAAAAGACAATGGTAAACCAGAGTCTGATAGCATTGTTCTTGCAGATTCAATTAAAGTTCTATTTTTCCTATCAACCACCCCATTTTGTTCTGGTTTCCTTGGGATGCTATATTGCCTAACTATCCCTTTGGGCACACAGAAATCATCCAACTCCTTATTCCTAAACTCTATCCCATTGTCACTCCTAAAGACTTTTACTGGCAGGTCATAATTGCTTTTCAACTTGTTTTACAAAATTTTGAAAAATGCATGCAGTCTCATCTTTGGAGTGCATAAAGAAAGTCCATGTAAACCTTGAAAAATCATCAACAATTACTAAACAATATCTTTTCCTTTTAAGACTCATGATTTTAATAGTGCCAAACAAGTCCATGTGCAGCATTTACAAACGCTGACTTGTTTTAGACTGTTCAATTGACTTGTAGGAACTTTTATGTTGTTTACCATTTAGACAGTAAACACAATGCTCATCACAAGTAAATTTTTTGGAGGTAGACCTCTAACAAGATTTTGTTTAGAGAGTGTGGTGATAGTTTTAAGATTTGTGTGACCCAATCTTCTATCCCATAGTTATATCTCTTTAGTAGAAGCAACGGAGACCAGACATACATTTTTCATTGGGTTATCTTTCAACATATCAACCACATACACATTTCCACTCCTATGTGCAACAAGTTGTGCTTTGCTCTCAGCTATTATTTAATGAATCTTTTTATTAACTTCACGTCCTAGTATTTGACATGTTTTCTTTGTGAAAAAGGATTTTATCACTCATTTATGAGACACTCAGCAAGTTGAATTTTAGATTGTCAATGAGATTTACATTTTCAAATTTTAATTTCCCAGCCTGAACAGTCCCTGACCCCAACACCTTCCCTTTTGAATTGTTACCAAAAGATATATCACCCCTTCCATGAGCCATGAAGTCTTTGAGAAGGGCTCTACATCCTGTCAAGTGCCTAGAGCCTCCACTATCTACATACCATAAACTATCAAGGCAAGTAGAAGCTCCCTACACATAAGTAAACAATTAGTTCAGGTGGGTCTCCAAAGCCAAAATGGCTTTGGATTAGGTCACAGGCATGTCAACGTCAACAGTTTGTGATTGCGCAGTGTTTACACTTAGTTTTTGTAACCATTGTTGAGCACCATTTCCAATCAACTGCTCATAACCATGAGGATACCTGTTAACCCTTGGCTTTGAAGGCCTTTTGTAAGCCTCATAATTTTGTGGACCTTTTGATACAAAGGTTGCCATATCCTCTTGGGTACTTGTTAGCAGCTGGTGCATCTGTTACCTGACCTTCTCTTTGAGAAGTGGTTATGTGACATTTCACGTTTTCAATCGTTGTTCAATCTCGACCTTTCAAACCACTTCTAGAAGTGAAATCGCAAACTGCTACGCAAACGTAACCAGTTTAACGCGACATACACTTCGTAACAATGATATAAGCTAAACATACCCTAACTACCCTTTACATAACTTAGAAATAAGTTTTGAGGGCTTCGGTATGGTAAAAACACGCTTATGCAACTTCAGGGACTATTTTGCAAATTCTGTGAAAGTACGCCGATTCACGTATTTCTTAATACGGAACATGTACGTACATCCAAAAATTTTTGTAATCATTAAAATCTTGTATTTTAGTGATTGGAATACAAAACTATCATTTCTTGCACAATTACGGTTGTTTACAGCGTTAATTAAAACGTTCGTTTAATTAAGCGAAAAACGCAACCGTACAACCGAATGAACCGACACTCGGGACATTTTTGGATTTATTTCAACTTCCCTATGCTTTAATGTCCTTATGAAGCTTAAAAATAAGGTTAACGGGTGTTAGATGTGCCAAACGCGACGAAACGAGTGAAGGGGCCTATATTGCCAATTTTAAACTTGGTGCCAACAAGGGTGGATGCATTCTGCATCCATAAAGCCATACGGTCCCATCCAGGTGCCAGAGCTGTAATTTTGTTGGCAGCTTCTTGTTCACTCCCTTGGACACCAAGCATCCGAATTTTCCACCTTTGTTCCTGTTTGGACATTGTTAGGACCCTCCTATGATCATGACACCTCAAGGGACATGTGTATTGATCTTATGGTTTCAAGATTAGTGTAAATAGGTGATCAGTTGGCCATTTTCTTTGCTCATCTTCTTCATTCTTTCTCATTCCTCTAAGTTGGAGTGCTACCACCTTTGTGGAGACCTCCCATATGAGCATTCTTCATCCTTGAGCTCTTCAAGTGTTCTTCAACACATGTAAGTGCTACCTCCTGGTCTTATTTATTTCTTTTAGCTTGTTTAGCTAAAAGTCAAATAGTTTGACTTCTGTTGACTTTCGGTTTTGACCATGAATTGGTCAAAGCAAATTTCAATTGAACTTTGCAACGTGATCGTAATCACGAAGGTTATGATCCATAGCAATCACGCCTACTGATTACCACGTTTACTAGTCGAAGTGACGAGTCAAAGTTTTGGTCAAAATGCGCAATGTGTGCATTTTGCGACAAAACTATTTTCAGGTATGAAAACACTAAGTTTTGATACAAATCTGTTTTATAAGACAAGTTTTGACATGTCTAACTCGTCACTTTTAGTTTAGTGCTTTATTAGGGTCGTAAGTCGAGCGCTCTTGACCACCGCTTTGACTTACGAATCCTACCCATTTGGTCGATCTTAGGATCCGACCAAACACATATTTGTGACCATAGTTGTATAGGGAATATCCCTCTAAGGTTATACCTTATGGTCACTTCGTTTGGTTAGTATTATGATAAATCGCTAGTTATGCCCTTTATAATGACCAAAACGCCCTTTTTACGCATAAATCCATTGTAAGCATATTGTAATCCGAATTTTGACTTATACACTGATGTTATAACATTTTTAAACATGTTTGGGCAATTAAGAGTTATCATAGCATGTATTTAACCATTCGATTACGTGTTTACGCAAATGACCCGTTAAAGTAGCATAAACTACCTTAACAAGTCAAAATGGGTCAAAAGCACTTAGGATCATTTCCAAATAAGAATGTTAACTTTATTAAACCTTTTCATATGAGTTACAACACTCATTTGGTTTATAAGGCTTTATTCTATCCAAATCCTCCGATTAATGTCCCGATATTAACATGGTTATCCGATATTAGGACATACTTAAATCCTCGGATCCTTGAGCTTTTGTTTATCTTCTTGAACAAGGACATTTTTGCAATCCCAAGTGAGTACATAGTCCCCTCTTTTACATTTTCAAATGTTTTGAGGTGATACATATGTGTATATAACTACTTTCTTGTTTTTCCTGACATTATACATGCTTTGATTACATAGTACATATAGTACATGATTCAATTGCATTTTGCTTCGTATGTTGATTTAGCATGCTTAGCACATTGATTTCAAGGATCCTTTTTGCTTCATATGTTGACTTAGCATATCTAGCACCTTGATTTCATGAACACTCTACTAGTACATGGTTTTCAAAGACATTTTACAGGACATGCTTACATTGATTATGACATATTGGTATGTTGAACGAAACAAAATACATTCATAAACATTACCCCTCATACGGTATTATGTCATGGTACCATAGGTTTCATAACCTCATTCCCGCTTCCTAGTTTGTTTTGAAATATCCATACAAAATCCGATGAACAATTGATCAACCTTTGTCCTTATAAGGGTTTATCCCACAGTTGAAAAAGCTTGAATGTATTCGAATAACAAACCACATAAATGTTTATATCAATAAAAGCAAGGATTTTCAAAACATAACTTTTGATTTAAATGTTTGTTTATTCAAAGGCATTGTTTTGTACACGACATTCGGTTACACAAGACATTTGTTATACTCGACACTATTACATGTGGTTTGAGTAAAGAATTTTAACTTGCCATACAAGACATTGGATATTACTTGACATTGTTACACATGACATTAGTTTATACATAACACTTGGTTTACAGTAGACATTGTTTATACATAACATCCTGTTTACACAAAGACGTTGATTTATACATGACACTTGGTTTATAAAGACATGACATATTTTTCACAAGGCATTGTTTTACATATAACATATTTTATACAAGGACATGATACTTTTTTATGCAAAGACACGACACGTTTCATATAAAGACATGACTACATATTTTGGTTATTAAGTTAACCATGCATCATTCTTTTAAATCATTTGATTTTCATATGATTTTACAAAAGAAAACAATTTTACTAAGGTTCATTGGCTACTTTTAGTTAAACATTTCTTTTAACAAATCAAAGCTATATCAACAAAAACCTATGTTACTCACAGGCATTTTTACGCTGGCATACCTATTTTCACATATGTTTCAGGTTTACTTTTGTGATGATTGCCGCCGCATGCTACACATAGGATGGACTCGGACTTTAGTGACTTTAAAACTTGAAAGACTTTATTGTTGTATTTCATATCCATTATTTCAACAATGTAATTCGATAAACCAATAAAACAAACTTTAAATACCATGTGTTGTGAAATAATTTGTAACGTGACTCCCCAAGTGTTTCCGCTGTGTGTGTTGTATTACGTGATTTCTGGTGTTACAGATTGGTATCAGAGCTCATGGTTATTGGGAATTAGGTTATTAGTAATGCTTTGACCTAGTCTATAACCGTCCTAGTACCCTAACGCGAGCTTACTTGCATTTAGATTCTCAAAACAATACCATCACCTATCTTTAGGTGATTACCAAAAACAAAGCATAATACATTCTTGAAAGTCAATTTTTTTTCCAAAACTTCACAAGAAATCATCTATATTTATATGATTTGTTTTTGGGCTTTTTGCCATCAAGGTTTTCAAAATCTTGTCAAAGTTTGGGCTTTAATAATGTGAACACGTGCAATCTAGAAGGGTGAATACATGTACCCTGAGTTTTCTGTCTAAAGCTAGAGTGTTCGTACAAATCCGCATTTTCAGATCAGTCATTCTTACATGGGAATTCTTGGGGTGAGTGTCCACTTTAGGCTAAAGCATGTCTTCGCGATACATTATAAAGACCCATTTACTTTGATTAGTCACTGTGTCGTTTGTTTGTTTTAAAGAGTGAACAAATGATCACAATCCTTATACTTCGTCGATATTTATAACATCCATCTTTGATTATCCTTTATCAATCTGATTCACTCTCTCACCTATTTCCTCTCTCTTGTAGAATGCCTCCTCGTCGCAACACGCTCAAGACGCCGAAATAGCGGCTTTAATTGTGCAACAAATGGCTACTATACTTCTGAACCTTGTGACCCAACTAAATCAAGCTTACAATAACAATAACAACAAAAATGCACCTGCTCATTGCAACTATAAACAATTCTGTTATGCAAAACCACTCAAATTTACTAGGTCTGAGGGAGCTACTGGGGTCCTACAATGGTTCAAGAGTATCGAGAGCACATTCCGTTATGTGCAGTGTCCTAATGAACGCATGGTAGAGTTTGCTTCGAGTATTTTTCAAAATAGAGCACTCACGTGGTGGAATGGAATTATGAGATATAGGGGTGCGAATATTGCAATGGCTCAAACGTGGGAAGAGCTTCGAGCTCTTTTGATGAAAGAATTCTACCCACGTCATGAACAAAGGGAACTTGAGAATGAGTTCCATGATCTTAAACAGGATAGTGGAGAACATCGTGCCTACACTAACTAATATGAGGAGCTAAGTTTGTTGTGTCCTGCGATGGTTACGCCTTTGGACCAGGCAATCGATAAGTACATTGATGGCCTACCTGACCCTGTACAGGACATTGTTACTTGTAGTAACCCTACTAGCGTTTGACATTCTATCGAACTCTCTGCTACCCTGACTGAGTCTTAAATCAAAAAGGGTAAACTTTTCCGCAGAGGCGATAAGAAACCATCTAATGAAACTATACAAGAAAAACCAAAGGACACTAAAATGAACCCTCAAAAAGGTCAAAGAAGAGTAAGGCTTCGCAAAACTTCACTCTAGTTACTCAGAACAATCAAGTTGCTCCCAACCAACCAGCACAACCTCCTGCTAGGAAACCATATAATGGAATCGCACCTCTATGCAACCAATGTAATCTTCATCATCATGCTAGTGTCCGTTGTCGAACATGCTTAGCTTGCGGGCATATTGGTCATACAACTAGAGTTTGTCGAGTTACTGCTACACAAAACAAAGTTGTTAACAACCCTACTCAAGGACGTGCTCTTAGCACTAGAGTAAACGAGCCTCGTGCTAACAACGATGCAGTTATTAACAACTAGGATTTTAAGTTTCGATTTCTTTTGTTATCCAAGACTCATATACACTTTTCAGTTATTATGTAATGATATTTCATTTGCAAACTAATATGCTTGTGCATGTACGTGTAATCTATGTTCATTTAACAAATTACAAAGTTCTCATTCTTTACTAAATTGAACTACTCTCATAAATTCAACTTGATTGTGAACGCACATTCTTTACCAAATCTATGAAACCATCCATCCTTGAAACACGTGAGACGCACACGCTATTCCAATTGTTGAAACAAAACATCCTTCATTGACCTTCTCCATAATCCACCACTTAGCAAGATAAGCTATGCGGACTATGCAACGAGTTAAGTTATTATGGGTGCACACATAATTATGAAATTTGATGCATTGAAACCATAACGAAACTAGTGTAATACAATAAGAACATGGTGGATACGCCGCTGGTACTTCCTATATATAAGTGTTCTTATTGAATTATCTATCTAGCGTTATCCAAATCACTTGAGGATTTTATGTTATCCCAGGCCCATTTGTGTTAACATAAACAAGAAACAAAAGTCCATCTATATTCATTTCCGTTTCTGATGAAGTATCCATTTAGGAAATGAACTAGTTACTCATTTTTCACTTCTGAAGAGTTATCCATTGGGAAATTAATAAACCATTCAATATCCACATTCATTTTCGTTTTTGAAGAATCCATCAAGGAAAATGAACTCTCCGTCCGTTTTCACTACTGAAGAAATATCCATCGGGGAAATGAATTATCCATTTGAAATCCTTCATTTCCGTTTCTGAGGAAGTATCCATTGAGGAAAATAAATTACCCATTCATTTTCGCTTTTGAAGAAATATCCATCGGGAAATGAATATTCATTCGTAATCCTTCATTTCCACTTCTAACGAAGTATCCATTGAGGAAAATGAATTATTCATTCATTTTCGCTTCCGAAGAAATATCCATCAAGGAAATGAATAATCTTTTCGACAATCCTTCATTTCCACTTCTGACGAAGTATCCATTGAGGAAAAAGAATTATCCATTCATTTTCACTTCTGAAGAATTTCCATTGGAAAATGAATAATCTATTCGACAATCCTTCATTCCACTTCTGACGAAGTATCCATTGAGGAAAATGAATTATCTATTCATTTTCGCTTCCGAAGAAATATCCATCGGGGAAATGAATAATCTATTCCACAATCCTTCATTTCCACTTCTGATGAAGTATCCATTGAGGAAAATGAATTATCCATTCATTTTTGCTTCTGAAGAAATATCAATCAGGGATATGAATAATCTATTCAACAATAATTCATTTCCATTTCCAATGAAGTACCCATAGATGAAAATGAATTATCCATTCATTTTCGCTTCTGAAGAATGCCCACTAGGAAATGTATAATCTTTGCCTTCATTTTTGTTTCTAAAGAACCATCCACGGAAAAATGAAATACAAGCTAAACACTTATAGAATCTTCCTATCTTAATAGTTAGATTCTTAAAGTACGCTTAAAAGTACTACTTTTAAATCCTGTGTTTTGGATTTCTAAGAATACTTTACAAAGACACTGTAACGAGGAGCCCAATCCTTACAAGATCTTTCTATCTTAATAGTTGGATTCTTAAAAGAATACTCGTATCACTATTGCTTTATATGGTTTTACCATAAATCGATCCAAATTCCCACTTCTAGCAAAACTAGGAAGTATCCACTAGGGAATGAGCACCATATGTATAACAATCCATTCCCACTTCTGTGATACCCAGGACGAAACCAGGTACACCATAATAGGTCCAAAACTTTAAGCATGCTTAAAACAATAATTATGCGAAAACTCTAAAAACAAGTATGACTTGCGTGCAAGACTAAACGATATCTATTATGTCTCGGAGAAATTCCAGAGCATGTTATGGTTAACATAACACTAATAAGGGCCAACGGTGCGAGGTTGGTTCCCTTAGCCTTTGAAAACGTGTTAAACGGGAGCTTTCCGTTTAACAGCGCATTAAACATTTAACGATGATTATTAGGCCATTGGTAGGGCTATTTAAGATTTGGAGTTCTCGGAACTTTATGTGCCTTAGACCATGACATAAGACCACTCAAAATGAGGCAGTTTCCCGGTTAGGGAAACACCTTCATTTTGAAAACAACAAAAGGAAACCAAACATGCAAAGAACGGTCAATCAAGCCTAAAAACACTTAAACTAACCTAATACAAGGCCATTATGATTAAAACGTAATCGTGTTCGGATTTCGAGACGGTTATGCATTGTTTTTAAAACTGGGTCTTTTAACACTAAAAACATGAAAAAAGGAGCCCGTTTTGCAAATGGGAACGTGTATGAGACCCGAAAACGAACCTAGACGCAAAACCAAAGACAAACATCATCTTTTTATCTCGAAAAATGAAGCACGACAAAGCGAGGGGTGGGGTAGGGGTACCCACCTTACGACCGCCCCCCCTTATTATATACTTTTGTTTTATTTTTTTTTCTCCATTTTTGCAACAAAATTTGCTCAAAACCCCAAGAAATCAGCTGATTATCATCAAATCTAAGCAAAATAAAAGGTATTATTCAAGTTTCATATGGTTTTGATGATGATTCCCTTGTGAAAACATGAACTAGTCAATGAAAACCCTTTTTAATCCATGTTAATGGATGACATAAACATGGTTTTTGGTTGAATAAGAACACATCAGGGATTCCTTATGTTATATGATAGCCAAGATCACAAAACTTCAGCTTTTGATACCCTAATCGACCAAAATCGAATAACAAAGCGATTAACCGAAAAACAGTGAAACAAGGCTTGATTGACATGAATTATGGCATTTTTGGATTGTGCTTGATGTGTAGGTACTGAGTATAGCACCCACAGACTTCTGGACTCGAGGAAAACACGCGAGAACGGAGTTTGCGCTAGGTTAACACCCGAAACCTTCGATTAGCATAGGCAGATTATTGTTTAGACTTTAACTTGGTTCTTGATGCTTGGATTGAGCTGAAATTAGGTGTGGTGATGTAGGGTATTTACAGGAATCTCCAAGTACAATTTTAGAATCTTTGGAGTTTTCTATGATTTTTAGCGAAGTTTTTACTGTTTTACAGAAAGAAATTCGGGAAAAATACCAAACAAAGTTTATAAATCACCAAAATTTTCATGAACACCAAGGAACATGTAGGAAATGTTTTGGAAAGTTTGGTAGTCCATTGGTTGAATTTTAATTTGGATTAAAAATCCACGTTTTTGTGAGTCTTCGGTAGCCGGAAACACACAGAAACTAAATCAGAAAAATCCCAAATTTTTACAGTGAGTTCCTGGGCATACAAGGAGCTTTCTGAAATATTTTGTGAATTTTTAGACATTGGGTGATAAGCAATGTAAATTATTCGGTTAAATACTGTTTTATAAATAATTTATTTGAGGAGTTAAAATGGCTAAATAAATTCCGGAATTATTTTTCTCATATCCATATATTTTTACGGAATTGTATAAAAATTTCCAGATTTTTATCAAACTTATGTATTAAAGAGGAATTTACAGAATTAAAAAAACACTTTATTTTAAACTAGTTTCGGCAGTTTAGCGTATAACGAACCTGCCGGGACCGAGAACTGACCGAACCCGACATTTACTATAATTGAAACAATAGGAATATTCTGGGAGATTCCAGGGTCGTTGGGACAGTAAGGGGGTGTCCCATGTCAATTGTATACTCACGCTTTGATTGATACTACTACTACTACACACTATGACTTTCACTCCCCCACTTTTAAACTGTTTTAATGTTTTTCTGGGGTGATTTGCATGTTACAAACTGTGTTAACTGCACAACCTGTGTTGATGTGAATTACCTAACACACAAACTATCCCTACTACAAGTGATTAATGTAAGCCGTGGGCAGTGGATAGTACTATTGATCTGACAAACCCAGTTGATGCGCCGAACTATGTGTCGGCAACCAGGAAACTGCACTTATCCTAAACTTTGTTATCTTGTTAGGCATAACTACACCTCGGGCGTTGAACTGCACGTGACGCAGTTGGTGGGCTGAGGTGTCTGTTGTGACACGACTGGTGCGAAGAGGTGCCTATTGTGACACCTTCCCTTGAGTAGGCAGACAATAGCAGAATAAAAGCTATAGTGGCTTGTAGTACCGCACTTGAACTAATGGTTTGTAATATGATAGTTTATATATGTTGTAACCGATGTTCCCACTTTATATGATATCACGTTTTTAAATTATGAGGAAATGTCATGTGTTTGCCGCACCCCGCAATTGTCTTCCGCTGCGAGTCGGGGTATGACAACTTCTTACGTTATTTGAGGAAGTATCTACTAGGGAAAGGATAAAGTTATACTTTACATGGAAATCCATGATGGGTTATTCTATGCAAATGAATAAAAACCCTAGATTCCATACAAAACAAATGTTTGACACAAACTCATGAAAAAGTCTCCTACGAATGCACTCCAGCTATATGCAAACAGATCCTACGAATAAATTTCGGGACCAAATTTCTTAAAGCAGGGGAGACTATGACACTTCACGTTTTCAATCGTTGTTCAATCTCGACCTTTAAAACCACTTTTGGAAGTGAAATCGCAAACTGCTACGCAAACGTAACCAGTTTAACACGACATACACTTTGGAACAATGACATAAGCTAAACATACCATAAATACCCTTTACATGACTTAGAAATAAGTTTTGAGGGCTTCGGTATGGTAAAAACACGCTTATCCAACATCAGGGACTATTTTGCAAATTCTACGAAAGTACGCCGATTCGCGTATTTCTTAGTACGGAAAATGTACATACATCCAAAAATTTTTGTAATCGTTAAATCTTGTATTTTAATGATTGGAATGCAAAAATATCATTTGTTACGCAATTATGGTCGTTTACGCGTTAATTCAAAACGTTCATCGTAATTAAGCGAAAAACGCAACCGTACAACCGAACAAACCAACACCCGGGAAATTTTTGGAGATATTTCAAGTTCCCTATGCTTTAACGTCCTTATAAAGCTTAAAAATGAGGTTAACAGGTGTTAGATGTGCAAAAACGTGACGAAACGAGTGTAGGGGCCTGTTCTGCCAATTTTTTAAAGTTGGTGCCAGCAAGGGTGGATGCGGACCGCATCCATAAAGCCATACGGTCTGCATCCAGGTTCCAGAACAGCTGTTTTTTTGGAAGCTTCTTGTTCACTACTTTGGACACCAAGCATTCGAATTTCCACCTTTGTTCCTGCTTTGGACATGTATTAGGACCCTCCTATGATCATGACACCTCAAGGGATATGTGTATTGATCTTATGGTTTCAAGATTAGTATAAATAGGTGATCATTTGTCCATTTTCGTTGCTCATCTTCTTCATTCTTTCTCATTGCTCTAAGTTGGAGTGCTACCACCTTTGTGGTGGCCTCCCATCTGAGCATTCTTCATCCTTGAGCTTTTCAAGTGGTCTTCAACACAAGTAAGTGCTCTCTCCTAGTCTTGTTTATTTCTTTTAGCTAAAAGTCAAACAGTTTAACTTTCGGTTTTGACCATGAATTGGTCAAAGCAAAGTTCAATTGAACTTTGCAACGTGATCGTAATCACAAAGGTTATGATCCATAGCAATAACGCCTACTGATTACCACGTTTACTAGTCGAAATGACGAGTTCGGTCAAAATGCGCTATATGTGTATTTTGCGAGGAAACTATTTTCGGGTATCAAAACACTATGTTTTTATGCCAAATTAGTTTTCTAACTTAGTTAGACATTTTTTACATGTGTGACTCGTCACTTTTAGTTTAGTGCTTTATTAGGGTCGTATGTCGAGCGATCTTAACCACTGCTTTGACTTTCGAATCCGACCCGTTTGGTCAATCTTAGGGTTCGACCAAACACATATTTGTAACCATAGTTGTATAGGGAATAACCCTCTAGGGGTATACCTTATGGTCACGTCGTTTGGTTGGTATTATGATAAGTCGCTAGTTATTCCCTTTATAATGACCAAAATGCCATTTTTACACATAAATCAATTGTAAGCATATGTAATCCGAATTTTGACTTACGCATTGATGTTATAACATTTTTAAACATCTTTGGGCAACTAAGACTTATCATAGCATTTATTTAACCATCTGATCACGCGTTTACGCAAATGACCCTTTAAAGTAGCATAAACTACCTTAACAAGTCATAATGGGTCAAAAGCACTTAGGATCATTTCCAAATCTAAATGTTAACTTTATTGAACTTTTTCATATGAGTTGCAACACTCATTTTGTTTATAAGGCTTCATTCTATCAAAATCCTTCGATTAATGTCCCGATATTAACATAGTTATCCGATATTAGGACATACTTAAATCCTCAAATCCTTGAGCTTTTGTTTATCTTCCTGAACAAGGACATTCTTGTTTTTCCTGACATTATACATGCTTTGATTACATAGTACACATAGTACATGATTTCAATTGCATTTTGCTTTGTATGTTGACTTAGCATGCTTAGCACATTGATTTCAAGGATCCTTTTTGCTTCATATGTTGACTTAGCATATCTTGCACCTTGATTTCATGAACACTTTACTAGTACATGGTTTTCAAAGACCTTTTACATGACATGCTTACATTGATTATGACATATTGGTATGTTAAACGAAAAAAAATACATTCATAAACATTACCCCGTCTACCGGTAGTATGTCATGGTACCAAAGGTTTCATAACCTCATTCCCGCTTCCTAGTTTGTTTGGAAATATCCATTGGGGAATGACAAAATCCGATGAACAATTGATAAACCTTTATCTTTATAAAGGTTTATCCCACAGATGACAAAGCTTGAATGTATTCGAATAACAAACCACATAAATGTTTGTATCAATAAAAGCAATGGTTTTCAAAACATAACTTTTGATTTAAACGTTTGTTTATTGAAAGACATTATTTTGTACATGACATTCGGTTACACAAGACATTTGGTTATACACGACGCTATTACATATGTTCAAAGTAAATACTTTTTACTTGCCATACAAGACATTGGATGTTACTTGACATTGTTACACATGGCATTAGTTTATACATAACACTTGGTTTACACTAGACATTGTTTATACATAACATCTGGTTTACACAAAGACATTGATTTATACATGACACTTGGTTTATACAAAGACATGACATATTTTTCACAAGGTATTGTTTTACATATAACATATTTTATACAAGGACATGATACTTTTTTATACAAAGACATGACACGTTTCATACAAAGACATGACTACTTTCACAATAGACATATTTTGGTTATTAAGTTAACCATGCATCATTCTATCAAATCATTTGATTTTCATATGATTTTACAAAAGAAAACATTTTTACAAAGGTTCATTGGCTACTTTTAGTTAAACATATCTTTTAAACAAATCAAAGCCAGGAATCCTCATCGATCAAAAACCTATGTTACTCATAGGCATTTTCACGCTGACATACCTATTTCACTTATGTTTCAGGTTTATTTTTGTGATGATTGTCGCTGCATGCTACACATAGGATGGACTTGGACTTTAGTGACTTTATAACTTGAAAGACATTATTGTTGTATTTCATATCCATTATTTCAAGACAATGTAATTTGATAAACCAATAAAACAAAACTTTAAATACCATGTGTTATGAAATAATTTGTAACGTGACTCCCCAAGTGTTTCCGCCGCGGGTGTTGTATTACACGATTTGGGGTGTTACAGGTTATGGCCTTTTGTAAGCCTCATAATTGTGTGGGACCTTTTGATACAAAGGTTGACCATATCCTCTTGGATACTTGTTAGCAGCTGGTGCATCTTTTACCTGAACTTCTCTTTGAGTAGTGGTTATGGCCTTGGTAACAGATGTTTGGACTGGGACAAACTTTTGTTTTGATTTTTCACTTTTTGAACTCTCAAGTGTTTTTGATTCGTATTCTTGTCTTTTTATGTCAAAACTTTGAATATAAACACACTCTTGAATCTTGTGATTGGTTTTGTTACAGATGGTGCATCTTGAAGAATCAAGTATTACACTTGATTTGTAAATGTCAAAAGCTTTTACAAGAAAACAATTTTGAGTTACATGATTCTTCTTTTCACATAAATCATAGAACAAGTTTTTAACATTTTCTTTCTTCTTTCCTTTCTTAGAGTTCTTTTCAGTAGCTGCTGTAACATCTCCTGGAAGATCCTTGATTGGAATAACCCTTGCTTTTGGTGCTTTGACACCTTCAATGGTTGAGAAATCCATTGGTTTGAAGTTTTCAAGAATGTGACGTTCATCAGACCATGTGGGTTTAAATTGATATTTTTCAACTTCCTCAGAAGTTGATGACCCTTCATGTTTTTCTAAGATGATTTTGTTTCCATCTTTATCAGTGACCTTGATCTCTTCACCAGCTAGATTTAGATTTGTGGGTATGACCTCAACCACACTAGAAGCATACCACAACATTTTCAGTAACCTGGTCATTTTTTCTAAAACCCCACACAAAATTTTATGTTGCTTTTGATCTGGTTTTCAAGCATAACTTCATAATCTTTGCAGGACTCTACCTATTTTTCAAGCATAACTTCATAATCTTTGCCTCATGTTTTAGACTGCCGATTTCAGATTCTTCTTCAAACAATTTGGTTTTAAATACTCTTGATAGTTTGTCAAACTGAAGTTCATCATCTAAAATCTTGTTTCAAAGGTTTTTGTTCACCTCTTTTATGTTAGCAAAAACAATTATGCATTTATCTGAACATAGATCTTTAAGGATCTGAGGAGATACTTTAGCAGCAGCCATAATGGAACAATCACATTCTGCTTCACAAACACTAGTATCCCATAGGTCTGGTCCAGATATAAGAGTTTCTTCATCAATAGTGGTTGTTCTTGTAACGTCTGTTGCAGCTATTTCTTCTGTAACATCTGTTACATCAAAAACATTAGTAGCAACTGTTTCATTATGCACATTAGACTCACCAGATTTGAGAATCACTTCCTCAGATTCATCACCTTCAACTATAGTATCTAGTGCCATAAAGCAAAAATCATTGTTCTTGCAGATTCAATTAAAGTTCTATTTTTCCTATCAACCACCCCATTTTGTTCTGGTGTCCTTGGGATGCTATATTGCCTAACTATCCCTTTTGTCACAAAGAAATCATCCAACTCTTTGTTCCTAAACTCTGTCACATTGTCTCTCCTAAAGACTTTTACTGGCAGGTCAAATTTCTTTTCAACTTATTTTTCAAAATTTTGCAAAATGCATGCAGTCTCATCTTTGGAGTGCATAAAGGAAGTCCTGTAAACCTTGAAAAATCATCAAAAATTATTTTCCTTTTAAGACTCATGATTTTAACGGGGCTAAACAAGTCCATGTGCAGCATTTGCAAACATGACTTGTTTTGGACTATTTGATTGACTTGTAAGAACTTTTATGTTGTTTACCTTTTAGACAGGAAACAAAATGCTCATTACAAGTGAATATTTTTGGAGGCAGATGTCACACCCCGATAAATCGATCACATAAGAGCCGGGCGTGATCTGACTGGTATCTTCATTGCACAGCGGAAATAAATATTTGCTAAAAATTCTAGAATTTGAACGCCTGCTAAGTACTCGAGTTCCAAGTGGGTTCTCCTATTTCAGTTGTGCCATAGTTTGACTTTTGAGAACCTGAGAAAGAAACATGCGAAAAATCAACATAATGTTGAGCGAGTTCATAATTTGTTTTGAAAAAGATTTTAAACAAAATCTTTCTGATGACCGGTTTAAAAGTTGTTGAGAAAACATAATTAAAATCATTTTTCTCGGCATGTCAATTGAAAACCCTGTTTTTGCAATATTTGAATAACCGTCAATGTCAGCGTACGACAAAGACAACATGCCCACATGAGCCTATAACCCACCCCAAGCTAGTAAGTGCCTTGCCAAAGCGTTTACTCAAGACGGTAGACTAGCTGGCGGTTATAGTTGCAATATGTAGCGAGGACTTCACTGTACAATTTTAAGCGACCCTACGGCCCTTAGTGTTGAGTAGTGGACAATCCAGTCCTTGTCTTCGTGCCTTGCATGAGTATAGGTGGGTCTAACCCACTCGAGTCTTTGTCTTTGGGCCTAGCCCACGAGTCTTTGCCATTGGGCCTAGCCCACTTGAGTCTGTATACAGGACCAACCATTCCCCTTATTTGTATGTAGGACAATCCAGTCCCTGTGTCTGTGTGTAGCTAAGACATTCACGTCACTAGCCGTCAAACTCATGTATGTTCTGAAAAATGCGTGTTTGGAAAACCGGTAGGTTGAGTTAAAACTTTCGTAAACCATTTGAGTTAATCAAAATCCTTTCTCAACATGGTTTAGAAATATGAATGTACTTTTGCAAAACTTGCATGTCTTTCCACCCCCGAAAACATTTATAAAAATGTAAGATTGTAAAAAGTGGGGGTTATGAACTCACCTTCATATCCTTGTGCAAAGCTAGCTAAATATGATTCCGCGATGTTATTCCAAGAAGGTGAACTCGCTAGCGTGCAACTATAGCATTCCTAGTCAAGGAATAATTTATAAGCTTCAAATTAAACATAGCTAAATTACGCGTCCGAGCTCTACCGAATCGTTAACAAATGATCCTAAGAAGGTGTTATGATCTTGACTTAAAATAACCAATCTACGGTTATTTGATCCCGATTATAATCGGGATAAATGCTAAGTCTTAGAAACTACTTAGTTTGCGACTAAATGAGAACATATATTTATATAAAAGTATAAATATATTTATGATTTTATGTAAGCCGCATCGAATAGAAACAAGTATTCATAACGAGTATTTAGATGAAAACAATACGTTATAAACTTGTATAATGGATTTACGCATTTTTCCGAATAGTCGTTGTATACGTTGATGGATAATAACACGACTCGTCATAGTTTTCGTAAGATGTAAACACATATGTATTTATATATGTAAACGCAAGTGTATATGTGTCTAACCTCCTCGTAGCCGAAATAATAATCTTGTGTTCCGTTTATGTTAAATAAAACAATTATATAATTGTATATTTGTCGTATTCATCCGATAATGTGTCGTGCTTCGTTTAGAAGTTGGTTTAAAACTTTATAAAAGTATACGAATTAACAACATATGAAATAAGTATAACCGAGTATATTTATTTTACAAGAGTATACTAATTTGCGACGTTTAAAATAAATATAAAAATTATATTAATTTTATAAACCTTTCAAGTCTTAAACGTTGCAAGTGAATATAATATTATTTATATTTGTTTTAGAAAATCATTGCATAATAGACGTTTGGATGAAACATAAGAAATTACGTTTAAACGAAATAAGTTTGCGTGTCTCTTTATCTTATAATTACTTTTGTTGAAACGTTATAACTCGTTTTTGTAAGCTGTATTGTGTCGCCAAAATAAATATACGTTTACATTTATTTTATAAAATAGTTGAACCTCGATAGGTGTAGTTGTTTTTAGAATATAATATGTGTCGTGTTATGGAGTTTTATGAAAATCGGGCAGAGTCTCCTCTATTTTTAGGATAACCCATCAACTCAATGTGTCGATATAATTTCAAAATGCAAAAATTTCAACAAGTTATGTACCTTTTCCGACAATGCATACGTATATATAATAATTTTTGTCAAATACGCCAAAATAAAAACAAAGTCGCTAATGTAGAAGTGTTACTTAATCGGGTAAAGATATAACATAATCGGTCTGTGTGTGTGTGTATATATATATATATATATATATATATTTTAGAGTTGGACGATATATATATTTGTTAGCGTGGTTGAGCTCGGTTTCACGATCATACGATATTTATAACTAACGAAATATAAATTTTCGCGTCGTTTAAGTTTTTACCGAGTCTCGCGTTGACTGTGTTTGATTGAAGGTCGACCAGTTTTGACTTTCGCTGACTGAGCCGACCGTTTTACTACCTTTGACTCGCAACCGGAACTTGACCCGAAAAACGAGCCGAAACACAAACCAAAATCTGAAATATCTAAGCTGAACCGAGCTTGAACGAGTTGAGCCGAAACCCCGAACCCGAGTTTGAACTAAACCGAACTAACCACCACCATAACTGTTGTCGTCGGCCGACCCAAAGCCACTTGCTACGGCGCCTCCTGCCGCTCCCCTCGTCGCACACCACCGCCACTTCGTCCCTGCGGCACCCATCCTTTGAAAACCCTAAATCATGACACCACTATCTCAGTTTAATCTCCCCGTCGTTGTTGTTGCTGTCGTTTGTTGCGCGCTGCCACCAAATCGTGGTGGTCGACAGTCACTTCACTAACACCCCCTAAAAGAGAAAGAAAAAGCTCTCGTTGAAGAGGATCTGAGCAGATCTGATTTTAGAAATGACATACCCGCATTAAACTCGTGAATTACGGCTGTCGTAGCTTGAAAACCTTATCATCAGCGCTCAATTCAGAAAACCGTCATCGGAAATGTGTTCAGGGGTGCTTTTTAGGGGGTACACCGCAGTTCTACAGTGAAAAACCCGCCACTTCCATCGTACCCGGCGCTGCCGCCGCCGTGAACCACCGTCGGCCACCGGCTTCCGCCGGCCATCGTCGGGCTCCGGTCGGAGCTCCGGCCGCCGGAATCAAGTGAGAGAGAGAGAGAGCAGCCGTGTGTTGTGTGTGTGTATAGGGTTTTGAATGAGAGATGAGAGAAAGATGAGATTTTATAGTTAGGGTTTTAAATGGGTTGGGCCCAAGGCCCATTATCGCATATCAAGACTTTCAAGCAGCCCAATGATGTTTCTATAGCCCGGTATCATACCCAATCTTCGTGTAGTGTCGTTAAATAATATTTTAGGGTCAAAACGCTCAAAATTTCATCAGGAGTTGGTACTTATCGTGTACGTTCGTTGGTTTCGTTAAAAACATGTAATTTGCTTTGGTTATCGTTTCTTATCCGTTTTTTGATCCGATTTCGATTGTGAATATTAAAATTGGATTACAAAGTTAGATTTCTCATAATGATTCAGTTTTGAAGGTGATACATGCGTCCAATGTTCCTATTTCGTTGCCGGTGCGTTCCCCTAGTCGTGTTTTTCGTTCATGTTTTGTTCTGTGACGTTCGAAAGCGCAATAATTTCGCAAAACTAAATTTATATGTATAAACTATAAGTATAAAATCCATATTTGCCAGCATTGTCATTATTTTACGCGGTGTCAGTTCATTACCGTTTATCATTCAGCAGCTTTCACGAAAATCACCATACGCGCACTGTAAAGTTAGATGGGCGTTCCTAGGCATTTGAAATTCCTAATTAAGTTAATACGTGTCTTAAACACTATTTATTATCTCCTTAAATATTTGTTAATCGCGTAATTAAAACCAAAAAGTATCGGTTGTCACAGCAGACCTCTAACAAGATTTAGTTTAGAGAGTGGGGTGATAGTTTAAGATTTGTGTGACCTAATCTTCTATGCCATAGTTCTATCTCTTTAGTAGAAGCAATGGAGAACATACATTGTTCATTGGGTTATCTTTTAACATATCAACCACATACACATTGCCACTCCTATGAGCAACAAGTGGTGCTTTGCTCCCAGCTATTATTTGATCAATCTTTTTAACAACTTCTGGTCCTACTATTTGACATGTTTTATTTGTTAAAAAGGATCCATATCCTTTATCACTCATTTATGAGACTCTAAACCAGTTGAATATTAGATTGTCAATGAGATTTACATTTTCAAATTTTAATTTCCAAGCCTGAATAGTCCCTGACACCAACACCTTCCCTTTTGAATTATTACCAAAAGATATATCACCCCCTCCATGAGCCATGAAGTCTTTGAGAAGGGCTCTACGTCATGTCATGTGCCTAGAGCCTCCACTACATACCATAAACTATCAACGCAGGTAGAAGCTCCCTACACATTAGAAACAATTAGTTTAGGTGGGTCTCCAAAGACAAAATTGCTTTGGATGGGGTCACAGGCATGTCAGTGTCAACAGTTTGTGATTGACTAGTGTTTACACTTGTTTTTTTGTAACCACTATTGAGCACCATTTCCAATCAACTGCTCATAACCATTAGGATACCTGTTAATCCTTGGCTTTGAAGGCCGTTTGTAAGCCTCATAATTTTGTGGGACCTTTTGATACAAAGGTTGACCATATCCTCTTGGATACTTGTTAGCAGTTGGTGCATCTATTACCTGAACTTCTCTTCGAGTAGTGGTTAGGGCCTTGGAAACAGATGTTTGGACTGGGACAAACTTTTGTTTTGATTTTTCAATTTACTCTCAAGTGTTTTGGATTCATATTCTTGTCTTTTTATGTCAAAAGTCTGAATATAAACACACTCTTAAGTCTTGTGATTGGTTTTGTTACTGATGATGCATTTTGAAGTATCAAGTATTAACTTGATTTGTTAATGTCATAAGCTTTTGGAAGAAAACAGTTTTGAGTTACATGATTCATCTTTTCATAGAAATCACAGAACAAGTTTTTAACATTTTCTTTCTTCTTTCCTTTCTCAGACTTCTGTTCAGTAGATGCTATAACATCTCCTGGAAGATCCTTGATTGGAATAACCCTTGCTTTTGGTGCTTTGACACCTTCAATGGTTGAGAAATCCATTGGGGTTTGAAGTTTTCAAGAATGTGACGTTCATCAGACCATGTGGGTTTAAATTGATATTTTTCAACTTCCTCAGAAGTTGATGATCCTTCATGTTTTTCTAAAATGATTTTGTTTCCATTTTTATCAGCGATCTTGATCTCTTCACTAGCTAGATTTGTGGGTATGACCTCAACCACACCAGAAGCATACCACAATATTTTCAGTAACTTGGCCATGTTATCTAAAACCTACACCAAATTTTATGTTGCTTTTGATCTGGTTTTCAAGCATAACTTCATAATCTTTGCAGGACTCTACCTATTTTTCACAAGTGATTTGGGTAGATTCCAACTCCTTTTTACAATTTTTATATTTTCTACCATAGTTTGGAGTTGGTCCTTGGTTATGCTTGCCTCATGTTTTAGGCTGCTGATTCCAGATTCTTTTTCAAACAATTTTGTTTTCAATTCTCTTGATAGTTTTTCAAACTGAAGTTCATCATCTAAAATCTTGTTTCTAAGGTTTTCGTTCACCTCTTTTATGTTAGCAAAAGCAATTATGAATTTATCTGAACATAACCCTTTAAGGATCTGAGGAGATACCTTAGCAGCAACCATCATGGCACAATCACATTCTTCTTCACAAACACTAGTAGTCCATAGGTCTAGTCCAGATATAAGAGTTTCTTTATCAACAGTGGTTGTGCTTGTAAAGTTTGTTACGGCTATTTCTTTTGCAACATCTGTTACATAAAAAACATTAGTAGCAACTGTTTCATCATGCACATTCGACTCACCAGGCTTGAGAACCACTTCCTCAGATTCATCACCTTCAACTATAGTGTATAGTGCCATAAAGCAAAAATCATTTTGTTCTAGATCATTTTTGGCAACTAGAGCAATGTTCTCATCAGTTAACTCCTCAGGCAAGCTACTCCAATCAACAATGCCTTGAGAGAAAATCTCTATTGGTTTCCCCCGCAGGAGCAGTGGTTTGAGTAACTTGAGGTGCTAGTTGTATTTGTTGCATTTGCACCTGAGGAGCTGGTGCTTGAACATACTGAATCTATGGAACAATGGTTTGAACATAGTACACCGGAACAGTGGTAGCAGGGTGTGCAAAATGAGCAGTGTTTTGCATTTGTTTGCAGGGGTATATTGGAAATAGTGGACAGTGCTTTGTGTTTACTGTGGTCTAGGGCCAGGATGTGTAACTATTGTACCAGTTGATTGAGACCTGCATTTTCTAGCAAAATGTCCTAGCCTATTGCACTTGTAACACTTTATCTTTGATTTATCCAACCCAACTTTTAACCCCCATGCAACCCTAGGAATCTTCTACCAGTCCTTTTGTAATGCCAACCGATGCGATGCAAAATGTCCATTACTTCTAAGTCTGTGGGTTTAAAATGTCAAAGGCCATTTAACTCAAACGATAGGTTGTTAGAAGCTTGGCTTTCCCCAGTTGCAGCAAATGCAAAGTTGGGGGAGTAAGGATCAAAGTTATAGTTATTATAAGAGGTTATGTCAATAAAATGATCATAACCCTGATCCTTACTGATGCCAGAGGCTTCTTCATGGCCATAAAGTGTTGTGTTACCAAGAGTATAATCATCAGCCACTTTTGCCGAATTCTTGTAGCTACTTCTCTGGTTGAGCTCTCTCTCATAAGTGAGGAGCCTCCATGAAGCTATGTTAAACTCATTTCTTTAAAACCAACCGAGTTTCTAGTTACAAAAGCTACAGTGTCCCATTTTTCTGGTAGTGATATGAGAAAACGACTATTTAACTGGAGTTTGGAAACAACACTAACCAGTTTAAGTCCACTAACAAGACAACTGAATCTTTCAAACTGTTGAGTTAAAGACTCTTCTTTAACAGGACAAAACTTTTCATACTATTGATTCAAAACTTCTATGTTATTTTCAATTACTTCCTCAGTTTTACCGAATTGCTCTTTCATGGCATCCCACAATTCCTTTGCATTGTTGCAATGCAACAGGCCAACATAGATCTCATTTGGAAATGCAGATGCCACGATGCTAAATGCCTTTGCAACTAGCTCATTTTTTTGGAAATCTTGCTCGAATAGTTTTCAGGATTTTTGGGTACTTGAACCTTAGGATCCTTAGTACTGGGTAAGGGTAGGAACATGATGTCCAAATACCACTGACCTCTAGCAGCCGGTGTTCTGCTGAGCAAGAATGTGGCCCATCCGACGTTGCCATATAAAGTACTCAGACCTGACAAGCATCGGAGGCTTAAACATTGAACCAGTGTTGTTTTGATCATGTGAAGTTTGCGACATTTTGGTGGTTTACAAGTAGATTTGTCTTTAAAAACTTTGAACGTAGATAAACTCTGTTTTCCAATGAAAACTAACAAACAAATTAGCAGGGAGAGTTGATCTGTTCAAATCAATTTAATTGTTAACTAAAAATTGATTGATCTAGCTTTGATACCAATTTTTAGGATCTTATTTTAATTAGTTGTGAAAAGTTTGAAGATGAAAGATGAATGAATTGCAAACAGAGTGATTTGCAACGGAATGTAAGAAAACTTTTTGATTCGCAACTAATGGAAGATTGTTTTCATCATCATGTTCCCAAACTTATAAGTTTGCATGTGAACTACAACACCCCCTCAGCATGATATCATTGTTTGTTAAGTACAAAATGAAAGAAAGATAATTGGTAGAGAATGTATTTTTAGTAGATGAATAGAATAGTACAATCGCGGTCTATTTATAGTACAAATCCTAACCTCTGAGCGTCTTTGTTATGTCAGAGGTGATAGTGACAGCTAACAACATTAACAACCTATAAACACTGATTAACCTATCCTCTGTTATTATGACACTGTTTACATTAATAAAAGAGAAACACTGATTACCCTTTCCACTCTTAGTCTTCATCAGAGGTTCCACAGCAGAGCTTGACTTCAACAGATCTTGTAATGTAGGTTAAGCCTTGATAAGTGATTGTCATCAGAGGTTGTAAGCTTTGTTATTCTGGATCAATCATATGATGTAGTTTTGGCTTTTATCATCTGTTCCTTTGCAAGGGTTCAGTCCCAAAATTTTGTGTATTATTCCTATTATGCAAACACGACGATTGAGAACACGAACCAAATCCTTATAGGATCTATCTATTTTAATAGTCAGATTCTTGAAGGATATTTAAAGTATATTCTTAAATCTTTCTATCTTAATATTGAGATTTCTAAGAAGTGCTTTACACACCGATGGTTAATGTTTATGTGTAGAGATTGTTGGTGATTTAGAAAACAAAACTAAAGTAATACATTAAGGACATGGTGGATACACCGCTAGTACTTCCTATATATATAGGTGTGCTTATTGTATTAACCTTTGTGGCGTTATCTAACTCACCATTAGGAATTAGGACTTTGTGATTCAATGATTCAATTTGACCAAACCAAATCCTTATAGCATTTATCTATCTTCATAGATTGATCCTTGTGGGATGTTTAAAGTGCTAAACTGAAGTCTCTGATTGGATTCTTTGTGTACTTTAATGCGTATATTATGATTCAATGTGACTAAACAAAATCCTTATAGCATCTATCTATCTTCATAGATTGATCCTTGTGGGATGTTTAAAGTGCTAAATTGAATTCGTTGATTGGATTCTTTGTGTACTTTAATGGTATGTTATGATTCAATTTTGACCAAACCAAATCCTTGTAGCATCTATCTATCTTCATAGATTGATCCTTGTGGGATCTTTAGTGTGCTAAATTTAAGTCCTTGATTGGATTCTTTGTGTACTTTTATCCGTATGTTATGATTCAATGTGACCAAACCAAATCCTTATAGCATCTATCTAACTTCATAGATTGATCCTTGTGAGATTTTTAAAGTACTAAAATGAGGTCCTTGATTTGATTCTTTATGTACTTTAATACGTGTGTACAAGTTGATAACCAAATTGGTGATTATGTGTTTATGTGCTTAGTAGTGATTTAACGAAATGAGTGTAATACCATAAGAACATGGTGGATACGCCGTTGGTACTTCCTATATGTAAGTGTTCTTATTGTACTACCCTTGTAGTGTTATCCGAATCACTTTAGGGATTTGTGTTCAATTGTTTCAAAAGTTCAATATCCAAATCCTTGTAGAATCCTTCCATATTTTCATATGTTAGATTCTTAGAAGGATATTCAAAGTATTATTATAAATCATTGATTTGATTTCTAATAATACTCACACATGTTTATGACTGATTTCATTGTCATAACAAAGACCAAACTACAATTTTCAATGGCATAAAAATTGCCTAGTAATAATCATATTGCCATATACAAAACTCTTTTGTCACAAGTTTCACAATCAAGATAATGTATTGCAATGCTAAACTTTTTTGCCATTCCTTAGCTTCAAAGAGTCCATTTTTTGATAGACGACGCTCGTAGTTGTCAAAGTATTGCAATACTAAATCTTTTGCCATTAATTTTGGCCAACAAAACCTATGTACTCGCCAACATTCTTTGTTGATGTCTTTTTCACATATGTTTCAGGTTATTGATTATTCAAGCATGCTACACATAGGATCGCATCCATACTTTAGACTTCTTTAATCAAAAGAAAATTACATGTATTCTTTGTATTGTAGAACAATGAAAACAATAATGAGACAATTTAGTACCAGTTGTTGTGAGAAATTTGTACGTGACTCCCTGATATTTCCATCGCGTGTTGTTGTATTACGTGATTGGGGTGTTACATATCCGGTTCGATGTCGTAGTCGGCGTACTAGGCGTATAATAATCCAAAAAAATATAAAATAACTATTATCCGGTTCGCCTCGTAGTCGGCGTACCGAGCGTATAATAATTCTAGAAAAATATAAAATAATTATTATATCGACTTCGTCGAAGTCGGTGTAACGAGCTTAAATAGTCCTAAAAATATAAAATTATTATTGTATATCCGATTCGACATCGTTATAGGCGTATCGGGCGTATAATAATCTTATAAAATATAAAATAATTGTTATATCGACTTCGACGTCTAAGTCTGCGTCACGAGCATAAATGGACGATGAGATGGATGACCAGCTCGTGGTAGAGTAGAAGCAGCAGGTAGATCCATTTACGGATCACTTATACTTGAAGCTTCCTCTAGAGTTTGAGGCTTCTGGCCGTTGTGCCAAGCTTAGAAGGATGCATGTCCGTGGTCACTGGGTGGTTTGTTGGAAGTCTCTTCAGACACTTGATGAGGCGGCTAGAGCACGTGAGTTTATTCCGACTGGTACACTGTGGGATCAGCTTTTTGAGTTATCGCCGACCTACAGAGAGATTATGGTCGAGGTTGTGCGTCGTTCGAGTTTCATCCTTATCTGCCCGATCGACCAGTGGACCCGGCGCACCCCTTCCCCCGAGGTTTCTTTCCTCCAAGCCGGTCAGGCGCGTGCTATGCCGCTTGCACAGTATGCGGTCCCCAGCGGTTTATACTAGGAGGCTGAGATCACTATGGATCTCTATACGCAGGAACGTTTAATATTAATATTTGTATTGTTATTATTATTATTTTAATATATAAAATTTAAATAATAAACATACGTGTAAACATGGATGGTGTGGTTGATAAACCCACGCTTCTAGGGTTTTAGGATGTGATTGCGAAAAATGGGACTTGAGATCACGTGAACTCCAAGGGGAGGGTTTCGTGTATTGTTGACCTGCTCTACAGGTACGTTAGTTATTATTGTTAATTTTACTTATAATTAAATTATTATTGCTGATCGGTCTCCTACGTGCATGTATCTTCATAGGTTGATCTTCCATTCCATCACCACTCATGGGCAGAGCCGAGAGTGGTGTACGAGTGGATATATATTTTTCTTTTATTGCCTCTTGTATAAGAGGCATAGTGTTCTCGCACACGGTTTGGCGCAATACTTCGTCTCCGCATATCAGGCAGGAGCACAAATTATTTGTGACATTTGTACATTTTAAGTCATTGAACAATTCTGGAACATTTTCGCATTCAATAAATCTTGTATTTTATTTACGAGAATGCATAATTTAAATCGTTTCACAAATTCGGTCATTTTCGTGTTCGATAAAGTTTTATACTTTATTTATGAAACGTGTAACCGTACGATCGAACGAACCGACATCCACGACATTTCCAGACAAAATCCAAGTTACACATGCCTTTGACACCTTTATATAAACTAAGTATTAGGTTAAAGAGGTTAAAATGGCAAACAAGTGAAAATACAAGTCCAAAGGCCAAAACTGTCAAAAAAAAATATATTTTTTTTGCTTGATCACTAAGTTTTGCCATCTATCTCCATCTTTTGACACCTAGCATGATTTTTGTCACACTTCCTCTAGTTGCAACACCTCACCAAACACGTGTTTTAATCTTGGAACAACCTCCTCTAACACTTGGCATGATCCTATGATCTAACTTCAAGTATAAATAGCCATTCAAGTTCACCACATTCTTTGCTTATTTCCTTCTTTCTCTTACACACTCATATTTGGAGCTTTGCTTCTCTTTAGAGGCCTCCTACCAAGTTCAAGCTTTCTTCCAAGCACAATTAAGTGTTTCTCCTAGTTTATTTCATTTTCTTAACTAGTTATTAGCAAAAAGTCAAGCAAATTGACTTTTGCTTTAACTTTCGGTTTGACTTTTCGGTCAATGTTAGGATCCGACCAAGCCCATTAATATGACCATAGTAATATAGGGAATAACCCTCTTAGGTGATACCTTATGGTCATGTCGTTTGATAGGTTAAATGACGAGCCAACTTTAGATACTTTAAAAAAAATGTCAAAATGCCCTTTTAGTATAAAATATTTTTAAACTTATATGATCATTGTTTTGGAATTATAAACTGATCATACAACATTATTAAAAATGTTTTTACATAACGGACTCTCATAAGACCCATTCGACCATCCGGACCCGCATTTGCACATACGGCTAGTTAATTAGCATAAATTAGCCGTATCGGGTCAAAACACTTAGAAACTCTTTCCAATCAGAATGTTAGGTTTAAACAACCATGTTACATTATATATGTCACACCCCGACCGCGTAAAACAACAAACCACGGCGGAAACGTCGGGGAGTGTCGTAACAGAAGTAATGTTTCAACAACCATGGTAATTAAAGTTTTGTATTATTGGATGAAATTTGATTACAGTGTCTTGGAGTAAAAGAAAATAAACGAAAATCTAATTGTCTTGTAGATTTTAAGTCACTAAAGCCCATGTCCGCCTAAGTGTAGCATGAATCAACCTCAAACATTAGCTCCTGAAACACATGTGAAAATAGGTACATCAGCATAGAAATGCCTGTGAGATACATAGGTTTTGTTGATGAGGATTCATGACTTGAAGTTAAAATAATAGTTTAACGAAAAGTAGTCATGAACCATATAAAATGTTCTCTTTTATAAAATCATATGAAAATCAATATGAAAATCAAATGAGATAAAAGAATAATGTATGGTTAAATAATTAACCGGATGAAAATGAATTGTATAAAATATGCCATTTGAAAACAATGTCTTGTGAAGAATATATGTTATTTTGTACCAAATGTGTCATGTATTTGTCTTTGTTGAAGTGGTTTAAATAACGCTACGATATGTAATATCATGAAAGCACTTATATATAGGAAGTACCAGCGGCGTATCCACCATGCTTTTATCATATTACACACATCTCGTTATTTAAATCACTTATCAAATAACCACAAAAAATGTCTTGTCTAACAAATGTCATATGTAAATTTCTTTTACAAAACAATGTCTTGAATAAACCAAAGTTTAAATCACGAGTCGTGTTTTGCAAAACCAATGCTTTATTTGATATGAACATCTATGTAGTTATGTTTATCGCATACATTCAAGCCTTGAGACTGTCAGATAAACCCTTATCAAGTCAAAGGTTTATCAAAAATGTATTCGGATTCTGTCATTTCCCTACTTCCAAACAAACCTAGGAAGCGGGGAACGGGATTTGTCAAGTCCTATGGTACCATTACATACTACCGGGCGGCGTGATCAATATTAATGAATGTATTATGTCCCTTTAAACAAACCAAATGTCATAGTCAATGTAAGCAATGTCATGAAAATGTCTTCAAAACAATGTACTAAGTATGCTAAGTCAACATACGAAGTAGAAATGTCCATAAAATCGATGTGCAGCATGCTCAGTCAACATACATAGCAAAAATGTAATGTAAATCAATGTGCTCATATGCTAAGTCAACATATGCCGCAAAAGATGTCTTTGAAATCAATGTGCTAGCATGCTCAGTCAACATACATAGCAAAACATAATTGAAATCTACTATATATGTACTAGATGAACATAGTAAGTATATGTCATGCAAGCGTGAAAACATGAAAGTATCGAGTAGGCACATGTGTTTCACCCCAAAATATTTGAAAAATATAAAAAAGGGGTCTATGTACTCACTTGGGGTTGCAAAAGTATCCTTGTTCAAGAAGAATAATAAGGCTCAAGAGTACGATGAATCAAATGGTTCCTAAGATCGGATAATTATGTTAATAAGTCGGGACTTTAATCGACGGATAGGATAGAATGATGTCTTATAAATCAAATGAGTGTTGGAACTCATATGGTATGATTTAATAAACTCAACATTCTGATTTGGAAGTGATCCTAAGTGCTTTTGACCCGTAATGACCCGTTAAGGTAGTTTAAGCTACCTTAACGTGTCATTTGCGTAAACGCGTGATCGGTTGGTTAAACATGTCATATGATAAGTCTTAAATGCCCAAACATGTTTAATAATGTTGTAATATCAGTTATATGTCAAAACTTTAACCACATATGCTTAAAATGAATTTATGCGCAAAAAGGGCATTTTCGTCATTTATAAAGGGCATAATACCGACCTATCATAATACTAACCAAACGACGTGACCATAAGGTATAACCTCAGAGGGTTATTCCCTATTTAAATATGGTCACAAATATGAGTTTGGTTGGATCCTAAGATCAACCAAACAGGTCGGATTCGAAAGTCAAAGCGGTGGTCAAGACCGCTCGACTTATGACCTAAAAAAGCACTAAACTAAAAGTGACGAGTTATACATGTTTAACATGTCTAACTAAGTTTATAAAACTGAGTTGGTATCAAAACAAAAGGTTTTGATGCCCGAAAATATTTCCGTCGTATAATGCACATTTTGCGCATTATTGACCGAAACTTTGACTCGCCACTTCGACTAGGAAACGTGGTAATCAGTAGGCATGGTCGCTATGGATCATAACCATCGTGATTAGGATCACGTTGCAAAGTTCAATTGAACTTTGTTTTGACCAATTAATGGTCAAAGACGAAAGTCAAACAATGTTTGAATTTTAGCTTGAAATAGCTAAAAGCAATGAAAAAGATTAAGGATGAGATCTTACTTGTGTTTAGGAACACCCAAGATCTCAAAGAACTCAGTAGGAGGCTTCCTTTTGATCAGGAAACAAACTCCAAGAGTGTGGGAGGTGAAAGAGAGAAATGAGCAAGTTGTGAGGTGAGTTTAGAGGGCCTATTTATACTTGTGGATGATGCACAAGATCATCCCAAGTGTTTAGGCACTGATTTAGGATCATTACAAGTGTCTATGGATGTGTCAAGACCTGGAGAAGTGTGGCAATTTTGAAGGATTAGTGTCAAGGAAGTAAACAAGAAGCTGCCATGTTTGCTGAGCTGGGGTCCTTACGGACTGTAAGGGGTATGGGCTTACGGTCCGTAAGCCCCTTAGCTGACAGCAACTTTCAAAAGTTGGCAGAACAGGCCCCTGAACTCGTTTCGTCGCGATTTGGCACTTCTGACACCTGTTAACCACATTTTTAAGCTCTATAAGGATGAATAAACATAGGGAACTTGAAATATGTTAAAAAATGTCCCGGGTGTCGGTTCGTTCGGTCGTACGGTTGTGGTTTTCGGTTAATTACGACGAAAATCGTAACGAACGCGCAAATGACCGTAAATGCGTAACGGATGATATTTTTGCATTCCAATCATTAAAATACTAGATTATAACTATGCTGCCATGAGTTGTCTGAACTCTTCACACATGGTAGTGCATGTGGATCCAAAAATGATGTCATCCACATAAATTTGACCAAGTATCAAATCTTTTCCTCTCCATTTTAAGAAAAAAAGGTTTTGTCTATTTTACCACTTGTAAATTCAATGTATAAGAGAAAAATGGAAAGAGTTTCATACTAGGCTCTTGGTGCTTGTTTCAAGCCATACAGAGCTTTATTAAGTCTGTAGACATGATCTGGATAGAATGCATCTTCAAAACCAGGAGGTTGACAAACATATACCTCTTCTTTGATCTTACAATACAAGAATGCACTTTTGATATCCATTTGATACACCTTGATGTTGTGGTTGGCAGCAAAGGCTAAGAACAATATGATGGCTTCTAACCTTGCTACAGGAGCAAAGGTTTCATCATAGTCAATGCTTTCTACTTGTCTTTAACCTTGAACCACTAACCTATCTTTGTTTATGACAACAATACCCCATTCACCATTTTATTCTTGAAGACCCATTTTGTGACAATGTGACAAACATCCTTTGGAAAGGGTACAAGTTCCCATACTTGTTGTCTCTTGAATTATAGGAGCTCTTCTTGCATGGCTTCTACCCAACTATTGTGTCTTAGTGCCTCTTGATAGTAAACAGGTTGTGTGAGAGATAGAAAACCAACAAAAAGACAGGATTGACTTCTTGTGAGCACACCTTCATTTATGTTGCCAATAACTTGGTCTGTTGGATGATATTTAAGGAAGATTAGATCTCCTTTGTATGAAATGATGGCATTTTGAGGTGAAGGTTGCAGATGGGAATCATCTTTGCTAACATCTGATGACCAATTTGGAAAGCCAACATTTATTATGAATGGAGGTGGAGGAATAGGTGGTATAGGTGTGTAAGAGGGTTGACTTTTGTTCACAGAAAGTGGACTTTTGTCATTTTGAGTTTTGCTTGATGAGGTAACAGTGGTTAGGGCAACCACTGTTGATGTAGAAGTGGCAGAGTTTACATTGGTGTTAGTAACATCTGATCCTCTGTTTGATGGTCGGACTTTGAATTGTGGAAGAATACAATCATGTCCATAGCTTTGTGATGAAGATTGTGGTGTACCTGTAGGGTTAGTCTTGATAGACACTACTTCAAAAGTAAATTTGTCTAAATCAAATAGTTCAGCAGGATTTGTTGGGATTTTCAATGAAGAAAGTTCATTGGACTTTACATTCAAAGTTTCTTCAACACAGTCCTTGAGTTAAAACTCTATAAGCTTAGCAGTGGTTGACTATCCCAGAAAATATCCACAATCTACTTTGGCTGCAAACTTTGAGATAGAATCTTTTAAGTATAGAATGAAACATGGGAAACAAAAGATTTTGAAATATGAGATCAGAGGTTTGATTTTGTATAGAATTTCATAGGGAGTCTTTTGATGCCTGGGGTTTATTAAAACTTTGTTCTCCACATAGCAAGCATTGTTCACAGCCTCTGCCTAAAAAGACAAGGGTAAACCAGAGTCTGCTAGCATTGTTCTTGCAGACTCAATTAAAGTTCTATTTTTCCTATCTACCACGCCATTTTGTTCTGGTGTCCTTGGGATGCTATATTGCCTAACTATCCCTTTGGGCACATAGAAATCATCCAACTCCTTATTCCTAAACTCTATCCTATTGTCACTCCTAAAGACTTTTACTGGCAGGTTAAATTGCTTTTCAACTTGTTTTACAAAATTTTGCAAAATTCCCGTAGTCTCATCTTTCGAGTGCATAAGAAAGTCCATGTAAACCTTGCAAAATCATCAACAATTACTAAACAATATCTTTTCCTTTTAAGACTCATGATTTTAACAGGGCCAAACAAGTCCATGTGCAGCATTTGCAAATACTGACTTGTTTTGAACTGTTCAATTGACTTGTAGGAACTTTTATGTTGTTTACCTTTCAGACAGTAAACACAATGCTCATCACAAGTAAATGTTGTGTGACCCAATATTCTATCCCGTAGTTCTATCTCTTTAGTGCCTGGAGCCTCCACTATCTACATACCATAAACTATCAAGGCAAGTAGAAGCTCCCTACACATTAGTAAACTATTAGTTCAGGTGGGTCTCCAAAGCCAAAATGGCTTTGGATGGGGTCACAGGCATGTCAATGTCAATAGTTTGTGATTGCGTAGTGTTTACACTTAGTTTTTGTTACGATTGTTGAGCATCATTTCCAATCAACTGCTCATAACCATGAGAATACCTGTTAACCCTTGGCTTTGAAGGCCTTTTGTAAGCCTCATAATTTTGTGGGACCTTTTGATACAAAGGTTGACATATCCTCTTGGATACTTGTCAGCAGCTGGTGCATCTGTTACCTAACCTTCTCTTTGATTAGTGGTTATGTGACATTTCACGTTTTCAATCGTTGTTCAGTCTCGACCTTTTAAACCACTTATAGAAGTGAAATCGCAAACTGCTACGCAAACGTAACCAGTTTAATGCGACATACACTTTGGAACAATGATATAAGCTAAACATACCCTAACTACCCTTTACATAACTTAGAAATAAGTTTTGAGGGCTTCAGTATGGTAAAAACACACTTAGGCAACTTTAGGGACTATTTTGCAAATTCTGTGAAAGTACGCCGATTCACGTATTTCTTAAGACGGAACATGTACGTACATCCAAAACTTTTTGTAATCAATAAAATCTTGTATTTAAGTGATTGGAATACAAAAATATTATTCGTTGCGCAATTACGGTCATTTACGCGTTAATTAAAACGTTCGTCGTAATTAAGCGAAAAACACAACGGTACAACCAAACGACCTTTTAAACCTATGCTTTAATGTCCTTATAAAGCTTAAAAATGAGGTTAACGGGTGTTAGATGTGCCAAACGTGACGAAACAGTGTAGGGGCCTATACTGCCAATTTTTGAAACTTAGTGCCAACAAAGGTGGATGCGTACCGCATCCATAAAGCCATACGGTCCGCATCCAGGTGCAAGAACTGCTGTTTTGTTGGCAGCTTCTTGTTCACTCCCTTGGACACTAAGCGTTTGAATTTTCCACCTTTGTTCCTGTTTGGACATGTGTTAGGACCCTCCTATGATGATGACACCTCAAGGGACATGTGTATTGATCTTATGGTTTCAAGAATAGTGTAAATAGGTGATCAGTTGGCCATTTTCTTTGCTCATCTTCTTCATTCTTTCTCATTGCTCTAAGTTGGAGTGCTACCACCTTTGTGGAGACCTCCCATCTGAGCATTCTTCATCCTTGGGCTCTTCAAGTGTTCTTCAACACATGTAAGTGCTCTCTCCTAGTCTTGTTTATTTCTTTAGCTTGTTTTAGCTAAAAGTCAAATAGTTTGACTTCTGTTTGACTTTCGGTTTTGACCATGAATTGGTCAAAGAAAAGTTCAATTGAACTTTGCAAACCAAGGTTATGATCCATAGCAATCACGCCTACTGATTACCACGTTTACTAGTCGAAGTGACGAGTCAAAGTTTCGGTCAAAATGTGCATTATGTGCATTTTGCAACAAAACTATTTTCGGATATCAAAAAAGTTTTGATACCAAATAAGTTTTATAACTTAGTTAGACAAGTTTTGACATGTCTAACTCGTCACTTTTAGTTTAGTGCTTTATTAGGGTCGTAAGTCGAGCGCTCTTGACCACCGTTTTGACTTTCGAATCCTACCCGTTTGGCCGATCTTACGATCCGACCAAACACATATTTGTGACCATAGTTGTATAGGGAATAACCCTATAAGGTTATACCTTATGGTCACGTCGTTTGGTTAGTATTATGAAAATCGCTAGTTATGCCCTTTATAATGACCAAAACGCCCTTTTTACGCATAAATCCATTGTAAGCATATGTAATCCGAATTTTGACTTATGCACTGATGTTATAATAGTTTTAAACATGTTTGGGCAATTAAGAGTTATCATAGCATGAATTTAACCATCCGATCACGCGTTTACGCAGATGACCCGTTAACGTAGCATAAACTACCTTAACAAGTCAAAATGGGTCAAAAGCACTTAGGATCATTTCCAAATAAGAATGTTAACTTTATTAAACCTTTTCATATGAGTTACAACACTCATTTGGTTTATAAGGTATTATTCTATCCAAATCCTCCGATTAATGTCCCGATATTAACATAGTTATCCGATATTAAGACATACTTAAATCCTCGGATCCTTGAGCTTTTATTTATCTTCTTGAACAAGGACATTCTTGCAATCCCAAGAGAGTACATAGTCCCTTCTTTTACATTTTCAAATGTTTTGAGGTGATACATATGTGTATATAACTACTTTCTTGTTTTTCCTGACATTATACATGCTTTGATTACATAGTACATATAGTACATGATTTCAATTGCATTTTGCTTCGTATGTTGACTTAGCATGCTTAGCACATTGATTTCAAGGATCCTTTTTTCTTCATATGTTGACTTAGCATATCTAGCACCTTGATTTCATGAACACTTTACTAGTACATGGTTTTCAAAGACATTTTACATGACATGCTTACATTGAATAAGACATATTGGTATGTTGAACGAAACAAAATACATTCATAAACATTACCCCGCCTACCGGTATTATGTCATGGTACCATAGGTTTCCTAACCTCATTCCCGCTTCCTAGTTTGTTTGGAAATATCTATACAAAATCCGATGAACAATTGATAAACCTTTGTCCTTATAAGGGTTTATCCCACAGATGACAAAGCTTGAATGTATTCGAATAACAAACCACATAAATGTTTATATCAACAAAAGCAATGCTTTTCAAAACATAACTTTTGATTTAAACGTTTGTTTATTCAAAGGCATTGTTTTGTACACGACATTCGGTTACACAAGACATTTGGTTATACTCCACACTATTACATGTGGTTTGAGTAAAGACGTTTTACTTGCCATACAAGACATTGGATATTACTTGACATTGTTATACATGATATTAGTTTATATATAACACTTGGTTTACACTAGACATTGTTTATACATAACATCTGGTTTACACAAAGACGTTGCTTTATACATGACACTTGGTTTATACAAAGACATTGTTTTACATATAACATATTTTATACAAGGACATGATACGTTTTTATACAAAGACCCGACACGTTTTATACAAGGACATGACTACTTTCACAATAGACATATTTTGGTTATTAAGTTGACCATGCATCATTCTTTTAAATCATTTGATTTTCCTATGATTTTACAAAAGAAAACATTTTTACAAAGGTTCATTTGATACTTTTAGTTAAACATTTCTTTTAACAAATCAAAGCCATGAATCTCATCAACAAAAAAACCTATGTTACTCACAGGCATTTATACGCTGACATACCTATTTTCACATATGTTTCATGTTTACTTTTGTGATGATTGTCGCCGCATGCTACACATAGGATGGACTCGGACTTTACTGACTTTAAAACTTGAAAGACTTTATTGTTGTATTTCATATCCATTATTTCAAGACAATGTAATTCGATAAACCAATAAAACAAAACTTTAAATACCATGTGTTGTGAAACAATTTGTAACGTGACTCCCCAAGTGTTTCCGCTGTGTGTGTTGTATTACGTGATTTCTGGTGTTACAGATTGGTATCAGAGCTCATGGTTATTGGGAATTAGGTTATTAGTAATGCTTTGACCTAGTGTATAACCGTCCTAGTACCCTAACGCGAGCTTACTTGCATTTAGATTCTCAAAACAATACCATCACCTATCTTTAGGTGATTACCAAAAACAAAGCATAATACATTCTTGAAAGTCAATTTTTTTTCCAAAACTTCACAAGAAATCATCTATATTTATATGATTTGTTTTTGGGCTTTTTGCCTTCAAGGTTTTCAAAATCTTGTCAAAGTTTGGGCTTTAATAATGTGAACACGTGCAATCTAGAAGGGTGAATACATGTACCCTGAGTTTTCTGTCTAAAGCTAGAGTGTTCGTACAAATCCGCATTTTCAGATCAGTCATTCTTACATGGGAATTCTTGGGGTGAGTGTCCACTTTAGGCTAAAGCATGTCTTCGCGATACATTATAAAGACCCATTTACTTTGATTAGTCACTGTGTCGTTTGTTTGTTTTAAATAGTGAACAAATGATCACAATCCTTATACTTCGTCGATATTTATAACATCCATCTTTAATTATCCTTTATCAATCTGATTCACTCTCTCACATATTTCCTCTCTCTTGTAGAATGCCTCCTCGTCGCAACACTGCTCAAGACGCCGAAATGGCGGCTTTAATTGCGCAACAAATGGCTACTATACTTCCGAACCTTGTGACCCAACTAAATCAAGCTTACAATAACAATAACAACAAAAATGCACCTGCTCAATGCAACTATAAACAATTCTGTTATACAAAACCACTAAAGTTTGCTGGGTCTGAGGGAGCTACTGGGCTCCTACAATGGTTCGAGAGTATCGAGAGCACATTCCGTTATGTGCAGTGTCCTAATGAACGCATGGTAGAGTTTGCTTCGAGTATCTTTCAAAATAGAGCACTACGTGGTGGAATGGAATTATGAGAGATAGGGGTGCGAATATTGCAATGGCTCAAACGTGGGAAGAGCTTCGAGCTCTTATGATGAAAGAATTCTGCCCACGTCATGAACAAAGGGAACTTGAGAATGAGTTCCATGATCTTAAACAGGATAGTGGAGAACATCGTGCCTACACTAACCGATATGAGGAGCTAAGTTTGTTGTGCCCTGTGATGGTTACGCATTTGGACCAGGCAATCGATAAGTACATTGATGGCCTGCTTGACCCTGTACAGGACATTGTTACTTGTAGTAACCCTACCACCGTTCGACATTCTATCGAACTCTCTGCTACCCTGACTGAGTCTTAAATCAAAAAGGGTAAACTTTTCCGCAAAGGCGATAAGAAACCATCAGATGAAACTATACAAGAAAAATCAAAGGACACTAAAAATGAACCCTCAAAAAGGTCAAAGAAGCGTAAGGCTTCGCAAAACTTCACTCTAGTTACTTAGAACAATCAAGTTGCTCCCAACCAACCAGCACAACCTCCTGCTAGGAAACCACATAATGGAATCGCACCTCTGTGCAACCAATGTAATCTTCATCATCATGCTAGTGTCCGTTGTCGAACATGCTTAGCTTGCGAGCATATTGGTCATGTAACTAGAGTTTGTCGAGTTGCTGCTACACAAAACCAAGTTGTTAACAACCCTATTCAAGGACGTGCTCTTAGCACTAGAGTTAACGAGCCTCGTGCTAACAACGATGCAGTTATTAACAACTAGGATTTTAAGTTTCGGGTTCTTTTGTTATCCAAGACTCATATACACTTTTCAGTTATTATGTAATGATATTTCATTTGCAAACTAATATGCTTTTGCATGTACGTGTAATGTATGTCCATATAACAAATTACAAAGTTCTCATTCTTTACTAAATTGAACTACTCTCATAAATTCAACTTGATTGTGAAGGCACATTCTTTACCGAATCTAGGAAACCATCCATCCGTGAAACACGTGAGATGCACACGCTATTCCAATTGTTGAAACAAAACATCTTTCATTGACCTTGTCCATAATCCACCACTTGGCAAGATAAGCTATGCGGACTATGCAACAAGTTAAGTAATTATGGGTGCACACATAATTATGAAATTTGATGCATGGAAACCATAACGAAACTAGTGTAAAAAAAAAGAACATGGTGGATACGCCGCTGGTACTTCCTATATATAAGTGTTCTTATTAAATTATCTATCCTAGCGTTATCCAAATCACTTGAGGATTTTATGTTATCCCAGACCCATTTGTGTTAACATAAACAAGAAACAAAAGCCATCTATATTCATTTCCGGTCCTGATGAAGTATCCATTTAGGAAAATGAACTAGTTACTCATTTTCCACTTCTGAAGAGATATCCATTGGGAAATGAATAAACCATTCAATATCCACATTCATTTTTGTTTCTAATGAAGAATCCACAAGAAAAAATGAACTATCCGTCCGTTTTCACTACGGAAGAAATATCCATCGGGGAAATGAATTATCCATTTGAAATCCTTCATTTCCGTTTCTGACAAAGTATCCATTGAGGAAAATGAATTACCCATTCATTTTCGCTTCTGAAGAAATATCCATCAGGAAATGAATATTCCATTCGTAATCCTTCATTTTCACTTCTGACGAAGTATCCAGTGAGGAAAATGAATTATCCATTCATTTTCGCTTCCGAAGAAATATCCATCAAGGAAATGAATAATCTATTCGACAATCCTTCATTTCCACTTCTGACGAAGTATCCATTGAGGAAAATGAATTATCCATTCATTTTCACTTCTGAAGAATATCCATTGGGAAATGAATAATTGATTCGATAATCCTTCATTCCACTTCTGACGAAGTATCCATTGAGGAAAATGAATTATCTATTCATTTTCGCTTCTGAAGAAATATCAATGGGGAAATGAATAATCTATTCCACAATCCTTCATTTCCACTTCTGATGAAGTATCCATTGAGGAAAATGAATTATCTATTCATTTTTGCTTTCGAAGAAATATCCATCAGGGATATGAATAATCTAATGAACAATCAATAATTTCCATTTCTAATGAAGTACCCATAGAGGAAAATGAATTATCCATTCATTTTCGCTTCTGAAGAATACCCACTAGGAAATGAATAATCTTTGCCTTCATTTTTGTTTCTGAAGAACCATCCACAGAAAAATGAAACACAAGCTAAACACTTAGAGAATCTTCCTATCTTAATAGTTAGATTCTAAAGTACGCTTAAAAGTACTACTTTTAAATCCTTGTTTTGGATTTCTAAGAATACTTTACAAAGACACTGTAACGAGGAGCCCAATCATTACAAGATCTTTCTATCTTAATAGTTAGATTCTTAAAAGAATAATCGTATCACTATTGATTTATATGGTTTTACCACAAATCTATCTAAATTCCCACTTCCAGCAAAACTAGGGAAGTATCCACTAGGGAATGAGCGCCATACAAATAACAATCCATTCCCACTTCTGTGATACCCAGGACGAAAACAGGTACACCTAATAGGTCCAAAACTTTAAGCATGCTTAAAACAATAATTGTGCGAAAACCCTAAAAACAAGTGTGACTTGCGTGCTAGACTAAATGATATCTGTTATGTCTCGGAGAAATTTGAGAGCATGTCATGGTTAACATTTCACTAATAAGGGCCAACGGTGCGAGGTTGGTGTCCTTAGCTTTTGAAACGTGTTAAACGGGAGCTTTCCGTTTAACAGCGCAATAAACATTTAACGATGATTATTAGGCCATTGGTAGGGCTATTTAAGATTCGGAGTTCTCGGAACATCGTAGTTATGTGCCTTAAACCATGACATACGACCACGCAAAATGAGGCAGTTTCCCGGTTAGAGAAACACCTTCATTTTGAAAACAACAAAAGGAAACCAAACATGCAAGGAACGGTCAATCAAGCCTAAAAACACTTAAACTAACCTAATACGAGGCCATTATGATTAAAACGTAACCGTGTTCGGATTTCGAGACGGTTATGCACGGTTTTTAAAACCTAGTCTTTTAACACTAAAAACATGAAAAAAGGAGCCCGTTTCGCAAATCCGGGACGTGTATGAGACCCGAAAACGAACCTAAACGCAAAACCGAAGACAAACATCATCTTTTTTATCTTGAAAAACGAAGCAGACAAAGCGAGGGGTGGGGTAGGGGTACCCCACCTTGCGACCGCCCCCCTCATTATATACTTTTGTTTTATTTTTTTTCTCCATTTTTGCAACAAATTCTGCTCAAAACCCCCAAGAAATCAGCTGATTATCATCAAATCTAAGCAAAATCAAAGGTATTATTCAAGTTTCATATGGTTTTGATGATGATTTCTTGTGAAAACATGAACTAATCATTGAAAACCCTTTTTAGTCCATGTTAATGGATGACTTAAACATGGTTTTTTACTGAATAAGAACACATCAGGGATTCCTTGATGTTATATGATAGCCAAGATCACAAAACTTCGGCTTTTGATACCGTAATCGACCAAAATCGAATAACAAAGCGATTAACCAAAAAACAATGAAACAGGACTTGATTGACATGAATTATGGAATTTTTGGATTGTTCTTGATGTGTAGGTACTGAGTATAGCACCCACACACTTCTGGACTCGAGGAAAACACGCAAGAACGAAGTTTGCGCTAGGTTAACACCCAAAACCTTCGATTAGCATAGGCAGATTATTGTTTAGACTATAACTTGGTTCTTGATGCTTGGATTGAGCTAAAATTTGGTGTGGTGACATAGGGTATTTACAGGAATCTCCGTGTATAATTTTAGAATCTTTGGAAGTTCCTATGATTTTTGGCGAAGTTTTTACTGTTTACAAAAAGAAATTTGGGAAAAATACCAAACAAAGTTTATAAATCACCAAAATTTCATGAACACCAAGGAACATATAGGGAATGTTTTGGAAAGTTTGGGAGTCCATTGGCTGAATTTTAATTTGGATTAAAAATCCGCGTTTTTGTGAGTTTTTAGTAGCCGGAAACACACAGAAATATCAGAAAAATCCCAAATTTTTACAGGGAGTTCCTCGGCATACAAGGAGCTTTCTGAAATATTTTGTGAATTTTTAGACATTGGGTGATAAGCAATGTAAATTATTCGGTTAAATACTGTTTTATAAATAATTTATTTGAGGATTTAAAATGGCTAAATAAATTCCCGAATTATTTTTCTCATAATCTATATATTTTTACGGAATTGTATTAAAATTTACAGATTTTTATGAAACTTATGTATTAAAGAGGAATTTACAAAATTAAAAACCTTTATTTTAAACTAGTTTCGGCAGTTTAGCGTATAACGCACCTGCCGGGACCGGGAACTGATCGAACCCGACATTTACTATAATTGAAACACCGGGAATATTCCGGGATATTCCAGGGTCGTTTGGACAGTAAGGGGGTGTCCCATGTCAGTTCGGGAGAATCCCCGACGGCGAAAATGGAAATTCAATTTTGGGCAACCTAGACTCCCCAAACACCTAAACTCCCTTAACAAAAAGTTAAGCTTTATTAAATGATAACATGTTGACACTATTGGTATTCTCATACAATTATCCGAACGTGTCAAACAACTGACTTTGGCTGGCGTGCGAAACAGTGCCCGGAAGCCAAACTAAAAACAAATACTACCATGACATCCTATCACTTACCAGTACCCTATAGGTTCAATCTAGGGTGAAAACTCATAACCATGTCCAAGTTATAACCATTACCAACTTAGATGCTAATTTAAGTCCCTACTTGCATGTGTGCTATTAAAGCTGATTCAGTTGTATACTTACACTTTGATTGATACTACTACTACACACTGTGAGTTTCACTCCCCCACTTTTAAACTGTTTTACTGTTTTTCTGGGGTGATTTGCATGTTACAAATTGTGTTAATTGCTCCAACTTGTGATGATGTGAATTACCAAACACACTAACTATCCCCACTATAAGTGATTAACGTAAGCCGTGGGCAGTGGATAGTACTATTGGTCTGACAAACCCAGTTGATGCGCCGAACTGTGTGTCGGCAACCAGGCAACTGTACGCGTCCTGAAATCTGTTATGTTGTTAGGCATAACTACACCTCGGACGTTGAACTGCACGTGACGCAGTTGGTGGGCGGAGGTGTCTGTTGTGACACGGCCCGGTGCGAAGAGGTGTCTGTTGTGACACCTTCCCTTGAGTAGGCGGACACTAGCAGAATAAAAGCTATAGTGGCTTGTAGTACCGCACTTGAACTAATGGTTTGTACTATGATAGTTTATATATGTTGTAACCGATGTTCCCTCTTTATATGATATCACGTTCTTAAATTATGAGGAAATTGTCTTCCGCTGCGAGTCGGGGTGTGACAACTTCTTACGTTATTTGAGGAAGTATCTACTAGGGAAAAGGATGAAGTTATACTTTACATGGAAATCCGTATGGGTTATGATATGCAAATGAATAAAAACCCTAGATTCCATACAAGACAAATGTTTGACACAAACTGATAAAAAAGTCTCCTATGAATGCACTCCAGCTATATGCAAACAGACTCCTACGAATAAATTTCGGGACAAAATTTCTTAAAGCAGGGGAGACTGTGACACTTCACGTTTTCAATCGTTGTTCAATCTCGACCTTTTAAACCACTTCTAGAAGTGAAATCGCAAACTGCTACGCAAACGTAACCAGTTTAAACGCGACATACACTTCGGAACAATGACATAAGCTAAACATACCCTAAATACCCTTTACATAACTTAGAAATAAGTTTTGAGTTATTTCAAAACTGTTCGTCGTAATTAAGCAAAAAACGCAACCGTACAACCGAACGAACCAACATCCGGGACATTTTTGGACATATTTCAAGTTCCATATGCTTTAACGTCCTTATAAAGCTTAAAAATGAGGTTAACGGGTGTTGATGTGCAAAAACGCGACGAAACGAGTGAGGGGCATGTTTGCCAATTTTTTAAAGTTGGTGCCAGCAAGGGTGGATGCGGACCGCATCCATAGAGCCATACGGTCCGCATCCAGGTTCCAGAATAGCTGTTTTATTGGAAGCTTCTTGTTCACTTCTTTGGACACCAAGCATTCGGATTTCCACCTTTGTTCCTGCTTTGGACATGTGTTAGGACCCTCCTATGATCATGACACCTCAAGGGACATGTTTCAAGATTAGTATAAATAGGTGATCATTTGTCCATTTTCGTTGCTCATCTTCTTCATTCTTCCTCATTGCTCTAAGTTGGAGTGCTACCACCTTTGTGGAGGCCTCCCATCTGAGCATTCTTCATCCTTGAGCTCTTCAAGTGTTCTTCAACACAAATAAGTGCTCTCTCCTAGTCTTGTTTTTTCTTTTAGCTTGTTTTAGCTAAAAGTCAAACAATTTGACTTCTGTTTGACTTTCGGTTTTGACCATGAATTGGTTAAAGCAAAGCTCAATTGAACTTTGCAACGTGATCGTAATCACGAAGGTTATGATCCATAGCAATAACGCCTACTGATTACCACGTTTACTAGTCGAAGTGATGAGTCAAAGTTTCGGTCAAAATGCGCTATATGTGTATTTTGCGAGGAAACTATTTTCGGGTATCAAAACACTATGTTTTTATACAAACAGTTTTCTAACTTAGTTAGACATTTTCTGACATGTGTGACTCGTCACTTTTTGTTTAGTGCTTTATTAGCGTCGTAATCGAGCGGTCTTGACCACCGCTTTGATTTTCAATCCGACCCGTTTGGTCAATCTTAGGATTCGACCAAACACATATTTGTGACCATAGTTGTATAGGGAATAACCCTCTAAGGTTATACCTTATGGTCACCTCATTTGGTTGGTATTATGATAAGTCGCTAGTTATTCCTTTATAATGACCAAAATGCCATTTTTACGCATAAATCCATTGTAAGCATATGTAATCCGAATTTTGACTTATGCATTGATGTTACAACATTTTTAAACATGTTTGGCAATTAAGACTTATCATAGCATGTATTTAACCATCTGATCACGCGTTTATGCAAATGACCCATTAAAGTAGCATAAACTACCTTAATAAGTCATAATGGGTAAAAAGCACTTAGGATCATTTCCAAATCTAAATGTTAATTTATTAAACCTTTTCATATGAGTTACAACACTCATTTTGTTTATAAGGCTTCATTCTATCAAAATCCTTCGATTAATGTCCCGATATTAACATAGTTATCCGATATTAGGACATACTTAAATCCTCGGATCCTTGAGCTTTTGTTTATCTTCTTGAACAAGGACATTCTTGTTTTTCTTGACATTATACATGCTTTGATTACATAGTACATATAGTACATGATTTTAATTGCATTTTTCTTCGTATGTTGACTTAGCATGCTTAGCACATTGATTTCAAGGATCCTTTTTGCTTCATATGTTGACTTAGCATATCTAGCACCTTTATTTCATGAACACTTTACTAGTACATGGTTTCCAAAGACATTTTACATGACATGCTTACATTGATTATGACATATTGGTATGTTGAATGAAACAAAATACATTCATAAACATTACCCCGCCTACCGGTAGTATGTCATGGTACCATATGTTTCATAACCTCATTCCCGCTTCCTAGTTTGTTTGGAAATATCCACCAACCGAGGTGGAGATTGGAGATACAACGATTGGAGTGCAGTGTCCGTACCCGAGATAGATCTGAACCATTGGGGAATGACAAAATCCGATGAACAATTGATAAACCTTTGTCCTTATAAGGGTTTATCCCACAGATGACAAAGCTTGAATGTATTCGAATAACAAACCACATAAATGTTTATATCAATAAAAGCAATGCTTTTCAAAACATAACTTTTGATTTAAACGTTTGTTTATTGAAAGACATTATTTTGTACACGACATTCGGTTACACAAGACATTTGGTTATACACGACACTATTAAATATGTTCTGAGTAAATACTTTTTACTTGCCATACAAGACATTGGATATTACTTGACATTGTTACACATTGGCATTAGTTTATACATAACACTTTGTTTACACTAGACATTGTTTATACATAACATCTGGTTTACCCAAAGACATTGATTTATACATGACACTTGGTTTATACAAAGACATGACATGTTTTTCACAAGGCATTGTTTTACATATGACATATTTTATACAAGGACATGATACTTTCTTATACAAAGACCTGACACGTTTCATACAAAGACATGACTACTTTCACAATAGACATATTTTGGTTATTAAGTTAACCATGCATCATTCTTTCAAATCATTTGATTTTCATATGATTTTACAAAAGAAAACATTTTTACAAAGGTTCATTGGCTACTTTTAGTTAAACATATCTTTTAACAAATCAAAGCCAGGAATCCTCATCAACAAAAACCTATGTTACTCATAGGCATTTTCACGCTGACATACCTATTTCCACTTACGTTTCAGGTTTACTTTTGTGATGATTGTCGCTGCATGCTACACATAGGATGGACTCGGACTTTAGTGACTTTAAAACTTGAAAGACATTATTGTTGTATTTTATATCCGTTATTTCAAGACAATGTAATTTGATAAACCAATAAAACAAAACTTTAAATACCATGTGTTATGAAACAATTTGTAACGTGACTCCCCAAGTGTTTCCGTCGCGAGTGTTGTATTACGCGATTTGGGTGTTACAGGTTATGGCCTTTTGTAAGCCTCATAATTGTGTGGGACCTTTTGATACAAAGGTTGACCATATCCTCTTGGATACTTGTTAGCAGCTGGTGCATCTTTTACTTGAACTTCTCTTTGAGTAGTGGTTAGGGCCTTGAACAGATGTTTGGACTGGGACAAACTTTTGTTTTGATTTTTCACTGTTTGAACTCTCAAGTGTTTTTGATTCGTATTCTTGTCTTTTTATGTCAAAACTCTGAATATAAACACACTCTTGAGTCTTGTGATTGGTTTTGTTATAGATGGTGCTTTTAAAGAATCAGGTATTACACTTGATTTGTAAATGTCAAAAGCTTTTAGAAGAAAACAATTTTGAGTTACATGATTCTTCTTTTCACAGAAATCACAGAACAAGTTTTTAACATTTTCTTTCTTCTTTCCTTTCTTAGACTTCTTTCCAGTAGCTGCTGTGACATCTCCTGGAAGATCCTTGATTGGAATAACCCTTACTTTTGGTGCTTTGACACCTTCAATGGTTGAGAAATCCATTGGTTTGAAGTTTTCAAGAATGTGAAGTTCATCAGACCATGTGGGTTTAAATTGATATTTTTCAACTTCCTCAGAAGTTGATGACCCTTCATGTTTTTCTAAAATGATTTTGTTTCCATTTTTATCAGTGACCTTGATCTCTTCACCAGCTAGATTTAGATTTGTGGGTATGACCTCAACCACACTAGAAGCATACCACAACATTTTTAGTAACTTGGTCATGTTTTCTAAAACCTACACCAAATTTTATGTTGCTTTTGATCTGGTTTTCAAGCATAACTTCATAATCTTTGCAGGACTCTAACCTATTTTTCAAGCATAACTTCATAATCTTTGCCTCATGTTTTAGGCTGCTAATTTCAGATTCTTTTTCAAACAATTTTGTTTTCAATACTCTTGATAGTTTTTCAAACTGAAGTTCATCATCTAAAATCTTGTTTCTAAGGTTTTCGTTCACCTTTTTTATGTTAGCAAAAGCAATTATGCATTTATCTGAATATAGATCTTTAAGGATCTGAGGAGATACTTTAGCAGCAGCCATAATGGTACAATCACATTCTGCTTCACAAACACTAGTATCCTATAGGTCTAGTCCAGATATAAGAGTTTCTTTATCAACAGTGGTTGTGCTTGTAACGTATGTTGCAGCTATTTCTTCTACAACATCTATTAAATAAAAAACATTAGTAGCAACTGTTTCATCATGCACATTCGACTCACCAGACTTGAGAACCACTTCCTCAGATTCATCACCTTCAACTATAGTATCTAGTGCCATAAAGCAAAAATCATTTTGTTCTAGATCATTTTTGGAACTAGAGCAAAGTTCTCATCAGTTAACTCCTCAGGCAAGCTACTCCAATCAACAATGCCTTGAGTGAAAAATCTCTATTGGTTGGCCTCTGCAGGAGCAGTGGTTTGAGTAACTTAAGGTGCTAGTTGTATTTGTTGCATTTGCACCTGAGGAGCTGGTGCTTGAACATACTGAATCTGTGGAACAATGGTTTAACATAGTGCACCGGAACAGTGGTAGCAGGGTGTGCAAAATGAGCAGTGTTTTGCATTTGTGGTGCAGGGGTATATTGGAAATAGTGGACAGTGCTTTGTGTTTACTGTGGTCTAGGGCCAGTATGTGTAACTATTGTACCAGTTGATTGAGACTCCATTTTCTAGCAAAATGTCCTAGCCTATTGCACTTGTAACACTTTATCTTCGATTTATCCAACCCAACTATTAACCCCCCATGCAACCCTAGGAATCTTTTACCAGTCCTTTTGTAAAACCTATTGGCCCTAACACTCAATAAGGCCAACCGATGCAATGAAAAATATCCATTTCTTCTAAGTCTGTGGGTTTAAAATGTCAAAGGCCATTTAACTCAAACGATAGGTTGTTAGAAGCTTGGCTTTCCCCAGTTGCAGCAAATGCAAAGTTGGAGGAGTAAGGATCAAAGTTATAGTTATTACCAGTGGTTATATCAATAAAATGATCATAACCCTGATCCTTACTGATGCCAGAGGCTTCTTCATGGCCATAAAGTGTTGTGTTACCAAGAGTATAATCACAGCCACTTTGCCGGATTCTTGTAGCTTCTTTCTCTGGTTGAGCTCTCTCTCATAAGTGAGGAGCCTACCATGAAGCTAGGTTAGACTCATTTCTTTAAAACCAACCGAGTTTCTTGTTACAAAAGCTACAGTGTCCCGTTTTTCTGGTAGTGATCTGAGAAAACGACTATTTAACATGGAGTTTGGAAATTCAACACTAACCAGTTTAAGTTCACTAATAAGACAACTGAATCCTTTCAAACTGTTGAGTTAAAGACTCTTCTTTAACAGGACAAAACTTTTCATACTATTGATTCAAAACTTCTACGTTATTTTCAATTACTTCCTCAGTTTTAACGAACTGGTCTTTCATGGCATCCCAAATTCCTTTGCATTGTTGCAATGTAACTGGCCAACATAGATCTCATTTGGCAATGCAGATGCCACGATGCTAAATGCCTTTGCAACTAGCTCATTTTTTTTGGAAATCTTGCTCGGAATAGTTTTCAGGATTTTTGGGTACTTGAACCTTAGGATCCTTAGTACTGGTTACCATAGGAACATGATGTCCAAATATCACTGACCTCCAGCAGCCGGTGTTTCTGCTGAGCAAGAATGTGGCCCATCCGACGTTGCCATATAAAGTATTCAGACCTGACAAGCATCGGATGCTTAAACATTAAACCAGTGTTGTTTTGATCATGTGAAGTTTGCGACATTCGGGTGGTTTACAAATGATTTGTCTTTAAAAACTTTGAATGTAGATAAACTCTTTTGTCCAATGAAAACTAACAAACAAATTAGCAGGGAGAGCTGATCTGTTCAAATCAATTTAATTGTTAAGTCAAAATTGATTGATCTAGCTTTGATACCAATTTTTAGGATCTGATTTTAATTAGTTGTGAAAAGTTTGAAGATGAAAGATGAATGAATTGTAAATAGAGTGATTTGCAATAGAATGTAAGAAAATTTTTGATTCACAACTAATGGAAGATTGTTTTCATCATCATGTTCCAAAACTTATAAGTTTGCATGTGAACTACAGCTCCCCATCAGCCTGATATCATTGTTTGATTAAGTACAAAATGAAAGAAAGATAATTGGTAGAGAATGTATTTTTAATAGATGAATAGAATAGTACAATCGACTGTCTATTTATAGTACAAATCCTAACCTCTGAGCATCTTTGTTGATGTCAGAGGTGATAGTGACAGCTAACAACATTAACAACCTATAAACACTGATTAACCTATCCTCCGTTATTAAAGACACTGTTACATTAATAAAAGATAAACACTGATTAGCCTTTCCACTGTTAGTCTTCATCAGAGGTTCCACAGTAGAGCTTGACTTCAACAGATCTTGTAATGTAGGTTAAGCCTTGATAAGTGATTGTCATCAGAGGTTGTAAGCTTTGTTATTCTAGATCAATCATATGATGTAGTTTTGGCTTTCTATCATCTATTCCTTTACAAGGGTTCAATCCCAAAATTTTGTGTATTATTCCTATTAGGCAAAACACGACGATTGAGAACACGAACCAAATCCTTATAGGATATATCTATTTTAATAGTAAGATTCTTGAAGGATATTTAAAGTACATTCTTAAATCTTTCTATCTTAATAGTGAGATTTCTAAGAAGTGATTTACACACGATGGTTAATGTTTATGTGTAGAGATTGTTGGTGATTTAGAAAACAAAACTAGAGTAATACAATAAGGACATGGTGGATACACCGCTAGTACTTCCTATATATAAGTGTGCTTATTGTATTAACCTTCGTGGCGTTATCCGACTCGCCATTAGCAATTAGGACTTTGTGATTCAATGATTCAATTTGACCAAACCAAATCCTTATAGCATCTATCTAACTTCATAGATTGATCCTTATGGGATGTTTAAAGTACTAAATTGAGGTCCTTGATTTGATTCTTTATGTACTTTAATACGTGTGTACAAGTTGATGACCAAATTGGTGATTATGTGTGTATGTGATAAGTAGTGATTTAACGAAATGAGTGTAATACCATAAGAACATGGTGGATATGCTGATGGTACTTCCTATATGTAAGTGGTTCTTATTGTATTACCCTTGTAGTGTTATCCGAATCACTTTAGGGATTTGTGTTCAATTGTTTCAAAAGTTCAATATCCAAATCCTTGTAGAATCCTTCCATATTTTCATATGTTAGATTCTTAGAAGGATATTCAAAGTATTATTATAAATCATTGATTTGATTTCTAATAATACTTACACCAGTTTAAGACCGATTTCATTGTCGTAACAAAGACCAAACTACAATTTTAAATGGCATAAAAATTGCCTAGTAATAACCATATTGCCATATAAAAACTCTTTTGTCACAAGTTTCACAATCAAGATAATGTATTGCAATGCTAAACCTTTTTGCCATTCCTTAGCTTCAAAGAGTCCATTTTTCGATAGACGACGCTCGTAGTTGTCAAAGTATTGCAATAGTAAATCTTTTGCCATTAATTTGGCCAACAAAACCTATGTACTCGTCAACATTCTTTGTTGATGTCTTTTTCACATATGTTTCAGGTTATTGATTATTCAAGCATGCTACACATAGGATCGCATCCATACTTTAGACTTCTTTAATCAAAAGAAAATTACATGTATTCTTTGTATTGTAGAACAATGATAACAATAATGAAACAATTTAGTACAAGTTGTTGTGAGAAATTTATATGTGACTCCCTGATATTTCCATCGCGTGTTGTTGTATTACGCGATTGGGGTGTTACATATCTGGTTCGATGTCGTAGTCGGCGTACTAGGCGTATAATAATCCTAAAAAATATAAAATAACTATTATCCGGTTCGCCATCGTAGTCGGCTACCGAGCGTATAATAATTCTAGAAAAATATAAAATGATTATTATATCGACTTCGTCGAAGTCGGCGTAACGAGCTTAAATAGTCCTAAAAATATAAATTATTATTGTATATCTGATTCGACGTCGTTATCGGCATATCGGGCGTATAATAATAATCTTATAAAATATAAAATAATTATTATATCAACTTCGACGTCTAAGTTAGCGTAACGAGCGTAAATGGACGATGTGATGGATGACCAGCTCGCGTAGAGTAGCGGCAGCAAGTAGATCCATTTGCGGATCACTTATACTTGAGGCTTCCTCTAGAGTTTGAGGCTCTGGCCGTTGTGCCAAGCTTAGAAGGATGCATGTCCGTGGTCACTGGTGGTTTGTTGGAAGTCTCTTCAGACACTTGATGAGGCGGCTAGAGCACGTGAGTTTATTCCGACTGGTACACTGTGGGATCAGCTTTTTGAGTTATCGCCGAGCTACAGAGAGATTATGGTCGAGGTTATGCGTCGTTCGAGTTTCATCCTTGTCGGCCGATCGACCTGTGGACCCGGCGCACCCCTTTCCCCAAGGTTTCTTTCCTCCAAGCCGGTCAGGCGCGTGCTATGCCGCTTGCACAGTATGCGGTTCCCTGCGGTTTATACTAGGAGGCTGAGATCACTATGGATCTCTATACGCAGGAACGTTTAATATTAATATTTGTATTGTTATTATTATTATTTTAATATATAAAATTTAAATAATAAACATATGTGTAAACATGGATGGTGTGGTTGATAAACCCACACTTCTAGGGTTTTAGGACGTGATTACGGAAAATGGGACTTGAGATCACGTGCTCCAAGGGGAGGGTTTCGTGTATTGTTGACCCGCTCTACAGGTACGTTAGTTATTATTGTTAATTTTACTTATAATTAATTATTATTGCTGACTGGTCTCCTCTGTGCACGTATCTTCATAGGCTGACTTCTCTTCCATCACTACTCATGGCAGAGCCAAGAGTGGTGTACGAGTGGAGATATATTTTTCTTTTATTGCCTCTTGTACAAGAGGCATAGCATTCTCGCACACGGTTTGGTGCAATACTTCGTCTTCGCATATCAGGAGCATGAATTATTTGTGACATTTGTACATTTTTAGTCATTGAACAATTCTGGAACATTTTCGCATTCAATACATCTTGTATTTTATTTAGAGAATGCATAATTTAAATCGTTGCACAAATTCGTCATTTTTGTGTTCGATAAAGTTTTATACTTTATTTATGAAACGTGTAACCGTACGATCGAACGAACCGACATCCACGACATTTCCGGACAAAATCCAAGTTACACATGCCTTAGACACCTTTATACAAACTAAGTATTAGTTTAAAGAGGTTAAAATGGCAAACAAGTGAAAATACAAGTCCAAGGGCCAAAATTTTATAATATATATATATATATATATATATATATATATATATATATTTGCTTGATCACTAAGTTTTGCCATCTATCTCCATCTTTTGACACCTAGCATGATTTTTGCCACACTTCCTCTAGTTGCAACACCTCACCAAACACGTGTTTTAATCTTGGAACAACCACCTCTAACACTTGGCATGATCCTATGATCAAGCTTCAAGTATAAATAGCCATTCAAGTTCACCACATTCTTTGCTTATTTCCTTCTTTCTCTCTATACACTCATATTTGGAGCTTTGCTTCTCTTTAGAGGCCTCCTACCGAGTTCAAGCTTTCTTCCAAACACAATTAAGTGTTTCTCCTAGTCTATTTCATTTTCTTAACTAGCTATTAGCAAAAAGTCAAGCAAATTGACTTTTGCTTTAACTTTCGGTTATGAATTTCCGGTCAATGTTAAGATCCGACCAAGCCCATTAATATAACCATAGTAATATAAGGAATAACCCTCTTAGGTGATACCTTATGGTCATGTCGTTTGATAGGTTAAATGACGAGCCAACTTTAGATACTTTTAAAAAATGTCAAAATGCCCTTTTAGTATAAAATAGTTTTAAACTTATATGATCATTGTTTTTGAATTATAAACTGATCATACAACATTATTAAAAATGTTTTTACATAAAGGACTCGTCATAAGACCCATTCGACCATCCGGACCCGCATTTGCACATACGGCTAGTTAATTAGCGTAAATTAGCCGTATGGGGTCAAAACAATTAGAAACTCTTTCCAATCAGAATGTTAGGTTTAAACAACCATGTTACATGATATATGTCACACCCCGACCGCGTAAAACAACAAACCCGATGGAAACGTCGAGGAGTGTCGTAACAGAAGTATTGTTTCAACAACCATGGTAATTAAAGTTTTGTATTATTGGATGAAATTTGATTACACTGTCTTGGAATAAACGAAAATCTAATTCTTGTAGATTTGAAGTCACCAAAGCCCAAGTCCGCCTAAGTGTAGCATGAATCAACTTCAAACATTAGCTCCTGAAACCATGTGAAAATAGGTACGTCAGCATAGAAATGCCTGTGAGATACATAGGTTTTGTTGATGAGGATTCATGACTTGAAGTTAAAATAATAGTTTAATGAAAAGTAGTCATGTACCTTATAAAATGTTTTCTTTTATAAAATCATATGAAAATCAATATGAAAATCAAATGATATAAAAGAATGATGTATGGTTAAATAATTAACCGGATGAAAATGAATTGTATAAAATATGCCATTTGTAAAACAATGTCTTGTGAAAAATATATGTTATTTGTACCAAATGTGTCATGTCTTTGTCTTTGTCTTTGTCGAAGTGGTTTAAATAACGCTACCATATGTAATATCATGAAAGCACTTATATATAGGAAGTACCAGTGACGTATCCACCATGCTTTTTCATATTACACATATCTCGTTATTTAAATCACTTATCAAATAACCACCAAAAATGTCATGTCTAACAAATGTCATATGTCATATGTAAACAATGTAATGTGTCACAATGTTAGGTATAAACCATGTCTTGTATAACAAATGTCTTTTACAAAACAATGTCTTGAATAAACCAAAGTTTAAATCAAGAGTCGTGCTTTGCAAAACCAATGCTTTATTTGATATGAACATCTATGTAGTTATGTTTATCGCACACATTCAAGCCTTGAGACTGTCGGATAAACCCTTATCAAGTCAAAGGTTTATCAAAAATGTATTCGGATTCTGTCATTCCCTACTTCCAAACAAACCTAGGAAGCAGGGTACGGGATTTGTCAAGTCCTATGGTACCATTACATACTACCGGACGGCGTGATCAATGTTAATGAATGTATTATGTCCCGTTAAACAAACCAAATGTCATAGTCAATGTTAGCAATGTCATGAAAATGTCTTTAAACCATGTACTAAGTATGCTAAGTCAACATACGAAGTAGAAATGTCCATAAAAATCGATGTGCTAGCATGCTCAGTCAACATACATAGCAAAAATGTAATGTAAATCAATGTGCTCATATGCTAAGTCAACATATGTTGCAAAAGATGTCTTTGAAATCAATGTGCTAGCATGCTCAGTCAACATACATAGCAAAACATAATTGAAATCATGTACTATATATGTACTAGAGGAACATAGTAAGTATATGTCATGAAAGCGTGAAAACATGAAGGTATCGAGTAGGCACATGTGTTTCACCCCAAAATATTTGAAAAATATAAAAGAGGGGTCTATGTACTCACTTGGGGTTGCAAAAGTATCCTTGTTCAAGAAGAATAATAAAGCTCAAGAGTACAAGGAATCAAATGGTTCCTAAGATCGGATAATTATGTTAATAAGTCGGGACTTTAATCGACGGATAGTATAGAATGATGTCTTATAAATCAAATGAGTGTTATATGGTATGATTTAATAAACTCAACATTCTGATTTGGAAGTGATCCTAAGTGCTTTTGACCAGTAATGACCCGTTAAGGTAGTTTACGCTACCTTAACGTGTCATTTGCATAAACGTGTGATCGGTTGGTTAAACATGTCATATGATAAGTCTTAAATTCCCAAACATGTTTAATAATGTTGTAACATCAGTTTATATGTCAAAACTTTAACCACATATGCTTAAAATGAATTTATGCGCAAAAAGGGCATTTTCGTCATTTATAAAGGGCATAATAACGACCTATCATAATACTAACCAAACGACGTGACCATAAGGTATAACCTCAGAAGGTTATTCCCTATATAACTATGGTCACAAATATGAGTTTGGTTGGATCCTAAGATCTACCAAACGGGTCGGATTCGAAAGTCAAAGCGGTGGTCAAGACCGCTCGACTTATGACCCTAAAAAAGCACTAAACTAAAAGTGACGAGTTAGACATGTTTAACATGTCTAACTAAGTTTATAAAACTGATTTGGTATCAAAACAAAAGGTTTTGATACCCGAAAATATTTCCGTCGTATATTGCACATTTTGCGCATTATTGACCGAAACTTTGACTCGTCACTTCGACTAGGAAACATGGTAATCAGTAGGATGGTCGCTATGGATCATAACCATCGTGATTACGATCACGTTGCAAAGTTCAATTGAACTTTGTTTTGACCAATTAATGGTCAAAGCTGAAAGTCAAACAATGTTTGACTTTTAGCTTGAAATAGCTAAAAGCAATGAAAAAGACTAAGGATGAGATCTTACTTGTGTTTAGGAACACCCAAGATCTCAAAGAACTAAGTAGGAGGCTTCCTTTTGATTAGGAAACAAACTCCAAGAGTGTGGGAGGTGAAAGAGAGAAATGAGCAAGTTGTGAGGTGAGTTTGAGGGCCTATTTATACTTGTGGATGACGCACAAGATCATCCCAAGTGTTAGGCACTGATTTAGGATCATTACAAGTGTCTATGGATGTGTCAAGACCTGGAGAAGTGTGGCAATTTTGAAGGATTAGTGTCCAAGGAAGTAAACAAGAAGCTGCCATGTTTCTGCTGAGCTGGGGTCCTTAGGACTGTAACGTGTATGGGCTTATGGTCCATAAGCCACTTAGCGGACAGCAACTTTCAAAAGTTGGCAGAACAGGCCCCTGAACTCGTTTCGTCGCGATTTGGCATTTCTAACACCCGTTAACCACATTTTTAAGCTCTATAAGGACGAATAAACATAGGGAACTTGAAATATGTTAAAAAATGTCCCGGGTGTCGGTTCGTTCTGTCTTACGGTTGCGGTTTTCGGTTTTCGGTTAATTACGACGAGAATCGTAACGAACGCGCAAATGACCGTAAATGCGTAACAAATGATATTTTTGCATTCCAATCATCAAAATACTAGATTATAATGATTAAACAATTTTGGACGTGCGTACATGTTCCGGATAACGAAATACGCGAATTGGCATAGTTTCACAGAATTTGCAAAATAGCCCGTGAAGTTGCATAAGCATGTTTTTGCCATACCGAACCCTCCAAAACTTACTTTGGAAGTTATGTTAAGGATATTTAGGGTATGTTTAGCTTATTTCCTTGTCCCTGAGTATATGTCGTGTTAAACTAGTTACGTTTGCGTAACGGTTTGGGATCACACTTCCAGAAAAGGTTTGGAAGATCGAAATTGAACAAGGATTGAAAATATGAAATACCATATGTAAATGCAAAAATCTTGGAATGAAACACAATATTATAAAATTACAAAATCGTTCAGAATAGTACGATGATGGAAATGCACAGATGTCACAGTCTCCCTACTTAAGTAATTTCGTCCTGAAATTTAATTAGAGGAAACTTGTGAGAATAGATGTGGTATTTCGCCTTCCTTTGGTCCTCTCATTCCAAGTAAACTCAGGGCCATGTTTGGACTCCTAGTGAACTTTAACAATTGGTATACGTCTGCGCTTGAGCTTTTTGACTTCACGATCCAAAATTTACACAGGTTTCTCGACAAAGTGTAACGTGTCATCAACACGAATTTCATCAAGAAGGATGTGGAGGTTTTCATCAGCCAAACACTTTTTCAAATTGGACACGTGGAATGTTGGATGAACATTACCAATTTCAAGAGGTAGCTCAAGTTTGTAGGCCACCTTTCTGATTTTCTCAATGATCTTGAATTCTCCAACATATCTAGGTGCAAGTTTTCCTTTCTTCCCAAATCTAACCACACCTTTCCAAGGGGATACCTTGAGTAGGACATGATCACCGACTTGGAATTCCAAGGGCTTGCGTCGTTTGTCCGCGTAACTCTTTTGACGGCTTTTAGCTGTCAAGAGATTATCGTGAATTGTTTTGACTTTGTCTGTTGTGTCTTGAATGAGTTTAGGTCCAGTGAATTAAGATTCACCGATTTCATTCCAACATACAGGTGAATGACATTTTCGACCATAAAGAGCTCCGAAAGGAGCCATGTCAATGCTGGTGGGATAACTGTTATTGTAGGAGAATTCAATCAAAGGTAGATGTGAATCCTAACTACCACCAAAGTCAATCACACAAGCTCTAAGCATATCCTCCAGTGTCTAGATTGTTCTTTCGGACTGTCCATCCGTTTGAGGATGATAAGCAGTGCTCAGGTTAAGTTTGGTTCCCATGGCAGATTGCGTGGTCCTCCAAAAATGAGATGAGAATCGAGCATCACGATCAGATATGATGTCCAAAGGGACACCATGACGAGATACAATTTCATCCACATAGATCTTAGCAAGTTTGTCAGCAGGGAAATCCTCACGGATTGCTATAAAGTGTGCCGACTTGGTTAGACGATCAACAATTACCCAAATGGCATCATGACCTCTAGATGTACGCGGTAATTTGGTATTGCAATGCTTTCCCATTTCCAAACCAGAATTTCTGGTTGTTTAAGCAAACCAGAGGGACATTGATGCCCTGCCTTAATTTTGAGACAAGTAAGACATTTAGATACGTACAAGGCAATGTCTTTCTTCATACCCGGCTACCAATACTGAGTACGAAGATCCTTATACATTTTGTCTGCACCTGGATGAATTGAATAACAAGACTTATGAGCTTCATCCATTATCAAGGTGTGGAGATTATCTTGACTTGGAACCCACAAACAGCTCAGATAATATAACAACCCATTGTCTTTTGTTTCAAGTTGAAGCTCAAGATGATGTGGCAATTCATCACCCATCATGCCTTGTGTAACACAAGTTCGTTGAGCTTAGGAGATACGGTTTTGAATACAGATCGAACTTGAACACAATGTAGCTTAACTCATTTTTACGACTAAGAGCATCGGCTACGACATTCGCCTTACCAGGATGGAAGCAAATCTCACAGTCGTAGTCGTTCAGAAGTTCGATCCATCGTCGCTGTCTCATGTTTTGTTCCTTCTCATTGAAAATGTGTTGGAGACTTTTGTGGTCCGTGAAAACCACACATTTTGTACCGTATAGATAATGTCTCCAAATTTTTAGAACGAAAACAACAGCACCCCACTCAAGATCATGAGTGGTGTAGTTCTTTTCGTGAATCTTCAATTGTCTTGATGCATAGGCTATAACTTTGTTCCTTTGCATGAGAACGCAGTCAAGGCCTAAGTTCGTGCATCATAATATACAAAAAAGTCATCGTTACCTTCAGGTAAGGATAGGAGCATTACAGAGCTTCTGTTTCAAGGTTTGAAAAGCTTCTTCTTGTTTAGGTCCCCACTCAAAAGGTTTATTCTTTTGAGTCAAAGCAGTGAGGGTGTAACACCCTGTGTTTTCACATCCTATAAAATTCTGACGCGTGTCCCGCTGATCCTTGACTCATTTAATTGTAAGTGGCCATGACCTAAGCACGGGGTGTAGGCATACACCTGACAGATGCGATACGGTTCAAATAAATAATTTTGTAACTCAATAAGGGTTACCCAATAAGGGCGTTCCCAATAAGGGAATAAATTATAATTTTTATAACCCAATATGGGTATTCCCAATAAGGGATAAGTGGTGTGTCGGTTAATCATGAACCGACATCGATTCCGGTCCCGATATGTATTGTTGAGTTATGTAAATAGATAACATGAGATATAGTTTATCCCAAGTATAAAAAGATTCTTCGTGCCCTGTGCACCTAAATCAATTTTGAAAAGGTTTTCAAAATGTGTCGGTTAATTGTATTTACCAGTGTAAACTGACGTATTTTCAAAATAATTAAGTACAGGTACAAATATGTCAATAGGCTGGAAGCTGCTCAGTAGCAACATAAGAGGATCTTGCAAGTCCTTAGATGTGCCCTAAGTCTGTTGAACATCTTTTGTATATATTTTCGATCTGCCTGTGGATCTTCGTTACAAACCATTGTTATTTTGAACTTTGAATAGTTCGGTTTGTAATGATATTTAAATCTAAGACTTCCGCTGTGCTATTATATGTTGTTTGGTTATGATGATATCAACATACGTCACAATATTCCCCACCCGGGCCCACCGAGATACACGTGGAAATCGGGGTGTGACTGGAAGTCGTCTAAATTGATGACTATGTTTGCATTATTGTGATCACTTGCACCATCGGAGTGAGCCATTTTTAATGCTTCGATACTATCGAAATATATATACTTCATATGTTAGCCATGGCATTATCCAACCATTTAGGGTTACAAACTTGGATATATAAATCCTTCGTCCTTGTGTTCATTGTCACAATTATTTGGGTTTATCACTACTAAGGGTGTTATTAATATGTACTGACCTAAGTCTTAATCGACTATAATACGCAAAATATAATTTGGAATGGTCCAAGTTTGTGGATCTAGTTAAAGACACCTACTGCCCACCTCATGAGGTGGAAAAGATAGAAATGGATTTCCTAGCTCTGTCGATGAAAACCTTGATTGTCAGAAGTTTGTTACCGACTACGACTCATATTCTATACTGGTGCCATATCTGTGATATCCCGGGTTTTTCGGATAACTTACACGTGACACATGTCGAATAATGTATATGCTAAGTATTAAACGTGCACGAGTTAAATGAATACGTGATGTGTGTTGTGTGATTGTTTTAGTAATTGAATAATTAGAGTAGATATGTGCACGAACTGAACCGAACCGCGACATGAACCAGCTTTGATTCATTATGACTCTAGGAGTTAACAAAGTTTTAAACTTTAATTCAAGTCTTCGGCCAAGATCAAACCCAAACCGAGAGCAAACCTAAACTCTAAACCAAAACACTCTTGGCCGAGATCAAGCCCAAAACCGCGAACTTATCGAGTTCAAACCCAAGTCCTCGGCCACATGAGCAAAACCCAACCGACCGCCCTAGTCTCTCGGCCACAAGCTCCAACAAAAACCGCGACCTTATCAGCTTGTACGCCTATATATATATATCATGCATGCTCCTTCAAAATACACAAAAACCCTAAAAGGGCAAAACAGCCGTCGCAGCCGAAGTCTTCATCTTCTTCAACCGTAAACAGCCCTTTTCTTGTTCCCTTGATCGATAGTTCAGTCTTGATACACTCCATCTCGATCACAAATAGCATAGCCTCATTCCTCGGTCGCGGATCAGCCTTGCTCTTTTCTTCCTCTCGGTCGCAGCAGCAGCAGCCGTCTTCATCTTCACCTTCATTCAGTCACGAAATCTGTCCTGGTTCACCTCTAGTCGATCAACAAAACAGCCTACCTTATCATCATTCTCTCGGTCGAGGTTTGCTGGAACAGCCGGACACTCCTTGTCCAAGACCCGGCTTGTCTACCTAGTTATTCAAGGTTAGGTTTATCTCTGATTACAAGATCATGTGCGTATAATATGCTTGAATGACTAGTTGTTTCGGATGTTATATGCTGAGTTGATTGTTGTTTATATGTATAATAGTTGCGGAACTTGTAAGTTGCGAGTATGTTTGATTGATAAAAACTAGAGTTATTGAGTAGAGTTTGCATGGAATTGTTATAGGTATTGATCTAGGATTAGAAAACCGGTTCATGATCGCCTAGGGTAATAATAGGAACGATTTATACGAACCTATGATAATCATATGCTGAAACAGTTGCTGAGTAGTAGTTACAGCCGACTTCATCTGGCTGTAACTCGGTCGATAGTTGTCGAAAAACGGATTTTCTGATGTCTAGAACGTAGAGATTTGAATAAGGAATCTAATGGCGCTGGATTCATAATTTTCTGAAGTCGTTTGATATTTTTAAAGGGCTAAATAAGTTCAGTAACTAAAACTGTGAAAATCCTGAATTTTTGCTAGTTGTTTGTCAAGCTAGATTTTTAAAATCAGTAGGGAGTTGAGTCATGATTTTTGTACAGCAACTAGGTATAGAAATTTCCGGGCAACTCCAACTGGAATTTTGTTAATTGGACGATCAGTGATTTTTAAATAAATTCTTCCGTGGACTGCAGTCAGAAAGCGGTAAATCTGACTGCAGCTTAGTGAATTAATATTTATGGTTAATTGGTAAAGATTTAGGACTTGGGAAAATTATATAAATTTCTATGGTATAAATGTCACCTACTGTAAAAATATTGGAATTTTTGGAATGTTAGAACTATTTTATAAAAATCCTAGAAAACAGCTGAATAATTGAGTGTTAAGCAGAAAGTTGATAACTTGTGATTTTATGCATTAAAGTGTTGCATGGATTTGGAATATGTTCATGATAAGTTGTTTGATTACTATGATCACATGAGAATACTTGCATGCATGTTTGAGTGTTAGATATGTTGTTTGTGTGTATCACTTTGTGAGTAAATTGCGTGTGGAATTTGTATTGGTGTGATTTCACACTGACGTGTAATTAATTGGTTTGTTAGGACGCAACTAGCGGTCCCATCTCTTATAACATCTTTGCTACACTAACCGAGCAAATAAAGGTGAGTTCACGGCCTCTAACTTTATCCGGTTTTTAAACAACAGGGGGAGAAACATGTATACACTTTCAAACTCAATCTCTTTACGTTATACGAATTTAACGTCACATAACTATACGGTAACTAAGTTAATGTTAATGTAATGTCATGGTCACTAAGCAGCTTTATCACTTAAGTCCTCGACAATCTCCTCGGATCGTTAGTATTTGGGTTAAATAGCGGGGGAATTATAAGTAGTACTACTGGGCCCGACAAGCCCCATCCGAGCTAGTCGCGCTAGCCGACCTGGTATGGTCAACGGGTGAATAATTGGCCTAACACCGCCATGGTCATGTGATAGGCCTGGCAAAACGGAGGCACAACAGTCAGCTTCGATCGCGAACTCTTACGTGACATGACTTTAGGCTAGCTACCTATATATATTAACATTGAACTTAATTACCAATCAACTTAATATTCCGGGTTTGGAATATTGGAAACATCAACTTATTATCCCGGGTTGGGGATAATGGAACGAAACAACTTAATATTCCGGGTTTGGAATATTGGAAACATCAACTTATTATCTCGGGTTGGGGATAATGGAAACAACAACTTAATATTCCGGGTTTGGAATATTGGAAGCAACAACTTATTATTCCGGGTTGGAATAATGGAACTGATACGTTATCCCGGGTTAGGGATAACGGAGTAAACAAACTATAACCGAACAAACGAATTTATGAAAACCTGTGAACTCACTCATCTTTAATGTTGACACTTGTTTCTTTACATGTTTCTCAGGACGCTAGGAGTTCTAGGTGTACGCACATGCATTGAACAAGACATCTTTTATCGAGTCTTATTTATTAATATTGTTTTGGGGATTTTTCATTTGTTTTGGCGTTTGTGTTGGCGCCGCTTCACTACTTAATTATGCTTCCGCTCAAACTTTAAAACTAATGCTCTGCTAAATATTGGTAATTGATATAAAATCTACAATGAACGATTTTGGAAAACGTACAAGCAAATCATGTAGAGTCGTTCGACGTACTAGTGTTTCAGATTCTGGTTTGTTCACACGCCTCGCGGTAAAACTCCGCAAGTGGAAATTGAGGGTGTGACAGATTGGTATCAGAGCCACTAGCTATAGAGAACCAGGTTTGCATTAGATGTAGACCTAAACTATAGTTGATATCACGACACTAGACTTAGTTTGGCACTGAATTATTATATCTTGTTATGCGATGTACCACTACTATGCTATGTGAAATATGAATGCATAATTGAAGCGAATGCAACTCGTAACTAACTACACAACCTAAAGGCAATGTCATCATCATCCTCACCATCATCCGACAAACTTACGCAACCAAGGGCGCCAGGAAAGGCACCTATGGTGGAACCCTTACCATCTTATGGCGTGGAAACGCGCTCAGCTGCGAGGAAAAGGCTCGCTCTGGGGGAGGAGTCGTCCTCACGCCCGACCATCGCTGTGACGGTCAAACCGGTTAACTCGTTAAAAGTAGGGAACGACCTACTTAGAGATATGATAAGAACGCAACAAGAACAACTAGAAAGAATGCATGAAACCACCCTAGCACAGGGATGGATGATACGACAACTGACAGGTAAGACCGACTCGCTCGAGGAAGAGCAGCATACGAGTAAGATAGCTCGTAACACCTTAGCCAGAGATCTTCGTGCTGAGCAGCTAAGGGCTGACTGGCTAGAGGACAGAGTTCTTGAGTCTAGCTGGAGAATTAAAGAACTGGAACAAAAATTAGGGTACCTGCACCAGCACCGGCCCCTCCAATACCGGTAGAGGACCCAGAGGAGGGTCCAGAGGAGGATCCGGAGAAAGACCCGGCTGTAGAAGCTGGAAACGCCGCGGAGGATGACATCAACGATAGCAACTTGGGAGATGGAGACGTAGAAGACTAACTCGTCTCGCCGATCCCCGCTTTGTTTTCTTTAGTTTATTTGAAATGGCAACTGGACGTCGCGGAAACCTCAACATGTCAACGAAGAATTGGCCGCAACGATCCAAGAACACGTGAACGCTGCTTTGGCAGGTGTTCAAAACCCACCAGCGGCAGGAGGGGGCTTTAACCCCTACAAGATGTTCCTCGACGCGAAACCAAGCAAATTCTCGGGGGCGGAAGGACCCATTGGACTGGTCCGCTGGATCGAAAAGTCCGAATCCGTTTTTGAATTGTGCAACTGCTTAGAGGCCAACAAGGTCAAATACGCAGCCTCAACACTGGAAGATGGGGCACTGACGTGGTGGAATGCACAAGTCCAAACACGTGGACTTCTAGCTGTGAATGCAATGGCATGGGCTGAGTTCAAGGCCCTAATTAAAGAGGAGTACTGTCCTCGAGACAGAGTGCAACAGTTAGAGCAAGCTTTATGGAACCACAAGATGGTGGGATCGGAAATTGAAGCTTACACCGCGAAACACCATGACCTAGCATTTCTGTGTCCCGAATTAGCCAACACGGTGGAGAAAAGACTCGAGTTCTATCTCGGGGGTCTGGTTCCGGAAATTCAGGGTATGGTAATGGCTAGTAACCTTGTAACTGAACATCAAGCAATCAGGTTGGCTCACAAACTCACCGATAAGGCGGTGGAACAGAAGAAGCTGCCAGCACGGGGTACAACTGAAGTTGCCCCGGATAACAAAAGAAAGTTTGACGACTCCACTATTCGACAGTCTTCGTCATCTCATCCGCAGCAAGGGAACCAGAAACGGTTCAATCACTACAACAGCCACCGGGGTCATCAAAATCAGCCCGCCAACAACTACAACAACAACAACAGCCAGAATGCAGGCGGCTATGTAGGTCGAAAGCCGCAGTGCAATCGTTGCAATCTTCATCATCACGGCCCTTGTTCTGGAAGTCGCTGCCAAAGATGTGGCAAGATTGGACATGCAGCAAAGGATTGTCGTGGGGAAATCATGTCCCGACAAAATCAGAATCAGCCCCAGGGTCAGCAGCAGGGTATAAACCGGGGATGCTATCAGTGTGGTAGCACTGCTCATTTCAGAAAAGACTGCCCACAGTTGCGCAACAACAACAATAATGGGGGAAACAACCACAACCACAACAACCACAACAATAATAACAACAACAATAATGGGAACGGTGGTACAGGAGGTGCCAAGGGTCGCGCATTTACATTGGGCCGCGGAGAGGCCAGAAACGACACGAACGTGGTCACAAGTAAGTTTCCCCTTAATGAACATTTTGCTACTGTGCTTTTTGATACGGGTGCGGATAGGAGTTTTATATCTGAGTCTTTTAGGAAGAACCTAAATCTCACGCTTACACCATTAGAGACCCCTTATGTGATAGAATTAGCCAATGGTAAATCGGTAGATGTGACCCAAATCGTATCCGGCTGTCAACTCAAACTCGCGGGCCACACTTTTACCATTGATCTGATGACAACTACCCTGGTAGTTTTGACGTGGTAGTCGGAATGGACTGGCTATCCGACGTCCGGGCTGAAGTTCTCTGCTTCGAAAAATCTATCCGTATTCCACTCTCTAACGACGAAATCCTGACAGTACAAGGCGATAAGGCAAGCGCCGTCACCAACATTATCTCATTTATGCAAGCGCAGAAGTATCTTCGGAGAAAGAACTCCTTCGATTTACTCGCACTAATTACCGAACAGCCTAAGGACGAGAAATGTATAGAAGACATCCCTGTCGTCCGTGATTTTTCCGATGTATTCCCAGAAGAACTACCTGGTCTTCCACCACATCGACAATTGGAGTTTGAAATCGAATTGACAAGCAATGCAACTCCTATCGCCAAGGCTCCATACCGCCTAGCTCCAGCCGAGCTGCAGGAGCTGTCCACCCAACTTCAGGAACTTTTAGAGAAAGGATTTATCCGACCAAGCGTTTCGCCATGGGGAGCTCCAGTCCTTTTTGTCAAGAAAAAGGACGGGACTTTCCGCATGTGCATCGACTATAGGGAACTCAACAAGGTTACCGTCAAGAACCGATACCCGTTACCTCGCATCGATGATCTATTCGACCAACTTCAAGGGTCCAGCTACTACTCTAAGATTGATTTACGGTCCGGTTACCATCAGCTACGCGTCAGGGAGGAGGATATCGCTAAGACAGCATTTCGCACTCGGTATGGCCATTACGAGTTCTTGGTCATGCCATTCGGTCTCACTAACGCACCTGCGGTATTCATGGACCTCATGAACCGCGTGTGTAAACCATACCTCGACAAATTTGTCATTGTGTTCATCGATGACATACTCATCTACTCCAAAAGTGAAGAAGAACATGCGGAACACCTACGATTACTGCTAGGGCTGCTTCAACAGGAAAAACTATATGCCAAGCTTTCGAAGTGTGATTTCTGGATTCGGGAAGTTCAGTTTCTCGGGCATATCGTGAATGAAAAGGGTATCCACGTAGACCCTGCAAAGATTGAAGCCATCAAAAACTGGGAAGCACCTAAGACACCGACGGAGATCCGCCAATTTTTGGGATTGGCTGGTTACTACAGACGCTTCATCGAGGGATTTTCAAAGATCGCACAACCGCTCACTACCCTCACCCAGAAAGGCATCAAGTATGCTTGGGGTGACAAGCAAGAAGCAGCATTTCAATTGCTGAAGCAGAAACTTTGCAGTGCACCTATTCTGTCCTTGCCGGAGGGGACAGATGACTTTGTAGTGTATTGTGATGCTTCCATTCAGGGATTGGGATGCGTACTCATGCAACGCGATAAGGTCATCGCGTATGCGTCGCGACAGCTGAAGGTTCACGAGAAAAACTACACGACGCATGACCTGGAATTGGGAGCAGTAGTGTTTGCCCTTAAGATTTGGAGACACTACCTCTATGGAACAAAGTGCACGATCTTTACTGACCACAAAACCCTCCAACACATCTTTGATCAGAAAGAGTTGAAAATGCGACAGCGTCGCTGGGTCAAACTCTTGAACGATTATGAGTGTGCCATTCGGTATCACCCGGGTAAAGCTAACGTGGTAGCTGATGCCCTCAGTAGGAAGGAACACTTGAAACCTCGTCGTGTACGAGCATTACAACTCACTATTCATTCGGGGCTACCCGGTCAAATACGCGACGCCCAGTTAGAAGCAGTTAAGGAGGAAAACCTCAAAGTCGAATCAGTGGGAAAAATGGAACGCGATTGGGAAGTAAAGCCCAATGGAGCCCGGTACTTCATGAATCGCATATGGGTACCTCTCTACGGAAACCTCAGAGAGCTAGTCATGGATGAAGCTCACAAATCTCGATACTCTGTCCATCCGGGTTCGGATAAGATGTATCAAGACCTTAAAGCTGCGTATTGGTGGCCCAACATGAAAGCCGATATAGCCACCTACGTGAGTAAATGTTTGACTTGTGCAAAAGTCAAGGTGGAGTACCAAAAGCCATCGGGGCTACTCCAACAACCTGAGATCCCAGTGTGGAAATGGGATCAGATCTCAATGGATTTCATCACTAAACTCCCGCAAACCTTGGGTGGTTGCGATACTATCTGGGTGATTGTGGATCGTTTAACTAAGTCCGCACACTTCCTAGCTATTAAAGAAACAGATAAGATGGAGAAGTTGACTCGCATCTACATTAAGGAAGTAGTTTCTCGGAACGGTGTGCCAACGTCCATCATCTCAGACAGAGATGCTCGCTTCACGTCAAACTTCTGGCGGTCACTCCAGAAAGCGTTGGGAACCCGCCTGGATATGAGCACAGCCTATCACCCTCAGACTGATGGTCAAAGTGAAAGGACCATACAAACCTTGGAAGACATGCTTAGGGCATGCGTAGTGGACTTCGGAAATAATTGGGAAATCTACCTACCTCTAGTAGAATTCTCATATAACAACAGCTATCATACGAGTATCTCGGCAGCACCGTTTGAAGCATTATACGGTCGTAAATGCAGATCAACGGTCTGTTGGGCAGAAGTCGGTGACAGTTAACTCACAGGCCCTGAGTTAATACTTGAGGCCACCGAAAAGATTGTACAAATCAGAAACCGCATGGCGGCGGCACGAGATCGACAGAAAAGCTACGCTGACCAACGACGCAAACCGCTCGAATTTCAAGTAGGCGATCGCGTCCTACTAAAGGTGTCACCCTGGAAGGGTGTAATCCGCTTTGGAAAACGGGGCAAACTTAACCCACGGTACGTAGGCCGTTTGTAATCTTGAAACGTATCGGACCCGTAGCTTACCAATTAGACCTTCCTGCCGAACTCAGTGGAGTTCACAACGTATTTCACGTGTCAAATCTGAAGAAGTGTCTATCAGATGGAACTCTAGTTATTCCATTGGATGAGATCCAAGTGGATGAGCAACTGCACTTTGTAGAACAGCCTATCGAGATCATGGATCGTGAGATCAAGACTCGAAGGCACAGCAAAATTCCGATCGTTAAGGTTCGTTGGGACTCTAAGCGTGGATCGGAGTTCACGTGGGAAAGAGAGGACCAAATGAAAAGCAAATACCCACACCTCTTCGCAACTGAGCAGCAAACTAACGATACCGGTACCTAAATTTTCGGGACGAAAATTCTTTCAACATGGGGATGATGTGACAACCTGGAAACTTCTTATACTTTCGTGTACTATTGTTGACTAAATTCTTGTGCATGGCACTTGGAAATCTTTGTGTATGACACTTGGGAACTTCTTGTAACGTTGCGTACCATCATTAACGAACTAACTCTTTGTGCGTGGCACTCTAAACATGTACGTTATATGCTAAACCGCGTTTACTCAATTTTCGGGACGAAAATTCTTTCAACATGGGGATAATGTGATATCCCGGGTTTTTCGGATAACTTACACGTGACACATGTCGAATAATGTATATGCTAAGTATTAAACGTGCACGAGTTAAATGAATACGTGATGCGTGTTGTGTGATTGTTTTAGTAATTGAATAATTAGAGTAGATATGTGCACGAACTGAACCGAACCGCGACACGAACCAGCTTTGATTCATTATGACTCTAGGAGTTAACAAAGTTTTAAACTTTAATTCAAGTCTTCGGCCAAGATCAAACCCAAACCGAGAGCAAACCTAAACTCTAAACCAAAACACTCTTGGCCGAGATCAAGCCCAAAACCGCAAACTTATCGAGTTCAAACCCAAGTCCTCGGCCACATGAGCAAAACCCAACCGACCGCCCTAGTCTCTCGGCCACAAGCTCCAACAAAAACCGCGACCTTATCAGCTTGCACGCCTATATATATATATCATGCATGCTCCTTCAAAATACACAAAAACCCTAAAAGGGCAAAACAGCCATCGCAGCCGAAGTCTTCATCTTCTTCAACCGTAAACAGCCCTTTTCTTGTTCCCTTGATCGATAGTTCAGTCTTGATGCACTCCATCTCGATCACAAACAGCATAGCCTCATTCCTCGGTCGCGGATCAGCCTTGCTCTTTTCTTCCTCTCGGTCGCAGCAGCAGCAGCCGTCTTCATCTTCACCTTCATTCAGTCACGAAATCTGTCCTGGTTCACCTCTAGTCGATCAACAAAACAGCCTACCTTATCATCATTCTCTCGGTCGAGGTTTGCTGGAACAGCCGGACACTCCTTGTCCAAGACCCGGCTTGTCTACCTAGTTATTCAAGGTTAGGTTTATCTCTGATTACAAGATCATGTGCGTATAATATGCTTGAATGACTAGTTGTTTCGGATGTTATATGCTGAGTTGATTGTTGTTTATATGTATAATAGTTGCGGAACTTATAAGTTGCGAGTATGTTTGATTGATAAAAACTAGAGTTATTGAGTAGAGTTTGCATGGAATTGTTATAGGTATTGATCTAGGATTAGAAAACCGGTTCATGATCGCCTAGGGTAATAATAGGAACGATTTATACGAACCTATGATAATCATATGCTGAAACAGTTGCTGAGTAGTAGTTACAGCCGACTTCATCTGGCTGTAACTCGGTCGATAGTTGTCGAAAAACGGATTTTCTGATGTCTAGAACGTAGAGATTTGAATAAGGAATCTAATGGCGCTGGATTCATAATTTTCTGAAGTCGTTTGATATTTTTAAAGGGCTAAATAAGTTCAGTAACTAAAACTGTGAAAATCCTGAAATTTTGCTAGTTGTTTGTCAAGCTAGATTTTTAAAATCAGTAGGGAGTTGAGTCATGATTTTTGTACAGCAACTAGGTATAGAAATTTCCGGGCAACTCCAACTGGAATTTTGTTAATCGGACGATCAGTGATTTTTAAATAAATTCTTCCGTGGACTGCAGTCAGAAAGCGGTAAATCTGACTGCAGCTTAGTGAATTAATATTTATTGTTAATTGGTAAAGATTTAGGACTTGGGAAAATTATATAAATTTCTATGGTATAAATGTCACCTACTGTAAAAATATTGGAATTTTTGGAATGTTAGAACTATTTTATAAAAATCCTAGAAAACAGCTAAATAATTGAGTGTTAAGCAGAAAGTTGATAACTTGTGATTTTATGCATTAAAGTGTTGCATGGATTTGGAATATGTTCATGATAAGTTGTTTGATTACTATGATCACATGAGAATACTTGCATGCATGTTTGAGTGTTAGATATGTTGTTTGTGTGTATCACTTTGTGAGTAAATTGCGTGTGGAATTTGTATTGGTGTGATTTCACACTGACGTGTAATTAATTGGTTTGTTAGGACGCAACTAGCGGTCCCATCTCTTATAACATCTTTGCTACACTAACCGAGCAAATAAAGGTGAGTTCACGGCCCCTAACTTTATCCGATTTTTAAACAACAGGGGAGAAACATGTATACACTCTCAAACTCAATCTCTTTACGTTATATGAATTTAACGTCACATAATTATACGGTAACTAAGTTAATGTTAATGTAATGTCATGGTCACTAAGCAGCTTTATCACTTAAGTCCTCGACAATCTCCTCGGATCGTTAGTATTTGGGTTAAATAGCGGGGGAATTATAAGTAGTACTACTGGGCCCGACAAGCCCCATCCGAGCTAGTCGCGCTAGCCGACCTGGTATGGTCAACGGGTGAATAATTGGCCTAACACCGCCATGGTCATGTGATAGGCCTGGCAAAACGGAGGCACAACAGTCAGCTTCGATCGCGAACTCTTACGTGCATGACTTTAGGCTAGCTACCTATATATATTAACATTGAACTTAATTACCAATCAACTTAATATTCCGGGTTTGGAATATTGGAAACATCAACTTATTATCCCGGGTTGGGGATAATGGAACGAAACAACTTAATATTCCGGGTTTGGAATATTGGAAACATCAACTTATTATCCCGGGTTGGGGATAATGGAAACAACAACTTAATATTCCGGCTTTGGAATATTGGAAGCAACAACTTATTATTCCGGGTTGGAATAATGGAACTGATACGTTATCCCGGGTTAGGGATAACGGAGTAAACAAACTATAACCGAACAAACGAATTTATGAAAACCTGTGAACTCACTCATCTTTAATGTTGACACTTGTTTCTTTACATGTTTCTCAGGACGCTAGGAGTTCTAGGTGTACGCACATGCATTGAACAAGACATCTTTTATCGAGTCTTATTTATTAATATTGTTTTGGGGATTTTTCATTTGTTTTGGCGTTTGTGTTGGCGCCGCTTCACTACTTAATTATGCTTCCGCTCAAACTTTAAAACTAATGCTCTGCTAAATATTGGTAATTGATATAAAATCTACAATGAACGATTTTGGAAAACGTACAAGCAAATCATGTAGAGTCGTTCGACGTACTAGTGTTTCAGATTCTGGTTTGTTCACACGCCTCGCGGTAAAACTCCGCAAGTGGAAATTGAGGGTGTGACAATATCTAGTTACCCCGGAACCCAAACGCATTGCGCGTTTTATTAATGGGTTGGCTCTAGAGATAAGGAGCTTGGTTAAGGATGTTCAGCCTAACACTTACAAATCAGCTTTTGAGCTATCTCTTTCCCTCACTTAAGATTATGTGAGGCGAATGTCAGTCGAGGCTGACAAGGATGGAAAAAGGAAACGGGAGGAGGAAAAATCCCAGAAATCTAAGAAAAAGGGCAAGCCTGGATCCAATAAAAACCAGCAAGAATCTGATAAAAAGCGTATGTGTGAGACCTGCAATAGAAGGCACTAGGGACAGTGTCGAAATGACCAAAAGCCTAAGCAATGTGGAATTTGCAAAAGAACTGGTCATCAGTCCCATGAATGTAGGGACATTAAGAATGTAGTCTGCTTTAATTGTGGCGAGAAAGGCCACATTAGTACCAATTGCCCTAAAGCTGCCAAAGAAGGGGCAGCTAAGCCGGGAAAGGCTAATAAAGGAAATGCCTGAAATTACCTGAGGAATGCCGTAAGCAACATATATCATAGTGTCATCAGGTACATTCCTTATCATTACTCAAGGATATGTTTGCTAAGAGTCGTGTTTTAATTCAGGCACTAATAAGTCTTTCATAAACCAAAGTCCAGAAAACTTTTATATATATTCATGAGAACTCTGGATATTAAGTATAAGATAGAACATACCGATGAAACCATAAAAATCGCTTCTTCCTACTCTTGATGGATGTTCTTATCCATAAAAATCAGTCATGCTCTTCCTTCGGTTGAAGTACGATAAATTCTTATTATTATTATTATTATTTATTTATAACTTATTTTATTTAATTATCTCATTGATTCCTATCGACTACAAATGCCAAACTAGTTTGATAAAAGCGTCATATGATAATTGGCAGTATCTTAGTGTGTCCCATAGATTGCTTTCATACCTTATCAACATGAAGGTTTAATGCATGGAACCACTAAGATCTCCCAACAGTCATATTGTACTAAAATCAGCAAACGGTATCCAAGGAGATATTCCGTATCGAAATGCTTGAGTAGGTGTCTCAACTCAAGGCATCAAAGTATTCAAAAGGAGAAAATGTCATTTTCATGGCACAAGTGACGTTAGATAAACCAAAAGCTGGGAATTAGACTATCCTTGCCATTTCTAATTATTCGGAAGAGTTTCTAGAAGGAAAGGCTTGTATAGCCTAGCTCGTCATTTAGAGTTCTGATATTGTTTATTAAGAAAGACGGTTCGATGCGGTCATGCGTTGATTACGCAAGCTTAACAAAGTAACGATCATGGAGTCGTTATTCGCTGCCCAGGATCGATGAATTGTTCGACCAACTACAAGGGTTGGCTATTTCTTTAAGATCGATTGGGTAGTTGTTGGAATGACCATCTCACCCTAGTTAAGTTTACCTTAAATATTCTATATAAGCATAAAGGCTACTCCTTTGGAGGCCTTGTATGGGAGAAAGTATCAAACACTGTTTGTGGAACGGAAGTTGGGAGACCCAACTAACAGAACATGAGATTGTCATAAAGGCGACGGATAGAATCAGACAAACCCGTGATCGCCTCAAAGTTGCCCATGATAGACAGAAGAGTTATACCAACTAGAGGCGCAAATCTCTTAAGTTCCCAATATGGGATAAGGATTTTATTGAAAATATCAGTATGAAAGGTGTGGTATGCCTCAGTTAGGAGGGCAAGTTAAGTCCTAGATATGAGGGACCATTCAAGATAAACGAATATGTCGAATCTCTTGCTTCAAGCTAGTTTACTTGAGAAACTCAGTGGAATTCACAAGGTGTTCCACGAATTCAATTTAAAAGAAAGGCTAGACAATGAGTTGCTAGCTAGGTCACATAAAGTGTGCAAATTAATGAAAACCTGAGGTTTTGTTGGAGAACCAGTATCGATCGAAGATAGACAAGTTAAGAAGCTCCTAAAGAAGCATGTGCCTATTGTAAAGGTCAAATGGGATGCTCGACGAGGTCCCAAGTATACATGGGAGGTCGAGTCCACTATGCGACAAATTTACCTTTATCTTTTTGATTAAATCTCGAGGTCGAGATTTCTTTTAAGGGGGTGAGGATGTAACACCCTACGTTTTTTTAAAGTCGAGGGGTTAAACGTGTCAACATGCTTAATCTATGCCTTTGAGTGACCTTTTAACGAACCAGGAGCTTAACGATGTTCGGTTATACTCCCGAGAGTGCTAACCAGGGGCCATATTGAATAAAACATGCTTTTATGTTGAAATATGGGAGTTTGGAGAAGTTCAGGGGCCAAAATGGAAATTTTGTGAAATGACACCCAGGCGCCATGCGCCAGATACCTAGTAACCTCGCACGGCGCCGGGAATGTCAGTTCGCAGAAACAGCAGGCCAGCTGCTGACCTGCATGCTTGCCACCTCCAAACTCACTTCAGCTCCTGAATTTCGAAACCATGGCCTTCAATTCTAGTTTGGACACCTCATTAACACTTGTAATCATCCTAGCACCCCTCTAAACACTTTGAATGATCTCCATGATCATCTTCCACTATAAATAGGTGTTGAATTCTTGAGTTCAAACTTGCACCTTTCTCATAAATCTCTCTATAAATCTCCTCTGGAGGTTCCTAAGCAATTGGGAGCTTCCATTGAGTTTTCTCAGTCCATAGGACCACTTGTAAGTGTTCCTTCCATGGCTAGTTCTTTTGTTTAGGCTTTTAAAGCCAAAAGTCAAGCGTTTTCGATTAACGCTTTGACTTTGGTCAAGACCATTATGGTCAAGCCAATGCTTGGTCCGAGCATGGTTATGTGATCCTAATTAGGTAGGTGTTAATCCCTCTAAAGGGCACCTCCTAATTACCACGTTTGCTTGGTCAATTGACGGGTCAACATATTAATGTTTTAAAAAGTCAACGGGTCAGTTTTTGAAATAATTATCGATCTGAGTTTAGAAGTGTTCTAAAATATGTTTTAACACTTAAACAACTTGGTAATAATTATTATAACATGTGTAAACATGTTCGGCTCGTCAATTTTAGTTTTAGGGTCGGTTCACAACCGAAAGCCGCGAAGTTTGACTTCTACGTTGACTTTCGGTTATGAACCGAACTAGATTAGTATGCTTCTGATTTAAGGTCCCATCATGATCTAGCATGATGTAGTATAACCCTCTGAGCTTATATTACATGATCATAATAGTATTCCGAGTTTTATGCAAGTTTCCGCAAATATGCCATACTTTGACTATTTTGCCATTTTATTTAAAATGAAGTTTTAAACACCAATTAACTTGCAAATGATTTAGGTACTGATATGTTTAACATGTTTTGATGTTAAAAATCTTACCATAAACCGAGTTTTCATATAATATCGTATCATACGCTTTAAAGTGACCGAAAAGCCCTTTTTGCGCATAGAATGATTTTAAATATGATCTATCATACCAAACTCATTACCTACTGATATTATATCATGAATAAAGTATTTTCACAGAATGTTTATGGTTGAAACATTAGATTATACGCAAGTTCCTTTTATACATCGCTAAATGACCAAAACGCCCTTATAAGACATTGTAGGCGTACACCTGACACATGCGATACGGTTCAAATAAATAATTTTATAACTTAATAAGGGTTACCCAATAAGGGCGCTCCCAAAAAGGGAAAAATTATAATTTTTATATAACCCAATAAGGGAATAAGTGGTGTGTCGGTTAATCATGAACCGGCATCGATTCCGGTCCCGATATGTATTGTTGAGTTATGTAAATCGATAACATGAGATATAGTTTATCCCAAGTATAAAAAGATTCTTCGTGCCTTGTGCACCTAAATCAATTTTGAAAAGTTTTTCAAAATGTGTCGGTTGATTGTATTTACCAGTGTAAACTGACGTATTTTCAAAACAATTAAGTACAGGTACAAATACGTAAATAGGCTGGAAGCTGCTCAGTAGCAACATAAGAGGATCTTGCAAGGCCTTAGATGTGCCCAAAGTCTGTTGAACATCTTTTGTATATATTTTCGATCCGCCTGTGGATCTTCGTTACAAACCATTGTTATTTTGAACTTTGAATAGTTCGGTTTGTAATGATATTTAAATCTAAGACTTCCGCTGTGCTATTATGTGTTGTTTATTTATGATGATATCAACATACGTCACAATATTCCCCACCCGGGCCCACAGGGATACACGTGGAAATCGGGGTGTGACAGGTTGGTATCAGAGCCAAAGTTTAAGTAAGTTAAACACTAGCCTTTTGTGTTTAATTTCAAATGACACAGTAGCATATTCCTTATACCTTCTGAGTCTAGACTTGACATAGGAATGCTCTCATCCTTGTTAAATAAATCTTGCTTCGATTTTATGTAATTCAGAAACAAGTCGCCAAGGAAAGAAGCCATTGATGAAAATCTTCTCATCCAAAAGCCACGGAATGCTATGCTTTGTACCGCGGCTAAGTTAAGCATGCGACCAGTTTGGAGGAAAGACTTTATATAAACTTATTCTTAAACCCAAACCTATTGAAACCTTAAACTAGACTTCAGAGTCCATACCGGAGGTCTCTGAGGCTCAAATTTTGAAGTCTGTATCTGTGGAGTCCATACCAGAGGTCCCTGAGTCTCCCAACTTCAAATATAATACCAGTGGATACTTATGATCCATATTTCTTACATTCGAGTTTTGGAATTCCAAACTTGGATTATGCTATCAAACTCCAATCCGTGATCCATTTTATTTTTAACCATTGAATCCTTAGATTCTACTTTTACAACAAATCCCGATTCGGAGTTATTACACTTTCTATTAAAAACCTTTGTGCCAAATGCCATACGTGGCAAGCCAAAAAGAGGAACAACAAGGAATAAATTAAAGGAAATTCTGGAAAATCCTTCTTTCAATTGTATTTATTTTTCTGAGTCCCTGCATGGATATTTGTTTATTATAGTCCTTATATGGACCTATCCTTCGATTTAAAGTCCCTGTGTGGACATTTGTTTCAAATAGTTCCTTCGTGAACATATTATCTCATTATAAGTCCCTTGTGGACATGTTATTTCTTATAGTCCCTATATGGACTTATATATTCATTTTAGTCCCTGTGTGGACTTGTATTACTTTTAAGTCCCAGCATGGATAAATTAGTATAAAAAGTCCTGTTTACTGTAATTTCCTAATGATTAACGGAAAGAATTTTGAAGTTATTATCATTATAATATATGTATTTCATTACATCCTTGTTCAAGCAATCGTCTCGATTTTAATTCGAACTTTATCGATCTGCTATAAATTTCCAAAAGATCTTCTTGATGGTTTGCCCCGCCAAGTGAAAAGTTCACATTAATTGGCAAATATAAAACGGTAGTTAAGAAGTAAAGCCTTCTACCATGATAGTTTAGGAAGATCATCCCTTCTATCCAGAGGTGGTGAACTATGTTCAAGCCTCCAAGCCTTTATGGTCAATATGATCATGGCTACATTGATAAACCATTTTAAGATAAATTTTTCTTTATTAACATTTATGTAATGTTAATACTCCTGACAGTGTGACTTGAGGAACCACACTAGTAATCTGGGTGAAGGACTATGTCCAAACCTTATAGCCTATGTGATCAAATTTGATCCTGGCTTATATCATCAATACGATGATCATAATTTAAACATCCATTAGTGATGTAATGCTTACGAGCCATGATCTAACATCCACTAGTGGTGTTTTGCCTACGGGCTATATCGTCAATAAGACAATGACAGTTGTGACCATTATGGTTCCCTGTCCAAGGTGGTGGGCTATGCCCAAACCTCATAATCAATATGATCAATAAGATCGTAACTACCATCCTCAGTGTGATGATTATTATTTTAACATCCTTTCGAGATATCATCTAATTTGCCTACGGGCCATATAATATTGTCAATTATGACAAAGACAGTTGCGGTCTACGACCCCCTGTCCAAAGGTGATGAACTATGTTCAAGCCTTAAAGCCTCTTGATCGATAAGATCGAGGCTTATATATTTTAAAGTGTCCTTTGTGACAAGGTCTTCTGTGCCATATCCACATGTCCTTTGTGACAAGGCCTTCTGTACCATATCCATATGTCCTTGTGACAAGGCCTTTCGTGCCAAACTTATATGTCCATTAGTGACAATACCGTTTGTGCCATAACCATATGCCTTTCATGATGAGGCCATTTGTGTCATATTTTATGTCCTTTGTGATAAGCTTACGAGCTTCTTAAAATGTCATTACGACAAAGACAGAAGTGACTCTATGATCCACTGTCCCATAAAATTCATGGACCTTGTCCAAATTATATTTTGCCTATAATAGTCGATTAAGACTTAGGTCAGTACATATTAATAACACCCTTAGTAGTGATAAACCCGAATAATTATGACAATGAGCACAAGGGCGAAGGATTTATATATCCAAGTTTATAAGCCTACATGGCTGGATAATACCATGGCTAACATATGAAGTATATATATATCGATAGTATCGAAGCATTAAAATGGCTCACTCTGGTGGTGCAAGTAGCCGCCACAATGATAGTGATTGCAATAATGCAAACATAGTCATCAATGAAGACGACTTCCAGGCACACATAGATGTAGCCGTAGGAAAGGCTATGGAAAAAGCCTTTGAAAAGTTTACAGAGTCGGGTGCTACTCGCTCTAAATCTTATCTAAACCAATCTCTAAGCCATCTCCCTTTGATAAGAAGGAAAGTTCTAACATTCCTCTAATGTTAGGAATGAAGCTAAAAAGCAAGAAATTCTGGATAAAACCAATTCCTTCAAGGATGGTTGCTCATATAAGTATTTCATCTCATGTAAGCCACGAGATTTTGATGGAGAAAAAGGGGCTATTGAGACCCTAAGATGGCTTGACGAAATAGAGACGGTAGTTGATATCAGCAGTTGTGCTGATAAGGATGTTGTTAAGTTCGCATCCCAGTCCTTCAAGGGCAATGCCCTAATCTGGTGGAAGGTTATGATGCAATCAACGGGGAAGGTGCGCTTATATAATTTGGGATGGTCCAAGTTTGTGGATCTAGTTAAAGACACCTACTGCCCACCTCATGAGGTGAAAAGATAGAAATGGATTTCCTAGCTCTGTCGATGAAAAACATTGATTGTCGGAAGTTTGTTACCGACTACGACTCATATTCTAGACTTGTGCCATATCTAGTTACCCCGGAACCCAAAGCATTGCGCGTTTTATTAATGGGTTGGCTCCAGAGATAAGGAGCTTGGTTAAGGCTGTTCAGCCTTACACTAACAAATCAGCTGTTGAGCTATCTCTTTCCCTCACTCAAGATTATGTGAGGCGAATGTCAGTCGAGGCTGACAAGGATGGGAAAAGGAAATGGGAGGAGGAAAACTTCCAGAAATCTAAGAAAAAGGGCAAGCCTGGATCCAATAAAAACAAGCAAGAATCTGATAAACAGCCTATGTGCGAGACCTGCAATAGAAGGCACTAGGGACAATGTCGAAATGACCAAAAGCCTAAGCAATGTGTAATTTGCAAAGAACTGGTCATCAGTCCCATGAATGTAGGGACATTAAGAATGCAGTCTGCTTTAGTTGTGGCGAGAAAGGCCACATCAATACCAGTTTCCCTAAAGCTGCCAAAGAAGGGCAGCTAAGTCGGGAAAGGCTAATAAAGGAAATGCCTGAAATTACCTGAGGAATGCCGTAAGCAACATATATCATAGTGTCATCAGGTACATTCCTTATTATTACTCAAGGATATGTTTGCTAAGAGTCCTGTTTTATTTCAGGCACTAATAAGTCTTTCATAAACCATAAGTCCAGAAAACTTTTATATATACTCATGAGAACTCCAGATATTAAGTATAAGATAGAACCTACCGATGAAACCAAGAAATCGCTTCTTCCTATCTTGATGGATGTTTTTATCCATAAAAATCAGTCATGCTCTTCCTTTGGTTGAAGTACACAATTCTTATTATATTATTATTATTATTTATAACTTATTTTATTTAATTATCTCATGGATTTCTATCGACTACAAATGCCAAACTAGTTTGATAAAAGCGCCATATGATAATTGGCAGTATCTTAGTGTGCCATAGATTGCTTTCATGCCTGATCAACATGAACGTTTAATGCATGGAACCACTAAGATCTCCCAACAGTCATATTGTATAAAATCAGCAAACGGTATCCAAGGAGATATTCTGTATCGAAATGCATGAGTAGGTGTCTCTACTCAAGGCATCCAAGTATTCGAAAGGGAAAATGTCATTTTTATGGCAAAGTGACGTTAGATAAACCAAAAGCTGGGAATTAGACTATCCTTGCCATTTCTAATTATCGGAAGAGTTTCTAGAAGGAAAGTCTTGTATAGCCTAAGCTCGTCATTTAGGGGTTCTGATATTGTTTATTAAGAAAGATGGTTCAATGCGGTCATGCTTGATTACCGCAAGCTTAACAAATAACGATCAGGAGTCGTTATTCCGCTGCCCAGGATCGATGAATTGTTCACCAACCAACTACAAGGATTGGGTAGTTGTTGGAATGACCATCTCACCTTAGTTAAGTTTACCTGAAATATTCTATATAAGCATAAAGGCTACTCCTTTGGAGGCCTTGTATGGGAGAAAGTATTAAACACTGTTTGTGGAACGGAAGTTGGAGAGACCCAACTAATAGGACATGAGATTAGCATAAAGGCAAAGGATAGAATCAGACAAATCCGTGATCGCCTCAAAGTTGCCCATGATAGACAGAAGAGCTACACCAACTAGAGGCGCAAATCGCTTAAGTTCCCAATATGGGATAAAGATTTTATTGAAGATATCAGTATGGAAAGGTGTGGTATGCCTCAGTTAGGAGGGCAAGTTAAGTCCTAGATATGAGGGACCATCAAGATAATCGAATATGTCGAATCTCTAGCTTCAAGCTAGTTTACTTCAGAAACTCAGTGGAATTCACAAGGTGTTCCACGAATGCAGTTTAAAGGAAAGACTAGACAATGAGTTGCTAGCTATGTCACATAAAGTGTGCAAATTAATGAAAACTGAGGTTTTGTTAGAGAACCAGTATCGATCAAAGATCGACAGGTTAAAAACTCCTAAGGAATCATGTGCCTATTGTAAAGGTCAAATGGGATGCTTGACGAGGTCCAGATTATACATGGGAGGTCGAGTCCACTATGCGACAAAAGTACCCCTATCTTTTTGAAAAAATCTCAAGGTCGAGATTTCTTTTAAGGGGGTGAGGATATAACACCCTATGTTTTCACGTCATATAAAATTCCGACGCGTGTCCCGCTGATCCTCGTATGACGTGTGCTTGACGAGAGGGACTAAAATCGCCAACATGTTATTTTATAACCTCTGAGTGGTAAATATTAATGTCGAGGGTTTAAACGTGTCAACATGCTTAATCTATGCCTCTGAGTACCTTTTAACGAACCCGGAGCTTAACGATGTTCGGTTATACTCCCGAGAGTGCTAACCAGGGGCCATATTGAATAGAACATGCTTTTATGTCGAATATGGGAGTTTGGAGAAGTTCAGGGGCCAAAATGGAAATTTTGTGAAATGACACCCCAGGCGCCACGCGCCAGATACCTGGTAACCCCACGCGACATGCGGGAGATGTCAGTTCGCAGAAACAGCAGGCCAGATGTTGACCTGCATGCTTGCCACCTCCAAACTCACTCAGCTCCTGAATTTAGAAACCATGGCCTCAATTCTAGTTTGGACACCTTATTAACACTTTTAATAATCCTAGCACCCCTCTAAACACTTTGAATGATCTCCATGATCATCTTCCACTATAAATAGGTGTTGAATTCTTGAGTTCAAACTTGCACCTTTCTCATAAATCTCTCTATAAATCTCCTCTGGAGGTTCCTAAGCAATTGGGAGCTTCCCTTGAGTTTTATCCAGTCCATAGGACCACTTGTAAGTGTTCCTTCCATGGCTAGTTCTCTTGTTTAGACTTTCAAAGCCAAAAGTCAAGCGTTTACGATAAACGCTTTGACTTTCGGTCAAGACCATTATGGTCAAGCCAATGCTTGGTCCGAGCATGGTTATGTGATTGTAATTAGGTAGGTGTTAATCCCTCAAAAGGGTACCTCCTAATTATCACGTTTGCTTGGTCAATTGACGAGTCAACATATTAATCTTTTAAAAAAGTCAACGGTCAGATTCTGAAATATTCCTATTCTGAGTTTATACATATTCTAAATATGTTTTAACACTTAAACAACTTGGAAATAATTATTAGAACATGTGTAAACATGTTCAGCTCGTCAAGTTTAGTTTTAGGGTCAGTTCGCAACCGAAAGTCGCGAAGTTTGACTTCTGCGTTGACTTTCGATTATGAACCGAATTAGATTAGTATGCTTCTGATTTAAGGTCCCATTATGATCATAGCATGAGGTATCATGACCCTCTGAGGTTATATTACATGATCATAATAGTAATCCGAGTTTTATGCAAGTTCCGTAAATATGCCATACTTTGACTATATTGCCCTTTTATTTAAAAATAAGGTTTTGAACACCAATGAACTTGAAAATGAATTAGCTACTGATATAATATCATGATTAGGATATTTTGGGATATTATTTCAGTTTACAAACGGAGTTTAAGCACAAGTTCTTGTTTACGCTCTTAAATGACGATAACGCCATTGTGGCACATAAAATCGATTTAAATCATGATTTTCATACAAAACCTTTTACATACTGGTGTGTTATATCAAATAACATATTTTAGCTATTTAAACCTGTTCAAAACATCAGTTTTCATAAAACATCGCAAATATCGTCATTTAATGACCTTAACGCCCTTACGACGCGTAGTATGGTTTTAAAACATAATTACCAACCAAGACTTGTTACCCACTGATATTATAACTCATTTAAAATATTTTTTTTTACAGTGGGTACATGTTATTAACTCAGAATCCCAAATATACTTTTGAAACTATGTGTGAAATTACCAAAATACCCCTTCAGAGCATAGATTGGATTTAAACTATAAAACACACATATATTCGATATCCTACTGATATTATATCATAAATAAAGTATTTCCACAAGATGTTTATGGTCGTAACATCAGGTAATACGCAAGTTCCTTTTATACGTCCCTAAATGACCAAAACGCCCTTATGAGGCATAGTTTGATTTTAAAACCATAACGGGCATAGAAATTGATATCCTACTGATATTATAACTTGTTTAAAGTATATTGGCATATGGAACTCGTTCAAGACTCATCCGGTTACCCGGTATCGCTTAATGCGTACGGTCAAGCCTGCGAGGCTAGTTTACGTAATTTAACCGAAACGGGTTTAACCATATCATTTTTATTTCAAAATCCAGAATGTTTTATGTTTACCCATATTATACAAGTTATTGTACTTGTCGGTTTTAAACTACATTCTTTCCGGTCATCGCTTAATCAAGCGCGTGTACCGTTTTTAATACTTCAAGCTAGCCGATCTAAGTCTACGACTTAAATAAGATCCGCTAGTATTCTAATTGGGTATTTATACCATCATTCCAGACTAGAGCCTCCTGGTAAATTGTACCTACGCTTACTTAAATTGGATACGGCTGTGCTTATTATATTTTCTTATTTAAAAGGATTGCTAAGCTCAGGTAAATACTCTTAACCTATTTTCCCTATACGAGCTTCGGATACGGTAAATTAGTACCACATGGTCGGGTATGGGATTCGAAGACCTATGTGTCGGAGAATTCAAATAACCCGTTTTAATTCGTATTGCTTGACTTAAACATTTGGGGTTAATAACCGTGTCCTGGATATCCTTGACTCATTTAATTGTAAGTGGCCAAGACCTAAGCATGGGGTGTAGGCATACACCTGACAGATGCGATACGTTCAAATAAATAATTTTGTAACTCAATAAGGGTTACCCAATAAGGGCGTTCCCAATAAGGGAATAAATTATAATTTTTATAACCTAATATGGGTATTCCCAATAAGGGAATAAGTGGTGTGTCGGTTAATCATGAACCGGCATCGATTCTGGTCCCGATATGTATTGTTAAGTTATGTAAATGATAACATGAGATATAGTTTATCCCAAGTATAAAAAGATTCTTCGTGCCTTGTGCACCTAAATCAATTTTGAAAAGGTTTTCAAAATGTGTCGGTTGATTGTATTTACCAGTGTAAACTGACGTATTTTAAAAATAATTAAGTGCAAGTACAAATACGTAAATAGACTGGAAGCTGCTCTGTAGCAACATAAGAGGATCTTGCAAGTCCTTAGATGTGCCCAAAGTCTGTTGAACATCTTTTGTATATATTTTTCGATCCGCCTGTGGATCTTCGTTACAAACCATTGTTATTTTGAACTTTGAATAGTTCGGTTTGTAATGATATTTAAATCTAAGACTTCCGCTATGCTATTATGTGGTGTTTGGTTATGATGATATCAACATACGTCATAATATTCCCCACCCGGGCCCACCGGGATACACGTGAAAATTGGGGTGTGACAGGTGAGTTTATAAGTGTTCTAAAATATGTTTAACACTTAAACAACTTGGTAATAATTATTAGAACATGTGTAAACATGTTTGGCTCGTCAATTTTTGTTTTAGGGTCGGTTCGCAACCGAAAGTCGTAAAGTTTGACTTCTGCGTTGACTTTCAATTATGAACCGAATTAGATTCGTATGCTTCTGATTTAAGGTCTGATTATGATCATAGAATGATTTAGTATAACCCTCTGAGGTTATATTACATGATCATAATAGTAATCCGAGTTTTATGCAAGTTTCCGCAAATATGCCATACTTTGACTATTTTGCCATTTTATTTAAAATGAAGTTTTAAACACCAATGAACTTGCAAATGATTTAGGTACTGATATGTTAACATGTTTAACATATTTTGATGTTACAAATCTAACCATAAACCAGTTTTCATATAATATCATATCATACGCTTTAAAGTGACCGAAAAGCCCTTTTTGCGCATAGAATGATTTTAAATATAATCTATCATACCAAACTCATTACCTACTGATATTATATCATGAATAAATTATTTTCACGAATGTTTATGGTTGAAACATCAGATTATACGCAAGTTCCTTTTATACGTCACTAAATGACCAAAACGCCCTTATTAGACATAGTTTGATTTAAAACCTTAACGGGCATACAAGTTGATATCCTATTTGATATTATAACTTGTTTAAAGTATATTGGCATATGGAACTTGTTCATGACTATCTGGTTACCCAGTTTCGCTTATATGCGTACGGTTAAGCTTATGTAACTAGTTTACGTAATTTAACCGAAACGGGTTTAACCTTATCATTTTTATCTCAAATTCCAGAATGTTAATAGTTTACCCATGTTATACAAGTCCTTGTACTTGTCGGGTTAAACTACATCCTATTTCGGTCATCGCAAATCAAGCGTATTGTACCATTTTTTATTTTTAAGCTAGCCGATCTATGTCTATGACTTAAATAAGATCCGTTAGCATTCTAATTGGTTATTTATACCATCATTCCAGACTAGAGCCTTCCGGTAAATTGTACCTACACTTACTTAATTGGATACGGCTGTGCTTATTAAATTTCTTATTTTAAAAGGATTGCTAAGCTCAGGTAAATACTCTTAACCTATTTTTCCCTATACGGGCTTGGGATACGGTAAATTATTACCGCATTGTCGGGTATGGGATTCGAAGACCTATGTTTCGGCGAATTCAAATAACTCTTTTTAATTCGTATTGCTTGACTTAAACATTTGCGGCTAGTACGACCATGTCCTTGATATCCTTGACTCCTTTAATTGTAAGTGGCCACGACCTAAGCACGGGGTGTAGGCATACACCTGACAGATGTGATACGGTTCAAATAAACAATTTTATAACTCAATAAGGTTACCCGATAAGGGCGTTCCCAATAAGGGAATAAATTATAATTTTTATAACCCAATATGGGTATTCCCAATAAGGGAATAAGTGGTGTGTCGGTTAATCATGAACTGGCATCAATTCCGATCCCGATATGTATTGTTGAGTTACGTAAATCAATAACATGAGATATAGTTTATCCCAAGTATAAAAAGATTCTTCGTGCCTTGTGCACCTAAATAAATTTTGAAAAGGTTTTCAAAATGTGTCGATTGATTGTATTTACCATGTAAACTGACGTATTTTCAAAATAATTAAGTACAGGTACAAATACGTAAATAGGCTGGAAGCTGCTCAGTAATAACATAAGAGGATATTGCAAGTCCTTAGATGTGCCCAAAGTCTGTTGAACATCATTTGTATATATTTTCGATCCGTCTGTGGATCTTCGTTACAAACCATTGTATTTTGACATTTGAATAGTTCGGTTTGTAATGATATTTAAATCTAAGACTTCCGCTGTGCTATTATGTGTTGTTTGGTTATGATGATATCAACATACGTCACAATATTCCCCACCCGGGCCCACCGGGATACACGTGGAAATCAGGATGTGATGGGTTGGTATCAGAGCCAACGTTTAAGCGAGTTAAACACTAGCTTTTGTGTTTAATCTCAAATGACACAGTAGCATATTCCTTATACCTTCTGATTCTAGACTTGACATAGGAATGCTCTCATCCCTGTTAAATAAATCTTGCTTCGATTTTATGTAATTCAGAAACAAGTCGCCAAGGAAAGAAGCCATTGATGAAAATTTCTCATCCGAAGCCACGGAATGCTATGCTTTGTACCGCGGCTAAGTTAAGCATGCGACCGGTTTGGAGGAAAGATTTTATATAAACTTATTCTTAAACCCAAACCTATTGAAACCTTAAACTAGACTTCAGAGTCCATACCGGAGGTCTCTGAGGCTCAAATTTTGAAGTCTGTATCTGTGGAGTCCATACCAGAGGTCCCTGAGTCTCCAACTTCAAATATAATACCAGTGGATACTTATGATCCATATTTCTTACATTCAAGTTTTGGAATTCCAAACTTGGATTATGCTATCAAACTCCAATCCGTGATCCATATTATTTTTAACCATTGAATCCTTAGATTCTACTTTTACAACAAATCCCGATTCGGAGTTATTACACTTTCTATTAAAAACCTTTGTGCCAAATGCCATACGTGGCAAGCCAACAAGAGGAACAACAAGGAATAAATTAAAGGAAATTCTGGAAAATCCTTCTTTCAATTGTATTTATTTTTCCTGAGTCCCTGCATGGATATTTGTTTATTATAGTCCTTATATGGACCTATCCTTCGATTTAAAGTCCCTGTGTGGACATTTGTTTCAAATAGTTCCGTCATGAACATATTATCTCATTATAAGTCCCTTGTGGACATGTTATTTCTTATAGTCCCTATATGGACTTATATATTCATTTTAGTCCCTGTGTGGACTTGTATTACTTTTAAGTCCCAGCATGGATAAATTAGTATAAAAAGTCCTGTTTACTGTAATTTCCTAATGATTAACGGAAAGAATTTTGAAGTTATTATCATTATAATATATGTATTTCATTACATCCTTGTTCAAGCAATCGTCTCGATTTTAATTCGAACTTTATCGATCTGCTATAAATTTCCAAAAGATCTTCTTGATGGTTTGCCCCAGCCAAGTGACAACTTCACATTAATTGGAAAATATAAAACGGTAGTTAAGAAGTAAAGCCTTCTACCATGATAGTTAAGGAAGATCATCCCTTCTATCCGAGGTGGTGAACTATGTTCAAGCCTCCAAGCCTTTATGCTCAATATGATCATGGCTAAATTGATAAACCATTTTAAGATAAATTTTTCTTTATTAACATTTATATAATATTAATACTCCTGACAGTGTGACTTGAGGAACCACACTAGAAATCTGGGTGAAGGACTATGTCCAAACCTTATAGCCTATGTGATCAAATTTGATCCCGGCTTATATCATCAATACGATGATCATAATTTAAACATCCATTAGTGATGTAATGCTTACGAGCCATGATCTAACATCCACTAGTGATGTTTTGCCTACGGGCTATATCGTCAATAAGACAATGACAGTTGTGACCATTATGGTTCCCTGTCCAAGGTGGTGGGCTATGCCCAAACCTCATAATCAATATGATCAATAAGATCGTAACTACTATCCTCAGTGTGATGATTATTATTTTAACATTCTTTCGAGATATCATCTAATTTGCCTACGGGCCATATAATATTGTCAATTATGACAAAGACAGTTGCGGTCTACGACCCCCTGTCCAAAGGTGATGAACTATGTTCAAGCCTTAAAGCCTCTTGATCGATAAGATCGAGGCTTATATATTTTAAAGTGTCCTTTGTGACAAGGTCTTCTGTGCCATATCCACATGTCCTTTGTGACAAGGCCTTCTGTGCCATATCCATATGTCCTTGTGACAAGGCCTTTCGTGCCAAACTTATATGTTCATTAGTGACAATACCGTTTGTGCCATAAGCATATGCCTTTCATGATGAGGCCATTTGTGCCATATTTTATGTCCTTTGTGATAAGCTTACGAGCTTCTTAAAATGTCATTACGACAAAGAAAGAAGTGACTCTATGATCCACTGTCCCATAAAATTCATGGACCTTGTCCAAATTATATTTTTCCTATAATAGTCGATTAAGACTTAGGTCAGTACATATTAATAATACCCTTAGTAGTGATAAACCCGAATAATTATGACAATGAGCACAAGGGCGAAGGATTTATATATCCAAGTTTATAAGCCTACATGGCTGGATAATACCATGGCTAACATATGAAGTATATATATATCGATAGTATCGAAGCATTAAAATGGCTCACTCTGGTGGTGCAAGTAGCCGCCACAATGATAGTGATTGCAATAATGCAAACATAGTCATCAATGAAGATGACTTCCAGGCTCACATAGATGCAGCCGTAGGAAAGGCTATGGAAAAAGCCTTTGAAAAGTTTAAAGAGTCGAGTGCTACTCGCTCTAAATCTGTATCTAAACCAATCTATAAGCCATCTCCCTCTGATAAGAAGGAAAGTTCTATACATTCCTCTAATGTGAGGAATGAAGCTAAAAAGCAAGAAATTCTGGATAAAACCAATTCCTTCAAGGATGGTTGCTCATATAAGTATTTCATCTCATGTAAGCCACGAGATTTTGATGGAGAAAAGGGCTATTGAGACCCTAAGATGGCTTGACGAAATAGAGACGGTAGTTGATATCAGTAGTTGTGCTGATAAGGATGTTGATAAGTTCGCATCCCAGTCCTTCAAGGGCAATGCCCTAATCTGGTGGAAGGTTATGATGCAATCAACGGGGAAGGTGCGCTTATATAATTTGGGATGGTCCAAGTTTGTGGATCTAGTTAAAGACACCTACTGCCCACCTCATGAGGTGGAAAAGATAGAAATGGATTTCCTAGCTCTGTCGATGAAAAACCTTGATTGTCGGAAGTTTGTTACCGACTACGACTCATATTCTAGACTTGTGCCATATCTAGTTACCCCGGAACCCAAACGCATTGCGCGTTTTATTAATTGGTTGGCTCTAGAGATAAGGAGCTTGGTTAAGGCTGTTCAGCCTAACACTAACAAATCAGCTGTTGAGCTATCTCTTTCCCTCACTCAAGATTATGTGAGGCGAATGTTAGTCGAGGCTGACAAGGATGGGAAAAGGAAATGGGAGGAGGAAAACTCCCAGAAATCTAAGAAAAAGGGCAAGCCGGATCCAATAAAAACAAGCAAGAATCTGATAAACAGCCTATGTGCGAGACCTGCAATAGAAGGCACTAGGGACAATGTCGAAATGACCAAAAGCCTAAGCAATGTGGAATTTGCAAAGAACTGGTCATCAGTCCCATGAATGTAGGGACATTAAGAATGCAGTTTGCTTTAGTTGTGGCGAGAAAGGCCACATCAATACCAATTGCCCTAAAACTGCCAAAGAAGGGGCAGCTAAGTCGGGAAAGGCTAATAAAGGAAATGCCTGAAATTACCTAAGGAATGTCGTAAGCAGCATATATCATAGTGTCATCAGGTACATTCCTTATTATTACTCAAGGATATGTTTGCTAAGAGTCCTGTTTTAATTCAGGCACTAATAAGTCTTTCATAAACCATAAGTCCAGTAAACTTTTATATATATTCATGAGAACTCCAGATATTAAGTATAAGATAGAACCTACCGATGAAATCATAGAAATCGCTTCTTCCTACTCTTGATGGATGTTCTTATCCATAAAAATCAGTCATGCTCTTCCTTCGGTTGAAGTACGACAAATTCTTATTATTATTATTATTATTTATCACTTATTTTATTTAATTATCTCATTGATTTCTATCGACTACAAATGCCAAACTAGTTTGATAAAGCGCCATATGATAATTGGCAGTATCTTAGTATGTCCCATAGATTGCTTTCATGCCTGATCAACATGAAGGTTTAATGCATGGAACCACTAAGATCTCCCAATAGTCATATTGTACTAAAATCAGCAAACGGTATCCAAGGAGATATTCCGTATCGTAATGCTTGAGTAGGTGTCTCTACTCAAGGCATCCAAGTATTCGAAAGGCGAAAATCTCATTTTCATGGCACAAGTGAGGTTAGATGAACCAAAAGCTGGGAATTACACTATCCTTGCCATTTCTAATTATCCGGAAGAGTTTCTAGAAGGAAAGGCTTGATAGCCTAGCTCGTCATTTAGGAGTTCTGATATTGTTTATTAAGAAAGACGGTTCGATGCGGTCATGCGTCGATTACCGCAAGCTTAACAAAGTAACGATCAGGAATCATTATCCGCTGCCCAGGATTGATGAATTGTTCGACCAACTACAAGGGTTGGCTATTTCTTTAAGATCGATTGAGTAGTTGTTGGAATGACCATTTCACCCTAGTTAAGTTTACCTGAAATATTCTATATAAGCATAAAGGCTACTCCTTTGGAGGCCTTGTATGGGAGAAAGTATCAAACACTGTTTGTGGAACGGAAGTTGGAGAGACCCAACTAACAGGACATGATATTGTCATAAAGGCAACGGATAGAATCAGACAAATCCGTGATCGCCTCAAAGTTTCCCATGATAGAAAGAAGAGTTACACCAACTAGAGGCGCAAATCTCTTAAGTTCCCAATATGGGATAAAGATTTTATTGAAGATATCAGTATGGAAAGGTATGGTATGCCTCAGTTAGGAGGGCAAGTTAAGTCCTAGATATGAGGGACCATTCAAGATAATCGAATATGTCGAATCTCTATCTTCAAGGTAGTTTACTTGAGAAACTTAGTGGAATTCACAAGGTGTTCCATGAATGCAGTTTAAAGGAAAGACTAGACAATGAGTTGCTAGCTATGTCACATAAAGTGTGCAAATTTATGAAAACCTGAGGTTTTGTTGGAGAACCAGTATCGATTGAAGATCGATAGGTTAAGAAACTCCTAAGGAAGCATGTGCCTATTGTAAAGGTCAAATGGGATGCTAGACGAGGTCCCGAGTATACATGGGAGGTCGAGTCCACTATGCGACTAAAGTACCCCTATCTTTTTGAATAAATCTCGAGGTCGAGATTTATTTTAAGGGGGTGAGGACGTAACACCCTGTGTTTTCACGTCCTACAAAATTCCGACGCGTGTCCCGCTGATCCTCGTATGCCGTGTGCTAGACGAGAGGGACTAAAATCGCCAACATGTTATTTTATAACCTCTGAGTGGTAAATATTAAAGTCGAGGGGTTAAACATGTCAACATGCTTAATCTATGCCTCTGAGTGTCCTTTTAACGAACCCGGAGCTTAACGATGTTCGGTTATACTCCCGAGAGTGCTAACCAGGGGCCATATTGAATAAAACATGCTTTTATGTTGAAATATGGGAGTTTGCAGAAGTTCAGGGGCCAAAATGGAAATTTTGTGAAATGACACCTCAGGCGCCACACGCCAGATACCTGGTAACCCCGCGCAACGCCCGGGAGATGTCAGTTCGCAGAAACAGCAGGCCAGCTGCTGACCTGCATGCTTGCCACCTCCAAACTCACTTCAGCTCCTGAATTTCAAAACCATGGCCTCAATTCTAGTTTAGACACCTCATTAACACTTGTAATAATCCTAGCACCCCTCTAAACACTTGGAATGATCTCCATGATCATCTTCCACTATAAATAGGTGTTGAATTCTTGAGTTCAAACTTGCACCTTTCTCATAAATCTCTCTATGAATCTCCTCTGGAGGTTCCTAAGCAATTGGGAGCTTCCCTTGAGTTTTCTCTAGTCAATAGGACCACTTGTAAGTGTTCCTTCCATGGCTAGTTCTTTTGTTTAGGCTTTTAAAGCCAAAAGTCAAGCGTTTTCGATAAACCGCTTTGACTTTCGGTCAAGACCATTATGGTCAAGCCAATGCTTGGTCCGAGCATGGTTATGTGATCATAATTAGGTAGGTGTTAATCCCTCAAAAGGGTACCTCCTAATTACCACGTTTGCTTGGTCAATTGACGAGTCAACATATTAATGTTTTAAAAAGTCAACGGCTCAGTTTTTGAAATAATTACGATCTGACTTTAGAAGTGTTCTAAAATATGTTTTAACACTTAAACAACTTGGTAATAATTATTAAAACATGTGTAAACATGTTCGGCTCGTCAATTTTAGTTTGAGGGTCGGTTCGCAACCGAAAGTCGCGAAGTTTGACTTCTGCATTGACTTTCGATTATGAACCGAATTAGATTAGTATGCTTCTGATTTAAGGTCCCATTATGATCATAGCATGTTGTAGTATAACCCTCTGAGGTTATATTACATGATCATAATAGTAATCCGAGTTTTATGCAAGTTTCCGCAAATATGCCATACTTTGACTATTTTGCCATTTTATTTAAAATGAAGTTTTAAACACCAATGAACTTGAAATTGATTTAGGTACTGATATGTTAACATGTTTAACATATTTTGATGTTACAAATCTGACCTAAACCGAGTTTTCATATAATATCGTATCATACGCTTTAAAGTGACTGAAAAAGCCCTTTTTGCGCATAGAATGATTTTAAATATAGTCTATCATACCAAACTCATTACCTACTGATATTATATCATGAATAAAGTATTTTCACAGAATGTTTATGGTTGAAACATCAGATTATACGCAAGTTCCTTTTATACGTCGCTAAATGACCAAAACACCCTTATAAGACATTGTTTGATTTTAAAACCTTAACGGGCACACAAGTTGATATCCTACTGATATTATAACTTGTTTAAAGTATATTAGCATATGGAACTTGTTCATGACTCATCCGGTTACCCGGTTTCGCTTATATGCGTACGGTTAAGCTTATGTAAATAGTTTACGTAATTTAACCGAAATGGGTTTAAGCTTATCATTTTTATCTCAAATTCCAGAATGTTAATAGTTTACCCATATTATACAAGTCCTCGTACTTGTCGGGTTAAACTACATCCTATTCCGGTCATCGCTTAAACAAGCGTATTGTACCATTTTTGATATTTTAAGCTAGCCGATCTAAGTCTATGACTTAAATAAGATCCGTTAGGATTCTAATTGGTTATTTATACCAACATTCCAGACTAGAGCCTTCTGGTAAATTGTACCTACGCTTACTTAATTGGATACGACTGTGCTTATTATATTTCTTATTTTAAAAGGATTGCTAAGCTCAGGTAAATACTCTTAACCTATTTTTCCCTATACGGGCATGGGATACGGTAAATTATTACCGCATGGTCGGGTATGGGATTCGAAGACCTGTGTGTCGGCGAATTCAAATAACCCGTTTTAATTCATATTGCTTAACTTAAACATTTGGGGTTAAAACGACCGTGTTCTGGATATCCATGACTCATTTAATTGTAAGTGGCCACGACCTAAGCATGGGGTGTAGGCATACACCTGACATATGCGATACGGTTCAAATAAATAATTTTATTACTCAATAAGGGTTACCCAATAAGGGCGTTCCCAATAAGGGAATAAATTATTATTTTTATAACCCAATATGGGTATTCCCAATACAGGAATAAGTGGTGTGTCGGATAATCATGAACCGGCATCGATTCCGGTCCCGATATGTCTTGTTGAGTTACGTAAATCGATAACATGAGATATAGTTTATCCCAAGTATAAAAAGATTCTTCGTGCCTTGTGCACCTAAATCAATTTTGAAAAGGTTTTCAAAATGTGTCGGTTGATTGTATTTACCAGTGTTAACTGACGTATTTTCAAAATAACTAAGTACATGTACAAATACGTAATTAGGCTGGAAGCTGCTCAGTAGCAACATAAGAGGATCTTGCAAGTCCTTAGATGTGTCCAAAGTCTGTTGAACATCTTTTGTATATATTTTCGATCCGCCTGTGGATCTTCGTTACAAACCTTTGTTATTTTGAACTTTGAATAGTTCGGTTTATAATGATATTTAAATCTAAGACTTCCGTTGTGCTATTATGTGTTGTTTGGTTATGATGATATCAACATACGTCATAATATTCCCCACCTGGACCCACCGGGATACACATGGAAATCGGGGTGTGACAGAGGGGAACCGCAATCTTTTAGAAGTTTGCGATAAAGCGACGTAATAACCCGCGAGACCAAGAAATGAACGAACTTCGTTAGGAGTAGTAGGTGTATCCCATTCCTTAATCGCACTGATTTTGGTGGGATCTACATGAATACCTTGTTCGTTGACAATATTTCCCAAGAATTGAACTTCCTTAAGCCAAAATTCACACTTGGAGAACTTGGCATGGAGTTGTTCTTTCTTTAGGAGTTCCATCGTTAAACGGAGATGTTGCTCATGATCGGCTCGAGTCTCTGAGTAAATCAAAATGTCATCAATGAAAACAATGATGAACTTGTCCAAATAAGGCTTGCAAACCCTATTCATTAAGTCCATGAAAATAGCAAGAGCATTTGTCAGACCAAAAGGCATAACAGTGAACTCATAATGACCGTATCGTGTGCGGAAAGCAGTTTTGGGAATATCTTCTTCGAAAACACGAAGCTGATGATACTTTGTAGATCAATCTTTGAGAAGCAAGTAGCACCTTGAAGCTGGTCAAAGAGATCATCAATACGAGGTAGGGGATATCGATTTTTGATTGTGAGTTTGTTGAGCTCACGGTAATCGATACACATACGGAAGGACCCATCCTTCTTTTTCACAAATAGGACTAGAGCACCCCAAGGTGAAAAGCTTGGACGAATGAATCCTTTGTCAGACAACTCCTGAAGCTGTTTAGATAACTCTTGCATCTCAGACGGTGCAAGACGGTATGGGGATTTGGTTATAGGGTTGGCACCAGGTACAAGATCTATACGAAACTCGACTTGTCATGCGGGGGTAAACCAGGTAGCTCGTCAGGAAACACCTCAGGATAATCCCGAACAACGGGAATATATTGAACAGTTTTGCCTTTGCCTTTTTCCTCTACGATATGTGCCAAGAAAGCAACATAGTTCTTTCGTAGTTATTTATGGGCTTGGGTGCAAGACCTGAGTTTAAGGCTACTAACAGGCTTTTCTCCTCGAACCTCTAGGATTTCACCAGACGGGAGAGGTATACGAATAATCTTGTCAAAACAAATCACCTCCACATGGTGTTTAGATAGCCAGTCCATCCCTACTATGATATCAAAGCTCCCGAGTTGTATTGGCGTGAGGTCAATGGAAAAAAGGTGGTTCTTAAGGTTCAATTGGCAATCACGGATGACAGAATCAAGTTTAAGGGGTTCGCCACTATCTATTTCGACTGTCAAGGGCTTTCCTAGTTTTGTTCAAGGCATGGAAAGCAAACGTTCAAAAGCTAGGGATACAAAACTCTTATCGGCACCCGAATTAAAAAGAATTGAAGCAGGATGGTTGTTAACAAAGAACGTACTGTTGAATACCTCATTGTCAGCCCGAGCCTCATTAGCATTGATGTTAAACGCTCGTCCATGAGCCGGGTTTGCATTTGCAAACTTCGGGCAGTTATTTCTGTAGTGGGTGCGATCCCCACAATTGTAGCAAGACCCAGGTGGATAGTGAGGTCGTGCAGGCTGTTGAGCAGGGTTTTGGGCTACTGGATTCTGGGTAGGAACGAAACGACAAGTTTTAGCAAGATGATCAGATTTCCCATAGTTAGTGCAAATGCGGCACTGTAAATGTGGTTGATGGTGACTGTTACACTTGTTGCACAAAGGTGCATTAACAACATACTGTTTCTTGGCCGGTGGTTGAGCAGGCTGATTAGGAGCAGCTTGGTTAGGTTGTGTAGTGAGAGCGAAGTTCTTAGAAGCCTTGCGCTTCCTCAACTTCTTGGCGGTTTCAGCTTTGTTACCCTTTTGCTTCTCAGACTTAACAGGCGGTTTCTTGTCACCCTTTCGATGAAGCTTACCCTTTTTGACTTGTGATTTAGTAAGGGTTGCAGCTAGCTCAATGGCTTCATGGATAGATGTAGGCTTACTGCCAGTGACTATGTCCTGGACAGGATCTGGCAGACCATCTATGTACTTTTCAATCGCCTTATCCAAAGGCGTCACCATCTCAGGACACAACAAGCTCAACTCCTCATACCGATTGGTATACGCACGGTGCTCACCACTATCCTACTTTAGGTCGTGGAACTCATTCTCAAGCGCCCTCTTTTCATGGGGGGCATAACTCTTTCATATTAGAGCTCTAAGTTCTTCCCAAGTCTGACCCATAGCAGCATCTGCACCCCTATCTCTCACCACTCCGTTCCACCACATGAGCGCCCTCATTAGGAACACGCTCGAAGCAAACTCGACCATATGATTATCAGGACACTGAACATGGCGAAAAATATTCTCAAGACTATCAAACCACTGTAGGAGCCCAGTTGCTCCTTCAGAACCACTAAACTTGAGTGGTTTAGCCGAGTTAAACTGTTTGAAGTTGCAAAAAGCATTATTATTGTTGTTGGCTTGGTTGATTTGAGTAATGAGATTTGGTAGCATAGCAGCCATCTGTTGTGCTATGATAGTTGCCAGTTCGGTGTTAGGTGGTGGTACGTTTCATCGAGGAGGCATTCTAAAAGAGGAAAACATGAGAGGAAACGAGTGAGATGAATGTTCAGGAAATGAGATGTCAAAAAATAAATGAAAGGATGGTGGTCATTCGTTCTTTCACTTGCAACAAACAAACGACACACACAGTGACTAATTAAAGTAAATGGGTTTTTATAATGTATCGCAAAGACATGCTTTAGCCTATAGGTGGACACTCACCCCAAGAGTTCCCAGGTAAGAGTGACTGGTCTGATTAAGTGGCTTTGTACGAACACTCTAGCCTTAGACAGAAAACTCAGGGTACAGGCATCCACCCTTTCAGATTGCATGTGTTCACGTTATCTAAACCCAAACTTTGACGAGATTTTGAAAACTTTGAAAGCTAAAAGAGATCGATGATTTATTTTGACTTTATGCCTTTTTGGTACTCACCTAAGGATAGGTGATGGTAGTGTTTTAAATTCTGAACACAAGATAACTTGTGTTAGGGTCCTAGAAAAGTTATAGTCTGGGTCAAAGCATTACTAATAACCTAATTCCCTATAACCATTGGCTCTGATACCAATCTTTCTGTCACACCCCGATCGCGTAAAACAACAAACCATGACGGAAACTTCGGGGAGTGTCGTAACAGAAGTATTGTTTCAACAACCATGGTAATTAAAGTTTTGTATTATTGGATGAAATTTGATTACAATGTCTTGGAATAAAAGAAAATAAATGAAAATCTAATTGTCTTGTAGATTTTAAGTCACTAAAGCCCAACTCCGCCAAAGTGTAGCATGAATCAACCTCAAACATTAGCTCCTGAAACACATGTGAAAATAGGTACGTCAGCATAAAAATGCCTGTGAGATACATAGGTTTTGTTGATGAGGATTCATGACTTGAAGTTAAAATAATAGTTTAACGAAAAGTAGTCATGAACTTTATAAAATGTTTTCTTTTATAAAATCATATGAAAATCAATATGAAAATCAAATGATATAAAAGAATGATGTATGGTTAAATAATTAACCGGATGAAAATGAAATGTATAAAATATGCCATTTGTAAAACAATGTCTTGTGAAAAATATATGTTATTTGTACCAAATGTGTCATGTCTTTGTCTTTGTCGAAGTGGTTTAAATAACGCTACGATATGTAATATCATGAAAGCACTTATATATAGGAAGTACCAGCGGCGTATCCGCCAAGCTTTTATCATATTACACACATCTCGTTATTTCAATCACTTATCAATTAACCACCAGAAATGTCTTGTCTAACAAATGTGAAATGTCATATCTAAACAATGTAATGTGTCACAATGTTAGGTAATAAACCATGTCTTGTATAACAAATGTCTTGTACAAAACAATGTCTTGAATAAACCAAAGTTTAAATCAAGAGTCAGTTTTGCAAAACCAATGCTTTATTTGATATGAACATCTATGTAGTTTGTTTATCGCATACATTCAAGCCTTGAGACTGTCGGATAAACCTTATCAAGTCAAAGGTTTATCAAAAATGTATTCGGATTCTGTCATTCCCTACTTCCAAACAAACCTAGGAAGCGGGGAACGGGATTTGTCAAGTCCTATGGATAATGTTTCTGCCGAAAAGGGGACTGGCGGGGCGCGACCAGAAAGGGGATGGGCGATCGCAGCCGGAGAGTAGCTGGGATAAGTTTCATTTTTGACAATTTAGGCCCCTGAAGTTTATATTTGATGGTTTGGGAGCGTTTTAAGCATAAAAGGCATAGTATAAGGTTTATTTACGTAATGTAAGCATAGTAATAAGTACTAACAAGTATGATTAAGTATATGAATCGTGATGCTGCATGTATGTCACGTATTTGCAGGTTTGTCACGTTCCCAAGTATCAAGCATGAACGTTTGAATGTGTATATGTATAAAATGATTACGAATAAGTATAACACGAATGAGAATAACAATACGAGTTTTCATTACGATTCAAGTCTCGGTTCACAATGATTACAAAGATTACAACGAAAAGACGGTTACAAGATACAAAGGTTTCCAAAAAAAGAAATACAACAAGAGCTTTCTAAACATGGAAAGTATCAAAACGATGTGCGTTACAGTCTCCCCTCCTTTAGGAAATTTCGTCCCGAAATTTAGGAAGATGCAACGAAGAGATGCGGATACTTAGTCTTCATATCACTCTCGAGTTCCCAAGTAAATTCTGCGCAACGCTTACCTTCCCATCGAACCTTGACGATAGGAATTCGACTACATTTTAATTGCTTGATTCCTCGGTCCACGATTTCAACTGGTTTCTCCACAAAATGCAAGGTCTCATTGTTTTGACGATCTTCGAGTGGAACTTGAAGTCCTTCTTCAGTTAGACACTTCTTTAAGTTTGAAACATGAAAGACAAGATGAACGTTGTTGAGCGCTTGAGGCAGATCCAGACGATACGCTACCTTGCCAATCCTCTCGAGAATCTTGAAAGGACCTACATAGCGAGGAGCGAGCTTGACTTTCTTACCAAATCAAACAACACCATTCCAAGGGGATACCTTGAGAAGTACATTATCACCCATGTTGAATTCCAATGGTTTGCGTCTTCTATCGGCATAACTCTTTTGTCGGCTTCGAGCTTTGAGGAGGTTATCACGGATTTGTAAGATCTTGTCCGTTGTCTCTTCGGGACCGGTGATTTGAGAGTCTCCTATCTCGTGCCAACAAATAGGCGAACGACACTTAGGACCATACAATGCTTCAAACGGAGCCATTTGAATACTTGTGTGATAACTATTATTGTACGAAAATTCTACCAATGGTAAGTGCGAATCCCAATTGCCGCCAAAATCGATTACGCATGACCGAAGCTTATCCTCCAAAGTTTGGATAGTACGCTCGGTTTGACAGTCAGATTGAGGATGGAAGGCGATGCTAAGGTTAAGACGAGTGCCAAGGGCGGATTTAAATGTTTGCCAAAGGCGAGAGGTGAAACGAGCATCGCGATCAGAAATGATGTCAATGGGAGTACCATGACGACAAATGATTGCATCCGTGTAGATACGAGCCAATTTCTCGACCTTGTAATCTTCACGAATGGCGAGGAAATGAGCGGATTTGGTCAATAGGTCAATGATAACCCATATACTATCATGACCAGACGAAGTACAAGGAAGCTTGGTAATGAAATCCATAGCAACACTCTCCCATTTCCAAACGGGAATTTCTGGTTGTTCGAGTAAGCCAGAGGGGCGTTGGTGTTCAGCTTTCACCTGGGAACAGGTAAGACACTTCGAGACGTAGAGAGCGATATCTTTCTTCATCCCAGGCCACCAATAAGATGCACGAAGGTCATGGTACATTTTGTCGGCGCCAGGATGGATGGAGTATCGGGATTCGTGGGCTTCATCCATCAAGGTGTTTTGAAGGTTAAGACGGTTGGGAATCCAAATGCGACCATGGTAGTAAAGGATACCATCGGGTTTAGCTGCGAGTGGGTTTTCGACTCCACAATTTAACTCGTTATCGAGGTTACTCTCGTTAATGACAGCAAATTGTGCCTGGTGAATTAGCTCATGAAGTCTCCCCACGATTTGGTGACAACGAATACTCTTGACATGAGTCTTACGACTAAGTGCCTCGGCCACAACATTCGCCTTGCCAGGATGATAGCGAATGTCACAGTCGTAGTCGTTCAACAATTCTGCCCAACGACGTTGACGCATGTTGAGTTCCTTTTGATCAAAGATATGTTGAAGGCTCTTATGGTTGGTGAAGACCGTACACTTTGTACCATAAAGGTAGTGTCGCCAAATCTTTAATGCAAAAACAACTGCACCAAGTTCAAGGTCGTGCGTAGTATAGTTTTTCTCATGTATTTTGAGTTGTCTCGACGCGTAAGCAATGACCTTGTCCCATTGCTTAAGAACGCAACCAAGACCTTGGTTTGAGGCATCGCAATACACAACGAAATCATCGTTTCCATCGGAAGTGCAAGGATAGGAGCATTACATAGCATGTCCTTGAGGGTTTGAAAAGACTCCTCTTGTTCGGGACCCCAAACAAAAGGTTTATCTTTTTGAGTCAACGACGTTAAAGGCATGGCAATCTTGGAGAAGTTTGAGATGAAACGACGATAATAACCAGCTAAGCCAAGGAACGAACGAATTTCAGAAGGCGATTTAGGTGCCAAATCCAATTCTTCACAGCTTCTATCTTTGCGGGGTCAACGTGAATACCGAGTTCATTGACGGTGTGACCAAGATATTGAACCTCTTTTAGCCAAAATTCACACTTGGAGAATTTGGCATAAAGACGTTCGGTACGCAAAAGCTGAAGGATAAGTTGCAAATGTCGCCCATGTTCTTCTTTCGTCTTGGAATGGATGAGAATATCGTCGATGAATACGATTACGAAACGATCGAGGAAGGGTTTACACACGTGGTTCATGAGATCCATAAACACTGCAGGCGCGTTAGTCAAACAAAAAGGCATGACCACGAACTCATAGTGTCCATAATGTGTGCGAAAGGCAGTCTTAGGTGCATCTCCCTCAAAAACTCGAAGTTGATGGTAGCCAGAACGGAGGTCGATTTTCGAGAAACAAGTCGCACCTTGAAGTTGATCAAAGAGATCGTCAATACGAGGAAGTAGGTATCGATTCTTGACTGTAAGTTTATTGAGTTCACGATAGTCAATGCACATCCGAAAAGACCCATCTTTCTTCTTGACAAACAAAACGGGAGCGCCCCAAGGGGAAGTACTAGGGCGTATAAAGCCTTTATCAAGAAGCTCTTGAAGTTGACTAGATAGCTCTTGCATCTCCGAGGGTGCTAAACAATACGGAGCTTTCGCAACAGGAGTTGCGCCAGGTATGAGGTCAATACGAAAGTCAACAGAACGAGGAGGCGGAGGACCAGGAAGATCCTCTGGAAAGACATCAGGGAAATCGCAAACAATAGGAACGTCGCTCACGCTCGGGCCTTTGTCTTTCTTTTCCACAACATGGGCCAGAAAGGCAAAGTACTCCTTGCGCAAATATTTGTTTGCTTGAATACACGACATAAGCTTGAGACCTTTAGAAGGTTTTTCTCCGTAGACGTGTAAGGAATCATTGTTAGGAAGGGGAAGGCGAATGAACTTTTCCGAACAAACAACTTCGGCATGAACTCGCTTAAGCCAATCCATGCCTACTATGACAACGAAACTACCCATTTGCATAGTTATGAGGTCGATTGAAAATTTATGATCGTTTAGAATCAAGGAGCAATTAGAAAGGATAAAATCAACAGAGACAGTTTTACCATTTGCGACTTCGACAACGAAAGGATTAGGCAATTTGGAACGTACGCACTTAAGTAAAGGTTCAAAATTCAGTCGAAACAAAACTTTTATTGGTGCCAATATCAAATAGACATGAAGCATAAACATGGTTAATAAGGAACGTACCAGTGATAACGTCGTTTGAACTTTGAGCCTGAGCGTTGGTGAGGGCAAATGCTCTTCCGCATGCCGGTTGAGGCTGTTGCTGCTGCTGAGGCTGCTGGTTGACGTTGCGCTGAGGGCAAACGTTGGAAAGATGGCTCGGGTCACCGCACTTGAAACATGCTCGCACAGGAGCATTTTGAGGTTGGGTTTGAGGTTGAGCAGGGTTAGGCATTAGGGCTTGAGGTTGGGTGTTTTGGAGTTGAGGGAAATTGCGGCAACGGTTAGCAAAGTGTCCAAACCTTTGACATTAGGCACACTTGCTGCATGGGGTACCAGTGGGATGATGGTGTAAACAGGTCGGGCACTGGGGGTGAGACCCAATGTAGCCCTGCCTTGGTTGATCAGGGTTAGCAGGAGTGATGGCTGCAACAGTTTGGATGGGTTGGTGGTTTGGCGGAGTAACAACCGCGCAATTTTGACTAGAAGCCTTCCGCTTCTTGTTTTTGGGGTTGTTGTTTCTAGGGTTTTTAGATGAGGGTTCAACAGTGGCAGGTTCGGCGGTGGCATGGTTCACGCTTTTCAGCGAGGCTTTCGCAGCATTCCTGCGCTCGACCTGGTTGCTGTTAAGGCGAGCAGCCAAGCGGTAGGTTTCCTCGATAGTTGCTGGGAAGGCAGCTTCCATGAGGTTCCTTCCATTTTGCTTGAGGATTACCTGAACTCGTCTGCTCTAGCTTCCTAAGCTCATGAGGAGGGCACTATTCGTCTCTTATCATTTTCTTCAACTCGGACCATGGCAGGGCGTGGGCTGCATCCTCCCCTCTTGTGCTGCGTTCGGAGGTCCACCAATCGAGAGCTCTCGATCGGAACACCCCTGTGGCGTTTTGGGTACGCAGATCGTCGGGACAGCCACTGTGACGGAACGCGAGTTCCATGGCTTCGAACCAAGTCAGCAACGTTGTGGCGCCATCCTTACCTGTAAACACTAAGGGTTTACAAGCAATGAAGTGCTTGAAGAGGAATTGCGTCTTAGGTTTTTCCACCTTAGAGTCGACCGAACGATGAAGCGATTCAGTGTTCGATTGGATCTTACTAACGATATCCGACATGATTCGGGCCATATGGTCGGCCATTTGTTCAGCAACGAGGTTCGCGAGTTCTTTCTTGGAGTTGGAACGAGAGTTCTTCTTGCTCTTCTTGTGTTCATCGGATGAGCTTGGAGATGCCATCTAGGGTTAAAATAGAAGAGAATAGGATGAGACTTGATCATAATGTAAAAATAAGTTTTACATGTATAAGCATGGATAATTCACGTATGTTGCATGTATTTGACGAGTATTCAACATGTATTCATTAAGCATAATCACGTATAAGTGCGTATAAGGAGCTTAAATTTAGTTTGTTCACGAGGACTATTATTGTTGTTGATTGTGATAAACGTGCGAATTGTGTAACTGTTTTAAATGAATAAGGTAACAAGTATAAAATCACATAAAAATTGAGATGATGTAAAGATTGGCTCAATAAAACATAGGATTGTTTCGGGTAGAGAAACGTCGACTTTTCCAAAGTGATTCGTAAGATCTTTCGAGTTAAGGAACATGCTTTGGCCTAATAGGTCAAATACTCTCGTCGAGAAGCGATTAACGGTATTTTACCCTTCCAGTTACTACATGTCCCTAGTCGATCGAAAATTCGAGACTTTTGTGAGATTGAAAATCGAGGAACGAGACTAGTTGACAAGGTGCGGGTTTCACCCCTATCTTGACAACATCGTACCCTAAGTGTCGTTTGCTTCTTACTAAACGAGGAGCATATTCCGACTCGTTTGTAAGATCCACTAGAGCATGAAATGGAAGTCTTCCATCAAGGTGTGGATGTCACTCCTAACTTGATGGCGTAAACTTCGTGAAAAATCGAATACGCGGAATGAGGGATTTCACCAAAAAGTCATTGGACCTATCTTGGTGCAAATTGCTTTGTTTGCATCACGAGTGTCTTCAAGTCTTCAAGTGTATTTGTGTATATGTCTTAGGAAAGACATTATGTAAGTTTTAAAACCAAAAGATAAGGAAGAAGCAATGAGGAAGAATAAAGTTTTAAGCATGATAATAGAATGGTCAAAACGGACACTTAAACTATAGACTAGGTCGAACATGGCAATTCTACCTAATTCCCTACAGTTATGGCTCTGATACCAATCTGTCACACCCCAACCGATGGCGGAAACATCAAGGCGAGAAGAAATAGATTGCTCATTGCTCATAATACTAATTGCGAAAATAATTAATTAAATCCGAATTTCATTTCATGGCATAAAGTCATTACAGTACAAGGGAAAATTCAAATACAACATTAACTAAGACAAAATTTGATACATCAATAATAAACCTAAATGTGTATCTAGCGTCATCGCTACTTCGTTTTCATGGCATCAACCTTCTCAACCTGTAACATGTTTAAAATGCGAGTTCAATGCAAAAGCAAAGGCGAGTATACAAGTTTGAGCATAGCATACGTATAAGCATAGGTTTAAACAAATCCACACGGCAACTAATTTTACATACGAGCATATACAAGGCATGCGATATTTCTAGTCAACCCTCTGTTTACGCAACTAGTATAAATAATTCAACATGACCACTCGTTCACAGGCGGTGCGTTACTCCTATAGCTCTATACATGTCAAATGGAGGCTCAAAAGTAAGCTAATGACTATGGTATCACATACGTTCGGTCCTAGTATAAGCATAACATATGTATCAAAGCGTTCATGTTTTATAGATTGTCGTGCAAGTAATAAAGCATAAGTTTTGTGTTGTTTTTTATATGTAAACATGTTACACCCCAAAAGTGGTAAACGTAGAAGGGGGTTCGAGTATACTCACGGTTTTGCAAGCGTTCTGATTAGCAAAGTCCGTGAAGAGTTGTTTGTGTTGCGGAATGAACACCGAGTTATCCTACAAGAGGAAAACGTAGGTGTGAGCGTTGGGATGATAATGAGAGATTCGGGATTTGAAATAATGCATTCAAAGTAACGTATACGAAAATACACACTAAGGTATAGCACTTGTCCTTGACACTTATAATAACCCATAAGGATTAGGTGTGGTTTCATAGGTTCAAGACCTATAAGAATCATTGACAAGGAACTACACACATAGTGACAAACTTATTAACTTGATAGATGCTTACTTAGTCATTATCAAGAGTTCGGTTCCAAGGATTATATTATAGTATTATAGTCCATAGGTGTATTATATATATATATAATATATATTATATATATTATAATATATATATATATATATCTAGTTATATAATCATGTAGGAGGTGGGAGGATGAACCATCCACTTAGGTACCTCTTAGTGTCATGTAATTAAACTAGGAGGTGGGAGGATTAACCATCCACTTTGGGACCTCGTATGATGTTCACCACTACACAAGTTACCATAGTAACAAGGAGGGTCTTAGAACAAGAACAATAAGAATGTAATAAATGTATAACTAACCTAGGAAAAACATCAAGTAGTGTGTGGATTTCTATGAAGGATAGCCCAAGCTAGTCCAAATATCACACATTCAACAAGATTAACCTGGACACTACTTGTGGGTGCAAACCCTAGTTAAAACAGAAAGTTTGTGAGGTTTTAACCTCTAGTTTGACATGTCTCAACCTTGTTTTTAAGCCTAACCAACCACTAGTAGTGTTGTAATCATTCGGACATAGGTTTGAGATGAGTAAGTCTCAAGTTAAACAAGTTTTGCCAAAGTTTGAATCAAAACATAAAGTTCCTTGCACTTCAACCTCAAATATGAAGGAGTTCCATCTAGGTTTTCCATGGAAAAACCTAAGGAAACAATCCTAGAGGTGTCCCAAGTGCTAAGAGTGAAAGAACAATGAAAAAGATGAAGTGGAAGTGAGCTAGAACTCACTTTGGAAACCTTGAAGGTTCTGCCCGAATTCTGAGATTAGAAACTGATTTGAAGTGATTAGAGAGTGAGTTTAGAGTGTTTGTAAAGTGGAGGAAGTGTGGAGGTAGTGTGGGTTTTATAGTTGAGGATTAGGGTTAGTTAGGTGGGCATTTAGTGCAAGAAGCATAATCCTTGTACTTCAAAATTGACCAACCATGAGCTGGATAATGTTTCTGCCGAAAAAGGGGACTGGCGGGGCGACGACTAGAAACAGGATGGGCGGTCGCGGCCGGCGAGTAGCTGGGATAAGTTTCATTTTTGTCAATTTAGGCCCCTGAAGTTTATATTTGATGGTTTGGGGGCGTTTTAAGCATAAAAGGCATAGTATAAGGTTTATTTACGTAATGTAAGCATAATAATAAGTACTATCAAGTATGATAATTATATGAATCGTGTATAAGTATCGTATGCTGCATGTATGTCACGTATTTGCAAGTTTGTCATGTTCCCAAGTATCAAGCATGAACGTTTGAATGTGTATATGTATAAAATGATTACGAATAAGTATAACACGAATGAGAATAACAATATGAGTTTTCATTACGATTCAAGTCTCGGTTCACAATGATTACAAAGATTACAACGAAAAGACGATACAAGATACAAGGTTTCCAAAAATAGAAATACAACACGAGCTTTCTAAACATGGAAAGTATGAAAACGCTGGGCGTTACATCCAAAGTGCTTTTGACCAGTAATGACCCGTTAAGGTAGTTTACACTACTTTAACGTGTCATTTGCGTAAACGCGTGATCGGTTGGTTAAACATGTCCTATGATAAGTCTTAAATGCCCAAACATGTTTAATAATGTTGTAATATCAGTTTATATGTCAAAACTTTAGCCACTATGCTTAAAATGAATTTATGCGCAAAAAGGGCATTTTGGTCATTTATAAAGGGCATAATAACGACCTATCATAATACTAACCAAACGACGTGACCATAAGGTATAACCTTAGAGGGTTATTCCCTATATAACTATGGTCACAATATGAGTTTGGTGGGATCCTAAGATCAACCAAACGGTTCGGATTCGAAAGTCAAAGCGGTGGTCAAGACCGCTCGACTTACGACCCTAAACAGGCACTAAACTAAAAGTGACGAGTTAGACATGTTTAACATGTCTAACTAAGTTTATAAAACGGATTTGGTATCAAAACAAAGGGTTTTGATACCTGAAAATATTTATGTCGTATAATGCACATCTTGCGCATTATTGACCGAAACTTTGACTTTTCATTTCGACTAGGAAAACATGGTAATCAGTATGCATGGTCCTATGGATCATAACCATCGTGATTACAATCACGTTGCAAAGTTCAATTGAATTTGTTTTGACCAATTAATGGTAAAAGCCGAAAGTCAAACAATGTTTGACTTTTAGCTTGAAATAGCTAAAAGCAATGAAAAAAACTAAGGATGAAATCTTACTTGTGTTTAGGAACACCCAAATCTCAAAAAACTCAGTAGGAGGCTTCCTTTTGATCAGGAAACAAACTCCAAGAATATGGGAGGTGAAAGAGAGAAATGAGCAAGTTGTGAGGTGAGTTTGAGGGCCTATTTATACTTGTGGATGATGCACAAGATCATCCCAAGTGTTAGGCACTGATTTAGGATCATTCCAAGTGTCTATGGATGTGTCAAGACCTGGAGAAGTGTGGCAATTTCGAGGGATTAGTGTCCATGGAAGTAAACAAGAAACTGCCATGTTTCTCCTGAGATGGGGGGTCCTTACGGACCGTAAAGGTATGGGCTTACGGTCGGTAAGCACCTTAGCTGACAGCTCGTTTCGTCGTGATTTGGCACTTCTAACACCCGTTAACCACATTTTTAAGCTCTGTATGGACGAATAAACATAGGAAACTTGAAATATGATCAAAAATGTCCCGGGTGTCGGTTCGTTCGGTCGTACGGTTGCGGTTTTTTGTTAATTACGACGAAAATCGTAACGAACGCGCAAATGACCGTAAATGCGTAACGAATGATATTTTTGCATTCCAATCATTAAAATACTAGATTTTAATGATTACAAAAATTTTTGGATGTGTGTACATGTTCCGGATAACGAAATACGCGAATTGGCATAGTTTCGTAGAATTTGCAAAATAGCCCCTGAAGTTGAATAAGCATGTTTTTGCCATACCGAACCCTCCAAAACTTATTTCTAAGTTATGTTAAGGATATTTAGGGTATGTTTAGCTTATGTCCTTGTCCCAGAGTGTATGTCGCGTTAAAGTGGTTACGTTTGCGTAACGGTTTGCGATCACACTTCTAGAAAAGGTTTGGAAGATCGAAATTGAACAAGGATTGAAAATATCAAATACCATATGTAAATACACAAATCTTGGAATAAAACACAATATTATAAAATTACAAAATCGTTCGGAATAGTACGATGATGTAAATGCACAGATATCACAATATCCCTTGCTCATATGGTCATAAACCACATTTTAGTCACTCGTTCATCAAATCCATAGTATACACAATTAATCAATTTTTGACGAAAACTTCTTGTTTGGACAGATTCTGTGTTGTTACTTTAACCAAACATAACTTGCTCAAAACTTAAACAAACAAAGTAAATGCTTACATTTTGATTAAGAACATGGAAATACATTTTCAATAATGTATGATACATCGACAAACACCTCTGTTTGGACCCTCAAATGTTTAAAAACAAACTGAACGTCAAAACTGAACATATTGTAAAGATTAATAGTTTTGACCACTTTCGGGTTCCAAAGAGAAAAACCCTCTAAATGAAAGTTGTAGACCACATTTTGAACAAGTAAAATAGAAATTTTAATAATTTTTTGATAACGTTTACTATTTTTAAAGTATTTTATAAAGACAACACAGAAAGCTGTCAAAACTCATATTTCCTAAAAACTTAACATTTTCAAATCTACAATGTTCCTTTAACCCATAGTCTTCCACAATCATCATCGCAACAAAACCATAACACATAATTCTCGTCATTAGGAAACCTTTGAACCTTTAAGCTTTACATAAACATTTGACAAGAGATATACGCTATCGCAAGAGAGTACATATTAGGTGATTACCAAAAACAATACAAAAACAATACAAAAGTCACAAATTATTTCCAAAAGTATTACAAGAAAACCTCTATCCTTAGATAGGTCGTTTTTAGCTTCACGCCTTTGATGTTTTCAAAACTCTCGTCAAAGTTTTGGGTTTTAATAATGTGAACACGTGCAATCTGGAAGGGTGGATGCATGTACCCTAAGTTTTCTATCTAAGGCTAGAGTGTTCGTACAAATCCACTAAATCGGCCCAGTCACTCTTACTTGGGAACTCTTGGGGTGAGTGTCCATTTATAGGCTAAAGCATGTCTTCGCGATAAATTATAAAAAAAACCCATTTACTTTGATTAGTCACTATGTGTCGTTTGTTTGTTTTAAGTAGCGAACAAATGATCACAATCTTTATGTTTCGTCGTTATTTTTAGAATTTCTTTTTGACTATCCTTTATCAATCTCACTTGTTTCCTCTCAAAATTCCCTTTTCTTTTAGAATGCCTCCTCGTCGCAACGCTACCCAAGACGCCGAAATGGCAGCTTTAATCGCTCAGCAAATGGCTGCGATGCTTCCAAACCTAGTGACCCAACTCAATCAAGCCAACAATAACAATAACAACAACAACAACGCACCTACTCCTTGTAACTACAAACAGTTTAACTTGGCTAAACCACTTAAGTGTAGTGGGTCTGAGGGAGCTACTGGGCTCCTACAATGGTTTGAGAGCATCGAGAGCACTTTCCGCCATGTTTAGTGTCCTAATGAACGCAAGGTAGAGTTTGCTTCGAGTGTTTTCCAGAAGAGAGCACTCATGTGGTGGAATGGAGTCATGAGAGATCAAGGAGCGGATGTAGCCATGGCACAAACGTGGGAAGAACTTAGAGCTCTTATGATGAAAGAGTTCTGCCCATGCAACGAATAAAGGGCACTCGAAGATAGTGGAGAAAATCGTGCTTACACGGATCGATACGAGGAGTTGAGCCTGCTATGTCCCACCATGGTCACGCCTTTGGATAAGAAGATTGAGAAGTACATTGATGGTCTTCCTGATTCAGTTCAAGATATTCTCACCGGTAGCAATCCCACTTCCGTTAGACAGGCCATTGAATTAGCAGCTACCCTGACTGACTCACAAGCTAAGAATAGTAAACTCCATCGCAAAGGCGACAAGAAACCATCTGCTAAGACTGTACAAGGAAAACTGAAAGAGAACAAGACCGAATCCTCCAAGAAATCACGGAAGCGCAAGGCTTCCAAGAATTTTGCTATTGTCACACAACTAACCAGGTTACTCCAAACCAGCCCGCCAACCTCCCCCAAGAAAACATATGCTGGTACAGCACCTCTATGTAACAAGTGCAATAGTCATCACCACCACCATCTAGCTTGTCGACATTGTACCAACTGTGGACGATCTGGTCATCTGGCCAACACTTGTCGTTCTGCTCCTGCCCTGAATCAGGTGGTTCAAAACCTCGTTCAATAACAAGCGAATCGTGCATGACCCCATTACCCATATGGATCATGCTACAATTGTGGTGATCTTACTCACTACAGAAACAACTGTCTGAAACTAATTAATGCACATCCAGCCCATGGACGAGCATTTAACATCAATGCTATCGAAGCTCGTACCAACAATGACGTGGTGAATGGTACATTCCTTGTTAACAATCATCATTGCGCTTCTATTCTTTTTTATTCGGGTGCCGATAGAAGTTTTGTATCCCTAGCTTTTGAAATAATTAAACATTTCTTTTAACTTTCGAAGCATGAATCTTCATCACAAAACCTATGTTACTCACAAGCATTTTTATGCTGACTTTTTATTTTCATATATGTTTCAGAAGCTAATGTGTGATCATTTTGAGCATGCTACATATAGGATGGACTTGGGCCTTAGTTTATCTTAAAACTTAAAGCCAATTATTGTATTTTGTATATGTTTTATGCTCAAGAGAATGTAAATTATTAATTCAAATAAAACAAAACCTTGAATACCATGTGTTTGAAACAATTCCTGTAACGTGACTCCCTGACGTTTTGTCGCGGTTGTTGTTGTTTACGCGGTCGGTGTGACAACTCGTAATTTTGACCCTTATGATCGGAAAGGGTTACATCCTAAATATTTATTAGTAGTAGTGTAAATAATAACAACTTTTAACAAGCGGAGATGTTATTTAACTAGCAATCACGGTGACGCCTTGCCGCAAATTCTCTATGCATATTTCTATACATGAATTATATATATATAAGGGTAGCATATTCGTTTTTATTTGAATTGGTAAATACAATTTAAATGGTATATTTATGAAATGATTTATTTTAACGCTAGACATGTGATATTTAGCGGGATCGTGCACACGGGCTAAGCCCAACCCACCTAACCTAACCATACCCAAATTATTTAAGCATCTCTTTCTCCTTCCCCTTTTCACTTTCTCAAAACCCTAGTCCCTCTCTCCTTCTCCTAGTTCGACGGCAGCCCCCCCCCCCTCCTTCCTCATCGATCGCACGCCTCTCTCTCTCTAACTTTCATTCCGGTTTAAGGTTAGTAATGTTTTACGTGTTAAACCTGCGTTTTCATGATGTTTATTGTTAATATATGTCTAGGGTTTGTGGTGGTTTTGATATAGATGTTAGGTGATTAATAACTTGCTAATACATGATATTGTTAAGTCTTAGGATCGTTATAACTCGTTCTAGTATCATACGATTGCGAAACAGTAGGCTGATTAGTATTTACAGCCAACTTTAGTTGGCTGTAAACAAGTCGTAACATAACGAAAAATGGATTTTCTGAAGTCTAAAACGTATGTTTTTGAAAAAACGCTTCTAATGGCGCTAGAATCGCATTTTTCTGAGGTCGTTTACTATTTAAAATAATTATTTCGTGCAGCAGCTGAAGCTGCCTTTTTTCTACAAAAATTACGTATTGTTTGCTGTGTCATATCTCGTAATCTGGATAGAATTAGGTCCGCAAATACGTACAGTAGTTGGAGACGGTTGTCTCCGAAAATCTCCCACTGGAATTTCGCCAATCGGATAAACGATAATTTTTAAATGAATTTTTCCGTTGACTGTAGTCAGAAAGTGACGAATCTGACTACAACCTAGTAAATGATTTTTTATAAATAATTGTTAATGATTTAAGGCTTGGAAATTTTACACAAAGTTTAACGGAAGGTTTGACACGTTTTGTAAGTTAATTGGACTTTTTGGAATAAGGGAACTATTTTATAAAAATTCTCGAAAACAGTCCTGTTTTGAGTGTAAATGTTGAAGTGTGATACGTTGCTATGTGTGCTTCTAAATGTTGGTTGTGCTACCTGTGAATGATCGAACCTGTTTAGTGTCAACTTAGACGTTATTTGAATTGTTGAGCACTATGATCACATATCTATATATGCATATACATATATATATAAATATGTTGGATATATATATATACACAAGTTGACAAGGTGTTTGCATGTTATGTGTTAAGATATGTGTATGGATTCATGTTTAATGTGAGCACACTAATAAACTTAATGGTAATCATATTAGGACATGATTGACCAACCTCAAATACAAAAACCCTTTTTGAAAGTCTAACGGGCAATCAAAGGTGAGATCACGGCCCCTTATTTTTTTAACGTTTACAAAACACATGGTAGAAAACATGTACACGTTACATTGATGTATGGGTTATACATTATGGTACCGTAACATCTTTCTATTTACAGTTATGTTATACGGTTATGGTCACAAGGAAGCATATATCACATGTCGGTCCCCTTAACACTTACGATGCCGTTAGTATTGGATTATAGCGAGACAATTTTAGTAGTACTACTGGGCCCGACAAGCCCCACTCGTGCTGGTCTCGCCAGTTAGACCGAACATTGATGGTCACGGGTGTAGAATTTGCCTAACACTTAGCCATGGTTGGTGATAGACCTGGTACAACAGGGGCAGTAACAACAGCTTCGGATCGAACACATTGTTGACATGACCTAGGCTAGCTACCTAAACATATAACACAAACTGCTAATCAATATAACAACACGATTCGGGTTTTGAATCGGGAACAACTTATAGCAACACGATTCGGGTTTGAATCGGAAACTTAAACATTCTGATTCGGGTTTGGATCAGGGGATACCTATTATAACATACTGGTTTAGGATTTGAACCAATGGAAACAACTTATATTATATCTATAAACTAAAACCTGTGAACTCACTCATCATTATTGTTGACACTTGATTTTACATGTTTTCTCAGGTTGCTAAGGTAGCACACATCAGGACTAGGATGCATTATGGTGTCGCATTGATTTCATCAAATATTAGACACAACTTTAAATTACATTAACTATTTTTGTTTTGTAATTGTTACGCTTCCGCAACTCAATAGTATAAACAACATTTTCTCATTAATGAACAAATAGGAATACTTTTTTTTAAACTCATATAGTGGTCGTTCAGTATGACTAATGACTGTGATCCTGGTTTGTCACGCGCCTCGCAGTAGAACTCCGCACGTGGAATTTGAGGGTGTGACAGATTGGTATCAGAGCCAATGGTTATAGTGAACTAGGTTTGCATTAGAGAGTAGACTTCGTCTATAGCCTTAGACAATTCATTAGTCACACACCAACACAAACACTCATACATGACATACAAGAACACTCATACATGATATGCCTACGGACATGGCATCAAAACTTACATTGAAATTACGGGTATGTCAACAGCATCCACTAAACCCTCTACTGACGAGGAACACACCGTACTCTTTGTATATTCATCCCTGGTGGTGATGTTTGTGGAATCACCAACAACGTGAATCTACTCCTATCTGAGGGTCGTGAGACGGAGCCACTAGAGGAGCGTTTCCCCTCACAATCATCGGTACTTCTTCCTACACCACACATATGAGCAAAACACTAGCTTGAGCCTACCGATGGTACTATCGATTATGGTGAGCTTTCTCAAGTCCATGATTGAGACAACATTCAACATTGATGCATATCTCTTGGGAGTTGAGTTTATCGAAGATGAGTCCTTTCTCTACCTACCAACGACATTACCCCGGCCCCACTAGTCCTACTTTCTTTCAACCTAAGCACGTGGGCCTCGCGTGAGGCACCCTGTGTTAGGGCAGTTCGTTGCACACGTTATTGCAGAAACCATTGACATCGAGATGTCATCATTTTTCCCGAGCGACGATTCTACATCTTTGGTTGATATTCTTTGAGAGAATGGTTGACCATGAAGCTAAGAACACTTTGCCTATTGCACACCTGAACTCTACCTGACTCGGATGGTGGAGCGGTTGCCTTGCTTTTTCTGGTAACCTACGTTAATGAACCAGTTTCATCTCGCGAAGTCATAATTCATGTGCATGTTTGTTCCATGCGCACTCTTACCTCTACAAATTGCTGGATTGGATTCTCATGGTGTGTTTCAACTTGAATAGATCCTCAGATCAATTGATCCCACATTACTCTTTTTGATATAACTCCGAGTTGATCAACATTTGGACTATTGACTAAGCTTTTGATAACCCTATCATTCTGACAACACTTTGTACTCGAAAAATTAAATCTGAAGGACATTTTGACACAAGATAGATGGAACTAGGGTGAACATGCAAACCAACTTATCATTACGGGTGCACACGTAATAGTAATTTGTGTTGTATGTGAATCCTTGTGAAACCCTATGAGTGGAAAAATTGTCTTAACCTGTGCATCTCATGTTAAAATTTCTATTGTCAGTAGAAACTCTTGTAACCCATGCAACGACTAACTAGTGTCGCTAAACCTATCCAGCAGTTGATGGACGCAACTACTAGATTTAAGATCTTCTCGGACACATTGAGCTATCTTTAATGGAATCCCTCATTAGTATTTTATTATTTATTTGTTTTCTCAAGTACGAGTCTTAGTGAAAATAAGATTCCTAACAGAATTAGAACGGTTATCCCGATTAAAACCCTATCAGAAATCTTAGGATGAACCCTTCAACATCAGCTTATAAACAAAATATGAAGAACCTCATATGCTTACACCTCATTCCTTGTGCTTAACTATAAAATTTCATTTGACCCCATTACTCGGTCCTGTTACTAATCTTTAGTCTAATCTGATGTACATCACTGCATATCCAACTCTGTGAACGAATTTCCACATAACGGCCCTATCATCTTAGGGACATCGGAAGACGGAGATATAAGTTAATCAACAACTAGATACACATGACGACATAAACAATAATCTTACTCCTTGTATTGCTAGAGAAGTTATTCCATAACAGTTTTCCGTTCTAAGATGGTCTATCCCCTAGTCGTTGCACTGGCCGACGCTTACCGTTTAATGAGATAGTTAGTTACAGTTGTCGACGTAGACAAATTTCTCACTCCATTATCATGGTCGCACTACATCTTTGAAACTTTACGCACAGACTCCCGTCAAACTTGTGCTTTAATTTAAACGAACTCGGTAAACTTGTCTTTTTGATCCTTAGTGATCACTTCTTGAACTTTGGAGACGGTGATGTATTTTTTTCTATGACCATACCATTGTGAACATATTTCCGCGTCATTGTAATGAAACCTCTTGGCGATATATGTGATGTCCTTAATTCACACGTTTTAGTTGAACCCATCAACTTGATTTCATACCGATTTGACTAGCTACACACACAATTAAATACATGTATATAAGTATATCTATTCTTTTACGCTTACAGGCAATCCTGACGACTGTGGGCAATGCTTCGATTAAACCAAAACGCTACAGACTTAACCAACTATCACTTTTATAGAAAATTCTTCTTACACCAAAATTCTTAAAGTAATGCTTCCCTCGACCGATATCCTCACTTTATTTCTATTTATATTGCTTGCATGCGACTGACTACATCCTCATCATTCGAAATATTATTTTACTCGTAATCCTAAAACAATTATGTGAGATTGATGAAGACTGTTTCTTCGTATAGTACTCGCGTCTTATCTTGTAAAACTAAATCAAATATCTTAGTTCTTATCTAACCCTGTTATACGCTAATCCTCACTTGGCTAAATCACTCTCTACGAACGTTACTCGAGGAGCAACGAGTCATACTTAAGTTCATCAGTGCATGAACATAAAATGAAATTTCTACCTTAGTGAGGTATGCTGAGGTTAACAACCTTTTTCATGTAAGAGCACCATATTTATGTATAGATTCATCGACCTCTCTGTTCCGTACATCTTCCTATTTGACCGAAAGTTGGTCACGTACTACAACCAACAACAATCAAAATTTCAGGATCTATATCAACCGAAAATCTTCCTTCCCTCTGTAATAACGCGTCAAGACGCTAACATTCTGAGTAAAGGGGCATAACGCCGACCTGAGTTCTCATCGAGTCTGTTGATAATTTCACCTGAATCACGTGTTCCAGGCAACTATCTTTCTCGAATCCTTACGTATGATGGCATCATCATGTTCTTATGTAGTGTCATTACACCATTTCTGGTCTTTGGTTGCAGCATCTTATAAAAACAGATATCTCTTACACCCACTTTAATTACCTTCATGTCAGTTACTTTGGGTAAATTCTCGGTGGTGCACCCAACACATGTCATCCTATAACTTGAGTAATTGTCCTTTAACCAACTACCTTCACACAATTCCAGTTCGGTTTATTTCGTCGGCCCTTCGTGTTGATGTATCACATTCGTGTCCATGCAATTAACCTCACAATATGCACTAGATACACTTGCTTCGTGAGGTGTTGACTACTTAATATTTAGATCACTTCGTGATAACTAAATATTGCCTTTCCAAGTCACCCAAAATCAAGTATGTAGACCTCACCTAAACTATAGTTTGTGCAACAACCCCCCCCCCATATGTTCAGCGCATCAGTTATTGTCATACCAATGTATGACACATTCGTGTTCCAGCTCCTTTGAACATATCCCACGCTTAACATCACTTGTTACAACATTCTTCATTATCGAGCTTCCATTAACTCAACATATATTTCTACCTAGGACCAAGTACAACTTGACATGTATCGGTGTTTTCCTTGATAGCCTAACTCAATCTCCATTCGAAACCTCTATACAACCCTTCGATACACCATGACCTTTTCAAGTCATAGTGGCTTCACCTACAAAATTCTTAAAACTGGTGTCACCTCCATGACAATAGCTATACCTGGTTACTAGGCGATGTACTATTCCATCTCATTCGTGAAAAGGAATTTGGACCACCAAATTTCAATACCATGATACCATCTTGAAATTGTGTCATCTCTTTACTTTGGTGCATACCTACATTGTAAAAGACTCACTATAGTTCTTGATAGTCACACTTATGTGCACCTACTCTTACAGAAATCGATTTGTTGCTTCCACAATTGACTATTCTATACCTAGATATAATCCCTTGTAACTTGTTCGGATGAACAACTGAATTTCATTTGTCATTAACTATCATCACAATCATGTAGCTCAGTTATAGCTCACCTCGTTATACCGTTTTATGCATTGATGCTCTCTTTAGCAATGAAATTGCAACCATCGTTTTAATATATCATAATCTAAATTTTCGAGACAAAAATTCTTTCAACGAGGGGATGATGTGACACCCGGCATTTTCAGGTTAACAACGCTACCACAAACTCCGTTATCTCAAACATTCATTCATGCATTTAACTTGATTAGGGATAATTAAGTGCGTCGGTTATTACAAAAACACTTGCGTAGTGGTAATTCAGGGAATTCCGGAATCACGCTACTCGAACATTAGCTAACAACATGTTGTGGACGAACCCATAACTGGAGTATAGTGTATACCTTAGCCTAAATTTCAAGGACGAAATTTCAGTAACATGGAGAGAATGTGACAACTCGTAATTTTGACCCTTATGATCGGAAAGGGTTACACATCCTAAATATTTATTAGTAATAGTGTAAATAATAACAACTTATAACGGGCGGACATGTTATTTAACTGACAATCACGGTGACGCCTTGCCGCAAATTCTCTATGCATATTTCTATACATGCACATGTACATATATATAAGTGTAGCATGTTCATTTTTATTTAAATTCGTAAATACAATTTAAACGGTATATTTTGCAATAATTTATTTTAATGCTAGACATGTGACATTTAGCGGGTTCGTGCACACGGGCTAAGCCCAACCCACCTAACCTACCCATACCCTAAGTATTTAAGCATCTCTTTCTCCTTCCCCTTTTCACTTTCTCAAAACCCTAGTCCCTCCCTCCTTCTCCTAGTTTGACGACAGCCCCGCCCCCTCCTTCCTCATCGATCGCACACTTCTCTCTCTCTAACTTTCATTCCGGTTTAATGTTAGTAATGTTTTACGTGTTGAACATGCGTTTTCGTAATGTTTATTGTTAATATATGTCTAGGGTTTGTGGTGGTTTTGATATACAAGATGTTAGGTGATTAATAACTTTCTAATACATGATATTATTAAGTCGTAGGATCGTTATAACTCATTCTAGTATCATACGATTGCGAAACGGTAGGCTGATTAGTATTTACAGCCAACTTCAGTTTGCTGTAAACAAGTCGTAACCTAACGAAAAATGGATTTTCTGAAGTCTAAGACATATGCTTTTGAAAAAAGCTTCTAATGGCGCTAGAATCGCATTTTTCTGAGGCCGTTTACTATTTTAAAATAATTATTTCGTGCAGCAGCTCAAGCTGCGTTTTTCTGCAGAAATTACGTGTTGTTTTCTGTGTCATATCTCGTAATATGGATAAAATTAGGTCATCAAATACGTACAGTAGTTGGAGACGCGTGTCTCCGAAAATCTCCCACTGGAATTTCGCCAATCGGATAAACGATAATTTTTAAATGAATTTTTCCGTGGACTGCGGTCAGCAAGTGACGAATCTGACTACAACCTAGTAAATTATTTTTTTTATAAATAATTGGTAATGATTTAGGGCTTGAAAAGTTTACACAAAGTTTAGTGGAACGTTTGACACGTTCTGTAAGTTAATTGGAATTTTTGGAATACGGGAACTATTTTATAAAAATTCCCGAAAACAGTCCATTTTTGAGTGTAAATGTTGAAGTGTGATACGTTGCTATGTGTGCTTCTAAATGTTGGTTGTGCTACCTGTGAATGAACGAACCTGTTTAATGTCAACTTGGACGTTATTTGAATTGTTGAGCCATATGATCACATATCTATATATGTATATATATATATATATACACACACAACACAAGTTGACAAGGTGTTTGCATGTTATGTGTTAAGATATGTGTATGGATTCATGTTTTATGTGAGCACACTAATAAACCTAATGGTAATCATATTAGGACATGATTGACCAACCTCAAATACAAAACCCCTTTTTGAAAGTCTAACCGAGCAATCAAAGGTGAGTTCACGGCTCCTTATTTTTTTTACGTTTACAAAACACAGGGGGAGAAAACATGTACACGTTACAGTGATGTATGGGTTACACATTACGGTACAGTAATGTCTTTCTATTACAGTTATGTTATACGGTTATGGTCACAAGGAAGCATATATCACATGTCAGTCCCCTTAACACTTACGATGCCGTTAGTATTGGATTATAGCGAGGGAATTTTTAGTAGTACTACTGGGCCCGACAAGCCCCACTCGTGCTGGTCGCGCCAGTTAGACCGAACGTTGATGGTCACGGGTGTAGAATTTGCCTAACACTTAGTCATGGTTGGTGATAGACCTGGCACAACAGGGGCAGCAACGTCAGCTTCGGATCGAACACTTTGTTGACATGACCTAGGCTAGCTACCTAAACATATAACATAAACTGCTAATCAATATAACAACACGATTCGGGTTTTGAATCGAGAACAACTTATAACAACACGATTCGGGTTTGAATCGGGAAACTTAAACATTCTGATTCGGGTTTGGATCAGGGGATACCTATCATAACATACTGGTTTGGGGTTTGAACCAATGGAAACAACTTATATTATATTTGTAAACTAAAACCTGTGAACTCACTCATCTAGGATGCATTATGGTGTCGCATTGATTTCATCAAATATTTAGACACAACTTTAAATTACATAAACTATTTTGGTTTTGTAATTGTTACGCTTCCGCAACTCAATAGTATAAACAACATTTTCTCATTAATGAACAAACAGGAATACTTTTTTTAAACTCATATAGTGGTCGTTCAGTATGACTAATGACTGTGATCCTGGTTTGTCACGCGCCTCACGGTAGAACTTCGCACGTGGAGTTTAAGGGTGTGACAGTCGGGGTGTTATAGAGATTGGTATCAGAGCCATGTTATAGGGAATTAGGTTATTAGTAATGCTTTTGACCTAGACTATAACCATCCTAGGACCCAAACGCGAGTTATCATGCGTTTAGATTTTTAATACTATACCATCACCTATCCTTAGGTGATTACTAAAAACAATACAAAAGTCACAAATTCTTTCCAAAAGTATTACAAGAAAATATCTATCCTTAGATAAGTCGTTTTTGGATTCACGCCTATGATGTTTTCAAAACTCTCGTCAAAGATTTTGGTTTTAATAATGTGCACACGTGCAATGTGGAAGGGTGGATGCATGTACCCTAAGTTTTCTATCTAAGGCTAGAGTGTTCGTACAAATCCACTTAATCGGCCCAGTCACTCTTACTTGGGAACTCTTGGGGTGAGTGTCCATTTATAGGCTAAAGCATGTCTTCGCGATAAATTTAAAAAAAAAACCCATTTACTTTGATTAGTCACTATGTGTCGTTTGTTTGTTTTAAGTAGCGAACAAATGATCACAATCTTTATGTTTCGTCGTTATTTTTAGAATTTCTTTTTGACTATCCTTTATCAATCTCACTTGTTTCCTCTCAAATTTCTCTTTTCTTTTAGAATGCCTCCTCGTCGCAACGCTACCCAAGACGCCGAAATGGCAGCTTTAATCGCTCAGCAAATGGCTGCGATGCTTCCAAACCTAGTGACCCAACTCAATCAAGCCAACAATAACAATAACAACAAAAACAACGCACCTACTCCTTGTAACTACAAACAGTTTAACTCGGCTAAACCACTTAAGTGTAGTGGGTCTGAGGGAGCTACTGGGCTCCTACAATGGTTTGAGAGCATCGAGAGCACTTTCCGCCATGTTCAGTGTCCTAATGAACGCAAGGTAGAGTTTGCTTCGAGTGTTTTCCAAAAGAGAGCACTCATGTGGTGGAATGGAGTCATGAGAGATCAAGGAGCGGATGTACCCATGGCACAAACGTGGGAAGAACTTAGAGCTCTTATGATGAAAGAGTTCTGCCCATGCAACGAATAAAGGGCACTCGAAGATAGTGGAGAAAATCGTGCTTACACGGATCGATACGAGGAGTTGAGCCTGCTATGGCCCACCATGGTCACGCCTTTGGATAAGAAGATTGAGAAGTACATTGATGGTCTTCCTGATTCAGTTCAAGATATTGTCACCGGTAGCAATCCCACATCCGTTAGACAGGCCATTGAATTAGCAGCTACCCTGACTGACTCACAAGCTAAGAAGAGTAAACTCCATCGAAAAAACGACAAGAAACCATCTGCTAAGACTGTACAAGGAAAACTGAAAGAGAACAAGACCGAATCCTCCAAGAAATCACGGAAGCGCAAGGCTTCCAAGAATTTTGCTATTGTCACACAACCTAACCAGGTTACTCCAAACCAGCCCGCGCAACCTCCCACCAAGAAAACATATGCTGGTAGAGCACCTCTATGTAACAAGTGCAATAGTCATCACCACCACCATCTAGCTTGTCGACATTGTACCAACTGTGGACGATCTGGTCATCTGGCCAACACTTGTCGTTCTGCTCCTGCCCTGAATCAGGTGGTTCAAAACCTCGTTCAATAACAAGCGAATCGTGCATGACCCCATTACCCATATGGATCATGCTACAATTGTGGTGATCTTACTCACTACAGAAACAACTGTCTGAAACTAATTAATGCACATCCAGCCCATGGACGAGCATTTAACATCAATGCTATCGAAGCTCGTACCAACAATGACGTGGTGAATGGTACATTCCTTGTTAACAATCATCGTGCTTCTATTCTTTTTGATTCGGGTGCTGATAGAAGTTATGTATCCCTAGCTTTTGAAATAATTAAACATTTCTTTTAACTTTCGAAGCATGAATCTTCATCACAAAACCTATGTTACTCACAAGCATTTTTATGCTGACTTTTTATTTTCATATATGTTTCAGAAGCTAATGTGTGATCATTTTGAGCATGCTACATATAGGATGGACTTGGGCCTTAGTTTATCTTAAAACTTAAAGCCAATTATTGTATTTTGTATATGTTTTATGCTCAAGCGAATGTAAATTATTAATTCAAATAAAACAAAACCTTGAATACCATGTGTTTGAAACAATTCCTGTAACGTGACACCCTGACATTTTCGTCGCGGTTTGTTGTTTTACGCGGTCAGGGTGTTACAGAGATTGGTATCAGAGCCATGTTATAGGGAATTAGGTTATTAGTAATGCTTTTAACCTAGACTATAACCATCCTAGGACCCAAACACGAGTTATCATGCGTTTAGATTTTTCATACTATACCATCATCTATCCTTAGGTGATTACTAAAAACAATACAAAAGTCACAAATTCTTTCCAAAAGTTTTACAAATTCTTTCCATAGATAAGTCGTTTTTGGCTTCAAGCCTTTAATGTTTTCAATAGTCTTGTCAAAGTTTTGGGTTTTAATAATGTGAACACGTGCAATCTGGAAGGGTGGATGCATGTACCCTGAGTTTTCTATCTAAGGCTAGAGTGTTCGTACAAATCCACTTAATCGGCCCGGTCACTCTTACCTGGGAACTCTTGGGGTGAGTGTCCATTTATAAGCTAAAGCATGTCTTCGTGATACATTATAAAAACCCATTTAATTTGATTAGTCACTATGTGTCGTTTGTTTGTTTTAAGTAGCGAACAAGTGTTCACAATCTTTATGTTTCGTTGATATTTTTAGAATTTCTTTTTGACTATCCTTAATCAATCTCACTTGTTTCCTCTCATAATTCCCTTTTCTTTTAGAATGCCTCCTCGTCGCAACGCTACCCAAGACTCCGAAATGGCAGCTTTAATCGCTCAGCAAATGGTTGTGATACTTCCAAACCTTGTGACCCAACTCAATCAAGCCAACAATAACAGTAACAACAACAACAATGCACCTACTCCTTGTAACTACAAACAATTTAACTCGGCTAAACCACTTAAGTATAGTGGGTCTGAGGGAGCTACTGGGCTCCTACAATGGTTTGAGAGCATCGAGAGCCCTTTCGCCATGTTCAGTGTCCTAATGAACGCAAGGTAGAGTTTGCTTCGAGTGTTTTCCAAAAGAGAGCACTCATGTGGTGGAATGGAGTCATGAGACATCAAGGAGCGGATGTACCATGGCACAAACGTGGGAAGAACTTAGAGCTCTTATGATGAAAGAGTTCTGCCCACGCAATGAATTAAGGGCACTCGAAGATGAATTCCATGACTTAAGCAAGATAGTGGAGAAATCGTGCTTACACAAATCGATACGAGGAGTTAAGCCTGCTATGTCCCACCATGGTCACGCCTTTGGATAAGAAGATTGAGAAGTACATTAATGGTCTTCCTAATCCAGTTCAGGAAATTGTCACCGGTAGCAATCCACTTCTGTTAGACAGGCCATTGAATTAGCAGCTACCCTGACTGACTCACAAGTTAAGAAGGGTAAACTCCATCGCAAAGGCGACAAGAAACCATCTGCTAAGACTGCACAAGGAAAACTGAAAGAGAACAAGACCGAATCCTCCAAGAAATCACGGAAGCGCAAGGCTTCCAAGAATTTTGCTATTGTCACACAACCTAACCAGATTACTCCAAACTATCCAGCACAACCTTCCACCAAGAAAACATATGTTGGTATAGCACCTCTATGTAACAAGTGCAACAGTCATCACCACCACCCTCTAGCTTGTCGACATTTTACCAACTTTGGATGATCTGGTCATCTGGCCAACACTTGTCGTTCTGCTCCTGCACTGAATCAGGTGGTTCAAAACCTCGTTCAACAACCAGCGAATCGTACACAACACCATTACCCACTTGGATCATGCTACAATTATGGTGATCTTACTCACTACAGAAACAATGTTCCGAAACTAATTAATGCAAATCCAGCCCGTGGACGAGCATTTAACATCAATTCTAACGAAGCTCGTACCAACAATGACGTGGTGAACGGTACGTTCCTTGTTAACAATCATCCTGCTTCTATTCTTTTTTATTTGGGTGCCGATCAAAGTTTGTATCCCTAGCTTTTGAACTTTTGTTTTCAATGCCTAGAACTAAACTAGGAAAACCCTTGACAGTAGAAATAGCTAGTGGTGAACCTCTTGTACTTGATTCAATCATTCATAGTTGCCAGTTAAACCTCAATAACCATCATTTTCCTATTGATTTCATGCCAATGCAACTTGGGAGTTTTGACGTCATAGTAGGAATGGATTGGTTAACCAAGCACCATGCTGAGGTGATCTATTTTGACAAGATGGTTCGTGTGCCTCTCTCATCTGGTTTAGAGGTTCGTGGAGAAAAACCCGCCAGTAGCCTTAAACTCATTACTTGTACCCAAGCCCAAATATACCTACGAAAGAATTGTGTGGCCTCTTGGCACATATCGTAGAGGAGTAAGGAAAGGGCAAAACTGTTCAAGACATCTCCGTTGTTCGGGATTATCCTGGGTGTTTCCTGAAAGGCTACCTGGTTTACCCCCAGCACGTCAAGTGGAGTTTCGTATAGACCTTGAACCTGGTGCCAACCCTATAGCCAAGTCTCCATATCGTCTTGCACCATCTGAAATGAAAGAGTTATCAAAACAATTCCAGGAGTTATCAGACAAAGGATTTATTCGTCCGAGCTTTTCACCTTGGGGTGCTCCTGTCATATTCTGAGAAAAAGAAGGACGGATCCTTTCGCATGTGCATCGATTATCGTGAGCTCAACAAACTCATGATAAAGATTGATTTGCATTCTGGGTATCATCAACTTCGTGTACTCAAAGAAGATATTCCCAAGACTTGTTTTCGCACTCGATACGACCATAACGAGTTCACTGTTATGCCCTTTGGCTTAACAAATGCTCATGCCGTTTTCATGGACGTAATGAATACGGTTTGTAAACCTTATTTAGATAAGTTCATCATTGTTTTCATCGATGACATTTTGATTTTTTCAAAATCTCGAGCCGATCACGAACAACATCTTCGTTTAACGATGGAACTCTAAAGAAAGAACAACTTTATGTCACCTCCAAGTGTGAATTTTGGCTAAAGGAAGTTCAATTCTTGGGACACATTGTCAATTATGTGGTCGGGGTATTACATTATTGTACCGACGACCTACGTTAGTGTCATAGTCCTTTCGTTTGGCTATCACCCGAAACGTGACCCGCAGTTACTACCAGCAATAAAACATAAGAGGTTAGGGATGAGCACGCTGTCCAGGATGAAAACTGTTAGGAAGTTCCCACCCTACGGAAAGTGGTTGCGCAATAAGGATGGAAACTGCTTTGTGCCGAGCCACTTGCCACCACAGTTTGACAAGGTATATCCGCCAGCTTATGGGGGACGTACAGGAGCATGCGTCGCGTATGGACATTTTAGACCTGCCATAGCAGCACGGACCACCCGGGCGCCTCAGTTCCCATAGCACGTTGCCCCCGGCCCTGCCTAGGAGCATCGACGTATATCAGAAGCTACGACATGATGTTAACATCCTTACTGATTCTATCGACATGATGTCGTATGCGCTGCAGTGGTTGGTTGAGGAGGCGCAAGAGCGTCGACATCGTGAGGGTTACCTCCACGACCGTACCGTCCGCTCCAGGACGACATCAGTAACAACAACAGGATCCGTAACCATAGACGAGTGTGTTCTTGTTTTTGTATTTAGTATTCAGTTATGTTTTATCTTTTGTTATGTATTTACAAAGTTATGTTGTATGTATCAAACTTAAGCTATATATATCATATTCAATCGTATTGAGACGTTATAGTATTGAAACGGTATAACATATTCGAATCGTACCCAACTATTTCAAAAAAATTAACGGTATAATATTTGAACCGCACCTAGACTCGGTATACTATTTTAATTTAACGATATAGTATTGAAACGATATAATATATTCAAACTGTACCCGAGCATTCTAAAATAATAAAAGTTATAATATTTTAAACGATTCGAACTGCACCCAGACTTGGTATAATATTTTAATTTAAACGATATAGTATTGAAACAGTATAATATATTCGAACCGTATCACAGTTTTTTAAAATAATTAACAGTATAATATTTTAAACGGTATAATATTCGAACCGCACCCAAACTTTGTATAATATTATGATTTAAACGATATAGTTCTGAAACTGTATAATATATTCGAACCATACCGGAGTTTTTCAAAAGATTTTAATGGTATACTATTTTAACGGTATAATATTTATACAAGTATTTATAACACCAAAAACCAAATTCACAAATAACACAACAGGAAAGTTGGGTAATCCCGGCGACGTCGTGCAATAACGGAGACTGGTAATGCCATTGTCGCTATTCCACGGCATCACCGCTATTGGTGTCGCGGGTAAAATGTTGACCGATGTGATGTATAAAACAACGATTGTGGCCCTTGATGAAATCCAAATCCTAAGGTTGATGTTCGACCCTTCAAGAAAACACACTTTATTACAAAATTCATGTTATTTATCTTCAAACAAATACAATTGTACCATGCCTATCTTCTTCTGCATCACCGTAGCATCTTCTCCGGCCACCACTGTGAACGACCACCTTCCTTCAAAGGGGACAAGCTCAAGCTCCATTAACCACAGTCGTACCATACCGACGACAAGCTCCATCAACCACTACCGTACCTTACCACCGACAAGCTCCATCAAGCACCACTGTAATGTCAACAAGCTCAAGCTCCGACTAGTTTTGTTTTATTATTTGGAAAATGTATACTGTAATTTTATGTAAAATCCATTTTTGAAATGAGATTTGAATGAGAAGTTATGTAATCTTGAAATTTTTTAGTTCTGGCAAGTTATTAGCAGATATGAGAATCCTATGTTTGAGTTTTTGATAAATAATTTCTTAGTTCGACAAGTTATGAAATCTAGAAATGTGTTGTGTAATTCTCCGGGGATCTTCCTTGCAAATTCTCTAGCAAGAGCATTAGCGGCGACACGTGTATTAGCGTCGGCATTTTGATCAATAGTGGCCAAGATTTAATGGTGCCCTCTTTAGCGGCAGAGTCTGGGTTTTTAGCCGTGACATCTAGCGCCGCTATGGCTCTTGTTTCTTGTAGTGTAAAAATTATGTTGGGTTATATACGCAGCGTACAACTCTATACTTAGCGTAATAAGCCCTGATATTTTGTGCTAATTGCTGCCAGACACTCAAATCAATGTACTTCTATACTCTACGTATAGAGCTATACGCAACATATATAAACCCTAAGTGTGCAAATAGCCACCAATGATGTGCCAATTGTAGGAACGTCCACGATTAGCAAGGGAACTTAAATTTGTTATCTATTGTCCGATTAGGCGGAAACTAATGACAAGTTAACCAAATAACAAGAATTACTCATTTAAATGTTTTTTCATTGATCTAAAGTTCAATACATCGAGAACTGGATCTGACAGAGCTTCGCCGTCTCTGTGCCAAAATCTCTCCACGTTACAAATGAAATCCCAAGGCACCTATTTATGTGGTGGAAGTCCGCTGGTGAGGGAGCATGTTCGGGCGAAACTTGACTTCCAACAACACCATAACGAGCGAACTTGACCTCCCTCTCACATAAATACGCCTAGTTTCTAACAGATTAAGCCCTATTCACTCAGACTCGATACATAATGACGTAGGCAACAGACATATGCACCAACAGACTCCCCTTGGATGTTGCCGCAGTCATTTTGTCTTTTAAAGATCTTCTGAGTCTTCTGATCTTTAGTTCCTGAATAAACTTTAATATCCTGATCTTCTTATCCTCTTTCTTTTCTTTGAGCTTTGTCTTGATAAAACTTTTAATCAACATGCTCCCTCTAGCTTTAAGCTTTAGTCTCAGACTCCCCTTTGCTTTGATCTTTAGACTTCAACCTCCCCTAGCTTTGAGCTTTCTGAAATCTTTTGACAATGTTTTATCTAGCTCCCCTTAAAACTTTACTACCTGTCTAAATAAATTCTGATATTCAAATAAACATTTCAGATTCAATGTATTGAAATTTTGTACTATCAATATTTCAAACTTTAATCTTTTCAAAAACGTTAATTGTTTCAAGTTCAACTCAAAGACCTTGAATACATTTTACATTTAAGACCTTCAATATTCACATTTTTATTATTTGATTTGTAAAAATCCACTTAGTTAATCAAGTCCAAGTTAATGACCTTGATTAACCAAATATATCAACTAAGTCCAAATTAATGATCTCAGTTTGAAAAATTGTTATGAACAATCTGATTTTAAAGTTTCAAATTAATGAACTTTTAATCATTCATCAGATTTTCTTACCAGACTTCGAAGATCCGTTCTCCAACATTGGCTCGTTGAAACTAATGTAGAAACAAAATATTTTTGTATTTTAGAAAATTTTGTGCTAAAACACACTGAAAATCTTTTTGGTTTTTATCTTGAAAAGCAAGTAAAGTATTACAGAATTTTTAACAAGTTAAGTAAACTATGTACAAACATATTTACAGACATATTTTTGTGAATTTGTGTCTAAGGATCATATAAGTTGATTAAGACATATCACCAGTACCGTTGACCTTTTTGAGACTTTAAGTTTTAAACTCTCTACTTAGATTGTCGATATGTTTGTCCACGTAAACTTTTCAATGTTTCTCAATTGTTCCAAGATATGTTAGGATATGATTTAAGAAACTTGACTTAACTATGGTTCCCACTTCTTGAATATACTCCCGAATCCAGATTCCTTAGATTTCATCTTACAGGTGAATATAGCGTAATTGATATCTGTATCTGGGTTGTGCGAGGCCTTGAGAGCTCAGGTTAGGACTACCGTACAGACAAAGAGGTGAAGGCTCGTCTTTAAAAGTGTGTTCCATTTAAGGAATCTTTTCAGCATTGGAAATGATTAGATCTTTCGATTCTTTTCAAGTTTTGCATGTTATTTTGGGATTTTTAGCAAAAGCATTATAGAAGTTCTAGGCTATTGCTTCCGCCAAAATCAGAAGAACTTGTATAATACCCCAGATATCAATCATCTATAAAGACCCCGTATCTCATAATCAGGCAATCTCTCAAACGAAATTTCGGAGTACTAAGTCCATATATCCAAGATATGTTAATCCACAAGTTTAAGCAGTTGTAAAATTTAGTTTATATCCCGGAAACAATGTACTGAACGTGTAAAGTCTATCGACACATCCACAGTAAGACTTGTTTATCACTTTTAAACTTTACAATTCTTTAGCATACTGTGATAGTCCACTGATGTACTATCATTTCCTTTTTGACAACCAAATTCTTTTTGTCTTTTTCAATGTTTTTGTACTTTTTGAATTTTTCAATTTTTTCATATGTTTTTTATTTTTCTAAAAAGTTTCTTACTCCCCCTAAAATCAAAAACATATTTTTGGATTTTTAAGATTTAAAGAAATTCTTCTAAAAATGTAACAAACCAATTAGGATCCGAGAACTCGTCGTCCGATCCTTTTTTCATCTTCTGCATTATCACCTGTCAGCAGAACAAAACATTAAACTTTGTTAACCTCAACTTGTGAAAACCACTTTTAAGAATCACTTGTAGGAAATCACTTGTAATTTTTCAGTATAACAATCAGTGTTCTGTTTAACGGTGTAGATTTTCTCAAATTTTTAAACATTCTTTTCAATTTTTTCTTGTTTCAACCAATTTCAAAAACCATCAAAGAATATGACTTTCTAGATAAGTTAAACACTCATGGAGCTCTGCTATCCTGTATCAACTTTGATAGAGTGGATCTTGGGACTCCTACACAACAAAGTAACTATTTGAAAAATGAAACCCAAACCTTTTTGGTTTTGGGTTGGTATTGATAAGTATCATAAATCTCTTCAAATTCATCATCAAAATCAAAATCATCATCAAACATTTATCCGATGTCAATTTTGAAAATATTTGACTTTTTCTTTTTTTGGTCTGTTTGTTTACTAACTCGGTTGATTTGACATTTTCAGTTTTGTCACAACAGACTTTTTTTTTTAGATAATGAAAGCTTTTTCTTATCAACCCAAGATTGTAGTTTGCTTCTCGCTTTCTTGATTTAGAACCTAGAATCTTTAATTTTATTAAACCTTGAAGTTTCACCTTTTTCAAATGTTAAATTTTCAAACTTGGAATTCATTTTAGGTTTCACTTCATCTTTAGATTCATAGTTTCTATTTGATTCTGTGACAGATTTTACAACCTCTGGTTGTTTTTGCTTTTCATCTTTTGACCCATTTTTTCTTCATGGAAACACAGGCTTTAATTCAGACACTTGCGAGCAATGTGACCAGCATCATTGCATTTAAAGCAAGTCCGATTGTCTGAAACATTTCCACTAGTGGGTTTCACTCCACTTGTGGACTTGCTTTTAGCCTTGTCCCGAAGTTCTTTCTCTTTCTTGAATTCATCATTTGATTTCTTAGCAATCATACCTTCTTCTTGAACTGTACTCATCCCATACATAAACTTCATGTGTTTACCTTTGTATTCATGATATGGTGACTTCTGGTTCTTTCTTGGTTCTTCTTCACTTTCCTCTAAACCCAATTCTGCTCTCCTGTTCTCAGGAAAATCACCACCAAAATTTTTATAATTGTTAGCATTCCTTTTGGGTTTTGAGTAAAATCTTTTCTCGTTTTTCTCAAGATCATATGATGAAACTTCTACAAGTTTGAAAAATTTATCAAGTTGGTCCTCTTTCACGTTCCGAATCGGAAAACTATCATCGAAGTACAATATATTAGATTCCTTAATCTTGTACATGACAACATTAGGATCATCACTTAGATCATGTTCTGGTGATGTATCGTCATCTTTAGATAGTGATTCTGAGTTTTTCGAACTTGATTTGGCGCTTTCAGAGCTGCCTTCATCAGAATCATTTCCCAACACCTTTTTAATCACATTTTTTTACCACCGCTTCATTGTCATCATTTGATTTCATAAATTCTACGTCAATGTTCTCAGACAATTTATTTTTCTTTTCTGACAAGATGAGTAAATTAAATGCCTTTTCAATCTCATCATCTTTCTTGCAGGAATAACTTGCAAGAAATGGTGGAGGAACATTTCCGTATTCTTTACGTTTTGATTTATCACCATTTTCCTCCAACTTAATCATAGGTAAAATGTGATCAATGACATACGCATTTGTGGTGTAGCTCTTTAGAAGCTGTCTTACCCGTTTCGTTTCTATCTTTATGTCGTGAAGCTCACGCTTTGTCTCAGCAATTGTATTAATGTACATGTTAATTGCCTTTTGTTTTTCAATTACAGTTGCATTTAACATGTTGACATTAGCATTTAGCTCACATTAGCATTATCAACATATTTATATTTGCTTGATATTTTGTCATAAGCTTCTTTTATGGTTCAGTAATCATAATGAAAGTTTTCGTTGTGTACACTCAATTCTCTTATGAATTTGACTTTATCAAGACATGGTTCACAAGGACTTGCGCACTTTGTGCAAGGTTTTTCAACCTCCACAATTTTCACAACTTCCTTTTCAGGCATTTTTACCTCAGATTTTACCTTTTTTGCCTAGCTTCTTGCCTTTGCATCTCAAGGTAAGCTAATTCTTCTTCCTCAGCTCTATGCCTATAACCTTCCAGAATGGCATTTTCCATAGCAGCATCGACATATGATGTATCAGATTCATCCACTAACTCTGCTATTATAGCAACACTAGTTTTCTTTCTGCTGTATCTGTTCCAGTCAAAACCATCTTCTTCATGATTGGCAACAAGAGCTTGTTCGGCTTTCTTTGCAGGTTTATCTTCTACTTCGACTTGTGTTCTCTTTGGATATGGCTTGTATTGAAGAGCTTTCTTGTAGTACTCATTGTTTCTGCCGAAAGGGTTTTGATTTCCACTTGCTTCTGATTGATGCATTCTCGTTTGAAGTGTCCTTTTTGTCGACACCTGAAGCATGTGATTTAGACTTGTCAAATCCAAGCTTGTTATTTGAATTACCAATGCCCCTTCCAGTGAGTGCCACAATTTGGAAACTCTTCTGATAATGGATGCAAGGCTCCATTTAATATCCATTAGCTCCAATTCTTCTTCTTCCACCTGATCATAATCTTCGGCGGTCATCTTTGGATTACCGATCTTTCCAGCAAAGAGACTTTCATATGATTCGAGAATAGTAGCAAGAAGTGCTATGTGTTGTTTAGCTTCTAGAAATATATTCTTCAAATCAACTGTTATGTTGCACTAGAAAACATTTGAATCAGAACTAGTTTGGTTTGTCTGATTTTGAAATGATGAGCTTGAACTGTGCACTTTTATATCCAGCATATGGAGAACTTTGATGTGGAGAAGAATTTGTATTTTCACTAAATGTTGTTTGAATTTTCGGGCTTTGAATCGAGTATCTGGAATACCTCCTTTGTAATAGACACCAACATCTTGAACAACATTAGCATTCTTTGATTTTGCAATCTTCATCAATTCCATTTCATGTCCTTCCAATTTGTCTATGAAGGATGACAACTTGAAATGTCTCCAAGATGGACTATTCTTCAGAATCATTAGATATGTTGTCCATTCTCCTTCTGGAAGTGCATCGGCCAACTTCTCGATTTGCTCTTCATTAGATCTTTTGATATCATGTCTCCGCATCTGGACCATGAGGTGACAGTATCTATCGATCATCTGCTTCATTGTTTCACTTTTAATCATCGTGAAGATCTCGAATTCTTTCTTGATTAAAGCCTTTTTGCTTTTGATCATTTCATCACTTCCTTTGAATTTTTCACAAAGAGAATTCCATAATTCTTGCGAAGTGTCATATTCTGGTAAAAGAATCAAGATGACTTCCTTTACTAATTGTTGTATCAGACTTATCATTTTCTTCTCCGCAACATATTTATCTTTCTCGGTATTTGAAAACTTGTTCAGTGGAAGATCTTGATCACGCTCATCCTTTGGCCATTTGTAACCATCCTCAACTGCAACCCAGCTGTTGAATTGATTCGCTTGTATCCAGTTCACAAACTTTTCCTTCCATCCTTCAAATTCATCCATGCTCATTAGCTTTGGCGGTTTCGACGTAGTACCCATTTCGTTGTCGATGTTCATCTGATTTGCCGCAAGAACATTAGCATTTGATGAAGAAGCCATTTGAGAAACGAATACGTTGTGGAAATATTCCATTTTAACAATTTGAAGATGTATCTGAAAATACGATCAAAAACACTCGAAAATTGATTAGAAACAGACAAGTTCGGTCGAACTTGTGTGAAAATTAGATTTTGATTTCAATTTTCACAAGATTCGGTCAAGCTTATATGACAAGATCCAAGTTTTATCACACACACTCAAGTTCGGTCGAATTTGAAATGAGATTTCATATAAACTTCAACTTCGAGCGGACTTGTGTATGATTTCAAGAGAAAATACTAAGTTCGATCGAACTTATAACTGATTTCAAAGTGTTTTGATAACTTCGAGCGAACTTGAAAAATGTCAATGAAAACGGGTAAGCTCAGTCGTACTTAAGAAGAATTTTTCAAAAACTTAGCAAAGTTCGAGCGAACTTAGGCTAAATTTTCAACAGATTTTATACAAGTTCGGGCGAACTTGATAAAATTGAAGAATTTTTAGCTGAGTTCGAGCGAACTTGGGATTTTTTCTTTGAAAATCTTATCAAGTTCGGTCGAACTTGATTAAAATCAGTGAGATTTTGCTCAATTGGGGTCGAACTTGATGTTAAGTTCGGATGAAACTTGTTTCCAAAACATGGTTTTTCCAACCTTTTGATATCAATTCGATTGAATTTGATGTCCAAACTCTCAGGGTTTACCACAAATGTATTTTACAAGACATGATCAAATTTTGGCAGAGCTTGTCCATAATTTCTTCATTTTTTTGAAAATTAAGAAAAAATGATAGAATGGAGATGAAATAGAGAAATTCTTGTCTTGATTCTAGCAAATTCAGGTATCCAGGCTCTGATACAACTTGTAGGAACGTCCACGATTAGCACGGGAACCTAAATTTATTATCTATTGTCCGATTAGGCGGAAACTAATGACAAGTTAACCAAATAACAAGAATTGCTCATTTAAATGTTGTTTCATTTATCTAAAGTTCAATACATTCGAGAACCGGATCCGACAGAGCTTTGCCGTCTCTGTGCCAAAACTCTCCACGTTACAAATGAAATCCCAAGGCACCTATTTATAGTGATGGAAGTTCGCTGGTGAGGGAGCATGTTCGGGCGAACTTGACTTCAACAACACCATAACCAGTGAACTTGCCCTCCCTCTCACATAAATACGCCTAGTTTCTAACAGATTAAGCCTTATTCACTCATACTCGATACATAATGACGTAGGCAACAGACATATGCACCAACACCGATAGTTTAGCCTTTTCAAATTTCTTTGTACTTTTCATTGGATTTTGTCGGTTAGTACCAAAGGATTGGGTACATCGGAGATGCTTGTAGTAGTGATATGACTACAAAAATAGAGTAAACTCTACCTAAATGGTCCCTTAGGCTTGTTCACTTTTGCCACATTTGTTCAAAACTCAAACCTTTTGAATCTTGGTCCTGTGATTTCAGTTTTGTTGTCATTTTATACAAAATCAAAATTTGGTCAGATTTTTCAATTAACATCCAGCTTTTCTACATTTTCCCCCTTTTAATTAAGGGCAAAATGGTCTTTTAACGTTTTATTATAACAAACTAAAAAAATCTGACCATTTCGCCTTTCATTTAAAGTGCGGAAAAAGACAAAAAAAAATTAGATGTTAACTGAAAAATTTGACCAGATTTTGCTTTTAGATGAAAATGACAAGAAAATTCAAGCCAAAGGGACCCAGAATCAAAAGTCTTAAGTTTTGGACTAAAGTGAAAAAGTGACCAAACTCAGAAACAATTTTGACAGTTACTCACACAAATATTTAACATGAGAGAGAGAGAAAAAGACGTAAAACGAAAAAGATAAAAATAACAATGAGAAAATTACATAATATAGGTATTTTGAAAAGAACTATATAAAATTAAAAGAAAACTGAAAAGAGGATGGAATTATATGTTAACAATATCTTTTTAATTGTTTATTTCCCATTCGATAATAGTTTAGCAAAAGTTTTTGAAGGAATAAGTGCATTTGAGAAGCGTTAAAACTTTTTTCTTTTCTGCTTTGGCATATACATGCTCTACTAGCCCTTTTGTGAATCGTGTGAACAGCTTTAACAGTAATTAGTATATGGTATAAAAGTAATATAACAAGTTGTTTGCGATATGTCCTCGTACCTTTTAGAAACTTATGTAGCAAGTTGTTAGGGATTCTTTACCTAACAAAACTTAGGAACATGATTAGATTCCAAGCTATGCAGTAAGTATATTATTTTATACATTCATACTTGTCTTTCTTATAACTCACTCTAGGTTATTTGTCACAACCGTACTTGTCTATAAGTGTATGCACTAGACATTACAAGGCCAAGAACATACACAAACACACACACTCCTTCCTTTTCTTCTCGCCCTCGAAACATCTTTATGGACGATTTTGAAGACTTGATGACCAACAAAAGTCTCTATGAAGCTCTGATGAAGAACGATGATAACGAAGTGCTTGAAATATGTGCAAGGCTTCCCAAGGGTCCATTGCATACAGTTACAATACACGAAGACACCGTCATTCATCTTGCTGCTTACCACAAGAAAAACGACCTCGTGTTATCCCTCCTCGAGAAGGTTCTTAGTTCAGATTCCCACAAACTCACATGGCAAAACAACAGTGGAAGTACCATCCTCCATGTAACCGGTACTAACAATAGGACAGTTCCTGCTGCAATGGAGATGCTACGCAGGGCTCCTATGCTGCTCAGTATGATCAACAAGCACGGAGAGACTGCATTATTCTATGCAGCTCGACATGGCAAGACTAAAATCTTTAATTACCTGCATAATGAAGTCATCAGAACAAATCAAGGACCAGATTTGAAAACCTTTTTGCTAAGAGATGATAAATCTACCCTACTCCAACTAGCAATTCTTAGCAGAAACTACTGTAAGTGCAGTTTTGTATGTCTATATGTGTGTGTTTGTCATTATATACTATTAAGTTTTAAGTATGATTATAATAAAATATTAAATGGGTACTGATCATATGCGATCTTGCAGCGATGGCTTACAAGATAGCAGCAGGGCATAGACATTTGATGAACGAAAAGGATGAAAACGGAATGATACCTCTTCAACTTCTTTCCTGCCAGAAGCTAGAAGTTTGTCCAACAAATTTCTTCGTGCGAATGATATACAAACGTAAGATGATGATACTCACCCGATACTTATAGCTTTACACCTTTATATCTAAAATTATCATAAATTAAATTATTAAAACGTCATGAGTTTGAGATCACAAATGTGGTTCTTTTTTCTCAAACTATTTGCACACCCCATGTGCCTATTTGCAAACTTTTGTGTCCTTACGAAGCGTGTAGGGCTTCATAAAAATAAGAGTCTGACTGAATTTGGTGATTTTTATAAAAATAAGAGCCTGACTGAATTTAGTGATTTTTATGAAGCCTATAGGAGACGTCTAGGGTGTCGATGAATCTTTGGTTGAAGATTTTGGGTTTTTTAATAAATATATTTTTTTTTGGGAGGGGAGGGGAATTTGTTTTTGTTATAAACAATATGTTTTGTATGTTTTTAAAATATTACGTGGTATATCTATTATAATATTATGTCGTTTAAAATATTATTTCGTTTAGGACGTTTTCAAATATTATATTATTTTAAATATTATACTATTTGAAACATTATACCGCTTCTAACATTATAACGTTTCAAAATATTATTTCGTTTCAACGTTTACCATACCAGACTTTATACTATTTTGACGTGTATATCGTTTTAATTTTATCGTTTACTTTCAAGTTTTCTCTCATGTGAATGTTTACCATGGTTTTAAAATTTAATATGAAATATCGTTGTAATACAAACAAACATCACGTAACGTAACAAACGAAACACAACTGAATCTGACATATATAGATTAGTTTGTACATCAACAAAAGATAAACTGCATCGAAGAGCATATACAAAACAATGAACATGTGGTTAGTCTACGGGTTCGGTTCGGAATATGAATTAGTATCTGGTTGCTGCTGATGTGCGGCCCAAATTAGTGGGAGCAGTATGACAAGTAACCCCTCTGAATCTCGTCGATCCTTCACCTCTCGAACCAACCAACCCACCAAATCCATAACCCTATCAAGATAGGCTCGAGTTTACTAATACGACGCCGCTCTTAAGGTAGGACCTGGAACAACGTTTCGTAGATGCTGAGGCGGGGGGGGGGGGGGGGGGGGGTAGTGGCAGCTGTGGCATCGCTACACCTTCAACATTGGCCAGATGATCCAGCACGCCCTCGGGATCGTCTGGCGGATAGGCCATATCGAAGTGCTTCGACAGTGGAACCGGTTGGATGCTCTCTCCCATGCGGGTTTTAAACTGCTTGTTTAGGACGGGGAACCTCTTAAGAAGTTTCATCTCTCATATCGTATTAATCCCCAACCTCGTAGGCTCTATCCCGGTAGTAAGTGCGGGTCATCCTCCTGGAAATGTCCCAATGTAAGAGCAATCACGATAACGTACACACCATGCGCAGGAGCGCACGATTTCCTGTACAGTAGACAATAAAAGAAAAAGAGATTTGTGGTCGTACACCACTCAAGGCTCTTTCCCACGAGCCGTGATGGAAGTACAAATTAATTTGTGTAGATACTTATAGAGAGTGTTAGAAAACTTCGGAAAATTGTAAATAATAATTACAATGGCAATAATTAACGTAATAAACGCATGACCCTGTACATCGGGTCAATGACTGCTGAAATCCAACCCTTAGCCAGGGTATGGTCCCAAGTCTTAGGGCATCCATCCACTTCCCAAAACCCAAGAAGGGTGGGTCTATCAACCAATACTAGCCCAGAGTATATAGATCTGTAAGGATCTCGGGCTCCAAGCATAAACCGAAGGGCACCACAAACTCTGCGAGTGTCATCTCACGCTGCACACTAGCAAGTCGGAAAGAAACCTTAGCGGGAGGGGGATCACCCCGTGGCTGTGCAGAATGGTCAGCCCGAGGAGGGTGAAACGAGAACGACGATAAGAACTTGACCATTAGCTCATTGTAAGATGGTATATGCCAAAAGTCAAAACGACGGTCCCACGGAGAATTTGGCAGAATGAACTCATGGGTTCTAGCCATCTCAACGATCACGTCTAGTGCCTCCTAGACGACCAGAAGATGTCTAATGTGCATCCTCCTAAGCTTCGTGCAATGAGCGGCGGTATCGGTACCATTAGGAAACTCCAAAAGCGGGTGACCATGTTGTGGATGCACCGACGGCGGTAGACCCTACGACGGTTGCTGATCCATCATCACCTTGCAAAAAAGTACGAAATACGTATAAGTCGACGTAAAAATATTAATATTATATAGTTTAGCCTAATATACGCTCGTTATACCGTCTAGGTGTCGTAGTCGAGGTAAAATAATATTACATATTATAGCCGAATATACGCTCCTTATACCGTGTTCGCGTCGTAGTCGGCATAAAACTAATCTTTTATATATTTTAGCCTAATATACACTCGTTACATCGTGTTCACATCATAGTCGAAGTAATGATAATGTTATATGTTTAGCGGAATATACACTCCTTGTACCATGTTTGCGTATAGTCGACATAACACTAAATTTATATTTTAGATGAATATACATTCGTTATACAGTGTCCGCGTGGTAGTAGATGTAAAAATAATAACATTATATATTTTAGACTAATATACGCTCGTCATACCGTGTTCGCGTCGTAGTCGACGTAACACCAAAATTATATATATTATATTCGCTCGTTATACCGTGTTCGCGTCGTAGTTGACGTAAAAATAATATTTTATATATTTTAGCCGAATATACGTTCGTTATATTGTGTTGACGTCGTAGTCGACTTAAAAATAATATTTTATATGTTTTAGCGGAACATACGCTTGGCGATGTAAATCTAAATCTACGGTCCAATGTATAAATAAACTTTGAAATACTAATCGACGGGTGAGAATACATACTTGTAATGCTCATGCTCGAATGATATGAAATGCAGTCAGAATATAGTCTAATCGCGTATATGCAACATATGTGTGTGTATGAGAGTGTTTTTGTTGTGTGCGTATACATGGCTGGTCTAGGTGATCCCCTATATATACACACCAATGTACGGACGTGTCTTGTATAATGGTTAATTACCATTTTAGCCCTGCCTTGCCCCTCATATAGCCAAAACACAGGGCTAAAATGGTAATTAACCATTTATACAAGATTCTACATAATTCGTTAATTACTATTGTGCCTTATCTTGCCCCTCGTATAGCCCAAACATAGGCTAAAATGGGAATTAACCATTTGCAATTCTAATTTTTTAAATATTTGGGGGAATTTTTGCCGCCCAGTTTAGATGCCACATAAGGATCTTTACGCGGCGTCTATCGGTGGTCAAAAGACCATTTTAGCACTGTGTAGGAGCTGTACGTGGAATGGTCATTTGGTCATCTATACTTTTTTTAATATTTGTGTTTGTTGCTTAGATTAAATAAACAATAAATATAATAATAACACGAAAATTAATTATACAAAAATCATATTAACAATAATAAAACTAATATTAATTATACAAACTCATTGTTTCGATTCACTATTGATCGAATTTATACTCGGGTTTGGGTCTATTTTCAGAGGCACTATCAATGCATACCATTTTAAACGCGAAACATACATATCTTCCCATTGTTCCGCAATGTGTCTTCGGTGCATCAACCATAGATTATTCACTATCGCATGGGATCGTCCCCATCTAACTTAACATGTATGAATTGGCTTCCATTAACATGAACGAGTGTTATCATTTAAGGTTTTGTTTCATTAGGAGGATTCAATATCGGGAAGAAAGTAGAATTCCCATTGACGCTTAACACGTGCACGAAGACACCATACCTTTGCGCAATGAGGAGCCCTGATGGGGCATTTCCATCCGGTGACTTAGTGGACAGTGTTGCACAGAATTCAAAATTAGGCTCGTATGTAGTCGATTAAAATGTCGTTCGGCCAGTGTTTCAAATATAGCCCACCATGTTGATAAGTTTTGATCCATCTTTTCGAATGTGGGGCCACGAGTGTTCTTCCATACTAAAACCACGGCCATAGACCGAAACCCACAATTACCGTCTGACTTCACATCTTGAATACACATGATGTATTGGTGAAACAATGTTGGAATATGTGGCTTAAACTGTTTGATGGTCAACACTTTCTCTTCCCCCATGATTAACGAAAACCTATTATCATATCGCATCTCCTTCTTTTTAGAAGTCATTGAACGGCATCATTTCAGTTCGGACTTTTGAGACTTTACGACTACACCTGTTCCACGAGAGCCCTATGACGGTACGTATAAAATATGTCGGGGAGCATCGTACCTACTTTGTTGGGAAACTTCAAAGGAGCTTCTTGCCTCATCGCAGAAGCTGTTTCTCATAGTATCGTTTATCCTAGTAGCTTCGTCTAACCTTTGCTATACTTTCTTTTATGTTGGCCGCCCACGAGTATCTTGTTAGACAATTGATGGTTTCTTAGTAGATTTGATTGGAGTCAACACCGCTTTAATATTTGATATCAAGGTTTTTTCTGACCAGGGTGGTGCGACTACATGCACGGTTAAATCAATGCACTATTTACGCCACATGAATATATAAAATTTATCACCAAAAGGGTTGTATGTTTAACATGTATTACCTACACGTACGTACTCATCCAGCCTGAAAGTACACGTTAACCCACAACTAATCCACATATGGCAACCACATGATGAATGAAGTCACTGCAACAAGTCAAGTGCTATATGGGAAACCTTCCCACATAGTGGTCAAACAGTGGTAGTTTATGGTGGTTCATTGTTTTTTCAATGCTTTCTTGGAAACTCTTCTTTATTTCTTCGAACTGTGTTTCAATATATCCATGACACATCCCACTATTTGGTCCTTTGAGCTCTTATCTCGAATGTATCTCTTCAAATTGGTGCGCTGGCTCTCAACTCTGTTGGTGGTACGCTGACCAAAGTTGCGACTCTGATAAGTCCACTCAAAGACGAACGTTTCTTTATAATCTTTTAGCCAGTTATCATACACATAGTTAAAGACCCCAAAAAATAAAAATAATAAATTAAATTAAATGTGCATGTTTGTAAATATAATGGAATGTGTGACACATATGTTGTAAAAACACTTACTCCCGCGTTTGCAAGCCACAAGTCTCTTACGCAGTTTGCGCAAGTTGTAATCGTATATGGGTACTCAAGGAGACTCACACAATGTCCCCCAGAATGACAAAAAATTTACCCAGTCTTTGTTAGTGAATGCGTTCTTGCCGTGCTTACACATATTTTGTTGTATGTGATGCCTGCAAAGATACCTAATGGCATTCGGAAATACTTTAGCACACACGTTCATCACGTCCAAGTCTTATCCATTACAATCACACGTGGCTCCATGCATTTATTCAATATTGAATAATAAATTAAATTAAATGTGCATGTTTGTAAATATAATGGAATGTGTGACACATATGTTGTAAAAACACTTACTCCCATGTTTGCAAGCCACAAGTCTCTTACGCAGTTTGCGCAAGTTGTAATCGTATACGGGTACTCAAGGAGACTCACACAATGTCCCGCCAGAATGACAAAAATTTTACCCAGTCTTTGTTAGTGAATGCGTTCTTGCGTGCTTACACATATTTTGTTGTATGTGATGCCTGCAAAGATACCTAATGGCATTCGGAAATACTTTAGCACACACGTTCATCAGGTCCAAGTCTCTATCCATTACAATCACACGTGGCTCCATGCATTTATTCAATATTGACCTGATCCTTTCAAGCACCCATACGTAGTCATCACTCTGTTCTTTACAAATAATGGCATGCACTATACAAAACGACTTGCTGGTAGGCGTCAAACCCGGGACCTGGAAAAATGGCATGTTGTATATATTTGTTTTGTACGTCAGTCGATCAACAGCACGTGTGGGAATGCACGCCACATGTCACCCAAGTAGGGATGAACAAAGAAGGGCTCTGTTATGAAATTTGTACTGGGCTCCTGTTGGGTCTCGTAAATGAATTTGTTTTAAGCAACATGGTTTCTAGTGTTTTCATAGGAGTCTTTCTTTATCTTTGTAAGACTCTAATCTTCTGCACCCCATTTTTTACGTCTTTTTGTATATGGAGCTTGTCGGGGTGCTGCTTCATTAACGTTTGAAAAATGTGGCATGGCTCCATGTTTTGAGTTGTCACCTACTCGATCAGCTTGTATTCAGTGGGAGTAAATCTTCGCACAAATGTGGGGCCCGAAAGGTCCTCAGCAAATTCAAATTCGTGGTTATGTTCAACATTTCCCACTACTATCCCCTAGATTTAATACGGATGGTGGAGGACCACCATCAGAGTAAACGGGCAAATGATTTTTTGTTGCCGGCTTTTCTTACCATTGTTGTAGTATGGTGCTTACCACCACGGTCGTATTCAAACCATACCCTCCCGGTTCTTCCCCCATATTTCTTTGATCAACTGGTCATAGTGAAATCATCCTCGTTCGCCCTTTGTTGTACCCATTTCTTTGGGTCATCTAGAGAGTTGGAAATCTGTAACCTTGATAAGGTTAAATTTCATTTTATATTTACTATTCTTGTTTAATTCTTTTATATTATATTTATTAATTTTAATATATAACATTTAACTAAAAAAACATACGTATATCACTGTCTGACGTAACTAAATAAATTTGATACATGCTTAGTTTTGTACGAATTGACCGGGCTCAGGGCTCACTACCAAATCCTCCGCCATCTAGATAGTCTTCTTGAACGTAAAAAGAATGTGATTGATAGTAACTTTCGTAGGATTTCTCGGGTTACTGAATTGCTCACTATATGATTAGGTGAATGGAGGCTCACCACTGTATCCTCCGTATAGTATTGATGCATGTAAGAAGATTCACACGTGTATCGGTAATCCGGATACCCTTGTGGCATCGGATAATATGGCTCATCCATAGGGGGAGGCTCGTACAAATCTAGAAACGGTATGTTTTGATCAACCTGTACACCGGACACAACCCCCTCTTCCTCGTTAAAATCGGGAACACTAGACTCCTCCTAAAAACATTATGAAAAATAGCAGCTAATCAAAACAACCAGGAATTTAAGTTAATAATGTTATAGGATTGTTTTAGGTACCCATGAACGGATAGAATACTGCCCATAGAAATAGTTGTGGTCCAAGAATGATGACATTTGTAGTGTGTTGAATTAATAATCTCTCATTTGACAATTGGTTAAACATAGAATGCAAACAAAAGGAGTAGAAAAACTGAACCATGAAGATTTCTTTGCGTATCACTATTTTACCACTTCAAAATTGAAAAGCGTACGACCCTGTACGTGGCGTATAACTTTAATCACGTGCTCAGACAGCATTGTATTCTCATATCGTATATGAGCATTGTACAGGCCAATACTTGTCGTACACGTGATTGGATTGATGTGAAGTATGAGGTTGCCACCTGGTCGGAGACCAGAACATTATACGCCTCGTATAGCTGTGTTCGAGGCGTCAAGAGAACCCTATACGTCTCGTACATCTGTACAAGGCGTCGAAAAGGGTGTGCAAATAGGCAATCAGTGTGTGTGTGAATATTGAACATCTAGACCCTTTTTTTCAGATACAAGTCTTTTTGTTTCCAATTACATTGTTTCATTTCGGCTTTAGCCCTAGTACTTAAAATAAATGACCACAACATCATGTTGTCTTCACCTGTAATTTTCTGTTGAACTTCTATAACCTAAATTTATAAAATCTAAAACAAGAACTTAACTTTATTTCATAAGAAATAAACTATAATCAAACAAGCAACGGCTCTTTGAATTACGTTCCAATAAAAAGTTATTTTTTTATACTTACTTTTCCATGATCTAGAGTCACCCGTCTCCCATTTTGACATCTGATTTTGTGGTATCATATTTTACATTTTGTCTTAATTTTCTATTATATTTTAAAAAAGTATCATGATAAACATCTTGGTTGAGATGATAAACATGTAGTGACATTTAATTCGATATGATTTTTATAGTAAAAAATAGGTGTCACTAAAAATACTATAATATTTAACTGAAAATAGTTTCCGACATAAAAATTTGTGCCGCAAATGCCTTTTTATCTTGTGACAATAAAGGTGCCATTAAAACCTAATCGTTTGTAATGGCAGATCAAAAAAGTGTCATTAAAAGACTAAAAGTTGTAGTGCCAAGCCTAAAAAGTGACATTATAAGGCTTCAGTGTTTCACTTCTAGTGACTTTTTTTTCTGCTCATTCCAATAGAGCTTTTTATATGCCACTAAATGACTTTTCCTTGTTGTAGTGTTCCCCCTTTTCTTCAATATCCATTTTCATTTAATATTGCATATAGTCATCTTGTAATTTGGTCGTAACCTTCACTAGCAATCTGCTTTAACGTGTCCAAACTTGTTGCAGACCAATGTAGTAAACATCTTCCTTGGTTTCTACCACATAAACCTGAGCATCATCTTCCTTAAGGAGAAGCATACGTCACGAACTTGATCTTATTCTTTTTCTTAAAAAAAGGCTTCTTCTTCTTCCACAACTTCTTTTCTTCTATTCATCAGTGCCTAGTGAGCTTTTAAGGGCCCCATCAACTGATCAAGTGATCAGTAGCGAAGCTTGAAATATTTTACCGAGGGGTCGAAAACGTATAGCGAAGCTTGAAATATTTTACCGGGGGGTCGAAAACGTATATACCCAAAAATTTCTATAGAACCGGGGGGTCGAAAACGTATATACCCAAAAAATTTATACGAAAACTACATATATAACACTACTGGCCGAAAAGTTCGCCCCCTCCCGCCCCTAAAAAGCATCGCCCCTGCAAGTGATAAGGTAATAAGATCATTTCATTCTTTAATAGTAGTGACGCCAGGAGCCAAAGTGGTTGGAAAAGTTCATAGAACTTTTTCCACCATAATCTGAACTGATATTTGTTCACAATAAGCAGGATTCTGATTTACTATTTCATCAGTTTTGATAGGAAATGGGAAATTCTTTTGTTATCCTCATCCGGATCATATCAAATTCTCATTCAGCTCTTGTAACATCACCGCCATAACTTTTGAATCACCTTGCTATTTGTTAGAAGTAGATCCTACGCTTGTTTACCAGGGCTTTCACATTTTTCTTCTTGTTCTCTCGTAATCTTGCCCAATCTCCATCCACATCATTGAACAGGGCTACTACAATATCTCCTAGGTCATACAATGTTAAGAGAGTCTTCAGACGTATGTTGAAGATTTTGTAACCAACACATTCATATAGGGGTGACTAATTTGTTGAGATTTTTCACATGTTTATCATAGTCATTTTATCCATAAAAAATGAAAAACACAGCGGAATAAATATTTAAAACATGTTAGTATGTTCATACAAAACTCATTTTATGTAAAAACCCAAAACCCGGATCCATATATGAACATGCATGCTAGCTAAACACAACCATAGGGTGTTTAAGAATACTACCTTTCAAAGAGCTAGAGGATTGAAGAAGATGATGATTCTTGAATGGTAATCTTCAAAGATGAAGACCTCCAACTTGCATACCCCAAGCCTCCAACAAAACACCTTGATTGCTAGGATTTTCACTTATAAAAATTCTTTTGAACTCCTCCTTGGCCGAAAATTATAGGGCAAAACAAGAGTTCTTGCACTTGATTTTAGTGAGAGAAACTCTCTCTTATAGAACATGCATTCTTCCATGATCTTTTATGAGATCTTTTGCATGTATAGGAAATTGGAAAACCCACCTTGGGAGGCTACATATGGCCGGCCATTAGGCCAATTTTTCACCTAATTAAGTGCATTCCTTTTTGAGATTTTGCATGTAATTTTATTGGTGGAAAATCCACCTTGGGACACCCCAAAGTGGACGGCCATAGGGCCTTTTTCTCACCCAATGAAAATTTTTCTCCTTTTATATTTTAAGTCTTGTTTTAATTTATAACTTTTATAAAATATAACATCACACGTTTACAAGACTTATGCAATCTTTTAAAATGTTATTTAAACCATTAAATAAATAAAATATTCTCTCAAAATAAATTATCCATATAATAATTTATTAATTTCTCAAGTGCAATTATTTAGAAAACCATTTCTAAATATTTTAAGTGTTAATATTTATTTGTTTGATCATATCATAAATATATATTATGGGTGTTTGTCTAGCTTGTTATTGGGTATGACCCGACTTAGATCATAACGTACTAGCGACATCAATTTAATATGTGTCTTGGGCATACCGATTCCAACAATCTCCCACTTGCACAAGATACATAGAAAATTGATGTAAGTAGCAAATACCGCCTAACAACGGTTTACTACCCTTAATACGTATGACGAAGTTTCATTCAATAACATCTCTCCTTCAAGTCCCTTACTTGAACATCATTTAGGTGAATCGATCATTTATCCTTTTGTTTCAGATGTCAAGTTGATTCAGAGACATAGATGATCATTCTCTGTTGATTTAACTTTAGCAGGCCTTAGACATCTCACTCTCAATGAATAAGAGGAACAAATCCTATCTTGGCTACATACGTCTCTTACAATCACCTTGTACCACACCTGAGCTTACCCTTATGTACTGTCATGTTACGAACAGCGAAGAACTAGGTCAAGGTATAATATTTGGTGAATCTCAAGACCCAGTATGTATCTCAGGTTAGAGGATACTATGATATTCGCCTTTACTCAAATTTACTTATGATCAATTACAAAAGATTCCGTGCAGTAACATTTGAGAGCGGCTCAGTCCAATATTTATATCCCACAAATATTTATGAAATTTGGCAGCAACACATTGCTCTATATTCATACCTGATGAATATCCGCCAATCCAAGTTCGTAATAGTCTTACCTTCATATTTGTTCCCACAAATATGATTGACTACGGACATTTAGAATAATTAACTTATTCATGGATTTAAACATGCTAAAATGGGTCATAACTCAAAATGCCATAACATATAAAAGAGTCAAAATAACAATTGTTCCAGTATCTAAATTTAAAGTAGAACAAATCCAATCACTAGAATATCGAAGTCCCAACGCACAGTATGATTCTCATGTTTTTTGCCTTTCAAGGAGCTTCGTGAGTGGATCCGCAATGTTTTGATCGGTGTGAACTTTGCAAATACATATCTTTCCCTTTTCAACTTCATCCCCGTAGTTGAACCTTCGCTTTATATGCCTAGTCTTTTGGTGTGCACGAGGTTCCTTGATTTGAGAAATTGCACCCTCGTTATCACAAAATATTTCCAGGGGGTCCTGAATGGTAGGGACTACCCTAGATCAGCAATGAATTTCTTCAACCATGCAGCTTCTTGTGCTTCCAATGAAGCAGCGATGTATTCTGATTTTCTAGTGGACAATGCCACCACATCTTGATTCAAGCTCTTCTAAGAGACTGTTGCTCCATTCAAAATGAATACATACCCAGATTGTGATCGAGAATCATCTCGATCAGTTTGGAAACTCGCATCCGTGTAACCCTTTACAACGAGTTTCTCTTCACCAGATCCATATATTAGAAACATATCCTTAGTCCTTCTAAGGTATTTCAATATGCTTTTAACAGCCATCCAATGACTGTCACATGGATTTTGTTGGTATCTACTCGTCATGCTTAAAGAGCATGACACGTCCGGTCTAGTGCATATCATTGCATACATGATGGATCCTATGGCAGATGCATATGGGATTCCTTTCATTCTTTCTTGCTCTTCCTTTGAGCTTGGACGTTAAGACGCATTCAATATTGTCCCTTTTGAATAGGTACCAAACCTTTCTTAGATTTGTCCATCTTGAATCTTTTCAAGATTTTGTCAATGTATGCACTTTGGTTTAAACTATCAAGCATCTTGATCTATCCCTATAGATTTTTATTCCCAAAATATAGGCGGCTTCACTAAGATCCTTAATGGAAAAACAACTTCCAAGCCAAGTTTTTACACCTTCCATGGTTGGAATGTCATTTCCAAATAGTATAATGTCATTGACATACAGTACTAGGAAAGTGATGATGCTCCCACTAGCCTTCTTATACACACAAGCTTCATCACCGTTTTTTATAAAACCAAATTTCTTGATCTCTTCATCAAAATGATGATTCCAACTTCTAGATGCTTGTTTCAATCCATAGATTGCTTTCTTCAACTTGCATACGTTGTTAGGATATGTTGGATCGACAAAACCTTTAGGCTGAACCATATAGACATCTTCATCAAGATATCCATTGAGGAAAGCCGTTTTGACATCCATTTGCCAAATTTCATAATCATAATGTGCAGCTATTGCAAATAATATCCTAATTGACTTTAGCATCACCACAAGAAGATCTCATCATAATCGACCCCTTGAATTTGAGTGAAACATTTTGCTACTAGTCTCGCTTTATAAGTATCCAAGTTACCATGCATATCGGTTTTCTTCTTGAAAACCCACTTACTTCCAACTACTTTGGAGTTAAGAGGTGGCACAACCAACTCCCATACTTGGTTATCATACATGGATTGCATCTCTACATTCATGGCTTCAAGCCACCTATCACAATCGGATTGTGACATTACATCATGGTATGTGGTTGGTTCATCCGAATCTACCACGTAGCATCCATCCATGAAAAATCCATATCTTTTGGTTGGATTACTAATTCTAGCAGATCTGGAACGTTATGTGTGTATTGATCAACCATTTGATCATTTCAACACCCTCTTGTTGAGTGCTAGTATCAACCAAACGTGTATCGGCTTGTGGTTCTTGATCCTCCTCAAGTTCCACCGTTCTCCCACTAGTCCCTTCCATAAGGAAGTTAGCTTCGAAGAACTTACCCTTTCGAGCAACAAATACCTTTTGCTCAGTTGGATCGTAGAAGTAATATCCTATATCATATTTAGGATATCCTACAAAGATACACTTAGTGGATCGGGCTTCTAATTTATTTGGGGTGCATTGCTTGACATAAGCTTCACAACCCCACACCCTTAAGAATGATAATAATGGAGGCTTTCCATACCATATTTCAAAAGGTGTCCTTGCCACTTTCTTGGTTGGGGCCATATTTAATATACGGACCTCCGAGAGTAAAGCGTAACCCCAAAACGACAGAGTTAATGTGCTCCTAGCCATCATAGACCGAACCATATCCAATAGAGTTCGATTCCTCCTTTCAGACACACCATTATGTTGTGGTGTTCCGGGTGGAGTAAGTTGTGAGATAATTACACAACTCCTAAGATGATCTTGAAAAGCATCACTAAGGTATTCACCTCCTCTATCAGTGCGAAGACCTTGATTGTTTTCTACTTCACTTTTGAAGTCTTTGAACATTTCAAACGCCTCATCCTTGTGTCTTAGTAAATAGACATAACCACAACGACTATAATCGTCAGTAAAAGTAATGAAGTATCTTTCACCATTCCTAGTCATTGGCTTAAAAGGACCACATACATCCGAATGCATGATACCTAATAAGTCTTTTGCCCTTTCAAAAGTGCCACTAAAGGGTGCTTTAGTCATTTTTCCTTGTAAACAAGATTCACATACAATAAATGAATCATCCTCATTTGTTTCCAAAAGACCATTCTTTCGAAGTGTTTGCATGTGATTTTTATTTATATGTCTAAGGCGACAATGCCAAAGATAGGAATCACTCAAATCTGTTTTGAGGTTCTTCGTGGTTACTTGGTACATTGAGCTATCATATGATGTGTCATCTTGAACTAATTCGTAATATCATTTAAAGGCATAACTTCAAAGTGAAACACATTATGCATAGAAACATAAATGTCATGGTTAACAAATTCGAAATTAAAACCATATTGTCCTAAAAGGAAAACTGAAATAATGTTCCTAGTCAAACTAGGAGCATACAAAACATTTTTCAAAATCACTTCCAAACCACTTGGAAGCTTCAATACATAGTCTCATTGGGCTTCGACTTCAACTTTTACTCCATTACCCATGAAGAGACTAGCGTCTCCCTTCTTATAATGCATATTTCTTTTGATCCCCTGCAACAAATTGCAAATACGAGTTCCATATCCGGTATCTTTTACCCATGTGTTAGAAGAAATAACATTAAGCTCAACATGTATCATAAAGATTGTACCTGAGGTTTGCCCTGCATCCATTTTGTTTTTCAACTCTTTGAGATAGGTTGGACAATTTCTTTTCCAATGCCCTATCTCTCCACACTCAAAGCATGGGTCATTCGAGGCAACCTTTTGCTTCTTTTCCTTTGGTTTCGTGGGTTCCGCTTTAGCCTTTCCCTCCCTTTCCCTTTGACGTGTCCCTTCCTTTTGGCAAAACTTGCCTTGGAGTCGGGGTGGGGCCTTTTCTTGTTGCCTCCCTCATTGATCGTTAGAACATGTAAAACCTTTTTACCCATGCCCGCCTTGGCAGTTTTGAGCATTGCATGAAGTTCACCAATGCTCTTGTCCCATCCATTCATGTTATAGTTCATAACAAAAGTATCAAATTTCTTTGTTAAAAAGTTGAGGATCAAATCCATAGCCAACTCTTTAGAGATGGGATAATTGAGCCTTTCGAGGCGATCAATGTGGCTTTTCATCTTAAGGACATCAGATGAGACCGACTGGGTTTCCTCCATTCGACATGCATGAAGCGCCCGAACCGTTTCGAAGTGTTCTACCCTTGCTTGTTGAAGGAACATTTCCTTCAATTGGGTAATCATGTTGTACGCCCGTGATGTTCAAAATCCTTTTGAATTTCAGGAATCATAGTTCCCAACATGAGGCAAGAGGCTTGCATGGAGTCCTAGGTATATTTAACCCAATCGTTACAGGCATCCTCATCTTCCACGTTAGGTTCATCGGGAATAGGATCGTCCAACACATATGATATCTTCTCTTGCTTGAGAACGATTCTCAAGTTTCGATACGAATCCATGAAGTTGTTATGGTTGAGACAATCCTTTTCAAGGATTGTTCTTAGTGATTGGTTACTAGACAGTTTGGGTAATTGTGTTTGCATTGTTAGCAGTCATCTACAAAATTTTAACAAAGTTCAATTTTAGTATTTTCGATATTATAAAATTTTAATCATTAATACCCTTCTATGTCTCATTGAAAATTAATAACTAAAATCTAAAATCCAATGTTACATTTAAATATTGGTTAGGTGAGCTTTATACAATTATTTAAATTAACAAGATAGTCAATGTTTGACGATTGCAATCCTTTGCAATTTCTAGCCATATGGGATCGGTTGAACAACTTTATATTTAGTTGGCATGTTTAATCCCATCAACACCTTTGTACGCCATGCTTCAGTGACCCTAATCACATGGTTTCCAAATCAAGTCGTCCAACTTACACACACATGTGAGTTTACACATACAAGTGGTTAGGTGACATTTATCCCACAAATATGGTAAGCCCACCTCCAACACACAAGTTCCTTCAAATGTGGTTAGGTGACTTTTATCCCATAAGAATTCCCAAGTGATTCGAGTGTTATATAAGAGGATGGTGTTTGACTTGTTTTATAAAAGGTACTTAAAGTTTCCAAAATTCTAGTTTTAGAAAACTTTATGTACCATATATTTGCATGCATTCAAATTCATGGTACCTTAGTGAAAACCATCTTTCAAGGTGCTTTAAATAAAATCCATTTTTATTATAGAATCACTAACTTTTAATAAAACCATTCTATTAACCACTTTTAATGATGTTGTAAAGAACCAATTTATGCTTCTTATGGATTATTAGTTGTTATGCAAGCATATCAAAATATCATCCAAACAAACATAAATAAATAACCATACAAGCATAACACTTATTATCACAAAAGATGCATAACCATAGCCAACTATTTTTGACAACACTTGTTAGCCTAAACAAGTGTGCCAAAAGGTCCTTCCTAAATGGTGAATATTGACACAAGAAATGTGTCGTTTGAACTCCCACGTGAACCCGCATCCAAAAGCTTCAAGTATTCTTTTTGTGTTGCGATTTCTCCACTTTCTTTGAACTTCCAAATGGACTTTAAATTCAGCTCCAAACTCCTTTAGGCTTCAAAAATGTGTTTTGATTATTGGGCTAAAATCCCGTTAAGAACTATGAGGTTCTTTAGGCCCAAAATTGGCCAAAACCAAAACGCATTTTTGTGTGCATCTTCTTTTACAATAAAGTATCCTAATACATTTTTCTAGAAAAAGAAATGCAACTAATCTATTTACTTACATACCAAGTGGAAATAAATAAATTATACAACTTTGCAAATGGAAGAACAAAGATAATTAATTATTACAATCCATTGAAATAATCAAATATAAATCACAACACAATCATTCAACATATTCAAACACAAGGTCATGGCTAGTTTATGAACACCAAAATATACATCCATATATGTATATTATCAAGAGAAAAATAGTTCCCTTTTACAACCCATATTTTCAGCCAAGATAGAAAAACCGAAAAATGTGGGTTTTTTTGTCCAAACAAACAAATCATCTATATGACATAATTTTTCAAGATACCTTTATGCATGTATTAGAAACATCTTGAAAAACAAAAGGAGAACCATGTTAAAATTTACGTACACGGGGTTTTAACGAAAACTAAAAACCCGAAAATTTTAAATCCATTAAAGCATGCATTCATATAAGCGGCTCTGATACCACTGTTGGGATTTTTCACATGTTTATCAAAGTCATTTTATCCATATAAAATGAAAAACGCAGCGGAATAAATATTTAAAACATGTTAGTATGTTCATACAAAACTCATTTTATGTAAAAACCCAAAACCCGGATCTATATATGAACATGCATGCTATGTAAACCCAACCATAGGGTGTTTTAGAATATTACCTTTCAAAGAGCTAGGAGATTGAAGAAGATGATGATTCTTGAATGGTAATCTTAAAAGATGAAGACATCAAGCTTGCATACCCCAAGCCTCCAACAAAACACCTTGATTGCTAGGATTTTGACTTATAAAACTTCTCTTGGAACTCCTCCTTGGCCAAAAATTAGAGAGCAAAACAAGAGTTATTGCACTTGAATTTAGTGAGAAAACTCTCTCTTATAGAACATGCAATCTTCCATGATCTTTTATGAGATCTTTTGCATGTATAGGAAATTGGAAAACCCACCTTGGGAGTCTACATATGGCTGGCCATTGGACCAATTTTTCACCCAATCAAGTGCCTTCATTTTTGATATTTTGCATGTAATTTTATTGGTGGAAAATCCACCTTGGGAAACCCCAATGTGGATGGCCATAGGGCCTTTTTCTCACCCAATGAAATATTTTCTCCTTTTACATTTTAAGTCTTGTTTTAGTTTATAACTTTTAGAAAATATAACTCACATGTTTACAAGACTTATACAATCTTCTAAAATGTTATTTAACGCATTAAATAACAAAATAAAATATTCTATCAAAATAAATTATCCAAATAATTTATTAATTTCTCAAGTGCAATTATTTAGAAAATCAATTTCTAAATATTCTAAGTGTTAATATTTATTTGTTTGATCATATCATAAATAAATATTATGGGTGTTTGTCTAACTTGTTATTGGGTATGACCCGACCTGGATCATAACGTACCAGCCACATCAATTTAATATGTGTCTTGGCCATACGGATTCCAACATAATTAACGTAATCGGTGGTCGTCTAGTCATTGTATTGTAGCCTGACTTGAGATCTTCACACCTGAAATTTACTAGGCTCTGATACCACTTTGTTCGCCCAAACAAAGCGATAATACTAAAAAACTCGATAAATACTTTTACTCATGGTCCATCCATCTTTAAAATACTAGTACAAAAGATAAAGTATAATTAAACTAGAACGTAACAAGCCAGAGATAAACATAATTGACCAACTAAATATATCATGAAATAAACAAATTTGGATCATAATTTCATGAATTATGAACAGACAAATATATAAAGTCTCCACTCCCAACTTTTGTCTAACAAAATGGAAAAGCTTTGGTAGCTATAAGTTTTCCTTTTACATACCTTGCTCAATTAATATTTTAAACAAAACTTCTGAATTCTGAAAGCTTAAGTTTGATGCTAGTAATCGACGCAAATGTTGAAGACACAAGCCAGATGTTGTCCCCATTAAAAAAGATGCGAAAAAAAGTTTGCATGTGAAGGTGCTGTGAAACTAGTTAAGCTTTTGGTAGACAATGACACATCGTGGGAAAATACTGAATCATGGTTAGCAAAGCATAGAGCAAAGTTTCATCAATATGGAAAGGGTTCATTCATACCTCAACAAGAAGAAATTAATTCTTCTATCAATTTGCCTGATACTGCATTGCTATTAGCTACAAAATGTTGGTGCATATGTCTGTTGCCTTCGTCATTACACGAGAACGAGTCTGGAATAAACGAGAGTTTCTGAAGACCGAACAAGACAAAGTAGATATCCAAGAGGGAGTCTATTGGTGCATAATGTCTATAGAATAGTCTTGTATCGAGTCTGTATAAGTATAGGTGAAACAAGGCGTATTTAAGAGTGTTAGATAGCAAGTTCGCTCATGATTGTTTGTGAGAAGCCAAGTTCGGCCGAACTTGACTAGTCAAGTTCGGGCGAACTTAGACCATGGTTGTCCTATCACCAGCGAACTTGTAACACTATATATAAGTGCCTTGGGATTTCATTAGTAAGAAGTCAGAGATTTTGGCACAGAGACGGCGAAGCTCTGTCGGATCCGGTTCTCGAATGTATTGAACTTTTGATCAATGAAAACAACCTTTAAATGAGTAATTCTTGTTATTTGATTAACTTGTCATTAGTTTCCGCCTAATCGGACAATAGATAACAAATTTAGGTTCCTGAGTTGTTCGTGGACGTTCCTACAAGTGGTATCAGAGCCTGGATACCTGAATTTGTTGAAATCAAGACAAGAATCTCTCTATTTCATCTCTATTCTTCTATTTTTCCTAAGTTTTGAACAAAAACGAAGAATTCACGATCAAATTTTGTCCAATTTTGAATATGTCATGTAAAACATACTAATAACAAACCCCTGAGAGTTTGGACATCAAATTTAAACGTTTTGACATCAAAAAGTTGCAAAAACCATGTTTTTGAAACATGCTATGGCCGAACTTAACATCAAGTTTAACCGAACTTGATTAAAATTTCATTGATTTTAATCAAGTTCGACCGAACTTGATAATTTTTCAAGAAGTTTTTGTTATATGTTCGCTTGAACTTGAAGAAAATTCAATATCTTTGATCAAGTTCGACCGAACTTGATCAAATTTCATTGAAATCCATTCACAAGTTCGACCGAACTTGATAAACTCTTTGAAATACTACCTAAGTTCGACCGAACTTACCTGTTTCTTGATAAGCTTTTTCAAGTTCGTTCAAAATCAGAAATTTTATCCAAGTTCGACCGAACTTGGGTATAAACTGAATTTTTTTGTCTGTCAACAACAAGTTCGAGCGAACTTGTTTAAAACTGAAAATTTTTCACTCTTCACTGCAAGTTCGACCAAACTTGTAGTGGTTCTAATCATTTTCAAAGGTTTATCGTGTTTTCAGCGTACGTGTCTAGATTATCAAAATGGAAGATTTCCATAACGCATTTGCAGCTGGAGTAGCACAAGCATCAACGTCAAATTAATTGCGGTTAATCAGATGAACCTCGATAATGAAATGGGTACTACTCAGAAACCGCCGAAGTTGATAAGTATGGACGAGTTCGAGGGATGGAAAGAAAAGTTTGTTAATTGGATTTAAGCGAATCAATTCAACAGCTGGGTTGCGATTAAAGATGGTTATACATGGCCCAAAGATGAACGTGATCAACCACTGAACAAGTTTTCAGCGATTGACAAAGAGAAATATGTTGCTGAAAAGAAAATGATCAGCTTAATACAACAATCTGTCAAAGAGATATCTTGATATTATTACCAGAATATGATACTTCTTAAGAATTATGGAATTCTCTTTGCGAAAAATTCAAAGGAAGTGATGAAATGATCAAGAGCAAAAAGGCCCTGATTAAGAAAGAGTTTGAGATCTTCACGATGATCAAAGGAGATACAATGAAGCAAATGATTGATAGATATTGTCACCTCATGGTCCAGATGCGAAGATATGATATCAAGAGAACTAACGAAGAGCAAATTGAGAAGCTGGCCGATGCGCTTCCAGAAGGAGAATGGACAATGTATCTGATGATTTTAAAGAATAGTCCATCTTGGAGACATTTTAATTGTCATCTTTCATTGACAAACTTGAAGGTCATGAAATGGAATTGATGAAGATTGCAAAATCCAAAAACACTAATGTTGTTCAGGATGTCGGAGTTTATTACAAAGGTGGTGTTCCAGATACTCTGATTCAAAGTCCAAAAATCCAAACGGCATTTAGTGCAAACATGAATACATCAGAACAGTCGTCACAAAATCAGTATTCTCCAAACACTTTTATTCATATGTTGGTTCAAATTCTTCTTCTCAAAGTCAATCTCATCAGACAAGCCAATCCACTGCTAATTCAAATGTTTTCCAATGCAACATAGCAGTTGATTTAAAGAATGTGTTTCCTGAAAAAGTTGCGAAACAACACATAGCACTTCTTGCTACAGTTCTGGAATCATATGAAAGTCTTGTTGCTGGAAAGATCGGAAATACTGAAATGACAGCTGAAGATTATGATCAGGTAGATGAGGAAGAGTTGGAACTGATGGAAATCAAATGGTCCTTAGCATTTGATTATCCGGAGAGTTTCAAAGTTTGTAGCACTCACTGGAAGGGATATTGGTAACTCAAGCCATAAACTTGGTTTTGACAAAATGAAAGTTACTTGTTTCAGATGTCGACAAAAAGGCATTTCAAACATGAATGGCATAACCAAGAAGCTAGTGGAAACCAAAACCCTTTTGGAATCGGTAACGAATATTACAAGAAAGCGCTGCAATACAAATCATATCCGAATAGAACACAAGTTGAAGTTGAAGATAAATCTTCAAAGAAAGCCGAAAAACTCTTGTTGCCAATCATGAAGACGATGGTTTCGATTGGAACAAATACATCGGAAAGAAGACTAGTGTTGCCATGATGGCAGAGGTTGTAAATGAATCGGATACAAATGGTCCTTAGCATCGATTATCCGGAGAGTTTCAAAGTTTGTGGCACTCATGGAAGGGATATTGGTAACTCAAGCCATAAACTTGGTTTTGACAAAACGAAAGTTACTTGTTTCAGATGTCGACAAAAAGGGCATTTCAAACGTGAATGCCATAACCAAGAAGCTAGTGGAAACCAAAACCCTTTTGGAATCGGTAACGAATATTACAAGAAAGCGCTGCAATACAAATCATATTCGAATAGAACACAAGTTGAAGTTGAAGATAAATCTTCAAAGAAAGCCGAACAAACTCTTGTTGCCAATCATGAAGACGATGGTTTTGATTGGAACAAATACATCGGAAGAAGACTGGTGTGCCATGATGGCAGAGGTTGTGAATGAATCGGATACATCATTTGTGGAGGCTGCTATCGAAAATGCTATTCAAGAAGCATTAATGCAGAGAGCTAAGGAAGAAGTTGTCCTGGAGAATGCAGTTCTGGAAAGATACATGCAACAAACAGAGGAAGAAGGAATAGCTTACCTTGAGACGCAAAAGCAAGAAGAATTGAAAGCAGAAGCTGAAAAGGTAAAAGCTGAGGTAAGCCTGTCTGAAAAGGAAGTTGTGAAAGTTGTGGAGGTTGAAAAACCTTGCACAAAGTGCGCAAGTCCTTGTGAATCCTGTCTGGATAAAGTCAAAGTCATAAGAGAATTGACTAAACATAACGAAAACTTTCGTTATGATTACAGAACCATAAAAGAAGCTTATGACAAAATATCAGTCAAATATAAACATGTTGAAAGAGCTAACAGTGAACTCAACGCTAATGTCACCATGTTAAATACCACAGTTATTGAAAAACAAAAGGCAATTAATATGTACATTAATACAATTGCTGAGACAAAGCGTGAGTTTCATGAAATAAAAATTGAAACAGAAAGAGTCAGACAATTACTAAAAAGTTACACCACAAACGCATATGTCATTGATCACATTCGTCCTACAATCAAGTCGGAGGAAAATATTGATAATTCAAAGCGTAAAGTTTACAGAAATTTCCTCCACCATTTCTTGCAAGATACTGCTGCAAGAAAGATGAGGACATTGAAAAGGCATTTAATCTTTTACTTCTTTCAGAAAAGAAAGATAAATTGCCTGAGAACATTGACATGGACTTTACAAAATCAAACGATGACAATGAATCTTTGGTAAAAGATGTGGTAAAGACTGTTTTAGGAAATGATTCCGATGACGGCAGCTTTAAAAGCGCCAACTCGAGTTCAAATAGTTCTGATTCACAATCTGAAAGTGACAATAAATCATCAGAAAATGATCTAAGTGATGATCCTAACGTTGTCATGTACAAAGTTAACGAATCTGATAGATTTTATTTCAATGATAGCTTTCCAATTCTGAATGTGAAAGAAGATCAAATCGATAAACTGTTTAAACTTGTGGAAGTTTCATCAGATGATCTCGAGAAAAATGAAAAGAAGTTTTATTCTAAACCGAAACGGAATTTTAACAATTACCGTAGAAACGGTGGTGATTTTCCTGAGAACAGGAGAGCAGGTTTAGGTTTGGAAGAAGCTGAAGATGAACCGAAGAAGAATCAGAAGTCAACGTTCCAGGAATACAAAGGTAAGAACATAAAGTTTGTATACGGAACGAACACGGTTCGAGAAGAAAGCTTGATAGGTAAGAAATCAAACGATGATTTCAAGAAAGAAAAGGAACTTCGGGACAAGGCTAAGTCCGCAAGTGGGTAAAACCCTCTAGTGGACAGGTTCATGATACTCGGACTTGCTTCAAATGCAATGAAGTTGGTCACATTGCTCGCAAGTGTCCGATGTCTAAGCCTGTGTATCCCCAAAGAAAAGAAGTTTCAAAAGAGGTAAAACAAAAGCAATCTGAAAATGATCACATCAGGATTAAAAAAAGAAACATTGACATCAAAGAAATGAAACGTAATGTTGAATCCAATCTTGAAATAAAACCTAAAAATGAATCAAATTTTGAAAATTCAATTTTTCAAAAAGGAGAGATTTCAAAGTCAAACAATGATTCTAGGTTTTATATCAAGAAAGCTAGAGTTAATTCTCAAGCTTGGATTGCTAAAAAGAAATCACCTGAAAAAGTGAAGATTGTTTGTGATAAAATCGTAAATGTCAAATCAATCAAGAAAGATAAAAGTAAAGTTGATTGTGAGTTTGAAGTTTGTGATGTTGAATATGTTTATCAAAGAGCATACGAAAGTGATTATGAAGATGTTTATGAGGAATTATATCCAAAACCCAAGACCAAGAAGGCTTGGGTTGAACTTTTTAACTAAATCCTTTCATGTGCAGGAGTTCCAAGATCTACTTGATTAAAAGTTGATTCTGGATTGCGGAAACTCCATATCAGTTTTAACATATCCAGAAATGTCATATCTTTGTCATTTTGAGGGGGAGTAGTTAAGAAGAAAAGTTTTTGAAATTACAAGTGGTTGTTAAAAGGAAAAATTTTGAAAAGTCAAAATTATGAAAATCCACACCGTTGAACAGAAAAACTGATTTCAAAGTTCTTACAAGTTCAAACTGCTTTTACAAGTGGTAAATGAGTCTAATGATTGTTTGTTAAAAAATTGCAAATACAGGATTGAGAAAAAGGATCGGACGACGAGGTCAGGGGATCCACATTGGTTTGTTACATTTTTAGAAGAATTCCTTTAAGTCTAAAATCCAAAAAATATGTTTTTGATTTTAGGGGGAGTAAGAAATTTTAAAAATTGTTGAAAAATCAAAAACATATGAAAAAGTTGAAAGTTCAAAAACATTAAAAAATTCAAAAAGTACAAAAACATCGAAAAAGACATAAAGAATTTGGTTGTTAAAAAGGGAAATGATAGTACATCAGTGGACTATCACAGTATGCTAAAGATTTGTAAAGTTTAAAAGCGATAAACAAGTCTTACTGTGGATATGTCGATAGGCTTTACACGTTCAGTTGATTGTTTCCGAGATATAAACTAAATTTTACAACTGCTTAATCTCGTGGTTTAACACATCTTGGATATATGGATTTAGTACTCCGAAATTTCGATTGAAGGGTTGCCTGATTCTGAGATACGAGGTCTTTATAGATGATTGGTATCTAGGGTATTATACAAGTTCTTCTGATTTTGCGGAAGCAATAGCATAGAACTTTTATAATGCTTTTTGCTAAAAACCCCAAATAGCATGCAGACCTGAAAAATCGAAAGATCTAATCATTTGTAATGCTTAAAAGATTCCTTAAGTGGAACACACCTGAAAGACGAGCCTTCATCTCTTTGTCTATACGGTAGTACTAACCTAAGCTCTCAAGGTCTCGCATAACCAAGATACAGATATCAATTACGCTATACTCACCTGTAAGATGAAATCTAGGGAATCTGGATTTGGGAGTATATTCAAGAGGTGGGAACCATAGTTGAGTCAAGTTTCATAATTCTTACCTAACATATCTTGGAACAATTGAGAAACGTGATGAAGTTTAAATGGACAAACATATCGACAATCTAGGTAAACGAGTTTAAAACTTAAAGTGATCCAAAATGTCAACGGTACTGGTGATGTGTCTCAAACAACTGATATGATCCTTAGACGTAAATTCACAAAAATATGTCTGTAAATATGTTTGTACATTGTTACTTTACTTGTTAAAAGTTCTGTAAATACTTTACTTACTTTTTAAAAATCCAAAAAGATTTTCAACGAGCCAATATCGAAGAACGGATCATCGAAGTCTGGTAAGAAAAAGTTCATTAATATGAAACTTTAAAATTGAAGATAGTATCAGGTGTTCACAACGGGTTTAGCAAGGTCATTAACTTGGACTTGGTAAACAAAATTAGTTAATCAAGGTCATTAACTTGGACTTGATCAATTAAGTGGATTTCATTTCAATAATTAAAAAAATTAAATGAATTGAAAAAGTTTTGAATGTTAAATGTTTCAAGATCATTAATTTGAACTTGAAATAACTGAAAAATGAAGATTTGAAGTACAAGTTTTGTATAGGTGGTATGTAATACAAGAGGTACAAAATTTCAAAGTTAATATCTGAAATGTTTATTTGAATTCCCAAATACTTTGAAACAGGAAGTAAAGTTTTAGGGGAGCAGGATGAATCTAGGATTGAAGATAAAGCTCAAAGTGTCACACCCGGTCGATAGCGGAAGCCCGTGGTGTGAACTTGATTAGTTTTCATCGCATACGATATGAGTAAACAACTATATGATTTAAAACAAACACGATGTTCATCCATTAATATAAGTAAGAAATACACACCATAACTTGTTCAAATACATTACATCATAAGTTTTAAGTTTTACAAAAGATTAATTCAACATAGTTTTTAAAGCAAAGGCTTTGCATCCTATATCTCATTGAAGATGAGATATACTGACCAAACCCTTCAAAACATGGATGACATCGACTACTTGATAACTTTGAAAGCTTGTAACCGACTGCACCAAGATCCACTTAGTTTCCTAAAATACATGTAAGTTTAAAAACATCAACAAAAGTTGGCGAGTTCATGTGTTTTGTACGGGCCCAAATGAAACATAAAAATATTTAAAAGTCATAAGTAAGTATGTGTGGTATGTAAAGCAGCAATGAACTTGTTGATCATTAATGTTTTGCAAGGACATTAATATGTGTGACGACATAGGAAGTACTCAACCCTAGACGATTTTCCTCCGGTCCATCCGGTTGGGACAACAAAAGCACTACATGTGGCCACACAAGGACCCATGAGTGGGGCTCGCCTAAACCCGATAGATCTACCACTCTTGTTCCACGGTCTTAAAAAGATTAATGGCACTTAAGTTACACCCTATTCGCACATGATCTAATATTTCATTCCATAGCTAAACCATACCATCGAAACATGTATTTCCCCCCGAGAGTTTGTAAAACCGAAAACGTTTAAGGGAAAAGGGGGACATGAACTCACAAGTTTGCGTCCGTAACGTGTGCTAGCGAAAAGAGTATCCAAAAGCGCGTAACAACCCACAAGTGCTCTAACTCATTAGACACTTGGGTTTTGAGTTAAATGTATACAGGTTGTTCATTTTGAACGTTATGGTATTAGTTATGTATTTGGATACTTTGTGTATTTTAAGTATGTTGGCATTTGTTTCATGTGCTCGTTTTAATATATATATATATACTTTCTTTATATATATTTTGTATTCATAAAGTGTACAAACGGGCCTCGCCCTTCGTGAGTCTTCGTGCCTCGCACGATCTTAAGTGGGCCTAGCCCATGAGAGTTGTGCCTCACACAAATGAGAATTGGCCTAGCCCATTTGAGTCTCCGTGATCCACACGGTGTTAGTGCGCCTAGCCCATGTCTTTATGTGCTTGGGCCTAGCCCAAGTCGTTTATGTCTTTTGGGCCTAGCCCATGTCTTTATGTCTTTGGGCCTAGCCCATGTCTTTGTGTCTTTGGGCCTAGCCCATGTCTTTGTGATTTGGGCCTAGCCCACATAGTTTTGTGATTGGGCCTAGCCCGCATATTTCATGTCTTTGTGTAAATGGGCCCAAGCCCAAATGAATTATGTATGAACGGGCCTAGCCCAATTCGGTTATGTAAGTGGGCCTAGCCCAAAGTATTATATGATGTTAATGGGTCTAGCCCAACTAGTTATAGAAATGAGCTTTTACTAGCCCAAAGTAAGTTCAGTATTTTTCCATTCTCCTAAGTGTATTTTGAGCGTATTTTATACGTATTCTTATAGTTGTATACTTGCGTATTTATGTACACTTAGAGATATTTACTTTACACTTTCCGGATTTTTTATAAGTGTTAATATATGTTTATACTTCTCTTGTTTATAAATATATATTAATTTTAAGAGTTTTGTCGTAGAGCCGAAAATGATATTTTCGTATCGAAAGTGTACATGTGTCGTCCGCGATGGGTGCACGCTCCCGGTCGAGATGGTAGGATAGTCGTTTTCGATGACAACGCGCTTTGTTCGATAGAGCGTTTATTATATATTTTTGTGTCAGTTCCGAAAGTATATATTAACTTGTTAATATTTATGGTTGTGAACCGTTTCATTCGAAGTCTGTTCGTCCGCTATTCCCTTGTCCGATTGTTCGTTCGTGGTGGTAATATAAGTGAGGTTCGTGTATATATATATTTGGTGTACTTTTCCAAGTGAACGGTTTTTAAGTATTTGGTGTGTATTCTTCCTAAAACTAGTACATACACACTTTATACAAGTAATATACACCAAATAGAGTATTTAACATATGTTTATATATTTTCTAAAAAAAATATGTTTAGTGTCATACCTATAACTTTTGCCCACTTTTATTTATAAAAAAAATATCTTTTAAGTGTTTAAATAAACTATTGGATGGTTAAGACTTAACCCTTGTCATTTGGATTTGCCTAATCATAATTAAGGTTACTAATCACGATTAACCATGCTAATCACCCCGTTAATCCCATTTTAATCGCGTTTAAGATTTTAGAAAATTTCACATAGTTTCCCCTAAACTATGCATTTTCCACGTTTATAAAACGTACTATAAACATGTTTAAACCCCTTAATCATAACCAACTCAAATCAACTTTCAATCATCAACTTTGCATGGATAAACTTACACTTAAATACCTCATATTCCATGGACTTTTTATATATTTTCTAACTACTCTTTAAAAATATATGGTGACATTTTCATGTTATTTAACAAGATTATTAAAAACCACTTATTTTTTTATAAACTTCCATCTCACCCATTTATTTAAGCAACTTGTTTAAACTACTTTTTATGATGTTCTTAGTGAAAATTATGGTTTTTATTTTCTATAAAAGCCACATATATATTATAACTCATTTTTAAATCGTAATAAAGTTCATGGATCATGAGATTAATGATCTTGTTTAGATTTAAACATCACAATGTTTAAACCATCATTTTTGTTCTTAATAATGCAAGATCATACACTTAAACAACTTATTTTAACATAATCAAAATTAATATATAAGCTAACTAGCACTAAACAACATAGTCAACACATAATATATAATTATTATAGACTTTTTAAGTTGAGATTTGTGTTTTTAAGCGTTGTTTTCTTGAAGTTCAAGATGAACACTTTGTACTTTAGTAAACTACACATTATAAGAAGCTTAAAAAAAATAAAAGATGGGCTTACAATTTTGCACAAGATTAAGATGGAAATTAAGATAGAATAAATGCTCCAAAGTATGCTCTAATGGTTCTCCATGCATGCAAGTGCCTTGATCCTTCTTGTAATGATTTAAAATAGTAAATTATGTGATGTTTACTGTTAGAGAATGAGAGGGTTGTGGTGTTTTTGGGCTATCGTGAGTATGGATGAGGGAAAGAGAGATGATGGGTGTTGTTTAAGGGTTGTAAAATGAAGATATGGTGAAAGGTTATAATGATATAATTTTCAAGTTGTTGAATTATTGGTCAAAGACAATCTTATATCCATACATGTCTAAAAAAGTATTGAGTGATTTGAAAAGGAGTATTGCCGTAAACATGTAAACATGGAGCATGGTATGGTGGCTAAAATATTTTTTTTTCTAACATATAAAACATGTGCAAAATTGGTAAATTATGTAGATATTTTGGCCATTATGCTAATTAGTTTAATTAGGGGTTAATGATAGTTTATGGTTTTAAGTAAATTCCAACTAGTCCACTAGTTTAGTGGGTATTGATTTTGGATGGTGAAAATACCACTAGTTCGCTCGTCGGTTCGATATCGGGTGTTATCCAAAAGATGTTATATAATACCGGGAGTTATGGTTTTATTTTACCATCGATGTTATGGCGTTTATTTAAGGCGTTTACGACACCAAAATATGGCTAACTAGTTCGCTAGCTTTTTAGTTTAGGAAATTGAATGCTAGAAATATAACTTGTTCGCCTAGCGGCTTGAATTTGGGCAATGTGTAAAAGTTGCAGCGTGATACAGGAGTTTATGTTTCGGGTATCCCATTGATATCCCTACGCTTATTTGGGGTGTAAAATATTATTTACAAGTTCTACGGACATTAAAAATGCCGAATTTTTAATGTTGCGGACAATCTATTTTATTATATTTTAGCGTGGTTCGGACGAATTTTAACGACATGTATGTTCCGGAAGGGGTGTAAAGTGTTTTTGTACTTAGTGTCCCTGATTAGGGATTTTTATTTGTATTTCATCCATAAAATGCTTTCGTGCCATTCGTTGCTCGTTCGGGCAGTTTCCCGAACTAGCTGGTATGAATAGTGTGTTCGGGTGAATAGTGCTTTCAGCACTTTGCCAACAATGTTCGAACATAGTTTGTGGTTCTCTCGCGAAAAAGCGAATGTATTGATATTGTTAAGCATAATTAACCATATCCTACGATTGCTAGACTTTATGCGACCTAATCATGCCTTAAATTAAGTCGTAACGAACGCAATTAAGTATATAATTAAGTTGTACGGAATTACCATTATTTTGCCGGTTGTCACACAAAGCAAGGGGGAGCACAGCTCACAGCTAGGAGGAGCTTGGAGATTAAAGTTTTATCAAGTTAAATTGAAGAAAAGAGAGAGTTTGAAGATCATAAAAGTTTAATGCTTATTCAAGGATAAAGATAAAGACTCAGGAACTTATTTGAAGTATGGTGATTAAAAGGTGTTCAAAGAAGACTATGACACTAGAAGACTGACGAGGATGATTATTGTCAAAGATGTCTATGAAAGTAGATGATTGCGGCAACATCCAAGGGGGAGTCTGTTGGTGCATATGTCTGTTGCCTTCGTCATTACACGAGAACGAGTCTGGAATAAACGGAAGTTTCTGAAGACCGAACAAGACAAAGTAGATATCCAAGAGGGAGTCTATTGGTGCATAATATCTATAGAATGGTCTTGTATCGAGTATGTATAGTATAGGTGAAACAAGGCGTATTTAAAAGTGTTAGATAGCAAGTTCGCTCATGATTGTTTGTGAGAAGCCAAGTTCGGCCGAACTTGACTAGGTCAAATTCGGGCGAACTTACACCATGGTTGTCCTATCTCCAGCGAACTTGTAACACTATATATAGGTGCCTTGGGATTTCATTAGTAAGAAGTCAGAGATTTTGGCACAGAGACGGCGAAGCTCTGTCGGATCCGGTTCTCGAATGTATTGAACTTTAGATCAATGAAAACAACCTTTAAATGAGTAATTCTTGTTATTTGATTAACTTGTCATTAGTTTTCGCCTAATCGGATAATAGATAACAAATTTAGGTTCCCGAGCTGTTCGTGGACGTTCCTACACAAAACACGGGTGCACACCCGTTGTTAAGGAGATACTAGAACACTACCCGCAAGCAATAGAACATTTTGATAATGATGGGCGCAATATTCTCCATGTGGCAATCTTATTTCGTAACCATGAAGTGTTTGACTATGTGGTTCGCAAAAAGTACGCAAAGGAAAGATTGAGAGGAAAGATCGATGATGATGCAAACATGTTGTTGCATATGGTTGGGGTAGATATAGAAGATGTTGATTCCAGTTTGAAAGGTCCTGCCTACGTTCTCCAAGATAATATTCGAATGTTTGAGGTATTAATTAAGTTTAAATGAACCTGCATTGATAATATTTTGACATTTGACTTTTGGATTGTGCAGAAAGTGAAGAACACATGTACGACCCTAGATCAGTTTAAACTGAATTCCATATCAATGACAGCTGAACAATTGTTACATTACAATAACAATCAGCGTCGCATGGAGGCTAAGCAATGGCTGACGAAAAATACAAAAACTACACTGTAGTTGCAGTTCTGATTGCTACCATTGCTTTTGCTGCTGAGTATACCGTACCAGGAGATCCAAATCCCAAAACAGGCTAACCAGTTCTCAAGAAAAAACTTTTGTTTAAGGTTTTTACTATAGCGGATGCAATTTCTCTGTCAGCAGCTTTAACATCGGTTATCATGTTTCTCAACGTTATTACATCATCATTCCGGTTTAAGGATTTCGAGAAATCGCTTATTCGTAAGTTGAATGTAGGAATTACGATGTTGATGCTCTCGGTGGTGATGTTGATGGTGGCATTCGGGGCGACACTTATTTTGAATGTCAGTGGTGTGAGGAAGTGGACTGAAATAATCTTTTATGCCATTTCACTCTTCCCAGTCATTATCTTCACATGTTCGTATTTAAATGTTGAAAAGATAAACATTTGGTCTATTATCAAGAAATCCAGACGCAAGCTTTCATTGTTTGCTAATCCAAAATCGATAGCCATCAGGAATTCGAGACCATAGATACCTTCGGCTCATCACCCACCCTTCATTTGAGATGAACTGCTTCGATTTTGGGTTCTAATTTTTGTGTTGGTTTATAATGTGCATGTGTTATCAAGGAAAAACGTTTTTAATATATTGTGTGAGAAAGATTTGTTTTAAATATCAAAAAATGAAGTGACCGATTTACTTTGTTGGTGGGTTGTTTTATATATCAGTTGCATAAATAAGCTTGCAGCATCAACACAAATGGACCTCAAATCTTATTGTGTCACATTCACCGTATAGAATTCATGACTACTATCCTCTAATACATAACTTAATAATCTTGAATGATTAGCAAAACAATGGGAGAACTAGTCTTCTTGCATGAAGTCTTCGCATAACTTCATATGACTTTTAGCATGACCAAAATTCCTACAATCTTCAATCCTAACGTGATTTTAGTGGTTCAGCCACTTCAAACTCTACATCTCTCTCTAAGCTGATGCAATAAAAATCACAAGTGTAACACTTACTCTAAGTACTTCCTGCAAACACTTTATTAAATACACTTACTGCTTCCACATTGATAGTCTTTAGCATCAGCTTCAAAAAACTAACACAACCAATACGACTCTTGTGTAACACCAACATATCTTCTTCTCCAAACTGACATATTTAAATCCGTATGATCCATTAGCCCTATATCTTCTTGACCATCACATTCGATCACTACTTTCCCTCTGATCGAATCATAGTACCATGGTAAGTGCCATCTGACAAAGTTCTTCAGAGTCTTTCGAGGAACCATAGAAAACATTGGTACATGCTTTACATTTATAGCTAAGGGTCTACATAAGTAACCATGGTTTCTTAATTCATTGAGAATCATAAAGTTTGCATGCATTCTTGGTGAAGAAAGTTTTCATAATCATTTGTTGCAAAAAAATTATGTAGGTAGATCAACTTTGAAAGATCTTGATTCTTAAAGCATGTCCTGTTGCCACCTTTTGCAAATTTAATGCCATAATGTGCCATTTCGTTTATGTACATTAAAAATGTTGTACCACCTACATATGTTCGGTCCTCGGCTCCTCCATGCACCCGCTTTCATGGCCCACGACCAAACTGATATCCGGGTGAGAGTGGGTAAGATAACTAACGTAAAATTCTAATCCATCACATGTACTTTGTTGCATTCACTGGTTCTCCTTCTATGTTCTTGGATAGTTTTTGGTGCCCGAATAGCGATTATACTTTTATCAATCTGAAACAGTTGTGCGTTATGTTAATCTACATTAGGTGTCTATATGTTTAAATTTTGTATTGTTCTTGTATTTTCTGTATTCTTTATCTCACTAAAGTGTAATTGCATTTTCTATTATGGGATTCGAATCCCTCCTATTGGGATATCGAAGGTTGTAAACCTTTATAGTATCATACTCCTGACACGATCTTTTCTCTTCGCTAATACCCTTTCTTTTTCGTCTCATTCTCTGCTTCTTCTTCGGCTCCTCTATGGCTTCCTCCTCTACTGATTCCTCATTACCAAAGAACACTCATTCACATGATGACAATCAAACTATCATCAACCATGTGAAAATACACGGTACAAGCAGATCCGAACAAGATTATACCTAAACCAAAAGATTTTATATTCACATTAAGGCTCTGTACAATATAATAGTTCAAATTAAAAACTCACAACTCTCAACAGATCAACAATATGATGATCTGTAACAAAACAAACAGCCTCACACGATCGGTGAATCAATATGATTCACAAGATAAAAACCCTAAGACTTTAGAGAGAAGGTGAACAGTGGCGTAAGAGAGAAGCTGATTGTACAGATGTGTTGTATGTGAAAACAACAAGCCGAGACCCCTTTATATAACACCAGACCTGCTACAACCCTAAGCCCAATCAGCACGGCCCATCTATCAGCAGCCCATCTTTGAACAAAAGAAAGACCAGCCCAGCCCCAAAATAAGTGAGACCAAAAACAAGCAGCCCAAACATGGAACAAAAAGAAATAAAAGGAATTAAAACAGATTATTAACATATTGAATTGAATAAGAAATCTAAAGAAACAATGTATATTTTCAACACCACCTTCCCCTCAATTCAATATGCAAAACAATCAAAAAGACCCAAGTTTTTACAAACCTTTTCATGAGCTTGAACAAGCAACCCTTTAGTAAATATATCTGCAGTTTGTTCCTCAGATGAAACACCAACAGTCTTAGCAACACCCTTTGAGATCTTTTCTCGAAGAAAATAGAGATCTATTTCAAAATGTTTGGTACGCTCGTGAAAAACATGATTAGCAGCTATGGACATAGCTGTTGTATTGTCACAAAACAAAGAAACAGGAAGATTAATATCAACTTTAAGTTCATTTAAAACGTTAAGAAGCCAAAGAGCTTCACATGTCGCAGTACACATAGCATGATATTATGCCTCATCAGAAGATCTCGATATCGTAGACTGCTTTTTGCTTTTCCAGGAAACAAGAGAGTTACCAAGAAAAACACAAAAACCAGTTATAGATTTTCTAGTGTTAACACATTTACCCCAATCAAAATCTGCAAAAAGTTAGAGATCTAACGAATCCATTTTGAAAACAATATACCTTTCACAGAGAACTCTTAAGATATCTTAAAAGCCTTAAAGAAATTCTGAAATGAGCATTAGTAGGACGATGCATATACTGACTGAGGTAATGAACAGAATACGCAATATCTGGCCTAGTGTGTGAAAGGTAGATCAACTTTCCTACCAGTTTTTTGGTAAACAGAAATATCAGGTAACACTATAGTATCTTGTTCACACAAATGAGTTAAAACATGATTTGCTTCAATGGGATTATTCACTGGTTTACAACCAGTCATACCAAACCCAGCAAGCAAGTCAAGACAATACTTTCGTTGAGATAAGCATAAACCATCCTTGGTCTTTAAAACCTCAATCCCAAGGAAATACTTTAACATTCCTAAATCTTTAATCAAAAATTTAGATTTAAGAAGAGACTTTATTTTAGCAATCTCAGTTGAACAATTACCAGTTATGACAATATCATCCACATATACAAGTAAAACAATAAAAACAGAATTACCTGTTTTAACAAACATGGAATGATCACACTTACTTTATTCAAACCCAAAATCAATTAACACATTAACAAGCTTCTCGTTCCACATACGAGGAGCTTGTTTAAGACCATAAAGAGATTTCTTAAGCCTACAAACCTTGTTTTCATGGTTAGAACTATAACCATCAGAAAAGTCATATAGACTTCTTCATTTAGATTTCCATATAAAAAAGCTTTATTGATGTCCAATTGATATAAATCCCAACCAAAATTAACAGCAATAGTAAGAACACAACGAACAGTAACCATTTTCACAACAGGTGAAAAAGTTTCAAAAAAGCTATACCTTCCTTTTGGCTAAAACCCTTAGCCACAAGTCTAGCCTTGTACCTTTCTATCTCACCGGAAGCCTTATACTTAATTTTGTAAATCCATTTACAGCCAATAGCTTTCCTATTAGGTGGAAAATCTACAATTTCCCAAGTGTCATTTCTATGTAATGCTTCTAACTCATCATTCATACCAATGACCCAATTATTATCATATTTAGCTTCAAAAAAAAATTTAGGTTCATTACTTTTATTTAACACAGAAGCAAAACACAGACTTTCAGAATCAAGATTGGTATAATTCAAGACTTTTTCAAGACCATACTTGACTTTACCATCAACAATAAAGTCATCAAGTTTAGAAGGAAATTTGACATTCCTAGAAGACCTCCTTAAACTAGTGTTAGGCTGACCTGAGTCACCTCCCTCAGAATTATTAAAGTTTTCCTCAACTTCTACGTCATGCTCAGCCCTACCAGTCTCTAACTCATCACTACTTGGTTGCTGAAAATCAGCCCTGCCTAAAGTATTGTCTAAGTTACAACTAGGTTGCCGAGGGTCATGACTGAAGTTTAAGGACTTTTACTTGTGTTATCATCATTGGGAGTAGAGTCAACATTAAAAGTTTGGGTGTTGTTTTGATCAAATAAATCAAAAAAATTTAAGGTATTAGTTTCAGAATCAGAATCAGGCAAAGTTTTCTTTTCGTGAAAAGGAAAAACAGTTTCATAAAACCGGACATCCCTAGAATAAAACATCACTCTTTTATCTAGACTCCATAGCTTATACCCCTTCTTTTCATTTGAATACCCAATCAAAACACATTTTTCAGCATGACTGTTAAAGTTATCATTATTATTTAACACCATGCTAAAACACAAACACCCAATAACTCTAAGTTGACTTAAAATAGGAGCAAACCCATACACAAGTTCATAAGGAGACCTACCATTCAAAACTGATGACGGTGTCCTGTTAATTAAATATGTTGCAGTTAGAATACATTCAGACCAGAATTTAAGAGGAAAACCAGCTTGAAATAATAAAGCCTTAGCAACATTTAACAAACGTATATGTTTCTTTTCAACTATCCCATTTTGCTGAGGGGTGTGAACACATGAAGTTTGATGAATAATACCATGATTATGACAAAACTCTTTCATTTGCTTATTTATGAATTCAGTGCCATTATCACTTCTATATTTTCGCATTTTTACCAAACTGAGTTTTAAGCATATTAAAAAAATCTCTAAATTAAAACACTTCTTCTTTACTCTTCATGAGATACACCCACACAACACGAGTATAGTCATCAACAATAGTAAGAAAGAATCTAAAACCTTCTCTACTTTGAACCCTGTGGGGACCCCACACATTAAGATGAATAAGATCATCTAAATTTTTAGTCTTATGTTCACTCAAGGGAAATGGTTCCCTATGCTGCTTAGCTCTATGACATGTTTCACAAGGTTCAATTTTAATACCAGATTTAATGTCAAGTTTATCTTTTAAAACATGTTAAACAGGTTAGACAGGATGTCCTAATCTAGCATGCCAACTATAAGACTAGCACTACACACCTTATCAGAAACAGCAGAACCACCACAAAAATACAGACCATCCAGTTGACTACCAGTCACCTGGACTTTCTTTGTTCAAGAATCCTGTATATAAAAGTTATGTTCATCAAATGACACAATAAGATTGCAATCGTTGGCAAGTTTATGAACAGAAACCAAATTAACACAATAATTAGGAACTACAAACACATCATACAAAATGACCTTTTCACTTAATTTTTATATCACCTATTTTGGTAACCACAACACTAGTACCATTGGGATGTTTAACTTTAATATTATATTCAGAAACATCCATTTGATTTATGAGACCTATGACATTCATTACCATATGTTGATTTGCCCCAGAATCAATGATCCACCCAACCTTTTTCCCAGTATTAATAAAGTTTGAAAAACAATAATAGGTTTAAAATCACAAGTAGGTCTAGAAAAAGCATCAACATTATTGTCAAAGTAAACAGAATTACACCTACCAGTAAAATTACTGCATGAAGGTCATTTTTAGGCTTATCATGGAGAAGACTAAGCAATTGTGTAATCTGATCACTAGTCAAAGAACTCACAGCAGAAGCAGTAGTATCAGAATTTTCAACAACAGCATTATTACTTACCCTACTACCCTTGTTCCCACCAGACTTTGACTTCATCCATGAGGGATAACCAACAAGCTCAAAACATTTCTCAATAGTATAACCCGTTTTATTGCAAGGAGAACACTTTAGGTTAGGATTAGGAGTTCTAATACCTTTTTTCTTTGTATCAATAAACTGGTTAGTTTTAGTTGTAAAACCAACAACACTATTAAGAGTTTTATCAGGAAAAATATTTGAGCTAATATGAGATTCTTCCCTTGAAATAATTGAGAAAGCATCCTTAACAGAAGGAATAACTTCTCTAGTTAATAGATTTGTCCTCACTGACTGGTATGTACTATCAAGACCCATCAAGAATTACATCAACTTAATCAAATGATTAAAATCATTAAATTGTTTAGAAGCATTGCAAGTACAAGCAGGTAAAGCAAGTAACTGATCCATATGTTTCCACATACAATTCAGTTTATGGTAATATTTAGATACAGGCATACCACTTTGAGTAAACGAATTAATCTTTTGATACAAGTTAAACACAACAGACCCATCAACCTTATCATAAGTTTCCTTTAAATCTTTCCAAACATCAGAAGCTAACTTAGAGTAAACATGACCAAGATACAGATCTTCAGACACAAAGTTAAGAATCCAAGTAAGAACAATGGAGTTACATCTGTCCCACTGTCTACCTAGCACCTCATCAGAAGTAGATCTAAGAAAAGTACCATCTACGAACCCTATTTTGTTTTTAACTTGTAATGCCAGATTCATATAATTTGCCTAAACCGAATAGTTTTCTGTGCCCTTAAGTTTTATATTCACAATAGTCAAATTAGCATAATCACTAGGATGAAGAAATAAAGGGTCACCAGCATCTATTTTGCTAACCAGAGTAGCACTAGAAGTAGTAGTAGAAACAATAGTATCCCCCATGATAGACAATAAGCAATAAACAGGAAACAATCAACGCAAAAAACAAACGGCAAAACTTGGATAGCGGTCAGATCAGAGGTTCGTCACTCAATAGGTGCCTCTGCAGACAATATCCAAGGAGCCAAAAAAGACCAGAAAGACACAAGACACAAACGCAACAGAGTGAACCCTCTATGTTTCCCAAAATAAACCGTCTTGCAATACCCGGTATCAATATGCCTAGAGACAGACTCAGTGATGCAGAAATACAAAAAACAAGAAAGAGTTAGAACAATCTCACAGTGGGTGCATTTAACTCTAGCAAATCAAGCTTGTAACCTTCACTTAGGGTTACAAGAATCTGATTATAAGAAGCCCAAACAGATTCTGTTGGTTTACTCTATAAAGAGACCAACGAGAATCTTCTTCAACACGATCAAAATACCCTAAAACTTAGGGTTTGAAATACAGCAGCCACATAAGCTTCCACGGAAACACAACTGTCGGAAACAAAACTGCCAGAAACAGAACAGCCGCACGGACTCCAAGACACCGGATGTGGAATCGGTAGAACCAACCGGTACTACCAAGACTCCCAAAACCAGCAGAAACCGCTCAGATCTAACTGGATCTGAGACGAAGCCTTCAAATGCAGTGGAGAATAGAATCACCAAGAGCACCTAGTGCTCTGATAGCATGTGAAAATACACGGTACAAGTAGATCCGAACAAAATTATACCCAAACCAAAAGATTTTATATTCAAATTAATGCTCTGTACAATATAATAGTTCAAATGAAAAACTCACAACTCTCAACAGATCAACAATATGATGATCTGTAACAAAACAAACAGCCTCACACGATCGGTGAATCAATATGATTCACAAGATCAAAACCCTAAGACTTTAGAGAGAAGGTGAACAGTGGCGTAAGAGAGAAGCTGGTTGTGCAGATGTGTTGTATGTGAAAATAACAAGCCGAGACCCCTTTATATAACACCAGACCTGCTACAACCCTAAGCCCAATCAGCACGGCCCATCTATCAGCAACCCATCTTTGAACAAAAGAAATACCAGCCCAGCCCCAAAATAAGCGAGACCAAAGACAAGCAGCCCAAACATGGAACAAAAAAAATAAAAGGAATTAAAACAGATAATTAACATATTGAATTGAATAAGAAATCTAAAGAAACAATGTATATTTTCAACAAAACATCAATCTCTTATGGAAGAAGCAAAGGCTCCCCATCTTCTCTTATCAAGATCTGATCTCACATTGATTGTTCCTCCCCCATGCCTGAATCTTAATATTCTGATAATGGAAAACTGGTGATTAATCCCTTTCTTGCTCCCTGGATTACTGCTAACAAAAGTTCAATCAACATACTCCATGCCTCTTTAACCGAAGATGTTGTAGCCAAAGTAAAATAGGCCTCACCATTTCCCAATATATATCGCTTACACTTGACTTGGTGTATAATAACTCTTTTGTTGAAAGGGTCTACAATCTGAGGGGCCAATTGAAACAATCATCTATGGGTTCTGATATTGGATGGAGATTAAAGGGTTTTGGCGATCAACTGGCCGCTATCAGGCATCCTATGGATGACTCTAATAAACTGTATTAGCTTTTATGTGGCATGGATCTAATGTTTGAAGGTTTTTCCATTGTTATTCACACGTCTAGAACACCCCCACTTTTTTGACACCTTCTTGCACAATCCAAGAGCCACATGTTATTTTTCCGGTCTCTTCATGGCTCGTCTTCATCTCCTATTGCATTCACCGTTGGGCAATTTAGGCTCACATATTCCTCTTGAGTCTGAAAACATTGTCTGGCCCATTCTATATGGTGGCTATGGTGGTTATGGATGTAGTTTATCTACCACATTGTCAACTGTGTCGCTTGGTTAGACACTATGCCAACCTATATCCTACTTTTTCATGATATGCTTCTAGAGGTGTACCTAATGAAACAGATCTTGCCAAATCATTTTTGGAACAGTGTCATGTTACGTCATTAAGGCCTAATTGATATGTCGATTCCTATGCCACTTTATCTTAAGAATTCTCCCCTACACATGTTACTCACGCCACTCCTCACACTAGTAAGGCACACGTCACCTTTGGAAATGGTAACACGCTTCCAGCTTCACATATTGATCATACTAAACTCTCTAGACATAGTACTTTGACGTTGAATGATGTGTTGGTGATTCTAGATCTTGCGAAAAAACTTCTATCAATTAGTAATTTGACTTCTGATAATCATTTGTATGTAATGTTTTCCCAACCATATTTTTGTATTTGTGACTGCATGACGATGAAAGTTATGGCCCAATGATGTGTGCAAAATGCAACATATATATTACATCAATTGAGGCGTAAAACTAACCCTTTTTCAGTACTAATGTTGGAAAAAGCACATTTCTTTGTTCCTTTTGTATTTTCAAGATAAAAAGAGCATAAAAGAACGAAAGAAGCAAATAAGCAGCCAAAACTAACATAAATACGAAAAGAAGGAATAGCGAACCATGCCCGACCCTCAGCAACACCCCAAAAGACAAAAACAAAGTTATAGAAGACGACCACGGGCCATGTCCATCAAACACGGGGCATGGTCAGACCCCACACTTCAAGACAAAACCTGCAGAAGCTTCGACGCCCACCACGGGACTGTGCCCAGGCCAACATGGGGTGTGGTCAACTATAAGATTTGCAGGATCGAGATAGTACAGCGAACAGTTGACCACGGGGCCGTGCCCAGAGGCCACGGGGTCGTGTGGGGCCCTCTGCTGTCAGATGCAATTAATAAAGAAAGAGAAGGATGATGGCCACGGTCGTGCCCACTGGACACGGGGCCGTGGCCGGGCCTCTGTTTTGACTATAAATAGGGGTGCTTGGTTCCCTTCAATGGGATCCTTTGGCAAACAACTTCTCTCTCACTTTGCCACCACTCCACCACCACTACAACACCAACACCGACCACCATCACCCATCTTTCATTTTTAGAGTGTATAGTAGTCTCGGGATCCAAGATTGATTGTAAGGGTTTTTGTCAATCAAAGGCCATGCTTGGCTAATCTCTTATATCACTTGGTGAAGACAAGTCTTTAATGTATTACTTTTGATTTTTAATCTTTTGGCACTTTTTATTTGGGTTTGTTTTAATGACTTTAATAACTAGTTTCTTATGTTGAAAGTGAATTTTCCTACCATTTCTTCATGATGTCATTGATTTGCTCACTCTTGTCTTTACGGTCTATATAAAGCGTGTTAACTAACCTGGTAGGGGTTAGAAGGGTGGTTTGGTAAAATTCTTGTCTCGTTCAGTGTATAGATCCTGCTAGGACTTGGTTCGAGCTTATTAGGACCTCCTTCAATACCCTAAAGGTATTGGATGGGGGGTGCGAACGGGTTGAACGCCTCATATGTAAACTACTATTAATATTTTAAACCGGCTACTTGGGATTGTATCCTTGCTGACTCAAACCACTTAGCCAAGGGTAACGTCACCTTCAAAAGAGGGGCCTACCATTTTTCGCATTAATAACTTACTTAATTGTCTTCCAATATTCCGACCCTTTGGGATTGTATCTCTGCTGACTCAAACCACTGGGTTGGGGGTGACGTCACCTTCAAAAGAGGGCCTACTACTATAACTAAGATAATCTCTTAAAAGTCCAAAAGTGTGAAAATCATCAAAGGATACATTAAAGATAAGTTGGATCCAAGTGATTCTATCTTGTCTATCTTTTCTTTTTATTTTATTTTTATTTTTTATTTTTTATTTTTATATTTGAAACTTCAAAAAAAAATTAGATTGATTAGACGTTGACGATAAACCGGTATTAAAAGCTCTTGTGTCCTTGGACGATCTCGGTATCTTACCAACGCTATACTATGCTCACGATGAGTGCACTTGCCCAAGTATGTGTTTAGCGTTAGTATAATATCGTGTTTTACAAATTTAAAACTTGACTAATGCGTAAAATGAACTTCAAATAATAAAAAAAAATATAGTACGCTCAACGCACACCACCCAAGGAAAACAGAAATAGGTTATACGTCTTCAACCTGGGCCACTAAGCTTTTATTGTCATATCTCTACTGAACGCTTCCTTTGAACTTTGGCATTTATGCTTAGCTCATGTATTTTATGACATGATTTTACTTTTAAGTAAATGAGTTGCTTGTCTGTCACTTTTATTTTACCACAACCCACTGTATATGTTGCTCTTGTCAAATGTCTAAAGGACATCTGTTATCCTTTGATGATAATGATAAAATACCTTTGCATCCATTACACTTACTTCACTAGGGTATATTGGGTCCATGCTCGATTACATTAGTAAATGTCCAAAAATATTATGGTGGATGATTTTTCTTGCTTTAGTTGTCTTTACCCATTAGAAACATAATCCAAGTTTCAAAAAGTTTTATCTGTTTTTTATGAAATTTGTGCAAACCCAAATTTGTGTAAAAATAAAGTTTTCCAATGAAATAAAGGAGCAAAATTTGTGAACCATCATGTTCATCACCTGTCTGAGGAAAATGGCATGTTTCAACATTCTTCTTGCTCGTACACCCTTTAATAAAACGACAAAGTTGAAAGGAAACATCGGCATGTAGTTGGAACTGGGTTAGATACATGTTTTATATGCATATTCACTCGTTATTTTGATGTACATTAGAAGCTTTATCATGAAGAAATTACATTACCTCTATTCTTCCTTTTTTGTAACAGCAAGTTTATGGGCTTCTAAAATGAAAAAATGAAAATAATATAAAAAATGGAAGCCAAACAGCAAACTGTAACTTAAGCATGGTCATGCACACTAATGACATGCCCATGTAGCCTCAGGCAGCCTTGTACGAAGCAAACGAATACAAAATAGAAACTTGATAGTTCACACCCATATGCATGGCCGTGCATGGCCAAGCCCAGAAAAGACAAAGCAGAAAAGATTAAAACAAAGACATAAGTACATCAGCTAGAAACAACTAGAGATCTTGTCTAGGTATAGTCATGCTTGTACTTGATTATGAGAATAAAGTACCATATTCTGAAGATTCTCCCAACAAAAAAGATAGGCACGATCGTGCACGTGCAATGCACAACCATGCACCATTGCCGCTAGCAGCCTATAAATAGGCCCCACTTGCGACCCTTCTAGGATGTGCCAAGAAGTGCCATCAATTAATTTTAGAGTGTTATATTTCTCTCTTTTTGTGCCTTGGTGCCAAGAAGAAGAGAGCGGGTTCCATGGTGAAGGCATTCGAGCTAACCAACTACCACCTAATGATAGATTCCTAGAATTCTTCCTTGCTTGCCCTTCAGTAAAACGACACCAGTAGTTTGGTTCACTAATAATAATAATAATAAAGTAATAAATAATAATAATAATATAACAACAACAACAATAATAATAATAATATGGGCTCAGGCCTCGGCAACACTATCCTTTATTGCCCACTGGTGCGGTCTCAACCGATGCATCACCACCATCACCACCAGCTCCATCAGCCATCTCCTTGACCCCGCTCGAAGTAGCCTCCACTTCCTTCACAGGCTCTAGCTCCACCTCTCTGCCTAGCTTGAAGAAGGGTCTGCTTCCATGAGCCACATCTTAGGCTGACTTGTCAAAGTCAGGATCAACAGCCTCTTGAGCCATCTTGATCCTAGCCTGAAGAATGGCGCGGGCTGCACAGACCTTGGCCTCATCAATCGCCTCCATTTCAGCCTGTTAGTCTGCATCTCGGCCACTAAGATTTGCTTCTCCAAGCCCTTCACATCCTTCTCCAGCTTGGAAATGGTCTTGTCCTTCACAACAACAATAGATCGCAAGCCAGCCAGGTTCTCTTCTACTTCAGGCAGGCTCTTATCATGGTGGGCCTTCAAGCTGGTAAACTTCTACAAATCATAGCACAGACAAAGTCATAATCAAGGATCCTACGCTACATTCAAAACTACCAATGATTGATCAAGGATCCTAACCTTAGTGACGAACTCATGGAATTTCCTTTCAATCTCGAAGCCATCCTCTTCAGGCTCCATAGGCTTCTTCCTTTTGGACCCAGGTTTGGCCCTGATCGTCTATCGATATTATCCAACCCAAACTTGGAGGGTGACTTGCTGGCAGATCTTTGAGCGCCTGTTCCAGAAACAAACAGATAAGTATTTTGTTTCATACATTTTATTAAATTCAAAATTACAATATACGAATATATACAAGTATTTACTTGACAATGTGTATGATGCGGAGGTGTTTTCTTCAAATTCCTTGATCCTTAGCTTCAATGTTCTCACAGTCGAGTCAAGTGCCCAGAAAGCTGCAATCTTCTCTTCAGCTCCAGGGAGATTGGCAAGACAGGCAAAGTTGGTTACTACATGCAAACAAATGAAAATGATAAGTCAATAATAAAAAAAATCTGTACAGTGGTTATTTAAGGATCCTATATCCTACTCTTCAAGATCCACTTTTTGGGTAAACTATCCTCGTGAGAATAGAGTACCTTCTCACAAAGAAGAACTGGTTGTTCCGTGTGGAGTCATTTTGAGAGGTCTTGAGGATTGGAAGAGACTGATAAGGTTTAGCCTTGAACAGTAAGCGATGAGAGCCATGGGTTACTAAAGAGTAGAGATAGGAAAACTTAGAAAGGTTAAAGTCAAGGTCATCATGATCTCTTCAATGGTGTACAAACTCTCCAGAGCATAGGCATGGCTTTACTGTAACTAATTTCGGTCAGGGTGAAAAACCTCCGAGTAAGGTCAGGAAAATGGTAGAAGTAGCCAAGAAGAAAGGGCAAGGCTAGAAAACACACCAAATCGATGAAATGGCATCGCTTCGAACGGAAGGATTGAATGCCAGGAAAACGGTTTCCGGTGGAAAACAAGGGGACATACTCTCAATCTTCGGGTTAGTGAACTTGCAGATCTCTGATGAAGGATTCAACAAGAGGTTCTGACTTTGGGGCACGTTATCCTTCTCCGGGCTTTTACCAGGTGAGGATCGGGTGGTCATCTTGGTCATATTCAAAGAAAGAGATGATGGATTTTGAAGAGAAAATAAAGAGAGAGAGAGAGAGCGAGTGAAAGAATAATACCTGAATAAACTCTGGAATGAAGATATATGGGAGGATCTTCTGATCTTTAAAGAGATTTGGGAGTTATACCTACCCAAATAGCGCAACGATGGTTGTAGTTGATCAAGTCCCATCCGTTGGAAGCTATAACGAATAGTTAGCCATTGTAACGACTAGTTCGATCTTAACGGCAATATGACAGTTGTGATCCTTATCACAACCGCCATATTGGGGGTAATTATTATGGCATAGGTTTTAATAATTGCGGATCATATATCCTATATCCTGAGGTGTTTCCTGGACCAGTTATCGATGGTTCAGAGACCCAGAGGATCAAGGATTTTTATCATTACTTATGATTTCTAACAATTGTTCTCTATGTTTTTTATTTTTTATGTGTAGCTTATTAACAACGTGGACTGTCTCAGCTGGAATCTCGGGCATAATTCATTCAATATGTTGCACGTGCTAATTCTACAAATGGTCTTGGAGCTTGAACATGGTCTTCCAAGAATTTCGGACCTAGTTGTTAGGCTAATTCAAAAGGGGTTGATCAAGTGTTAATATAGAAAGTTACAATTACACACACACACACTCGCACACATTGCAAACCAGAACTCTCACAACACACTTATCATTCAATTGTACCACACTTGATCAACATCCGAAGTTGTAATCTTTTTCGTTGTGCAATATAGTTGATAGTGATAGTTTTCACTATCCGAGGTTTTTATACCGGCAACCTACTAGTGATCAAGGGCTTTCTGATACAAATCATTGTGTTCATCATCTTATTCATCATTCTATTCATCTAGCATTCATTTTATCATCGATCATCACCTAAGAACTGTACCTCATTTTACAAATTTGGTTACATTAGCCTTGATAAGATTTTGACCAAAACAGTAATAATCCCACTTCATTTGGTTTATTTCAACGTTGTGCAAAAACTGTTGGTTAATAGCTGTGTTATCACTTGCTTACCCAATGACAGTGAAAATGGCAAAAGGAAATTTAGATTGAAGTTTATCTCGTCATCATGCATCTGAGGTAGAATGTCATCAAAGTATGGCTTCACACCAGGTCTTGCTATCCAGTTGTCCCGCTAAACTGTCCTCTCCATTTCGCAACTACTGGGGTCATCTTTGATGCTCTTTTTGTCGTCAGTGCCACGTTTCCGTTTGGTATACCCTTTAAAGAGTGGCCTATTTCTGGCGTTCATGTACTTCAATTGTTATTATACATTATGGCATTCAGTAACTACTATAGTTATGATGAATGTAAATTTAGAGTCCACTACATCATCTCATCATAAGGTATGTCAATTGTTTGGTGAAGTAGAGAATTTTTTATGAACACTATGATTACAATCCAAGATAGATTATGGAATTTATGATGAAAGTGGTAGTGCCTACATGATTAGAGACACACCTTTGTTGAAAAAAAGTAAATCAAATGCTATGAATTAGTGTTTGAACTAAAACCCATGTATGTGTAAGTGGGTTTTAATAACATTATGAATATGTGGAATTTTATGAATAAATTATGTAAGTGATGAATGATAAATTGAAATCTAAGTGCTAGATTGAGTATACTTGTCACATCTTGCAAGATCAGAGTCAGTTTGATCTAACTGGTATCTTCATTGCATAGCGAAAGTATATAGTGTTAAGACTTCTAGAAAGTCGGTGTCATTTGACCGGTATCTTCATTAGTAGTGCCTACATAATTAGAGACAAGCCCTTGTTGAAAAAAATTAACAAACGTGCGGAATCCGTTTGCTTAAAGCGACATTGGATACACTCATTTGTTTCTATTTAATCACCGTTTCATTAATATTCAACGTTACGGATCCTGGAAACACTTGAACAGAGCTTCGCCGTCTCTGTGCCAAAATCACTGAAAGTTACAAATGAAATCACAAGCTAGCTATATATACTAGTACAAGTTCGCTGGACATCTTTGCAAGTTCGGGCGAACTTGACTTAGTCAAGTTCGGCCGAACTTGACTACATAAACACACCATGAGCGAACTTGTCCTAGAAACCTATAAATACTCCATTTTGCTAGCCTATTCTATGCAGACTCGATACATGACTAACACATAGACATATTGTACTAACAGACTCCCCCTTTGTATATAGTCTTTGTCTTGATCAGTCTTCCAAATCATTTATCGTTAGCTTATGATGACGAAGGAAACAGACATATGCATCAACAGACTCCCCCTTGGATGTTGCCATAGTCATCATTCTTCAATTAAGTTCCTGAGTCTTTAATGTTCTCTTGATCATTATATCTTGAATAACTTTAACATCCATGCTCCCCCTTGCTTTGAGCATTCTGTTATCTTCATTCATCATGAGTATCTAGCTCCCCCTCAAATGAGGTTCCGAATCTCTAAGATTTGACGATTAAGAACAATCACACGTATCCACACACAAACAATTTCTTAACAGTCTCATTGGTCCGGCTCACATTCAACATTATCAAGTTTCAATGGAAGATTTTGAAAGAAAATCTTTTTGGATTTTAAATTTTGAATGCAGAAATGTAAACAAACTAAAATGTAATATTTACAGTTCGTATTTTTGTGAGAAAACGTGCTAGAGGATCATATCAGTTTTTGAGACATATCACCAGTACCATTGACCTTTTAATGACTTTAAGTTTTAAACTTGTTTATCTAGATTGTCGATATGTTTGTCCACCTAAACTTTAACACATTTCTCAATTGTTCCAAGATATGTTAGTTAGAATTATGAAACTTGACTTAAGTGCGGGTCCCACTTCTTGAATATACTCCCATATAAAGATTCCCTAGATTTCATCTTATAGGTGAATATAGCGTAATTGATATCTGTATCTGGGTTTTGCGAGACCTTGAGAGCTCAGGTTAGTACTACCGTACAGACAAAGAGATGAAGGCTCGACTTTGAGGTGCGTTCCAATTAACAAATCTTTTAATCACTGCAAATGATTAGATCTTTCGATACTTTTCAAGATTGCATGCAGTTTAAGGGTTTATAGCGAAAGTATTATAGAAGTTCTAGGCTATTGCTTCCGCAAAATCAGAAGAACTTGTATAATACCCCAGAAATCAACTATCTATAAAGACCTCGTATCTCAGAATCAGGCAATCTCTCAAACGAAATTTCGGATTACTAAGTCCATATATCCAAGATGTGTTAATCCACAAGTTTAAGCAGTTGTAAAATTTAGTTTATATCCCGGAAACAATTTACTGAACGTATAAAGCCTATCGACACATCCACAATAAGACTCGTTTATCACTTTTTAAACTTTACAAATATTTAGCATACTGTGATAGTCCACTGATGTACTATCATTTCCTTTTTGCGCACAAGTAATCTCATTTTTTAATGTTTTTGACATTATTGAGATTTTCTATTGTTTTTGGAAACATTTTAAAATGATGTTTTTCAATTTCACAGGATTTTTTTTTACAATTTTTAAATTTTTTTCTCCCCCTAAAATTGAAAACATCTTATAAAAATCGAAAATAAGAATCTTCCACTATAACCATTTAACGGCTTTTTACGAATGTGAACGCGAGACTACCATTTTGTTTGTGTGGAATATCACTCCTGTCTCTTGTCTCTCTATATGAACAACCACTGCTTCTGAAATGACCTTTGTCTTGAAGCTTGGTTATCCTGCACATTCAAACAAACTTTAATCAGGTTTGAATTGGAACCCAATTCATTCTGGATTTAGGTTTACCAAAATCATTAACATATGAAGTAAACAAACATTCACACTTTTTTTGATATTCAAACAGTTTGATAGAAACTTTATTTGAAAATTTTACTTTCTTTGATCTTTTAACTGTTTGAATTATTAAATTTTCTCCACTGCTCTCTCTTTTGTCCTTGGATTTGTATCTGATGAATTCATTTTACTTGACTATGAGTAAAATGATTCATTAGAACTTTTATCTGATTTTTTAGACGTATCCGAGGACAAAATCTTTTCCAAATAATCTCTAACTATTTTCCTTTTTTTTCTCAATCTGTCCTTTTGCCATTGTGATAACTTAACTTTTTGTTCTTTGGGCTTCTCTACAGTTTTCTCATTTTTCTTCTCTGTTTTCTTCTCCTCTGGTCTTTTCTCCCCCTGAGATTTAACCGATCTTCTTTTCAGATTAGTCGGACAATCCCTGGAAATATGACCTTTAATTTGACATTTATAGCATCTTCTCGTATCAAATCTCTTTTTCAGGCAGTTAACAGCAATGTGTCCACCAAATCCACAGTTGTAACACACTCTGTTATCGTACCAATCTCTCCATTCAGTCCAAACACCCAAATCAGCACATTGATTTGACATGTAGTAGTCATCTTTCCTGCTTCTTCTGTAAAATTGATTTGACTTTGAAGCACTGTGGTCCGACCTGCACCACTTATTCTCAAATTTTTGTGAGTTTTTATAATGATTGGATGACCGTACCGATGAGCTTTTATTTTTTTTTTGAAAATTTTTAGAATTTTGTTTTTCATGTTGTTTTTTTCTCTTCTGTTTAAAGTTTTTTTGCATCATTCACCTTTTTCAACAGATTGTAACAGTTTTTGAATTTTTCTTTATTTAATTCTTTTATTATATTATCGTTTTTTATCACTTTATAGTCAAATTTCAAAATTTTCTGATTCATTTATTTTATCAATCGTTTTCATATTTGAGTCATTATTTGATTTCTTAATTATGATGGTAGACATTTAACTTAATGAAGACTTTATTTTTGAATTAACAGTTTTATTTTTAACAGTCTCAACTTCTTTTTCAAGTTGAGCAATTTTCTCAATATGAGAATTTATTGCTTTTTGATTTTCTATATTTAATTTTTCAAAAACATTTTTTTCATTTTAAACATTTTATTTCATTTGAAAATTTACTACCATTTGTAGTTTTTCATTAGTTAAAATTTTTATTTTGTTTTCAAAAGTCTTTTAATTTTCTTTTAATTTTTTATTTTCTAATGTCAAACTCTTAATCTCACTCAAGAGTTTGGCATTATCTGCCTGATAATTGTCTACATCATAGACCGGGCAGACTGGTTTCGAACTTGAAGACTCATTTGTGGATATACTTGAAACTAGAGCTTCACAGTTCTTAACTACTACACTCTCTTCTCTCTTCACCTGATATTTATTTTTCAGAGATATCCAGAGTTCTTTTGCAGTCTTGTACTCAGGTAGTAGTATCAAGATATGTTCGCTAATACATTGTTGAATCAGATTAATCATTTTCTTATCAGCAAAATACGCCTCTTTCGGTTGTGTAGAATACTTGCACTTCTCTAGAATATTTTGATTCTCATCTCTTGGAACTACATATCATGTTTCGATCGCCACCCAACTGCTAAAATACGTAGCTTGGACCCAGCTCTCATATTTTCCTTTCCAAACTTCATACTCGTCCATACTCATCAACTTTGGCGGCTTCTCGGACCCCATTTCGTTTTCCAAATTTATCTTTCGTTCAAAACACTTGAAAATGATTAGCAAACAGACAATTTTAATAAAATTTGACTTTTTAACCGACAATATCAACGTATCGGTTTGCTAAAAACGTTTAAAATTTTTCGGAAAACTTTTTTTACCAGATTAGAGCTTAACGATATATAATGTCCGAGATGTTGTTCGGGATTTTCATGCCTTTTTTTAGTCTCTTAGACAAGTTCGGTCGAACTTGTCACAGCGTGTGAAACTCAGCTATTTAACAAGTTCGGGCGAACTTGTATAAGTTTCAAGAGAAATAAGCAAGTTCAGGCGAACTTGTATTAATTTCAAGAGAAATATGCAAGCTCGGGCGAATTTGTAAGAATTTCAAAAGGCTTTACAAGTTCGGGCGAACTTGTAATATTTTTCAACTATATTTAATCAAGTTCGGGCGAACTTGATGAAATTTGTTTGAAAAATAAGCAAGTTCGAGCGAACTTACCCAAAAGTCTTGAAAAATCAATCAAGTTCGGGCGAACTTGATGAAAAATGTGAATTTTTCAATCAAGTTCGGGCGAACTTGATGAAAAATGTGAATTTTTCAATCAAGTTCGAGCGAACTTGATGTCAAGTTCGAGCGAACTTATGTTTTCAAACGTGGATTTTTCAAATTTTTCGGCATGAATTCGTTTGTTTTAAGCTCTGATCTTTTCAAGGGTTTATCTATTATGGATTTTACGTATTATACTTGAAAATCAGTCCATTTTGTCCGTGAATTGTCCAAGAAAAGTTAAAAAATAGAAGAAATGAGTAGAAGATGAGATGTTCTATGTCCAATGTCTTCAAATTAGGCCAATCCTGCTCTGATACCACTTGTAGGTCCGTTATACGGATCGTTCGGGCACTAATCTGACAAACCTAAGGTAAACGTGCGGAATCCATTTACTTAGGTGACATTGGATACACTCATTTATTTCTATTTAATCACCGTTTCATTAATATTCAACGTTACAGATCCTGGAAACACTTGGACAGAGCTTCGCCGTCTCTGTGCCAAAATCACTGAAAGTTACAAATGAAATCACAAGCTAACTATATATACTAGTACAAGTTCGCTGGACATCTTGCAAGTTCGGGCGAACTTGACTACATAAACACACCATGAGCGAACTTGTCCTAAAAACCTATAAATACTCCATTTTGCTAGCCTATTCTATACAGACTCGATACATTACTAAGACATAGACATACTGTACTAACAAACTAAATGCTATGAATTAGTGTCTGAACTAATAGCCATGTATGTGTAAATGGGTTTTCATAACATGATAAATATGTGAAATTTTATGAGTAAATTATGTAAGTGATGAATGATAAATTGAACTCTAAGTGCTAGATTGAGTATACTTGTCACAACCTGCAAGATCAGAGTCGGTGTGATCTGACTGGTATCTTCATTGCATAGCGGAATTATATAGTGCTAAGACTTCTAGAAAGTGAACACCCGCCAAGTACTCAAATCACAATGAGTTCTCCTATTCCAACTGTGCCACAATTTGAATATATATCCTGATAAAGAACATGCGAAAAATCAACATAAAGTTGGCGAAGTCATAGTTTGTTATGTTTTATATCAAATGAATCTTAAAACATTTGAAAATCTTGCATTTGAAAATTGGTTTAGTATCCCAAAGCATTTGAAATGTCGTATCTGTATATCCGTATTGAAATGTTTTCTGTTATGTTTGTAAACTGATACATGTAAAGGTTGTGTTTGTAAATCAGTAATGAAATGTTTTGTGTCGTATCTATAAACCGGTATTGAAGTCATAGTATGTAGGATGCCTATGGAATGTAAGGATCAATCAGTGTGTAGCTAATACACTGACCTATGTGCCATAAGTAAGTAACCCAACCGAGACGACTCTGACATCATTGGGAAGACAAAAGCACTCCTAAAAGGTTAACAAACCAGGAGTGGAGCGCGCCTCAAACTCGATAGATCTATGCCTTTTACCGCTTGATCACTACGTGATTAATGGTTACTATTGTCATCATCCTTGTAACGCCCTGCTTTTTCATACTTTCCATATTTAGAAAGCTTGTTATGTAATTCTATTTTTAGAAACTTTGTAATCTTGTATTCGTCATTTCGTTGTAAACGTTGTAATCCGGGACTTGAATCATAATAAAACGCGAATTTTATTTCAATTCATGTTATATATATGAGTAAACTGCCATTTTGGTCCCTAAGGTTTGGTCAGTTTTGCCACTTTAGTCCAAATTTCAAACATTTTGCCTTTTGGTCCCTGTGGTTTCGTTTTGTTGCCATTTTGGTCCAAATTTCAAATTTGGCGAGATTCTCCAACTTAAAACCTGGTTTTTTTCTTTATCCTCAAGGGCATTTTGGTCATTTACGTTTTATTATAACCTAATATTGATTAAAATTAATAAAACTAAGAATCAAAACCAGATAAATACACAACCAAATCTCAAACAAGGATCAAGACCAGATCTACCCTAAGCATTTGCTCCAAAATCTTCAAACAAATAACATCATCATCAACAACAAGAACCCTCAACCCAGCTGGAAACTGATCCGGTGTCATACTCAAACCGACCAAGAAACAAAAAATTCTGCAAAACCCACAAGAGGGATAATAGGGGTGAGCATAAAACAGAAACAACCGAACCGCAACCCAAATAACCAAAATAACAGAACCGAAATAACCGAAGGGTCGGTTATTTATATTTTTGAAAACCGCATGTTGAGGTTCGGTTATGGTTATTATTAGTTTCATAACAGCAAATAACCGAACCGAATGTTTTAAACATGGCCGGATCCATAAGACCATAGGTTTTTAAGTTAATGTTTAACCATGGCCCAATCCATATTTTTTTTGGTGAAGTGTTTAAGTCTTTTAACCATGACCCAGCCTCATTAAATTTAAAATTCTAGCCACTTGGTGTTCGTATGTATGCTTCCACATAACACGTGAAAGTAAGATATAATTGATAATTCTACAAGCTTGTGTATATTTATTTTTTGCGCATGATATTTGCATAACCCACACATTTAAAGCCTAACTTTATAAATGATAAAATAACTGACCTATAACCGAACCAAAACCGCATTAACCGCAAATAACCGATTAACCAAAACCGCATTCACCGAACCGAATGGTTATGATTTTTTGATAACCGAAGTGTGCGGTTATGGTTTCGGTTATAGGTAATAACCGAACCGAACCGCACCATGCTCACCCCTAAGGGATAACATCAAAAAGCAATTGTGCCAAGACCCACGAAGCTTGGAGCAGATCTTGGGTTGAGGGATAACATCAAACAGCAATTAAAAACCCTCATCTGCATCTCCCCTTTCAGATCTTCAACCATTTCTGCAACACACCACCACAACAATGTCAATAACCAACACCCTATCATCCCAACCACTCCAGTTCACCCTCTCACAACACCACAAAACCCTAAACCTATCGTCTCCTTCATTCATCTCCATCAACCTCAAAACCCTAACTCCGATCCACCTCAAATCCACCCCCACCGCCGCTGGACCACCCTCACCATCGCTAGGAGGAGGAGAGAGGGGGGTGGTTTGATGAAGCTATCAAGGCAGTCAATCAAGGTAAGAAAGTCCCGTCTTCGGGTTTTACCCCCTTCCAAATCGACGTGTCTGGTTAAGAGAGAAAGAGAGAGCAGACTGAGAAAGACAGTGGTGGGGGTTAGGTTTATAAACAGTCACACATTTTAGGGTTTTATTATTTATTTTTAATCAATATTAGGTTATAATAAAACGTAAATGACCAAAATTCCCCTGAGGATAAAGACAAAAAACCAGGTTTTAAGTTGGGGAATCTGGCCAAATTTGAAATTTGGTCCAAAATGGCAACAGAACAAAACCACAGGGACCAAAATGACCAAAGGTTTGAAATTTGGATTAAAGTGGCAAAACTGGCCAAACCTCAGGGACTAAAATGGCGGTTTACTCTATATATATTCATACATTCATACATATGATACATGATTCATGATACTTACATACGTTTGATAAATTCATAAATACGTGAACATACTTAGTTATACTTATACTAGCCCTTGATTTCTGCTACATATGCTTAAAGGACCTAAAATAATCCTAAAGCCATCAATATATAACATCTGGGCAAGTAATTAATAAACAAAAATAAAAAAATAAAAATATGTTTTCTAGCCAAGCCTTACGGACCGCAAGGCTACACGTTTACGGTCCTTAAGCATGTCTGGCGGGCAGAAGTTTCAAACAGCCGCGGGTCTTGCACGAAATCCACACATCTAACATTCACCCAATGGCTGCATACGTATCATAACTTCGACAAATTCCGTAATACGTTATCAGTAGTAGACAATTGCACTTTAATTTACAATACCATCCCTATTACACTACTTTTTACATTACCAATATTCAAAATGTACATGTGCATCATTATGTATAACCATTATATAACGTGTTTTGGTAAAAAAAGATTGTGATTTTAAATGATGAAGTAGGTCCATATACATGTTTTTTGGTTAGCTATATCTAGTGGTTGATGGTTTGATTATAGTTGTCACTTTATGATGTAATATATTGATTGTATGGTATAAATGGTGTGGATATACATGTAATAAAGAGAAAATATTGATATTGTATTGGTATTGTATTACAGATGGTATGAGGTAATGGTATTGTATTATGGATGGTAGGAGGTAATGGAAGTGTATTATGGATGATGTCATAGATGAAAGAGAAAGTGTATTCAAAGTAGTGTACCAAAACACCTTATTTCATGTTGATACATATAGATGCACATGTGCATTTCTAATATTCGTAACGTAAAAAGTAGTGTTACACATGGTAGTGTAAATGAAAGTACAATTGTCTAATATTTGTAACGTATTACGGAATTTGTCGAAGAAATGATACATATGCACATGTGCATGGTAGTGTATTATGGATGGAATGATAGATGAAAGAGAAAGGGTATTCAAAGTAGTGTACCAAAACACATTATTTCATGTTGATACATATAGATGTACATGTGCAGTTCTAATTTTGGTAACGTAAAAATTAGTGTATTACACGTGGTAGTGTAAATGAAAGTACAATTGTCCAATGTTTGTAATGTATTACGGAATTTGTCAAAGAAATGATAAAAATGCACATGTGCATGCATAACTGTTAGTCAATATTTTTTTTTGAAATTTTTTTTGTTGTAAACGAAATATAACGAATTTTTCATAAAAAATATTTAAAAATAAAAAAATAGGTGTTTTTAGATTTTTTTAAGGTATTAATATTTGTGTTCACACTGGTTCTCGCGGTTCTCACTGTTCTAACAATCAAGGGTGGTTCCTAACGGATCCTCCTATATATATATATATATATATATATATATATATATATATATATATATATATATATATATATATATATATATATATATATATATATCGTCTGAGAAGCACTAAGCTAATTGAGAAACTTAAGAAACATTTTGGACCACACATTTTCTCTAAATTTTTCGTAATATACACATATGTATAGTTTAAATTTGACTGTATATATATATATATATATATATATATATGTGTGTGTGTGTGTGTGTGTGTGTGTGTATGTGTGTGTGTGCGTATATATATATGTATGATAATTCAAAAATATATTTATATAGTCAATTTTAAACTATACATATGTCTATGTTACGAAAAGCTTAGTTTCTCAAATTGGGTGGACTTCTCTTAGGATCCCTACCATATATATAGGTTAGGTTTATTTGTGAACAACCCCTTTGATTGTGAACACTTATGAACTAATCCTAGCAATTGACTATCAATACATAAGTGTAAATCAATTTTCAGGATTTGATAGTGTATTATTTTACGATCTGATGATGTAAATCAATGGCCAAAATTTGTTCACTCAGTTCACAATGCACCACGAGTTGCGAGAACCGTGAGAACATTTTGTTCCCGCGCGAGTTGGGGCAAAAGTTTTTTGCACAAATGTAGATAAAAAAATTATAAACACATCTGTAAAAAAAGTAAAAAAATTTGTCGAGTCAGTAGTTTTGACTGATGCAAGTTTTTTTACGCGCTAGTGTTAATTTTGTTCGAAGATAACTTTTTTATGTCTTATGTAAATACGGGTATGCGACATTCTTTTAATTTATTTTGAAACAAAGTGATCTTTTTTATGACTTTTGAGAGAAAAAAAAACATTTTTGGATGGTCTAGTTCTCATGGTCCTCACAATTTAATGTGGTTCTCATTTGAAACCATCCATATACAATATATATATATATAGGTGATGGATCATGAGAAAACTAGTTTCAATGAGAAAACCAAAAAACTAACTAAAAAAGGAAAAAAAAAACATATCAACTTTTTTTTATTCAAATTCGCTATATATATTATATAAAAAACTTTAAAAAATAAAAAAAACATATAATGCACATGTGCAACATAAACATATAATGCACATGTGTAGTACGCATATAGTGCACATGTGCATTATAAGTTTTTTTTTCAAAAAAAAAAAATTTATACATAAAATGCAGCAATTTTTTATAAAAAATTGTAAAAAAAATTGTATGTTTTTTATGTTTTTTTTTTTTTACTTTTTGAGTTAGTTTTCTAGTTTTCTCATTTATATCTAGTTTTCTCATGATCCTCTCCATATATATATATATATATATATATATATATATAGGGTTAGGTAAAATGAAAACTTATACAGTTGTGAGAACTTAGAGAACTTGGTCTTACGAAAGATTTTTACAATTTTTTGTTTACCAAAAATAATAAAAAAATCAACTTTTCTAAAAAAAAAAACTTTTTTTATGTGCTGTAAAAAGTGATGTCATCATCAGCTGTAAATAAGGGGCCGAAAAACAGCACTTCGAAAACTTTTTTTAAACTTTTTTTACGATAATCTTTTCTAACAATTTAATATAGGGGTGCGAAAATAATGGAGGTAAAACTCGCACGAGAAAGCTAAGTTCTTTAAGTTCTCACAACTCAGAAGGGTTTTCCGTTGATCATGATCCTATAATATATATATATATTATATATATATATATATATACGAGAAGGTTCATTTGAGAAAAAGGGTACAATTGAAAATTATTAATAGTTTTTTCTCATCTCATTTATTATTATGTTTGACTAATTAATTAGTCATAACAGACTATCATACTATACACTGAAAATTTATTCCTACACACATCAAAAGTTATCATACACATTTCGAAATTTATCCTACACATATTGAAATTTATCCTACAAAACTCGTAATTTATCCTACACACCTTGTAATTTATCCTACACTATAAATGAATTTTTTTTTTTTTTTGAGAAAAGATATATTTTAAAAATAAGTTACAAATTTAATATAATTTGTTATTAAAAATGAAACTACCAATTAATCATATATGTAAGTGTCACACCCCAATTTGCAGCGGAAGTAAAACACGGGATGCAACAGACACCTCCGGTACAAGCGCATTGTTTATAAAGACACTACATTTTATTAATTAACAACATGTTGATTACATACTACATGTATGTTACAACTGTGTGTTCCCATGAACCACATAAGTCTTCCAAGCGGCATGCGTCTATATCATGATTCACCTATAAACACGTCTCGAACCACATACATGGATCACATCAACTCAAGTTACCTGAAATGCATGTTAGTTTTAAGAAGGGTCTGCTAAACGCTGCTGGTGAGTTCCACTGGTTTAGTTGTTGTGTAACAATATGTGTTAACAAGTTCAATTGCACTGGTCATAGTCACAAATGGAATTACACGAGAGCACAAGTGAAACCTTGACTGTCATAACCGAACCATATAACATCGACACATCATCGCACGGGTCGTGTCGCCACAGACACTTCCCATCGGGCTGTGTCAAGACAGACACTTCATCACAGTAACTGCGTCACATGCAGTTCAATGTTCCCCTACAGTTACGCCTAACAACATAACCAAGTTTAGGACGCATGTAGTGCCTGGTTGCCGACACACCGTGTCTCACCGACACAGCCTGGAAGCACTGGGTTTGTCAGACCAATAGTACTATCCACTGTCCACGGCTTACGCTAATCACTTGTAGTGGGGAGGGTGTTCGTGTGTTAGATAATTCACATCAACACAAGTTGGTGCAATTAACACAGTTTGTAACATGCAAATCACCCCAGAAAACAGTAAAACAGTTTAAAAGTGGGGGTGTGAAACTCACAGGATAGCAGTATCACAGGCAGCAATAGGAGTATATGCAAGCAGGTTTGGCTCTAACAGTAATCATGCAAGTAATTACTAATATCAGTCGCTAATTGGTAACGCCTATAACTTGGGCCTGAGTGGGTATTTTCAGTCCATATTTTACATCTAGTATCCTGGTGTGCTTATGGATGTTAGGGTATGATTAGTTTCACGTTTGGCTGTCGGGCACCGGTTCGCGTGCCAGCCAAAGTCGGTTGTTTGACACGTTCGGATAATGGTACGGGAATACCAATAGTGCCAATGTGTTGTGATTTAAGAAAGATTAACTTTTCATTAAGAGAATTTGGGTGTTTTGGGAGTCTAGGTTGACCAAATTTGAGTTTTCATTCTCGCCGTCGGGAATCCTCCTGAACGTGGTGGAACACACCCAGAGTGTTCTGCTTACCCTGGAACCTCCCAAAATACTTCCTGTGTTCCAACTATAGTCAAGATAGGTTTTGGTCCGTTCCCAGTTTCGGCAAGTTCGTTGTCCGGTAACTGCTGAAGTTAATTAAAATAGGCGTTTTAAAAGCCGAAAAATCCCATTTATTCTACATTTTTATAAAATTCTGCAAATTTTTGTAGTAATTGGTAATAATATATAGATTCAAGAAAAAATATTTTGGAATTTATAAAGTTATTTTTATATTAAATAATTTATTTGTAAAACAGTATTTAACCGAATAATTTACATCGCTTATCATCCGATGTCTAAAAATTCTCAAAATATTCCAGTAGACTCCATATACGTCCAGAAACTCCATGCAAAAATTTGAGATTTTTCCGATTTGGTTTCAGTGCGTTTCTGGCTACCGAAAATTCCCAAAAAGGCGGATTTTTAATCCGAATCAAAATTCAGTCAATAGACCCCCAAACTTTACAGGACCTTCTCTGTATGTTCCTTAGTGTTTCTGTAAAGTTTGGTGATTTATTGATTCCATTTGGTTTTTTTTTTTTTTTTTCGAATTTCTTTCGGTGAAATAGTCAACAATTCACCAAAAATCGTAGAAAATTTCAAAAATTATAAAATTTTAACGTGGATATTCCTGTCAATACCCTAAATCACCACACCAAGTTTCAGCTCAATCCAAGTATCACGGGCCAAGTTATAGTCAAAACAATAATCTTCCTATTCTAGATTCGAGTTTCGGGTGATATACCTAGCGATTCCTTCGATTCCCAGTGTTTTTCTTGAGTCCAGAAGTGGGTGTGAGCCATATTCAATACCTATATACCAAGAACAATCCAAACATGCCATAACCCATGTCAATCAAGCTTTGTTTCATGGTTTTTCGGTTAATCGATTGATTATGCGATTTTGGTCGATTAGGGTATCAAAAGTCAAAGTTTTGTGATCTTGGCTATCGTATAACATCAGGGAATTCACAAGGTGTTCTTATTTAGCCAAGAAACTTGTTTAAACCTTCCAAAATCATGGATTAAAAAGGGTTTTTTGCTTATAAATCATGTTTAAAGCAAGAAATCATAATCAAAACCATTAGAAACTTGGATTATACCTTGGATTTGGTTTGATTTAGGTGAAGATCAGCTGGAACTTGAAGAAAATATGCAGTTTTTGATGAAAAACTGAAGAAAATAATGAAAAAAGAAAAAAAAAACCTTTATATAATAAGGTGGGGTGCCCCTACCCCACCTACGCTTTGTCGTGCTTCGTTTTTCGTGTTAAAATATGATGTTTATCTTCGGCTGCGTGTTTAGGTTCGTTTTCGTGTCCCACACGCGTCCTGATTTGCGAAACGGACTCCGTTTTTCGCGTTTTTAGTGTAAAAAGACTCGGTCTTAAAAAATGATGCATAACCGTCTTGAAATCCGAACCCAGTTATGTTTTGATCATAAAAGCCTCTTATTAGGGTAGTTTAAGTGTTTTTAAGCCTGATTGACCGTTCCTTGCATGTTTGGTTGTCTTTTACTATATTCAAAACGAAGGCGTTTCCCTAACCGGGAAGCTGCTTCGTTTTGCGTGCCCGGGCTTCGATTAGCTTCCAGTTTTATGTCATGGTCTAAGGCGCATAACTAAGATGTTTCATGTATTTAGAATCCTGAATAACCCTACCAAAGGCTTAACCATCATTGTCAAATGTTTAGTGCGTTGTTAAACGGAAAGCTCCCGTTTAACAAGTTGTTACAAGCTAAGGACACCAACCTCACACCGTTGGCCCTTAATAGTGTCATGTTAACCATGACGTGCTCTCGGATTCCTCCGAGACATAACAGATATCGCTTAGCATAGCACACAAGTCATGCGTGTTTACTAATACATATTCTCAGTCGTTAATCCTTCACGACTTTGTCTTGCCATGTAAGTAACACATAGCGTCAACGTAATGTTTTTGGTAATTACCTTGCATATACTCCTGTTATAGTCGGTGTAACATGTTCCAGAATTCGTATCATCACACACAATCACCACAAATATCATGATATACATATCACGTCTGGTTACCATGGACTTGTGCCGATCCAATTTCGCCGGGATTTTTCACAGTTGTTGCAATAAGTTTACCAATATACCCTTAGAATTACGTTAAGTACAAATATTAAATGAAGTCTAATAAAGCATTTCTATTGGTTGAAATTTATTCTTTTTTCTTCTTACAAAGAATTTCTTCTCATTTAAACCCTCTAATATATATCTATATATAGGTTTAGGATCCTGTATAAAACACATTTTTCATGAGAAGTGTTAGAAGGCATAGGAATTAACATGTAGGCATCATGTTTTGGACTTAGGCATGATGTTTTGGGTTGTTTTGGCAAGAAAAACATCAAACATAACAATTTAAGACACAATGCAATGAATTCTAGGATAAAAACTTAAAACACCATACCAAGAACGTTAAGTAGTGTGTTTTAAATGTTAAATAGTGTTTTTAAAATTGCACGCCTATAATACATTGTATTGTGTTTTAAATTTATTATGTTTGGTGTTTTCTTGCCAAAACATCTTGGCTAAGTTCAAAAATATGATGTCTACATGTTAATTTCTATGCCTTCTCATACTTCTCACGAAAATAGTCATTTTTACAGAAACCTCACCTTATATATATATATATATATGGCGGATCATGAGAAAACTAGAAAACTTACTAAAAAAGCATAAAAAACATATAATTTTTTTTTACAAATTTTTTATAAAAAATCGCTGCATATTATATATAAAAAAAATTTAAAAAAAAAAACCTTGTACTGCAATGTGCACTATATGTGTACTACACATGTGCATTATATGTATATGTTGCACATGTGCATTATATGCTTTTTTTATTTTTTTTTAAAAAGTTTTTTTATATAATATATATAGAGAATTTTTAATAAAAAAAATCAAAAAAAAAATTTTTGATATGTTTTTTTGGCTTTTTAGTTAATTTTTTTGTTTTCTCATTTAAACTAGTTTTCTCATGATCCATCCCCATATATATATATATATATATATATATATATATATACACACACGATGGGTAGAATGAGAACCACCTTGAGTTGTGAGAACCACTTTTCAACCGTTAGATCTTGGAGATGGATGGATGAGATTAAAAGTAATTAAACTATTATAAATTTTTTTTTTCTTATTATGTTTTTAATATTTTAATGTCAAAAGGGTATTTAAATAAATTTGTTTTTTTTGTCTTATTATATTTTTTATTACCGTTTTTTACCTTTTTTACGCGCCGGTTTTAAACTTTTTTACGCGCGGTTGTAAACTCTTTTACGCGTCTGTATAAAACTTTTTTTACGCGCGGTTTTAAACTTTTTTTACACGCCGGTATAAAACTTTTCTTACGCGTGGTTTTAAACTTTTTTACGCGCCGGTTTAAAAGTTTTTTACGCGCGGTTTTAAATTTTTTACGCGCGTTTTAAACCTTTTTACGCGCGAGTTTAAATTTTTTTTACACGCCGGTATAGAAACTTGTTTTACGCGCGGTTTTAAATTTTTTTTACGCACGATTTTAAAATTTTTTTACGCGCCGGTTTAAAACTTTTTTTACGCGCGGGTTTAATCTTTTTTTACGCGCCGCTATAGAAACTTTTTTTACGCGCCGTTCTGAACTTTTTTGACGCGCGGGTTTAAACATTGTATGCGTCCCGGTTTTAAAACATTTTTTACGCCCCGGTTTTGAATCATTTTTTCGCCGGTTTAAACTTGTTACGTTCGGTGTCGTATGTCAATTTTTTTGGCATGGTGTCGAATGTAAACGTTTCTTTTAAACGTCGAATGTAAATGGTTTTTTAAAATGTTGAAAGTAAACATTTTTTATCTGTCTAATGTAAACTGACACATAAATGTGAGTTTGCGTGTAGTGTCGAATGTAATTCATCGTAAATACCGTCGATTGTAAATAAACGTTTACTAACCGTCTGTTAAAAATGTTTACGCCCCAGTTGTAAAACTTTTTTGCACCCCTGTTAAAAACATGCGTAGATTAACAAATAACTCGACTAATCCGACACAAAACACACATCGTATCAAACCTAAAATGCATAAGCACCCATATGTAACGATATTTTTAATCCAAAATTCTAACATATTGTAAGAAATTATGAAATCCAAAATGACTAACATTGAAAAAAAGCCCTTTCACTCTCAACTGATGTAGGAACTGGGAAACAAAGCAGTTATGTTATTTTACCCCATTGCATAAGTATTAACAGTAATAGATATAAAAAATAAACACCATTAGCAACACAAATCAACGAGATTTTGCAAGATCTGATAACAAAACATATGTGGTAAATTATTATTATTATTATTATAATTATTATTATTATTATTATTATTATTATGATTATGATTATTTTTATATTACCTTTTCGAAGCTCTAGGATGATCGAAACCGTACAAAATGTATGTGTTAATACGGATAATAATAAGAGCAAGAAACGAGGATGAATCTAGGGGGTCGCCGTCGTGAACACCATCCTTCATCGGAGACCATCATCGTTGTGAACACCTTCATTGACACCATCATTAGACCGTCAAACATCATCGGAGACCATGGCCACCGCTGTAGAACCGCTGTCACCGTCGAAGAGCATTTGAACCACCGTCGAACACCCTCATACCTCCCCCCCGCCACGAATCGTTCTTCATCACCATCGAACCACCCACCCCCTCAAACCATGTCCGCCGCCATCACCCACCGTCGAAGCACCGCCATCACCATCGAATCAGAAAGCACCGTCATACACCGTCGAAGCACCGCCATCACCACGTCCGCCGCCATCACCCACCGAAGTAGTCGTCCATTCAAGTTTCAGTCCTCACCTCCGCCCGCCGCCATGAACTTCGTCGGAGAAAGTACGAAGCAGCCCTAGACGTCAACTCGAACCGTCGTATCATCACCGTCGTATCATCTTCGGCTACCCTCTAGTCATATCACCTCTCTGCCCCCTTCTTACACTTTGTTTCTCTCTCTATCTCTCTCTCTCTTCATCTGTTGAAGCTCGAAATCATGTAACCCTAGCTGTTGTGAGGGGGGATATATGATGAAGATCTAGTATGTGTGGTGGGAGACAGAATCATTGATTCCAGCACAGAAAAATGGGGGATTTGAATGTTGAGAAGAAAATTTGATTTAGGGTTCATGAGAGCATAGGGATTTAGTTATATTATAAGGAATGGTGTGTAGTTTTTTAAATGGTTGTGAGTAGAGTAGAGAGAATATATATGTGAAAGTTACGGTTCATCTGTAAATATATAAGAAAAAAATTCTGGAGAGAGAAAACTGTATAATTTTTTAATATTTTTATAAATGGTTTTGAATGAAGAAGAAAGAAAATATAATAATAAAAGTATAAAAAATATTATTTAATTAAAAAAAGAGAGAAAAAATAGTTGTTTTTAGTATAAATATATAGATATATATAAGAGAAAGGAAAGTGGATTTGATTTTATGAGAGAGAAAGAGATAATATAATGATAAAATAAAGAGTTAAATGCTTGGTTGGTCCCTGTGGTTTGCAAATCTTGCAGTCTTGGTCCCAGTGGTTCACTTATTACACACTTGGTCCCAGTAGTTTTAAATTTTGCACTCGGGTGGTCCTTACCACTAACCTTTGTTAGATTTCTCAGTTAAGTATATGCAAAATTACTATATTACCCTCGTCTTCTTCATCCTTTCTCTGCTACCACCTGCAAGTACTCTGCTACCACCACCCTCACCCTCGCCGCCTTTCACCGCCATACCACTCAGCCATACCCTCCGGCGTCTCTTCCACTCCTCCCTCCGTCACTCTCCTCAACAACGCCTCCACCTCTCGCTTCCTCACTCTCAGATGCTCTGCTCAGTCTCCAACCGCATCAGGTGATTTTAATCTTCTGTTAATTTCTTCTAAGCACAATTCGACCGTTGAAGTCAATTAGAGTTTATTACTACTCATCTTCTTCTAAGATCGCGATCGATTACAGTTATATTATCATTCTTCAGCTCAAAATCCTCATCTTCTAGGGTTTAATCTCCGTTTTCACGCACTCATGAGGCGCCACGGATGGCAGCGGCCCCTTCATCCTCTACAGGTTTTCATTTCTAGGGTTCCAAATTGCTACTTGTGCTTGCTTTATGTAATATTAATTCACCGTTTCTTTTGACAGATAGTAGGAATCTGTATATATTGTTTCCTCGTTGCAGCTTTCTATAGCTTCCTAGGGCTTTTTATTGGCAACAAAACTGCTGTGATTGTTGTTAACTCGATCTTCTCTTTTACGGTATGAGAGTTATTGAATATGTTATTATAATTGTACAGATTAGGCATCAGAAATTTCGGAACGAATACCGGTACTGTAGCGTACCATACCATACTGCTACTCACTGAACATATTTGGTATGGTGTTTGGAGACTGAGCAGAGCATCTGAGAGTGAGGAAGCGAGAGGTGGAGGCGTTGTTGAGGAGAGTGACGGAGGGAGGAGTGGAAGAGACGCCGGAGGGTATGGCTGAGTGGTATGGCGGTGAAAGGCGGCGAGGGTGAGGGTGGTGGTAGCAGAGTAGTTGCAGGTGGTAGCAGAGAAAGGATGAAGAAGACGAGGGTAATATAGTAATTTTGCATATACTTAACTGAGAAATCTAACAAAGGTTAGTGGTAAGGACCACCCGAGTGCAAAATTTGAAACTACTGGGACCAAGTGTGTAATAAGTGAACCACTGGGACCAAGACTGCAAGATTTGCAAACCACAGGGACCAACCAAGCATTTAACTCTAAAATAAATTTGATTTTATTATGAGAGAGAAAGAGATGATATGATGATAATCTGATTTTATGAAACACTTTGGTACATGTGAGAGTACATTTACAAAATTATCCTTCTATACAAAGAATATTAAAGGTGAGGTCAATATATTAAGACTAGTTTTTACGGTTCTCGTAACTGAAAGTGGTTCTCTCTTGAATCAGGTCATATATATATATATATATATATATATAACATAGATCAAAGGAAAACACTTTTAAATTATGAAAATTTTGATAACTCTAACTTCTCATAAGAGTTTCTACTATTAAAAAGTGTAATCAATGAATAGTGTTTGTATTACATTCTTTAACTACCTAAATGCCTATTTGCAAGCATGGTTGTAAAACAAGTTCTACAATGTCGAGCACTCTCCAAGTAGTCGTTACAAGTTAGGTTGTCGAGATGACTTTCTTCAATCCCAACTAATTACTCGGAATTGATAAAACGCGGTCAACCTCGACCATAATCGGATCTAGTAGGTCAACATGGACAGAATTTGACTTAAAAGAAATTCAAACATATCATCTTTGCCTATTATATTAAAGAATAAATATCATTTTCATGTATTTGCTATAAATATTAGTAAATTAATGTTATTTGACATATATTTAATTTTCTAAAAACTAATTTATTTATAATTTAACATATCCGAGTACTCACAAGTACTCTCCACCGAAAGTGAGTACTCTCAACTTCTCAGTTGACCGAGTAGTGAGCGTCTAACAAATTTTACAATCATGTTTAGAAGTCCATAAATAAAAACCAACCAAGCCTTTACCCTCTGGCGCATGCTACCCTTAAAAAAAGCATAAGCAAGGGACCTCGGTTCATGGTATGGCATCTCCACTGTCGCAAGTTTTCAAATAAATGTGTTATCTTTTAATCTTTTTGTACTTTATGTGGATTTTTTTCTAACCAATGACTACTTTAACTTATTTTAGTTGGGCAAAAGCAAACTGTCTGTGTTATCTTTTATCTTTTTGTACTTTATGTGGATTTTTTTCTTAAACAATGACTACTTTAACTTATTTTAGTAGGGCAAAAGCAACATGGCAAAAGCGTGGCTTCTTTTCTTTCTATTTCTCTTAGTTTTTTTTCTCTTTTTTAATTAAAAAATCCTTTTACAATTTCTAATTTTCATTTCACATCATAAAAAAAACTTGTCAAGTTACATCAAAACAAAGGTAGACGGGCAACAAGCTGCGCCGCCACTTCTTTCTGAATTGCAAACCTTAATCTTACAAAGACGAACCCCTGCCCTCCTGGTGATGAACGATTGTTGTGGATGACCCGTTGAACCCTAGTCAAGAAGTGGATAGCTTCCAGTGCTAGGGAGCCAAAGGTATCAAAAGAAAAAGGGACAAAAACATTTTGGTTCTCTGTGCAAACTTTAGCGTGTTTATCCACTTTATTGATTATGCTTTTCTAGATAAATTTTGTTGGAGTAGATAAATTTTAGAAGAACCATAACGGTTTTTTCATATACCTTTGTAGACCAAGTTTTTTTATAGTTTATTGAAACATACTATTTATTGTAATTTAGTTGCTTGGCAATCAATTCATTTATATTTATCAGTACATAAATTATTAAGATAAATTATATAACTGAACATTATTTTTTTATATTTTAAGTAAATTATTTATTAATGTATATTTTGTAACATTTGTGTAAAACGGGTATCAAAAACCCGCTCCGTTTGAAAATTTTAGAATTTAAGTTTCGTTACGCATTTTTCTTATTTTATAAAATGAAATTTTCATAATTTATAAATAAATTAGATAATAAATATTTTAATTAAATAAAGGAATAAAACATATAAATATATATATATATATATATATATATATATATATATATATATATTAACAATAATTAAGAGTTTAAAATATTAAACAAACAAAAAGGGGGGGAGCCGGGAGTCGAACCCGGGTCCCTACCTTATACACACACAGACTTCACCACTACGCTACACGCACATATGTGCTATAACTGAAAATAGTTAATCCTTATAGTAAAATTCTGTAAGACCTGCAAATCGGGCGGATCTATAACCGCCAGATGATGTTCAAATCGTCACACCAAAAAATCTCGTAGTTGTTTCCCTCTTCAAAGACGTGTTTTCCGGAATAAAAACGTTGAACCAATGATTCATAACCGAAGCTTAATCATAGATCCTAAATTCATCATTGAAACCGAAAATTCCTATGATTGAAAATACACTATGTATATCGATGCTTCACACCTCAATATCTCGCTCATTTCTTTTGAAGTTCCACTCAAAACTCTCTGATCAACTTTTCTGTTCGCCGAAATTTGTCTGCTATCGCCGGAATCCCTCGTCGGAGGTTCAGAATCATCGTTTCGTCGGTAAAATTTCTTGCTTATGTTCCTTATAATTCGTATCACTTTATGTAAACCCGAAATCCAGTAAACAACAAGCATTGGTTTTGATTTGTTTTAGCGGGGTCAGTTCTGGGTTTTAACTATGTTGAAGAAGACGAAGTCGTATTGCGTATTTTTAATTTTTTTAAAACCGGATTATAACCGGGTTAGACACACAGTCCAGTGGTGGACTGTGTGCAGTTATCACATGAAGGATCTAGGTTCGATTCGTGCACTTAATCGGTTTCCTGTGATAAATCTCAAATTTTTTGAAAGGCCCCAGAACACCTTCCAGTTAGTATTTAAGTTTATATAAAAAATCAGTATTTTAACCGAGTTAGACACACAGTCCAGCGGTGGACTGTGTGCAAAGTTAAACCACATGTCCCGAGTTCGAGTCTTATTACTTACAACAATCCGTTCATATCACCAATCTTTTTAGGGATAAAAACATAAGTTAATCGAGCGAGTATATAAATATAATATGAATTCTGTCTATAACGGATAGACACCCAGCCCAGTTGGTTGGGCTGGGTGCAAAACATCGTTGAGGTCACGAGTTCGAGGTTGTGTGTGCGCGCCGGTCAGATTAATTTTAAATCCTTTTTAATTTAATTAAATCCAGATTTATCTAAAGAGTATATAAGAATAATAAAAATCAGAATACTAACGGGTTAGACACGTAGCTCAGTTGGAAGAGCTGCGTGCACACAAACGAGAGGTCACAAGTTCGAACCTCACCACACGCAGTCAAATAGTCAACGGGCCGGTCAGACCTCCCTTGTCAGGTCTGACAAGGTCACTTTTTTTTAAAATTTAATTTATTTTATTATTGTTTATTCTTTTTATTTAATTCTTGGTATTTATTTATTTGATATAAATCAATTAAAAATAATTAAGAACAAGATTGTTAGTTTTAAAAAACATCAGATAAATGCCACAAGGACAACTTAAAATTTAAAGAAAGTATTAAATAAAAACGTTAATCTTTATATATTTATCCGTTATTATTTTAGGTTAGTACCCGTTTGTCGATCAAATCCTCAATTCGCGCGCATTCATCATCGTCAAGGAACGCACCCAATGTGAGTGAATCCTTACAAATTCCCCTTTTTATTCATGTTTTGGGGTGTATTTGTGTCGCTTTAATTATTTCGTTTATTCAAACTTGTGCTATTACCATTATATGACCTAAACTTGTGATGTAAATATTGTTAGTTGTGATGCGTGTTTATATTCTTGTCAAGTTGCGTGCAAATCATTTATTAGGCCCATCAGTTCCTCGTGGGAGACGAGTTGAGCATCAGGTGCCTCATTAGATCGGCTCCGTTTGATTGAGCCTTGATCTCATTGTTCATCATTTGGTGTGTGCGTGTGCATTATTTGATATTATGTGTTTTGTGATTAAATTTACATTTACGTTTATTCATATTTGGTTATGCACAATTTTATTCAAATAACCAACATAACTAATCCTTTCAAATATTTAAATAAGATTCACTCGCCAACTTTTGTTGACCCAAAACCCTATTTTACAAATGATACAGGTGATCCAGTTGAGAAAAGAAACACGTAGGATGGCCTAGAAGAATAAACAAGTTAATGCTTTGGAATGGACATTTAGTTTAGTTTCCCTTTGTAATTGTATGATTTTTGTTTAATACTTTAGCTTGTAATGAAAGTGTATTTGAACATGTTATGCTTGTATGTCTATTGTAACTTCTTCTTTAAAGAGAAATAATAAATATAAAACTTTATAGTAAATGTCATGAGCTTTGATGAAAACCCAATCATGCCCCCGCTACCATTTTCGCTGCGGGTCAGGGTGTGACAGATTGGTATCAGAGCTTTTGACTATAGGGATATAGGATAGGTTATTAGACCCTTAGAGCCTATACTATAGTTGATTAGATTTTAATTGTTTATGTGGTTACATGCAAACTCATGATGTTTATTTGTTTCGTATTTATTACACACACAAATGCATGCAAACACTTCCACTATCATATTGAGTGATATTTAATGAGTTATACTTGTCGTCAAACATAACATGCTTACATATACATTCATCACGCATATTTCCATATTCACATATTCAAATCATCCTCATATTTCCTTTATTCAAGATTTGTCGCATTTCTCGTTTTTCAATCTCATCAAAGTGAGTTCTACGACGGGCATTTAGTAACTGTAAGGGTACAAGTACCGGTAGTCGGAACGTCCTGTCTAGGTTGGCATTCGTATAAATCCAATATAACGGACCAGTTTGCCTACCTGGGGACTAACGATGAGAGTACGAAGGACCTATTAGGCCAAAGCATGCCACACCAAAATCGTTCGAACTAACCCTACTTTGAGTTGTCATTGTGTCCATACCAGGACACCCTCCGACCTTATACTTTGCTGTCATGTTTTTACGATTTTCATTCGGGTGGCGCAAGTGTTAACAGGCTAACACCAATATGAATCCTACCAGAGCCCAGTAGTCATGGGGGCCCACATGACTACCAAGGCCAAGTAAGGGGACATATGGGAGCCCAAACATGAGCAAAGCCCAAGACATCCTATGGATGTAGTAGGTTTATTTTATTCATTTGTTTTTGTGAATGTTCATTTCTAAATACGGCACATGACACCTTAAACGTCAAACTCATACTCTCGATACGTATTCCTTGTAGATGTCTTCTAGTCTCTCTCGTAGAAGTATGAGATCAGGAAAATCTCGCGAACGCATGGCTGCCCAAATCGCTCAACAAATGGCTGCCGTAATACCCAACATCGTAATTCAAGTACGACAGGCCCTTACCGCTAATCCCGTCAACCCAATCAACCAAGAAGATCAAAACATTGTCAATCCTTCCCCAAAAGCCACTAAATGCACCTTCAAACATTTCAAATCCTGCGACCCTCCAAAATACGAAGGGACTGAAGGTGTCACCGCTCTCCTCCATTGGTTTGAGGAGATGGAAAACACTTTTCTCAATTGCGACTGCCCCGATGATCGCAAGGTGCGATATGCTACCGGTCGTTTATTCGGAGTAGCACTTACATGGTGGAATACAGAGAAGACCAAGTGAGGTGCTGAAGATGCTATGACTTTGACTTGGGAAGAGTTGAAGGAAATCATGACAAGACGGTTCTGTCCAAGAAGCGAAATCAAGAAATTGGAAGATGAGTTCTATTCTTTGAAACAAAAAGAGGGCGACCACACCACATACAACAAGAGATTCCTTGAGTTAAATCGGATGGTCCCCAACTTGTTCACTCCCCTCTACTGTTTGATCGAGCACTACGTTCAAGGTCTTCCTTCAAAAATTCAAGACCCTATAATAAGTACCACACCTGCAACTTTGGAAGTAGCAATGGAGTTAGCTACAGAGCTCACCGAAACCGCATACGAAATAAAGACTTCAGGGAGGAGAAGAAGAAGGATAAAGCATCAACCGAAACCTCCAACCCAACCCAGACCGAATCCCCTCCTCAAACCACTCCTAAGAGAAAACGAGATGGGCAATATTTCGCTATCACCCAAGCAATCAACCAGCTTCACAAGCCGTACCCCTCCAAGCTATCCCAATCACTCAAGTAGCACCCAACTCTACTTACCCGAATAAGAAACCTTACATTGGACCCCACCCTCAATGCAACACCTGTTTTTATCACCATCCATCTACCGTACCTTGTCGACTGTGTGCAAATTGTGGGCGTTATGGTCATTGGAGCAAAACTTGTCGTGCCCCTCAAAACCAAGCCTCACCCCCTACTCAAAACATGATCCAAACATATCAACAAACCCCAATGCCCCATGTTTCCATATATTCGAGCTTGTTTTGATTGTGGCGACCCTACCCATTTTAGAAACACGTGCCCTCGATTGGTTAACATCATCAACGCCCAAGCTCAAGCAAACCCAGTTAACCAAGCAAATCAAGAAAACCCAGCACTACCACCAGCAAGAGGAAGAGCTTACAACATCAATGCCAATCCTACTGAAGATAATAACGGCCCAAACGAACAACCCAACTAGCCTTCCCTCACCAAGAGTCAAGACTCAACTCCAACCGTCTAGTTTTTATGTTTTTTTTTGTTATCTCAATCTTTACGTATTCCAATTGTAAACTGGGAATTCATGCATCAAAGAATTTTAATGCGAATTGATATTACAGTTTTGTTTTATACTCATTGACATTAACTCTCATATCATCATACATCTCGACGTACCTCGATCTCATCATTAAAGAAGTTGGGTTGTGTCTCACTTTTACATTGACTAACCCCTTCATCATAACAAACGAGAGAGGTACTGTCATCATTCGATCATGTATCCTTTCAGATTTGAGACTCAAGCTTTGGCTGTTGTGTTTGTTTTGTAGATTTTAGAGTCACATAGAACTAATCATAACTTACTGACAAAGCCAATGAAAATTTGACAAGAATTTGGTGGATACGCCGCTGGTAATTCCTATATATAAGTATTCTTGTCAAAAGATCAAAAGCGTTGTCAGGCGGTTATGAGAAGTTCCGTGTAGGTTTTAGTATCATCATGGTTGAAGTTTTGTTTTATGGTATAACCTTATCTTTTCAAACATATCAATTCCCTCAAAACTCTTATGCGTAAGATCATACCTGTTTATCCATGTTCCGCATTTTCATACTTTAGGCATCAAAAAGCGATTCCTGTAGCAGGATATTCAACCCTTACTAGGAACGTTACCGCCTCAAATAAAAATTTAAACTCCCACTCTCTTCTAATTATGAAATTGCCAAATTTGAACACCCTGCCTTCGAGTCAAACATACCACTACTACTTAAATTTCGGGGTGAAATTTCTAAAAGTAGGGGATACTGTAACATTTGTGTAAAACAGATATCAAAACCCGCTCCGTTTGAAAATTTTAGAATTTATTAAAAGTTTCGTTACGCATTTTTCTCATTTTATAAAATGAAATTTTCATAATTTATAAATAAATTAGATAATAAATATTTTAATTAAATAAAGGAATAAAACATATATATATATATATATATATATATATATATATATATTAACAATAATTAAGAGTTTAAAATATTAAACAAACAAAAAGGGGGGGAGCCGGGAGTCGAACCCGGGTCCCTACCTTATACACACACAGACTTCACTACTACGCTACACGCACATATGTGCTATAACTGAAAATAGTTAATCCTTGTAGTAAAATTCTGCAAGACCTGCAAATCGGGCGGATCTATAACCGCCAGATGATGTTCAAATCGTCACACCCAAAAATCTCTAGCTGTTTCCCTCTTCAAAGACGTGTTTTCCGGAATAAAAACGTTGAACCAATGATTCATAACCGAAGCTTAATCATAGATCCTAAATTTATCATTGAAACCGAAAATTCCTATGATTGAAAATACACTATATATATCGATGCTTCACACCTCAATATCTCGCTCATTTATTCCACTCAAAACTCTCTGATCAACTTTTCTGTTCGCCGGAATTTGTCTGCTATCGTCGGAATCCCTCGTCGGAGGTTCAGAATCATCGTTTCGTCGGTAAAATTTCTTGTTTATGTTCCTTATAATTCGTATCCTTTATGTAAACCCGAAATCCAGTAAACAACAGGCATTGGTTTTGATTTGTTTTAGCGGGGTCAGTTCTGGGTTTTAACTATGTTGAAGAAGACGAAGTCGTATTGCGTATATTTAATTTTTTTAAAACCGGATTATAACCGGGTTAGACACACAGTCCAGTGGTGGAATGTGTGCAGTTATAACATGAAGGATATGGGTTCGATTCGTGCACTTAATCGGTTTCCTGTGATAAATCTCAAATTTTTTGAAAGGCCCCAGAACACCTTCCAGTTAGTATTTAAGTTTAATAAAAATCAGTATTTTAACCGGGTTAGACACACAGTCCAGCGGTGGACTGTGTGCAAAGTTAAACCACATGTCCCGAGTTCGTGTCTTATTACTTACAACGATCCGTTCATATCACCAATCTTTTTAAGGGATAAAAACATAAGTTAATCGAGCGAGTATATAAATATAATATGAATTTGTCTATAACGGGTTAGACACCCAGCCCAGTTGGTTGGGCTGGATGCAAAACATCGTTGAGGTCACGAGTTCGAGGTTGTGTGTGCGCGCCGGTCAGATTAATTTTAAATCCTTTTTAATTTTATTAAATCCAGATTTATCTAAAGAGTATATAAGAATAATAAAAATCAGAATACTAACGGGTTAGACACGTAGCTCAGTTGGAAGAGCTGCGTGCACACAAACGAGAGGTCACAAGTTCGAACCTCACCACACGCAGTCAAATAGTCAACGGGCCGGTCAAACCTCCCTTGTCAGGTCTGACAATGTCACTTTTTTTTAAAATTTAATTTATTTTATTATTGTTTATTCTTTTTATTTAATTCTTGGTATTTATTTATTTGATATAAATCAGTTAAAAATAATTAAGAACAAGATTGTTAGTTTTAAAAAACATCAAATAAATGCCACAAGGACAACTTAAAATTTAAAAAAGTATTAAATAAGAACGTTAATCTTTATATATTTATCGCGTTATTATTTTAGGTTAGTACCCTTTTTCGATCAAATCCTCAATTCGTGCGCATTCATCATCGTCAAGGAACGCACCCAATGTGAGTGAATCCTTACAAATTCCCCTTTTTATTCATGTTTTGGGGTGTATCATGTGTCGCTTTAATTATTTCGTTTATTCAAACTTGTGCTATTACCATTATATGACCTAAACTTGTGATGTAAATATTGTTAGTTGTGATGCGTGTTCATATTCTTGTCAAGTTGCGTGCAAATCATTCATTAGGCCCATCAGTTCCTCGTGGGAGACGAGTTGAGCATCAGGTGCCTCATTAGATCGGCTCCGTTTGATTGAGCCTTGATCTCATTGTTCATCATTTGGTGTGTGCGTGTGCATTATTTGATATTATGTGTTTTGTAATTAAATTTACATTTACGTTTATTCATATTTGGTTATGCACAATTTTATTCAAATAACCAACATAACTAATCCTTTCAAATATTTAAATAAGATTCACTCGCCAACTTTTGTTGACCCAAAACCCTGTTTTACACATGATACAGGTAATCCAGTTGAGAAAAGAAACACGTAGGATGGCCTAGAAGAATAAACAAGTTAATGCTTTGGAATGGACATTTAGTTTAGTTTCCCTTTGTAATTGTATGATTTTTGTTTAATACTTTAGCTTGTAATGAAAGTGTATTTGAACATGTTATGCTTGTATGTCTATTGTAACTTCTTCTTTAAAGAGAAATAATAAATATGAAACTTTATAGTAAATGTCATGAGCTTTGATGAAAACCCAATCATGCCCCGGCTACCATTTCCGCTGCGGGTCAGGGTGTGACATATTTATTATAATTATCCTACATATACAAAAATGAGTTAAGGGAATAGTGTTAGACAGCTTGTCTAGTATTTCCCTATTAGATCAACCGCTTTATTATTATTTTATATACAGTTTAAAATTAAGGTTTTGTCCTTAGTTTAAAATTACGCTTTTACCCACAGTTCAAAATTAAATTATACTTTTAGCCCCAACTAAAAATTATGATTTTACCATCGGTTCAAAATGATGATTTTATCCCCGGTTTGAAATTACATTTTTTTCGCACAGTTCAAAATTACATTTTCCCCCAATTTAAAATAAAATTATAACTTTTACTCTTAGCTAAAAATTACAGTTTGCCACCAGTTCAAAATTAAATTATGGTTTTGCTCCAGCTTAAAAATTACGATTTTGCTCTTAGTTCAAAAATATGACTTTGCCCCAGTTTAAATCCCAATTCAAAATTACGTTTTTGCCCCCAGTTTCAAATAAAATAATGCTCTTACCCCTAAACTTAAAATAACGATTTTCCCCCAGTTCAAAATTTAGCTTAAAATTACGATTTTGCCCTTAGTTCAAATTCCAGGCACTCCCTCATTGGTCCGGGTATATTACGATTTTACCCTAAAATTAAGATTACGAACTTACCATTGTGTAAGATTATGATTTTGCCCTGGTTCAAATTTACAGTATTGCCAACACTTTAACTTTTAGCAAATTACGATTTTAACTCGGTCAAAAATTACAACTTTGCCCTAAGTTCAAAATTACAGTAATGACATCGTTTTAGTTTATTTAGCAAAACTATGGAAGTGTTTTCTTTTAAAGTTGGTTGACTCGATTTAATTTTCTTTTCTTTCAAGGAGCTGCCTAAGACTCGATCATTAGTTCTGACAAACTACAGTTTTGCCCCGAGCTTAAAAATACGGTCTTACAATTGTTTTAGTTTTTTCCTCGCAAAGCTATAATAGTGTTTTTTTAATTGGTTAAAAATTATTTGGCTATTGCCCCACAACGCGGACGGCATCGTATACAACAAAGTGAAGTTTGAAACGTTAAAGTTGCGAATTTTTATTTTGGTTATACATATTTTTTAATTACCAATACAATGTCTATCGATATTTAAACGAAACACCATAGCTTTGTACTTGCTAGTTACAATTTTTTAAATAACAATGCTTACTTACTTTTAATTTACACTATAAATTTAATCCTAAATTATTTTATATTTGGGATTAAGTCCAAGACCACCCATTAAAAGACAAGAGTCTCTATCAAGTAAGCTAGTCCACACTGATAACTAGTTACTATTAAATAAATTTGGGTATAGTTTCTTTGAAAACCATCGGAGTTCGGCTCGTCATGTTTTTATAAAGCTTGAGCTAGCTCGTGAGTAAAACCAAATGATGGAGTTATTTTAAGAACAATCTCAAACGAGCTAAAATCTCGGCTTGAGCTCACTTAGATATTGCTTAAACAAGCCAATGCTCGGTTCACCAATGTTATTAGTTTGAATCATATGGGTCTAAGTTGAAACCGACTTGGGCTTTTTAGGATTTGGTTATAATTATCATTATTCTTATAATATATATGTATATATAACAAACTAAAATTTTGTTTGAGATCTTTTAGGCTCTTTGTATTTGGGGCTCGGACTCGATAATTAAAAGAGATGTGTTTTAGGCTCGAGCTCGGGCTCGTTAAAGCTCGACACGCTCGAAGCTCTAGGCTTGTTTACACCCTTAAGCGGGACGCATTTATGTATACATTTATATATAGTCTTAAAATGAATGGTGGGTAGAGTTTCCCACCAACCATTCTAATTTATTTTAACCTTAGACTTCTAATTTATTTTAAAACTTTAAGTTTTTTTAGCTTTTAAAACTTTTGGCAAATAACAATATCAACCCTAACTTCTAATTCATTTTAAAACTTTTGATCTTTTCACTTCACATCTTTAAACTTTTGACTTGAAACGCTATTAACCCGCATATTTAAGTAAGTTATGCATTTATTCTAACTTTTGTTAATTGACAACTTTGACCCGCCAAACTTTTATTTATTACTAGATATATTAAAAGGCATGGTTGTGGTTACGGCACGTCTTTTTCGCTTGAGCCCCCTACTTTATAGATTTCATACATCCAACTCCTATCTTTTGGTAAGTGACATGTTGACCTTTAACTTTTGGTAATTGTTACCTTTAACACCCCATTTTTTCTACTTAATAAATTTTCACACCTTATCTTTTTCAATATTTTAATTCTTTTGTTTAAATTACTTTTATGACTTTACGCTGCAACGTATGAGACATTGTATTCTTTGTCATCTATGCCTAACCACATTAATGTCACGAACTTAACATGTGTGACAAAGTAAAAAAAAACAAGTCATGTCACGTGTGTAGGCACCACAAGTTAACATCATCATTGTAACACGTCTAATGAAGTCGTAAACGTGATGTTCCCACCGTAACACGCGACACAAGTAAATATCTAGTTTGTTTAGTTACACAAAATTTGTCTAGCAACAAAAAAAAATTATATTTTGTGATATGAACAAAAAAAGAAAGATATGAATACATGTTTAACATTAATCAAATTACATAAAAAGACCGATATCGTAGCGCTACCATTGTTTTTTGGTCGGTATTGATTCTAATTGTTACGACATCAGTCCTCAACACTATACTACAAATAATAGTTAAGCGAAAATGAGTAAACATATAAACCGAACACTATACCAATCATGGAAGTAGAATACTGCTTCGGTGACAGTAGTGCAAAGATACCCTCAAATGTCAAATGTCGAAATAGACTCTTAACGATTTTCAAATTATGTTGGTTTAGTTGGTACGGTACTAGGACTACTCCGTTATTAATAAATTTTGTATTAGAATGTTGAAAAAAATTATATGCGAAAAGTGTTTTTTATGGTTACTAAGAAACACCACAAAAAATCGTGGCGCTAAAAGTCTTTTTTTTATTTATTCATTCTTTTTGTTGTATTTACAAACAAACAACATAATACTTAACATCCTAAAATTGCATAAAACGTTTAATTCGTACACTAACATCCTAGCATCCTGAAATTACATAAAACTTAGATAATACTTATATCTTATCGTCATCGTCATTATCAGAAATGTCATCATTATCGTTTGTAGGCTGCTTTCCTTTCGAAGCAAGATAGCAGTCAAGTTGATTAAAAAATGTCGGGGTTTGGAACAAACCCGAAGCATACTCCTACGATAATACATATCAAAATCCATATTAGCATATTAACATACTACCAACATATATTTACCAAAGTGACATGTGTTCATTGATCCTTGTATAACTTTTTAAAGTAAATTGCATAGTTTACCTCAGAAATATTGTGTTTAAGGTTGCGCACCAACACATTCGAGGGCATATTGGAAGAAGGTTTATGCCTATTCCCCTGTATCCATCCCCGCCGATCACCCAACAAACTCTGAAACGCGTCAATCTCATTCGGCGGTTGAGAACTGTATTTTACGAAGATTATTTAATATATATATATATATAATAGGTTTAGGATCCTGTAAAAAAGACACTTTTCGTGAGAAGTGTGAGAAGGCATAGAAATTGACATGTAGGCATCATGTTTTGGACTTATGCATGATGTTTTGTGTTGTTTTGGCAATAAAAACCTAAAACATAACAATTTAAGACACATGCTTAAAAGTTAAAACATCATGCCCAGAACGTTAAGTAGTGTGTTGTAAGTGTTAATAGTTTTTTTTAAATTGCATGCCTATAATACATTGCATTGTGTTTTAAATCCTTATGTTTGGTGTTTTTCTTGCCAAAATAACCCAAAACATCATGGCTAAGCTCAAAACATGATGCCTACATGTTAATTCCTATGCCTTCTCACACTTCTCACAAAAATGGTCTTTTTACAGGAACCTCACCCTATACATATATATAGGTAAAGGATCATGTACAAAGTGCCCAAAGTGTGAGAAGGAAGTGTGAGAAATATTGTGGAGATGACATGTGTCCTCAATCTAAATTAATTCAAAAGAGTAAACATGTAATTTCTCATTAATTTAATTAATTGATAGCCTTCCATAACCGCCACCTTCAATAACTGCCACCCATTGATTCTTCGTATGGTGTTTTAAACTTGCATTCATGGTGTTTTAAACCAGCAGTCAGTATGTGTTCTTCGTATGGTTTAACCTGCATCATGGTGTTTTAAACCTGCAGTCCAGTATGTGTTCTTCATATGGTGTTTTAAACATGCATTCATAGTGTTTTAAACCAGCAGTGCGGTATGTGTTCTTCTGACGGTGTTTTAAACATGCATTCATAATGTTTTAAATCTGTAGTCCAGTATGTGTTATTCATAATTTTTTTTGTCTATATAAATATAACAACATGGTACTCATATTGAAGATAAAAAAAGCTAGTTAATATGATGTAATTTATTTTTTTAAAAACATTATGTATAAAAAGTTATTGACGTTAAAAAATGGGTGGAAGTTATATGTGCATTAAAGTTGATGGCGGTTTCTTTATTTAAAAATACAATATAAAAAGTCATTATTACCCCTAATCTAGCCTAATTAGTCAAAAAAAAAAACATAATTTACATTTTAAGCCCTTCTTGATCTCAACCATTAGCTACAGATCTAAAGGCTTAAAACACATTCTCACAAAACCACATTTTTTTACACTAACCTACCATATATATATATATATATATAGAGAGAAGAGAGAGAGAGAGAGAGTAGGAGTTGGCTACAAAGTGTAAGTTTCCTAAAAGTGTAGGAAGCCATAGAGAGGTGACATGTGGCATTTAGGGTTTTTAATAAAAAAAGCAATTAGGTAATTTGACATTTATTTTATTTTTGGAATCCATTTTCTTAATAACTAACGGTTGAGAATATTATGGTAACCGTATATCTCCATGATTTTCTGAATTGATGGTTATTATGTATAACACACTACAAGAAAAGTGACCATTAGATACTAATTTATTAGGGACTGAAATATCAGTCTCCAATACGTAATATTTGAGACTAATTTATCAGTCACTAATAATATTAGGGACTGATTTCTATGCACCATATATTAGTTACAAGAAATCAGTCTCTAATATCGTAACACCTTATTTGAGACTGAATTTCAGTCGCAAATATGTTGGTGTTGTATAGCGTTTGGAAGAACGATTATTGGCTACTAAATTTTAGTCTCAAATATGTTCCCCCTCTAATGAAAAATGACACATCTATGTTGGAGACTAATATTCTGTCTCCAATATAGATGGAGCATATTAGGGATTGAATATAAGTTATTAGTTTTTTCAAGACAACCATAATTAGGGACTGATATTTAGTTTTGAATACCTTTTTATATAGATTATGATTGGTGACTAATTTTCAGTGTCCGAATATGTTAAGATCTCTTCAAACACTAATAACACAATCTTTACATATATCAACTTATAATAAAATACCAAGTTTTAATAAAATCAAAACTTATAATAAAATACTAATACTAAGCTATAATAAAGTTAAATTATATAGTTTATTGTTATATTATATTGTAGATTTTATTATTTCATTAACAGTAGCTGAGTTCGTTTACATCTAGTCACGAGTGACTGGATTTGACTAAGTTTGACTTTGATTAATGAAGTCTAAATTTGGTTGACCAATATAAGTCGTATTGAGTTACAGTGACTTAGATATGTATGACTTAGATTAACTCGTCGCAACATAATAGAACATATCATTATTTAGACATGTATAACTTAGTGTAAATGGTCAATGGTAGTCAACTAGGTCAAATATGGCCAAGTAGTTATTTACGATGAACTAAGATCACCAATCTTTCATTTATGAAAAATGATAAGTAGTTGATGCAATTGATGGTCTTTTAATGGGCGATTAGGGGTCAAATGGTTAATTAGAGTTAGGTTGTTATGACTATAATAATACATAATATACTATTCATGTAACAGTTTCATCTTACTAGCTAACTAGTTAAAGACCATACGAAAGGGCCTTTGGCCTAGCGGTATATGACGTTATATAAAAACTATTTACTTTAACTCTCGGGTATAATTATCTAAACTAAAACAAATAGGGGGGTGTGGAACAAGCCGAATCATCAATGATATGTCATTGCTTTTGTATGTTTTGAGTAGGGTTGTAAACGAGCCGGAGCGAGCCCGAGCTCAATTGAGCTCGAGCTCGGCTCACGAATAAAACCCAAAGCTTGAGCTCGGCTCGAGCTATTTTAAGAACAACCTTAGACGCACTAAAAACTTGGCTCGAGCTCGCTTCAATATCGCTTAAACGAGCCAGAGCTCGACTCGAGCTCGGCTCGCCAATGTTATCATCATTATTATTATAATATATAAAAAATAAATAGATTTTTGTTTGGGCTTGTTTAGGCTCGCGAGCGTAAACGAGCTTTGTGTTTCAGACTCGAGCTCAGGCTCGATAACTAAACGAGCTCTATTTTGGGCTCGAGCTCGGCTCGTTGTTTTTTTTGAAGCTCGAGCTCGGCTCGGTTCAAGCCTACTAATTTGAGCTCGAGCTCGGCTCGCGAGTAAAACCCAAAGTTCGAGCTCAACTCGACTCGATTTGGCTCGAGCTTTTTAAGAAGAACCTTAGTCGCACTAAAAACTCGGCTCGAGCTCGCTTCAATATCGCTTAAACGAGCCAAAGCTCGACACAAGCTCGGCTCGCTAATGTTATCATCATTATTATTATAATATATAAATAAATAGATTTTTGTTTGGGCTTGTTTAGGCTCGAGCTTGGGCTCGATAACTAAACGAGCTTGAGCCCGAATCTGAACCTAAGAAGCTCGTAATAAACGAGCCCGAGCTCGAGCTTCACTATCGAGCTCGGGCCGACTCGTGAGCCTAAAATGAACATACTGTTTTATGTATTTTTCTTATTAATATATATATATATATATATATATATAATATATATATATATAATAATTATAATTATTTATATTTAGGGTCGACTCCGCTCGTTTGCACCCCTACACAAAGTATAATCGAGCCTAACTCAAGCTTTAAAAGGTTAAACGAGCTCGAGCCTAATCAAGCTTCGGGCCGACTCAGCTCGTTTGCTCCCTTACACAAACAAACCAAGTTTTTTAATCGATGTCGCAACAATATTTAATCAAAATAAAAAAATATAGATAACATGGAATCATTCGTTTCACAATATTAAATCAAAACAAAACTTAAAGATATGATGGCATTATTTGTTCGGAAAGAATAAAAAACACATATACACAAATATTATTTAATTCGGGAAACAACATCTTTACATAATTCACTTGGCGAAACTCTTGCAACAACTTGCAACAAATAACCAGAGAAATTGGGATGTCAATCCTCCTCTCTATATCCACGTTTCTTTCCAATTATTCAAACCCCATTACGCGCCAGTTACTCCCTCCCAAAAAAATCTGATCTGACTCCCCTATTTGTGTGCTCTTGAAGTCGTGCGAAGAAGTTTTGACAGAGACACTTAGTCGATCGAGATTTGCAGAAGATTAAGGTATCAATTGAATATTTTTCGACATAATAAACAGATTCAAAGAGGCGTGGTCCAAGTATAAATCATAGCGTTACAAGGTATTTACAAAATATGCCAGAGGGTTTCAAAATTCCTTTGACACTAGATAAGGTCACAAAAGCCTTCGTTGGGACTTCAGCAACCGATTTTGCAACCGAGTTAGGAATAATTGTTCGCGATGTTTTCCGATGAGATATCACAAATAGGATTCGGTACCGGAAGATGTGAAAACTCTAATGTATGAGAAACTAGAAGTACGTTGTATATATCTTTCTTTTAATCATTGAGAAGCTATTATGACCTTACGTTTTCATTTCTATTACTAACATATGTATTCGATGCAGGGAAAATTCGAGCTGCTGCGAACAGATAACTTTTTAATGGAGTATGTAAATAGTCGACTACATATCCAGTGGAAACGCAACAGAGGTGTTTTGAGTCAGCACTGGAAGAACAATGGAGGAAAAACAAATCCAAGGTTGGCAAGATCGAATATGCATATTGATTGTCGGAATCAAGACGATTAGAATCATCTATGCGACTATTGGGAGACAGAAAAAACCCAGGTGAGTATGTTGATTTTATTTACAAATCATAATTCATTTTCACTAGTTATGTTCTTATTTTTCGGGTTCTAACATGTGTGCTGAGTTTTAATTTTGTAGAAATATAGTGATCAAATGGAACTTAACAGAAGAAAACAGGTAAATATAAGCAGGGGGCTCTCGGTGAATAGCCAATCATGCATTCAAAATTGTAAGTTTACACTTTTCGACCTTTATTTAATAAGTTATTGTTATGTAGTAGTAGAATGTCATTAAAAATCGGTCTCTATTTATTTACTTTTGGTGTTTGAATATTATAGAATATATTTATTCTTCATTATATAAGTTTTATGATGCCAGAGAAATCCCGAGACTGAGTTGCCACCTAGCCCATTAGAAGTTTACTACAAGCTGCACTATAATGCTAAGAAAAAAGGATGGCTAAATGAAGATTCACATATTGTATATGTAAGCATCTCCCGGTCAAAAGCTTTTGATTTATATTTTTTTTCAAATTTTTTTAGTCTCAAAAGGTTTTAAATGCTATTATTCTTCCTTTTATTATGTTAGGATAATATTTATAAACATAAAGAGGCGGCCATTGCTAGATTGAATGCCGAAGGAACCATAGTTACTACTGCTAAGGAACACGACGTGGAGAGAGAAGCCACAAAAGTGTATGTGGCAGGGCTAAAACAATACAATCAGCATGGGAGGTACGTATTGGTCATGTGTTAAGGAAAAAAGATAATTGGATTAAATCGGCAGCCAAATCATCTCAACGAGATTCAACTGAGAATGAAGATTTGAGAATAAGGTTACTGAACTCAAAGAGGAATTGAAACAGAGTAACGAAAAATACGAAAGAGTGACAGAGTTCTTGAGCCGAAAATATCCAGATTTCGAGAGCACAACATCTACAAATGATGCTGGTGAAGATGACGGTTTGAATGGACTACACAACGAAAGTGACAACACTATCTAGGCAGTTCGTTAAGACGTTTATTACTTTTTTTCTCTAATACTCTTTTAAATTTCAGAATTGATGAACTGGTGTTATTTCGATTTTGATTGGCTATTGTTATGACATTAATGCTTGAGTTTATTGCGATTTTAAGAAACAAAGAATCATATTCACATTAACGAATAATATTATTGTTGTGTTAATGATAATGGTTTAATATATAAAACTATAAATTCTATCGGGGACTACTTATTAGTCCTAGAATATATTTGTTAGGAATTGTAAATGCATGTTAGGGACTCAACTAAAATTGTATTTGCAACTATTTTTCAGTATGTAAAAAAACCATATTAAAAGTGACACATAGTATTAGAGACTAAAAGATAGTCACAGAAAAAGATATTAGGGACTAACTAAAGCGACTAATTTTCAGACCTTAAATAGACATATTGGAGACTAAAATTATTTGTTATCTTAAACTGATTATTAGTCCCTAAAAGTACATATTAAGTACTAAAATAACATAGTATGTGAGACTAATTTTCAGTACTTAAAAGAAGCATATTAAGGACCGAAATCATGTGGTACTTGAGACTAATTTTTAGTCTCTAAAACATCTTATTGGATACTGATTTGACATGGAATCACGAACCTACCAAAACTTATTAGGGACAATATAGACATGTTTATAGGACCGATTTCAGTCCTTAAAATAATACACCTAGGAAAACTATCGTAGTGTCCGAGACTAATTTTTTAGTCATTGAAGAAATGTATCAGACTGAAATGTCGTGGTACTGGGAGGTAAATTTAGGACTCAATTTTTTTTGTTTTTGAGACTGACTATTAGTTTTGTTTGGTGTCGTACAATAGGGACTGATTCTTAGTTGTTAAAACAAGTATCTAGTACTAGGTATCCGGGACTGGCTGGGGACTGGTGAATCAGTCCCTGATAACCATTAGGGACTAATTCTTACGCATCAGATACTGATTTTTTAGTCCCCAAAAGTCGTTTTTTTTGTAGTTACAATATGTAAATCTCAATTAACAAAACATATGGTTTTTATAATCTTCATCATTTTGTTCATATCAATCTTTTTACGCGAGTAAAACTGATGGCTTCAAACGTAATTGTTGATTGCGGAGCTGGTAAATGCAGTTCTTTCTGTGTTTATTATTATCAGTTGTGTGTATCGATATTTAATTTTTTTTTTCTGGAAATCACCAGCATGTTCTTGATGTTGTGTTTTACCAGTTAGGATGTTAAAATCACCAACATGTTCTTGACATTGTGTTTTAACAGCAAGCAGATTAATATCGTTGTGTTTTAGCATTCATGCCGGTAATGCTGGGGGATTTCTTAACATTGTGTTTTACCATTCATGCTAGTAATGTTGGAGAATTTCTTAACGCTGTGTTTTACCATTCATGTTGGTAATGCTGGAGGATTTCTTGACATTGTGTTTTAACAGCAAGTAGATTAAAACCGTTGTGTTTTAGCATTCATGCTGGTAATGCTGGGGATTTCTTAACGTTGTGTTTTCCCATTCATGCTGGTAATGCTGGAGGATTTCTTGACGTTGTGTTTTACCATTCATGCTGATAATGCTGGAGGATATATTGACATTATGTTTATACAGCAAACAGATTAATAACGTTGTGTTTTAGCAGCAAGCAGACTAATTACGATGTGTTTTACCAGCTGCAATCCTTCATGATCAGGTTCTTGACGATATGTTTTACCAAATGCAATTCTTCATGAACAATTTCTTGACGATGTTTTTACCAAATGCATTCCTTCATGAACAATTTCTTGACGATGTGTTTTACCAGCTGCAATCCTTCATGAATAATTTCTTGACGCTGTGTTTTACCAGTTACAAGTTATTTAAAAAATGACATGTCTTTTGTCGTTTCTTGATGATGTGTTTTATAATTTTTGGGTTCTTCGTGAGAGAGGGAGAGAGAGGGGGAAAATCGCAAATGTGAGGTTGGAATGACAGTTATTTCCATATTTAAAACAAGCTAAATGACACATCTACCCCTAATTAATTAAATCATCCTATTATTAAGACATACATATTACCAAAATGCCACCAAGATGATCTCAACCATCAAACACACCCATCGGATGGCCCAGATCGCTTCCTACGCTTTGTAGGAAAAACACAATTTGCGCAGGAACCCCACTCTCTCTCTCTCTCTCTCTCTCTCATATATATTATATATATATATATGTGGCTATTTTGACCCATAATCTCCCTTTCTAAATTAACAGATCTCAACCATCAAACACACCCATCGGATGGCCCAGATCGCTTCCTACGCTTTGTAGGAAAAACACAATTTGCGCAGGAACCCCACTCTCTCTCTCTCTCTATATATATATATATATATATATATATAATATATGTGGCTATTTTGACCCATAATCTCCCTTTCTAAATTAACAGATCTCAACATCAAACACACCATCGGATGGCCAGATCGCTTCCTACGCTTGTAGGAAAAACACATTTGCGCAGGAACCCACTCTCTCTCTCTCTATATTATATATATGGCTATTTTGACCCATAATCTCCCTTTCTAAATTAACATTTATTTACAAGATTATTTAATATATACAATACATGTATATGTATATACATATACATGTATATACATATACATGTATATATATTATAGAGAATTAGGATTCGGTTCAAATGAAAACCACCACAAGTTGCGAGAAACGTGAGAATTTTTTGATTCGAGACGAGTTGGGCCAATGTTTTTTTGCACAAACGCAGATGATTAATTATAAACACATCGGTAAAAATAATTTAAAAAAATTGTCTAGTCCGGTAGTTTTGACCACCGCAAGTTTTTTTTACGCCTAACGCCTGGCGTAAAAAATACTTGCATTAGTCAAAACTATATTCATCTATGTTTGTGAAAAAAATGGTCCAACTCGCCCCAGATCAAAAAGTTCTCGCGGTTCTCGCAACTCGTGGTGGTTTTCATTTTAACCCATCCCATAGAGAATTAAACTTTAAATAAATAGTTACATAAGTCTTCTTCGCTGTCACGTCAAGTCGATTTCATTTTTATCAGTGTGAGTTTTGTAGTACGTAGCAAGATGTTCCAAACCTTGTTTAACATTTAAACTTAGATTAGATATTAAATAAACACAAACATACATAGACACACACACACACACACATATAAACAATTACATGTTTGTAGACGGTGCTACTGTATGACGTTGTCACCCCGCGGTTTGGAAATAGTTGGCGCTGGCGGACTTGTGTGCTAGCCTCGCATCTTGCAATACATTTAGGGTCCAAGAAGTGATCAATGGTTCTCTGCCAGTTTTCATTAGCCATGTCACACCCCAACCGATGGCGGAAACAACGGGTTGTGGCACTAAGCGACGAGATTGTTCGAGAGAGTCCACAACGCTAATTTTGCGGACAATAATTAATTTAAATCCAAATTTCATAAATACCAAACAAAACTCATAAAATTATTCAAAATTCCAAATACAACTTGTCCAAATATCACATCAAACATAAGCAAAATTTTAGGCGAGTATCTAGCCCTAAATCTATTTCCAGCAAAACAGATCCATCAACCTGTCACATACATTAAAATAAAAGTAAATACAAAATGTAAAGGTGAGTACACAGGTTTAGCATAAATAATATTAAGTAAAGCGTTTAGCGAAACCGGCATGTACTAACGTATTCATGTGAACACATATGTTATCAACACCGAAACAAACTAACCAATTAGACCGTGAGTGAGTATGCGCAATACGCGTCCACCAAAATGGCCACGCACTTAAACAGTAAGTAAAGCGAAACTTAACAACCCCCGATCCCATGGGTGGTGGGTCAACCTATAGCTACTATCATGTTAAGGGTGGAAAGCAAGTCTCAAAGCATACACATAACACATAGAAGTTCAGCGTTTCACGTATAGTCATGCGAGAGCAGTTTGCGTTTTAAAGCGATTTTAGTGTCGTGTGTAGTGTTTGTTTAATATAGAACGTATGTAACACCCAAAAAGTGCGTTAAAACGAAAAGGGTCAAGTGAACTCATAGTGGGTGCTTAATCAACAAACACGAGTGAGTTAGGGTGAGGAGAGCCCCGGGTTAGCCTGCGCGTAGAAAAAGAAATGCATCAGTCTACCATAGAGTTGAACGGTTAAACGGGAAGTTGTGTAGGAGAAACAGTAGGTCGTACGAGGCATCACCTCATGCGAGCCATGCGTCGTATGAGGCATGGCTCGTACGAGGCATCACCCTCGTGCGAGTCATCCCTCGTACGAGCGATGCTCGTGCGAGTGATCTGTTTTCGGGTCCAAAATCGAGTGTTTTCCGTTGTTCATCGGGAAATCGAGTATTCACCTCCAGCCTTAAGCCACTGATCAAACCTTGTACCGGGGAGGTCTTTTAGAGCGGTGAGTCTCTCGTGGAAATTTAGATTGTCGTACGAACCCAAAGTGGTTCGTGCGAGCCAGTCCAGTTTGCACAAGTGACTGTTCTTGCGTCTTTGTGCTACCGGAACTAGGTTTTCGTTTGAAACGGATGTAATTAGAGTCCTTTTCATGACGGTTTTAACATCGCTTCGTCCCACTATCTAGTGAACGAAACATATGTCAGTTTAGTCCATTTTTGTGTAAAATCAAGCTTTAAAGCAGTTTTCCTTGAATCAACACTTGACGTGTTCGAAATAACAAGATTTCTAACTTGGAAGCAAAAACTAAGCCCAATATACTTCGTTTAAGTGTGAATCCGAAGTAAAATCAGAAAGTTTTATGAAAAAGATGAAGGTTTTCGTAAATAGAGAGGTTTATATGAAATTGGAGATAACTTGTGTAAAATCGTTGTAAAAATCGTTGTGATTTGCGTGAAAAGCGTTGTTTCTTACTTCGAAAAGAGAGAGGAGCGTGTACAGAGAGTTTTGTTCATGACAGCACGTGGAGTGCGTGTGCTAAGTGTGTATTATGGAAAGGAGACAAGTGAGCAGAGAGGGTTGGTGCGAGTGAGGAGTTCCGTACGAAGGATCCTGTACGGTAGGCCTGGTGCGAGCCAGGCATGCCTCGCATGAGCGGTGCCTCGTATTAGCTAGTTTATGTACGTTAAGCGGTTTAGCGAGTCGTTAAGCGTTGCGTTACGTATTAATGCGATAAAGCGAGCGAGCGAGAGCGAGTACAAAATACATAAAACATATATGAACACACAGCATAACATAACCATCTTTTATAGCGTTTGCGTTGTGATTTAGAGCGATAAAGCGAGTTTAAGCTAGTAAGTGAGAGCGAGTATGACACACATATATAACATATAACTCATGTAACACATAAGACATAAAATAACATAAATAACCGCGATTTGAGTTTGCGTTTGAGCATTGCGAGTAATAAGAGTTTAAATGTACAGTGATGCTTATGTGATGAAAATGTATTCAGAGTATCATAAACCTTGTTTATATCGAATCTCAAAATACAAAACGGTTACAAATAGAAGTAAACGATAAGTAGATAATAAGCAAAAAGTCGGGTTGTTACAATCATCCCTACTTTAGGAAATGTCGTCCAGAAAATTAAGTAGTAGACATAACGAAGAGATGTGGATATTTAGTTTTCATATCACTTTCAAGTTCCCAAGTGAACTCGGCGCCGCGTTGGCCTTCCCATCTAACTTTCACAATGGGAATGCAACTGCGTCATAGTTTCTTGATTTTTCGATGCATGATTTCCACTGGCTTTTCCGCGAAGTGTAGAGTCTCCTTTATTTGCAAATCTTCGAGAGGTACGTGAAGATTTTCTTCGGCTAGGAATTTTTTGAGGTTTGAGACGTGGAAAGTCGGATGTACGTTGCTGAGTTCCATCGTAATTCGAGTTGATAGGCCACTTTCCGAATTCTTTACAGAATCTTAAAGGGACCCATGTATCGTGGCGCTAGTTTCCCTTTCTTTCCGAAACGGATCACTCCTTTCAAAGGTGAAACCTTTAAGAGAACATGATCTCCCACTTCGAACTATAGGGTCTTATGGCGTTTATCGGTGTAACTCTTTTGGCGACTCCGAGCTTTCAGGAGATGTCTCTGATCTGGAGGATTTTGTCTGTTGTTTCTTGTATTAGCTCGGGACCAGCGAGCTGTGCGTCCCGATCTCATGCCAAACAATGGGTGAATGACATTTTCTACCGTATAGTGCCTCAAATGGTGCCATTTGGATACTAGTATGAAAATGTTATTGTATGAAAATTATAGTAAAAGTAAATGGGCGTATCCCAGTTACCACCTAAATCTATAACACATGATCGAAGCATGTCTTCGAGGGTGCAGATCGTGCGCTAAGTCTGACTGTCGGTCTGGGGATGGAATGTGGTACTGAGATTAAAAGTAGTACCGAGTGCGGATTGGAAAGTTCCAATAGACGTGAGGTAAAACGACCATCACAGTCAGAGATGATGTCACGAGGCGTCCCGTTTCGACAAATGACTTTGTCAGTATAGATTCGTGCTAATCGTTCAACCTTAAAGTTTTATCGTATCGGAATGAAATGAGCGATTTCGTAACAAAGTCCATAGCTATACTCTCATATTTCCCACATCGGGATTTCGGGTTGTTCGAGTAAACCAGAGGGCCTTTGATGTTCGGCTATAACTTTCGAGTTAGTTAAGCATTTTGAAACGTATAGAGCGATATCCTTTTTCATACCGGGCCACCAATACCTAGAAAGGAGCTCCTAGTACATCTTGGCAGCACCGGGGTGAATGGAATATCGAGACATGTGAGCTTCAGTCATCAGTATATCTCAGAGATTATTGCGACTGGGAATCCAAATACGGTCGAGATAGTAATAGATACCATTAGATTTCTCTAAAAGTTGAGTTTTGCCACCACATTTCATTTCCTCTTGCAAGGTATTCTCATTGAAACGTGTGTGCTGAGCGTCACGAATGCGGGTTTCGAGTTTGTTCTGAGCTCGAATATTGCGAATACAATGCACATAGCTTTGTCGACTGAGGGCGTTGGCTACGACGTTTTCTTTGATGGGATGGTAGCGTATCTCACAATCATAGTCGTTGACAAGTTCAACCATCTCCGTTGGCACATGTTCAGTTCTTTCTGTTCTTTCTGATTCAAGATATGTTATAAGCTCTTATGATTGGTGAAGACCGTACACTTGGTACTGTAAAGGCTGTGTCGCCATATCTTTAACGCAAAAACAACTGCTGCGAGTTCTAGATAAAGGGTAGTGTAGTTCTTCTCGTGGATTTTGAGTTGTCGAGATGCATTAGCGATAACCTTGTCTCGTTGCATGAGAACACAACCAGGATCTAGGTTAGAGGCATCACAATAAACGACAAAATCGTCGTTTCCGTCGGGCAGCGCGAGTACAGGTGCGTTGCAAAGCATACAAGGGTTTGAAAGGCTTCCTCTTGTTCGGAACCCCAAGCAAAAGGTTTATCTTTATGAGTTAAAGCGGTAAGAGGCATGATGATTTTCGAAAAGTCGGCGATGAATCGACGGTAGTAACCCGCCAATCCGAGAAAAGAACGGATTTCGGATGGAGTCTTTATCGTAATCCAACTCTTGACAACTTCTATCTTCGCGGGGTCGACGTGAATTCCTTGGTGTTGACGACGTGACCGAGAAATTGAACTTCACTAAGCCAAAATTCTCACTTGGAGAACTTGGCGTAAATACGGTTTCCTTGAAGAAGTTCGAGAACTAAACGAAGATGTCACGCGTGTTCGGCTCTCAACTTCGAGTAGATGACAATATCGTCGATGTACACAATGACAAAAAGATATAAGAATGCTTTGCGGGGGGTTCATTAAATCCATGAAGACCACGGGGCGTTTGTGAGACCAAAAGGCATGACCACGAATTCATAATGGCCATATCGAGTACGGAAAACAGTTTTTGGAATGTCTTGTTCTTGCATAAGTAGCTGATGATAACCGGACGTAAATTGATCTTCAAAACGAAAGTAGCACCTTGAAGTTGATCAAACAAATCATCGATTCAAGGAAGCGGATAACGGTTCTTGATAGTAAGCTTGTTAAGTTCCCTATAATCGATGCACACTCGGAACGATTTCATCCTGTTTTTCACAAAAAAAAACGGGTGCGCGCCATGGTGACGTACTCGGGCATATAAAGCCTTTATCAAGTAACTCTTGAAGTTGGCTAAATAGCTCGCACATTTCAGATGGTGCAAGGCGATAGGGAGCTTTCATGACAGGAGTAGCACCGGGTATGAAATCAATACAAAATTCAATATCACGAACTGGGGGTAAACCAGGTAAATCGTTGGGAAAGATTTTAGGAAAATAAAAAACAACGGGCACGTCTTTTAGGGTTATCTTCTCGTTCCATGGCTTCACAATGTGGGCTAGGAAAGCGATGTACTCCTTGCGCATGTACTTGTTCGCTTGAATACACGACATAAGCTTCAACTCTTTTGTGGGTCCTTCGCCATAAACACGTAGTTGATCAGCATTTGGAAGCGGAAAGCGAATCATTTTATCGTACAAACAACTTCGGTATGATTTCCACGAAGAAAGTCCATGCCTACTATGATATTAAAACTACCTAATTGCATAGGTATGAGATTAATCGTGAAGACGTGATTGTTGAGTTCGAGAGTACAATCACGTAGAACGAAGTTAACGGTAATGGTTCTTCAAGTGGCGACTTCCACATCGAAGGTCTTTGGGAGTTCAGCGCATTCACATTTTAAAAGCTTCTCGAAACGATACAAAATAGTTATCGGCTCCAGTATCAAATGAGCAAGAAGCACAAATACCATTTACGAGGAACGCACCATTGACAACGTTGTTGTCATTTTGAGCCTGTTTGAAGCTGATGTTGAAGGCTCTTCCACCCACAGCCTGTGGTTAATGCTGCTGCTATGGTGGTTGTATCTGAGGCTGCTGCTGCTCTTGTTTCACGATGCAATGCGAGTAGACGTTGCTGAAATGGCTAGGATCGCCACAAGTGTAGCAAGCACGCGCGTGAACTGCTGGTGCTTGCGGATCCTGATTGACCGGAGTAGCGTGGATAGGAGCTTTCTAACGAGGGCATGTGCGGCAACTCATAGTCAAATGATCATAGCAGTTGCAGTTGGTACAGAAGCGATAGTTGCCTCCAACTGCATGATGATAAGTGCACTTAGGGAACAACGGATGAGGAGCACTGTACGCACGCAACAGGAGGTGCGTTTGGAGTAGCAATCTGGTGAGACTGGTTGTTCGGCTGAGCGACTATGGCACAATTCTTGTTGGAGTTTCTTTGCTTACGACACGTGAACTTGGAGACTTGAGATGGAGTGGTATCGGCGCCTGGTTCTATAGTAGCTTGACGAACACTCTTGGTTGGGACTTTGAAAGTTCCAGCCAAGACTCGCTTATCATTTCTTTCGGCAGAGAGTTAATAAGCTTCTACCATTGTCATTGGTCTTGCTGCTTGAATAAAATCAGCAACACAATCGGGTTGAGCGCGGAGGTATTTCTTGATAGCTTTCTTTGTGGTATCCACTTGACTTGGGCAGATGATGCTGAGCTGCTTGAATCGGGCGGTGAGACCAGCGTTATCACCTCCAACCTGCTTGATTTTCCAGAATTCGTTTTCCAACTTTTGAACTTCGTGGAGAGGACAAAATTCCTTAATCATAAGCTCTCTTAGTTCCTCCCATGTGAGTCTATAAGCTGCATCGTTTCCAGGCTGTTACGCTATGCGGTCCACCAGTTGAGTGCCCTTGACTGAAATACACCGGCTGTGTTAACAGTGCGTAGGTTCTCTGGATATCCACTCTGGCGGAAAGTGACTTCAATTGAGTCAAACCACTGAAACATTTTGCTGGGACCATCTTCGACTATGAAACTCATAGGACAACATGCTTTGAACTTCTTAAAGCTGAACGGAGTTTTTGGCGCATCGTTCTTAGAATCAACCAATAAATTGCTGCGGACAGCGTGAATCTCATTGACAATCTGAGGAATCACTTTGGCCATTTCCTTGGCCATGAGAGAGGCGTTCCGTTTGTCGGCGTTGTTGCGCTAGACCGTGCTGCGAGTGTGCGATCCCATGGATACCATCTACAGAGAGACGTTTGAATGAGATTCGATTATAACGGGTTTTGTTCAAAAGTTTGGCGTTTTACCCCATATAATTTATTATTATTATTCACGTAAGGCACAAAATCACGTAATCACATAATCATAGAATCACATAAGCATATAATCACGTTGGCACATAATCACGTAAGCACATAATCACATATTTTGCACGTATTCACATAATTCACGTAGTCTCGCCGGTAACCGTCCATCTTTATTCAAACATGCGTAGCGCGTATGAGATAAGTGTACTATAGCTCATAATATGCTATATATATATGTATATATATTAGCGAGTAATGCAGCGTATGAGGGCATGCGCGTAAGAGAGTTGAGCATTTTAGTGTTGGGATTAAACCCTAACAAAGGAACAGATGATATCAAAGCCAAATACACTATCTGAGCTTTGGTCTAACTATCAAAGGTTACAACCTCTGATCTTCCTTTACACTGTTTTCAATAAACAACTGCTCCTATCATCTGATCGAACAAGAAGCAAAGGTCTGATAGAAGAAACAAGATCAGAGGATAGTGTTGATGCATATGTCTGTTGCCTACGTCATCGTATTACGTCGAGTCTGTATTTAGGAGTGAAATGTCGAAGTTTATGTAAATAGGTTAACAAGTTCGCTTGAGTTTGTGATGGTTTAGACAAGTTCGGCCGAACTTGTCTATGCAAGTTCGCTTGAACTTGCTCTCCCACCAACGAACTTGTTTACCTATAAATAGTAGCTTGTGATTTCATTTGTAACTATTCAGAGATTTTGTCACGACAGAGACGAAGCTCTGTCCAAGTGTTTCCAGGATCTGTAACGTCTATACATCAATGAAACAATGATTAAACAGTAACAAACTTGTCTCCAATGTCGCCTATGCAAACGGATTCCGCACGTTTACCTTAGGTTTTCCAAATTAGGACCAGAACGATCCGTACAAGGACCTTCAAGTGGTATCAGAGCTAGAATAGCCTGATTTGATTGATATCAAGACAAAAACACTTCTAATTCTACTCCATTCTTCTATTTTTTTTACACAAAAATGAAGAATTCACGGGCAATTCTTTCAATTTTGAATATGACATGTTATAGATAAACCCCTGAGAGTTTGGAGACTAAAATCAAACGAATTGGTGTCAAATCGTTGCAAAAACCATGCTTTTCAAACTCATGTTGATCGAACTTGTAACCTAAGTTCGGCCAAACTTGCATTGGAAACACACTTTTTGAGTGTTTTTTTATCAAGTTCGCTCGAACTTGAGAGGTTTTGGAGGAATTTGTGAGAAGTCCGACCGAACTTGTATAAATTTTCTTTGATTTTTCTCAAGTTCGCTCGAACTTGAGCAATTTCTTTGATCTTTATATCAAGTTCGACCGAACTTGTAATCTTTTCTTATAAAACCAATTGTAAGTTCGAGCGAAGTTGTATCAGGGCTATTTCTCAGATCACAATACTTAAGTTCGACCGAACTTGAGTATTAAGCCTGAAATTCTTCATTCTCAAACTACAAGTTCGACCGAACTTGTAGTAAAACTATTTTTTTTTCAAAAGTTTGAACGTGTTTTCAGGTACGTGTCTCGATATTCACGATGGATGATCTAAAGAGAGCGTTTATGTCAGGAGTGGGTACATCCAATGCTAATGTGATACAGCAAGTCAACCTTGACAACGAAATGGGCACGTCTGTTAAACCACCAAAGTTAATGAGCATGGACGAGTACGAAGGATGGAAGGAGAAATTCACTTATTGGGTGTGTAGGAACGTCCACGAACAGCTCGGGAACCTAAGTTTGCTATCTATTGTCCAATTAGACAGAAACTAATGACAAGTTAATCGAATAACAAGAATACTCATTTAAAGATTGATTTCATTGATCTTATGTTCCATACATTCAAGTTCCGGATCCGACATAGCTTCTCCGTCTCTGTGCCAAAATCTCTGAAGTTACAAATGAAATAACCAAGGCACCTATTTATAGGATACCAAGTTCGCTGGTGGAGAGACTGAGTTTGTTAAGTTCGGCCGAACTTGTCTATTCACAATAAATGTCAAGTGAACTTGCTACCAAACATTCTTAAATACACCTCATTTCACCTATTCTATACAAACTCAATACAAGACTATTCTATAGACATTATGTACTAATAGACTCCCTCTTGGATATCTACTTTGTCTTGTTCAGTCTTCAGAAATCTCGTTTATTCCAGACTCGTTCTTTGGGTAATGACGAAGGCAACAGACATATGCACCAACAGGGTTAAGGCCATGCATTTCCATGGCTGGGTGTCGATTGAGAGAGGTTATACTGTTCCGTTAGACGAACACAGCAAGTTCTAGAGAAGTACAAGTACTCCACAATTCAAAAAGATGAGTACATTGCTGAGAAAAAGATGATTAGCCTCATTCAACAATTTTTTAAAGAGGATATTCTGGTCTTGTTGCCCGAATATACGACTGCGAGAGATCTCTGGCTATCACTGCAAAAGAAATACCAAGGAAGCGCAGAGATGATCAAGAGTAAGAAAGCTCTCATCATGAAGGAGTTCGATATCTTTAACATGTTGAAGGGCGAGACAATGAAACAGATGATTGAAGATTTTGTCATCTGAAAGTCCAAATGAGGAGACACGGTCTCGAGAAGACAGAACCAGAGTACATCGATAAGCTTGCAGATGCGTTACCTGACGGAGAGTGGACGACTTATTTGATGGTTCTGAAAGAAAGCCGAATTGGAATTCTTTAAGTTGTCAACATTCATCGACAAACTTGAAGGTCATGAGATGGAACTTTTAAAGATTTCAAAGTCGAAGAATGCTAAAATTGTTCAAGATGTTGGTCTGTATTACAAGAACGGGATGCAAGACAACATTTCAAGCCCGATTCAGACAGCGTTTAGTGCAAACATGAATTCTTCTCCACCGAATCAGAACCAATCATATCCACAATATGATCAAATTCCAAAGAGCTCTTCGTTTTCAAGCGCAAGTTCAAATTCTTCTTATCAGAGTAAAAAAAAATCAGAATCAGCAAACAAATTCTGATTCAAATGTGTACAAGTGTAACATTGCTGTTAATCTAAACAATGTTGATTCTGAGCAAGTTGCAAAGCAACACATGTCACTTCTCGCCACTATTCCAGAATCTTATGAAAGTCTTGTAAGCTGGAAAGATCGACAATCCCGAAATGACTGCTAAAGACTATGATTAGGTGGACGAAGAAGAGCTTGAACTGATGGACATTAAGTGGTCATTAGTTTCTATCATTCAAAGAGTGACAAAGTTTGTTGCACTCACAAGCTGATGATATCGGAAATTCAAGCAACAAGCTAGGGTTCGACAAATCAAAAGTCACTTGTTTCAGATGCCGACAGAAAGGGCATTTTAAGAGAGAATACAAAAACCCTGAAGCAACGCGAAATCAGAGTTCATTTGGTGGAGGCAATGAGTATTACAAGAAATCTCTTCAATACAAGTCTTTCCCAAAGAAGACACAAGTTGAGATCCAGTAAAAACCAAACAGCAGTAACACTGATAAGGCAATGGTTGCTACCAACGAAGATGATGGTTTTGATTGGAACTCATATATCAATAAGAAGACCGGAGTTGCATTGATGGTTGAAAGAGTTGAAGATACTTCTGCCGAAGAAGCAGCTGCGATAGAGAATGCTCTACTAGAACAGTATCTGCAACAATAGGAAGAAGAGGAAATGTATCTTCACATGAAGACACAGGGCATTTTAACTCCTGATTCATCTTCTAGTTTTGCAGGTAACTTTGATGGAAGTTCTCAAGAGCAAGTGATCGAGGAGAAATCGAATGTTGAAGAAATCATTGATGTTGTTCAAGAAGTGAATGCTGAAAACCTCAAGGACATTGCCAATAAAGCTATGATGGCGAATCTAACCAAGGTAGGTCCAGAGGTAAAGGAAGTTGTCAAAGTACAAGTTGTAGAGGTTGTAAAACCTTGTACAAAATGCACCGAGCCATTTGAAAAATGCGCCGAAAAATCACAAATCATCGCTGAACTCAATGTACATAACGAACATTTCAAATACGATTATCGTACAATGAAGGAAGCGTATGACAAAATGAAAGATGATTATATGGCATGCTCGATAGAAATAATATTGAACAACATGATATTGTGAGGATGTTAAAAGGAACGGTGATGGATAAACAAAAAGCAATAAACATTTACATTAACACCATTGCCGAAACTATACAACAACTCCAGGACATGAAAATTGAAACAGAACATGTTCAACAACTTTTAAGAAGTTATACAACTAACGCATATGTCATTGATCACATTCTTCCCACAATTTCATCGGAAGAAAAACCTAAAAAGAAATTGGAAAAGAATACAACAATGTTCCTCCACCCCTATGCGAGAAATATTGTCGCAAAACTGTTGATGGGATGGATAAGGCACTCAATATTGAGTTGTTATCTGAAAAGAAAAATGAGTTGCCGGAGAACATTGATGTAGTCTTTACTAAAACATATGATGACAATGCGGTAGTGAAAAAGGTGGTTGAAAATGTTCTGAACGATTCTGATGATGGCAGCTTTGACAGCGCCACCTCGAGTTTGAACAGTTCTGACACAAATTTTGAAGATGATGATACATTATCGGAAGATGATCTATTTGATGATCCTAACGTTGTCATGTACAATGTTAAGGAATCTAATATATTATACTTTAATAACAGTTTTCCGATTCGGAATGTCAAAGAAGATCAATTGGATAAACTGTTCAAATTGGTTGAAGTTTCATCAGAGGACCTAGAGAAAAATGAAAAGAAATTTTATTCTAAACCCAAAAGAAATTACAATAACTACCAGAGAAAAGGTGGTGATCATCCAAAAAACCGAAGAGCTGGGTTGGGGAAGAAGAACCGGTTAAGAAAATGTCACCATTTCACGAGTACAAAGATAAAAACATGAAATTCGTTTATGGAACAAACACGGTTCATGAGGAGAGTTTGATTGGGAAGCAATCAAACGACGAGTTTAAGAAACAAAAAGAACTTCGAGATAAGGCAAAAGCCACAAGTGGTGTAAAATCCACTAGTGGACATTCACATGATAATCGGATTTGCTTCAAGTGCAATGAAGTCGGTCATATTGAACGGAAGTGTCTGAAGTCTAAGCCGGCCTATCTTCGAAGAAAGAAAATTCAGATGTTGTTAAACAAAAGCAACCAGAGTTTGTAAAACCTGTAACAATTTTGAAACGAAACGAATCAAAACCTGACGTTAAACCTAAAACTGAAAAGAAATTTCAAAAATCAACTTTCAAAAAAGGTGAAACTTCTAGAGAAAATGAAAACAAGTTTTACATCAAAAAGGCAAACATTAAATCACAAGCCTGGATTGCTAAGAAAAAGACAACTGCATATGATGTTATCAAGTCTGAGCTTGTTAAGACTGATAACAAGAAAGAATCGAAGTCTGAGACCAAATCCGAAACTGTCAAATCTACAAGTGGTAATAATTCAAAAGATAGAAAGAAAGTAAGTTTTGAAAATGTAAACGACAGTGGAGGCTCAGATGGAGATTATGAAGATGATTACCAAGCTTTCTATCCAAAACCCAAGACCAAAAAGGATTGGGTCGCGCTCTTTAATTAGATTTTAACATGTGCAGGGGCTCCAAAGATCCGTACTTTCAAAGTGGATTTTGGATAGTGGAGCGTCCAGGTATATGACGGGAATGAAAGCTCTCTTGTTCGACATAAAAGTTATCAATGGCGGATATGTTGGATTTGCTGGTAATCAGGGTGGACGGATAGTCGCTGAAGGGAAACTTTCCAATGGCGTTGTTTCATTTGATCGCGTGAACTATATTGCATAATCGGAGAATAATCTTCTGAGCATATCGCAGATTTGTGACAAACAATTCACATTGCATTTCAACGACAAAGAATGTATGATCTTAAAGCCGGGTTTCAAAATACCTTATGAGTGGATTCTGATGTGAGCTCTACGCGAGAATGATTTATATGTCCTAGATATGGGCGTTGCTACCACTTCATCAAAATCAGCGCAATGTTTTGTAACGAAGGCTACTGTGAAAGATTTTATTCTTTGGCATCGTAAGATGGGGCACATTCATTTGCGAAAAATGAATTTCTTGGTTCATAATGATCTGGTTGAGGGTGTAAACCTTCGGAGCTTTAATATGTCTAATCACTGCCTAGAATGTAAAAAGGGAAAGCAGATCAAGAAATCACATCCGAAGAAAATTCTGAACTCAATCAAGTTACCGCTTGAGCGTCTCCACATGGATTTATTTGATCCTGTCAATGTTTGAAGTATTTCAAGAGACTTATACTGCTTGGTCGTAACAGATGACTATTCGCGTTATTCATGGGTATTCTTCCAAGGATCAAAAGATGAAACATTCGAAAACTTGGTGATTCTTTTCAAGAAGATAGAAAACCTTTATCATCTTCCTGTACGACGCATTCGCAGTGACAATGGAACAAAGTTTAAGAATAATAAAATGAAGGAATTTTGCAACGCCAAGGGTATTTTGCATGAATTCAGTGCACCCTACACACCGCAGCAAAACGGTGTCGCTGAAAGGAAGAACAAAACTTTAATCGAAACTGTGAAAACCATGCTTGCAGACTCAAAGCTTCCAGTCAGCTTATGGAGTGAAGCAGTTGCAGCGGATTGTTGCACACTATATAGAGTTGTTTTGAAATGATTAACCGACGAAAGCCAAACTTGAAATTCTTAGAGCCATTTGGTGCGCCATGTACTGTAATAGATCAAGATGGTAAATTCGGAGCCAAATCGCTTGAAGGTTTCTTTGTCGGATATGCGAGTCCGCTACAAAGAGGGTATATTCCCTCGTTGAGAAAGGTAATTGAGGCACAACATGTTGATTGTTTCAACTATACGGATCCTATTCAAAGAAGAGGCAATGCATGGCTGTTTAACTATCAAGACCTTTGGAAGTCATTCGACTTGTCGGAAGAACCTTCTGACGAAGAAATCGCAGTGTTATATTATCTTCAACAGTCGGTGAATCAGGAACAAATCATAAGACTAATTGTGGTTAATCAACCCACGTTGGATCTATCATCTTCCGGAACAGGTCCTAGCAATAGCAGTGTTCAAGTTGAAAATATTTCTGAAGCAGAAGTAACACCTGCTATTACTCCATCAAATGTGTCTTCCGAACCAGGAAATGAAACAACAATGCCAAGCATGCCTCAGAATTAGAATTCTGACTCGGATGAAGCGCCAACATTTGATGCTGATGGTGAAACCTCATCGGATGAAGAAGTTGAGCAGATATCTAATATGTTGAATCAATCTGCTAGTCCGACAAATCAGAACGAAGCATTATCTAGCGCTCCTAGTGTTGAAGTGACCGTTGAACAGAATATCTCAAATAATCAAAGCTCAGTTGATGTTCCTACAGAAGAAATGTCGCGATCATATTCTTACCATCCTTCAACGAATACCATTAGTGAATTACAAACTGGTGTGGGTACACGAAGCCAAATCAATAAAGCACTTAGTTGTTTCTACACCCAAGTTGCTCCAACTCAAAACTACTGCTACTATTCATGTTTCATTTCTCAAATATAGCCAAACACTGTTAATGAAGCTCCGGGGGACGAGAACTGGGTGATAACAATGCAAGAGGAACTGTTACAGTTCGAGAAATTAGGTGTTTGGAAGTTTGTAGACTTACCACCGAAATAAAAAGCTATTGATACGAAGTAGGTCTTCAAGTGTAAAAGAGACGATTGGGGTGTAAAAGTCAGAAACAAAGCTCGGTTGGTTGTTAAAGGTTTTCACCAGCAAGAGGGTATTGACTACATAGAAGTATACGCACCGGTTGCACGATTAGTATCCGCATTTTCCTCGCGTTTGCAGCTTGGAAAGGATTTAAGGTGTACCAGTTGGATGTAAAATATACATTTCTCTACGGTAAACTTCGTGAACAAGTGTACGTCGGCCAACCACCGGGGTTCGTCGATCCGCTGAATAAGAACAAAGCTTATCTTCTAGACAAAGCCTTATACGGATCACACCAAGCCCCGAGAGCTTGGTACGAGATGTTATCACAACATCTCGTTGGAAACGACTTTACAAGAGGCACAGTGGACAGTACTTTGTTTACCAGAGAAGTCGGATCTCATCTAATCATTATACAAATCTATGTGGATAATATCATCTTCGGTTCTACGGATGACAGTCTTTGCAAAGAGTTCGAAAAGATCATGAAGAAGAAATTCGAGATGTCCTCCATGGGAGAAATGAAATTCTTCCTCGGATTACTAGTCGATCAGTTACCAGACGGCATGTTCATTCATCAGACAAAGTATGTTCACGACATTCTCAAGAAGTTTGAAATGGATAGCTTGAAGCCGCTTTCGACTCCGCTGACACTGAATCATGGGATTTGCATAGACGAGACGGGAACCAAAGTTGATGAAACACTCTATCGATCGATGATAGGATCTTTGATGTATCTGACGACCTCTCGCCCAGACATCATGTATCCTACCTGCTTATGTGCGAGATATCAGTCTAGTCCTCGAGTGTCACACATGCAGATAGTCAAGCGAATCTTCCGTTACTTGAAGGGATGTCCAAGCACCGGCTTGTGGTATCCAAAGAACGACAATTTTGATCTAACGGGATACGCTGACTCAGACTTCGGAGTGGACAAACTGAACTCGAAATCTATAATGGCAGGATGGCATTCTTGGAACACGTTTGGTAACGTGGCAGTGTAAGAAACAGACCACGGTCTCTCTCTATACCTGTGAGGCAGAATACATTTCTACTTCCAGCTTTTGTTCTCAAATCCTCTAGATTCAACAACAGATGAGGGATTATGGTATGCAGTTTCTTGATACGCCTTTATTCGTAGATAACAAAGCAGCTATTGATATAACCAAAAATCCGGTTCATCACTCACGTACTAAACATATTGAAATTCGTTATCACTTCATTCGTGACTGCTACGAAAAGAAGTTGGTGCGAATAGAAAAAATCCACACTGACGAACAAAAGGCTGATTTTTAACCAAAGCATTTCCTTTAACAAGATTTAAATATCTAATGAGGCTTAACGGTATTAAAAATTTGCTGACAGGTGCGGAAGCTGAGGTTGAATACGGATCGGACGACTAGTTCACGTGATCCACATTGGTTTGTATATATCTTTTATAGATTAGTATTTCTTAGAAACTAAAATACAAAAATATTTTTTTTATTTTAGGGGGAGAAATATTTGAGAAAATACAAAAACATATGAAAAATTTCAAAAAATGTACAAAAACATTGAAAAAGACAAAAAGAATTCGGTGTCACAAAAAGGAAATGATAGTACATCAGTGGACGATCACAGTATGGTAAAGAAATGTAAATTTTAAAAAAGTGATAAACAAGTCTTACTGTGGATGTGTCGATAGGCTTAACACGTTTAGTAAATTTTTTTCGAGATATAAACAAAATTTTACAACTGCTTAATCTTGTGGATTAACACATCCTGGATATATGGACTTAGTACTCTGAAATTTCGTTTGAGAGATTGCCTGATTCTGAGATGCGAGGTCTTTATAGATAGTTGTTATCTGGGGTATTATACAAGTTCTTCTGATTTTGCGGAAGCAATAGCCTAGAACTTCTATAATACTTTCACTATAAACCCCTAAACTGCATTCAATTGAGAATATCGAAAGATACTACAATTGCAGTACAAAAAGATTCCATTTTGGAACACTACCTTATAAGTCGAGCCTTCATCTCTCTGTCGGTACGATGGTACTAACCTGAGCTCTCAAGGTCTCGCACAACCCAGATACAGATATCAATTACGCTATACTCACCTGTAAGATGAAATCTAGGGAATCTTGATGCGGGAGTATATTCAAGAGATGGGAACCATAGTTAAGTCAAGTTTCTTAATTCTACATAACGTATCTTGGAACAATTGAGAAAGGTGTTGAAGTTTAAGAGGACAAACATATCGACAATCTAGGTAAATTTGTTTAAAACTTTGTGTCATGAAAAGGTCAATGGTAATAGTGATATGTCTCAAAAACTGATATGATCCTTTAACACAAACTCAACAAAAATATATTTGTAAGTATGTTTGTACATACTTAGTGCTTGATATTCATTTCATAAAAAAACAAAAAGATTATATTATCTTTTAGTTTTGACCGCTGATGATGATAAGCTGATTTTCAAAGTCTAGAGTTGCTGAACAAAATCTAAATACTTTTAAAATTTTGAACTGATAAGTTTAAAAGTTTCATTAAGTTGAAACTTACATTTGAATAAATGCGTCAGTTTAGTATCAAAATGTTTAATCAAGATCATTAAGTTGAACTTGATTCATGAATCCGATAATCAAGGTCATTAATTTGGACTTGATTAACTGAGCGGGTTTAAAAACTGATAAAAGATTAAAATTTGAAATGTTTATTTTTTGAAAGTTCAAAGTTTGAATATGAAATACTTGTTAGAATGTTTGAAGAACTTTGAAACAGGAAGTTGATTTAAGGGGGAGCTGGATAAAACACGTTGATTGAAGATACCAGAAAGCTCAAAGCAAGGGGGAGCATGGTGATTCAATGTTTTATCAATACAAGCTAAAGAAAAAGAAAAAAAGGATTGTAGAAGTTATGAAGATCATGGATACTAAAGTTATTCAAGAAATAGAGATCGAGAAAATGATAAAGACTCAGGAATTCAATTGAAATTGATGACTACGGCAACATCCAAGGGGGAGTCTGTTGATGCACATGTCTGTTGCCTACGTCATCGTATTACGTCGAGTCTGTATTTAGGAGCGAAATGTCAAAGTTTATGTAAATAGGTTAACAAGTTCGCTTGAGTTTGTGATGGTTTAGACAAGTTCGGCCGAACTTGTCTATGCAAGTTCGCTCGAACTTGCTCTCCCACCAGTGAACTTGTTTACCTATAAATAGGTAGCTTGTGATTTCATTTGTAACTATTCAGAGATTTTGTCACGACAGATGTGATATCCCGGGTTTTTCGGACAACTTACACGTGACACATGTCGAACAATGTATATGCTAAGTATTAAACGTGCACGAGTTAAATGAATACGTGTTGTGTGTTGTGTGATTGTTTTAGTTATAAAGAAGTGTGGTAGATATGTACATGAACTGAACCGAACCGCGACACGAACCAGCTTTGATTCATTGTAACTCTAGGAACTAATCAGGTTAGGACTCAAACATGTCTTGGCCGCGAGATCAAAACCTAAAACTAATTCGGCCAAGATCAAACCCAAACCCGTAACAAACCTAAAACTATTCGGCCGATCAAACCAAACCAAACCAACCCGTGTGCAACCCAAACCGATATCAAGCCTAAGCTTTAAACTCCAACCACACGGCCACAAGATCAAACCAACCCAAGTTCTGGCCGCGAGGTCAAGCCCAAACCCAAACCAAAGCAATCCAAGTATCATCAGCCACATATGCTTAAGCCTAACCGTAACCCTCACCTTCTTTGCGCCTATATATACTAACACTTATGCATGTTCCATTCACAATTCACAAAACCCTAAAAAGAAAACTGCCGTCGGCAGCTTTGTCCCACTCTTGTGATCGCAAACACTGATCAGCCTTGTTCCTTGTATCCCTCTCGGTCGCAGCAACAGCAGCAGCCATCGCCATCCTTATCTCCTGACCGCAAACAGCCCTTGCACCCCTTGTCGATCACGAGCAGCTTTCCTTTTCAGTTCCTTCAGTCGCGGTTTGCTGGAACAGCCGGACAAATCCTGTCCAAACCTCGGCTTGTTTGTCTAGTTATTCAAGGTTAGGATCATAATTGATTATGAGATCATGTTCGGATTATATGTATGCTTGAATGTTTAGTTGTCTCGGATTATATGTATGCTTGAATGTTTAGTTGTCTCGGATTATATGTATGCTTGAATGTTTAGTTGTTTCGAATATATGTGTGTTGATTGTTGCTGTTCTCAGACTGCATGATGGTATAGTTTCGGATTATAAGTGCTGTTAAGTAATCGGCTGATTTGATTATTGTTCATATGCAGAATTGTTTTCGGAAATCACAAGTTACAAGTATGTTTTGTTTGTAAAAGCTAGAAGTAAGAACTAGGGTTTGCATGGATGAAATAGTAGTATTAATCTAGGATTAGAAATCGGTTTTAGATCGCCTAGATTAATCACATGAACGGGATTACACAAATTTATGATAAAGGTATGCTGAATCAGTTGCTGAGTAATAGTTACAGCCGACTTCATCAGGCTGTAACTCGGTCATTAGTTGTCGAAAAACGGATTTTCTGATATCTAGAACGTAGAGATTTGAATAAGGAATCTAATGGCGCCGGATTCATAATTTTCTGAAATCGTTTGATATTTTTAAAGGGCCAAACAAGTTCAGTAGCTAAAGCTGTTAAAATGCTGGAATTTTGTTGATTGTTTATCAGGTTAGATTTTAAAATCAGTAGGGAGTTGAGTCATGATTTTTGTACAGAAACTAGGTTTGGAAATTTCCGGGCAACTCCAACTGGAATTTTGTTAATCGGACGATCAGTGATTTTTAAATATATTCTTCCGTGGACTGCAGTCAGAAAGCGGTCAATCTGACTGCAGCTTAGTAAATTAATATTTATGGTAAATTGGTAAAGATTTAGGACTTGGAAAAATTATATAAATTTCTATGGTATAAATGTCACCGACTGTAAAAATATGGGAATTTTTGGAATGTTAGAACTATTTTGTAAAAATCCTAGAAAACAGCTGAATAATTGAGTGTTAAGCAGAAAGTTGATAACTTGTGATTGTATGCATAAAGTGTTGTATGGATTTGGAATATGTTCATGATAAGTTGTTTGATTACCAGATCACATGAGAATACTTGCATGCATGTTTGAGTGTTAGATATGTTGTTTGTGTGTATCACTTTGTGAGTAAATTGTGTGTGGAATTTGTATTGGTGTGACTACACACTGACGTGGAAATTAATTGGTTTGTTAGGACGCAACTAGCGGTCCCATCTCTTATAACATCTTTGCTACACTAACCGAGCAAATAAAGGTGAGTTCACGGCCCCTAACTTTATCCGGTTTTTAAACAACAGGGGGAGAAACATGTATACACTCTCAAACTCAAACTCTTTACGTTATACGAATTTAACGTCACACAACTATACGGTAACTAAGTTAATGTTAATGTAATGTTATGGGCACTAAGCAGCTTTATCACTTAAGTCCTCGACAATCTCCTCGGATCGTTAGTATTTGGGTTAAATAGCGGGGGAATTATAAGTAGTACTACTGGGTCTGACGAGCCCCATCCGAGCTAGTCGCGCTAGCCGACCGGGTATGGTCAACGGGTGTATGATTGGCCTAACATCGCCATGGTCATGTGATAGGCCTGGCAAAACGGAGGCACAACTGTCAGCTTCGATCGCGAACACTTAGTGACATGACTTTAGGCTAGCTACCTATATACATTAATATTGAACTTAATTACGAACGACTTAATATTCCGGGTTTGGAATATTGGAAACATCAACTTATTATCCCGGGTTGGGGATAATGAAAACAACAACTTAATATTCCGGGTTGGGAATATTGGAAGCAACAACTTATTATTCCGGGATTGGAATAATGGAACTGATATGTTATCCCAGGTTGGGGATAACGGAGTAATAAACTATAACCGAACAAACGAATTTATGAAAACCTGTGAACTCACTCATCTTTAATGTTGACACTTGTTTCTTTACATGTTTCTCAGGATGCTAGGAGCTCTAGGTGCACGCACATGCATTGAACAAGACATCTTTATCGAGTCTTAATTATTGATATTGTTTTGGGATTTTTCATTGCTTTGGCGTTTGTGTTGGCGCCGCATCACTACTTATTTATGCTTCCGCTCAAACTTTAAAAACTGATACTCATGCTAAATATTGGTAATATAAAATTAATAACAGATGATTTTTGAAAAACGTATAATCAAATCATATAGAGTCGTTCGACGTACTAGTGTTTCAGATTCTGGTTTGTTCACACGCCTCGCGGTAAAACTCCGCAGGTGGAAATTGAGGGTGTGACAACAGAGGCGAAGCTCTGTCCAAGTGTTTCCACGATCTGTAATGTCTATACATCAATGAAACAGTGATTAAACAGGAACAAACTTGTCTCTAATGTCGCCTATGCAAACGGATTCCGCACGTTTACCTTAGGTTTGCCAAATTAGGACCAGAACGATCCGTACAACGGACCTACAGATAAAGATCAATGCTTAGACTAGTTATAGTTTATTCAATGTAACAGTGCTATGCACTGATAGTATTAGTTTAGCAGTGTTTTAGTTAGTTATGACTTTGTTAGCTGTCACTATCAACCATGACGTCATAAAAGATGCTCAGTGGTTAGACAGTTAGTATAAATAGCTGATCGATGTAACAATTAAACTCGTCTTCCTAAAAAGATCAATTCGCACTTTATCTTCTTCATTTCTTAGTATCAAACGATTGTAATAGGCCAAGGGGGAGTTTGTGAATCACATGCGAGTTTACCAACTTGAAAGCATGATGATGATGAAAACAAACGGCCGATTGCTTGTAGTAAAAGTTTCCCATTAATTCCGCTGCAAAAGTTTTTAAAACACAAATCTGTTGTAAACAAGAGAAATGGCACAAAACACACCGGAATCCAATATTGGATCCATGTTCAAACCTCCGATGTTGAAATGAAATGAATATTTTAGTTGGCAACGTCGGATGGGTCATATTCTTGCCTAACAGAACACCGGGTGCTTGAGATCCGTTGTATTTGGACCTCATGTTCCCATGGTTCCAAGTATAGAGGATCCCCACACGCAGGTCCCTAAGAAACTCGAAAATTACTCTGAACAGGATTTCCTCAAAATTGAATTGGATGCTAAAGCCTTTAGCATTGTTGCTTCGGCTTTGCCCAATGAGATTTATGCGGGATTACTTCATTGTAATAGTGCTAAAGAGTTATGGGATGCTCTTAAAGAGCAATTCGGTGGTACTGAAGAGGTGATAGAGAATAACAGAGAAGTCTTAAATCAACAGTATGAAACATTTTGCCACGTTAAGGGTGAGTCATTAACCCAACAGCTCGAACGATATAGTTGTCTCATCAGTGAGCTCAAATTGGTAAATGTGGAATTTCCAAATTCGACTGTCAATAGTCGTTTCTTGAGATCTTTACCTGAGAAATGGGAGACTGTAGCTTATGTCAATAGAACAGCTGTTGGTTACAAGGAAATGACCTTGACACAACTTCATGGATGACTTCTCACATATGAGAGAGAGTTGAACCAGAAAAAGAAGTTGCAAGAGTCAGGGAAAATGACTGATGATTATACATTGGGAAACACTGCTCTATATAGTCATGAGGAGGGGTCTAGCAGTGGAAAGGATCAGAGTTATGATCATTACATTGACAAAACATCTGGAAACAATTTCAACCCTAATCTTTGTACACCCAATTTTGCCTTTGCTGCAAAGCGTGAAAGCCAGACCTCTGACAATCTGTCTTTTGAAATACATTTTGAACCCACTGACCTTGAAGAGATGGACATTTTGCATCAGCTGGCACTTGTAAGTGTTAGAGCAAGTAAATTTTACAAAAGAACTGGTAGAAGGTTTCCAGGATTGCATGGGGGTTGAAAATTGGGCTGGATAAGTCTAAAATCAAATGTTAAAAATGTAACAAGATGGGTTACCTTGCTAGAGAATGCAGATCACAATCTGCATGACCAATTGTAACACATCCTGGCAACAAACCTCAAAGCACTGTCCAATATTCCCAATATACCCCTGCACTTCAAATGCAAAACACTGCACACTTTGCACATCCTGTAGCTACAGTTCCTGTCCATTATGTCCAAGCACCTGCACCACAGATTCAATATGTCCAAGCACCACCTCAAGTACATGTGCAGCAAGTGCCACACGTTACTCAACCTACTCAAACTACTGCTACACCAGCAGAGGTTAATCAACAAAGCTTTTTCACACAAAGTTTTGTTGATTGGAATAGTTTGCCTGAGGATTTAACAGATGAAAACTTTGCTCTCATAGCCAAAAATGATTTTGAAAATGAAAATATATGTTTAATGGCTTTGGAGACCATTATTAAAGGTGATGAATCTGTGGAGCAGGAGTTAAAGTCTGATGTGGTTGATTGTTATGAAGCAGTGGTTATACCAGAAGTTACACCAGTGGTTGAAGCGAATGCTGTTGATGTTGAAAAAGACCCTCTATCTGACCCTTGGGATGAGAAGGTTTGTGAGGAAGAAGAGTGTGATTGTTCTCTTATGGCTGCTTCGAATGTATCACCTCAGATCCTTAAAGATCTATGTTTTGACAAATGCATTATTGCTTTTGCAAACATAAAACAGGTGAATGAAAACCTGAGAAACAAAATTTTAGAAGATGAACTTAATTTTGAAAAACTTGTTAAAGAGTTGAAACAAAGTTAAGTGAAAAAGATTCTGAAATGAGTAGCCTAAGGCATGAATCAAGCATAACTAGAGACCAGCTCCAAACCATGGTAGAAAAATACCAAGTTTGCAAACAGGAGCTTGAATCTACCCAGATCACTTGTGAAAAATGGGTAGAGTCTTGTAAAAGTTATGAGCTTATGATTGATGCTCAAATCAAGAGCAACATAAAGTTTGGAATAGGCTTTAGAGACTATGACCAGACTTGTGAAAATGCTGCAAAAATTGATTCTGAGCCGGTTGAAATAGTCCCAAAAAACTTGGCTGGTGAAGAAATAAAATCACAGATAAAAATGAAAACAAAATCATTCTTGAAAAACCAGAGGTTTCAGCAAAAGATAAAGAAATTGAAAAATATCAGTTTAAACCAACCTGATCAGATGAATGTGATATTTTGGAAATCTTCAAGCCAGTGGACTTTTCAACCATTGATGGTATAAAACGCACCAAAAGCACTGCTGATCCCTATCGAAGATTTTCCAGCAGAGGTTACACCCACTGCTCTCAAAAAGTCTGATAGGAAAAGGAAAGAAAAGGTTAAATACTTGTTTTGTGAATTTTGTGAAAAGAGAAATCATGTGGCTGCAGATTGTTTTCTTCTAAAAGCCTTTGACATAAACAAAACTTGTGTTATACCCAAATCTCCTAGATGCACTATCTGCAACAAAACAAATCACATGACCCAAGAGTGTGCCTATCTCAAAATCTGTCATCAAAAGGTGAAAGAGATTAGAGCAAAAGCTCTTAAAAGAGAAAGTTCTTGTTTTTCTAAAAACAAATCTAAACAGAACTTTGAATCAATTGAAACATCTATCATAAAAGCTTTAAATCAAACCTCTGTTCACAAAGAAATTCAAGTGACAGATGCACCTCCATCAAACCAGTTTCCAAGAGGTAAAAGCCAGCCCAGTAATCAAAAGGTGCCTTTGGTTTATGAGACTTACAAAAAGTCTTCTAAGCCAAGGGTAAATAGGCATCCTCATGGTTACCAACAGTTGATAGGAAGTGGCTCACAGCAGTGGTTACAAAAACCTGATCTAACCACTGCTCATTTATCTGAACTTGAGTCTGGATCATCTGATACCCCATCCAAAGCCAGAATGGCTTTGGAAACTCACCTGAACTAATTATTTCAAACATGTGCAGGGAGCTTCTACTTGCCTTGACAGTCTTTGGTATGTAGATAGTGGGGGCTCCAGACACATGACAGGATGTAAAGCCCTGCTCAGAGATTTTAAAGCTCATGGAGGGGGTGATATATCCTTTGGAAATAATTCAAAAGGAAAGGTGTTGGGGTCAGGATGTGTCTCAGCTGGAAAACTCAAGTTTGAGAATGTGAATCTCTTTGATAATCTAAAATTCAATCTTCTGAGTGTCTCGCAAATGAGTGATAAGGGTTATGGATCCTTCTTCACAAAGGAAACTTGACAGATAGTAGGCCCAGAGGTTGTTAAAAAGATTAATCAAATAATTGCAGAGAGCAAAGCACAACTTACTGCTAATAGGGTAGGAAATGTGTATGTGGTAGACATGGTAAAAGATAATCCTATGTCAAATGCATGTTTGTTCTCAGTTGCTTCAAGCAAAGAAACAGAATTATGGCATAAAAGACTAGGTCATACAAATCTGAAAACCATCTCCACTCTCTCAAAACAAAGTCTTGTCAGAGGTTTGCCTCACAAACAATTTAATTGTGAAGAGCATTGTGTTCCCTGCTTAAAAGGTAAAAAACATAAAAGTTCTTATAAGTCCATTGAAGAGTCCAAAACAAGTCAGTGCTTACAGTTACTTCATATAGACTTTTTTGGACCTGTGAAAATCATGAGCTTAAAACACAAAGGTATTGGCTGGTGATAGTTGATGATTTTTCCAGGTTCACATGGACTTTCTTTTCACACTCTAAAGATGATACATCAAACATTTTGCAAAACTTTGTTAAACAAGTTGAAAAGCAATTTGATCTTCCTGTAAAAATCTTTAGGAGTGATAATCGGACAGAGTTTAAGAACAAAGGGTGGATGCCTTCTGTGAGTCAAAAGGGATTGTTAGGCAATATAGCATCCCTATAACTCCAGAACCAAATGGGGTTGTTGAAAGGAAAAACAGAACTTTGATTGAATCAACAAGAACTATGCTAGCAGATTCTAGTTTACCCCTGTCTTTCTGGACAGAGGCTGTAAACACACTGCTTGTTATGTACAGAACAGAGTTTTGATAAACCCCAGAAATCAAAAGACTGCTTATGAATTGCTTTATAAAATCAAACCTCTGATCTCTTATTTTAAAGTCTTTGGCTGCCCATGCTTCATTTTAAATTTAAAGGATTCAATATCCAAGTTTGCAGCCAAAGTTGATTGTGGTTATTTTCTGGGATACTCAACCACTACCAAAGCCTACAGAGGTTTTAACTCAAGAACCAAGTGTGTTGAAGAAACTCTGAATGTGAAGTTCAATGAACTCTCATCTTTGAAAATCCCAACAAATCCTGCTGAACTGTTTGACCTATCCAAATTTACATTTGAAGATGTGTCTATCAAGACTAACCATGCAGGTACCCCATAGTCATCAAGTCAAGAGCAAGGATATGATTGCATTCTTCCAAGTTTCAAAATCAATCCTTCAGGCAGAGGAGCAGATGTTAGTAGCAATGGTGAAAGCTCTGCCAGATCAACAATGGTTAATACGCAAACCTCTGCTAGCTCTCAGAACGAAACATCTGTTGATAAAAGTGCACAACAAATGGACATAAGTTAACCCACTTTCACATCCATTCCACCAATTCCTCCACCACCATTCCAATCAAAGGTTGGACCATCAAATTCACCAACAGAGGATAGCTCAGATGATACACATTTGCAAGCTTTACCTCAGAATGCCATTGTCCCGTATCAAGGTGAATTGATTTTCCTCAAAAGCTATCCTTTGGATCAAGTTACTGGCAACATCAATGAGGGAGTGCTCACCAGAAGCCAATCCTAAAACTTTTGTCTTTTTGTTGGTTTTCTATCACTCACACAACCTGTCAAGTACCAAGAGGCACTAAAAGAAATCAGTTGGGTAGAAGACATGCAAGAGGAGCTCCTACAGTTCAAAAGACAACAAGTATGGGAACTTGTACCACTACCAAAAGATGTATGTCCTATTGGAACAAAGTGGGTCTTCAAGAACAAAACAGATGAAAGGGGCATTGTTTTCAAGAACAAAGCAAGGCTCATGGTTCAAGGCTATAGACAGGAAGAATGCATAGACTATAATGAAACATTTGCTCTAGTTGCAAGATTGGAGGCCATCAGACTGTTCTTAGCTTTTGCTGCTAACCACAACATCAAGGTGTATCAAATGGACATCAAAAGTGCATTCGTGTATGGAAAGATTAAGGAAGAAGTGTATGTCTTCAACCTCCTGGTTTTGAAGATGCATTTGATACTGATCATGTTTACAGGTTAAACAAAGCACTATATGGTCTAAATCAAGCACCCAGAGCCTGGTATGAAACTCTATCCACTTTACTCTTATCCATTGGTTTCACCAAGGTAGGATCAATACAACCCTATTTTTAAATAGAAAGGAAATGATTTGATGCTTGTCCAAATTTATGTGGATGACATCATTTTTGGATCCACATGCACTGCCATGTGTGAAGAGTTCAGAAAACTCATGGCAACAGAGTTTGTGAGGAGTGCAATGGGTGAGTTGCAATGTTTTCTTGGTTTACAAGTCAAACTAATGCAACATGGCACTTCTATCCATCAAAATAAGTATGTGAAAGAACTATTTAAGAAATTTGATATGGATGATTGTAAACCTTGCAGCACACCCATGGTAACATCCAAGCTAGTCACATTTGATGGCAAAGATGACCTTGTTGATCAAACATTGTATCGAAGCATGATTGGGTCTTTACTGTACCTAACTGCATCAAGGCCAGACATCATGTTTGCAACATGTGTTTTTGCCAGATCACAGTCATTGACAAGTAAATCAGATCTTATTGCTGTAAAAAGGATATTCAGATACATAAAAGGTGCTCCCACACTTGGTATCTGGTATCCAGCTAATGGTAACATTGAGCTTGCAGGATATTCTGATAGTGACTTTGTTGGATGTAAAACAACAAGGAAATCCATATCTGGAGGAGCCCAATTCCTAGGAGATTGCTTAGTGTCTTGGCAAAGCAAAAAGCAAGTTGCAGTTTCCACATCCACTACTGAGGCAGAGTATATAGCTGCTGCAAGTTGTAATACTCAACTCTTGTGGCTTCAAAATCAATTGCTGGATTTTGGTATCACTGCTTTAAAGACTCCACTCAAAATTGATAGTCAAGCAGCAGAAAATATCATCAAAAATCCTGTCTCTCATTCCACTACCAAACACATTGACATCAGACATCACTTTGTGAGGGATTGCTATGAAAAAGGTTTGATTTCTTTACAACATGTCCATACCAGGATCAACTGGCAGATGTGTTGAAAAAAGCACTTGATGCTCACACTTTTGACAGTTTGATATCTAGGCTTGGAATGCTAAACATGGATTAAAAAACAAATTTATTTGTGATCCATGTGTAAATAGCAATAAAATGTTTTTAGAAAATCAAAATCCATCCTTAAAAATAGTTTAAAATTGATTTTATAAATCCTCAAAGTCTGTTCAAAGTACTGATAGCACAAAAACACTGTTCATTTAGAAAAGTCCATCGACTGTCAAAGTGTATCCTCTGATAGTTGCAAATACTGTTCTTATCCACTGATCAAAAATTTCAAACAGTGTTTAGCCAAACAACTGTTTTCCATTTTCAATCAGAGGTAACACCTGGTCAGATGTTATTCGACAGTCGTTGCATCAGATGCCACGTCCTCATCACTTTTTCAGAAACCCTGTCTAAACCCTGATCTATCCAGAACAGAGATTTCACCAAACTGTGTCGATTTCAAAAATCTCAAAACAGTTTGCACTCAAATCATAGCTTCTAAAACAAAATCAAAGGTGAAATCAAAGCAAGATTTACCACCATACGTCTTGATTCTCAAAACCCCACACAATTACACGGGGACCTTAGAAGAAACCGAAGTCAATACACGATACCACACAATGATTCGGATTCTAAGAAAGTCAAAATTTAAGCATATGCTCGAAGTCAAAGCCCAACTTTACATCGATTCTCTTCGGGATTTCTGGAAAAATGATAAGGTCAAAACATCCCTGATGGTGTTCCTTATGCAAAATCTCAAAGGTAGGGGTACTTCTGTGCAAATTAGTCCACAATCGATCTCTCAAGTTTTTCAATTGAATGATATGGCACATCCTGTGTCATTTTCTGTACGAGAGATGCAAGCAGAGTTTGTGGAAAGGGGTTACATTGGCCAATTGAAAGGTATGACAATCTTTAAACCCCATTTTCCAGCAGAAATGAAATTCTTCTTCCATACTCTTTTGACATGTCTCTCTGCAAAATCTACTGCTTTCAATCAGATTCCATTGAACATGCAATATCTGGGATATGCAATTTTGACTGATTCTAATTTTAACTATTCCTAGGTATTGTTCAATGATTTGGTAAATAATTTTAAAAATATCTCAAAAAGAAAAGCTTTCTTGATACATCCTCGATTCTTGAGTACTTACTTGCATGACTAGATCAGATATGCGGCAAGTAAACAAGCCGTAGTGACCACACCTGGCTGCCTAACTTATGAAACTTTTACACGAATAACAAATCAAGAAAAGGTTTCCAAAACAAAAGTAGAGGAGGCTGAGCCAGTTTTACAAGAACAAAATGTTCAATCTCTTCCTCCTGCTACTGAGCCCACTGCTCCAGGTGATTAGAGCATTGCAACCACTGCTCTGAAATCCACACCTAAAATTACTAAAAAGAAACCAACAAAAACATCCAGAAAACCCACCAAACCCAAAAAGGGTCATATGGAAGATGAGATCCCAGAGGTAAACCCTGTGACAACACCAAAGTCACGAACCACTGCTGCTACTTCTTCACATCAGATGGTTGACAGATCTCCACCTGGCTATGAAACTCCTCCTGCATCCTCACAAAAGGATCAGGTTATAAACATAGGGATACCAAATTATGAAGCTCTAGGCCCACTTGGTTCTATCTTCCACAGCCCATATCCCAGGGCAATGTCTATTTCTGCACCTATCCCTTCTCCAATAAAATCACTACCATAACCATTTTTCCCTTGCTGAATGCAATAGAACTAGAGCAGACATTATCCAGCACTTCTCACCAACCTATCCCTAAGAATATACTTCAACATGATGCTAGGTCTGAATCTCTATTCTTTGCTAGCCCATCAGCAAATGAAGAGGCTACATCCCTTGGGTACATGTAACCCTTGGTGATAGTTCAACCAGAGCAGCCACTACAATTGCAAAACTACCTAGTTTTCTTTTGGACGGTGGTTACATTACTAAGTCTCTGTTGAAGGCAACCACTACTGAGGCTACCAAGGTAACCTCTGATGTTGTGGAAAGTCCCCAGTACCAAGAAAAAGGGGCATCTAAGGTTGAAACTAGTGTCAAAACACATGCTCATGATACCTTAGATATAACTACCACCTCAGGTAGGAGTTCAGACGATCCTATAAATTAGTTGATGATCTAAATGCAAAGATTTGACGGAGAGAGTATCAAAGATTGAAACTTTTGTTGATGAGATCAAAAATCTCTTGAAGAAGATGTAAGCTACAAAGAGCCAACCCTTTGTCTTAACCACTGTTGATCTTAAAGAAGCCCTAGACCTTCTGTTTCAGCAACAAAAGCACTTCCTGATCTACAACACAAACATCAAATGCCGAAAGTACAAAACATGGTTGAAGCTAGATTCATAGATACAAGGGCAGATATTAAAGCGATAAAAGCTCATCTTCTCCAAACCACTGGTACTGCTCAGCCTACAATAATTTTTGTAAACACTGAAGATGATGCCAAAAAAGGGGAGAAACCTTTAGGAAAGAAGAAGCTTACAATAGATGATCAAATGACAAAGCCAACAGTGGATATTCGATGGTTCAAAGAAAAAGGATCTAACCGATGATATCTTGGCCGGAGAAAAAGAGAAGCAGAAGAGAAAAGTGTATCTTGATGGCAATGTATTGGTTGAGCAAAAGATTTAGCAGCAAAAAGAAAAGGAAGAGGTGGGTATCTCAGCAAAGAGGAGACCTGCTAGAAGGCAACCAACTTCCACACCTTCCAAAACTGAGCCTGCTGTAAATCCAACCATTAAAACCTCTGCTTTCCAAAAATCAAGCACACCTACTTCAACTTCCATACCCATTTCCACCAAAGCAGATGTTATAGCAACTATTGTGTCAACATCTGTTGACACAGCAGAGGTTGCAGCAGATGCAATCTCATTCACTGCCATGGTCATTTTTATTACATCCACCCAACCTTTACCAACACCAACCAGAATTCCAACTCATCCATCATCACCTGAAGTCAAATTTAAGAGGATAAGGACTACAAGGATTGTGAATGAAGAAGAGATCTTTCCTGCTCCTACTTCCTTTATCATCACAACCACTGACCTCCACATCAATGCTTCCACCATCTTCAACTCTAATCACGGATCCCCTTACAGTTATACCTACAGCAAAGCAATATCCTCTTGATTTACCAGCAGTCAGGGAAGAAATTAAAAGCTTCTATTCTGAGAAAGACCCTGACAAAAGAATCATATTATCTCTTGATGGCTACCCAAGACCTGCAAATATTGATGATTATCTAGAACTCAAATTGAAACAAGCAGAGATATAGCAAAAAGAGACTCAACTGGCAACATGTCTTTTCAGCTAAGCAAAGCCAGGGCATTGCAAGATTTTGTCAAAGATCTGTGTAATAAGCTGTCAGAAAGGGAAGATCAATGCCTTAAACACGAACTCATTGAACCTATCATGAAGAACATGAGATATAAGGCAACAAAGGCACAGTTCAAGGATTGGAGTGTGGATAAGCTGAGAAAGAAATGAAAGAATGCAAGAAAGTTTAAAAGATCCTCACAAGAAGCCAACTCCTCCTGACTGGAAAAAACATAAGAAAAACATGCCAGACAGAGCTTTGAAGATTAATAGGATGAAAGAAGAATTGATACAGAATCACTATGGTTCAAGGAACCAAGTGACAAGGTGGGGAGAAGTCAGGGTGATTGATACTTATAAGATGTTAGAAGATAGGAGGAAGAAAGATCCAAACATGCCTCCTAAACTAGTTTACCCTTCATCAGATGATGTTCATAAAGCTCAACACTCTAAAAAGTCATTCTCATCATCTGTCCCCTCAATCCTTGCTTTCAATCAATTAAAAAGGCAAGAAAGGATAGATGAAGAAGACAAGAGAGTGTATGAAAACATCAAAGGGGGAATTAAAAACATGATTAGACTATCACACATATGAAGCTAGTGAAAAGCTCAGAGCATATTTGACAAAGATAGTTCAACAAAAAGCTCCTCAAACCTCAACCAATAAAAGTTATCCTAGAAAGCCAGAAGACCCAAAAAATTCTAAAGTGGAAAGTCGAAAAAGACTCCCACGAATTGACACTGCTCAAGTCTAATGGTGATGCTGTCAAGATTAGCATGGAGGCTGCATATGAGCCAAGTGCAGAAGACCTTCAAAATCTTTTGAATCTGACACTCGAAAAAGATGATGATGATGAAATTTCTCTGAATTTTGAATTACAGTTGAAAGGCCAAATCAGAGAATTTTTGTTTAGGAATAAAGACCAAGAACAAACAAGTGTTTTGGCATCATCTATTCTAGGGGGAGATTGTTGGGATTATACGCTAACAAAGGAACAGATGATATCAAAGCCAAATACACTATCCGAGCTTTGGTCCTCACTATCAGAGGTTACAACCTCTGATCTACCATTACACTGCTTTCCATAAACAACTGCTCCTATCATCTGATCGAACAAGAAGCAAAGGTCTGATAGAAGAAACAAGATCAGAGGATACAGATCAGTGCTTAGACTAGTTATAGTTTATTCAATGTAACAGTGCTATGTACTGATAGTATTAGTTTAGCAGTGTTTTAGTTAGTTATGACTTTGTTAGCTGTCACTATCAACCATGGCGTCTTAAAAGATGCTCAGTAGTTAGATAGTTAGTATAATAGCTGATCGATGTAACAGTTAAACTCGTCTTCCTGAAAAAGATCAATTCGCACTTTATCTTCTTCATTTCTTACTATCAAACGATTGTAATAGGCTAAGGGGGAGTTTGTAAATCATATGCGAGTTTACCAACTTGAAAGCATGATGATGATGAAAACAAACGACCGATTGCTTGTAGTAAAAGCTTTCCATTAATTCTACTGCATATCTTTAAAATTCAATCCATTTTCAATCTTTAGAAACAAAAACTACAAGTGATTTAAACTTAGATCCTGACATTTAGTTTCGTTCCCGATTAATTAGCATTTTAGATTGCGAGAGTTGTGCGAGTTGTGTATATTTTTGTAAAGAATAGAGCAGTAAAATGAGAAATCGATAAAGTGTAAAAATCTCAATACAAAACACGTAAACATAATAAAACTCGATGATGCGTAAAATTGGCGATTGCTGGCTTAAATAAGTAGAGAGTCCTGGGTTTGGACAACGACTACCCAAAGTGATTCAACCATTTCTTTGAGTTTGGGCACACACTTTGGCCTAATAGGTAAATGCTCTCACCGCAACGCAGCTAACGACATTACCCTTCCTGTTATTACGCATCTCGAGTCATCGAAACAATCGAGACTTTGGTGAGATTGAAAATCGAGGAGTGGAGTTGGTTATTAAGATGCGGATTCACCCCTAGCTTAACAACTTCGTTCCATACTTGTGGTTGTTCTCACCGAACACATCGGTAGTTCCACTTGATAGAGGTGGAGATATTCTTTGAGATATGGATATCACTCCTAACTCAACGGAAAAATCTTGTGCAATAAGTAATACGCGGAGTGAGTGATCTTATTGGGAGTTCTTGGTTTTCACACCTATTCTCGACACAATCACTCGTTTGTATTAGAAATAGAATAGGCAAAATTCAAGCGTTCCATTCGACAAACCGAATGGTTCTTTTCGGGTACTCAAGCTATAGACTAGGTCGAGCATGGTAATTCTACCTAATTCCCTATATTTATTGCTCTGATACCAATCTGTCACACCCCAACTGATGGTGGAAACATCGGATGTGGCAATAAGTGACGAGATTGTTCGAGAGAATCAACAACGACTAATTTTGCGACAATAATTAATTTAAATCCAAATTTCATATATACCAAACAAAATTCATACAATTATTCAAAATTCCAAATACAAGTTGTCCAAATGTCACAACAAACATAATCAAAATTTTAGGTGAGTATCTAGCCCTAAATCCATTTCCAACAAAATAGACCCATCAACCTGTCATATACGTTAAAATAAAAGTCCATACAAAATGTAAAGGTGAGTCCACGGTTTAGCATAAATAATATTAAGTAAAGCGTTTAGCGAAACCAGCATGGACTACTGTAGTCATGTGAACACATATGTTATCAACACCGAAACGAACTAACCAATTAGACGCGAGTGAGTATGCGCGATACGCGTCGACCAAAATGGCCACGCACGTAAACAGTAAAGTAAAGCGAACCTTAACAACCCCCGATCCCACAGGTGGCAAGTTAACCTATAGTTGCTATCATGTTAAGGGTGGTAGGCAAGTCTCAAGGCATACACAAAACACATAGTAGTTCAGCGTTTCACGTATAGTCATGCAAGAGAGGTTTGCGTTTTAAAGCGTTTTTAGTGTGGTGTGTAGTGTTTGTTTTTATAGAATGTATGTAACTCCCAAAAAGTGCGTTAAAGCGAAAAGGGTCAAGTGAACTCACAGTGGGTGCTTAATCAGCAAACACGAGTGGGCTGGGGTGAGGAGAGCATCGGTTAGCCGCGCGTAGAAACAGAAGTGCATCAGTCTTCCAAAGGGTTAAATGGTTAAATGGAAAGTTGTGCGGCAGAAACAGTGGGTCGTACGAGGCATCACCCTCGAGCAAGTCATCCCTCGTACGAGCGATGCTCATGCGAGTGATATATTTTCGAGTCCAAACTCGAGTGTTATCACGTCGTTCGTTGGGAAATTGAGTGTTCATCCCTCCAGCCTTAAGCCACTGATCGAACCTTGTGCCGGAGAGGTTTTTTAGAGCGAGTGAGTCTTTCATGGAAACTTATATTGGATTGTACAAACCCAAAGTGGTTCGTGCGAGGTAGTCCAGTTTGTACAAGTGACTGTTCTTGCATCTTTGTACTACCGGAACTGGGTTTTCTCCTGAAACGGATGTAATTCGAGTCCTTTTCATGACAGTTTTAACACCGCTTCGTGCCACTATCTAGTGAATGAAACATGTGTCGGTTTAGTCCGTTTTTGTGTAAAAATCGAGCTTTAAAGCAGTTTTCCTTGAATAAAGAATTGACGAGTTCGAAATAAAAAGATTTCTAACTTGGGAAGCAAAAGCTAAGCCCAATATATTTCGTTTAAGTGTGAATCCGAAGTAAAATAAGAATGTTTTATGAAAAAGATGAAGGTTTTCGTAAATAGAGAGGTTTAGATGAAATCAGAGATAATCTCGTACAAAATCGTTGTGATTTGCGTGGAAAGCGTTGTTTCTTACTTGGAAAACTGAGAGGAGAGTGTAGAGAGAGTTTTGTTCAAGTGACAATGAGTGGGAGTGCGTGTGCTAAGTGTCGTACTTTTAGGAAAAGGAGACAAGTGACCAGAGGAGGGTTGGTGCGAGCGAGGGAGTTTTCGTACGAGTGACCCCTCGTACGAGTGGGTCCTTGTATGAGTAGGGCCTGGTGCAAGCTAGGCATGCCTCGCATTAGCGGTGCCTCGTGCGAGGGAGCCCAGTTCGCGTGTCGGCCATTTCATTTGATGTTTTTCGTTCGTATTAGCTAGTTTATGTAAGTTAAGTGTTTTAGCGAGGCGTTAAGCGTTGCGTTACATATTAATGCGATATAGCGAGCGAGCGAGAGCGAGTACAAAGTATATAAAACATATATGAAGACACAGCATAACATAACCATTTTAATAGCGTTTGCGTAGTGATTTAGCGTGAGTTTAAGCGAGTAAGCGAGAGCGAGTATGACACACATATATAACATATAACTCATGTAACACATAAAACACAAAATAATATATATAACCACGATTTGAGTTTGCATTTGAGCGTTGCAAGTAATAAGCGTTTAAATCTACAGTGATGTTGTGTGATGAAAATGTATTTAGAGTATCATAAACCCTTGTTTATATCGAATCCCAAAATACAAAACGGTAACAAATCGAAGTAAACGGTAAGTAGATAACAAGTGAAAAGTCGGGTTGTCACAGTCACCCTTACTTTAGAAAATTTCGTCCCGAAATTTAAGTAGTAGACGTAACGAAGAGATGTGCATATTTAGTTTTCATATCACTTTCGAGTTTCCAAGTGAACTCGGCGCCGCGTTTGCCTTCCCATCTGACTTTCGCAATGGGAATGCGACTGCGTCAGAGTTTCTTGATTTCTCGGTCCATGATTTCTATTGGCTTTTCCGCAAAGTGTAGGGTCTCGTCTATTTGCAAATCTCCGAGAGGTACGTGAAGATTTTCTTTGGCTAGGCATTTTCTAAGGTTTGAGACATGGAAAGTCGGATGTGCGTTGCTGAGTTCCACCGATAATTTGAGTCGACAGGCCACTTTGCAATTCTTTCCAGAATCTTAAAGGGACCCACATATCGTGGTGCTAGTTTTCCTTTCTTGCTGAAACGGATCACTCCTTTCCAAGGTGAAACCTTTAAGAGAATGTGATCTACCATTTCGAACTATAAGGTCTTACGGCGTTTATCGGCATAGCTCTTTTGACGACTCCGAGCTTTCAAGAGATTGTTTCTAATCTGGAGGATTTTGTCTGTCTTTTCTTGTATTAGCTCGGGACCGGTGAGCTGTGCGTCCCGGATCCGTGCCAAACAATGGGTGATTGGCATTTTCTACCGTATAGCCATTTGGATACTAGTATGATGGTTGTTATTGTATGAAAATTATATTAAAGGTAAATGCATATCCCAGTTACCACCGAAATCTATAACACATGATCGAAGCATGTCTTCAAGGGTGCGGATCGTGCGCTCAACCTAACCGTCGGTCTGGGATGGAATGCGGTGCTGAGATTAAAAGTAGTACCGAGTGCGGATTGGAACAAGAGACGTGAGGTAAAGTGACCGTCGCGGTCAGAGATGATGTCATGAGGCGTCCCGTTTCGACAAATGACTTTGTCAGTATAAATTCGTGCTAATCGTTCAACCTTAAAGTCGTCTCGTATCCGAATGAAATGAGTGGATTTCGTAACAAAGTCCATAGCTATACTCTCTAATTTCCACATAGGGATTTCGGTTTGTTCGAGTAAACCAGAGGGCCTTTGATGTTCGGCTTTAACTTTCGAGCAAGTTAAGCATTTTGAAATGTATAGAGCGATATCCTTTTTCATATCGAGACACCAATACCTAGAACGAAGCTCCTAGTACATCTTGTCAGCACCATGGTGAATGGAATATCAAGACGTGTGAGATTTAGTCATCAGTGTATCTCAGAGATTATTGTGACTGGGAATCCAAATACGGTCGAGGTCGTAATAGATACCATTAGATTTCTCTACAAGTTTAGTTTCGACACCACATTTCATTTCCTCTTACAAGGTATTCACATTGAAACATGCGTGCTGAGCATCGCAAATGCGGGTTTCGAGTTTGTTCTGAGCTCGAATATTGCAAATACAATGCACATAGCTTTGTCGACTGAGGGCGTCAGCTAGATGTTTGCTTTGCCGGGATGGTAGCGTATCTTACAATGATAGTCGCTGAGAAGTTCAACCCATCTGCGTTGGCGCATGTTCAATTCTTTCTGATTGAAGATATGTTGTAAGCTCTTATGATCGGTGAAGACCGTACACTTGGTAATGTAAAAGTAGTGTCGCCATATCTTTAATGTAAAAACAACTGCTCCGAGTTCGTGATCATGGGTAGTGTAGTTCTTCTCGTGGATTTTTAGTTGTCGAGACGCATTAGCGATAACATTGTCTCATTGCATGAGAACAAAACCAAGACCTAGGTTAGAGGCATCACAATAAACAACAAAATCGTCATTTCCATCGGGGAGCGCGAGTACAGGTGCGTTGTAAAGAATACGTTTGAGGGTTTGAAAGGCTTCCTCTTGTTCGGAAGCCCAAGAAAAAGGTTTATCTTTATGAGATAAAGCGGTAAGAGACACGATGATTTTCAAAAAGTCGACAATGAGTCGACGGTAGTAACCCGCCAATCCGTGAAAAGAACGGATTTCGATGGGTCTTTGGCGTAATCCAAATCTTGACAGCTCTGTCTTCGGGGGTCGACGTGAATTCCTTGGTTGTTGACGACGTGACCGAGAAATTGAACTTCACTAAGCCAAAGTTCACACTTGGAGAACTTAGCGTGGAGATGGTTCCTTGAAGAAGTTCAAGAACTAAACAAAGATGTCGCGCATGTTCAGATCTCGACTTCGAGTAGATGAGAATATCATCGATATACACAATGACGAAATGATCTAAGAATGCTTTGCGCACACGGTTCATTACATCCATGAAGACCGCGGGGGCGTTTGTGAGACCAAAAGGCAGGACCACAAATTCACAATGGCCATATCGAGTATGAAAAGCGGTTTTTGGAATGACTTGTTCTTGCACAAGTAGCTGATGATAATCGGAACGTAAATCGATCTTTAAAAAACTAGTAGCACCTTGAAGTTGATCAAAAAAATCATCGACTCGAGGAAGCAGATAACGGTTCTTGATAGTGAGCCTGTTAAGTTCCCTATAATCGATGCACATTCGGAACAATCCATCTTTTTTTTCACAAAAAGAACGGGTCCGCCCGATGGTGACGTGCTCGGGCGTATAAAGCCTTTATCAAGTAACTCTTAAAGTTGGCTAAATAGCTCGCGCATTTCGGATGGTGCAAGGCGATAGGGAGCTTTCGCGACAGGAGTAGCACCAGGTATGAGATCAATACGAAATTCAATATCACGAGCATGGGTAAACCAGGTAAATCATTGGGATAGACTTTAGGAAACACAAACAACGGGCACGTCTTTAGGGTTTTCTTCTCGTTCCCTGGCTTCACAATGTGGGCTAGGAAAGCGATGTACTCCTTGCGCAAGTACTTGTTCGCTTGAATACACGACATAAGCTTCAACTCTTTTGAGGGTCCTTCGTCATAAACATGTAGTTGATCACTATTTGGAAGCGGAAAGTGAATCACTTTATCGTAACAAACAACTTCGGCACGATTTCCACGAAGAAAGTCCATGCCTACTATGATATCAAGATGTGATTGTTGAGTTCGAGAGTACAATCACATAGACGAAGTTAACGGTAATGGTTCTTCAAGTGGCTAATTCGACATCGAAGGTCTTTGGGAGTTTAGCGCGTTCACATTTTAAAAGCTTCTCAAATTCAAACGATACAAAACAGTTAGCGGCTCCAGTATAAATAAGTATGATGCATACATACCATTTACGAGGAACTTACCATTGACAACATTGTTGTCATTCTGAGCCTGTTTGATGTTGATGTTGAAGGCTCTTCCATGTGGCGCCTGTGGTTGTTACCGCTGTGGTGGTGGCTGTGGTTGAGGCTGTTGCTGTTCTTGTTTCACGATGCAGTGTGGGCAAACGTTGCTGAAATGACTAGGATCGCCACAAGTGTAGCGAGTACGCGCGTGAACTGCTGGTGCTTGTGGGGCCTGATTGACTGGAGTAGTGTTGAAAAGAGACTGCTGACAAGGGCCTGTGCGGCAGCTGATAGTTAAATAACATTTTAGTTGCAGTTGCTACAGAAACCAAGTTGCCTCCAACGGCATGATGATAAGTGCACTTAGGGCACAGAGGATGAGGACCGGTGTTTGCACGCAACAGGAGGTGCGTTTGGAGTAGCAATCTGGTGAGACTGGTTGTTCGGCTGAGCGACTACGGCATAATTCTTGGTGGAGTTTCTTTGCTTACGATCCGTGGACTTGGAGACTTGAGATGGAGTGGTATCGGTGCTTGGTTCTACAGTAGCTTGACTAACACTCTTGGTAGGGACTTTGAAAGTTCCACCCAAGACTCGCTTATCATTGATTTCGGCAGCAAGTTGATAAGCTTCTTCCATTGTCGTTGGTCTTGCTGCTTGAACAAAATCAGTAACACAATCGGGGAGAGCGCAGAGGTATTTCTTGATAGCTTTGTGGTATCCACTTGACTTGGGCAGATGATGCTGAGCTGTTTGAATCGGTCGGTGAGACCTGCGTTATCACCTTCAACCTGCTTGATGTTCCAGAATTCGTTTTCCAACTTTTTAACTTCGTGGGGAGGACAAAATTCCTTAATCATAAGATCTCTTAGTTCCTCCCATGAGAGTCTATAGTTGCATTGTTTCCACGTTTGTTACGCTCTGCGGTCCACCAGGTGAGTGCCCTTGACTAAAATACATGGTTGCGTTAACAGTGCGGAGGTTCTCTGGACATCCACTCTGGCGGAAAGTGACCTCGATCAAGTTAAACCACTGAAACATTTTGCTGGGACCATCTACGCCTATGAAAGTCATAGGACCACATGCTTTTAACTGCTTGAAGCTGGACGGAGTTTTCAGAGCATCGTTCTTAGAATCAACCGATGAATTGCTGCTGACAGCTTGAATCTCACTGACAATCTGAGGAATCACTTTGGCCATTTCCTTGGCAATGAGAGAGGCGATCCATTTGTCAGCGTTGTTGCGCTGGACCGTCTTTCGAGTGTGAGATCCCATAGATTCCATCTACAGAGAGACGTTTGGATGAGATTCGGTTATAATTGATTTTATTCAAAAGTTTGTCGTTTTACCCCATATAATTATTATTATTATTCACGTAAGGCACAAAATCATGTAATCACATAATCCTAGAATCACATAAGCATATAATCACGTAGGCACATAATCACGTAATCACATAATCACATATTTTGCACGTATTCCCATAATTCACCTAGTCTCGCCGGTAACCGTACATCTTTATTCAAACATATGTAGCGCGTATGAGATAAGCATAATATAGCTCACAATACGCTATATATATACATATATATATATATTAGCGAGTAATGTAGCGTATGAGGGCATGCGCGTAAGAGAGTTGAGCGTTTTAGTTTTGTCCGCGGTTAATTAGTGTTTTAGATTCCAAGAGTTGTGGGAGTTGTGCATATTTTCGTAAAGCATAAAGCAGTAAAACGAGAAATCGATAAAGTGTAAAAATCTCCAATACAAAACACGTAAACATAATAAAACTCGATGATGCATAAAATCGGCGATTGCAGGCTTAAATAAGTAGAGCGTCCTGGGTTTGGGACAACGACTACTCAAAGTGATTCGACCATTTCTTTGAGTTCAGCACACGCTTTCGCCTAATAGGTAAATACTCTCACCGCAATGCGGCTAACGACATTACCCTTCCGGTTACTACGCATCCCGAGTCATCGAAATAATCGAGACTTTAGTGAGATTGAAAATCGAGGAGTGGAATTTGTTATTAAGATGCGAATTTCAATCCTAACTTAACAATTTCGTTCCATATTTGTGGTTCTTCTCACTGAACACATCGGGAGTTCCACTGGATAGAGGTGGAGATTTTGTCGAGATATGGATATTACTCCTAACTCAACAAAATAATCCCGTGCAATAAGTAATACGCGAAGTGAGTGATCTTATTGAGAGTTCTTAGTTTTCAAACCTAATCTCAACACAATCACTCGTTTGTATTAGAAACAGAATAGGAAAAATTCGAGCATTCCATTCGACAAATCGAATGGTTCGTTTCGGGTACTTAAGCTATAGACTAGGTCGAACATGAAAATATTTACCTGATTCCCTATAGTTATGGCTCTGATACCAATCTGTCACACCCCAACCGACGGCGGAAACATCGGGATGTGGCACTAAGCGACGAGATTGTTCGAGAGAATCCACAATGACTAATTTTGCCACAATAATTAATTTAAATCTAAATTTCATATATACCAAACAAAATTCATACAATTACTCAAAATTCCAAATACAAGTTGTCTAAATGTCACTGCAAACATAATCAAAATTTTAGGCGAGTATCTAGCCCTAAATCCATTTCCAGCAAAATAGACCCATCAACCTATCACATACGTTAAAATAAAAGTCAATACAAAATGTAAAGGTGAGTACACAAGTTTAGCATAAATAATAGTAAGTAAAGCGTTTAGCGAAACTGGCATGGACTAACATAGTAATGTGAGCACATATGTTATCAACAGCGAAACGAACTAACCAATTAGACCGCGAGTGAGTATGCACGATACGCGTCCACCAAAATCGCCACGCACGTAAACAAAAAAGTAAAACGAACCTTAACAACCCCCGATCCCAAGGGTGGCGAGTCAACCTATAGCTCTTATCATGTTAAGGGTGGTAGGCAAGTCTCAAGGCATACATATAACACATAGCAGTTCAGTGTTTCTGGTATAGTCAGGCTAGAGCGGGTGTGGAGATCGTCGGGTTAGCCTACGAGTAGAAACAAAAGTGCATCAGTCTTCCAAAGAGTTGAACAATTAAACAGAAGTTGTGCGGCAGAAATAGTGGGTCGTATGCATCACCCTCGAGCGAGTCATCCCTCGTACGAGCGATGCTCGTGTAAGTGATCTGTTTTCGGGTCCAAAATCGAGTGTTTTCACGTTGTTCATCGGGGAATTGAGTGTTCATCCCTCCAGCCTTAAGCCACTGATCGAACCTTGAGTCGGAGAGGTCTTTTAGAACGAGTGAGTCTCTCGTGGAAACTTATACTGGGTTGTACGAGCCAGTCCAGTTTGCACAGGTGACTGTTCTTGCGTCTTTGTGCTACCGGAACTGAGTTTTCGCCTAAAACGGATGCAATTTGAGTCCTTTTCATGGCAGTTTTAACGCCGCTCCATCCCACTATCTAGTGAATGAAACATATGTCGGTTTAGTCCGTTTTTGTGTAAAATCGAGCTTTAAAGCAGTTTTCCTTGAATCAACACTTGATGAGTTCGAAATAACAAGATTTCTAACTGGGAAGCCAAAGCTAAGCCCAATATACTCATTAAGTGTGAATGTGAAGTAAAATCAGAAAGTTTTATGAAAAAGATGAAGGTTTTAGTAAACATAGAGGTTAGGATGAAATCAGAGATAATCACGTGCAAGATCATTGTAGAAATCGTTGTTATTTGTGTGGAAAGCATTGTTTCTTACTTGGAAAACAGAGAGGAACATGTAGAGAGAGTTTCGTGCGAGTGACAGCAAGTGGGAGTGCGTGTGCTAAGCGTGGTAATTATTGGAAAAGGAGACAAGTGAGCAGAGGAGGTTGGTGCGAGCGAGGGAATGCTCGTACGAGTGACCCCTCGTACGAGTGGGTCCTCATGCGAGTAAGACCTGGTGCGAGCCAGGCATGCCTCGCACGAGCGGTGCCTCGTGCGAGGGAGCCCAATTCGCTTGTCGGCCATTTCGTTTGGTGTTTTTCGTTCGTATTAGCTAGTTTTGGTACGTTAAGCGTTTTAGCGAGGCGTTAAGCGTTGCGTTACGCATTAATGCAATAAATCGAGCGAGAGTGAGAGCAGTACAAAATACATAAAACATATATGAACACACAACATAATATAACCATCATTAATAGCGTTTGCGTTGCGATTTAGCGCGATAAAGTGAGTATGACACACATATATAACATATACCTCATATAACACATAAAATCTAAAATAACATAAATAACCGCGATTTGCGTTTGCGTTGGAGCGTTGCGAGTATTAAGCGTTTAACTGTGCAGTGATGCTATGTTATGAAAATGTGTTTAGAGTATCATAAACCCTTGTTTATATCGAATCTCAGAATACAAAACGTTTACAAATCGAAGTAAACGGTAAGTAGATAACAAGCGAAAAGTCGGGTTGTTACAAGCCATATCCACAAGGCGGTATGCCCTTGCTCTTTCGATATCATTGTAACCTCCATTATCAAGAAATTCAATTTTAGCATCGTGCTTGCTGCGAGAGTACCACTTCATAAGCACATGCTTAATGTCGCGTGTTAAGTTATGGGCTTCTAAATCGCGCTCAACTTCATTAAAATTGAAGTTTTCCTAGGAATTAAATAAAAACAACTAAAACATATCAAATAACTTAAAAAAAGTTTAACTACAGCAAAAGCGCAGCCGTTTGCTGATGCGTTTGCAACCGTAGACGCCCTGTTAAAGGGCTGTAGACGCAGCAACAAACAGGTGCAAATCGTGGTCGTTTGCTGCCGCAAACGTGCCGTTAAATGGCTGCAAGCGCAACAGCAAACTGGTGCGAAAGCGCCCCTCTCCTTCTTTGTTTGCAGTCGTAGACGCGCCGTTAATCGGCTACAAACACAGCAACTAATGACTGTGCTTTTGCACTTGTTTGTTGCTGCGTTTGTAAGTGGGACAATTTTGCAACAACTGGTGTTCTTTCCAGAAGAGAACACACATATATATGCACGCGTCTTTCATCTCATACGCCAAACCTATCTTCTTAAATGTATTCTTAGCTACATAATGCGAAGGGTGAAACTTGCAACAACGCGAGTAGATAATCAAATGAAATATTAGTCCAATGGTGCATCTTCCTTAGATTCACAAGTTTGCTAAAAAGTGAAGAGATATAATTTTGTTTCAACTTCCTCTACCATGGTTTCAAATCATCACCAATACCGCAACTCTCTCCACCCAACATCTGTTGGTTAAGGTTTGTATCTTCTTCCATACGCTCCCTCTTAACGTCTTCAATAACATTCAACATACCGTCCTATGGCACAACATCATCTACTTTTACAGCTTGAGGCCCAGGTGTTTCGCCGTTATAGGTCCACATCATGTAATTCTTCCAAAACTGATGTAATGCAAATGGAATTTCTTTTTGCCTACGTTATTAAGCCGGGATTTTTACATTTGGTACACGAATATCTAACTTCATCGTGGTTGTCGAGCCCTCTTTCACACATCTCGATAACAGACTTTAGTCCTTGATTGCAGTGAGGTGATTGGCATGGATAATCAATCCAACTTTTATAGATAGATATTATGCAACTGAAAGATAATTTAATTTAGGGTTTACAAGAGAAGGGTAGGCTGCTAAACCCTCTTTTTGAACACTTTATCTCATATATGAATGTGTATTACATGATTGGGTTTGCTTAAGAAAAATTTGGAAGTATTTCCTCTTAGCTCCCAAGTATATGTGTAAGAATATATTCGAGGAGCAAAGAGAAAATGATAACCGAATCCTTCTTAAACAAACAATCATGTAATAAATTCTCATCCTAAATGAGATATAGTATTCAAGTAGCAGTCCCAAATTAAATAAGGACAACCTGAAAAATTAATTACTAAATCAATTTCATGTGGGTATTTCTAATCTCATTATGCTTAATTTGATGAATTCAATATCAGGCGCCTATTTCTACGCTTGTTATGTTCTAAATGATGGTTTGAAATTCGTTATGTTTTAAATGATAATTTCAATTTTGATCAGATATTTTCAAAGCTATGTTGTAAGTGATGACTTCAATTTCGAGCGGATATTTATAAGCTCATTATGTTTTAAATGATGACTTTAAATTCAGGCGGGTATTTTATAAACTAATATAATAACTTTTAAGCAATGGCATATCAATTTCATAATATAACAATATTTATATTTTTTCAAACCTAAACCTAAACATATATATTTGTCAAACTTAAACATATTATTCGTTAAACTTAAACATAAACATAGAAATTCGAAATTATCAAACTCCCTAACACATTTTTTTTTCAAACCAAAACATGAACATACGATTATCAAACTAACATACACACATTTACATACTTTATACACACATACTTACAAACACACATTTACTTACCAGCATACACACATTTTCATAAAATACACATAATTTATACATTCTTACATACACACATGCATAGACTTACATACACACATACATACCAATATAGACATATTTTCACCCAATAAACATAATTTATACATACTTACTTGCTAACATACACATGTACATACTAACATACACATACATACACACATACATAGACTTACATATACATATACATACTAATATACACACATTGTCACCAAATACACATAATCTATACATACTTACATACTAACATACACCTACATACATACAAACATTTTCACCAAATACACATACATTATACTTTCACCAAATACACATACATTATACATTTTCACATATATTTACTAACATATACACATTTAAATACAAACAACATCCTTCCTTACATACACATTTACATACCAAAATTACACAATTTGTCATCTTCGAACAAATATAAACATAAAACTAACCTTTATTTGAAGTTTATGGTATATGGTTACGGTGGAAACAAGGTGGTTGCCAGAAAAGTGATGATGGTGGTCCGATTTATTTGGCATACACACATACAAACACAAAAGTTAAAGAGGATAACATACATAACATAAATTACAGAAGAAATTTAACAAAAGCTAACAAAAAAACCTTTATGATTGATCTTTGAGTGCTCCCGTCGATGGAGAAGAAAGGAGGTGAAGAGATATGGGGGGGAAAGTGAGAAAGGATGGAAGAAACCCGCCTTTAGAGTTGTGTTGTGTTTTAGCGTTTTAGCGGTGACAGGTGTGTGAAATATTGGTCTTTGCGTCACCCTGATATATGTTAAAATACACATATTTTAGTCCCCTGTTTTATCCCTATTTTACACGTTTGCGGCCATAAAACCAAGAATTAGACACCTAATCATGTATGTTTTCATTTACAGCCTTGAACAGCGTGTCAGACAAGAAGATACAGAAAATGAGGATTTTCCAGGCGAAACAGCGAAGTTGCAAACTTTCTGTGCACATGCAGGTAGTGCACGGCCGTGCTGAGGTTTGGCACGTCCGTGCCAACCCAAGTCTGAAGACCCGGACTGACCGTGCAGACCCAGGTGCAAGCCTATTTCTCGGCACGCACGGCCGTGCTGGATGGATGGCATGGCCGTGCGGATGGTTTTTCTCGTGTGCACTGCCAGTGCGATCTCCAGTGCAAGCGTATCTCGGACACACACGGTCGTGCCAATCTTGGCATGGCCGTGTCGATTTGAAATCTTATCCGGATAAGATGACGTCACCGGATTGCGCGAATAGTGCACGGCCATGCACTTTATTAGCACAGCCGTGCGAGACTCAAAAAGTTAAAAAACACAGGTTACTCATTCTGATCAGCAGACTGGACTTTTGGGAGCAATTCTTGCAATTTTTGGGCTTTGGTAACAACTCGTTTTGCTCCGAAGCCTCCACAGTGCCGGAAGCTCCGTTATCATCCGGTTCTTCAATCTATAGCTTGTTTATGGTTTGATTTCTTGAATCTTTCCATGATTTTGATTATTTTCAAGCACTAGATTGTTGTTTATGTATTATTGTAGCCCAATGGCAAAAACATTATGAATTCCTTGCTTGTTAAACAACCATTAGATGTTAATCATGTTTGTAATGACACTTAACAACTTTTTATGTTAATCCTTGATGATTTTTTGCAACCTTGTTATTGATATTAGATTCTTGATTATTGTTAATTGTCTTGGATGATTAGTACATGGTTAGTTAGGATATTTGAAAGAAGAAGCTTAATTAATCTTGTATTAGTAAACTTTTAGCTTTGTTAAAATGTTTACCCCATGAGACTAGAAATGGGTATTGGGTTAATAAGGGGTAATTAATATTAATCAAGAGTGTTTTCCGTCACGTAAGGGCCTTAGTGGGTTAGATGGTGTTGTTATGAATTCTTAACATAAATCATAAGCTTAGTTAGTAGTTCGGCCAAAATCGCTTTCTTAGTGGATTTATGCTTAAGATTTGTAAAATAAACTCTGTTGAGATATAATCTAGGTTACGCTTGTCTTAGTGGTTACATTGTGTTTATCGGTGTAACTTTCCTTGATTAAGTGAGGTTAGAAAAACTTAACGGATGACTAACTTATTTTTAAGGGATTTTCATAGACATCAATCAATAAATGTTAAATAACAATTTTAGGTGGTTAAAGTGTGTTTATCGTTTTAACTTTCCGAAGAGTTGTCATGTTAGGATTCCCGAAAAGGATACTAATTGTCTAAAAAATGGAAAATTTACCAAGTGACTTAGTGGCATAACCGACTTAGTTAACATATTCCGGTTGTTCATAAAGCAAGGCTATATTTATATTTTTCATATTTGGAGTCTATTATGTTAGCAAAAAGAAAAAGAAACAAAAATATTATGTTTTAGTCATTTATTAGTTTAAACAACTTATCACCTATCTTTTCTACCGGTAGAATAACGACAAAGGTTTAGTATTATCGTCTTCCGCCCGCATCCTTGGATCGATACTTGGTTCTTACCGATACTTTACTACATATATGACGGTGTACAATTGCCCTTTCGTGTGTGTTTTAATGTTGAAGTATAAATATTTTTTTTTGTAAATTTAAAACCGAACCGTGTGTAAAATTCATTGTAAAAATATGTATACACACACACAGGTCAAGTTTTTGGCACCGTTGCCGGTGATGTCGCGAGTTTTAGGAACGACCCGAGTCGATATTTTATCGGTGTACATATTTGTAATTAGTTGCGAATATTTTCATTTCATTATTTATTTATTCAATTGTTGATATTTTTTATGACGTTTATTCGTTTTTATTATTGTTCAAACATTCTTTAATTTTTTATTACATTTATTTGTTCGAATTCGAACTAATTATTCGTTTATTTATTTATTAAACTCTCGAAACCGAAAAAACAATTTGTAAAATTACTGTTTGAATGTTTTTGTGAGTTTTTTATTTTTCTACAAATTTTTGGCCTATTTCCAATTTTTGAAAATTTTTATACACCAAAACTGAAAATTTCAGATTTTTACAGCAGCAAAAAAAAATAAATAAAAAATATTATAATAATAATATAGTATTCATGTGTGTCGGCTTTTCAATTGCAGGTTGATGTCTCAACCCCTGCACCCGCCGCTGTTGAACCATCTGACGAACCAAACGTGATCTAAGGAGGCGACTTGAGAGATCTCCTGCGTGGTTGCGCAGCAAGTAGAGATAGCCAGGGACGAGCGGGTGGTACCCTCTGAGACCGAGAGCTCAGAGGACGAGGGAGGCATAACCATGGCGCACGAAGACCGACCGCTGAATGAGACGAACCAGCCCAGTGGTGGGGGTTTGGAGCCGAGCATCGCCAACCGACGATAGTAGTGCTTAATTTTGAAATTAGGTGTAGTAAAATTAATATGGTGCAAAATTCGGTGCAGTTTGACGGACATGAGCATGAGGATCCCGGTCGGCATATCGCTTCTTTTTTAGAAATCTGCTCGACATTCAAGATACGAGACGTTTCCGAGGATGCTATACGGTTGCGACTTTTCCCATTCTCATTGCGGGACAAAGCCAAGAAGTGGCTTCTTTCACTTCCCTCCAGATCTATTAGGACTTATGACGAGATGGCAGAGTTATTCATGCAAAAGTACTTTCCACCAGAAAAGATGACTAAGTTGAGGAATCGTATCATGACATTTCGGCAAGATGACAGGGAGTCCTTACACGCAGCCTAGGAGCGATTTAGAGACTTATTACTTGATGTTCTGCACCACGATCTTTCCAAAAGGTAGTTAGTGTTAACCCTCTACCAGGGAGTTAACTACGACACGCAGGAGCGCTTAGATGTGTATGCCGGAGGCGATCAAGGGATGAAGATGCCTAATGAAGCTTAAACGATTATCGAGAAAGTTGCGTTGAAGTCGAGTTCACGACATTGTGGGGAGAGGAACCGATCATCATCATCTCGCCCAGGAGTTCACGTTGTTGACGCTTACACAACTATTTCTGCACAGATCGCGGTGTTGGCGGCTAGATTTGATAAATCACAATCCCAAACGGTGGCACAGACTAGTGCGGGATGTGATCAGTGTAGAGTTTTGCATGAGTTAGGTGCGTGTGACCATGGAGTTATGTGTGCGGGTCAGGAAGAGGTAGACTTTGTTAGCAACCAAGCGAGGCCACAAAATAATCCTTACAGCAACACGTACAATCCGGGATGGAGAAATCACCCGAACTTTGGGTGGAGAGCAAACAAGGGTAACCAAAACCCGCTCGGATACAATCAGCGAGCTCCACCACTGCAGCAGGGTCAAGGTCAATCATTTCAGCCATACAACCAATCCTACTAGCCTCGTTCTTATCAGCACCAAAATCAGGGCGCCGGGAGTAGTTCTCAGCAACAAGGCCCTTCGGATAATTCCAAGCTGGAGGAGATGATGGCCTAGCTTCTGAGTAGCTCTACTAGTGCAAATCAGCTAGCTGAGAAACATTACCAGCAAAACGAAGAACGTTTCTTAGCTCACGAGGGAGAGATGCAGAGTCAGACAACCTCGATTCAGCCCATCGAGAATCAGGTAGGGCAGTTGGCTAAAAGGATGTCGTAGAGACCCCCGGGTGGTCTCCCAGGCAATACCGAGCCGAATCCACGAGGTCATGTGAATGTCGTGATGACGAGGAGTGGCAAGACCATAGGACCCGACATATCGGACTCACCACCGATCACTAAGGCGGTCCAGACAGATGCTCCGGTGAGGTGCATGCTAGGCGAGGCCCAACAAGTACAGCACAGCTCCGGGAGCCAGTCAAAGATTATACTCCTCCAGTTTCGTACCCAGGCAGGCTGAAGAATCAGAAAAATGAGGAACAATATGGTAAGTTTCTAGAGTTATTCAAACAGTTGCATATAAACATACCATTTTTTGAAGCCTTGGCCCAAATGCCTAAGTACGCGAAGTTCTTGAAGGACATCCCTTCGAACAAGCAGAAACTTAAGGATATGTCATGTGTTATGATGAATGAGAGTTGCTCAGCTATACTTCAGAACCGTTTGCCTACGAAGATGGGAGATCCAGGCAGCTTTACTCTTCCGTGCCTAATTGGCAATATGTCGGTTAGTCACGCGTTGGCAGATTTGCGAGCAAGCATTAACCTTATACCTTATAAGGTTTTTACTAAGTTGGATCAAGGTGAGCCGTCACCTACGAGGATGAGCATACGACTTGGGGACCGTTCTATCAAGTATCCACGTGGGTTTGTGGAGAATATGCTTGTCAAGATTGACAAGTTTGTTTTTCCGGTGGATTTTGTTATCTTGGATATGGACGAGGATTCTAGGATACCTTTGATACTCGGATGACCATTCTTGAATACCCCCCGGACGATTGTAGATGTAGCCGTGGGACAGATTACACTCCGAGTTAATGATGAGCATGTGACCTTTGATACTAAACGGTCAATGCAGCATCCGCAGAGTCAGGATGATGCGCTATATTATGTTGACATTGTCGATACGTATGTGAGCACCTATTTTCAGGGCACGATCAAGGAGATTGATTCAGACACACCTTTGTTGTGTGGAGACCTAGATGGCATTATGCAGGAGGGCCACTACTTAGAGCAGCCAGTCCATCAGATTGGTGATGATGGTTCCTAGAGTCCGGATCGGTTTACAGAAATTGATCGTGGAGTCGAGGAGAAGTCGAAACCTTCTGTTGAAGATCCACCGTCCTTAGAGCTTAAGGAGCTTCCGCCACATCTTGAGTATGCGTTTCTAGACGAGGAGCACCGTCTGCCGATTATTATCTCATCATCTTTATCGGACGAGGAATAGAGTAAACTTCTTGACGTACTGCGACTTCATAAGAAAGCCTTAGCGTGGAAGATCATGGACAACAAAGGGATCAATCCTTCATTCTGTACTCATAAGATTCTTATGGAGGATGATTACAAGCCATGTTCGTAGCCACAGAGACGACTAAATCCGAACATGCAAGAAGTTGTGAAGAACGAGGTAATCAAGTTGCTCGATGCGGGTTTGATCTATCCTATCTCCGATTCAGTTTGGGTTAGTCCCGTACAGGTAGTACCCAAAAAGGGTTGTATGACGGTCGTTACGAATGATAGGAATGAGCTTATTCCTACTCGGACAATCACGGGATGGCGTGTTTGCATCGACTATCGCAAACTCAATGACGCCACCCGCAAGGACCACTTTCCGCTTCCATACATCGATCAGATGTTGGAACGTCTGTCGGGGAAGTCTTATTACTATTTTCTGGATGGGTTCTCCAGGTACTTTCAGATTCCTATTGCCCCTGAGGATTAGGAGAAGACTACCTTCACATGCCCCTTTGTCACATTCGCATACCAGTGTATGCCTTTCGGGTTGTGCAATGCACCGGCTACCTTCCAGCGCTGCATGGTAGCGATTTTCCATGACATGATCGAGGATTCCATGGAGGTGTTTATGGATGACTTTTCAGTTTTTGGGGATTCCTTTTATCATTGTTTGGAAAATTTGAAGAAGATGTTGAAGAGGTGCGAGGAAACTAACCTAGTCCTAAACTGGGAGAAATGCCACTTCATGGTGAGAGAGGACATAGTTTTAGGACATAAGATTTCTCAAGCTGGGATGGAAGTTGATCCGGCGAAAGTTGACATCATTTCTCGACTTCCACCTCCCACCTCGGTTAGAGCAATTCCGAGTTTCCTTGGTCATGCGGGGTTCTATCAGCGATTCATTAAAGATATCTCAAAGATTGCTAGACCCATGACCCGTTTGTTGGAGAAGGATGCTCCGTTTATTTTTTGTGATGAGTGCTTGAAGCCCTTTGACCTTCTTAAGCAGAAGCTTGTGGAGGCCCCTATATTGATCGCACCGAATTGGGCTTTGCCGTTTGAGATTATGTGCGACGCAAGTGACTATGCAATAGGGGCCGTATTAGGATAGCAGAAGGAAAAACACTTCCACCCAATCTACTACGCCAGTAAAACACTTCACGATGCGCATGAGAATTACACCACCACGGAAAAGGAGCTTTTGGTGGTAGTTTTTGCGTTTGACAAATTTAGATCGTACTTGGTTCTGTTGAAGACAATTGTTTACACTGATCATGCGGCCATTCAATACTTGTTCAGCAAGCAGGATGCTAAACCACGTCTCATCAGATGGATTTTAATGCAGCAGGAATTCGATATCGAAATTCAGGACAAGAAGGGGTCATTGAATGTTGTGGCCGATCATCTTTCTAGGTTAGAGCACGGGGATACGGAGGATACGCGTTGGGAACCAATAAATGATAATTTCTCGCACGAGTCCCTCATGAGTGTGGAAGTGAGAGATGAGTCGCCTTGGTTTGCCGACTTTGCAAACTACCTTGCATGCGGGATCCTTGTTAAAGGATTAACACATCAGCAAAAAAGGAAGTTTCTCGCAGACCTTAAGTACTACATTTGGGACGATCAGTTCTTGTTTCGAGTTGGTGCGGATCAGGTGATTCGAAGACATCTGTAGAGGAGGCAGTTGACATTCTGCGGCAGTGTCATGAGGGGCCCACAGGAGGACATCATGGAGCCAACTACACCGCAAAGAAGGTGTTAGATTCTAGTTTTTATTGGCCCACCATATTTCGTGATATGCAGAACTAGGTTAGGGCGTGCGATGCGTGCTAGAGGGCAACTAACATATCCGCGCATGACGAGATGCCTCAGAATTCGATTCAGGTCTGTGAAGTGTTCGATATATGGGGTATCGGCTTCATGGGCCCATTTCCATCCTCACACGGAAACAAGTGCATCCTAGTAGCGGTTGACTATGTATCGAAGTGGGCCGAGGCGCAAGCCTTACCCACTAATGATGCTAGGCTGGTTATGAGGTTTTGGAAAAGCTTGTTCGCCCGGTTTGGTGCCGCAAAGGCACTTATTAGTGATCGAGGGACGCATTTTTGTAATGCGCAGTTTGAGCTAGCCTTGTCCCGCTATGACGTTCATCATAGGCTATCTACGCCATAGCATCTGCAAACCAGCGGGCAGGTGGAGGTCCTAACCGGGGTTTGAAGAGAATCCTTGAGCGGTCGGTAAGTCAAAACCGCAAGGATTGGTCCAAAAAATTAGATGACGCGCTATGGGCTTTCCAGACTGCATATAAGACACCTATCGGGATCACTCCGTTTAGGTTGGTTTATGGAAAGGCATGTCATTTACCGGTGGAGCTAGAGCACAAGGCTTGTGGGCTTTAAAGACAGCGAATTTGGACCTATAGAGCGGTGGTGAGACCCGCTTTTTGCAGATTCACGAGCTTGAAGAGTTGAGGAGTCATGCCTATGAGAGCTCCATCTTGTATACGGAGCGAGTTAAGAAATTGCACGACAAGCGTTTGAGAGAACATAAGGATTTTCAAGTGGGAGACCTTGTTTTGTTGTATAACTCGTGGCTAAGTTTGTTCCCCGGAAAGTTGAAGTCTCGATGGTCAGGACCGTACACAATTAAGGAAGTATTCCCGTATGAAACCGTGGTGATTGAGGACGCTAGCGGGGTGACTTTTAAAGTCAACGGTCATAGGTTGAAACTCTACATTAGCGGACCGGTTGACTCGGCGGTGGAGGTGATCAAACTCCATGACCCTCACGGATCCTGAGTGCGGGGAGGAGAGTTTATGCTACTGACTCGATGATTAAAAATGTAGCAAGCGTGTCCACGCACGCGTAGGGGTAGTTTCGTCTTATTTTTATGTATTACGTTTTTTTCTTGTTTTTGGTGTGTTTTTCGATTTTTCGTTAGTTTTTACAATTTCGGTCCATACCTTAGGTTGTTTCGAAGTGGAAATATGTTCCAAACAGGTTATACTCTGCAAAATTAGCGAATTCTATGGTGAAAACAGAGTTGGGAGCATTCTGTGTGAAATCTGTGCCAAAATTGCCAGATAACGCACGACCGTGCCAATCACCAGCACGGCTGTGCAACCCACTGCATCTGCATAGCACACCTGTGCCAACCATGGTGCCGGATACGCACGAGCATGCGGCCCAGCCACACCCCCGTGCGAGCCGAGAACCCAAGTGTGCAACGGTGCACTCATTATCCGCACAGCCGTGCTGAATCCTGCACGTCCGTGCGCGTGAAAATCTGCACAGTGGTTTTGGACGGGTATAAAAGCCACTTTTTGGTAAAAAGTTGTAAAAACCCTAGACCAAAACACGCATAGCCGTTCTTGCACTCCTTTCTCTCAAAACCCATCCTATTTTGCAAGAAATTCCTTCAAATGTTCGAACAAGGTACATAATGTCTATGTCTTAGTCTTGGATCGAGTCTGTTTAGATTGGGCTAGATTATGTTAGAAATGAGGGTTATTTATATAAATAGACAACATGTTCGGCCGGAATCATTACGTGAGAACAAGTTCGGCCGAACTTGTTCAAGACAAGTTCGCCCGAACTTGTAGTCATCCCAGCGAACTTGTTGGTCTATAAATAGCGTGCCTTAGTGTCTCATTCGTAACTTCTGCAACTTTGTCACAACAGAGGTGAAGCTCTGCCCGATCCGGATCTTACATGTAATTGGACTTAGTGATCAATAAACAACAGTTAAACGAGTAACCTTTGCATATTTGATTAACATGTCACATAGTTTCCGCCTATGTGAATATTAGATATCAAATTAGGTTCCTGTGCTAATCAAGGAGCGATCTAACAAGTGGTATCAGAGCCACGGATACCTGATTTGGTGAAATCATTGCAAGATCTACTCTATTTCATCTCATTTCTACCATTTTCTTCATTTTTTCATGAAAAACAATGAACCTACGGATAAAATTTTCTAATATTTGAATATGTCACGTAAAATACACTAAAGATAAACCCCTGAGAGTTTGAAGACCTAATTCAAACGAATTGATGTCGAAAAGTTGAAAAAACCATGTTTTACAAACTTAATTTGATCGAACTTGTAATCAACTCCGCTCGAACTTGATTAAAAATTCAGAATTTTTAATCAAGTCCGCCCAAACTTCATTGATTTTCAAGACTTTTAGTATAAGTCCGCTCGAACTTGCATTATTTTCATTCGATTTTTATCAAGTTCGCCCGAACTTAATTAAATTTTGTTGAAAATCTATACAAGTTTGCCCGAACTTGCCTGTTCTCTTGAAAGTCTTAACAAGTCCGCTCGAACTAGTTTCAGGGTGAAAAATTTTCAATATCTAAACACAAGTTCACCCGAACTTGTGTGAAACAAAACCTGATTTTAACGACTGCACAAGTTTGGCCGAACTTGTCAGTATTCTAATCATTTTTCGAAGTTTGTGAACGTGTTTTCAGCGATTCTCGTCAGTTTTTCCATGATGGAAGATATTCACAGTGCGTTTATAACGGCTTCAGCATCGAATGCATAAATGGTGAATCAAGTTAATATTGATAACGAGATGGGTACGTCTGTGAAGCCACCGAAACTCATGTGTATAGATGAATACGAGGGGTGGAAAGAAAAGTTTACGAACTGGGTTTAGTCTACGTTCTTTCATAGTTGGGTTGCAGTTGAGACTGGCTACACTGGCCAAGAGATGAACCTGATAATGTTATCGAAATAAGCAAGTTTTCTACTGCACAGAAGGATGCGTACGTAGCCGAAAAGAAGATGATTAGTCAAATCCAGCAGTCCGTGAAGGAAGATATATTGGTGCTAGCCAGAGTACAAAATTGCACAAGATCTTTGGAAATCTCTAAAGAACAAGATCATGAAGGAATTTGATATATTCACAATGATAAAAGGCAAAACGATGAAACAAATGATTGAACGTTTTTTGTCATTTGAAGGTGATTATGAGGAGACATGGTCTTGAGAAAACGGAAGAAGAATACATTGATAAATTGGCTGACGCTTTACCAGAGGGTGAGTGGACGACTTATCTCATGGTGCTCAAAGAAAGTCCAAGTTGGGAATTCTTCAAGTTATCCACCTTTATCGATAAATTGGAGGGGCACGAGATGGAGTTGTTAAAGATAGCCAAGTCAAAGAATTCAAACATTGCTCAAGATGTAGGGCTTTACTACAAGACAGGAGCTCAAGAAAATATCTCAAGCCCAAAGATCCAAACTGCTTTTAGTGCGAATATGAATTCCTCAAATCATTCGCCACAGAGCCAAACTCAATCATATCCGAACTATGATCAGAGCCCTCAGAATTCATCATATTCGAGCACGGGTTCTAATTCTTCATATCAGAATCAGATGAATCAGAATAATCAATCAAATTATGATCCAAATGTGTTTAAATGCAATATTGCAGTCAATTTAATCAACGTTGTTTCTAAACAAGCGGCCAAACAACAAATGGCACTTCTTGCCACAGTGTTGGAATCTTATGAAAGTTTGATGGCGGGAAGATTGGTAATCCAAAAATGACTGCAAAGGATTATGATCAAGTGGATGAGGAAGAGCTTCAACTTATGGACATCAGATGGTCCTTAGCTTCGATTATTCAAAGGGTTACTAAATTTGTTGCTCTAACTGGTAGAGACATCGGAAATTCAAGCAACAAATTGGGTTTTGACAAGACGAAAGTTACTTGCTTCAGATGCCGACAAAAAGGGCATTTCAAAAGAGAATGCAAGAATCCAGAAGCGATTGGCAATCAAAGTGCATTTGAGGTGGCAATGATTATTACAAGAAGTCGCTACAATACAAGCCATTCCCAAAGAAGACTCAAATTGAAGTTCAAGAGAAATCATCTAACAACACAGAGAAAGCTATGTTGCTTCGAATGAAGATGATAGTTTTGACTGGAATTCATACATTGGCATAAAGACCGGAGTTGCTCTAATGGCCGAAATATGGAAGATACATCTGTTGAGGATGCAACCATGGAAAGCGCAATGCTAGAAGAATACTTACAACAAGCAGAAGAAGAGGAGATCTATCATCACATTAGGATGCAAAGTGTTCTTTCTCCTAACATGACTTCTAGTTTTGAAGGTTGTTTTTGTGATACAACATCTTCGGAGCATGTTGCTGAGGAGAAACAGAAATTGAAGAAGTCATCAATGTGTCCAAGGAGATGAATAAAGAAAACCTCGCGAAGATTGCCAACAAAGCTATGATGGCAAATTTGACAAAGGTAGGTCCGGAGGTAAAAGTTGCAGAAAAAGAAGTTGTAAAAGTGCAAATCGTTGAGGTTAAAAAACCTATTATGAAATGTACCGAGCCTTGTCTGCAATGTGCTGAAAAGACACAAATCATAAGTGAACTCAATGTGCATAACACAATTTCAAATATGATTATCGCACAATGAAAGAAGCTTATGATAAAATGAAAGATGATTACAGCATGCTCGATAATAATAACATTGAACAACTTGACACAGTAAGAATGTTAAAAGCCACGTTAATGGAAAAACAAAAAGCTATTAACACTTTCATAAACAACATTGCTGAAGTAAAACAAGAGCTTCAAGACATGAAAATCAAAACCGAAATGGTAAGGCAGATTTTGAAAAGCTATACCACAATTGCTTACGTCATAGACCATATTCTTCCAACGATTCCGTCGGAAGAAGATGTTCAGAAATCCAAAGGTAAAAAACGTGGGGGTTATAGCAGTGTTCCACCACCCTTGTGCGAAAAATATTGTCGCAAGAAAGCTGAAGTGATGGAAAAGGCGCTTAACATTGAACTTTTGACTGAAAAGAAAAATGAGCTGCCTGAGAACATTGATATAACGTACACAAGCGATGATGGCAAAGCAGTGGTTAAAAATGTTGTTGAAAATGTTATGAGTGAATCTGATGATGGCAGCTTTGAGAGCGCCAACTCGAGTTCGAACAATTCTGAATCACAATCTGAAGATAACGATACATCATCGAAAGATAGTCTAAGTGATGATCCTAACGTTGTCATGTACAAAGTTAAGGAATCTGATAGACTATATTTTAATGACAGTTTTCCGATTCAAAATGTCAAAGAAGACAAAATTGATAAATTGTTCAAACTTGTCAAAGTATCATCAGAAGATTTGGAGAGAAATGAAAAGAAATTTTATTCTAAACCTGAAAGAAACTATAACAACTACCGAAGGAATGGTGGTGACTTTCCTGAAAACAGGAGAGCGGGTTTGGGTTTGGAGGTTGAAGATGAACTGAATAAGAAACAGAAGTCACCATTTCATGAATACAAGAATAAAAACATGGCTTTCGTGTATGGGACGAGTACGGTTCATGAAGAGAATTTGATTGGAAAGCAATCAAATGATGAATTCAAAAAGGAAAAAGAACTTCGGTATAAGGCTAAATGCGCAAGTGTAGTAAAACCCACTAGTGGACATTCTCATGACACACGGACTTCCTTCAAATGCAATGAAGTTGGTCACATTGCTCGCAAGTGTACGAAATCTAAGCATGTTTATCCTTGAAGAAAAACAAGTTCAGATGTTGAGAAATTCAAGCAACCAGAGATTGTAAAACCCATCACAATTCTAAAACGAAACAATGAATCTAAAATTGAAGTTAAACCTAAAACTGAATCAAAGTTTGAAAACTCAACTTTTGAGAAAGGTGAAACTTCCAAATCGAAAAAAACAAAGATTCAAGGTTTTACATAAAGAAAGCAAGAGTTAAATCACAATCCTGGGTTGCCAAAAAGAAAACAACAACATATGAAGTTGCAAAGTCTGAGTCAGTTGAAACCAAAGTCGACAAAGTGTTTGATTCAAAAAATAAAACTGAAACTGTCAAAGTTTGTCCGAAACTTTTAAAAGAAAAGAAAAAGGGCAAGTTTGAAAATGCTAATGTTGAAGTCTTAGATGGTGAATTTGAGGATCATTATGAAGTTTATTATCCCAACCCCAAGACCAAAAAGGCTTGGGTTGCACTTTTCCACTGAATGTTAATGTGTGCAAGGGCTCCAAAGATCCATATTATCGAAGTGGATTCTGGATAACGGAGCATCGAGGCACATGACCGGGATGAAAGCACTACTCTTCGATATCAAAGCGATAAATGGAGGGTATGTAGGATTCGCTGGAAATCAAGGAGGTCGGATTGTAGCTGAAGGAAAACTCTCGAATGGTGTGGTGTCTTTTGATCGTGTAAACTATATCGCCAAGCTGGAGAACAATCTTCTCAGCATTTCACAGATTTGCGACAAGCAGTTCACAGTTCATTTCAATAGTAAGGAATGCATGATACTGAAGCAGGGCTTCACGATTCCTGATGAGTGGATACTAATGTGCGCTCCACGCGAAAACGATCTCTACGTGTTAGACATGGGTGTTGCTACCACATTGTCGAAATCTGCCCAATGTTTTGTCACAAAAGCCACGGAGAAGGATTCGATTCTATGGCACAGGAAAATGGGGCATATACATCTGAGGAAAATGAACTTTCTGGTTCACAACAACCTAGTTGAAGGAGTAAATCTTCGAAGCTTCCATATGACGGATCATTGTCTTGAATGTAAAAAAACGGAAGCAGGTTAAGAAGTCACATCCTAAGAAGATTCTTAACTCCATAAAGTTGCCACTTGAACGTCTACATATGGATCTTTTCGGTCCGGTGAACGTCCGAAGTATTTCCAGAGATCTGTACTGTTTAGTCGTCACAGATGATTATTCTCGATATTCATGGGTTTTCTTTCAAGAATCTAAAGATGAAACGTTCGACAATCTTGTGATTCTCTTCAAGAAACTCGAAAATCTATATCATCTCCCTGTCAGACGTATTCGAAGCGATAATGGAACGGAGTTCAAAAATAACAAGATGAAAGATTTTTGCAACACCAAAGGAATTTTGTACGAATTCAGTGCACCTTACACTCCGCAGCAAAATAGTGTAGCAGAGAGGAAGAACAGAACGTTGATTGAAACAGCAAGAACTATGCTTGCTGACTCAAAGCTTCCTGTCAGCTTTTGGAGTGAGACGGTTGCAGTGGCATGCTACACTTTGAATAGGGTCCTAACTGTCAAACCGACTAAAAAGACATGCTTTGAAATGATCAACCGAAGAAAACCAAATCTCAAATATCTAGAGCCGTTTGGCGCACCGTGTACAGTGATTGATCAAGATGGAAAATTTGGTGCTAAAACGCTTGAAGGTTTCTTTGTCGGGTACGCTAGTCCGCTAAGGAGAGTTTATTTCCTGCGATGAGAAAAGTGGTCGAAGCACAATACGTTGATTGCTTTCGGTATACAACTCCTATTCAGAGGAAAGGCGACGCATGGTTGTTCAATTACCAAGATTTGTGGAAGTCATTCGACTTGCCAGAAGAACCGTCTGATGAAGAACTTGCAGTTCTTTATTATCTTTAACAGTCGGCTAGCTAAGAACAGATTCTAAGACCAGTTGTGGTTAATCAACCCACTGTTGGTTCTACATCGTCTTCTGGTGCAGGTCCGAGTAATAGTGGTGTTCTGGTTGAACAAGTTTCTGAAGCAGAAGTAACACCTACTACAACTTCAGCAAATGTTTCCACTGAACCAGGAAATGCTACCACAGAGCCCATTATTCCTCAGAATCATAATTCCGACTCCGATGAAGCTCCAACTTTCGATGATGATGGAGAATCTTCCTCTGATGAAGAATCCGAGCAGATATCCAATATGTTAAACCAATCTGCTGGCCCTAGCACTCAAAATGAAGCAACATCGAGTGCTCCTGAAGTTGATTTGATAGTTGATCTGAATATTTCAAATCAGAATAGCTCAGTTGATGGTCCTAGCGAGGAGATGCCACGATCTTACTCATATCACCCTTCAACAAACATTATTAGAGAGCTACAGACAGGTGTGAGAACGAGAAACCAAATCAACAAGGCTTTAAGTTGTTTCTCTACTCGAGTGGCTCCGACTCAAGATTATTGCTATTATTCATGTTTCATATCTCAAATCGAGCCGAAGACTGTGAATGAAGCTTTAGGTGATGAGAACTAGGTAATTGCAATGCAGGAAGAGTTGTTACAGTTCGAGAAACTGGGAGTCAGGAGACTTGTTGACTTACCACCAAAGCAGAAAGCGATAGATACGAAGTGGGTCTTCAAGTGTAAGAGGGATGATCGAGGTGTGATCGTTAGAAACAAAGCTCGGTTGATGTTCCTAGCGAGGAGATGCCACGATCTTACTCATATCACCCTTCAACAAACATTATTGGAGAGCTACAGACAGGTGTGAGAACGAGAAACCAAATCAACAAGGCTTTAAGTTGTTTCTATACTCGAGTGGCTCCGACTCAAGATTATTGCTAATATTCATGTTTCATATCTCAAATCAAGCCAAAGACTGTGAATGAAGCTTTGGGTGATGAGAACTAGGTAATTGCGATGCAGGAAGAGTTGTTACAGATCGAGAAACTGGGAGTCTGGAGACTTGTTGACTTACCACCAAAGCAGAAAGCGATAGATACGAATTGGGTCTTCAAGTGTAAGAGGGATGATCGAGGTGTGATCGTTAGAAAAAAAGCTCGGTTGGTTGTCAAAGGTTTCCACCAGCAAGAATGAATTTACTACACGGAAGTCTATGCACCTGTTGCACACTTAGAGTCAATCCGCATTTTCCTTGCATTCGCTGCTTGGAAAGGTTTTAAAGTGTACCAGTTAGATGTGGAATCCGCATTTATTTACGGTAAGCTACGCGAACAAGTGTACGTCAGAGAACCACCGGGTTCGTCGATCCACTGAACAAGAACAAAGCTTATCTCCTGGACAAAGCCTTATACGGATTACACCAAGCCCCGAGAGCTTGGTACGAGACGTTATCTCAACATCTCGTTGGAAACGGCTTTATGAGAGGCACAGTGGATAGTACATCGTTTACCAAAGAAGTTGGAAGTCATCTAATCATCGTACAAATCTATGTGGATGATATCATCTTTGGTTCAACGGATGATAGTCTTTGCAAAAAATTCAAGAAGATTACGAAGAAAAAGTTCGAAATGTCTTCTATGGGCGAAAGGAAGTTCTTCCTTGGGTTACAAGTTACAAGACGGCATATTCATTCATCAAACAAAGTGTGTTCACGATATTTTGAAGAAGTTTGAAAAGGATAGCTCGAAGCCGCTTTCGACTCCTCTGGAGCTGAATCACATAATTTGCATTGACGAAACAGTGTCTCTATTTTTACTCTTTGAATGTTTATATATTTCACAAACACTCGTCTCTACGAACGAAGAGCGTTACATCATTTGAACAGGATCGCAAAAGGGGACCAACAAGTGGTATCAGAGCGGGCTGGATAAATTATTTTCAAGATCCTTGATCCTGTAATAGAGACGTATATTCATGATCTGCCAATGTTTTTGAAGAAAAATATATTCATGCAGATCTTAAAAAGAAAAGAACAAAGACTTGGAGTTGCACCAGAAAAACATGTGTAAGTAATCTCTCTGAAACTCTACTCATTCCCTCTCATCTAAAAAAATTAGATTTTCTGATGCGTTTATCAGATTTTCTGGTGATTTCTGATGCTTTTATGAGATTTTTCTGGTAAAAAAAAATGAAAACTTATGAGCTCGATCAGATTCCATCAGATTCTATGTTAAAAAAAAAAGACTTTCAGAATTTCTGATGATGTTATCAGATTTTCTGATTAAATTTTTTTTTTATGGATTAAGATCATTTTTTTATAGTCTTACATGGTTTGTTATTTTTTTAATCCTCATCAATCGATACCCTAAACACTTATCCTATATTGGATAGAAGACACTTATATCCTATTTGGTGGGGATACAAGATATAATGCTAACATTTAGGAGAAATTACACATCGAGGTGAAGAATTATAACAAAGAATGAAATATAATCAGATGATCATCCAGAGTAAGTCAGACGTTTGCCAAATAAACCTTCATGCCATCTGCTGAAGATCGTTCAAGCACTATATTTGAAGACATTAAAAAAAGGGAGGTTTATTTATTATTTCCAAGTTTCTAAAGAGTAATGCATTATTTGTATTTTCAACAACAAATAGGGGGTGACTGTTAGGCAACTTTTTGTTATTTGTTGTTGAAAATTATAAAAGTCACTTAGAAATAATTCCATCAAGGCGAACCGACTGAAGAACCGTCCCAGAAGCTCTAAATATGAAGACCGAGAAAGAAAATAATCAAGCTTCTAATTCTTTGATTAAAAAATCACTACAAAGGTTACAAGACTTCAATATGTTAGCGGAGCATTATGAAGTTTACAAGATGCACATCAAAGAATTGTGTTCATAAGATAAAATAAATATATCTTGTGAACACATTAAATATCTCAATACTTTTCATCAGAAAAGAATAATGAGCATTCACTAGAAAAGAAGAAAAGAAAAAGGAAGAAAAGAAAACGTAGCTTTCATTATAAAGGTAAAAAGGAGCAAGTTGGTGAACAAAGAAGATAAGACACACAAACCAACACTCTATCAACCAATCACAATTGAGATATTGCAAGTGGAATTCTCTATAAATACATAATTCCATCTAGGAATTATGTGTGCTTTTGTGAAGTAATATTTTTTATAGAGTTTTCATGAGAGTTTACCCCGTGGATTGTTCCAGGGGGTGGCATTTAGATTCAAGTTAATTCTTGGATCGACCCCTTCTTCTTTGTTTGATTCCGCCAAACAAAGTTTAATTCTTGTGTTCATAGATTGATGCATTTATTTATAGAATTAATCATTGAAGAAAACCACACTTTCAATGTCTCTATTTTTACTCTTTAAATGTTTATATATTTCACAAACACCCGTCTCTGCGAACGAAGAATGTTGCATCATTTGAACAGGATCACAAAAGGGGACCAACACAAGTTCGCCCGGACTTGATGTTTTGCAATGTATTATCTGTTTAATCAAGTCCGCCCGAACTTGATGTATGTTTTGGTGAAAATTGTAATTTTGACTAATTTTGTCTCGATCTTCGTGTTTGCAGAATATTCAGCTATCGTTCAACAAATTCCACAATACGTGCATTACGCTTGACAAGACTGTATGTCCATCTCTTGAAGCATATGACAGTATTCTCGGATCTATGAAGCGTATTCCAATTCACAAAGCGATAACGGAAAAGACAATGGTATATCGATCGCACGTCTATAGATTTTGGAATGCCACGTCCCTAAATGAAGACAACATAGTGATAAAGTCAATCGTCCGCGTGGGAAATGAAGATAAAGAGTTCACAGTAACAGAAGCAGACATTCAGAAAGTGTTGAATTTCAACGATGAAGCGAGTGATCCTATGATGCTTGATGAGAGGATGGTATGAGGTTGTTTCCGAAGGATGGGATATAAGGGCATGTAAATGAATCTACCTTAAAGAAAGGGGGAGTTCCGAACCCCTACAAGTTATTAATGCACGCTATAATTCACGCGTTTAGCCATCGAAAGGCAGGTTTGGATGATGTGCAAGATTATATGGCTTCTATGGCCACAGTGCTCGTGCTAAACAAGAAGTTCAACTTTTCAAAGCTCGTGATCACGCACATGAAGAGCAACATGGGATCTAATAGGCTTGTCATGTATCTAAGGTTTATACAGATGTTGATCGATGACAAATTCAAGAAAATTGCTAAGGATCCGAACGACATTCTATATCTTACTCACGGTGAAGAAGCTTATAACGTTTCAGAAACAATCTTCAGCACGGTTGCAAAACCTTTATTTGGTGTTATACAGTCTGCTGATTACATGCACCACCTGAGTATGAATGGAGAAAAGCAGGAAGTGGTGACGAGAAAGAAGTGAATGCCGAATTAGAATCGATGTATACATTCAAAGAGAAACGCAGCGACTGGTTCTTAAAGAAGGTTGAAGAGAAAAAAGAAAGCGGTCAGGAAGTCAAAGAAAATCGAAATTATGCTTATTGATGAAGATGAACCTGAGAATGTTCAAACTGATGCTGGTTCAAGTGTTGCAGTATATGTTGAAAGTCAAGAGAAGACTACTTAAGAAGACGATGTTATATCTGTGACGTCTGACAAAGACGAAGATAGTGACGATACGATAGAAAGAGAAACAAAGAAAGCTGTTGCAGAAAAGGAACTTGAAAAGCTTAAAGCAGTTGATGCTGACTACGAACCGGAAATTGAAAAGGGTTCTGATAAGGAGAGGCCAAAGAAAAAGACAAAATGTGTTAAGTCTTCTGCAACAGATACAACTTTGAAGACAACAGGTTCTCCCAAAACCAAAGGCAAGAAAAGTCAAAAGCCTAAAATCAGACGTTATGTTGGAAAGAAGAAAAGCACAGAAGTCCCACAAGAACCTTCTGCTGCAAAAGAATCAGGAGTTACACAAGAACCTCCTGTGGCTGAAACAGTACAAACTTCTGCAGTTCAAGAGACTATTACACAGACAGGAGTCACACAAGAACCTCCTGCGTCTGATTTGCTCGAAATTCCTATCATATAGTCTCAAGATCCACCTACAACTTCTCAACCTGAAACCTCTATTCCGAAAGATGTTCATACACCAAAGAGCACACTGAAATCAACGCCAAAGACGACCCCAAGGTCAAAGATTTTTGGAGATATGCCTGAAGGGCCGATTACTTTGGAAGATCTGAATGATTTCTTTCCTGATTCGAATGTTAATGAACTAGAAAGGCGAATCAAAAATCTGGAAGATAAAGTTGCGAAGAATGAAGCTAAGAAAGCTGTGTTAGAACAATTGGTAAATCAGAGTGAAGTTGAGAAGGAAATTCTGAATCATAAAGTCAAATTTCTGGAAGGTGATCGTGGATATCTAAAAGCCCTAATTGAAAGTCTGCATGATGCAAACGAACGATTACAAAAGGAGATTGCAGAACTACGATCTGAACGAGATTTGAATGATCGAAGGTTTTCAAGACTACAGAAAGTTTTATCGAATAGCTTTGGAATAGATTTTGCTGTTGACTATGCAAGGTTAGATCTGCAAGAAGCCAAGGATAAAGCAGAGAAAGAATTATCTGAACAAGGTTAAGGCAAACATGTGATTGAAGGTATGCCTGAGACAACAGAATCAGTGTTTGAAGTTGTTGAAATGCAAAAAGCTTCTGAGTCCGAGATGATAACAAGAAGTATTCCTGAAAAAACGACTGAGCAGAAAGACGATGAAGAAGCTGAAGATAAAGATGATGATGAACCTGTTGATGATTCAAAGAAAGATGATTCTGATAATGATGATGGTAATAGCGATGATCAGGGTGGAGTTGGTCTGAAAGTTATGGATGCTAAAGTATCTGATGAATTTGATTTTTCCTCGTTGCTGAATGATGATGATAACATAATGGAAGATCAAATCAGGGGGAGCAGTCAGAGCAAACAGGACAAACTGATGTTGATATGACAGATGCTATCGTTGCAAATCCTGTTGCTGCAATGCTGACAAAGTCAATGATTCTTATGTTAGAGCATAATGTCGAGGAAGGTGAATTTGTTCCCAATTATTCAAAGGAAGATCTAGCAAAGCTGTTAAATGTTGATGCTAAATCATTTGATTTCGATTTGGAAGAAGATATGGTGAATATAAATACATTCGAACCGAACGAGTACTGTTATAAAAAAAGATCTGATGCTGACGATTACAACAAAGTTATTATTGAAGATTGGTCGTCAGATGATGATACAGATGAAGTTGAGAAGTACGTTGGTCAGAATACAAATAGTTTTCCGACATTTGAAAAAATGTACGAGCGACTAAATGAAGATTTATTAAAAGAGAAAGTAGCTGAGTCTGTACGGGAAGGAAAAGTGCCAAAGCCAATTACAAAGGAAGAGATTGCTAAAGCGAAAATTCAGATGCCGAGATGAATTTGTTCCCAATTAAAGAGATGCCGAGAGAAAGAAAATTCATACGTCCATTAGCATTCTTTACCAGAGATGCAGATATATCGTTGGGTGACATACTTAGTTGGGGTTGGTTGAAAGAAATTAAAAGAGAATATGGGGTTCAATACTTCCGACATATGGCAGATTTTAGTACACTACCGTATTGGGATGTAGAGGAATTGGTGCAGACAAAGAACATAGCTACCACATGAAGTTTATTGATCAATTATTATGGAAGATGATTAAATTTGAAGCGACGCAAGGATTCAAGTACTGGAAACCGTTTATACCGAAGCGCAAATAAAAAACAGACAAGAAAACGGGAATAAAAGACATAACATTGGTTATGAAGCGTCCGCGAGCGATGAGAAACATGCCCCTAATGCCTATTGAACAGGATTTCTATCCATTGTTTAAGTGGTGGCAAGGTGATCCTCGACATGTGAAGCAGTGATAATGCTGAAGTTTGAAGAAAACTTGGATATTACGAAAGAAAATCAGTTGAAGTGTTTCAGAATGAAGGATTGAAAGGGTTATGGAGGACGATACGCATACTAGACCCGATGTGGCTAGTGAATTGATCGAAGGAGGATATTAAATGTTTATTCTTCAGCAAGATATGTTACGAGAAGCTTGAAGAAACTCAAGCGATGCAGTATCAAAGAATAGTGAATGTTTGTTACGCGCATGGAGTTAATTCAGGAAGAATGTGGGAATCAAGTTGGAGAGAACTAGAGCGTAAAGAGTTTTTGAAGGAAGAAAGGCGATTAGAACGTATTCATGAAATGGGTAGAGAGGCAAGATTGAGACGTTTTCAGTTTATGACGAAAGTGCCGCTTACTGACCAAGCGCCTATTCCAGAGCAAGAACGTAGAAAAAAGCCTTACAAAAACTTCTTTAGACGTTGCAGATAAATACAGAGTTTTGAAGACTGATCAAGACGAAGACCATATCCAAGGGGGAGTCTGTTAGTACATAATGTCTATGTCTTAGTCTTGGATCGAGTCTGTTTAGATTGGGCTAGATTATGTCAGAAATGAGGGTTATTTATGTAAATAGACAACAAGTTCGCCCGGAATCATTATATGAGAATAAGTACGGCCGAACTTGTTCAAGACAAATTCGCCCGAACTTGTAGTCATCCCAGCGAACTTGTTGTTCTATAAATAGTGTGCCTAAGTTTCTCATTTGTAACTTTTGCAACTTTGTCACAATAGAGGCGAAGCTCTGCCCGATCCGGATCTTACATGTAATTGGACTTAGTGATCAATAAACAACAGTTAAACGAGTAATCTTTGCATATTTTATCAACACGTCACATAGTTTCCGCCTATATGAACGTTAGATATCAAATTAGGTTCATGTGCTAATCAAGGAGCGATCTAACAGAACTCTTCATAATTTCTTTCGTTTATGTCAATTTTAGGTTAGATTAGGGTTCTTGTTCAAGAAATTTTGGGTTTTCTTCATAATAACAAACCGAACCCTAGTTCTCTATGTTTAAACAAATCACAAGTTCTAATCACGAACCCATGGTCCATTCACTAAGAAAACACTTTGTTTAGAGGTAATTGGTTGGAATCGGTGAATGGGCAGTTTTTAGCGATCTGTAGCCGACGCACAGCCATGCCAACTGCTGGCACTACCGTGCGGGTCAGGCAACGGACTAACCAGACTTGCAATCTCGATCCGCACGGCCGTGCGGATGGCTGGCACGGTCATGCGCGACCTGGAACAGCAAACGAACAGAACGTTCATAACAGCATGTTCGGGTGCCGGGGTTTGAAATTTTTAACTGTGCTCTTATTCTTCTGTATTTCTGCATGTAGATGGATCACCCTTTCCTCCAATTCGATCCCGAAAACAACAAGGATCGCCCGTGCATCAACAAACTCGAAGCTTTATGGAACCGACGGGGTAAAATTAGGATTCCAAGAAGGTTGAGTTGGTCAACTATGCAAGCTCTAAACCAATCTAAGAGGCTTGCCGACATGATGTCCTTTCCCATGCCTCGACTATTGAACATCCACCTTCCGGTGTACTTAGAACTCACTTTAGAGTTCCTCGCCTCCTACACCTATGAATAACAAAGGGCTGGGGCAAATCCCGACTTTCATCACACCGAAAGGATAAAATTTAGACTTGGATGTCAATGGCACCATTGGACGGTTGGAAGATTAGGAAAGAAATTGGGTATATATACGCAGGAGGAGCTAGACTGGGAGCTTTTCACATCAATCCACAATTTCGAGAATGACCGGCAAAGGGCTGACTTTTGGGCTCAAATAGCGGTGGGGCCAGCTTATGATGCTAGGAAAGCTAAGGCTACACATCTGAGAGACCCGCTTCACAGAGTACTCCATCAGGTTATCAGCTACACGATCGCCGGACGCATGGACAGTTGGAACTGTCCCACACCAGACTTAATGAACGTTAACCTTGCCGCATGATTAGCAGAGTTTTTTGTGAACAGCGGTGGCAAGACGACGAGCAGTGAGATCCACGGGGGAGAGTATGTGACTTAGTTGGCCTGTGCTCTTGAGATAATGACTGGTGAGGTTATGAATGGTTTGACCTTTGTTCCCATGGGGTAGATGTTGATCTTTGAACACTTAAGTTCATGGGCATGACGGTTGACACAGACAATGGCCCATGATTGAGAGGGTTGCAGGGAGAAATATGGGATCCACTTCCACCGTTACCGAACGAAGAGGAGCAGGTAGAAATGGAGCACGACCATGAGGCGCAGCATGATGAACCATTCATCCAACCACCTCCAGACCCGCAGTAGCACCAGCCACAGCACCAAGATTGGCCACCCGACATTCCATCGAATCCTAAGTTCTATAATCAGTTCCAGTAGATGCAGATGAACCAGGATTACATGCGTCAAGAGATGCAAGCCAGGTTTTCTTACATCTTCAGTGGCCTCCACAACGCGTTTCCCGGCCAGTTCAGAGATCCCTCATAGTTCCTATTCGGGAACCAAGGGGGGGCGGGACCTTCCCATTCCGGACATGGCGATGACATTGGCGATGAGTAGTCGGGACGCGTTGACATGTGGTGCTTTTATTTATTATTAGTAGTTTGCTTTTGAGGTGTTTATTTTGGTTTTCATTTCAAAAACCTGTGGTTATGTACTTTTATTTTCAGACATTTCCTTTCATTATTGTTATGTTCTTTGTATGAATGGTACTAGTATTTTTATTATCTACATTTTAGTTTATTTTGCGGTCAGTGTGTTGTTTTGTCGGTTGTGTTTTGTATGATGACGTGTATGTAGGTATTTGGAGCACGCATTGGCGAGGCATGCGATTACGAGTTGGCGGATCACTCTTGCATCTATTTCGGCTTTAGGGAGTATTATTCTCCTTTTCTCTAGTTTTTGGTTTCGCATTGGGGACAATGCGAAGTTCAAGTGTGGGGAGGGGTTAATATTATAACTTTGTTTGTCCTTGTAAAAAAATTTATTACACAACCGATTAAATTTCTGTTTTAGAAAGCATCAGATGCGTCTAAAGAACCAACAAGCCTAATGAAAGTTGAAACAGATAATTAAAAAGTGACAAACAAAGAAAGACTTGAATGCTAATTTTCACGCTTTTACCTCCCCCTTCCGTTATGTGAGTATGTTTTGAGCCTTAGAGTTGTTAGATGCTTATTCATTCCGGATTAGGAGTGAGCCGGATGTCTTGTGTAACTTAGAACTTGTCCCTAGCATGCTTGTCAAGACCATAAACATTGTGAGATTGCGTAAAATGATTGAGGCACCTAGAAAACCTTTTGCTTCTAGCCTTTTTCTTCCATTTATTTTCTCTAAACCCGACATTACCCATTAGGATTCACCATGTCGAGCCTTTACCCGTGTTTTTCTTTCTAATATCCTACCAATTAGCCCACTAGCCAAATATTAGCCTTTTTATTTATTTAAACCTTAGTGCTAAAACTCGGTTAAAGTTGTCGTTTAACTAGCGTTATTTGTAAATTAACCACTTAGCTTGCAAAAAAAATCAGAAAATTATACTACCATAAATGAGGGCGAAGAGGACAAAAATTTGAGCAATTTTGAGTGCAAAAAGAGTAAAAGATTCACGATTAGCTCGAAATTACAGAAGTCGCCTTTTACTAGTTATTCATGTATAGTTTTTACCTATGAACGCTTGTTGAACACAACAACCGAGTTTTAGCCATCTAGTAACTTGTAAATGTCCATTCCATACCCATCACCCTAGCCTATCATTACAACCCACTAAGACCTCTTGATTTACGCTTTTTCACATGTTATTTGGTGGAGATTAGATCTTTCGACAAGCTTATGATGTTACACGATTCATTGTCTAGGCATAGAGCGTTTACACATACACATCCTATGTATGTTTCACAAATATAACCGAGTGTGTGTAAACATTGTGAGGTTTTGTAAAGATTTGCATGCTAAGTCAATCGAACGTGGAATCATGGTTTTTAGTTATCTTTACATATAATTGTGTGCGCTTATGTGGTTTGGATTCTTTGACGATGTCTTTCGAAAAAATCGGTTAACTATTATGTAATTCTATTAGTCTTGTAGTTTTTAAATTATGTACTTTCATTAGAATGTTTTCTTAATTTACTTTAGTTTTAGTTTGCTTGAGGAGAAGAAAAGTTCAAGTATGGGAAGGTTGATATATGTAAAATACACATATTTTAGTCCCCCGTTTTATCCCCATTTTACACGTTTATGGCCATAAAACCAAGAATTAGACACTTAATCGTGTATGTTTTCATTTACAGGCCTTGAACAGTGTGCCGGATAAGAAGATGCAGAAAACGAGGATTTTCCGGGAAACGGCGAAGTTACGAAGTTTCTGTGGACATGCAGGTAGTGCACGACCATGCTGAGTTTGGCACGGCCGTGCCAACCCAAGTCTGAAGACCCGCACTGACCATGCAGACCCTTGTGTAAGCCTATTTCTCGGCACGCACGGCTGTGCGGATGGATGGCACGGCCGTGCGGATGGTTTTTCTCGTGTGCACTGCCAGTGCGATCTCCAGTGCAAGCGTATCTCGGACACGCACGGTCGTGCCAATCTTGGCATGGCCGTGCCGATTTGAAATCTTATCCGGATAAGATGACGTCACCGGATTGCGCGAATAGTGCACGCCGTGCACGTTATCATCACGGCCATGCGAGACTCAAAAAGTTATAAAACACAGGTTACGCATTCAGATCAGCAGACTGGACTTTTGGGAGCAATCCTAGCGATTTTTGGGCTTCGGTAACAACTCGTTTTGCTCCGAATCAACCTCCATAGTGTCGGGAAGCTCCGTTATCATCCGGTTCTTCAATCTATAGCTTGTTTATGGTTTCTTGAATCTTTCCATGATTTTGATTATGTTCAAGCACTAGATTGTTGTTTATGTATTATTGTAGCCTAATGGAAAAAACATTATGAATTCCTTACTTGTTAAACAACCATTAGATGTTAATCATGTTTGTAATGACACTTAACAACATTTTATGTTAATCCTTGATGATTGTTTTGCAACCTTGTTATTGATATTAGATTCTTAATTATAGTTACTTGTATTGGATGATTAGTACATGGTTAGTTAGGGTATTTGAAAGAAGAAGCTTAGTTAATCTTGTATTAGTAAACTTTTAGCTTTGTTAAAATGTTTACCCCATGAGACTAGAAATGGGTATTGGGTTAATAAGGGGTAATTAATATTAATCAAGAGTGTTTTTCGTCACGTAAGGGCCATAGCGGATTAGATAGTGTCGTTATGAATTGTTAACATAAATCATAAGCTTAGTTAGTAGTTTCGGCCAAAATCGCTTTCTTAGTGGATTTATGCTTAAGATTTGTAAAACAAACTCGGTTGAGATTTATTTAGGTTATGCTTGTCTCGGTGGTTACATTGTGTTTATCCGTGTAACTTTCCTTGATTAAGTGAGGTTAGAAAACTCTTAACGGATGACTAACTTATTTTTAAGGGATTTTCATAGACATTAATCAATAGAGCGTTAAAGAACAATTTTAGGTGGTTAAAGTGTGTTTATCGTTTAACTTTCCGAAGAGTTGTCATGTTAGGATTCCTGAAAGGGATGCTAATTGTCTAAAAAAATGGAAAATTGACCAAGTGACTTAGTGGCATAACCGACTTAGTTAACATATCCCGGTTTTTCATAAAGCAAGGCTATATTTATATTTTTCATATTTGAGTCTATTATGTTTGCAAAAAGAAAAAGAAACAAAAATATTATGTTTTAGTCATTTATTAGTTTAAACAACTTATCACCTATCTTTTCTACCGGTAGAATAACGACAAAAGGGTTTAGTATTATCGTCTCTGCCCGCATCCTTGGATCGATACTTGTTTCTTACCGATGCTTTACTACATATAGGAGTGGTCCTACTTGCCCTTTCGTGTGTGTTTTAATGTTGAAGTATAAATCATTTTTTTATAAATTTAAAACCGAACCGTGTGTAAAATTCATTATAAAAATATGTATATAACGCACGTCACACTGCTATTGCTTTGAATAAACCCCAGCCTTTGGATAATGATAAGGAATGAGTGGTTGGGGTTTGTTGTGAGACACCGGGTTCCGGATCGACTTATAGCAGCGACATATGGGTTGTCGTCGTTATTGCCCTTATTCGTGCAGTGAAATTATTATAGAATATCAAATTAAATAGTAAATAGAACTTAGCGAACTAGAAACAATGTTTTTATTATATTAAAGAACATTAATGGTGATTGGTGTCACTATTTTTTTGAACGACTATTGGTGGCACTATTCTTAGTGCAACTTGCAACTGCCTTTAGAAATCATGATATTGCTACATTTAATTATTATTTAGTGCTTAATCATTGTAGCATTGGATTCTATACTTTGGAAAACTTCTCAAGTCATTAGATTCGATGTATATATGCAGACCTTTGAAGCCTATAATTAAATATACATGCACGTCAAACTTCAATGTCTTAACACCCCCCCCCCCCCCCCAATGGCTGTCACTACAGCTCAGGATTTGAAGACCGATTCCGATTTGTATAAAGCGTTGATGAGTCAAGTCGATGGAGAAGTGATCCATATATGTCGAGGAATTCCCAAGGGTCCTTTGCGTACGCTTACCATACACCAGGACAGCGTCCTTCATATGGCTATTTACCAAAAGAAACCAAATCTAGCACTCAAGCTACTAGATGTCCTGTCATCATGCGAAAATCACAAACTCACCTGGCAAAACAGTGGCGGAAATACCATCCTCCACGAAACCGCCACCAACAATAAGTGCGTTAGCGTGGCAAAAGAGATCCTACGCCGCGCTCCAATGTTGCTTAACATGATCAACAAAGAGGGAGAGACTGCTTTGTTCTACGCGGCTCGCCATGGCAAGACTAGCATTTTTGTGTTCCTGCGTGAGGAGGTCTGTAGAGCAACCCAAGGACCAGATCTGAAGACGTACCTTCGAAGGGATGACAGATTTACAATTCTCCACATAGCAATTCTTAGCCGGAACTATTGTAAGAGTGTGCGCGTGCGTGTGTGTGTGCGCTTGGTTATTATTTGTTTCGTTACAAACTAACTAATTTAATTCCAATGCCTGTTTTTGTAGGGGTTGCATGCTATATAGTGGAAAAACATAGAGAAATAATTATAGAAATCAAAGCTGTATCTTTGCAAATCATGATTTGAAGTAGCAATTTGCTAAAATGCTTAGGATTATACTTAATAGTTTATTTTAGATAATTAAAACAGCACTGATATTTTTCAGAGCAAACTAAAATACATATTGCGCATGTACATAAGTTGCTTATTATTTTTTAGGAATTAATTGTTATTAACAACTGATTACCGTGGGAAATTATGTCACTAAAACTTAAGGATCCCTTAGACATATTCTAATAATCCGTGTCCATAAGGTAGTCCTGTCAGCTAATACTGAAAAAAATTACTTATTAAGCTGGGTGTTGTGGTCTTGCCCAACCATGCTACTCCAACATGTTAAATCCCCAAACACCGCGCCAGATGCATCAAGGAGAGGGGGATGCCATTCACCGGTTTGGGGACACCTAAGGTGATTGTTAAAGGGTGGATTAGTTAAAGTCTCTTGTGCCTATTGTGATATGCATATAAACTTTTAGGTGATATGTAAATACACTGAAATAAAAAAAATTATATTATAATACAGTTATTGTAACTGTTAGAGCATGCTTATGTGGCAAAGTCCGGAAAATTCGAAAGAGAGAAATGCACCCTTGAAGCGATGCCCAAAATACAACTCCTTAGACCATCTACAAAAAGAAACTTTAAAACGCCTAAAACATGTCTTATTGTTAAAGGGTGAAATATTTATTTTTTAAAAACACTAAACTCACCAATAAAAGAAAAAACCTAAAATCCCTCAAACCCATTGTCTCATCAACACCTTCTAAATTTTTAACCACTACTTATTCTCCCTCTCTCTCTCCTCTATATATGTATTTATATATAAAAAAATACACTGAACCTACCACTAACTTGTTTTTCTTCTTTTTTTATTTGTGTAAAAACTTTCCTCAAAAAGAACTCCTAAAAACAATCACCACATAATAAAAATGGATACCGTGGCAAAATCGTTAAAAATCATTCTAAAAAAACTGGGTTATTGAAGATGCTCTTAGGAATGCAATGGTGGGGCCCACTTGAATAAATAATTCAATCTCCTAAAGTTCTTTACAATTTATTTAAAAAAAACAGTGCTCGCCAATGGTTAGTTTCTTACTTTTTTATTAGATAAATTTTATTGTAAAGAACATTTGAAAAATGACATAGCATAGTGTGAGAAACGGATGTTTTTGAAGGAGCTTTAGAAACCCAAGTAACATATGTGATAAGAGTTTGTGACAGTTTGGAATTGATGGCATGCTATTGTGGATGGTCTTAATAATATACAAATGTATAGAACTTATAAAGGACCTGCTGCATAGCTAAAAGCACATAGAAATAAAAAAACTGTAGAAACTGAAAAATGTTTAGATTATGTTTAATGGTTTAACTAACAAATATGATTGTCAAGTCCTAAAAGATGTGTGATGGTTTTATAAAACAAACTAAGTAACAAAATTGAAAATAAAAAATGTGGGTGATGTATGATTTTGGTGATTTATTAAAAAATACGTTTCACTCTCTTCGTATGCCCCACTGCTAAACGCCCTTAACCCCCCTATGACATGGCGTTTGACGCCTTAGTTGAAGGATGTGTATATGGGCGCCGACTTATAGTACACATAGTCTTAGTACAGAGATTAAATGCTTTTAAATGAAGCATAGTACTCAAAAGCGGTTTTTATGTATATCTTTAGAATTTACATGGTATTCAGTAGAGCCTTGGTTGACTAAAGTCAATCTTGCTTGTTTTCTAGTGATTAGTGCAGATGTTGATACTCGAGCAAATGAGTGCTTTTTTGTAAGAAAACTCAAGAAAGAAAAACATGCATATCAATGGGCAACGAAAATCGCGGGCATATTGATAAAACAAGACAGGTCATGGGAAACAACTGAATCTTGGAACGATAATCGCGGTTCTAATAGAAGATGTATGCCGGAACAAAAGATCACAACAGCCCTAGACGCCAATTATCACAAGGCTGATACTCCATTGCTGTTAGCAACCATACACAATTCAACAGAGATTGTTAAAGAAATACTGAAAATGTATCCTCAGGCAGTAGAGCATGTTGATAAAGACGGTCGCAACATTTTACATTTGGCAATATTGCATAGACGTCATGAAATCATTGATGTTGTGGAAGATATGATTTACCCCTTGGAGAGATTAAGAGGAAAGCTTGACAAAAAGTATAACACTTTGTTGCACATGGTTGGTCAGAAAGTAGATAACCTAAAGGAGGATGTAAAACATCCTGCTCAAGAACTGCGAGAGGATCAACGTCTTTATATGGTAATTATTACTTTTAGAACTATACATTCGTTTTGGGCTTTTTTGTTCCGGTTTCATAATAAACTTCATATTCAAAAGTGTTCAAATTTCAATAATACAAAGTAAATAAGTTAAAGAATGTGTATTAGATCACAACTCATCCTTCGTCCCCAACCATATAATTTAAATAAAAAACACATTTTCTTATATATGTTTATTACCTTTTACTAACCTCATGCATTCTTCAAATTTATCTTTATTTAGTTAAATTCATATTTATCTTTATTTAATTAAATAATAGACTTTATCTTCTTTTTATTACTTTTCTCTTTCTTACATTCAAATACATCAATAAAAAATAAAAACGAAAAAGATACGAAGGATGAATAGTGATAAACAAATTTAAGGAACTGTTTTATTTTCCGTTAAAAATATTGGGACACGGATGAGAAACAAAAAAAGGTTTTAATGATTAACATAAAGGATAGAGTTACAATTTGGATGAAAATGATAGGTTTTTTTAAGGGATATTGGATTTAAATAACCCCAACTTTCATCCATTGGCCGATAACACTTCCAACTTTCGATTTGTACACCAGCACTCCCAACTTTCAACTTACTGGCCGATAACACCCCCTGACTAACTGAATCCTAACCCAGTTAGTTTTTGCTGATGTGACATCTGATGTGGCCCTTTTGCTGACGTGGCATACGATGTGGCCGCTGATGTGACATTTTTATGACGTGGCAGATGATGTGGCAACTGACATGGCATTTTTATGACGTGGCAGACTGATGTGGCGGCTGACATGACATTTTTGATGATGTGGTAGCTGACATCAGCTAACTGGGTTAGGGTTTAGTCATTTAGGAAGTGTTATCGGCCAATAAGTTGAAAGTTGGGAGTGCTGATGTATAAATCGAAAGTTATGAGTGTTATTAGCCAATTGGGTGAAAGTTGGGGTTATTTAAATTCAATATCCCTTTTTTTAAACCTCAAGGGTCTAGATGCGAAAATCAAACCATTTAATGAAACTAGCAAACATGACTAAATATCTGGGACGAAATTGTCAGTTTACTCTTATGTGTTAGTCTGAATTAAAGACGAAAATGTCATTTACTCTTATGTTTTAGTTGTCACACCCCGACCCGCAGCGGAAAAGGTGATCGGGGCATGATTGGTTTTCATCCAAGCTCATGACATTTACTATTAAGTTTCATATTTATTATTTCCTTTTAAAGAGAACATTACAAACAACATACAAATACAAAATGTTCTATACATTTATCAAGACTTCATTATTTTTCTTCTAAGGCAATTTCCTATGTGTTCCTTGCTTCAACCTGTCCACCTGTATCATGTGTAAAAATAGGGTTTCGGGTCAACAAAAAGTTGGCGAGTGAATTTATTTTAAATATTTGAAAGGATTAGTTATGTTGGTTATTTGAATAAAATTGTGCATAACCAAATATGAATAAACGTAAATGTAAATTTAATCACAAAACACATAATATTAATTAATACACACGCACACACCAAATGAATGATTTTGAGGCACGCGATGTTCAACTCGTCTCCCACGAGGAACTGATGGGCCTAATGAATGATTTTGAGGCACGCGATGTTCAACCCGTCTCCAACGAGGAACTGATGGGCCTAATGAATTGATTTGCACGCAACTTGACTAAATGTAAACACACATTACAACAAACAATATTTACATTATAAGTTTAGATCATATAATGGTAATGGCACGAGTTTGAATAAGCGAATTAATTATACGACACATGATACACCCCAAAACATGAATAAAAAGGGGAATTTGTAAGAATTCACTCACCGTGGGTGCGTTTCTTGGATTGATGATGTTGGATGCGCACGAGTTTTGGGATTTGATCGACGAGGAAAACTAACCTAAAATAATAACGAAATGGTTCGGTAAATAAATGGATTTTATTTGAGACTAATACTTTTAATTAACAAACTTAATAGGATTTTTAGATTTTTTTTGTGAGTTTAAGGCCATTTCCTAACTTTAAAATATTATTTTCAAGTATTTTTAATTGATTTTAAATTAAATAATTAAATAAAAAAAATAAAAATTTTGACTTTTTGACCGTTGACCGGGACGTTGACCGACCGTTGACGGTCGGACTGTGGAGATGTTGTGCGCTGAGTGAGGTTCGAACCCGGGACCTCTCGTACGCGTGCACGCAGCTCTACCAACTGAGCTACGTGTCTAACCCGAAATATTCTATGTTTTTAATTATATATATATACTGATTAGCTTGTTATTTTATTTGGTTTATATTAAAAAGGATTTATATGTCGAACCGGTTGCAGGGACCCGGAGTCGAACTCGGGTCCTTCGGTTCGTAAGCGCACAGCCCAACCAGTTGGGCTGTGTGTCTAATCTGTTTAACTTATGGTTTATATTACTCTTATAAACATACTGTGACTTGTTCTGATTCAGTTTTAAAAAAGGTTGGTTTTAATTCTGAAAATCGGTGCGTTGTAAGGTTCGAACTCGTGACGTGCGCTTGTGTGATTGCACACAGTCCACCGCTGGACTGTGTGTCTAACCTGGTTAAATATTCTGTTTTAATTAAACTTATACACAATGTTCGACTTCATCTTCTTCATTCATAAAGACACAGACAAAGATGTCCGACTGTTCTTGTTTAAATCGTTCGTCTAACATATAATTGATTGAAATGTAATGGATAAAGAGAGTTACGGAATCGAATGTACCGAACAGGATGTTTTTCTCAGATTTCCGGCAAGGGTCGTCGGCTCTGATTTGTGAATTCCGTCTGAGTGGATCAATTAACAGTTTTGATCAACGAATTGTGAAATTAAGTTACTAAGCAAGGGTTATCAGGGGGTTTAAATGATTGTACCGATTCACAGCGTGACTTTGGAATTTCCAGAGATTTTCCAGCGAGTGCAGGAATTTCCGGCAACGTTGTCTGAGACCGATTCTGGTTGAAGGAATGAAGTTAATATATGTCTAACAATGGTTTGAAAACGAAAGAGTCGAGAAAATTACCGATTTGGTGTAAGTCTCGGTTTTCCGGTGAAAGTCCGGCGAATGCAGAATATCTCCGGCGAGTGCTAAGACTTCGAGAAATTGTGCATTTTGAGCGAAAAGATTACCAGAGACTTGGGTGAGTATTTATAAGGAAGAAACAGAATGAATCGAGTCCGAATTTGATCTTGATTCGTGGTCAATGTTTCTCCGGCGGTTACGACTTGAATTGGGGGATTAGACATCGGTTATAACCGATGCCAGAAGTTAATTCACGCGTTCAGTCAAAGGAAACGGTCGAAATTTAGCGAAATCGTCGGTATTTCCGGCGACTGCGGATTGGGCGCGCTGATTACTGGATTGATTTCAAGTTTTATTATAAGTATTAATTGTTTCAGTATATTAACAAAAGACTCATGTGGCGGAGTGGTGTTGTGGTTGTTTGTTGAACGGGCTGACCCGGGTTCGAAACCCGGCAGCTTCTTTTATTTTTTTCTTCACTATTTTTACTTTTTAATAATTATAGCTTTTAAATTCTAATATGTTTATTAATTATGTATTGTTTAAAATTAAAATGAACAATATTTACGCAACGAAAATTATAACTGACTATTCGATTAATAAACGAAGCGGGTTTTGGAAACCCGTTTTTCGACGGATGTTACAGTATCCCCTACTTTTAGAAATTTCGTCCCAAAATTTAAGTAGTAGTGGTATATTTGACTCGAAGGGAGGATGTTTTAATTTGACAATTACCTAGTTAGAAGAGGGTGAGAGTTTAAATCTTATTTGAGGCGGTAACGTTCCTAGTAAGGGTTGAATACCCGGCTACAGGACTCGCTTTTTGATGCCTAAAGTATAAGAATGCGGAACATGGATAAACAGAGTTGATTGACTAAGCATGATTTTTATGCATAAGAGTTTTGAGAGAATTGATACGTTTGGAAAGATAAGGTTATATCATAAAACAAAGCTTCAACCATGACAATACTAAAACCTACATGGAACCTCTCATAACTGCCTGACAATGCTTCTGATCTTTGACAAGAATACTTATATATAGGAAGTACCAGCGGCGTATCCACCATACCCTTGTCAAATTTTCATTGACTTTGTCAGTAAGTTATGATTAGTTCTATGTGACTCTAAAACATAAACAAACAAACAGCCAAAGCTTGAGTCTCAAATCTGAAAGGATACATGATTGTATGATGACAGTACCTCTATCGTTTGTTATGATGAAGGGGTTAGTCTATGTAAAAGTGAGACACAACCCAACTTCTTTGAATGATGAGATTGAGATACGTCGAGATGTATGATGATATGAATGTTAAATCAGTGAGTATAAAACAAAACTTGAAATAGTAATTCGCATTAAGATTCTTGGATACATAAATTTCAAATTTATAATTGAGATACGTAGAGATTGAGATAACATAAAGAAAACATAAAAAAAAACTAGACGGTTGGAGTTGAGTCTTGATTCTTGGTAAGGGAAGACTAGTTGGGTGGTTCATTTGGGTCGTTATTCTCTTTAACAGGATTGGCGTTGATGTTGTAAGCTCTGTCCTCTTGCTGGCGGTGGAGCTGGGTTTGCTTGATTTACTTGGTTAACTGGGTTTGCTTGAGCTTGGGCGTTTATGATGTTAACCAATCGAGGGCACGTGTTTCTAAAATTAGTAGGGTCGCCACAATAACAACTCGAAAATGAACATGGTATTGGGTTGATATGTTCGTAGTTTTGAGTAGGGGGTGAGTTGTTGAGAGCGCGGCAAACCTTGCTCAAATGACCATAGCGTCCACAATTCGCACATAGTCGATCAAGGTAAGGTAGATGGATGGTGATAAAAACAGGTGTTGCATTGAGGGTGAGGTCCAATGTAAGGTTTCTTATTGGGTAAGTTGAGTTGGGTGCTACTTGAGTGATTGGGATAGCTTGGAGGGGTACGCTTGTGAAGCTGGTTGATTGTGTTGAGTGACAGCGAAAATTTGCCCATCTCGTTTTCTCTTAGAAGGTGGGTTGAGAAGGGGATTCGGTTTGGGTGGAGTTTGAGGTTTCAGTTGATGCTTTATCCTTCTTCTTCTCCTCCTTGAAGTCCTTATTTCGTATGCGGTTTTCGGTGAGCTCTGTAGCTAACTCCATTGCTGCTTCCAAAGTTGCAGGTGTGGAACTTATTACAGGTCTTGAATTTTTGAAGGAAGACCTCGAATGTAGTGCTCGATCAAACGGTAGAGGGGAGTGAACAAGTTGGGGACCATCTGATTTAACTCAAGGAATCTCTTGTTGTATGTGGTGTGGTCGCCTTCCTTTTGTTTCAAAGAATAGAACTCATCCTCTAATTTCTTGATTTCGCTTTTTGGACAGAAACGTCTTGTCATGATCTCCCTCAATTCTTCCCAAGTCAAAGTCATAGCATTCTCAGTACCTCGCTTGGCCTTCTCTGTATTCCACCATGTAAGTGCTACTCCAAACAAACGACCGGTAGCATATCGCACCTTGCGATCATCGGGGCAGTCGCAATTGAGAAAAGTATTTTCCATCTCCTCAAACCAATGGAGGAGAGCGGTGACACCTTCAGTCCCTTCGTATTTTGGAGGATCGCAGGATTTGAAATGATTGAAGGTGCATTTAGTGGCTTTGGGGGGAGGATTGACAATGTTTTGATCTTCTTGGTGGTTTGGGTTGACGGGATTAGTGGTAAGGGCCTGTTGAACTTGAACTACGATGTTGGGTATTACGGCAGCCATTTGTTGAGCGATTTGGGCAGCCATGCGCTCGCGGGATTTTCCTGATTTCATTTTCCTACGAGAGAGGCTAGAAGACATCTACAAGAAATACGTATCAAGAGTATGAGTTTGACGTTTTAGGGGTCATGTGTCGTATTTAGGAATGAACATTCATAAAATAAATGAAGAATAATAAATTTACTACATCCATAGGATGTCTTGGGCTTTGCTCGTAATTGGGCCTTGCATGCCGCCATACTTCACCTTCGTAATCATGTGGGCCCCCATGATTACCGGGTCTTTCATATGGTTCGCGTGTGTTAGCCTGGTAACGTACACTAAAACCCGGAGAAAATCGATAAATATGAATGTAACGTATGAAATTCGGAGTGCATCCAGGTGTGGACACGGTGACACCTCAAAGTGGGGTTAGTTCGAACGACGTTTGGTGTGGCATGCTTTGGCCTAATAGGTCCTTCGTACTCTCATCGTTAGTCCCCAGGTAGGCAAACTGGTCCGTTATATTGGATTTATACGAATGCCAACCTAGACAGGACGTTCCGACTACCGGTACTTGTACCCTTACAGTTACTACATGCCTGTCGTAGAACTCACTTTGATGAGATTGAAAAATGAAAAATGCGACAAAATCTTGAATAAGGGAACTATGAGGATGACTTGAATATGTGAACATTGAAATATGCGTGATGAATGTATATGTAAGCTTGTTATGTTTGACAATAAGTATAACTCATTAAATATCACACAATATGGTAGTGGAAGTGTTTGCATGCATTTGTATGTGTAATAAATACGAAACAAATAATCATCATGAGTTTGCATGTAACTACATAAGCAATTAAAATCTAATCAACTATAGTATAGGCTCTAAGGTTCTAATAACCTATCCTATATCCCTATAGTCAAAAGCTCTGATACCAATCTGTCACACCCCGACCCGCAGCGGAAAAGGTGATCGGGGCATGATTGGGTTTTCATCCAAGCTCATGACATTTACTATTAAGTTTCATATTTATTATTTCCTTTTAAAGGAGAACATTACAAACAACATACAAATACAACATGTTCTATACATTTATCAAGACTTCATTATTTTTCTTCTAAGGCAATTTCCTATGTGTTCCTTGCTTCAACCTGTCCACCTGTATCATGTGTAAAAATAGGGTTTTGGGTCAACAAAAAGTTGGCGAGTGAATCTTATTTAAACATTTGAAAGGATTAGTTATGTTGGTTATTTGAATAAAATTGTGCATAACCAAATATGAATAAACGTAAATGTAAATTTAATCACAAAACACATAATATTAATTAATACACACGCACACACCAAATGAATGATTTTGAGGCACGCGATGTTCAACTCGTCTCCCACGAGGAACTGATGGGCCTAATGAATGATTTTGAGGCACGCGATGTTCAACCCGTCTCCAATGAGGAACTGATGGGCCTAATGAATTGATTTGCACGCAACTTGACTAAATGTAAACACACATTACAACAAACAATATTTACATTATAAGTTTAGATCATATAATGGTAATGGCACGAGTTTGAATAAGCGAATTAATTATAGCGACACATGATACACCCCAAAACATGAATAAAAAGGGGAATTTGTAAGAATTCACTCACCGTGGGTGCGTTTCTTGGATTGATGATGTTGGATGCGCACGAGTTTTGGGATTTGATCGACGAGGAAAACTAACCTAAAATAATAACGAAATGGTTCGGTAAATAAATGGATTTTATTTGAGACTAATACTTTTAATTAACAAACTTAATAGGATTTTTAGATTTATTTTTGTGAGTTTAAGGCCATTTCCTAACTTCAAAAATATTATTTTCAAGTATTTTTAATTGATTTTTAAATTAAATAATTAAATAAAAGAAAATAAAATTTTGACTTTTTGACCGTTGACCGGCCGTTGACCGTTGACCGACCGTTGACCGGTCGGACTGTGGAGATGTTGTGCGCTGAGTGAGGTTCGAACCCGGGACCTCTCGTACGCGTGCACGCAGCTCTACCAACTGAGCTACGTGTCTAACCCGAAATATTCTATGTTTTAATTATATATATATACTAGCTTGTTATTTTATTTGGTTTATATTAAAAAGGATTTATATGTCGAACCGGTTGCAGGGACCCGGAATCGAACTCGGGTCCTTCGGTTCGTAAGCGCACAGCCCAACCAGTTGGGCTGTGTAGTCTAATCTGTTTAACTTATGGTTTATATTACTCTTATAAACATACTGTGACTTGTTCTGATTCAGTTTTAAAAAGGTTGGTTTTAATTCTGAAAATCGGTGCGTTGTAAGGTTCGAACTCGTGACGTGCGCTGTGTGATTGCACACAGTCCACCGTGGACTGTGTGTCTAACCTGGTTAAATATTCTGTTTTAATTAAACTTATACACAATGTTCGACTTCATCTTCTTCATTCATAAAGACACAGACAAAGATGTCCGACTGTTCTTGTTTAAATCGTTCGTCTAACATATAATTGATTAAAATGTAATGGATAAAGAGAGTTACGGAATCGAATATACCGAACAGGATGTTTTTCTCAGATTTCGGCATGGGTCGTCGGCTCTGATTTGTGAATTCCGTCTGAGTGGATCAATTAACAGTTTTGATCAACGAATTGTGAAATTAAGTTATAAGCAAGGGTTATCAGGGGGTTTAGATGATTGTACCGATTCATAGCGTGACTTCAGAATTTCCAGAGATTTTCCAGCAGTGCAGGAATTTCCGGCAACGTCGTCTGAGACCGATTCTGGTTGAAGGAATGAAGTTAATATATGTCTAACAATGGTTTGAAAACGAAAGAGTCGAGAAAATTACCGATTTGGTGTAAGTCTGGTTTTCCGGTGAAAGTCCGGCGAATGCAGAATATCTCCGGCGAGTGCTAAGACTTCGAGAAATTGTGCGATTTTGAGCGAAAAGATTACCAGAGACTTGGTGAGTATTTATAAGGAAGAAACAAAATGAATCGAGTCCGAATTTGATCTTGATTCGTGGTCAATGTTTCTCCGGCGGTTACGACTTGAATTGGGGGATTAGACATCGGTTATAACCGATGCCGAAGTTAATTCACGCGTTCAGTCAAAGGAAACGGTCGAAATTTAGCGAAATCGTCGTATTTCCGCGACTGCGTATTGGGCGCGCTGATTACTGGATTTGATTTCGAGTTTTATTATAAGTTTAATTGTTTCAGTATATTAACAAAAGACTCATGTGGCGGAATGGTGTTGTGGTTGTTTTTTTAAAGGGCTGACCCGGGTTCGAAACCCGGCAGCTTCTTTTATTTTTTCTTCACTTATTTTTACTTTTTAATAATTATAGTTTTTAAATTCTAATATGTTTATTAATTATGTATTGTTTAAAATTAAAATGAACAATATTTACGCAACGAAAATTATAACTGACTATTCGATTAATAAACGAAGCGGGTTTTGGAAACCCGTTTTTCGACGGATGTTACATTAGTTAGATGTAAACATGTTTTTTTCTTCACTTTTCTATTTTATTGAGTCATTATTTGATTTGTGTACATAGAGGGTGGAGAAGCTATCTACAACCTTAGACACCAGTATCCGAAACGCTGACCAAAAGACCGCTTATGAGGTGTTTGTTGAAACCAATTATCATCTTCGCGCGCAAGCAAAGGCGCTGATGATGGAAAATGCGAAAAACTGCATCAGCTGTGCTAATTGCAACAGTTGCGTTTGCTTCAGCATACGATACCTGGAGGTCCAGACGAGAACGGGCATCCAGTTCTTAAGCACAAAACCATGTTTGTCATCTTTACTATAGCTGATGCGTGTTCACTCTCAACCGCTATTGCATCAGCTATCCTTTTTCTCAGAATTGTCACATCACCATTTCAATTCAGGGATTTTTCCTCGTATCTTTTTGAAAAACAACTTTTAGCACTTATGTTGCTGATCTTCTCGGTGGCAATGATGATGGTAGCATTTGCAGCCACACTTATATTAACTATTAGTAATCATGGGACGTGGTCTGACATGACCTTGTATGGCGTTTCATTCTTCCCGGTAATAGTTTTCATGTACTTGTACGTATCAGATTACCTGGATATTATTCATGGGGAACTCAAGAAGATGATTAAGAAAGTAGCTTTGGGTTTTCATAAGATTTCGAACAACAAACCATCTGATGAAACTGTCCCTACATTTTCATCTTCACCCGTTTAAGATCATAATTTATTTTAAGAATCTTGTTCAATATGTTGGTTTCTATTGTCGACGTTGCTTTGTGTTTCTATTGTCGATGTTGCTTTGTGTTTTGACCAGTGAGCTTTCGTTCCTGCTATGAAGTTGTGAAGCAATGTCTCATGTTATGTGGCCTAGATGCATGTAATTATCTTTTTTCACAGTATGTCAAAACTTCTACGTGCTTTCTATTTGGTCTTAATTTTCTCTTTTTACTTTTGTTGGGTGTTTTTTTACAATGAAATACATAATACAAGGGTTTGTAGGTATTTCTGTATAACCTTAAATAAAAATACTTTCTAGAACTAAAACGCATTACTTGTACTAAACTAAGTTTTTGATAGATATTATAAGGGAGAGGATCATAAGAAAACTACTTAAATGTCAGAAAACTAAAAAACATAAAAAGCCTAAAAACACATCAATTTTTTAAACATTTTTTCGTTGTAAGTTTCGCGTTTTTAAGATTTAATAATTAATTTGAATAAAATAACAAATTAGTATTACACATGTGGAACATATGTTATGTTGCACATGACATTTAGTCTTAGCTTTTTTGTTTAGTTTAGCTTTTAGGGTGCGGGGTTGGGAGTTTAAGTTTACGATTTACTTTTTAGGTTTTTATTCTTTTTTTTTTGGGGGGGGGGGGGGGGGGGGTTGAGTGTTTAAATTTTTGGGAGGTGGGGGTTAGGGGTGTTCATCGAATTGTATAACGAATTTTGAATTATTCAAATCGATTTTTTCAGAATTTTTATTTTTTTTACCTAAATTCGTATTCAATTCAGTTAGTTCGTATAAATTTGATATAATTGAAATTCACCCTAAATAAGAAATTACTTTACTTTCATTTTTATACTACAAACTAATTTATTCAACACAAAATATATTAATCTGCAAAATTAATTAACTATCAATATGTCAAAACACCAAAATTTAGAAGATAGGTTGGTTACTAATCGCGATTTGAATTATGTAAAAATTTAGAAATAAGTAGTAGGAATTATTTGTCAGTAAGTTTGGTAATGTTATAAATAATAAACTTATCACTTATGGATGTAGCTCATACTTTGGCCAAGTTTAGAAGTTATATATGTGTGTGTGTATATACGTTTGTGTGTTTATACATATATTAAATATATATATATATTGAATTCGAATTTCGAATCGAATTGAAAATCACAAATTTGTATTCAATTCGAATTCGATTACTGGACTCGAATTCGAACCTTATTAATCGAATTCGAATCGAGTCAAATTTCGAATTTTTCGAATCCGAATCGATTTATGAACACCCCTAATGGGGGTGTGTGTGGTGGGGGAGTTAGGGGTTTAGGTTTTTTCGTAGTGTTACACATGTGTAATACTATTTTTTATTTTTAAAATTCGTGTTTAAAAAATATAGATTTACAGCAAAAAAATGTTTAAAAATTTTTTTGGTATGTTTTTAAAGCTTTTTTAGGAGTTTTTTTTTCTTATCTAAATGAGTTTTCTAATAATCCATCCCTTGTGTGTGTGTTTAGTGGAATGTTTATTGGGAAAATACTAAAAAAGTGAGGGAACTGGGGAATCATCCATTTAACAAGTTAAAGTTCATTTAAAAAAACTTTGGAGCTTGTTTATATAAATAAATGTAGAAGCCTTTTTAATAAAAATTATCAAAAACTAAAAAAAATCCTTAAAACAATAAAGAAGGTTTAAAAATTAAAAATTATTTTTTATATTGCAATAACTTCTACACATCTTTATATGTAAAAGTTTCGAAAAATTTTATAACTTTAATTTTTAAGATATATTTAACATATTATATATACTGTTTCTAGGTATCCTCTCTTTTAATGTTCCCTATTAAACTACGCACTATATCCTATATCTTATATATATATATATAGGGGTGGGATCATGAGAAAACCAAAAAACTAACTAAAAAGCCAAAAAAACATATCAAAAAAAAATTTTTGATTTTTTTTTATAAAAATTCGCTATATATATTATATAAAAAAACTTTAAAAAAAATAAAAAAAACATATAATGCACATGTGCAACATATATATATAATGCACATGTGTAGTACACATATAGTGCACATGTGCAGTAAAAGTTTTTTTTTTTTTGAAAAAAAAGTTTTTTTTATACATAAATACAGCGATTTCTTATAAAAAAGATTGTATGTTTTTTATGTTTTTTTTTGTTTTTAGTTAGTTTTCTAGTTTTCTTATTTACATATAGTTTTCTCATGATCTCTATATATATATATAATAAATGCAAATAATATGTGTTTGACGTGTCGTAATTACAGAGTTTCTTGATGGGTCCCGCCTTTTGATAAACGAAATTCGCAACACGGTCTAACCTTCAAATTCGGATCCATATAAGACACAAAATGCCCAACACACATCGCATTAAGTTTCTTCTTCTTCTTCTTCTTCATTCTCTCTGCTTCTCCTCAATAACACTCCCTTCTTTTCTGGTACCCTAGATATTACTACGTGTATACGACTCTTTCTAATCACGACCCCCTTTTTCTAAACCCCTATGTATCTCCTATGGTTGAATCATCGATGATGGAGAGGATGGCAACCGATTTTGGAGCAATACAATAGCAGCTTTCTTGAATTCACCTAATTATAGTCGTCAATTTTGGAGTATCAAAAAAGTCAGAACAATTTCAAAATGGGGCTGTAGTTCATCAAACCCAGGTGAGTAAATATCTTATTGACCATGATTTCTTAAATTCAATATGGTTTCTTGATTATTATTGTGATTATGGGTTCTTAACCAAATCGCATTTGATATTTCTATACCGTGTTTTTTAACAGTAAATTTGGATTACTGACTGACCACAAGAGTATCATCGTGCCACCAGTGGAACCACCCGATCATATCCATCTCCATAGGCATAATGCTTATACACCAATTCACGAGGAACCCAATAAATATGAGAAAACCCTCTTATGGGAATCGAACCCCAAGGTCTCAAAGTCTTATCCCACCACCAAGTTGCCTTTAGGAGCCATGGGCACCGTGTTTAAATTTTGCATACAAGTTGTATGACAAAATGCCAAACTGATGGGACAACACTTTTCAGTTCGTTTTTTACATGTTTTCTGTTGTATTATCTGGTGAGTATCATATGGATTTTTGGTTATTCAAGAGTTTAAGCATCTGATGGTTCAGTTGAGAGTCGAGATATGATTTTGTTTACTGATACAAGTTGTATTAGACAATAATGGAAAATTTATAAATCAAATAACAAATATGGTGTACAAGAATATATTTACAGAATTATGATTTGGTTATATATATGTGAATTATTATTGTATATAACACTCAGTGACAATTTTATATAACGCCACACAGGTAATGGAGCTGTAAATAAGACATGTTGTTAATAGCGATAATAGCGGTCGCTATAGCGTTGGGCGGTGCGCCAATTGTAACCCTTGTGCAAAATTTCGAGCTTTCAAAAAACTTTTTCTTAGAAGGCATTTCGATAATCGATACTTAAACGTAACCCGTTTAACGCAACGTACACATCGGGACAAGGACATAAGCTACACATACCCTAAATACCATTTACATAACTTAGATATAAATTTTGAGGGCTTAGGAATGACAAAAACACCTTTATGCAACTTCAGGGGCTATTTTGCAAATTCTCGAAACTATGCCAATTTGCGTATTTCGTTACCCGGAACATGTACGGACATCCAAAAATTTTTGTAATCATTAAAATCTTGTATTTTAATGATTAGAATGCAAAAATATCACTCGTTACGCGTTTACGGTCATTTGCGCGTTCGTTACGATTTCCGTCGTAATTAACCGAAAACCGCAACCGTACGACCAATCGAACCGACATCCGAAAAGTTTCCAAGCATTTTTCAAGTTCCCTATGCTTTATCTTCCTTGTAAAGCTTAAAAATAGGGTTAACGGATGTTAAAAGTGCCAAAACGCGTCGAAAAAAACAAGTTTTAGGCTGCAGGGACCTGTTCTGCCAATTCTGAAACTTAGGAATCCCAGGCGCCACGCGAGAGACCCCCCAAGATCTCCCGCGACGCGCCGGGGATGCCTAGTGGCAGCAGCTACCTGGCAGCTTCTTGTTCATTTGACTTGGCACCTATAACTCGTTTTTGCCACACTTTCTCTGGTCTTGACACCTCTCTAAACAATTGGAAACATCCTAGAACATGTCCAACATGGCATGATCTTAAAGCTCTCCAACAACTATAAATACCTTTGATCTTCAACCAAATTCCTTGCTCATTTCCATCTTTTTCTCTCTAAACTCTAAGTGGAGTTGCTACCTTATTAGGAGGCCTCCCATCTGAGTTTTTCTAGTAATCTTGGCTTCCTTGAGTGCAAGTAAGTGCTCTAACTAAGCCTTGTTCATTCTTTTAGCTTATTATGAGCTAAAAGTCAAACAGTTTGACTTACTGTTTGACTTTCGATTTTGACCATTAATTGGTCAAGTCAAAGTCCAATTGGACTTAGCAACGTGATCGTAATCACGATGGTTATAATCCTTAGCGATCGTGCCTACTGATTACCACGTTTACTAGTCGAAGTGACAAGTCAAAGTTTCGGTCAATAATGCGCAAATGCGCATTATACGACGAAACTAATTTCGGGTATCAAAACCCTTTGTCTTGATACTAAATCAGTTTTATAAACTTAGTTAGACATGTTTAACATGTCTAGCTCGTCACTTTTAGTTTAGTACTTGTTTAGGGTCGTAAGTCGAGCGGTCTTGACTACCGCTTTGACTTTCGAATCTGACCCGTTTGGTCACCTTAGGATCTGACCAAGCCCATTATTATGACCATAGTATCATAGGGAATAACCCTCTGAGGTTATACCTTAAGGTCATACCGTTTGGTTAGTCAAATGACAAGTCGAATATGTATTCCTTATAATGCCGAAAATACCCTTTTTGCACTTAAATTAGTTTTGAACATATAAGAGCATGTTTTGGCATCTAAACTGATTATACAACTTATATAAACTAATTTTGGCATATTACACTTGTCATAGGACATATTTAACCACCCGAACCCATAGTGCGTAAACCACTTTAGCAAGCCGTAGCGAGTCAAAACACTTTGAAATGCTTCCAATTCAGAATGTTTGATATTTTAAACCATAATATACAAGATCCAACTCTTGTTTGGTTTATATACCTCATTCTATCCAATCTCTCGTTTTCTAGTTCGACACACTAACATGTAGTTATCCGATACACTAGGAACCACTTCGACACTTGAACTCTTGATCCTTTGAGCTTTGTTATATCATTTGAACAAGATCTATACGCAATCCCAGGCGAGTACATTGCTCCCCTTCTTTTACGTTTTCCAAATGTTTTGGGGTGATTCATATGTGTAATCAATTTTTCACAATGTATGGCAATTATATGTTTACTAAGAGCATTTTTGTGCAATATTCCTTTTATGCAAGACATGACAATTGGGGACACGAAACAAATCCTTATAGTATATTTCTATCTTTATAGATTGATCCTAGTATGATACTTGAAGTACAGTCTTAAATCTTCTATCTTTATAGTAAGATTTCTAAGAAGTGCTTTACACGCCGATGACGATGGTTATTGTTTATATGTAGAGATTGTTGGTGAATTAGATAACGAAACGAGTGTAATACCATAAGAATATGGTGGATACGCCGCTGGTACTTCCTATATATAAGTGTTTTTATTGTATTATTCTTGTAGCGTTATCCGAATCACATTAGGATTTTGTGCTCGATTAATTCAAAGTACAATATTCAAATCCTTGTAGAACTCTTTCATATTTTTAGATGTTAGATTCTTAGAAGGATAACCAAAGTATTATTTTAACTCATTGATTTGATTTCTAATAATACTCACGCAAGTTATGACAAGTTTTCAATATTGTTGTTATTAATCCTTGATTGGATTTCTAATAACACACTCACAAGTTTTATGATCAAATTCAAGGCGATTACAATGAACAAAGTACAATTTTCAATGGCATAAAAATTACTTAGTATTTACCATGTTGCCATATACAAAACTATTTTGTCACGAGTTTCATAATCAAGTTAATGTATTGCAATACTAAATCTTTTTGCCATTCCTTGGCTTTAAAGAGTCCATTTTCAATAGACGACTCATGTAGTTGTCGAAGTATTGCAACCCTAAACTTTTGCCGTTTACTTGGCTAACAAAATTTTGTACTCGCCAACATTGTTTGTTGATGTCTGTTTTCACATATGTTTCAGGTTTTGATTATTCAAGTTTGCTGCACATAGGAATGCATCCGGACTCTAGACTTCTTTAATCAAAAGACAACTTCATGTTTTCTTTGTATTGTAAAACGATGTTAATAATAGTGAAACAATTTAGTATCATTGTGGCTGAGCAATTTGTAACGTGACTCCTCGATATTTCCGCCGCGTGTTGTTGTTTTACGCGATCGGAGTGTTACACCAATAGGTCGCAACTTGATGCGCCTCCATGGCTTGAAAATAGTGGAATTACAATTTATAAAGTTGAATTATTTGAATAATAATGTTATGATTTTTGCAGGACAACTAGAGAAACTGCATGCGTGGATCAAAGCGGCGGTGAAAGCTTACCATTTAAGTAGAAAAGGAACACCGATAAATGAAGCGCGAGATCTTATGAAGCCTAAAATATCCAAAAAATGGAAGAAATCAATAAGCTAATCAGAGATAAGTTTGTGTAAACAGTGCTCAAAGTTGAAGTCGATTTTTTATCTTTCTAATATTGACTATAGAGAAAAGGTAATCTCGTAGAAGAAAATATAGTGTTGCCCCTTAAAACTGCATTCGTTCCCAATACAAGAATGTCCATTTGCGAGAGTCAAATGAGGAATTATAACAAACACTTGGTTTAGTAATGCAATGTATGTTGCAATATTTAATATGTTATAATTTACAGGACGTGTCAGTTTATTATAGGCTGGAACAAGTATACTGAATCTTTATAGGCACAACCTGAACTAGATCACTAAAACCAATCTATAGATGTTAAGACTTTTTAGACGTGGACCTTTTCTTTTAATAATGCAACAAGTGTATGATATTTTGAAGTGTAACTAAGGTACATTTTATGCTGTCAAGCTTATGGACTTTGGCATCAAATTTCATTTCAGGGGTATCCGTTTTATTTTTAACATTTTTTGAGGATTCTCTACAGGTTAGCTTTATTGGTACACACTGGGTGAGGGGTGTGGGATATAATTACTTTGTCATGCGCATTTTTTGGTGCAGATATGTGAACCGTATGTGTGGTAGGGCTGTGGGGGCTGGTAATTGTGTTCGTCTTGGCGTGCGTTTAATCAGGGGTATATTGTGTATATCTACGGGTGGTTCATTAAAGTTAGCGATGTGTATATTTTAAGCTTGGAGTGATTGGAATTGCTTTTGGCAACTTTGAATATTACAAAACAACAAAATGTTCAAAATTTAAAGCTTTTGTCACTTTTAGAGTTCTAAAATGACAAAAACATTGCTTACTCATATGTTATCACAATCTGTCTAGAGCCGATTCTTCTTAGTAGATTTAGGGGCATTTTTGTCATTTTTACAACTCTGGCTATGGTTGAAGCTTAATTTAGAAACATGTATCGTACTGGTCGATGTTGATTTCTATACAGAAAATTTCGGTGGAAGTCATTTCTATTACCGGTCGATGTTACTTTCTATACCGAATGCATATATAGTACCGGTACTGTAATCAATAGATATCGAACCAATATACGTGGTAACGTACCGTCACAACGCGTAAGCAAATAACTTGGAATGGTAAAAAGATAAATAAACATGGATGCCGATTTAGAATTTATTTTAAAATTACTAAAAGTTCAAGTTGAATAATAAATCATGCCAACGATAATGTACCGTCATAACGCGAAGCAGAATGGTAAAATATAAATAAACATAGATATATCTATAAAATTAGCAACAACAACAACAACCATGCCCAGTAAGGGGAAGGTTTATTTGAGAAAAAATTTAATATGAGAAGAAAAAGAAGAAATGACAAAATGGTAAAAATTTAAATAGTTTATAACTCCTCTCATTAATTATATTATCTCTCATTAATAAAGCAAAAACATTTTATCCTACACATTTCAAAAATTATCCTACATATGTCTTACACTTACCAGAATTTACCGTACACACATTTAAATTCACCCTGCACATTTCAAAATTTATCCTACACATACTAAAAATTTATCCTACACATGTCGAAAATTATCATTCACCATAAATTATTTTATCTTGAAAGAGTATATTAAAAAATGAATTACAAGTTTAATTAATTAGCTAATTAATGACAATTATATATTTACCGATATGCCATTTTTCATAACATTACATACACACATTAAATGAAGTAAATAAAGAATTTCTATTGGTTTAAAAGTTATTCTTTTTATTCTTACAAACTTTTTCTTCTCACACCCACAAATGGGCAAACTACTTGTAGGGTTGGGGAGAGTGGGATGTAAACAGACCTTACATCTATTCCTAAAGATAAAGAAGCTGCTTCCAGAGAGACCCTCGACTCAACATGAGATAGCAAACCAAAACACATAGCCAAAACGTGTATAAATATGAAGTTACTAATATCCAAGGAGGCGATGAGAGAGTAACAATTAAAATTTTTGAACACGTATAACATCACCCGACAACATACATACATAAAAACAAGAAGACAATCACCTGTAAAGTCAAAACTAATCCCCTAGGACACAACTAAAACCCTACTGGGCTCTTCCCTAGAAATCCTTAGCCTTAATCTTCCGCCTCCACGAAGACCTATCTTGGACCATGTCCTCAGAAAGGTGCAACTCTAGTAAATCATTCCTAATACACTCATCCCATGTCGGTTTGGGTCTGCCTCTACCCCTCATCCCCTGCACAGTGAGGGTTTCCACGGCTCTAACTGGTGCCGTCATTTGCCTTCACTTCACATGTCCAAACCATCTCAATCTCCCCTCCTTAATGTTATCAGATATACTAGCCACTCCTAACTTATTTCTAAAAACCTTATTAGCAAAAGATCAAAATGTATAATCTAATTGATAAATATTTCCTACATTTTTTAGTAGTTTAGGATTGTATTTTTAGTAGATTCTACTCGGTCTTGGTTTATATTTGATGTTTTTGATGATCTTAAATGAAAAGGAACCAAAAAGATTAATATGCGGTCGAATCTCATTATGTGTATATATATTTGTGTTTTTTTTTTGTTAAGTTAAATCTAAAAAAACATAACGAGGATCATAAAAAAATTGAAAAGAAAAAAAAAGAATTTTGAATTGTCGTTGACTTTGATTCATGTGAGATTAATGTTGATATTAATTTACTTTTGCTATAGTTGCATCTAAAGAATTTAAAATATTGAAGGCAAAAATTAATTAAAGGTTTGTGACAGAAGGAGAGGTCACGAAAAGCATAGCAAGAACTTCATGCAATTAAAAGAGAAGCGAAGTTACAGATTTGCCATTAATGAAAATATTTTCTTTATGAATTGGGCCATGAGAGCCAGCCCACTTTACCTTTGCCATCCGCCAAATGAGCCCAGTCGTAGGATTGTGCTCGACATCTGATACAAAGGGTACGAGAAGAGGAATTAAAAAGGAGGGCGGCTGTGCAAGGAAAAAAAGAAGAGTTGCAAGGAACGATTTTTAGAAGAATGGAAGTGAAGAGAAAGCTAGGATTTGAAGAACGCGATTAAAGTTTATTGTTTACGGTTAGACTTTTGTTTATTTGTTCTCGGTTTCATTCGAACACGAATATTAGAAACATGTTTTCTAAATTTGCTTGCTTTGAACTAGTTTTTGTTGCGTTAAATATGAGTAGCTAAACTTTTCATGCTACCTAAGCCTAGATGAACTATGATTTATTGTTTTGACTACTCGGTTTTGACAAATGATTAAATTGTGATGATTTACATATTTCTGCTTTGTGATTGTTTATGAATTTATATGCTTGTCTTGGTTGTGATTGGTTGTTTGGTTAGGTGATCTTGCTAGTCTGGTCTGGAACTATTTAAATCATTCTGGGTTCGTTAATCTATTAGGTTTTCAGTCTAGAGATTGAGATTAGAGATAATTCAAGTTTAACTAAATTAATAAAAATCAACTGAGTATAGTGTGCATCCTTTTCTGGCAACTCTAGGGATGAGTCAGGATTGCTAGGTTATTAGCTAGGCGTTGTTTGGTAGTTTGGGTGGCCAATAGCTCGGATCCAGCTACTTATTCGCATTTAGGGTTACCTAGGTTTTCAGTTACTTTGCAGGTTTAGCTTCATGACCAGAGGATTTTAGCACCATAGTTGCTTGACAGTCGTGGGATTCGGTGTCGATAGGTCGAGTCGTTTCCAATTTAGCACTTCATCACTCTGTTCCATCTTTTATTTTGGTTAATATCCTTAGCGGGGGGTTTTCTGGGTAGAATCGGAGCTTTAGCCATTCGTCAAAACTAGAGGTCATAGGTTGATCATAGGGATTCGACGTCTGGGTAGTCTTTTCTCATCATTGTCTGCTTCCCGTCTCTTCACCATCTTGCTCTCTTGCTTTGTTCTCTTGTTTACTCGCTTTAGTAGAATTAGAAAAATCTCCAAAACACAAATTAAACCAGTTAAGTAATTAGTTGAGTAAGAGTCTAATTAGCGTCGCTAGTGTCTCGTGGGTTCGATACTCAGACTTCATTAGGTTTACTACGTACAATAGGTATACTTGCCTGTCAGTGGTCTAGCATTTAGAGGGTCTTAGTTTATAAATTTAAAACTAGGGTGTCTAACTTCGGTTAGTTTTTATAAACCGCATTTACCACATCAATAATCAATAAAATACCATTGAAAATCAAATACTTAAAAATTATTGGTTACTATTCATCACCTCATTGTTTTTATATATACATATATACATATGTATAGTAGTAGTTATAATAATAATAATAATAATAATAAGAGTTAAATGCTTGGTTGGTCCATGTGGTTTGCAAATATTGCAGACTTGGTCCTAGTGGTTCAATAATTACACACTTGGTCCCAGTGGTTGTAATTTTTGCACTCGTGTAGTCCTTATTACTAATTCATGTTAGATTTTTCAGTTAAGTGTATGTAAAATGACATAATTACCCCTGAAAAATAAAAATAAAAAAAATATAAAGATGAGGCCTACTCCTCTTCTTCTTCCACCCTCTCTTAAAAACCCTACCACCAAATGAACTCAGAAACATATATCAACACAAATCGATTTGTTTTTTTGCACAAATGAATCCACTTATTGTTCAGATTCTAAGTGAAGGAGAATGAGATCCTACGCAGCCTGAGCATTTGTCATTTATGGAGGAAATTGGTGAACATAGTTGATATTTATAATAACTAGTGAGTTTTGTATGTAATCAATAACCCTTATGGAGTTAAATTCAGTTGTGAATCAGTTTCTTCATCTTTGTTCTTGTGTTTAGAGAGAGAAACAAAAGGGAAGGACCCCCTGCCTAAAACATGAAGATTTGAAGATCTTCATCAAGCCAAACTTGGTTTGTTGAGTTCGAACCTGATTTAGTGTAACCTAGCAATGACTTAAAAGATTTGTGGCGAATCCTACCTTACGATTGTGAGTTTTCAGCACAGACTGGTGATGATGGGTTCAACCAGTGACGAGATGATGGTATTGAGTTGCAGGTTATTAAGATGAGATGTATAATAAAGAATATGAAAAGGCAGATCTTGAGATTAGGTTTGTATTTAAGAAGAACAAGATATGATTGAGTTGCAGGTTGTTTGGGGCGGGGGGGTGGCGGGTTGACGAGGGTAGCCGGTCATAATCATTTTTCCGACGGGTTTTGTGTGGCGGTGGAGGTTCGGGTGGTGTTGTGGTGGAGGCGCTGGTGGTCGGTTTACAGTGGAGGTGCTGGTGATGGGTTGAAGGTGGAGGTGGTGGTGGATTAAAGGTGGAGATGATGGTGGGTTTTAGAGAGAGGGGGAGAGGAGAGGATGAAGAAGATGAAGGACTCATTTCTTTTTGTTTGTTTTTTTAATCTTTTTAACTGTTCAAGGCAATCTAGTAATTTCGTACATATTTAACTGAGAAACTTAACATAGGTTAGTGATAAGGATCACATGAATGTAAAAATTACAACCACTAGGAACCAAATATGTAAATATCAAACCATTAGAACAAGTCTGCAATATTTACAAACCACATAACTAACCAAACATTAACTCTAATAATAATCTTTCTACTATAATAAACAAAAATCTTCTTCTTCCACGTGTCACTTATTCCCCCTTAATTTTTCCATATACCACCCTTTTCTTTCAATTTTGTTACCCTTTTCTATCAATTTTGTTTAAAAAATAAAAAAAACCCCTGGTCATACAAAAAGTCCCCTTTTATTCACCCACATCAAACCCTAACCCTCCACCACCATTAACTTCATCTCTTCAAATCATCGTTCTTTCCAGTCATAAAATCCAATCCAATGCCACTGTTCACCATCGTCACCACGGACAACTGGATGGCTGTGAATTTCTATGGTTTTTATGAATGGTTCTTATACCATCGTCAATACGCACCATCTTTGTCGAAAATGAGTAACTCCTTCACCGCACGGGTCGCAACTTCACGGAACAGATCCGATTTCTTCCTCAATCCGGTACCAAATTCGTGCAGATTTCACCGGTTAGGTTTCGAAAACTGACTCCGATTTGGTAGTTAATGTTTTCACTAGATCTCCTAAGCTCCATAAACCGCCACCGGCGCCAGCGCTGCTAGTTCCGCCGCTGCCGTCGTCAGATGAATTCAGATTTGATGTGGAATGTGCCGCTTCTTCATGGGCTTCGATTTCTGGATGATTTGGTGAGTGATTTTGGAACGGATTGTGAGTGATTATCTGGAGATTCAGGTTCACGATCATCCGATAATAAAGATCTGAAGAAATCCATTAATGATTTAAGTGCCAAATACACTTCATTCAACCATAATCTCATATAATCTAATAATATTTTATATTAGTGGTCACTTTTTTGTTATTGATTTGAAAAGCCTTTGTTCGTATTCAGTTAAGGCATGTGAACCAAAAAAAAACCATCATGTAAAAAACCCATATTTTTTCCTTTTTATTTAGTTATTAAAGATTAAAGATTAATAAAGATAAGCAATCCATCGTAAACTTTTGAATCTGGAATAACATGAAAGGATTTTTGTGTGCTATTTGACTTCAGTTTAAAAAGGTAAAAATATTATTTGGCTTTATCACCGATCTAACAAATAATAAGAAATAATTGGTTAAAAAATCAATTGTGGAGAAAAAATAGGAAACTATTTATTTTTCTACACTAAAGATAATGTAATCAGATTCACAATGTCAATACAACTCTTCAATTTCTAATGAAAATCTTGATTTCCGTTGTAACTATATATACACACATATACCTACATCAAAATTACAACACGATGGAACTAGACTACGGGTGATATCACTTTATAATCATCTAATAGAAGCGGAGGTCATATCTGAAAGTAATATAGATAATCGCACTTTATTCCTAGAATTGCTTTGACCCCTTCAGACAAAAGGATTCCATTTAAGTTTCAAAGAAGACAGTTCCAGCTGGCTTTATGTTTTGCAATGACGATAAATAAGAGTCAAGGGCAATCATTATCTCGGGTTGGTTTGTTTTTAAAGCAGCCAGTTTTTACTTATGGGCAACTATATGTTGCATTATCCAGAGTCAAAAGTAGACAGGGACTAAAACTGTTGATCATAGATAAGGATAATAGAGTCACAAACGTTACAACAAACGTTTTGTACAAAGAAATTTTTACAAATTTGTGAGCTTTGCAATGAATTTCCTAACGATTATATACAAGTTATGATTCGCATTGTTTCTAATGCTCCATATACATGTTATCCTTTGCATCCAACCCGTGTATTACACGGTTTTAAAAAACTAGTAATATAGTAATAATAAAAGTTTGCTCAGGCACACTTTAAATGGTAAACATTAACAACATAAAGAAAAAAAATTCTTACATCATCGTTTAACCAACCGCTCCTATTGTCGCCAAGCAATGAACTCCAAAAGCCTGGACCAACTTCCTCACCCATCGTTGGCCCAAGTCTTGGAAGCCTTGAATCTGTGTCGCATACAGCAGCAAGTTCCTTTGTATGCCAATCCCTAACTTCTTTGATTTTTCTATCTGTACTCTCTCCTTTTCTCTTTTGTCTCCTCGACACCTAGTTCAGCACAACAAATGGTGAAAGCACACACGCAACCGGCTTTATTAACCTTTCGGAGCGACGCAAATCTGCAATCTCGGCTTCATCGAACTTCCAAAACATACCAAAAAAATACGTAGATTAGCATAAACAAAATGCAAATCCTTATACGTGTTTAAAAATTTACTCTACTAACTTACAAGAGAATCACACCGTTATGTGTTTGTTTTCACATGATAACCATCAACGTCATCCCAGTTAACGTACGAGTCGACAACAACCTAAATATATAAATGTAAATAAAAAACAATATTAATTTATATAATTATATTCAATGGGTAGCAACATTACCTTTTCAGATTCATGAACCGCTCTTTCATCACCCTTTTGATTCGTTAATTGTATACATTGTTGCAATATAACACATGAATATATTAAAATTTACCATTGTTACATAAACATATTAAAATTCACTGTTACCCCTCTGACTTTATTATATTAGTCAAGACAACTTCTCGTTGTTTGCATCCAGCCGATCGTCCAGTAGTGATTTAAAATTTTCTATTAAAAAAGTTTGTAATTCATCTTTAAGTGAATATAAATCGGCAGGATTTTCAGACCTTCTTTTCTTTGGATATAGGGGCTATTCATGTGGAACGATGATCCAAAACCGTAAAACCTTTCACCAATACCATCATCATGTTTTTCAAATCCATTAGTGTGCATCGTCTAAGCATGGGGATGCATGTTAAGCGGTATTTGTTTCGCTAACAGAATACTCTCCAAATATTGTAAACTAGAGATGTACCACACGGTCTGCATCTCGTTATTAGTGGCCATAAAGATGGCAGTGGATGGTAAAGTTTATTCTGCAGGTTAAATTTTCTATCAACCTATTGCTTGTAATATTACAACACAGTATACATAACTCGCAAAATAATACCGTCTTTGTAGATAGAAAAATTCGCTTGACAGTAGGCCTTGTAATCCTTTTTCCTTGACCCAACCTAAAAATCTAGGGATTTCTTCCTTAATATAAAAATTAGCCATCGACTTAAATTCTATAAACATTTCTAAAATCCACATCTACACATATACATTAAATAAAAGAACATACACACATTTATTATATAAAAAATGGGATTGATTATTCGATAACTTGTACCTTGAATGGCCACACACAGCCAGGAAACGAGAAACCTATGTTACACTCTAGGTGTCGATGAGTCATATAATAGACATGTGAATATGTGCTCTCCCATAGATAACTACCCCACGGATACCCGTTCCATGGGTGCCTTTAAAACCTAACTTTAGTAACATCAAAAGGCAGAAACGATGCGAGCGGTTGGTCAAGGTGACGTTGTTTAATCTCGCGTACCCCAAGGAAAAATCGAGATTTGAATGAATTAGTTGATTCGTTGGATATCATATTTGGGAAATGTCCAAATCTTAACCCGGTGATAAGACAAAATTGTATGGGGTTAAAATACAAAGTCTCATAGCCGAACGCATAATATATTCCCTCGCTAGGGTTTTTAGTGGGAACCTGATGATGTACAACACTGAGCAATAGTGGGCTTTCACATATCACCGACTGAATGTCCAAATAGTTGTTCCTGAAGACATTTGCCTGAACCTAATTTCTATAGACTCTGTCCTTTTTCCTTGATTTTATCAATAATTGTCCAAGCAGCTCTAACTCTAATTCTAGGTCTCTTAACCTAAACCATGATCATGAAATGCATGTTTTCAACATATGTCCATATTGAATGAAATCAAAAATAATACAAACAATAATAGAACAAGATAAGTGTCACACCCCAACCCGCAGCGGAATAAAAGTCGGGGCATGATTGGATTATCACCAAGGCTCATGATATTTACTAAGAAGTTTCATATTTATTAAATTCAAATTTACAAACTTAAATATCCAATGAACAAAATTCATACAAATACAAAGGGAACCAAATCTAAATATTTATTCCAACGCAGTAACTCGTTTATTCTTCTAGGCCATCCTAAGTGTTTCTTTCCTTAACTGGATCACCTGTATCATGTGTAAAACAGGGGGGGGGGGGGGTGGTTTGGGTCAACAAAAGTTGGCGAGTGAACCTTGATAAAACTTTTTTTTTATAATTGCATGTTCTATTTATTAAGTAAAATTCGTGCATAAATCACATGTGAGCAAATATATATAAATGTAAACAATCACAAAATCACATTGAATGAATATATGACATGAATGATGATGTATTTGAGATCAAGGCTCAATCAAACGGAGCCGATCTAATAAGGCACCTGATGCTCAACCCGTATCCCACGGGGAACTGATGGGCCTAATGAAATGCGTGCACTGAAATAATAAATTTAATCCATATATAAATCACACAACAACCAATACACATTTGATCACAAGATGATATAAGCACAAGTGTTTAGATAAAATAAAGGAATAGTTCGACACATGATACACCCCAAAACGTGAATAAAACGGGGAACTGGTAGAGATTCACTCACAGTGGATGCGTTCCTTGATGACGATGAATGCGCACGAATTTATGATTCAACTGACGAGGGAAAACTAACCTAAATAATAATGAAATAATTCGATAAATAAATAAATTTTATTTGAGGTTCATATTTTTAATTAGTGCTCTTAATAAGATTTTAGATTTATTTTTGTGAGTTTAATGCAAATTTTTAGGCTTTAAAACCTTATTTTGAGGTATTTTTAACTAATTTTCAAGGAAAATAAAAAAAAAGATTTTTAATTAAAAAAATTACCCTTTTTCTAAGGGTTGACTGGTCAACGGCCGGTTCAACCGGTTTAATTATAGGCAGCGTGTGAGGTTCGAACTCGTGACCTCTCGTATGCGTGCACGCAGCTCTACCAACTGTAGCTACGTGTCTAACCCGAAATAAACTCTATTTTAATTATATATATATACTAACTAGCTTTAATTATATTTTGTTTTTATTTAAAAAGGTTTTTATAATGGTCAAACGGTGGTGGGGATGGGTTTCGAACCGGCGCCCCTGCGATGCCTTGCACCCAGCCCAACCAACTGGGCTGGGTGTCTACCCATTTATATGATGATTTTTATTAAACTTAAATACTAACTGGAAGGTGTTCTGGTTGACTAAAAAATTGAGTTTTATTACTGAAAACCGGTTGTATGCACGAGTCGAACCTGTGACCTGCGCTATGTATTTGCACACAGTCCACCACTAGACTATTGTGTCTAACCTGATTAAAAACCTGAATTTTATTTCACTTATCCATTTTAATAAGGTCGTCTTCTTCATTAAAACTAGAACTCAGAACATAATTCCGACTGCGGTAAGTTTAATTTGTTAAAGTTGAAACATACTAAGTAATAGATTCAAAAGGATTATACCAGACACACGTGACCTTGACTTCCCCATGGAATTCCGACGGCGAACCGGCTCCGGCGAACCAGATATGGAGAACAGAGAGGATGTGGGGTGTTTGCAAGTTTAGGAGATTGTAGGAGAGAGTTTAGTCGAAATGTAGGATCGGTATTTATAGAGTATTCAGTAAGTTAAGAATTTTCGTTTCAACAGTGATTTTAATCTCAATGATTGGAGTCCGTTTCATTACGTTGATGCTGCTTTCGGTTATGATTGATAATTCGAAAACAGAGGAAGAAGGTTGCCCAAAGAAACCGTTGGCGGTTACGGAACCAGGCGTTTGAATTTGCAGGTTTTAAGCGTCTTCATTATAATGCTTAAATGTTTCCTTTCATAACGCAAATGTGTGTGTAGTGCAGCGGTGAAGACTGTGTGTGTACAAGCGGAAGACCCGGGTTCGAGACCGGCTACCCCTTTTTATTTTTATTTTACTTTTTGATTTATTATTAAAGATTAATTTAACTTACTTATTGTTTTAATCATAAATTTTGTTTTTTTTAATTTTAAAATATTTATTAATTAGTAGATATTTAAAATAACCGGCAAAATAAATACGCAACGAACTTTTAACCGAATATTTGATTACTAAACGAAGCGGGTTTTGAAACCCATTTTACGACGAATGTTACAATAAGTGAATTGTTTACCCTGTGAGGCGATTGTGGTAAACGGGTCGGGTGGGGATTTGAATCAAATATGGGTCGGATCGTCTTCGTTTGTGGGAATCTGGATCAAATACAGGTCAGATCTTCTTCATTCATGGGAATATGAAGCAAATACGGGTCAGATTGTCTTCGTTTTCTGGGGCCTAAAGAAAATATGGGTCTGGAATTCTTCGTGTGTTGCTTGACGGGTCGGAGCTCCATCGCAAGTGGTCCTTTCCACCCAATTCAAGATGCGTCGATGATGAACTCTCAACCACTGAAAGTGGTCCCTGTTGTCTGGAAGACACATCCCTTACCGACGTGGCGAATATATGTTAGATGATGAAGTCTGAAGCTTCCCAGTCGCATCCCATGCGTCGGTCGCAGGTTTGAGGACTCCAAGACGCCTCCCATGCGTCGATACAGTTTTGAGATGGGAACATTTAATGTTAAACATTAATATTTTTTTAAGGTTAATATATAAATAAAATTTTTACTAGTTTGAAAAACATATAACGTTTTATCCTAGAATAAAGTATATCTTTTACAAAAAAAAATTCAATTATGTGTGGGTAAGGCTGTCCAAACTGCTCGACGATCGTTCGAAAAATGCTCGTTCGATTCCCGCTCAGTTGGTAATGAGCCACTCGGCTCGGTTCGATTTGAAAACGAGCCAAGCATGAGCAATGATCCGCTCGCTCGGTTTCGTTCGAATTATTTTTATTAATAATTAATATACATATATATATAAATAAATCTTTAAAATCTATTATATATGTATATATATATAGTCCTATATATATAGAAAGAGAGAGTTAAGTTACCCAAGAAAAATCTAAAAGCCCAAGTAACATTCTAGCCTAACTTAATACCAAAACCTAACCCTAATTCCTAAAAGTTCAAATCAGCACCTAATCTCCTGCTACATACCCTGCAACCTCGCTGCTGGTCAAGTTTAACTCATACGGATACGGTACAATCATGATTTTGTATTTCACACTTTATTTTGTGCTTCTTGATATTGTTAAGAACATTTTTAGAATCATGATTTAGTCATGTATTGCTTTTGTTAGTAAGGTGTTGGACATGTTTTTTAATTAAGTTAGGATTTGTTTTTGTTGAATGCAGCTTTGTAATGTCTTGATTTAAGTTTTTTTTTGTTGCTACAAATGTTTCAAATTTTCGTGCTGAGAAAACCGAGCGAAAATGATCCGCTCGTTTCAAATTCAATCCGAGCATGAGCATCACTTTTGTGCACGGTTTTGAAAATTTGATCTGATCGGATCAGATCGGTTGTAATTCAATCCGAGCACGAGCAGACCCTCGCTCGGATCGGATCGGCTCATGAATACCCCTATGTGTGACTGACGTGGGAAAAGCTTAGTGGGTGAAGAATACTGCTCTCAACCAGCTAAAAAGCATCAAGTTGGATCCTAAGTCGATGGAGGCGTCCGACGAATGCAACTGAAAGCGGATCATCCACCAGTGAAATGAAACCCCCTATATATTGAAGAAAATCAATTTGTACATAATAGACAAAGCTTACACCAGCACAACCCAAGTTGATGGGCGATACTAGACGATGAAGCAGAAAATTGGTCAAAAGATGTGGCTAAATTCTACAATAAAGGGGACATGTCGTTCTGTTGTTCAGCAGTATCGGTAGAGTTTGACAAAAACTTTTGGGGAACTTTGTTGGGAATTCGTTTTAATGGCTATCTCAACGAAGTAAGTAATTTTATCAACTATTTTACAAAAAATATATTTTTTGTAAATTGTGTTACTAACAAATTGAAATTTATTCAGTATATTGAAGATTGGGTTGGAAGACTAATGTCTTGGAGATGTAGAAAGCTTCAGAAAGACCCAATGTTAAATCTGCGTTGGATGAATCTACCACCAAAGTTGTATGAGTGTTTATTAGACTCTGTTCCAAAAACGTGGCTACTTATTACAATGGTAAATTGAACTCGTTTCCTTCCTTTTTTTGATGTTGATTACGTTTTTTCCCTATCTCGCTAGAAAATAAGGAATGGCTACTACTACGACTTGAGTTGGGAGTCAACAGCTGCTTATTCATGCATGTGAAGAAATTTGTGTAGGCCAAAAAATACAGAAATGTTATTCACCCAAAGCTGACAAAAATCTTCGTATATCTGGGAGCAGTGTTGGTGTACATGCGATAATAGAAAAAAAAACTAGAAAACCAGAAAAAAATCATTTCATTCGAGCTCAATGATACCTATGTCGTGTCTAATAGCTCCCTACCTGCTAATGAGGTGGTGTACCTATGTATGCTGTTGGATCATCTGGTTACAGATAAACCCATCAATCTCAGTGGTGATATCAATTAAATTTTTTTGTCATACAGAAGGTTCATGGCAGATAAATTGTATTTTTGGCAGTATTTCCCCATCCAAATGTTGTTTAGTGTCGAATTTTTATTTTATTTTGTAATTGATATCAATAAAAGTATTGCTTTTTAAAATTTAAATACCATACTACCCTTAAATATTTGTGTATAACTTCTAAAATATACCCGTATAATTGCGAAAGAATAAACCAACTTGTATTATTATCAAACCTAACATTAAACTATTACACAGACTTAACTAAATGCATATACATTTAAAGAATCTGAATGACAAAGGCTTCATCAATGTTACAACCGTCAGAACTATACGTATTCCTCGCCTGGGTTAGTTTTGTTCCTTTAGTACAGGTAGGTATGGCTTCCCTAGGACGGTAGTTTGATTAACTCCCCTAATTCGTAGATGAGCAAACTAGAGTTATGCCATGGTGCAGTTGTATGCAAAGTTTTCTTCATCATCGGTGACACCATCCCAATCATCATACTCATATGGAGGTGCTGAGATAATCAAGTTAGGATTTAAATGGGCGAGTGTTGTGGTCTTGCTACCGGTGTTTGGTAGGTTATTGGCGGTGCTTGGTAGGTTATGCGTGCTTGTAGTGGTGGTGCTTGGTACTGTCAGGATCTAAGTTTAAATCACTTGTAGTTTTTGTTTCTAAGAATGGAAAATGGATTGAATTAGAAAGATATGCAGCGGAATTAGTGGAAAACTTTTACTACAAGCAATTGGTCGTTTGTTTTCATCACCTCATGCTTTCAAGTTGGTAAACTTTGCATGTGATTCACAAACTCCCCCTTAGCCAATTAAATCGTTTGATAGTAAGAAATGAAGAAGTTAAAGTGCGAAATGATCTTTTTCAGGAAGACAAAGTTAACAGTTACAACGATCACCTATTTATACTAACTATCTAACCACTGAGCATCTTTTGTGACGTCATGGTTGATAGTGACTGCTAACAAAATGTAACTAACTAAAATACTGCTCTAATACTACTATCAGTGCATAGTACTGTACATTGAATAAAGAAAAACTATGCTAAGCTCTGATCTCTTCGTCTGATCTTGATTCTTCCGTCAGACCTTTGCTTCTTGAACTATCAGATGATAGGAACAGATGTTTAGGGAAAGCAGTGTAAAGATTGATCAGTGGTTGTAACACTGATAGTTGAACCAAAGCTCGGATAGTGTATTTACCAGCTGATTCTCTTTTTGCCATATCCTCTGCTTGTTTCAATTTGAGTTCAAGATACTCATCAATTTTGCAGGTCTTGGGTAGCCATCAAGAGATAATATGATTCTTTTATCAGGGTTTTCTTCAGAGTAGAAGCTTAGAATCTTTGCTATGACTGCTGGTAAATCAAGAGGATATAACTTTGCTGCAGGAACAACTTTAAAGGGATCAGTGGTTTAAGTTGTGGATGGTGGAAGCATTGATGTGGAGGTCAGTGGTTGTGATGATAGAGGAGTAGGAGCAGGAAAGATTCTTTCTTCATTCAAATTTTAGTTGTCTTTCTCCTTTTGAATTGAACTTTGGGTGATGATGGATGAGTTGATGTTGGTAGAGATTTGGTGGATGTATCAAAAATGGTCATGGCAGTGGATGGGTTTGTATCTGCTGTAACCTCTGCTGTATTAACAGATGTTGACACAACAGTTGCTGTAACATCTGCTGTGGTAGAGATAGGTGTGGAAGTTGAAGTGAGTGTACTTGATTTTTGAAGAGCAAAGGTTTTAATGGTTAGATTTGTAGCAGGCTCAGTTTTGGAAGGTGTGGATGTTGGTTGCCTTACTTGTTTAGCAGGTCTCTCCTTTGTTGAAGTACCAATCTCTTCCTTTTCTTTTTGTTGCTTAATCTTTTACTCAACCAATACCTTGCCATCAAGAAACACTTTTCTCTTATGCTTCTCATTTTCCCTGGCCAGTATATCATCTGTTAAATCCTTTTTCTTTGAACCATCTGGCCTGGGTATATCCACTGTTGGCCTTGCCATCTGATCATCAATTTTAAGCTTCTTTTGCCCCAAAGGTTTCTCCCCCTTTTTGGCATCATCTTCAGTGTTTACAAAAATAACTGTGGGTGGAGCAGTACCAGTGGTTTGGTGAAGATGAGCTTTTATGGCTTTAATATCTGCCCTGGTATCCATGAATCTTGCTTCAACCATGTTTCTTACTTCCTGCATTTGATGTTTATGTTGTTGATCTGAGAAGTGCTTTTGTTGCTGAAACAGAGGGTCTAGGGCTTGTTGTAGACCAGCAGAGGTTAAGACAGAGGGTTGGCTCTTTATAGCTAACAACTGCTGCACAAGATTTTTGATCTCACCAACAGAAGTTTCAAGTGTTGATACTCTCTCCTTCAATTCTTTTATTTTAGTTCATCACCTAATTTAATAGGATCATCTGAACTCCTACCTGAGGTGGTAGTTGTATCTAGGGGATCATTAGCATGTGTTTTAACACTAGCTTCACCCTTAGATGCCCCTTGTTCTTGGTACTGGGGACTTCCCACAACATCAGAGGTTACCTTGGTAGCCTCAGCAGTGGTTGCCTTCAACAGAGACTTAGAAATGTAACCACTTCCCAAGGAATAGGTAGTTTTGCAATTGTAGTGGCTGCTCTAGTTGAACTATCACCAAAGGTTACATGTAACCCAAGGGATGTAGCCTCTTCATTTGCTGATGGGCTAGCAAAGAATAAAGAACAGACCCAACATCATGTTGAAGTATATCCTCAGTGATACGTTATTGAGAAGTGCTGGATAATGTCTGATCTAATTCTATTGCATTCAGCAAGGGTATAAAAGTTTGTGGTAGTGATTTTATTGGAGAGGGGATAGGTGCAGAAAGAGACATTGCCCTGGGAGAGGGGCTGTGGAAGATAGAACCAAGTGGTCCTAGAGCTTCATAATTTGGTGTCCCTGTGTTTACAACCTGATCCTTTTGTGAGGATGCAGGAGGAGTTTCATAGCTTGAGATCTTTCAACCATCTGCTGTGAAGAAGTAGCAGCAGTGGTTTGTGACTTTGGTGGTGTCACAGGGTTAACCTTTGGGATCTCATCTTCCAGAGGACTCTTTTTGGGTTTGTTGGGTTTTCTGGATCTTGTTGGTTCTATTTGGTGATTTTAGGTGTGGGTTTCAGAGCAGTGGTTGCAAGGCTCTGATCACCTAGAGCAGTGGGCTCAGTAGCAGGAGGAAGAGATTGAACATTTTGTTCTTGTAAAATTGGCTCATCCTCCTCTACTTCTGTTTTGGAAGCTTTTTCAAGATTTGTTAGTCGTGTAAAAAGTTCATGAGTTAGGCAGCCAAGTGTGGATACTGCACCTTGTTTACTTGCTTCAGATCTGATCTGATCTGATCTTGCAAATAAACACTCAAGAATCTAGGATGTATCAAGAAAGCTTTTCTTTTTGAAATATTTTTAAAATTATTCACAAGATCATGAAACAATACCTGGAATAGTTAAAATCTGATTCAGTCAAAATTTCAAATCCTAGATATTGCATGTTCAAAGGAATCTCATTGAAAGCAGTAGATTTTGTAGAGAGACATGTTAAAGGAGTATGGAAAAAGAATTTCATCTCTGCTGGAAAATGGGGTTTAAAATTGTCATACCTTTCAACTAGCCAGTGTAACCCCTTTCCACAAACTCTCTTGCATCTCTCTTAATGAAAAGGGCACAGGATGTGTCATATCATTCAGTTGGAAAACTTGAGAGATAGATTGTGGTGTAATTTGCATAGGAATACCCCCAACCTTTGAGATTATAGCATAAGGAACATCATCAGCGGATATTTTGACCTTAGCATTTAACCAGAAGTCCGAAGAGAATTTATGTAAATCTTGGGTTTGACTCGAGCATGTGTTTAAACTTCGATTCTTTTAGAATCCGAATCACTGTATGGTATCTTGTGTTAACATCGGTTTCTTCGAAGATTGCAGTGTAATTGTGTGGGTTTTGATGATTAAGACGAATGGTGGTAATTCTTGCTTTGATTTCGCCTTTGATTTTGTTTTGGGAGCCATGATTTTAGTGAAAACTGTTTTGAGATTTTTGAAATCGACACAGTTTGGTGAACCCTCTGTTCTTGATAGAACAGGGTTTTTATAGGGTTTATGAAAAATGATGATGACAAGGCATCTGATGCAACAACTGTCAAATAACATCTGTCCACGTGTAACCTTTGTTTTGAAAATGGAAGACAATTGTTTGGCTAACCACTGTTGGAGAATATGATCAGTGGATAAGAACAGTGGTTGCAACTATCAGAAGATACACTTTTTGACAGTGGATAGATTTTTCTAAACAAGCAGTGTTTTTGAGCTATCATGCTTTGAACAGACTTTGAGGATTTATTGAAAAATTCAATTTTAAACTATTTTTAAGGATGGATGTTGATTTTCTAAGAACATTTTATTGCTATTTACACATGGATCACAAAGAAATTTTGTTTTTAATCCATGTTTAGCATTCCAAGTCTAGAAATCAAACTGTCACAAGTGTGAGCATCAAGTGCTTTTGTCAATACATCTGCAGTTGATCCTTGGTATGGACATGGTGTAAAGACATCAAACCTTTTTCATAGCAATCCCTCACAAAGTGATGTCTAATGTCAATGTGTTTGGTGGTAGAATGAGAGACATGATTTTTGATGATATTTTCTGCTGCTTGACTATCAATTTTGAGTGGTGTTTTCAAAGCAGTGATACCAAAATCCAGCAATTGATTTTGAAGCCACATGATTTGAGCAGTACAACTTGCAGCAGCTATATACTCTGCCTCAGCAGTGGATGTAGAAACTGCAACTTGCTTCTTGGTTTGCCAAGACACTAAGCAATCACCTAGGAATTGGGCTCCTCCAGATGTGGACTTCCTTGTTGTTTTACATCCAGCAAAGTCACTATTAGAATATCCTGCAAGCTCAATATTACCATTAGCTGGATACCAGATACCAAGTGTGGGAGCACCTTTTATGTATCTGAATATCCTTTTTACAGCAGTAAGATCTGATTTTCTTGGCAATGACTGTGATCTGGCACAAACACATGTTGCAAACATGATGTTGGCCGTGATGCAGTTAGGTACAATAAAGACCTAATCATGCTTCTATACAATGTTTGATCAACAAGGTCATCTTTGCCATCAAATGTGACTAGCTTAGATGTTACCATGGGTGTGCTGCAAGGTTTACGATCATCCATATCAAATTTCTTAAGTAGTTCTTTACATACTTATTTTGATGGATGAAAGTGCCATGTTGCATTTGTTTGACTTGTAAACCAAGAAAACATTGCAACTCACCCATTGCACTCATCTCAAACTCTTCTGCCATGAGTTTTCTGAACTCTTCACACATGGCAGTGCATGTGGATCCAAAAATGATGTCATCCACATAAATTTGGACAGCATCAAATCTTTTCCTTTCCATTTTAAGAATAGGGTTTTATCAATCCTACCTCTGGTGAAACCAATGGATAAGTGAAAAGTGGATAGAGTTTCATACCAGGCTCTGGGTGTTTGTTTTAGACCATAGAGTGCTTTGTTTAACTTGTAAACATGATCATGATGGAATGCATCTTCAAAACCAGGAGGTTGACATACATACACTTCTTCCTTGATCTTTCCATACAGGAATGCACTTTTGATGTCCATTTAATACACCTTGATGTTGTGGTTGGCAACAAAAGCTAAGAACACTCTAATGGCCTCCAATCTTGCAACTGGAGCAAATGTTTCATCATAGTCTATGCCTTCTTCCTGTCTATAGCCTTGAACCACGAGCCTTACTTTGTTCTTGACAACAATACCCCTTTCATCTGTTTTGTTCTTGAAGACCCACTTTGTGCCAATAGGACGTACATCTTTTGGCAATGGTACAAGTTCCCATACTTGTTGTCTTTTGAACTGTAGGAGCTCTCTTGCATGGATTCTACCCAACTGTTGTCTTTTAGTGCCTCTTGGTACTTGACAAGTTGTGTGAGTGATAGAAAGCCAGCAAAAAGATAAATGTTTTGCGATTGGCTTCTGGTGAGCACTCCCTCATTGATGTTGCCAATAACTTGATCCACATGATGGCTTTTGAGGAAAATCAAATCACCTTGATATGGGACAATGGCATTCTGAGGTGAAGCTTGCAAATGCGTATCATCTGAGCGATCCTCTGTTGGTGAATTTGATGGTCCAGCCTCTGATTGGAATGGTGGTGGAGGAATTGGTGGAATGGATGTGAAAGTAGGTTGACTTTTGTCCATTTGTTGTGGACTTTTATCAGCAGATGTTTGGTTTTGAGAGCTGGCAAAGGTTTGAGTATTAACCACTGTTGACCTGGCAGAGCTTTTACCATTGCTACTAACATCTGCTCCTCTGCCTGAAGGATAGATTTTGAAATTTGGAAGAATGCAATCATATCCTTGCTCTTGACTTGATGACTGTGGGGTACCTGCATGGTTAGTCTTGACAGACACATCTTCAAATGTAAATTTGGATAGGTCAAACAGTTCAGCAGGATTTGCTGGGATTTTCAAAGATGAAAGTTCATTGAACTTTACATTCAGAGTTTCTTCAACACACTTGGTCCTAGAGTTAAAAACTCTGTAGGCTTTGGCAGTGGTTGAGTATCCAAGAAAATAACCACAATCAACTTTGGCTGCAAACTTTGATATTGAATCCTTTAAATTTAAAATGAAGCATGGGCAGCCAAAGACTTTAAAATAAGATATCAGAGGTTTGATTTTATAAAGCAATTCATAAGCAGTCTTTTGATGCCTGGGATTTATCAAAACTCTGTTCTAAACATAGCAAGCATTGTTTACAGCCTCTGCCCAGAAAGTCAAGGGTAAACCAGAATCTGCTAGCATAGTTCTTGCTGATTCAATCAAAGTTTTGTTTTTCCTTTCAACAACCCCATTTTGTGCTGGAGTTCTAGGGATGCTATATTGCCTAACAATCCCTTTTGACTCACAGAAGGCATCCAACTCTTTGTTCCTAAACTCTGTCCCATTGTTACTCCTAAAGATTTTTACAGGGAGATCAAATTGCTTTTCAACTTGTTTAACAAAGTTTTGCAAAATGTTTGCTGTTTCATCTTTAGAATGTAAAAAGAAAGTCCATGTGAACCTGGAAAAATCATCAACTATCACCAGGCAATACCTTTTGTGTTTAAGCTCATGATTTTCACAGGTCCAAACAAGTCCATATGAAGTAACTGTAAGCACTGACTTGTTTTGGACTCTTCAATTGACTTGTAAGAACTTTTATGTTGTTTTCCTTTTAAACAGGAAACACAATGTTCTTCACAAGTAAATTGTTTGTGAGGAAAACCTCTGACAAGACTTTGTTTTGAAAGAGTGGTGATGGTTTTTAGATTTGTGTGACCTAGTCTTTATGCCATAATTTGTTTCTTTGCTTGAAGCAACTGAGAACAAACATGCATTTGGCATAGGATTATCTTTTACCATTTCTACCACATACACGTTTCCTGCCCTATTAGCAGTAAGTTATGCTTTGCTCTCAACAATTATTTGATTAATCTTTTTAACAACCTCTGGGCCTACTATTTGACAAGTTTCTTTTGTGAAGAAAGATCCATAACCCTTATCACTCATTTGTGAGACACTCAGAAGATTGAATTTTAGATTATCAATGAGATTCACATTTTCAAACTTGAGTTTTCCAGCTGAGACACATCCTGACCCCAACACCTTCCCTTTTGAATTATTTCCAAAGGATATATCACCTCCTCCATGAGCTTTAAAATATCTGAGCAGCGCTTTACATCCTGTCATGTGCCTGGAGCCCCCACTATCTACATACCAAAGACTGTCAAGGCAAGTAGAAGCTCCTTGCACATGTTTTTGAAATAATTAGTTTAGGTGAGCTTCCAAATCCAGAATGGCTTTGGATGGGGTATCAGATGATTCAGACTCAAATTCACATGAAGGAGCAGTGGTTAGAGCAGGTTTTTGTAACCACTGCTGTGAGCCACTTCCTATCAACTATTGGTAACCATGAGGATGCCTATTTATCTTTGGCTTAGAGGACCTTTTGTAAGTCTCATAAACCATTGGCACCTTTTGGTAACTAGGCTGGCTTTTGCCTCTTGGAAGCTTAGTTTGATGGTGGTGCATCTGTCACTTGAATTTCTCTGTGAACAGAGGTTTAATTTAAAGCTTTTGTGACAGATGTTTCAATTGATTCAAATTTTTGTTTGTTTTCAGAAAAACTTGTATTTTCTCTTTCAAGAGCTTTTGCTCTAATCTCTTTTACCTTTTGATGATAGATTTTGAGATAGGCACACTCTTGGGTCATGTGATTTGTTTTGTTGCAAATGGTGCATCTAGGAGATTTGGGTATAACACAAGTTTTGTTTATATCATAGGCTTTTAAAAGAAAACAATCTGTAGCCACATGATTTCTCTTTTCACAAAATTCACAAAACAAGTATTTAACCTTTTCTTTCCTTTTCCTATCAGACTTTTTGAGAACAGTGGATGTAACCTCTGCTGGCAAGTCTTTGATAGGGATTACCAGTGCTTTTGGTGCTTTTATACCATCAGTGGTTGAAAAGTCCATTGGCATGAAGTTTTCCAAAATATCACATTCATCTGACCAGGTTGGTTTAAACTAATATTTTTCAATTTCTTTATCTTTTGCTAAAACCTCTGGTTTCAATAATGATTTTGTTTCCATTTTTATCTGTGATTTTAATTTCTTCACCAGCCAAGTTTGTTGGGACTATTTCAACTGTCTCAGAATCAATTTTTGCAACATTTTCACAAGTCTGGTCATATCTCTAAAGCCTACTCCAAACTTTATGTTACTCTTGATTTGAGCATCAAGCATAAGTTCATAACCTCTACAAGACTCTACCCATTTTTCACAAGTGATCTAGGCAGTTTTAAGCTCCTGTTTGCAAACCTGATATTTTTCTATCATGGTTTGGAGCTGGTCTTTGGTTATGCTTGATTCATGCCTTAGGCTGCTCATTTCAGAATCTTTTTCACTTAACTTTGTTTTTAACTCTTTAAAAGTTTTTCACAATTAAGTTCATCTTCTAAAATTTTATTTCACAGGTTTTCATTCACCTGCTTTATGTTTGCAAAAGCAATGATGCATTTGTCAGAACATAGATCTTTAAGGATCTGAGGTGATACCTTCGAAGCAACCATAAGAGCACAATCACACTCTTCTTCCTCACACTCTTGCTCATCCAAAGGGTCAGATAGAGGGTCTTTTTCAACATCAACAGTATTCACTTCAACCGCTGGTGTAACCTCTGGTATAACCACTGCTTCACAACAATCAACCACATCAGACTTTAACTCCTGCTCCACATATTCATCACCTTCAACAATGGTCTCCAAAGCCATTAAACATATATTTTCATTTTCAAAATCATTTTTGGCTATGAGAGCAAAGTTTTCATCAGTTAATCCTCAGGCAAACTACTCTAATCTAACAAAACCTTGTGTGAAAAAGCTTTGTTGATTACTTGCTGTGTAGCAGTGGTTTGAGTAGTTTGAGTAACTTGTGGCATTTGCTGCACATGTACTTGAGGTGGTGCTTGAACATATTGAATCTGTGGTGCAGGTGCTTGAATATAATGGACAGGAACTATAGCAACAGGATGTGCAAAATGTGCAGTGTTTTGCATTTGAGGTGCATGGGTATATTGGGGAATAATGGACGTGCTTTGAGAATTGTTGCCAGGATGTGTTACAATTGGTCCTGCAGATTGTGATCTGCATTCCTGGCAAAGTGACCTATCTTGTTACATTTGTAACACTTGATTTTAGACTTATCTAACCCAACTTTCAACCCCCCATGCAATCCTGGAAATCTCCTACCATTTCTTTTGTAGAATTTACTTGCTCTAACACTTAAAAGTGCCAGCTGATGCAAAATGTCCATTTCCTCAAGGTCAGTGGTGTTCAAAATGTTGTAAGTCATTCATTTCAAAAGACAAATTGTCAGAGGTCTGGCTATCACTATTTGCAGCAAAGGCAAAATTGGGTGTACTAGGATCAGAGTTGAAATTGTTTCAAGATGTTATGTCAATGTAATGATCATAACTCTGATCCTTTCCACAATTAGACCCCTCCTCATGACTATATAAAGCAGTGTTTCTCAAAGTATAGTCATCAGTCATTTTCCCTGACTCTTGCAACTTCTTTTTCTGGTTCAACTCTCTCTCATAAGTGAGAAGTCGTCCATGAAGTTGTGTCAAGGTCATTTCCTTGTAACCAACAGCTGTTCTAGTGACATAAGCTACAGTCTCCCATTTCTCAGGTAAAGATCTCAAGAAATGATTATTGACAGTCGAATTTAGAAATTCCACATTTACCAATTTGAGCTCACTGATGAGACAGCTATATCGTTCGAACTACTGGGTTAATGACTCACCCTTAACATGGCAGAATGTTTCATACTGTTGATTTAAAACCTCTCTATTATTCTCGATCACCTCTTCAGTACCACCGAATTGCTCTTTAAGAATATCCCATAACTCTTTAGCACTATTACAATGAAATAATCCCGCATAAATCTCATTGGGCAAAGCCGAAGCAACAATGCTAAAGGCCTTAGCATCCAATTCGATTTTAAAGAAATCTTGTTCAGAGTAATTTTCGAGTTTCTTAGGGACCTGAGTGCGGGGATCCTCTGTACTTGGAACCATGGGGACATGCGGTCCAAATACAACGGATCTCCAACATCCGGTGTTCTGTTGGGCGAGAATATGACCCATCCTACGTTGCCAAATAAAATATTCATTTCGTTTCAATATAGATGGTTTGAACATGGATCCAATATTGGATTCCGGTGTGTTTTGTGCCATTTCTCTTGTTTACAACAGATTTGTGTTTTAAAAACTTTTGTAGCAATAAAACTCTGTATTCAAGTAAAACTATCAAACAAATTAGCACAAAGAGCTGATATATCAAATCAATTTGACTGTTAAATCAAAATCGATTGACCAAGCTCTGATACCAATTATCAGGATCTAAGTTTAAATCACTTGTATTTTTTGTTTCTAAGAATGGAAAATGGATTGAATTAGAAAGATATGCAGCGAAATTAATGGAAAACTTTTACTGCAAGCAATTGGTCATTTGTTTTCATCACCATCATGCTTTCAAGTTAGTAAACTTTGCATGTGATTCACAAACTCCCCCTTAGCCAATTACAATCGTTTGATAGTAAGAAATGAAGAAGATAAAGTGCGAAATGATCTTTTTCAGGAAGACAAAGTTATCAGTTACAATGATCACCTATTTATACTAACTATCTAACCACTGAGCATCTTTTGTGACGTCATGGTTGATAGTGACTGCTAACAAAATGTAACTAACTAAAACACTGCTCTAGTACTACTATTAGTGCATAGCACTATTTCATTGAATAAAGAAAAAACTATGCTAAGCTCTGATCTCTATCCTCTGATATTGATTCTTCTGTCAGACCTTTGCTTCTTGAACTATCAGATAATAGGAACAGATGTTTAGGGAAAGCAGTGTAAAGATTGATCAGTGGTTGTAACCACTGATAGTTGAACCAAAGCTCGGATAGTGTATTTGGCTCTGATATCATCTGTTCCTTTGTTATGGTTCGATCCCAACAGGTACGCTGTTGGCGGTGCTTGGTATAATGCGGCCGGTGGACGGCTCAAACCTGCATATGACCAGGTAACCGCAACATGTGGAACAGTTTCAGGGGTGAAGATCGACGAGAACGTCGCCTAACGTTGGATTGTTCGACTTCACCACCACCCATATCTTATAAATGTCAAATTTTGATAGATGCAATTATAGTCTATTAATTGTTATGCAAGTATTTAAGTTATATACAATAGTTAACACAAAATATACATGGAACAACTTTATTAAATTTTATAAATACAATAACTAACACAAAATATACATAGAACATATTTTTTTCCAAATACAATAACCAACACAAAATTTATGTAACAAATTTTATTAGCGATAATTAACACGTTTTGATCTCCAAGTTCCCTTTGTAAGCGAGTTCTTGGAAATTCTTATGTGACCCGATTCTCCTAAAGAGAAACTCCGATCACATCCGTGTTATCTGCTCGTGCCATCGCCCATAAGTACCTGCACTTCTAAAGCTTAGAAAAACGTCATCTTTAAACCAGGTAAACACCTTCTTTTCTGTTATGTGTCTATGGAAAACAACAGAGATGAATATTATGTATTTATTATATAAACATGGGTTTTTCGGTTGAAAACACAAAAAATGCACGTGGTGTATTTATAGGCCGAAAAACAAAAAAATACAAATATTTAAAATAGTATAACTTACCCAAAAGTAACAAAAAAAAATGCAAGGCGATGCTTCTTTGCCAACACAAGCCAAAAGCCTCTGAGTCGTTTAAGCCGTCCCTACAGTCGCCAACAAGGCATTTGAAGCAGCCGCGCCAGAAGCAACAGCCGGAAAATTGAATGGGATTCGCTGGCGGCTGTTTCATCCCAATAAATATGACACGTGTCAACTATATACTTACCGACACATAAGGAATGTCATGCCCCGTTCCACCGACGCGTGAGCTGGTCTTTTTGGAATGTCATGTTGGTCATTAGCCATTTTGGTAATTTTCCCTTTAAAGAATGTGATTCTACATTCACAAAGGGTCACTTGTGTCCTCATGTGGTGGTGATAAGATGCCTCCTCTTTATCTAAAAGATGGAGATTTTAAATCTTACAAAATACATGTATATGAGTATGTAAGAATATGTTAGTTTTTATTAAAGAGGGGGGGGGGGGGGGGGGCGTTGTCCCACAATAAAAAGTCGGTTCTAACTTTGAGCGGTTCAATAGGTGCATAATGAATCATGAAAAGGCCGATTCTTGGTTTGACCGATTTGTGCAAATGGTTCGGAGTTTGCAAGGGTGCTGAGTGAAGAGGATATCATGGTTTGCAATGAAATCGAAAGTTTTTTGAAATACTAATATCAGTTGAATACTTCACGTATATTCGTTGAATACTTCACGTATATTCATGTAATTTGAAACATATGGATGAAATTTAAGAATTGAACACTTGTAACATATCCGACCTAATATTCTACGAGTTTTTATAACATATTTTCTCATAACAATTAAATAACTAAAATAATAAACAAACATACAAACCTATTAAGCGAAGTGACTATTTATCCGTTATAGAATTTAAAACGATTGTTGATTAAACTATCTTAAAAGAAACAAGTTTCTTGACATTTTGCAAAGGTTGTTCGTAAACAAGAACTTTGCAAGTCTTGATTGATTTGTGATCTTCGACCTCAATTGTTAGCCGCCAGTTCATTCCACCGACGATTTGGGTCGCACCTTCGACTACTCTCTCAAACTTCAAATTACCATTAGTAACTTTGTTGTGTTCATCCACTGCAAATTGTCCCACGTCTATGACCATAGGATCATCTGGGCTTGCGATATCCAGCCAATTACCGGCTGTTTTTTGGCCATTTTCGGCAGAGCAAATGTCAAAAATATCAGTTGAATACTTCACGTATATTCGTTGAATACTTCACGTATATTCATGTAATTTGAAACATATGGATGAAATTTAAGAATTGAACACTTGTAACATATCCGACCTAATATTCTACGAGTTTTTATAACATATTTTCTCATAACAATTAAATAACTAAAATAATAAAACAAACATACAAACCTATTAAGCGAAGTGACTATTTATCCGTTATAGAATTTAAAAAGATTGTTGATTAAACTATCTTAAAAGAAACAAGTTTCTTGACATTTTGCAAAGGTTGTTCGTAAACAAGAACTTTGCAAGTCTTGATTGATTTGTGATCTTCGACCTCAATTGTTAGCCGCCAGTTCATTCCACCGACGATTTGGGTCGCACCTTCGACTACTCTCTCAAACTTCAAATTACCATTAGTAACTTTGTTGTGTTCATCCACTGCAAATTGTCCCACGTCTATGACCATAGGATCATCTGGGCTTGCGATATCCAGCCATTCCCACAATAAAAGTCGGTTCTAACTTTGAGCGGTTCAATAGGTGCATAATGAATCATGAAAAGGCCGATTCTTGGTTTGACCGATTTGTGCAAATGGTTCGGAGTTTGCAAGGGTGCTGAGTGAAGAGGATATCATGGTTTGCAATGAAATCGAAAGTTTTTTGAAATACTAATATCAGTTGAATACTTCACGTATATTCGTTGAATACTTCACGTATATTCATGTAATTTGAAACATATGGATGAAATTTAAGAATTGAACACTTGTAACATATCCGACCTAATATTCTACGAGTTTTTATAACATATTTTCTCATAACAATTAAATAACTAAAATAATAAACAAACATACAAACCTATTAAGCGAAGTGACTATTTATCCGTTATAGAATTTAAAAAAGATTGTTGATTAAACTATCTTAAAAGAAACAAGTTTCTTGACATTTTGCAAAGGTTGTTCGTAAACAAGAACTTTGCAAGTCTTGATTGATTTGTGATCTTCGACCTCAATTGTTAGCCGCCAGTTCATTCCACCGACGATTTGGGTCGCACCTTCGACTACTCTCTCAAACTTCAAATTACCATTAGTAACTTTGTTGTGTTCATCCACTGCAAATTGTCCCACGTCTATGACCATAGGATCATCTGGGCTTGCGATATCCAGCCAATTACCGGCTGTTTTTTGGCCATTTTCGGCAGAGCAAATGTCAAAGGAGTTGAAGAAAAGAAAAATAGCAATCAGAAAGAAAGATATGTAACAATGAGTCATCTTTAATGAGTGAGTTTGGTGATTCGCAAATTTTACAATGTTGGTGTGATATTTATAAATTCAAAAGGGCTACTAATGCTCAACCAAATGTCTTAAATGCAGAATTAATGTGTATCGAAAAGTCAAAAGTCAATTATACATGTATGCACCCAACTATATTTTACAACTAGTAATTTTATCTGTCGACCTTTGCGACGACATTGAAACGTACCGTAACTGAACTTATACGGTTGAACTAAAATTACTATATTTGACTTGATTTATTTTCAAATAAAATTTACGTTAAAATATAGAACAACTAAAAATGTATATAAACAGAGTAAACATAAAACAAATTGAAAAAAAAGTAAATTGTACCGTGTGATTGAATTAGTTGCGTAGATGTATATTATAATAATACAAAATAATTTGATATAAAAAAATATACACCGATAATCTTTTAGGGGCTGTTTGTTTACCTCTTAGTTAGTCTTTTAATAGTTCAGACCTCTTACCGGTTCACACTGTTTGTTTTGCAATCATATGTCTGAATGGTTTAGATATTTGCCTCTAAATGGTTAAGATTTATACTGAGTCTGAATGGTTAAGACCTTTAATCTGGATTGGTCAGACATTTTTCTCTGAACGGTTCAACACTTAATGGTTAAGATCTCTTACTGATTCAGCATTTAACCATTCAGAAGTTGTCAAACAACCCTTTAATATATATAATCTTTAAGTAAATTAAAAGTGTTATGCATATGGTTTTTATTAACTGTATAATGTAATTTAAATATCATGTATATGGTTCATTCAGTGTATAAAATATGATGGGGAAAATTATTAAAATATTAATTTACTTTGTTACATTTTTGTTATCTCAGGAATTTTATTTGGTGGAGAGAGAACCCTTTATTAAGACTATCGACTATATGCAACTTTAAATATAAATATACATTTTTGTTAAATATACATAAAAACAAGCATAGTCAGCTGTCACATCATAAAAACACTCATTCTATAAAAACATCAACCCACCCCCCAATAAGAAAGGCTCAGACTATTCCCCACAGCCCCTTGGCTATTCACACACACTGAAACGCCACGCTTTGGCCAAAGCGCAGCGTTTTGGTGTAAAGTCAATAGACAAGGACTGGGTCAGTCCTTGTCTGTTGACCTCGTACCAAAGCGTTACGCTTTGGCAGACTGTTGTTTTTGGGTGGAAAAGTGAGGTTCTGATGGGGTGTTGGTTTGTTGTCTGGTTATGTTTTTGTGTTGAAAAGTTGTTTTGTTTTGTTTTTATAAAACAGTATAATTTAAAGTTGAAAAAATATATATATAAAGTTAAAATCTTTTTCGATTTGCTGAATCTTTTTCGACAAGAAGTTTATAATGCTTCATACTGATTTATAAGGTTGTTTAACGTGAGTGTACCGGTTATAGTTGATTTATAGCAGTCGTTTATAAGATACGTTTCATTATACCATTGTTTTATAAATGTTAACAGATTTTATTTTGTTAAATTACACGAAAATGTTTTGTGGTACCCGAGGAAAATCCACAATCATCTTAACTCGTCTCTCACTCCCCTGTGTCTACTTATCAAATTTTGGGACAAAATTTCTTTCAACTTGGAGATGATGTGACAACCCGCAATTTCAGGTTAATACTTTAACCTAACCACAGTCAATTTAGGCACACATTTATAGCACTGCATTTAACTAGGATTAATTAAATGAGTCTACTTTGGTAATGTAACATCCGTCAAAAACGGATTTACCAAACCCGCTCCGTTTATCAACCGAACAGTCAGTCAAAATTTTCGTTGCGAATTAAATGCCCAAAATATTTTTAAACGATCCGTAATCAATTATTATACGGGAATATATATTTAGTTTTTGAAAAACTGTCAAAAATCGCAAAATAAAAATGATTTGTTTCTGCCGGGTTTCGAACCCGGGTCTGTACCGAGTCAGTTCAGCAATTTATCTCTCAACACACAAACCACTGCGCCACTTGTTCCGTTTGTTAAATAATAGAATCATTTAATTCATAAAGTGACGTTACGAATTCAAAACCGGCGCCCAAACGGTTCAGTCGTCGGAATCCCGGAAATCTCGCGAGTTTTTAACACCATTTTCAGTTATAACGTAAATCATTAACAATACATCGGTTATAACCGATGTTTGAAGTCCGCGACACCTTTCTATAACCGCCGGAAATTTTAAAACAACGAATACAGTCGGAAATCAGACCAAGTGCATTTCGATTTTCCCCTATAAATTCACCCTCAAACCATTGAAAACCTTTTCGCTCAAAACCACACTCTTTCTCGGCGAAAACTCCCTCGCCGGAACTTTTCTGTTTTTCGCCGGAAAACCGAGTTTTAATCTCTGAGTTTTACTGAATCCCCTAAACCTTTACCGAAGTCACCCACGCCCTTTATAAGCTTCCTGGAGACTCGCTGCTACGAGAAACTCATCGCCGGAGGTGATTTCTGTCGCCGGAGTTCTGCCGGAAAACAGAGGAAAGCGAGTTGGTATACCTCACGCTTATTTTCCTTTCTTTTTACTTCTATCTTACCAGTAATTAACCTAAACGCTAAAGAAACCCGAATAATAACTCGAACCAGTCTGTCACCGATTTCTGGTTATATTTCAGTGAAGAAGACGATGTATTTCGATATATTATAAGTATAATTAAAATCAACTTAGTAATCGGGTTAGACACACAGTCCAGCGGTGGACTGTGTGCACATATAATGCAAAGGTCTCGAGTTCGATTCCCGGCCTCACACACGCTGCTTTAATAAAAACCATTTTTTTGTTTAACTGAACCGGAGTCGCCACAGATATATGTTAAGTATATTGATAACCGGAATAATAACCAAGTTAGACACACAGTCCAGCGGTGGACTGTGTGTTTGTTTATATCACTGGTCACGAGTTCGAGTCCGGTCTTCTGCACCGACTCGGACAGTTATCTCTTCTTTTTAAATAAGGCAGAAAAGGAAATAACTAATTAATATTTAAGTATAATAAAAATCGAATTATATAACATGTTGAACACACAGTCCAGCGGTGGACTGTGTGTTAGATTAAACCACAGGTCCCGGGTTCGAGACCTGTGGGGTGCAAGTCCGGTTCGCTTAAAACTGTTTTTAAAATAAAATGATTTTCGGTTTAAATTAATTAGTATATATATATAATTAAAATCAGATATATAACGGGTTAGACACATAGCTCAGTTGGTAGAGCTGCGTGCACGCGTACGAGAGGTCTCGGGTTCGAGCCTCACTCAGCGCACAATATTATGCCATCGAACCGGTCAACGGTCAGGTCAACGGTCAACGGGCCGGTCAACGGTCAGAAAAAAAAATAATTTTTTTTATTATTTTTATTTAATTATTTTAATTAAAAATCAATTATAAATACTTAAAAATAACATTTTTAAGGTTAGAAAATAGCCTCAAACTCACAAAAATACACCCAACAATCCTACTAAAATAGTATAATAAAATCCGTTTACTTACCAAACCATAATGCGATTTATCTAGGTTAAATCTCACTCGTGGTTAAAACCACTTCGCGTGCATTCAACGTCATCAACCGAACGCACCCACTGTGAGTGAATCTTACAATTCCCCCTTTTAAATTAAACGTTTTGGGGTGTGTCATGTGTTATGAAAATAATTAATTTATTTATTTAAACTTGTGCCATACCACATCATGACTTAAACTTAGATTGTTTTATTGTTGTGATTTACTTATATTCCGTTTGTCAAATTATATGAAACTCATACATTAAGCCCATCAGTTCCTCGTGGGAGACGAGTAGAACATCGCGTGCTTCAATTCAAATTCATTATTGTTCATGTGTGTTTCATTGAGTTTATATTGTTTGTAGTTGTGTCATTCATATCATCATGTTTATGCAATTCATTCATCAGGCCCCTCAGTTCCTCGTGAGAGACGAGTTGAGCATCGCGTGCCTTTAATTGTTCCATTATTATTCATGAGTGTTTCATTTAACATCTTATGATTGTTGATCAAGTTACATCTAATTTTACTCATGTTTGGTTGTGCACATATTTCATAATCAATTTAAATAAATTGTTCAAATGTTTTCCGTAGGATTCACTCGCCAACATTATGTTGATCCAAAAAAAAAACCTTTTTACACATGATACAGGTGAACAGGTTGAAGTAAGGAAAACATAGGATATGCCTTAGAAGAGAACAAAGAAGTTTAGATTGTTAGTTAGATCATGTTGTAGCAATCATTGTAAATTTCCATTTAATTTGTATTAATGAATATGAAACGCTTAATAAATGTCATGAGCTTTGATGATAACCCAATCATGCCCCGATCACCTTTTCCGCTGCGGGTCGGGGTGTGACAGATTGGTATCAGAGCCATGACTATAGGGATATAGGATAGGTTATTAGACCCTTAGAGCCTATACTATAGTCTGCCTAAATTTTAAATTGATTAGGTGGTTACATACAAACTTGTGATATTTATTTGTTTCATATTTGTTTACATTTCAGTCAAACATACATGCTCATATACATATTCATTATACATATATACATATTCATTATACATATATCGATGTTCATGTATTCAATTTATTTTCATACTCTCATTATCCAAAGATTTTGTGCAATTTTCCATTCTCATCAAAGTAAGTTCTACGACGGGCATGTAGTAACTGGAAGGGTACAAGTACCGGTAGTCGGAACGTCCTGTCTAGGCTGGCATTCGTATAAATCCAATATAACGGACCAGTTTGCCTACCTGGGGACCAACGATGAGAGTACGAAGGACCTATTAGGCCAAAGCATGCCACACCAAACGTCGTTCGAACTAACCCTACTTTGAGGTGTCACCGTGTCTACACCTGGACACATTCCGAACATCACACGTTGTATACATATTTCTCGATTTTCTCCGGGTTTTTGTGTACGCAACCAGGCAGAGACCGTGCGAACCATATGAAAAACCGGTATTCATGGGGGCCCACATGATTACATAGGTAAAGTATGGCGGCATGACGGGCCTAACAGCGAGCAAAGCCCAAGACATCCTATGGATGTAGTATTTTTTATATAATTATTTTATGAATGTTCATCCCTAATGCGACCCATGATCTCAAAAGCATCCAACTCATACTCTTGTCATGTATTCATTGTAGATGTCTTCTAACCTCGCCCGTAGGAAGACGAGAGCAAGAAGAGCTCGCGAGCGCATGGCTGCCTTAATCGCTCAACAAATGGCTGCCGTAATACCCAACATTGTAATCCAAGTTCAACAAGCACTCACCGATAATCCCGTCAATCAAGCAAACCAAAACATTTTCAACTCTCCCCCAAATACCACTAAATGTACCTACAAGCATTTCAAATCATGCGACCCTCCGAAATACAAAGGGACTGAAGGCGTCACCGCACTCCTCCATTGGTTTGAAGAAATGGAGAATACTTTTCTAAATTGCGATTGCCCTGATGATCGCAAAGTGCGTTATGCTACCGGTCGACTATATGGGATAGCACTTACTTGGTGGAATACAGAGAAGGCAAAACGAGGTGTTGAAGATGCTATGACCTTAACTTGGAACGAATTGAAGGAAATCATGACCAGACGATTTTGCCCAAGGAGCGAAATCAAGAAGTTAGAAGATGAATTTTATTCATTGAAGCAAATGGAAGGAGATCACATCACCTACAACAAAAGGTTCCTCGAATTACATCAAATGGTTCCCAACATGTTCACTCCCCTCTACCGTTTGATCGAGCACTACATTCGTGGCCTTCCGCCACAGATTCAAGACCCTGTAATAAGTACCAAGCCTGCAACTTTGGAAGCAGCAATGGAGCTAGCAACAGAGCTCACCGAGAACCGAATCTGAAACAAAGACTTCAAGGAGGAGAAGAAGAAGGATAAAGAATCAACTGAAACCTCCGACTCCACTCAAACCGAATCCCCTTCTCAACCCAATCCTAAGAGAAGAAGAGTCGGGCGACTTTTCGCTGCTACTCAACGAAATCAACCAGTTTTTCACGCCATACCCATCCGAGCTATCCCAATCACCCAAGTGGCACCCAACTCAACTTACCCAGATAAGAAACCATATCTTGGACCTCACCCTCGATGCAACAACTGTTTTTATCACCATCCCCTTACTTTACCTTGCCGGCTATGTACAACTTGTGGACGCTATGGTCATTTGAGCAATGTTTGTCGCACCTTTCAAGACCAAACCTTTTCCCCTACTCAAAACATGGCCCAAACTTATCACCAACCCCAATACCCCATGTTCCCATATGCGCGAGCCTGTTTCAATTGTGGCGACCCTACCCACTTTAGAAACACATGCCCTCAATTGGTTAACGTTATCAACACTCAAGCCCAATCAAACCCAGTTAACCAAGTAAACCAAGAAAACCCAACCACTATGCCACCAGCAAGAGGAAGAGTCTTCAATATCAACGCCAATCCTGTCGAAGATAATGACGGCCCAAACGAAGATACTCAGCTAGTCCTCTTCGCCGAAGATCCAGATTCAATTCCTGTCGTTTAGTTTTATGTTTTTCCATGTGTAGACTGTCAGAGAAATTATTGGATATTATATATTATATATTGTTTTCAGTATATGCTTTTGCCGAGGCCGTGGCTCCCCATCCATCGAGGTTGAGTTGGATCCCCATTTTATTATGTGGTTGATCTTGGCGTGCCAGCACGATCGGCTCCGTTTGATTGAGCCTTGATCGGTTATTTCATTTTACATTTCAATACATGCAATACGTTCGGCTCCACCCGATTGAGCCTTGAGCGCACATTTCAATTTACATTTCCAGTTCATGCAATACGTTCAGCTCCACCCGATTGAGCCTTGAGCGCACATTTCAATTTACATTTCCAGTTCATGCAATACGTTCGGCTCCACCCGATTGAGCCTTGAGCGCACATACAATTTCATTATCAGTATCTTGTGGTTGTTGTGTTTGTTGTAGAGTCGCATAGAACTAATCATAACTTACGGATAAAGTCAATGAAAATTTGACAAGGATATGGTGGATACGCCGATGGTACTTCCTATATATAAGTATTCTTGTCAAATGATCGGAGGCATTATCAGGCGGTTATGAGAGGTTCCATGCATAGGCTGTTTGTGTGGTTAAGTTATTTATTTTTAGTACATGCAATACGCTCGGCTCCACCCGATTGAGCCTTGAGCACACAATTTCAATTTCAGTACATTCAATACGTTCGGCTCCGTTTGATTGAGCCTTGAGCGCACAGACAATTTCATTATCAGTATCTTGTGGTTGTGGTGTTTGTAGTAGAGTCGCATCGAACTAACCATAACTTGCGGATAAAGTCAATGAAAATTTGACAAGGATATGGTGGATACGCCGCTAGTACTTCCTATATATAAGTATTCTTGTCAAATGATCGGAGGCATTATCAGGCGGTTATGAGAGGTTCCATGCATAGGCTGTTTGTGTGGTTAAGTTATTCATTTTCAGTACATGCAATACGCTCGGCTCCACCCGATTGAGCCTTGAGCACACAATTTCAATTTCAGTACATTCAATACGTTCGGCTCCGTTTGATTGAGCCTTGAGCGCACATCCATTTCATTTTCAGTACATGCAATACGATCGGCTCCGTTCGATTGAGCCTTGATCGCACAGATATATTTCATTTCAGTATTTTATGTTTGTTGTATTGGTTGTAGAGTTATAGGACTAATCATAATTCACTGATAAAACTAATGAAAATTTGGCAAGAATATGGTGGATACGCCGCTGGTACTTCCTATATAAAGTATTCTTGCAAAAGGATCAGAGGCATTATCGGACGGTTATGAGAAGTTCTATGTAGGATTTATTAGTTTCTTGGTAACCAATCATAACTTGTGGATAAAACTAATGAAAATTTGGCAAGAATATGGTGGATACGCCGCTGGTACTTCCTATATATAAGTATTCTTGCCAAAGGATCAGAGGCATTATCAGGCGGTTATGAGAAGTTCCATGTAGGATTTAGTATTGCCTTGGTTGGAATTTGTGTTACATTGATATCATCATGTTATTTAAAGAGATTGGATTGTGTTCCATTTCTACATAAACTAACCTCTCCATCATAACAAACGAGAGAGGAACTTCCACCATTCAAACATATATGCTATCAGAATGGGGGTTCGAATATTAGCTGTTGTGCTTACTTATGTTCAAATATCAGCTGTTGTGTTTTTATTTATGTTCCATGTAGATTGTAGTGTTAGAAGTTTTGCCTTAGGATATAACCATATTTTCCCAAACGTATCTAAACTCTTATGCATGATATCATTTTTAGCGAATCATTCCTGTTTATCAATATTCATACAGTAGGCAACAAAAAGCGATTCCTGAATAGGGTACTTAACCCTTACAAGGAACGTTACCGCCTCGAACAAAAACTTAAGCCCTTATTTTGTTAAGCATACAACTGTCAAACAAAACATCATCATTCTTTTAGTCAAATATATCACAATTTAAATTTCGGGACGAAATTTCTAAAAAGCAGGGGATACTGTAACATCCGTCAAAAACGGATTTACCAAACCCGCTCCGTTTATCAACCGAACAGTCAGTCAAAATTTTCGTTGCGAATTAAATGCCCAAAATATTTTTAAACGATCCGTAATCAATTATTATACGGGAATATATATTTAGTTTTTGAAAAACTGTCAAAAATCGCAAAATAAAAATGATTTGTTTCTGCCGGGTTTCGAACCCGGGTCTGTACCGAGTCAGTTCAGCAACTTATCTCTCAACACACAAACCACTGCGCCACTTGTTCCGTTTGTTAAATAATAGAATCATTTAATTCATAAAGTGACGTTACGAATTCAAAACCGGCGCCCAAACGGTTCAGTCGTCGGAATCCCGGAAATCTCGCGAGTTTTTAACACCATTTTCAGTTATAACGTAAATCATTAACAATACATCGGTTATAACCGATGTTTGAAGTCTGCGACACCTTTCTATAACCGCCGGAAATTTTAAAACAACGAATACAGTCGGAAATCAGACCAAGTGCATTTCGATTTTCCCCTATAAATTCACCCTCAAACCATTGAAAACCTTTTCGCTCAAAACCACACTCTTTCTCGGCGAAAATCCCTCGCCGGAACTTTTCTGTTTTTCGCCGGAAAACCGAGTTTTAATCTCTGAGTTTTACTGAATCCCCTAAACCTTTACCGAAGTCACCCACGCCCTTTATAAGCTTCCTGGAGACTCGCTGCTACGAGAAACTCATCGCCGGAGGTGATTTCTGTCGCCGGAGTTCTGCCGGAAAACAGAGGAAAGCGAGTTGGTATACCTCACGCTTATTTTCCTTTCTTTTTACTTCTATCTTACCAGTAATTAACCTAAACGCTAAAGAAACCCGAATAATAACTCGAACCAGTCTGTCACCGATTTCTGGTTATATTTCAGTGAAGAAGACGATGTATTTCGTTATATTATAAGTATAATTAAAATCAACTTAGTAATCGGGTTAGACACACAGTCCAGCGGTGGACTGTGTGCACATATAATGCAAAGGTCTCGAGTTCGATTCCCGCCTCACACACGCTGCCTTAATAAAAACCATTTTTTTGTTTAACTGAACCGGAGTCGCCACAGATATATGTTAAGTATATTGATAACCGGAATAATAACCAAGTTAGACACACAGTCCAGCGGTGGACTGTGTGTTTGTTTATATCACTGGTCACGAGTTCGAGTCCGGTCTTCTGCACCGACTCGGACAGTTATCTCTTCTTTTTAAATAAGGCAGAAAAGGAAATAACTAATTAGTATTTAAGTATAATAAAAATCGAATTATATAACATGTTGAACACACAGTCCAGCGGTGGACTGTGTGTTAGATTAAACCACAGGTCCCGGGTTCGAGACCTGTGGAGTGCAAGTCCGGTTCGCTTAAAACTGTTTTTAAAATAAAATGATTTTCGGTTTAAATTAATTAGTATATATATATAATTAAAATCAGATATATAACGGGTTAGACACGTAGCTCAGTTGGTAGAGCTGCGTGCACGCGTACGAGAGGTCTCGGGTTCGAGCCTCACTCAGCGCACAATAATATGCCATCGAACCGGTCAACGGTCAGGTCAACGGTCAACGGGCCGGTCAACGGTCAGAAAAAAAATAAATTTTTTTATTATTTTTATTTAATTATTTTAATTAAAAATCAATTATAAATACTTAAAAATAACATTTTTAAGGTTAGAAAATAGCCTCAAACTCACAAAAATACACCCAACAATCCTACTAAAATAGTATAATAAAATCCGTTTACTTACCAAACCATAATGCGATTTATCTAGGTTAAATCTCACTCGTGGTTAAAACCACTTCGCGTGCATTCAACGTCATCAACCGAACGCACCCACTGTGAGTGAATCTTACAATTCCCCTTTTAAATTACACGTTTTGGGGTGTGTCATGTGTTATGAAAATAATTAATTTATTTATTTAAACTTGTGCCATACCACATCATGACTTAAACTTAGATTGTTTTATTGTTGTGATTTACTTATATTCCGTTTGTCAAATTATATGAAACTCATACATTAAGCCCATCAGTTCCTCGTGGGAGACGAGTAGAACATCGCGTGCTTCAGTTCAAATTCATTATTGTTCATGTGTGTTTCATTGAGTTTATATTGTTTGTAGTTGTGTCATTCATATCATCATGTTTATGCAATTCATTCATCAGGCCCCTCAGTTCCTCGTGAGAGACGAGTTGAGCATCGCGTGCCTTTAATTGTTCCATTATTATTCATGAGTGTTTCATTTAACATCTTATGATTGTTGATCAAGTTACATCTAATTTTACTCATGTTTGGTTGTGCACATATTTCATAATCAATTTAAATAAATTGTTCAAATGTTTTCCATAGGATTCACTCGCCAACATTATGTTGATCCAAAAAAAAACCTTTTTACACATGATACAGGTGAACAGGTTGAAGCAAGGAAAACATAGGATATGCCTTAGAAGAGAACAAAGAAGTTTAGATTGTTAGTTAGATCATGTTGTAGCAATCATTGTAAATTTCCATTTAATTTGTATTAATGAATATGAAACGCTTAATAAATGTCATGAGCTTTGATGATAACCCAATCATGCCCCGATCACCTTTTCCGCTGCGGGTCGGGGTGTGACAGGTAATTCGGGGAATTACCGAAACTCACACTTGATAACTCTCGAACATTGTCGATTAACGCGAATAATAATTATAAACAGATGGTTTATACGAAACTTATGTGTTGCATGACAAATACGTGAACTATATGCTTTAATTGTAAATTGCATGGTATTATGGGTTTTTGTGTAAAGTTATATTATTAGGGGGTGTCTAGTATTTTTGTGAAACTCTAATAAACTAATCAAAACCCTAGAATTTCCCATAACTTTTCCGTACGACATTCCTATTACTCTCTAACCATCTCTAATCCTTCTTCAATCATTCTTGGCTACACAAGTTCACACATCAATTGTTGATCTTTCCAATCCTCCTAGAATCATCTCTATATCCATCTAAGGTATGTGCTTGTGTTAAATTGATAACTTGTTCTTTTGATTCATATAAACCCTAGATGAACCAAACAATTGATGTTTGTGATTGATTATGCAATGAATACGTGATTGCTTAGACTGAATGATTATGTAATGATTGTTTGATGTGATATGAATGATAAACTATCACCTTAATTCTTGATGTGATTGATTACTGCAAAAAGGGGTTTTGTCGTAGGTTCTGTCACACCCCGATTTCCACGTAGATCCCGATAGGCCCGGTGGGGAGTATTGTGATGTAAGATTGATAACATCATAACCAAACAACACAGAGTACACAGCGGAAGTCTTGGATTTAAAATAATATTACAAACCGTAAATGTTCAAAGTTCAAAATAATAATACAGACGACTTGTAATAAGATCCACAGGCGGATCGTAAATGTACATAAATGTGATCAACAGACTTTGGGCACAACTAAGGACTTGCAAGATCCTCTACGTCACTACCAAGCAGCTCTCAGCCTATTACGTGTTGTACATGTAGCTTAGTCTTTTGAAAATACGCCAGTTTACACTGGTAAATACAATTAACCGACACATTTTGAAAATCTTTTCAAAATTGTTTTAAGTGTACATGGCACATTTTCATAAATAACTTGAGACAATTTAAAATGATCTTGTATACAGTTTTACAGGTCTGCCAATACATATGGGGTCCGGTGTAGAAACCGACTAACCTGATTAACCGACACGCCACTTAAATAACTCACAAGGAGTATATAAAAATATTTTAGCATTAGCATCTGACAGGTGTATGCCTACACCTCGTGCATAGGTCGTGGACATTAGTAACTTAAATGAGCCGAGCATATGCAGGACACTGTCGAGTTAACCCCCAATGTTTAAGGTATCAGACAATACAGATTAAAAGGGTTATGAGATTTAGTTGAATCACAATCCTACAACATGATCCCATACCCGACGAAGCGGTAATAATATACCGTATCCCAAGCCCGTATAGGGAAAATAAGTTAAAAGTATTTACCTGAGTTAATTACTTCACAGTTTTATAACTCAGCCGTTAATCAAGACAAAATATTTAGGTAGCAATCTACTGGAAGGCTTCTAGTCTGGAATGATGGTATTAATAACCAATTAGAATGCTAACGGGTCCTATTAAGTCATAGATTCGGACCGGCTAGTCTTAAATACTGAAATACGGTTGATACGCTAGATTAAGCGATGACTGGAATAAAATGTTCTTTAAACCCGACAAGTACTAAGACTTGTACATAATGGGTAAACATATAACATTCTGGATTTTGAAATAAAAATGATAAGGTTAACCGTTTCGGCTAAATCACTAAACTAGTCACGTAGGCTTAACCGTATGCATAAGCAAAATCGGGTAACTGGATGAGTCATATACAAGTTCCATATTCCATTATACTTTAAAAATGTTATAATATCAGTAAGATATCAACATGTATGCCGTTTAGGTTTTAAAATCAACTTAAGCCTCAAAAGGGCATTTTGGTCATTTTGTGGCTTATAAAAGGAACTTGCAAATAAATTGATGTCATGGTCATAAATAATCTGGAAAAATATTTAATTTATGATGTTATATCTGTCGTACATCAAATATATGTGTGGTTTATAGTTTAGGATCAAACTATACGCCGTAAGGGCATTTTGGTCATTTCACACATAATTTTGATAACTTATTTGGGATTCTGAGTTTAGAACATGTACCTACTTGTAAAATTTTTAAAATAAGTTTAATAATCAGTAGGTAATAAGTTTTGGTTCATAGATATGGTTTTAAACAATACTATGTGCCGAAACGGCGATAAAGTTGCTAAATGATGATTTAAGCGATGATATCATGATCAGGTTTATATATTCAAATATGTTATATAATATAATATAACAGTAGGTAAAAGTTTTAGGTATAAAAGTATCATTAAAACCATTTTATGCACCATAAGGGCGTAATCGTCATTTATCGGTATTATACAAGAACTTGTATGCAAACTCAGTTTATATTCTGGTTTAACATCCCAATTAATCCTAATTATGATATTACATTAGTAGGTAATGAGCTTTGGTGAAAGAATTACGTTTAAAGCCATTCTTTGTGTCGAAAGGGCATTTTAGGCATTTTAAAGCTTAATTTACGATATCTATACAAAACTCAGTTTATGACCGGGTTTATGACATCAAAATAAGTTTATCAAGTTAGCAAATCAGTTTATATTTCATTTGCATGCTCATTTATGTTTAAAACTTTATTTTAGGCAAAAAGGACATAATAGTCAACATAAGGCATTTTAACGGAAACTTGCATAAAAACTCAGATTACTATATGACCATGTAGTATAACTCCAGAGGGTTATACTACAGTATAAATGGTCATAATGCAACTTCGAATCAGTAGCTAAGTTTGCTAATTCGGGTCAGAATTGAAAGTCAAAGTAGGAGTCAAAGCTTGCGACTTTCGGTTGCGAATCGACCTTAAACCTGGAATTGACGAGCCGAATATGTTTAAACATGTTCTAAAAATTATTATCAAGTCATTAAAGTGATAAAACATATTTTATAACACTTACATTATCATATATAAATTATTTTCAAAACTAATCCGTTTGACTTTTTATTAACATAACTTTTGACCCGTCAATTGACCAAGCAAAATAAAAAGTCAAAAGAACATGGTTGGAACACTTACAAGTGATCCAAAAGAAGACTTAGAACTCAGAGGATGCTCCCAAAAGCTTCAGGAACTTCCAAGTGAGCAAGAAAGGGGAAAATAAGTGAATGAGCAAGGAGAATGGCTTTCAAGAGGGATATTTATAGTTGAAGATGATGCTCAAGATCAAGACAAGTGTCTTGGCATGTCTCCAGGTGCTAGCAAGTGTCCAAGGAGGTGTCACAAGCTGCACAAGGGTGTCATCGCGAGCAAGGTGGCAAGCACAGCAGGCTGCCAACAAACTGCCACTGGCAGTCCCTTACGGACCGTTAGGGGTAAGGCTTACGACCCGTAAGCCTTTAAGAGGGCCCCTGGTTTTGAATTGTTACGGACCGTAAGAACTTAGCCTTGCGGTCCGTAACCGCCTCTCAGTTCCAATGCTCCATTCATGCTTACGGTCCGTAAGCACCAAGGCTTACGGTTCGTAAAGGCCACTCAGAGGCCAAACTTTTGGCATGTTGGCACTTTCGGTCCCTATACTTTATAGTTGTCATTCAGCGGTTAAAATAATAACATAACGGAAACTTTAGTCCCCCTCGTTTAACATGTGGCATATGAGGATCAGCAGGACACGTGTCGGGATTTTATTGGACGGGTTTTTACGAGGTGTTACATCCTCACCCCCTTAAAAGAAATCCCGACCTCGAGATTTTATTCAAAAAGATAGGGGTACTTTTGTCGCATAGTGGACACGACCTCCCATGTATATTCGGGGCCTCTACGGGCATCCTACTTGACCTTCACAATAGGCACGTGCTTTCTTCGAAGCTTTTTAACCTGTCGATCTTCGATCACTATTGGTTTCTCAACAAACCTCAAACTCTCATCAATTTGCACATCTTTGTGTGACATTGCTCGCGTCTCATCAGCTAGACATTTCTTTAGGTTTAGATGTGGAACACATCGTGAATTCCATTTAATTCCTCTGGTAGCTTAAGCTTATAAGCTACCGATCCGACACATTCAATGATTTTGAATGGTCCTATGTATCGTTGGCTCAAGTTGCCCTTTTTACCGAATCGCATCACGCCTTTCCAGGGCGACACTTTCAGTAAGACCTTATCCCCTATCTGGAACTAAAGAGGTTTACGCCTCTTATATTCATATCTTTTATGCCTATCCCTGGCAACTTTGAGACGATCATGGATTTGTATTATCTCATCCATGGTCTCTAGGACAACCTCAGGTCCTGATAGTTGGGCTTCCCCAACTTCTGCCCAACAGACGGGCGTTCGACATTTTCTCCCGTACAAGGCTTCAAAAGGTGCAGCCTTGATGCTTGTATGATAGATGTTATTGTAGGAGAATTCAATTAGGGGTAAGTGGTCATCCCAACTTCTACCTAAGTCGATTACACATGCATGCAACATGTCTTCGAATGTCTGGATAGGACGCTCACTCTGTCCATCAGTCTGTGGATGGTAAGCCGTACTGAAATTTAGTCGGGTGCCTAAAGATTGTTGGAAGCTCTTCCAGAAATTTGAGGTGTATCTCGTATCTCTATCGGATACAATAGATACCGGCACTCCGTGTAGGGATACAATCTCGTCCACGTACAACTTAGCCAATTTATCAGAACTAAACGTTTCTTTGATTGGCAGGAAATGAGCTGACTTAGTCAGTCTATCCACGATGACCCAAATCGTGTCATTACCACGTTTGGTCTTAGGTAACTTGGTAATCAAGTCCATAGTTACCATTTCCCATTTCCAAGTAGGAATTTCAAGTTGTTGTAGAAGTCCTATCGGTTTCTGATGTTCGGCTTTAACTTGCGAACACGTCAAGTACTTAGCTACATAGGTGGTTATGGATTTCCTCATACCCATCCACCAACAATTCTTTTTCAAATCTTGATACATCTTGTCACCACCGGGGTGAACTGAGTATCTTGTATTATGCGCCTCCTGGAGGATTAGGTCTCTAAGTCATCCAAAGATTGGAACCCAGATTCCGTCATTAAGTCTGAGGATTCCATCTTTTCCAGGTGACAACTGATCTACTGTTCCACCTAATCCTTCACTGGATATGTTAGCCCCTAACACGACTTGTTTTTGCGCATCTAGCAACTTTCCATTAAGCTGTTTCTAAGTTCAATGCTCTTGGCATTAACTCTAATTGGCTTAACTCTTTCTTTGCGACTAAGCGCATCCGCAACTACATTTGCTTTGCCGGGATGGTAGCGGATTTCGCAGTCATAATCATTAAGTGTTTCCGTCCAACGACGTTGTCGCATATTCAAGTCCTTTTGATTAAACAAATGTTGGAGACTTTTGTGATCGGTGTAAATAACACACTTTGTTCCATATAAATAATGTCTCCACAACATAAGTGCAAATACAACGGCACCCAATTCCAAGTCATGGGTGGTGTAATTTCTTTTATGCACCTTAAGTTGTCGTGATGCATAGGCAATCACTTTGCCCCTCTGCTTTAGTACACAGCCCATGCCTGTGTGTGAAGCATCACAGTAAACGACAAATTATTCGATGCCTTCTGGAAGAGTCAGTACCGGAGCGTTGCTCAACTTCCGTTTCAGAGTCTCAAAGGATTCCTGTTGTTTTGGACCCCAGTCAAACTTGACATTTTTGCGGGTCAAAGTAGTTATAGGAGTGGCTATTCTTGAAAACTTCTCAATGAACCTTCTATAATACCCAGCTAGTCCTAAGAAGCTACGAATCTCAGAAGGTGTTTTCGGTGCTTCCCAGTTCATAATCGCTTCAATCTTGGCAGGATCAACTTGGATACCATGCTCACTAACAATGTGTCCAAGGAACTGGACTTCGCGAAGCCAAAATTTGCATTTGGAGAACTTGGCATACAACTTCTCTTTCTGTAATAACTCTAGGATGCACCTTAAATGTTTCTCGTGGTTAGAATGATTAAAAGAATAGATAAGTATGTCGTAAATAGAAACAATGATGAACTTATCTAAGTACGGCTTGTAGACTCTATTCATGAGATCCATGAATGCTGCAGGTGCATTAGTGAGCCCGAACGGCATCACTAGAAACTCATAGTGACCGTATCCGGTCCTGAAGGCTGTCTTCGGAACATCTTCGTTTCTAACCTTTAGTTGATAATAGCCCGACCTTAAGTCTATCTTCGAAAAGTAGCTTGCTCCTTCAAGTTGATCAAACAAGTCGTTGATCCTGGGAAAGGGGTAACGATTCTTGATCGTTATCTTGTTAAGCTCACGGTAATCAATGCACATATGGTAACGAACTAGGCTATATGAAGCTTTTCTCCAAAAGTTCATCTAATTGGGTTCTTAACTCTTTCATCTCGGTCGGTGCTAGGCGATAAGGAGCTGTCGCAACTAGTGCAGCTCCAGGTAGGGTATCTATTCTAAACTCCACTTGCCTATCAGGGGTAACTGGGTAATTCTTCAGAAAATACGTCTGGGTACTCAGAAATGATAGGTATATCTTCGATCTTCGGCTTTGGCTCATTAACGGTCACTTGTGCCATGTAGATGACACAACCTCTCTTCATACATCTGGATGCCTTAAGCATAGATGCTTTCTCAGGCAATCCATAATGTATGTCTCCATGTATGGTGAGTGCATCACCGGGTGGAGATTTAATCTCGATGAGTTTTTATCGCAGGCAATAAGGGCTTGATTATGAGATAACCAATCCATGCCTAAAACTACATCGAACCCCACCAATTTCATTGGCAGAAGAGAGATAGGGATTAAATGATTCTTGACGGATATAAAGCATCCATCAAGAATGTAAGAAGCGGTTTCTATGGTTCTGTCAGCAAGTTCTACTTCATAGGTTATGTCTAAAGTTCTTATGTGCATGTTTAATAATTTACTGAACTTATGGTCTCCAAAAGACTTATCAGCCCCTGAATCGAAAAGAACTCTAGCATAAATGTCATTAATGAGGAAAGTACCTGTGATGACATTGTTGTCGTTAACCGCCTCTCGAGCATTCATTTGAAAGGCTCTGGCATTTCCTTTTTTTGCCCCACCATTCTTTGCCGCAACATCCTTGTATTTGGGGCAGTTTGTTTTAATGTGGCCTTTCTCGTCACAACTAAAGCAAGATGCATCTTTCAAATCCTTGCATTCCAAGGCCTTATGTCCGACCTTCTTACAAATACCACAAGGTTTAACTTGTGGGTCGAATCGACATTGTCATCCATGCCTCTTGTTGCAAATCTTGCAAACGGTTTGTTATAGATCCACCCTGTTTCTTGTTGAACCCAAATTTTCCTTTCTTTTCGGATTTGTGGGAGTTATCATCCTCCCTCCTTCTCTTCCCGTCAGTCTCTGACTTGACTGACCTCTGTCTCACTAAATCTTGAGTGAAAGTCAGAGCTAGGTCTACGGCGGACTTATAAGTACTCGGCTTTGAAGCCCGAACCATACCCTTTATTTCTGGTGCTAAGCCACCGATGAAACGCGCAATGCGTTTGGGTTCAGGAGTGATCAAGTATGGAACTAGCCTTGACATAGAATTGTAGTCGGTGACATATTTCCTACAATCCAAGTTCCTCATAACAAGAGTCAAGAAATCTGACTCGATCTTCTCCACTTCGTGAGGTGGCCAATAAGTGTCTTTTACCAGGTCCACAAGCTTGGATCAACTCAAGTTGTACAGATGTACTTTGCCGGTAATTGCACCATGGCCTTCCACCAAATCAGGGCATCGCCCTTGAACGATTGTGACACAAACTTCACCATATCCCTATCAGCGTAGCTGCTGATTTCAACGATTGTCTCCATTTCATCCAACCACCTTAGGGCTTCCACTGGCCCTTTTTCCCCATTGAAATCCTTGGGTTTACAAGACACGAAGTATTGTAGGAACAACCGTCCTTATAAGTATGTGTCTTTTTCTAATGTTCTTGTTTCTCACTCCTCACATTTTAGGAGTGCACAAAGGTCTTATAGGAACGTCCACGATTAGCACGAGAACCTAAATTTGTTATCTATTGTCCAATTAGGCGGAAACTAATGACAAGTTAATCAAATAACAAGAATTACTCGTTTAATTGTTGTTTTCATTGATCTAAAGTTCAATACATTCGAGATCCGGATCCGACAGAGCTTCACCGTCTCTGTGCCAAAATCTCCAACTCTTATAAATGAAATCCTGAAGGCACCTATATATAGAAGTACAAGTTCGCTGGTGAGGGACAGCCATGGAGTAAGTTCGCCCGAACTTGACCTAGTCAAGTTCGGCCGAACTTGGCTTCTCACAACCAATCAAGAGCGAACTTGTCTCAAAGTTATCTTAAATATGCCTCGTTTCTAACAGATTAATCCCTATTCACTCAGACTCGATACATAATGACGTAGCAACAGACATATGCACCAACAAACTCCCCCTTGGATATTGCCGCAGTCATCGACTTTTAAAATCTTCTGAGTCTTTCGATCTTTAGTTCTTGAATAAACTTTAACATCTTTAGATCTTTATATCCCTCTTTCTTTTTCTTGATAAAACTTTTCATCAACATTCTCCACCTAGCTTTAAGCTTTAGCCTCCAGACTCCCCTTTGCTTTGGTCTTTAGACTTCAAACTCCCCTTAGCTTTGAGCTTTCTGAAATCTTTGGACAGTGTTTTATCCAGCTCCCCCTCAAACTTTACTACCTGTCTAAATAAATTCTGACATTCAAATAAACATTTCAGGTTCACTGTTTTTGAAATTTTGTACCATCAACATTTCAAACTATAATCTTCACTTAAATCTTTCAAAAACGTTTTAATTGTTTCAAGTTCAATTTAATGACCTTGAATACATTTTACTTTAAAACCTCCAACTTTCACATTTTTGATCATTTGTGAAAATCCACTTAGTTGATCAAGTCCAAGTTAATGACCGCCACTTTCGTCCACTCAGCCATCTCTCCCAATTGAAAAAGATAATACTATGTTACATTACACATCAAATAATTTTTTTTTGACCTTGATTAACTAAATATATCAACCAAGTCCAAATAATGACCTTTGTTTAAAAAACCGTTATGAACAGTCTGATTTTAAAGTTTCAAATTAATGAACTTTTAAACAATTATCAGATTTTCTTACCAGACTTCAAAGATCCGTTCTCCAACATTGGCTCGTTGAAACTTAATGTAGAAACAATTTTTTTTTTGTATTTTTAGAAAGTTTATGCTAAAACACACTGAAAAACTTTTTGATTTTTATCTTGAAAAGCATGTAATGTATTTACAGACATATTTTTATGAATTCGTGTCTAAGGATCATATCAGTTGTTTGAGACATATCACCAGTACCGTTGACCTTTTTGAAACTTTAAGTTCTAAACTCGTTTACCTAGATTGTCGATATGTTTGTCCTCTTAAACTTGATCACGTTTTTCAATTGTTCCAAGATATGTTAGGTAAGAATTATGAAACTTGACTTAACTATGGTTCCCACCTCTTGAATATACTTCCGAATCCAGATTCCTTAGATTTCATCTTACAGGTGAATATAGCGTAATGGATATCTGTATCTGGGTTATGCGAGACCTTGAGTGCTCAGGTTAGTACTATTGTACAGACAAAGTGATGAAGGCTCGTCTTTAAAGGTGTGTTCCACTTAAGGAATCTTTTAAGCACTGCAACTGATTAGATCTTTTGATACTTTTCAAGTTTTGCATGCAATTTGGGGTTTTTAGCAAAAGCATTATAGAAGTTCTAGGCCATTGCTTCCGCAAAACCAGAAGAACTTGTATAATACCACAGATATCAACTATTTATAAAGACCTCGTATCTCAGAATCAGGCAACCCTTCAATCGAAATTTCGGAGTACTAAGTCCATATATCCAAGATGTGTTATCCACAAGATTAAGCAGTTGTAAAATTTAGTTTATATCTCGAAAACAATCTACTGAACATGTTAAGCCTATCGACACATCCACAGTAATACTCGTTTATCACTTTTAAACTTTACAATTCTTTAGCATACTGTGATAGTCCACTGATGTACTATCATTTCCTTTTTGACAACCAAATTCTTTTTCAATGTTTTGTACATTTTGAATTTTTAATGTTTTTGAATTTTCAACTTTTTCATATGTTTTGATTTTTCTAAAAATTTTCAAATTTTCTTACTCCCCCTAAAATAAAAAACATATTTTTGGATTTTAGATTTAAAGAAATTCTTCTAAAAATATAACAAACCAACGCGGATCACGAGAACTCTGTCCGATCCTTTTTTCATCTACTGCATCATCACCTGTCAGCAGAACAAACCATTAATCTTTGATAACATCAATTTGTAGAAACCACTTGTAAGAACCACCTGTAGGAAATCAAATTGTAAATGATTTTTCAATATAACAATCAGTGTTCTATTTAACGGTGTGGATTTTTTCAAGTTTTCAAAAAAAAATCTTTTTAACTTTTCTTTTTCAACCACTTTGTAATTTAAAAACCATCAAAGAATACGACTTTCTAGATAAGTTAAAAACTCAGGGAGCACCGCTATCCTGTATCAACTTTGATAGAGTGGATCTTTGGACTCCTGCGCTTGAAACAACTATTTGAAAAATGAAACCCAAACCTTTTTGGTTTTGGGTTTGACATGATAAGCATTATAATCATATTCAAAACCATCATCATAATCAAAATCATCATCAAACATTTCGTCCAATGTCAATTCTGAAAACTTTAACTTTGAAAAATTTAACTTTGAAAGATCATTTTAATTTCTGTTTCGGTTGATTTGACATTTTCAGTTTTATTAGCAACAAACTTTGACTTTTCAGATGATGAAAGCTTCTTCTTAGCAACCCAAGATTGTAGCTTGCTTCTCGCTTTCTTGATATAGAACCTAGAATCTTTGTTTTCAATAAATCTTGAAGTTTCACCTTTTTCAAATGTTGAGTTTTCAAACTTTGAACTCGTTTTAGGTTTCACTTCATTTTATTAGATTCATAGTTTCTATTTGTTTCTGTGACAGGTTTCACAATCTCTGGTTGTTTTGCTTTTCATCTTTTGACTCAGTTTTTCTTCGTGGAAACACATGCTTTAGATTCAGACACTTGCGAGCAATATGACCAATAGTATTGCATTTAAAGCAAGTCCGATTATCAGAAACATTTCCACTAATGAGTTTTACTCCACTTGTGGACTTGGTCTTAGCCTTGTCCCGAAGTTCTTTTTCTTTCTTGAATTCATCATTCGATTGCTTACCGATCATGCTTTCTTCTTGAACCGTGCTCGTTCCATACACAAACTTTATATTCTTACCTTTGTATTCCTGGAACATTGACTTCTGATTCTTCTTCGGTTCATCTTCAGCTTCTTCCAAACCTAAACCTGCTTTCCTGTTCTCAAGAAAATCACCACCGTTTCTACGGTAATTGTTAAAATTCCGTTTCGGTTTAGAATAAAACTTCTTTTCATTTTTCTCGAGATCATCTAATGAAACTTCCACAAGTTTCAACAGTTTATCGATTTGATCTTCTTTCACATTCTGAATCGGAAAGCTATCATTGAAATATAATCTATCAGATTCCTTAACCTTGTACATGACAACGTTAGGATCATCACTTAGATCATTTTCTGATGATGTATCGTCACTTTCAGATTGTGAACCAGAACTGTTTGAACTCGAGTTAGCGCTTTTAAAGCTACCGTCATCAGAATCATTTCCCAAGACATTTTTTACCACATCTTTTACCACCGATTGATTGTCATCGTTTGATTTCGTAAAGTCTACGTCAATGTTCTCAGGCAATTTAACTTTCTTTTCTGAAAGAAGTAAAAGATTAAATGCCTTTTCAATGTCATCATCTTTCTTACAGCAGTAACTTGCAAGAAATGGTGGAGGAACACTTCCATACACTTTACACTTTGAATTATCAACATTTTCCTCCGACTTGATCTTAGGAAGAATGTGATCAATGACATATGCGTTTGTGGTGTAACTTTTAGTAATTGTCTGACTCTTTCTGTTTCAATTTTCATTTCGTGAAACTCACGCTTTGTCTCAGTAATTGTATTAATGTACATATTAATTGCCTTTTGTTTTCAATAACTGTGGCATTTAACATGGTGACATTAGCATTGGGGTTTCACTGTTAGCTCTTTCAACATGTTTATATTTACTGATATTTTGTCATAAGCTTCTTTTATGCTTTTGTAATCATAACGAAAATTTTCGATATGTTCAGTCAATTCTCTTATGACTTTGACTTTATCCAGACAGGTCCAAAACTTGCGCACTTTGTGCAAGGTTTTTCAACCTCCACAACTTTCACAACTTCCTTTTCAAACATGCTTACCTCTGCTTTTACCTTTTCGGCTTCTGCTTTCAACTCTTCTTGTTTTTGCATCTCAAGGTAAGCTATTCCTTCTTCCTCTGTTTGTTGTATATATCTTTCCAGAACTGCATCCTCTAGGACAGCTTCTTCCTCAGCTCTTTGCATTAATGCTTCTTGAATAGCATTTTCAATAGCAGCATCTACAAATGATATCTCAGATTCGTTCACAACCTCTGCCATCATAGCAACACCAGACTTCTTTTCTGATGTATTTGTTCCAATCGAAACCATCGTCTTCATGATTGGCAACAAGAGCTTGTTCTGCTTTCTTTGCATGTTTATCTTCAACTTCAACTTGTGTTCTATTTGGATATGATTTGTATTGCAGCGCTTTCTTGTAATATTCGTTACCGGTTCCAAAAGGGTTTTGGCTTCCACTAGCTTCTTGGTTATGGCATTCACGTTTGAAGTGCCCTTTTTATCGACATCTGAAACAAGTAGCTTTCATTTTGTCAAAACCAAGTTTATTGCTTGAGTTACCAATATTCCTTCCAGTGAGTGCTACAAATTTTGAAACTCTCCGGATAATCGATGCTAAGGACCATTTGATGTCCATTAATTCCAACTCTTCCTCATCTACTTGATCGTAATCCTCGGCTGTCATTTCTGGATTTCCGATCTTTCCAGCAACAAGACTTTCATATGATTCCAGAACTGTAGCAAGAAGTGCTATGTGCTGTTTCGCAACTTTTTCAGGAAACACATTCTTTAAATCAACTGCTATGTTGCATTGGAAAAGATTTGAATTAGAAGTGGATTGGCTTGTCTGATGAGATTGACTTTGAGAAGAAGAATTTGAACCAACATATGAATAACCAGTGTTTGGAGAATACTGATTTTGTGACGACTGATCTGATGTATTCATGTTTGCACTAAATGCCGTTTGGATTTTTGGACTTTGAATTGGAGTATCTGGAACACCACCTTTGTAATAAACTCCGACATCCTGAACAACATTAGTGTTTTTGGATTTTGCAATCTTCATCAATTCCATTTCATGACCTTCAAGTTTGTCAATGAAAGATGACAACTTAAAATGTCTCCAAGATGGACTATTCTTTAGAATCATCAGATACGTTGTCCATTCTCCTTCTGGAAGTGCATCTGCCAGCTTCTCAATTTGCTTTTCGTTAGTTCTCTTGATATCATGTCTTCGCATCTGGACCATGAGGTGACAATATCTATCAATCATTTGCTTCATTGTCTCTCGTTTGATCATCGTGAAGATCTCAAATTCTTTCTTTATCAAAGCCTTTTTGCTTTTGATTATTTAATCACTTCCTTTGAATTTCTCGCAAAGAGAATTCCATAATTCTTGAGAAACTTACGCGTTATGGAAATCTTCCATTTGAAAATCGAGACACGTCGCTGAAAAACACTTGAAACTTTGAAAAATATTAGAACTAACTACAAGTTTGGTCGAACTTGTAGTTGAAAGATGAAACTTTTCAGAATTTTATCACTTATACTCAAGTTCGGTTGAACTTGGTATTTCTTTTGAGAAAAATCACACTTCGAGCGGACTTGTGTAAGATTTCAAGATAAACACTTAAGTTCGGTCGAACTTAGGTAATATTTCAATGATTTCGTCAAGTTCGGTCGAACTTGTGAATAAAATTCAATGAGATTCGATCAAGTTCGGTCGAACTTAACCAAAACTATTAAAATATCCTTCAAGTTCGAGAAAACTTCTCACAAAAATCTTGAAAATCCTATCAAGTTCGGTCGAACTTGATGTTAAGTTCGGCCATGGTTTGTTCCAAAAACATGGTTTTTCCAACTTTTTGATATTAATTTAATTGAATTTGATGTCCAAACTCTCTGGGTTTGTTATCAGTGTGTTTTTCATGACATATTCAAAATTGAACATAATTTGTCCGTGAATTCTTCATTTTTGTTCAAAGTTAAGAAAAATAGAAGAATGGAGATGAAATAAAGAGATTCTTGTCTTGATTTCAACAAATTCAGGTATCCAGGCTCTGATACCACTTGTAGGAACGTCCACGAGTAGCACGGGAACCTAAAATTGTTATCTATTGTCCGATTAGGCGGAAACTAATGACAAGTTAATCAAATAAAAGAATTACTCGTTTAATTGTTGTTTTCATTGATCTAAAGTTCAGTACATTCGAGATCCGGATCCGGCAGAGCTTTGCCGTCTCTGTGCCAAAATCTCCAACTCTTATAAATGAAATCCCAAGGCACCTATATATAGAAGTACAAGTTCGCTGGTGAGGGATAGCCATGGAGTAAGTTCGCCCGAACTTGACCTAGTCAATTTCGGCCGAACTTGGCTTCTCACAACCAATCAAGAGCGAACTTGTCTCAAACTTATCTTAAATATGCCTCGTTTCTAACAGATTAATCCCTATTCACTCAGACTCGATACATAATGACGTATGCAACAGACATATGCACCAACAGGTCTCCTTTTTATATGAAGGTGGAGGCTTGAGAATGGTTTGGAGATAGGTTTAGAGCGAGAAGCACTCGACTCATTTTGTTTTTCTACATAGGCATTTATAGCCTTGCCCACCTCCATAGCTATTAAAGCTTGAAGATCATTCCTTGTAATGTTGATATTAGTATCCGCATTATCATCATTATGTTTGGTATTGACTTCATCGGAATTTCCATCTTATCTGCTTGGTACTAAACACCAATTTGTATTTGTTAGTTGTCGCAATAGACGACTTTTATGCCATGGTATCATTAAACCTTATACGCTTTTAAAAACAGATATATAAATCCTTTGTATTTTAGGGCTAGTGGACATAATGTGTCACACCCCGACTCGCAGCGGAAGACAATTGCAGGGTGCGGCAGACACATGGTAATTACCCATAATTTAAAACATGATATCACATAAATAGGGAACCTCGGTTACAACATACATAAAGTATCATATTACAAACCACAAGTTCAAGTACGGTACTACGAGCTACTACAACTCTTATTCTACTACAGTTCGCTGCCCAAGCCATCCATACGCACATTCCTTATTCCTGTTTAGTTTTACCTGAAATGCATGTTAGTTTTAAAAAGGGTCAGCTAAACGCTGCAGGTGAGTTCCACTGGTTTTGTTGTTGTTGAACAATATGTTTTAACAAGTTTAATTGCATTGGTCATAGGTCAAAGATCACAGATCACAGATAGAATCACACGAGTATGCACCCATGAAACCTTAACTGTCATAACCGTGCTGTGTCACATTCGACACCTCAGCACATCAGACCGTGTCACGTTCGACACCTCAGCCATCCACTGCGTCACGTGCAGTCCAACGCCCTAGATGTGGTTATGCCAAACAACATAACCAATTTTAGGACGCATGTAGTTGCCTGTTGCCGGGTTACAGTCCGGTCGTAGCAACTGGGTTTGTCAGACCAATAGTATTATCCACTGCGCATGGCTTACGTTAATCACGTGCACTAGTTGGGGATTATTGGGTGTTAGGTAATTCACATCATAAGTTGGTGCAACTAACATAGTTTGTAACATGCAAGTCCAGAAAACAGTCTAACAATTCAAAAGTGGGGAAGTGAAAACTCACAGTGCGAGTAGTAGTCTCAAAAAAGAGTGATTAGGCAACTGGATCAACTTTAACAACAAGCATGCAAGTATGGACTCAAATCAGTATCTAGGTTGGTAATGGTTATAACTTGGATTCGATCAGGAGTTTTCACCCCGATTGAGTCTATAAGACACTGGCATGGTGATGGAGGTCAGGGTAGTATTAGCTTTCAGTTTCGTTTCCGGGCACCGTTTCACGTGCCAGCCAAAGTCGGTTGTTTAACATGTTCGGATAATGGTATGGAAATACCAATAGTGCCAATACGTTGTTATTTAGGAATGTTAACTTTTCTTTAAGGGAGTTTGGGTGTTTGGGGAGTCTAGGTGCCCAAATTTGAGTTTCTATTCCCGCCGTCGGGATTCTCCCGAACTGGCCTAGGACACACCCCTAGTGTCAATCCGCCCTGGAGCCTCCCGGAAGTGTCACGATGTTCCAATTATAGTACTAGTTGGGTTTGGTCAGTTCCTGGTTCCGGCAGGTTCGTTATACGGTAAACTGCCGAAATTATTTTTTAAAATGACCCGTTTTTAATTCCATAAATTCCCTGTAATCCATAATTTGAATACAAATCTATAAATTTTTACAAAAGTCTAGAAAAATCTGTAGATTATGGGATAAATAATTGGGACTTTATTTAGTCATTTTAACTATTTAAATAAATTCTTTGTAAAACAGTATTTAACCGAATAATTGTCATTATACTATCATCCATGGTCTAAAAATTCCCAAATAATTCCAGAACATCTCTTACATGTCCAGGAACTTCTCATAAAATTCAGATTTTTCCGATTTTATTTAGGTGCGTTTTCGGCTACCGAAAACTCCCGAAAACACGGATTTTAATCCGAAACAAAACTCAACCAATAGACTCTGAAATTTCCCAGAACTTTTCTTATATGTTTCTTAGTGTTCATTTAAAATTTGGTGATTTATTGATCCCGTTTGGTATTTTTTCTGGAATTGTTTTGATAAAATAGTAAAAAATTCACCAAAAATCGTAGAAAATTCCAAAAATTATAAACTTTTACGTGAACATGCTTGCCAATATCCTACATCACCATACCAAATTTCAGCTCAATCTAATATCACGGACCAAGTTATAGTCAAAACAAGTTTCTGCCTATCCTAGATTCGATTTTCGGATGTTATACCTAGCGCAGGCTTCGTTTCCAAGCGTTCCTTGTGAGTTCAGAGGTGTGTGGGTGCTATATTCAGTACCTACACATCAAGTACAATCCAAATATGCTAGAACTTAGATCAATCAAGCCTTGTTTCATTGTTTTTCGGTTAATCGGATTGTTATGGATTTTGGTCGATTAGGTGTTGATTAGGGTATCAAAACCCAGAGTTTTTGAACTTGGCTATCATATAACACCAGGGAATTCACATGGTGCTCTTGTTCAGCCAATAAACTTGTTTAAACCCTCCAAAAACATGGATTAAAAAGGGTTTTCATGGTCTAAATCAAGTTTCCTATGAAATCACAATCAAAACCTTATAAAACAAGGATTATACCTTTGATTTAAGTAGGTAAGAGGATGATCAGCTGTGGAGAAGAAGAAGATGACCAGATTTTTGTGAATAAAATGAAAAAAATAATATAAAGGGGGGGGGGGGTAGCGGTTTAGGGGTGGGGGCCCTACCCCTCCTATGCTTTGTCGTGCTTCGATTTACGTGTTAAAAGATGATGTATATGTTCGGTTTTGCATTTAGGTTCGTTTTCGGGTCCTACACGCGTCCCCGATTTGCGAAACGGACTCCGTTTTTCGCGTTTTAGTGTTAAAAGACTCGGTTTTAAAGTGCATAACCGTCTTGAAATCGAACCCAGTTACGTTTTAATCATAAAAGCCTCTATTGGGTGGTTTAAGTGTTTTTAATCTTGACTGATTGTTCCTTGCATGTTTGGTTGCCTTTTGCTATATCAAAAACGAAGGCGTTTCCCCAACCGGGAAGCTGCTTTGTTTTGCGTGCCCGAGTTTCAATGGCTCGAGTATTCAACTAAGATGTTTCATGACTCAGAATCATAAAGGGCCCTACCGTTGGCCTAATAATCATGATCGAATGTTCAATGCACTGTTAAACGTCAATCTCCGTTTAAACGTTGTTAAAGGCTAAGGACACCAACCTCGCATTGTTGGTCCTTAATAGTGTCATTTCAGCCATGACGTGCTCTCGGATTCCTCCGAGACATATCAGACATCATTTAGTATAGCACACAAGTCATGCGAATTCACAAAGTTCACGCGCAATTATTGTTTTAATCATGCTTTAAGTTTAGGACCAATTAAGGTGTACCTGGTTTCGTCATGGGTATCCCAGTCTCCCCTGGTTAAGAAATTTCATCCCCGAAATTTACTTCGTCATGTTAGGAAAGAGGTGAGGTATTTTCTATGGAATTCATCCTTCCGTTCCCAGGTATATTCAGATCCTTGTTTCGAGTTCCACCGGACTTTAACCAGTGATATATTGTTGTGCCTTAATTGTTTAACCCTTCCATCAACTATTTCTACCGGTTCCTCCATGAAGTGGAGCTTATCATCAACGTGTATGTCTTCCAATGGTATCTGGGTGGCTCGCCCGAAAGGCACTTCTTTAAGTTCGAAATGTGGAAGACATTATGAATGGCATTAAGCTCGGGTGGTAACTTCAATCTATAAGCTACGGGACCTACCTTGGCTAGGATCTCGTATGGTCCAATGTATGTGGTGCTAACTTCCGATCTTTCCGAATCGATAACGCCTTTTCATGGTGATACCTTTAACAATACTCGTTCACCAACTTTGAATGAAATGGTTTCCTACGTACGTCAGCCCAGCTCTTTTGCCGACTCTGAGCGGCATTCAGATCGATTCAGAATCTGATGGATCTTATCGGTTGTTTCCTGTACTAGTTCAGATCCTTCAGTTGGGTGTCACCCACTTCGGCCCAACAAAGTGGTGATCGGCACTTTCGACCATAAAGTGCCTCATACGTGGCTGCCTGGATACTACTGTGGTAACTATTGTTATATGAAAATTCCACTAGTGGGAGATGCTTGTCCCAGCTTCCTCCAAAGTCCAGGACACAAGCACGAAGCAAGTCCTCTAGTGTCTGGATCGTGCGTTCCGATTGGCCGTCGGTTTGGGGATGGTAAGCAGTACTTAGATCGATCACGTCCCCAAAGCTTCTTGTAGCTTCTGCTAATACCGTGAGGTAAAATGGCTGTCTCGGTCAGAAATAATAGCCTTCGTGACACCATGTCTAGCTACTATCTCATTAGTGTAGATTTCGCCAACTGGTCGGTTTTATAAGTGGTATGGATCGGAATAAAATGTGCGGATTTGGTCAATCTATCTACGATTACCCAAAACGCGTCATACCACGAGGCGTTCTTGGAAGATGGGTCATGAAATCCATCGTGATTTGTTCCCATTTCCATTGCGGTATCTCGGGTTGTTGTAACATTCCCGAGGGTTTCTGATATATTGCCTTGACTCACGCACAAGTCAAGCATTGGCTTACATATTCGGCCACGTCCTTTTTAATCCCCATCCACCAATAAAACTCTTTAAGGTCGTGGTACATCTTATCTGTACCAGGGTGAATCGAATATTTCGATTTATGAGCCTCTTCTATGATCAATTGTCTTAGCTCCGAACTTGCAGGAATCCACACTCGATTCTTGAAATACAACACCTCGTCCTTTTTCTTCACAAAACTTTTCTCATTCCCGTGCAATCCTTCGCCGGGTAACTGGCTTTCCTCCAAGGCTTGCATTTGCGCGTTCTGGATTTTCTCTATCAGGCTCGTCTGCACAATCATTCCCAAGGTCTCACTCACAGGGGTTTAATTCGATCCTTCCTACTTAGTGCATCTGCTATCTCACAGTCGTAATCATTTAACAACTCCACCCATCTGCGCTACCTCATGTTTAGCTCTTTTTGGTCGAAGATATGTTCGAGGCTTTTGTGACCCGTATATATGGTACACTTGGTACCATATAAGTAATGTCTCCAAATCTTTAGTGCGAATATAACGTCGCCTAGTTCCAAATCATGCGTTGTGTGGTTCTTTTCATGCACCTTTAGTTGTCTAGAAGCGTACGCAATAACTTTATTCCTTTGCATAAGGACAAATCCAAGCCATTGTCGTGATGCGTCACAATATACGAAAAGTCATCGTTGCCTTCAGGCAACGTCAGGATTGGGGCCTCACATAAACTTTTCTTTAACAAACTGGAACGCAATTTCCTGATCTTTACCGCATTCGTACTTCTTGTCCTTCTGTGTCAAACACATCAGCGATTGGGTGATACTTGAGAAGTTTTCGATGAAGCGACGGTAATATCCTGCCAGTCCCAAGAATTGGCGTATCTCCTTTGGAGATTTCGGCACCGGCCAATTCTTGATTGCTTATATCTTGCTTGGATCCACGTGGATTCCGTATTGATCCACCACGTGTCCTAAAAATTGCACGGCTTGCAACCAAAAGTCGCACTTATACAATTTAGCATACAGTTGTTCTGTCCGTAGTATCTCCAAAATAGCACGTAAGTGATGCTTGTGCTCGTCCTTGCTTTTAGAGTAGATTAGGATATCGTCGATGAAGAGATGACAAATTTGTAAAGGTATGGTTTACACACTCGGTTCATGAGGTCCATGAACACCGCAGGTGCGTTGGTTAACCCAAAGGGCATAACTACGAACTCATAGTGCCCATAACGAGTTCGAAACACCGTCTAGAATATCATCCTATTGGACCTTCACTTGATGGTAACCTGACCGAAGATGTATCTTAGAAAAATACCGGGCTCCTTGTAGCTGATCAAAAAGATCATCGATCCTTGGAAGAGGGTAACGATTCTTGATAGTGACCTTGTTCAATTCCCTGTAGTCGATGCAATTCGGAAGCTACCGTCCTTCTTCTTCACAAACAAGACTGGGGCTCCCTAGGGGAATAACAAGGACGGATGAAACCACGATCAAGTAACTCCTGCAGCTGCGTTGATAGTTCTTGCATCTCGGACGATGCAAGACGATATGGGGCTTTGACAATGGGTGCCGTTCCCTGGTATTAGGTCGATGCGAAACTTGACTTGCCCATTAGGCGGCAATCCGGGCAATTCTCCGGGAACACATCAAGGTATTCACATACTACCGGGATATCTTCAATACGCTTCTCGGCTGGCTTCTCCGTCGTGACACTGGCTAAAAACACGTCACATCCCTGTCGTACATGCTCAATGCCTTGAGGTGAGATATGAGATTCAACATGGTACCTAACTTCTCTCCCTGTACCATGATTGCATTCGTCGGGGATAAAGGAATCTTCACAACCTTCTGTGCACAAATACTTCCGCGCGATGGTTGGACAGCAAGTCCATTCCTACCACAACATCAAAACTGCCCAATTCTACGGGTAAAAGATCAATAGAAAACTGGTAACGTTAAGGGTTATAGGGCAGTTATAAATGAGTTGGTGATTACTGATCGGTTTCCCTTTAGCAAGTTCGACGGTACAGGGTTGTTTTAAGTCAATAGCATGCATATTCATTAATGGCAAAAACGCAATCGAAACATAACTTCTATCTGCTCCCGTATCAAGTAACACTGAAGCAAATTGATTGGAAATGAGGAACGTACCTGAAACCACATTGGGATCCTGGCGTGCGTCACCAGGCCCCATGAAAAGGCACGACCTCGCGCTGTATTCGAGGTAGATGTTTTGTTCTGTGTATTCCTTCTTACCGTCTGCTGAGCTATACTTCGGGTAACTATTTTTGAAATGCTTCTGTACTGCCACATCCACGACACGTACGGGGGTAAGTAACCTGTTGTGTTGGTTGTTGGGGTTGCTGCTGTAGAGGTTGAGATTTAGGGGGTTGGAAAGGGGTTGGTTTGGAATTTGGTTCCATGGGCACCCTACAGTCTCGGGAAAAATGCCCAATTCTATGGCACCTCGAGCATATCACTGTTCGGCACCAACCAGAGTGGTGGAAATCGCACTTGTTGCACTTTGAGGCTTTTCCTTTATAGTTATCAGAGTGACCGGTTGGGGTAGTCATGGTGTAACTCTGGCTAGTTGCTTTCTCTTTCTTCGGTGTTGCTGCCCCGACTCGATTACTTTCTGGGGCTTCTCGCTTATTCCCTATCACTAATTCATTCTGTCCTTTAGTTCCACTAAATTCCATTGGTTTGCATTCCATGACGTACTTATACGTGTAAACCAGTCTAACCTTGTTTTGTGCATTGTTTTGGTTACTGTTTTGACCTACCAGTCCGTTTGCGGGCTTGGTTGCGGGTTAGCAATAATACCAGCGCTAACCTGCGCCAAATCGTGGGTATAACTACCTGAAGCTAGTGCACTATCAAATTGGCGATTTCTGCCTCAGTCATTTGTGCGCGTTTTGGGGCCATTCTATATAGTATGCATCAATGTCACATAGTCAATTGTCACATATCACAACATTTCATCACATACATAAGTTCACAACATGTATAACCACAAGCGTCATTATATATATAATAATAATATCCGTCATCATATAACTATCAAAATTTGCACATAGACTTAACCCATAAGGGCCCTCGCTTAAATGTGCTGTCAAAACATGTCACCAAAGTGACGTACATATGCCATACTACGGAAAACACAGACTATGAAAACAACGAAACACTATGACTACATCACCACCTCGACATGGGTATAACCCAGTGCTTGGTAGGATGGGCAAAAGATACATCATATCTGTCTATACTATAAAAAACATACTAAGAACGCCACAACCAACGCGTCAAACCTACAAAACCTGCCCCAGGCCTATGATAGTACCGATGCATCCATACACCATCGCCCGAAAATGATCCTGGTGCTGATGAACATAACCCATACCCTGCTGCAATTGCAATGATCGCCTGCTGTAAGACGATCAAGTAATCTCCCATCGCTCTCCTATGCTGCTCGTCCTCATCCCGTGCCATCCATAGTAGTGAAATCTGCTCAAACAAATACCCCATCAAACTGCTCTCGGTGATGGGAGTAGGTGTCTCCTGAGGAGGAACTGGTATGCCCCAGACAGGGGGTGTAGACTCTCTAACCGGGCGAGAAGGGCCAACTCGCTCGTAAGTGTGAAAAGGAGAAAGGTCCTCTCTAGGTGGTGTAAGGAAACGTGCAGTAAAGTGCTGCTGGGTCCCTATAGGTACCGGTCTCGGACGGATAGGAGAAACTGGTGGTGTGAACACAGGTACAGGTGTAAGTACCCTCCGACGAGACGTCTGTCGGAGGCCAAAGGTGGATATCTCATGGGAGCTAGGTGAAGATGGTAAATAAGCACTCGGGATGGAAGGATTATATGGATCAGGAGGAGTCTCTGGTGAAGGTAAGTGGGGTGCAACCGGTTCCCACTCCCAATGCTCCATAGCAGGAGTAGGGCTCCGGGGGATCAATCCTAACTGGATAGCAATGTCTGGGGTACGACTATGCTCCGAGGAGCTATTCAGATGGTAAGATGGAGAACGGTAGGTGCTCAAGACCTCTCCCTCGCGCCTAGTACGAGGTCTGGGTGGGTAAGGACCACAACAATAACAAGAAGGATCTGGCTCGTTGCTCGATGTCAAATGGGGTATCAGCGGATCCTCCTCAGGATCGGTCTCCGTATGAGAAGTAGTTTGGCGAATCGAATGATGCGACATGATACCTGTAGAAAGAAAACCACATACAACGCTGATTTGACTGCCAAAATAACCGAACTCAACATTCCACAAATATACATATCTGCACGTATTGCACACAGTTTTGATTTTAAGATTTTTAAAAATTATTTATGGTTGGTGACGTTAGTAAACGGATTCCTGTCCTATCTCAATGACGTTCCAGAACTCCCAAGTATGAGCAAATAAATTATTGTGTTCCGGACCACAATAATTTATTTGCCCCACAAGGCCATCCTGGTAATTGCCACACTACTCAGTCTCTAGAGGTTCTCAGTGTGGAGAAACTAACTTAGGATTATAGTCTAGGCACTTTAGGGATACCTAATTCGCTATAACCGATGGCTCAGACACCATCTTCTGTCACACCCCGACTCGCAGCGGAAGACAATTCCAGGGTGCGACAGACACATGGTAATTCCGCATAATTTAAAAACACGATATCACATAAAGAAGGAACCTCGGTTACAACATACATAAAGTATCATATTACAAACCACAGTTCAAGTACGGTACTACGAGCTACTACAACTCTTATTCTGCTACAGTTCGCTACCCAAGCCATCCATACGCACGTTCCTTGTTCCTGTTTAGCTTTACCTGAAATGCATTTTAGTTTTAAAAAGGGTCAGCAAAACGCTGCTGGTGAGTTCCACTGGTTTTGTTTTTGTGGAACAATATGTTTAACAAGTTTAATTGCACTGGTCATAGGTCACAGATCACAGATGGAATTACACGAGTATGCACCCATGAAACCTTGACTGTCATAACCGTGCCGTGTCATGTTCGACACCTCAGCACACCAGACCGTGTCACGTTCGACACCTCAGCCCATCCACTGCGTCACGTGCAGTCCAACGCCCCAGATGTAGTTATGCCTAACAACATAACCAAGTTTAGGACGCGTGCAGTTGCCTGTTGCCGGGTTACAGCCCGGTCGTAGCAACTGGGTTTGTCAAACCAATAGTACTATCCACTGCCCACGGCTTACGTTAATCACGTGCACTAGTTGGGGATTATTCGTGTGTTAGGTAATTCACATTATAAGTTGGTGCAATTAACACAGTTTGTAACATGCAAGTCCCCAGAAAACAGTAAAACAATTCAAAGTGGGGAAGTGAAAACTCACAGTGCGAGTAGTAATCTCAACAAAAGAGTGATTAGGCAACTGGATCAACTTTAACAGCAAGCATGCAAATATGGACTCAAATCAGTATCTAGGTTGGTAATGGCTATAACTTAGATTCGATCAGAGTTTTCACCTCGGATTGAGTCTATAAGACACTAGCATGGTGATGGAGGTCATGGTAGTAGTAGGTTTCAGTTTGGCTTTCGGGCACCGTTTCGCGTGCCAGTCAAAGTCGGTTGTTTAACATGTTTGGATAATGGTATGGAAATACCAATAGTGCCAATACGTATTTAGGAATGATTAACTTTTCATTAAGGGAGTTTGGGTCTTTGGGGAGTCTAGGTTGCCCAAATTTGAGTTTCCATTACCGCCGTCGGGGATTCTCCGAACTGGCCTAGGACACACCCCTAGTGTCCAATCCACCCTGGAACCTCCCGAAGTCTCCTGGTGTTCCAATTATAGTACTAGACGGGTTTGGTCACTTCCCGGTTCTAGCAGGTTCGTTATGCGGTAAACTGCTGAAATTATTTTAAATTGACCCGTTTTAAATTCCATAAATTCCTGCTTAATCCATAATTTGAATAAAAATCTGTAAATTTTTATACAAGTCAGAAAAATCTGTAGATTATGGAAAAATAATTTGGGAATTTATTTAGTCATTTTAACTATTTAAATAAATTCTTTGTTAAACAGTATTTAATCGAATAATTGTCATTAAATATCATCCGTGGTCTAAAAATTCCCAAAAATTCCAGAACATCTCTTACGTGTCCAGAAACTTCTCATAAAAATTTAAGATTTTTCCAATTTATTTATATGCGTTTTCGGCTACAGAAAACTCCCGAAAACACGGATTTTTAATATGAATCAAAACTCAACCAATAGATTATAAATTTCCCAGAACTTTCCTTATTGTTTCTTAGTGTTCAGGTAAATTTTGGTGATTTATTGACCCTGTTTGGTATTTTTTCTGGAATTGTTTTGATAAAACAGTCAAAAATTCACCAAAAATCGTAGAAAATTCCAAAATTATAAACTTTTACGTGACCATGCTTGTCAATATCCTACATCGCCACACCAAATTTCAGCTCAATCCAATATCACGGACCAAGTTATAGTCAAAACAAGTTTCTGCCTATCCTAGATTTGGTTTTTGGATGTTATACCTAGCCAGGCTTCGTTTCCAAGCGTTCCTTGTGAGTTCAGAAGTGTGTGGGTGCTATATTCAGTACCTCCACATCAAGTACAATCCAAATATGCTAGAACTTAGATCAATCAAGCCTTGTTTCATTGTTTTTCGGTTAATCAGATTGTTATGCGATTTTGGTCGATTAGGTGTTGATTAGGGTATCAAAACCCAAAGTTTTTGAACTTGGCTATCATATAACACCAGGGAATTCACATGGTGCTCTTGTTCAGCCAATAAACTTGTTTAAACCCTCCAAAAACATGGATTAAAAAGGGTTTTCATGGTCTAAATCAAGTTTCCTCATGAAATCACAATCAAAACCTTATAAAACAAGGATTATACCTTTGATTTAAGTAGGTGAAGAGGATGATCAGCTGTGGAGAAGAAGAAGAAGATGACCAGATTATTGTGAATAAAATGAAAAAAATAATATAAAAAGGGGGGGGTAGCGGTTTAGGGGTGGGGTGCCCCTACCCCTCCTATGCTTTGTCGTGCTTCGATTTACGTGTTAAAAGATGATGTATATCTTTGGTTTTGCGTTTAGGTTCGTTTTTGGGTCCCGCACGCGTCCCCGATTTGCGAAATGGACTCCGTTTTCGCGTTTTTAGTGTTAAAAGACTCGGTTTTAAACATCGTGCATAACCGTCTTGAAATCCGAACCCAGTTATGTTTTAATCATAAAAGCCTCGTATTGGGTGGTTTAAGTGTTTTTAATCTTTACTGATTGTTCCTTGCATGTGTGGTTGCCTTTTGCTATATCCAAAACGAAGGCGTTTCCCCAACCGGGAAGCTGCTTCGTTTTGCGTGCCGAGTTTCAATTGGCTTCGAGTCTTATGTCATGGTCCAAAGCACATAACTAAGATCTTTCGCGGACTCAGAATCATAAAGTGCCCTACCGTTGGCCTAATAGTCATGATCGAATGTTTAATGCACTGTTAAACGTCAAGTCTCCGTTTAACACATTATTAAAGGCTAAGGACACCAACCTCGCGTCGTTGGTCCTTAATAGTGTCATGTCAGCCATGACGTGCTCTCGGATTCCTCTGAGACAGATCAGATATCGTTTAGTATGGCACACAAGTCATGCGAATTCGCAAAGTTCACGCGCAATTATTGTTTTAATCATGCTTTAAGTTTAGGACCAATTAAGGTGTGCCTGGTTTCGTCATGGGTATCACATAATGCCACAATTGCTGGGTTTTAATCATTTAAAAGAATGTTTAATATATTTAACCTAGCTCTCGAAGGACCATCATAGGGATTAAAAGAAATCGGACGTAGTCCAGAATTTATTAGACAGTGGATCATAAGTCACAACTGTCATTGTCAAAATGACAATTTTAGATAACTCTTAAGCTTGTCACAAGGACATTTTAGATATGGCACAAAAGGCCTCGTCACTAAAGGACATCAAAGGTAGCACAAATGGCTTGTCACAAATGGACAATATAATATGGCCCGTAGGCAATACATCACTAACGGATGTTTTAGTAATCATAGTCCGTAGACTATACATCAAAATGGATATTTCAATAGTAATAACTCGTAGGCTTTACATCACTAATGGGTGTTTTGTTAATAATGGCCCGTAGGCACTTCATCACTAATGGATGTTATGGTCATCGCATTGATGATACTAGTCATGATCAAATCTTGATCATTTCGACTTATAAGGCTTGGATTGGGTGCAGTCCAAATACCTTGGCAGCTAGTGTGGTTACTCAAGCCACACTGCTAGGAGTGTTTGCATTACTTGAATGTTAACATAGAATAATTGTCTTAAATGGTTTAACGATATAGCCATGGTCGCATTGACCATAGAGGCTTGGAGGTTGAACATAGTTCACCACCTCTGAATAGAAGGGATGATCTTCCTTAACTATCATGGTAGAAAGTTATTCTTCTTAACTACCGAATATATATTTACCAATTAATGTGAATCTTGTCACTTGGCTGATGTAAACCATTAAGAAGATCTTTTGGAATTTTATAGCAGATCGATACAGATCGAATTAAAATCGAGACGATCGTTTGAACAAAGGATGTATTAATACATAAATAAATTCCAAAAATTTTCATTAAAAGATTAGATGTTACAAAAGTTGCCTTAATATGGGAATTTTAATAACTAACTCGTCCATGCGGGGACTAAAGAAATACATGTCCACACAGGGACTAAAAAATAAATAACATGTCCACGCATGGACTTTTTGGAAAATTAAATACATAAAATTAAATATAAGGATTTTTTCATCCTTCTTCCCTTTGACCATTTTAGCGAACCTCTTGAAGAATTTACTTGTTTTTTTAGACTTTTCAGCTTTTCGTTGAATTTCCTTCATCCGCTCAAGGGCCTCATTCATGGCCTCGATTGCTGGCAGTGGTTGAGGTTGTACTTGTGGTTGAGGTACAACCAGATATTGGTATCCATAATTTGGATATCCAGTAGGCGGGTAAGAAAGGTAAGGAGGTGGGTAAAGCGCATTCTACACGACCACTAGCATATAAGGGTCGTTTGCTGGCGTTTGATAAAAATCTACTAGAGTAGAAGGATAAAAAGGGTTGTATCCGGATGAACCAAGATAACTGGTTATCAGGTGGTGGTTGTATCAGGTGGTGGTTGTACCACAGGTGGTGGTATCGGGTCAACCGTAGGTTGTGGTGTTGGATCCACCACAAACGAAGTGTTTGAGGGTCCACCCTTTTGTGGATCCTCATGAATTGTAGGGTAAGGCTTGGGCAAAGGTGGCAGCGATCCCGACCTTTGTCCGGCACTCACTGACATGCGTGCACCACGTTTTCATTGTGGCTCTGGTTCATGTGGTGGTTGTGGTTGGTCCACTGGTTCCATATGGGCGTCCTCAATAGGAGGCGGTGGAGGAGCATGGTAAGAAAGGGTATTGTGGTAGGAGGGGGTGTTGTAGAAATCATACTTATCCTACCATTACTTACACTCGTCGGGACCCCTATAAGGTGATCCAGCAATGGATTTTGACCCGCTAGATAGTTCAGTCGGGTGGCCAAATGATCCTATTGGTGGCATTTCAGGATCTGAATCCTCGTCCATGTTGTCTGTCACACCCCAACCGATGGCGGAATCATCGGGGCGTGGCACTAGGCAAACCAGATTGTTCAAGAGAATCCATAACAACTATTTAAATGACAATATTTAAAGTTTAACTTCCTATGCAATTAAACCAATATATCACCATACTCAAAACAGATTACACAATCTCTTAAACAATTCAAATCCGACAACCAAGGTTCTAGATGAGTTTCTAGATGTCCTATCCAATTGCAGCATAAGCTAATCCATCAACATGTCACATACGTTAAAATAAAAGTCAATACAATAATGTAAAGGTGAGTATACATGTTTGCATAATAATAATATATAAGCGTTTCGCATAAACCGCATGACATACGTAAGAGATGTGGACTATGTTAACAACATTGACACAAGTAACCAACAAACCGCGAGTGCGAGTCACGCGAACAAGTGTCCACGTACTAAAGAGAAAATTAAAGTGAAATGTAAGAGTGTGAGCCTTAACAACTTCGGGCCTCTGGGTGGCGGGTCAACCTCTAGTAAGCTATCATGTTAAGGGTGGCATACAAGTCATCAAGCAAATAACATACAGTTCAACGATTCACGTATTGTCATGTATGAGCGGGTTGTGTTATAAAGCGTTTGAGCATTGTGTGTTGTGTTTTGATATAGAGAACGTATGTAACACTGATGTATTGTAAAATACATCTATTTATCGTAAAGAGTTTGTTTAGTTTTTGTATCATTTCGTAGTTAGAATAGTTTCTTTTGATAGTTTTTGTTTGTACAGGTCCCGGTTGCTGAAAAGAGCTTAAAAACGGATGCAATCAGCTGGAAAAGAGTTAACGGTTAGATTCGGGATGAGTTGGAATGGAACAGGAACGCAAAACGATGAAATCTGACAAAAATAGGCCTAGACGCTACGCGAAGACCCTAATGAGGCGCTACGCGCAACGCGTAGCTATTAGATATTATTTTCTCTGGTTGGTAGCGCCGCGCTACACGACGGTCTTGTTAAAATCCCTACGCACGACGTGTAGGGCTTGTTTTGCGACTTAGTGTTTGCATAGCTGCTGGATTCTTGCAGAAACATATATAATAATCCTTAAGGCCAAGTTTTGACCTAAATGACGAATTGGCTAAGAATTTGGAAGAACCTTGAGTATCTTTTGGAGCGTTTTCGAGTGCTTGAAGCTGCCGGTTGAAGATTCGGAGCTTGGGAGATCATCTTTGGTGCAATTCTGCCACTCGGGTGTCTTTACGTTCGTTTCTTTCCTTTAACCATGTTTCGTGTGCTTGATAATACTTTGTTTTTGATAAATTCAATGACTTTGTTTGGCTAAGTTCTTGTACTACCTAGGTTATGATGAACTTAAGTTAAAGTTTTGATTTTTATGGGATTTTTATGTTGATTTTGGATTTCTAATAAAGTTAATGACTTTCGTTATTGGTTTGGTGCATATGCGTATTTTAATATGATTTATGATTGTTTGCATGTTTCATATAAGTTTTGGGTAATTTTATGGTGTATATGTCGTTTATGATGAGCTATGTTAATTATTCGGATCCTAGCGAGTTTGGGTTATTTTATGGTGAAGTGGACAATATCCATAGAAACGGTAAACAAGAGTAATTGAGACTTTAATATTCTCCTAATTTTAACATGAAAGGTGTTAGATTGTTAGTAGATCTTGTTTGGTAAATCGTTAGGTTAGGTTTTGAGAAAAGCCGAGTCTAGTTTACTTACGAAATCCTTGTCTATTAAACCATTCCGAGTCATTAGTTGCCTTAGGTTTTTAACCGAGATGGGGTTACTCAAATTAAGGTACTTTATTAGAAACTAGGTAACTGAAAGGAAGTATAGAAAACCGGTAGTCTTAACGGCCCTTTTTGAGTCATAGGTGTCTTCCCGAGAAGGGTTAGGGGTCCTGTTCGGTAACTCTTAGGGTTTAGAATCTGACGATCCCGGTTCCGAATCACATTATTTTCCTATAAAAGTCTTAATAATAACGAAAGGATTCTAGCCTAGGTAGTCTCTTCATCAACACTGAATATAACTATTGTTCTAGTTCGCGTCTAAATAGTTTAGTAATTAGTTTAATTTTAATTGCATTATTAGATTTATAGAAACCCCCCATTAATAAACAAATAATAAGTTCGTGTCAGTCGTAGTCTAAATAGAGTCGTTAACGTAGTTGATAGAGTCTCGTGGGTTCGATATCTGTACTTACATTAGCTATACTAGAGTCGATCGGTACACTTTCCGGTTAGTAGTTTAGTGTGTCTTAGTGAGTCTAGAGTATTACTTAGAGTCTAGAATTAGGTTAATTTAGTTATTTTTATTAAACTAGGTTTATTTGGAAGTGACCTTAGGGAATGAAAGAATCCGATGAACATTTGATAAACCTTTATCTTTATAAGGGTTTATCCGACAGCCAACAAAGCTTGAATGTATTCGCCAACAATCCATATTTATATCTCTACACAATAAAAGCAATGATTTTATAAAATAAAACCTTTGATTAAACAAGACATTTCTCCATTCAAAAACGTTGTTTTATACACGACATTTTGGTTATACAAGACAATTTACATTCATGACATTGGTTTACACATGACATTGGTTTATACATAAACATTTGTTTATCAAGACATTTGGTTTTTACATGGAATTGGTTTACACATGACATTTTTAACCAAGACATTGCATTTGTTGGTTTATGGTAAGAGATTTAAATAACGAGACATGTGTAATGCGGTGAATCAAATATTTCGATTTATGAGCCTCGTCCATGATCAATTGTCTCAGCTCCGAACTTGCAGGAATCCACACTCGATTCTTGAAATACAACACCTCGTCCGTTTTCTTCACAAAACTTTTCTCATTCCCGTGCAATCCATCACCGGTAACTGGCTTTCCTCCAAGGCTTGCATCTGCGCGTTCTGGATTTACTCTATCAGGCTCGTCTGCAGAATCATTCCCAAGGCTCTCACTCGGAGGGGTTTAATTCGATCCTTCCTACTTAGCGCTCCGCTATCTCACAGTCGTAATCATTTAACAACTCCACCCATCTGCACTGCCTCATGTATAGGTCTTTTTGGTCAAAGATATGTTGGAGGCTTTTGTGACCCGTATATATAGTACACTTGGTACCATATAAGTAATGTCTCCAAATCTTTAGTGCGAATATAACGGCGCCTAGTTCCAAATCATGCGTCGTGTGGTTCTTTTCGTGCACCTTTAGTTGTCTAGAAGCATACGCAATAACTTTATTCCTTTGCATAAGGACACATCATCGTGATGCGTCACAATATACGACAAAGTCATCGTTGCCTTCGGGCAATGTCAGGATTGGGGCCTCACGTAACTTTTTCTTTAACAGCTGAAACGTTGTTTCCTGATCTTTAAACCATTCGTACTTCCTGTCCTTCTGTGTCAAAGCGGTCAGCGATTGGGCGATGCTTGAGAAGTTTTCGATGAAGCGATGGTAATATCCTGCCAGTCCCAAGATTTGGCGTATCTCCTTTTGAAATTTCGGTGCCAGTAAATTCTTGATTGCTTCTATCTTGCTTGGATCCACGTGGATTCCATATTGATCCACCACGTGTCCTAAAAATTGCACGGCTTGCAACCAAAAGTTGCACTTAGACAATTTAGTGTACAATTGTTCTATCCGTAGTATCTCCAAAATAGCACGTAAGTGATGCTCGTGCTCGTCCTTTCTTTTGGAGTAGATTAGGATATCGTCGATGAAGACGATGACAAATTTGTCACCGCGGGTGCATTGGTTAACCCAAAGGGCATAACTAGGAACTCATAGTGCCCATAACGAGTTCGAAACGCTGTCTTAGGAATATCATCCTCTTGACCTTCACCTGATGGTAACCTGACCGAAGATCTATCTTAGAAAAATAGCGGGCTCCTTGTAGCTGATAAAAAAGATCATCGATCCTTGGAAGAGGGTAACAATTCTTGATAGTGACCTTGTTAAATTCCCTGTAGTCGATGCACATTCGGAAGCTATCGTCCTTCTTCTTCACAAACAAGACTGGGGCTCCCCAGGGTGAATAACTAGGACGGATGAAACCACGATCAAGTAAGTCCTGAAGCTGCGTTGATAGTTCTTGCATCTCGGACGGTGCAAGACGATATGGGGCTTTGGCAATGGGTGCCGTTCCTGGTATTAGGTCGATGCAAAACTCGACTTGCCGATTAGGCGGCAATCCGGGAAATTCCTCCGGGAACACATCAGGGTATTTACATACTACCGGGATGTCTTCAATACGCTTCTCGGCTGGCTCCTCCGTCGTGACGCTGGCTAAAAACACGTCACATCTTTATCGTATATGCTTCAATGCCTTGAGGTGAGATATGAGATTCAACATGGTACCTAACTTCTCTCCCTGTACCATGATTATATTCGTCGGCGATAAAGGAATCTTCACAACCGTCTGTTCACACAATACTTCCGCGCGATGGTTGGACAGCCAGTCCATTCCTACCACAACATCAAAACTACCCAATTCTACGGGTAAAAGGTCAATAGAAAATTGGTAACCGTTAAGGGTTATAGGACAGTTACAAATGAGTTGGTGACTACTGATCGGTTTACTGTTAGCAAGTTTGACTGTATAGGGTTGTTTTAAGTCAATAGTAGGCATATTCAATAATGGCAAAACGCAATCGAAACATAACTTCTATCTGCTCCTGTATTAAATAAAACTGAATCAATTTGATCGGAAACGAGGAACGTGTAACATTTGTAAAAATTGGGTTTTCAAAACCCGCTCCGTTCTGTAATCGAATATCAAGTTATAAAAATTTCGTTGAATATTTATGATTATTTTGATTTAAAACGATACATAATTAATAAATAAACTAAACTATAAAAATTATATTTGATAAAAAGTTAAAACAAAATAAAAAAAAAATTATGTTGCTGCCGGGACTCGAACCCGGGTCAGCCAAGAACAACTCCAACGACTTAACATACACTCACATCACCACTCCGCCACTTTGTGTTTTCTATTATCTCTAGGAAATAAATGAAATTTATACACAAACTCGGTTAAAACCGGTTGCGCCAACTGAGAAACGGAAATCGGCAAATCAATCGTCAAATCGTTTGATTTCTCGTGTATTCACGTTCATAACCGATGAACCGATGTCTTTAATCAATTCAGGGGTGAATGAACATCAATTTCCATAACTATCGGTTTTTATAACCGAAAGGAATCAAAGTCTCAATTACTTCAATTCCAGACCACTCTCGCAACTCAGAAATATCATACCAACATCCCATTTCACTTTCGTCACATTTTCAGACCATCAGAACGCTTAAAACAGCTCGCCGGAATTTTCTGCAAAAGTCGCCGGAACTCCCCTGAAAGTCTTTATTTCCGTCTGTGAAACGGTAAGGACCTTCAAACACATCGTTAACGTTTGTTTATCACTTCAATTCCATAATCGACTAATCAAAACAGTTAATTATCTTGTTCAGTTGAAGAGCATAAAAACAGGGACCGACACATCGCCGGAAATCTGAAATAAACCGTTCATCAATATGTTCACCCCTAATTACCGTCTCTGCCATTTCATTTAAGCTTTAATAATGTTTGTAAATCGTAAAGACAAGGAACGGCTTAGTAAATCAGTTGACTGTAATTTGAATGAAGAAGACGAAGCTGATTAAGTTATAAGTATATTTAAAACTAGTAAAATGAACGGGTTAGACACACAGTCCAGCGGTGGACTGTGTGCAAAATACATACACATGTCCCGAGTTCGATTCCTGCTATACGCACTCCTTATATAATAAAATGCCTTTTTGTTTAAAAACTAAACCGGGTTAACTCAGTTAGTTGTTAAGTATAATAAAAACCGAGATAATAACCAGGTTAGACACACAGTCCAGCGGTGGACTGTGTGCAACATTAAGCCATACGTCGCGCGTTCGAAACCCGTCACTAGCACCGGTCCGTTGAATTAAAATGTTTTTGCAATTAAAAAGAATTTCGGTTAAACTGAATAAGTGTATAAATATAATTAAAAACAAGATTATTTCGGTTTAGACACGTAGCTCAGTTGGTAGAGCTGCGTGCACGCGTACGGGAGGTCTCGGGTTCGAGCCTCACCCAGCGCAAACCATGTCATTGACCGAACCGGTCAACAAGTCAACAGGTCAAAGGTCAACGGTCAACGCAAAATAAACAATTTTTTTATATTTTTATTTATTTAATTTAATTTAAAAATCAATTAAAAATACTTAAAAATAACATTTTTAAAGATAGAAAATAGCCTTAAACTCTCAAAAATATATCTAAAAATTTCATTAAAATTCTTAATAAAATCCACTCATTTAATATATTTTTCCGTTATTATTTAGGTTAGTATTCCTCGTTGTTCCGCTCATCTAATTCGTGCGCATCTCACCATCTCCAATCCAACGCACCCAATGTGAGTGAATCTTTATAAATTCCCCGTTTTAATCACGTTTTGGGGTGTATCATGTGTCTTGTTATATATATTATAATTAAACCATAGTGCATACATCATATCATGAACATGTGTATTCAGTTTGATTCTGTTGTGTAGTTATTGTTGGATGCAATTTATTATTTTCAGTACATGCAATTTCATAGGCCGCCGCTCCCCATTACATTATGAGCGTTGAGCATGTTCCCCATTTCATTATGAGGTTGAACCTGGCGTGCCCACATACGATCGGCTCCGTTTGATTGAGCCTTGATCGCACAGACATTTTCATTTTCAGTTCATGCAATCCGTTTGATTGAGCCTTGATCGCACAGTTCATTTATGTTATTTATCGTATGATTGTTGGTATGTTAATGTATGCTGTCATATGTTATTGTATGTTATAGTCGTGACTGCTATTTGCCACTGCTTGATTATTTACATTTGCTCATCTATGATTACGCACAATTTTTCATTGATAAACTAACAAGTAATTCATTAATAAATGTTTATCTAATAAGGTTCACTCGCCAACTTATGTTGACCCAAAAACCCCCATTTTTACACATGATACAGGTGAACCAGCAGCAGCTAGGAACACATAGGACTTGGACTAGAAGAATAAAACGATTTAGAGTTGGGATTGTTATGTTTGATTTATTTTCTTTGTATTGAATGAACATGTTTGGATATTTGGAAATGTAACTTTGACTTTATTAAATATGAAACATATTAGTAAATGTCATGAGCTTTGGTGATAACCCAATTATGCCCCGACTCTTATTCCGCTGCGGGTCGGGGTGTGACAGATTGGTATCAGAGCCATGACTATAGGGATATAGGATAGGTCATTAGACCCTTAGAGCCTATACTATAGTCGATTAGAAACTTATAAGATTTTTGTGTGTTACATGCCAAATTTCATGATGTTTATATGTTTTATGTTAAATGTTACATTTAATATTGTGCAAGCATGTTCATAAGTATGTATTATCATATAATGCCTATCATGACTCGTATACTCATAACATATCACATCCATGAAAGACACACACCACATCATGATTGCTTTTACAATGATTTTCGTGTTTTCAAATCTCATCAAAGTGAGTTCTCATGACGGGCATGTAGTAACTGGAAGGGTACCAGTACCGGTAGTCGGAACGTCCTGTCTAGGCTGGCATTCGTATAAATCCAAAATAAAGGACCAGTTTGCCTACCTGGGGACTAACGATGAGAGTACAAAGTACCTATTAGGCCAAAGCATGCTATACCAAACGTCGTGTGAGCTAACCCCACTTTGAGTTGTCATTGTGTCTACACCTGGACACGTTCCGACCAAACATCTCATGAACATATTTTGTGGATTGCATTCGGGGGATGCGAGTGTTAAATTGCCAATACTAATGTGAATCCTACCAAGCCAATAGCCATGGGGGCCCACATGACTATGTAGGTGAAGGTATGGGGGACATTTGAGGCCCAACATGAGCGAACCCAAGACATCCTATGGATGTAGTTGCATTATTGATATTTATGTTATTTTCATTTTCTTAAAGACACATGACACCTAAAAAGACACCATAAACTCACAATCTTCTCATTGTATGATCCTGTAGATGTCGTCTAGACAGCAACGAAGGGGTAAAAGATCGGGAAGGTCTCAGGAACGTTTGGCCACTCAGATCACGAAACAAATGGCCACGATACTGCCTGACATTGTGGTCCAAGTACAACAAGCCCTTGCTACAAATCCTACTAACCCTCCCCAACAACAGGACCAGAACATCGACAACCCTCCTACCAGCAAGTGCTCTTACAAACATTTTAAGTCTTGTGATCCTCCTAAATTTGAAGGGACCGAGGGTGTCACTGCTCTCCTACATTGGTTCGAGGAGATGGAAAACACCTTTCTAAACTGCGATTGTCCTGAGGATCGCACGATACGCCACCGGGAGACTATTTGGGGTAGCTCTCACTTGGTGGAATACTGAGAAAGGGAAGAGGGGAATTGAAGATGCGATGGCCTTAACTTGGGAGGAGTTAAGGGAAATCTTGACTAGGCGTTTTTGTCCTAGAAGTGAAATTAAAAAGCTGGAGGACGAATTTCATTCTCTAAAGCAAAAGGAGGGTGATCACACTACCTATAACAAGAGGTTCTTGGAGTTGAACCAAATGGTTCCAAATTTGTTCACCCCAACCTATCATCTGATCGAGCATTATATTCGAGGACTTCCCTCGAAAATCCAAGATTCGGTTCTCAGCGTTTCACCAGTAACACTTGAAGCTGCTATGGAGTTAGCAACTGAACTGACCGAAAACCGAATTCGCAACAGGAAGTTCAAAGAAGAGAAGAAGAAGAAAGCCCCTGTTGAGGGACAAACTTCAAACCACCCCATTCCTTCCACTAAGTTTGCTAACAAGAGGAAGCGCAACACCAGAAATTTTGCAGTTACTCAAACCAACTCCCCTATCCCTGCTGCACCCATTACTCAAGTCACTCCTTCACCCGCACCATACAGAAGACCCTACACTGGCCCGTTACCAAAATATAACCGTTGCCAATATCACCATTCCCCTGATCATCCTTGTTAATATTGCACCGGCTGCGGTCACGCAGGTCATACTGTTCAAACCTGCCGCATGCCTCAACGAACAAACCGCCACCAACCTTTAACCCAAACCCACCAACAAATAATGGGCCAAGCCCAACAACCCCTACTATTACCACCCACCCAACCTTTAGCCCAAACATATTACCAGCCCAATTATCCTATGGGTTAACCAATGCGGGCTTGCTACAATTGCGGTGACCCGAGTCATTTCAGAAACACATGTCCAAGGTTGGTTAATATTATTCATGCTCAGGCCCAAGCCAACCCGGTGAACCAAGCAAACCAAGCTCCCCCACCTGCAAGAGGGAGAGCTTTCAATATCAACGCTAACCAGGCCAGAGCTGACGGCAATGTGGTCAACGGTACGTTCCTTATAAATGGTAGATATGCCTCTATGTTATTTGATACTAGTGCGGATAGAAGTTTTGTGTCTTTAGAATTTGAACCTATCTTAAGCAAAAATCGGGATAAGCTCACGGAATCCATAACGGTAGAAGTTGTGGACGGGAAACCAGTTTCATTAAACTCTATTATACGCAACTGTACACTCACCTTAAACGACCACGATTTCTCAGTCGACCTTATACCAATGAAGCTGGGAAGTTTTGATATCATAATCGGTATGGATTGGCTCAGTCAGCATCAGGCAGAAGTTGTATGTCGTGAAAAATTTATTCGTATTCCTCTTTCAAACGGTCAGACTCTTCGAATCATTGGAGAAACCTCGTCGAAAGGGCTCAGCTTAATGTCTTGTCTCCAAGCTCAAAAATATCTTCGCAAGAATTATGTCGCGTTTTTAGCTCATATCATCAAAAAGGGAACCATGGAGAAGAAACTTGAAGACATTCCTGTAGTAAAAGACTTTCCACAAGTTTTTCCTGACGACATTTCAGGACTTCCTCCAGTTAGAGACGTCGAATTCCGTATTGATCTTATACCTGGTGCTACACCAGTTGCAAAGTCTCCTTATAGGTTAGCCCCCTCTGAAATGCAAGAGCTAGCCAGTCAATTACAAGAGTTGACTGACAAGGGATTCATACGTCCTAGCTCGTCGCCTTGGGGTGCACCTGTTCTTTTTGTAAAGAAGAAAGATGGATCGTTTCGTATGTGCATCGACTACAGAGAGCTTAACAAGTTAACGATCAAGAATCGCTATCCTTTACCTCGCATTGATGATCTTCTTGACCAACTACAAGGTGCCAGCTGCTTTTCAAAAATCGACCTTCGATCTGGCTATCATCAACTTAGAGTGCATGAAGAAGACGTCCCTAAGTCTGCTTTTCGAACTCGTTATGGCCACTATGAATTCATGGTTATGCCATTTGGTTTAACCAACGCACCAGCTGTCTTTATGGACCTAATGAACAGAGTCTACAAACCTTATCTTGATCGATTTGTTATAGTCTTCATCGACGATATTCTTATTTATTCAAAATCTAAATCTGATCATGAGCGTCATCTTCGACTCGTTCTTGCACTTCTAGAAAAGGAAAAGCTTTATGCCAAATTCTCCAAATGTGAATTCTGGTTAAAAGAGGTGCAATTCCTCGGGCATGTAGTCAATGACAAGGGAATACATGTTGACCCTTCAAAGATCAAAGCGGTTCAAGAATGGCAAGCTCCACGTACACCAACGGAAGTAATATCTTTTCTTGGACTAGCTGGCTAATATCGTCGGTTCATTTCAAACTTCTCTCGCATTGCTGTACCACTCACGGCTTTAACTCATAAGGGAAAACCTTTCATATGGGGACCCAAGCAAGAAGAAGCCTTTCAAACTCTTAAACAAAAACTTTGTGATGCACCAATCCTCACTCTTCCTGAAGGTTGTGATGATTTTGTAGTCTATTGCGACGCGTTAGGGCAAGGATTGGGCTGCGTTCTAATGCAAAGAGGAAAAGTTATAGCTTATGCTTCGAGACAACTCAAGACACATGAAAAGAACTACACCACACATGACCTAGAACTTGGAGCCGTTGTGTTCGCTCTTAAGATATGGAGACATTATCTCTATGGTACTAAGTGTGAAATATACACTGACCACAAGAGTCTTCAACATATCTTCAATCAAAAAGAGTTAAACATGAGGCAACGAAGATGGGTCGAACTCCTAAATGATTACGACTGTGAAATTAGATACCACCCTGGTAAAGCAAATGTGGTGGCTGATGCACTTAGTCGAAAGGGTTATGCGAACTCCATTCATCTTCTATGTTCGCAAATTGTAACCGACATTAAGGATCAAATTCGAGAAGCCCAACACGTTTCAATAACGGAAGAAGATGTGCGAAAGGAGATGTCCTGTGGAGCTGAGTTAAAAATTGAAACTAAATCTGACGGTATTCTGTATTACCTAGATCGTATCTGGATTCCTAACCACAACAATCTTCGTGAAACTCTTATGAATGAAGCTCACAAAAAGCGATACTCTATACACCCAGGGGCCGATAAGATGTATCAAGACCTACGATATACCTATTGGTGGCCTGGAATGAAGAAGGACATTGCTGTATTTGTTTCTAAGTGCCTTACATGTTCCAAGGTGAAGGCTGAACACCAAAGACCCTCAGGACTTCTAGTCCAACCGGAAATACCTGTATGGAAGTGGGAAAATATAACCATGGATTTCATTACCGGGTTACCTCGCACTTCTGGTGGGTATGACACTATATGGGTGATCATAGACCGACTTACAAAATCAGCTCACTTTATTCCTATCCGCGAAGATTTCAAGAACGAAAAGCTTGCTCGTATTTATATCAACAAAATCGTAAGCCGACATGGGGTACCGTTAAGCATTATTTCTGATCATGATGGTCGTTTCACTTCACGAACATGACAAGCAGTACAATCCGCTATGGGCACGCGATTAGATCTCAGTACCGCCTATCATCCTCAAACTGATGGACAGTCTGAGCGCACCATTCAAACTCTTGAAGATATGCTTCGAGCATGTGTCATAGACTTCAAGGGAAATTGGGAAGCCCACCTACCATTAGTTGAATTTTCGTACAACAACAGCTATCATTCGAGCATCGGCATGGCACCTTTTGAAGCCTTATATGGTCGTAAGTGCCGATCTCCTGTATGTTGGCACGAAATTGGGGAAGCTCAAATTACTGGTCCAGAATTGATCCAAGAAACCACAGACAAGATCCATCAAATTCAAAACAATCTTCTAGCGGCTCAAAGTCGTCAAAAGAGTTATGCAGATAAACGACGGAAGCCCTTAGAGTTTAACATTGGTGATCATGTACTTTTAAAAGTATCACCGTGGAAGAGAGTAGTTCGTTTTGGTCAAAAGGGCAAGCTAGCACCACGTTACGTAGGACCTTTCAAGATACTCGAAAGAGTAGGTCCTGTAGCATACAAGCTTGACCTACCAGAAGAACTCAACAGGATTCATCCCACATTCCACGTGTCGAACTTGAAGAAGTGCCTCGCTGATGAGAACCTCCATATTCCGCTGGAAGATATTCAGATTGATGAATCTATGCATTTTATCGAAAGACCTATAGAGATCATGGACTACGGAGAGAAACGTCTACGACGAAGTCGCATCCCAATTGTTAGGGTACGCTGGGAGTCGAAACGGGGACCTGAGTTTAATTGGGAATGTGAAGACTCAATGCGCGAAAAATACCCGCATCTTTTTCCTACTACTTCAACTACTTAAATTTCAGGACGAAATTCCTAAAAGTAGGGGATACTGTAACATTTGTAAAAATCGGGTTTTCAAAACCCGCTCCGTTCTGTAATCGAATATCAAGTTATAAAAATTTCGTTGAATATTTATGATTAATTTGATTTAAAACGATACATAATTAATAAATAAACTAAACTATAAAAATTATATTTGATAAAAAGTTAAAACAAAAAAAAATTATGTTGCTGCCGGGACTCGAACCCGGGTCAGCCAAGAACAACTCCAACGACTTAACATACACTCACATCACCACTCCGCCACTTTGTGTTTTCTGTTATCTCTAGGAAATAAATGAAATTTATACACAAACTCGGTTAAAACCGGTTGCGCCAACTGAGAAACGGAAATCGGCATATCAATCGTCAAATCGTTTGATTTCTCGCGTATTCACGTTCATAACCGATGAACCGATGTCTTTAATCAATTCAAGGGTGAATGAACATCAATTTCCATAACTATCGGTTTTTATAACCGAAAGGAATCAAAGTCTCAATTACTTCAATTCCAGACCACTCTCGCGACTCAGAAATATCATACCAACATCCCATTTCACTTTCGTCACATTTTCAGACCATCAGAACGCTTAAAACAGCTCGCCGGAATTTTCTGCAAAAGTCGCCGGAAAACCTTATTCATCCTCAAACGGTAAATCTTTCAATATTCGTTGCAGTTCAACAATTATTAGACTATTTCTAACTTAAACCTCTCAATTGAAATCAAATTCAGGCGCTGTATTCAACTAATTCCAGTTCGCCGGAACTCCCCTGAAAGTCTTTATTTCCGTCTGTGAAACGGTAAGGACCTTCAAACACATCGTTAACGTTTGTTTATCACTTCAATTCCACAATCGACTAATCAAAACAGTTAATTATCTTGTTCAGTTGAAGAGCATAAAAACAGGGACCGACACATCGCCGGAAATCTGAAATAAACCGTTCATCGGTATATTCACCCCTAATTACCGTCTCTGCCATTTCATTTAAGCTTTAATAATGTTTGTAAATCGTAAAGACAAGGAACGGCTTAGTAAATCAGTTGACTGTAATTTGAATGAAGAAGACGAAGCTGATTAAGTTATAAGTATATTTAAAACTAGTAAAATGAACGGGTTAGACACACAGTCCAGCGGTGGACTGTGTGCAAAATACATACTCATGTCCCGAGTTCGATTCCTGCTATACGCGCTCCTTATATAATAAAATGTCTTTTTGTTTAAAAACTAAACCGGGTTAACTCAGTTAGTTGTTAAGTATAATAAAAACCGAGATAATAACCAGGTTAGACACACAGTCCAGCGGTGGACTGTGTGCAACATTAAGCCATACGTCGCGCGTTCGAAACCCGTCACTAGCACCGGTCCGTTGAATTAAAATATTTTTGCAATTAAAAAGAATTTCGGTTAAACTGAATAAGTGTATAAATATAATTAAAAACAAGATTATTTCGGGTTAGACACGTAGCTCAGTTGGTAGAGCTGTGTGCACGCGTACGGGAGGTCTCGGGTTCGAGCCTCACCCAGCGCAAACCATGTCATTGACCGAACCGGTCAACAAGTCAACAGGTCAAAGGTCAACGGTCAACGCAAAATAAACAATTTTTTTATATTTTTATTTATTTAATTTAATTTAAAAATCAATTAAAAATACTTAAAAATAACATTTTTAAAGATAGAAAATAGCCTTAAACTCACAAAAATATATCTAAAAATTTCATTAAAATTCTTAATAAAATCCACTCATTTAATATATTTTTTCGTTATTATTTAGGTTAGTATTCCTCGTTGTTCCGCTCATCTAATTCGTGCGCATCTCACCATCTCCAATCCAACGCACCCAATGTGAGTGAATCTTTACAAATTCCCCGTTTTAATCACGTTTTGGGGTGTATCATGTGTCTTGTTATATATATTATAATTAAACCATAGTGCATACATCATATCATGAACATGTGTATTCAGTTTGATTCTGTTGTGTAGTTATTGTTGGATGCAATTTATTATTTTCAGTACATGCAATTTCATAGGCCGCCGCTCCCCATTACATTATGAGCGTTGAGCATGTTCCCCATTTCATTATGAGGTTGAACCTGGCGTGCCCACATACGATCGGCTCCGTTTGATTGAGCCTTGATCGCACAGACATTTTCATTTTTCAGTTCATGCAATCCGTTTGATTGAGCCTTGATCGCACAGTTCATTTATGTTATTTATCGTATGATTGTTGGTATGTTAATGTATGCTGTCATATGTTATTGTATGTTATAGTCGTGACTGCTATTTGCCACTGCTTGATTATTTACATTTGCTCATCTATGATTACGCACAATTTTTCATTGATAAACTAACAAGTAATTCATTAATAAATGTTTATCTAATAAGGTTCACTCGCCAACTTATGTTGACCCAAAAACCCCCATTTTTACACATGATACAGGTGAACCAGCAGCAGCTAGGAACACATAGGACTTGGACTAGAAGAATAAAACGATTTAGAGTTGGGATTGTTATGTTTGATTTATTTTCTTTGTATTGAATGAACATGTTTGGATATTTGGAAATGTAACTTTGACTTTATTAAATATGAAACATATTAGTAAATGTCATGAGCTTTGGTGATAACCCAATTATGCCCCGACTCTTATTCCGCTGCGGGTCGGGGTGTGACAGAACGTACCTGAAACCACATTGGGATCCTGGCGTGCGTCACCAGGCCGCATGACAAAGGCACGACCTCGCGCTGCATTCGAGGTAGATGCTTGGTTCTGTGTATTACTTCTTGCCGTCTGTTGAGCTATACTTCGGGCAACTATTTTTGAAATTCTCTGTATTTCCACATCCACGGCACGTACGGGGTAGGTAACCTGTTGTGTTAGTTGTTGGGGTTGCTGCTGTAGAGGTTGAGACTTAGGGGGTTGGAAACAGGTTGGTATGGAACTTGGTTCCATGGGCACCCTACAGTCTCGGGCAAAATGGCCATTTCTATGGCACCTCAAGCATATCACTGTTCGGCACCTACAAGAGTGGTGGAAAGCACACTTGTTGCACTTTGGGGCTTTTCCTTTATAGTTATCAGAGTGATCGGTTGGGGTAGTCATGGTGTAACTCTGGCTAGTTGCTTTCCCTTTCTTCGGTGTTGTTACCCCGACTCGATTACTTTCTGGGGCTTCTCGCTTATTCTATATCACTAATCCATTTGGTCCTTCAATTCCACTAAATTCCATTGGTTTGCATTCCATGACGTGCTTATACGTGTAAACCAGTCTAACCTTGTTTTGTGCATTGTTTTGGTTACTGTTTTGACCTACCGGTCTTGTTTGCGGGTTTGGTTGCGGGTTAGCAATAATACTAGTGCTAACCTGCGCCACAATCGTGGGTATACCTGCCTGAAGTTGGTGCGCTATCATTTGCGCGATTTCTGCCTCAGTCATTTGTGGTGCGCGTTTTGGGGCCATTCTATTATAGACAATAGATATGTATGCATCAATGTCACATAGTCAATTGTCACATATCACACCATTTCATCACACACATAAGTTCACAACATGTATAACCACATACATCATTATATATATTAATAATATTCGTCTTCATATAACTGTCAAAATTTGCACATAGACTTAACCCATAAGGGCCAGTGCTTAAATGTGCTGTCAAAACATTACATCAAAGTGCGTACATATGCCATACTACGGAAAACACGGACTATGAAAACAACGGAACACTATGACTATCACCACCTCGACATGGGTATAACCCAATGCTTGGTAGGATGGACAAAAGATACATCATATCTGTCTCTACTATAAAAACCATACTAAGAACGCCATAACCAACACATCAAACCTACAAAACCTGCCACCAGGCCTATGATATTACTGATGCATCCATACAGCATCGCCTGAAAATGATGCTGGTGCTGATGAACATAACCCATACCCTGCTGCAATGCAATGATCGCCTGCTGACGATCAAGTAATCTCCTATCGCTCTCATATGCTGCTCGTCCTCATCCCGCGCCATCAGTAGTAGTGAAATCTGCTCAAACAAATACCCCATCAAACTACTCTCGATGATGGGAGTAGGTGTCTCCTGAGGAGGAACTGGTATGCCCCAGACAGGGGGTGTAGACTCTCTAAGCGGGCGAGAAGCGCCACCTCGCTCGTAAGTGTGAAAAGGAGAAAGGTCCTCTCTAGGTGGTGTAAGGAAACGGGCAGTAAAGTGTTGCTGGGTCCCTATAGGTACCGGTCTCGAACGGATAGGAGAAACTGGTGGTGTGAACACAGGTACCGGTGTAAGTACCCTCCGACGAGACGTCTGTCGGAGGCCAAAGGTGGGTATCTCATGGGAGCTAGGTGAAGATGGTAAATAAGCACTCAGGGTGGAAGGAGTATAAGGATTAGGAGGAGTCTCCGGTGAAGGTAAGCGGGGTGCAACCGGATCCCACTCCCAATGCTCCATAGCAGGAGTAGGGCTCCGGGGGATCGGTCCTAACTGGATAGCAATGTCTGGGGTACGACTATGCTCCGAGGAGCTATTCAGATGGTAAGATGGAGAACGGTAGGTGCTCAAGACCTCTCCCTCACGCCTAGTACGAGGTCTGGGTGGGTAAGGACCACAACAGTAACAAGAAGGATCTGGCTCGTTGCTTGATGTCAAGAGGGGTATCAGCGGATCCTCCTCAAGATCGGTCTCCGTATGAGAAGTAGTGATGTGTGAAAAATACAACATATAAATTACATCAATTGAGGCTAAAACTAACCCGTTTTTAGTACTAATGTTGGAAAAAGCATGTTTCTTTGTTCCTTTTGTATTTTCAGGATTAAACGAGCATAAAAGAATGAAAGAATCAAATAGACAGCCAAAACCAACATAAATACCAAAAGAAGGAATAAAGAACCATGCCCAACCCCTTAACAACACCCCAAAAGACAAAAACAAAGTTTCAGAAGATGACCACGGGCCGTGTCCATCCAACACGGGGCGTGGTCAGACCTCACACTTGAAGGCAAAACCTGCCGAAGCTTCTACGCCCATCACGGGGCCATGCCCAGGCCAACATGGGGCATGTTCAACTGTCAGATTTGCAGAATCCAGATAGTACAGTGAGCAGATTGACCATAGGTCGTGCCTAGGGGACACGGGGTCGTGTGGGACCCTATGCTGACAGATGCAGTTAATGAAGAAAGAGAAGAATGATGGCCACTGGGCCGTGGTCGGGCCTCTGTTCTATAAATAGGGGTGCTTGGTTCCCTTCAAAGGAATCCCTTGGCAAACCACTTCTCTCTCACTTTGCCACCACTCCACCACCACTACAACACTAACACCCACCACCATCATCCATCAACCATCTTTAGAGTGTGTAGTAGTCTTGGGATCCAAGATAGATTGTAAGGGTTCTTGTCAAACAAAGGCCATGCTTGGCTAAATTCCTTACATCACTTGGTGAAGACTAATCTTTATGTATTACTTTTAGTTTTTAATATTTCGGCACTTTTTATTTGGGTATGTATTAATGACTTTAATAACTAGTTTCTTATGTTGAAAGTGAATTTTCCTAACCATTTCTTCATGATGTCATTCATTTGCTCATTCGTGTCTTTACGGTCTATATATATAGCGCGTTAACTACTTGGAAGGGGGTTAGAAGGGTGGTTTGGTAAAGTTCTTGTCTCGTTCAGTGCATAGATCCTGCGAGGACTTGGTTCAAGCTTACTAGGGCTTCCATCAATACTCTATGGGTATTGGATGGCGGGGGCGCGAATGGCTTGAACCCCTCATATGTAAACTACTATGAATATTTTAAACCGACTACTTGGGATTGTATCCTTGCTGACTCAAACCACTTAGCCGAAGGTAACGTCACCTTCAAAAGAGGGGCCTACCACTTTTCGCATTAATAACTTGCTTAATTATCTTCCAATATTCCGACCTTTTGGGATTGTATCCCTGCTGACTCAAACCACTGGGTTGAGGGTAACGTCACCTTCAAAAGAGGGGCCTACTACTATAACTAAGATAATCTCTTAAAAAGTTCGAAAGTGCAAAAACTATCAAAGGGTACATAAAAGAGAAGTTAGATCCAAGTGATTCTATCTTGTCTATTTGTATTTTATTTTATTTATCTTTTTATTTATTTTTATGCTTTTAAAAATATTTATAAAAAATTTAGATTGATTAGACGTTGACGATGAACCGGTATTAAAAGCTCTTGTGTCCTTGGACGATCTCGGTATCTTATCAACGCTATACTACGCTCACGATGGGGTGCACTTGCCCAAGTGTGTGTTTAGTGTTAGTAGAATATCGTGTTTTATAATTTAAAACTTGACTAATACGTATAATGAACCTAAAATGACAACAAAAATATATTACGCTTAACGCAAACCAAGTAGTCTGACGACTCGAATGATGTGACATGATACCTGTAGAAAGAAAACCACATACAACGCTGATTTGACTAACCGAAATAACCGAACTCAACATTCCACAAATATACATATCAGCACGTATTGCACACAGTTTTGATTTTAAGATTTTTAAAAATTATTTATGGTTGGTGATGTTAGTAGACGGATTCCCGTCCTATCTCAATGACGTTCCCAGAACTCCCAAGTATGAGCAGATAAATTATTGTGTTCCGGACCACAACAATTTATTTGCCCCACAAGGCCGTCCTGGTAATAGCCACACTACTCAGTCTCTAGAGGTTCTCAGTGTGTAGAAACTAACTTAGGATTATAGTCTAGGTTCTTTAGGGATACCTAATTCGCTATAACCGATGGCTCTGATACCATCTTCTGTCACACCCCGACTCGCAGCGGAAGACAATTGCAGGGTGCGGCGACACATGGTAATTTCCCATAATTTAAAAACACGATATCACATAAAGAAGGAACCTCGGTTACACATACATAAGTATCATATTACAAACCACAAGTTCAAGTACGGTACTACGAGCTACTACAGCTCTTATTCTGTTACAGTTCGCTACCCAAGCCATCCATACGCACGTTCCTTGTTCCTATTTAGTTTTACCTGAAATGCATGATAGTTTTAAAAAGGGTCAGCAAAACGCTGCTGGTGAGTTCCACTGGTTTTGTTTTTGTGGAACAATATGTTTTAACAAGTTTAATTGCACTGGTCATAGGTCACAGATCACAGATGGAATTACACGAGTATGCACCCATGAAACCTTGACTGTCATAACCGTGCCGTGTCATGTTCAAACCACCTCAGCCCATCCACTGCGTCACGTGCAGTCCAACGCCCCTGATGTAGTTATGCCTAACAACATAACCAAGTTTAGGACGCATGCAGTTGCCTGTTGCCGGGTTACAGCCGGTCGTAGCAACTGGGTTTTCAGACCAATATCCATTGCCCACGGCTTACGTTAATCACGTGCACTAGTTGGGGATTATTCGTGTGTTAGGTAATCACATCATAGGTTAGTGCAATTAACACAGTTTGTAACATGCAAGTCCCCAGGAAACAGTAAAACAATTCAAAAGTGGGGAAGTGAAAACTCACAGTGCGAGTAGTAGTCTCAACAAAAGAGTGATTAGGTAACTGGATCAACTTTAACAGCAAGCATGCAAATATGAACTCAAATCAGTATCTAGGTTGGTAATGGCTATAACTTGGATTCGATCAGGAGTTTTCACCCCGGATTGAGTCTAAAAGACACTGGCATGGTGATGGAGGTCATGGTAGTATTAGTTTTCAGTTTGGCTTCACGGCACCGTTTCGCGTGCCAGCCAAAGGCAGCTGTTTAACATGTGTTAGACCATTTGAGATCGTTGATACTTGATTAACTAGGTTTTGGATAAGTTTTGTGATAGTTTAATGTGTTTTGCATAGTTCAAGGACTAAATATGTAATTGTAAGAACTTTTGTACTGGCCGGCGTATTTAATGATCTAGCGTAATTAATAATTACGCTGGATGGCCTGATACTATATATATGTCGTTTGAATGAAACCCTAGCTCCAAGGTTCTTGGACTAGTGATTTTGGTGATTTCTTGTGTTGTGATTCTTGTGATTGTTCTTGTGCTTAATCCGTATATCCAGGTGCTTAAATTGTTATTATCATTTGGGATTCAATATACAACACTTGTATCTTCATCCAAAACAAGAATCTTCATATTCTTCTTTGATTTTTCTTAACTTTATACATTCAAACACCTAATCTATAGGTGTTTGTATGTTAACAATCAAACCACTGTGATCCGTAGCTGATTTGGGACTCACAATTTGGTATCAGAGCCTTTGTGCTCTTCATTGTTTGATTTTTGTTGAGATTTTTCAAGTTTTGAAGATTTTTCAAAGTTTTTCAAAGTTTCAAGGTTTTTCAAATTTTTGGGCTTAAAATGAGTTGATTTGGTGTGATTAATTGTTGGGTTGTTGTTAATTAGTGATTAGACAAACATTTGGGTCATTCTGGTACAAAGAATCATGGATTTTGAGTCGTTTTTGGGTGATTAGAGGGTTTTTTGTTCGTGCCTAAACCCTGCTGGGCGTATTTATCTTGAAGCCAGCGTTGATATTCTTGAACATAGCATAGATAATTTTAAATCTGGCATAAATCTGGTTGAAGGCCGCGTAATTGATTTGATAATCGCGTAATTGACAATTACGCTGGATATACACGAGCGAAATTGTTAATTTTCAGCGATATAGTGTCAGCGTTTTTAATTCGAAGGCGACTTCGAAGACCATAATAAGGATCCTCAACGACCTTATTATGGTGATCAGCGAACTTAACAAAGTTATTGTTTGTGTTGTGTTTGACAGCGTATTTAGCATCTTCGCCGGAGCAGTTCTCAGAATTATCAGCGTAATTGTTCAGCATCCTAGTCAGTGCATTTAGCATCCTTGTCAGCGTATTTAGCATCTAATCAAGTCTTAAAATGTCTCTAAGTCAAGTAAACATAGTTGCTCAAGCCGAACTGGAAACTGGAACTGCAACTAGACCTCCTAAGTTGAAAGGATCCGAAGATTTTAGCAGTTGGAAAACCTGCATGAAGGCGTTCTTCGAGTACACTGACTACACTCAATGGAAGTCGGTCACCGTTGGACCACATGTTCCAGTAATCATAGAAAGACGACGTTCGTGTTGTAAATGAAGATCCAACTACTTTCACAGAAGTAGATATAGCTTTGATTCAGTGTGACCGTCGTGCTCATGCTGCTCTAACCATGGCATTGAACAAGGATGACAACAATCTATTCGAAGAATACACCTTAGCTTATGAACTCTGGTTTTCCCTCATTGAACACTACGAAGGAAACCAAGAATTGATGGACAACAAAAGAGAAATGGTGCAAAAGGAATATGATATGTTTGGAAGTGTCCAAGGAGAAAGTCTGTCTGACCACATTAGTCGCTACTTAAATGTATTAACCAAGATGAAGAAAGTTGGAAATCCAGTTGCCAACTATGCCTCAATGAAGAAACTTTTGGACTCACTTCTAAAAGAATGGAGTCTGCAATGCATGATGATCAAGAGAAGCTTTCTATACAGCACCATACCTGTCACTCTATCTGATCTAATTAACACTCTGAAAGCTTTTGAAATGGATGTCATCAAAAGAGAAATGAATCAAACTGGACAAAAATCAGCATAGTCCGCTGCTGTCATCATGCCCAAGAACATGGCTTTTCTTGCACCAACAAGCTCAGGAGGATCAAGTTCTCAAAGTGCTCATGCATCCTACAACAATGCTTCTGCAAACTCTGCTACATCTTCACAGTCTAATATGAAATCCTATGTGGTCGCGGATGCTCAAGCACTCAAAATATTAACTGAACATGTTGATTTGTTCAACACCTTCATAAGCAGCTATGAAGCTCTTATGTCCGGAGAATTGAAGCGAGATTACCTCACTGCTGAAGATATGTATAGGTGGATCAGAAGACATGGAAGGATGGCTGAAATGGCAAATGGCTATGATCACTCTTCGCTTGAAAAAGTCCCAGAATAAAACAGGGAAAAGATTGTCTCTCATGGTTTTGACAAGTTAAAGCTACGTTGTTACAACTCAAGGATCTTGGTCACTTCAAGAGAGATTGTCCTCTGCTGAAGAAGGAAAGCGCTGAAATTGCTCATGTCGGAAGGCCAATTGCCATAGAAGGAAACTCAAATGCTGCTGATAATACTCCAAAGGCTCTAGTGGTGGAAGATTACGATTGGGCAGATGAGATGGCTGAGACAAAGGAAGAAGTCAACAAAGCTTTGATGGCTAAAATCTCGAAGGAACCAAAAGCAACAGCTCAGGTCTCCACAACCAAGAAAACTACAGAATCAGCAGCTGCACCTCCGAAATATGTCCAAAACAAGACTACCGGTATACCAAAAGTAAACTCTGTTGACAAGGGTATGAAGAGCATTGCAAACTCATCAAATGATGAAGCTAAAAAGGAAGCTCCAGAGGATGGAAAGGAGATGGTGAGGCATCTGCAGCTGCAATGAAGGTGAGTCAGCAAAGGAAAAGGAAGATAAGGAACTGGTAAATAGCATCCCATTCGAGTTCAAAGCAAAACTGTGTTCGAAACCATGTATTTACGTCGTGGCTCACTACAAATCAATCAACTGTGACCTCATTAAAGAAAAAGAAAAGGTTTTACAAATAAACAAAGAAATGAAACTGAATGAAGCTGCGTATCAGAGAAAGTTGAACTCAACTCTAACTGAAATGCAGTCTTTAAAAGGGTTGCTTTTTTAAAAAGGATTTTATTATAAATAATCAAGCTAAACGATTAGATGATTCTGAAATCAAAAACACTAAATTGCAACTGGCCATTGATAAATGGAATGTCAACAAAAAGGCACTGGTTGATATCGAAAATAACAACGACCAACATACATGAAAGATGGCATTGGGTACAAAGACAGGATGGGAAAGAAAGAAGAATCTTTCCACCTCCTACAACAAAAATTATGTACCCATGCCAACTCCTCATCCAGAAAATGACTTAATTGATAAAATCTAACTTAATTGCTCAAAGTGCCGATTACTTAAATAATAAAAATATTAATGCTTCTATGAGTAATGCAGATACAAATGAGCGTGAAGGAGATGTGTGCGATGAGGAGGGTGAAGGCACAAAAATAGGCATAGGATATTCAGGTGACAGTTATACTACGGTTAACTGGTTTGCCTGGAATTGTGGAAAAACAAAGGACAAATCTATTCGGGATGAATGCAATAATTTACTAGGATGGATGATTGTATTAAACCTAGTTTAAATATTCGGGATGACTGTAATTGACGTGTGCCTAAACCTTTGACCCAAAGCCATGAGAATGTAGTGGTTGAATGCATGGACTTGAACTCTGTCTTTTGTGATGAAAATGTTATCCGTGAATCACCTATGTTTTGTTCCAGAATTGAAGAATAACAGATTCGGAAAGTTCCTTACTAAGGAAATTCCCGAGTTTGTTCCATCATATACAGGTGTATCGGAAGATCATCAAGACTCAAGTCAAGAATGTAGCAACGAAAACTCAACCGTATCTGCCTCAACCTGTAGTGAAGAAGACTCAAGTGATGATCAAAGATCAGATGACTTGAGTTTTAAAAAAGAATCATCCTCATCAGAATACGAGTCAGAGATGAACTCACAGAAGATGAAAGTCGACTCGACAAGAAAATGAAGAAAATGATTAAATCAAGCGCAGACAAAACAAGCAAAGATCCTTGCAACTCAAGAAACTCATCACATACATCATCTTAAACGCTTCATCTTCGAAACAAAAGAAAAGGCGTTGCATGAAATGTTTTCGTTGTGGTCATTTAGGACATAGCGAAGCATTGCAAAAACAAGAATTTTCCTGAACCAAAAACAAATTTTGTCAAAAACATCATAGAGCAATTTTGATAGTTTTACAAAATCGGTAAAGAATTTATATAACTCATCTTATTTTTGGAAAGAAAAAGAAGATCTAAATATTAAAAATCATGATAGATTAATAGTTACGCAAGTTTGGATTCTAAAATCTAACTAACTTGTATATTTTTTTGTTTGTTGTTGTATTATAGAATGAATTGCAAAAATGGCTCCGAATGTTCATGGAGTACATTTGGCACGTGGACAATGGATGCTCAAGGCATATGACGGGATTGAAGGAGCTGTTATAGAATTTCCGATTCATCGATGGTGACTTCGTGTCATTTGCCGGAGATGAAAAGGGTGGAAAAATTATCTGAATAGGGATGTTGTGTTAGAGGCTCTTACTTTGGAAAATGTGAACTATGTTCCAGAGCTGTGTTACAATCTTATGAGTGTATCACAAGTTGTGACAAAGGGATTTGGTTCTTTCAATGACGTCGAATGTTTCTTTCTCAAGCCAGAATACACAGTTCCGCCGAAATGATCATGCTAATTGCTCCTCGTCAAAACAACACCTACGTGCTCAATATGAAGAATGCCAAAACAAATGAGCAAATGACTTGCTTGATTTCTAAGGCCTCAGAATCGGAATCCCTGCTTTGGCACAGGCGCCTAGGGCATGTGAATTTTAAAAATATGAACAAACTTTCAAGATTAAATCTCGTAAGAGGTTTACCTGTAAAAGAATTTCCTTTTTCTGAAAAATGTATCGCATGCGTCCAAGGCAAGCAACACAAAAGGCTACACAAATCCAAAGCAGTGAATACTATCACAACACCATTGCAATTGCTGCACATGGATCTTTTTGGGCCTATGAGTTTAGCTAAACGATATTATTGTTTGGTGATCACAGATGACTTTTCTCGTTTCTCATGGGTTTACTTTCTTGAAGCAAAAAGTGAAACGACATCAACTATTCAGACTTTTATCCCTATGATCGAGAACATTATCAAATGAAGGTCAAATCAATTAGAAGCGATAACAGATCAGAATTCAAGAATCATTCTGTTATCTCATTCGTGAAGAAAAGGGATTAGGCTTCAAGTATAGTGCAGCTAGAACTCCTCAGCAAAACGATGTAGCAGAACGCAAGAATAGAACACTCATTGAAGCGGCCAGAACCATGCTGGTAGACTCGAAGCTTCCAATCATCTTCTGGGAAGAGGCAGTTCAACACAGCATGCTATGTTTTGAATCGAGTTCTCATAGTCAAACCTCACAGAAAAACTGCTTATGAACTTCTTTTCAAGAGAAAGCCTCTGATAGATTTCTTTAGACCGTCTCGGATGTTCGTGTATTCTCCTCAACATAGAAGACAATCTTATCAAGTTCGAAGCAGTCGGTGATGTGTGATATTTCATGGGTTATTCGTCAACTCAAAAAGCATATCGAGTCTACAACAAACAACCAAAATGGTGGTCGAATCGTATTACGTAGATTTTCAAGAAGGAAACTACACAAACACCGAAAGTTCTCCAGACTGGTTCTACGATGCAGACATTGTTTTCAATACCTTTGACATCCCTGAACCTGTTTTTGATCCGACAGAAACTTCACCAGTGGAACCATTATTTGATTCATCAGACTTTGGTTTCACTCCTTTCACCACTCGCCTCACTCCACTCTCTACAGATCCAATTGTTCCTGTGGAAGAAACAAGTGGTGACACTTCGGCTAAGAATGCATCTGCAAATGATGCTTCTTCTTCACGGTCGAATGTGAATGAACCAACACAGGAAGATGGACTCCCTATCATCTACGTCGATGAGCACTTCACCAATCTGCCTCACAAATTGAAACCACTTCAATGCAGGTTACAAGACGAATCGAAATCATCCACTTGAAAATGTTATCGGTACCATAGAAGATGGTGTGTGAACTCGTGGTCAATCTTCGGTCATCAACAAAGGACTGTATGCTGCTTTTCTATCACAATCTGTGCCACACGACATTGAAGAAGCTATTCAAGACTACAGCTGGTACATGCAATGCAGGAAGAGCTAAGCTTAAAGCATGGGAGCTTGTTGATTTACCTGAAGGGAAGTTTCCAATAGGAACAAATGGGTTTTCCGCAATAAGATGGATGATCATGGGGTGGTTACTAAAAACAAGGCAAGATTGGTCGTTCAGGGTTTTGACAAGAAGAAGGGATTGATTACAAAGAGGTTATCTGTGCACGCTTTCAGACGAATCCCAAAGAATCTCATGAGATAGCTATCAAAAGAATCTTCCGCTATCTGAAAGGAACGCCCAAGATTGGGCTTTGGTATCCTAAAGATAGTAATTTTGATTTAATTGCTTATTCTGATAGTGATCATGCAGGTTGCAAGGTTGATCGGAAATCCGTCTCTGGGGGTTGCCAATTCTTAGGAAATCGTCTGATATCGTTGCAAAGCAAGAAGCAGACAACAGTGTCCACCTTTACTGCTCAAGCTGAATACACGGCTGCTTATAGTTGCTGCTCACAAGTCCTTTGGATACAAAATCTAGTTGCTGGATTATGGAATTAACCTTATGAAGACTCCTATATTCATCGACAACGAAGCGTGTCTGGGAATTGTGAAGAATCCAATCCATTACTCGAGAACAAAAGACATCGAGATTCGTATTCACACGATTCGAGATGCGTATGAAAAGGGGTATATTCAAGTAGTGCCAGTGGATACCACACAACAGAAAGCCGACATCTTCACAAAAGCCTTTGATAAAACCCATTTCAACCAGTTGGTAACCTGGTTGGAAATGGTTAATTTTCTTTAGTGGAAATGAACTTTATTAGCATGACCAATTGTATATATACTCCAAAAAAAATGCTCTTTCAAACAAATGAGTATCGTAAAATTGTGCCAACAAAAAGATTTTCTGCAAATTAGAATTTCATTTTTCAAGCAATGGGATACCCGAAAATAAAATTTTAAGAGGGGAAGATTATCTAGAAAATCAAATGAAAATTAAATAAATGTGTTTGATCTCATGTTTGACACCTGCTTTGAGAAATGATAGAAAACTGCTAACACGTTTACTGGTCTTTGAAACAGAAAAAGTAAAATCAAGACGCTCTGCAAAGAAGATCAGGGTACCAAGAAACGACGTGTCAGTAGATTCAGCAATACTCTTGAGTAGACTGCAATTAGGTGTCAATGATAAAGATTAAAGAAGAATTCTGGATACCCACAATACTGTGTTTCCTGCGGGTAACACATTGCGGCATATGGCTTAATGGTCTTAATCTTATGTTGATAGATTGCCAAAGTCTGAGATTTCGGGTCTTTATATCGTTTGTTGTTCGGGGATATCATAATCACTCTTCTGTTGCATCAAGAAATATGCAGACCTAGACACGATTATGATATCTTATCTAAAAAGAGTCAAAGAGGCCAAAACCTAAAATTGAAAACGCTCAAATTAAACAAGCAAATGAAAAGAAATAGTACCACAATGGGGTATCTGCCTAACCCTGGTCAGGACCGCAACTGGTCTCTTTGACTGCGCGAAAGTGCATACATGTTCACCATTGCGCTGACCTTTTATTTTTCAAAGAATGAACTCAGTATACTCACCTGTTATGATGAATCTTTGCGCATACCTTGATCGCGGGGGTATGTCCTGATGTGGGACTCACGGGCACAATATTCTACTCATCTAGCTGGAGTGGGGCCATTGTAATTTTTGTCAATATTACCACAACATGATAAAACGCAAACCGAAAGCATGTTGAAAGAAGGATGCATGGATTTAAGTGGACAAACATACTGACAGTTTTTCTTGTGCCTCGATCATTCAAAATTTTAAAACATTTGACTGACAAAGTGTTAACAGTATGATCTTTTGCAGGATTGTCACGGAGTGTTCGAACAAAGCTTCCCATTGTGAATAGCCTAATTTCAGTGTCCAAATTGGCAAAATTTTCACTGTTTAATCTCATCTTACCTAAAAAGGGCATGATTTTCGAGAAAGTTTAAGATTTTCGAGTGTATTTATTTTGAGTTTCTTAAACTTGAAGAATACATTGAAAATTTTTAACGTGGTGTAATTATCTTACCAAAATTACGCTGGTAGATATTTTTTGTATATAAACTTTTTTTAACCGTCTCCATGTTTAAACTCATTTTCAAAACCAAGAACTCTCATTCTATTGAAACAAAAACCAGTTCTCTTTTCTCAACGATTCGACATACATTCAGTTGCTAGTTGTGTTTTAAATCGTATCATCACTCACAAGAAGTTTCGCTTTATCTAAACAGGGAAACACTGTGCGTTTTGAAGGGTTTGGTATTGGGTTTTTGAAGGGTTTATGAAGAACACTTGAATATAGCGAAATTAACATGAATCCAGCGTATTTAATATGAATGCAGCGTTTTTGTCTCAAGATTGGAAATTAGCGAAGTTAAGTCTTGAATACAAGTTCAAGCAACCAGCGAAATTGATTAATTACGCCGGTAGTACAGCGTAGATAAGCTTTTACGCTGATCAGAACTCAGCAACAAAGAATTAACCACGCTAACGTCCTCCAACCCGCGAATTTAATACAGTTCTAGCGTAAATACCAGCGAAGTTACCATTGTTTTTATTTATAATTTATTTTCAATTTAATCTTTGTAAATAACTCTAACATTCTAACATATATATGTATATATATATATATATCGATCTCACTTTGCTCGTTTTCATGTGTACAGAAATGGTGAAAGAAGTGTTCTGGGATCCAACCATGAAACATAACCAGCCCGTTTCACTTGATGACATCATAAAGGATTTGAAGATGTGATGGATTGGTTATCCCATAGCAAAATCAGCTATGATGTTCAGGCAAATCAAGACATCTACACCATACACATTGAGGAATTCTGGAAGTCTGCGAAAGTCTCGACTGTCAATCAAGTCAGACGAATGACCTCAACAGTTCGATATAAGAAGATCATCATAACTGAAGAAAGAATTCGAAAAGTTCTGTGTCTAGGAGACTCCTCAAGAGATCCTCTAAGGTTGAGCAAAGATGATATTCTGACGGTTTTCGAGAATGGGTTATCAGGGAGACTTAGAGGAAAGAATGAGATAAAAAGGAATGGGCTAACTAGAGACTGGAGATACATCCTGCACAAGTTTGCAGTGAGTATTGCTCATCGAAAGGGAGGCTATGATGGTTTAAATCTTGAATGGTCAGCAGCAATGCTCAATCTATGTACAAACCAACATTCAATATCTCAGGTCTGATCTTTAGCTGCATGGTTGACAACGTCAACAAAGGTCTATGGGCAATGTATCCCCGGTTGTAAACTGATGATAAATGACAATCACAAAGATCTACCACATGATGGGTACCGATACATGCTTTCATTGACAAAAGGAAGGCAATTTACGGAACTAAATACTGAGCAATGGGTGATGCTTCACAACCACATGTACAGAGCCGAGAGACTCCCTGTGGTACAGGCCGCTACAACAAATATAGAGAGGAAGTAAGACTAGCAAGAGAATGACAAGAAAAACAAGCTGGTGATGAAGAAATCGAAATTGAAGAAGAAGTTCCATTGGTTCGAAAAAGGAAAGACAAAGGAAAGAAGAAAGCTGAAGAAGAACCTTCCAAAAAGAAGAGTGAGAAAGACGCTTCGGGTAGTGAGTGATTGATGGAAGATAGTATTCGAGCTGGAATGTCTCATGAAGAGATGGAACAAATGCAAGCTATTCATACAGTAAGGGAAGCAGAAAAGCGTGGAACGACGATTAAAGAGAAGAGAAATGACTGAATCAGAAACTCCGTAGTGGTGACTGAAGAACAAGAAAATTTGGATCATTTTGTTGAGAGTCTAACAGTGATCCACCTGAGACTGGTCCAAGCAAGTCCCCAGTACAGAAGAAACGAAAGGTTGATGAAGGCTCTTCAAAAGATGCACCACCAAAACCCAGCAAACCAAAACTTCTGCTACTCCACCACGTGTTCCATCAAGGCCATGTCCTTTCCAGGATCTTTTCAATCGTCTCTCATAGGACATCGGAAAGTTTCCCGCTAAGGAAATCTGCTACTAAAGAATCAAATGAATGACACAAATCTGCTCCGTGAAAAGCAAAAGGAGCAACGTAAAAAGAACAAGGAACTAAGCCTGTATGTTTCAAAGCAAACCGACTTTATCAGATTTCAACAAGAGGGATTGGAAAAGCTACACGAACTAGTTCAAGTTTTTTACAGGGGGCCAATCGAGAACCGCAATACTCAAGTGATGAAATTTCGATTTTGATAGCTTCAGAGAAAGAGAGGAAAAACGGAAGACAGAGCTTGCCGAAAAGAAGAAGCGTCTTGATTCAGCAGTAGAAGTGACTGCTGGAGAAGATAGTGATGAAGAAGAGGTTGATAGGCTTGAGATGCCTGAAAAGTTTTTAGAATGGGGGCTGGAGGATGAAGTTGTCTATGATCTGATGGAGGGGATAAATTTGCACCTCAACATCCTGAATGGTTCAAGAAAGAAAGAGCCAAGTTACCAGACTTTTACCAAGTTATCACCTAGAGAAAACGAGGTAACAGACCGAATCTGGAAGTACAACAATCTAACGGGGTGGTTTATTGTCAAGCGTCGAGGAGGGGTGATCCAGTAATTCCGCAACGGAAATGCTATGCAAAGCTTACCCACATGGGATATCAGAGAATTGAGCAAGCACGACATGATCAATTCCACCAACAGCAGCATTCGGTGGAGATTTTGAAAGATTAATATTGCGAGAGTGCGCTCGTGGATTCACCATTTTCAAGCCTCAACGCCTACGCCGAAGAATATCAAAGACCACCAAAGACCCTCTCACCGGAAAAGGTAGGATTACATGGGTTATAAATCCAGTAGATGTGGTCACCAGGGTTAAACTTCCTCCAGAACAACCCGTCACGCTCAAAGACTTCAAGAAATGGTTTTATGATGGCCAAATGGGTGAGGCCGTGATTCGATCCAACTCAAACGAAGACATACGAATACTAGATCCCATGGAACTTTCATGTTCTGTCTGTCTGACTTAAACGTTCTCTATGGCAATAAAATTCATGTTGGGGCAGGGAATGTATTCTTGGAGGAGGGAATGTTGTTTCAAAGAGTAGTTGGCGTGCCAGAGAAAGAAAGATTGAAATGATGGAAATTCTAAGCCGAATCAAAAATCAAGTCAAGAAAAGAATGCTGAGAAAGATGCAGAGACACAAAATCATCATCTCTTCCTCAAGACCTTCCACCACAATCTGATCCTAAGTCATTGTTCCACCACCTCCGACTTCATCACATATGAAGTCACTGTGGCGGCCCAGCCAGAATCAAGTGAAGTGTTTTAAATCAACCACCAACAATCGAAATTCCACCTGAACATTCCTCTGAACAAGCTGCAACTAATCCTGAACAGGAAGCTAACAAGCAAAGAACATTCAAGTACGCAACGATCTAGGGGGGATATTGTTAGACCATTTGAGATCGTTGATACTTGATTAACTAGGTTTTGGGTAAGTTTTGTGATAGTTTAATGTGTTTTGCATAGTTCAAGGACTAAATATGTAATTGTAAGAACTTTGTACTGGCGGCGTATTTAATGATCCAGCGTAATTAATAATTACGCTGGATGGCCAGATACTATATATATGTCGCTTGAATGAAACCCTAGCTCCAAGGTTCTTGGACTAGTGATTTTGGTGATTTCTTGTGTTGTGATTCTTGTGATTGTTCTGTGCTTAATCCGTATATCCAGTGCTTAGATTGTTATTATCATTTGGGATTCAATATACAACACTTGTATCTTCATCCAAAACAAGAATCTTCATATTCTTCTTTGATTTTTCGTAACTTTATACATTCAAACACCTAATCTATAGGTGTTTTTATGTTAACAATCAAACCACTGTGATCCGTAGCTGATTTGGGACTCACAATTTGGTATCAGAGCCTTTGTGCTCTTGATTGTTTGCTTTTGTTGACATTTTTCAACTTTTGAAGATTTTTCAAAGGTTTTCAAAGTTTCAAGGTTTTTCAAATTTTTGGGCTTAAAATGAGTTGATGTGGTGTGATTAATTGTTGGGTTGTTGTTAATCAGTGTTTAGACAAACATTTGGGTCATCTTGTACAAAGAATCATGGATTTTGAGTCGTTTTTTGGTGATTTGAGGGTTTTTGTTCGTGCTTAAACCCTGTTGGGCGTATTTATCTTGAAGCCAGCGTAGATATTCTTGAACATAGCGTAGATAATTTTAAATATCGCGTAAATCTAATTGAAGGCCGCGTAATTGATTTGATAATCGCGTAATGACAATTACGCTGGATATACACCAGCGAAATTTTTAATTTTCAGCGATATAGTGTCAGCGTTTTTAATTCGAAGGCGACTTCGAAGAATGTAATAAGGATCCTCAGTGACCTTATTACGGTGATCAGCGAACTTAACAAAGTTATTGTTTGTGTTATGTTTGACAGCGTATTTAGCATCTTCGTCAGAGCAGTTCTCAGAATTATCAGCGTAATTGTTCAGCATCCTCGTCAGCGCATTTAGCATCCTTGTCAGCGTATTTACCATCTGCACCAGCGTATTTAGCATCTAATCAAGTCTTAAAATGTCTCTAAGTCATTTAAACACAATTACTCAAGCCGAACTGGAAATTGGAACTGCAACTAGACCTCCTAAGTTGAAAGGATCCGAAATTTTAGCAGTCGGAAAACCCGCATCAAGGCGTCTTCGAGTACACTGACTACACTCAATGGACTCGGTCACTGTTGGACCACATGTTCCAGTAATCATGGAAGACGACGTTCGTGTTGTAAATGAAGATCCAACTCCTTTCATAGAAGAAGATAGAGCTTTGATTCGGCGTGACCAGTTGTGCTCATGCTGCTCTAACCATGGCGCTGAACAAGGATGACAACAATCTGTTCGAAGAATACACCTCAACTCATGAACTCTGGTTGGCCCTCATTGAACACTACGAAGGAAACCAAGAATTGATGGAAAACAAAAGAGATATGGTGCAAAAGGAATATGATATGTTTGGAAGTGTCCAAGGAGAAAGTCTGTCTGACCACATCAGTCGCTACTTAAATGTATTAACCAAGATGAAGAAAGTTGGAAATCTAGTTGCCAACTATGCCTCAAGAAAAACTTTGGACTCACTTCCAGAAGAATGGAGTCTGCAATGCATGATGATCAAGAGAAGCTTTCTATGCAGCACCACATCTGTCACTCTATCTGATCTAATTAACACTCTGAAAGCTTTTGAAATGGATGTCATCAAAAGAGAAATGAATCAAACTGGACAAAAATCAGCACAGTCCGCTGCTGTCATCATGCCCAAGAACATGGCTTTTCTTGCACCAACAAGTTCAGAAGGATCAAGTTCTCAAAGTGCTCATGCATCCTACAACAATGCTTCTGCAAACTCGCTACATCTTTACAGTCTAATATGAAATTCTCTGTGGTCGCGGATGCTTAAGCACTCAAAATATCAACTGAACATGTTGCTTTGTTCAACACCTTCATAAGCAGTTATGAAGCTTTATGTCCGGAGAATTGAAGCGAGATTACCTCACTACTGAAGATATGTATCAGGTGGATCCAGATGACATGGAAGAGATGGACTTGAAATGGCAAATGGCTATGATCACTCTTCGCTTGAAAATTTTCGAGGATAAAATAGGGAAAAGATTGTCAAATGGCTATCATCAAGCAACCAACAAACCCTAGTCCATGCATTTGTACATCATGCTACCCTAGCCGCAAACATCCAACTCCAGTCCGTAGTCATCATACTCAACCACCATTAGCCACCATAAAGAAGTGTTTGACATGACCTTTAGCGACCTCCCAGTTCACCGTATAACTATACTGACCGAATAACAAAAATCGATATAACTGTACACCTCGCCGTCATGTGTTACGGAAACAAACCCAACAACCATGCTTCAACTAACTCCGCTCCAAATCGCAGGAAGACGCCTCCAACCTCCGGCAAAGTCACAACCGTCATCCTCCATAAGCCGCCCCCTTACTTTCTACTTCTCTTTCTAAACCACAATGAACAAGATCGATCGATAAATAAAGTCGTTGAACAACAAATACGTCGGATTTGAAACATCATATACACAACCATCTTCTTCCACCACTCCAGTGCAACCATCATGCTTCGCTGCAAACTGAAACATAAGACCATAACCTTCGTCGAGTTATATGACTCAGATCTAGACAAAATCCTAGCATCCCTTTATACCCTAAAACCTTCGATTCAAACCCTTTTTTTAAACCAATAATCAATCACCTAATGCAATAACATGTGACAGATCTGTGACATCTTCAAGAACAGCTGGAAAAATATAAAATACACCAGATCCAAAGCTAGTTTTACGTCGCTAGCAGTTTTTAGTGAAGACCCGACCAAATCAAAACTGAAACGAGCCACCGAGGCTCTAATACCAAATGATAGGTCCGAACGATCCGGTTTCAGTCTCGGTTCGGTAAATGATAACGAGACGGGTGATTTTGAGCCATCAACTAACAATAATAAACAAAAAATATAGAAACATAAAGGATCGGAACGAAGATATTTTCATTGAAAGTGATCCACCCCGGTGAGCTCCCCCGGGGTGGTGGCTAACAAGTGGTGTTTTGTCCTATATATATAGACCCCAAGCCTTGTCCTCCAAGCAAGCCGCCACTTGTTTGGAAAAACCAATCGTATAACCATAACAAATAAACTCGCTACTCCACGCAAACAATAACATCGCACTTTAATTGATAACATCATTCTCCAAAATGACCCAACAACATGTTCGGATAATGGTATGGAAATACAAATAGTGCCAATATGTTATTATTTAGGAATGATTTACTTTTCATCAGGGGAGTTTGGGGAGTCTAGGTTGCCCAAATTTGAGTTTCCATTCCCGCCGTCGGAGATTCTCCCGAACTGGCCTAGGACACACCCCTAGTGTCCAATCCGCCCTGGAACCTCCCGGAAGTCTCCCGGTGTTCCAATTATAGTACTAGTCGGGTTTGGTCAGTTCCCGATTCCGGCAGGTTTGTTATACGGTAAACTGCCGAAATTATTTTAAAATGACCCGTTTTTAATTCCATAAATTCCCATTTAATCCATAATTTGAATAAAAATATGTACATTTTTATACAAGTCAGTAAAAATCTGTAGATTATGGGAAAAATAATTTGGGAATTTATTTGTCAATTTAACTATTTAAATAAATTCTTTGTAAAACAATATTTAACCGAATAATTGTCACTAACTATCATCCGTGGTCTAAAATTCCTAAACAATTCCAGAATATCCGTTACATGTCCAAGGAACTTCTCATAAAAATTTGAAATTTTTCTGATTTATTTTGGGCGTTTTCGGCTACCGAAAACTCCCGAAAACATGGATTTTTAATCCTAATCAAAACTCAACCAATAGACTCCAAAATTTCCCATAACTTTCCTTATATGTTTCTTAGTGTTCAGGTAAATTTTGGTGATATACTGAACCGGTTTGTATTTTTATGGAATTGTTTTGAAAAAAACAGTAAAAAATTCACCAAAAATCGTAGAAAATTCCAAAAGTCTAAAATTTTACGTGGACACTTCTGTCAATATCCTACGTCACCACACCTAAATTTCAGTGCAATCCAATATCACGGACCAAGTTATAGTCAAAACAAGTTTCTGCCTATCCTAGATTTGGTTTTCGGATGTTATACCTAGGCAGGCTTCGTTTTCAAGCGTTCCTTGTGAGTTCAGAGGTGTGTGGGTGCTATATTCAGTACCTACACATCAAGTACAATCCAAATATGCTAGAACTTAGATCAATCAAGCCTTGTTTCATTGTTTTGCGGTAATCGGATTGTTATGCGATTTTGGTCGATTAGGTGTTGATTAGGGTATCAAAACATGGTGTTCTTGTTCAGCCAATAAACTTGTTTAAACCTTCCAAAAACATGGATTAAAAAGGGTTTTCATGGTCTAAATCAAGTTTCCTCAAGAAATCAAAATCAAAACCTTATAAAACAAGGATTATACCTTTGATTTAAGTAGGTTAAGAGGATGATCAGCTGTGGAGAAGAAGAAGATGACCAGATTTTTGTGAATAAAATGAAAAAAAAAATATAAAAAGGGGGTGGCGGTTTAGGGGTGGGGTGCCCCTACCCTTCCTATGCTTTGTCATGCTTCGTTTTACGTGTTAAAAGATGATGTATATATTCGGTTTTGCGTTTAGGTTCGTTTTCGGGTCACACACGCGTCCCCGATTCGCAAAACGAACTCCGTTTTTCGCGTTTTAGTGTTAAAAGACTCGGTTTTAAAAATCGTGCATCACTGTCTTGAAATCCAAACCAGTTACGTTTAATCATAAAAGCCTCGTATTGGGGTGGTTTAAGTGTTTTTAAGCTTGACTGACTGTTCCTTGCATGTTTGGTTGTCTTTTGCTATAACCAAAAAGAAGGTGTTTCCCCAACCGGGAAGCTGCTTCGTTTTGCATGCCCGAGTTTCATTGGCTTCGAATCTTATGTCATGGTCTAAGGCACATAACTAAGATGTTTCGTGGACTCATAATCATGATCGAATGTTCAAGGCACACTACCATTGGCCTAATAATCATGATCGAATGTTCAAAGCACTGTTAAACATCAAGTCTCCGTTTAACACTTGTTAAAGGCTAAGGACACCAACCTCACATCGTTGGTCCTTAATAGGTCATGTCAGCCATGACGTGCTCTCGGATTCCTTCGAGACATATCAGACATCGTTTAGTATGGCACACAAGTCATGCGAATTCGCAAAGTTCACGTGCAATTATTGTTTAATTCATGCTTTAAGTTTAGGACCAATTAAGATGTACCTGGTTTCGTCATGGGTATCACATAATACCACAATTGCCAGGCTTTAATCATTCAAAATAATGTTTAGTATATTTAACCTAGTTCTAAAGGACCATCATAGGTATTAAAAGAAATCGGACGTAGTCCAGAATTTATTAGACAGTGATCATAAGTCATAACTCATTGTCAAAATGACAATTTTAGATAACTCTTAAGCTTGTCACAAGGACTTTTTAGATATGGCTCGTCACTAAAGGACATCAAAGGTAGCACAAATGGCTTGTCGCAAATGGACATTATAATATGGCCCGTAGGCAATACATCACTAACGGATGTGTTGGTGCATGTGTCTGTTGCCTACGTCATTATGTATCGAGTCTGAGTGAATAGGGCTTAATCTGTTGGAAACGAGGCATATTTAAGATAAGTTTGAGTCAAGTTCGCCCATGATTGTAGGTAAGAAGCAAGTGCGGCCGAACTTGATAGGTCAGTTCGGGCGAACTTACCCTTTATCATGTCTTCACCAGCGAACTTGCATCTCTATATATAGGTGCCTTGGGATTTCATTTGTAACAGTTGGAGAGATTTTGGCACAGAGACGACGAAGCTCTGTCGGATCCGGTACTCGAATGTATTGAACTTTAGATCAATGAAAACAACATTTAAATGAGTAATTCTTGTTATTTGGTTAATTGTCATTAGTTTCCACCTAATCGGACAATAGATAACAAATTAGGTTTCCGTGCTAATCGTGGACGTTCCTACAAGTGGTATCAGAGCCTGGGTACCTAAATTTGCTGGAATCAAGACAAGAATTTCTCTATTTCATCTCCATTCTATCATTTTTCTCAACATTTTCACATATTTGATGATTTCATGGTTAAAAATGGGTGATTTTTGAATATATCATGTAAAACACACTAATAACAAACCCCTGAGAGTTTGGACATCAAATTCAAACGTTTTGATATCAAAAAGTTGCAAAAACCATGTTTTGGAAACAAGTTTCATCCGAACTTAACATCAAGTTCGACCGAACTTGATTAAAATTTCATTGATTTTAGTCAAGTTCGACTGAACATGATCGATTTTTCAGGATTTTTGTAGAAGTTCGACCGAACTTGAAGATTTATTCAACGGGTTTACACAAGTTCGACCGAACTTGGGTAATTTTTGTTGAAATTTTCATATAAGTCCGCCCGAACTTGATAAACTTCTTGAAATATTACATAAGTTCGACCGAACTTATCTGTTTCTGGATAATCTTTACTAAGTCCGCTCGAAGTTGTAATTTTTTTTTCATAATTACACATCAAGTTTGACCGAACTTGGGTGTGTGTGATAAAATTGAAAGTTGATATCTAAGTTCGACCGAACTTATCGAAATCTGAGATCAAAAATTGTTTTCACACAAGTTCGACCGAACTTGTCTGTTTCTAATCAAATCGAGTGTTTTTTTATCGTATTTTCAGATAAGTCTACGGATTGTCAAAATGGAAGATTTCCACAATGTATTCGTCTCTCAAATGGCTTCTTTATCAAACGCTAATGTTCTTGCAGCGAACCAGATGAATATCGACAACGAAATGGGTACTACGTCGAAACCGCCAAAGCTAATGAGCATGGATGAATTTGAAGGATGGAAAGAAAAGTTTGTGAATTGGATACAAGCAAATCAATTCAACAGCTGGGTTGTAGTTGAAGATGGTTACAAATGGCCAAAGGATGAGCGTGATCAATATCTTCCGCTGAACAAGTTTTCAAATACCGACAAAGATTACTATGTTGCGGAGAAGAAAATGATCAGTTTGATACAACAATCAGTGAAGGAAGATATCTTGATACTTTTGCCAGAATATGACACTTTGCAAGAATTATGGAATTCTCTTTGTGAAAAAATCAAAGGAAGTGATGAAATGATCAAAAGCAAAAGGCTTTAATCAAAAAGGAATTCAAGATTTTCACGATGATAAAAGGTGAAACAATGAAGCAGATGATCGATAGATACTGTCACCTCATGGTCCAGATGCGGAGACATGATATCAAAAGATCTAATGAAGAGCAAATCGAGAAGTTAGCTGATGCACTTCTAGAAGGAGAATGGAAAACATATCTGACAATTCTAAAGAATATTCCATCTTGGAGATACTTCAAGTTGTCATCTTTCAATGACAAATTGAAGTCATGAAATGGAGTTGATGAAAATTGCGAAATCAAAGAATGCTAATGTTGTTCAAGATGTCGGTGTTTGTTACAAAGGAGGTATTCCCGATACTCCGATTCAAAGCCCGAAATCCAAACAACATTTAGTGCAAATGCAAATTCTTCTCCAAATCAAGTTCTCCATATGCTGGTTACACAAGTGCTAGTTCAAGCTCATCTTTCCAAAATCGGACAAGCCAAGCTAGTTCTGATTCAAATGTTTTCCAACATAGCAGTTGATTTGAAGAATGTATTTCCTGAAAAGGTGGCCAAACAGCACATAGCACTTCTTGCTACTGTCCTCGAATCATATGAAAGTCTCGTTGCTGGAAAGATCGGTAATCCAGAGATGACCGCCGAAGATTATGATCAGGTGGATGAAGAAGAGTTGGAACTGATGGATATCAAGTGGAGCCTTGCATCTATTATCAGAAGAGTTTCTAAATTTGTGGCGCTCACTGGAAGGAATATTGGTAATTCAAGCAACAAGCTTGGATTTGATAAGACTAAAGTCACATGCTTCAAGTGTCGACAAAAAGGACACTTCAAACGTGAATGCAACAATCAAGAAGCAAGTGGAAACCAAAATCCTTTCGGTAGCAACAATGAGTACTACAAGAAAGCTCTTCAATACAAGCCATATCCGAAAAGAACACAAGTCGAAGTAGAAGATAAATCTGCAAAGACAACCGAACAAGCTCTTGTTGTTACTCATGAAGAAGATGGTTTTGACTGGAACAGATACATCGGAAAGAAAACTGGTGTTGCTATGATGGCAGAGGTAGTGAATGAATCTGATACATCGTATGTCGATGCTGCTTTGGAAAATGCCATCTTGGAAGGTTATAGGCAGAGAGCTGAGGAAGAAGAGTTAGCTTACCTTGAGATGCAAAAACAAGAATCATTGAAATCAGAGGCAGAAAAGGTAAAAGCTAAGGTAAGTGTGTCTGAAAAGGAGGTTTTGAAAGTTGTGGAGGTTGAAAAACCTTGCACAAAGTGCGCAAGTCCTTGTGAACCATGTCTTGATAAAGTCAAAGTGATAAGAGAATTGATTGTACACAATGAAAACTTTCGTTATGATTACAGAACCATAAAAGAAGCTTATGAAAAAATATCAAGCAAATATAAATATGTTGAACATGCTAATAGTGAGCTTAACGCTAATGTAAAAATGTTAAATGCCACAAAAATTGAGAAACAAAGGCAATTAACTGTACATTATACCATTGCTGAAACAAAGCGTGAGTTTCACAGCCTGAAAATTGAAACGGAAAGAGTAAGACAGCTTCTTAAGAGCTACACCACAAACGCATATGTCATTGATCACATTTTACCTACGATCAAATCAGAGGAAAATGGTGAGAAATTAAAGAGTAAAGAGTACGATGTGTTCCTCCACCACTTTTACAAGTTATTCATGCAAGAAAGATGATGAAATTGAAAAGGCATTTAATATTCTTATTCGTTCAGGTAAAAGGAATAAATTGCCTGAGAACATTGACGTAGACTTTACGAATTCAAACAATGACAATGAAGCGGTATTAAAGATGTGGTAAAGAATGTGTTGGGAAATGATTCTGATGACGGCAGCTCTGAAAGCGCCAAATCAAGTTCGAACAATTTGAAATCACAATCTGAAGATGACGATACATCATCTGAACATGATCTAAGTGATGATCCTATTGTTGTCATGTACAAGATTAAGGAATCTGATAATTACACTTCGATGATAGTTTTCCGAATTCGAACGTGTGAGAAGATCAACTTGATAAATTTTCAAACTTGTAGAAGTTTCATCAGATGATCTTGAGAAAAATGAGAAAAGATTTTACTCGAAACCTAAAAGGAATGCTAACAATTATCGAAAGTTTGGTGGTGATTTTCCTGAGAACAGGAGAGCAGGATTGTGTTTGGAAGAAAATGAAGATGAACGAGAAGGAACCAGAAGTCACCATGTCATGATATACAAAGGTAAACACATGAAGTTTGTGTATGGGACAAATACGGTTCAGGAAGAAGGTATGATCGGAAGAAATCGAATGATGAATTCAAGAAAGAAAAGGAACTTCGGGACAAGGCTAAAACCAAGTCCACAAGTGGAGTAGAACCAACTAGTGGAAATGTTTCTGATAACCGGACTTACTTTAAATGCAATACTGCTGGACATATTGCACGCAAGTGTCTGAATCTAAAGTTCTGTGTTTCCTCGAAGAAAAACCGAATCAAAAGATGAAAAGCAAAAACAACCAGAGATTGTAAAATCTGTTAAAGAGTCAAATAGAAACTATGAATCTAAACAAGAAGTGAAACCTAAACTGTGTCAAAGTTTGAAAACTCAACATTTGAAAAAGGTGAAACTTCAAGTTTTAATGAAATCAAAGATTCTAGGTTCTATATCAAGAAAGCAAGAAGCAAACTACAATCATGGGTTGCTAAGAAAAGGCTTTCATCATCAGAAAAACAAAAGCCTGTTGCTGACAAAACTGAAAATGCAAATTAACCGAGCTAGTAATCAAACAAACGAATAAAGAAAAGGTAAAAACGTTTTCAGAATCAACATGGACGAAATGTTTGATGATGATTTTGAATATGATGAAGAGTTAGAAATGGTTATGATGCTTATCAGTACAAACCCAAAACCAAACAGGTTTGGGTTTCATTTTTCAAATAGTTGTTTCATGTGCAGGAGTCCCAAGATCACTCTTTCAAAGTTGATACAGTATAGCGGAGCTCCATGAGTATTTAACTTATCTAGAAAGTCATATTATTTGACATTTTTTGAAATTACAAGTGGTTGGAAAAGAAAATTTGAAAAGAATGTTTAAAAATTTATAAAAATCCACACCGTTAAACAGAACACTGATTGTTATATTGAAAAATCATTTAAAAATTGATTTCCTACAAGTGGTTCTTACAAGTGGTTTCTACAAATTGATGTTATCAAAGTTTAATGGTTTGTTCTGCTGACAGGTGATGATGCAGTAGATGAAAAAAGGATCGGACGACGAGTTCTCGTGATCCTCATTGGTTTGTTATATTTTTTAGAAAGAATTCTTAAATCTAAAATCCAAAAATATGTTTTTTATTTTAGGGGGAGTAAGGAATTTTTAGAAAAATCAAAAACATATGAAGAAATTGAAAATTCAAAAACATTAAAAATTCAAAATGTACAAAAACATTAAAAAGACAAAAAGAATTTTGTTGTCAAAAAGGAAATGATAGTACATCAGTGGACTATCACAGTATGCTAAAGAATTGTAAAGTTTAAAAGTGATAAACAAGTCTTACTGTGGATGTGTCGATAGGCTTTACACGTTCAGTAGATTGTTTCCGGGATATAAACTAAATTTTACAACTGCTTAATCTTGTGGATTAACACATCTTGGATATATGGACTCAGTACTCCGAAATTTCGATTGAAGGGTTGCCTGATTCTTAGATACGAGGTCTTATAGATAGTTGATATCTGGGGTATTATACAAGTTCTTCTGATTTTGCGGAAGCAATAGCCTAGAACTTCTATAATGCTTTTGCTATAAACCCCTAAACTGCATGCAATATTGAAAAGTATCAAAAGATCTAATCATTTGCAGTGCTTAAAAGATTCCTTAAATGGAACACATCTTTAAGTCGAAGCCTTTATCTCTTTGTCGGTACGGTAGTACAAACCTGACCTCTCAAGGCCTCGCATAACCAAATACAGATATCAATTACGCTATACTCACCTGTACGATGAAATCTAGGGAATCTGGATTCGGGAGTATATTCAAGAGGTGGGAACCATAGTTAAGTTAAGTTTCATAATTCTTACCTAAGATATCTTGGAACAATTGAGAAAAGTGATAAGTTTAAGTGGACAAACATATCGACAATCTAGGTAAACGAGTTTAAAACTTAAAGTCATCAAAAAGGTCAACGGTATGGTGATATGCCTCAAACAACTGATATGATCCTTAGATACGAATTCACAAAAATATGTCTGTAAATATGTTTGTACATAGTTTACTTTACTTATTAAAAGTTTCTATAGATACTTTACTTGCTTTTCAAAGATGAAACCAAAAAGATTTCCATTGTGTTTTAGCATAAATTTTCTAAAATACAAAAACATTTTGTTTCTACATTAGTTTCAACAAGCCAATGTTGGAGAACAGATCTTTGAAGTCTGGTAAGAAAATCTGATGAATGTTTAAAAGTTCATTAATTTGAAATTTTAAAATCAAATTGTTCATAATGGTTTTTCAAACTAAGGTCATTAATTTGGACTTGGTTGATATATTTGGTTAATCAAGGTCATTAACTTGGACTTGATCAACTAAGTGGATTTTTACAAATCAAATGATAAAAATGTGAAAGTTGAAGGATTTAAATGTAAAATGTATTCAAGGTCATTAAGTTGAACTTGAAACAATTAACGTTTTGGAATAGATTGAAGTGAAGATTACAGTTTGAAATGTTGATGGTACAAGATTTCAAAACAGTGAATCTGAAATGTTTATTTGAATGTCAGAATTTATTTAGACAGGTAGTAAAATTTGAGGGGAAGCTGGATAAAACATTGTCAAAAGATTTCAGAAAGCTCAAAGCTAGGAGGAGTTTGAAGTCTAAAGATCAAAGCAAAGGGGAGTCTGAGACTAAAGCTTAAAGCTCGGGGTAGTAGTTTGATCAAAAGTTTTATCAAGTCAAAGCTCAAGAAAGAGAAAGAAGATAAAGAGATCAAGATGTTAAAGTTTATTTTAAGAAATAAAGAGATCGGAAGATTTTAAATGTCAAAATGACTGCGGCAACATCCAAGGGGGAGTCTGTTGGTGCATATGTCTGTTGCCTACGTCATTATGTATCGAGTCTGAGTGAATAGGCTTAATCTGTTAAAACGAGGCATATTTAAGATAAGTTTGAGTCAAGTTCGCCCATGATTGTAGGTGAGAAGCCAAGTTCGGCCGAACTTACTTATCACCTTTATCATGTCTTCACCAGCGAACTTGCATCTCTATATATAGTGCCTATGGGATTTCATTTGTAACAGTTGGAGAGATTTTGGCACAGAGACGGGAAGCTCTGTCGGATCCGGTTCTCAAATGTATTGAACTTTAGATCAATGAAAACAACATTTAAATGAGTAATTCTTGTTATTTGGTTAACTTGTCATTAGTTTCCGCCTAATCGGACAAAGATAACAAATTTAGATTCCCGTGCTAATCGTGGACGTTCCTACATGATGTTTTAGTAATCATATTCCGTAGACTATACATCACAAATGGATGTTTTAATAGTAATAACTGTAGGCTATACATCACTAATGGATATTTTAATAATAATGGTCCGTAGGCACCTCATCACTAATGGATGTTATTGTCATCGCATTGATGATACTAGTCATGATCAAATCTTGATCATTTCGACTTATAAGGCTGGACGTAGTCCAAATACCTTGGTGGCTAGTGTGGTTACTCAAGCCACACTGCTAGGAGTGTTAGCATTACTTGAATGTTAACATAGAATAATTGTTTTAAATGGTTTAACGATATAGACATGGTCGCATTGACCATAAAGGCTTGGAGGCTTGAACATAGTTCACCACCTCTGAATAGAAGGGATGATCTTCCTTAACTATCATGGTAGAAAGTTATTCTTCTTAACTACCGTATATATTTACAATTAATGTGAATCTTGTCACTTGGCTGATGTAAACCATTAAGAAGATCTTTTGGAATTTTATAGCAGATCGAATTAAAATCGAGACGATTGCTTGAACAAAGGATGTATTAATACATAAATAAATTCCAAAAATTTTCATTAAAAGATTAGATGTTACAAAAATTGCCTTAATAGGACTTTTAATAACTAACTTGTCCATGTGGGGACTAAAGAAATACATGTCCACACAGGGACTAAAAAATAAATAACATGTCCACGCAGGGACGTTTTGGAAAATTAAATACATAAAGTTAAATATAAGGATTTTATTCATCCTTCTTCCTTTGACCATTTTAGCAAACCTCTTGAAGAATTTACTTGTTTTTTCCTCAGACTTTTCAGCTTTCGTTGAATTTCCTTCATCCGCTCAAGGGCCTCATTCAAGGCCTCGATTGCTGGCAGTGGTTGAGTTGTGGTTATGGTTGAGGTACAACCGGATATTGGTATCCATAATTTGGATATTTAGTAGGCGGGTAAGAAGGGTAAGGAGGTGGGTAAAGCGCATTCTGCATGACCACTTGCATATAAGGATTGTTTGCTGGCTTTGATAAAAATCTACTAGAGTAGAAGGATAAAAAGGGTTGTATCCGGATGAACCCAGATAACTGGGTATCAGGTTTCAAAACCCGGCGGTGGTGGTTGTACCACAGGTGGTGGTATCGGGTCAACTGTAGGTTGTGGTGTTGGATCCACCGCAGATGAAGTGTTTGAGGGTCCACCCTTTTATGGATCCTCATGAATTGTAGGGTAAGGCTTGAGCAAAGGTGGCAGCGATCCCGACCTTTGTCTGGCACCACTGACATGCGTGCACCACGTGTTCATCGTGGCTCTGGTTCATGTGGTGGTTGTGGTTGGTCCACTGGTTCCATATGGGCGTCCTCAATAGGAGGCGGTGGAGGAGCATGGTAAGAAGGAGTATTGTGGTAGGAGGGGGTGTTGTAGAAATCATACTTATCCCACCATTGCTTAAACTCATCGGGACCCCTATAAGGTGATCCAGCAATGGAGTTTGACCCGCTAGATAGTTCAATCGGGTGGCCAAATGATCCTGTTGGTGGCCTTTCAGGATCTGAAACCTCGTCCATGTTGTCTGTCGCACCCCAACCGATGGCGGAATCATCGGGGCGTGGCACTAGGCGAATCAGATTGTTCAAGAGAATCCATAACAACTATTTAAATGACAATATTTAAAGGTTTAAGTTCCCATGCAATTAAACAAATATATCACCACAGTCAAAACAGATTACACAATCTCTTAAACAATTCAAATCCGAAAACCTAGATTTCTAGATGAGTTTCTAGATGTCCTATCCAATTGCAGCATAAGCTAATCCATCAACATGTCACATACATTAAAATAAAAGTCAATACAATAATGTAAAGGTGAGCATTCATGTTTGCATAATAATAATAATAGATAAGCGTTTCGCATAAACTGCATGACATACGTAAGAGATGTGGACTATGTTAACAACATTGACACAAGTAACCAACAAACCGTGAGTGCGAGTCACGCGAACAAGTGTCCACGTACTAAAGAGAAAAATAAAGCGAAATGTAAGAGTGTGAGCCTTAACAACCCCGGGCCTCCGGGTGGCGGGTCAACCTCTAGCAAGCTATCATGTTAAGGGTGGCATACAAGTCATCAAGCAAATAACATACAGTTCAACGATTCACGTATTGTCATGTATGAGCGAGTTGTGTTATAAAGCGTTTGAGCGTTGTGTGTTGTGTTTTGACATAGAGAATGTATGTAACACTGATGTATTGTAAAATACATCTATTTATCGTGAAGAGTTTGTTTAGTTTTTGTATCGTTTCGTAGTTCGAATAGTTTCTTTTGATAGTTTTTTTTGTATAGGTCCCGGTTGCTAAAAAGAGCTTAAAACGGATGCAAATCAGCTGGAAAAGAGTTAATGGTTGGATTCGGGACGAGTTGGAATGGAACGGGAAAGCAAAACGATGAAATCTGGCAAAAATAGGCCTAGACGCTAACGAAGACCCTAAGTGAGGGGCTACGCGCAACGCGTTAGATATTATTTTCTCTTGTTGGTAGCGTCGCGCTACACAGCGGTCTTGTTAAAATCCCTACGCACGGCGCGTAGGGCTTGTTTTGCGACTCAGTGTTCGCATAGCTGCTGGATTCTTGCAAAAACATATATAATCATCCTTAAGGTCAAGTTTTGACTTAACTGACGAATTGGCAAGAACTTGGACGAACCTTGAGTATCTTTTGGAGCGTTTTTGTAACCCCTGTACAATTTCGATCGTTTCCGTACAAAATAAAAAGTCTTATGTTTTAATTCGTTATTTTACATATATCATATTATTCATAGTAATTGGTGTTAATTTATGATATCGAAGTAATGGCGAGGCCAAACTTTATTTAAATTTATGTTGGAAAATATGCGATTCAAACTTATCGTGTGACACCCAGATAATTTGGGCCTGTACTAGGGTGACACGTGTTACGATTAAATAAAAAGGTACGATTAAATAAAAAGGCAAATTATATTAAATCTGATGTATTCTGATGTTATTTGATGTGTTAATAAATTTAAATTTATTAAAAAATTATGTTGGCAATTTTAAGAAAAACGCTTATCGCGTAACGGTTAAAATGCGAAACGAACGTCGGTGACCGCCAGATTAATGTTAAAATCCTAAAAATAGTCCATTATGATTAAAATAATGTATTTAATCATGTCCGTAAGGAAAAATTATTTAAAACTCTTAAAAACTCTATTTTTGTGAATTTAAGCGCATACTGCGCAACACAGCGCGCATACTTCCAAATACGGGCAACGCTGCTAGTCCAGACATATAAATATTGTTCAACAATATTTTGGTGAGTTTAATTTTATATAGCGTTAAAAATAATTTGAAACGCGTTAAAACGGGATTAAAACGCTAGATAAAATACCCGGTATCCAGTTAAATACCTGTTTTTGGCCTACAATTCATGTATATATGGTATATATACGTGTACGGTGTGTTTATATGAGAAAGATGGCAGCCTTGCAACACTCTCTCTCCCACCTCTCACACCTTTATGACACTTGTTGGATTGCATGCAACCTTCCAACCTCCATATCTTTCTTTTTCCAACACAATCTTCTTGAATCCAAGAATCAAATCTCAACAAATCAATCTCTCTCTCTCTCAAAATGTCGGCTGGTCACACACACATACACACACTACAAATTCAAATCTTGAAGTTCTTGAAGATTCAAGTTTGATTTCAAGCAAGTTTCAAGTTGGTGTGAAGATCCAAAGGTGTTTTCAAGGTGTTTCAAGCAAGAACCAAGCTTTGTATCATCACTTTCATTCAAAAACTTACTTGAATCTTGAAGGTATAACATTTTATTCTTCAAACAAATTCATGATTCATGGTGATGAAGATGATAGTAAAAAGTTTCTCTAGTTCTTAGATTTAAACACAAACATGAAAACTAAAACAAATAGGTTTTTAAAGAAAATAAAAATGAATGTATGTGGGTGTATATATGTGGCCGTGAGTGTATGTATGTGTGAGTTAGAGGTTGTGTTTTGATTTTGAATGTTTTTTATTTATGATGTTCATGAGGATTTGATGTATGCATGTTTGAAAGTTGCCATATGGAAGCTATATGATTTGAAAAGTGATTGCATGTAGGATCAAGAATGATTTTTGATAAAAGTTCATATGATTAAAACAAAGGCATGATAAATTGATTCTTTGGTATATGCATGTGTCGTGTATGAGTACATATGAACATTACATGTGGATTTTATTTACTAGTTTCTTTTTATTGTTACATGTTCTTGAATGATGGTTAAAAATGCAAGTGATTGATGATTTGTGTATAACATGATGAATATTCATTCAAATCAGTAATTAAACATGAAAAATAAAGTTCCATGATATGTTTTGAAGTTACAAAAAATTATGACATAACTTGGTACCTTTGCATGTTGTACTATAGGCTTAAAAAGTAGTAAATCGGGTGACATTTACATGATTTATGTGCTATTTATGAGACCTGCATATATATGAATAAAATTGTTGTTTTAATCAGTAAATAACATGTATTGTGTTAAAATATCAAGTCGTTTCGATTTGGGATGCTTACAGTAAAGTTCGGTGCAAGGCTATGCACTAAAAACGGTAAAAATCGGCTTTTCAAGTGATTTTTATAAAACTATTTTAGATCAGAAAATAAATTAATATTTTTGATATAAAAATAAGTATTTTAACTTATATTAAGTATCTTGGGTATTTGGTTAGTCATACGTGACTTCCGACGCCCGAAAACGATACCGAAAACGCTATATACGCATATTTCGTTGTACACGAACATAGATTGTTCAAAAGTGAACTTGGTATTATGATGTGATATGTGATTATGAGAATATGTTATGTGATATGTTAGGTGATAACATGATAGTAGTAGTTTAAACTATGCACGTACACTTGTGCGGTTAAAACAGTGAATATCGTGTTATATGTGTGTAGCTTGTTTGTCGAGCATGAAAATGATACATAAGTTAACTTGATAAGCTATTTCATGTATGAATGCTTTAGAAATGACAATATATATAAGTTGACAAAATACGTGTATTACGATATTTGTTTATATGTTCACGTCACGTGTATGTATTACGACGCACAAATCATAGATATATTACTTATAAACGGGTATGATAATGGATATATCTTAGTGATGGTCACCACAAAAGTCGTTCAAGTCGAGAAAATCTTAATATATATATATATATATATAATATATATAAAATACGCCAACATAATCAAAACAAAGACTTTTCGAGAAAATCTCAAAGTTTGTGTGAAAATTCTAAGTATTGGAGAAACTTAGGTATTTTGCAAGTGTTGGTTATTAAATCATTCTTATTTAATTTAGGACGAATAAACAATTTGAGGGATTGTGTTAACACTTAAAAACGCACTCTAAGGTGAGTACATAGACCCCTCTTTTACTATTTCAAATGTTTTGGGGTGAAGCATATGTGCATAACTTTACTTTCTGTTTTCATGACAATATACATGCTTTGATTACATAGTACATATAGTACATGATTTCATTTGTGCTTTTGCTTCGTATGTTGACTTAGCATACTTAGCACATCGATTTCAAGGATCCTTTTTGCTTCATATGTTGACTTAGCATATCTAGCACCTTGATTTCATGAACACTTTACTAGTACATGGTTGACAAAGACATTTTACATGATATGTTTGCATTGATTATGACATTTTGGTATGTTGTACGAAACATGATACATTCATTAACATTATCCCGTCGACCGATAGTATGTCATGGTACCATAGGTTTCGTAACATCATTCCCGCTTCCTAGTTTGTTTGGAAGTATCCATTGAGGAAAATGAATTACCCATTCATTTTCGCTTCTGAAGAAATATCCATTGGGAAATGAATTATCCATTCGTAATCCTTCATTTCCGTTTCTACAGAAGTATGCATTGAGGAAAACGAATTACCCATTCATTTCCTTCTGAAGAAATATCCATTGGAAATGAATTATCCATTTGTAATCCTTCATTTCCGTTTCTACAGAAGTATCCATTGGGAAATGAATTATCCATTTGTAATCCTTCATTTCCGTTTCTACAGAAGTATCCGTTGAGGAAAATGAATTACCCATTCATTTTTGCTACTGAAGAAATATCCATTGGTAACTGAATTATCCATTTGTAATCCTTCATTTCCGTTTCTGCAGAAGTATCCATTGAGGAAAATGAATTATCCATTCATTTTCTCTTATGAAGAAATATCCATTGGGAAATGAATTATCCATTTGTTATCCTTCATTTTCGTTTCTGCAGAAGTATCCACTGAGGAAAATGAATTATCCATTCATTTTCGCTTCTGAAGAAATATCCACTAGGAAATGAATAATCTATTCAAATCCTTCATTTCCACTTCTGACGAAGTATCCACTGAGGAAAATGAATTATCCATTCATTTTCGCTTCTGAAGAAATATCCACTAGGAAATGAATAATCTATTCAAATCCTTCATTTCCACTTCTGACGAAGTATCCACTGAGGAAAATGAATTATCCATTCATTTTCGCTTCTGAAGAAATATCCACTAGGAAATGAATAATCTATTCAAAACCTTCATTTCCACTTCTGGCGAAGTATCCACTGTGGAAAATGAATTATCCATTCGTTTTCGCTTCTGAAGAAACACCGACTAAGAAATGAAACACAAGTTAAATCCTTAGAAGATCTTTCTATCTTAATAATTGGATTCTTAAAGGATACTCGTTGTACTATTGATTTATATGGTTTTACCACAAATCAATCTCTCATTCCCACTTCCTACATTACTTGAGGAAGTATCCACTAGGGGAATGATAAAGTTATGCCTTACATGGAAATCCACGATGTGTCATTCCATGCAATTGGATAAAACCCTAGATTCCATGTAAGACAATTGCTTGACACAACTCAGGTAAACAGTCTCCTACGAATATACTCCAGCTTTATGCAAACAGACTCCTACGGATAAATTTCAGGACGAAAATTCCTAAAGAAGGGGAGACTGTAACCCTTGTACAATTTCGATCGTTTTCGTACATAATAAAGTCTTATGTTTTAATTTGTTATTTTACATCTATCATATTATTCACAGTAATTGGTGTTAATTTATGATATTGAAGTAATGGCGAGTCCAAACTTTATTTAAATTTATGTTGGCAAAAATGCGATACAAGCTTATCGTGTGACACCCAGATAATTTGGGCAGGTACTAGTGTGACACGTGTTACGATCAAATAAAAAGGCAAATTATATTAAATATGATGTATTCTGATGTTATTTGATGTGTTAATAAATTTAAAATTTATTAAAAAATTTATGTTGGCAATTTTAAGATAAACGCTTATCGCGTAACGGTTAAAATGCGAAACGAACGTCGGTGACCGCCAGATTAATGTTAAAATCCTAAAAATAGTCCATTATGATTAAAATAATGTATTTAATCATGTTCGTGAGGAAAAATTATTTAAAACTCTTAAAAACTCTATTTTTGCGAATTTAAGCGCGTACTGCCAAATACGGGCAACGCTGCCAGTCCAGACAAATAAAATATTGTTCAACAATATTTTGGTGAGTTTAATTTTATAGAGCATTAAAAATAATTTAAAACGCGTTAAAACGGGATTAAAACGCTAGATAAAATACCCGGTATCCAGTTAAATACCTGTTTTGGGCCTACAATTCATGTATATATGGTATATATGCGTGTATGGTGCGTTTATATGAGAAAGATGGCAGCTTTGCAACACTCTCTCTCCCACCTCTCACACCTTTATGACACTTGTTGGATTGCATGCAACCTTCCAACCTCCATATCTTTCTTTTTCCAACACAATCTTCTTGAATCCAAGAATCAAATCTCAACAAATCAAACTCTCTCTCTCTCTCTCTCAAAATGTCGGCTGGCCACACACACATACACACACTACAAATTCAACTCTTGAAGTTCTTGAAGATTCAAGTTTTATTTCAAGAAAGTTTCAAGTTGGTGTGAAGATCCAAAGGTGTTTTCAAGGTGTTTCAAGCAAGAACCAAGCTTTGTATCATCACTTTCATACAAAACCTTACTTGAATCTTGAAGGTATAACATTTTATTCTTCAAACAAATTCATGATTCATGGTGATGAAGATGATAGTAAAAAGTGTCTCTAGTTCTTGGATTTAAACACAAACATGAAAACTAAAACAAATGGGTTTTTAAAGAAAATAAAAATGAATGTATGTGGCTGTATATATGTGGCCGTGAGTGTATGTATGTGTTATTTAGAGGTTGTGTTTTGATTTTGAATGTTTTTTATTTATGACGTTCATGAGGATTTGATGCATGCATGTTTGAAAGTTGCCACATGGAAGCTATATGATTTGAAAAGTGATTGCATGTAGGATCAAGAATGATTTTTGATAAAAGTTCATATGATTAAAACAAAGGCATGATAAATTGATTCTTTGGTATATGCATGTGTCGTGTATGAGTACATATGAACATTACATGTGGATTTTGTTTACTAGTTTCTTTTTATTGTTACATGTTCTTGAATGATGGTTAAAAATGCAAGTGTTTGATGATTTGTGTATGACATGATGAATATTCATTCAAATCAGTAATTAAACATGAAAAATAAAGTTCCATGATATGTTTTGAAGTTACAAAAAATTATGACATAACTTGGTAGCTTTGCATGTTGTACTATCGGCTTAAAAAGTAGTAAATCGGGTGACATTTACATGATTTATGTGCTATTTATGAGACCTGCATATATATGATTAAAATTATTGTTTTAATCAGTAAATAACATGTATTGTGTTAAAATATCAAGTCGTTTCGATTTGGGATGCTTATAGTAAAGTTCGGTGCAAGGCTATGCACTAAAAACGGTAAAAATCGGCTTTTCAAGTGATTTTTATAAAACTATTTTAGATCAGCAAATAAATTAATATTTTTGATATAAAAATAAGTATTTTAACTTATATTAAGTATCTTGGGTATTTGGTTAGTCATACGTGACATCCGACGCCCGAAAACGATACCGAAAACGCTATATACGCATATTTCAATGTACACGAACATAGATTGTTCAAAAGTGAACTTGGTATTTATGATGTGATATGTGATTATGATAATATGTTATGTGATATGCTAGGTGATAACATGATAGTAGTAGTTTAAACTATGCACGTACACTTGTGCTGTTAAAACAGTGAATTTCGTGTTACATGTGTGTAACTTGTTTGTCGAGCATGAAAATGATACATAAGTTAACTTGATAATCTATTTCATGTATGAATGCTTTAAAAATGACAATATATATATAAGTTGACAAAATACGTGTATTACGATATTTGTTTATATGTTCACGTCACGTGTATGTATTACGACGCGCAAATCATAGATATATTACTTATAAACGGGTATGATAATGGATATATCTTAGTGATGGTCACCACAAAAATCGTTCAAGTCGAGAAAATCTTAATATATATATATATATGAACTCATATATATAAATACGCCAACATAACCAAAACAAAGACTTTTCGAGAAAATCTCAAAGTTTGTGTGAAAATTCTAAGTATTGGAGAAACTTAGGTATTTTGCAAGTGTTGGTTATTAAATCATTCTTATTTATTTTAGGACGAATAAACAAGTTGAGGGATTGTGTTAACACTTAAAAACGCACTCTAAGGTGAGTACATAGACCCCTCTTTTACTATTTCAAATGTTTTGGGGTGAAGCATATGTGCATAACTTTACTTTCTGTTTTCATGACAATATACATGCTTTGATTACATAGTACATATAGTACATGATTGCATTTGCGCTTTTGCTTCGTATGTTGACTTAGCATACTTAGCACATCGATTTCAAGGAACCTTTTTGCTTCATATGTTGACTTAGCATATCTAGCACCTTGATTTCATGAACACTTTTTAGTACATGGTTGACAAAGACATTTTACATGATATGTTTGCATTGATTATGACATTTTGGTATGTTGTACGAAATATGATACATTCATTAACATTATCCCGTCAACCGGTAGTATGTCATGGTACCATAGGTTTCGTAACCTCGTTCCCGCTTCCTAGTTTGTTTGGAAGTATCCATTGAGGAAAATGAATTACCCATTCATTTTCGCTTCTGAAGAAATATCCATTGGGAAATGAATTATCCATTTGTAATCCTTCATTTCCGTTTCTACAGAAGTATGCGTTGAGGAAAACGAATTACCCATTTTCGCTTTTAAAGAAATATCCATTGGGAAATGAATTATCCATTTGTAATCCTTCATTTCCTTTCTACAGAAGTATCCATTGGGAAATGAATTATCCATTTGTAATCCTTCATTTATGTTTCTACAGAAGTATCCGTTGAAGAAATTGAATTAACCATTCATTTTTGCTACTGAAGAAATATCCATTGGGAACTGAATTATCCATTTGTAATCCTTCATTTCCGTTTCTACAGAAGTATCCATTGAGGAAAATGAATTATCCATTCATTTTCGCTTATGAAGAAATATCCATTGGAAAAACGAATTATCCATTTGTTATCCTTCATTTCCGTTTCTACAGAAGTATCCACTGAGGAAAATGAATTATCCATTCATTTTCGCTTCTGAAGAAATATCCACTGGGAAATGAATAATCTATTCAAATCCTTCATTTCCACTTATGATGAAGTATCCACTGAGGAAAATGAATTATCCATTCATTTTCGCTTCTGAAGAAATATTCACTAGGAAATGAATAATCTATTCAAATCCTTCATTTCCACTTCTGACGAAGTATCCACTGAGGAAAATGAATTATCCATTCATTTTCGCTTCTAAAGAAATATCCACTGGGAAATGAATAATCTATTCAAAACCTTCATTTCCACTTCTGGCGAAGTATCCACTGTGGAAAATTATCCATTCGTTTTCGCTTCTGAAGAAACACCGACTAAGAAATGAAACACAAGTTAAATCCTTACAATATCTTTCTATCTTAATAATTGGATTCTTAAAGGATACTCGTGGTACTATTGATTTATATGGTTTTACCACAAATCAATCTCTCATTCCCACTTCCTACATTACTTGAGGAAGTATCCACTAGGGGAATGATAAAGTTATGCCTTACATGGAAATCCACGATGTGTCATTCCATGCAATTGGATAAAACCCTAGATTCCATGTAAGACAATTGCTTGACACAACTCAGGTAAACAGTCTCCTACGGATATACTCCAGCTTTATGCAAACAGACTCCTACGGATAAATTTCAGGACGAAAATTCCTAAAGAAGGGGAGACTGTAACCCATGTACAATTTCGATCGTTTTCGTACATAATAAAGTCTTATGTTTTAATTTGTTATTTTACATCTATCATATTATTCACAGTAATTGGTGTTAATTTATGATATTGAAGTAATGGCGAGTCCAAACTTTATTTAAATTTATGTTGGCAAAAATGCGATACAAGCTTATCGTGTGACACCCAGATAATTTGGGCAGGTACTAGTGTGACACGTGTTACGATTAAATAAAAAGGCAAATTATATTAAATATGATGTATTCTGATGTTATTTGATGTGTTAATAAATTTAAAATTTATTAAAAAAATTATGTTGGCAATTTTAAGATAAACGCTTATCGCGTAACGGTTAAAATGCGAAACGAACGTCGGTGACCGCCAGATTAATGTTAGAATCCTAAAAATAGTCCATTATGATTAAAATAATGTATTTAATCATGTTCGTCAGGAAAAATTATTTAAAACTCTTAAAAACTCTATTTTTGCGAATTTAAGCGCGTACTGCCAAATACGGGCAACGCTGCCAGTCCAGACAAATAAAATATTGTTCAACAATACTTTGGTGAGTTTAATTTTATGGAGCATTAAAAATAATTTAAAACGCGTTAAAACGGGATTAAAACGCTAGATAAAATACCCGGTATCCAGTTAAATACCTGTTTTGGGCCTACAATTCATGTATATATGGTATATATGCGTGTATGGTGTGTTTATATGAGAAAGATGGCAGCCTTGCAACACTCTCTCTCCCACCTCTCACACCTTTATGACACTTGTTGGATTGCATGCAACCTTCCAACCTCCATATCTTTCTTTTTCCAACACAATCTTCTTGAATCCAAGAATCAAATCTCAACAAATCAAACTCTCTCTCTCTCTCTCAAAATGTCGGCTGGCCACACACACATACACACACTACAAATTCAACTCTTGAAGTTCTTGAAGATTCAAGTTTGATTTCAAGAAAGTTTCAAGTTGGTGTGAAGATCCAAAGGTGTTTTCAAGGTGTTTCAAGCAAGAACCAAGCTTTGTATCATCACTTTCATACAAAACCTTACTTGAATCTTGAAGGTATAACATTTTATTCCTCAAACAAATTCATGATTCATGGTGATGAAGATGATAGTAAAAAGTGTCTCTAGTTCTTGGATTTAAACACAAACATGAAAACTAAAACAAATGGGTTTTTAAAGAAAATAAAAATGAATGTATGTGGCTGCATATATGTGGCCGTGAGTGTATGTATGTGTTATTTAGAGGTTGTGTTTTGATTTTGAATGTTTTTTATTTATGACGTTCATGAGGATTTGATGCATGCATGTTTGAAAGTTGCCATATGGAAGCTATATGATTTGAAAAGTGATTGCATGTAGGATCAAGAATGATTTTTGATAAAAGTTCATATGATTAAAACAAAGGCATGATAAATTGATTCTTTGGTATATGCATGTGTCGTGTATGAGTACATATGAACATTACATGTGGATTTTGTTTACTTGTTTCTTTTTATTGTTACATGTTCTTGAATGATGGTTAAAAATGCAAGTGTTTGATGATTTGTGTATGACATGATGAATATTCATTCAAATCAGTAATTAAACATGAAAAATAAAGTTCCATGATATGTTTTGAAGTTACAAAAAATTATGACATAACTTGGTAGCTTTGCATGTTGTACTATCGGCTTAAAAAGTAGTAAATCGGGTGACATTTACATGATTTATGTGCTATTTATGAGACCTGCATATATATGATTAAAATTATTGTTTTAATCAGTAAATAACATGTATTGTGTTAAAATATCAAGTCGTTTCGATTTGGGATGCTTATAGTAAAGTTCGGTGCAAGGCTATGCACTAAAAACGGTAAAAATCGGCTTTTCAAGTGATTTTTATAAAACTATTTTAGATCAGCAAATAAATTAATATTTTTGATATAAAAATAAGTATTTTAACTTATATTAAGTATCTTGGGTATTTGGTTAGTCATACGTGACATCCGACGCCCGAAAACGATACCGAAAACGCTATATACGCATATTTCAATGTACACGAACATAGATTGTTCAAAAGTGAACTTGGTATTTATGATGTGATATGTGATTATGATAATATGTTATGTGATATGCTAGGTGATAACATGATAGTAGTAGTTTAAACTATGCACGTACACTTGTGCTGTTAAAACAGTGAATTTCGTGTTACATGTGTGTAACTTGTTTGTCGAGCATGAAAATGATACATAAGTTAACTTGATAATCTATTTCATGTATGAATGCTTTAAAAATGACAATATATATATAAGTTGACAAAATACGTGTATTACGATATTTGTTTATATGTTCACGTCACGTGTATGTATTACGACGCGCAAATCATAGATATATTACTTATAAACGGGTATGATAATGGATATATCTTAGTGATGGTCACCACAAAAATCGTTCAAGTCGAGAAAATCTTAATATATATATATATATGAACTCATATATATAAATACGCCAACATAACCAAAACAAAGACTTTTCGAGAAAATCTCAAAGTTTGTGTGAAAATTCTAAGTATTGGAGAAACTTAGGTATTTTGCAAGTGTTGGTTATTAAATCATTCTTATTTATTTTAGGACGAATAAACAAGTTGAGGGATTGTGTTAACACTTAAAAACGCACTCTAAGGTGAGTACATAGACCCCTCTTTTACTATTTCAAATGTTTTGGGGTGAAGCATATGTGCATAACTTTACTTTCTGTTTTCATGACAATATACATGCTTTGATTACATAGTACATATAGTACATGATTGCATTTGCGCTTTTGCTTCGTATGTTGACTTAGCATACTTAGCACATCGATTTCAAGGAACCTTTTTGCTTCATATGTTGACTTAGCATATCTAGCACCTTGATTTCATGAACACTTTTTAGTACATGGTTGACAAAGACATTTTACATGATATGTTTGCATTGATTATGACATTTTGGTATGTTGTACGAAATATGATACATTCATTAACATTATCCCGTCAACCGGTAGTATGTCATGGTACCATAGGTTTCGTAACCTCGTTCCCGCTTCCTAGTTTGTTTGGAAGTATCCATTGAGGAAAATGAATTACCCATTCATTTTCGCTTCTGAAGAAATATCCATTGGGAAATGAATTATCCATTTGTAATCCTTCATTTCCGTTTCTACAGAAGTATGCGTTGAGGAAAACGAATTACCCATTTTCGCTTTTAAAGAAATATCCATTGGGAAATGAATTATCCATTTGTAATCCTTCATTTCCTTTCTACAGAAGTATCCATTGGGAAATGAATTATCCATTTGTAATCCTTCATTTATGTTTCTACAGAAGTATCCGTTGAAGAAATTGAATTACCCATTCATTTTTGCTACTGAAGAAATATCCATTGGGAACTGAATTATCCATTTGTAATCCTTCATTTCCGTTTCTACAGAAGTATCCATTGAGGAAAATGAATTATCCATTCATTTTCGCTTATGAAGAAATATCCATTGGAAAAACGAATTATCCATTTGTTATCCTTCATTTCCGTTTCTACAGAAGTATCCACTGAGGAAAATGAATTATCCATTCATTTTCGCTTCTGAAGAAATATCCACTGGGAAATGAATAATCTATTCAAATCCTTCATTTCCACTTATGATGAAGTATCCACTGAGGAAAATGAATTATCCATTCATTTTCGCTTCTGAAGAAATATTCACTAGGAAATGAATAATCTATTCAAATCCTTCATTTCCACTTCTGACGAAGTATCCACTGAGGAAAATGAATTATCCATTCATTTTCGCTTCTAAAGAAATATCCACTGGGAAATGAATAATCTATTCAAAACCTTCATTTCCACTTCTGGCGAAGTATCCACTGTGGAAAATTATCCATTCGTTTTCGCTTCTGAAGAAACACCGACTAAGAAATGAAACACAAGTTAAATCCTTACAATATCTTTCTATCTTAATAATTGGATTCTTAAAGGATACTCGTGGTACTATTGATTTATATGGTTTTACCACAAATCAATCTCTCATTCCCACTTCCTACATTACTTGAGGAAGTATCCACTAGGGGAATGATAAAGTTATGCCTTACATGGAAATCCACGATGTGTCATTCCATGCAATTGGATAAAACCCTAGATTCCATGTAAGACAATTGCTTGACACAACTCAGGTAAACAGTCTCCTACGGATATACTCCAGCTTTATGCAAACAGACTCCTACGGATAAATTTCAGGACGAAAATTCCTAAAGAAGGGGAGACTGTAACCCATGTACAATTTCGATCGTTTTCGTACATAATAAAGTCTTATGTTTTAATTTGTTATTTTACATCTATCATATTATTCACAGTAATTGGTGTTAATTTATGATATTGAAGTAATGGCGAGTCCAAACTTTATTTAAATTTATGTTGGCAAAAATGCGATACAAGCTTATCGTGTGACACCCAGATAATTTGGGCAGGTACTAGTGTGACACGTGTTACGATTAAATAAAAAGGCAAATTATATTAAATATGATGTATTCTGATGTTATTTGATGTGTTAATAAATTTAAAATTTATTAAAAAAATTATGTTGGCAATTTTAAGATAAACGCTTATCGCGTAACGGTTAAAATGCGAAACGAACGTCGGTGACCGCCAGATTAATGTTAGAATCCTAAAAATAGTCCATTATGATTAAAATAATGTATTTAATCATGTTCGTCAGGAAAAATTATTTAAAACTCTTAAAAACTCTATTTTTGCGAATTTAAGCGCGTACTGCCAAATACGGGCAACGCTGCCAGTCCAGACAAATAAAATATTGTTCAACAATACTTTGGTGAGTTTAATTTTATGGAGCATTAAAAATAATTTAAAACGCGTTAAAACGGGATTAAAACGCTAGATAAAATACCCGGTATCCAGTTAAATACCTGTTTTGGGCCTACAATTCATGTATATATGGTATATATGCGTGTATGGTGTGTTTATATGAGAAAGATGGCAGCCTTGCAACACTCTCTCTCCCACCTCTCACACCTTTATGACACTTGTTGGATTGCATGCAACCTTCCAACCTCCATATCTTTCTTTTTCCAACACAATCTTCTTGAATCCAAGAATCAAATCTCAACAAATCAAACTCTCTCTCTCTCTCTCAAAATGTCGGCTGGCCACACACACATACACACACTACAAATTCAACTCTTGAAGTTCTTGAAGATTCAAGTTTGATTTCAAGAAAGTTTCAAGTTGGTGTGAAGATCCAAAGGTGTTTTCAAGGTGTTTCAAGCAAGAACCAAGCTTTGTATCATCACTTTCATACAAAACCTTACTTGAATCTTGAAGGTATAACATTTTATTCCTCAAACAAATTCATGATTCATGGTGATGAAGATGATAGTAAAAAGTGTCTCTAGTTCTTGGATTTAAACACAAACATGAAAACTAAAACAAATGGGTTTTTAAAGAAAATAAAAATGAATGTATGTGGCTGCATATATGTGGCCGTGAGTGTATGTATGTGTTATTTAGAGGTTGTGTTTTGATTTTGAATGTTTTTTATTTATGACGTTCATGAGGATTTGATGCATGCATGTTTGAAAGTTGCCATATGGAAGCTATATGATTTGAAAAGTGATTGCATGTAGGATCAAGAATGATTTTTGATAAAAGTTCATATGATTAAAACAAAGGCATGATAAATTGATTCTTTGGTATATGCATGTGTCGTGTATGAGTACATATGAACATTACATGTGGATTTTGTTTACTTGTTTCTTTTTATTGTTACATGTTCTTGAATGATGGTTAAAAATGCAAGTGTTTGATGATTTGTGTATGACATGATGAATATTCATTCAAATCAGTAATTAAACATGAAAAATAAAGTTCCATGATATGTTTTGAAGTTACAAAAAATTATGACATAACTTGGTAGCTTTGCATGTTGTACTATCGGCTTAAAAAGTAGTAAATCGGGTGACATTTACATGATTTATGTGCTATTTATGAGACCTGCATATATATGATTAAAATTATTGTTTTAATCAGTAAATAACATGTATTGTGTTAAAATATCAAGTCGTTTCGATTTGGGATGCTTATAGTAAAGTTCGGTGCAAGGCGATGCACTAAAAAAGGTAAAAATCGGCTTTTCAAGTGATTAGATCAGCAAATAAATTAATATTTTTGATATAAAAATAAGTATTTTAACTTATATTAAGTATCTTGGGTATTTGGTTAGTCATACGTGACATCCGACGCCCGAAACGATACCGAAAACGCTATATACGCATATTTCAATGTACACGAACATAGATTGTTCAAAAGTGAACTTGGTATTTATGATGTGATATGTGATTATGATAATATGTTATGTGATATGCTAGGTGATAACATGATAGTAGTAGTTTAAACTATGCACGTACACTTGTGCTGTTAAACAGTGAATTTCGTGTTACATGTGTGTAACTTGTTTGTCGAGCATGAAAATGATACATAAGTTAACTTGATAATCTATTTCATGTATGAATGCTTTAAAAATGACAATATATATATAAGTTGACAAAATACGTGTATTACGATATTTGTTTATATGTTCACGTCACGTGTATGTATTACGACGCGCAAATCATAGATATATTACTTATAAACGGGTATGATAATGGATATATCTTAGTGATGGTCACCACAAAAATCGTTCAAGTCGAGAAAATCTTAATATATATATATATGAACTCATATATATAAATACGCCAACATAACCAAAACAAAGACTTTTCGAGAAAATCTCAAAGTTTGTGTGAAAATTCTAAGTATTGGAGAAACTTAGGTATTTTGCAAGTGTTGGTTATTAAATCATTCTTATTTATTTTAGGACGAATAAACAATTTGAGTGATTGTGTTAACACTTAAAAACGCACTCTAAGGTGAGTACATAGACCCCTCTTTTACTATTTCAAATGTTTTGGGGTGAAGCATATGTGCATAACTTTACTTTCTATTTTCATGACAATATACATGCTTTGATTACATAGTACATATAGTACATGATTTCATGAACACTTTTGTCACACCCTCAATTTCCACTTGCGGAGTTTTACCGCGAGGCGTGTGAACAAACCAGAATCTGAGACACTAGTAACGTCGAACGACTCTATACGATTTGTTAATACGTTTTCCAAAATCATTTGTTTAACCATTCATAGTTAATTTTAGATTGTCTTAGTTTGGTTTCGATGTTTAGCGGAAGCATTAGTTTTTAAAGTTGAGCGGAAGCATAAAGTAAAGGAACGGGCGCCAACACAAACACCAAAACTAAAGAAAAACCCAAACAATGTTCGTAAATGAGACTCGATAAAAAGATGGCTTGATCAATGCAAGTGAGTGCACCTAGAGCTCCTAGCGTCCTGAGAAACATGTAAAGAAACAAGTGTCAACATTAAAGAAGAGTGAGTTCACAGGTTTTCATAAGTTCATTTGTTCGGTTATAAGTTTGTTTCCCCCGTTAACCCTAACCGGGATAACGATTTAGTTTCCATTATTCCCAACCCGGAATAATACTGATGGTTCCATTATTCCTTACCCGGAATAATAATGATGTTCCATTATTCCTAACCCGGAATAATAATGTTGTTGGTTCCATTATCCCTAACCCGGAATAATATTGTTGATTCGTAATTAAGCTCAATGTTAACATGTAGGTAGCTAGCCTAAAGTTATGTCACGTAAGTGTTCGCGATCGAAGCTGACTGTTGTGCCTCCGTGGTGCCAGGCCTATCACTGACCATGGCGAAGTTAGGCCAAATTATTCACCCGTTGACCATACCCGGTCGGCTAGCGCGACTAGCTCGGGTGGGGCTTGTCGAGCCCAGTAGTACTACTTATAATTTCCCCGCTATCTAACCCAATACTAACGATCCAAGAGTTTGTCGAGGACTTGTGTGATATAGCTGCTTAGTGACCATAACGTACGTTAACATTAACTTAGTTACCGAATAGTTTAATGACGTTAATTTCATATAACGTAAAGAGATAGAGTTGTAGAGTGTATACATGTTTCTCCCCCTGTTGTTTAAAACCGGATAACATTAGGGGCCGTGAACTCACCTTTAGTTGCTCGGTTAGTGTAACATAGATGTAGCAAACGATGGGACCGCTATTTGCGTCCTAACAAGTCAATTGATTTAGAGTTAGTGTGTGAACACACTGATACAAACCCTACACATAACTAACACACAATGCGGTACATACAATAACGAATCCTAAAACCCAAATCATGCATGCAAGTATCATCATACCAACATAGTGATCAAACCAACCTATCATGAACACAAATCAATCCATACAACACTTTGGTACACACATTCGCAAGTTATCAAGTTTCAGCTTATATACTTATAATTAGGCTGTTTTCGAGGATCTTTATAAAATAGTTCCAACGTTCCAAAAATTTCAATTATTTTATAGAAGGTGTCGACTATACTGTAGAATTTTATATAAATTTTTCAAGTCCTAACACTTTACCAATTATTCATAAATATTAATATACTAGGCTGCAGTCAGGTTCGTCGTTTTCTGACTGCAGTCCACGGGAGAATTTATTTAAAAATCACCGTTCGTCCAATTAACAAAATTCCAGTGGGAGTTTCCCGGAAATTTCCATCTCCAATTTTTGTAAAACTTTCGTGATTCGACTCTCTACAGATTATTAGATCCGACTCGATAAACAACTAGCAAATTTTCAGAATTTTCACAGCTTCAGTTACTGCACTTAATTGACCCCTTAAAAATATCAAACGACTTCAGAAAAATATGAATCCAGCGCCATTAGAAGCGTTTTTCAAAAATCTACGTTTTAGGCTTCATAAAATCCGTTTTTCGATAAATAATAACCAAGTTACAGCCAGTTGAAGTTGGCTGTAAACACCATTCAGCATCCTGATTTCGACATTTTATCGCAATATAACGCGCTTAAACAATCAATACGTTAAATATAAACGATCAAGAACAGATTTATCAATCATATATCATCATGTACATCATACCCATGCAAACCCTAATCATAATATATGGTTTTTATCACAAAACACAGCCTAAGGATTCTTGCTTCCACTAATCATCATAATCGCAAACTAGCATAATTTATCGAACTAAACATCATACACTTTCATAATAATGATTCTACCATTACATACACGCATGATCAAGAGTTTATAAATCCTAGTATGACTTTGCAAACAATGATAAACCCTAACCTTTAACAATGAAGATCAATGAACCGAGAACTAGATGGGAGCCGATTCGGATGTTGAAGAAGGTTGTGACCGAGAGGAGGAGTGGGAAGGCGGCTGTCGCGACCGAGAGAAGGGATGAGGAGAAGGCTGCCGTCGACTTGTTTAGAACTAGGGTTTGTGTGTGTGTGTGTTTTGTTTTTGAAACATAACACATGCATATATAGTGCAAGAGGGAAAAGAAAAGGAAAAAGGAAAAGGGTTTGCGGTTGGGTGCTCGCGGCCGCAAGGGTTTGGGTGGGTCGGTTTGGGTCTATAACTTGATCCTCAAGTTTCGCTCAACTCCTTGAGTCGCAAGGAAATGAGGTCGACTGGTTTCGCGGCTCGGTTTGATTCGTCTATCTATTTATCATATATATATTTTTATAACTAAAAATCACATATTCGAAACATGGCATAATAACTCACCGAACTTATAAACGTTTAATACACATAGCACGTAATTCACTTGATAAGTTCACGAAGTTATCGTAATTATTTCGAGCGTGCAATTTAAATCTCTGAATCAATTTAGCGTAGGAATGAATAACCGTGAAGTAGTGCGTTTAAGATACTTGAAAAACCGGGATGTCACATTATCCCCATGTTGAAAGAATTTTCATCCCGAAAATTGAGTAAACGCGGTTTAGGATGCAACGTACAGGTTTAGAGTGCCACGCACAAAGATTTAGTTCGTTAACAATGGTACAAGAAATTACAAGAAATTCCCAGGTTGTCACATCATCCCCATGTTGAAAGAATTTTCGTCACGAAAATTTAGTTGGTGGTATCGTTAGCTTGCTGCTCAGCTGCAAAGAGGTGTGGGTATTTGCTTTTCATTTGGTCCTCTCTTTCCCACGTGAATTCCGGTCCACGCTTAGAGTCCCAACGAACCTTGACGATCGGAATCTTGCTGTGCCTTCGAGTCTTGATCTCACGATCCATGATCTCGATAGGTTGTTCCACAAAGTGTAGTTGTTCATCCACTTGAATCTCATCCAATGGAATGACTAGGGTTTCATCTGATAGACACTTCTTCAGATTTGACATGTGAAAAACGTTGTGAACTCCACTGAGTTCGGCAGGAAGGTCTAATTGATAAGCTACGGGTCCGATACGTTTCAAGATCACAAACGGGCCTACGTACCGTGTGTTTAGTTTTCCTCGTTTCCCAAAACGGATTACACCCTTCCAGGGTGACACCTTCAGTAGGACGCGGTCGCCTACTTGAAATTCGAGCGGTTTGCATCGTTGATCAGCGTAGCTTTTCTGTCGATCTCGTGCCGCCGCCATGCGGTTTCTGATTTGTACAATCTTTTCAGTAGCCTCAAGTATCAACTCAGGGCCTGTGAGTTGACTGTCACCGACTTCTGCCCAACAGACCGGTGATCTACATTTACGACCGTATAATGCTTCAAACGGGGCTGCTGATATACTCGTATGGTAACTGTTGTTATACGAGAATTCCATTAAAGGCAGATGGATTTCCCAACTATTCCCGAAGTCTACCACGCATGCCCTAAGCATGTCTTCCAAGGTCTGTATGGTCCTTTCGCTTTGACCATCAGTCTGAGGGTGATAAGCTGTGCTCATATCTAAGCGTGTACCCAACGCTTTCTGAAGTGACTGCCAAAAGTTGGACGTGAAACGAGCATCTCTGTCTGAGATGATGGACGTTGGCACTCCGTGCCGAGAAACTACTTCCTTAATGTAGATGCGAGTCAACTTATCCATCTTATATGTTTCTTTAATCGCTAGGAAGTGTGCGGACTTAGTTAAACGATCCACGATCACCCAGATAGTATCGCAACCACCCAAAGTTCGCGGGAGTTTAGTGATGAAGTCCATCGACATCTGATCCCATTTCCACACTGGGATCTCAGGTTGTTGAAGTAGCCCCGATGGCTTCTGATACTCTACCTTGACTTTTGCACAAGTCAAACACTTGCTCACGTAGGTGGCTATATCAGCTTTCATGTTGGGCCACCAGTACGCGGCTTTAAGGTCTTGATACATCTTATCCGAACCAGGATGGACAGAGTATCGGGATTTGTGAGCTTCGTCCATGACTAGCTTTCTGAGGTCTCCGTAGAGAGGTACCCATATACGATTCATGAAATACCGGGCTCCATTGGGTTTTACTTCCCAATCGCGTTCCATTTTTCCTACCGATTCGACCTTGATGTTTTCTTCCTTAACTGCTTCTAACTGCGCATCGCGTATCTGTTCGGGTAACCCCGAATGAATGGTGAACTGTAGTGCTCGTACCCAACGAGGTTTCAAGAGCTCCTTCCTACTGAGGGCATCAGCTACCACGTTAGCTTTACCCGGGTGATACCGAATGGCACATTCATAATCGTTCAGGAGTTCGACCCAGCGACGCTATCGCATGTTCAACTCCTTCTGGTCAAAGATGTGTTGGAGGCTCTTGTGATCTGTATAGATTGTGCACTTTGTTCCATATAGGTAGTGTCTCCAAATCTTAAGCGCAAACACCACTGCTCCCAATTCCAGGTCATGTGTTGTGTAGTTTTTCTCGTGAACCTTCAATTATCGGGACGCATACGCGATGACCTTATCACGTTGCTTGAGTACGCATCCCAATCCCTGAATGGAAGCATCACAATATACTACAAAATCATCAGTCCCGTCCGGCAAGGACAGAATGGGTGCACTGCAAAGCTTCTGCTTCAGCAATTGAAATGCCGCTTCCTGCTTGTCACCCCAAGCATACTTGGTGCCTTTCTGGGTGAGGGTGGTAAGCGGTTGCGTGATCTTTTAAAATCCTTCGATGAAACGTCTGTAATAACCAGCCAAACCCAAAAATTGGCGGATCTCCATCGGTGTCCTAGGTGCTTCCCAGTTTTTGATAGCTTCAATCTTGGCGGGGTCGACGTGGATACCCTTTTCATTCACGATATGCCCGAGGAACTGAACATCCCGAATCCAGAAATCACACTTTGAAAGCTTGGCATATAGTTTCTCCTGTTGAAGTAATTCCAGCAGTAATCGTAGATGTTCAGCATGTTCTGCTTCACCTTTAGAGTAGATGAGTATGTCATTGATGAACACAATGACAAACTTGTCGAGATATGGTTTACACACACGGTTCATGAGGTCCATGAATACCGCGGGTGCGTTGGTGAGACCGAAGGGCATGACCAAGAACTCATAATGGCCATACCGAGTACGAAATGCCGTCTTAGCGATATCCTCCTCCCTGACGCGTAACTGGTGATAACCGGACCGTAGATCAATCTTGGAGTGGTAGCTTGACCCTTGAAGTTGGTCGAAGAGATCGTCGATGCGAGGTAATGGGTATCGGTTCTTGACAGTAACCTTATTGAGTTCCCTGTAGTCGATGCACATGCGGAAGGTCCCATCCTTCTTCTTGACAAAAAGGACTGGAGCTCCCCATGGCGAAGTGCTAGGTCGGATAAATCCTTTTTCTAACAGTTCCTGAAGTTGGGTAGACAGCTCCTGCAGCTCGTCTGGAGCTAGGCGGTATGGGGCCTTGGCGATAGGAGTTGCATGGTTCGCCAATTCAATTTCAAACTCCACTTGTCGATGTGGTGGAAGACCAGGTAACTCCTCTGGAAATACATCAGAAAAATCACGGACGACGGGGATGTCTTCTATACGTTTCTCGTCCTTAGGCTGTTCGGTAACCAGTGCGAGCAAAGCGAAGGAGTTCTTCCTCCGAAGATACTTCTGTGCTTGCATGTAAGAGATGATGTTTGTGACGGCGCCTGCCTTCTCGCCTTGCACCGTCAAGATTTTGTCGTTAGAGAGCGGAATACGGATAGATTTTTCGAAGCAGAGAACTTCAGCTCGGACGTCGGATAGCCAGTCCATTCCGACTACCACGTCAAAACTACCCAGGGTAGTTGTCATCAGATCAATGGTAAAGGTGTGACCCGCGAGTTTGAGTTGACATCCGGGTACTATATGGGTCACATCTACAGATTTACCATCGGCTAGACGTAAGGGGTCTCTAGAGGTTTGGGCGTGAGATTTAGGTTCTTCCTAAAAGACTCAGATATAAAACTCCTATCCGCACCCGTATCAAAAAGCACAGTAGCAAAATGTTCATTAAGGGGAAACTTACAGGTGACCACGTTCGAGTCGTTTCTGGCCTCTCCGCGGCCCGGCGTAAATGCACGCCCTTTGGCACCTCCTGTGCCACCATTTCCATTGTTGTTGTTGTGGTTATTGTGGTTGTGGTTGTTGTTGTTCCCACCATTGTTGTTGTTGTTACAAAGCTGTGGGCAGTCTCGTTTGAAGTGGGCAGTGCTACCACACTGATAGCACCCCCGGTTTACACCCTGCTGCTGACCCTGGTGTTGATTTTGATTTTGTCGGGACATGATTTCCCCGCGACAATCCTTTGCCGCATGTCCCACTTTGCCACATTGTTGGCAGCGATTCGCGGCACAAGGGCCGTGATGATGAAGGTTACAGCGATTGCACTGCGGCTTTCGACCTACATAGCCGCTTGTGTTCTGGGTGTTGTTGGCGGGCTGATTATTGTGACCCCGGTGGCTGTTGAAATTATTGAATCGTTTCTGGTTCCCCTGTTGTGGCTGGGATGACGAAGACTGTCGAGCAGACGAGTCTTCAAACTTTCTTTTATTATCAGGGGCCACTTCAGTTGTACCCCGAGATGGCAACTTCTTTTGTTCCACCGCCTTATCGGTGAGTTTGTGTGCCAACCTGATTGCTTGATGCTCAGTCACAGGGTTGCTAGCCATTACCATACCCTGGATCTCGGGGACCAGACCCCCAAGGTAAAACTCGAGTCGTTTCTCCATGGTGTTGGCCAGATCGGGACATAGAAATACCAGGTCGTGATGTTTCCCTGTGTATGCTTCAATTTCAGATCCCACCATCTTGTGGTTCCATAATGTTTGCTCCAACTGTTGAACCCTGTCTCGCGGACAGTACTCCTCTTTGATTAGGGCTTTAAACTCGGCCCAGGCCATTGCATTTGCGGCAATAAGTCCACGCGTTTGGACTTGTGCATTCCACCACGTTAGTACCCCATCCTCCAACGTTGAGGCAGCATACTTGACTTTGTTGGCCTCCAGACAATTGCACATTTCGAACACTGATTCGGACTTTTCAATCCAGCGGACCAGTCCTATGGGTCCTTCTGCCCCCGTGAATTTGCTCGGCTTCGCATTGAGAAACATCTTATAGGGGTTAAGACCCCCTCCTACTGACAGAGGACAGGTAGTCAGCGAGAAATTCTACTAGCCCAACTATTAGATTTTCCTATGAAAATTTAATAATGGTTACCTGCTGGTTGGTTTTGAACACCTGCTAGAGCAGCATTCACGTGTTCTTGGATCATTGCGGCTAATTCTTCGGGCGTCATGTTGAGGTTTCCGCGACGTCCAGTTGCCATTTTAGATCTTCGTAAGAAAACACACACCGATAAGTCTATATATTCAATATAGTTATCCTATTCCATACTTAAATAATTCCTCAAATTATGTCAACCCAACTAAATTAAACAGTCAAAAGGAATATTCGATTAAATAAAATTTCAACGTCTTACAAAATGCCAACCAAACATATCAGTTTACTATAAAATCTCAAGTTTAAACATAAGTAGGAAAATAAATAGACTGAAGGAAAGCAAATGGAATAAGCGAGATGTGTCAGTCTTCTACATCTCCATCCCCCAAATCGCTATCGTTGCCGTCATCCTCCGCGGCGTTTCCAGCTTCTATAGCCGGGTCTTCCTCCGGATCCTCCTCTGGATCCTCTTCTTCTTCCTCTACCGGCACTGGAGGGGCCGGTGCTGGTGCGGGTACTGGTACAGGTGCCTGATTCTGTTCTAGTTCTTGAATTCTCCAGCTAGACTCAAGAACTCTGTCTTCGAGCCAGTCAGCCCTTAGCTGCTCAGCACGAAGATCTCTTGCTAAAGTGTTACGAGCTATCTTACTCGCATGTTGCTCTTCCTCGAGCGATCCAGTCTTACCTGTTAATTGTCGTATCATCCATCCCTGTGCTAGGATGGTTTCATGCATTCTCTCTAGTTGTTCTTGTTGCTTTCTTATCATATCTCTAAGTAGGTCGTTCCCTACTTCTAACGAGTTAACCGGTTCGACCGGCATAGCGATGGTCGGGCGTGATGACGACTCCTCCCCTAGAGCGAGCCTTTTTCTCGCAGCTGAGCGTGTCTCCACGCCATGAGGTGGTGAGGGTTCCACCATAGGTGCCTTCCCCGGCGCCCTTGGTTGCAAAAGTTTGTCGGATGATGATGATGATGACATTGCCTGTTGGTTGTGTAGTTAGTTACGAGTTGCGTTTATTTCAATGTGCATTTATATTTTACATAACATAGTTGTAGTACAATACATAACAAGATATCACAGTTCAGTGCCAAACTAAGTCTAGTGTCGTGAAATAAGCTATAGTTTAGGTCTACTTCTAATGCAAACCTGGTTCTCTATAGCTAGAGGCTCTGATACCAATCTGTCACACCCTCAATTTCCACTTGCGGAGTTTTACCGTGAGGCGTGTGAACAAACCAGAATCTGAGACACTAGTAACGTCGAACGACTCTATATGATTTGTTAATATGTTTTCCAAAATCATTTGTTTAACCATTCATAGTTAATTTTAGATTGTCTTAGTTTGGTTTCAATGTTTAGCGGAAGCATTAGTTTTTAAAGTTGAGCGGAAGCATTAAAGTAAGTAAAGGAACGGGCGCCAACACAAACGCCAAAACTAAAGAAAAACCCAAACAATGTTCGTAAATGAGACTCGATAAAAAGATGTCTTGATCAATGCAAGTGAGTGCACCTAGAGCTCCTAGCGTCCTGAGAAACATGTAAAGAAACAAGTGTCAACATTAAAGAAGAGTGAGTTCACAGGTTTTCATAAGTTCATTTGTTCGGTTATAAGTTTGTTTCCCCGTTATCCCTAACCCGGGATAACGATTTAGTTTCCATTATTCCCAACCCGGAATAACACTGATGGTTCCATTATTCCTTACCCGGAATAATAATGAGGTTCCATTATTCCTAATCCGGAATAATAACGTTGTTGGTTCCATTATCCCTAACCCGGAATAATATTGTTGATTCGTAATTAAGCTCAATGTTAACATGTAGGTAGCTAGCCTAAAGTTATGTCACGTAAGTGTTCGAGATCGAAGCTGACTGTTGTGCCTCCGTGTTGCCAGGCCTATCACTGACCATGGCGAAGTTAGGCCAAATTATTCACCCGTTGACCATACCCGGTCGGCTAGCGCGAATAGCTCGGGTGGGGCTTGTCGGGCCCAGTAGTACTACTTATAATTTCCCCGCTATCTAACCCAATACTAACGATCCGAGAGTTTGTCAAGGACTTGTGTGATATAGCTGCTTATTGACCATAACGTACGTTAACATTAACTTAGTTACCGAATAGTTTAATGACGTTAATTTCATATAACGTAAAGAGATAGAGTTGTAGAGTGTATACATGTTTCTCCCCCTGTTGTTTAAAACCGGTTAAAATTAGGGGCCGTGAACTCACCTTTAGTTGCTCGGTTAGTGTAACACAGATGTAGCAAATGATGGGACCGCTATTTGCGTCCTAACAAGTCAATTGATTTAGAGTTAGTGTGTGAACACACTGATACAAACCCTACACATAACTAACACACAATGCGGTATTTCCACTTGCGGAGTTTTACCGCGAAGCGTGTGAACAAACCAGAATCTGAGACACTAGTAACGTCGAACGACTCTATATGATTTGTTAATACGTTTTCCAAAATCATTTGTTTAACCATTCATAGTTAATTTTAGATTGTCTTAGTTTGGTTTCAATGTTTAGCGGAGGCATTAGTTTTTAAAGTTGAGTGGAAGCAATAAAGTAAAGTAAAGGAACGGGCGCCAACACAAACGCCAAAACTAATGAAAAACCCAAACAATGTTCGTAAATGAGACTCGATAAAAAGATGTCTTGATCAATGCAAGTGAGTGCACCTAGAGCTCCTAGCGTCCTGAGAAACATGTAAAGAAACAAGTGTCAACATTAAAGAAGAGTGAGTTCACAGGTTTTCATAAGTTCATTTGTTCGGTTATAAGTTTGTTTCCCCCGTTATCCCTAACCCGGATAACGATTTAGTTTCCATTATTCCTAACCCGGAATAACACTGATGGTTCCATTATTCCTTACCCGGAATATTAATGATGTTCCATTATTCCTAACCCGGAATAATAACGTTGTTGGTTCCATTATCCCTAACCCGGAATAATATTGTTGATTCGTAATTAAGCTCAATGTTAACATGTAGGTAGCTAGCCTAAAGTTATGTCACGTAAGTGTTCGCGATCGAAGCTGACTGTTGTGCCTCCGTGTTGCCAGGCCTATCACTGACCATGGCGAAGTTAGGCCAAATTATTCACCCCTTGACCATACCCGGTCGGCTAGCGCGACTAGCTCGGGTGGGGCTTGTCGGGCCCAGTAGTACTACTTATAATTTCCCCGCTATCTAACCCAATACTAACGATCCGAGAGTTTGTCGAGGACTTGTGTGATATAGCTGCTTATTGACCATAACGTACATTAACATTAACTTAGTTACCGAATAGTTTAATGACGTTAATTTCATATAACGTAAAGAGATAGAGTTGTAGAGTGTATACATGTTTCTCCCCCTGTTGTTTAAAACCGGATAAAATTAGGGGCCGCGAACTCACATTTAGTTGCTCGGTTAGTGTAACACAGATGTAGCAAATGATGGACCGTTATTTGCGTCCTAACAAGTCAATTGATTTAGAGTTAGTGTGTGAACACACTGATACAAACCCTACACATAACTAACACACAATGCGGTATTTCCACTTGCGGAGTTTTACCGCGAGGCGTGTGAACAAACCAGAATCTGAGACACTAGTAACGTCGAACGACTCTATATGATTTGTTAATACGTTTTCCAAAATCATTTGTTTAACCATTCATAGTTAATTTTAGATTGTCTTAGTTTGGTTTCAATGTTTAGCGGAGGCATTAGTTTTTAAAGTTGAGTGGAAGCAATAAAGTAAAGTAAAGGAACGGGCGCCAACACAAACGCCAAAACTAATGAAAAACCCAAACAATGTTCGTAAATGAGACTCGATAAAAAGATGTCTTGATCAATGCAAGTGAGTGCACCTAGAGCTCCTAGCGTCCTGAGAAACATGTAAAGAAACAAGTGTCAACATTAAAGAAGAGTGAGTTCACAGGTTTTCATAAGTTCATTTGTTCGGTTATAAGTTTGTTTCCCCCGTTATCCCTAACCCGGATAACGATTTAGTTTCCATTATTCCCAACCCGGAATAACACTGATGGTTCCATTATTCCTTACCCGGAATATTAATGATGTTCCATTATTCCTAACCCGGAATAATAACGTTGTTGGTTCCATTATCCCTAACCCGGAATAATATTGTTGATTCGTAATTAAGCTCAATGTTAACATGTAGGTAGCTAGCCTAAAGTTATGTCACGTAAGTGTTCGCGATCGAAGCTGACTGTTGTGCCTCCGTGTTGCCAGGCCTATCACTGACCATGGCGAAGTTAGGCCAAATTATTCACCCTTGACCATACCCGGTCGGCTAGCGCGACTAGCTCGGGTGGGGCTTGTCGGGCCCAGTTAGTATACTTATAATTTCCCCGCTATCTAACCAATACTAACGATAGGAGAGTTTGTCGAGGACTTGTGTGATATAGCTGCTTAGTGACCATAACGTACGTTAATATTAACTTAGTTACCGAATAGTTTAATACGTTAATTTCATATAACGTAAAGAGATAGAGTTGTAGAGTGTATCATGTTTCTCCCCCTGTTGTTTAAAACCGGATAACATTAGGGGCCGCTGAACTCACCTTTTAGTTGTGTCGTTAGTGTAAATAGATGTGCAACGATGGACACAGCTATTTGCGTACTAACAAGTCAATTGATTTAGAGTTAGTGTGAACACACTGAATACAAACCCTACACAAACTAACACACAATAGCGGTACATACAATAACGAATCCTAAACCAAATCATGCATGCAAGTACTCATCATACCAACATAGTGATCAAACCAACCTATCATAAACACAAATCAATCCATACAACACTTTGGTAACACATTCGCAAGTTTCAAGTTTCAGCTTATATATCATAATTAGCAGTTTTCGAGGATCTTATATAAAAATAGTTCCAACGATTCCAAAAATTCAATTATTAACCCGAAGGTGTCAAAATATACTGTAGAATTCTATATAAAATTTTCAAGTCCTAACACTTACCAATTATCTATAAAATTAAAATACAAGGCTGCAGTCAGATTCGTCGTTTTCTGACTGCAGTCCACGGAGAATTATTAAATATCACCGTTCGTCTAATTAACAAACTCCAGTGGGAGTTTCCCGGAAATTTCCATCTCCAATTGCTGTAAAAATTTCGTGATTCGACTCTTACAGATTATTAGATCCGACTCGATAAAAACTAGCAATTTTTCAATTTTCACAGATTCAGTTACTGCATTTAATTGACCCCTTAAAAATATCAAACGACTTCAGAAAAATATGAATCCAGCGCCATTAGAAGCGTTTTTCAAAAATCTACGTTTTAGGCTTCATAAAATCCGTTTTTCGATAAATAATAACCAAGTTACAGCCAGTTGAAGTTGGCTGTAAACACCATTCAGCATCCTGATTTCGACATTTTATCGCAATATAACGCGCTTAAACAATCGATACGTTAAATATAAACGATCAAGAACAGATTTATCAATCATATATCGTCATGTACATCATACCCATGCAAACCCTAATTATAATATATGGTTTTTATCACAAAACGCAGCCTAAGGATTCTTGATTCCACCAATCATCATAATCGCAAACTAGCATAATTTATCGAACTAAACATCATACACTTTCATAATAATGATTCTACCATTACATACACGCATGATCAAGAGTTTATAAATCCTAGTATGACTTTGCAAACAATGATAAACCCTAACCTTTAACAATGAAGATCAATGAACCGAGAACTAGATGGGAGCCGATTCGGATGTTGAAGAATGTTGCGACCGAGAGGAGGAGTGGGAAGGCGGCTGTCGCGACCGAGAGAAGGGATGAGATGAAGGCTGCCGTCGACTTGTTTAGAACTAGGGTTTGTGTGTGTGTGTTTTGTTTTTGAAACATAACACATGCATATATAGTGCAAGAGGGAAAAGAAAAGGAAAAAGGAAAAGGGTTTGCGGTTGGGTGCTCGCGGCCGCAAGGGTTTGGGTGGGTCGGTTTGGGTCTATAACTTGATCCTCAAGTTTCGCTCAACTCCTTGAGTCGCAAGGAAATGAGGTCGACTCGTTTCGCGGCTCGGTTCGATTCGTCTATCTATTTATCATATATATATTTTTATAACTAAAAATCACGAATTCGAAACATGGCATAATAACTCACCGAACTTATAAACGTTTAATACACATAGCACGTAATTCACTTGATAAGTTCACGAAGTTATCGTGATTATTTTGAGCGTGCAATTTAAATCTCCGAATCAATTTAGCGTAGGAATGAATAACCATGAAGTAGTGCGTTTAAGATACCTGAAAAACCGGGATGTCACAACTTTACTAGTACATGGTTTACAAAGACATTTTACATGATATGTTTGCATTGATTATGACATTTTGGTATGTTGTACGAAACAAGATACATTCCTTAACATTATCCCGTCGACCGGTAGTATGTCATGGTACCATAGGTTTCGTAACCTCATTCCCGCTTCCTAGTTTGTTTGGAAGTATCCATTGGGGAATGACAGAATCCGACGAACAAATGATAAACCTTTATCCTATAGGGGATTATCTGATAGATGACAAGGCTTGAATGTATCCAATTAACTAACTACATAAATGTTCATGAACATAACTTTTGATATAAACTTTTGTTTATTCAAGGACATGTTTTGTACACGACATTCGGTTACACAAGACACTTGGTTATACATGATGCTATTACATGTGGTTTGATTATAGACATTTTACTTGCCATACAATACTTTGGTTATTACTAGACAGTTGAAGTACAAGATATAGTTGTACTTGACATTGTTACACATGACATTGGTTTATACATGACACTTGGTTCATACAAAGACATGACACATTTTTCACAAAGTATTGTTTTATATAAAACAAATGTTATACAAAGACATGACACATTTTTCACAAGGTATTGTTTTATATATAACAAAGGTTATACAAGGACATGATATTTTTATACAAAAACATGACACATTATATACAAAGGCATGACATTTTATAAAGACACGACATATTTTGTTATTAAGTTAACCATGCAACATTTCTTTTAAATCATTGATTTCCATATTATCTCATAAAAGAAACTTTTATAACAATCCATGGCTATTTTTTTGTATTACATTTTCTAAAACATTTAAGGCCATGAATCGTCAATTTAAAACCCATGTTACTCACATGCATTTTTATGCTGACGTACCTATTTTCACATATGTTTTAGGATACATTATTTGATGAATTGGATGTAAACTTCACATAGGATGGACACAGGCCCTAGTAACTTTGAAATCCTAAAGACAAATTTATTGTATTTCAATTCCATTATTTCAAGACAATGTAATTCGTTGTTCAATAAAACAAAAACTTAAGTACCATGTGTTGTGAAACAATTTGTAACGTGACTCCCCAAGTGTTTCCGCCGCGTGTTGTTTTTATGCGATTTGGGGTGTTACAGTTTTCGAGTGCTTGAAGCTGCTGGTTGAAGATTAGAAGCTTGGGAGATCATCTTTGGTGCAATTTTCTTTCCTTTAACCATGTTTTGTGTGCTTGATAATACTTTGTTTTTGATAAATTCAATGACTTTGTTTGGCTAAGTTCTTGTACTACCTAAGTTATGATGAACTTTAGTTAAAGTTCTGACTTTTATGGGATTTTTATGTTGATTTTGGATTTCTAATAAAGTTAAAGACTTTTGTTATTGGTTTGGTGCATAAGCATATTTTAATATGATTTATGATTGTTTGCATGTTTCATACAAGTTTTGGGTAATTTATGGTGCATATGTCTTTATGATGAGCTAGTGTTAATTATTCGGATCCTAGCAGGTTTGGGTAATTTTATGGTAGAGTGGCCAATATCCATAGAAACGGTAAACAAGAGTAATTGAGACTTTAATATTCTCCCAATTTTAACATTGAAAGGTATTAGATTGTTAGTAGATCTTGTTTGGTAAATCGTTAGGCTAGGTTTTGAGAAAAGCCTAGTCTAGTTTACTTACCAAATCATTGTCTATTAAACCATTCCGAGTCATTAGTTGCCTTAGGTTTTTAACCAAGATGGGGTTACTCAAATTAACGTACTTTATTAGAAACTAGGTAATCGAATGGAAGTCTAGAAAACCGGTAGTCTTAACGGCCCTTTTTGAGTCCATAGGTGTCTTCCCGAGAAGGGTTAAGGGTCCTGTTTGGTAACTCTTAGGAGGTTTAGAATCTGACGATCCCGGTTCCGAATCAAATTAGTTTCCTATAAAAGTCTTAATAATAACGAAAGGGATTCTAGCCTAGGTAGTCTCTTCATCATCACTGAATACAACTATTGTTCTAGTTCGCGTCTAGATAGTTTAGTAATTAGTTTAATTTTAATTGCATTATTAGGATTTATAGAAACCCCCCCCCCCATCAAACAAACAAATAATATGTCCGTGTCAGTCGTAGTCTAAATAGAGTCGTTAACATATTTGATAGTGTCTCGTGGGTTCGATATCCAGACTTACATTAGCTATACTAGAGTCGATCGGTACACTTGTCGGTTAGTAGTTTAGTGTGTCTTAGTGAGTCTAGAGTATTACGTAGAGTCTAGAATTAGGTTAATTTAATTATTTTTATTAAACTAGGTTTGTTTGGAAGTGACCTTAGCGAATGAAAGAATCCGATGAACATTTGATAAACCTTTATCTTTATAAGGGTTTATCCGACAGTCAACAAGGCTTGAATGTATTCGCCAACAGTCCATATTCAATAAAATCTATGATTTTATAAAACAAAACCTTTGATTAAACAAGACATTTGTTCATTCAAAAACATTGTTTTATACACTACATTTTGGTTATACAAGACAATTGTTCATTCATGACATTGGTTTACACATGACATTGGTTTATACATAAACATTTGTTTATACAAGACATTTGGTTTTTACATGGCATTGGTTTACACATGACATTTTTAACCAAGACATTGCATTTGTTGGTTTATGGTAAGAGATTTAAATAACGAGACGTGTGTAATATGATAAAAGCATGGTGGATACGTCACTGGTACTTCCTATATATAAGTGCTTTTATTATGTTACCTATCGTAGCGTTATCTAAATCACTTCAAACAAAATACAAGACATGACATATTTTATACAAGGCACAACATATTTTGGTTATTAAGTTAACCATGCATCATTTCTTTTAAATCATTTGACTTTCACATGATTTTATAAAGGACACATTTTTAATATGGTTCATGGCTACTTTTGTAATAGTTAAACATTTCTTTTAACATTCAAAGCCATGAATCATCATCACAAAACCTATGTTACTCACAGGCATTTTTATGTTGACGTTTTATTTTCACATATGTATCAGGAGCGAATGTTTGACTTTGAGCATGCTTCACATAGGGCGGACCTGAGCCTTAGTTTATCTTAAAACTTGCAAGACAAATGATATGTTTTATTTTTAATTTCGCAACACAATGTAAACAATAATACAAAACTTTATGTATCATGTGTTGTGAAACAATAGTTCTGTGACATGACTCCTCGACGTTTCCCCGCGGTTTGTTGTTTTACGTGGTCAGGGTGCTACACCATGAGCACATAACCAAACCTCGAATTTACGCCCCAACCAATGCCTTATCATAAAACATTGAAAACATGGATAATATGCAATCATTTGACACCTCGGTTGCGATTAACCCGAGTAACCATGAAAGGGGGTATCGATCCAGATAGTACTATTTATATATTCCACGGCTTATCACTAAACTAATGGTTATGTTGTCCGGTGACTTTAAATGTGATAATGTTGTCTAACTCATGTAACATATAATGTAGTCATCTGTAAACGCATCCTTAAAGCATGTTTTCCCCCAAAATATGAAAATTTTAAAAGGGGGCCGCGAAAATCACGGTTCACCTTTGCTTCTACTTCAAGACCTAGGTATAGTGTGTGTACGCTACTTGTGTCCTATGAGATTATATGCACAAATAAGACCTCGGATCTAATCCGAATGACACATGACTAAGACTTTCCCCTAAGCCATGTGTAAATAGTGTTGATGAGGCTAATAGTTGGTGTACTTTCTTAGCATTTGTTTCCAAAACTAGGGTTTTAAGTTATGTGACACTAAATTATACTAAATCAAACCAGTATTGTAGAGCAATGTTTTATAAAAATATGACATGCTTTGGGGCTTGTCGGTTACATTCCCGATACTTGCTGGTTTTACGGTTAGTTACTGTTATTTATTATTTTTGGCCAACATTTCCCAAACCCTTCGTATAATTTCAAATAATATATTTGAAAAATTAAAATAAACTTTGGACTTAAAAACCTGTAGAGTTTTTTTCGACATTTTATACGTCTAGATATGGTCATAGAAAGATGATTTAAAAACCCGTTATACCCTAAATTCCTTATGATTCATTCCAATGAGCAAATAATTCCACAAAATTTCCAAAACTATTTTTGACCTCATATAATTTTGGGAAAATGTTATTTTTCGTATTTTTAGTGTATCTGATGGAAAATTTCAAATAAAAGTCTTCAAAATGTATCTTAAAGCCATTCTTCAAAATCATAGCTTCCCAACTTTGAATCATTTGAATTTGATTTCTGATCTTTATATGTCCAATAAATATTTCTGTATAATCTTATGAATTTTCAGGGTATTTTATTTATTTTTGGTGGTTATTAATGCCCACAAATTACTAAAAATAGCAATACACTTCAAAAGTTCACAATCTTTGGTCAAAAACCTTATTTTGACATCCCAAAGCTACTGTAAAATTTTCAAAATTTTTAAAGATTTGTAGCTAGGATTTCTACTCTTAGAGTTTTGTTTTTGGTTTTCGGTATATCAGGTTTTTCACCAATTTTTCGTTATCAAACCACTATCCTAACCTGGATTAAGTATAAAGTTAGTGGATTCATCAAAACTTGGTGAATCTAATCCCCATTGAATACATATCGTAGCCTAGTGCTTATTTCAAACTTATTTTTAACAATTTTTTTTCATATTTTCCAACCTTTTAAGGCCATTTCCAGCAAACATTATATGTTTATGATTATTACAACTTATTGGTGATATTAGTTCAAGAACCTTTCAAAATTGTTTATTTAAACAAGAGATGTGATTCATAGAATTTGTTAGTTTTGGTGTGTTGAATATATTTTGATGCTTTGGGTGAATAATTGAGCAACATCCTTGCCCATAAAAATGTATGATTGATGATTCCTCTATCACCACATGAAATCTTACATTTGATCACCAATAACCTAATATAATCAAACAAACTTACCTATTTGAATTCTTACACAACATTATGCCTTTTTTTATTGTAGCTTGTTGATTGTTTCATGTTCTTTCATCATTTGAAAGCTGCTTAATGAAAGATATGAACTCCTTAGGGTTTTCTAAAGAGAGATGAGAGGTTACTTGAACTTTAGAGAGAGTTTGCATGGAGTTTGAAGTGTGTTTGGATAACTTGGTGGTCTTGGGTTCGGTTTTATGATGAATAACCAAAATGGGAGTGTGGGGGTAGGTCGGGTGAAGGTGGGGCTTGTTATGACAAGATTCCTTGGGTGTTGAGGTGATGGTACTAAGTTAGAGATCACATGACCCAAATAACCATCTGTTTTAGATTCTAATGTGCTTGATCTTATCCATTAATTACAAAGCTTCCAAATATGATTTGGGTTAATGAAATCCCATTTTATAAAGTGTATGTATTGTTTCGGTATTTATACAAGTGTTTTAGGGCAATCTCAACTTATATAAACATTAGGTTGTATATTGTTTATTTTTATTGCACTAGATATTGAATTTACATGCTAGATTATGTAGTTTATAAATTAAATGTTTTGATATTCCAAAGAAACTATATAATTAATAAATAATACTTGTGTTAGCATCTGAGTTTGAATTGTTGTGAAAGTTTAAAGATGGAAAGAAGAATGAAGATAAAACAAAGATAAGTGCGGCGAAAATGTAAACTTTGATTCACAACAATTGGAAGATTGTTTTCATCAACATGCTTTTGTAATATTAATAACGTATGCATGAGAATTACAAACTCCCCCATAGCTCGATCACTCTAATTTGTTCGTACAAAATGTCTAGAATGAAAGTAATGAATGGAACAGTACATGCACTGTTCCATTTATAGTACAAAGCAAACCTCTGGGCATCTTTTGCTAACGTCACTATGAAAGTGACATTTAACAACTAAAACAAACTCTAAACACTGCTAGACTACACACTGTTACGTTAATTACAAATAAGCACTGCTATGAAACTACTGCTGAGAAGATCCTCTGTTGGTCTTCAGCAGACCTTTGCTTTACTCTTCAGTAGAGGTTTTCTTCAACAAAATTTAGATTCCAGCAGGAATTTGGTCTTCATCAGTGTTTTGTGAATAGTCTTTGGTAACCGCAGATGTTAGAGAGCAGAGCTTTAACCTCTATTATTTCTGATAAGATGTTATAGTATATTTTGGTTTTTCTATCATCTGTTCTTTTCTATGGTTCAATAGAACCAACAATCTCCCCTAGAACAGATGATGCCAAAACTAAAATTTATTCCTGATCTTTATCCCTCATCAAAAGTTCCATTATTTGACCTTTGAATTGAAGTTCAAAGTTCAGGCAACCATGTTTTCTAAATCCCCTTTCAAGCTCAAGATTCATCAGATCTTGGAGGTCATCAGCATCCAGACCATATGCATCCTCCATTCTTATCTTTTCAACTCTACCATCTTACCTAAGCAAAGTCAATTCATGGGTGTCTGTGGAATGACTTCGATTTAGAATTTTTGAGTCAGATGGTTTTCTTGGGTGAAGATTTTTTTGTGATGAGTTGGGTGAATTGGGTCTACTAACAAGGTTCTTAACTGTTTCTCTTAATTTGTTACTTGCAGCATCAGTATGGTATAGCAGTTGGTTTTTGATTCCCTCTTTCCTATGTTTTTCAAACAACTACTCGTCACTCTCAGCCATTGTCTTTTGCCTTTTTGCTTGATTTAAGTGTTGGGATTGAACCCTATGAAAGGAACAGAGGATACAAAGCCAAATAACACTATCCGAGCTTTGGTTAAACTATCAGAGGTTACAACCTCTATTGTACATACACTGCTTTCCCTAAAGACTGCTTTTCTATCATCTGACTTCACAATGTTGCAAAAGTCTGCCAGAGTTACAAGGATCAGAGGATAGAGATCAGAGCTTAGTCATTAGATAGATAATCAATGTAATAGTGCTAAGCACTGATAGTTAGTATTAGCAGTGTCTGTAGTTAGTTACATATAGTTTCCTGTTACTATCAACCCTGACGTCATCAAAGATGCTCAATGGTTAGATAGTTTAGTATAAATAGGTAACTTGTGTAACAGTTTAACTTTGTCTATCAAAAGATCAACTTTCGCATATCATCTTCTTTGCATTTTCTTACTACCAAACTTCAATTGCAAAGGCTGAGGAGGAGTTTGTGAATCACATGCAAGTTTACCAACTTGAAAGCATGTTGATGATGAAAACAAACGATCATTGCTTGTAGTAAAAGTTTTCCATTTATTTCCACTGCAAATCACTTTTAAAACTCAATCAATTTCCATTTTGAAACAAAAAATACAAGTAGTTCAAACTCAGATCCTATCAATTGGTATCAGAGCTTGATTCATCAAATTCGATCAAACAATCGATTTGATTCGAAAGATCAGCTCTCTGCTATTTAGTTTGGTTGTTTTTGCTTGATAAACAGAGTTTCTATTACGTTCAAAGTTTTTAAAGCAGAAATCTGTGTAAAATCAACTGAAAATGTCTCAAAACACACAGGATGCCAACTCTGGATCCTTATTCAAACCGCCGATGCTCAAAAGAAATGAATATTTCATTTGGCAACGACGAATGGGTCATATCATTGCTCAGGAAAACACCAGTTGCTGGAGATCTGTTGCTTATGAACCTCACGTTCCGATGGTTCCAAGCACAGAGGATCCAAGTAAACAAGTGCCAAAAAATCCTGAAAACTTTTCGGAGCAGGATTTCCAGAAAATTGAATTGGATGCTAAGGCATTTAGCATAGTTGCTTCGCCTTACCCAATGAGATTTATGTTGGTCTACTCCATTGCAATAGTGCAAAGGAGTTATGGGACTAAAAGAGCAATTCGGTGGGACTGAGGAAGTGATAGAAAGTAACAGAGAAGTTCTAAATCAGCAGTATGAAACGTTTTGTCACTTGAAATGAGAGTCTCTACCACAAAAGTTCGAACATTACAGTTGTCTCATCAGTGAACTTAGACTGGTTATCGTGGTTTTTCCTAATTCGACTGTAAATAGTCGTTTCCTTAGATCGTTACCAGATAAGTGGGAGACTGTAGCTTATGTAACACGAAAATCTGTTGGGTTTAAAGAAATGTCGTTGACACAACTTCATGGGATACTCCTCACTTATGAGAGAGAGTTAAACCAGAAAAAGAAGTTGCAAGATTCTGGCAAAATGACTGATGTTTACTCATTGGGTAATATAGCTCCTTTTGGCTAAGAAGAGGGATCTGGCAGTAGTAAGGACCAAAGTTATGATCACTATATAGATATTACTTCTGATGGGAACTTTGGATCTGAAACATATGCACCCAACTATGCTTTCACTGCTAGTGGGGAAAGACAAACCTCTGACAATCTATCCTTTGAGCTGAATGACTTGCAACATTTTGAACCTTCTGATCTTGAATAAATGGATATTTTGCACCAACTGGCCCTATTGAGTGTTAAGGCTAGTAAATTCTATAAGAGAAGTGGTAGGAAATTCCCAGGATTGCATGGGGGTTGAAGGTTGGGCTGGATCAATCAAAAGTCAAGTGTTATAAGTGTAATAGGTTAGGACACTTTGCCAGAGAATGCAGGTCTCAAAATTCTGGACCAATAGTGACTCATCCTGGCCCTAGACCTCAGCATACACAAAACACTGCTCATTATTCCCAATATGCCCCTGCTCAACATGTTCAAAACACTGCCCACTTTGCACATCCTGCTACTATTGTTCCAGTGCATTATGTTCAATCCACTGCTCCACAAATTCAATATGTTCAGGCACCATCACATCCTCAAGTGCATGTACAACAAGCACCCATTGTCACACAACCTGCTCAAACCACTGCTAGTCCAGCAGAGGTTGGTCAATAGAGCTTTTTCACACAAAGTTATCTTGACTGGAGTAGCTTACCTGAGGATTTGGCTGATGAGAACTTTGCTTTAATGGCCAAAAATGATGTTGAACAAGAATTTTGTTTAATGACATTAGAAACAATTGCTGAAGGTGTTGAATCGGTGGAGTTAGTGTCAAAAATGAAGTTCAAGTTTGTGATGAAATAGTGGTTTCAAGTGAAGAAAAGAAAAATGCTGCTGATGAGGAAAAGAACTCTCATGCTGACCCATGAAATGTTGATGTGTGTGAAGATGAGTGTGATTATGCTCTCATGGGTGCTACAAAGGTATCACTTCAGATCCTTAAAGATCTATGTTCTAACAAATGCATCATTGCTTTTGCAAACATTAAGCAGGTGAATGAAAACCTAAGGAACATAATTTTAGAAGATGAACTTAATTTTGAAAAACTGATTAAAGAGTTAAAATCAAAGTTAATTTAAAAAGATTCTGAAATGAGTAGCTTGAGACATGAATCAAGCATAACCAAGGACCAACTCCAAACTATGGTAGAAAAATACCAAGTTTGTAAAAAGGAGTTAAAAGAAACCCAAATCACTTGTGAAAATGGGTTGAGTCCTTTAAAGGTTATGAGATTATGCTTGATGCTCAGATCAAGAGCAACATTAAGTTTGGTGTAGGTTTTAGAACCTATGACCAAAATGAGAAAAATGTTGCTGAAATTGATTCTGAGTTGGTGAAATAGTCCCAACAAATTTGGCTGGTGAAGAAATAAAAATCACAGATAAATCTGGAAACAAAATTGTTTTGGAAAAATCAGAGGTTTCAACAAAAGATAAAGAAATTGAAAAATATCAGTCTAAACCAACCTGGTCAGATGAATGTGATATTTTAGAAAACTTTAAGCCAATGGACTTTACAACCTCTGATGGTATTAAAGCCCCAAAAGCACTGCTGATCCCTATCAAAGATGTACCAGCAGAGGTTACAACCACTGCTAATAAAAGGTCTGATAGGAAAAGAAGAGTAAAGATTAAAAACTTGTTTCGTGAATTTTGTAAAAAAAGAAATCATGTGGCTGCAGATTGTTTTCTTTTAAAAGCCTATGACATTAACAAAACTTGTGTTATCAAAAATTCTTCAAGATGCACCATCTGCAACAAAAAAAATCACTTAACTCAAGAGTGTGCCTATCTCAAAAACTATGAGCAAAAGGTAAAAGAGATCAAGGCAAAAGCACTAGAAAGAGAAGGTTCAAGTTCTGCTGGAAAAAAATCTAAGCAGAGTTTTGAACCAATTGCAACATCTGTTACAAAAGCTTTAAACAAAACCTCTGTTCAAGAGAGGTGCAAGTGACAGATGCCCCACCATCAAACTCATTTCCAAGAGGGTATGGCCAACCAGCCTATAAAAGGGTTCCTCTTACTTATGAAGGATACAAAAAGCCTTCAAAGCAAAGAGTGAATAAGCATCCCTATGGATACAATCATCTGATAGGAAATGGTCAAGAGCAGATGTTACAAGAAAATATTCAACCACTGACCATTGTCCTAGACTTGAGACTGGACCATCAGTGACCCCATCCAAAGCCATTTTGGCTTTGGAGACCTACCTTAACTGGTCTATTTACTTGATGTGCAGGGACCCTCTACTTGCCTTGATAGCTTATGGTATGTAGATAGTGGAGGTTCCAGGCACATGACAGGATGTAGAGCCCTTCTCAAGGACTTCATGGCTCATTGGGGGGAGGGGTGATATATCTTTTGGTAATAACTCAAAGGGACAGGTTTTAGGGTCTGGGTCAGTTCTGGCTGGGAAACTCAAGTTTGAAAATGTGAATTTAATTGATAATCTGAAATTTATCCTGCTGAGTGTCTCACAAATGAGTGACAGAGGGTATGGATCCTTCTTCACTAAGAAAACTTGTCAAATTGTGGGACCGGAGGTTGTTAAAAAGATTGATCAAATCATTGCTGAGAGCAAAGCACAACTCACTGCACACAGAAGTGGGAATGTGTATGTGGTATATATGAAAAAGATAATCCTATGTCTGGAACATGCTTATTCTCAATTGCTTCGAGCAAAGAGACTGAGTTATGGCATCGAAGACTTGGACACACAAATATTAAAACTATCACCACACTCTCAAAACAAAGTCTTGTAAGATGTTTGCCTCACAAGAAATTTTCCTGTGATGAACATTGTGTTTCCTGCTTAAAAGGAAAACAACATAAAAGTTCTTTCAAATCAATTGAAGAGTCCAAAACAAGCCAGTGTTTACAATTGCTTCACATGGACTTGTTTGGCCCAGTGCAAATCATGAGCTTAAAACACAAAAGCTATTGCCTAGTGATAGTTGATGATTTCTCTAGGTTTACATGGACCTTCTTTCTCCACTCTAAGGATGAAACTGCAGTCATTTTGCAAAACTTTGTTAAACAAGTAGAAAATCAATTTGATCTTGCAGTAAAAATCTTTAGGAGTGACAATGGAAAAGAGTTTAAAAATAGGGAGTTGGATGCTTTTTGTGAGTCAAAAAGAATTGTTAGACAATATAGCATTCCAAGAACTCCAGAGCAAAATGGGGTGGTTGAAAGGAAAAATAGAACTTTAATTGAATCTGCAAGAACTATGCTAGCAGACTCTGGTTTACCCTTGTCTTTCTGGGCAGAGGCTATAAACACTGCTTGCTATGTCCAAAACAGAGTTTTGATTAACCCCAGGCATCAAAAGACTGCCTCTGAGATTTTCTATAAAATCAAACCTCTGATTTACTATTTTAAAGTTTTTGGTTGTCCATGCTTCATTTTGAACTTAAAAGATTCTATATCTAAGTTTGCAGCAAAAATTGACTGTGGTTATTTTCTGGGATACTCAACAACTGCTAAAGCCTACAGAGTTTTTAACACTAGGACCAAGTGTGTTGAAGAAACTTTGAATGTGAAGTTCAATGAACTTTCATCACTGAAAATCCCAGCAAATCCTGCTGAGCGTTTTGATTTAGATAAATTCACATCTGCTGATGTTTCTATCAAGCTAGACAATGCTGGTACACCACAATCATCTAGAGACGATCACGATAAAAAATATGACTGTGTGCTTCCACAAAAAAGAGTCTATTCCTCCATCAGAGAATCAGGTGCCACAAGCTCTTGTGTAAACTCTGCCACTACTGGGTCAACACTGGTTGATCCTCAAACCTCTGCCAGTTCACAAAATCAAACATTTGTTGATAAAAGTCCTACAATTGGGCATCATCAGAATGTTACCTCTATACCCCCAATACCACCACCTCTGTTTCCATCAGCGGTGATACTTCAAATTCACCAGCAGAGGTTAGCTCAGTTGATACACATTTGCAGCCATCACCTCAAAATGCTATTGTTCCATACCAAGGTGATTTGATCTATCTCAAAAGCCATCTAGTAGATCAGGTTATTGGCAACATCAAATCTGGGGTGCTCAAACAGAGCCAATCCCAAAATATTTGTTTTTTTGCTGGTTTTCTATCACTCACACAGCCAGTCAAGTACCAAGAGGCACTGAAAGACAACAGCTGGGTAGAAGCCATGCAAGAAGAACTCCTTCAGTTCAAGAGACAACAAGTTTGGGAGCTTGTGCCACTGCCAAAAGATATAAGTCCAATTGGCACAAAGTGGGTCTTCAAGAACAAAACTGATGAAAGGGGTATTGTTGTCAAAAACAAAGCAAGGCTCGTGGTTCAAGGCTACAGATAGGAAGAAGGTGTAGAATATGATGAAACTTTTGCTCCTGTAGCAAGGTTGGAAGCTATTCACCTGTTCTTAGCTTTTGCTGCTAACCACAACATAAAGGTGTATCAAATGGATATAAAGAGTGCATTTTTGTATGGAAAAATCAAAAAAGAGGTGTATGTCTGTCAACCTCCAGGTTTTGAAGATGCATTCCATCCTGATCATGTGTACAAGCTCAACAAAGCATTGTATGGCTTGAAGCAAGCACCAAGAGCCTGGTATGAAACTCTATCCACTTTTCTCTTAAACATAAGGTTTACTAGAGGTAAAATAGATAAAACCCTATTATTAAAATGGAAAGGAAAAGATTTGATGCTTGTCCAAATTTATGTGGATGACATCATTTTTGGATCCACAAGCACTGCTATGTGTGAAGAGTTTCAAAAACTCATGGCAGTAGAGTTTGAGATGAGTGCAATGGTTAGCTCCAATGTTTTCTTGGTCTCCAAGTTAAACAATTGCAAAATGGTACATTTATCCATCAAAACAAGTATGTGAAAGAACTGCTTAAAAAATTTGATATGGATGATTGTAAACCATGTAGCACACCCATGGTAACCACCAAGCTAGTCACCATTGATGGTAAAGATGACCTTGTTGATCAAACTCTTTATAGAAGCATGATCGGGTCTTTATTGTACCTAACAGCATCAAAGCCAGACATCATGTTTGCAACATGTGTTTGTGCTAGATCACAGGCATTACCTAGAAAGTCTGATCTTATTACTGTAAAAAGGATATTCAGATACATAAAATGTGCTCCCACACTTGGTATCTGGTATCCAGCTAATGGGAATATTGAGCTTTCAGGTTTTTCAGATAGTGACTTTGCTGGTTGCAAAACTACAAGGAAGTCCACATCAGGTGGCTGTCAATTCCTAGGTGATTGTCTAGTGTCTTGGCAAAGCAAAAAGCAGGTTGCAGTTTCAACATCCACTACTGAGGCAGAATATATTGCTGCTGCTAGCTGCACTACTCAACTCTTGTGGCTTCAAAACCAGTTGCTGGATTTTGGTGTAACTGCACTAAAGACTCCACTCAGATTGGACAGTCAAGCTACCTAAAACATCATTAAAAATCCAGTTTCTCATTCAACTACAAAGCACATTGACATCAGACATCACTTTGTGAGAGATTTCTATGAAAAAGGTTTGATTTCTTTGCATCATGTCCATACTTCAGATCAGTTGGCAGATGTCTTAACCAAGGCATTGGATACATCTACCTTTGAAAACTTGATCTCAGGAATTAGAATGCTAAACATGGATTAAAAACAAGTTTTCTTGTAAATCCATGCGTACATAGCATCAAAATGTTTTCAGAAAATCAATAACTCATCCTTAAAAATATTTAAAATCAAAATTTTTCAATAAATCTTTAAAAGTCTGCTCATAACATCTGTTTGCTCAAAACCTCTGATAGGCTTAAAATCCTATCCACTGTTAAAGTGTATCCTCTGATTTCCATTTTTACCACGTTTTCAAAACACTGATACCTATCCACTGATAGTGTTAAAATTCAGAGGTTACATGTGGCCAGATGTTAGCCATCAGATCTTGCAACAGATGCCACGTCATGTTCACTTTTTCAAAACCCTATAAAAACCCTGTTTTATCCCTCACCAGTGTTTACCCTAAAACTGTGTCGATTTCAAAAATCTCAAAACAGTTTTTCTCTCTAACACAATGGCTCCCAAATCAAAATTTTTGAAGAAATCCACATAAGGACTTCCACCCTACACTCTCATAATCAAAACCCCACATAATTACACCGCCATACTTGAAGCAAACGACGCAAATACTCGTTATCATCCAATGATTCGAATTTTGCAAAAGTCGAAATTCAAGCACATGTTAGAAGTCAAAGCCCCAATTTACATTGATTCTCTTCGTGACTTCTGGAATAATGCTAAGGTTCACTCAACTACTGCTGGTGTTCCTTATACAATAATCTCAAGAGTAGGGGGAGTGTTAATGCAAATTAGCCCCCAATCGATCTCTTAAGTTTTCAAGTTAAATGACATAGAACACCTTGTGTCATTTCCCCAAAATGAGATCCAAACAGAGTTTCTGGAAAGAGGTTATGTAGGCCAGATGAAAGGTATGACCATCTTTAAACCTAACTTTCCTGCTGAGATGAGATTCTTCTTTCACACAATTCTAACTTGTCTCTCAGCAAAAACCACTGCTTTCAATGAAATTCCATTGAACATGCAATATCTGGGGTATGCAATTTTAACTGACACAGATTTTAACTACTCCCAGATACTGTTCAATGATCTTGTGAATAATTTTCAAAATATTGCAAAAAGAAAAGCTTTTTTTATTCATCCATGTTTTCTTAGTGTTTACTTACAAGATCAAATCAAAGGTCATGAAAGTAAAAAAGGCGATGTGACTAAACCAGGCTGCCTCACTCATGAAACCTTCACCAGAATAACAAATCAAGATAAAGTTGCGAAAACACAAGTAGAGGAGGATGAGCAAGTTTTACCAGAACAAAATATTCAAACTCAACCTCTTGCTACTGAGCCCACTGCTCTTGGTGATCAGGGCACCACAACCGCTGCTCTGAAGCCCACACCAAAAATCCTCAAAAAGAAAACCAAAACACTTACCAAAAAGCCCACCAAACCCAAAAAGGGTCCTCTGGAAGATGAGATCCCAGAGGTTAACCCAGTGACAGCACCAAAGTCACAAACCACTTCTGCTACTTCTTCACAGCAGATGGTTCAAAGATCTCCAACCAGCTTTGAAACTCCTCCTTCTTCCTCACAAAAGGAAAAGGTTGTAGACACAGGGACACCAAATTATGAAGCTCTAGATCCACTTGGTTCTATCTTCCACAGCCCCTCTCCCAGGGCACTGTCGCTTTCTACACAGCCACCTTCACCAATGACCACACTTCCACCTACTATGTTACCATTGTTGAATGCAATTGAATTAGACCAGACACAAACCAGCATTTCTCAACAACCTATTACTGAGAATATACTTCATCAAGAGGCTGGGTCTGACTCTTTATTCATTGCTAGCCCATCAGCAAATGAAGAGGCTACATCCCTTGGGTTACATGTAATCCTTGGTGATAGTTCAACTCAAGCAGCCACTACAATTGCTGAACTCCCAAGTTCTCAGTTGGACAGTGGTTTCATTACTAACACTTGGTTGAAGGCAACAACTGTTACCTCTATTGTGGGAAGTCCCCAGTTCCAAGACAAAGGGGCATCTATGGTTGAAGCTGGTACTAAAACCACTGCTAATGATACCATTGATACAACTACCACTTCAAGTAGAAGTTCAGATGATCCTATTAAATTAGGTGATGAGCTAAAATACCAGGATTTGACAGAGAGAGTGACAAGGATAGAAAATTTTGTTGATGAAATCAAAAGTTTAATGAAGCAGATGATAGCTACAAAAAGTCAACCCTCTGTTCTATCCACTGCTGATCTCAAAGAAGCTCTTAACCCTCTGTTTCAACATCAACAACATTATTTGGATCTACAACACAAGCACCAGATGAATGATGTTAGAAACATGGTTGAATCAAGGTATCAAGACACTGCAGCAGACATTAAAGCCATCAAAACTCATCTACTTACAACCACTGGCCATGCACCTCCAACGGTTACTTTGTTACAACAGATGAAGCCAAAAAGGGGGAGAAACTTTGGGAAACAAAAAGCTGAAAATAGATGATGATAAGGCCAGGCCTACTTTAAATATTCCAAGGCCTGATGGTTCAAAGAAGATAGATTTAACTTATAAAATTGTGGCCAAGGCAAGGGCTAGTCACAAGAAGACAGTGATCGAGGAGAGCAGAGTGTTGGTTGAGAAAAAGATTGAACACAAAAAGAAAAAGGAGAGGTTGGTACTTCATCAAAGAGGATACCTACTAGAAAAGCCAGGCAACCAACATCCACACCTCCTAAAACTAAGCCTGCAACCAATCAAACCATTAAAACCTCTGCTTCTCAAAAACCTATCACATCTTCAAAACCACAACCCACAACCACACAAGCAGAGTTACAGCACCTGTTGTGTCAAGATCTATTGATACAGCAGAGGTTGCAACAGATGCAACTCTATCCACTGCCATGATCACATTTCCCACATCAACTCATCCATTATCCACACCACCTAAGATCCCACAACCACTATCACCCACTTTAAGGTTTAAAAGGAGAAAAATCACAAAAGTGATAAATGATGATAAGATTCCTACACCTCTTCCACTATCATCACAACCAATGACCTCCACATCAGTGATTACAACATCTTAAACTCTTGAAGTTACTCCTGCAGCAAAGCTGTATCCTCTTGATTTACCAGCAGTCAGGGAAGAGATCCTAAGTTTCTTTTCAGAGGATGACCCTGACAAAAGAACAATCATATCCCTTGATGGCTATCCAAGACCTGCAAATGTTGATGATTACCTAGAATTGAAACGGAAGCAAGCAGATGATATTGCCAAAAGATAAACAGCTGGTAAAGGTGATAGAGAAATATAGATTGCCATGTCCTTTCAACTAAGTAAAGCCAACATCTTACAAAACTTTGTCAAGAACCTAAGCAACCAGTTGTCAGAAAGGGAAAATAAGCTGCTCAAAAGTGAACTCATTGAGTATATCATGGAGAAGAAGATGTATAAGGCAACAAGGGCACAGTTCAGGGATTGGAGCATAGATGAGCTAAGAGAAGAAATCAACAGAATGCAAGAAATGTTGAAAGACCCTCTCAAAAAGCCAACTCCTCCCAACTGGGATTTATACAAGAAAGATATGACTGAAAGAACCTGGAAGTTGAAGAGAATGAAGAATGAACTAATTGAGAACAATTATGGTTCAAGGAATCAAGTGATGAGATGGGGTGAGGTCAGGGTGATAGACACCTACAAAAATTTGGAAGGAAGGAAGAAAAAGGATCCATCCATGCCTCCTAAACCTGATTATTCAAAAGAAGATGTTATTCTCAAAGCCCAACTCTCCAAAAAGTCCAGCACAACATCTGCCCATTCCACACTTGCCCTGTTACACAGAAAAAGGCAAGGGGAGATGTCTCTAAAGACTGACAAAGAGTTTGAGGATACATTCATCAAAGAAGGTATACATAACATGATTGATTATCCAACTGATGATTTAAGTGCCAAGCTAGCTAAAGATTTATCACAAATAGCTCCTTCACAATCCTCATCAATAAAAGCTCCTTCAAGAAAACCTTCAGACCCAAAAATTCTAAAATGGAAGGTCGACAAAGACACCCATGAATTGACACTGCTCAAGTCTGATGGTAATGCCACTAAACTATCCATGGAAGCTGCTTATGGGCTTACCGTAGAAGACCTCCAAGAATTATTATGTTTAGAGCTGGAGAAGGATGCTGATGACATAGAATCTCTTAACTTTGAACTTCAATTCAAAGGTCAATTAAGAGAATTCTTCCTGAGGAATAAAGACCAAGAATAAAGTGTTTTTGGCATCATCTATTCCAGGGGAGATTGTTGGGATTGAACCCTATGAAAGGAACAGAGGATACAAAGCCAAATAACACTATCCGAGCTTTGGTTAAACTATCAGAGGTTACAACCTCTGTTGTACATACACTGCTTTCCCTAAAGACTACTTTTCTATCATCTGACTTCACAATGTTGCAAAAGTCTGCCAGAGTTACAAGGATTAGAGGATAGAGATCAGAGCTTAGTCATTAGATAGATAATCAATGTAATAGTGCTAAGCACTGATAGTTAGTATTAGCAGTGTTTGTAGTTAGTTACATATAGTTTCCTGTTACTATCAACCCTGACGTCATCAAAGATGCTCAGTGGTTAGATAGTTTAGTATAAATAGGTAACTTGTGTAACAGTTTAACTTTGTCTATCAAAAGATCAACTTTCGCATATCATCTTCTCTGCATTTTCTTACTACCAAACTTCAATTGCAAAGGCTGAGGGGGAGTTTGTGAATGACATGCAAGTTTACCAACTTGAAAGCATGTTGATGATGAAAGCAAACGACCATTGCTTGTAGTAAAAGTTTTCCATTTATTTCCGCTGCAAATCTCTTTTAAAACTCAATCAATTTCCATTTTGAAACAAAAACTACAAGTAATTTAAACTTAGATCCTATCATTAAGGCAAGTGTGGATAAGGCAGTCGTTGAAGAGTGCTTTTTGATTGTTTGGGTCTATTGAGGGGCAGTGGTTGTGGGATATGCTGGCCTTTTTGGAACTGAAGGATCTTTCTATCTAAGCTCTTCAAGTCTTTTGCAGGTATCTGTAAGGGCATAATTTAGTATAGGTTTGTGTTTGTCTTGGGTTACATATAATGTTTTTGGTCGATTGAATGTATGGGCTTCGTAGACGTGTTAGTGGTTAAACGGGTATGGGCTTGATCCTATGTACTAGGGCATCCTATGCAACTATAAATAGGATGTTCCACTTATGTTTTAGGTTGTTGATTCACTTTACAATTCATGTGCTTATAATTGATCAAGAGTACCAAACAATCATCTGATTGTTTGCTATTGAATCAATACATTGTTCTTTCAATCTTCAACATCTTGCTTGTAATTCCGCTACTTGTTTGGTGTTTGATATCCGATTGTGTAGTTTTGGGACTTACAATTGGTATTAGAGCCTAAGTAGTCTTGCAAAGGCTCGGTTGGATCAGATATCTTAAATATTGAAGTTGTTTTTGCTGCTGTTCGGTGGTCTCATCTGCATAGCAGAGGTGTTTTATCTCATTATGTTTTGGTCATATCTATATTTCTTATTATATACTATTTTTTTGGGTTTAAAGGGTGAAGGATTCAAAACTAAAAGTTTATATTTTGGGCTCGCACACTCGATAAGCCCAAACAAGAAGTCCAGATCACTAGAATCGCACAAATGAGTCGCATAATGCTGTCGTGGAAATTTAATCACAAAGTATGTAAAACAAAATCCTGAAAAATCTGGTGACCTTATCACCGTTGTTATTTGAAGATTTCCTACAAAAACTTTCCAAAAATCTCGCAAACAGAGTTAATCTTAAACACCCAAGGATCAAACCCAAGATTATTCAAAAATATTGATGACCTTTATGATGATACTTCAAACAAAAACCCAGAAATTTAATAATTTTAAGAACACTTTTGATGCGGTTTAACTGGGAGTGTGCGATCAACTGTTGATCTTGAACCTTTGAAGTGTGCGACTGGTTTTGAACCTTTGGACTGTGCGACTCAAAGGATTACACTGTGCGACTGACCTCTGAACCTTTGAAATGTGCGACTGGTTTTGAACCTTTGGATTGTGCGACTCAAAGGGTTACATTGTACGACTGACCTCTGAATCTTTGAAGTGTGCGACTGGTTTTGAACCACTGGATTGTGCGACTCAAAGAGTTACACTATGCGACTGTATTTGAACTGTTGGACTGTGCAACTCTAAAGGTTCACTTGAAAGTGTGCTAATTCATTTACTTGAATTGTGCATCTTGTACTTGAACCTTTGACTGATGTGTGTGATCCGTTGGACTGTGCGAATTCTTCCTTGGACCGTATATTGTGCAATCAGAAATTGACCATTTTGGACTGTTGGACACTTTTGGACCTTTCTGAACTGCTAATTAAATTGAATCATAACTATTGAGACTTTTAATAAATTGATTAATTTTAATTTGTCTGTTACTTACATGTTTAATTGCTTTTCAGAAATGGATCAAACTAACAATTGGCATTGACTGAAAAGGCTGCTATTAATCAGGATATAGATAATGTTATTGGAATCAATAACAGGATTCCCAGGCTGATCTTGGGGGGATCCTTTGCAAAAAGGAAATTCATATTCGTCCAGTACATGAAAATTAGTGATCCAAAGGCTTGGAGATTCATCTGCAATGGACCAACAGGGATCACCTATGTGGTGGATGAGGTTCAAGGAACTACTGCACCTAAGCCTGAGTCAGAATATACGGATGAAGATCGTGAGAAACTCGACATTGATGGCAAAGCTCTTGCAATGATGCACTCTGCAGTGGCACCTAGAAATCGATATTGGGGTTCGGGATTCTGTTTCTGCTAAGGAACTATGGAATGCACTCCTTGCTATGTATGAAGGAAATAAGGAGATGAGGGAAAGCAAATGGGAGATGCTAACACAAAGGTTTAACTTGTTCAATCACTATGCAGGATAACCTTAGTAAACCAAATTCAAAGGTTCATCTCCCTGATTAGTGACATGAAGACGCACGACATTGCACTACAAAACTCTGGTGTTAACAAGAAATTGCTCAATTCTCTTCCTAGAAGCTTGGATATGAATGTTACTCTTATTAAAAGAACCAAGGATCAGACTAGAATGAGTCTTGCCGAGTTGATTTCATTGCTTAAATCCTATGAGATGGATGATAAGCAAAGACTCTACAATCATACCTCAAGCTATAACAATGCAGGTGTGTTGACTAACACTGCTTTGGTTTCTCAACAAGGAGCAGGTTCTTTTCAGAGGTTTCCAAACCCTACAATGACAAATCCTACAAACCCGTCCTCTACTGTTTTGTACCCCTCAAACCTTGGAAACTACATTGGTCAGTCTGGTTATTTTTCTGCTCCAGTTCAACAAATAAATCAAGCTCAACCTGCAGCTCAATCCGCACCCACACCCACACTTGCACATGCAACTGCAACGGCTTCCGCTTAAGCTCATCCTACCTCGTCTACTGCATTTAAAACATCCAACTGGTCTTCTCCTAATTTTGTTTCTAAGGAATTCGAGGAGCACATGGTTTTCATGATAGGGTTCAGGAACTGTTATCATGCCATCACTGGGAAGATGGCAAATAACATTGCATCAACTGAACTACATGAAGTCCATCCTGATGATATTGAAGAAATGGACATTACTTGGCAAATGGACATGGCGGTGTTTCGTGCTAAAAATTTTGTAAAGAGAACTGGAAGAAACAAATGGGAGATAGCTGATAATGAACTTGGTTGGAACAAGTCAAAGCTCAGATGTTACAATTGTCACGAACCTTGGCACTTTGCTCGGAATGCAGGCAACCACGAAGGGAGAGATCTGATCAAAACGTTACAGTTACTGTTAGCTCAGCTACAAGACCAAGTCCAAATGTTGTGTCCACATCGAATATGACTGTTTCTCATCCTACTCAAGGTTCCCACTCAGACTCATCAATCAAAACAACGCAAGCTCTCCAGAATCTGTTGCCAACCCTAGCAGTGCTTTGGTGGTTCAGGAAGGAAGGGGCTTTGATTGGACACAACAAATGAAGGATATGCATATTACTCCAGACACTTGTATCAGTCAAATCAAGCTCTTGTGGCACAGGTGAATGAAGACATGGAATCAAATGCTGGAATCATTGAGGAGACTATCTATCATGCTTTCATGGCTCAGATGAACAAACACACTCCTTCTGAAGCTGAGGTATGTGTAGATAATGTTTGTTGTACTTCTGCATGTAGAGAAAAACTTAGGGGCACAAAGAGCAGGCAAACTGCTCGTTATGCAACTTAGATTGTCAAAATCTTAAGATCATGAAACTAAAAAGAAATTAATGGGTACAAGGATATGGTGGAGGCGCAGAAGCGTGAAATCCATAAGTTGCATAGCGATCTGAGTGAGGCACGATGTAGATATATCCATTTAAGGAATTGTTGAAAAACTAACTGTTGAACTCAATGATTTAAAATCAACTTTTGATAACACAAGTTTAACTTCAAAAAATTTGACGTGTCAAGCAAGAAAATTGAGAAAATGATTAATCAACAGTTAAAATATAGCAAAACGGAATGAGGAATAAATGATTGGGATTTGTATGCATACCTCCACCATACAATCACAATTACTCCTCAATTCCCATGACTGAAGAGGAGATAGACAATCTGCCTGATATGGAATATGGGAAGCCCGAGAATAGGAAGATTGAGCCTGTTAAGTAGAAGAAAGTCAAAATCACAAGGCCAGATGGAACTGACGTTATTCTAGAAAAAACAGGCGTTTAATAAAACTTTCGTGAAACCTTCTGAGGTTTCAGAACACGCTGAGACTCTAAGTATTGAGAACAATAATAATATTGATAAATGCTTTCAAGTTTTAGAAAATTCAGAATTATGTTTTTCTCAAAATTCACCTAAAGTTCAACCTCAAGAACTAGCGTCTGAAGTAAAATTGGACAGTGTTGAATTTGCCATGATGAAAGGGTTCGCTGAGTTTTTGAAAGGGTTTGGAAATGGCAAACAGAGTGAATTAGGTTCCTCATGTGACTCAACATGCGACTCCTTTAAAACAACTAGTTGTGAGAAATCAGAAATGGTTGAGCCAGTGGAGTCCAATGATGACTCACATAAAGAAGTTGATTCACCTCAGACTGAGTTAGAGTCGGACGAAGTTACTGAATCACTTATTTCATCTGATTTAACTGGTGATTCCTCAGAAGTAACTGACTGTGAAAATTCAGAGTCATTTAATTCAGTAGAATCTAGCAACGAATCATCTGAAACAGTTGAATCAGAATTGACTGATGAAGAATCAGAATCAACATCAGGAGCTTCTGTTGAGTCAAATGGTGAAAAGACTACAGAAGCCTTTGCTGAGCTTTCGAATAAAAATAATTCTGATACTTCTGAATCAACGGTGTCACTAGCATTTGAAATCGATGCTACGGCATCGTGTGACACTGGTTATGGAAAAGTGAATGTTACTAACCTTGTTGCTTCAAATGCAGACCAAGTAATTATTGAAGATTGGGTGGATGAAGATGATGAGAATGATGTTGATTCAGTTACCTTGAAAAATAAAATTCAGAAAAACAATGCTTCTGTTTCTGAACAATTAAACAATATTTCAATTTCTTCTAATGCTTTGGATCGTGTGGGCTCTGTGTTGAAAGCGATGGATGTTTTGACATTTATTTTGGTTCTATTTGCATGGATTTGAATTCTGTTGTTTTTCCTAATAAAATTGACAAATCTAAAAATCTATGGTAAAACAAACTAAAAAGGGAAGTGAAACAAAGTATGTTCCACCAAAATCAAAAATCTAAAAAATTCAACCAAAAGTGATTATGTTTCTAAGAATATAGGTAAACTCGATTCGTTTGTCTCTCAGAAACCACACAAGCCCTCAAATTCTGCAAAGACTGATGGATTCCAAGCAAAGCCGCATGTGAAACGACAGATATGTTACATGTGTGGCATTGTTGGACACATTGCAAGAAATTGTCAGCATCGTCCTGATAAACTCAAGGAAGGAGAGCCTCAGAAGGCTCCAAAAGGGGATTTCAAACCTTTTAAACAGTGGAAGACTAAAAAATCTGAACCTGTTAAGAAGCAAAATTCTAAGGTGAAGCCTTCTGTTGAAAACTGGAACAAAGCAAAACAAATAAAGCTGAAAAACAAGAGTCACACTCCAAACTCTAAACCTTTTTTGCCCAAGGCATCCAATAAATTGGAAAGGCCTAAGCAAGTTTGGAAAGCAAAGAGTTTTGTTCCAGATATCTCTCCCAAGTCATCATGCATCAAGAATAAACCTATTTACTCTAAAGGAAATCTGATTTGGATGCAAGTAACATACATCAATGAACAGGGTGTGCCCACTGCTACGATGGCTTGGGTACCAAAATCTAATTTATTCGCATAATGCGCAGGAATGGCTATGGAGGGCTATCATTCGTCTCTTGGTGATTAACAGTGGCTGTTCCAGGCATATGACTGGCGACTTATCCCAACTAACTGATCTTGAAGATTTTAATGGTGGATATGTTTCTTTTGCGGAAGGAGAAAAGGGGAAGATCACACAGCAAGGCACAGTCAAAACGGTAATCTATGTTTCAAAGAAGTTAACTTCGTTCCTGAGTTCAAGCATAGCATGTTGAGTGTTTTTCAAATATGTGATAACGGTTACTCAACTTACTTCACTAACAAACACTGCTACATTCTGAAACCAGGAATGGTCATTCCTGATGAATGGATATTACTGAAGTCTGACCGAAAGGGAAACACATATGTCATCAATATGAACAGACCACCCACTAAAAATGTTGCCCGTTTGTTTACTAAAATCTCCGAACACAATGCTATGATGTGGCATCGTCGTTTGGGCATTCAAACGTTAAAAATCTGAATCGTTTAGCAAAACTGGGGTTGGTTAGGGGTCTACCAGTAAAGGACTTTATCACTTTTGAAAAATGTGTTTCTTGTGCTAAGGGTAAACAACATCGAAGACCACACTTTCCCAAAACTGTCAACACAATTACTTGTGTGATGCAGCTTCTTCACATGGATCTCTTTGGTCCTGTGAATGTGCTCAATCTGTCAGGGAAGTCTTAGTGTTTAGTAATTACTAATGATTACTCACGTTTTACTTGGGTTTTCTTATTAGTTCACAAAAGTGAGACTGCAAAACTAATTAAAAGATTTATAATCTTCATGGAAAATCAGACTAGCAAGAAAGTAAAGGGAATTCGAAGCGACAATGGAACCGAATTCAAGAATGCTGAATTGAATTTCTTATGTGTTGAACTAATCAAAAGATTTATAATCTTTATGGAAAATCAGACTAGCAAGAAAGTGAAGGGAATTGAAGCGACAATGGAACCAAATTCAAGAATGTTGAATTGAATTTCTTCTATGATGAAAGGGGAATCGCCAGACAATACAGTGCTGCCAGAACTCCTCAGTAGAACGAAGTTGCCGAAAGAAGGAATAGAACCCTAATTGAAGCGATTCGCACGATATTATGTGATTCTAAGCTCCCAGTTTTCTTTTGGGATGAGGCTATTAATATCGCATACTATGTTCAAAACAAAGTTATTATAAACAAAGCACGCATGAAGACGCCTCACGAAGTGATGTTTGGTGAGAAACCCTATGTTGGACACTTTAAGCTTTCGATGGCCCATGTACCCTTCTGCATTTGGAAGCTATCCCAAAATTCGATGTCAGGGGAGATGAATGCTTTTTCATTGGATATGCTAGAAAGGCCGCGCATGAAAACAAAACCGCATACAGAGTGTACAACAAGAAGACAAGACAAATTGTTGAGTCTTTTGATGTACAGTGGCTCGAGGAAAATTCGACTGATGCTGGAAATGGGCCATTTACTCTCTATAACTATGCTCATATGTTTAAATTTTTTGATACTCTTGATGATCCTCCTGTTGTTCATGTACGTACCTTGAGTCCGTTGAATGCTGCTTCTCGACCGTCAACTGTTCCATACAATGCTGACGAAGAGGGGGATGTTGAATTTGAGGGGGATTCTACAGCTGTGGTGGATTGCACACCTGCAGCCTCATCTTCAACATCTGCACCTGAGATACAAGTAGTTCCTGATTACACCAACATTCTCAATGAAGGAGGGGGCGTTAGATTCGTCTGATGATGAGGACACGCCAAATGATCAAAATGACATGTTTGACGGTCCCATTCCTCACGAGTTTGTTGCTGATGGTTCGGAGGAGGAACAAATCATTGGTCAAACTGAATCGGTAGCCATTCAGAAGATGACAAATTTTCCACCGACTGGAACTACTCCATAAATTGCTATTCCTGCAAGTGTTCAACGTGATCATCCAATTGAAAATGTGATTGGACCTGTAGAAGCTGTAGTATTGACCAGAAGTCAGACAGGAGTGATCAACAATTGCCGGTTTTCATGTTTCATCTCACAAATAGAGCCAAAGACAATTGATATAGCTCTTCAACCTAGCTTGGTAGACGTAATGCAGGATGAATTGAACCAGTTTGAAAAATTGAAAGTGTGGAAGTTGGTTCGTTTGCCTGCTGGAAAGAAATCACTCGAAACTTGATGGGTCTATCGAAACAAGCAAGACGATAGTGGAGTGATTGTTCGTAATAAAGCAAGATTGGTTGTTCAAGGGTTCAGACAGATTGAGGGTCTTGACTATGATGAAGTGTATGCTCCTGTGGCCAGACTGGAAGCTATACGTATTTTTCTGGCTTACGCATCCTTCTTGGGGTTCAAGGTCTATAAGATGGATGACAAGACAGCGTTTCTCTACGGCAAGGTGAAGGAAGAAATATATGTGTCACAGCCACCTGGTTTTCTTGCAAACAGTGTCCTCGTCATGTTTATAAGCTTGACAAAGCATTGTACGGGTTGAATCAAGCTCCTCGTGCATGGTATGCAACACTGACGGAGCATCTGCTAGCACATAGATATATTCGTGGAATCATTGATCAGACATTATTTATTCAAAAGGTGGGTAAGGATCAAATCTTGGTACAGATCTATGTGGATGACATCATCTTTGGATCCACTAGTGAAGTACTGTGCAAGGAGTTCAAGGAAGTGATGAAGAAGCAGTTCGAAATAAGTGCTTTGGGATAGCTAAATATCTTCTTGGGTTTGCAAGTTCGTCAAGATTCCAACGTAATTCTGATTCATCAAGGAAAATACGTTGACAACATCATTGCAAAGTTCAAACTTTAGGATGAGAAACCTGCAAATACTCCTATGGAAGAAAGACAAGTAATGACTGAAGATCTAGAAGGAGAAGCTGTTGATGAGACACTGTACGGTCAATGATTGGCTCGTTGATGTACCTGACAGTCAGTAGACCAGACATCATGTTTGTCGTGTGTCAGTGTGCATGATATCAGGCTACTCCTAAACTTTCTCATTTAAATGCTGTTAAGAGAATCTTTCGATATCTCAAGAACAGGCCTCAGCTTGGTCTTCGGTATCGAAAGGACTCTCCATTTGACCTGTGTGCTTGTTCTTTCTCTGACAGCAACTTTAGAGGTACAAGTAACAACATGACGTCCACGTCAGCCGGGTGCCTGTTTCTGGGGGATCACCTCATCTCCTGGCAATGCAAGAAGCAGCAGACTGTCTCTCTGTCGACTGTAGAAGCTGAGTATGTAGCAGCTTCAGCCTGTTGTTCTCAGGTTATATGGATTCAACACCAGCTGGTAGATTACGGTTTGAATTTCTCCCAAACTCCCATTTACTGTGTCAATGATGCAGCTATCCAAATCGTGAAAAATCCGGTATATTTTTCAAAAACTAAGCACATTGCCATAAAAATTCATTTCATACGTGACTCTTTCAACCAGGGACTTATCACCATGAATCAAATTCATACTGACGACAATCTGGCAGATATTTTTATAAAACTGGTTGATAAGGCACTTTTCTTGCTCTTCTGGAACTTCTAAAGATGGTCGATTTCGAGGATTCAACTTGGTCACACAAAAAGATTTTTCTTCGTTTCAGTAAATTTCTTTCTTAAAATTGCTTTCCGTTTATTTTTAATTTAAGCAAAAATTTAGGGGATGTAGTCTCTCAGAAAAATACAAAAACATTTGAAAAATTAGAAAACCAAAAAAACATTGAAAAATCTAAAAAAATACAAAAACATTGAATAATTTTGCTCGGTTTCTGCTGCAACCTGGGAAATGAAATGAATTTTCACGAGCTGATTCATGTAAGACCAACATTGAAATGGTCTGACTCTAGAGCGATATGTCGGTAGGCTTTATCCTAATGGCTGGATTCTTTGACTGGCTATGTGCAGAACATAAATTATTCTATGACCTCAGGAAAGAACGTCACTTGGAATTAGGACATGGCTATTTGAAGGCATGTATGATGTCCCGATACACACAATTTTGTTCTAGTTTTGAAATCTTTTGTGACCAACTCGTGTATCTCCTTTGTTTTGCTTGAGCAAAGACCTGGAGGTGCTAGGGAACATCAGCTTCTATTTTGCATGAGCAAAGACCTAGTTGTACGTTGTCGCTCTACAGATCAATTACACCCAAAAGAGGCCTTCTAGTGCCCAAAAGAAACCCGATAAACCTATATCAAATTGAGAATGCTCATTTGATGTGTATATTATATCCATCTCTGCTACTGATCTATTGTGTTCTCTTCTCAATCAAGTCCCAGTAAAGGTTTTAGAATCCTAGAACGGGCTTGTGAAATATGTGATAGGGAAACTACACGTATGATAGTATGTTCTGATCAAAATTTCGGAATTTGATTGTGATTGAATTGAGTGTCCATATCACTAAATTTGAAAACATGATAAATCAGTTGCAGATCATCATTTGAAAAAGGCCTAGGGAGACAAGTTTAAGTGGACAAATATACTGGCAATTGCTCGGATCATCCAGAGTAAATTGGTGTTGATAAATGTGGCTTAGCCCGAAATTCTGTGATTTGATCTAGTAGGTAAAAGTGCTTGCAAAAGAGTACATATTTGCTTGATCATGTTTGTGAATAGTGTATGTTTTATTTTTGGGTAAATATTAAGTAGTTAGTATATGTCTATTTAACAAAAACGTGACCTTAGTTCGAAAATCGAGAGAGATTGTGTTTTTATGAAAATCACTTGCAAAAACTTGAAATGATTTGATTTTAGGATTCGAGCCGGACCCACCGTAAACTTGGTGCGCCCCACAAAATCTGAAAAAAGGTTTGGAAAGGAGCTACACGGGCCCTCCGTACACTTGGTGGGCCGCTTAGTTTGAAAAGGTATGTGATTAGGGTATGGAAAACAGCGGGATATCTTTTCTGACATTCATTATTCAAAGTGTTTTTTCTCAAAACTGTGAAGAACATCATCTAGTCGCACACTCTTCCTGTCTGTTCCTCGTCTTCATCATTGTTGATAGTGTTCGAGATCAACTGTCAATATGTTGAATCCACAAGCAAAATCAAAAGGTTAGCGTGTTGTTTTCTCTTGGTCGATTCTAAACATGTGAACAGGTGACATGATGAATTGATATTGACCAAAGTGAGGGAATTTAAGAGAGTAAGGTTTCTGAGATTGTTAAAATTTCATGTTATTTTGATCTGAAAAGCTAGTTCGGAACCCTAGTATGTCATCAGAAAGTGCATGTTTTGCCGGAGAAGATATACTAAGACGGCGCGTGGATTGTACGCGTCGGACAGTGATATCGCACAGTTGGCAAGATGATCAGATTGCCCTCGCACACTTGGGTGAAATAACTGATTTACCCTTGGGAGTGTGCGAGGTCAATTATTTGTAATGAGAAGACACTTTTGCACCTCGCACACTGAGTGAATTGACCATATTTCCCCTCGCACACTGACATATTACAAGTGTGCGAGTCGTTTGTGCCCTTTGACCAGTTAGGAAATGTGCGATTGACTTTTGTTAACCAGGTCAATGTGCGATTGACTTTTGTTGACCGCATGGATTGTGCGACTGCTCAATTTTACAAAATTGACCTCAAAATATGGTGTGAAATTACTTACTTGCCCTTGCACATTTGTGGTTTGATCGCATACTCTCAAATTGATGCACACTCCTTAAAATTTGGGCCTGGTCCACTGATTTGGGCTGATGTTGAAACTTGTTGGACTGTTAACTTGTTTTATTTTAATTTCAATGATTTTCACAAACATAATATTATTAAACAGATTTGTTTTACAAATTTTGAAATTATTCTCAAACAGTTTGACTTAGTTTAACCAAGTTTACAGTCAAACTCGGGAATCTCAGGTTTTGATATATGATTATTGATTCTAACTTGGCTCGTTTTATGTAGATACCGGAAAGAAAGCATCGACTCCACATGTTCCGACTTGGGAAAAGACGATGAATATACCATGCTATTTTTTAGATCCTCCAAAGGGTTCGAGAATTACAAGTCTATGATCGTTGGATTAAATACATGCCGATTGGCGCATGCACTTCGGGAAAACCCATTGATACGTGAGGACTGGATAAAAGATTTTTGGGATGATGCTTCAGCCAAGCAGGGAGACACGGATATAAAATCTAAAGTGCGAAATACAAACGCCACAGTTTCCGAGCAGGATATTCGCGAAGTGCTGTTGTTTGGAGATGAAGCTAGTGATCCGGTTGAGTACACAAAGAAAAAGGTGATGCAGGTTCTGATCAGAATGAGTTATGAAGGAATGTGTCCTCCTTTGATGAAGAAATTGTTGCATCCCTATTGGAGGTTTCTCGCTCATGTTTATCTGGTGTGCATAAGTGGAAATAAGAGCGGTTTAGATAAGTTGATGTTGAAACAAGCATCAGGGGTTGTGTCTTTGGTTGATGGGTGGAAGTATAATTATTCTAAGAGTGTTTTTGATGATATGTTGGCAAACGTGAGAACCATAAACGTGAAATATTGGTATAAGTTTCCCATATTTTTGCAACTGAGTCTAGAAACAAAATATCCAAAGCTACCTGTTACTGTGAAAACCTATGATGTCAAAATGATCAATCATATGGTATTTTCTATGCTGAATCAGAAGTCGAGAGATAATGTTGGGATAAAGTATCAAAACAAGAAGGAGTTGGAAAAGTTTGGGGCGTTTGCTGAAATCCAAAAGGAGGTACCTGCTCAGATTAATGCTATAGTAGCTGATGAGCATGATGTAGAGATCTTAGATCCACCACCAGCAGTGGAAGAACCAGTTGAGAACATAGATTTGACTGAGGTTGTAAGTGAAGATGAAGATGTAGAGAATGTGTTTGAAGAGAATTTGATGAATGATGTAGAAGTAGATGAGAACGTTGGTGACGATGAAGTTGAAACAGAGATAAATGATGAAAACCTTACAGCAGAAACCGAAAATGTTAAAGAACCAGTTAATATGAACCCTCCTCATGTTGAACCGGTTGGTGCTGATACTGCTGTTATTGAAGATGTTCAAGAAGATCCCACGGCTGATCTTCATCCTAGGAAATGGAGTAGAAGAGATCCTAGGCTCAGTCATGTAGAAACTGATGTAACAAGTTCAAGCCCTATTTCTACCATGCCAGTAATACCAAAACGTCCATCAGTTGGGTACACAGGAACTCCTGTTAGCGATGCTTTTATTGATTCTACACAAACCCAACTAGTGAACAATTGTTTGGTGATATTGATATCAGTGCTATGATGCGAAGAGTTACAGCACTTGAAGAAGATAAAATATTCAAGGATGTGCAGATTGCTAGTCTCATGGAAGAGATAACTCACAAAAATCAGAAGATACATGAACTTGAGATGAATCTTGGATCACTGACAGCAAAGTTTAAGGATCTTAAACAAAAGTTAGAAGAAAAATTCCCAAAATATTTTGGTGAACCTCCTAAAGAACCCACAGCAACTGAGATGGCTCAACAGACAAAAGAGCATGAAGAAGCAATGAATCGTTACTTTCAGAATCCCCCATGTACTATTAGTCAGAAAAGGAAACCAAAGGAGATTGTTATGAGGAAGGTGGGTGCTGAAAGGGAGTATGGGTATCAGGATATGCCTGATCGTTTTATGGTGAATTTTGGAAGAGATAGATCTAACAGGGTTGGGAATCGATCTGGATCTTAAACAAAAGTTAGAAGAAAAATTCCCAAAATATTTTGGTGAACCTCCTAAAGAACCCACAGCAGCTGAGATGGCTCAACAGACAAAAGAGCATGAAGAAGCAATGACTCATTACTTTCAGAATCCCCCATGTACTATTAGTCAAAAAGGAAACCAAAGGAGATTGTTATGAGGAATGTGGGTGCTGAAAGGGAGTATGGGTATCAGGATATGCCTGATCGTTTTATTGTGAATGTTGGAAGAGATAGATCTGACAGGGTTGGGAATCGATCTGGAATAAAGAGTTGGGCCTATAATGATGAAAAGGGCATGTTTCTAGTGATGAGAAAGAATGGAAAGTTGAGTACTAGAACTCTTCTAGTGCTTTTGAATCCTGGACGCCAGTAGATCTTCGAGAAGTAAGCAATGCTTCGTATCATGATCAGTGCAAGAATCGTAACTACAAAATTGGATGGAACTTCTATAATAGGCTACAACAACAAGCTAAGGTGAATTTCAGAGACATGAACTTGCAGAATTCGTATATCAAGGTTCATAAGGATGTGTTTTTGAAAGATTCGGATCAGCCATTGAAGACTGTGGTGTGGCCTCTAACAAAGCAAGCAAAGACAATTCCACTGCTTAAAGATCTTCCTGATGATAGTTTAAAGAATTTCAAGTTCTGGATGTATGATTCAGTCACAGGTCAAGTAGTTATTGTGTGTGAGAATGATGAGTATAGAATTTCTGATGTTCGTGATTTGATGAGATTTGGGGAAAGAGACATTCATTTCTTAGCCAGATCTGAGATTCAAAGTGATCCTCAGTATGAAGTGTCTGCAAAAGTTTTTACTGGAGATGTTGCTCAGGTGATTGCATTGAAGTTATGTGTAAGAGCTAGAGGTAGAGTGAAACACAACGGTTTGGTCCGTATGTTGGAAGATATATATATCTGAATCAGATCTGAGTAAGAAGAAGAAACACAAGTAAAGGTGAAGCTGCCAAGACAACACAAACCTGGGGGATATTGTAAGGGCATGATTTAGTATAGGTTTGCGTTTGTCTTGGGTTACATATAATGTTTTGGGTCGATTGAATGTATGGGCTTGGAAGACGTGTTAGTGGTTAAACGGGTATAGGCTAGATCCTATGTACTAGGGCATCCTATACAACTATAAATAGGATGTTCCTCTTATGTTTTAAGTTGTTGATTCACTTTACAATTCATGTGCTTGTAATCGATCAAGAGTACCAGACAATCATCTGGTTGTGTGCTTGTTTTGCTATTGAATCAATACATTGTTCTTTCAATCTTCGACATCTTGCTTGTATTCCGTTACTTGTTTGGTGTTTGATATCCGATTGTGTAGTTTTGGGACTTACAGTATCAACTACCTTAGACTCAGACCATCTTGCAATTGATCTTGTTGGCCCATAATTTGCAGCAACTAGCTCAGCCCTCATTCTTTTAAGCTTCAAGATTTGGTTCTGATCAACATGTATGGCCTTTTTCCAATTAGGTTGAGTTGGCTTGTGCAATGGATCCTTGAGCATGGCTTGAATTCTATCAATTTCTTCTTTGAACTCATTAGCAGACCAGTCTTTGAATTGTGCTCTTGTTACCTTGTAGGGTTTGTGTTGCATGATGTGGTCAAGATAATCCTTCCTTAGCTCAGGCGTTTGTTGGTTTTTCTGACATGGACTTACACAAGTCTTTGGCAAATCTTCTATTTGTCTTACTTTGCAAAGTTGTAGTTGCATAAATCCTTGTATAGTCCTGTCATCCTTTCCTTTGGTCTATTCTTTAGCAATTGAATCAGCTTGTCTAGACTTTAGCTTCAAATATTCATCCAAGTTTCTGGGCTTTCGATAACCAAGGAGAGATGGAAAGTTTCTCTGATCTGGATCCTCAACTGTATAGAAGGACACAACTTCTATTCTGACAGCATGTAGTTCTAGAGGATATTGAGCAGCTAATGGGACAATAGATGGTGTTGTTAAGGGGGTGGAAGTGAAGCGGTTATATATGGAGATGATGAGGGTAGAATGGAAATTGGTTGTGATGACAAAGGGATTGATGATGGAATCTCTTCATCATCATCTTCAATAAAAAAGTTTTTCTTTTACGTTGAAATTTAATTTTTGGTGAGGGTGGATGAGCAGGAATTCTTGGTGGTGTGGTTAATGGTTGAGTTAAAGTGGGAAAAGTGATCATGGCAGAGGTTAGGTTAGCATCTACCGATACATTTGATGTATCAACATCTGTTGGTTGATTTGGTGGTGGTGATGTGACATCAGTTGGTACATTTGTTGTACTAACATCTGTTGGTGGTGGAGATGATTTCTTTGGTGGGGTTTTCTGTTTCTTTTGATATGTTGGTGTTCGCTTAGTTGGAGCAGGGGATACACTTGGTGTTGGCATGACAGTGGTTTTAGATGTGGTGGAAGTTGGCTTTCTGGCTTTTTGTAAGACCCCCGATTATCACATAATTATATCATTAAAAATACGCATTTTATATCATAATGCGACTTAACAAAACTTTTTGATCCAAGCGTTCATACATGTTTTAAAACATTCAAAAACTAAGTTATAAGTGTTTACACATTTCACTTTTATAAAAAAGACATGATCAAATTCAAAGCTTCATTTAGACGTGTATTCGGTTCGTGTTCTTCACTTGATTTTCATTCGGAGTGACGTAACATTCACCTATGTTCAAAACCATCTATAACATTAGTTATAAGGTTTTAAAAGTCATTTAAACATAATCTTTATGCAAAAACATTCAAGTAAAGGACTTTGACCAGCTTTTTATGCCCTTGCGCGGCGCGACAGATGAGAAGCTTGCCTCTCACGGCTCGAGCACGTCGCGTATCGCGACGACGATTTCTTTTCGTTGTCGCGTAGCGCGAAAACCTATTCTCGACAGAAAGGTTGTTTTTGCTGCAATAAAGGTTGTTTTGTTGTAGCATTTCCGAAAGGTTGTTTCTGCTGCAGCAAAGGTTGTTTTGCAGCAGCATTTCCGAAAGGTTGTTTCTGCTGCAGCAAAGGTTGTTTTGCAGCAGCATTTCCGAAAAGTTGTTTCTGATAACTTTTAACTTCAAGCTATCGTAACTTTTGATCTACTTATCTGTTTTACGTCAATATTGTTTCTATGCATCTGTAATTCAATTACGGATCGTTTATCACCTCGTGTCGCATTAAAAACTGATTTATAAGCAAACGACTTATAAATCCTTTATGGCATTATTTGGCCCATTTCGTTTTAGCAATATACTACATGTTCATTTACAATGTTTGAATTCTAGTCGTTTTTTACCCACTCCCGGTTTATCACACATTAACGTTTTTGCTCCCATTACATGGTTTGTGCACGCTTTAACATCATCCTTTTTATCTACAATTTAAGCATGCACCTTTAATCAAGATCATCGAAGTCATATTTCCAAGTTTTCGACCCGAATCTAGGGTTCATTAAATAAAGTTTGGGCGTGTCCATTTCCCGGCTCACACTCTCATTATACTATTTTATCGTGTGACATTCATGTTGGTGCGCAAGTATATGTCTTAGTCTTATATCGAGTCTGTATAGATTAGATGTGAATAGGCTAGCAAAACAAAGTATTTAAGTGTTTATATAGCAAGTTCGCTGGTCATGGTGTTGTGATGTCAAGTCGGCCGAACTTACTTATGCAAGTTCGTCCGAACTTAGTCTTTCACCAACGGACTTGTAGTTCTATAAATAGCTAGCTTGATTCTCTCATTTGTAACTTTTGGTGCTCTTTTTAGCGAAGCTCTGTCAATCTGGAAACTTGAAGTTTATCAACAAAATTGACGTTTAACTGAGTAATTCTTGTTATTTGGTAATCATGTCATATTGTTTCCGCCATTATGGACATTAGATATCAAATCTAAGTTCCTATGCTATATGGATCGGTCCTACAATTGGTATCAGAACTAGAGATACCTGATTTGATTGATATCAAGACAAGAACAACTCTTATTCTACTCCATTCTTCTATTTTTCTTAACTTTTACACTAAAAATGAAGAATTTACGAGCAAACTCTGGCCAAATTTGAATATGTCATGCTAAATACATCATAGATAAACCCCTGAGAGTTTGGAGATCAAAATCAAACGAATTGATGCCAAATTATTAAAAAAATCATGTTTTCAAAAGTCATGTTGAACGAACTTATAAGCCAAGTTCCTCGAACTTGACTTAAAAATCCACATTCCGAGTGAATTTTTAATCAAGTTCGCTCGAACTTGAGGGTTTTTGAGAAAAATTTTGATAAGTTCGCTCGAACTTAACTCAGGCACAATTTTCAAATCAAGTCATAACAAGTTCGACCGAACTTGTTTTAAAAAACTGAAAATTCTCAATCCATCACTGCAAAGTTCGACCGAACTTGTAGTAGTTCTAATATTCTTCAAAGTTTGAACGTGTTTTCAGCGTACGTGTTTTGATATTCGCGATGGATGATCTACAGAGAGCGTTTATGTCAGGAGTGGGGACATCCAATGTTAATGTGATACATCAAGTTAACCTCGAAAACGAAATGGGCACGTCCGTTAAACCTCCAAAGTTGATGATTATGGACGAATACGAGGGATGGAAGGAGAGTTCAGTTACTGGGTTCAGGCCATGCTTTCCAAAGCTGGGTGGCAATAGAAAGAGGATATGTCGTTCCGTTAGACAAAACTCAGCTTTCTGGAGAAGTACAAGTATTCTTGCAACAGAAGGATGAGTATATCGCCAAGAAGAAAATGATAAGTCTCATTCAACAGTCTGTTAAGGAGGATATTTTGATCTTGTTGCCTGAATACACGACTGCAAAGGAACTATGGTTATCTTTGAAGAACAAGTATCAGGGCAGTGCATAAATGATAAAGAGCAAGAAGGCTCTTATCATGAAGGAATTTAAAATCTTTACTATGATGAAGGGCGAGACCATGAAACAGATGATCGAACGTTTTTGTCATCTGAAATTCAAATGAGGAGACACGGTCTTGAGAAGACAGAACCGGGGTATATTGATAAGCTTGCAGATGCGTTACCGGACGGAGAATGGACTACTTATCTCATGGTATTGAAAGCAAGTCCAAACTGGGAATTCTTCAAGCTGGCTACATTCATCGACAAACTTGAAGGTCATGAGATGGAACTCCTAAAGATTGCAAGTCGAAAAAGCTAATATCGATTCAAGATGTCGGTCTATACTACAAGACCGGAGCTCAAGACAACATTTCAAGCCCAAAGATTCAAACAGCATTCAGTGCGAATATGAATTCTTCGAATCATTCGCCACAGAATCAAAATCAATCATATTCACAATATGATCAAAGTCCTCCAACTGCATCATACTATAGTACAAGTTCGAACTCCCCGTTCCAAAATCAAGCAAATCAGAATACCCAAACAAATTCTGATCCGAATTTGTTCAGATGCAATATAGCAGCTAACCTCAACAATGTTCTTTCTGAACAAGATGCCAAACAACACATGGCACTTCTTGCTACTGTGTTAGAATCATATGAATGTCTTGTTGCTGGGAAGATTGGCAATCCGGAGATGACTGCCGAGGATTACGATCAGGTGGACGAAGAAGAACTTGAGCTGATGGATATCAAATGGTCTTTGGCTTCTATCATTCGAAGGGTGACAAAGTTTGTTGCACTCACAGGCCGAGATATCGGGAATTCAAGCAACAAGCTAGGGTTCGACAAATCAAAGGTCACTTGTTTTAGATGTCGACAAAAGGGGCATTTCAAGAGAGAATGTAAGAATCCTGAAGCAAGCGGCAACCAGAGTCTGTTCGGAAGTGGAAGTGATTATTACAAGAAGGCTCTTCAGTATAAGCCATTTCCAAAGAAGACTCAAGTTGATATTCAAGAAAAACCATCCAACAATACCGAAAAAGCAATGGTTGCTACCAACGAAGATGACGGTTTTGACTGGAATTCTTATATTGCAAAGAAGACCGGAGTTGCTTTGATGGCTGAGATTGTCGAAGAAACATCTGCTGAAGACGCAGCTTTGGAGAATGCTTTACTAGAACAGTATCTGCAACAACAGGAGAAGAGGAGACTTATCACCACATGAAGACTCAAGGAATTTTATCTCCTAACTCAACTTCTAGTTTTGCAGGTAACTTTGATGGAAGTTCTCAGGAGCAAGTGGTCGAGGAGAAATCGATAGTTGAAGAAGTCATTGATGTTACTCAAGAAATGAATGCTAAAAACCTCACGGACATTGCCAACAAAGCTATGATGGCAAATCTAACCAAGGTAGGTCCGGAGGTAAAGGTAGTCGAAAAGGAAGTTGTCAAAGTGCAAGTTGTGGAGGCTGAAAAATCTTGCACAAAATGCACCGAGCCATGTGCAAAATGTGCCGAAAATCACAAATCATCGCTGAACTCAATGTGCATAATGAACATTTCAAATATGATTATCGCACAATGAAAGAAGCGTATACAAAATGAAAGATGATTATGGCAGGCTCGACATAAATAATATTGAACAACATGACACTGTGAGAATGTTAAAAGGGACAGTAATGGATAAACAAAAAGCAATAAATGTATACATTAACACCATTGCTGAAATAAAACAACAACTCCAGGATATGAAAATAGAAACAGAACGTGTTCAACAACTTTTGAGAAGTTACACACTAACGCTTATGTTATCGATCATATTCTTCCTATGATTTCTCGGAAGGAAATGATAAAAAGTCTAAAAAGAAAAATGGTAGAGAATACACCAATGTTCCACCACCCCTATGCGAGAAATATTGTCGCAAAACTGTTGATGGGATGGATAAGGCACTCAACATTGAGTTATTATCTGAAAAGAAGAATGAGTTGCCAGAGAACATTGATGTAATCTATACTACATCAGATGATGACAGTAATGTTGTGGTTAAAAATGTGGTTGAAAACGTTTGAATGATTCTGATGATGGCAGATTTGAGAGCCCACCTCGAGTTCGAACAGTTCTGACACAAACTCTGAAGATGAGATACATCATCGGAAGATGGCCTATGTGATGATCCTAACGTTGTCATGTACAAGGTTAAGGAATCTGATAGACTATACTTTGATAACAGTTTTCCGATTCGGAATGTCAAAGAAGATAATTGGATAAACTGTTCAAATGGTTGAAGTTACATCAGAAGATCTGGAGAAGAATGAAAAGAAATTCTATTCTAAACCCAAAAGAAATTACAATAACTACCGGAGAAATAGTGGTGATCATCCGGAAAACTGGAGAGCTGGGTTGGGATTAGAGGAGTCTGATGAACCTAAAAAGAAACAGTCACCATTTCAAGAGTATAAAAACAAAAACATGGCTTTTGTATATGGGACTAATACGGTTCAAGAAGTTAATTCGATTGGGAAGTAATCGAACGATGAGTTTGAGAAAGAAAAGGCTTTGCGCTATAAGCTATGTCTGCAAGTGGAGTAAAACCCACTAGTAGACAAATGGCTATGGACACACGAGTATGCTTCAAGTGCAATGAGGTGGGTCATATTGCACGACAGTATCCAAAAGCTAAGCCTTGGTATCACAAGAAAGATCAATCAGATGTTGTGAAAAAAAAGCACCCATAGATTGAGAAACCAATCACTTTCTCAAAAGAACAAATGAATCTAAAACTGAAATGACACCTAAGATCGAAGTAAAAAATTCTACTTTTGAAAAAGGTGAATCTTCCAAAGTTAATGGAAACAAAGATTCAAATTTCTACACTAAGAAAGCAAGGGTAAAATCTCAAACATGGGTTGCAAAGAAAGCAACATCTGAAGTGGCAAAAGTTGGGTCGGTAAGGGAAAAGAAGTTGATGTGTCTAACTCAAATGTTGAATCTAAAACTGACGCAAGTGTTAAAAAGCTCAAGTTTGAGAAGAATTGTGATAATGATGTCATGTATGTTGATTTAGAAGGTCAAAATGCTTATGAAGGTGAATATGAAGCTTATTATCCTAAACCCAAGACCAAAAAGGCTTAGGTTGCACTATTTCACTGATATGTTAATGTGTGCAGGGGCTCCAAAGATCCATGCTTTCAAAGTGGATTTTGGATATGGAGTGTCAAGGCACATGACTGGGATGAAAGCTCTTCTCTTCGACATAAAAGCGATAAACGAAGGATATGTTGGCTTTGCAGGAAACCAAGGCGGTCGAACTCGTAACCGAAGGAAAATTATCTAATGGTGTGGTATCATTCGATCAAGTGAATTGCATTGCCGAGCTGGAGAACAATCTTCTTAGTATTTCTCAAATTTGTGATAAGAAGTTCACAGTTCATTTCACGACTGGGAGTGCATGATTTTAAAGCCAGGATTCAAGATTCCTCAGGATGGATTCTCATGTGCGCTCCAGGGAAAATGATCTCTATGTGTTAGATATGCGAGTTGCGGCCACATCATAAAAAATGGCTCAATGTTTTGTTTCTTAGGCTATAGAGAAAGACTCGATCTTATGGCACAGAAAGATGGGGCACATACATCTTAGAAAAATGAAATCATCTGGTTAATAACGATCTTGTGGAGGGAGTCAATCTTCGGAACTTTCACATGTCAGACAGTTGCCCGAATGTAAAAGGGAAAGCAAACCAAGAAGCCACATCCGAAAAAGATTCTAAACTCCATCAAGCTACCGCTCGAACGACTTCATATGGATCTTTTTGGACCGGTAAATGTTAGAAGTATTTCCGGAGATCTATATTGTTTAGTTGTTATGACGATTATTCTCGTTATTCATGGGTTTTCTTCCAAGAAAGTAAAGATGAAAAGTTTGACAATCTTGTCATTTTCTTTAAGAAGATGAAAACTTGTACCATCTTCCTGTTAGACGGATTCGTAGCGATAACGGTATAGAGTTCACGAATACCCGGATGAGAGAATTTTGCAACACCAAGGGAATATTGCATGAATTTAGTGCTCCTTACACTCCGCAACAAAATGGAGTGGCTGAGAGGAAGAATCGTACCTTGATTGAAACAGCAAGAATATGCTTGCGGATTCTAAACTTCCCGTCTAGTTCTGGAGTGAGGTGGTTGCAGTGGCATGCTATACACTGAACAGAGTCTTGACAGTCAAACCGACTAAAAAGACATGCTTCGAAATGATCAACCGAAGGAAACCAAATCAGAAGTTTTTAGAGCCATTTATGCACTGTGATTGATACAGATGGTAAATTTAGACCAAAGACTCTAGAAGGTTTCTTTGTCGAAATATGCTAGTCCTCTCAGGAGAGTTTATGTTCCTCAACTAAAGAGAGTGATCGAAGCACAACACGTTGATTGCTTCAACTATACGGATCCTATTCAAAGAAAAGGCGACGCGTAGCTGTTCAACTACCAAGATCTATGGAAGTCATTCACTTGCCAGAAGAACCGTCCGAAGAAGAGCTTGCAGCGTTATATTATCTTCATCAGTCGCAAACCAAGAACAAATTCCAAGACCATTAGTGGTTAATCAACCAACTGATGGTGCATCGTCTTCTGGTGCAAGTCCAGTAGTGGTGGTGTTCCGATTGAACAAGTTTCTGAAGCACAAGAGACACCTGCTACAACGCCTGTGAATCTTCTACTGAACCAATGATTGCTAATCAAGAGCCTAATCTTACTCAAAATCAGAGTTCTGACTCTGATGAAGCTCCAACTTTGATGATGATGGAGAATCTTCCACAGATGAGGAATCGGAGCAGATATCCAATATGTTAGACCAATCTGTTGGTCCGAGTGCTAGAAATGAAGCAACATCAAGTGTTCCCGCTGTTGATTTGATTGTAGATCTGAATATTACAAATCAAGAGAGTACGGTGGATGTTCCTAGCGAGGTGATGCCAAGATCTTATACATATCACCCATCGGATAACATCATTGGAGAATTACAAAGTGGTGTGAGAACCAGAAGTCAAATCAACAAAGCCTTAAGTTGTTTCTATACCCAAGTGGCTCCTACAATAGAGATTGTTATTATTCATGTTTTATCTCTCAAATCGAGCCGAAATCTGATCTAAGGCTTTGGGTGATGAAAATTGGGTGATATGCAGAGGAATTATTACAATTCAAAAACTAGGGAGTCTGGAAGCTTGTAGATTTACCACCAAAACAGAAAGCAATAGATAGAATGGGTCTTCAAGTGCAAAAGGGATGATCGAGGTGTGATTGTCAGAAACAAAGCTCGGCTGGTTATCAAAGGTTTCCACCAGCAAGAAGAATTGACTATATGGAAGTCTATGCATCAGTTGCACGTTTAGAGTCAATCTCATTTTTCTTGCATTCGCAGCTTGGAAAGGTTTTAAGGTATACTAGTTAGACGTGAAATCCGCATTTCTCTATGGTAAGCTATGCGAACAAGTATACGTCAGCCAAACATCGTTTGTCGATCCGCTAAACAAGAACAAACTTATCTCCTAGACAAAGCCCTATACGAATTACACCAAGCCCGAGAGCTTGGTATGAGACGTTATTGCAACATCTCGTTGGAAACGGCTTTACTAGAGGAACAGTAGATAGTACATTGTTTACCAGAGAAGTCGGAAGTCACCTAATCATTGTACAAATCTATGTGGATGATTGATATCTGTGGCAATCCGAACATGTAACAATGATAAACAATTTATCAATGAATATTTATCTTTTATATGTAAATTTTGTTTATTTATTATGACAATTGCACACATTCGATTCTCGCACAATTTCGAACTCTTGAATCGCTTCTATGAGCAAAACCGGTGAACCGATACGCAAATGAAACCAATTTAATGCAACGTATGTCTTGAATAATGTCACAAGCTAAACATACCTTAAATAACCTTTGTATAACTTAGAAATAGTTTTGGAGGGTTTGGCATGTCAAAAACAAGTTTATTCGACCATAGGGACTAATTACGACAAATTGCGAAAGTCTGTCGATTTTCGCAGCAACATACACTCCAAAACGAGAACACAAGCCTAACATACCTTAAATAAACTTTACATAACTTATGAAATAAGTTTTGAAGGCTTCAGTATGGCAAAATCACACTTAGTAATTTCAGGGGCTATTTTGCAAATTTCGTGAAACTATGCCTTTTTGCGTATATCGCTATCCGAAACACGTTCGGACACTCAAAAGTTTTTCTAATCATCAATATATTATATGTTAGTGATTGGAATGCGAAAAATCCGTTCGTTACGCATTTACGGTCATGCACGGGTTCGTTACGATTTTTGTCGTAATTAACCGAAAACCGTGATCGTACGGCCAAACGAACCGACCTATGGAATATTTTTGAACACATTTAAAGTTCCCTATACTTATTCTACCTTATGATCTTAGAAATGGGGTTAACGAGTGTCAAAAGTGCCAAAACGCGTCGAAAAACAAGTTTGTAGGCTGCAGGGACCATTTCTGCCAATTCTGCTATTTTGGCTTCTGGCGGGGCGCGAGTCCGTTAGCCTAAACGATTGGCGGCCCGGAGAAGGCATTAATGCAGAAAATTAATAGCTGGCAACAGCCTGTTCATTGGGGACACTAAGCACACAAATTTGGCCACTTTTCCTCTGTTTTGACACCTAATTGGACACTAATCCAAGCCTTAAACACCTGGCCTAACACATGTCAAGATTTGGTGATCTTATGATCATTATAAATACCATGTTCATGCCATTTTTGAACTCTTTAATCACCTTCATACACTAACCTGCCACAAATCCGAATTTACAACCATCTTGGAGCATTCTCTGTGATCCTTGATCATTCCTTGGTGTTTGTAAGCGTTCTACTCTTGCCATGTTCAATTATTATAGATTAAATGGACTAAAATCAAACAGTTTGACTTTCTGTTTGACTTTTAGTTTTGATCATGAATTGATAAGATATAACTCAATTGAAACTTGCAATATGATGGTAATCAAGGTGGTTATGATCCCTAAAAATCATGCCTACTGATTCCCACTTTTCCTAGTCATTTTGACAAGTCAAAGTTTCGGTCAATATGCGATTTTGTGCATTTTTCAGCGGATCTAATTCCAGGTGTCAAAACAGTTTGTTTTGATACCAAAAGTCCTTTATAAACTTATTTAGACATGTCAAAACATGTCTAAATCGTCACTCTCATTTTAGTGCTTGTTTAGAGTCGAAAAGTTGAACGGTTTGACCACCGCTTTGACTTCCGAATCTGACCCGTTTGGTTGATCTTTAGATCCGACCAAATACATAATTGTGACCATAAATAATAGGGAATAACCCTCTGAGGTTATACCTTATGGTCATGATGTTTGGATTGTGTTATGATAAATGATTGTAATATTACTTAAAAATGACCAAAATGCCCTTTTCGCAAACAAATAAACTTTAAGCACATGTAACATAAATTTTGACATGTATTCTGATGAAATAACATTTTCAAACATATTTAAGCTTAAAGGCTTATTATAACACATATCTAACCATCCGAATGCGTAGTTACGCAAATGATGCGTTAAAGTGGCTTAAACTACCTTAACCGGTCATAACAGGTCAAAAGCACTTAAAAACTTTTCCAACTCAGAATGTAAACTTATTAAACCATATTATATGAGTTCCTGACACTCACTTGGTTTATAAGATCTCATTCTATCCGAATCTTCCGACTTCAAGCCTCGATGTTTACACTATTATTCATTTTTAGGACACGCGTGATTTCTCGGATCTTTGAGCTTCGGTTTTCTTATGATCCAAGATTTACTTTGCTATCACAAATGAGTACACAGTTCCCCTATTTTATGTTTTGCAATTGTTTTGGGGTTTATTCATATGTGCTAAATGTTTTCAAGTTTTCAAATTACAAACGCTATGGTTTATATAAACACGACGATTTCAATAATGTGAACGAACTTGTCGGTGCGTTATATTCATAACAAGAATGACATTCATTAACAATGGCCAAGCCGACAAGTAGTATGTTATGGTACCATAGAATTTGACAAATCCTGTTATCGGGTTATTCACTGGAATTTGGTGGATAGTTTGGGGTAACGATAGAAACTGTTATTTTAACAAACCCTTTGGTGGTTTGTTAGTCAATTTAAAGATACCTTTGGTGGTATAGACGAGTCACACAGGTTTGAATGTATTCACGAAATGGCCAAAAGTTTTCAGATTAAAACAAGGACGATTTACGATTGGTTTTATAACACAGACGATTGACGATTGGTTTTATGACACGGACGAATGACGATTGGTTTATAACAAAAACGAATGATGATTTACTTATAACACGAACGATTGATAACACTGGCGAAATGGACGATTGGTTTATGGTAAGTGATTAGATAACGAGACGTTTAATGTAATAAAAGCATGGTGGATACGCCGCTGGTACTTCCTATAAATAAGTGCTTTTATCATATTCTATCTGTGACGTTATTTAGATCACTTGGACGAGTATTTTCAAATGATGTCATGCAACGATGTTTACATAATGATATAAACCATACGAGTTTTCATCAAAGACGATTTACTACTTGGTTTACGAAAACAAATGTTTTAGTCAAGATTCATGGCAACGAGATTTCATAAACTTTAACCAACGTGTTTTAGTTGGTTAATTATATTGCAAGCCTGACACTTTTTAATACAAGGTTTTCACTGCTCGACTCTAGTAGTCGTGTAAGGTAATGCAATATGTTACATGCCATAAATCTGACTTACTCACAAAACTATGTACTCGCCGGCATTTCTTTGCTGACTCGTTTTCACATATGTTTCAGGGAACAATGCTTGATGATACTGATGCATGCTTATGTAGGATCGGATGTGGACTTTAGTGCCTATAAAATATGAAAGACAATAATTATGCATGTTTTGTTTGTTTGTTTGTTTTAAAATGCTTCTAGACAATTATGACAATATAATCTATGTTTAATATTTAATTAAATCAAAACTTCAAATGCCATGTGTTGTTTAAACAATCTGTTAACTGACTCCCCAAGTGTTTCCGCCGCATGTTGTTTTACGTGATTTGGAGTGTTACAGATGATATCATTTTCGGTTTAACGGATGATAGTCTTTGCAAGGAGTTCGAAAAGATCATGAAGAAGAAATTCGAGATGTCTTCTATGGGCGAATAAAATTCTCTCGGATACAATTGATCATTACCAGACGGTATTTTCATCCATCAGACGAAATATGTTCATGATATTCTGAAGAAATTTGAGATGGATAGCTCGAAGCCGCTTTCGACTCCTCTGGCACTGAATCACGGAATTTGCATGGATGAAACCGGAACTAAAGTGGATGATACGCTCTATCGGTCGATGATAGGATCTCTTATGTATCTGACGGCATCTCGCCCAGATATCATGTATCCTACCTGCCTATGCGCGAGATATCAGTCCAGTCCCAGAGTATCTCACATGTAGATTGTCAAAAGAATCTTTCGCTCTCTGAAGGGATGTCCAAGCACCGGCTTATGGTATCCAAAGAACGACAATTTCGATCTAACCGGATATGCAGATTCTAACTTTGGGGTGGACAAGCTGAATTCTAAGTCTATAACGGCTGGTTACCAGTTCTTCGAACTAGATTAGTAACGTGGCAATGCAAGAAACAAACCACGGTCTCTCTGTCAACTTGTGAAGCGGAATACATTTCTGCTTCCAGCTGTTGTTCACAAATCCTTTGGATTCAACAATAGATGAGGGACTTTGGATTGCAATTTCTTGATACGCCTTTATACGTAGATAACAAGGCAGCTACGACATCACTAAAATACTGTTCACCACTCCCGAACTAAACACATAGAAATTTGTTACCACTTCATTCATGACTGCTACGAAAAGAAGTTGGTGCGAATAGAAAAAATCCACACCGACGAGCAAAGAGCTGATTTTTATACCAAAGCTTTTCCATTAACACGATTTAAATATCTAATGAGGCTTAACGGTATTAAAAATTTGTTGACAGGTGCGGAGGCGGAGGTTGAATATGGATCAGATGACGAGTTCGTGTGATCCACGTTGGTTTGTTAGTATTTTCTTAAAATTTAAAATACAAAAATATGTTTTTGATTTTAGGGGGAGAAAGGATTGGGAAAATACAAAAACATATGAAAAATTCAAAAAAACATCAAAAAAGACAAAAAGAATAAGTGTCACAAAGGAAATGATAGTACATCAGTGGACTATCACAGTACCTAAGAAATGGAAAGTTAAAGTAATAAAGTTACGTGGATGGTCGATAGGCTTAACATGTTCAGTAGATTGTTTCTGAGATATAAACTAAATTAACAACTGCTTAATCTTGTGGATTAACATCTCTCGGATATATGGACTTAGTACTCCGAAATTTTGTTTGAGAGATTGCCTGATTCTGAGATACGAGGTCTTTATAGATAGTTGATATCTGGGGTATTATACAAGTTCTTCTGATTTTGCGGAAGCAATAGCCTAGAACTTCTATAATCTTTATGCTAAAAATCCCTAAAACTGCATGCAAACTTGAAAAGAATCGAAAGATCTAATCATTTGCAATGCTGAAAAGATTCTTTAAATGGAACACACCTTTAAGTCGAGCCTTCATCCTTTGTCGATACGGTGGTATTAACTTTAGCTCTCAAGGTTTCGCATTAACCCAGATACATATATCAATTACGCTTTTTCACCTGTAAGATGAAATCTAGGGAATCTAGATACGGGAGTATATTCGAGATGGGAACCATAGTTAAGTCAAGTTTAATAAATCTTACCTAACATATCTTGGAACAATTGAGAAATATGTCAAAGTTTAAATGGACAAACGTATCGACAATCTAGGTAAACAAGTTTAAAACTTAATGTCAGATAAAGGTCAACGGTACTGGTGATATGTCTCAAGCAACTGATATGATCCTTAGACACGAATTCACAAAAATATGTCTGTAAATACTGTAAATATGTCTTATATAGTTCAATTTGATTTTCAAATTAAATCCAAAAAGATTTTCAGTGTGTTTTAGCATAAACTTTCAAAAATACAAAAAGTTTTTGTTTCTGCGTTATTTTCAACAAGCCAATGTTGGAGACGGAACATCAAAGTCTGGAAAGGTGCTAAACTGGTGGAAATCTAAGTGACAACGGGCTAGGAGCTAATCTGTTAAATCTGAAAAGGCTAAAACGACCAAAAGGTCATTAATTTGAAACTTTAAAATTGAGAAAACCAACAGTTTGCTCATAACGGGTCGAACCGAGGTCATTAACTTGGACTCGGCAGACAAAATGGTTAACCAAGGTCATTAGCTTGGACTTGGTCAACTGAGTGGATTGTTATAACTGGTAAAAGGTGAAAAGTTCAGGGACTTAATTGCAAAATCTTGAAAAATTTTAAACTTGGTTTAGGCAAGTTCGGCCGAAGTTGCTTAAAAGTTCTGAAATCAAGATTGAAACAAGCTCGACCGAACTTGTTTGGGAAATTGTTGAGATATTGTAAGTTAGCCCGAACTTGCAAGGGGCCTTTTAAAACTTGGGCTTACAAGTTCGCCTGAACTTGCTATACTATAAAAGGTTTGCAAGTTCGGCCGAACTTCATTATCTGTGTTCTTGAAAGACTGAGTGATCTGTGCGATTGAGAGAGATTCCCTAAATTGCTAAAATTGTGCCGTTATACTGCCAAAATTTTGATTGTTTGTGGTGATTTGCACATCACTTACAATGGCTGAGGTGAGACTTGAACTGATTGAACCGTGTTTTGAATGATTGAACAAACATAGATCTGAATTTGTAAAACATGTAGATCTAGGGTGTAAATGGACAAAGTGGACTTAAAATTGTAATAAACATCATAAAACGACCTGGTGTATATGTTGAATTTGATCAAAATGAGCATTATAAGATGTGCAGATTTTGTGTAGGAGATGACAAGTTCAGCCGAAATTGTTATCAAGTTCGCCCGAACTTGCTAAGGAAAACCTGAATAAACTGACCTTAACACAAGTTCGACCGAACTTAGAAGAACATTGAAAAATGTAAAATGTTTGGATAAGCTCAACCGAACTTATGGAAATAAAAATGTAATGCTTAATAACAAGTTCGCCCGAACTTGTGATTTTGTAAAAGAACATGTATTTGATACATGTTCGGGCTAACTTGCTTAAAATTGTGTGAATTGTGCATATCAAGTTCGACCAAACTTGATGTAATATGTTGAAAATTTTGTATTTTTTTCTTGAAATGCGTGCTAAATGTTTTGCGTAGATTTTCAGGTTCCAGTTCCAGCGCGGGTAATCACGATTGACTATTCCAAGTTCCATAATACCTGTATAACTCTTGACAAGACACTGTGTCCATCTTTAAAGGGGTATGATAGTATTTTGAAGTTCTTGAAGAATATTCCGATAAATCGCGCTATCACGGAACGAACAGTGTCCTATCGATCGCACATCTATCATTTCTGGATGAATGCTTCGTTAAGTGAAGATAAGAAGACTATTATTCAGTCGTTCAAGTTGGAAATGAAGATAAAGATATTACGGTCACTGAGGAAAATATCCGAAAGATCTTACAGTTCAACGATGATAAAGATGATCCGATTTTTCTTGATGAGAAGATGGTGTGTGGTTTTTTTACCGAATAGGCTACAAAGGGAGCATGAACAAGCCTACGTTAAAGAAAGGGGAAGTTCCAAACCCCTACAAGCTTCTCATGCACGCAATAATTCATACATTCAGCCATCGGAAAGCATGTCTCGATGACGTCCAAGACTATACGGCTTACATAGCTACGGCATTGATCTTCAAGAAGTGTACAACTATTCAAAGCTCATTTTTACACACATGTCAAAGAATATGGAAGATGTTTAGACTGTGTTTGTATCCAAGATTCGTGCATATGCTCATTGATGAGAAGTTTGCAGACATTGACGTGATCCAAATGACATCTTATACTGTAGTCATCTTGATGAAACTACCGTGAAGAAATTGATCAAGTTTCAAAAGCAGGATTCAGCACCAGTTGCAAAGCCACTGTTTGGGGCTATGAAAGATGAGAAGTATGTTGCACCTGTTGGAAACAAGTGGAGGAATGATGGTAGTGGTGACAAAAATGAGTTAAACGCTGAAAAGGAATGGTTTGCGACATTCAAACCGAAAGCACGCAGCGAATGGTTTTTAAAGACTGAAGTCGAGAAGAAAAAGAAACGTGCATCTAAGAAAGCAGACACTATGCTTATAGACGAAGATGAGCTAGAAAACGTTCAAGGTGAAGTGGTTCTAGTGCTGCTGCTAACATAGAAAGCCAAGAGACCGAGACAGGTACTCAACACGATGATGTTATATCGGCTACTTTTGATAAAGATGAAGAATCAATGATTCTCTGGAGAAAAGGCAAAAGATTGTTGATGCCGAAGCTGAAAAAAAAGATTAACTAAAGGTGATGCCGATTACGAGCTTGAATTAGAGAAAGATTCAGATGAAGAAACGGCCGAAGAAAAGAACAAAGCGTCAAAATCGACAGCAAAAGATGTTCAAGTTAAAACAACTGGTTCTCCGAGTATGAAGGGCAGAATCACAAAGAAAGCCCAGAAACCAGCGAGTCGTAGATACATTGGAAAGAAGAAAGGCACATAAGTCCCACAAGAACCTTCTGGTGCACAGGAGAAAGGAGTCCTACAAGAACCTCCTACATAAGAACAGAATGTCCAAGGAGTCACACAAGAACCTCCTGAGACTGTATTGTTAGATATTCTGATCTTTGATTCTCAAGAGAATCCATCTGGATCACAACCGGAGAATATTATTCATGCTACACCAAAGTCTACCCAACAAATACTACAACACCAAAATCTACTCCGAGATCAAAATTGTTTAGAAATATTCTAGAGGAACCGGTTAGTCTTGAAGACTTGAATGCTTTCTTTCCGGATTCGAATGTTGATGAACTCGAAAAGCGTGTCAAGATCTTAGAAGAGAAAATCCAACAGAATGAAGCAGAAAAGGCTGAATTGATCAAGAAAGTGACTCAAAGCTCTGTTGAGAAAGAAATGATGGAGGATAAGATCAAAGTTTTAGAAGGTGATCGTGCATTCTTCAAGGCGCTAATTGAAAGCTTACAAGACGCTAATGAAAGACTACAAAAAGAAATCGTTGAGCTAAAACAATTCAAGCCTTGAGTAATAGAAGATTTACAAGAATGCAGAAAGTGTTGACAAATAGCCATGGCATTGACTTTATCGCTGACTACGTTCGGTTGGATATGCAAGAAGCGAGAGAAAGGGCTGAGAAAGAGTTTGCTGAAAGTGGAAAAGGTAAAGGTGTTGCTGGTGATGCACCTAAACTTACTGCGGCTAGTGAAGAGCTTGTTGCTAAAAGCATTGAGACAGAGAAAGCTTCGGAGTCTGATATTTCTAAGGTTGACGAATTTGTCAAACCTTCTGATGTTGTAACTGCTACTGAAGATAAGGACGATGATGAAGCTGAAGATAAAGAAAAGGACGATGAATCACCAACGGATGATCCAAAAGATGATTCCGACCATGATGGAGGAAATGATGATGATCCAAGTGGTACAGGGTTGAAGGTGGGTGATGCAACAATTAATGATATTTTTTATTTCATTGATCTACTAAACGATGAAGCGAATGTTATGGATGATCAGAATCAGGGGGAGTCAAGGCAAGCAGGGCCGACCGATGATCATTTATCTATGCAGTTGTTGTTATGCAGGTTTCTGCTATGCATACAAAGCCGTTAGTTCAAATGCTTGAACACAACGTTGAAGAAGGAGAATATGTGCCTAGCATGTCCAAGGAGGAGCTAGCAAAGATGCTTAACGTTGAAGCAGAATCGTTTGATTTTGACTTTGAAGAGGAAGTTGTAATATTGATACTTTCAAGCCAAAAGAGTATTGCTACAAGAAAAGAACAGATGCTGACGAGTATGATCACTTGATAGTGGAAGATAGATCGGATGACGAAGAGAAAGATGAGCCTGAGAAGTACGTTGGAACAGGAACTGATAGTTTTCCAACCTATGAGGAAATGTATGAACAGCTCAACGAAGATCTTTTGAAAGAAAAAGTTGAAGAGGCAGTGAGGGAAAGTAAAGTTCCTAAACCGATGACTAAGGAAGAAATTGCTGAAGCAAGAAAGTCTTGGTTTAAAGAGATGCCTAAGCAAAGAAGTTCAGACGTCCATTAGCATTCTTTACCAGAGACAAGGACAAGTCATTAAGAGACATCATATGCTGGGGTTGGATCAAAGAGCTGAATGTTTTCGCAATCAAACGAGAGTTTGGTGTGCAATATTTCAGATACTTGGCAGACTTCATCACCTTACCATACTGGGATATAGAAGAGTTGGTGCAAACAAGAAATTTCAGTTTCCAGATGAAGTTGGTGATCAACTACTGTGGAAAATGATAAAGTACGAAGCTGCTAGAGGATTTCAGTTTTGGAAGCCGTTTATTCCAAAGAAGCGTTATAAGAAGAATAAAGAAACGGGTAAATGTGAAATTACGTTGACTATGAAAAGACCTCGAGCGATGAGGAACATGCCAGTGAAGCCGATTGAACAAGATTTCTACACACTTTTCAAGTGGTGGCAGTTAGGTTCAGAGACTTGTGAAGCAGTAATTGTTCTACGTTTTGAAAATCAACTAGATGTGACAAAAGAATCTGCTGAAGTACTGCGAGGCTCAGATGGTATATGGGGAATGTGGAGAACGATAAGAATACTAGACCCGATGTGGCTAGTAAATTGCTCGAAGGAAGATATAAAATGTTTATTCTTCAACAAGATTGTGTACAGAAATGTGATAGAGTTCAAGCAAAACAATTCTAGGGAGTCGTTAACGTTTGCTATACACATGGTGTGAATGATGGAATTATGTGGGAATCGACGTGGAGAGAGCTTGAACGGGAAGAGTTTTTAAAAGAAGAGAAGGTCTCGAAGAGATTCATGAAAGAGGTAGGGCGGCAAGGCTCAAAGGTTCCAATTTATGACTTTAAAGTGCCACCTACTGATCAGACGCCAGATCCAAAGCTCGAAAGATGAAAGAAGCCGTACAAACACTTCTTTGGGCGTTACGTTAAAGATTATTGAAGACAGAGTGTTGAAGACTGATAAAAGATGAAGACGATATCCAAGGGGGAGTCTATTGGTGCAGAATGTCTATGTCTTAGTCTTATATCGAGTCTGTATAGATTAGATGTGAATAGGCTAGCAAAACAAATTATTTAAGTGTTTACATAGCAAGTTCGCTGGTCAGGTGTTGTGATGTCAGTTTCCGAACTGCTTTCAGTCGCCCGAACTTAGTCTCTCACCAGCGGACTTGTAAAATTTTATAAATAGCTAGCTTGATTCTCTCATTTGTAACTTTTGGTGCTCTTTGTAGCGAAGCTCTGTCAATCTGGAAACTTGAAGATTATCAATAAAATTGACGTTTAACTGAGTAATTCTTGTTATTTGGTAATCATGTCATATTGTTTCCGCCATTATGGACATTAGATATCAAATCTAGGTTCCTATGCTATATGGATCGGTCCTACAATTCAAGTCACTTCAAAAACACTGTTGTTTTCAAACATCAATTTGACCCATTTGGTTTCGAGTGAAATCCATCACTTCAGTGACATACCAAACATGTTCTATCCTTCTATTTTGACCCGTTTGGTTGTCGAGTGAGCTTCGTCACTTCAATGACATACCAAACTCATATATTACGCTTTAACATAATCAACATAATTACGACCAATGTATATGCACAATGTAACAAAACTACAAGTTACATACCTTTCAAAGCTTTTCCTTCAAGCGCCGTCCGCTCTGACTTGTCCGCTTGAAGATTCAATCGCCTTGCCTATAGAGTTCAACCAACAACGTGTTTAGAACTCATATCATTTTACCTAATTTGCCATATTATTCAATTACGCGTTTTACTCAATATTTCAACATATTAGTGTTCGTTTAGGCATTTTAACAAACACCTTGTGGTATAACTTTATACATCAACAATCAAGTTCATGACTAGTTATTTAACCATGATTAAACATTATTTACAAGCTCATTCGTCTAGTATGCATAACCACACCTAGACTTGCTTCATGAAAATCAAATAACACCAAATTAATGACCATAATGCTAGTGTTCATCACCTAGTCAAAATACCCACTTGAGACATGTATGGGTGATTGTCAATTTCACAATTTTCATTATTAATTCATCAAACTTTTGACTAGGGTTTGCTCCTAGACATGGATTCATCATAATTTCACTCTTACATCAAACATTCAAGCAATAATTTCGTTTATGAGAAATCATCATGAATTCAAAACATCACCAAAAGATGAAATTTGACATACCTTGTGATCCCCTAAGCTTGGTGATCACGATTTTAGTTAAAGCCCCAAATCTCTATGCTTGATTTCTCTTGATTTTAATCACTTTTATGAGTTTAGGATTTTGCATGAGCTTCTCCTTGGCTCCTAATGTAATCGACCAGACACACACACTGTGTGTGTGTTGTTTATTATTTGTTTTAATTAAAACTTTATTCCAATTGCTCATTTTTAGTCCCTCTACATTTAAAGGTTTATAATTGAGCCATTTTACTTCAAGTTTTCCTTATTGTTTGGCAATTATTATTAACTAGGCTAGTCAATCCTAGTTACATTATTCTTTGGTTAAACCAATATGTATACTATATGTAATTCATAAAATTTTCTGATATTTTCGGGGTGTTACACTTTTCTAGCATACTTTCTTTTTTTGAAGTGCCAACATCTTCTTTTTCCATCTACATAGCATGTTCTTGTTCAATTAAAATTGAAGCTTTGGCTTCCAGTGTATCTTGCCTCTTCTTCTTTTCTATTGAAATTTCTTCTACTTGAATGTTCAGGGTCTCATCAATCCGTTTTTGAACACCAGCATCTGATTCAACTGCAGAAGATTGGTTTGGAGCAGTGGTTGTAGCATACCCTGGCTTTTGTACTTTTGAATCAGCCTGTAGCTTTCTTAGTGAATCTTTCGCCCCCTTTTGGCATCATCCTCAATTTAATCTTGAATGATTGTAGCTGGGGCAGAGCCAGTTGTCTTTAGTAAATGGTCTTTGTTGGATTTAAATCTGCTTGTGTATCTTTGTATCTAGCTTCAACCATATTCCTGATGAGCTTCATATGGGTTTCATGTTGGATGTCTTCTAAGTTCCTTTGAGCCAGGATAATTGGTTGCTCAATTTTCTAGAGTTCATCGGCGCTTTGTTGTGTTGATGGTTGGCTTTGAGAATGTTTCAGCACTTGCTTCATCATGGTTTTGATTTCATCAATTGATGATTCCATGGTTTTCATTCTCTCTGTCAATTCTTTATACTTTCAAGTGAAATTCCTGCCTCATATTGTGGTGTCCCTATGCTTACAACTTGATCCTTTTGTGAGGATTCTAGAGGAGCTTGGTTGGGTGAAGATCTTTGTTACAACTGCTATGAGGAAGTAGCAGCAGTGGTTTCAGGTGACTTATGTGTTTTCACAAGTATAATCTCTAGGATCTCATCTTCCAGAGTTACCTTTTGGGTTTCTTTTTGGTGGTTTTCTTGGAAGCGGATGGTCTCTTTTTGGATTTTTTTGGTGTGGGTTGCACAACACCGGTTGTGGTGTTATGTTCACCAGGAGCAATGGCTCAGCAACAGAGGTTTGAGCTTGTGATGTAGGCTCATCTAAAATTTGCTCATCCCCCTTTTCTTGTATTTTCAAAACCTTTGGCTTTTGATTTTGAATCCTCGTAAAAGTTTCATGTGTAAGGCTGCCAATTTCAAAAACGACACCTTGTTAAAAATCCTTTTCCCAAACTTGTTTTTGAAGATAATAACTCAAAAGTCAAGGATATATTAAAAAGGCTTTATTTTTTGATATAGTTTGCAACCAAGTCAGAAAACAATACCTGGGATAGATTGAAATTTGAGTTTGTTAAAATAGCATATCCCAGGTACTGAGTGTTTTGTGGTATTTCAATAAAAGCAGTTGTCTTGGCTGACAAAAACATAAGCAAAGTATGGAAAAAGAATTTCATATCAGTAGGGAATTCAGGTTTATAGATGGTAATACCTGTCATTTGACCTTCATACGTGCGTTCAATGAACTCATCATGAGGTTTTTTCTTTGTGAAAGAATTGTTATCATTTAGGTCATTCAGGCCAAAAGTGGTAGATATGGTAGATGGTGAAATTTGAACAAGAGATGCACCAATCTTTGAAGTGATAGCAAAAGGATTTTTGTTTTGTACTTCAACCTTAGCATTTGCCCAGAACTCGCGAAGTGTATCCACATAGATTGGTGCTTTTGCGAGCATGATGTCTTTGTATATGGATGCTGTGAGAACATCGATTATTGCATGGAAAGCAGTGTTGTTTTTGGTTTTTTTCAAAAATATGAAGATAGTTATGTGGTGATTTGATGATGAGATCCATGATCGGAGAGTAAATGGGAGAATTTGTGAAGAAGATGAGAGTAATGGAAACCGCTTTTAGGAATTTTGAATTCGAGACGGCAAGTGAAAACTCTGTTTGGATTAAACATGGTTTTATAAAGTGAAAGTGAATGCTAACGTGACAGTGGTTTCAAGAGATCGGATGGTTAACATCTGTCCATGTGGCAACCTCTGTTAAATAATGGAAGACGGTTGTTTGAAAACCGCTGTTGAGAGTCAACAGAGGTTGGGAACAGTGAATGTGAACAGTGGTGATTTTGGTCTATCAGAGGCTAGATATTAGAGGTTAGGAAACACAGTGGTTGCCTAACAATGGAAAATGGAGGAACAGAGGATACTTTGACAGTGGATAGAGAGAGCCAAATAGATGATATTTTGAACACAGTGATTATGAACACACTGTAAGGATTTAGTGAAAAAAAAATCAATTTTAACTATTTTTTAAGGAAGTTTTTATTTTCTGAAAACATTTTAATGCTATTTACACATGAAAACAAGATGTTGCTTTTAATCCATGTTTAGCATTTCAATCCTAGAGATCAGGCTTTCAAAGGTAGATGTATCTAATGCTTTGGTTAGAACATCTGCTAGTTGATCTTTAGTTGGAACATGATGCAGAGAAATCAAATCTTTTTCATAGCAATCCTCACAAAATGATGTCTTGTGTCAATGTGTTTTGTTGTGGAGTGTGATAATGGTTTTTTAATGATGTTTTCAGCTGCTTGACTGTCTAACAGGAGAGAGTCTTTAAAGCAGTTACACCAAAATCCAGCAGTTGATTTTGAAGCCACAGGAGTTGAGCAGTGCAACTTGCAGCAGCAATATACTCAGCCTCTGTTGTTGATGTTGATACTACAGCTTGCTTTTTGCTTTGGCAAGACACTAAGCAATTGCCTAAGAACTAACAGCCTCCCAAGGTTAACCTCCTTGTGGTGTGGCATCCAGCAAAATCACTGTCTAAGTAACCTGAAAGCTCAATATTTCCATTAGCAAGATACCAGATACCAAGTGTGGGAGCACCTTTTATGTATCTGAATATCCTTTTCACGGCTATGAGATCTGACTTTCTAGGTGCTTACCGGGATCTGGCACAAACACATGTTGCAAACATGATGTCTGGCCTAGATGCAGTTAGGTACAATAAAGACCCAATCATGCTTCTATAAAGAGTTTGATCAACCAAGTCATCTTTGTCATCAACAGTGACAAGCTTTGAGGTTGCCATGGGTGTGCTACATGGTTTACAATCACTCATATCAAATTTTGTAAGCAGTTCTTTGACATACTTACTTTGATGAATGAATGTATCATTTTGCATTTGCTTGACTTGGAGACCAAGAAAGCATTGAAGCTCACTCATTGCACTCATTTCAAACTTTACTGTCATGAGTTTTCTGAACTCTTCACACATGGCAGAGCATGTAGATCCAAAAATGATGTCATCCACATAAATTTGGACATGCATCAAATCTTTTCCTCTCCATTTAAAACAAGGTTTTATCAATTTTACATCTTGTAAATCCTATGGATAAGAGAAAAGTGAAAAGATATTCATACCAGGCTCTTGGTGCTTGCTTCAAGCCATACAATGCTTTGTTGAGCTTTTAGACATTATTTGGATGAAAGGCATCTTCAAAACCTGGAGATTGACAGACATACACATCTTCCTTGATCTTACTATATAACAATGCACATTTGATACCCATTTGATACACCTTGATGTTGTGGTTGACAGCAAAGGCAAATAACAATCTGATGGCCTCCAGTCTTGCAACAGGAGCATAAGTTTCATCATAATTAATGCCCTCTTTTTGTCTGTAGACTTGAACCACAAGCCTAGCTTTATTTTTGACAATTATACCTCTTTCATCAGTTTTGTTTTTGAAGAACCATTTTGTGCCAATTTGGACTTACATCCTTAGGCAATGGTACAAGTTCCCATACTTGTTGTCTTTTAAACTGAAGGAGCTCCTCTTGCATGGCCTCTACCCAACTTTTGTCTTTCAGTGCCTCTTGGTACTTGATAGGTTGTGTGAGAGATAGAAAACCAGCAAAAAGACAAATGTTTTGGGATTGACTTCTGAGAACCCCTTCATTGATGTTGCCAATAAACTAGAGCAAAGTTTTCATCAGTCAGATACTCAGGCAAGCTACTCCAATCAACAAATCCTTGAGTAAAGAAACTCTGTTGATTAACCTCTGCTGGAGCAGTGGTTTGTGTAACTTGTGGTGCAGGTTGCATTTAAACCTGAGGAGCTGGGGCTTGAACATATTGGATCTGCGGTACAGTGGTTTGAACATATTGCACAAGAAAAGTGGTAGCAGGGTGTGCAAAATGAGCAGTGCTTTGCATGTGAGGAGCAGGGGGTATATTGGGAATAGTTGACAATGTTTTGAGTGTTTTGAGGTCTAGGGCTAGGATGTCTGATAATTGGTCCAGTTGATTGAGACCTACATTCTCTAGCAAAGTGACCTAGCCTATTACACTTATAACATTTAATCTTTGACTTATCCATCCCAACTTTTAACCCTCCATGCAACCCTAGAAACTTCCTACAAGACCTTTTATAGTACTTGCTTGCTCTAACACTTAACAAGGCAAGTTGGAGCAGAATATCTATTTCTTCTAGATCTGTAGGGTCAAAATGTTGAAGATCATTCAATTCAAGGGAAAAGTTGTGTTACAACCCCTGACCCCACCCTGGGAGCGGGAGCCGTGAACCAGTCAAGTGGTACCGGTGTTTATTATACGCAGCGGAAATTTTTTTCATCAAGATCGTAGTTAGGAAATAAATTTAGAGTTTATAAAACACCAAATAATTAATATTAAATAAATTGGTTAAAACCCGTATTTCATTTGAATGTTTCTATAGGGATAATCCCTAATTAATAAAATATAAATTTCTTCTTTTATTCAAGTAATTATAGCCACTTTATTTATGTCTTCAGTGCTCCATAGCTGGCTTCTATTATTTTCACAGCATGTTACCTGAAATGCGTTTTGAAAATATTTTATCAGCAAGAAATACTAGAGAGTTCATTCGATTTTATAAAAGGACACATTATTATACTTTACAGTATTAAGGCGAATTACATTGTATATTTCTATCAATTATTCAACACAGTATGCGACTAGGGACACTCCCCTGTGCTCGTGGTCATATTACTTTGGGTCCTGTCACCCAACAGTAACGATTCCTATCACACCTTTGGTGACTGTGGACTAGTAATGTATACAAAACCCCAACTACCAGTAATAATTATAGATTACAAAGACTTAATCCATGTAAGTATAACTGAAAAACATTTGAGGTTGTTGTAAAGTAATTTGGTAAAAAGAGAGAATGACTCACTTGGTAACTTTAGGGTTTAACTACAGGCCTCCTGGTATAATCTTGGTCATAACTCCTGAGCTCTTAAAAAATATATAATGCACTCATGTTAAGTATAATAACCCAATTCAACTTTATCAATACGTCATGAGACAGAACCTCAACGTAGTTTACAAAGCATAGCCTTGATCAGGCAACGCCTTGATATCTGTTGTTGGGTTTAAGATCAATCGGACAAGGTATCGAATCAATGATCAGGGTTAAAACACTTAAATGTGGCAGGGCTTTGTAGAATTTAGGGGTGAAATAGTAAAGAAACTAATAAAATTATAAAGACAGGAAGAGAGGACAAGAGAAAGACAGGCTCAGCAATTTGAAAAGTTCCTTATGTGCTCATATTTATACTGCATTTGAACTTTTTGCTCAAATTATGATAATTAATGCATAAGCACACGTACACCATACATTGAATTCAATGTCAATTGTTCACATGCACACGTAGACACAAATTCTCAAGTTCCTATTTGTTTAAGTTTAATATTATTTTATTACTTTATATATTATAATTAATTCAGCTGCTTCACGTATTTATTGCTTATAACTTCTAAAATATGACGTTTTATAAAACTATGAATATGCCATTAGAACGAGCATATGTTTATCTACGTTTTGACCTAAGTTTCATTAAAATGGAGTAAGGTTGATTATAATGTATTTTTATTATTATAATTTTTAAACGGTTCCTATGTTCGTCTAAATACCTCATAATTCTAACAGTCAAATTACCCGTAATCTACCTGTTTAATAATATAAGTTTCTATATACTTTATTTTAAATATTTATAAATAATTTTTTTTGGAAATATTACATCCTCCCCACCTTTTTTTAAATCTCGTCCTTAAGATTCATTGAAATATGGAGGAGTGCTTTTTAGTTTGTCACTGATCCTAGTTCCTAAGTACATTATGGTCCTTGCTTTGAATTCTATTTTACTTTGACCAGAACTATTCTCTATGCTTTGAGATTCTTATCTTTTTAATGAAGGTAAAATTACTCTCATTAGCGTAAGTTTTTAGATGTTTTGTGTCTTAGCACAACTTTTAGTTACATGTTTCCTAATGCATTGTTAATCGCAAGGGAAATTCCTATACTTTTGATGGCGTCCCAACTTATAGGGTTCCCGTTGTTCGTCTTGTCACACGAGTTACGAGACGGATGATCAAACGAAATAGTGTTTGATATCGGAATTATAGATGTATACGAGAGATTCCTAATAAATAAATCTAAAATTATTATTGACACACTGTTCTTGATTTATCCCTAATTGTCAATCAATATGGTCTTTGTATATCCTTATAGATATACATATCTATATACTCATATTTTTCACATACTGTAATATACACACCATTCATAAGGTTAATGTATTCAACAGATTTATATTTCCAAAAACAGGTCAGACATCAGGTCATGGTACTATTTAGGGAATTTCATTAACATAACATATACCCCATCTTACCCGGTCTTACAAGAGAGGTACCCCCATCTTACCCGGACAAGTTGGAGAGTCTACTACACCATACCAGTCTGCCGGAGAGGTAATTATCATTGTATTTCCCATAGAATTCTCTCAAATCATAATTTTAAAAGTGAATCATTTATTATGGCTTGTATCAAGAAACAAGGAAATTAGTATTCTCATGATGGATCATATTTTAGAACCGATAGTACTAATAAACAAGAAATAACAGTGGCCAGGTTTTATCGCTTATTTATCATACTTGCATTGTTCTAGTTATCATCCTCACGGCATACCAACACCCATCACACTTTATCTATGCAAGTAATTACCTTATCTCGAAGCTTTATACTAAGGCATTTTTCTTAGGTTCAAGTCTAAATACTATATCAATATCCTAACTCTTTTGTTTAAGCATAGATATTGTTATGGTTATCACTTTTTTTTGTTTGGAAAATGGACTTTTGATAAAAATATCATTGTCTCCATTAACACTATGGCTAGGTTCGTTGTGATGAGTATGCTTATAGCTAACTCTATTCATGCTTATACAACATTAGATTCCTTCGTAAGGAATGTTTTATTTAGACAGATGGCATTTTTAGAACATAACACGTTTCATGATTCATCTTTATAATGATTTAATGTTTTCATATGAATCACCAGTGATATTTTTTTCTTATATTTATCCACAAAAGATATTTGATTATTATATTGTGTATGCCATCAAGAAATTATTTATCTATACGCATATATGTGTATATTTGTTATTTAGAAACATAAAATTTCAAATCACTTGTTAATAGCATAACATATATATATATATATATATATATATAATACTAAATTATTTTGTAATATCTTTAATTTATAAAAATCCAACTATATAACCGATGGTACCAATTATCAAGCTTATTCCCATAACTTTATTTACCCTTTTATAATTAAAAAATAGTAATAGTATATTGGAATAAACTTTCTATTAAATTTATTGAATATAATATTTTGGAATAAAAGTTTAAAATAAATTTATCAAAATATAATTTTTTTGGATTCATGTGAACAATTTCATTTTTAACTAGTGGGTTGAACCATATTGGTTTAAAATATTAAAACTTAACTCTTATTTATTGTATATTATATTATTTATTCAAAGAAGTATTACAGTAGGTAATACAAAGTTTGACGTTTCTAAAATTAATTCTAAATATATTACGTAATTAAGAAATATACATGTATTAGAATATCTGTGTGTGTATATATATATCTCAAACAATAATAATAGTAATTGTTTAAAGATATTACAATATTAAATTGTAATTTGATTTTTAAATAAAGCTATATAAAGGACAAATGTATTAAACACACATTTGAGTCAATTAGGGCATCCATTATAATTCTAACTTTGAAATGAAACAGTAACTAGAACATTTAGGAAAATTTAACATGCCAGGTAAAATAAATAAATAAATAAATACTAAATTACTGATTTAAGTCGGGTAAGAAAAGATGTTTTTATTTTGTAATATCTTTTACTTTTTAAAATTTTATTTATCTAATCTCTTTTGTATATATACCAACTGTACAAACTATCAAGCCCATCTTTTCTTTTATTTATAATACATCTTAAAATAAACATTATTACTTTATTAAGTATAATATTCTAGATGATAGAGAATAAAAACATGATTATTTATATATAATATATATAATAATCTTTTGAACATACATTTTCTTTAAATTATGTTATAGGTGTAAATGCATAAAATTTTATATGTATCCTACGTAAAAAATAAAATTTAGTTTACATTATATACACGTATAAACATATAAATATTATTTAAATGTATTACAATGTATATATATTTCAAATAAAATAAAATTGTAATGTATTTAAATAATTATATATTATCCTCTGTTATCCTATATTAATAATGAAAACTAATTAATAGTTATAAAATATATAAGGTTTTTAATACTTTATGTATTATATATTATGATTATTATAACTACATTTTCGTTTTTATTTTATTTATATTAAAGTTGGTTCTTATAGAGCCAATTGGTTATAAATTATAAGGTGTTTTATCTCTATAGGGAAAATTTATTCAGTTTAGGAGATAACAAAATGTAAATAAATTAGATACGTAATTTGCATTATATATAATTAAAACTTAAGTAAATTATATAAATTTAAAATATAAATTGAGTTGAATTTATACCTAATATAATTAAATATTTATGCAGTTTTATCATTAAATATATTTTATTATATTAAATAATTTATAGAATATATTTAAAGTATTTTATAAACATTTAGTTGTTAATATATGCATCATTGTATTTAAATATTGAGTTATATATTTAATACGTTATATTAAAAAAAATAAATGTTTTTAAATGTATTTACAAGTATTTGTAATTAAATATATATATAATAGTAAGTGAAAAGGATATGATAGAATAAATAATTAAATATGTTATTAAATATTACAGATAAATAGTCACATTCAATATAATATATTATATATTAAATATTTACCTGTTTAAATATACTTACTTTATTGTAAAATAAATTTCATATTTTACTACGATCCTTATATTAAAGTATATATATAGTAAATATTTATATAAGTGGTATTATATTTTAATATTAAATTGTACTACATATATTTTAAATTTAACTAGTGGAATTCATCGTGCTATGTCACATCCTGACCGCGTAAACAAAAAACCGTGGCGGAAACGTCGAGGAGTCACGTAACAGAAACTATTGTTTCACAACCATGGTACTTAAAGTTTTGTATTATTGAATTTAATTGTTTACATTGTCTTGGATTACAGCGGAAACATAACATAAATTAATTGTCTTTAATGATTTTAAATCACTAAGGCCCAAGTCCGCCCTAAGTGTAGCATGCTCAACCTCAAACATTCGCTCCTGAAACATACGTGAAAGTAAATACGTCAGCATAAAAATGTCTGTGAGTAACATAGGTTTTGTGATGTTGATTCATGGCTTTGAATGTTAAAAGAAATGTTTAACTATACAAAAGTAGCCATGAACCGTTATAAAATATTTCTTTTATGAAATCATGTGAAAATCAAATGATTCAAAAGAAATGATGCAAGGTTAACCTAATAACCAAAATATGTCATGTCTTGTGTAAAAATGTCATGTCTTGAGTAAAATATGCCGTGTCTTGTATTTTGTTTGAAGTGGTTTAGATAACGCTATGATATATAATGTAATAAAAGCACTTATATATAGGAAGTGCCAACGGAGTATCCACCATGCTTTTATCATATTACATCATGTTTCGTTATTTAAATCACTCACCATAACCAACTAATGAAATATCTTGTTTAAACCCATGTGATGTCTTGTATAAACCAATGTCATGTAATATCAAATGTCTATGTATAAACCAATGTCTTGTGTAACCAAAATGTCTTGTATAAAACAATGTCTTTGAATAAACAAAGGTTTTGTTTAAACCAAAAGCTATGTCTTATAAATCATTGCTTATATTGAAAACATATATTAGGATTGTTGGCGAATACATTCAAGCCTTGTTGACTGACGGATAAACCCTTATAAAGACAAAGGTCTATCAAATGTTCATTGGAATCTGTCATTCCCTAAAGTCATTTCCAAACAAACCTAGGAAGTGGGAACGGGATTGTCAATCCTATGGTACCATTACATACTACCGGACGGTGTGATCAATGTTAATGAATGTATCATTGTATATTCAACGCACAAATATGTCTTGAACAATGTAAGCATGTCATGAAAATGTTTAGAAACCATGTAACTGGCATACTAAGTCAATATACCAAGCTAAACTGTCTTTGAAAACCATGTACTAGGTATGCTAAGTTAACATACGAAGTAAAATGTCTTTGAAACCATGTGTAGGTATACTAAGTAAATATACCATGTAAATGTCTTTAAAACCATGTGTAGGTATGCTAAATCAATATACCATGTAAAATGTCTTTGAAACCATGTACTATATGTACTAGATAATCAAAACATGTATAATGTCATGAATACAAGAAAGTAGTGATAGGCACATATGAATCGCCCAAAACATTTGAAAAAAAACGTAAAAGAGGGGACTATGTATTCACTTGGGATTGTGTATAAGTCTTGTAGATAAGATCAAACAACGCTTGGAGAATCAAGGATTCAAGTGGTTCCTAATATCGGATAAGTTTGTAAATAAGTTGGGACTTTAATCGGCGGATCAGATATAATGAACTTTTATAAATTAAATGAGTATTGGCTCTCACATGGCATGATTTAATAAACTTAACATTCTGATTTGAAAGTGATCCAAAATGCTTTTGACCCGTTATGACTTGTTAAGGTAGTTTACGCTACTTTAACTGGTCATTTGCGTAATTACGTGTTCGGATGGTTAAATATGTATTATGATAAGTTTTAATTGCCAAAACAAGTTTGATAATGTTGTAACATCAGTTTATATTTTAAAACTTTGGTTACATATGCTTAAAATTGATTTATGCGCAAAAAGGGCATTTTGGTCATTTCTAAGGAACATAAGAACAACTTATCATAACACTAACCAAACGGCGTGACCATAAGGTATAACCTCAGTAGGTTATTCCCCTATGCAACTATGGTCACATATATGTGTTTGGTCAAATTCTAAGATCGACCAAATGGGTCGGATTCAAAAGTCAAAGCGGTGGTCAAGACCGCTCGACTTACGACCCAAACAAAGCACTAAACTTGAAGTGACAAGTTAGACATGTCAAAAGATGTATAACTAAGTTGCAAAACTGATTTGATATCAAAACTTAGTGTTTTGATACCCGAAAATAGTTCCATTGTAAAATGCACATTTTGCGCATTTTTGACCAAAACTTTGACTCGTCACTTCGACTAGTAAACGTGGTAATCAGAAGGTGCAATCCGCTAGGGATTATAACCTTCGTGATTACGATCACGTTGCAAAGTTCAATTGAACTTTGACTCGACGAAATATGGTCAGAATTGAAAGTCAAACAGAAAGTCAATTGTTTGACTTTTAGATCAAAATAAGCTAAAATAATGAGCAAGATTAAGGAAGAACACTTACTTGTGTTCTAGGAATGATTAGAACTTCAGTAGGAGGCCTCTATAAGCATAAGCAAGCTCCAATAGAAGAGAGAAAAGAAAAATGGAAATGAGCAAGTTGAAAGTGAAGAAATTGGTGGCTATTTATAGTGATCAAGAGCTCATAGGATCATCACAAGTGTCCAAGGAGGTGGCATGATCCTAGGGAGGTCTTAACATGTGTCAAATGCAGGTTAGAAGCTGGCAAGTTCTAGTTCTTGGGCTCCAAGGCATGAAACAAGAAGCTGCCAAGTTGCTGTTAAGAACCTGCTGAATTAGGGACTCCATACGGACCGTAGGGCATATATGCTTATGATCCGTAAGCATGTGTCTGGGCAGCAAGTTTTGAAAAGTGACAGTTTTGGCCCCTGAACTTGTTTCGTCGCGTTTTGCCGTTTTGAACACCCGTTAACCTAATTTTCAGGCTTTATAAGGATGTTAAAGCATTGGGGACTTGAAATATGCCTGGAAATGTCGTGGATGTCAGCTCGTTCAGTTGTACGGTTACGTTTTTCGCTTCATTACGACGAACGCTTTAACGAACGCGAAAACGACCGAAATTTCGCAACGATTGACATTTTTGCATTCTTATCAAAAAAATACAAGATTTTATTGATTAGAAAAATTTTTGGATGTGTAAATATGGTTCGTATTCAAAAATATGAGAATTGGCAGACTTTCGCAGTTTGTCGCAAATAGTCCCTGAACTTGCATAAGCGTGTTTTCGCCATACCAAACCCTTCAAAACTTATTTCTAAGTTATGTAAAGGTATTTAGGGTATGTTTAGCTTATGTCCTAGTCCCTGAGTGTATGTCGCGTTAAACTGACTACATTTGCATAACGGTTTACTTCGAGAAAAGGTTTGAAGATCAAAATTGAACAAAAATTGAAAATGTGCAAATGTCAAAAGTTTAAACAAAATCTTTGAAATAAAACACAAAGTTTCATTGGTTATGAAATTGTTCAGATTTGTACAATGATTAAAAGACACAAATGTCACATGCTATGTGGCGGGTATTCAATCGTTACCGGTTCAACACTTGTATAAGTTATAATACAAAAGAAAATACTTTACTTAGAATAAAACTTTTGTTTTTTTAATAAATCTATACCGGTGTGTCGAAGAATTTATTTTTAGCAGAATAGATTTCATACAAATGTTTGCAAAAATGTAACCGTTTGTCTACAATTTTGACTATAAAATATTAATTTGTTTCAAATTTTTATCTTAGGTAGAAGTAATCATTTTTCACCACCACTACCCTTAATAAAATAATGTGTCCAAAATGAGAAGGCAAGAAATTATATGACCAAAGTAAAAAAAGTATCAACTTCTCTGGCGCAAACACATGTTAGCAATTAATATATATATATAATAATATAAAATTCAATTTTTAATTTACTAAATATAAAATGTTTAAGTTAACAAGTTGAAGGAGTATAGGAAAGTTTCAACTTGGTTCTACTCAAATATATTAAAAAAAAACCTAATTGGTCTTTTTTATACAAAATGTTATGACATTAACTATATTTGTTTATATAGTTTTTGATCCATATAAAATAATTAATAGTATATTCAAACATTAAATTACTAATATATTAAATTAAGAGTTAATTTCTGTTTGACTCCTTGAGGTTTACCTATTTTAACCATTTGAGTACGAATTCTTGTTTTTTTTTTCTCAAATCATGGCCTATGGTTTATGAATGTTAACTATTTGACTCCTTATGGCTAACTCCATCAAACTTTGACGCTAGTTCTTGAGGGTATAATTGTCCGTTCAATTTAGTATGTTTAATAGATCCAAATTATATACTAATTAGTGTACGATTATTTCTAAAGCGAATATACATTTTGCACATGAATTATTAAAGATCATGTGATGAATTAATTGATGGAACTTGATTACATCAGAAAGAAAAAATGGATTCTTATTTATACACAGGTTATAGTCTCGTGTATTACACGGGTTTTTATAAATGTAATGTTATATAATTAATGAATAGATATGTTTTAAAAAACATATGCATTGCCCCTTGAATAAAGTCGTGTATTATATTAATAGAATAAAATATAACATAATTTGTTAACACATACAGTCTTCAACATACGTATTTAAATAAATGAAGATTGACATGAAGTAATAAATTTTATAAAGTTAATTTTGAAAACATAATATCTTTTAATTGGGTATTAACTTTGATTTTTTTTTAATATCACCTATTTTTTTATTATATAACATATTGAATTTTAACATTGTTACCATCCAAGATTTTATTGATTAGAAAAATTTTTGGATGTGTAAATATGGTTCGTATTCAAAAATATGAGAATTGGCAGACTTTCGCAGTTTGTCGCAAATAGTCCCTGAACTTGCATAAGCGTGTTTTCGCCATACCAAACCCTTCAAAACTTATTTCTAAGTTATGTAAAGGTATTTAGGGTATGTTTAGCTTATGTCCTAGTCCCTGAGTGTATGTCGCGTTAAACTGACTACATTTGCATAACGGTTTACTTCGAGAAAAGGTTTGAAGATCAAAATTGAACAAAAATTGAAAATGTGCAAATGTCAAAAGTTTAAACAAAATCTTTGAAATAAAACACAAAGTTTCATTGGTTATGAAATTGTTCAGATTTGTACAATGATTAAAAGACACAAATGTCACATGCTATGTGGCGGGTATTCAATCGTTACCGGTTCAACACTTGTATAAGTTATAATACAAAAGAAAATACTTTACTTAGAATAAAACTTTTGTTTTTTTAATAAATCTATACCGGTGTGTCGAAGAATTTATTTTTAAAGAATAGATTTCATACAAATGTTTGCAAAAATGTAACCGTTTGTCTATAATTTTGACTATAAAATATTAATTTGTTTCAAATTTTTATCTTAGGTAGAAGTAATCATTTTTCACCACCACTACCCTTAATAAAATAATGTGTCCAAAATGAGAAGGCAAGAAATTATATGACCAAAGTAAAAAAAGTATCAACTTCTCTGGCGCAAAAACATGTTAGCAATTATATATATATATAATAATATAAAATTCAATTTTTAATTTACTAAATATAAAATTTTTAAGTTAACAAGTTGAAGGAGTATAGGAAAGTTTCAACTTGGTTCTACTCAAATATATTAAAAAAAAACCTAATTGGTCTTTTTTATACAAAATGTTATGACATTAACTATATTTGTTTATATAGTTTTTGATCCATATAAAATAATTAATAGTATCTTCAAACATTAAATTACTAATATATTAAATTAAGAGTTAATTTCTTTGACTCTTGAGGTTTACCTATTTTAACCATTTGAGTACGAATTCTTGTTTTTTTTTCTCAAATCATGGCCTATGGTTTATGAATGTTAACTATTTGACTCCTTATGGCTAACTCCATCAAACTTTGACGCTAGTTCTTGAGGGTATAATTGTCCGTTCAATTTATGTATGTTTAATAGATCCAAATTATATACTAATTAGTGTACGATTATTTCTAAAGCGAATATACATTTTGCACATGAATTATTAAAGATCATGTGATGAATTAATTGATGGAACTTGATTACATCAGAAAGAAAAAATGGATTCTTATTTATACACAGGTTATAGTCTCGTGTATTACACGGGTTTTTATAAATGTAATGTTATATAATTAATGAATAGATATGTTTTAAAAAACATATGCATTGCCCCCTTGAATAAAGTCGTGTATTATATTAATAGAATAAAATATAACATAATTTGTTAACACATACAGTCTTCAACATACGTATTTAAATAAATGAAGATTGACATGAAGTAATAAATTTTATAAGTTAATTTTGAAAACATAATATCTTTTAATTGGGTATTAACTTTGATTTTTTTTTAATATCACCTATTTTTTTATTATATAACATATTGAATTTTAACATTGTTACCATCCAAGATTTTATTGATTAGAAAAATTTTTGGATGTGTAAATATGGTTCGTATTCAAAAATATGAGAATTGGCAGACTTTCGCAGTTTGTCGCAAATAGTCCCTGAACTTGCATAAGCGTGTTTTCGCCATACCAAACCCTTCAAAACTTATTTCTAAGTTATGTAAAGGTATTTAGGGTATGTTTAGCTTATGTCCTAGTCCCTGAGTGTATGTCGCGTTAAACTGACTACATTTGCATAACGGTTTACTTCGAGAAAAGGTTTTGAAGATCAAAATTGAACAAAAATTGAAAATGTGCAAATGTCAAAAGTTTAAAACAAAATCTTTGAAATAAAACACAAAGTTTCATTGGTTATGAAATTGTTCAGATTTGTACAATGATTAAAAGACACAAATGTCACATGCTATGTGGCGGGTATTCAATCGTTACCGGTTCAACACTTGTATAAGTTATAATACAAAAGAAAATACTTTACTTAGAATAAAACTTTTGTTTTTTTAATAAATCTATACCGGTGTGTCGAAGAATTTATTTTTAACAGAATAGAATTTCATACAAATGTTTGCAAAAATGTAACCGTTTGTCTACAATTTTGACTATAAAATATTAATTTGTTTCAAATTTTTATCTTAGGTAGAAGTAATCATTTTTCACCACCACTACCCTTAATAAAATAATGTGTCCAAAATGAGAAGGCAAGAAATTATATGACCAAAGTAAAAAAAAGTATCAACTTCTCTGGCGCAAACACATGTTAGCAATTAATATATATATAATAATATAAAATTCAATTTTTAATTTACTAAATATAAAATGTTTAAGTTAACAAGTTGAAGGAGTATAGGAAAGTTTCAACTTGGTTCTACTCAAATATATTAAAAAAAAACCTAATTGGTCTTTTTTATACAAAATGTTATGACATTAACTATATTTGTTTATATAGTTTTTGATCCATATAAAATAATTAATAGTATCTTCAAACATTAAATTACTAATATATTAAATTAAGAGTTAATTTCTGTTTGACTCCTTGAGGTTTACCTATTTTAACCATTTGAGTACGAATTCTTGTTTTTTTTTCTCAAATCATGGCCTATGGTTTATGAATGTTAACTATTTGACTCCTTATGGCTAACTCCATCAAACTTTGACGCTAGTTCTTGAGGGTATAATTGTCGTTCAATTTAGTATGTTTAATAGATCCAAATTATATACTAATTAGTGTACGATTATTTCTAAAGCGAATATACATTTTGCACATGAATTATTAAAGATCATGTGATGAATTAATTGATGGAACTTGATTACATCAGAAAGAAAAAATGGATTCTTATTTATACACAGGTTATAGTCTCGTGTATTACACGGGTTTTTATAAATGTAATGTTATCTAATTAATGAATAGATATGTTTTAAAAAACATATGCATTGCCCCCTTGAATAAAGTCGTGTATTATATTAATAGAATAAAATATAACATAATTTGTTAACACATACAGTCTTCAACATACGTATTTAAATAAATGAAGATTGACATGAAGTAATAAATTTTATAAAGTTAATTTTGAAAACATAATATCTTTTAATTGGGTATTAACTTTGATTTTTTTTAATATCACCTATTTTTTTTATTATATAACATATTGAATTTTAACATTGTTACCATCCAACCACATTATTAAATATTTAAAATTTGATTTCTTGCTTACGTAATAAAGTTCTCTCAATTAATTCTATCAAATAGAATTTAATCCTTCATGAATAAAATGTATATTTGCCATAGAAACAATTATCGACCAAAGGTAAGTATGAATTTGTATTTGAATTTGATTTATTAAACACTTAAATTTTAATGGACAATTATACCCTCAAGAACTAATGTCAAAGTTGGATGGAGTTAGCAATAAGGAGTCAAATAGTTAACATTCATAAACCTGAGGCCATGATTTGAGGAAAAAAAAAAAAGAATTCGTACTCAGATAGTTAAAATAGGTAAATCTCAGAGAGTCAAATAAAAATTAATTCTTAAATTAAATATATATTTTTCAATAGTTAGGTGTTGAAACTTAAACATAACTCTGTATTATAATAATGAAATTGAATCTAAATTATTGACATACATTAAATACCTCCGAAATTATAGTTGATTGTGATATATTATAACGACATAAAAAAATGTTATGTCTTTATGTCCATTTAAAGGATATATTATTACTTTATAGCCAGTGGCTCTTATGTTATAAATGGCTTCAACCATTTATATTAGTGTATTTGGCTCTGACATTTGAAATATACATATTTCATTTATATTATAAGTGAATATTAATTTTATAATATTTATCCTTAGGTATTAGATTAAGAATTTTATATGTATACATAGTATTAAACATGTCACTTCTATTACCATTTATAAATATTATAAATTACCTAGAATCTATAAGAATTATAACTTTATAGCAAACATAGTATTTTAAAAATAAGCCTTTTCAACATATTTATCCAAATATTAAATTTTTTAATATATGTGATATAAATTTAATATATGTATTTATATTAAAAAGAATAGGTAGTAACCCTTTATCTAAACCATTGTGTCTTTATCTAAATTGTGGTGCCCTAAATTACTTTTTGTAAGGTTATAGAATATAATACATAATACATCTGCTTATGTAGCCAATAGGTATATTTAATTATATTGGTCACTCATACTGTGAACTCAAAACATAAAAATCATAATATGAATATTAAGATTTATCTGCACAGAATAACACATAAATTATTACATTAATTTCCAAAAATAATGTTTAAGTTTTAGGTATTAAAAGAACACCTAAATGGTATAAACAGTGGCTCTGATACCACCTTCTGTCACAACCCCTGACCCCACCCTGGGAGCGGGAGCCGTGAACCAGTCATGTGGTACCAGTGTTTATTAAATATGCAGTGTAAAACTTATATTTTTTTATCAAGATCGTAGTTACGAAATAAAATCAGAGTTTATAAAACACCAAATAATTAATATTAAATAAATGGGTTAAAACCCGTATTTCATTTAAATGTTTTTATAGGGATAAACCCTAATTAATAAAATGTAAATTTCTTCTTTTATTTAGGTAATTATAGCCACTTTATTAAGCCTTCAATGCTCCATATCTGGCTTCTATTATTTCACAGCAGGTAACGCGTTTTGAAAACATTTTATTAACTAGAAATACTGGCGAGTTCATTTCATTTTATAAAATGACACATTATTATACTTACAGTAAGTATTAAGGGGAATTACAGTGTATATTTCTATCAATTATTCAACATAGTATGCGACTAGGACACTCCCCTGTGCTCCTGGTCATATTACTTTGGGTCCTGTCACCCAACAGTTACGGTTCCTATCACACCCTTGGTGACTGTGGACTAGTAATGCATACAAAACCCCAACGACTGGTAATAATTATAGATTACAAAAACTTAATCCCTGTAAGTATAACTGGAAAACATTTGAGGTTTTTGTAAAGTAATTTGGTAAAAAGAGATAATGACTCACTTGGTAACTTTAGGGTTTAACTACAGCCTTCTGGTATAATCTTGGGCATAACTTTTCAGCTCTTAATAAAATATATAATGCACTCATGTTAAGTATAATAACCCAATTCAACTTTATGAATACGTCACGAGACAGAACTCCAACGTAGTTTACAAAACATAGCCTTAGCAGCGCCTTAACATCCGTTGCTGGATTCAAGATCAATCGGACAGGGTATGAAATCAATGATCAGGATTAAAACACTTACAACAAGGCAGAGCTTCGTAGGATTTAAGGTGAAATACTAAAGAAAATAATAAAATTATAAAGAGGCAGAGAGAGAGGGCGAGAGGAAGAGCAATTTGAAAAGTTCCTTCTGTGCTCATAATTTGAACTTGTTGCTCAAGTTATGATAATTAATGCACACGTACACAATACATTGAATTCAATGTCAATTGTCCACATCACAAATTCTCAAATTCCTATTTGTTTAAGTTTAATATTATTTTGTTATTTTATATATTATAATTAATTCATCTGCTTCATTTATTTATTGCTTATAACTTCTAAAATATAACGTTTTATAAAACGATGAATATGCCTTTAGAACGAGCATATTTTTATCTACATTTTGACCTAAATTTCATTGAAAACGAAGTAAGGTAATTATAATGTATTTTTATTATTATATTTTTTAAACGGTTCCTATGTTCGTCTATATACCTCATATTTCTAACAGTCAAGTTACCCGTAATCGACCCTTTAATATTATAAGTTTCTATATACTTTATTTTAAATTTTTTTAAATAAAAATTTTGAAAATGTTACAAGTTGTTAGAAGTTTGGCTTTCCCCATTAGCAGTAAAGGCATAATTGGGTGAGTAAGAATCAGAGTTAAAGCTACCATCAGATGTTATGTCAATAAAATGATCGTAACTCTGATCCTTACAACTGCTAGAAGCTTCTTCTTGACCAAAAAGTGTTGTACTACCGAATGCATAGTCATCAGCGACTTTTCCTGACTCTTGTAACTTATTTTTCTGGTTCAGCTCTCTCTTGAGGAGCCTACCATGAAGCTAAGTTAGACTCATCTCTTTGAACCCAACCGAATTTCTGGTTATCAAAGCTAAAGTGTCCCATTTGTCTAGCAATGATCTAAGAAATGACTATTTAAAGTCAAATTTGCAAACTCAATATTAACAGTTTCAGCTCACTAATGAGATAACTAAATCTTTCGAATTGTTGGGTTAATGACTCTCCTTTAACATTGCAAAACGTTTCATATTGTTGGTTCAAAAATTCTCTGTTGTTTTCAGTTACTTCCTCAATGCCACCGAATTTCTCTTTCAAAGTGTCCCACAACTCATTTGCACTGTTGCAATGCAACAGGCCAGCATAGATATGTTTGGCAATGCAGAGGCCACGATACCAAATGCCTTTGCATCTAGCTCGAATTTTTGGAAATCTTGCTAGAGTAGTTTTCAGGACTCTTTGGTACTTGGACTTTTAGGTCCTCAGTATTGGAACATGAGGTCCAAAATAACCGATTTTCAGCAACCGGTGTTTTGTTGAGCAAGAATATGACCCATTCGTCGTTGCCAGATATTATACTCTGATCTAACAAGGATCGGTGGTTTAAACATGGTGCAAGTGTTGTGTGGATCTTGTGGATTTTGTGACATTTTGATTGTTTATGAATAACGAGTTTTTGTTTAAAACTTTGAATGTGAATAAACTTTTACTCTGTTTTCAATAAAACGAACAAACGACCACAATAGTAAGAGCTGATCTGTTCAAATCAAATTGATTGTTAAATCAAATTCGATTGATCAAGCTCTGATACCAATTGTTAGGATCTGAGTTTGAATTGTTGTGAAATTTTAAAGATGGAAAGTATTGAATGAAGATAAATCAAAGGTAAGTGTAGCAGATATGTAAACTTTGATTCACAACAATTGGAAGATTGTTTTCATCAACATGCATTTGTAATATTAATCACGTATGCATGAGAATTACAAACTCCCCCTCAGCTATATCACTCTGATTTGTTCGTACAAAATGTCTAGAATGAAAGTGATGAACGAAACAGTACAGGCACTGTTCCATTTATAGTACAAAGCAAACCTCTGAGCATCTTTTGCTGAGGTCACTATGAAAGTGACTATAACAACTAAAACAAACTCTAAACATTGTCACATTAATTACAAATAAGCACTGCTATGAAAATACTGTTGAGAAGATCCTCTGTTGGTCTTCAGCAGACCTTTTCTTTAGTCTTCATCAGAGGTTTTCTTCAACAGACTTTAGATTCCAGCAGAGCTTTGGTCTTCATCAGTGCTTTGTAAACACTCTTTGGTAACCAGCAGATGTTAGAGAGCATAGCTTTAACCTCTGTTATTTCTGATAGATGTTATAGTATATTTTGGCTTTTCTATCATCTGTTCTTTTATATGGTTTAAAATCTTCTATTATCGTGTTTAGCTTGAAATAGCACTTGCATGTCGTTGATGCTAGTATTGTTGGGTTAGGTAAGGTCTACTGATGATGAAAGTTAAACCCAAGGGAACCATCTTCCCTGCCTGATGGAATAAGTTGAAGTACAAGCAATAGTCCAAAAGTTTCCCCTTTAAAGGCTTCCCAAACAACTACCTAAACTGCTCGAACATAACTATTGCATCAAATAATTGAGAAGACAAGTACAAAGTGATGGATTGTAAAAGTGTTGGGTCAACAAGTCAATAGTCAAGTCAACAAAGTCAAGACTGAAGACCAAAAGACCATCTTAACGAGTCAACAAAGACCAAAAATACTAATTTTCACAAGTGCTGTTCCAGTAGTTTTGGAAATGCATTTGTTTTTTTGTTTATACAGTAGTTTCAATGTAACAATGGTATAATTAACTGTGCAGTAGTTTTGCAAACTGTTGGCAGTTACACCGTTTAATGAGTTGTTATGAGTCGCTTTCATGGTGACATCACCATCAGTTTTCTCCTCTATAAATAATTTAGTATGTGTTTGTAATTGGAAACTATAAGAGTTGAAAATCAATAAGAACTTTGAGAGAGGGAGAGAGTACACCTAGTAAGGGGAGTACTTTTGTACCTTTGATTGTATTGTAAACATTTTAAATTAAATGAAATCACTGTTTGATTGAATTTCTAATTCTATTCAACTGTTTTTATAAAAAAAATACACACACACACACTATCACACACTCTCATATCTAACAATTGGTATCAGAGCAGGTTAAACTAAATTAACTTAAACGTTGATTTAAAAGATAAACCAACTCATATTGATAACTGGTTGTGTGATCAAAAAGTACTTGATAAAAATTAACCTAATCTATACATTAAATTGTTCTAATACTCTGTTGTCTGAGTAATACTTAATAGAACTCAGAGAGATGTCAATCACTCATGATCCTCACAATATCGGATTGGCAAACAAGCCTTTGATGCTCGTTCGTCATGAATTCAAGATATGGCAACGAAGGATGTGTCACCACATATCCCAGCAAAACACTAGTTGCTGGAGGTCTATGGTTTTTGGTCCTTATGTTCCTACTATACCAAGTACCGAAAGACTAAGCATATTTGTTCCAAAAAAACCCACAAATTACTCTAAGCAAGATTTCCAGAAATTGGAGCTCGAGGTTAAGGCATTCGGGATTCTGGCTATGGCCTTACTCAATGAAAAATATGTCGGATTACTCCACTGTGAGAATGCCAAAGAGTTGTGAGATCCTTGAATGAACAATTTGATGGTATAGATGACGTACAAGAGAATAATAAGGAAAATTTGAACCAACAGTATGAAACATTCACTCATATATATGGGTAAGAACCTTATCTATTGGATCACCCAAAAAAGAAAACAGTTTCTTGGTCCTAACAAAATCTGAATATAAAGCTCTGACAGACACAATTGCTAAATTAACATGGTTATAAGCCTTACTGGAAGAACTTGGGATAGCACAACTTTACTGCAATTCTCTCTTATGAAATCTTGGTGCTACATATCTCTCCAAAAATCTGTATTCCGTGGCTGAACAATGCATGTTAAAGTTTACTTTCACTTTTTTTTATAAAAAAAATGGTTGCACAAGGAAAATTACAGCTCCAATTCATATCTACAGAAGATCAAATTGCGGACATTTTCACAAAACCTCTACCTAGTAATAGATTTACATTTTAAACAATCCAAGCTATAGGTCGTTCATGGCCTTAGCTTGAGGGAATTAGTGGCATATTTAAATACAAGGAGCTAGGTGCATAAAATTTTGCAACATTAAAGAAATTTAGAGTGAACCCATACATTAAAAAGTATAAGGGTTCTAGTGGTAAGGGAGTGGCATGTTAAACAAACAGGTCGGAGGTTCAAGTCCAACCGTTTTTTATAAGGGTTTTTTTTGTTTTTAAATACAAACCTCAAATAAATTAGGGGTTTTCACAAATTAACACATTAGTAGCTCCCCGAGATTAGTAGTATAAAGGCAGAACCCCACGTCCCCACCACCATCGCCCACCAAACGAACCCCACAGTCGTCGCCCACCATTCCGAAAATCCAACCCTACCAGCCACCATTGTCCCCTGCTAAAACTCGAAGGCGAAAGCGCTCAAGTGCAAGTGCATATTTAGTGTTTTTAAATTATTAAATCACTTAAATGTTATGTGTTTTCTGTTTGAATTAGATTAATGTGTTACATATTTTATGTTTATGAGTTTGAAATAGAGAATTAGTGATGTTAACTTTGTTAAAACTTCAATAAGATGTTAAATTTGTTGAAACTTGAATTAAATTTTAATTTATTGAAACTTGAAATTGATTTTTAGGTATTATAAATACTCATAGATTTTTCCAAAGAGAAACATATAACCTTGAATCATCATCTTCAAGTAGTAAATTAATATTCAAAAATAGATTTGAATGATCTTCCATGGGTTCCTTTCAAAAGGAAACCAATTTCATCTTATCACCCAAGTCAAAAAGATGAAACTAGACGAACGCATTTGCTTAGAGATCCATGTCAACCAGGAGGGCATGATTTTCCACAAACATTTATTGGTGTTAAATAAAACGTTTTAATCCTGAATGGTACACACACAGCACATAAGTTGGTTAGAACATAATGTCATAACACCTAAAGCGTATTACTTGTATTATTACTTGTTTAAAGAACATGGACAAAATGATGCATTTGCGGGTGAAGGGGTACGTTGTTAGTATAGAATCCCAAGATCGATACTCACATTGGTAAATGCAATAGTTTTGATGACAAAACATGTAAAAGGGGGAAGACTTACTTAAAGAAGCTTAATCTATACATCTAGCCCTTGAAAAAATTAACAACTCAAGACAAAAAAAAAGATTATAGAATCAAATTAAGTACTTCTATACTTGCTAAATGATTGTTGAACTGGAGCTCAATATATACCCTACCTGAACCGCTGAACCGACCTAAACATTTTATATCCAGTCCTATGAAATTGGAGCATCTAAAAACAGTGAGCAAAAACAAATATGCTGATTAAATACATATTATTTTCTTACTTATGTAATTATTCCACAATGATCTTAATTATGGTGGAATGCTATAAATTAGGTATATAATTCTTTCATCCCTTATCACGCGATTTTAAATCAATGTTGCACCATTTTTATCACGACTCGTGTCACCACAACAATGTACTGGGAAACATCTTTTTTGGTGTAGGAACCCCAAAGGATTTGATATTACTAACTTCTTCTTTTTCACCTATAAATCCAAAAATTAAATATTGATTAGGATGTTACTAAAAACATGTTGAGTAAATACAAATTGTGTCCCTGTGCTTTAGGGGCGGTGTCAAGTCGTGTCTCTAAAATAAATATTTCGACCTCTGAGTCTCCTATCTTGTAAAAGCGCTACACAATGAGTCCCCAACCCAAACTTCCGTCCATTTAAATGCTTGTGGCAGGGGTAAATTCTTCTTTTCATATGTAAAACCCACAAATAAACCAAAAATCACCTTTTGACCCCCGTAATCTTCCCCAATCTTGTATCACGGTCCTGTAGAAACCCCCAAAATCCATCGCTCATCACAAATTCATGCAACACTGATTGATTGCAATAATGGCTAGAGGATATTGGAGAGTTCATGCTGATGATAATTATTTCAACCTAGATGATTTATACAGTAAGGGCTTAAAAATCATAAATTTACCATGAAATTCTATATTAAAAGTTACTGATCACTTGTGTATATGTGTTTACAGGCAATGACTCAATGTATTGTACACTTAAGGTTCACTGTGGAGATAAGTTCTCATATTATCCAGGAAGGGTGTACCTAAACGGTAAGATTACCTCCATTGATAATGTTAAAATTGATGAATTGGATATGGGTGTCCTGGATGAAATTAGAAAAGGGATTAGGCTAGTTGATTTGTATGTTGAAATTGGGAATTAAACTATAATGATGCATTCATTAGACGAGGATGTTCCATCTAATGCTACTGATCCAATTGTAGCTACTCCAAGTAAGGTTGCTGCTCCATCTAGCATTGTAGTTAATAATGCATATTTTATTGAAAGTCAAAGTTTTACCTCACCTAGCAATGCATTTCAGGGTCAATCAAAGTGTAATGATGCAGTATGTGAGGAGGCATCTGATAACGAGGATCTAGATTATGTTGTAGATCAGGATCCTAATAATGTATTGTTAAATTATGAAAGTAGGCATGCAGCAATTCAAGGCCCTTATTGACTTCGACCCAGAGGAAGTCAATGATATAGTATATGAAGTAAGAAATTTGAATATTGATTGGGACCTGAAGCAGGAAGACATAACATGTGTTCTGGATGATTTTAGTGAAGCCGATGAAATTTTAACAATTTTGGAAAAGGTTGCAAAGAAATTGAGAAAACATAAAAGAAATGTTGGTGATGTTCATGACTCATTTATTCCTTTTTTGTTGGTTAACTGATACCAAATAAGCAAAAAATTGAATAGCATGGTTAATACATATGCTCTTAGGGGTAGGAGGAAAATTTTACATATTGAAAATAAGCATTCTAGGTACTGAGTTGTATGTTTAGGTACAAATCCTAACATAGTTTCTGGTTCAAGGGTGATGGGCAAAATTGTAATTACAGGGGGCTAGGGTTAAAACTTGATAAATGGCACGTTAAGACCACTTGTCCTTAGGTAGTTCAGATCTCCAGGAAAACGAGGACAAATTCTTAGTGAGTCAAAACTATTCATGCCCAACTCATTGCCTCTAAACTAGGGAAGTAGGATTGTACACCATGAGTGCTATGGCCAAGCAGATCCGACCAATGATTGAATCAAACCCAAAATACATTTGCTAGCTATTCAAGATACAATTGTGAAAAACATCAGATTAATGTATCATTTCATGGGGTGTTTAGGACCAAGAGGATTGTTACAAAAAGAATAATAGGAGATTATAGGGACCAACATGGTATACTTAGGGCTTACTGTGAAGAACTTCTAAGACCGAGCCCATGTAGCACAATCAAGATTGATGTTGAGCCATGTTCTAACCCTAGTAGTCCTACTAGGTAGTTTAGAAGATGTTATATATGTTTTGCATCAATGATGAAAGGATTCAAGACAGTTGGCGAAGAGATACTAGTTTTAGATGGTTATTTCATGAAAGGTCCATTTCCTTTATAGTTTCTTACTGCAGTTGGTGTCGATGGCAATAATGGTATTTACCCAGTGGCTTATACTTTAGTGGAGGCTGAAACCTTTTAAATCTTGGGAATGGTTTTTAGAATTGCTCAAGGACGATCTTGACTTACCAATCAACACCAATTTCACTTTCATTATAGATAGGCAAAGCTAACTTCTATGTTTATAATGTATGCTAACTATTTGTTTAATGCATGTAGGGACTTCTGGCAACATCATCCAAATTGTTCGCCAATGCTGAGCACAAGCATTGTTTAAGACATATCCATGAAATCATGAAGAAACAACGGTTTGGTGATTTGTATAAAAACATGTTATGGGGAGTATATTGTAAGACATCCATGCCTTACTTTGAAAATGCCATGGTAGAATTGAAGAAAGCGGAACTAGCTTTATATGAATTGCTGAAACATATCCCACCAAACAGTTGGTCCATAGCTCACTTCACTGGTACGGCTAAGTATGATGTCCTCTTGAACAACATATGTGAGGTATTCAACAGGCAGTTAATTGGAGCCATAGACTGTCACACCCGGTTGATAGCAGAAGCGCGCGGTGTGAACTTGATTAGTTTTCATCGCATATGATTTAAGTAAACAACTATATGATTTAAGACAAACACGATATTCATCCATTAATATAAGTAAGAAATACACACCATAACTTGTTCAAATACATGACATCATAAGTTATAAGTTTTACAAAAGACTAATTCAACATAGTTTTTAAAAGCAAAGGCTTTGCATCATATATCTCATTGAAGATGAGATATACGGACCAAACCCTTTAAAACATGGATGACATCGACTACTTGATAACCTGAGAGCTTGTAACCGACTGCACCAAGATCCACTTAGTTTCCTGAAATACATGTAAGTTTAAAAACATCAACAAAAGTTGGCAAGTTCATGTGTTTTGTATGCGCGCCAAATGAATCTTAAAAACATTTGATAGTTCGTAAGTAAGAATATGTGGTATGTAAAGCGTCAATGAACTTGTTGATCATTAATGTTTAGCAAGGACATTAATATGTATGACGACATAGGAAGTACTCAACCCTAGACGATTTCTCTGGTCCATCCGGTTGGGACAACAAAAGCACTACATGTGGCCACACAAGGACCATGAGTGGGACCTCCTACACCCGATAGATCTACCACTCTTGTTCCACGGTCTTAAAAAGATTAATGGCACTTAAGTTTCACCCTATTCGCACATGATCTAATATTTCATTCCATAGCTAAACCATACCATCGAAGCATGTATTTCCCCCCGAGAGTTGTAAATCCGAAAACGTTTAAGAGAAAAGGGGGACATGAACTCACAGGTTTGCGTCCGTAATAGTGTGCTAGCAAGACGGGTATCCAAAAGCGCGGAATAACCTACAAGTGCTCTAACTCATTAGACACTTGGGTTTTGAGTTAAATGTATACACGTTGTTCATCTTAAATGTTATGGTATTAGTTATGTGTTTGGATAGTATGTTATTTTAAATATGTTGGCATTTGTTTCATGTGCTCGTTTTAATATATATACTTTCTTTATATATATATATGCATTTATAATGTGTAAGAACGGGCCTCGCCCTTCGTGAGTCTTCGTGCCTCGCACAATCGTAAGTGGGCCTAGCCCATGAGAGTTGTGCCTCGCATAAGTGAGAATGGGCCTAGCCCATTTGGGTCTCCGTGATCCACACGGTGTGAGTGGGCCTAGCCCATGTCTTTGTGTCTTTGGGCCTAGCCCACATAGTTATGTCCTTGGGCCTAGCCCATGTCCTTATGTGATGTGGGCCTAGCCCACATGGTTTTGTGATTGGGTCTAGCCCGCATATTTCATGTCTTTATATAAATGGGCCCAAGCCCAAATGAATTGTGTATGAATGGGCCTAGCCAATTCGATTATGTAAGTGGGCCTAGCCCAAAGTATTATATGATGTTAATGGGTCTAGCCCAACTTGTTATAGAAATGAGCTTTTACTAGCCCAAAATAAGTTCAAGTATTTTTCCATTCTCATGAGTGTTTTTTGAGCGTATTTTATACGCATTCTTATACTTACATACTTGCGTATTTATGTACACTTAGAGACATTTACTTTACACTTTCCGGTTTTTATAAGTGTTAATATATATTTATACTTCTCTTGTTCATAAATATATATTAATTTTAAGAGTTTCGTCATAGAGCCGAAACTTTAATTTTCGTATCAAAAGTGTCCATGTGTCGTCCGCGATGTGTACACTTTCCGAGTCGATCCGCTAGAATGGTCATTACCGATGTCGACGCACTTTGTTCGATAGGACTCTTGTTAAATATTTTGTGTCGGTTCGAAATATATGTTAACTTGTATTTTTTGAGTGAGTCATATTTATTTTTTGGTGTGTATACTTCCTAGCACTAGTATATACACATAACATGCAAGTAATATTCTTTAAATGTGGTGTTTAACATTTATTCATATAATTTTATCAAAAATTATATTTATTGTCATGTTTATACTTTTTACCCACTTTTTATTTATAAAAATATCCTTTTAGGTATTTATGAGCTTCTTGGATGGTTAACACTTAACCATTATCATTAGGGTTTGACTAATCACGATTAGGATTTTTAATTACAATTAAGGTTACTAATCACGATTAACCATGCTAATTACCCGTTAGTTATATTTTAATCGTGATTAAGATTTTAGAAAATTTCGCCATAGTTTCCCTTAAACTATGGCGTTTTCCACGTTTTGAAAACGTATTTTTAGCATGTTTAAACTCCTTAGTCATAACCAATTTCAAATCAAGTTTCATTCTACCAACTTTACATGTAATATACTTACACATAAATACCTCATATTCCATGAACTTTTTATATATTTTCTAACTACTCTTTAAAAATATATGGTGACATTTTCATGTTATTTAACAAGATCATAAAAAAACCAACTTATTTCTTATGAGCTTACATCTCATTCTCTATTTAAACAACTTTCTTAAACTACCTCTTTCTTTTTAAATGTTCTTAGTGAAAATCATGGTTTTTAATTTCTATAAAAGCCACATATATGTTGTAACTCATTTTTAAATCGTAGTAAAGTTCATGGATCTGAGATTGATGATCTTGTTTAGATTTAAACATCACAATGTTTAAATCATCATTTTTAATCTTAATCGTGAAAGATCATACACTTAAACAACTTACTAACATAATCAACATTAATATATAAGCTAACTAGCACTAAACAACATAGTCAATACATAATATATAGTTATTATAGACTTTTTAAGTTGAGATAAACTTTGTTTTCTTGAAGTTCAAGATGATAACATGCATTTAATTAAACTACATATTATAACAAGCTAAAAATAATAAAAAAAAAGATGGTCTTAAAATTTTACACGAGATTAAAATGGAAATTAAGATAGAATAAACTCTAAAGTGTGCTCTAATGGTTCTCCATGTATACAAGTTCCATAAACTAACTTAAATGGCTTTTAATGATGGAATTTAGAGTGTTTACTAAAGGAATGAAAAAAATAAAAGTGGGGATGAGGTGTGTTTTGGGCTGCCTGAGGTAGAGAGACAAAGAGGGTGTGTTGTGAATTATGAAAGTGTTTGCAAATAATGGAAAAGGAGGTGAAGTTATATTGTTTAATTATTGCAAATCTTGGATGCTCAAAAATGACAATGTCTTACACATTATCCCCCATCACTCTAGGAATTCATAGGGTGGTTTAGTAGGGTGATGTTTGGCCGATTTTTGTGGGTATGGCCACAAGATTTTTCTTTTTCTTTTTTTTTAAATTAGACATGTGCATACGTTAATAATTAATATATTATATTAGATATTTAGGTAATTAATAGTATTCTTGTATCGTTAGGCCATTAATGATGGTTTATGGTGTTAATTAATCTTAACTAGTTCATTAGACTAGTTGGTATTATTTTGGATGGTAAAAATACCATAGTTCGCTCGTCGGTTTGATATTGTGTGTTATATAAAAGGTAAGATATAATACGAGAGCGATGGTTTTAATTTACCATCGATACCATGGTATTTATTCAAGGTGTTTATGACGCCAAAATATGGCTAACTAGTTCGCTAGCTTCTTAGTTTAGACAATTGGATGGTAGAAATATAACTTGTTCGCCTAGCGGCTCGAATTTGGGTAATGTATAAAAGTTGCGGCGTAACACCGAGAGTTTATGTTTCGGGTATCCCATTGATATCCCTAAGCTTATTTGGGATGTAAAATATTATTTGCAAGTTCTACGGACATAAAAAAATGCCGAATTTTTAATGTTGCGGACAATTTATTTTATTATATTTTAGCGCGGTTCGGACAAATTTTAAAGACACGTATTTTCAGGAAAGTTAAAGTGTTTTTGTATTTAGTATCCCTAATTAGGGATTTTTATTTGTATTTCAACACTAAAATGCTTTCGTGCCATTCGTTGCTCGTTCGGACAATTTTCATAAATAGTTGGCATGAATAGTGTGTTCAGGTGAATAGTGCTATCAGCACTTTGCCAACATATTAGGACATAGCTTGTAGTTTTCTCACGACGCGGCGAATGTAATAACATTATGTGACACATTTAACCATGTCCTATTATTGCTAGACTTCTCGTGACCTAATCATGCATTAATTAAGTCGTAACGAACGCAGTTAATTGTATAATTAATTTGTTAAGTTATACGAAAATTACCATTATTTTGCCGGTTGTCACATAGACAAACCTGTCATTACATGTTTGGAGTTCATAATGGTATACATGACCAAAAGAATTGTAAATGTTAAAAAGATACTTGCTAAAGTTGTTGGTCCATAAACTCCCCATGCCACACAGGTCTACAATAAGATAAAGGAAGAAACATCACAATTGAATGTGTTGGTAGTGGATGCTAACCATTACCAGGTGAACCATTCAAGATCTCAATGTGTGGTGGATGTAAAGGAGAAAACAGTACTTGTAGGAAGTGGAATTTAACTAGCATGCCATGTAAACATGGTGGCTATTATATGGGACATGGCTAGGAATGATATTAGGGTTGGGGACCAGTAGAATTCTACCGGTGTTAAGGTATATTGGTTAGATACATGGAAAAATGTATGTGAGAATGTCATAAAACCAATCCTAGGGCCAGACAATTGGAGACCCTCTCAATGTCCAACTACACTAATTCTACCTAAACATCATAAGCAAGTAACTTTTTTATGAACTTTTATTTGATCAAGTGTAAACATTTGACTTATGTAACTATAATGGTTTGTAGGTTGGTAGGCCCAAAAAAAGAAGAAAGAAGGGATTTGGTGAGGATCAGGTTGAAGCAGAGTTCTCCACTAGAGGGAAGATGACCCGAAAGGCAAACCACGTGTAGCAATTGTGGTAACTAAGGCCACAACATGAGAAGCTGTAAGGGACAAGGTGGGAACAATGGCCAGAAATCACAAAATATTGCTCAAGATGCACAAATGTATGTCAAAATGCTTAGTGCAATGATGCTAGTTTAATGATGTTCAGACAATTTTATGTAGCTTGTATGAGTGTTAAGTTGGTTGTTACTTTCAAGACAATTTCTTACTTTCAAGACACATTCTGTAAGCCTGGTAAGGTTATTTGACTATGTATGTTATGACAATCCTATGAATGTGTTGCGTATGCATGTTTTTGTAAGTGTTATGGAAATAGATTATTAACTAGTTATATTTGACCAAAAAATTCAAACAATAGCAACCAAATATGTTATATGCAGTATGCTGCAATTTATTGCTAATGTTGTTCTGTTTGACTTAAAAAGTAAAACAAAATCAGCCAAATGTGATGTATTTAGGTTTTTATATCCAATAGCTATAAAAGTCCTTATATTTAAAAGGATTTAAAAAAATCCTTAAAATTAGAATTAGTTGAAAACCATGGTTTCAGAAACCTATTTAAAAATATATTTAATTTAGTTAATGAGTCCTAGATCAATTGGTTTGGGATGAGGTACCCTATGGCCTTCCAATGTGAAGGTCATGGGTTGTAGTCTCACATGATCCAATATTTTCTAGTGGGCTAGGGTTTTAGCACAGTGAGTATTCGGGCGGTAGGTTTACCCTGGAATAGTGGACAAGCTTGGTTACCAAAGTTGTTTGTGTTTGCGGGGCATAGGTGGCCTTTCGCCAATTGGTTTGCTAGGTGACTGGCGTGTACAGTATTCTTTGGCCGTTCCAGATATATATAATATAATAGGGTAAGGATCATGTGATAAGCACTAGGCTAATTGAGAAACTTAAGAAGTACTCTGGACCACACATTTTTCCAAAGTATTCGTAATATACACATATGTATAGTTTAAAATTGACTATATACATATGTGTATAATTCAATATACATATATGTATATAGTCAAGTTCTAACTATACATATGTGTATATTAGGAAAAGCTTAGGAAAATGTGTGGTCTAAAATGCTTCTCAAGTTTCTCAAATAAGGTGAACTTCCTTTAGGATCCCTACCCTATATATATATATATATATATATATATATATATATATAGGAAGGTTATCTTAAGAACGTTAAATATTGCGAAAACCATAGAACAAATAAAAAAACCAATTTTTTAATACAAACTTTATTGTAATTAAGATACAACATCAAATAATTAATTTCTCCTCTAAAATCACTCTTATTAGATTTTTACACATGTGTAAATATAACAAATTTGCAAATGTATAAATGGCAAACTTACACATATGTAAATTTTCTTTACGAATTCACGTAAATTTTTACGTGTAAATTAAATTTCTAACATTTTATTTGAATAATAATGATAAGTGTTAAAAAATTGAATATAAATTGTTTTTAACCAAGTTCTCGCGTTTTTTCATTCGTTCTCACCATATCTAGCGTTCTCATTTAAACATTCTCATATTATATATATATATATATATATATATACAAAAAAACACACAAGGTTAGGATCATGTGAGAAGCACTAGGCTAATTGAGAAACTTGAGAAGCATTCTGGACCAGACATTTTCCCAAAGTTTTTCGTAATATACATATATGTATATTTTAAAATTGACTATATACATGTGTGTATAAGTCAATATACATATATGTATATAGTCAAGTTTAAACTACACATAGCGTATATTACGAATAGCTTAGGAAATGTGTGGTCCAGAATGTTTCTCAAGTTTCTCAATAGAGTGGACTTCTCTTAGGTCCTCTACCATATATATATACATATATAATAATATACATAATATATATATATAAGTAGGGTTCATGCGAGAACCACGAGGACCAATGTGAACAAACCAAAATAAACCTACCCAACCACCACCCAAAAACCTAAAACACCCCCCCCCCTCCCACCTAAAAAAACTATACCCCACCAATAATCCCCAAAAAAACCTAACCCACACCCAAGTTAAATGCTAAAAACTAAACTCCAAAAGTAAGTCATAAAAATATTTTTTTTCATAAATAATAAGTCGCTCTTTTTAAGGAAAAAATTAAAAACAATTATGTATTTTTAAGCTCTTTTAATAGTTTTGGTTGTGTTCACATTGGTACTCATGGTTCTCGCAATAAAGGGTGGTTCCTAACGGATTATTACCACATATATAAAATATATATGTGTGTGTGTGTGTGTGTATATGTATGTATTATAGGTTCAGCTTCCTGTAAAAAGGGTGAAGTTTGTGAGAAGTGTGAGAAATATTACGGAGATCACACATGAATTATTTAATTTTATGGATTAAGGTAATAAGGTAATTAACTTTAAAAAAGCAATTTAATTATAAAATAGATTGTAATCGCATTAGGAGTTATTTTGCAGGTATAAAACATCAAACAAATTTCAAAAACATCACGACTTGAATCGTAATACAGTCATGGTATTTTAACATCTGGAATGATTGTATTGCTATTTAAGTTATGGTGTATTAACACTATCTGGGGATGATTGTATTGTTCTTCCAGATCTTAAAACCCATGACTTAGATAGCAATACAATCATTACAGACGTTAAAACACCATGGCTTGAATCACAATACAATGTTTCCATATGTTTAAAACACCACGCCTTGAATCACAATACAATTAGAACAACATTTTATGAACATAGACAAAACATCCGCGAGGAAAAAAACACTCGTTATTGTGGTGTAATTTTTAAAAAAAAACTTACGTTTAAAAGTTATGATGTCATTGCATGTGAGTTTCTGAATTTAAAACATACTAAATTTACCTTTATATCCTTAATCTGGAAAATTAATTAGTTTAGTGGTAAACACTATTACAATTTTGTAAGGGGTAGATTCATTCCTATACTTCTCACAAAACACACCTCTTTTTTACAACAACCTAGAGTGAACACTAGTGTATTTGTGAACTAAGTGAACAAATCCTGGTCATTGATTTACACTTGTGTCTTGATAATCAAGTGATATGATTAGTTCACTAGTGTTCACAATCAAGGGGTTATTCACAAATGAACCTAGCACTATATATATATATATATATATATATATATATATATATATATATATATATTGTGTGTGTGTGAGATTCAGTGGGGAACACGCTAAAAAAGTGGGGAACTAGTGAATAGTGCATTATCTAACATGTTAAATATATCATAAAAATTATATTTAAAATGCTAAACGTGACGAAGACGGAGGTTGGTAACCGATTGCAATTTCTACGTCATTTTACACACTTTTAAGAACAAAATTCAATGTATAACTTCACTAAGTAAATATTCAGATCTTATGCTTTTAAAAATATGACATTTTCATAGAAATACATACCAAAAATTCTGTTTAAAAACATCTTTATAAATAACTCATTTGTTCATCCCACAATGTAAAACTCACTAAAGCACAACATCATCATGTTTTACTTACATAAAATCCTATATGATCCTACATGTATTTAAGATGTTTCCATAAGATCAAACAAGTCTCAATCATCAAATCATTGGCTCACCAAAACAAGATCAATGCATGTGAGAATCTAGTGTATTTATGAACATACAAACAAAACCACACATTCTTGCATATATATATATATATATATATATAATACATAAACAACACATATATGCATATAACCATGAGTTTTTCAAGTATGCAAACCAAATCCATTTTTATCAAAACCCATCTTAGATTATTACTTGTATGTAAGAATCAAGTCACAAACAAGCACATTTGAACATTTATACAAAACATACACAATACTACACACAATAACACCTCACAGCTCTCACGCACATACACTTGAACATTCACCAAATTCCATTTTAAACACTTGTTTGATTAATCTTAGATTATGTGTTAAAACCTTCTTGTTGGTGAACAAAACTTGTGAAGAAACAAGATTTATCATACAAGAATAAAGAATCCATACCCTTGAAGCAATATCTTGAAACGATTGGATAATGGGTTTCGAGTATTTCTTCTCCAAAGCTTGTTTTATTCTCCAAAGGGCTTGGAATCAAGAGAAAATTATCAAATTTGAGGATTTGAAGCTTGAACTTCCAAGATTGAACAAGAAAAATGGAAATGGTGATGGTGATGGTGTGGGGATGGGATCAGCCGAGAAAAAAAGAGAAGGAGATTGAGGGTTTGTGTGTGGGGTTGTGTATCTAAAGTATGTATGCATGACGGATGATTGCATGGAAAGGTAGGTTGTGTTGGGAGTGAGGATGGGGCGACACATGAGGTCTTAGGGTGGGATTATCATATTTAAAAAAAAAATAGTGTAAGTAATTGTGGGTATTTTATAACATAATTACGTTGTTTAATATTATTTTTATTAATTTTATAAGAATTAGCTAGTCATAATATTACTGGGTGCTAGAATATATGTCTCGTTTAATATGAACGTTAAATTATATAAGATGCGCGTTGTATCGGACAATACGTGATCAAAACCACAAAATTGGGTTTTTAGGCATTTTAAATTTTTCGCTTATATAAAATTAGAAATGCTATTTCAAGTGTACAAAAAAATTTTGGATTTTAAAATCAACTGGGACGTCATGAACGTTCATTTCGTATTTTTTTATCGCTACGCGATATGTATTGTTACACGATTTACCAAACATGATAATATTTAAAATTTAAACTTGCTAGAACTGCAAAGGACTTTTATTAACATCAATCAAAATAACACTTTTATCCATTTAACATATGTCACCTTAGTAGAGACAAAATTTAAAATAACCAGGTGTCACATTGCTTGTTTCCCAAACCTAAAATGATCCAAGTATGTTTCATCTTCTATAGCATCACACATACATATATAATTATAACTAAGTTATCACTCGGGATTACTTCCAAGCTCAAGAAAGTTAAGTATATTGAAAATTATACAAACAAATTGACTTAGTAAACTTTTCTCTATAAGTAGACTTATAAACTTATTCATAAATTTGTTAACGGGTTGAGAAGATGTTAAAAGAATTATAAACTTATTCTCGGGTTATGATTCGTATTTATAGTTTACATTTTAGTATAATTTTAATGACTAATATTTTAATTGAAAAATTAGTTAAGGTACTAAAAAAAATAAGGAAGTTCAAATATTTAAATGATAAGAAAAAAATAATATGCTACTAATACGATAATAACATTAACATATGCCATCTTTACATCTTTGACCTCCTTTGACTTTAAAGCAACAACCGAAGTTGATACTAAACTCTTGTTTCCCCCTTCTATTGTCGTTTTATCTCCACCACAACTGTCGCTGCCTCACACATCGTCGTTGCTTGAGTTTTGATGTAGTGATCGCCCAAAGACTTCGATCGGTGGTTGGCCGTCAACATTCTGTATCAAATCAATGAACATATTATTTTAAACATATACCATATAACTAACGCCAAGATCTCGGCTAACTGATGCTTTTAGGCACCCATCTTCGCATAGCATTAGAGAAAAAAAGATGGAAACTTACTGACTTTGGAGAATCCAACCCTTAGGGTCAACGCTTTTTTTTTGGATCAGAGATGGTGACGGAAGAGTGGCGTTTTATCCCCGTGGAAATTGCAGCCCTCCACCCATGGCAATCCCATATATACTAACCACCTAAATTTCACACTAAAATAACAGGTCCAATATATTTAATGTTTCATAAAGAACTAAAAAATAACATAAATCAATGGTAGGTGCACATAGCATATACTTTGGTAAAAATGTGAATTAAGCTATGGTCCATGTCATATATGACAAAGAAATGATAGAACTAAACATTCTGCAACTTACAGACACAAAGGATAGTAAAATGTTCAATTGTACTTACAAAGAGGATAGAAACATTTATTTATTTGGGAAAAATGTATTCAGCGTCCACCCATACAAACATTATCCAATAGGGATGAGCAAACCATACCCTGAACCAATACCGAACCGGTACCGTTACCGAATTTACCAAACCGGGTACATTTTGGTACCGTTTTGGTACCGACTTTTAACATTTTCGGTACCGGGTACCGGTTTTTACCCTCAAATACCGGTAACGAACCGTACCGGGTATATTCGGTACCAGTACCGGTACCCACTTTTGGAGATTTTCGGTACCGAGCTCATCCCTTTATCCAATTCAAACATAATTACATAACCACCTCTGACGTGTGAAGTTTTCATTGAACACATCAGATTATTATCGGACAACATTATTTTCTTCAACAATACTTAAACCTTTTTTTTTTAAATTGCAGTGTATTAGGTAAAACCATCCAGGGTCAACTTGACATGAGATTGTACTTGTAATGCATAAACCTCATACATCGGTTTATTCAAAGGTCATTTGATATTTGACACTAATTATTCTAAATTTTGTCATCCTAACCCGTTTTGAGTCTAACATGCCCATCCCGCCCATTTTGAAGAATACTTATGGAAGTCCGTAAATTCATCACATGAACCATCTGTACCTTGGGTTCCCCGTTTGTTGAATCTTAGATGGTCCAAGACTCTTATGGGAAGATAAGGACCAGCAAAAAAAGAACGGTTGAGAGCTCACCTTTATAATATAAATAATTAAACTTTCTGCCAAAAAATAGAAATTCCCTTCAGCAGATCAGTTTTGATCCGATAATACAGTTTTGGATCAACTCGTTCAATTATATCGATTTACACCCAAGGACAAACCAGTGTGTTGGGCAGAAATTGGAGAAAAGCAGTTATCGGGTCCAGAGATTGTACAAGAAACAACTGACAAAATTATCCAAGTCAAGGAAAGACTGAAAACAGCCCGAGATTGTCAAAAGAATTATGTAGATAACAGACGCAAACCTTTGGAATTTCAAGTTGGAGATAAGGTACTACTAAAAGTCTCACCATGGAAAGGAGTTGTAAGATTCGGTAAGAAAGGAAAACTAAGCCCAAGGTATGTTGGACCTTTTAAAATTATCAAACGAATAGGGCCCCGTAGCTTATTAGCTACAATTGCCAGAGGAAATAGCAGGAATACATGATGTGTTTCATGTATGTAATCTCAAGAAATGTTTAGCAGACGAATCATTGGTAATACCTTTCTAAGATATAGAAGTTAACGAGAAGCTTAAATTTGTAGAGAAACCCATTCAGATTGAAGATAGAAAGATCAAGAATCTCAAGCACAAGAGATTAGTTTTGGTCAAAGTTAAATGGGATTCAAAGAGAGGACCAGAATATACATGGGAGCTAGAATCAGAGATGCAAAGAAAATATCCACACCTATTCAAGTGAATCTCGAGGACGAGATTTAAATCAAGGTGGGGAGGATGTAACAACTCTCCAAAACACCCTAAACCGAGCCGAAACGACAAACCGGACACGCGAATCGAGACTCAGCACGCAAAACGAGACGGTCTTACCTGGACAGCCCAGGCGCCACGTGCCAGAGACCATGGTCTTCTGTCGCGACGCGCGGGGGCGTCCAGTGACGTGTCACCATCTCCTGCCATGTGGCAAGCCTATACCCGTTACGAGGCTGACCTAGCCCTAGCTAGGCACCTCAGGCGCCACGCAAGAGCCGACACAGATCCCCGCGCGACGCGCGGGAGAGGTCAAACTGGCCTATATAAGGCCACGCCTGGGATCGTTTTTGTTGCTCATTTGCGATCGAAATTTTTGTTCGTATACTCCCTCTATCTCTGTTTCTGTCGAAACCCCCTCCCCCTAAACCTGCGAAGCGCTGCCCGCTGTAAATATCTTAACCCTAGATCACTAATCCGTTACCCTACCCGAGTTAGAACCCGCCAACGCATGTCAAGGCTCCCCCTCCCCTAAACCTGCGAAGCGCTGCCCGCTGTAATATCTTAACCCTCGATCACTAATCCGTACCCTACCAGTTAGAACCCGCCAACGCATGTCAAGGCTCTGTCCGACTGAGAACGTTGTGGTTCTATCTTGTGTTGTATGGTTATCCTACCCGATTGATTTAGGACCCACCGACGCATGTCTAGGCCCTGCCTGACTACGCACGCCGGGGTTCTATCTCGGTTGTATGGCTAAAAGTGACCTGGGTTAATTTACTAACGCATGTGCATTGTATGTGTTAAATAGAAATTCCAGGAAGTAATCAAGAATTTTCATCAGGAACTCCGTAGGAATACCTAAGTTTTCAAAGTGAGTACATTCTCTTTTTTGTAAACCTTTTTGTGAGTCAAAATATTTTAATTATGCTTAACAGTGATTGAGTATATGTATTCTACAATTACTGTCGGTATGTTCAGGTTTTGTATACGATCCGTTACCGTTGGACAAATGGATTTTTGCCAATGGGTAACATGACCCACAAGTCAGGAATGACAGTACTGACTGGGTAATGCTATAGATATAAACATTGTAAATGCGGATGCTCTCAATAACTATAAAGCTATAAAACTTGTTTTGATTATACTGGGATGTATTCACCAGTATTTCTTGCTGATAAAATCTTTTTAAAACGCATTTCAGGTAACTTAATGTGAAGCTAATAGAAGCCAGCTGGAGAGCACTGAAGGCTTAGAAAAGTGGCTATAAAAGTTACCTAAATAAACAGAGTTTATGTTTTCCATAAGTCAGGGTTTATCCTTACAAATGTCTTGTAATTGAAACTTGGGTTTTATCCCATTTTGTGTTTTGAAACTCTGATAAATTATTTCCTAACTACGATCCTGATGTTGTAATTCCGCTGCTAATTTAATAAACACCGGCACCACCAGCTCTATGTCTCGCGGCTCCCGCTCCCGGGTAGGGGTCGGGGTTGCGACAATTTTGACGCGTTAGACCGATTTATTCCCAAACATAATCAAGTAAATGTGATTGAGGTGTTGTTGGAACTGCCTTTTTTGGTTGGTTTAAAACTGTCCAAAAGTGATAATTTCACAACATACAAAATAGATCTGTTTCGGCTACAGATTCTAAAGGTGGGGACTTTGACCCACTATGACATACAAACAAAATCCATTCAAACTGATATGTGGTAATTTGTTATGTACCTGGTGATTGTTGAACAAAAATATTTGAACTTGTTTAAAAACAATAGTAAATAACAAAAATGACACCAAGATGATGTTTTTCATTGTTAAATGGTTACCTTTAGTCAAATTGAAGTCTTGTGATTCCTTCCCACTGAACCAGGCTGTAAAGACAAACAGAGAGATATATAACAAGTTATCAAATTACTTCCACAAATGACATGGATGTGTGGAAATAAATCATTGGATAGTTTAAAAGAAACTTATTCAAACACAAACCCGATTCCTAACCGATTGTTGACTTTGTTGACCAAACCCAGACCCAGTTCCTACCCAAGTCCGATTCTAAAAGAAACTGTTTTATGCATTTCTAAATGGAGTTACCTCCTGTCCTGGTATTTATGAAGAATAGAATGCATGTGAGGATAGCATACTTTAAAAGAAAACAACTAAAGCCAAAATAGGAGGCGTAGCTCTGTCCATGCAAACGAAACACCATGGTAGTAAATATATTTCTCCCTGCATACAAGACAAAATGAATGATAAGCCTTAAAAATCGATGGTTCCATTGAAGACTACTATGCAATTCCATAAAATTAGCACATCTGAGTTACCCTATTTTAAATAAGATGCTGAACATAAGAACACAAAATATTAAACTGCGAGTAAATTTATTTATGTAAAACTATCCAAACCTTAAACGGGTCAAACGGGCATATCACCAAATCTTCTATATAAAAGAATAAGAACATCAAATAACGTTTTTGTTAGCAACTAACGGCTGAAAACAACAGGTAGGATTCATTTAGATAGCATATCCATTTTTTTGTTAGCAACTAACGGCTGAAATAGCAAATAGAAGAGAATGAATCAACTATCTCTACAAATTATTAACTAATTACATAAACATATAAAGAAAAAAGATTAAGCTCACATAAAAGCAAACAAATTCTATCTTAGAACCATTTATGTTATTGCTTACTTCCTTTCAAAAACAACGAACAATGCTATCTAAAGGGTATTGTACAATTTAGTAATCTCTACCAAACATGAATATTATTTTGGTTTATTTTGGACCATAAGAAAAACTCCCTTTTAATATATAATATGCACTTGAAAGAGACACTATAAGAAATCAAAGTCGTAACAAAAGACTTACTTGGAAGAATCCCAGAATCCCAACTGTGTCTACTCAATTTCCTAAAAGACTTCACCGCCTAGGAAGCCCAGACACCGCCCTTAGCAACCACTAAAGCCCAGACACGTCCACAAGTTACAATTCCTTCCCTTTGTCTATTGTTAGATAATATAATAATCTCTTACCCAAGAAGTTTATTCTTCATTGCCACTACAGTATTTTAAAAGTACAAAAGATTCACCGAGGCTCAGAGTTGGTGAAACGATGACGCCACCATGGCTGCAAGGGAGGTTGCAGGTCAACACCCGCCATCCTCTAACCTCGCCACGCCAAAGCGACATCTTCATCCGGTATTTTACTCAGATTATTATACTCACCACAGCCTTATCAGAAACTGTAACCGACCAAAAGGCAGAGCATGTGAAATCCCCAAAATAACCAGCCAACACCAATTGCCCCTGTAAAACATAAACATGAACACAGTTTATTAAGCTAAATCTCAGAAACTTCAACAATAATGAAACATGCCTATTGAATTTGGTGTCTTTTACTTAATTAAAAAAAATCATTATGAAAGTTTATAAACTCAATCTGAACCTTATAAAGTATAAACATTTCAAATCAATCCCAAGTATATAAACACTTCAAATGAAACCCCTTAACTAACCAATGATCCAAATCTAAAAGGCATATCAAACCATGAAATTATAAACGATTAAGTTTGGTACCTGTCAAGCCTGCGTCCAAGCTTCAACAAAAATTCCTCATATCTTCATCACATGCTTGCAAATTCATACTATATAAGTAATGTTGTAAACTTGAGCCGCTTGTCTATTCCAGTGCAGCAAACACTGTTTGGTTTGAAACAAAATACTCGAACAGCAAGAGGAACAGTCAATTAAACCTCATGACTGTAACCCAATTTCACAAACAAAAAGACGGCCTTCCAATTCAGCTCTTGCTTGAAACTAACTCCAACTAGCTTCAGAAACAAAAAGATGTGAGTTTCCATTTGAGGCGTTTCTAAAGGAATCCTTCAGTTCTGCTAAACCAAAATCATATCAATTTAGAAAAGGAAGATAATATTGGAAAACCAAAGAGGTTAAAACAGTTATAAAAATTTTGAACAGTTGTATGCAATTATATGCATATTTTTGTAACAAAACCAATCAACATTCAAACAAACATGCTGAAAGGACACTATAATCTGTGAGAATGAGTTTGTTCGGCTTGTTCTTCAAGAAAAATCCCTTATTTGGAATATAAATCCAGCAAGAACAAAAAGAGACTTTGAATCTCAAACGGGTTACAAGCAACAAAAATATATTATGTTAGCTCAATACTGGCATCGATTCCATAACTTGAAACAGTTTTCGATCAAACAAAATATATTTTGATAACCCATGTCACAACCATTTCAACCAAACAAAATATATTTTTGATAACCCATCTCACAACCATAATTAAAGAAATGAACCGCAAGTTATAAAAGATTTGATTCAAAAGTGGCTTTGATAAATGTTGGTTATTTGACGTTATATATTGAAGCACGCCAGGGGTTCGTCATTATGCCACAGAGACATCCATGCATAAACAGTTAACTTTCAGATCAAGATAACTGTAAGTCTGCATACAACGATCACCTCTGTGATTTCATCCGGATGATGAATTACACCTTTACACAGCATAACTCAAACTTGATACTTAAAATTTAAGTTTAGGGGAAGTTTTCAAGAGATCATCAATTGCTTCCTCTAATATCAAAACTTATAATTAGCACTTAACAAATGTATGAAGTCTACAAATAAAAAATAATGATTAGGAACTGTATAAGATAAAACATAATACATATTATTAATCACTTGGTCCAACTATATTCAGCACAACTTATTAATCATACATTAAACTTCAAAATCTCAAGGGCATCCAGTTTATAAAACTTCACAAAAGAATCCATATGAACAAAATTAAAGAATTCAAGATTCAAAGAAGTATAACCTCTTAAACAACTTTCTTCCTCATCGTTTAGATAACCTAACCCCGTTGATCTCTGATAGTGAATCCCCCAATTCAGATCCTTATCTGTAAAAAATCAACAAAAAATATAATAAAATCTTAATATTGAACAAAGGCAGATCAATTTTAGGGTGAGAATAAAGCGTTGATCAATGGAGAAAACAATACTTGTTGAAATGAAATCAATCGAAAACATAACATCACACCCAAAGTTAAAATCACAATAAATCAATAAAATGGAACAAAATAACATCAAAATGGTGAGAAACGCAACTGGTTCCAGCCCATTGGAAAACCGATGATAAGAATGATCTGGTTTCAATAAAGACGAAACTGAGAATATTTCAAAAAAAAACCCTGATCAATGAACACATCAGCGGTTAATAGTTTGTCTTCACCATTAGGGTTCGGTAATAGAAATCGTATAAACTCACCTTGATAAGATTTTGGCAGCGCCGTTATAAAGAGAGGATCATTTTTTGGATTAGGTTTTGTGAGGAAAATCAGGAAGCGTACCGGCTAGTGATGTGTGGTAGAACTTTGAAGACAACCAAGAAGAGATCGAGGAAAGATGAAGAATCACCTTGAGATGGAAAATCTAAAATCGTCTTGTGAGGAAAATTGTGAGTTGACGCGGAAGATTTAGGAATAATTGCAAGGTTTGAAATTTCAAAGATACCATGGAAATTTTTATGGATTGATTTTTCAAGTATTGATTCTTTGTTCATGTATTTCAGTTGGTTTTCTGTTGATCTCATAATATATAAAATCTAAACTGGTTTAGGAATTAAAGAAAGCTTTATATGAGTGTTTGTGTACTTTAGTCTACAATGGTCTAGCATAGTTTTTAACTATTTTTTACTGAAACATACAACTTGACTCTTTGAGTTATGCATGAACGCCTTTTAACTTTTTTTTATTATCATATACTTACGGATAGTGATGTCGTGTTAAGGGCAGTGCATATCCGCGTATCAAGTTTTCATATCTTGGTGACCAGACTATTTCTTTTATATAGATTATGATTATGATTTCCCTTATATAGGACATACTTGCAGAAGTGAAACTCTATCTTCCACTTATTTATGTTTTTCGTCTATTAAATGATGGCTTCAACATTTATGACTTATATCATTTATATTGTCTTTTTAGCGGCAAATTTCTTTTATTCTATGTTGTCTATAGTACTTGAACTCAAGATCTTTCCATCTTAAGGTGTTTTAAAGGCTTTGTTTTTGTCTTTGCCAATGAACCACCACCCTATTTAAATATTATAAATTAGCAACATATTAATGGATATGATGTTGTACCTAATGCTTAGGGAGTTTTTTCAAAAAAAATGACTTTTTAGTTTTAGTCCAATAGTGTTTGATAAATTACTTTTAGATCTAAACGATTTGAATTTATACTTTTAGCCCAAAACTTTTTATCTTTTACAATTTAACTTACATTTTTTTACTTCCAATTTTGGTCCCCTATACTTTTCATTTTTCGTTTTTTTACGTTTCGTTCTAAATTTTTCGAATTAACACGACGCAATCTACGTGTGTGGTTCAACGTTTTTACGTTTCGTTTTATGCTTCGTTCTAAGTTTTGTGAGTTAACACGAAGCAACGTACGTGTGTGGTTCAACGTTTTTACGTTTCGTTTTATGCATCGTTCTAAGTTTGGCGAGTTAACACGACGCAACGTGTGTGTGTGTGGTTCAACGTTTTTACGTCGTCTATTTTTTCCCGGTTGACAAGTTCGTCATAATGTGTGTGTCATAGATCGACTTAGTTATTATTTCCCATGTTTTACATTTCGGTCTAATTTCTTCACATTAACACACCGTAAATTTAGTGTTTGTGGTTGTTCGCGTGGGTGTGACATTGATGCTATTTGACACGGTTTTACTCCCCCGCCCACAACGCAGGGTGGTTAATACTAGTTGGTATATTATTTACATTGTTTAACACTGTTAAATAATATAATTTAGTTTAAGACAAACCGTATATATATATTTTTATAAATAGATTTACTTTTTTTTAACGGCAAAGAACGACGTGCCAACTACCGTGACACTGGACGCTGTGATTAAGGTCGACTACTCGACCGCCGCCAGCCCCTTGGCTCTCCCAAATGCTGGGAAACTCGACCTTCACCCGTCCGAAGGCACGACAATGGAATAATCGATAAAAACATCACCTCCTATCCAAGACGAACTGGTACCACCCGTATTCACCTTCACCTTCACCTGAATGCCGCTTGAGTCACTAGAAACACAAGTCTTTTCCTAACTAGTCCACTATAACCTTATTGGCATAAATAAATGTATTGAGTTTAAATTGTAGTTGCTGTATGAAAGAATGGAATATGCCATCTTAGACACGGTATATACCCTTCATTAGAGAAAGAAAGAAAAAAAGAATATTCCTTTGCATTTTCACGCATGTTTTTCTTTTCTATTTTCGTGCATGTATTCATTAAATTACGATTCTTATTAACTTTAGTCACATGTTTTTCTCAAATCAAATTTTAATTAAACAAACAATTTAATTAACAAGAAATAAACATTTGTGTTTAAAGAATTTTTAACAACTTGCCTTATAAATCACACGAAACGACGTATGATATAATCGACTTCAATTATTTTTTCTTCTCCTTTTATTTTAGAACAATTAATTTCATAACAATTTTCTTATAAATTTCTTATAAGGATAACAACAGGGTGTAGACATGTTTTGACAATCACATTCTTATAATCTATTATGAAACACATGTAATTCCATACACGTAGTAATGAGAGTAAGGGTATAAGGCCGGTGGGTGTGGAGGAGGGTAGTCCTTTGGAGATAATGTGCCATATAGATTCATCAGGTATGAGGGATGAGCCCTAAAGGATGGGCCAATGGTGTAGTAATGAGCTCCTATATATACATACATATGTATGTAAATATCCATGTGTGTGTGTGTTGTATAACGAAGAAAAGAAAGAAGAGGGAGGTCGCAGGCGGCTTGGGGAGAACGATAAAGACGGGGATGGGGCTAAAGGGGTGGTGTAGCCGGCCCTCGACGCCCCTAGATGCTCCGGGGACGAGGGTAAGGTTATATATACAACCCAATTTTTATAATAAAATGTGGAAAAAAAGAAAGTTTGCCCTCTCGGATTCCAGCTACCAGAAACGTGATATAAGACTCACCTCAAAAACAGATTTAAATTAGTAAAATACCCAACCAAGCATAATTTCAAATTACTAACCAACTTCAAAATATTATCTTAATTAAAATCAATATTTTACAACTAAATTTTGAACAATAAGTAGGTGGGAGTCTTGTTGTATTACTAGATCTACATTCACATGGCAGAAAACGGTATGAACTCATCTCCGATATACATTTTCTTATGCGCGTATATGTTGTAGTTAATCATAGCAATTTGTACTCATCACAGGTTCACTCAGTGAATTTCTCACAGTCGCCATTAATGTAGCTAAGCAAGCCGGAGAGGTTAGGCTACACTTCAACTACAAATTCAGTGATACATATTTACCGTATTCAGATTGATTCCAATTTGTGCATCACTTATTTAACTTTAGGTTATTCGGAAAGGATTTAACGAAACGAAGAATGTGGAACATAAAGGATCGGTATCATCTCCATCTTCGATTTCAAATTTACATATGTTTTCTTTTTCAATCCAATGGATCGATGTGAAATAGTTAGAAGATAGGAGCATCTTAGTCATTAAGCATTTGAAAAGTAAACTTTAAGAAGCATACTCATTTAATTATCTGCAATCTCAATGATTGACTATGCAGGTGGATTTAGTTACCGAAACCGACAAAGCGTGTGAAGATCTTATATTTAATCATCTAAAGCAGCATCTCCCAAGCCACAAGGTTAAAGATCACAACACCTTGTACTTGCTAGTGAAAGTTGGAGTTTGTAACTGCTTGTTTAACTTTTTGTAAATTGTAGTTTATTGGAGAAGAAACCACTGCTGCCAATGGTGTAAGTCAACTGACAGATGAACCCACTTGGATTGTTGATCCACTTGATGGAACAACCAACTTTGTGCACGGGTACTTTTTAGTTTAAATCACTCACTACATGTTGAGAATTTTGGATTCCGGATTAACATGTCATGTCGTTTGCAGGTTCCCCTTCGTGTGTGTTTGCATAGGTCTTACCATTAAAAAGGTCCCAGTAGTTGGAGTTGTTTACAATCCAATCATGAATGAGGTGTCCCACAATAGTGTAAATAAACAACATATTTTGTTAAGATAAGTACTGAATTTGCGACCTGATTTGCAGCTTTTCACTGCCACTGATGGAAATGGTGCTTTCCTTAACGGAAATCCTATCAAAGGTAAGTATACTTCTTAATCGGCATGCAGTTGGTTGGTAATATGTTCATGCTAAGGGCTTCTGATGGTTGCTTGATCTTTTACCACAATTGCAGTATCTTCTCACTCTGAACTAGTGAAGTGTCTCCTTACCACGGAGGTAACGTTTAACTTGCTTATAGCATCCAAGTGATGATATTCTTTTGTAGTTTGAAGGTCCATATCTTAGGGGATGTGTTTCATGCGGTCCCATTGGTTAGTAGGGTATCTTTGGTGGGGCCCTTTGACGGGTTCTCACACTTTAACAAAAATAACTCTACCCATTCAGAAGTAAATGTGTCAACAGAGAACCACGTATGTTAGATTATTGCTATTGCTATGACAATACATATACATTGATTAATGTCAAAGTGCAGGCTGGAACAAAGCGTGAGAAGGCCACTCTGGATGCCACTACAAATAGAATCAATAGCCTACTTTACAAGGTAAAACCAACAATTTGCCTTCCTTTGAGATTTTAAATCAGTGACAACTGACTTCAAGTCTCATGTTTCTTATGTAATCAGGTAAGATCAATCAGGATGGGCGGCTCCTGTGCATTGGGTCTCTGTGGGGTTGCATGTGGAAGGAATGATCTATTTTATGAGATCGGCTTTGGTGGTCCTTGGTATGGAACTCCTTTTTTGTTTCCGTTTATTGAAATGGCAATTTTAAGCAGTTCGTTTTCAAAAGGGTAGATTCGGGTTATGTTTTCTGCAATGGGTCAATTGGGTAAATTAAGACAAAAGTGTGTATCTAAAATGGAAGTCAGTCAAATAGCTCAACCTAAAATGTATTTTCATTTTTCGATGGATAAGTTCCTAAATCGTCTTATAAAAGGAATCGGATAGTTACTGACATAATATAGTTTTGCAATCATATTTCATATTTGACACCAATTGTTTTTATAAAATTTAAATGATCTTCGACAAAGGTGTTTTAGGTCAACCCCATTGGCAATGCAAAAAAAATACCCTTTTGACCAGTAACTCAAGTAACCCATTTTGCAACATCTAACATTTGTCCTTTTACATTGCTATGGTGTTCTTGGTTTTGTCCCTAGGGATGTTGCGGCGGCGGTTGTGATTGTTAAAGAAGCCGGTGGAGTCATCTTTGATCCGTAAGAATACCATAATAATAAAAATGTTGCACCTTATGAAAGGGCTGTTCATCAAACTGGTCTTCGGGTTGGTATAAACCGGGGTTCTGTGAATTTAAATGTTTTGAAAGTGAATTAAAATTATGAATCTAATTAGAAAAACTTATTCGAATCTGGTTTGATTTGGACCAAACTGAATTATGAAAGAGAAAAAATAAAAATATAAACATATACGTACAATATATAAATAAATAGTTATATGTTATACCTGGGTTGGCTCAGTTTGAAGATCACAAATTCGAATTCGATTTGGAAACCAAAATCTGAATTCGAATTAATCGTCAACCCAGTTTGAATACCGAACACCCCTGCTTGTGATGTAAGTCTTCTTCCTTTTAGTATACTAAAGGTGTCGGTCTTAATTTATGACAGATCTGGAAATGACTTTGATATCACTGCTCAGCGGGTAGCAGCTTCAAACCCACGGGTGAAAGATGCATTTGTTGAGGCATTGCAACAGTCAGCTTAGACAACCATCAGTTAAGTTCCCTTGATGCTTCTCAAATGAATCTATCTAATGATACTTGGCACCACAAAATGCAACATTTTTTGGACCATTCTTTTCATGGTAATAAGCACTTTGAGCTCAGCCTTCAAAATGTCAAAACTTTGTAACTTTAATTGTATGTGTCTTCTTGTTTTTGAGCATATAGCATATGTGAAAGGCATTAGTAACCCCACCAACAAATTGGCAATGATTTTTTAAGAATAGTACATGATTGTGCTGTGTTTATGGTGGTTACTCTCCAGTGGAATGATATTGGTATGAGATATTAATGCACAAAGATTTTGATGGAGCGTATTTGATGTATATAATTATTTATCTTCCATTTTTTATACTGATAAAAGTTGATGAGTTATAATGTGGTATTTGATCAATCCATATTTCCATGATGTATCAATCTATATTACAACATATGCATATTAGATTGAACGAAGCCTTTAACCGAATGAAATAGATATGCGGCCACGGATTTATGTAACTAAAAAATATAACACATACCTGAAAATGTCTACTTTTATAGCTTTCTTTTAAATTAATGCATATAAGATCATCTGCAAGATGCTAAATGCATCCAGTCAACTGCCACATCAGATTTCTACAAATGCATAAAAAAATATTTATTTTACCTTCAACTCTACAAACATAACTAATACTTACATTTTCATATAATCACCACTTTTTATATTTTATTTTATAATTAATCCATTTTCCATTATTGTATTCTTAAAAATATAAATATAACTTTATTAAACGGCAGGTTTCCGTCATTTAACAACAACCTTCGGGTTCATTATTTTGAAGGATTGATATGAAGAGAACTTTATTTATTGTAATTTTAACTGTGGTAAAATGTGAGATATCTGATATAGTGGTTTGGAAAAAAGATTATTATTATTATTATTATTATTATTATTATTATTATTATTATTATTATTATTATTATTATTTGTTACTGTTATTGTTATTTGTTATTGTTATTGAGTTTAGATAGTGTTACTATTAGATTTTGTTTAAAATTGTTTTTCTTTTACCCAAGATTATTATTACCATTATTGAGTTTAAATAATGTTACTATTAGATTTTGTTTGAAATTGTTTTTTTAACCCAACAAGTTTGTAGTTTCATTCCAACAGGAGGAATTGATTTTTTCTTGACTTTATTTTGTTATTGCCGTTAGAGATGGGCATAATCGGGTTTTATTATTACCCGGAACCGGTTCCAACCCGGAACCGGTTCTGCTTGGATGTCATTGGAACCGGGTATGGTGTGGAACCGGGTCCAGTTCCTACCCGGGTTCACACCTAAGAATATGGAACCGTGTAGAACCGGGTACGGGTATTATGGAACCGGGTATGGTGTGGAACCGGGTATGGTGCGGAACCGGTTCCTGACAGTAAAAACCTGACTTTTACTGTTCGTAACCGGTTCCTGATAAAATGTTACCGGTGGAACCGGTTCCTGATTAAAAAATCGTTTTTTTTGGTATATAAACCCCTTCCTACTTACCGGTTCCTGATAAATGTTATCATTGGTGTTTTAATAAAGTTTGTGTAATGTTTCTTTCTATTGTGTTTGTTATGTTTGATTTTTATTATTAGTTACATTGATAAATAAAAATAGTAACAATAATCGGTTAAAATTAAAAAACAAATTAATCGGTTACAATATATATAAAAAAAAATTAACCGGTTACAAATAAAAAATAAAAAATTACTCAGAACCGGTTCTAGTAAGATTTTATTTCTTTGATCATTTACTAGCGGCAGGTGCAACACTTTCCGATGAGTTTCTCTTAGGTGCGGGTACCTCGGTACAATCGTCGTCCGAATCGTTAGTCTCCACTTCTTCGTCCTCCTCTTCGTCAACAATTTTATGCTCTAACTCAACTTCATCTTCTAAACTAGTTTTATGTTGAACACGATCAACGGCATCCAAATGGTCCTTTAAGCATATTGTCATCTCTAGCGATTCCGGAGTTAGTCTTGTTCTCTAATTGACAAAACTCTGCCACTAAGAGAAAACACACTTTCCGAAGCTACCGTGGAAGCTTGGACCGTTAGTATATCACGAGCCATGGTGGCTAGAATCGGGTATTCGGATTCTTTCGATTTCCACCATGCCAAAACATCAAATTTCCTATACTCCTCGGTGGTCATAGTAAGCGAATACTGATTTTTTTTATATCTCCCAAGTTCACTTGTTGGTTCACTACCCCTTTGTTGTCTAGCGGTCTCGTCTCTAACGACATTCAACATGGTTATAAGTGGATCCCCGCTTGTTTCATCGTTAGAGGCCGTGGACCGAGACTCAAACAAATTTGTATGATTTTTTTCACCAATGATCATAAAGTTTGGCCATACATTTTGTTTTTGCTTTTAAAGTTGGATCCTCCTCATGCATATCCAACTTGTTATAAATTTCATCAATTAAAGCTTCAACACCCGGTACGTTTAAAGCTGGATTTAAAGCAGCGGCACATAGAAAAACGGGTGGTAATTCTAAAAAATATTTTTTAAATTTTTGAATCATTGGTCTCGTCATATTCCTTAACATGTCACTAGAATTTTCAAACTTTTTAAAATTAGTTGTTATCAAATACAATTGGTCCACAACTTTAGAACTAGTAGGATAATAAACACCGGAAATCAAAGTTGTTGTAGTTTTAAAAACTTGTAAAAAAGTACTTAGGTTATTAATATTTTGGAACTCTTTGAGGCCATTTGTTGATTAGAATGTGAAAAAGAACAAGAAAGAAATGTAACAAGAAGAATAGATATGAGAAATTGTGTGCTAAACAATAGATTTCTAAACAATATATATAGAATCGGTTCCAACGGTCAGGAACCGGTTCCAACGGTAACATTTTTAACGGCTATAACAGGTTCCAACAGTAACATTTTTAACGGCTATAACCGGTTCCAACGGTAATATTATAACGGTCAGGAACCGGTTTCACGTAGGAACCAGGTACGGGTAGGAACCGGTTACTACCCGATTCAAATGGTAAAATTGTAAAACCGGGTTGGAACCAACGGGTATTTTGAACCCGGAACCGGTTCTACTTAATGTCGGGTAGGAACTGGAACCGGTTCCAGTTCGGTTCTACCGTTCGGGTTCGGAACCGGTTTTTATGCCCATCTCTAATTGCCGTTTAAAAGAATTATGATATTTTTAATTCAATGTGGCCCACCTTTCCCACAAATGCATCGCCTTACACTACCTGGGCCTCTCAAAAATTTCTTTTCCTCCGATGTAGACATCGTCATACTATCCGGTTTCAAATCTGATCCGGTAGAACCGATTTGGAACCGGTTCTAGTTCCTACCTGACGTTTAGTAGAACCCAAGAACTTTTTTCACGAAAATGCAGAATATTTCTAAAGATTTTAGGCCACTAGATATATGAAAAAATCGGTTCGTATCAGGTCAGTTCGGGTCGGGTCATGTAAAACAAAAGAACATCAAGTTTAAATTTATATAATCATAAAAATACGTCAAACGTTGTTACAAACATATTTAAAATGTCACCCTACGGGTTTTCATTTTTTGAAATCTATCCAAAACATCATCTAGAGCTACTTTTAAGCAAGTCTTTCTCTATATAACATATACAACTATCACTTAAGCGCTCATCGCCAATCTGATTACCCAAGTCGGTTTTCACGTTATTCCTTGCCGAAAAACATCTTTCAACGGTTGCGGTTGCAACGGGTAATCGAGAACAAGGTTTAATACACGATATACCAATGTAAATGATACATGAATATTTGTTGAAACCATTAACCTTACAAGACTTGACAAACTATCCAAGTTGGCGAATTGTTTATCTTTTTTCACAAAATCAATGTAGTTTCCGAGTTGAACCCAAAGCCTTCGTTTTTCGTCTTCATTGAAATCATATGGATACTTCTCGGCTAGCTTTAATATATATGTAATGTTAAATGCACTAAAATTATCACATCTCAAACAACGCATATAAACAAACAGTTCTGATGTTACCTCGTTAAAATGGTTCCCGAATTCGTGAATTTGCAAATCTAGAACCGCATTGAAGCAATCACACTCATAATAATTTCGATTTGTGATATTCGTCTTTCTTCCTAGCCACCTTGGGTTAACATATTCATCATCCTAATTTTTCACCTTAAGTTCATACATGTCACAAAAGAAGTTAACCTTCTCTAAGAACTCATTAAAACCTTCCAACTTTGGTGGAAGAAACCAATTTAACCGCATTTATCAAATCATGTTGTTTTCTTTGAAGACATTGGGACAATGTGTGTGTGGGTGTTTAGAATATGCTCCATCAAATGTATGTAAAATACAAAGTCGCATTTTTTTCATATCCTTTAGAAGTCTGTCCGCTTGTCTACTACAAGGAAGAGTTTAACCCGTTTCTACTAGCCTTCCAAGAACTTCCATAATGTTTGGATATAAAGTAATCAAACGGGAAAGTGTTTTGTTGTGGGAATTCCGACATGTATCTCAGGCCTTGAAAATGTATTTCTTGATTCAATCCACTTCCGGTTAGGGCTGTTCAAATTGCTCGGCGCTCGATGCTTGTTCGATGCTCGCTCGAAAAATGCTCGAAATTTGCTTGTTCGATTATGCTCGATTGAAAAAATGATCGGTTCAGATCGGTTCGGTTTGTAAACGAACCGAGCACGAGCAAAGGTCCGCTCAGTTCGGTTCAGCTCGGTTGGCTTGTTTAATTTTTTAATATATATATTTATGTGTGTATCATTTTTAATGAATGACAAGAGATCAGCATCAACAATGTTTGGTCTAAGATCCAAATAGAGCTCATTTAAGTAATTGCAATTGAAATTCAATACCAATAGTCCATTGTCCAATACTTATATGTCCATTTGAGTAACTCAGCCAAAATTTCAAATACTAAAATGTGAAGCGTCGATCAATACTCAAGTCTTAACCCGCCATTCGATTCAGAAGTTCAAGAACCTAATCAAAACCCCCCATTGGCCATCGTTATTCAATTTCTTTATCACCACTCCCCAAGATGCCAGCTCGCAAGGATTTTGCTTCAATCGGTTCATTCAATTTCAAACTTCCGATAGAACAAGGGTATAATCGGTCGACATTTATCTTCCCGCTTAGTTAATCTCGATAGAACTAGTTAAGTGTTTTTGTATTCCTTGTTATTTATTAATTTTACTTGTGTTCTATTGGACAGGGACGAAAACTGCACTTTATTCTAATAACTAGCATTCCATCGTCACTTTCCATGTTTGTTCTACGAAGCTCGACACTCGCTCGACGTTCGTTCGAAAAAAATGCTCGGATCGAAATACGCTCGCTCGACTTTGGCTCGGTGAAAAATTCGGTTCGATCGGTTTGTAAATGAACCGAGCCGAGCAAAGGTCTGATCGGTTCGGTTCGGCTCGTGAACAGCCCTACTTCCGGTACAGAGTATGTCTTCCATTTTTCCAATTGTCTTCTTTGGCTTTCACGAAGCATATCTTGTCGTTTGGAAGATGCACAAACGGCATTTGTTTGTTATCGTTTCAAAAACTCTCCAAATAGGTGTGTGTTTGTGAGCAACCACCACAACAATTAGTTAAAGTTGGCGTGCAAAACAATAAATATAGAAAGCCGAAACATTTTCCTTTAAAATTAGAGCCCTTAAGCCCTTAAACTCACCTGACATATTATTTGCCCTGTTATAACCTTGGCCTCTAATCATTTTCAAACTTAACCCATAACGTGCCAATATATCATCAATAGACAATAGCTGATTTGAGTGTTATTGCGCTTGTCTCTTTGACATGAACAAGCCCAATAAAACGCTCCTTAACAATCCCAAGTTTATCAACAAAACGAATAACAACTGCCATTTGTTCTTTTTTGAAACGTCACATGATTTATCAACTAATAAAGAAAAAAACATCATCGCCAAGTTCTTCTAAATTTTGTTAAAGTGCCTCTTGAGCATAACAATGTTTAATGTCTGCTTGAATTTTAGGACTTGTCATTTAGTTATTCGCGGGTGCATTCTCTAAGATAACGTTACCAAGCTCTTCATTCATTTCACCCATTAGTTCTAAAAGCTCTAAGAAATTTCCTTATTTAATGAATTCTTTAATTCATCATGACCACGAAACGTCAATCCGCCATTCAATAATATTTCTCCAAGCAAAGTAGAAGCACTAAGTCTAAGTCAGACGTTTCTCCTTAGTGGTCCTATTGCTCCATTGTGTATGTACTGATTGATTTTCGTTAACTAAATCGGCGCTCATTGGAAAACATTTGTTGTGGAGGCTAAGTGTAAGTAAACTTTATTCAAGTCTAAATGATATTCCAATTGTACCTTATGTCCATCATGCAGATAATGAGCAAAATGCAATTTTCTTTATTCCCTTCTAAATTTCTTTATTTATTTTTTTTAAATCCATATTTTTAACCTTAAAATCACTAGTTAGATCATTGGGATACTTCTACAAGTTTAACTATTATTATACATTTGAAGCACCTAGGGTATAAACAAGTCGAATTTGACTCAAGCTTGACTCGTTTAACTTCAAAGAGCTCAAACAATTGAGTGTGACACACTTCGCTCTACAGGTAAAGTTTGAGCTCTATTCATAAGTAGTTGACAAGGATAGATTTGACTCATTTATTAATTATTTTATTAATGATTGGTTTTGCTTGTATAGATATATTACTAGTATTTGTGCTCATGAGATACGACGCGTTTGTATATTTTGTTTTAGGAAATCTTTCAAAATATACTAAACATATACTCACATCTATTAGAAAATCTTTCAAATATACTAAACATATACTCACATCTATCATTCAATTTTAGTACAAACTTAGGTGAAACATGTTCACTCTAATCTATGGTCATTTCCTTTTGTGGTGATGTTTTCACTTTACTTCACTCTATTTTTTTTATAGTTAATGCTTTTACACCACAATTTTTGTTTAGACTCTACATTCATGATGACTTTTTTAAAAACAACTGAACTTGTAACTAAAATAAAGCTAGCAAGAAGCTAGCGAGAAAGAGATACAACCAAGCCGCCTTTCAACAAGTTACATTTGTAATTAAAACTACACCATGAAAGCCAATCAAGAAGATGCATTGTTCTAATTTTTTTTAATCGAAAGAAACTTGGCCAATTTTAATCATCTCAATACTTCTTCGGGCGGTGGGTTTTATTATTAAAATTTTGGGTTGAACATCATGCGAATGCCCTTGGCTTTTGGAGGACTTCCGTTCCATGTACGCATTTGTTTGCGTGATAGGCAACTTACACCAAGGAAAGATGTGATCCCAAGCTTGGTTGCGCACTCACATGAGAGTTGCAAATGATCTAGTGATGATGACTTACTAATAGAATCTTGCGTCTGAAAAAATATTTAAAATTACAAACAATATATAACTAAAAAAGACACATTTGATTTTATCATGATGCATTGATGCATGTTCTTCTTTAGTGTTAATAGTAGAAAGTTAACCAAGAAAATGAAGTTGTCATTAGTTATAACTTAATCTTCAATAGTTATGGACTAGTGCTTGTGTCTTGTCGGTAGCAACAACTTAATTAGCATATAGTTGTTCTTCACCAATAATAACTTACCATAAGTAACACATACATCTACGCCAACACCAATTAGTTATCATCAAGAACTTAGTCATAACCAAGAACATTTTATCATAATCATGTTTAACTTTAATATCAAAACAATTAGCAACAACTTATCAACATCATTTTTATCCTTTGGTAGTTAATAGCAAAACCCTTAGTAACATCCTATCAAAAAGTAAATTCTCCATCAACATAAGGTTATTAGTTATGATAAGTGTAGGAGAAAAATGTTAGCTTACTAAGCAACACCACAACGCCATCTAAGCAGAAGATTTACTCACTCTAACTATCTTAGTTTTTAAGAGGATCATTTTCCAACAACATATTTACATCAACTTGCAAAATTTTTATGCACAACATTTTAGTATATTAAAAATATATAATATATAATTTTAAAATTAACTATATCTACCGAAAGAATGGCATGTATCAACATGGCACGTTGACACTAAACATGCCTGATTTTAACGCAATTTGTCCATACATATAACTCAAATATTCTCCATGTTCACTCACTGAGCTTCATCGATCTCACATGGCGGAAAACGGTACGACTCCTGTCCAATACAACTGTGGCACATCCTCCTACGCTGAAATCAATTATAACAATTCGTTATCTTTGCATCTTCGATCACAGATTCACTCACTCAGTTTCTCACCGTCGCCATTGATGCAGCTAAGCAAGCCGGAGAGGTTAGGTTACACTTCAACTACAGAATTAGTTTTAATTATCTGGATTTTAACCGTATTTAAATTGCTCTAAGTTTGATTTGGATTTGTGCTTCATTTCATTTTAGGTTATTCGGAAAGGATTTTACCAGACTAAGCATGTGGAGCATAAAGGATCGGTATCCTCTACGTTTTCGATTTCGAATTTACATGCGCTTTTGTATTATTATTTTCATATTTATATGTTTTATGATTTGTGTTGGTGTATATGCTTTTAGAAATTCTAGTGTGGATTTTGTTTCAGTTGCTATATTTGGTACTTATTAGTTAATTAGTTAATACAGTGTTCATGCTTAGGGCTGTAAACGAACCGAACGTTTAGCGAACAACTCGTGAATCGTCCAGTGGGAAGTTCGTTTATGTTCGTTCGTTTAGTTGATGAACGAAAACAAACAAGACATTCCGTTCAATTAACTAAATGAATGAACACGAACAAAGGTCTTGCTCATTCGACTGCGTTCGTGAACATTCAGTAATGTGTTTTTCATTTACGTTCGTTTGTTATGTTAATTTGTTTAAAGTTTTTAGTGTTTTTTAATATTTCACTTTTCCTCTTAAGTTTTACTACCCCCCCCCCCCCCCCAAACATTAGTTAATAATTATATTAAAAAAATAGTAAAATGTTTCCCTTATCTAAACATATGAAGAAGTTGGACGTTAAAGACATTTTTAAGGATATGTCTAAGTAACTTTAGATAACTATGTCTTAAGTTAGTTAAACTTGATGAAAGTCAAAACACATATTCAGAAAAAATGAAATCATGACGACACCAGTGTTGGGAGCTATTTGTTTTACCAAAAAGCAAAATGGGTGGGTTCAGTAATGGGTCAAAACCAATAATCTTGCAGTACAAGATGGCCCCGGTAGGGTTGTGTGTTAAAGAGGTAATAGAATATATCAAATCTTTGCTACTGTTTATTGTTCAGTTATCCCTTAGCTACATTCGTTTTACAACTGAATTAACTAATCAACAACCAGTTACTTTTTATTGATGATTCACCCCCTCACGATCTTTCTTCATATAACAATACCCCTCCTGTAAGGAGCACAGTCTTCTTGTGCTCCTTCAAGGTCTTTCGTTTCTTGCTGTCTTGTACTCATGCTACTCGTCATTTGTAACCCGTTGATCCACCAGAGCTTGAGGCTCTGATACCAATGTTACCTGGTAACTGAGAGAGTCTAAAGAGGAAATAGAATTGATCAAATCTTTAGGTACCATTATTCTTCTGTTATTCCTTAAGTACATTCATGGTACGACTGAGTTAACTCATCACAGCTAATCAACAACTATTTTTTATATTGTAAACTATTGACAATCCACCTGTATAATTTTATGTCACATAACGTTTTGCAAACACTTTTTGTGTATTGTTATTTTTATAAATAATCTTTGCATTAAATATGATTAAAATCTACATTTATTAGCTTATTACAATACTAAAATATTTATTATTTAAAGTAGAATGATTTAGGAGTTTGTAACCATTGGTTATCTGATATTGGTGGGGCCAAGTGTGGGTACTCTGGTGACGAGTTCTCACGGTTATCAAAAGAAATGATATTCATTCAGAAGCAAATATGTCGAGTTTGAACCCTGTACAATATGTTATTAGTTTATTACTATTGCTATAACTATACATTAACATTGATCAATGCCAAAGTACAGGATATTCCCCAGCGCGATAAGGCCACATTGGATGCTGTGACGAATAGAATTAATAGCTTACTTTACAAGGTAAAATGAGGATATTTGCCTTTGTTTTGAGTTGTTAAATCAGTAGATAATGACTTCAAATCTCTTGTTTTTTACGTGATCAGGTAAGATCAATCAGGATGGGGGGCTCTTGTGCATTAGGCCTTTGCGGGATCGCATGTGGAAGGATTGACCTATTTTATCTGTCTAGATTTGGTGGTCCTTGGGATGTTGCGGCAGGGGTTGTGATTGTTAAAGAAGCCGGTGGAGTCATCTTTGATCCGTAAGAATATAATACTAATAAGAAGAATGTTGCACCTTATGAAAAAGGGGAGTTAATCAAATTGGTTTTCTGGTTATTCAAATCTGGGATTTTTGTCAGTGAATATGAATCAGGTTTGGTTTGAAGATCACAAATTTGAGTTATATTTGAAAACCAAAATATGAATTCAAATCGGTTGCTAACCCGATTTAAAAGTCGAAAACCGAAGTCAAAATTCAAATTCGGCTCCATTCAAGTTTTGGGTTTTTCGATTCGAATTCAAATACTGAACACCCCTACTTATGGTATGATTCCTCTACCTTTACTCTACTAACGGTGTCGGTCTTATTTAATGACAGATCTGGCAATGACTTTGATATCACCGCCCAGCGGGTAGCAGCATCAAACCCACTGGTGAAGGATGCATTTGTTGATGCATTGCAACAATCGGCTTAGACATTTCTCATGATGCAATTTTTTCATGCTAATAAATGGTTCTCACACAGTCTTTTTCTATATCTTTCGATTCACTATTAAAGGTTTGAGAAATTAGGCTTAATGGTCGGTTTACGGTTTGGAACTTGGAACTAGTCGTGCAAATTGAATCCGCCGTTTGCTTGTATCTTGAATATTTTCCTGTCATTTGCGAAATTCGCACTTATGAATAAGTACAATGTTTATGAACCAAGAACCATCTTTATCGTCTTTTAATAGTTAATATAAACTAATGAATCTGGTAAAGAAATATCGATTTAAATTGCCAAAGCGAACAGTTTTCGCTTGGCCAAACCATTCGGTTCGGCTTGCCTTTTTTGACACTGTGCTAGCGATTCGGTAGAAACTTTTCCTTTAAACTGGTTTAACCATACCACATACCATAAACACGAACAAATATGCTTTGTTGATGATAGTGTTGGTGAATGTATTATCAGCTGTATCTTCATGTGAAAGCCAATTGGTCTGTTTTTATTGGGTAAGATGCGAGACAGAAAAGAAGTGGCAGATTGCCAAAATGGCTGGTTCAGCAAGTTGGATGATGGACCATGATCAAAAAGTTATATTATTTTAATTTTCAGAAGAAAAGGGGGAAAAAAAAGCAGCCGCCAAAGTGACGTATATTACCACCGCTAGAGGTGCTTTAAGACTGCGGGATATGGGCTTGGGTTAGGGGCGTGAGTTGTCTTTCAACGCCAGCTTTCTTATCCCGGCTTGGTGTTGGGTTGGGCGTTGCCCCTCTGGTGTGGGGATTCCGTCTGGCGTGGGACGGGGGTAGGGTGAGCTGGCTGACTTTGATTGGCTGGTCCAATATGGCTGGCTTTGATTGGCTACTTTAGGCTGGCCACGCCAAGCTAGCCACGCCCCTCTACACCCCACTTTTTTGGGTTGGTCTGGTGGAGCCAACTTCCGCCACGTGTCATGCAAAGCCTCCAACCCAAGCCTCCGCGGTCTCTAATACCCGAAGGGTGGGTGGCCAATAAAGTATTTATAGACAAGTGGTACTGAGGTTGTTGAATGTATTTCTCTTTAAAATAGATAGAGGATCCATGTTGTCTGTAGAACTTGAACTTCAGATCTTTTTTTGTTAATTTAGACGTTTAAAGGTTTTGTCTTTCCCAATGGATCATCACCCCATTGGTATTGAGAATTCTAGTCTCATGTCATGATCAACAATGCTGAACATTAATATAGATATAGGAGTAGGTTAGAGTGTAGAGGGTATGTGAGTGTGTAAGCTGGTTGTTGCACTAAATAATTTTCGGTCTTTATCTTATTCTTTCCTTACTCCATTTTGCTAAATTGGTTAAAAGCATGAATCGAATCAAGTCTAAACTTGAGCTTGTTTAATCAACGAACTCAAACACAGACTTTACATGTTGAGTTTAATTAGGGTTCCGAGTTTAAACGAGCACAACATTATATGTGTGTATTATTACTATTATTAAATAATATTAATAAAAATTACCTACGGTATGTGTATTTTCCGTGTATAGATAATAATAAGTTACAAAAATATTTAATACATCTAATTTAAAAAATAATAATAAATAATAAACAAATTAAGCTTGAGTTCCATTAAGTACGAGCTAAGCTTGAAATTAGTAAGCTAATAGTCGACTCAAATCATAGACACTGCTAAACGCTGTAAACACCAGTGATGTTGTGATTAGCCCCTTGGATTAGTATGAACAGATACACACCAAACACATCTTTCATGGTGTTAAGTTGACCAATGGTGAATCCAGAATTTGTTTCGAGAAGGTTCCTTTTGTTAGATTCTTACTAACTCTTACTAATATTTCCAAATCGTAAAAGATTTCCACTATTTTTTTCCAAACCGAGGGTTCCTGGGAACCCCAAAACACCCCTGGATCTGCCATGAAGTTGACTTGAGGTAGATATTGGAGGGCATGGTTGATCTTGGGTTGACTCTCTTTTAGTTTCATTCTGTTTGATCCAAAGATGATCTAGAAACGACTAATAGTTATGTACAAAACTTCAGTCCAAGTTCTTTTTGTTACTCGGAAGGGTGTGTATAAGTCATTTTGACCTCAAACAAAACCAAAACCATAACAAAAATTTTAGTTTCAGAAAACAAGAAGGATTCAGTTTTTCTTTATTTTTTTTGGCTTTATCTACAAGTTTGGTTCGGTTACGATGAGTCAACTTTTTTACTTTGTATCTGGATAGAGGTGTACAAAAAAAAAACCGGTTTTAGAACCGAAACCAGATTTTTTAAAACCGGTTTTAGAACCAAACTGAACCACCGGTTAGTATACTGGACCGGTTTTTTTTTTTTAAAAAAAAAAACCTATTTGTACACCTCTATTTCTGGGTTTGAAATGTTTAGTAAAAGAAGTCACCCAAAATCATGAGTTTAAGTTTTAAACCTTTGTACTAGAACTTTTGGTAAATTAATTATCAACTAGTTTTTCTCTCCGCGCTTTGCGCCTGAAGTGTGGTCATGTTTTTCCTAAGCAACGCAGAAGACCTTTGGTCATTATCAGGTAATGTCACTCACTATAGCCATGCAACTCTTTTTACAAAAATCAATATTGAGACGTTTATAAAAAAAATGGTCTTCAACTCAAATAAGTTGTTTTAAATATAAGTAGACTTAACGTCCTTGTGGTGTTTTCACAAAAAGAATTATACAATTTATGCTGATGTTTTAGTGGAATGTTTATAAACTGAAAAAAATATGTACTTATTTCCTGTACGCGTTTATTTACCTTCAAATGTATATAAAAAATAATGAGTATAAATAAAATTAAATAACAATACTAAAAGAAGTAATTATGGCTATCCAGTGACTACGCCTATAGTGAAAAGACAACACAAGCAAATGGAAAACGGGTTTTCATATTTTATGACTCCATCATTAATTTAAATACTTTTTCGCTTTCTTCACTCAAATTACACACTGCAATGTTCTTACACCCTTTCCCTATCAATCAAACGGAGTTCCATGTTCATCTCATCGCCACCAGCACCGCTGTAATCATCAATCGCGGTAACTTCAAAATTGTAGCAGTGAATACTTTTACCGACACCCGTAAGCAAGCACCCTTTGTCACCAAAATAACTTCTGAAATCCGAGGTTGGGATTCCGTACATGTGGCAGATCTAACTGAAAAAGAGCCATGCACATGAAGATCCGTTTCAACGGAGCTTCACCGGAATCTGCTTCTGCCAGGTTCAACATCAAACTCTTCCACCATAACGACATCTATCTCCGGCACAGTCAGGGTTGTGCCAGAACCCTAGTCGCCGGATAACTGATTTTAGCTGGGTGGCCCTCTAGTCGCCGTCGCATCATCCCGATGCTTTCTCGAATATCACCACGACACCCGTCACCGACAATTTATCAGCGTCATGCTCTAAGGCTTGGATTGGTTCCATTCACGCGCCGGAGTACTCACCGGATTACCTTCGTCCCCTCGTCAGCTTTCTCTATTTCTCCCAGCGCTCTCTTTTACTGTGGTGTGGATGTGTGTGAAACTTTGAATTGTTATCAACTGTGGTCAAATCCAATAGGTCGAAAGTATACTGTTTCACCGACATTTATGAATTAATAAGTTATACAATATGTTTGTTTGGGCATGAAAGTTTTGGCTCAGCATACGATCTTGGGCAATTATTCAATAACAAAACATGTAAACAAGTTTGGTGTGATTCCATTCCAATGTCTGGTTCGGTTCGATTTAGGTACGTTGCAGTTCATGCGCGTCAGTTAAATGTTGTTTTGTTCTGGAACAAGGTACTACGAAAGTCAAACCGTAACTTTTAGTTTATAAAACAAAATGACCCATTAATTATTAGTCTGGTATTTCGATTTTATTAGTTAAAACCGTTTTTCACCCCTAGTTAAGTAGTTGCACTCCACAAGGAACTAGTTTAATATATGTCCGGTGGACGGGTTACGTTGAACAACGTAACAAACAAACAAATGTAGTCAATATTAAGGAAAAAATAAATAATAGCTTCAAACGTATAATATCATGGAATAGATGAATTATTACCAATTTTGGTACAGTAGCATGAACAATATGTATACAGTTGAGTAAACTAAGGTAATCAAAACGTCATATTTTTTGTAAGTTGATTATTGTAGGTTTTGATATTACCACAAATTTAACACAAAAAATGATGTATACATTATGCTTTCTAAAAGTTACCAATGACATACGAAGGAAAGCCCAAAACGATTATATATTATGCTTTAGAGATGGGCATAATCGGGTTTTATTATTACCTGGAACCGGTTTCAACCCGGATCCGGTTCTGCTTGGATGTCATTGGAACCGGGTATGGTGTGGAACCGGGTCCAGTTCCTACCCGGGTTCACACCCAAGAATATGGAACCGGGTATGGGTATTATGGAACCGGGTATGGTGTGGAACCGGGTATGGTGCGGAACCGGTTTCTGATAGTGTTGGGAACCGGTTCCTAACAGTCAAACCTGCCATTTACTGTTCAGAACCGGTTCCTGACAGTCAAACCTGCCATTTACTGTTCAGATCGGTTCCTGATAAATCTTACCGTTGGAATCGGTTCCTGATAAATGTTACCGTTGGAAACCGGTTCCTGATTAAAAAATCGGTTTTTTTTATATAAACACCTTCCTGCTTACCATTTCTAAACTTAACACTCACCATCATCAACTTACAAAATCAATCAACTTCTAAGTTCTTGCAAAATACCTATGGCATGCAACGACGAAGTTGTTACGGTCTTAGAGACGAAAAGAAACCCAGCTATATGGAAGAATTTTGATCTCTGTTTAATGTCCGACAGCCACGAGATGGCTAGATGCAAAGATTGTGGAAAATTTATGAAGGCCGCAGCCAACTCAACCCTTAAGAAACACACTGAGCGCATTGCCCAGTGACGAAGGCAAAGAAAAATGAGACGGGAGAAGGTTCCGCACCGGTTCTTCAAATGTTTGATGTAACCCGTTTGGTTTGGTGTTTTAATAAAGTTTGTGTAATGTTTCTTTCTATTGTGTTTGTTATGTTTGATTTTTATTATTAGTTACATTGATAAATAAAAATAGTAACAATAACCGGTTAAAATTAAAAAACAAATTAATCGGTTACAATATAAAAAAAAAATCAACCGGTTACAAAAAAAAAATAAAAAATTACTCAGAACCGGTTCCAGTAAGATTTTATTTCTTTGATCGTTTACTAGCGGCAGGTGCAACACTTTCCGATGAGTTTCTCTTAGGTGCGGGTACCTCAGTACAATCGTCGTCCGAATCGTTAGTCTCCACTTCTTCGTCCTCTTCTTCGTCAACAATTTTATGCTCTAACTCAACTTCATCTTCTAGACTAGTTTTATGTTGAACACGATCAACGGCATCCAAATGGTCCTTTAAGCATATTGCCATCTCTAGCGATTCCGGAGTTAGTCTTGTTCTTCTAATTGACAAAACCCTGCCACTAAGAGAAAACACACATTTCCGAAGCTACCGTGGAAGCTTGGACCGTTAGTATATCACGAGCCATGGTGGCTAGAATCGGGTATTCGGATTCTTTCGATTTCCACCATGCAAAAACATCAAATTTCCTATACTCCTCGGTGGTCATAGTAAGCGAACACTGATTTTTTTTATATCTCCTAAGTTCATTTGTTGGTTCACTACCCCTTTGTTGTCTAGCGGTCTCGTCTCTAACGACATTCAACATGGTTATAAGTGGATCCCCGCTTGTTTCATCGTTAGAGGCCGTGGATCGAGACTCAAACAAATTTGTATGATTTTTTTAACATATTTTTTAAAATAATGATCATAAAGTTTGGCCATACACTCATTGAATATTTTTTTTTGTTTTTTCTTTTAAAGTTGGATCCTCCTCATGCATATCCAACTTGTCATAATTTCATCAATTAAAGCTTCAACACCCGGTACGTTTAAAGCTGGATTTAAAGCAGCGGCACATAGAAAAACGGGTGGTAATTCTAAAATATATTTTTAAAATTTTTGAATCGTTGGTCTCGTCATATTCCTTAACACGTCACTAGAATTTTCAAACTTTTTAAAATTAGTTGTTATCAAATACAATTGGTCCACAACTTTAGAACTAGTAGGATAATAAACACCGGAAATCAAAGTCGTAGTTTTAAAAACTTGTAAAAAAGTACTTAGGTTATTAATATTTTCCCAAGCCGTGTCGGGAAAGGGGACGACTAGGTACTCATCACTTAAAGTTGTATGAAAAGATTTTAAAATGCCCATTTGCTTTATAGCCATTTCAAACATATGACAAGTTGAATTCCAACGAGTCGGTATATCCCAATTCGGTCCAATAATTTTTTGGTTGACATCTTTACAAAGTTTTTTATATTCTTGATATCTTTCTTTTCCACTTTTGAAAACATCTTGGAGCAGAGCTCTAAATGGTATAATAAAATCCGATACAAATTGATCTTTTAAACCGATTTGCACTACTAAGTTAATAATATGTGCAACACATCGTGTGTGAAAAAAAAAAACACCATCAAGTATTGGTTTGTACTTCAACTTTAATTTTTCAATCGCCGTTGTATTGTTTGAAGCGTTATCAAAGGATATTGAAAAAATTTTATCTTCTAAACCAATTATTGTGCCATTTATAATTTTATAAATATTTTCTCCCGTATGAGGAGAAGGAAACTCGTCAAACGCAATCGTACGCTTCATCATTTGCCATGTATCGGGATCAACCCAATGAGCGGTGACACATATGTACGATTCCGGTAAACCATGTGGAGCCGACCACACATCACTAGTTAGGTTTACACTAGTTTTTAAATTCTTAAAAAAAACAATTAAATCTTTTTTTGCATTTTCCCATAAACTTAAACAAAGACGTTTTAAAGTGCGACAACTTACATGTTTATAGCGAGGTTGTTGCGTCTCCCGAATAAGATTAGTAAGATCGGGGTCGTCGAAGTGTCCAAACAGCAACGCATTTTGTATCACCAACTTCGCCATCCGATCGCGAGCTAATTTTTGCTCATAACGAAAAATGGTACCATCTTTGGATAGTGGAACTTGACCGGATGTCATTTCCTTTAAAGCTTTGCAATACTTATTAATATGCTTCGTTAACGTTGAGTTTGATTCCTTGGCTAATAACGATCCACAATGTTTACATTGAGCTTTTTGCGAGCCGTCACTCATCTCGACCAACTCCAATTGCTCTAAACTTCCTTACTGCGATTATGAGACAATGTTCCAACCACATATGGAACCGATTGATCTTGAGGAACATTGTTAACGGATTGGGAATTTGCGTTTTTAGAACTCTTTGAGGCCATTTGTTGATTAGAATGTGAAAAAGAACAAGAAAGAAATGTAACAAGAAGAATAGATATGAGAAATTATGTGCTAAACAATAGATTTCTAAACAATATATATAGAATCGGTTCCAACGGTCAGGAACCGATTCCAACGGTAACATTTTAACGGCTATAACCGGTTCCAACGGTAACATTTTAACGGGTATAACCGGTTCCTTCTAGAACTGCATTTCCGGGTACGGGTAGGAACCAGGTGCGGGTAGGAACCGGGTACGACCCGATTCAAATGGTAAAATTGTGGAACCGGGTTGGAACCAACGGGTATTTTGAACCCGGAACCGGTTCTACTTAATGTCGGGTAAGAACTGGAACCGGGTCCAGTTCGGTTCTACTGGTTCGGGTTCGGAACCGGTTTTTATGCCCATCTCTATTATGCTTTATAAAAATATAAAACCAAAACCCAAAATATCTCAAATCACATGTACATACAAAATATGAAGAAAAAACCTTCCAAGTATAACATATGAGTAACAACCCGAGGATCAGATTCAAACTGAGGATTGATCTAGATTGAAGATGTATACTCACCACCTTTAAACTTATTTCTTGAACTTGATGCTGACTTGAAAACACCCGACCCCTTCACCACCCACCCAATTGTGGTGAAACCACACCATTTTTGTTCAAAGACAGACTTTTTTTACCCGATTACGGCCAAGTAACAACATAGCATTATATGATGGTTGTGCACTCAACGCCCTTCAGCACAATTTCCCACCTAAACATGGCCCCGAGATCTGGACGGCCCATCCTCACGAAATGGTCGGACCCTTGGGAACCACTTTTCATTTTTTAAGAAGCCCATTGGTCTGGAGAGTATAAAGTTTCAGCTCCCCATTTTGTGTTTTTGGTGTTGTTTGGTCCAAACATTCAGCATAGAGACAAGGCGGCAAGAAAGAACTCCTGTGCTAGCATATCTCCACTTCTAAAAATTTGTCAGGAACTCCAAGGTGATCTTTGAGATAGAAATGGCTACACAGGTTGCATTTGTGACAGATGAATTTGTTGAGGGAATCGGGTTCGGAAACATCTGCAAAGCCTAACCCGAATCAAACCAATCATATATAAACAGATTTGGCATTATGACCTATACCCTATGGTGAAAAATGACAAGCAAACAATGAGTCATGAGTTGTAGATATAAAATAAAAAGTACATCAGAAGTCAGCGAAAAGAATAGATGCCCCAAAACTGGCAAAATGATATTGCAGAGCAAAATACATCAACATAAAGAATAATGATCACATCTTATGAACAGTCAACTACAAAGAGTTCCATCCATCAAACATACAAATAAAAATCAATTTCTATATGCCCCGAACAAATGCTATATGTATATGCTAATAAAATGAACACCTACTTGAATTTTTCATAAGCACATATGTTTAGAAAAAGATTGCACTTTTATCATGTTAAGAGGTGAAACTGGATAGAAATGCATGTGACAACATATTAATTGACCCCGTAGACATTGGTGACTTGTTTTTAAATCAAAATTGTATATGTGATTTGCTCATTTAAGGAAACAAATCTCACAAAAAAAAGCATGCCTGCCACTGTTAATATTGTTAACCTGATAAGCTAGATTCAACATTTAAAAAGTTTCTTGAAACCACTTCATAATTAGCAATTGAACTGTATACAAAAGATGACAACATAATATAGACATCAAGATTCGGGATGATCATTTGGTATCGGGTGCCGGTACTGAACTTTCCGTACCTAGTATATTTCAAAGTCGGTACTTTCGGTTCGGTACGGTTTAGTACTCTACCGGAATTTTACTGAACATTTTCGGTAACGGTACCGGTACCCATATTGGACGATTTTTGGTACCTGTATTTCTGGTACCGGTACTGAGCTCATCCCTACTCAAGATTAGCATAGTATGACAAGAAAATTGAACTGTGATTCTTCTCATTTAAGGAACTATTTTCAACAAATAAAATACGAGCCATTGACCAGTTCCATATTTAACTAAGTTTTTTATTTCACCCATATAAAATAGCCAAGATTAAATGATTGTTAGGTAAATATATCAAAGTGGCCACCTTTGTGATATTAGAAAAGAATTTCAAATAACAGTAGCAAAATAAGGTGTCTGTTTCTTACACCACAAAGTTCAAACCTGTTGACAATCTTTGTGAAATTTACAGGCCTCCAGGGATAACGTTGGGCCGATATCTACCCAAACTGCAAATATGGAGAAAGCCCTGAAGTTGCATTGGGCTTCGTTGGGATATTCCGATCTGCAAAGTAGTTCATCAATCTAGTTGGTTCTGCTGTCAGATGATTTCGAGGCAAAACCTCCACTTTAATTCCCTCTTTGGGCTTTCCTTCCGCATCTGAGAAGAGAAAACACAACATAATTAGAAACCACATTAGGAGTCGTAATCAGATCTTCCCACTAATGATGTTGTAACTGTCCCAATTAGAAACATGTGAACACGAACTTACAAGGATGAATGGAACTGAGTCTGCTGAATTGGAGTTGGTTTTTCGATTTTTTCTTCGTTTGGGGTATGAATCTTCCTTGTCTACTAAATTAAGTCGTTATATTCTTGATAGCAATCTTTAAACTTTGCCCCATTATCAGACACCAATCTGAATATGATGGAAAAAACACTCACATAAATACTTCTGATCCAGTCAATAATCAAGCGAATAACTTATCTATTCCCGTAGCTGATCTAACTGGTTGAACAGAAAGGTACCTTTTTTTCAAGCAGATGAAGTTGACATGATTATGCAATATGAAAAATTAATTGATATAACTACACAATAGGAGACTTCATCATTAAAGACTGAAAACCATAATCCATTAGAAAAAGATGATAATAAAATATGATATTAGTTTAATACCAAATATGTAATTTTAATATTACCTATTCATCATCACGATTAACATGACAGAGCTTCACCTTCCCCTGCAAGTTCTTGGCAGCCTTCTTCCATTCAGGAGCAAGCTTCTTACAGCGCACACACCTGAAGATAAGGGAACATATGGAGAATCTTCAAAAAGTGTAGCAGTAGTCATATGAAACTCATTAAAGATGAAAACTAAACATTAAAAACAGTTCAGATTACCATAAGAATGATCACACCAAAAGCTAATCAAATATATGAAAAAATAAGTAGAGTAACCTTTATTAATATATATGACTTTTTTTATCAAACAAATAGAAATGTGTTTAGCCATTTAAAAAATAAGGAGAAAATTATCAGAAAACTCAGTTAATGAAAATACTAAAAAACTTCATCTGAAGTTGTATTAAAAACTTCATATTCTGAAGTTATATTAGATATAGTCAAAGTTGAAAAAGACGATGTGGACCGCAAGCGGCGGAACACAGTGAGAAAGTGCTTATGGTCCGCAATAAGCATATGTAGTATTACACATATGCAGTAAATGACATATTGCATATATGCAATAATATCTTTTCTCCAAAAATCATCCAACCATTGAATGCATAACAATCAAGTAATTAGAAACTTGTTCTGTGTGCAATATCAAGACCATAAGAGAATTGGCAAATATAGTGCTGAAGAAATAACTTTTAAGAGCATAAAAAATACCAAGGTGCAAAGCATTCTAATTAAGTCATCCTTCTGTGTTCACACCTTCACTTCCACACACTCCATCTGTTTTCATTTCTCAAAAATTTAGCACAGGGCACACCGATTCTTTTTATCCACATTTCACTGGATGGAGGCTTTTGAAAATGGCGGTTAGATCAGTAAGCATCAAGCCCTAATATACAAAAAATCTAGCATCAGAACACATTCAAGTAAAAAATTGAGTAATGATTACCTTTAAGTCTAATCTGGGTAACATATACCAAAATCTTCGCAAGTGCAATGAAGACAAATGATTTGGAAAAAAAATGAGTGATGATTAACTTTAAGTCTAATCTCAGATCGACTATACCATCGATGATCTCACTTCTAGATTCACCAAAATCGAAGCATTTTGAGTCCAATCCCAAAGCAAACTGTTCGGCTCTTCTATTTTCCGGTCGGTCGATGGCTTATGGTCCCATCTTACATAAAAAAAGCGACATAATTAGTTAGAAATAACACTACAAATTAGCAAATTACCTTGATTTTGTGGAACTCGGACTTGTTCTGCTGTTCTCATTTACATCGTGAAATTGGCCAACAAAAGAAAACCCTTAACACAAATTGATGACCGAGTATAACATAGAAACGGAAGTGATATGACAGGCGGTATGATTAACGACCATGAATATTCTGGAGACAAAAGAGGGGGCGGCAAAATCTTCACCGGAGTGTATCGTGTAAGCAGAATCGGAGTCCATCATGATGTCTTCGTCCGATATAGAAAAGACATGGAAATTGTTGATTAGGTTTTGATGCCATTGGAAGAAAAAGAAGGACGCCATGAGAGAAAAGGTTGGGAGAAATGAGGTAGTAGGGGTTATTGGGACCTGGGAGGTAATATACAGGGGACTCACCATAACTGCTCAGAGACGTGGGAAGAAAAAAACTGTCTTAAACCTCTCCTCCTAGAATGTAAGGCGGTTGAGTCGTGGTGATAGTGGGCAGCAAAAGGTGGAGGTAACCACCAACTGCAAAAACCGATCATAACCTTCAGGACCGTCATTTTTATGAGTTTAAAGGGCTCAGCATGATCCGATGATTGAGATTGATTTAGAAAGTGGTTAGATTTAATGGGCTTAATATATATATATTATAATTGATTGAGATTATTAGACAAGGTCTTTTTGTTATGAGGTAATGAAATGGATGAAGGAATAGAATGTACGAGTTAATGGAATGGACAAATAAATAAAATGAATTATTCTATTCCATTGTAATGTTTTGTTACTCATATGTGAATAAAATGAATCATTACTTTGTACAATTCGATAAACAAAAAAAAAACGAAGTAACGAAACACTATTGTATTAGAAACGACAAAAATATAATTGTTTCAATGATAATAATATATTAATGGTAAAAAATAATTATAATTTATACATATACATATATTAATACTAGTATGAATATTAATAACAATAACAATAATGTAAATGTAAATATAAATATAAATATAAATATAAATCTTTTCATTTCTTGAAGGAATGAAAAAAACACCCTCAAACCAAGGAATCGAATTTGTTATATTTGAAAGAAATTACATTCCTTTAGGGTCTGTTTGGTATGGGGTAATGAAATGGGCGGGGGAATGGAATGGACGATGTAATGGAATAGATGAGGTAATAGAATTGATCATTATCATTCCATGTCTTGTTTGGTTACCATGTGAGTGGAAAGAACCATTACTTTTTGTTGTTTGGTATGCGAGAAAAGACAAAGGAATAAGATCAGATTGCGGTGGTTAATGATAGGCGGTGATGGTGGTGGTGATAGGTGGCAGTTTAGCGACATCGGTGATGGTGGGTTGAGACGGTGACGGGTGGTGACGGCGGGTAGTGACAGCGGTGGTGGTGGGTGGCGGCGAAGCTAGGTGGCGGCGGTGGTCGGAGGTGGTAGTGGTGGCGACGGTTTGTGGCAGGTGGTAGCGGCGGTGGCGGTGGGTGGTGGCGTTTGATAGCAGTGGCGGAGGTGGGTGGCGACATCGGCGGTGATCAGAGGTGGCGGCGATGATCAAAGGTGGCGGCGATGATCGAAGGTGGGTGGTGGCGGTGATCGGATGTAACAACTTGAAAATTCGATTGTTATCTTGCCATTTTGCTTTCCCGTTTATCTACCTTTGTAATCCCGAGATTCGGTTTATAATAAAGTTTATGTTAATTAATTATGGTGTTGTACGTTATTATCGCATCTAATCGCTTGTTAAATCGCATCGCTTATCTCATCACATCGCAAATCGCAGTTATTTATGTGGTTTTATGTTATTTATGTGTTATGTGTGTTTGTGGTTATGATTACGCTCGCTATCGCACCGCTCTCGCACACTCGAATCGCAAAATCGCACTATTATATAAAGTATAACGCTTAACGCTTTACTAAAACGCTTAATATAATTATCTAATACGAACCGAATCGCCAAACGAACATTTAACGCGAAATAAACGAAGAAAACCCAACAGTTGGGTCAAGTTCGCTCAAACTTGGTGTTGCCAAGTTCGGCCGAACTTGACTGGCCCAACTAGACTTTCAACTGCCTCAAGTCCGCTCGAACTTAACCTCCAGAAGGTCAAGTTCGGTCGAACTTGACTCAGTTTCTTCAAGAATCCCACAAGTTCGCGCGAACTTGCATGTTTCCATGCAAGTTCTGCCGAACTTGACTCCACCAACTCTCACTTTTGCCTTCTCCTATAAATACTCAGCTCTGTTCTCTCATTTGAACTTGCTGCAAGTTCGCCCAGAGCACTCAAACCCGAAACTCTTTGTTTTCTAAGTAAAAATCAACCCGATTTCAACTACAATGATGTTCAACAACGTTTTACAACGATTTTGCACAAGGCATTGCCTTCGTTTTCATCAAATCTCTTCTGTTTACGAAAATCTTCATCTTTTTGCATAAAACTTCTGTTTTCCACTCAGATCTATGCTTAGATCTGAGTAAAACCTTTTTTGAACATTGATTTTTACACAAAATACGGACTTTGATGATGTTTTGTTCATTTCTGATATGAAACAAAGCATTTGTCATTCAAGATCCCATATCTGGAAGCACAAGGACGTTAATGTTGGTTTACACAAGCCGGACTAACCCGAACGAACCATGAGTTCGCCCGGATTAGCCCACGCTTTTGTAAAACGGTTTAAAACCGCTCTAAAAGACCTCTTCGACCTAAGTTTGCTCAGTAGCACAGGGTTGGAGGGATGAACACTCGAATTCTTCAGCAAACGACGTGAAAACGCAAGATTTTAGACCCGGAAACATCAAGTTCGCTCAAGATTGCACTAATTTTTGTACAACATACTAGTCAAGTTCGCTCGAACTTGCCCTTTGAGGGTCAAGTTCGGCCGAACTTGGGTATACTTAGTCAGACTCTTCAGCAGAGACCCTCAAGTTTGCTCGAACTTGCAAAGTTTCCAAGGAAACTTCTCAAGTTCGGCCGAACTTGTCATTCCACATCACCAAACCTCACAAGTTCGCCCGAACTTGTCAAGTTTCCTTGAGAAACTTACAAGTTTGACCGAACTTGCCTCACAACCTCCGCAGATTTCACAAGTTCGCTCGAACTTGTATGTCTACATACAAGTTCGCCCGAACTTGCCTACTCTCAACCAAGACTTCACCGTTTCAGCTTTTCGGAAGACTGATGCACTTCTGTTCGTTTACAGGCTGACCCGGCGTACTCCACAACTCTTCTCAGATCCTCAGTCTTACCTAAACGCACCCACTGTGAGTATACTTGACCCATTTTCGCTTTAATGCACTTTTTGGGTGTTACATACGTTTCTCTATCAAAATCACATCACAATCAAACTGTTTATTACACGCGAATAATCTGATTGTATAAGCTTTATACGTGATACTAGAAACATGCGACTAGGACTTATTTTCGTTAACTTGCCTCCTTAGCTAGTATGGTACTATAGTGTGGCTAACACCCGACGGGGTCTAGTTAGGATGGACGCGCAAACCTTTTCACGGTAGTTAGCATGAGAAATAAGCCTATGCTTTGTGGACGTGTTTTGGTGTATCATGATATGTAATTAGACTATTTCGCGAACGGTTTCTCTATTATGCTAGTATTAATCAGACCTGTATGCTCACCTTTACTTATTGTATTGACTTGTATTTTAACATATGTAACAGGTTGAGGATTTGTAGCTTGGATGCTTTGGATGTGGTTTTGCGTAGTTTAGTTTAGTTTTGTTTTGTTTAGAACGGATGTAATAAAATCTAGGGGATATCGAACCTTGTTGTTTTGTGGGAGAACTCAGATTCTGTAATGATTGTTTAAAATGTTATATTAATGGTATGTGACGTTAATGTTTGAATGATATTGTTAAATGATTGTTATGGAATTCTCGCGAGACAATCTGGTCGCCTAGTGCCACTACCCTGATGATTCCGCCATCGGTTGGGGTGTGACAGATTGGTATCAGAGTAGTCCATAACCTTAGGATAATAGGAGAATTGCCATGTTCGACCTAGTAGCATGTCTAAGTACCGGATTGACCATTCTTTGAACTAAATGCTAAACTACATGACATAAATGCTTAAATATGCTTTTCCTAAGGCTAAATACAAAATACTCGCTTGGAAACGCTCGTATCTCACAAATGAGGATCAAGTCGAGATTAGGTGTGATAACCAAGAACTCTCGATAAGATCGCTCATTCCGCGTAATACTCATCACGAGATATCTTCGTTGAGTTAGGAGTGATATCCGAACCTCGACGAAAATCTCCATTTCTATCTAGCGGCACGCCCGACGTGATCGGTGCGCATTGCCACAACTAGGAACGATGTTGCTAAGTTAGGGGTGATGCCCGCATCTTAGTAACAAATTTCGCCTTTCAATTTTCAATCTCACCAAAGTCTCGGTTATACCGATGATTCGGAACACGTATTAACTGGAAGGGTAAACGCCGTTAGCCGCTCGCAATGAGAGCATTTATCTATTAAGCCAAAGCGTGGGTCCGAGTGCAAAGGGTAGTCGAACCACTTTGGGAAGTCAACGTCTCATCGAGTTTACTATTATTTATGTGTTTAAATTTTGAGAATTTTCGTTTTACTCAATTTCTCGCTTTATCGATTTCTCGTATTATCGATTTCTCGATTTATCGCTTTTACGCTCCATAAACGCAAGCACAACTCGCACAGCTCTCGGAATCTAAAACGCTAAATAATACACAACCAAACTAAAACGCTTAACCCTCTTACGCCTATGAGGACTTGTGTGACTCATACGCGGTATTATCTCGCCTATCTCGCTATTATATATTACGCTTATATCTCGCTATATCTCATATCGCGCTACGCATGATGATAAATAGAGGTGAATATGTGCAAACTATGTGCCTACGTGCTTATGTGATTATTTGTTTACGTGCTTATGTGCTTACGTGCTTACGTGTTATGTGCTTATGTGGCTTATGTGCTTGGTGCTTGTGTGAATAATAATAATATTTAAACATAACTCTATTATAATCGAATCTCATCTAATCTAAATCCTTTATGTAGATGTCGTCAATGGGATCTCATACTCGCCGTTCAGCTCAGCGCCACAGCGACAACAAGCGCATCGCTTCACTAGTCGCCAAACAAGTGGAAAAAGTCATCCCGCAAATCGTCTCCGAGATTCATGCTGTGAGCAGTAACTCCTCAGCATGCTGTGAGCAGTAACTCCTCAGTCAACTCGAAAACTGAAAACCCCAAGCCACGATTCAGCTTCAAAAATTTCAAGGCTTGTGCACCTCTCGCCTTCACAGGCAATGATGGACCGACTTCTATGTTCCATTGGTTTGACGCCATAGAGGTCACCTTTAGGTAAAGTGGATGCCCCGATGACCTTCGCACTGTGAACGCTACAGGAGTCTTCCAGTCCCGTGCTCTCGACTGGTGGACCGCCGAAAGGAATAGGCGTGGTATGATGAAGCCTACAATCTATCTTGGGAGGAACTCAAGGAAGTGATGATGAAGGAGTTCATCCTCCGCATGAAATACAAAAGCTCGAAAATGAATTTTGGGGTATCAAACAAGATGGTCCCGACAATGCTGGGTTTACCGCTCGATTCTATATTTTGAGCATCATCTGTCCCAGCCAAGTTATACTACTGAGAAAGCTATCAACAAGTACATCCGAGGTTTACCCGAATGTGTTGCAAATTTCATGAAAGTTGCTCGTACTACAACCATCGAGGAAACCTACATGCTCGCCGTTGAGATCAATGATCAGCGAGTTCAAGATGGTTAATTCAAGAACCATGCGAAAGTTGCCAATCAAGTTGTCACCAAACGAACTGATGCTATCGAACCATCCAGTGATCCGAAAGGAAAGCGTCAGGGACGCAAAAGAGGAAACCCTAGCAAGAACTACGCCGCTGCTACACCGCTCAACTCTCATCCGTATCAGGCTCCTGCTCAAACGCACCCCCAGCTAAACGTGCGTACACCGGTCCTCACCCACTGTGCCCTAAGTGCACATATCATCACGTGGTGGGTGGAAACTGCCGCTTTTGCACAAACTGCAACATCTATGGCCACTTTACTGTGAGTTGCCGTACCGGCCCTCATCAGCCAGCTATTCAAGCTCCTCCAGCTCCAGCACTGCCAGCTCCTCAGCGTGCTCCCCAGAACAATCAGCAGCAACAAGCAGCAGCTCCAAAAGCACGTGTGTGCTACGTGTGTGGTGATCCGAACCACTTTGAAAATGTCTGCCCAAACTGTACTGTGAAACATGAGCCTCAGCAGCAGCAGCAGGCCAGCACAGCCACAGCCTCAGCAGCAACAACCTCAGGCTGCGCGTGGAAGAGCCTTCAATCTAAATCACCACCACGCCCAGAACGACAACAATGTTGTGAACGGTACGTTTCTCGTAAATGGTGTTTATGCTTCGTGTTTATTTGATACTGGTGCCGATAATTGTTTTGTATCGTTAGAATTCGAAAAGGTTTTAAATGTAAGCGCGCTAAACTCCCAAAGACTTTCGATGTGGAAGTCGCCACCGGAAAATCAGTCACCATCACCTCCGTCCTACGTGGTTGTTCTCTCGATCTCAACAACCATGTCTTCTCGATTAATCTCATACCTATGCAGTTAGGTAGTTTCGATATCATAGTAGGCATGGATTTTCTTCGTGAGAATCATGCTAAAGTTGTTTGCTTCGATAAAATGATTCGCTTCCCTCTCCCCAACGGTGATCAACTTCATGTTTATGGTGAAACTCCCTCAAAGAAGTTGATGCTTCTGTCATGTACTCGAGCACACAAATGTTTGCGAAAGCAATGCATTGCTTTTCTAGCTCATATTGTGAACCCGGAGAAAGAAAAGAAGACTTTTAAAGATGTTCCCGTTGTTTGTGAATTTCCTAAGGTCTTTCCCGACGACTTACCCGGTTTACCCTACTCGAGATGTCGAATTCCGTATCGATTTAGTTCCTGGTGCTACTCCCGTTGCTAAAGCTCCTTATCGCCTCGCACTATCCGAAATGTGCAAGCTATCAAGCCAACTACAAGAGCTTCTTGATAAAGGTTTCATACGCCCGAGCACTTCGCCTTGGGGCGGCCCGTCCTTTTCGTGAAAAAGAAGGATGGATCGTTCCGAATGTGCGTCGATTATCGTGAACTTAACAAGCTCACGATAAAGAATCGTTATCCTCTTCCTCGTATCGACGACTTATTTGATCAGCTTCAAGGTGCTACTTGTTTTTCTAAGATCGATTTACGTTCCGGCTACCATCAGTTACGCGTGTTGGAAGAAGATATTCCGAAAACCGCCTTCGTACCCGCTATGGTCATTTTGATTTCGTGGTCATGCCCTTTGGTCTTACCAATGCACCTGCGCTCTTCATGGATTTGATGAACCGTGTGTGTAAAGCTTTCTTAGATCGTTTCGTCATTGTTTTCATCGATGATATCCTTATCTATTCGAGGTCGAGAGACGAACACGCGCGCCATCTCCGTTTAGTCCTCGAACTTCTTCAAGGTAACCGCCTTTATGCTAAGTTCTCTAAATGTGAATTCTGGCTCGAAGAAGTCCAATTACTCGGCCACATCGTTAATAGTCAAGGAATTCACGTTGACCCTGCGAAGATTGAAGCCGTCAAGAGTTGGATTACACCGAAGAATGCTTCCGAAATCCGTTCATTTCTTGGATTGGCGGGTTACTACCGTCGATTCATTGCCGACTTTTCGAGAATCGCCGTTCCGCTTACCGCTTTAACTCATAAAGATAAACCTTTTGTTTGGGATTCCAAGCAAGAGGAAGCCTTTCAAACTCTCAAGCGTATGCTATGCAACGCTCCCGTTCTCGCTTTACCCGACGGAAATGACGATTTTGTTGTTTATTGTAATGCCTCTAATCTTGGTCTTGGTTGTGTCCTTATGCAAGGCGACAAGGTTATCGCGTATGCATCTCGACAACTCAAGATCCACGAGAAGAACTATACAACCCACGATCTCGAACTCGGTGCAGTTGTTTTTGCATTAAAGATATGGCGACACTACCTTTACGGTACCAAGTGTACGGTCTTCACCGACCATAAGAGCTTACAACATATCTTTAATAAAAAAGAACTGAACATGCGCCAACCCCGATGGGTTGAACTTCTCAACGATTACGATTGCGAGATACGCTACCCTCCCGGCAAAGCAAACGTCGTAGCCGATGCTCTTAGTCGACGAAGCTATGTGTATAGTGTTCGTGACTCTCAAACTTTGAATGATCTTGAAATCATGATTCGCTCTACTCAATTCGCTTGTTTTAACGAGAATACTTTGGAAGAAGAAATGAAATGTGGTGCCGAAACTCAGCTCGTATCTAAGCCTAATGGTATTTATTACTATTTCAATCGCATTTGGATTCCCAGTCGTGATAATATTCGAAAGTTGCTAATGACCGAAGCTCATAAATCTCGATATTCCATTCATCCCGGTGCCGAAAAGATGTACCAGGACCTTCGTCCTAAGTACTGGTGGCCGGGCATGAAAAAGGATATTGCCGTTTATGTTTCGAAGTGCTTAACTTGCTCGAAAGTTAAAGCTGAACATCAAAGGCCCTCTGGCTTACTCGAACAACCTGAAATCCCGATGTGGAAATGGGAGAGTATAGCTATGGACTTCGTTACTAAACTCCCGCGTACATCTTCTGGTCATGATAGCATTTAGGTTATCGTGGATCGTCTTACTAAGTCCGCGCACTTTATTGCTATACGAGAAGACTTTAAGGTAGAACGGTAAGCCCGAATCTATACCAACGAAGTCATTTGTCGACACGGGACACCTCGTGACATCATCTCTGACCGAGACGGTCGCTTTACATCACGTCTCTGGGAGACTTTTCAATCTGCTCTCGGTACTACTCTTAATCTCAGTACCGCTTTTCACCCTCAAACCGACGGTCAGACTGAGCGCACGATCCGCGCCCTCGAAGACATGCTTCGTGCGTGCATCATAGATTTTGGTGGTAACTGGGATACACATTTACCTTTAATCGAATTCTCGTACAATAATAGTTATCATACCAGCATTCAAATGGCTCCTTTTGAGGCACTGTACGGAAGGAAATGTCGATCGCCTAATGCATGGCACGAGATTGGAGAAGCACAAATCACCGGTCCCGAGCTGATTCAAGAAACGATAGACAAAATCCTCCAGATCAGAGACAATCTCTTGAAAGCTCGGAGTCGACAAAAGAGTTACGCCGATAAACGCCGCAAGCCCCTACAGTTCAAAGTGGGAGATCACGTTCTCCTAAAGGTTGCACCTTGGAAGGGAGTGGTCCGCTTCGGCAAGAAAGGAAAGCTAGCGCCACGATACGTTGGTCCCTTTAAGATTCTGGAAAGAATTGGGAAAGTGGCCTACTGACTCGAACTAGCGGAGGAACTCAACAACGTACATCCGACTTTCCACGTGTCTAACCTCAAAAGTGCCTAGCCGAAGAGAATCTCCATGTACCTCTCGAAGATCTGCAAATCAATGAAACGCTCCATTTCGTGGAAAAACCCATTGAGATCATGGATCGAGAAACCAAGACACTTCGACGCTCACGCATCCCGATCGTGAAGGTCCGATGGGAAGGCAAACGCGGCGCCGAGTTCACTTGGGAACTCGAAAATGATATGAAAATGAAATATCCGCATCTCTTCGTTACGGCCACTGCTTAATTTCGGGACGAAATTCCTAAAGTAGGGGAGACTGTAACAACTCGAAAATTCGATTGTTATCTTTCCATTTAGCTTTCCCGTTTATCTACCTTTGTAATCCCGAGATTCGGTTATAATAAAGTTTATGTTAATTACTTATGATGTTGTACGTTATTATCGCATCTAATCGCGTATTAAATCGCATCGCTTATCTCATCGCAAATCGCATTTATTTATGTGGTTTTATGTTATTTATGTGTTATGTGTGTTTGTGGTTATGATTACGCTCGCTATCGTATCGCTTTCGCACACTCGAATCGCAAAATCACGCTATTATATCAAGTATAACCCTTAACGCTTTACTAAAACGCTTAATATAATTATCTAATACGAACTGAATCGCCAAACGAACATTTAACGCGAAATAAACGAAGAAAACCCAACATTTGGGTCAAGTTCGCTCGAACTTGGTGTTGCCAAGTTCGACCGAACTTGACGGCCCAACTAGACTTTCGACTGCCTCAAGTCCGCTCGAACTTAACCTCCAGAAGGTCAAGTTCGGTCGAACTTGACTCAGTTTCTTCAAGAATCCCACAAAACTTGCATGTTTCCATGCAAGTTCGGCCGAACTTGACTCCACCAACTCTCACTTTTGCCTTCTCCTATAAATACTCAGCTCTGTTCTCTCATTTGAACTTGCTGCAAGTTCGCCCAGAGCTCTCAAACCCGAAACTCTTTTTTTCTAAGTAAGAATCAACCCGATTTCAACTACAATGATGTTCAACAACGTTTTCAACGATTTTGCACAAGGCATTGCCTTCGTTTTCATCAAATCTCTTATGTTTACAAAAATCTTCATCTTTTGGCATAAAACTTCTGTTTTCCACTCAGATCTATGCTTAGATTTGAGTAAAACCTGTTTTGAACATTGATTTTTACACAAAATACGGACTTTGATGATGTTTTGTTCATTTCTGATATGAAACAAAGCATTTGTCATTCAAGATCCCAGATCTGGAAGCACAAGGACGTTTATGTTTGTTTACACAAGCCGGACTAACCCGACGAACCATGAGTTCGCCCGGATTAGCCCACACTTTTGTAAAACGGTTAAAACCGCTCAAAAAGACCTCTCCGACCTAAGTTTGCTCAGTAGCACAGGGTTGAAGGGACGAACACTCGATTTCTTCAGCAAACGACGTGAAAACGCAAGATTTTGGACCCAGAAACATCAAGTTCGCTAGAGATTGCACTGATTTTTGTACACATACTAGTCAAGTTCGCTCGAACTTGCCCTTTGAGGGTCAAGTTCGGCCGAACTTGGGTATACTTGGTCAGACTCTTCAGCAGAGATCCTCAAGTTCGCTCGAACTTGCAAAGTTTCCAAGGAAACTTCACATGTTCGGCCGAACTTGTCATTCCACTTCACCAAACCTCACAAGTTCGCCCGAACTTGTCAAGTTTCCTTGAGAAACTTACAAGCTCGACCGAACTTGCCTCACAACCTCAGCAGATTTCACAAGTTCGCTCGAACTTGTATGTCTACATACAAGTTCGCCCGAACTTACCTACTGCTCAACCAAGACTTCACCGTTTCAGCTTTTCGGAAGACTGATGCACTTCTGTTCGTTTACAGGCTGACCCGGCGTACTCCGCAACTCTTCTCAGATCCCTCAGTCTTACCTAAACGCACCCACTGTGAGTATACTTGACCCATTTTCGCTTTAATGCACTTTTTGGGTGTTACATACGTTTCTCTATCAAAATCACATCACAATCAAACTGTTTATTACACGCGAATAATCTGATTGTATATGCTCTATACGTGATACTAGAAACATGCGACTAGGACTTATTTTCGTTAACTTGCCTCCTTAGCTAGTATGGTACTATAGCGTGGCTAACACTCGACGGGGTCTAGTTAGGATGGACGCGCAAGCCTTTTCACGGTAGTTAGCATGAGAAATAAGCCTATGCTTTGTGGACGTGTTTTGGTGTATCATGATATGTAATTAGACTATTTCGCGAACGGTTTCTCTATTATGCTAGTATTAATCAAACCTGTATGCTCAACTTTACTTAATTGTATTGACTTGTATTTTAACATATGTAACAGGTTGAGGATTTGTAGCTTGGATGCTTTGGATGTGGTTTTTCGTAGTTTAGTTTAGTTTTGTTTTGTTTAGAACGGATGTAATAAAATCTAGGGGATATCGAACCTTGTTTTGTGGGAGAACTCAGATTCTGTAATGATTGTTTAAAATGTTATATTAATGGTATGGGACGTTAATGTTTGAATGATATTGTTAAATGATTGTTATGGAATTCTCGCGAGACAATCTGGTCGCCTAGTGCCACTACCCGATGATTCCGCCATCGGTTGGGGTGTGACATCGGAGGTGGCAGCGACGACGGTGGATGGCGGCGACGACGGTGGATGGCGGCGACGACGGTGGATGGCGGCGATGACGATGGATGGCGGCGATGACGATGGCGGGGATGGAGGCGGAGGCGGGTGACGACGGAGGCGGGTGACGGCGGAGGCGAATGACGGTGGTGGCAGATGACGGTGGTGGTGGGTGGTGGCAACGATGGTGGGTTGTGGTGTGTTAATGAAGGGTGAAGCTAGAATTGAATGAAAAAACAAGGGGGCGAATGGAATGATTTTGTGGGAATGGAATGCATTTTTGAATGAGCGATTCCATTCAATTGGCCAACCAAACACTCTTTTCTTCATTCACTTACAATGGTCCATTCCATTCCACCTCTCATTACTCCATACCAAATGCTACCTTAGAATGTTCCATTCCATTACCACATCATAACCAAACATGTTTCTTTTCATTCCATCAGAATGATCTATTCCATTCCACATTCTATTCCTCTGTACCAAACGCTACCTTAGGGTTTAGACAAATCGGTTTCTATGTTTTTTAGCGTAATACATTTAAAGATTTTATTTTTTTAACAAAAAACTAGTTTGTTCTTAAATACTCATGCATACATATCAAATTTAGGGATGATCAGTTGAGAAGAAGAAAATTTAATTAAGAAAAAAAATAAATGATACAATTGTAAAATTTAAATAGTTTTCTCTTATCTCATATTTATTATCTTTGACTTATAAATTAGCAATAAAGAGTATATCATCTTTCACATTATTGTGTTTTGCCTACACACATCTAAATTTATCCTACGCCTTTTAAAATCTATCCTACACATAGTGAAATTTATCCTACACTTTTTCAATACAACTCGTAATTTATCCTACACTCTAAACTAATTTTTTTTAAAAATTATATATTTTAAAAATAAGTTACAAATTTAATGTAGTTAGATATTAAAGAGAAAGATTGCAAATTTATGATCTATGTAAGTTTACTAAAGGGCATAAAGAGTGAAGAACATTTCTAGAATAATGTCCAAAGAGGAGAAAAATAATGAATGAAATGGGTATTAACCATTACACATTTTTTGAATAGCATTATGATGACGATATGGCGAAAAACGCTCATTAGGAGACACTAACCATTATCCATGGTCTTATTCGTTAAAATTTCTTAATTTTTTCTTTTTACAAAAAAATCTTATTATTTGAATCCTCTATGATTAACTCTCTCTCTCTCTCTCTATATATATATATATATATGTATATATATAACAAGTACTTGAAATTTCAATCATTTAATATCTAATAAATGAGTATTTCTACCAATTAGTTATTTTAGAAATAAATAATTAACTGATAACTTCTGGCATCGTAATAAAGAGTTAATATCCCATACAAACCTTGTCTTATTTAAAAACAATAAAAACCTATCTTGAACATTGATTAATTGAATTAAGGGCTAAGATTGATTACACATCATTACTAAGAATAATTATACTATTTAATGAGATTTAAGGGTGTTTTAGTCATTTTCTTATTTTCCATTAACAACTAATTCCATCCGGTTTTTAAAACAAAAATTAATTCTATATACTTTATAATTAAAAAAAAAATACCATAAAATCAAGCTTTTTTTAATCTTTAACATGAGTATAATATTGCGATACTTATTTAAAAAAAAGGTGAATTAGCCTGTAATAATCTCACCTAGACCTTATTGGCCATTAATAATCCCACCTCAGATTATTCCCCCCACCAGTCCCACTTTCACATATTTTTCCTACAATGGTCCCCCGTTAAAAAAACTTAACGGAGTTAAGCTTTTTTCCAAATTAAAAACAGATTTTTTAGAGCTTTTGATCAGAACGATGATACGAGTCTATTGATATAAAACTTGTTGGATATTTATGTCCGGTTCGATAGGTCAACGCTGCCGACCGGGTCTTGACCCGTAAGAGTTACACCGTGGGCAACGAACTAAAAAAATAAAATCCACTTAACTAATTTAACTGGTAATTACGAACGGTACACGGGTATTAAATTGAGAGATGGGTACATCGACCGGGTGAGACAAGAACACTCCTCTACGCCACTTGTCGTGCATGCACTCTTGCATCGCCACTTGTCACGCACCGAGAATCTTGGCCAATGGCATCACATGCATTTTGCATGGTCGCCACTTGGCAGACATGCAAAGATGTCCATGTCCTATAAAAGGGAGTGTTGGGGTCTTGTTTTGGTTGTTGTTGCAAGAACAAAATTGCTCTCAATAACACACACCCACAACCGGTCACCCCACTACCGCCACCGCCACCGAAGTCGCCGCCGGTCGGAACCGCCGCCCGGTATCGCCACCGCCAAAGACCGCCGGCTACGTCCGCCGCTTCCCGACCCGTTCCCGTGTTTCGCTAGTTCGTTAACTAGCACTTGTTCGTTGAACCTCAGTGTCTCAACCGGTTTATTACTAACCGAAGGTATATCTAAACCCCCTATGGTTTGCGTTTATATTTCATGTTTGCATGTCGGTGACCTTGTTCCATTACAGGTATTCCTTGGTATATAAAAGTGTTCATATTATTTACATATTGTTACGTATGCTTCCATTGCCTAAAAATATATGTGTATTTTTTCAACTAGTTAAAGTTTATTTTTAACTAACATATATATACATATACACTTACTAGTCAAAAGTGTTTGATTAATCTTTGTAACAAACAAATATGTACACATATGAACCGGGTTCATCAAATAAAAGTTAAAATTATGCCACAGATTTCCTTCAGTGGTATCAGAGCCGATGCTCACCACATGCAAACCGAAGCAGGTCTTTATTTTTCACCGGAATAATAAATCACAAACTTTAAAGGTCTAAAGTTTTTTGATTTATTTTATCGAAGGCAATATATATATTTTGGTCATATTTAATTGTTTATATTTGGTTGACCAAAACTTACCTCCATAAACCTTTGGTTATGTTGAATATGTAAATCGGGCCCGACCTTGTGGTTGTGTTTTATGTTTAGTTTAGTCTATGCTTTTGGCACATTTTGCGGCTCAAAGTTGTAATAGATTAGTTTATAGTTTTGGCCCGTTTTGTGGTTCAAAGTTATAATAGATAGGTTTTTGTATTTATTATGTTTACTTGTTAAATATTTTTGTACGAAGACCGTGAAGAACCCGAAGCAAAACCGAATGCCAAGAGGAGTCTTGGAGTTAGTGGGAGTTGCTCAAGACAACAAGATGCACTCAAGTCCATCCTTGTGGTTGTTTTGTGTGTTGTGACCGTGACCCATTTGATCTTGCTACTTGGCTCTAGCAAGATCATAACCATGCCCATATGATTTACATATTCATTTTCTATTATGGTTGCTTTTAGTAAATGTTATTACAAATCAACCTAATACCCATACGCATTTTTAAAAGGGGTTTTAAAAATGAAGTCGAGAAAAGTAAGTTCTAGCAACTTGTAAATTTTTATAACCACTAGAGTTTTAAAACCTTTTATCACATCTTTAAAACCCATGAACTTAATAGTCTCCACTATTAACTTTAATTGGTTATTTCAAGTCGCGACAAACTTAGTTTTATAGGTTATCTAAAACTAATTGTCCCGAGAGGTGAAATGGTCCTTTTGGTATAGTCGCAAAGTTAATATCTAAATTAAAACCCGACTATAACGACCCTATTTGGTAAAATTAAAATCAGTGGTCTATGCCATCCTACTACTAGTAACACTTGGGGCATAATGCGAACCATCAGTGTTGGAGCCACATCATAACACTTGGTGTCTAGTTTATCCTTCCAAGGTGCAAGGGCTTCGTCGACACATCCGACCCTTCCACATGTGACCGTTTTAGGACGACTATTACTTTTCTTCTCGTGTTACGTGCTACAGCTGTCTCGAGAATAAAAGTGGCATAGATGAGGCCAAACGTATCAATGCAAGGGCAAAAAGGTTGTCCTCGGAGCCTCATAAACCCCGGGAGTTGTGCTTTTCTCACAATTGACAATCGTTGTCAGTCCGCTTGAACTTCTTGCTAATGTTGCGTGCTACAGCTTCCTTTAGAAAGAACTTCTAACCGGATTCTCGTTCCTTATCGTCTCATCTCACTAAATAAGGAAAATGCATTAAAAATACTAATTAAATAAAATTTTTAGATGTCATCTGAAAACAACTCCTCTTTTGCTCTCAAGTCCATACTTGAGAAAGACAAACTAAATAACACCAATTTTCTTGAGTGGCACCGCAACTTGAGAATCGTTCTCAAAATGGAAAAGATGCTTTATGTTTTGGAAACCCCAATTCCAATAGCGCCTGAAAATGGTACTGCTGCTGCGAAGAAGGCTTTCGATAAACATAAAGAAGATGCCCTAGAAGTTGCTTGCCTCATGCAAGCCACCATGTCCCTAGATCTCTAGAAGAATATGGAAGACATGAGTGCCTTCGACATGGTTGAGCAACTCAAAGGCATGTTTCAGAAACAAGCCCGCCAGGAACGCTATGACACCATGAAACAGCTCATAAGCTGTAGAATGCAAGAGGGTTCCTCAGCTAGTGCTCATGTCCTCAAGATGAAAGGCTACATCGACCAATTAAACAAACTTGGTTATCCTCTCCAAGATGAGATGGCTGTTGACTTCATTCTCAACTCTCTTTCCAGTCACTATGTTCAATTTGTTATGAACTTTAACATGAATGACTGGGTAAAGACAGTGCCGGAGCTACATGGGATGCTCAAAACGGCAGAGATGAACATTTCCAACAAAACAAACCAAGTGTTAATGGTTCGATCTGGTGGTGTTAGGAAGCCCAGAACAAAGAAAAGTCTCAACAGCAAAAACAAAGGAAAGGCTCCTGTTGCTGCCAAACATGCCACCAACAAGAGCAAACAAGTTGTGAAAGCCCCTCATTCAGAAGAGCGGCAATGCTATGAGTGTACAAGATGGGGCACTGGAAACGTAACTGCCCCGAGTATCTTGCTAAGCTTAAAGCAAAGAAGGCCAATGGAGAAGGCACTTCTTCAGGTATTCTGATATATGTTATCGAGCTTTTCACTGTTTCTAGCAACACATGGGTATTTGATACCGGATGTGGTTATCACATCGTTAATGTCTTGCAGGAGCCTGAAAAGTGGAAGAAACTGAAACCAGGGAACATGGAACTCATTGTTGGCAATGGGAAGAAAGTCCCAGTTCTAGCAACTGGCACATTTAATCTTACATGTCCTTCTGGTCTTGTTGTTGTTTTGAACAATTGTCTTTTTGCACCTGGTTTGACCAGGAACATCATTTCAGTTTCGTTGCTTTTTGAACAAGGATTTAGATATGTTTTTAATGATGTTGCTATTTCTGCTTATCTAAATGATACTTACTATTTTGAGGCTAAACCTCGAAAAGGTATTTATGAAATTGATGTTCAACCTAGCAATAACATATATCACCTTTCTAAACGTCAGAAAAATGGTACTAGTGATTCATTCCTATGGCATTGTAGGCTTGGCAACATAAGCAAGGCACGCATAAAATGGCCCCAATCTGAGGGGATTCTTGAATCCACCGGAGCGAACTCATTTGATGATTGCGAATCATGCTTAGCTGGCAACTCACCAAGGATCCCTTCACCCATGTTGGTGAACGAGCTAGTGATCTATTAGGACTCATACATTCAGATGTATGTGGTCCTTTTAGAACCATGACTAGGAATCACGAGAGATACTTCGTTACATTCATCGATGATTATAGTCGATATGCTTATGTTTATCTTATGAAGCATAAGCATGAAACCTTTGAAAAGTTTAAAGAGTTTCAGAACGAAGTTGAAAACCAACTTAATAGAAAGATTAAAATGCTTCGCTCAGATCGAGGCGGTGAATACCTCAGCTTAGAATTTCTTGATCATCTAAAGGAACGTGGAATAGTTTCACAACCCACTCCACCAGGCACACCCCAACTTAATGGCGTGTGTGAAAGGAGAAATCAGACCCTGCTGAATATGGTCCGATCGATGATGTGTAGAACAAATTTGCCTCACTCCTTTTGGGGTTTTGCTCTTATGACTGCTGCACGACTCGTAAATCTAGCGCCGACCAAAAAGGCGAACAAGACTCCATATGAGATATGGTATGGGCGTAAGCCAAATTTGAGTTACCTCAGAATATGGGGGTGTGATGCTTACATCACAAGTGATTCTGATGACAAGCTCGACCCTCGAGGCAAAAAGGTAGTTTATGTCGGATACTATAACCAAAGCGGTTATTACTTCTACCATCCTGATGCAAATACGATTTCCATAAAAAAGAAGGCTAAAAGATTCCTTGAAGATGAACTTCTTAGTCGAGGAACTGGAAGTAACTTGGTGGATCTTGAAGAAGTTCAAGGACCACAAACAACCGTTGAGGAGGTCGGAACGTCTGAACCACAACAAATTGTTAACACTGATTCAGATTTGAACACAAGCCTTCGCAGGAGTATCAGGACTCGTAAAGAACACGATAGATACCTTTGGCATATTGAGGGTTCTGAAGTCCTGACAGTAGCTGAGTCTGATGACGAGCCTACTAGTTACAAATATACTATTTCTAATCCAGATTCTGCGAAATGGCTAGAGGCCATGAAAGCCGAGATGCAATCCATGCGTGACAATCAAGTCTGGGACTTGGTTGAGCTACCCCCCGAATCTCGGCCAGTAGGGAGCAAATGGGTTTTTAAAGGAAAACCGACATGCATGGAAATATACAAACCTATAAGGCACGGCTAGTAGCGAAAGGTTTCACTCAAACTCAAGGTGTTGACTATGATGAAACTTTCTCGCCCGATGCTAGGATCAAGTCGATCAGGATATTACTTGCCATAGCTGCGTACTATGATTACGAAATTTGGCAAATGGGTGTTAAAACCGCCTTTCTTAATGGACATCTTTATGAAGATGTTTATACGGTTCAGCCTGACAGTTTTATCGATCCAAAATATTCCAATAGGGTATGTAAGCTAAACAAGTCCATTTATGGACTCAAGCAAGCATCTCGGAGCTGGAATCTTTGTTTTGACCAGAAAGTCAAAGAGTTTGGTTTTGTCAAGAACGAAGACGAGCCTTGTGTTTACAGAAAGGCTAGTGGGAGTGCCATATCATTTCTCATCTTGTATGTAGATGATATATTGATCATTGGAAACAACATCCCCATGCTTAAGGAAATTAAGCATTGGTTGGGATCTTGTTTCGCAATGAAGGATCTTGGAGAAGCCGCTTACATTCTGGGAATCAAGATCTATAGGAATAGATCTAAGCGACTTCTTGGGCTAACTCAGAGCACATACATAGATCAAGTGATAAGACGCTTCAAAATGGAAAACTCCAAGAAAGGAGGTGTTCCAATGACTAAAAGAACCGTCTTGAACAAATCACAAGCTCCCTCTGAGGACCGTGAGATAAAGCAAATGGAAAAGTTCCATATGCTTCCGCGATTGGTTCTATCATGTATGCTATGGTATGTACTCGACCAGACGTCTCGTATGCTTTGAGCATGACAAGCCGTTACCAGCAGAGCCCTGGGATTGCCTACTGGACTACAGTTAAGAACATCCTTAAGTACTTGAGAAGGACAAAAGATATGTTCTTGATATTTGGAGGAGTCAATGAGGAGCTCACTGTAAATTGTTACACTGATTCTAGTTTTCAAACTGAATGAGATACCTCTGGCTCACAAACGGGTTTCGTGTTCACTCTCAACGGAGGAGCTATCTCATGGAAAAGCTCCAAGCAGAGTGTTGTGGCTGATTCCACCACAGAATCTGTGTACATTGTCGCATCGGATGCCGCAAAGGAAACTGCTTGGATGAAGAAGTTCATAACAGATCTCGATGTGGTTCCAAGTATCATGAAACCCATCTAGATATTTTGTGATAACACAGGTGCTATTGCTCAAGCTAGGAGCCTAGATCCCATCACAAAGCCAAGCACATTTTAAGAAAGTTCCACTACATATGTGAAATTGTGGAATGTGGAGACATCATTATAAGCAAAATTGACACAGATCAAAACCTAGCTGACCCATTTACTAAGCCAATGACTCAAGAAAAACACGATCGTCATATGGACTCTATTGGGCTTAGATTAGCTAGTGATATGTTTTTGATTTAGTATTTGGATGTACGAACATCAAACAGTTGTACTCTTGCATTCATTTTGATTTACTAGTTAAATGCAATTCTTGAATCCTACAATTGTGTTCGAATTTGATACGTTTAATCCATGAATCTTGTATTCTAAATTATCAGTAGTCGGTCAGACTCGTGGGAACGATTCTGAATTAAGACTATTCTGACTTTGGACTCAAGGAGTTGACTTCCAAACTCACAGACCTCATTATGAATGACGTCGGATGTAACTCGCATCAAATCATCTTCATAGATCTTGGTCATAAGATGTATTTGATTTTGGTATACTCATTTAGTATCCTCCGACCTGAGATACATACTAGAACTCTCGTTTACTAAAGACTATTCTTTGATCAGTGTCAACCGCTGTCGCGTAACTGCCAGTCATAAAGGCATTGGTTGGGAATAGCTGTGAAGTTCAGTGGGAGTTGTATGTAGTCAAGATGGGATTCTGTACTCTTACATTATATGTAACAGTTAGACATCTGGGCGCCCTCGTTGATTCAAACTGGTGAAGTGTAAGGCCTTACCCAAACTTACTGTGTGTTTGATTGGACCACTTTGATTCTTGAACGAGAACGATAATGATTGAACGCCATATGAGGTTGAACCTGATCCATGTCTCAATGTTCAATCGATATCTTTTACAGAAAGGATAAATGACAACGATTACCATAAGTCTACTATCTTCAAGTAGCAAGCCGTTGCTAAAGGGAAGATACCTTGGTTAGTGACTTTAAAGTGTCATGACCTGTTGGGGGCAGCTATGTGTAGCTAGAGCACCGCTGGCTGTCTGCGTTGAGATCTTATCAGAGACCATCCAAGTGGGAGCTGTTGGATATTTATGTCCGGTTCGATAAGTCAACGCTGCCGACCGGGTCTTGACCCGTAAGAGTTACACCGTAGGCAACGAACTAAAAAAATCCACTTAACTAATTTAACTGGTAATTACGAACGATACACGGGTATTAAATTGAGAGACGGGTACATCGACCGGGGGAGACAAGAACACTCCTCTACGCCACTTGTCGCGCATGCACTCTTGCATCGCCACTTGTCGCGCACCGAGAATCTTGGCCAATGGCATCACATGCATTTTGCATGGTCGCCACTTGACAGACATGCAAAGATGTCCATGCCCTATAAAAGGGAGTGTTGGGGTCTTGTTTTGGTTGTTGTTGCAAGAACAAAATTGCTCTCAATAACACACACCCACAACCGGTCACCCCACTACCGCCACCGGCTAACCCGCCGCCGGGTATCGCCGCCGCCAAAGACCGCCGACTACCTCCGCCGCTTCCCGACCCGTTCCCGTGTTTCGCTAGTTCGTTAACTAGCACTTGTTCGTTGAACCTCGGTGTCTCAACCGGTTTATTACTAACCGAAGGTATATCTAAACCCCCTATGGTTTGCGTTTATATTTCGTATTTGCATGTCGGTGACCTTGTTCCATTACAGGTATTCCTTGGTATATAAAAGTGTTCATATTATTTACATATTGTTACCTATGCTTTCGTTGCCTAAAAATATATGTGTATATTTTTCAACTAGTTAAAGTTTATTTTTAACTAACATATATATACATGTACACTTACTAGTCAAAAGTGTTTTGATTAATCTTTGTAACAAACAAATATGTACACATATGAACCGAGTTCATCAAATAAAGTTAAAATTATACCACGGATTTCCTTCAAAACTTACTTCGAAATGGTGTTCCAAGTGACTTGATTTTGGTTAATTGGAAATTTAAACACCTGAATTGAAGCGTCGTTTTCATCGTTTGGAGCACCGTTTAAGGCAAGTTTTACATTAATGGACTTGTATCGTCGTTCTAATCAAAAGCCCTAAAAAATCTGTTTGTAATTTGGAAAAAGCTTAACTCCGTTAAGTTTTTTAACGGGGGACCATTGTAGGAAAAATAGGTGAAATGTGGGACTGGTGGGGGGAATATTATGAGGTAGGATTATTAATGGCCAATAAGGTCTATGTGAGATTATTACAGGCCAATTTCCCTAAAAAAATTGACATTGTTTAAAAAGTTGCAAAATAGTGTTTTATAATTGGGCTAATAAGTATAACCATCTAAGCAACACATGAATTTCTATAATCATCACATACCTATATAATTATAACTAGCACATACGTACACGATTATAACCAGCACATAATTTATATAAGCAACACATGAATTTGTATAACCAACAAATACGTATATAATCATAACCAACACATATACAAGCAACACATGAATTTGAAACGACTTCCATAATTTTAAGAATTTTTAAAAACAACTTTAAAATAAATTACATAAATGCCCTTTAAATATGAATTAGAGAGATGACACGTGCCTTGTTGTAAATGATTTTTATTATATTTACACAAAGTGAAGTTTATATGATCTTTTATACATCGTTTATAATCTTAATTTTTTTATTTTGGACATAAAGTAACATTTATAATCTTAATGTAATGTAACAAGACACTAAATTTATGGTGAGGTTTCTTGACAATCGTTGACTGGGTGCTTGACTATTGCTTTCTCGCAACTAAAAAGCAAGTGGTAGAATTTTGAGGTTTTACTATTCTAAAACTAAATTATTAAAATATCTTTTAATAGCGTGTAACATTATAGTCTAATTGTAAATAAGATTTAAAAACCCAATTAAGATTTATTGTGAGGTTTCTTGACAATCATTGACTGGGTGCTTGACCACTGCTTTCCGGCAACTAAAAAGTAAGCGGTAGAATTTTTAGTTTTTGACTACTCTAAAAGTAAAACGATAAAAGTTGCATCAAAATATCTTTTAGTAGCCCATGATATTATAGTCTAGCGGTATCTTAGGATTGTGATAAAGTTTAGGGATGATGAGGTATTGGATTCGATTCTCACAAAGGGGGTTCCTTGTAAGAATTGAACCCACAGCCTAATATCCCTAAGCCTTATCTCATCCTTAAGATACGACATTTATATTAATTTACACGTTTATTTAGTTGAATAATTTGATATATTTATATGTATATATTGTTGGAAATTTTTTAAATATGATGAATGGAAATTTAGTGAGATTATTAATATTAAATTCTACATATAGTGACAAACTCTTGAGTAGAGTTATTTATGTCACTTGTTTAATTTTTTATTAAAATAATAAACTTTTCATGTGGTGGTATTGATGACAACTCTTGAGTAGAGTTTCTTTTATGACAATTGATTAGAGATTTTATGGCAAATTAAGTCTCTAATTATGTTGAACTTTTTACCACCCATGACTCTTGCATACATAGTAGGTTATGTGCCTCTTTGATGTGGTTAGAGAAAAGCAAAAAATATAAGTAAAAGATACAAGAAAGAGATATGTATGCATGAAGAGTCCTTGGAGAAGAAGTACTTGATGACCCATATGTTGGGAACATATAGAGATAAGTTTCGCTACACGATTCAACTACATTTCTATTCTTAGTTTCCAAAAGTTCTAACATTATGATTTTACCCAGTGTAACCTCGGGCGCGTGGCCTTCTCCGGCAGTACAGACTACTACGGCTGTTGTACCCTGGGAGGCAGACGTGTCGTCTTTAGTAGAGGCGCGAAAACTGTTTTAATGGAAGCGTGTTGAACACGTGCCTCAGCCACAACCGCCAACATTTGTTTGTTCTTTTTGTAGAAAATTATTGTACAAGAAGACGTGGTTCATGAAGACATCGTTGAAGCCTATATGACGGACTAAAAACACAACCAACTATACAAGAAGATGCTGTTAAAGCTCTTGTTGAAGACCATAGTTTGAATAAATTTATTTACATATGTTGTATTATACGTTATTTTCGTTAGGATTTGTACACGGTACATATTTACTACAATTTTCCAAAATTATGTAAAGAGAGTATCTTTACATTTTTTATATTTATTTGTATAATTTTTATTATAATTGTGACCCATGTCCTACAAACTTAAAACAGATTCCGTGAGATTGTTGCTACAATCTTAAAACCTTATTTATAAGGATTTTGGGTTCACGAAAGGATTTATAAAAAAAAAAATATATTTTTAGAGATTATGATCTTATAAATATTTTTTGGGAAATATGTATGTAGTACAACTTGTTGTGTTTGGATTTATTGAGATTGTGGTACAATCTTAAAATCCTACACCGTGATACAAAAACAAATGACGTATGGTTCAAATGTTTGGTTTTGAAACGATTTTGGGAATCATTAATTTTCTAACTTTTATGTTAGATCAGGTTTATTAGTGTAAACCATACGTTTTTTGTAAACGTTAAATTCTCTAACATGTGTGTTAGACCGGAATTATGAGTGTAAATCATACGTTTTTTGTAAACGTTAAATTTTCTTTAGTAGAGTTTTAATATTTTTAAATAAAAGTTTATATTACTTGATTAGAGTTTTATGTCTCTAATTAAGTCTTTATTTAAAGTGGACTCTTCATCCACCCATGGATTTATAGCACAAACTTTTAGTGATTCTAACACGAGACTGGTTTATATGTATTTGATATAAAATAATAAGCCTTATAATGATTTTTATAATCATATATTTCTAAATGAGCGTGTTAGAATTGGGTTTTATATATAAAACTAATTTGTTTATAACGATTTCTATAATCGTTTATTTCTAACGAGCTTGTTAGAACATATTAGTATGATAATGATTTTTATAATCATATGTTCTAACAAGTATGTTAGAACATATTTAGTGATAAGCTTTATAACAATTTTTGTAATTGTTTACTTCTAACAAATGTGTTAGAAACAGTTTATAAAAAAAACGCAAATGATTTTTGTAGTCATTTGTCTTCTAACATGCGTGTTTGAAACGGTTTATGAAAAGTGTTAGTTTGAAAGCAATTTTAGTTGTTTATTTTATAACATGTGTATAAGAAGTGACTTATTTATATGAACCATATATGTGTTTATAATAAGTTGAATTAACATTTTGTGGAAATGTTAATATTTCTAACGTGCGCGTTAGAATTTCTTTCATTTTAACATGATTGTTGAAAAAGGTTAAATTACAAATACTTTGAAATGTTTTATGTAAACATTTTCTATAAGTAATTTGTTGTAACATTGGTTTTAATGAAGATAAACACTTTATGTTATGCTTTGTATGGTTTAGAAATAAAAGGTCATACATTGAAGTTGATGTTTGATTGGCTTCAAGAATTAACTCACCATAAAGTGATAGTGTAGTTGTGTGTGATTTATCACTAACTTTAATTTGTGATTTCTAAATCCTAATGGAATGACTTGAATTTTCTAACATGTGTGTTAGAAAATATGTATCACAAATACAAGGTTAGAGATTGTTCATTTTATGAGCCGTAATGAACGGAAATGTTTTATGTAAACATTTAATTGCCTATGTGCGCATTAAAAATGATGAGGAATGGCTTATTTTATAAACTTTATCATTGGAAAACATTTTATGTAAATGTTCGATTCTATGATGTGCCTGTTATAACATTTTTTTTCTAACATGCGTGTTAGAAAACATTATGCATAGTAAGACTAAACAATATAAACCCATTTTATATTTTGGGTTTGATTTATGTTATCATAAACTCTAATTGATATCATTAACATTGTACATTGCAAAACTAAGAAAATATTTTAAAATGATTTTAAAACAAAGTTTTGCATAGTTTTGAGAATTCAATTGGTTTGCTACTCTTGCTAGAAGTAGCATTTGTGGAACAAAGTAATAATCTTATGGATATTATTTGGTGGAAAACGACTTGGTGTTGTGGTGTACAAATTCAGTGGTTTAAGTTTACTACTTAAACGTAGCTTTTGTAATAACTTGATGTCGTTTTGAGAAGAATTATCCAAGTTTAAAGTTTCAAGATGAATTGGGAAACTTGTACTTACAAGTGCATGGAGTCTTATTGAGGGAGTACCTCAAGACATGCCATTGGACGATATCGTTGAAAAGATTTCGATCAGATTATAAAGTGTTAAAGATAAAAGCACTTTGGTATTTGATATCTACATATCGTCTATGCTTCCGTTTAAATTTCAAAAGTGTTTGGCTCTTATTATTTAGTTTCCAATGTATCTTATCATTTTGTGTTCAATATCTTCGGATAACACATGCAATTTTTTTTACAAATAAATAAATCATTAATGTTTGTGACGTATAAATTATTTTTGTGGAAAATAATTATAACGTCAATTATACATTATTTAAAAGAATATGGTTTTAAATGGATAGTACATGAAAATACTTGGACATAAACAACTTAAGAGTTGTTGCATTGACTAAAAGTCAAAGACGAGACGTCAAATGTGTAACCACATCACGAGTGAGTAGTGAGTGTATTGAGATGAAATACACAAACGAGATTAAATTCGAAATACTTTGTTAGAAGTCAATGGAAAATTCACAAGTGTGAATTCTAATATATGAAAGTAAAAGTACTATATATGTTACTGTATACCTTTAATAAATCGTGCGAGATTTATACGTAGATGCGTCTACCACTTGAATATGGAAATTTTACCTTTGTTTGGGAGAACATCCTAAATATACATATATCCTAATGAATAACAATAGATGTGTGCAAATCACTTATGGAAAAATTATGATTGCCATGTTTTTGAGTGTGGATCTAGTTGACTCTGTCTTTCACATAATAGTGATTGTAGACGAGGAACATTCATCTTGTTGGCGATGAGTGTGTTCACCAAGTGACTTGGACTAAGACTTATGTTTAAGTCCTTATGAGTCAATGGTAAAGCGTTGGAGATCAAAGGTAAACAAGTTATGTTCCTTAATTGAATGATAAAATTTAGCTATATGCTATATACAATAATTTGTGAGACCTTCCAAAATATTGATTTTTAGGATTATGAATAAGTCTCATTATTTTGTCTTAACAAAGGATGAATGTTGCAAATTGATATCATGATATCCTTAGGGCTATGAAGAATCAGAATGATGCATCTTCTCTTCATATGCTAAAGTATTGTAGTCTAAAGCATGCTAGACTAGTACTTGGTTAATTATGGGTCTTGATGGAGACTAATTAACTCTAAACATTCAAATGTGTATGAACACAAAAAGAATTTGTGTATAGACAAAGTTGAGGGAGAATTATTCATTCATTATAAGGAAAAGACATGTAACTTACGAAGAGTTTGTTCGAAAAGATAATGAGAACAATTCACTGTCTTGGCTTGTTCTAGATGTTAAATAAGAATTATTCTAAGTTGATGACAAACTTATGACAATGGCATGTGTTGCTTTGGTCAGCTTGGAAGCTTATGTAAGCTAATTCAATATAAGTTGAATTCACTGATATAATGAAGTTGGTCTTGTGCAATCAATTGTATAAATGTCGTCATAAGTGAAGTCACGAAAGTGTTGATCAAATGACAAGAAATGTGGGGGGAAGAGCCATTTAAGAAACAACACTCTAAGGGTGTGTAGAAATGGTTTTTTCTTTACCTCATATGGATGTTATCCAATAACACTTAAATGTGGGGGTGTCTTGCATTTGTATCATAAAATTTTGGCAATAAGGATTTTGTAATCCAAGCTAACATTGCAAACATGCGACTAAGTGGAGGATACAAAGGTCGTAGTACATAACGGAGATGTGTTTGCCTTAAATGATACGCGTATCTTACAAAGACATATATTATAACCAAATTTAGATGGCCACTGAGGTTATAGTCTTAGAAGTTGGCAATTGGCAAAATTAACTTGCGAGTTAAGAACACATCATGACAACTGATCTCAATACGTAAAGTTATCTGTAGTGACTAGAAAAAGTCAAAGATAATGTTATGGATCTAACAACCTGAGGGTTTATTAAAGATCAAGTTGTGGAACGAGACTAAAGCCTATGGAAAAAGGTTGTGTGGAGGAAACCTAACTTAGTTGACTGGAGATCCCAAGATCTAAGTTCAATAGGACAACGAATTCATATGCCTAAGGGTGATCACTGTGGGGGTATAACTGATATGCATAAGCTAGTATATATGGTTATATATACCCCCTAAACGATAAAAGGGTGTCTAAATACGTCCTAGTTCATTCCTATGAAATTCAGTGACAAATTGTAAGGCTAAGCATATTATGTGGTAAATGATTTTGCGTAATCATGGTAACCACGATGCTTTTAATGATTTAAGGAGAATCACCTATGTTAGAGAGAAGTGGGGTCGCTTCGAATGGAATTGGGGGCACAATTCCTAGAGCTCTCGCAGAACCAGGAAAGTGTTCCACGACCATTATTGGAGACGACTATGAGGGGATGACCCGGCTAAGGAGAGTATTGTGTGAAGTGTATTGTCGTCTACACAAATGGGGGTTTGTTCAAGGACATAGCGTCTACAAATCGCTAGGAGGCTAAGTATGCTTCACAACGGAAAGTTCAAAGGGAACACCTACTTATCCGGCAATACGCAAATGTCGAGGTTGCATTGAAAATTTTATGTGTTTTGATCAATCTCCATTCATGTGGGGGTTTGTTGGAAATTTTTCAAATATGATGAATGAAAATTTAGTGAGATTATTAATATTAAATTCTACATATAGTGACAAACTCTTGAGTAGAGTTATTTATGTCACTTGTTTAATTTTTTATTAAAATAATAAACTTTTCATATGGTGGTATTGATGACAACTCTTGAGTAGAGTTTCTTTTATGACAATTGATTAGAGATTTTATGGCAAATTAAGTCTCTAATTATGTTGAACTTTTTACCACCCATGAATCTTGCATACTTAGTAGGCTATGTGCCTCTTTGATGTGGTTAGAGAAAAGAAAAAAATACAGTAAAAGATACAAGAAAGAGATATGTATGCATGAAGAGTCCTTGGAGAAGAAGTACTTGATGACCCATATGTTGGGAACATATAGAGATAAGTTTCGCTACACGATTCAACTACATTTCTATTCTTAGTTTCCAAAAGTTCTAACATTATGATTTTACCCGGTGTAACCTCGGGCGCGTGGCCTTCTCCGGCAGTACAGACTGCTTCGGCTGTTGTACCTGGGAGGCAGACACGTCGTTTTTAGTAGAGGCGCGAAATCTGTTTTAAGAGAAGCGTGTTGAACAGTGCCTCAGCCACAACCGCCAACATTTGTTTGTTCTTTTTGTAGGAAATTATTGTACAAGAAGACGTGGTTCATGAAGACATCGTTGAAGCCTATATGACGGACTAAAAACACAACCAACTATACAAGAAGACGCTGTTAAAGCTCTTGTTGAAGACCATAGTTTGAATAAATTTATTTACATATGTTGTATTATACGTCATTTTCGTTAGGATTTGTACACGGTACATATTTACTACAATTTTCCAAAATTATGTAAAGATAAGTATCTTTACATTTTTTATATTTATTTGTATAATTTTTATTATAATTGTGACACATGTCCTACATATATCAGTCTCTAAGATATGATTTTACCTAACAAATTTGGATTCACCCTAAAATGAGGCTTGTTCGAAACTAGTCCAATCTTAAATCTACTTTCTTGCAAACATACGAAAATGAGTTTGTATAGTTTCTTTTCTAAATCAACACATCAATCTGAACCAACAAAAAATAGTAACATTCTGTGGAGAAACTCAAAAGGCATTCAAGTCAACAGCAAACATTAGTATTTATCATGATATTTAGTATTGTGTGCTTGAAAGCTTTTTAGCAATTGATTAAAAGTAATTTGAAAGCTATTTAGCAACTAAGAAAAAGTATTGATTATAAATTATCATAAGTACTTAGCTTAAATGATTAACATCTTTAATCATGTTTTATTGGATGTTAAACTATTACATCTACTTAAAGTCAACTGAAGTGGAAAGATACTTACCAAGGTTCGAGAAGTCGGCTGATGAATATCTAACCAATTTTATTAGTTCATATATAATCATGTATTATAAAATGCATTTCTTATATTACACTAAGATATATACTACAAATAGTGAATATTTTAAACTTCTTAACTGTAAATAACTAGAACCCGAACTCCTGTTTGAAATCGGTAAAAACCGGTTCAAAACCCATACAACCCTACCGGTTGAACCAAAATCAAACCGATAGACAAACGGACAAAACATAAACTGGTTTTGACATTTTATTGAGAGCAAAATATCATTTTCGTTTATGAGGTTTGACCACTTTTGCAACTTTCATTCTTAATATGTCATTTGTATTTAAAAAGTTTAAAATTTTGTCATTTTCATCCCTGAGGGTCATTTTTCGAGGGACGAAAGTCGCAATAAATTATCAACATCAAGGATGAAAATGACAAAAAAAAAAAAGTTGAAGGACTGCAACGCATAAAAAAAATCGTTTGGATAAAACAGGCAAGTATGCCAAAACCTTAGGGACGATTTTGACAATTTACTCTTTTATTGACCAACCAAATCAATTTAGGGTTTGAACCCAATCTATACACCTTTTATTGCCCTGTGCGTTGCTGCGACGTTAAAACGTAAAGTAACTCCGATTTATACGTTCTGATGAAAACGTATTATATTTGATCCGACTGATATCTGAATTTTTTTCACGTTAACCAGCTGAAAGCGTACATAAAAGTAAGCACGAAAACGTATTATATTTGACCCGACATATTTCCAAAGAAAAAACGACGTCGAAACGTAAACCAACTTGAATTTATACTAACATGTGCATAAAAATAAGCACGTAAAAGATAATATTTTTTTAAGTTAAATAATGTACGACGTATTTTGGTGGTGTTGAAATGTAAAGTGACTTGAATTAGTACCGTCTGATGAAAACGTAATATATTTTACCTGACTAATTTACAAAATTTTTTACGTTAAAACTTAGACTAATTGGAAATGTACATAAAAATAAGTATGAAAACATATTATACTTGACACAAATCATTTTCGAAAAGAAAAAAAAAACATAATTGTTTTGGTCAAAAATTACTGAAGCAATTAAGTGATCAAATTAGTTTTCTGAGGTAGTGTGCTCACGTTGTTTATGAAAAAAGTGTTGGTTTGCTTGTTTGTAAAAACAGTTTTCAGGATACAGCTCAGGATATTGAGCTATATCAACAATCAAACAATGAGCAAAAATGTAAAGGTTGACACGAGATATACGAGGAAAGCCCTTGATCAATCTAGATCTCCGGCATAAAACCTCGGGAGCTGACAATCGTCGCTGCCTTGTTCTTCTTATTACTTAGGAATCAGGATACAGTGCAGGATAATTTCCAGATCGTTGCTAAGTGTTACAAGAATTGCTAGTGTTGAGCGTTTATGTGTAATTGTGAAAGTAAGTGACAGAATTTGAGAGTAGTGAGTGAATGTGTTGTGCCCTATCGATCTGGTTATCCAATATTTATAGTTACAAAGAAAACAAACTCTCCTAAAATGATGGGATGCCTTGGAATATTCCCTAATGAACGTTATTGACCAGGTATAGCGGCTTCAACGTCTTTCTTCTAACCATTTAGTCCGAGTCTTCAGGCGAATGAGTCTTTATGAACGTTGTGATCCTGTAACTATGATGCACGTGTATAATTAGTAATTGCCAGGGTACTGCACCAGGACGTTACCAATATCCTGGTCCGGTATCCTGATCGTAATCAGAAATAACAAAGTCAGGATATAATTCAGGATATAGGTTCAGAATTTCACCCATAACAATTATCCCCAAAAATGTTACCGTTTGAGGATACTGAACATCAACGGTTACATTTTTCACGAATTTCAAGGTCATTACAAGATGAGACTTTGATGTGACAACTTGCAACTACTCAGCCTATAAACACTCATCATCCCCCTATATTGATTCATCTTTATCTTGATTTGGCTTCACCGAGAAATCAAGAGGTAACCCATTTCTCTCTTTCCTCACTCTTTTCCTTCTTCCTATTCTCTAATTCCGGCGAAGATATGACAAGACAGACGAGATCAAGCACCGGTGATTCTGCACCTTCGTTCACGCCACAAAACCTTCTTCAAAATCCTGATAAAGAAGTGTGTTCATTCGACAATGCTCACCTGTCGGCCCTCAAGACTTCGGGTATCTTCCCGGAAGGGACGGTATTCCGCCATATGACCGGGAAATCCGGTCAGATATGGTGTCCGATGAGTGGCTCTGCTTCAACGCTTATCCATTTACCTTGGGCCTTCGATTTCCCTTTTCTTATTTCATCACTAATTTCTTTACACCATCGGCCTTAGTTTCAGCCAAGCCATGCCCATGCTCTGGAGGGTTTTGGCTGTTCTTGATCACATCAAGAACGAGCACATTCCTGAGCTCTGTGTCAATGACCTTTCCATCGCTTACCGGCTAAGATCCCATGGATCCAATTTAGTTTCTGTTCTACTCCACTTCTAGCAATCCTTTGATACTCCGGGCCACCAAGAATGAATAGGAATGGAAATCCAAGTTCTTCTTTGTAAAAAGAGATTCAATTCCTGGTGGAGAAGATTATCCGGTGAAGTGGTTTAACCAAGGGTAGGAACTAGGGTTTTAGGGTTATCCTTAGATATATCCTATTCAATATCTTGCTTAATATCTTCCTTATGTTTTGTGCAGCTGCCTTTAGGAAACTAGCACCTCCGCTTGCTGTTTCGGAGAAGAGGATCAAAGCAATCTATCAGCTTCCAGATTCCGAAAGAAGTTTCGTTCCACCTCCATCATCCTCAACCCAACACTCAAGCTCTAATATGTCTGGTAAGGATCCTGTTTAATATCATGCGTAGATCCTGTTAGTTAGGATATCAACCATTTAAGTTTAAAATTACTTCCCTGTTGATGCAGGACCACGAAGATCCATGAGGTTTTCGACCTCGACGAGTTGGACAGCTATTCCGGACCTGCACCAGCGAAGAAAGAGTCAAGCTCCAAGCCTTCAGCCGCATCGAAGACTTCTTCCAGTTCCAAGCCTACCGCTGTCCCCAAGTCTTCTTTAGCTTCCAAACCTCGGGCCTGTAGTTCTTGAAAGAGAAAGGATACTGACTCCCCCTCCGCTTCAGCTGAAGCCTCTCCTTCCTACAAGAACCTTGGTTTGCAGAATCCAGCAGCCTCATGACTTCCCTTCTTAACCAGGTAAATATCCTCATCCTATATCCTGCGAATATATGTTGAATTGATATCCTGGTTAATTATACTGACATTCATACCTGACATTGTAGGGCCTCGAACGCCTGACACATCTCCAGGTCATGGCTTGTGATTCTGTCAAGGCATTGGAGGTCAAACTAAAGAAGGCAGAGATCGCCAATGAGGATCAGAGGAAGATCACCGAGGCCATTTCACAGCATTATGAAGACAAACTCAAGGCTATGATCCAGGATGCTAAGCTTGCCAAGGAGAAGGTAGCTCAAGAAGCTCAGGCTAAACTGGACGCCGCTCAGCTTCAACATGAACACGATCTGATCACCTACCGGGAAGGCCTCAAGGGTTCCGTTGTCATCTCCCTTCTTCAAGCTAGGCTAAAGATGACTTATGAAGCCAGAGCCGTGAGCGTTGAATGCCCTACCTGGGACATTGAAGTTTGGGAGGCAAAACTGAAGGACCTTGTGGTAAACTCGTAGAGCGCATTGCCAAACCGGCGGTTGAGGAGCCTCCAAAGGTGGTTGAAGCTATCGAGGATTCTGGGGCTGATGCTGGAGCGGATGCTAGTGGTGATGCTGGTCGGGATGTTGAGGGTAAGGAGGCGGTGAAGGTTGGTGAAGATGCTGCTGTGTGAGAGCATCGAGGTGGGTAATGATGGATAGTGTTGCTTAGGCCGGAGCCCACTTTTTTAGATCTGAATGGTCTGTACCCCCTTTAAACACTTTACTTTTCCTGCACTTCAAACAATTTATATTTTATGCACAATATGATGGCCAAAAGTGGAGGGATCCTGGTTCTAGCACGAAGCCTTTGGTCATTAATGTTCATATGCTTCAACTTTATCATACTCTTGGTGGCTGGGTCTTGGTTTAAGACGAAACCAAGAGTGTGACATTTTGGGTTGCTAATAATAGATTAATCTTTAAGCCTTATCTGTCGTTGTTATGTTTTCATTTTGAGAAATATCTTAGAAATATTTTGATCAGATATCCTGGTCGGGATACTGATAAAATAGTCAGTACTTCTATTATTTTTGAAAATATCAGACAAAAGTCTGGTTGAACATTTCTTTGTTGAAAACTTAAGTTATTTAGATAGGGCTTTTCAAACTTAGGCAATAATTTGCAACCTCAATCTTCAAATCATATGCAATGTCCCCAGCATGGATGTCCCCTGTCTATGCAGGATATTGCATCAACGCATGACATACTTGAGTATTTCTTGACTTAGTGATTTTTCTTCACAAAAGGACATGTGTGAACACAATCATAACATGCCATATCGTTGGTTTTTGTTGAAAACTTTAGTTTTACTGGGGATAAACCCTTAATATCCTGGGGGTTAAACCCTTAGTATCCTGAGGTTAAAGCCTTAGTATCCTGGGTTCGTGCGCTACAGGCAAGAGTGTATAAACTCCAAGACTTAGAAAGGTGAAAACCTTTAAACCTTAGAGAGTATGAAAATACCCTTTCGCGAGAGAGGGTGATCAATCCTCATATACAATCCTCATATAGCCAACAATAACGAAATTGTCAGCCACTGTTACATGAACTGGTCCCGCTATCTTGAACTATTCCTGGATACTTGCGCTCCAGGCGGGGTGTTTAAACCCACCTCGGGAGAAAGGTGAATACCTTTAAACCTGTGAAGGGATCTGAATCCCTTAAACGTGAGAGAGGGGGCCAATCCTCTAGTCTTTCGATCTGTCTTGAGTACATTTCTTGGAGTAATATCCTGAAAAGTATCCTACAAAACACCTTCAAACTAAGGTGGGTGTTAGCTCGGCTAACACCCCTTCGATGCTTAAATCAGTATTGGGTTTCAAAATAACAAATTAAATTAAATTAAATTTTAACACCCCTCCGATGCTTAAATCAGTATTGGGTTTCAAAATAACAAATTAAATTAAATTAAATTTATGTAGAAGAGATAGAATTCATACCATCCTGAGTTAGAAATTATATTCTAAAACTCAATTGAAATAAGCCTTGAGATGTATAACATTCCAGGATCTTGGTATCATATCTCCCTCCATGGTCTTGAGCCGGTATGCCCCCTTTCCAAATTCTGATTCAATTTCATAGGATCCTTCCCATTTCAGGGCTAACTTCCCATCAGCAGGATTGGTTATGTTTTGAAAAGCTTTCCTCAAAACCCAATCTCCAATTTGGAATCTTCTGGTTCTTAAATTTTTGTTGTATGACTTAGCTATCCTTTGTTGATATGCTGTCATCCTTAGCTTTGCTGCATCCCTTGCTTCGTCGATAGTATCTAAGTCTTGACATAAGGCTTCAGGATCCAGAAGGCTCGATCTTGCTGTAGGTATCACCATTTCAGTTGGAATTACTGCTTCTGCTCCGAACACCAAAGAAAATGGGGTTTGCCCAGTAGCATTCTTCACAGTTGTTCTATCAGCCCATAGTACAAATGGTAGTTCTTCAACCCATCTTCCTTTTCTGGCACCTAACCTTTTCTTCAAGTTATTGACAATTATCTTGTTGGAGGATTCTGCTTGTCCATTGGCCTGAGGATGCACCGGTGTTGACGTGATCATCTTGATTCCCCAATTTTTACAAAAATCCGTGGTTCTTTTGCTGATACATTGAGAGCCATTATCACAAATTATCTCGGCCGATATGCCGAATCTTGTCAGGATATTCCTCTTGATGAAAGATACCACTTCTTGATCCCTTACTTGGACAAAGGCTTCTGCTTCAACCCACTTGAAAAATAATCCGTCATTGCCAACATGAAGACCTTTCCTCCGGAGCCTTAGGTAGTTTCCCCACTATATCCATTCCCCACTTCATGAATGGCCATGGAGATGTAATGGGATATAATGGTTCAGCAGGCTGATGTAGTATATTGTTGTGTCTTTGACATGCATCGCACTTTCGAGCATACTCCGCAACATCTTTTTTCATCGTTGGCCAGTATATCATGTTCTCAACACTTTCGAGAATAAGGATCTGCTCCCAGTATGGTTGCCACAATCTCCTTCGTGTATATCCTGAAGTACCTCTTTGGTTTCAGGAGCTTCCAGGCACCTCAGATATGGACCTGCAAGGGATTTTTTATAAAACATTATTTATAATAGTAAAGTGGGATACCTTCATTCTGAAAGCTTTGGGATTCTCATCCTTTGGGATATCTCCTTCTTCAAGGCACTTCACAATTGGAGTCATCCAGGATTCAGGATTTTCCTCAAGATATCCATCACCAGGATCCTGGATAGTTATTACTTCCTTATCCTGAGACTTGAAAAGTTTCATAGCGGGATACAGGATATGTAGTATTGGTTAGTAAGATCCATTGAAATGGTTAGTAATCAACAGCGAATTAACATACACTTGTAAACATTTAACATTCATATTCTTAGCCAATTCTAGTCCTGCTATTAGGGCTTCATACTCAGCTTCATTATTAGTAGCAGGAAATTCACATCTAATTGCCTGGGGTAATATGTCCCCCTGTGGCGATTTTAGTAATATCCCTAACCCTACACCTTTGACATTAGATGCACCATCAGTATAAAATATCCAAGATCCTGAATTCTCATCTTATTATTGTACTTCTAGGTCAGCATCATTTTGAATATCACTACTAAAATTAGCCACAAAGTCTGCTAAAGCCTGAGACTTTATAGCATTCCTAGGTTCATATACTAAATCGTATGCACTTAATTTTACGGACCACTTAGCCATCCTACAAGACATGGGTGCACTTGAAAGATATTGCTTCAGTTCTTGCAGAGCAACTTCGTGTCTTTCTCCCCATTCAAACTTTTTGTTCTTTTTCAGAATATCGTAAAATTCCTTGCATTTTTCCGAGGATCTTGATATGAACCTGTTTAACGCTGCTACCCGTCCTGTTAATCTCTGCACATCCTTCATGTTGGAAGGTGATTTGAGATCCAGGATAACTTTAATCTGTTCTGGGCTTGCTTCTATTCCCCTCTTGGTCACCATATATCCTAGAAATTTTCCCACCCCCACTCCGAAGTGACACTTAGCAGATTCAGCTTCATATTATACTGATCCAGGATATTGAAAGCACATTCAAGATCCTAGAGGTGATCCTCGGCTTTCTTGGATTTTACCACCATATCGTTGATATAGACCTCCATTGTGTCCCCCAGTTTGTCTTTGAACATCATATTGACTAGCCTCTGGTATGTTGCTCCTGCATTTTTTAAACGAAAAGGCATGGCAGTGTAACAGTATATACCTGTGGGTGTCATGAATGCTGTATCCTCTTGGTCGGATGGCTCCATCTGGATTTGCTGAAATCCTGAGGATGCATCCATAAAGGTCAGCATTTCATGACCAGTAGTTGCATCTACCATCGAATCTATATGAGGTAATGGGAATGGGTCTTTAGGACAAGCTTTATTGAGGTCTGTGTAATCTACACAAACTCTCCACTTCCCATTCTTCTTTTGGACCACCACTACGTTTGCTAGCCACTTAGGAAATTTAACTTCCCTAATCATCTTGGATTTCAACAACCTTTCGACCTCCTCTTGTATAATCGCATTCCTTCTCGGAGCGAATTTCCTTTTCTTTTGTTGAACGGGCCTGAAAGATTTGTCAATTCCAAGTTTGTGAGTTATAATATCTTTTGATATACCTGTCATATCTTCGTGTTTCCATGCAAACGTAGACATCCTGCATTTCAAAAACTTAGTAAGCTGATTCTCAATATCCTGAGGGATATTGGTTCCTACAAGCATCGAGATATCTGGATTATCATGGTCCAGGATAACTTTTTTAGCATCCTGCTCCGAAGTCTCCACGATATCCTGGGCTTGTATCTTTAATTGCTATCATGCCCTGGATTTTGTTGATGCCTTCATCGAAGAGGAGTAGCATTCCCTCGCCTCCTGTTGGTCACTTTCCACTTTGACTACCCCCCAAGGAGTAGGGATCTTGACACATTGATGATAGGTAGAAGGTACAACCTTCATATCATGAATCCATGGCATGTCTAATATAATATTATAGCAGGATAATGAATCCATGACACAAAATCGTTGCATCGAATTCACTCCTTCAACATATACAGGCAGCTTTATCTCCCCAACCGTGTTCTTTGCTTCTCCATTGAACCCTACAAGCACGGTGGACTTAGAGGTAATCTCCATCTCTGGGATGTTCATCCTCTTGAGGGTCTCTAATTGTATGATGTTGACCGATCTGCCATTGTCCACCAGTATTCTGCGCACAAAATGGTTAGCAATATACAAAGTGATTACCAGACCATCATGATGAGGATCCTGAATGCTATCCCGATCTTCACTATCGAACGTTATCACTTTGTCGGTTGTAAGTGATGTCACCCTCATCGGCTTGTCCACTCTTTCTGCCTTTGCCTCTTTGGCATGCCTCTTAGCTGCAGAATAAGAGGTTCCGCATATATCGGATCCTTCGGATATAAAGTTGATTATCTTGGCGTCTGGGGGAGACGATGCTGCTCGTTCAGGATCCTTGTCAGTATCCTGACCCTTATTCTTCTTCCTTCCGATGAGATATTTTAAGTAGCCTTTGCTTAGCAGATAGCTTATCTCTTTTCTCAGGGCTATGCAATCTTCCGTTACATGTCCAAAATCTTCATGAAAGGCGCACCACTTGGACTTATCCTTCCAAACAGCTTTTTGTTAATTCTTCCTTGGCCACCTTGCCTTATCTCCTAAACCCTGCATGGCATATATTAATTCTGGAGTATTAACAGAAAAACAGTATTCTGACAACTCAGGATACTCCTCAGGATCTTCATCCTCAACAGCGTTCACTTTCTTGCTGTCATTCCTGCCATATGGCTTAGAGCGATATGGCTTGTACGATGATTCTGAATTTCTGTTAGTTGACACGTATGTTGAGGATGAATTCATCATCTCTTGCATTTTCTTGTCGTCTTCAAGCCTGATATATCTTAGGGCCCTGTTCGAGCTTCATCCAAGTTCCTGCAAGGATTCATCACAAGATCCTGATAAAAAGGAGAATCCTTTTGTAATCCCATCTTGAATGCCTGTACAGCCGTAGCAACATCAAGATGTGGGATATCTAAGGATTCCCTACTAAATTTGTTCACATAATCCCTAAGGGATTCTTGAGGTCCCTGTGTTATCCTGTAGAGGTCACTTGTTAGTTTTTCAAAGCTTCTACTACAAAAATTGACCCAATGAGCAAATGATGTAATTGAATGAGGTGGAACGCTTAAGAGCCACTTCAAGGCTGATCCTGTCAGAGTGGAGCCGAAGCCTTTGCAGAGACATGCTTCTTTAAGATCTGGTGGAATAGGTTTCATTTCCATCATCTCCCTATATTGGGCAATATGCTCTTCAAGATCCGTCGTCCCATCATAAAGCTTCATGTTGGGGGTTTGAAATCTCTTCGGGATTTCAGCATCACAAATGTGGCGAGCAAAGCGGGATATGTTGTGGCTATCTTGGGATACTTCCGGTATGGGCTGGACTACCCCGGGTACACTTGATATCATATCCTTCAGTTTCTGAAGCTCTCTGGATAGTGCTGAGGTTACACTTGTATCTTGCGAAGATCCAACATTGTTAGTAGCAAGAGTATTAACATACTAGCCTGTTGATTCTGGCCATATCCTGGAGCATATCCTGGGCCCCTCACAGTCGATATTCTGGCTGATGAGGGTATCTCAGGAACATTGCTCTGGGAACGACTTGGTACAACATTGCCCTGATTATCTTCAGTGTTCACCGCTGAACTAAAGTTCAGATTCTTGGGCTGCAAGGGAGTGACAACATCCTCAGCAGGTCTCTTGGAGTTGGACTTCAAGAGTTGTATTTCTCTCATTATTGTTTGGTTAGTTTCCTGCTGTTGCTTCATCTGATCATGTATATTACCAAACAAAGCTAAAATTTCATCATTAGAAGCCATAATAAGAGTTCTCCCTGGAACACCAGATCTGTAGACACTCTGAACAGGCAGAACGTCTCGGGATGGAGGCGGTGGAAGCACCGAACCGGTTGTAGCAGAGGTTGTAGCACACGTGGAGGAAGAGCTCATGTTTGATTTCAAAGCCATCGAAAACAGTTGTGAAAAAAGTTTTGAAAACAAAAAGCCAAGTAATGATTTAAACAAAGCTTTTCGTAGAAATAACACCACTTGCCCCACGGTGGGCGCCAAATTGTTTTGGTCAAAAATTACCGAAGCAATTAAGTGATCAAATTAGTTTTGTAAGGTAGTGTGCTAACGGTGTTTATGAAAAAAAGTGTTGGTTTGCTTGTTTGTAAAAACACTTTTCAGGATACAGCTCAGGATATTGAGCTATATCAACAATCAAACAATGAGCAAAAATGTAAAGGTTGACACGGGATGTACGAGAAAAGCCCTTGATCAATCTAGATCTCCGGCATAAAACCTCAGGAGCTGACAATCGTCGCTAGCCTTGTTCTTCTTATTACTTAGGAATCAGGATACAGCGCAGGATAATTCCCAGATCGTTGCTAAGTGTTACAAGAATTGCTAGTGTTGAGCGTTTGTGTGTAATTGTGAAAGTAAGTGACAGAATTTGAGAGTAGTGAGTGAATGTGTTGTGCCCTATTGATTTGGTTATCCAATATTTATAGTTACAAAGAAAACAAGCTCTCCTAAACTGATGGGATGCCTTGGAATATTCCCTAACGAACGTTATTGACCAGGTATAGCGGCTTCAACGTCTTTCTTCTAACCATTTAGTCCGAGTCTTCAGGTGAATGAGTCTTTATGAACGTTGTGATCCTCTATGACCTGCACGTGTATAATTAGTAACTACCAGGATACTGCACCAGGACGTTACCAATATCTTGGTCCGGTATTCTGATCGTAATCAGAAATAACAAAGTCAGGATATAATTCAGGATATAGGCTCAGAATTTCACCCATAACAATAATAACATATTATATTTGATCCAACTCATTTTGCGGGAAAATTTTACTTTTCAAACATAAATAGTTTGAATTTATAGTGATACCTACATAAAATTAAACACATAAAATTCGATTACAAAGTTTTTATAAAGTTAAGGAGTTGTAAGTGTTTATGTTAAATGTGGAGTGATCAAAGTATATAAAATTAAATAAACACAAAAAAGAAAAAAAACAAGTTACTGTTGACGTAGGCTGGGAATTATAATATTACTGATTACTAATTACTAATACTAATTACCAATACTAATTATGTCTATGTGATTAATTTATTAGTTCATATATAATCATGTATAAATTAGTAATACTAAAACATTTCAAAATTTTTATTTGTAAATAGTTATGTCCATGTGATAAATCAAGTAAGCAAGTCAAAATATAAAGAAGTAAAATGATCAAGTCATGAGTTTTTGTTGTTAGAAAAATTATTTATCAAAATTATGTTATTTTAAAAAATATTTATCAACACGGTGTTTATAAACGTTAGTTATGTTTAGTAATTGTTGGAGATATGTATGTCCGACCGTAATTAAAGTCAACGTAACCAACTCGGTACGATCCAAAGAGTTACACGTTGTTACACGAATCGTATATGTTCACGAGTAGGTGAATTATTATTTAATAATTGTTTATACCCGAGGGACTTAATATTAATTAGATTATTATTAAGAGGATTATAATTGTATAATCAAAGGGGCTTAATGTAAGATTATGTTTTATAAAAAGGAATTAAGGGGCAAACCCTAATTACACTTTTTATCAAAACACAAAACCCTAGCTCCCTCCCAAGTTCGCCTGATCCCAAGCATCACCGCCGCCTCCTTCTTGGACGCTTCTACCTTCCGGTGCCTTGTGCTCGGTTGTGAACTTCCTACTAGCGAGGATTCGTTATAACCCGCGTGTTACAATTCCAGTGTAGTCATCAAAGGTTGATTACTAAAACTCACTATGATTGTTTATTTTTATTTGTTTATACACGTATAACCTTGATCCTGATTAGAATATTTATTAATTGGATTAATAAATCAAACATATTTTAAAATAGATAAAATTGGCCGTAATATATATGTGTATATAATCGGCTATTATTAAAATATATAAACCGTTTCCGCTTTCATACCATGATTCCCAACATTAATTTTATCATTTATTTATATCAACACTTTGTCTTTCTTTTTGGAAACCAACCTAAGACTTCTATTTTCTAATATATTCTATCTTTTTTTGTTATATCGCATTTTTATTTTTTTCAATCAATATATTATTTTATTTGTCCTCGATGTACTTATTTTTACCTTTTACCAACTCGTTATAGTATATGATAAAATATATAAAAAAATGGTGCATATAAAGATCATTGCAAAAAAAGAGATAAAAGCTTTGACAAGATCGTGTAACCTAAAAAATAATAAAACTTGTAGTATTGTCTTCCCTAATATACTTTTACAGATTTACTCCATTTGTGATTATACTTTAATTTACTATATGATATTATGGTTTTAAAAAACTTTTATAATTTTAGTTATTTATAGAAAAGGTAATATAAAGCTAGAGAGTAAAATAGTTTAGGCAACAGGGATCACACAGCATGAATATAGAAGAAATTGTGCCTCCACTGTGCTGTGAGAAAGAATACCAGCGTGTTCTTCTAGTCAATTTATAAAAGATGCGAAACGTCTCACATTTGGGATTAATCCGTTGAGCTTTACAACAAAACCCAAAATGCGACATCCTCAAAATCCCCATAGGGTTCATATGCGAGATGTGGACCCCATAATGGTTCAATAGGTTGTCACAAAACTTCATAATCAGTAGCCAGAAGCTTCCTTGCACTAGGATACTTGACCTCCCATTTGTCCAAGAAACCCATGTTGCGGGCAACAACATCAACCTCCTTGGGCTTCCATTCAATTTGGATATAGTTAACAGTCTGTGGGGGTGTTGTCGGATGGCCACCCTCTTGGTGTCCGGTTCCGGATTAGAAGAAGACGTCATTGGTGAATGAATAAAAAGCTAAAGAAAAAAAATGAAGATTCAGGAATAACAGTCTGCTTCAGTTTGATACCATGATTCCTAACAGTGGTATCAGAGCCACGGTTACATGCGTATAGATGGTAAAGTTATAATTTTGATCTATGTTTTATTTGTCAAAATTTTTTTTTTTGACAAAAAATGAAACCTTTTGGTTGTTTATGGATTGTGATGTGAATCGAGCCCTAGGTTAGGACCCTTGTCATGGTTGTGGTTTTATTTTGATATATATAATATATATAATTGCGGATATTGGATCCGATGTAATAAAATTTTTTATTTGTATTTTTTTGCGGATAATGGATCCGATGTAATAGATTGGTTTTATTATATTTTCAAATTTATTATTGTAATCCTTCAAGTACAAGATAAAGATCAAGATAAATGGCGAATAGGTACCATTAAGATAGAGACCACGGGTCAAGTGGAAGCTTTCAAAATTAGCTTTTGAAACCCTTTAGACTAGTTCGTTTCGTTTCTGGCTAAAACGAAACGGGCAACTTATTAGGGGCTCAATTCGATTTTATTATTGTGTTTTGTGGTTGTGTTTTATTTATTGTAAATAATCTAGATAACCCAAAATAAATAAAATTTTTCACAATCAAGACAATGGTTTTTATTAAAACAAGTTTTATAAAACTGAAAAGTATATTTAATAAAAGAGTTTTATTAAAATTTAAAACAAGATCATTCGCGATAAAACGACCAATATAGTTTAATAGGGTATTCAAAACTATATAATGTCGAGTGTGGAAAGGAGTTTCTATTATCACGAATTATTTAAAATCGGAATTTATAAACTATTGTGTAACTCGCCTCATGCTACGAGTTATTCAAAATATTTTTGATAAATATTAAAATAAATCCCAAATTTTAAATTGATGGTTTTATGCTACCCTTAACGAGTTAATACATCATTCTAAATCGAACCAAATGTTAGTGATATACTCTGCATTTGGGCGTCCATCATGAAAGAAGGTAATCATCGCGTTTCCTGTGTAACGTAAGCCGGTGTTATAGTTAACAATAAAGGACAAAACATCGCTTGTTTGTCAAGTGGGCATAGTTGAGGTTAAACATACATCGTTTTTTTGCGATAACCCCAAATGGAGAGATGTGTAGTAGACACAACTAAGAATCGTTGTTTACCTACATAATCATACCAATGGATAGTGCTTAAGCCAATTCACTGTGATATGATGAATCAGGGTCTCATCTTAATTAAACATTTTGTTTTGGGGTCATAAAAATAAATTAAGATATTAAAACATAAAATACTAATTAATTAATTAATTTTGAATTTTGTAGATGTCAACTGAAAACAATTCCTCTCAATTCTCTCTTAAGTCCATCTTAGAGAAGGAAAAATTGAACCGCTCCAACTTCATGAAATGGCACCGAATTTGAAAATTGTTCTCAAGACGGAGAACAAACTGTGTTCTTGACACGCCGGTCCCTGATGAACCCATCAATCAACAAACTATTGCATATAGAAACTATGCAAAGTACTTTGATTGTCACACCCTGACCCGCAACGGAAAAGGTGACCGGGGCATGATTGGGTTATCATCAAAGCTCATGACATTTATTATACGTTTCATATTCATTAAATACAATTTAATAGGAATTTACAATAAATATTACAACATGTTCTAACTATCAATCTAAGCTTCTTTGTTCTCTTCTAAGGCATTTCCTATGTTTTCCTTGCTTCATCCTGTTCACCTGTATCATGTGTAAGAGGGTTTTTGGATCAACAAAAAGTTGCGAGTGAATCCTATAGAAAACATTTGAACAAGTTTATTTAATTGATTATGAAATGAGTGCACAACCACACATGAGTAAAAATAGATGTAAACTTACTCAACAATCATTAGATATTAAATAAAGCACACATGAACAATAATGGAATGTTTAGAGGCACCGTTGCTCAACTCGTCTCTCACGAGGAACTGATGGGCCTAATGAATGAATTGCATAAACATGATAATATGAAAGACATAACTACAAACAATATAAACTCAATGATACACACATGAACAATAATGGATTGGTTTTGAGGCACGCGTTGCTCACTCGTCTCCCACGAGGAGCTGATGGGCTTAATGAATGAATTTCATATAAGTTGACAAAATGAAATACGTAATCACAACAATATAAACAATCTAAGTTTAGATCACGACATGGTATGGCACAAGTTTAAATAAACGAGTTAATTATTTTGTGACACATGACACACCCCAAAACGTGTAATTAAAAAGGGGGAGTTGTAAGATTCACTCACAGTGGGTGCGTTTGGTTGATGATGTTGAATGCACGCGAAGTGGTTTTAACCACGAGTGAAATTAACCTAGATAAATAGCATTATGGTTCGGTAAGTAAACGTGTTTTATTTATCCATTTTAGTAGGATTGTTGGGTGTATTTTTGTGAGTTCAAGGCTATTTTCTAACCTTAAAAATGTTATTTTTAAGTATTTTTAATTGATTTTTAATTAAAATAAATAAATAAAAATAATAAAAAAATTTGACTTTTTTGACCGTTGACCATTGACTTTGACTTTGACTTTGACCGGTTCGCTTGTATAATTGTGCGTGAGTGAGACTCGAACCCGAGACCTCCCTACGCGTGCACGCAGCTCTACCAACTGAGCTACGTGTCTAACCCAAAATATTTCTGTTTTTAATTATATTTATACATTAATTAGATTAAACAGAAAATCCTTTATTTTTTTAAAAACGATTTTAATCCAAGAATCGGTGCGCTCCACAGGTCTCGAACCCGGGACCTGTGGCTTATGCTAACACACAGTCCACCGCTGGACTGTGTGTCCAACTTGTTAACTAAACTGATTTTTATTATTCTTAAATACAAACTAAACATTTCCTTTTCTGTCTTAAATAAAAAGTTTAATAATTATCCGGGCCGGTGCGGTAGCCCGGACTCGAACTCGTGACCTGTGATTTAAACATACACACAGTCCACCACTGGACTGTGTGTCTAACTTGGTTATTATTCCGGTTATTAATATACTTAACATATAACAGTGGTGACTCCGGTTCGGTTAACAAAAAAAAGCATTTTTATTAAGGCAGCGTGTGTGGAACAAGATTCGAACTCGAGACGTTTGTGTGTTTAATGTGCACACAGTCCACCGCTGGACTGTGTGTCTAACCCGAGTTATTTCTTGATTTAAATTATACTTATGTGTTACCGTAACTTCGTCTTCTTCGTTGAGTTTTATCCAGAAATGATGACTGACTGGTTCGAAGTTTTATTCAGGTTTCTTTAGCGTTTTATGATTAATCATAGGCGAGATATAAATAAAAAGAAAGGAAATTAGGCGTGAAGTATACCGACTGGCCTCCTCTGTTTTTCCGGCAGAACTCCGGCGACAGCAACAGGTTCCGGCGTCGTGTGTCTTGCAGCAGCGAGTCTTCAGAAAGTTTGAAAAAGATATGGGTGACTTCGGTATAAGCTTAGGGGTTCAGTAAGGCTCAGAAATGGAGGGTTCGGTTTTCCGGCGATGAGCAGAAGATTTCCGGCGAGTGAGTTTTCGCCGAGAAAGGGTGCGGTTTTGAGCGAAAATGTTTGCAGAGGTTCGAGGGGGTATTTATAAGGCAGGTTATCGATGAACTTGGTCCGATTTCTGACTTGATTCGTCGGTTATAATTTCTCCGGCGGTTATAGTTGGTGTCGCGGACTCAGACGTCGGTTATAACCGATGTGTGTTTAAAGTTTACGTTATAACTGAAGGAATCGTTAAATTATTGGCGAGATCGCCAGGATTTCCGACGACTGCATTTGGGCGCCGGTTTTGAATTCGGAAAGTCATGTTATGAATTAAATGATTCTAACATTTAACAAGAAACATCAGTGGCGCAGTGGTTTAAGTGTTGAATGTTAAGTCTGTGTTGAACCGTGACCCGGCGACTGACCCGGTTCGAAACCCGGCAGTGACAAATTATTTTATTTTCTTATTTTTAACAGTTTTTCAAAAAATAATTATATATTCCCATATAATAATTAATTATGTATCGTTTAAAATTATTTTGGGCATTAAATTCGCAACGAAATTTTTAACTGATTGCTCGGTTAATAAACGGAGCGGGTTTGGTAAAATCCGTTTTTTTGACGGATGTTACATTGATGACTCTATGAAGTCTCATGTCTGATGTTAGCATCCGTGATCCCTGAACTTCAAAGGACCATGGATGACAAGATGGTATACGAAATGATTGAGCACCTGGTCGAAATGTTCCAACAGAAGGCTCGTCATGAGAGGTTTGCTGTGATAAGATCACTCATAACCACTCGTATGCAAGAGGGTACATCAGTTAGCGCTCATGTGCTAAAAATGAAGGCATATGTTGATCACTTGGCTCGTCTGGAATCCCCCTTGAGTGATGAATTAGCTGGGGATATCATCCTCAACTCATTGCCCTAGTCATATTATCAGTTCACTATGAACTACGATATGAATGGGATGAAGAAGACACTTGCAGAGCTGCATCAGATGCTCAAAACTGCTGAGGTGAATATACCCAGCAAGACTGTACCAGTGCTTATGATCAAGGAGGGTCATGTAAGAAACCTAACACCAAAAAAAGGTCAATCAGGGAAAAGGCAAATCTGTTGCAAACAAGAAGCCTCAGAAGGATGCCAAATTTTTTCATTGTAATGAAATTGGGCACTGGAAGAGGAACTGTGCTAAGTATTTAGCTGAACTGAACCAAGCCAAGACTTCAGGAGGAGAGTCCTCAGGTATATATGTTATTGAAATCTTTGCTTTTTTTGAAAAAAACATGGGTGTTTGACACAGGGTGTGGTTTTCACATTTTTAATGATTTGCAGGGACTAAGAAAGATTAAGAAGCTGAAACAGGGCGACTTGGAGGTCCATGTTGGCAATGGACAAAGAGTTGTTGTGAAGGCGATTGGAGAATACGTTCTTTTACTTCCTTCTGGTTTAGAACTTGTTTTGAACAATGTTTATTTTATTCCTAGTGTTACTAGAAAGATTGTTTCGGTTTCTGCTTTGCATGGACAAGGTTTCAATTATCGTTTTATTTCTGCTTATTTTAATGATGTATTTTACTTTGATGCAAAACCAAACAATGGAATCTATGAGACAAAAATCCAGAACAATAACATATTATGCAACATCTCCCATAAACGTAATAAGTTAGACTTTATCGATACGTATATGTGGGATTGTAGACTTGATCACATAAGCGAGAACCGTGTTAAACAACTGAAAACCGCAGGAATCCTAGATTCCAAAGGTTTGGAAACGTTTGGCAAATGCGAATCATGCTTAAGTGGAAAGTTAAAAAAAGCACCTTTTTCAAATGTTGGAGAGAGAGCTAATGATCTGTTGGGACTTGTACATACAGATATATGTGGTCCATTAAGAACAATGTCAAGATATGGAGAAAGATACTTTGTTACATTTACTGATGATTTCAGTAGATATGGTTATGTTTATCTTATGAAGCATAAACATGAAACATTTGAAAAGTTCAAGGAGTACCAAAACGAAGTAGAGAATAAACTAAATAGAACTATTAAGATGCTTCGGTCAGATCGAGGCGGTGAATATCTTAGTCAGGAGTTCATCGACCATCTAAAGGATTGTGGAATAGTTTCATAGCTCACTCCACCTAGAACGCCACAACATAATGGTGTGTCTGAGCGGAGAAATAAAACTCTATTAGATATGGTTCGATCAATGATGTGTCGGACAACCCTCCCACGCTCCTTTTGGAGTTATGCTCTGGTAACTGCCACAAGAATTATGAATATAGCTCCAACAAAGAAGGTTGACAAAACGCCGTATGAGATATGGCATGCAAAGAAACCTAAAGTATCCTATCTTAGGTCTGGGGATGTAACGCTTGTGTCACTCTAGAATCTTCGGATAAACTAGATCCTAGAGGAGAAAAAGTGGTTTTCGTCGGATAAGCTAAAAAAGATCGGTTACCTTTTCTATCACCCCACTGAAAATAAGATTTTCACTAAATGCAAAGGCACTTTCTTGGAGGAAGAGCTTCTAGCACGAGGGATTGGAGAAAACGATGTGGATCTTGAAGAAATTCGAGAATCACAAGTGACTGAACTAGTTGTTCAGACAGAACCAGAAGTAGCTGATCCAATTGTTGAAGTTGAGTCTGAGAGGACTCAAGAAACAACAGAAACACCAAGTGTTCAAAGAAGTATTAGGGATCGTCGTGCACCTGAAAGGTATGACGATATCTTCATAACTGATGAAGTTGAACCTACTACTTACAAAGCTGCAATGTTGGATTCCGAATCCAAGAAATGGAAAGAAGCCATGAATGCAGAGATGCAATCCATGTATGATAACCAAGTCTAGGATTTGGTTGATCTTCTTACTGAAGGTCAGACTGTAGGAAACAATTGGATCTTTAAGAAGAAGACTGACATGGATGGAAATGTGCAAACCTACAAAGCAAGGCTTGTAGCGAAAGGGTTCACTCAGACTCAAGGAATTGATTATGAGGAAACTTTCTCGCCAGTTGCCATGCTTAAGTCTATTAGCATTATACTTGCCATTGCTGCATATTATGACTATGAGATATGGGAAACAGATGTCAAGACTGCGTTCCTTAATGGACACTTACTTGAGGATGTCTATATGTAAGACCCAAACACGTTTTAATCCCAAAAGACGCAGCGGAAATACGAACCATAAAATTTCTTTCTTTATAACTATTCTAGCATACTTGAAAACCGTCTAAATCGACTTCCTTAAGATAACTACATCTTTCATCCTTAGTTAATGTTAACCCTTATAACAAAGGAATACAAACTACGCGACCACTTCTCCGTACAATCCATGATCTTCAACTCGATCCTCGTCCAGTTGTCCCTCATGATGATAATGATGATCCGAATAGCCTGTGGTCACCATAAATAAATAATACATAAGTAAATGGTGACATCATACACACCTTAATGAATATATAAACAATCAATAACCACATAGAAATCTATCTATGTATACTACTTCAACATGATGTTCTTCTGAATTCTTTCTTTACACCAGGCCTCCAATCTTTTAGAGTCCAACACTTACATACCTGCACTTTCATTTCATTCTTATAAACAACTTAGTTAGTATAGTTAATACTCATATATATTAACACCATAGATATCATACGAGTTTCACTCATTCGGAAACATTTGGTTTATTAACACGCATACATCTTATCTTACCCAATTCTATAAAGATAAAAATCCTACTTCAAACATGCATACCCCTCTACCCAAACTCTTACTTACAACTTACATTCTCACATATTCATACTAACAATTCTTAGTCACAAACTACTATACATATAAGTCTTGTACATACCAACCTACGTGTATACTCATTTCTATTCGTGTTTACTAATGGGTTCCATCTACTAACATACAATCAATCTATTCATACATTCCTACGTATTCATTTCGTTCCCACACATACTTGCCTACACGCCCCATTCTTACCCGTGCCTCATAAACACTCTTTAATGAATTTGGGGTTCATTTCGGTAGCTTAAAAATGAGTACTATAATCACCCCTATCTCATAAACTATTTGGCAAGGTTGGGGTACATTATGGAAGTTTAACGGGGCTTGGGAATGGGTCTACGGGGTCCGGAATCGAAGAAAAACAAAGAAACGGGGTTGCTGGCGTCGACTGTCGCGTAGACATCAGCTTAAGGCGTCGGCCAGCTGCAGACCAGTGTCGGCGACGCTGCTACCAGCGTTGGCGACACTGCCCCTGCAACACCGACGCTGAAATTCGTTTTCGACGTTTTAGCCCCCTTTTGCGCATCCCGAACTTCCCAAATCGTAAATAACATTATTCCAAGCCCCTAAATCATAATAAAACTTAACTCCATGTCTCCATAATCAAATCTAAACTTTTATCATACATTCTTGATTTTGACCCGTTTGATCCTACCATGTACTTTCCGAACTAGTTAAGTACTTTTGACCCGCTACAACAAAGCTTACCTTAGTACTAACATTACCTAACATTCTTACATGGTTCCCATACAACATCCAGAATCCACATCCGACACATTACTTTCTACATTTGACCCGTTTGAACTTAATAAGACTTTTCATTCATAACTAATTCACATATTACCCTTATGACCTTACTTAATTTTGTTCTATCATTACTTACTCGTCCTTTCATGATTCCCATACTTCTTGCAATCTAAACTCATTACATAATAATAATTTAGTTTGTGAATCACTTACCTTAAGCGTTTGCGTTTATGCTTGCTTCCTTGCCTCCTCTTGACCCGTTAGCCTTTCTTTCTCGAGTTCATGCTAATGTGATCCCTATCCTTTCATGTCATGACAATCACATTATGGTTAGCACACATGCTCATTACATTCATTTCTTTTCATTCATACATTACTTGACTTTTCATTAACCAAATACCACATGCATAAGGCATAGACTAAAAGTCACCTCGTTCCACATTCATGCAACTCAATTATCATCATACACGATATGTAGGTCATCTAGTACATAACACATGACTTCTCTACGATTACAATTGTGTCCGAAAGACTAACCGTGCTATTCATTCATTGTTGACTTTCAAAAAGTCAACTATCCTACTTACACACTTTCAACTTATGAACATGTATCCATCTTAATGTGGTAGACCATAGTATTAACATGATACGCATTTCATAATCGCATTGTATGACATATACAACTACATGATCACCTAATTATTGTTGGTGCATAATGTCTATGTCTTAGTCTATTATCGAGTCTGTACTGTATAGAGCTGAATAGACTAGGTATAGCAAGTATTTATGAAGTATGTAGCCAAGTTTGCCCATGAAAGGTAACATGTAAGCATGTTCGGCCGAACTTGTATAGGCAAGTTCGGGCGAACTTGCATCACCTGGGCCGAACTTGTGAGCCTATTAAACCTAGCTCTAGATTCTCATTTGTAACTTTGGCATTTCAGAGGCGAAGCTCTGTCAGTTTGTAACCAGAACGTTTGATCTATAAAACTAACGTTTAACTGATTAAATCTTGTCTATTGGTAACACGACGTAATATTTCCGCTATTATGGACGTTAGATATCAAATTTAGGTTCCTAAGCATCAAGGATCGGTCCTACAAGTGGCATCAGAGCTAGAAAAGCCTGATTTGATAGTATCAAGACAAGAACACTTCTATTTCTACTGCATTCTTCTTTTTTCTTAACTTTTGATCACAAAATGAAGAATTCACGGTCAAAATCTTTTGAATTTTGAATATATCATGTAAGATACAACAAAGATAAACCCTTGAAAGATTGGAGACCAAATTCAACCGCATTCATGTCGAAATTTTGAAAAAACCATGTTTTTGAAAATCTTCTGGATCGAACTTGTTGGCCATGTTCGGCCGAACTTATACTTAAACATCACTTTTTCAAGTGATTTTTAGCAAGTTCGCCCGAACTTGAGTAGTTTTTAACTAAATTTCAGTCAAGTTCGCTCGAAGTTACACAAGTTTTCATTAATTTGACATCAAGTTTGACCGAACTTGTGTAAATTTCAAAGAAAATTTACGTAAGTTCGCCCGAAGTTCTACAGGATTTGTGTCTCAAGTTTGACCGAACTTTAAGCAAAGGTTTTCAAAACAAATCTAGCAAGTTCGACCGAAGTTGTTAGAAAAGCTGAGAATTCTTCAATTGTTGCTACAAGTTCGACCGAACTTGTAGTAGGTCTAATTGTTTTCAAAGTTTTGAAAAATTTTCAGAGTACACGTTTTGTTATTCACAATGGAGGATAAACTAAGAGCTTTTATGTCTGGAGCTAGTTCATCAAATGCCAATGTGATCAATCAAGTCAATCTTGATAATGAAATGGGAACGACAGTCAAACCGCCCAAGGTGATGAGCATGGACGAGTACGAAGCATGGAAAGAGAAGTTTACCTATTGGGTTCAAGCCATGCACTTCGCTGGCTGGGTGTCAATTGAAAGAGGCTATACTGTTCCGATAGATGAACATCAACAAGTTCTTGAAAAGTACAACTATTTAACAGTACAGAGAGACGAATACATTGCTGAGAAAAAGATGATCAGTCTCATCCAACAGTCTGTCAAAGAAGATATCCTGATTTTGTTACCAGAGTATACTACTACAAGAGATCTTTGGTTGTCATTACAGAAGAAGTATCTAGGCAGTGCTGAAATGATAATAAGCAAGAAGGCACTTATCCTGAAAGAATTCGATATCATCACTATGCTAAAGAATGAGACCATAAAGCAAATGATCGAGCGTTTCTGTCATCTTAAAGTGCAAATGCGTAGACACGGTCTTGAAAAGACAGAACAAGAATACATCGACAAACTTGCTGACACACTACCAGAGGGTGAATGGACTACGCATTTGATGGGTCTGAAGAACAGTGATAAGTGAGAATTTTTCAAGTTGTCGATGTTTATCGATAAACTCGAAGGCCACGAAATGGAACTTCTGAAGATGGCAAAGTTAAAAAATGCTAATGTTGTTCAAGACGTTGGTTTGTATTACAAAGCCGGAATGCTAGATAGTGTTTCGAGTCCTAAAATTCAGACGGCTTTTAGTGCAAACATGAATGCTTCTCAACAAAATCAGAATCAATCACACCTCAGTATAATCAGAGTCCTCAAAGTTCTTACTCAAGAACTGGTTCAAATTCAACGTATCAAAGCCAAGCGAATCAGAATCAACAACAAAGTTCTGATCCGAATGTATATAAATGCAACATCGCAGTGAATTTGAACAATGTTGTTTCAGAACAAGTTTCAAAACAACATATGTCACTACTCGCTACTGTTTTAGAATCTTATGAATGTCTTGTTGCTGGTAAGATCGGAAACCCCGAGATGACCATAGAAGATTATGACCAGGTAGACGAGGAAGAACTCGAACTGGTGGACATCAAATGGTCCTTAGCTTCGATCATCAGGAGAGTGACAAAGTTCGTTGCACTCACAGGCCGTGACATAGGAAATTCAAGCAACAAATTGAGTTTTGACAAAACCAAAGTCTCGTGCTTTATATGTCATCAAAAGGGGCATTTTAAAAGAGAGTGTAAGAACACCAAAGCAACCGGAAATCAAAGTCCTTTTGGAGGAGGAAATGAGTATTACAAAAAGGCACTTCAATATAAACCGTTTCTGAAGAAAACTCAGGTTGAAATCCAAGAAAAGCCTGACAATAGCACCACTGAGAAAGCTATGGTGGCATCCAGTGAAGATGATGGTTTTGATTGGAATTCTTACATTGGGGAAAAGACCCCAGTTGCTTTGATGGCGGAGATAGTTGAAGATAATTCTGCAGAGGAAGCAGCGGCGGCAGCTGAAGCAGTGGCAACAGCAGAAGTAGCAGCTTTTGAACAAGCTCTTCTGGAACAATACTTACATCAACAACAGGAAGAAGAGGAAAATATCCATATGCAGAGACAAGGAATTTTATCCTCTAATTCTTGTGACAGTTTGCAGGTCATTTTGATGGAAGCTCGAAAGAACAAGTGGTTGAGGAGAAAAAGACTGATGAAGTGATCATTGATGTCACTCAAGAAATGAAAGTCGAAGACCTTAGGACATGGTAGATAAAACTTTAATGGTGAATCTAACAAGGTAGGTCCAGAGGTAAAAATTGTCGAGAAAGAAGTTGTCAAAGTACAAGTTGTTGAGGTTGAGAAACCTTGTACAAAATGTACTGAACCTTGTGTCGAATGTGCCGAAAAATCAAAGATCATTGCTGAAAACAATGTGCATAATGAATTGTTGAAATACGATTATCGCACAATGAAAGAAGCGTATGATAAAATGAAAAATGGTTATGGCAGACTCGACAGAATAACATCGAACAACATGATAATATAAGGATGTTGAGTGGAACAGTAATGGATAAACAAAGGGCAATTAACATTTATATTAACACCATTGCTGAAACCAAACAAAAACTTCAAGACATGACAATCGAAACTAAAAGAGTTCAATAGTTGTTGAGAAGTTATACCACAAATGCATATGTTATTGATCACATTCTTCCGACAATCTCATCGGAAGAAAAACCTAAAAAGAAAACTGGCAAAGAATATATCAATGTTCCTCCCACCCTTTGCGAAAAGTACTGTCGCAAAACCGCAGACGGGATGGATAAGGCACTCAATGTTGAGTTACTTTCTGAGATAAAAAGAAGAGTTGCCAAAGAATATTGATATAATCTATGATAAATCCGATGATGATAACAATGCTGTGGTTAACAAAGTGGTTGAAAATGTTCTAAGTGATTCTGATGACGGCAGCTTCAAAAGCGCCGACTCGAGTTCAAAGAATTCGATTCATAGTCTGAAAATGACTATAAGTCGTCAGAGGATGGTCTAAGTGACGATTCAGATAGACTATACTTTGATGATAGCTTCCCGATTCAGAATGTGAAGGAAGAATTGCTTGATAAATTCTTTAAACTCGTGGAAGTCATATCAGAGGAATTGGAAATTAACAAACGAAAATTCTATTCCAAACCTAAAATAAACAACTACCGAAGGAATGGTGGTCATCATCCGGAAAACAGGAGAGCAGGGTTGGGACTAGAAGAATCAGATGAACCAGTAAAGAAATTGTCACCATTTCATGAATATAAAAACAAAAACATGAATTTTGTTTATGGGACAAACACGGTTCACAAAGAGAGTTTGATTGGCAAACAATCCAATGATGAGTTTAAAAAGGAGAAAGAAATTCGAGATAAAGCCAAGGTTACAAGTGGTGCCAAAACATCAAGTGGGATAAAACCACCCACTAAAGGACATCCATTTGATAATAGGACATGTTTCAAGTGCAATGAAATGGGTCATATTGCACGACAATGTCTGAAATCAAAACCGGCTTATCTTCAAAGAAGAGAATCAAATGTTGTAAAACCAAGGTATCCAGTGTTTGAAAAACCAATCAAGATTTTGAAAAGAAATGAATCTTTGCCAGAAGGAAATTTGAAAATTCTACTTTTGAAAAATGAGAAACTTCTAGGGCAAACGAAAACAAATTTTATATCAAGAAGGCTAATATCAAATCTCAAGCCTGGATTACCAAGAAAATGTCAACAACATCTGGTGTTATTAAGTCTGAGCTGGTAAAGACTGATAACACGAAAGAATCTAAAACCTGAAATCACTAAGTCTGAGCCTGTTAAGACTAGTGATAGCAAGAAAGAATCAAAATCTGAAATCATAATTGAAACCCATCTGAAACTGTCAAAAATTCAAGTGGAAACAATTCAAAAGATAAAAAGAAGGTAAAGTTTTCAAACATAAACATCATAGAAAATTCAGATAAAGAATTTGATTATGATGATGAGTGTGAATTTGATTTTGATGATGCTTATCCAATTCAACACAAGACCAAAAAGGCTTGGGTCTCGCTTTTTAAATAGATTGTTAAAATGTGCAGGGACTCCAGAGATCCGTACTTTCAAAGTGGATTTTGGATAGTGGAGCGTCCAGGCATATGACGGGAATGAAGGCATTGCTATTCGATATTAAAGCTATCAATGGTGGATATGTTGGATTTGCAGGAAATCAAGGTGGAAGGATAGTCGCGAGGGAAAACTCTCCAATGGCGTAGTTTCATTTGATCGCGCGAACTATATTGCAGAACTTGAGAACAATCTTCTGAGTATATCGCAGATTTGTGACAAGAAATTCACAGTCCATTTCAACGACAAAGAGTGTATTATCTTGAAGCCGGGTTCAAAATAAAGATGAGTGGATTTGATGCGAGCACCGCGAGAGAATGATTTATATGTTCTTGATATGGGTGTTGCTACCACTTCATAAAAATTAGCATAATGTTTTGTATCAAAGGCTACTGAAAAAGATTTTATTCTTTGGCATCGTAAGATGGGGCATATTCATTTGCGAAAATGAATTTCTTGGTTCATAATGATCTTGTAGAAGGCGTAAATCTTCGAAGTTTTCAGATGTCTGATCATTGCTTGGAATGCAAGAAGGGAAAGCAGATCAAGAAATCTCATCCATAGAAAATTCTAAACTCAATCAAGTTTCCATTAGAACGTCTCCACATGGACTTATTTGGTCCTGTAAATGTTCGAAGCATCTCAGGATACTTATATTACTTGGTCGTGACAGATGACTATTCGAGATATTTGTGGGTATTCTTTCAAGAATCAAAAGACGAAACGTTCGAGAACTTGGTTATTCTATTCAAGAACTCGAGAATCTTTATCATCTGCCAGTCAGACGCGTTAGAAGTGACAAGGCACAGAGTTTAAGAATAACAAAATGAAGGAATTCTGCAACGCAAAAGGGATTCTACACGAGTTTTAGTGCTCCCTATACTCCACAGCAAAAGGAGTAGCTGAACAGAAAAATAGAACTTTGATTGAAACGCGAGAACCATGCTTGCAGATTCTAAACTTCCTATCAGCTTCTGAAGTGAAGTGATTGCTGCGGCTTGCTACACGCTAAACAGGGTTCTCACTGTCAAACCAACAAAGAAAACATGTTTTGAGATGATCAACCGATGAAAGCCAAATTTGAAGTTCTTAGAACCATTCGGTGCACCATGTACCGTAATAGACCAAGATGGCAAATTCGGAGCTAAATCTCTTGAAGGTTTCTTTGTCGGATATGCGAGTCCGTTGAGAAGAGTATATGTTCCTTCATTGAGAAAGATTATTGAAGCACAGCACGTGGATTGTTTCAATTACACGGATCCCATTCAAAGGAAAGGTGACGCGTGGCTGTTTGACTATCAAGACCTTTGGGAAGTCATTTGACTTGCCCAAAGAACCAACTGACAAAGAAGTTGCAGTGTTATATTATCTTCACCAGTCAGCAAATCAAGAACAAATTGTTCGACCAATTGTGGTTAATCAACCCACGTTGGATCCATCTTCTTCTGGTGCAAGTTCAAGAAATAGTGGTGTTCCGGCTGAAAATGTTTCTGAAACATTATCAACACCTGCTACTCCTCCAACGATGCCTCTACTGAATCAATGAATACAACAATGGAGCCCAGGATGCCTCAGAATCAAAATTCTGATTCAGATGAAGCACCAACATTTGATGCTGATGGGGAATCATCTTCTTCAGATGAAGAAGTGGAGAAAATAACAAGTCTTCTTAATCAATCTGCAGTCCCGAACAACAGAAATGAAGCTTCATCAAGCTCTCCAAACATTGAATTGGTTGTTGATCTCAACATCATAAATCAGCAAAACTCCGTAGATGTTCCAAGTGAAGAATTGCCGCGATCATATTCCTATCATCCGTCAACAAATATTATCGGAGAACTTCAAACTGGTATTAGAACTCGAGGGAAAATTAATAAAGCACTCAGTTGTTTCTACACACGCGTTGCTACAACCCAGAACTATTGTTTCTATTCATGTTTCATCTCTCAGATTGAGCCTAAGACAGTTAATGAAGCTTTAGCCGATGAAAACTGGGTACAAGCAATGCAAGAAGAATTATTGCAGTTTGAGAAGTTGGGTGTGTGGAAGCTTGAAGACTTACCAGAAAATCAGAAAGCAATTGATACAAAATGGGTCTTTAAGTATAAACGTGATGATAGAGGGGTTATTGTTCCTAACAAAGCTAGGCTTGTTGTCAAGGGATTTCATCAGCAGGAAGGGATAGACTACACGGAAGTCTATGCACCAGTAGCTCGATTGGAATCTATTCAAATTTTTCTAGCTTTCGCATCATGGAAAGGATTTAAGGTCTATCAATTGGATGTCAAATCGGATTTAAGGTCTATCAATTGGATGTCAAATCGGCTTTTCTGTACGGCAAATTACGCGAAAAGGTGTACGTTGGACAACCACCGGGGTTTGTCGATCCACTTAACAAAAAGAAAGCGTACCTACTAGATAAAGCTCTTTATGGACTACACCAAGCCCCGAGAGCTTGGTACGAGACGTTATCGCAACATCTCGTCGGAAACGGTTTTATCAGAGGAACTGTGGATAGTACTCTTTTCACCAGAGAAGTTGATGGCCATCTAATTATAGTTCAAATCTACGTTGACGACATCATCTTTGGATCTACAAACGATAGTCTCTGCAAGGAGTTTGAGGGAATCATGAAAAAGAAATTCGAAATGTCATCGATGGGCGAAATGAAGTTCTTTCTTGGTTTGAAAGTAGATTAGCTTTCGGATGGTATTTTCATTCATCAGACTAAGTATGTTCACGACATCTTGAAGAAGTTTGGAATGGAAAACTTGAAGCCTCTATCTACGCCTCTTGCTCTAAATCATGGCATTTGTGTTGACGAGACTAGAGGCAAAGTTGATGAGACGTTATACAGATTGATGATTGGATCGCTGATGTATCTGACAGCATCGCACCCAGATATTATGTATCCAACCTGCCTATGCGCCAGATATAAGTCAAGCCCGAGGATCTTACACATGCAGATCGTGAAGCGTATCTTCAGATATATGAAAGGATGCCCAAGCACCGGCTTGTGGTACCCGAAGAACGACAATTTCGACCTCACAGGCTATGCTGATTCCGATTTTGGTGTAGATAAGTTGAATTCAAAATCAACTACAGCGGGATGCCAGTTCTTCGGAACAAGAATGGTAACCTGGCAGTGTAAGAAACAGACTACGGTCGCTCTCTCTACCTATGAAGCTGAGTATATCTCGGCCTCCAGCTGTTGTTCACAGATTCTGTGGATTCAACAGCAGATGAGAGACTATGGTCTGCAATTTCTAGACACTCCGCTGTATGTTGATAACAAGGCAGCCATCGATATAACTAAAAATCCGGTTCATCACTCACGCACAAAACACATTGAAATTCGTTATCATTTCATTCGTGATTGTTATGAAAAGAAATTGGTGCGAATAGAAAAAATCCACACCGACGAACAAAAGGCTGATTTTTATACCAAACCATTTTCATTGTCACGGTTTAAATAATTGCTAAGAACTAACGGTATGAAAAATTTGCTGACAGGTGCGGATGCTGAGGTTGAATACGGATCGGACGACGAGTTCGCGTGATCCACATTAGTTTGTAAATATTTTTCTACTTTAGAATTTTATTAAAAATTAAAAATCCAAAAAAGATGTTTTTGATTTTAGGGGGAGAAATGTTAGAGAAAATACAAAAACATTTGAAAATTTTAAAATCCAAAAACACATAAAAATTCAAAATGTACAAAAACATTGAAAAAGACAAAAAGAGTTCAGTGTCATAAAAGGAAATGATAGTACACAGTGGACTATCACAGTATGCTAAAGAAATGTAAAGTTTTAAAAGTGATAAACGAGTCTTACTGTGGATGTGTCGATAGGCTTAACAAGTTCAGTAAGTTGTTTTAGAGATATAACTAAATTTTACACTGCTTAGTCTTGTGGATTAACACATCTTGGATATATGGACTTAGTACTCCGAATTTCGTTTGAAAGATTGCCTGATTCTGAGATACGAGGTCTGTATAGATAGTTGATATCTGGGGTATTATACAAGTTCTTCTGATTTTGCGGAAGCAATGGCCTAGAACTTCTATAATATTTTCGTCATAAACCTCCAAATTGCATGCAATATTGAAAAAAAATGAAAGATCTAATCATTTGCAATGCTAAAAAGATTCCTTAAGTGGAACACACCTTCAAGACGAGCCTTCATCTCTTTGTTTGTACGGTAGTACTAACCTGAGCTCTCAAGGTCTCGCACAAACCAAGATATAGATATCAATTACGCTATATTCACCTATAAGATGACATCTAGGGAATCTGGATACGGGAGTATATTCAAGAAGTGGGAACCACAGATAAGTCAAGTTTCATGAATTCTATCTTAACATATCTTGAAACAATTGAAAAATATGGTAAAGCTTAAGTGGACAAACATATTGACAATCTGGGTAAACAAGTTTAAAACTTAAAGTCTGTTGGTACTGGTGATATGTCTCAATCAACTGATATGATCCTTAGACACGAATTCACAAAAATATGTCTGTAAATATGTTTGTAGATAGTTTACATTGCTTATTACATTGTATTTCAGTTTTACAGATTAAAAATCAAAAATATTTTGGAGAGTTTTAGCGTAAACTTACAAAAATACAAAAAGATTTTACTTCTACATTGTTTTCAGCAAACCAATGTTGGAGAACGGATCTTCGAAGTCTGGTAAGGGGCTAGAACTGGTGGGAATCTCTTTGACAACGGGCTGGGAGCTAATCTGTTATTTTGAAAAGTCAAAACGATGAAAAGTTCATTAATTTGAAACTTTGATTTTGAAAATATCAACAGTTTATTCGTAACGGGTCAAACCGGGGTCATTAACTTGGACTCGGCAGACAAATCGGTTAACCAAGGTCATTAGCTTGGACTTGGTCAACTGAGTGGATTTTCATAACCGATAAAAAGTTGGAAAGTTCAGGGGTCAAAATTGAAAAAGTTCAAAATTGTGGTTTGGCAAGTTCGGCCGAACTTGCTAAACAAATCAAGTTTAACAATCAGCAAGTTCGACCGAACTTGCAGATGGTTGTATTATTTTATTGTTAAGTTCGCTCGAACTTAACTGGGCTTTCATAATTGGGCTTAGCAAGTTCGCCCGAACTTGACTTGGTATAAATACCAATCAAGTTCGGCCGAACTCACTTATCAAAAACATATTCTCTGAGCGAACTTGAACTGTGAGAGAATTTGATCGATTTTGGCATTTTCACACCGTTACGCTGCCCGATTTGTGTTGGTATTTGGTGATTTGCACAACAAGTACCATGGCAGAGGTACTGATTCGTGTTTGAACGGTGTATGATCATTAAACGAACTAATAAGATCTGAAAATTTAAAATCAGATAGATCTAAGGTTATTTGAACAAAATTGAACATAGATCTGTAATCTACACTCAAAATCGACCTAATATTGTTTTTGATTGAACTAAAAAGAAGTCTTGCATGTTTGAACAAGATTGAACTTTTGGGGAGGACAACAAGTTCGGCCGAACTTGTTGTCAAGTTCTACCGAACTTGTATCAAAATCTTGTGAAAAACAACTGGTTAAATGTGCATCTTCGGCCGAACATGTTTAACATTCTGATTTGTTATCATGTGTATAAGTTCGCCCGAACTTATAGATAGAACATGTAAAACACATGTTCGGGGGAACTTGTTAAAAACCGTTTGATTAACACTAATTCAAGTTCGCCCGAACTTGAATAAAAGTGTTAGAAATTTTATGAATTTTTCTCGAAAAACGTGCTAATTGTTTTGCGTCATTTTTCAGGCACGGATTCCAGCGCGTGTTATCTCAGTAGAGTTTTCCAAAACTATACATGCATTACGCTTGACAAGTCTATTTGTTCATCACTGAAAGAATATGATAGTATCTTGAAGTTTCTCGAAGATAGTCACATTCGTCGAGCGATTTCGAAGCACACAATATCTTATCGATCTCATATTATTCACTTCTGGATAAACGCGAGTCTTAGCGATGACGAGAAGACGATCTCTTCTACAGTGCAACTTGGAGCCGATCACAGTAACTGAAGATGATATCCGAAGGATTCTGGAGCTCAAAGATAATAAGGATGATCCGATACGTTTAGACGAGAAAATGGTTCGCAGATGCTTTTTTCGCATGGGCTATAAAGGAAGTGTAAACAAGCCGACGCTGAAGAAAGGGGAAGTGCCTAACCGCTACAAGCTTCTGATTCATGCGTTAATTCATACATTTAGCCATCACAAAGCTGGTTTGGATGATGTACATGATTATTTGGCTAGCATGGCAACAACGCTTATTTTGAAAAAAGCCGTTCAACATTTCGAAGTTGGTTTTTACTCACATGTCGAAGAACATGGAGGATTTGAGATTGTGTTTATATCCAAGGTTTATTCAGATGTTGGTTGACGAGAAGTATGCCAGCATTGCTCGAGATCCGAATGACGTTCTTTACTTAGTTCATCTCGACAAGACTATAGTGAAGAAGCTTATTAAGTTCCAGAAACAAGCTTCAGCTCATGTTGCAAAACCAGTGTTTGGAGCTATAAAAGATTCAAATTATATCTCGCCACCTGATAACAAATGGAGAAAAGATGGTAGTGATGATGAGAAAGAGCTTAAAGCTGAGCAAGAATGGTTTAAGGAATTCAAACCAAAGGCAAGGAGCGAATGGTTTTTAAAGGCAGAAGCTGAAAAGCCCAAAAAGAAACGTGCTGCGAAGAAAGTCGAAACTATGCTTGTCGACGAGGATGAACCTGAAAATGTTGAAGCAGTTGCTGGATCGAGCGCTGTAGTGGTTATTGAGAGTCAAGACTGTGAAAACGACTCAAGATGATGTGATTTCTGCTACTTCTGAGAATGAAGAATCTGATGAAGAAGTTCCTGCTAAAGAGCCAAAAAAGACTGAGGCAGAGATTAGAGCAGAAAAAGAAAGAAAATTGGATGCGGATTTTGATCCTAACAATGAAAAGGAATCTGACGAGGAGAGACCAAAGAAAAAGTCTAAACATACAAAGTCTCCAGCAATCGAAATCTCTAAGAAGACTACAAGGTCACCTCATACAAAAGGAAACAGAAAAGCAAAGAAAGCTCAGAAAGCTGTGAGCAAGAGGTATAAAAGTAAGGTGAAAGGCACAGAAGCCACACAAGAACCTTCTGGTGCTCAGGAGAAAGGAGCCAGACAAGAACCTCCTCCACAAGAACCTCCTGCTATTGTTCATGCTGAAGCTGAAAGGCCAGGAGTTACATAAGAACCTCATGGGTCTGGATTTGTTGAAGTTCCTACTGCTGAATCTCCTGCTCCAAAGACTTCTATTCCTGAAAGTTCTACTCCTAAGAAGTCAACACCGAAAACTGCAACACCGAAAGATTCAACGCCAAAGACACCAAGGGGAAATCTGTTTGGTGATATGCCACATGGTCCAATCAGTCTGGAAGACTTGGATGCATTTTTCCTAGAATCTAATGTTGAGATGCTAGAGAAACGTGTAAAGGTGTTAGAGGAAAAAGTGGCACATAATGAAGTCGAGAAAGCTGAGCTTATTCAGAAGATAAATCAAAGTGCAGTTGAGAAAGAACTGTTAGACAACAAGGTGAAGGTGTTAGAAAATGAACGCGAGTATTTCAAAGCACTAATTGAGAGTTTGCAAGACGCAAATGAGAAATTACAAACTGAAATAGCTGATCTAAGACTGTCTAAGCATGGAACGATCGAAGATTCAACAGATTGCAGAAAGTGTTAGCAAACAATCTGAATATTGATTCCATTGCTGAATACGATCGTCTGGAAGCAAAAGAGCATGCTGAGAAAGAGTTAGTTGGAAGTGGTAAAGGAAAGCAGGTTGAGGGTGAAGCCCCTAAATTTTCTGAGACTGCTAAGAAATCTTTTGATGTTCGTGAGAAACCAACTGAAGATGTTTCGAAAGCTTCTGATCTGATATCCAAAAGGTTGACGAATCTGTCAAGCCTTTTGATCCTATTATTGTTTCTGAAGAAAAAGGCAATGAAGAAGCGAAAAAGATAAGAATGAAGATGAAGAGGAAGAAGGTTATGAGGATTGGAACGTTGGAGATGATGACGATGATTTTGATCAAGGTGGTGATGATTTTGATCAGGGAGGTACAGGTTTAAAGATCAATGAAGCTAAAGTATCTGATGAGTTTGATTTTTCTGATCTTATGAACGATGAATCGAATAGGATGGAAGATAAAAGCCAGGGGGAGTCAGTGCAGAAAGGGCCAACTCTTGAAGATATTGATTTGTTAGATATTTATCATTCTGCGAAGCCTGTGACTGCAATACCTACGAAGCCTTTGATACTAATGTTGGAACATAATGTGGAAGAAGGTGAGTTTGTACATAATTACTCGAAAGAAGATCTGGTGAAACTAGTTGAAGTTGAAGCTGAGAACTTAGAGTTTGATTTTGAGGAAATTATGAATGTTAACACATTTGAACCAAAAGAGTATCAGTATGCGAGAAGGTTTGAAGGTGATGAGTACAATCGAGTGATAGTTGAAGATTGGTCCTCAGATGATGAATCAGATCAGAAAGCTAAGTATGTTGGTGAAAATTCAGAAAGTTTTCCTACATTTGAAGAGATGTACAAACAGCTTAATGAAGATATGTTGAAATATAAGATTGCTGAAGAGCTACGAGAAGGAAAGATTCCTAAACCGATGACCAAAGAAGAGATAGCTGAAGCGAAAAAGTCTGGTTCAAGGAGATGCCACGTGAACGTAAGTTTCGACGTCCACTAGCATTCTTCACCAGAAATAAAGATGTTTCTTTGGGAGATATTCTGAGTTGGGGTTGGTTTAAAGAGCTCAACGTATATGCAATCAAAAGAGAATTTGGAGTGCAATACTTCAAATATCTTGCTGATTTCAAGATATTGCCGTACTGGGATATGGAAGAGTTAGTACAAACAGTGAATGTTACTTATCATATGAAGACAATTGATCAGTTGTTGTGGAAGATGATTAAGTACAAAGCTGTTAAAGGTTAGAATCACTGGAAGCCATTTATTCCAAGACGAAGAGTAAAGATCAATAAGGTTACAGGGGAAAAGGACATAACGTTAATTATGAAACGTCCTAGAGTCATGAGGAATATGCCACTTATGCCGATCGAACAGAACTTCTATCCTTTATTCAAGTGGTGGCAGATAGATCCAGCTACTTGCGAAGCAGTGATTGTGTTAAAATTTGAAGATCATCGGGATATTGCTAAAGAACGAGTTGAAGTGATGGGTCATCAGGGTATGAGAGGTTTGTGGAGGACGATAAGGATTCTAGATCCTATGTGGTTGGTTAACTGCTCGAGAGAAGATATAAAATGCCTTTTCTACAGCAAGATTGTTTTTGAAGAAAGAGAAAAGGTACAGGCGATGCAGTATCAGAAAGTCGTTAACGTTTGCTACGTGAAGTAAATTCTGGAAAGATGTGGCAGACGAAGTGGAGGGATCTGGAGAGAGTGGAGTTTTTAAAAGAAGAAACCAGAAATGAGACGATTAAAGAAAGAATGGAAAAAGCGGTAAGGCAAAGTTCGCTAAGGATGGCTAACTTTAAAAGACCATCGCCAACTGATCAAACGCCTGATCCAAAGCAAGAACGACGAAAGAAGCCATTCAAGAACTTCTTCGGTCGGGTGCTTAAAGTTTATATGAAGAAGAGTTTTGAAGACTGATAAAAGACGAAGACGATATCCAAGGGGAAGTTTGTTGGTGCATAATGTCTATGTCTTAGTCCGTTATCGAGTCTGTATTGTATAGGCTGAATAGACTAGGTATAGCAAGTATTTATGAAGTATGTAGCCAAGTTCGCCCATGAAAGGTAACATGTAAGCATGTCCGGCCGAACTTGCATAGGCAAGTTCGGGCGAACTTGCATCACCTGGGCCGAACTTGTGAGCCTATAAATACCTAGCTCTAGATTCTCATTTGTAACTTTGGCAGTTCAGAGGCGAAGCTCTGTCAGTTTGTAACCAGAACCTTTGATCTATAAAACTGACGTTTAACTGATTAAATCTTGTCTTTTGGTAACACGACGTAATATTTCCGCTATTATGGACGTTAGATATCAAATTTAGGTTCCTAAGCATCGAGGATCGGTCCTACAATTATATAAACATACACATATACATACATAATCCATTCCATCCAAACTAGCATTTTCATATCTTCACAACTAACACCTTAACCTATACCTAGCTAACCCAACACCATTTCAACATAATCTCAACATGAACTATATCTAAAACACACTTCTCATGTTAGTTTACCATCACATACATTATCATCACTTTCTATATATAATTACCTATTACTTGCATACAATTTCACATATCATTGTCATTTAGACATTTCATCAAACACTTGGTGTGCGTACTACTTAATGTACAAGTATTTCATGCTTTTCTTCATACTTATCACTTCTATTCATCAACACAAGTAAATATCAAACAAGTTTCCATACCATACTCAATCTAAATAACAAGTATACGTCACATACTACAAAATACATCAATTTGAACAAGAATTAGACATGGGTGATTCACCCATGTCACCATTTTCACCACCAATGGTGGGTTTCATCTTCAAACATCAAATTACTCGAAATCGTTCATAGCTCATGTTCCATATGGTGATTATAACACATATTCATGCTTAAATTCATAATAATTCATGGATTGTTCATAAACCCATTTTATACGAAATCACCAAATCAAAAATTATGACTTACCACATGTTTGTTAGGGTGAGATTATGAGAAATTTTATCCCATGCAATGGATTTAGCTCAATTCTTTCTTCTATGTGGGCAAAAATGGCCGAATTTGGAGTTCTTCTTCTTTCCCCTTGTGTGTGTGTGTCGCCACCCATAACCAATATACTGGGTTTTAATTTTTATTCACCAACTATTAAAAAGGCTTTCTAATCTTGTTCCATTTAAGCCCCTATAGTTTATGTAATGTTTCACGCCACGACACTAGAGGACATGCTAGTAAATCAAAATTCGGTTTTTGGGGCGTTACAAGTCTGCCCCCCGTAAAGGAGGTTTCGTCCCCGATCTCAACCCTCTAGACCAATTCTACACTTACTTTTTAGTTCTATTCATTCAAAAAGCATACTACGACACGAATACACTCATGGCTTATTCGAGATGTTTTATTCACTTACAAGCATATCTATATGTTTAGTCCTTTACCTTCTTAATTAAGCATAAAACCCCCACGCGTTTACTAATCGTAATGAATCAATTAATTACATTTTACTCACATAGCATACGTAATATCCCACTCTAGTGCTAGTCACATGAGCACTTATCGTGGGTTTACTTTGGTATTTTACTATTATCATTCTTCCTACGTACTTTCGTTGACACATGGTAGTTTAGTTTACCATGTACATACACGTACTACCAACATTCGTTTAGGGTTATCATTATCACTAAAAGCTATTATTTATTCTCACTCGTTCGTACTTACTAGAAGGTTAAGCATAATTATATTGTCACTACCAACACAACTATTATGTACACCCTTTTTTTAAGGTAACTTTCGGGTTACAATTCATAACCCCAAGTCTTCATTCAATGTTTTTTTATATTCCTATCCATGACTGAAGTTTGAATAAAATAATTCTTAATATGTTGACCTTCAATGTGCGGACCAACACTTTGTAACCTGGATCAATGCGCTCATTCATGTGTCCATACCATAACTAGGTTGATCTTTTCCTTCCATATAATGAGCTTTCGCTCATAAACATCCTTCCGCCAACTCTACAAGTTTTGTCACTTCAAGCTTTCTACCATCTCATTTACAAAATTAAATGGTTAGTACAATTCATTCAATCATTCATTCTATAAGTTGTTTATTCAACTATAATACTTTCACAAATTTCTCACTTACATGCTATACTACATTACACATTTCGTTTCTTACGTACTTTTCTTATAATTTGTTAATTATTTGCCAACTTCTACAGTTTGACTTTTCAAAGTTAAACTACAACTTATTATTTACTGTATATACATATTGAAGTACGTGTTTGTACTTACTTTCAATTCGACATACTACAAAATTGTCATTTCTTCATTTTAGCGTTTCTTGCAAATAGTTTTCATCCCTGTCCAAACTTAAGTTATTCGTCCAGGTCTTAGCCCGTCATTCACCCCAGCTCTCATGTGTTGACCCCCTTTATATGTATATAATAATATATGTATGTATATATATATATTATATAATAATATATATATATGTATATATATACATATACATACATGTATGTATATACATATATATATATATATGTATGTATATATACCTATTAGGTAACTTTATTTGATACTTCTTTCTTTCAACAAAACTTTATGTTTATGTACTAATTTCAATCACCCTTCTTGTTATCTTATTGAAATTTGTCTTATACTTACTCATATAACCCATTTGACTCTAACAAGGTCAAACTTTCAACATATCATTAACTAGATTTCAATAGCTAGCAACAACTCGTCACACGCATGTTCATATATGCGTCACATGCATATATGCACTCCTTTAGTGGAGCAACATACTTAACCCAGCAAGGCTACCGACACCACTTGCTTACAATGTTTATACTTACCTTAGTTGGGGAGAGACGTGCATTCCCTCCTTCATTCTCATCCATTCCTGATTTGTTTATGGACCAAACCTTTCATTCTTACTTGTTTGGTTCATATTTTTTATGGATTCAAGCCCTTTCCATTCTTACTTTTCATTTTTACATGTTTGATCCGTATTTTCTTACAGATTTAACTTTTTTCATTCATTCATTTACTTTTTTTTTCTTTTTTTTATTCTTACTTTTCACTTTTATAAGTTTGATCCGTACTCACCTACGGATTCAAACTTTTCATTCTTACTTTTATAAGTTTGATCCATACTCACCTACGGGTTCAAACTTTTCATTCATACCTTTCTTTCTTATATGTTTGATCCGTACTCACCTACGGATTCAAACTTTTCATTCATGTTTTTCATTCTTACAAGTTTGATCCGTACATCAACTACGGATTCAAACTTTTTCATTCTTATAGAATGCCCTCATTTTCTTGAGAGTCTTACAACTCCTTTCACCCACACGTCAACCTACTTCCTGATTCTACCGAACATACCTGTGATGATTATCATGGTCTCACGAATGTCATATGCTTCTTGCGTACTGGCCAGGTGCGCAATCCACATACTAGTTTGGTGCCTTCATGTAATCATCACCTTGGCCCGGAGAAATGGGTTTTAGTTTGTGCAACATCTTTAAAACCTTAACAAAACAGTATCATTGTCTTTCATTTAACATTTACCCTCCTTGAGGAGATTTTATCAACACCAGTACCCATATATAGTATATTGTGTACCTGGGGTCCATTCGTCTAATTACATGCCTTGGTATTCATCCTAGACCGCACCCTCGGATAATCCTCCTCAATCACTTAAGCTTACCTTGCATATACAATACAATGAGTTTCTTTATATGCATACATATATACATGCTTACATGCATTTCTACCTTTGGATCTTATCGAGTCTTGGATTGTACGGGTCCTTTGTCACAAGAGCACACGGTTTTGAGTTCAAGTACTTACCTTCTTGTACTTGATTTCACTAAACCAGGGCTCGGATACCAACTTGTAAGACCGAAACACGTTTTAATTCGAAAAGACGCAGTGGAAATATGAACCATAAAATTTCTTTCTTTATAACTATTCTAGCATACTTGAAAACCATCTAAATCGACTTCCTTAAGATATCTACATCTTTCATCCTTAGTTAATGTTAACCCTTATAACATAGGAATACAAACTACGCGACCACTTCTACGTACAATCCATGATCTTCAACTCGATCCTCATCCAGTTGTCCCTCATGATGATAATGATGAACCTAATAGCCTGTGGTTACCATAAATAAATAACACATTAGTAAATGGTGACATCATACACACCTTAATGAATATATAAACAATCAATAACCACATAGAAATCTATCTATGTATACTACTTCAATATGATGTTCTTCCGAATTCGTCCTTTACACCGGGCCTCCAATCTTTTAGAGTCCAACACTTACAGACCTGCACTTTCATTTCATTCTTATAAACAACTCAGTTAGTATAGTTAATACTTGTTATAGGTGGAATTTTGAGCTTATATCCCAAAGGCATATCCTGATATTATATGCTTAATACCGCGACCAGGATACTGAACCAGGATATTGGTAACATCCTGCGGGGGTATCCTTCTTGCTATTAACGGTTTTCTTTGGTTGCAAGGTACCAACATTAAAGGACTTGGTCTACCTGAAGATTTGCTCAAGGTGGTTGAAAAATGGACGTTGATGGCGGAAGAATGGGTCTTGTAACGGTCAGGATAGAAGAAAGGCATATTCTGCGAGAATTTCGGATGCTGGTCAATGATATTAATGTTGTAACGGTTATATGAGCTGAAGACCCGAATTTATAGTTAATTTGCACGTGGAAAACAAGTTAAACAGTCCCCCAACATTCAGAAAGGAATATTCCCAGCATCCCGGGAATATAGGATAGTTAGTTATTTCTTGTAACTATAAAAAGGCAGATCATAGGAACACACACACTTTCAAGCTCTCATACTCATACACTCTCATTTCTTTCTAGCAACCACACATTAACACTCACTACTTGCAATCGTTGTAACAGTTAGTAGCGATCTGAGCATTATCCTGCACTGTATCCTGGTTATTCAAGCAATGAAAAGAACAAGGCAGCCGACGATTGTCAGCTCCCGAGGTTTATATGCCGAAGATCTAGATTGATCAAGGGCTTTCCTCGTATATCCTGTGTCCACAATTACTTTTACAGCTCATTGTTTGATTAGTTGATATAGTTTCATATCCTGAGGCTATATCCTGAAACTGTTTTCACAAACTAACAACCCAACATCTTTTCACAAGCATTGCTAGCACACTACCTCACAAAACTAATTTGATCACTTAATTGCTTCAATAATTTTTTACCAAAACAATTTGGCGCCCACCGTGGGGCAAGTGGTGCTATTTCTATTAAAAGCTTTGTTAAAATCACTACGTGGCTTTCTATTTTCGAAACTTTTTTCACAACTAATTTCAATGGCTTCGAAACCAAACATGAGCTCTTCCTTTATGCTTGCTAAAACCTCTGCTACAACCGGTTCGATGCTTCCACCACCTCCACAAGTTCAAGCTCCTCCAAGGAGGGTTGAAACTCAAACATCCCGAGACATTCCCCCTGCTCAGAATGTCTACAGATCTGGTGTCCCAGGGAGAACTCCTATTATGGCTTCTAATGACGAGATTTTGTCTTTGTTTGCTAGTATACAGGATCAGATGAAGCAACAACAGGAAACTAACCAGATGATAATAAGAGAAATACAACTTTTGAAGTCCAACTCCAAGAGACCTGTTGAGGATGTTGTCACTCCCTTGCAGCCCAGGATGCTGAACTTTAGTTCGGTAGTATATACTGAGGATAATCAGCATGTCGACTGTCAGGGATACAGGATACGCTCCAGGATATGGCCAAAATCGCCAAACTGGTAACTCATCTATCAACACTAATATGCTAATTGCTAACAACTTTGAACCTTCATAGGATACAAGTGCAACATCGGCATTATCCAGAGAACTCCAGAAATTGAAGGATATGATATCGAGTATGCTGGGGTAGTGCAACCAATACCAGAAGTATCCTAGGATAGTCACAACATATCCCGCTTTGCTCGCTATATTTGTGATGCTGAAATTCCCAAGAGATTCCAAACTCCCAACATGAAGCTTTATGATGCCACAACGGATCCTGAAGAACATATTGCTCAGTATAGGGAAAGGATGAGAGTAAATCCTATCCCACCGGATCTTAAGGAAGCATGCCTATACAAAGGCTTTGGTTCCACCTTAATAGGATCAGCCTTGAAATGGCTTTTAAACGTTCCACCTTATTCGATTACATCATTTGCTCATTTGGTTAATCAGTTTAACAGTCAGTTTTCTTGCAGTAGAAGCTTTGAAAAACTAACAAGTGACCTTTACAGGATAACACAGGGCCCTCATGAACCTTAAGGGATTATGTTAATAAATTCAGCAGGGAATCCCTAGATATCCCGAATCTTGATGTTGCTACAGCAGTGCAAGCATTCAAGATGGGATTACAGAAGGATTCCCAATTTTATTAGGATCTTGTGATGAATCCTTGTAGGAATCTGGAAGAAGCTCAGAATAGAGCTCTAAGATATATCAGGCTTGAAGATGACAAGAAAATGCAAGAGAGGATGAATGCATCCTCAACATATGAATCAACGAATAGGAAGTCAGAATCCTCATATAAACCATACCGCTCTAAGCCGTATGCTAAAAATGACAACAAAAGAGTGAATGCTGTTGAGGAAGAAGATGCTGAAGAATATCCTGAATTGTCACAATATTGTTTTTCAGTAAATATCCCTGAACTAATATATGCCATGCAGGGACTAGGGGACAAAGCAAGGTGGCAAAGAAAGAACCAGCAAAAGGCAGATTGGAAGGATAAGTCCAAGTGGTGTGCCTTCCATGAAGATTTTGGACATGTAACAGAAGATTGCATATTCCTGAGGAAGGAGATAAGCTACTTGCTGGCAAAGGCTACTTAAAAGATCTTCTAAGCAGAAAGAAGAATAAACTTGTTCTTCTTCCGTAAAGAACTCTTCCAATAATTGCGAACTCTTATGATACACCAGATCCGGCTCGGTTATTGACAAGAAAGTGTCATGTTGATGCATTTTGTGTTCGTCACTTGTCGAATAGGCTAGATTGAGCGTGTGTTGAATATTGTATAGGTTAGAATCGAACACACCAAAATACGGAGCGTATAGTGAATTTGGGAACAAGTTCACCCGAACTTACCTGTGAAGGTCAAGTTCGCCCGAACTTGACATGTGATGGTCAAGTTCGCCCGTACTTGTTACCCTATATATAGGTGTGTTGTTCATTTGTCACTTAAGTTTTTGCCATCCCTACGGGGAGTTGCTGTCGGATTCTCTCCAGGAACTCCGGCAGCTGGACTTAAAGATGTATACTAACTTCCGTCTAGAACCGCCTGATCACGGACCTTCAATTGGTATCAGAGCTACGGTTATCACCTACGCTCATGAATTTGGACATTTATGGACATTAAGAGGGGTTTTAGACGTAAATCATCAAATAATCATACAATCTACGGATAAAAAAGTAAAATTGAACGGATAGGATTGTTAGAAAATCATTTTCGACCAGAACTATGGTGGAATCATCTCGAAATTCAAGAAATAGGTTTGGATCGAAAATTAAGGATTTTGGACACACGAACTTGTATCATTTTGATCAAATTCGCCTGAACTTGTAACACACTGATCAAGTTCGCCCGAACTTATATCATATTAACCGGACAAGTTTGCCCGAACTTGTCCAGGAGCCTAAAAAAGGCATGGAAAAATTTTGTTGATCGTATTGATGGGATGAGTGTCCAGAAAAAATTTGGCGATAGAAATTTTTTCGAGTTTTCGAAGACTGAACCAGGATGTTCGGGGACACCGTCTAGAGCTTCAGAGTACAGATTTGGTGATACGGTCACAAAATTTTGAAGATAACGGGAGAGTCATTGATACCTGTACAGAATGTTGATCATTTGGGTGTCGTGACTAGTAATGGGCCTAAATGTTAAATCCGCATTTGATGAATACTGAAAATTCCGAATTTCAGGGGAATTTCAGTAAAAATTTAGTATGGTCAGAATTTGCAACAATGAGGGGGAATACAAATTTTACGATATATGAAGATTTCGACATTTTTGAAATTCGTGACTGCTGCAACAGTATCCGGGTGGTTACCGATTGCAGATTATTGGGAAATGTAGAGGATCGAGTTTCATCGGATGATCACAGGAAGTTCAGTTTTTCAGATCATGACACACAGTGATGCTTAAGGGTTAGAGTCCTGATCTCGGTGAAGGAACAATTAGCTGGATTAGCAGTCGTTAGTACCAGTGAGGAACTGAGTACGTTCAAAACGTTCGGTGATGATCTTAGGAATTAATAACTAGCTCCGCAGACGGATGGTTTCAAAATTACCAAGGAGATCTGAAGTTATTCAAGATATAACTGATGATAGCCTTTGATGGTCATTATTTTTAATCTTCAAGCAGATGAATCATTCTTCTCTTTGGACTAACCGCCGTTGGATGATGATGTTTGGTGATTAAGTGGCGCTGGTCTACCGGAGATAGCTATATATCTGGCATTGTGACTGTTATGGCATGGAATTTATGCTGAGGATCATCTATCCTGAGACTGGACCTGAATCACGGATCCTTAAGGAAATTGCAGGGAGTCTAAGGATCAAGGATCCTTACCTATATCTATGTTAGCTAACAATTGTTCCTTTGTGTTAGTTTACGTATGCAAGTAATATGAAGAGTCAACACGAGAATATCGCAAGAATATACCGAATATAGCACGTGTGAGTGACGCCATGACCGTTACATGTGAACGTGGGGAGCTTGCATGAATTTCGGATAGTTAGTTCATTGAGATTAGCTAGATATTTAGTGGGATATTGAGCTTGATAGACACATGAATCTCTGATTGAACACACATTCGCATACACACTATTTCTATTCTCCCTCGAACACACATTAGAACTCTCATTGTAACAAGCTCAATATTTCCAAAGTTGTAATCTTTTTAGTTCAACATAGTTGGTGATCGGTAGTTTCCATCACCCGAGGTTTTTTATGCCGGAGATCATTCATTGATCAAGGGCTTTTTCTCGTACAAATCATTGTGTTCATTGTCATTTACTTTTGATATTTGTTCATACATTTGTTCGTTTAACCAAGCACTCAACCTCACATTCAAAGTTTGGTTACATTATCCTTAATCAGATTTTTGACCAAAACAGTTTGGCGCCCACCGTGGGGCTAATTGGTGCTTCAATTCTAAAAATTCCGTTCATTTCATTCATTTCTATTCATTTCCATCAATCACATGGCTTCTCATGGAAAATCTGCTTCAAGTGCCATGCCGGCGGTTACCTCATCTCAGACTTGTGCATCATTGCCTCCCATTCCCCCTGCACCGACGAAGAGTGCTGATAATGCTCAGAAGAAGCCAACACCAGTTTTCTCGAAGGCTTCCACTGTTTCATCCTCTACACCTACTAACAATGATCTGTCTACTTTGATTTTGCAGATGAAAGGATACATGGAACACCAGGACAAAACTAACCAGAGGATCCTTCGTGAAATTGATGAATAAAGAAACAGAAGAGATTAGCGGAGGATCACTCTCCATTGATGTCCAGGTCGTTGGATTTCGCCACTCCAGCAACAGCCATTCAGCATTCCAAGGCTTCTGGTGGTCAGCATTAGGGATCCTCAGGATTGCAGCATGGATCATTGGCAATGAAGCAGCCACAAGCATCTCATTACTAACCTTATGGATCCTCAAATCAACATCAAGGAGGCTATCTCGGCTCAGGAGGATATTTGGAGACAGTTGTACCAAAGGAATCCTATTTCCAGCATCAAGGATCCTTTTCTAAGGATCAAGGATCCTGTGCTTGGGATAAGGTTCAAGGATCCTCCTCTCAGGTTCAAGGATCCATGCAGTATCCTTCAAGACCTTCAGCACCCATGTATCCTAGACCCAATGTCTTTCAGGATCAAGGATCTTCAGGAAGCCAGATATTCAAGGATTCTGAAGTTCATAAAGGAGACTTCATCCCTATGCAGACTATTGCTTCATCTGGTCCAACTGTGACACCTGAAGTGTCCACCTTTGGATATACTTCTAGCATACCACTTCCAAACTAATCAGGAGGTAACAATGTCAATACATCTTTTGGCACTAACTGTGGTTTCATGCAGGACACAGGTATCAATCAGGCTATGGCACGGGAGCTCCAGAAGCTTAAGGATATGATATCCAATGTCCTAGGAGTGGTTAAGCCCATTCCCGAAAACCCAGATCGAAGTCACAGGGTGTCTCGTTTTGCACCTCCTATCTGCAACGCTGAGATACCAATACGCTTTCAAACCCCCAACATGAAGCTGTACGATGGTACAACTGATCCGGAGGAGCATGTGGCACAATACCGGGAAAGGATGGAGATTAACCCCATTCCAGAAAGGTTGAAGGAAGCCTATCTTTGCAAGGGTTACGGATCCACACTCACTGAATCAGCTTTAAAATGGCTGCTAAGTCTTCCTCCTTAATCAATTACTTCATTTTCTCATCTAGTTAATTTGTTCAATAACAAGTTTTCATGTAGTAGAACCTTTGAACGGTTAACTAGTGATCTATATAGAATAACCCAGGGACGTGATGAATCATTAAGAGATTACATCACTAAGTTTAGTCGAGAATCCTTAGAAATTCCTAACTTGGATATTGCCACTGCTGTGGAGGTATTCAAAATGGGATTGCTAAAGGATTCCTCATTCTATAATGACACCTTGAAGGAATTTAGATGAAGTGAGGAACAGGGCATTGAGGTTTATTCGTTTAGAGGATGAGAAAAGGGTCCAGGAGAGGCTCTCAGGATCCTTGAAACAGAAAAAGCAAGGATCATTCTTTAAGAATAATCGATCCAAGTCGTACTCTAAACATGACAATCACAATGTGAATGTAGTTGAACAAGACGAAGACGATGAGGATTATCCTCCAATATCTGAGTATTTTTTTCTGTGGATAATCCTGAACTAATACTTGCTATGCAGAATTTAGGTGACAAGGCTAGATGGCCAAGGAAAACTGATAAACATGGAGCTACTAAGGATAAATCTAAGTGGTGCGCTTATCATGAGGATTTTGGCCACCATACTGATGAGTGTATAGCGTTGAGGAAGGAAATTGGCTATCTTCTTAGCAAAGGGTGTTTGAAGGAATTGCTGGGAAGGAAACGTTCAAGAACTCAGTATACTGAGAAAGTTCCTGAAAGAGCTCATCCATTGCCAGCAGATGCTCAAATCATTAACTTTATTTCTGGTGGTTCTGATATCTGTGGAACTTCATTTTCAGCGGCTAAAAGGCATGCTAAGGAGACAAAGATGAAGAACGGGGAGAGGCCAGTTCGAACATCTACTCTAACGCAGCAAAAAGTGATATCCTTTGATGAGGAGGATCGCGTAGACATTCAGGATCCTCATCACGATGGTCTTGTCATTACTTTATTTATTTCTAACCATTTTGTTCGCAGGATCCTTATCGATGGAGGGAGTTCAGTGAACATAATTCAGTTGGATGTCCTCAAAAAGATGAACATCCCTGAATCCAAGATCATACCAAGATCATTGGTGCTCGTGGGATTCAGTAGGAAACCAAGAATACATTAGGGGACATCAAACTTCCAATTTACATAGAGGGAGTGAATTTTATCAAAAAAATTTGTGTAATAGATTGCTTATCTTGCTATAATGTTATCCTTGGCAGGCCATGAATACATGACATGAAGGCGGTCCCATCAACATGCCACCAATATGTCAAGCTTCCAAGTCCATGGGGAATAGTCAAAATAGAAAGTGATCAGCAGGAGGTAAAGAAATGCTACACTTCCTCGATGAAACCAGCTTCCAAGTCTAGGGAAGCATAGCAATTAGAGCACCCTCCAAGAGACGTCATGGAGGCAAGGGAACAAGACGTCAAGGATATACTCTTAGTTCCAGAGGACCTGAATCCAAGGTGTATATAGGATCCGGGATCCAGGAGAGCATAGAGCAGGATCTAATATCCTTCCTGAAACATAGAAAATCTACCTTCGCCTGGAAGTACGAAGACATGACAGGTATTTCGAAGGATATCATTACTCATAAGCTTGGTATTGACAGGTCTTTCAGGCGAATTCACCAAAAGAGGAGAAAATTTGCACCTGAAAGAAATGCGATTATCCAAGAAGAGGTAGACAAGTTACTAAAGGCATGTATGATTAGAGAAGTTTAGTATCCAAGATGGTTAGCCAATGTGGTTGTTGTTCAAAAGAAAAATGGAAAGTGGAGGGTATGTGTCGATTTTACTGATTTGAATAAGGCATGTCCCAAGGATCCTTTCCCTTTACCCCACATTGACTCCATGGTGGATGCTATGGAGGGTCATGAGTTGTTAACTTTTATGGATGCTTCATCTGGATTTCAGCAAATTCAGATGGAACCATCTGATCAAGAGGATACCGCGTTCATGATACCCACCGCATATATTGTTATATTGCTATGCCCTTTGGTTTAAGAAATGCAGGTGCAACATACCAAAGGCTGGTGAATATGATGTTCAAGGAGCAACTTGGACATACAATGGAAGTATACATAGATGATATGGTGGTCAAATCTAAAAGAGCCGAGGATCACCTGAAGGATCTTGAAGTAGCATTCAATATCTTGACCAATACAACATGAAGTTGAACCCGTCTAAATGTCATTTTAGGGTCAACGCTGGAGAATATTTAGGATATATGGTGACCAAGAGAGGAATTGAAGCAAGCCCAGAACAAATCAAGGCTTTGGTGAACATCAAGTCTCCTGCCAATGCCAAGGATGTGCAAAGATTGACAGGAAGGATTGCCGCCTTGAATAGATTCATCTAAAAATCCTCAGAAAGATGCAAGGATTTCTATGATATTCTTAGGAAGAATAAGAAATTCGACTGGACTGAAAAACATGAAGCTGCTCTACAGGCTCTCAAGGATTACTTATCCTCAGCACCGGCTTTCATGAAACTAGAAAATGGAGAACCATTATCCTCATACCTAGTTGTTTCAGGTAAAGGAGTAAGTGCGGTCCTTGTTAAGGATCACGAAGGCCAACAACATCCGGTATACTATGTAAGTAAAAGTCTACTTGATGCTGGAGGCCAGGTATTCTCATTTAGAGAAGCTAATTCTTGCTCTAATCATGGCTTCTACTAAACTAAGACATTATTTTGAAACTCATACTATTGTTGTTAAAACTAACTTTCCTATTAAGAATGTCCTCAGGAAACCATAAATGTCGGGTGGGATGGCAAAGTGGGCAGTTAAGCTTAGTGCATATGACATTAAGTATGAACCCAGGACTGCCATCAAATCTCAGGCTTTGGTGGATTTTGTGGCTGATTTCAGTAGCGAACTACAAAGGGAAGCTGAACTAGAAGTGTAACAACTTGAGGAGACCAAGGATCCTTGGACACTCTTCACAGATGGAGTCTCGAATGTGAAAGGAACTGGACGAGGCTTACTACTAAAATCGCCACAGGGGGACATTATACCCCAATCTATAGCTTGTGAATTTCAGACCACTGATAATGAATCTGAATATGAAGCCTTGATAGCAGGTTTGCAACTAGCTAAAAGTATGAGGATCAGGTATCTTCAAGTATTTGTAGATTCTTTATTGATTACTAATCATTATAACGGATCCTATGCTGTTAAAGGCGAAAAACTAATCAAATATTTGGAGATAGTCAGGAAACTAGCAGATTCTTTTGCTTTTTTCAGTTTAACACAGGTACCTAGGGGAAGAGAATGCAGAAGCTGATGCTCTAGCAAACCTTAGATCCTCATTGAAGATGCCTGAGGATGTGAAGATACCTATTATCCACATACTAATTCCTGCAATTGAAGAGAATGAAGCAATGGAAATAATGGATGGTGCTGCAGTTGTTCCCAATGATGATATGCAGTCAAATTTAGGATCCTGGATCCTTCCAATTCTGAAACACATTCAGAATGGAGAAATCCCTACTGGGGAAAATCCAAGAGCATTCAGGATTAAGGTATCCCAGTTTACCATTATAAATAACATGTTATATAAAAAATCTCTTGCAGGACTCTATCTAAGGTGCATTGAGGATCCTGAGACACAAGAATTCCTGAAGGATTTTCACGAAGAAGACTGTGGGAATCACACTGGCGTCTGAGCACTATTTCAAGGATCCTTAGAACAGGATATTATTGGCCTACTATGAAGAAGGATGCTGTAGAATACGCGAAGAAATGTGATGCTTGCCAGAGACACAGTAATATCCTTTATCACCCGGCAGAACTTCTTCATCCTATATCCTCCTCTTGGCCATTATAAGATGGGGAATGGATATAGTAGGCAAGCTTCCCAAGGCACCAGAGGAAAAGTGTTCATGTTGGCTATGACAGACTACTTCTCAAATGGATAGAAGCTGAAGCCTTTGCCCAAGTCAGAGAAAAGGAAGTCATATCCTTTATTAAAAGAAATATTATAACTAGATTTGGAATTCCTTCTGAGATTGTTTGTGATAATGGATCCCAGTTTATTGGGAGTCGTACTACTAACTTTTGTGATAGCTGGGAGATTAGGATGATAACACTCAACACCAGTCCACCCACAAGCTAATGGCCAGGCAGAATCATCCAACAAGATCATCATCAACAACTTAAAGAAGAAGCTTGGATCCAAAAAGGGCAAATGGGTTGAGGAATTACCTTATGTCTTATGGGCAGAGAGGACAACTCCTAAGAATACTACGGGTCAGACTCCCTTCTCTTTGGTCTTTGGAGCTGAAGTAGTGATCCCTACATAAATGGTAGTCCATATAGCCAGAACAAGCATCCGTGATCCCGAGGTAAATGATAAGACTCTAGCTCAAGACTTGGACACCGTGGAGTAACTTAGAGACTTGGTGAGAATAAGGCTAGCCAGTTATCAACAAAGGACGGTTGGGGCTTATAACAAGAATGTCAGGATTAGAAGATTCCAAGTAGGTGACTTGGTATTGGGGAAAGCATTCCAAAATACCACGATCCTGCTGATGGTAAGTTAGCACCAAAATGGGAAGGCCCTTATCTAATTGAAGGTGAAGCAGGAAAGGGGGCATATCGTTTGCTAACTATGGATGGTAACCTTCTGCCAAGAGCTTGGAATGCTATCCACCTCAAGAAGTATTTTATGTAATGATCAAGGATCCCTAAGTGTTCTAATGTTCCGTTCAAACTGAGGAATTATCAAAGGATATGTGATCCCAGTTACTAATGATTCTTTCATTTGATATTTGGCTTAGTCCCAAGTTATATACTGTTACAAGTTTACGAAGTTTAACAGCTAAGGATCCTAAATCCTAAAGTTCTATCGATTGTTATTCTTTGATTGACACAACTGTAAGTGTTAAGGATATAGAATCCTAAATTGGATTCACTGGTATAATCCTTCATTTGCCTTTGACAACAGGATATGTGATCCTTGATCATATGGTGTTAAGTCTTTAAGATAGAACTTGTTTTGACATTATTTGGTATTCTTTTAACAACTTATAAACTCCAAAGTTATAAAATAGGGAATTGACCAATCAATATAGATACAACGATATTCAAAGCATAAAATAAGTAGGTGACACCAAAGATAGCCAAAAGATTAAAGTTTTATTTATTAAAACCCTTCTAAGGTTGATAAAATTGCCTACCCAAGTTTCTACCAGCAAAACGTGGCCCGTCCACTTGGGTTGGCAAAGGGTGTCCATACTAACGGTTCATAAAGTGCAGGAAATTAAAGGCGGGAGCATCAAGGGCTTCATCCTCCACAAACAGAAGGACCCATCCACCCTTGCTACCCCCTATTGTTCATAGGATCAGTGATCCTTACCCCTAATTACTATTGTTTGAGTACAAACCACAAATTGTTCCAAAATACCAACAACCACAAAAACCATTAAACCATAAAAAATGTGCTCCGGCCATGTCTAGAAATTTCCATCATCGCCCATTGGTGCAGCCTATTCCTTCGCTGCTTCACCACCTTCGCCACTGTCGCCAGCTGTTGCCTATTCAAGATCCTTCTCGCCACTTGGAGTAGCCTTGAGCATGGGTGTCCCTTCTGGCTCATCATCATCGCCCAGGTCCTGCAGCCTCTGCTTTCATGCCTCTACCTCCCATCCAGCCTTGTCGAAGGAAGGATCCACTGCCTCATGAGCTATCTGGATCCTGGCCTTGAGGATAGCGTTGACAACAGAGATTTTGGCTTCTTCAGTAGCCTCCAACCGATCCTTGTTCGCCTGAATCGCATCCACTATGGCCTGCTTCTCCAAGCGATTGATCTCCATCTCCAGCTGCACAATATTTTTATCTTTAGCAGTGAAGAAGGCTTGAAGATCAGCAATGGTTTCTTCTGCCTCAGCTAACTTTTTCTCTTGCAGGCTTGGATATGTGCAACTTTATTCATAGGATAATATGTAAATATAAGGATCTTTGATCCTAAAGAATTTACATACATAAGAGAATTAGTGATCCTTACTTCAGAGACGCAGCTATGGATGTCTTTCTCAAGTAGAAAGGCGTCACTTGGTGGTGCAGGCTCAGATGGCTTCTTCCTCTTGGACCCAGCTTTGGTATGGAGGGTCATGCCCTTAGCTTCCGGCTGGCTTTGGCCTCCAGCCAGCTCCTTCTTAAAGGATCGAGGTGAGATGATCCCCTCGAGTTCCCCAAGGCCAAAGTTGGAAGCAGACTTTGATGAGGCTTGGCAGCACCTGCAATATTAAAATACAGATAAGTGCAAGTTCTTGATAAATTTATTTTTAAATACATATAAACACATGCATGGATACTTACTTGACATGGTGTAGGAGGATGATGTAGCTTCGTCTATATCTTTAACCTTGGGAGAAAATGTCCTGCCAGTTGAATCCAACGCCCAGAATGCAGCGATTGTTTCGGCTGTGGCAGGAGTCTCCTTCAAAGTATTGATGTTGGTCACTGAAAAAGAAAAGCTAAGAATCAGTTATCCTAAAGCAAAAGCAAGAAATTTTCTACAGAACGATATTATGGATCCCATATCCTACCCTCTACGTTCCACTTTTTGGGAAGATGATTCCCGTTGGGAATAGAGTCTCTCCTGATGAAAAAGAACTGATTTTTTTCCAGTTGGAGTCATTCTTGGTGGTTTTGAGGATGGGATGGGGTTGTTGTGGCTTGGCTTTAAACAGGAAACGTTGGGATCCATGGCTAACAAGGTTGTACAGGTGACTGAGTTCAGTAAGGCCAAGGATTATGCCCTCATTAGCAATGATTTGCTCCAAGGTATAGAGTACCCTCTGTAACATGGGCATACCTTGGCTGTAGCTTAAACCGGTGAAGGTAAAAATGCTTTGGGTAAAGGTTGGAAAAGGAAAAGAAAACCTATTTGGAAAGGGGTAGCAGGAAAACACACCCACTTGGTGGATATACAATCACCCTTCATTGAAGAGTCGAAAGCTCTGAATATTGTACCCTCCGGGAAATAGGGATGCATCTGATCGATCTCTGGGTCGGTGAATCGGCACAACTCCGATGACGGATTTGCAAAGAGATCCTGACTCTGGGGTGGGCTGTCGTTCTCAGGATCCTTGATTGGTGAGGACCGGGTGACCATTTTCGCCATGGATTTTGAGAGAAGAAGGAAAAGAAAAGATAACTTTAGAGAATAGAGAGAGAGAGAGAGAGAATACCTGGAAGCTTCCAGATGGTGATTTTGAATTGCCAAGATCAGGTTTTAAATGGAAAGTCTCATCTCTATCTACACCCTATATATAATGATGTTTGTTGCAGGCTATTACATCTCTGACGTCACGATTGCAACAGCTAGTCCACTTGCAATGGATAGTTCGAATTTAATGAAAATATGACTTATCTATTTGCATTTAATTCATCATATTTTGGGGGCAATTGTTAGGGCATGGATTTTATGCCAAGGATCATCCATCCTGAGACTAAACCTAGATCACGGATCCTTAACGGATAACGCAGGGAGTCTGAGGATGAAGGATCCTTACTAATGTTTTTGTTTTTAACAATTGGTCTATGTGCATTCAGTTTACGCTTGCAGGTAATCGTAGACTAAGTCACCGAGGATCAAGGGGAATATGCTCTTATTCCAGCACGTGCGAGTGAAGCCATGACCGTTACATGTGAACGTGGGGTGCTTGCATGAATTTTGGATAGTTAGTCCATTGAGATTAGCTAGATATTTTAGTGGGATATTGAGCTTGGTAGATACACAATCCGATTGAACACACATTCGCATACACACTATTGCTATTCTCTCTCGAACACACATTAGAACTCTCATTGTAACAAGCTCAATATTTCCAAAGTTGTAATCTTTTTAGTTCAATATAGTTGGTGATCGGTAGTTTCCATCACCCGAGCTTTTTTATGCCGGAGATCATTCATTGATCAAGGGCTTTTTCCTCATATTGTCATTTACTTTTGATATTTGTTCATACATTTGTTCGTTTAACCAAGCACTCAACCTCACATTCAAAGTTTGGTTACATTATCCTTAATCAGATTTTTGACCAAAACAGTGATTGAAGAGGAAGAATGTGAATTTGGTCACGGACGTATGTTTTTCAGATTCGATGCATTGCCAGATTATCTGTTTCGATGAAGATTTGCTGATTGAGTAGATTACCGATTTTCTAATCAAATCTTTCTGAAGGTTGCTTAACTGCGATTACGAAATCGGGATTCAGATTTTCGAGGGTATTCGTTGATTTGAAGTTTTCTGGTGCAGTGATTCAAAGTTTCTATCAATTGCCGGTTGAGTTTTTGATACTTTAGGAGTGTGCGGAATAAACTCTCGATGCTCAACGCTTATTCAAAAACTGAACTTGGATGCGGTTATCGTCAAAAATGGAGAATCTGCTGCATTGATTAGCTTCAAGTTGACGGTTATTCGAGAAAATTTGTCGGTCAAGCAAATCAGAGGAGGTCGGAAACCGTGCAACCAAAGATCTGAACTGGAGATTTCAGCGGAATTGAAAGTTAATAATGCAAACCCGGATCATCAATTAAGGGGGAATTTGTTGACGCGTTCTACGACATCGACACACACTTTGATTGAAGTTTCAGAATATTCAAACACGGCTCAGAGTTTTGAAGATCAAGATTAAGCTTCGACAGTAACGAACAAGGGGGAATCTGTTGATGTATTTTGTGTTCGTCACTTGTCGAATAGGCTAGATTGAGCGTGTGTTGAATATTGTATAGGTTAGAATCGAACACACAACCAAAATACGGAGCGTATAGTGAATTTGGGAACAAGTTCGCCGAACTTGACCTGTGAAGTCAAGTTCGCCGAACTTGACCTGTGAAGGTCAAGTTCGCCGACTTGACATGTGATGCAAGTTTGCCCGAACTTGTCCTGTGAAGGATAAGTTCGCCCAAACTTGTCCATGCACACTTCGGGCGAACTTGTTACCCTATATATAGGTGTGTTGTTCATTTGTCACTTAATTTTTTGGCATCCGTACGGAGAGGTGCTGCCGGATTCTCTCCAGGAACTCCGACAGAGACTTAAAGATGTATACTCTTTCGGTATGAATGAAGACTTCCGCTGCATTCTATTTCTACTCCATTCTGTAATAACATTCTACCGAATCGGTTACGACTAACTTCCGTCTAGAACTGCCTGATCATGGACCTTTAGGTCGGATATTGAGAAGGATCCTGAACGAGCAGGATCACCTCCTCCAGACGCTAAGATAATCAATTTCATATCCGGAGGGTCCGATATATGCAGAACCTCATACTCTGCCGCTAAGAGACATGCCAAGGAGGCTAAGGCAGAAATGGGAGACCAGCCAACAAGGATGACAACGTTACAACTGACAAAGTGATAACGTTCGATAATGATGACCGGGATAGCATTCAGGATCCTCATCATGATGGTCTGGTGATTACTTTATATAATGCTAATCATTTTGTATGCAGGATACTAGTAGACAACGGGAGCTAGGTCAACATATTCAGTTGGAAACCCTGAAGAGAATGAACATTCCAGAAATGGAGATTACCTCGAAATCCACTGTGCTCGTAGGATTCAATGGAGAAGCAAAGAACACTGTTGGAGAGATAAAGTTGCCTGTATATGTTGAAGGAGTGAATTCAATGCAACGTTTTTGTGTCATGGATTCATTATCCTGCTATAATATTATATTAGGCAGGCCATGGATTCATGATTTGAAGGTTGTACCTTCCACCTATCATCAGTGTATCAAGATCCCTACTCCTTGGGGCGTAGTCAAGGTGGAAAGCGATCAATAGGAGGCGAAGGAATGTTATTCCTCTTCGATGAAGGCCTCAACAAGATATAAAGCAGGATAGCAATTAAAGAAACAGGCCTAGGATATCATGGAGACCTCGGAGAAGGATGTTAAGAAAGTTATCCTGGATCAGGATAATCCAGATATCTCGGTGCTTGTAGGGGCCAATATCCCTCAGGATATTGAGAATCAACTTACTAACTTTTTGAAATGCAGGATGTCTACGTTTGCATGGAAACACGGAGACATGACAGGTATATCAAAAGATATTATAATTCAGAAACTTGGAATCGATAAATCTTTCAGGCCCGTTCAACAAAAGAGAAGGAAATTTGCTCCTGGAAGAAATGCAATCATATAAGAGGAGGTTGAAAGGTTGCTCAAGTCCAAGATGATTAGGGAAGTCAAGTTTCCCAAATGGCTAGCAAACGTGGTGGTGGTCCAAAAGAAGAATGGGAAGTGGAGAGTTTGTGTAGACTACACAGACCTCAACAATGCTTGTCCAAAAGATCCGTTTCCACTACCCCATATAGATTCCATGGTGGATGTAACTGATGGACATGAAATGCTGACTTTTATGGATGCATCCTCAGGATTTCAACAAATCCAAATGGAACCATCCGACCAGGAGGATACAACATTCGTGACACCCACAGGTATATACTGTTATACTGCCATGCCTTTTGGTTAAAAAATGCAGGTGCAACATAACAAAGGCTAGTCAATATGATGTTCAAAGAAATTGGGGGACACAATGGAGGTGTACATTGATGATATGGTGGTAAAATCCAAGAAAGCCGAGGATCATCTCCAGGATCTTGAATGTGCCTTCAATATCCTAGACCAGTATAATATGAAGCTGAATCCTGCTAAGTGTCACTTCGGAGTGGGGGCAGGAAAATTTCTAGGATATATGGTGACCAAGAGGGGAATAGAAGCGAGCCCAGAACATATTAAAGCTATCCTGGATCTCAAATCACCATCCAACATGAAGAATGTGCAGAGATTAACAGGACGTGTAGCAGCGTTGAATAGGTTCATACCAAGATCCTCGAAAAAATGCAAGGAATTTTACGATATCCTAAGAAGAATAAAAAATTTGAGTGGGGAGAAAGGCACGAAGTTGCTCTAAAAGAACTGAAGCAATATCTTTCCATTGCTCCCTGTTGATGAAGCTCGAGGATGGTGAACCCTTGTCCCTATACCTTGCAGTATCAGGAAACACAGTAAGTGTTGTCCTGGTAAAGGATCATGAAGGTCAGCAGTATCCTGTTTATTATGTTAGTAAAAGCTTATTAGACGCTGAAATAGATACTCGGATTTAGAGAAATTGATATTAGCTCTACTCATGGAATCAACTAAGCTTAGACATTACTTTGAAACTCATAGGATACAAGTTAAAACTAATTATCATGTTAAAAATGTGCTTAGGAAACCTGAAATGTCTGGTAGAATGGCTAAATGGTCTATTAAACTGAGTGCCTATGATTTAGTATATGAACCTAGAAATGCTATAAAGTCTCAGGCCTTAGAAGACTTTGTAGCTGATTTTAGTAGTGATATTCAAAATGAGGCTGACCTAGAAGTACAACAATTAGGTGAGAATTCAGGAACTTGGATATTGTATACTGATGATGCATCTAACATAAGAGGTGTAGGATTAGGTATACTACTAAAATCACCACAGGGGGACATATTACCCCAAGCTATTACTGAATTTCCTGCTACTAATAATGAAGCTGAGTATGAAGCCATGATAGTAGGACTAGAATTGGCTAAGAATATGAATGTTAAACGTTTACAAGTGTATGTTGATTCCTTGTTGATTACTAACCATTTCAATGGATCTTATGCAGTCAAAGGTGAAAAATTAGCTGGGTATCTTGAAATTGTTAAAAAAATTAGCAGGATATTTCGATGCATTTACACTTGAACAGGTACCAAGAGAGGAGAATGCTGAAGCAGATACTCTAGCAAACTTAGGATCTACTGTCAGGATACCAGAAGGAACCCGGATACCAATACTGCATATCTTATATCCCGCGAAGGAACATCCTAAGTCCCAGGAAAAACAAGTAGCAAGTGTTTAGGATCCTGGCGATGTGTATCCTGAAAAGGATCCTGAATCCTGGATGGCTCCAATCGTGAAGTATCTTGAAAAAGGAGATATCCCAAAGGATGAAAATCCCAAGGCTTTCAGAATGAAGGTATCCCATTTCACTATTATAAATAATGTTTTGTATAAGAAATCCCTTGCAGGTCTATATCTATGGTGCTTGGAAAATCTTGAAACCAAGGAGGTACTTCAGGATATACATGAAGGAGATTGTGGCAACCATACTGGGGGCAGATCTTTATTCTCGAAGGTGTTGAGAAGAGGATATTACTGGCCGACCATGAGAAAGGATGCTGCAGAATATGCTCGGAAGTGCGATGCATGTCAAAGACACTAGCAACATACTACATCAGCCGGCTGAACCATTATATCCTATCATATCCCCTTGGCCATTTATGAAATGGGGGATGGATATAGTGGGAAAACTCCCAAAAGGCCTCTGGAGGAAAAGGTCTTCATACTGGCAATGACAGATTATTTCTCCAAGTGGGTTGAAGCAGAAGCCTTTGTCCAAATAAGTGATTAAGAAGTGGTATCTTTCATCAAGAGGAATATCCTGACAAGATTTGGGATACCGGCTGAGATAATTTGTGATAATGGCTCCCAATTCATCAGCAAAAGAACTACTGATTTTTGCAAAAGTTGGGGAATTAAGATGATCACATCAACACCGGTTCATCCTCATGCTAATGGACAAGCAGAATCCTCCAACAAGATAATTGTCAATAACTTGAAGAAAAGGTTAGGTGCCAAAAAAGGACGATGGGCTGAAGAACTACCATTTGTACTATGGGCAGATAGAACAATAGTGAAGAATGCTACTGGACAAACTCCATTCTCATTGGTGTTTGGGGCAGAAGCAGTGATTCCAACAGAAATGATGATTCCTACAGCAAGATCAAGCCTACGGGATCCTGAAGTGAATCCTAAAGCCTTATGTCAAGACCAGATACTGTTGATGAAGCAAGGGATGTAGCAAAACTAAGGATGTCAGCATACCAGCAGAGGATAGCTAAGTCACACAACAAGAATTTAAGGACTAGGAGGTTCCAAGTCGGAGAGTGGGTTTTGAGGAAAGCGTTTCAGAATACAACCAATCCTGCTGATGGAAAGTTAGCCCCAAAATAGGAAGGACCATATGAAATTGAATCAGAATCCGGGAAGGGAGCATACCGACTCAAAACCATGGAGGGGGATATGTTGCCGAGATCCTGGAATGCTATACATCCTAAAGCTTATTTCAAGTGAGTTTAGAATTTAGTTTCTAACCCAGGATGGTATGAATTCTATCTTTTTTGAATATATTTGATTAAATTTATTATTCTTTGAAACCCAATACTGATTTAAGCATCGGAGGGGTGTTAGCCTAGCTAACACTCGCCTTAGTTTGAAGGTGTTTTGTAGGATACTCTTCAGGATATTACTCCAAGATATGTATTCAAGATGGATCGAAAGATTAGAGGATTGCCCCCTCTCTCACGTTTAAGGGATTCATATCCCTTCAAAGGTTTAAAGGTATTCACCTTTCTTCCGAATTGGGTTTAAACACCCCGCCTGGAGTGCAAGTATCCGGGTATAGTTCAAGATGGCGAGACCAGTTCATGTAAAAGTGGCTGACGATTTTGTTATTGTTGGCTATATCCCAGATCCTTACAGTATATGAGGATTGATCACCCTCTCTCACGAAAGGGTATTTTCATACTCTCTAAGGTTTAAAGGTAACCTTTCTAAGTCTTGGAGTTTATACACTCCCGCCTGTAGCGCATGAAAATAAGGGTTTATCCCCAGGATACTAAGGGTTTATCCCCATGATACTAAGGGTTTATCCACATTGAAACTATAGTTTTTGAAAGATTCCAAAAATGTGACTATGATTACACACATTCTTTCATGGAATAAACGTTACAAAATTCGATCATTAAGTGAAGGGATACTCAAGTATGTCATGCACTGATGCAATATCCTGCACGGACAGGGGACATCGATGCTGGGGACATTGCAAAGGATTCAAAGGTTGGAGTTGAAAGTTATCGCACAAGTGTTTCTGGTATGGTTTTTATTTTTTAAAGACTGAAAGCCTTATCTAAATAATCCAAATTTTATATGATATTATTCAACCGAGTTTTTGTCTAATATTTTGATTAAAGGTAACAAAAATGCTGAATATTTCATCAGTATCCTGACCAGGATATTTGGTCAGGATATCCAAAACAGGTTTTTCAGAATGATAACATAACAACAACAGAAAAGGCAAAAAGGTTAGTTTATTACTAATGCATCAAAAGGTTATACTCTTGGCTTCATCCCAAAGCGGGACCCATCCACCAGAAGTACAACTAGTTTTAAAATATAATTACATAAAACAGTGAAGGCTTCATCCTGAAAACACAGGATCCCTCCACCTACAACTGTTGGATTGTCTTAAACATGCAGGAAATATAAATTGTTCAAGTGCAAGGAAAGTAAATTGTTCGACAAACATCACACCAACACCACCACCAGCTCAAGCTCCACCTTGCTCATCAGCCTTGCCACCTGCTCCACAGGTTTGCCTCCTAAATCCTCCCGCTTTGCCTCCAGGAGCTTCACTATTCCACAAGCCTCCTCGTAAAAGACACCGAACGATTCAAACCCTAAAAAACAGAAGACATGGATGCGTTCATGGAATCAATGGACTCCATGAAGCCAAGATTTTCATAGGAGAAGGTTGTGGTAGCAGTAGCAGGGAGATCAGCACCCTTCCTCTTCTTAGATCCTGATGTCGGGACCCGGTCAGAGGGGAAGGCTTAGGAGCATCAGAAGAAGGTTTAGAAAAGCTGTCAAGCTCATCTAGATCGAAAGTAGCAGGGTCCTTGGTGGAATCTACGTAAAAGGGAGTAATTCTAATTTTATTACATGATAATATTCTGAAGTAACCAAACATATGCAGGAAAACTTAAAACAGATATCCTTACCAGACATGCCAGAAGACTACCTGTCTATGAGAAAGTATAACCCTGGAAGTTGCACGAAGTCACATCAATATCTACATCCCAAAAAGTGCATCGAACAACGCAAAGAAAAATATACCCGTTTGGATTCAGGATCCTAACAGATATATTTTTGGGGACAATTGTTATGGGTGGAATTTCCAGCTTATATCCCGAAGGCATATCCTGATATTATATGCTTAATGCCGTGACCAGGATACTGAACCAGGATACTGAACCAGGATATTGGTAACATCATGCGAGGGTATCCTGCTTGCTATTAACGGTTTTCTTTGGTTGCAAGGTACCAACGTTAAAGGACTTGGTCTACCTAAAGATTTGCTCAAGGTGGTTGAAAAATGGACGTTGATGGCGGAAGAATGGGTCTTGTAATGGTCTGGATAGAAGAAAGGCATACTCTTCGAGAATTTCGGATGCTGGTAAATGATATTAATGTTGTAACGGTTATATGAGCTGAAGACCCGAATTTATAGTTAATTTGCACGTGGAAAACAAGTTGAAACAGTCCCCCAACATTCAGAAAGGAATATTCCCAGCATCCCGGGAATATAGGATAGTTAGTTATTTCTTGTAACTATAAAAAGGGAATGCCAGATCATAGGAACACACACACTTTCGAGCTCTCATACTCATACACTCTCATTTCTTTCTAGCAACCACACATTAACACTCACTACTTGTAATCGTTGTAACACTTAGTAGCGATCTGAGCATCATCCTGCACTGTATCCTTGTTATTCAAGCAATAAGAAGAACAAGGCAGCCGACGATTGTCAGCTCCCGAGGTTTTATGCCAGAGATCTAGATTGATCAAGGGCTTTCGTCGTATATCCTGTGTCCACTTTTACTTTTACAACTCATTGTTTGATTGTTGATATAGTTTCATATCCTGAGGCTATATCCTGAAACTGTTTTTGCAAACTAACAAACCAACATATTTTCACAAGCATTGCTAGCACACTACCTCACAAAACTAATTTGATCACTTAATTGCTTCGGTAATTTTTGACCAAAACAATACTCATATATATTAACACCATACATACTTTCATACGAGTTTCACTCATTCGGAAACATTTGGTTTATTAACAAACATACATCTTATCTAACCCAATTCTATAAAGATAAAAATCCTACTTCATACATGCATACCCCTCTATCCAAACTCTTACATACAACTTACATTCTCACAATTTCATACTAACAATTCTTAGTCACAAACTACTATACATATAAGTATTGTACATACCAACCTATGCGTATACTCATTTCTATTCGTGTTTACTAATGGGTTCCATCTACTAACATACAATCAAATATATTCACACATTCCTACGTATTCATTTCGTTCCGACACATACTTGCATACACGCGCCATTCTTACCCGTGCCTCATAAACACTCTTTAATGAGTTTTGGGTTCATTTCGGTAGCTTAAAAAGGAGTACTATAATCACTCGTATCTCATAAAACTATTTGGCAAGGTTGGGGTACATTATGGAAGTTTAACGGGGCTTGGGAATGGGTCTACGGGTCCGGAATTGAAGAAAAACGAAGAAACAGGGTTGCTGGCGTCGACTGTCACGTAGACAACAGCTTAAGGCGTCGGCCAGCTGCAGACCAGTGTCGGCAACGCTGCTACCAGCGTTGGCGACACTACCCCTGCAGCACCGACACTGAAATTCATTCTTTTCGACGTTTTAACCCCCTTTTACGCATCCCGAACTTCCCAAATCGTAAAATAACATTATTCCAAGCCCCCAAACCATACTAAAACTTAACTCCATGTCTCCATAATCAAATCTAAACTTTTATCATACATTCTTGATTTTGACCCGTTTGGTCCTACCATGTACTTTCCGAACTAGTTAAGTACTTTTGACCCGCTACAACAAAGCTTACCTTAGTACTAACATTACTTAACATTCTTACATGGTTCCCATACCACAACATCCATAATCCACATCCGACACATTACTTTCTACATTTGAGCCGTTTGAACTTAATGAGAGTTTTCGTTCATAACTAATTCACATATTACCCATACGACCTTACTTACTTTTGTTCTATCATTACTTACCCGTCCTTTCATGGATCCCATACTTCTTGCAATGTAAACTCATTACATAATAATAAATTTAGTTTGTGAATCACTTACCTTAAGCGTTTGTGTTTATGCTTGCTTCCTCGCCTCCTCTTGACCCGTTAGCCTTCCGTTCTCAAGTCCATGCTAATGTGATCCCTGTCCTTTCCTGTCATCACAATCACATTATGGTTAGCACACATGCTCATTCATACTAACATTCATTTCTTTCCATTCATACATTACTTGACTTTTCATTAACCAAATACCACATGCATAAGGCATAGACTAAAAGTCACCATGTTCCACATACATGCAACTTTCAACTTATGAACATGTATCCATCTTAATATGGTAGACCATAGTATTAACATTATACGCATTTCATAATCGCATTGTATGACATATACAACTACATGTCACCTAATTATATACACATACACATATACATACATAATCCATTCCATCCAAACTAGAGTTTTCATATCTTCACAACTAACACCTTAACTCATACCTAGCTAACCCAACACCATTTCAACATAATCTCCGCATGAACTATATCTAAAACACACTTCTCATGTTAGTTTACTATCACATACATTATCATCACATTCTATATATAATTACATATTACTTGCATACAATTTCACATATCATTGTCATTTAGACATTTCATCAAACACTTGGTGTGCGTACTACTTTCTAAGCCTAATGTACAAGTATTTCATGCTTTTCTTCATACTTATCACTTCTATTCATCAACACAAGTAAATATCAATCAAGTTTCCATACCATACTCAATCTAAATAACAAGTATACGTCACATACTACAAAATACATCAATTTGAACAAGAATTAGACATGGGTGATTCACCCATGTCACCATTTTCACCACCAATGGTGGGTTTCATCTTCAAACATCAAATTACTCGAAATCGTTCATAGCTCATGTTCCATATGGTGATTATAACACATATTCATGCTTAAATTCATAATAATTCATGGATTGTTCATAAACCCATTTTATACGAAATCACCAAATCAAAAATTATGACTTACCACATGTTTGTTAGGGTGAGATTATGAGAAATTTCATCCCATGCAATGGATTTAGCTCAATTCTTTCTTCAATGTGGGCAAAAATGGCCGAATTTGGAGTTCTTCTTCTTTCCCCTTGTGTGTGTGTGTCGCCACCCATAACCAATATACTGGGTTTTAATTATTATTCACCAACTATTAAAAAGGCTTTCTAATCTTGTTCCATTTAAGCCCCTATAGTTTATGTAATGTTTCACGCCACGACACTAGAGGACATGCTAGTAAATCAAAATTCGGTTTTTGGGGCGTTACAAGTTTGCCCCCCGTAAAGGAGGTTTCGTCCCCGATCTCAACCCTGCTAGACCAATTCTACACTTACTTTTTAGTTCTATTCATTCAAAAAGCATACTACGACACGAATACACTCATGGCTTATTCGAGATGTTTTATTCACTTACAAGCATATCTATATGTTTAGTCCTTACCTTCTTAATTAAGCATAAAACCTCCACGCGTTTACTAATCGTAATGAATCAATTAATTACATTTTACTCACATAGCATATGTAATATCCCACTCTAGTGCTAGTCACATGAGCACTTATCGTGGGTTTACTTTGGTATTTTACTATTATCATTCTTCCTACGTACTTTCGTTGACACATGGTAGTTTAGTTTACCATGTACATACACGTACTACCAACATTCGTTTAGGGTTATCATTATCACTAAAAGCTATTATTTATTCTCACTCGTTCGTACTTACTAGAAGGTTAAGCATAATTATATTATCACTACCAACACAACTATTATGTACACCCTTTTTTTAAGGTAACTTTCGGGTTACAATTCATAACCCCAAGTCTTCATTCAATGTTTTTTTATATTCCTATCCATGACTGAAGTTTGAATAAAATAATTCTTCCTATGTTGACCTTCAAAGTCAAACATCCTATACCATGTTATGTTCAAACTGTCATTCCTTTGTATGGAAAACACTATCGAATCTAGACTTTCTAAGAAAATCATAACTCAGCAGTTACTAACCTCGCTTTCAATGTGCGGACCAACGTTTTGTAACCTGGATCAATGCGCTCATTCATGTGTCCATACCATAACTGGGTTGATCTTTTCCTTCCATATGATGAGCTTTCGCTCATGAACATCCTTCCGCCAACTCTACTAGTTTCGTCACTTCAAGCTTTCTACCATCTCATTTACAAAATTAAATGGTTAGCACAATTCATTCAATCATTCATTCTATTAGTTGTTTATTCAACTATAGTACTTTCACAAATTTCTCACTCGCATGCTATACTACATTACACATTTCGTTTCTTACGTACTTTTCTTATAATTTGTTAATTATTTGCCAACTTCTACAGTTTGACTTTTCAAAGTTAAACTACAACTTATTACTTACTGTTTGTATTTGTGAAATAGTAATTGTTTGTGAATTATTATGAGTAATCGTATATGTTCACGAGTAGGTGAATTATTATTTGAAATAGTAATTGTTTAAACCCAGGGACTTAATATTAATTAGATTATTATTAAGAAGATTATAATTGTATAATCAAAGGGGGCTTAATGTAAGATTATGTTTTATAAAAAGGAATTAAGGTGCAAACCCTAATTACACTTTTTATCAAAACACAAAACCCTAGCCTTCCTCCCAAGTTCGCCCGACCCTAATCGCCGCCGCCCACCTGGCGTCGACCAAGCACCGCCGTCGCCTCCTTCTTGGCCGCTTCTACCTTCGGGTGCCTTGTGCTCGGTTGTGAACTTCCTACTATTAAGGATTCGTTATAACTCGCGTGTTACAATTCCGGTGTAGTCGTCAAAGGTTGATTACTAAAACTCACTATGGTTGTTTATTTTTATTTGTTTATACGCGTTTAACCTTGATCCTTATCAGAAATATTTATTAATTGGATTAATAAATCAAACATATTTTAAAATAGATTAAATTGGCCATAATATATATGTGTATATAATGGCTATTATTAAAATATGTAAACCGCTTCGGCTTCAGTTTGATACCATGATTCCCAATAGTAATTTATCATTTATTTATATCAACACTTTGTCTTTCTTTTTGGAAACCAACGTAAGACTTCTATTTTCTAATCTATTCTACCTTTTTTTGTTATAACGCATTTTTATTTTTGTTCAATCAATATATTATTTTAGTTTTCTTCGATGTAGTTATTTTTACCTTTTACCAACTCATTATAGTATATGATAAAATATGTAAAAAAGATGGTGCATATAAAGATCATTGCAAAAAATAGAGATAAAAGCTTTGACAAGATCATGTAACCTTAAAAATAATAAAACTTGTAGTATTGTCTTCGCTAATATACTTTTACAGATTTACTCCATTTGCAATTATACTTTAATTTACTATATGATATTATGGTTTTAAAAAACTTTTATAATGTTAGTTATTTATAGAAAAGGTAATATAAAGTTAGACAGTAAAATAGTTTAGGCAACAGGGATCACACAAGCATGAATATAGAAGAAATTGTGCCTCCATTGTGCTGTGAGAAAGAATACCAGCGTGTTCTTCTAGTCAATTTATAGAAGATGTGAAACGTCTCACATGTGTGATTAATCCGTTGAGCTTTACAACAAACTCAAAATGGGACATCCACAAAATCCCCATAGGGTTCATATGCGAGATGTGGACCCCATAATGGTTCAATAGGTTGTCACATAACTTCATAATCAGTAGCCAGAAGCTTCCTTGCACTGGGATACTTGACCTCCCATTTGTCCAAGAAACCCATGTTGCGGGCAACAACATCAACCTCCTTGGGCTTCCATTCAATTTGGATATAGTTAACAGTCTGTAGGGGTGCTGTCGGATGGCCACCCTCTTGGTGTCCAGTTCTGGATTAGAAGAAGACGTCATTGATGAAGGAATAAAAAGCTAAAGAAATATATGAAGATTCGGGTTTTTGCGAGAGAAAGGAAGAAGTTGGAGAGAAGTTTGAAGCAATATGAAAACCTTAAACCATCCTCCTATTTTTATACCCATCACATTCAATGTTATAGGGAAATGTGTGCACTTGAGTGCTTCGAAGTTCCAATAGGAGGACGCCATGTCAGGCAGGAAACAGAAAGGACGACATAAATGAAACGCGTGACCCACAAACGTTTGCAAAAAGCAAAAGATCATGCTGACTAGACGTGCGTTATATGGCGGTACAGTGTCAGACGTCCCGTCAATCTCACTAACCCCATCCTAAGTGAATCTTTTCACAATATTAACGGCAACCCACCGCTCGCAAATAAATCATCTGCAACCAGAGGATGAAAATAAACAAGAGCCTTTCAATGGTGGGTCTCCACCCTCACAATGTCATCCACATATGATAGAAAAACACAAAATAGTCAAGTACTCCACCCGTACGTCTGCAAGCACGGGAGAAACACTACTCTGGGGGACTTGAAGAGATATGGTCCTGGATTCCATGCGAATCCGGGGAAAACCCATATCCAATCCAACCAAGAAACCAGTTGGCCATAACATGTCCTTCGCGTACCGGCACGAAGGAAATTATGGGTTCAAGATGAAAGTGACATGTAGCCAATGACAGTCTGCAGATCATTGTACCAGGTGATCTCCACTAGCGATTATCGTAGATGCAGCAGGAGGTACTGGTGATAACAACATCTGGCCAATCATGACGCATATTTAGACCCTCGCAAGCCTCCACTAACGGTTGACACCAAAGAGACAAGAATGACATACTAAAAGCGATGTATGTCGTAACATCCCAAAATCAAATTTTGTAATTAAAGCAAATTAACTAGGATGAACGCGTAAGACACCATTAGTAGTAAAGATCAACTTGGTAAGCGTTAGGATTTAAATAAATTATTTAACACTAATTAAGGTAAATAAATGCTTAATAGAAGATAGATTTTAAAAGGCTCGAACCATCGGAACTTAAATTAAATCATGTTGTAGCATCCCCAAATTTAATAAATCGAACTATCCTGTTCGTTTGATATTTGACATGACGTATGCAACTAGGAATATAAACCTAGTTAACATTGTTATCTATTAGTGAAGGTTAAGTGAGTTATAAGCAAACAAAATACTAACCAAACCTAAGGGACTAAAATTGGTTAAGTATGAAAGAGGTGAGTGAAAAAGGGGAAAATAAAAAAAACTCAAGAAAGAGTGCAGTTTATGTGTGTTAGGATCTAAGTTTGAACCAATTGTGATTTTGTTTCAAGTATGGAAATATGAATGAAAAAAATAAGTTTTAATGCAAAGGAATGAATGGAAAACTTTTATCACAATTGATGGTCGTTTGTTTTCATCATTATGCTTTGAACTAATTGTAGTATTTGCATGTGAATTACAAACTCCCCCTTAGCCCAATGATAATCGTTTGAAAGTACAGAAATGCAAAGAAGATAGACTGATAAATGATCTTTTGATAGATAAAGAAACACTGTTATATGCGATCACCTATTTATACTAACTTCCTAACCTCTGAGCATCTTTGATGACGTCAGGGTAAAAAGTGACATCTAACAAACAAAATAACTAACTCAACATCTGATGGCTAAACACTAATAGTGCAAAACACTGTTACATTGATTACTAAACTAATAAAACTAAAACTCTGATAACTATCCTCTGCTATTTATCTTCTCGCAGACCTTTGGTAACTTGTCGTTTTGTAGCATCAGACAAATGATAGACAACAGATCTTTGGAAAGGCAGAGTGTAACATCCGTAAAAAACCGGGTTAACCAAACCCGCTTCGTTTATTAATCGAACAATCAGTTTTAAATTTTTGTTGTTTATTTATGATTAATTTTAATTTTAAACAATACATAATTAATAAAGAAATTAGGATTTAAAAGCAAAAATTGTTAAAAAGTGAAAATAAGAGAATTAAAAATAAAACAAGGCTGCCGGGATTCGAACCCGGGTCAGCCAATGACTTAACTCCCACTCATCCAACCACTCCGCCGCTTGTGTTATTTGATAACATATCGAAACAATTAATTCAAATAACAAAACACAGAAATCAAATTCAGTCAATGACGCGCCCATTTCGCAGTCGCCGGAAATCCCGACGACTTCGCCAATAATTGACGGTTTCTATCGATTTAATGGAAGAATTAATCCTAACATCGGTTATAACCGATGTCTAAACCCGCGACATCAGTCGTAACCGCCGGAGAACAGCTGACCATGAATCGAGACTGAAATCAGACCCATTGCGTCTCGATTCTTCCCTATAAATACACCTACAAGTCTCTGGTAGCCTTTTCGCTCAAAATCGCACCTTTTCTCGAAGCAATTTCACCCGCCGGAAATATCCTGCCATCACCGGACTTTCGCCGGAAAACCAAGACTCACCTCAACACGGTAAATACCTCGACTCTTTCTGTTTCAATCCATTGTTAGACTGTTACTAACTTCAATCCAACAATCAGAATCAATCCCAGACGACGTAGCTGGAATATTCAGCTCTCGTCAGAAAACCTCTGGAATTTCTAATCTCACGCTGTGAATCGGTATAATCATTCAAACTTCTATTAATCCTTGTTTAGTACCCCACTTTCATAACTAATCAAACAAAATTGATAATTGATTCAAGCAGAAAGAATACACAAATCAGAGCCGACGTTCATTGCCGGAATTCTGAAGAAATACAATTGATCGGTACATTCGTTTCCTGAGTTCATTTTATTCATCACATTTCAACCAGTAATATGCTCGATGAACGACCCAATCAAGAACAGTTGAAAAATCGTCGACTGAGTCTTTGAGCGAAGAAGTCGAAGTCGACTGTGTATTATAAGATTAATTAAAATCAGATTAATAAACGGGTTAGACACACAGTCCAGCGGTGGACTGTGTGCAATTAATAAGAACACGTCTCGAGTTCGATCCCTGCCCCAACCTCACTCCTTTAAACAAAAATGCTCTTTTTAACCGAACCGGGATAACTCACAGAATCATGTTAAGTATAATAAAAACCGGAATATTAACCAGGTTAGACACACAGTCCAGCGGTGGACTGTGTGCAACACTAACTCGCACGTCCCGGGTTCGAGACTGGTTGACGGCACCGGTTCAAAGCAATTAAAATCCTTTTTAAAAATAAATGATTTTCGGATTAAGTTAAATAGTGTATAAATGTAATTAAAAACAGAAATATTTGGGTTAGACACGTAGCTCAGTTGGTAGAGCTGCGTGCACGCGTACGGGAGGTCACGGGTTCGAGTCTCACCCAGCGCACACATACAAACGACCGAACCGGTCAACGGTCAACGGTCAACAGTAATGGTCAACAGTCATGGTCAACAGTCAAAAAGTCAACATTTTTTATTATTTTAATTTATTTATTTTATTTAAAAATCAATTAAAAATACTTAAAAATAACGTTTTTAAAGTTAGAAAATAGCCTTAAACTCACAAAAATATATTCAATAATCCTACTAAAATTGATTAATAAAATCCGCTTATTTACCGAACCGTTATGTTATTATCTAGCTTAGTTTCTCTCGTGGTTAAATCCAATTTCGTGCGCATTCATCATCAATCCAAGAAACGCAACCACTGTGAGTGAATTCTTACAAACTCCCCTTTTTATTCACGTTTTGGGGTGTATCATGTGTCGCTTAAACTAATTCGTTAATTCAAACTTGTGCTATACCATATTATGATCTAAACTTAGAATGTAAATATTGTTTGTAGTTATGTATTACATATTGTCAAGTTGTATGCAAATTATTTGTTAGGCCCATCAGTTCCTCGTGGGAGACGAGTTGAACAACGCGTGCCTTAAAACTCATTCATTAGGCCCATCAGTTCGTAGAACAACGCGTGCCTCAAAACTCATTCATTAGGCCCATCAGTTCCTCGTGGGAGACGAGTTGAACAACGCGTGCCTCAAAACTATCTATTATTGTATGTGTGTGCATTATTTAATATTAAGTGTTTTGTGAATAAATTTACATCTACATTTACTCATATGTGGTTATGCACTTTATTTTATAATCAATTCAATAAACTTGTTTAAATGTTTTTCATAGGATTCACTCGCCAACTTTTTGTTGATCCAAAAACCATTTTTACACATGATACAGGTGAACAGGATGAAGCAAGGAAAACATAGGAATTGCCTTAGAAGAAAATAATGAAGTCTAGAAAGATGTATAGAACATGTTGTAATTATGATTGTATGATCTCCTTTAAATTGTAATAGTAAATATGAAACATTATAATAAATGTCATGATCTTTGATGAAAACCCAATCATGCCCCGATCACCTTTTTCCGCTGCGGGTCGGGGTGTGACACAGAGTTTAACTAACAAAGGTTGTAAACTCTGATATTGGAACCAAAACACTGATAGTGTATTTGGCTCTGTATCATCTGTTCCTTTGTAAAGGTTTCAATCCCAACAATCTCCCCTGGAACAGATGATGCCAAAACACATTTATTTTTGGTTTTTCATTCCTCAACAGGAGTTCTCTAATTTGCCTTTTGAACTGTAGTTCAAAGTTGAGAGACTCAAATCTCTCACATTTCAAGCTCCATATTCAAAAGATCTTGAAGTCATCCGCATTTAACCCATATGCATCCTCCATGCTTATCTTGACAGCTTTACCATCTGACTTGAGAAGAGTTAATTCATGGGAGTTTTTATCAACTTTCCATTTTAGAATTTTTGGTCAGATGGTTTTCTAGGATGGCTTATTGTTAAGGGTGGTGATTGTAGTTGATGAGCAATCTTGGATAATGTTTCTCTCAACACATTGCTTGCATCATCAGTGTGGAAATGGATCTGGTCCATGATTCCTTGTTTGATGAGGTCATGCTCATACCTTCTTACATCTTCTTTGGACATCTCTCTCTACTTTTTTCTTTGCTTTAAGGCCAGGATGGATTTAGTAGATGTTTCAGATGGTTTGGTAGAAGGTTGGGTCAAATGAGTTGTATCCTCTGTTGCATATACAGGCTTCTTTGGTAGTGTTGGATCAGTTTCTCTTCTTTAATCCAACCTTTTATATGTGTCAATTACTTTAACCTCTGTCCACCTTATGATTTGATTCTTTGACCCATAATTAGTAGCAATTAACTCTTCCTCATTCTTCTTAACTTCAAAGTCTTTTCAGGCACATTTTTCTTGTATTTGTTTCAATCTGGAGGAGTGGGCTTGTTGAGAGGATCTTTAACATCTCTTGCATTCTTTGCACCTCTTCTTCCAACTCACTCACAGTCCAGTCTTTAAACTGTGCCCTTGTAGCCTTGCACTTCTTATTATCCATGATATGATCAATATAATCATTCTTAAGGCTTTTATCCTCTCTCCCTGATAGTTGTTTGCTTAAGTCTCTTGCAAAATCTTCCAGTCGTCTGACTTTTCTCAGTTGGTACTGTAAATAATTTTGTATCTCTATCAGATTTTCCCTGGGTATCCCTTTTTGTGATATCCTCTGCTTTTTTAGCCTTAACCTTCAAATATTCATCCAAATTTCTTGGCTTGGGATATCCTTCCAGAGATAGAAATTCCCTTTTGTGTGGATCTTCTTTTGAAAAGAAAGATTTGATCTCTTCTTTGACAACATGTAAGTCTAGTGGGAATTAAGTGGCGAGAGGCAATATGGTAATCTGAGAATAAGGAAGTTTAACCGTTGTTGTGGTGGTCAGTGGTTGTGATGACAAAGTTAATGGAGAATGGATGATCTTGTCATCAAGTACAACATTTGTGATTCCCCTTCTCTTGAAACTGATGTTGGGTGATTATGGTTGAGGAATTCTTGTGGTTGTTGGTGGATGGATTAACATTTGCTATAACCTCTACTGTGACAACAATGTTGTCACTACAGTTGTTGTAACATCTGTTGGTGTAGGTTTAGGTTTTGTCAGGAGGAGGTGTAAGAGATTTTGTGGGAGCAAAGGTTGTGGTTGGATTAGCAACTGGCTTAGACTTAGAAGGTATGGATGTTGGTTTCTTTGTTCATCTCACAGGCATCTTCTTTGTTGAAGTACCAACCTCTTCTCTTGTTTTTTGCAGAGCTATCTTTTGCTCAACCAAAGCTTTGCTCTCATCCCTTACCCTTTCCTTGTTCTTTTCCCTTTCCCTTGCCAAGATGTTTTATGTTTCATCTATCTTCTTTGAACCATCTGGCTTTGGGATAACCACTGTTGGCCTTGAAAGTTTGTCTGTCTTGAGTTTCAAGCCTTCTTCTTTGTTGTAAACATTCTCCCCTTTTTTTGGCATCATCTTTGTCAACTAAAATGACAGTGGAAGAAGCAGTTCCACTGGTGTTGAGAATATGAGCTTTGATTGCTTTGATGTCTGTAGATGTATCCATGTACCGTGCATCAACCATGTTTCTGATTTCTTGCATGTAATGTTTATGTTGAAGAGCTGCATAGTGTTGTTGTTGAAATAGAGGATTTAAGGCTTGTTGCAGCTCTGCAGTGGATATAACAAAGGGTTTGCTCTTTGTAGCTAACATCTGCTTCATCAAATTTCTTATTTCATCCACATAATCTTCAATGTTTGTGACTCTCTCTATCAAATCTTTGTATTTTAGCTCATCACCTAACTTCATAGGATCATCTGAACTCCTACCAGATGTGGTAGTTATTTCTATGTCATCATTAACAAAAGTTTCAAACCTTGTTTCAAACATAGATGCCCCTGTTTCTTGGTACCGGGGACTTCCCACATTAACAGAGGTTACCTTAGTAGCCTCAACAGTGGTTGCCTTCATCAGAGTCTTAGGAATGTAACCACTGTCCAAATGCAAACCTGGGAGTTTAGCAATTGTAGTGGCTGCTCTTGATGAACTATCACCAAGGGTTATAGGTAACCCAAGGGATGTATCCTCTACAGTTGTTGATGGGCTAGCAATGAATAAAGAATCAGACCCTGTCACAATCTGAAGTATATTCTCAGTAATAGGTTTATGAGAAGAACTGGTTAATTTCTGTTCTAATTCAATTGCACTCAGCAAAGGCAATATGGTAAGTCGTAGTGTTTGTATTGGTGAAAGGTGTGGTGCAGAAAGAGACATTGCCCTAGGAGAGGGGCTGTGGAAGATAGAACCAAGTGATCATAGAGCTTCATAATTTGGTGTCCCTGTGTTTACAACCTTTTCCTTTGGTGAGGAAGAAGGAGGAGTTTCAAAGCTGGTTGAGATTCTAACATCTTTTGTGAAGAAGTAGCAGCAATGTTTACTTGTGATGTTTGTGTTATCACAGGGTTAACCTCTGGAATCTCATCTTCCAGAGGGCCCTTTTTGGGTTTGGTGGGCTTTTTGATAATTTTCTTTGGTTTTCTTTTGGAAATGGCTGGTGTGGGTTTCAGGGCGGTGGTTGTAGTGCCTTGATTACCAGGAGCAGTGGGCTCAGCAGCAGGAGGTTGAGATTGAACATTTTGTTCTTGTAAAGCTCTCTTCCTCCTCTACTTGTGTTTTGGAAACTTTATCTTGATTTGTAATTCTTGTAAAAGTTTCATGAGTTAGGTCGCCTGGTTTAACATCATTATCAGGTAACTGACTATGGAAATAAACACTCAAGAATCATGGATGCATCATAAAAGCTTTTTCTTTTCTAATATTATTAAAATTTGCCACAAGGTCATTGAACAATATCTGGGAAAAGTTAAAATCTGATCCAGTTAAAATAGGATAGCCCAGATACTGAATGTTCAATGGAATTTCATTAAAAGTTGTGGTCTTTGCTGAGAGACAAGTTAGAAGTGTATGAAAGAAAAATCTCATCTCAGCATTGATATTAGGTTTGAATATTGTCATACCTTTAAGCTGCCCAATATAACCTCTTTCTAGAAACTCAGCATGCATCTCGTTGATAGGAAACGACACAGGATGTGCCACATAATTCAGTTCGAACACTTGTGAGATCGATTGAGGGCTAATTTGCATCAGTGTTTTGCCCACTATGGATATGATGGCATAGGGAATATCTTTTTGAGAATGAACCTTTGCGTTTGCCCAAAATATCCGTTGTGCTTCTTGATAAATTGGGGCTTTGACGGTCAACATATACTTGAATTTCGATTCTTTTAAGATGTAATCATCGGATGGTATCTGGTGTTAGAATCGGTTTCTTCGAAGATTGCTGTGTAGTTGTGAGGAGTTTTGATTATGAGGGTGAATGGAGGTGTGCTGGTTTGGATTTTGCTTTGGATTTGGTTTTGGGTGCCATGATTTAGAGAAAATCGTTTTGAGAATTTTGAATTCGACACGATAAAGTGGAACCTCTGTTATGGATAGAACGGGTTTTCATAGGGGTTTTGAAAAAAGTGATGATGACGTGGCATCTGATGCAATTGACTGACGAATAACGTCTGACCACGTGTATCCTCTATTTGAAAATGGAAGACAGTTGTTTGGAAAACACTACTTGAGAGTATGGGCAGTGGATTGTGAATAGTGTTTTAACACTGATCAAAGGATGCACTTTTGACAGTGGATAGACTTCACTAAACGAACAGTGTTGTAATGTATCTGTGGTTTGAGCAGACTTTGAAGATTCATTGAAAAATTCAATTTTAAACTATTTTTAAGGATGGAATTTTGATTTTCTGAAAACACTTTGATGCTATTTACACATGGATCACCAAAAACTATTTTTTAATCCATGTTTAGCATTCCAATCCTAGAGATCAAGCTTTCAAAGGTAGATGTATCCAAAGCTTTTGTTAGAACATCTGCCAGCTGATCCTTAGTATGGACATGTTGTACATAAATCAAACCTTTTTCATAGCAATCCCTCACAAAGTGATGTCTGATGTCAATGTGTTTGGTGGTAGAATCAAACACATGATTTTTGATGATGTTTTCAGCTGCTTGACTATCAATCTTGAGTGGATTCTTTAAAGCAATTACACCAAAATCCAAAAGTTGATTTTGAAGCCACAGGAGTTGAGCGTGCAACTTGCAGCAGCTATGTACTCAGCTTCAGCAATGGATGTAGAGACTGCAACTTGCCTTTTGCTTTGCCAAGACACTAGGCAATCTCCTAGGAATTGGACTCCTCCTGATGTGGACTTCCTTGTGGTTTTACAACCAGCAAAATCACTGTCTGAGTAACCTTAAAGCTCAATGTCTCCGTTAGCTGGATACCAGATACCAAGTGTGGGGAGCACCTTTTATGTATCTGAATATCCTTTTAACAGGAATAAGATCAGACTTTCTAGGTGCTGACTGGGATCTGGCACAAACACATGTTACAAACATGATATCTGTCCTAGAAGCAGTTATGTACAACAAAGACCCAATCATGCTTCTATAGAGAGTTTGATCAACCAAGTCATCTTTGTCAATAACAATGACTAGCTTTGAGGTTGCCATGGGTGTTACAAACAGTTTACAATCATTCATGTTAAATTTGTTAAGTAGTTCTTTCACATACTTATTTTGAATGAATGAAAGTGCCATTGTGCATTTGTTTGACTTGTAAACCAAGAAAACATTATAACTCACCCATTGCATGCATTTCAAACTCTGCTACCATGAGTTTTCTAAACTCTTCACACATGGAAGTGCACGTGGATCCAAAAATGATATCATCCACATAAATTTGGACAAGCATCAAATCTTTTCCTGTCCATTTTAAAAACAAGGTTTTATCAATTTTGCCTTTGAAAAACCTATGGATAAGAGAAAAGTGGATAGATGTTTCATACCAGGCTCTTGGTGATTTTTAAGACCATAGAGTGCTTTTTTTAACCTGTAAACATGATTTAGATGAAATGCATCTTCAAATCCAGGAGGTTGACACACATACACTTCTTCGAATGCACTTTTGATGTCCATTTGAAACACTTTGATGTTGTGGTTAGCAGCAAAAGCTAAGAACAGTCTGATGGCTTTTAACCTTGCTACAGGAGTAAAGGTTTCATCATAGTCAATACCTTCTTCCTGTTTGTAGCCTTGAACCACGAGCCTTGCTTTGTTCTTGACAACAATACCCGTTTCATATGTTTTGTTCTTGAAGACCCACTTTGTGCAATTGGACGGACATCCTTAGGAAGTGGTACAAGTTCCCAAACTTGTTGTCTTTTAAATTGAAGGAGCTCCTCTTGCATAGCTTCTACCCAACTATTGTCTTTTAGTGCCTCTTGGTACTTGAGAGGTTGTGTAAGTGATAGAAAACAGCAAAAAGGCAAATGTTTTGGGATTGGCTTCTTGTGAGCACTCCCTCATTTATGTTGCCAATAACTTGATCCAATGGATGGATTTTGAGGAAATTCAAATCACCTTGATATGGAACAATTGCATTTTGAGGTGAAGACTGCAGATGTGTATCATATGAGCTATCATCTGCAGGTGAATTTGAAGGTCCAGCCTCTGATTGGAATGGAGGTGGAGGTATTGGTGGTATTGATGTGAATGTTTGTTTTTTTTTTTCACATTGGGTGGATTTTTATCAACAGTGTTTAGATTTTGTGAGCAGGCAGAGGTTTGAGTATTAACCACTGTTGAACCAGCTTGAGCTTTCACCATTGTTACTAACATTTGCTTCTCTGCTAGAAGGACTGATCTTGAAATTTGGAAGTACACAATCATATCCTTGCTCTTGTTGTGATAATTGTGGTGTACCTGCATGGTTAGTCTTGACAGACACATCTTCAAATGTAAATTTATCTAAATCAAACAGTTCAGCAGGATTTGCTGGGATTTTCAAAGATGAAAGTTCATTGAAATTCACATTTAGAGTCTCTTCAACACACTTAGTCCTAGAGTTAAAAACTCTGTAGGCTTTAGGAGTGGTTGAGTATCCCAGAAAATAACCAAATCAACTTTGGCTGCAAACTTAGAGATAGAATCTTTTAAGTTCAAAATGAAGCATGAACAATCAAAAACTTTGAAATATGAGATCAGAGGTTTGATTTTGTAAAGCAATTCATAGGCAGTCTTTTTATGCCTGGGGTTAATCAAAACTCTGTTCTGAACATAACAAGCAGTGTTTACAGCCTCTGCCCAAAAAGGGTAAACCAAGTCTGCTAGCATAGTTCTTGCACATTCAACTAAAGTGCTGTTTTTTCCTTTCAACCATCCCATTTTGTTCTGGAGTTCTTGGGACACTAAATTGCTTAGCAATCCCTTTTGACTCACAGAAGGCATCCAACTCCTTATTTCTAAACTTTGTCCCATTATCACTCCTAAAGATTTTCACTGGAAGGTCATATTGCTTTTCAACTTATTTAACAAAATTTTGCAATATACCAGCAGTTTCATTCTTGGAGTGTAAGAAAAATGTCCATGTAAACCTTGAAAAATCATCAACAATAACCAGACAAAATCTTTTCTTCATTAAACTCATGATCTTTACAGGGCCAAACAAATCCATGTGCAGCAATTGTAAGCATTGGGTTGTTTTGGACTCTTCAATTGACTTGTAAGAACTTTTATGTTGTTTACCTTTTAAACAGGAAACACAATGTTCTTCACAAGTAAATTGCTTTTGTGGTAAACCTCTGACAAGACATTGTTTAGAGAGCCTGGTGATTGTTTTCAGATTTGTGTGCCTAGGTCTCCTGTTCCATAATTCTGTCTCTTTGCTGGAAGCAACTAAGAACAGGCATGCATTAGACATAGGGTCATCTTTCAACATATCAACCACATACACATTGCCACTCCCATGAGCAACAAGTTGTGCTTTGCTCTCAACAATGATTTGATCAATCTTTTTAACAACCTCTAGTCCTACAAGTTGACATGTTTTCTTAGTAAAGAAGGATCCATAGCCTTTGTCACTCATTTGAGAGACACTCAGAAGATTGAATTTTAGATTGTCAATTAAGTTAACATTTTTCAAATTTGAGATTCCCAGCCTGAACACACCCTGACCCCAACAGCTTCCCCTTTGAATTGTTACCAAAAGATATATCACCCCCACCATGAGCCAAGAAATCTTTGAGAAGGGCTCTATATCCTGTCATGTGCCTGGAGCCTCCACTATCTACATACCATAAACTATCAAGGCAAGTAGAAGCTCCCTGCACATAAGTAAACAATTAGTTTAGATGAGATTCAAAAGCAGAATGGCTTTGGATGGGGTCACAGAGTGTCCACTCTCAAATCAGGAACATGGTCAGTGGTTTGAGTTTTGCTTTGTATCCATTGTTGTGAACCATTTCCTGTGAGATGTTGGTAACCATGAGGATATCTATTCACTTTAGGCTTTGAAGGTTTTTTGTATCCTTCATGGCTTATAGGAACCTTTTGATAAACAGGTTGTCCATGCCCTCTTGGGTACTTGTTTGTAGGTGGAGCATCTGTCACTTGTACCTCTCTGGGAACAAAGGTTTTGTTCAATGCTTTTGTGACAGATGTTTTGACAAGTTCTAAGGTCTGCTTAGATTTATTTCTAGCAGAGCTTGAACTTTCTCTATCAAGAGCTTTTGCTTTGATCTCTTTTACCTTTTGATCATAGGTTTGAAGATAAGCACACTCATGAGTTAAATGATTGGTTTTACCACAGACAAAGCATTTTGAATCATTTGGGATCACATGTGTTCTGTTTATGTCATATGCTTTTAAAAGAAAACAGTTTTCTGTGACATGTTTTCTCTTGTTGCAAAATTCAAGAACAGATGTTTGATCTTTTCCCTTTTCTTTTTATCTGATTTCTTCTCAGCAGATGTTGTAACTCTGCTGGAAGATCTTTAATGGGAATGATTCTTGGCTTTGGTGCCTTGACACCTTCAATGGTTGAGAAGTCCATTGGCTTGAAATTTTCCAAAATATCACATTCATCTATTCATCTAACCACGTGGGTTTGAATTAGTATTTCTCAATTTCCTTAAAAGTTGAGGACCCCTCATGTTTTTCCAGAAAAAATTTGTTACCATTTTTATCAGTGATTTTTACCACATTTCCAGCCAAATTTTTAGGAACCACTTCAACCTTTTCAGAATCAATTTTTGTAACATTTTTAGTGACTTGTTTTTCAAACCAACGCCAAATTTGATGTTACTCTTGATCTGTTTGTCTAGCATAATTTCAAAACCTTTGTAAGATTCTACCCATTTTTCACATGTGATCTGGGTAGTTTCTTACTCCTTTTTGCAAGCTTCATGCTTTAGGCAACTTATCTCAGAATCTTTTATGATCAATTTTGTTTTTAACTCTTTGATAAGTTTTTCAAAATTGAGTTCATTTTCTAAGATTTTGTTCCTAAGGTTTTCATTCACCTGTTTAATGTTAGCAAAAGCTATTATACATTTTTCTGAACATAGATCCTTAATGATCTGAGGTGATACCTTGGGAGCAGCCATAAGAGCACAATCACAGTCCTCTTCACACACCTTTGTATCCCATGGATCAGATAGAGAGGTCTTTTCTTCATCAACAGTGTTTTGTGGAACCATAGGTGTAACCACTTCTTCATCACGAGTTTGAACCCTATCAGTTTTTGACACTTGTTCCTCAGACTCATCACCTTCAACTACAGTCTATAAGGCCATTAAACAAATATTTTCATTTTCAAAATCATTTTTAGTCATTAGAGCAAAGTATTCATCTGTTAAATCCTCAGGCAAACTACTCCAGTCAAAAAAGCCTTGTGTAAAGAAGCTCTGTTAGTTAACCTCTGCCGGAGCAGTGGTTTGAGTAGTTTGAGTGACATGTGGAGCTTGTTGCACATGCACTTGAGGTGGTGCTTGGACATACTGAATCTATGGAACAGGTGTTTGGATATAATAAACAGGAACTGTAGTAGTAGGGTATGCAAAGTGTGCAGTGTTTTGCATTTGTGGTGCACGTGTATAATGGGAATAATGAGCAGTGCTTTGAGGTAGGGCCTGGGTGAGTCACAATTGGACCTGCAGTTTGAGATCTGCATTCCTTGGCAAAGTGTCCTAACCTATTGCACTTATAACATTTAATATTTGATTTATCCAAACCCACTTTTAACCCGCCATGCAATCCAGGAAACTTCCTACCAGTCCTTTTGTAAAATTTACTTGCTCTAACACTCAAGAGTGCCAGCTGATGTAAAACGTCTATTTCTTCCAGATCAGCGGGTTCAAAGTGTTGTAAGTCATTCATTTCAAAGGACATATTGTTAGAGTTTTGGCTTTCCCCATTTACAGCAAAAGCAAAATTGGATGTGTAAGGATCAGAGGTGAAATTGTTTCCAGAAGTTATGTCAATATAATGATCATAGCCCTAATCATTTCCACTGCCAGAACCCTCTTCATGACTATACAGAGCAGTGTTACCCAAGGTATAGTCGTCTGTTGCTTTCCCTAACTCTTGCAACTTCTTTTTCTGGTTTAATTCTCCCTTATATGTGAGGAGTCAACCATGAAGTTGAGTGAGGGTCATTTCTTTAAACCCAATAGATGTTCGAGTAACGTAAGCCACAGTCTCCCATTTCTCTGGTAACGATCTTAAGAAACGACTATTGACAGTCGAATTTAGAAATTCCACGTTAACTAGTTTCAATTCACTGATGAGACAGCTAAAACGTTCGAACTGTTGTGTTAACGACTCTCCTTTTATGTGACAAAACGTTTCATACAGTTGATTCAGAACTTCGCTATTGTTTTCTATCACTTCCTCAGTCCTACCAAATTTCTCTTTTAGTGCATCCCACAACTCTTTTGCACTATTGCAGTGGAGCAGTCCAGCATAGATTTCGTTGGGTAGCGCAGAAGTAACAATGCTAAACGCTTTTGCATCCAACTCTATTTTCTAGAAATCCTGCTCAGAGTAGTTTTCAGGATTTTTAGGCACTTGAGTATTGGGATCTTCTGTGCTTGGAACCAATGGAATATGTGGTCCAAACACAACGGATCGCCAACAACCGGTGTTTTGCTGAGCTAAAATGTGCCCCATCCGACGTTGCCATATTAAATATTCATTTTGTTTCAACATCGATGGTTTGAACATAGGTCTAGTGTTGGAATCTGATGTGTTTTGAGACATTTCTGATTGATTTTCAACAGATTTGTGTTTTAAAAACTTTGAACGTAATAAAACTCTGTTTCTCAACAAAAACTAACAAATAAATCAACAGGGAGAGCTGATCTTTCAAACAAATTGAATTTAATCAAATTTTGATTGACCAGGCTCTGATACCAATTGTTAGGATCTAAGTTTGAACCAATTGTGATTTTGTTTCAAGTATGGAAATATGAATGATAAAATAAGTTTTAATGCAGTGGAATGAATGGAAAACTTTTATTACAATTGATGGTCGTTTGTTTTCATCATCATGCTTTGAACTAATTGTAGTATTTGCATGTGAATTACAAACTCCCCCTTAGCCCAATGATAGTCGTTTGAAAGTACAGAAATGCAACGAAGATAGACTGATAAATGATCTTTTGATAGATAAAGAAACACTGTTACATGCGATCACCTATTTATACTAACTTCCTAACCTCTGAGCATCTTTGATGACGCCAGGGTTGAAAGTGACATCTAAAAACAAAATAACTAACTTAACATCTGATGGCTAAACAGATGATAGACAACAGATCTTTGAAAAGGCAGAGTTTAACTAACAGAGGTTGTAAACTCTGATATTGGGACCAAAACGCTGATAGTGTATTTGGCTTTGTATCATATATTCCTTTGTAAAGGGTTCAATCCCAACAGTGTGTGTCATGTTAGAGAGAGAGAGAGAGATCATCTCTAAGTTCAATCCACCAAATTCAGTAATTTGAAGGTGAAATTGAGGTGGTTTCTTTGCATGATGGGGATTTTGAACCATCTAGCTATTTCCAACCTAAGGTATGTTGAAATTTCACTTTTGGTGGGTTCCCTAGTTCAGAGGATTCATGAAAACAGGAGGTCTAGTGTGATCTTAGCCATAAAGTGTAAATTAATGATTATAGTAATACTTATAACCATCATACTTACAAGAATTCGTGAAGTAATTTAGAGATTTGGATGATTGTTCATATATGTGTTGAAGTGGTTCTTAACCTAAGGATGAAAGCCCCAAATTCTAGTATGATAGTTTGATGAATTAGCTCATGATAATTGAATGTTTATGCTAACTTTGATGCTAATAACTGTATGATTTTGTTGAGTTGAAAGAAAGAGGGTAAATTTGGTTGGCAAATTTGTTGGTACACTAATGTCTGTTGCCTACGTCTAGGATGAGTCGGTTATGTAATTAGGGCTTCGATAGTGTCAAAAATCATGTTTTATATGTAAGTCAGTGATTTCGTACGAAATGTTCAGATTTCGTACGAAAACCACCCAAGTCATTTGGTGCGAATTCTGTTTAGTATAAAAAGGTGACTTGGGTGTTAGTGTCAGGATGCTGTTTTTGAAGTCCAGTGGCGAAGCCATATTCGTTTGTGTCTGTAATCATTCCAAGTTGTTATATAAAGATTCAGACGTGTTAAACAGTATCATTGATCTTGTCGTGTGTTTGTTCAACTTAGTTAACAATGAATTCCGCCTCTGTTAGCTAAGCAAATCAGTCCGGTAGCTCACGAGTTAGGGCCGATCCTACACTCACAAGTGGTATCAGAGCCTTGAGGCCTGATTTGAGAACAAACAACCAAGTTTCAGTTGATTTCAGCCTTCAAAGATCAAGATTCAACCATTGAAGAACTCTATTTCTACTCCTTGATACATCACTAAGATATAGACGAATTCATGGATAAATTGGACTAGGTTTTTAGTATGATGTGTTAAAATCAATTCTAATGAATCCCTGAAACATACGATTCTAAAATCAATCAAAATCATGCTTGAAATTGCTAAAAACGTAAATCAGAGAAAAAGTGTTCAAACATCTTGAAATTTTCGTACGAAAAGAAGGACATTTCGTATGAAATCAGCGTGTGTAAAGATTAATCCATTCAATTATCTGAGAGTAAAATTTTCGGACGAAATCATATTTCATATGAAACCAATTTTTCGTACGGAAATCATCTTAAAAATTTCGTACGAAAATTGTGATTATTTCTGTAACGAAATTTGCTGTGAACGATTATTCTGCTTGTTGCTTAGGTTGTGTCAATCTAATCAGAACTAATCTGATTTCTGTTCAAAGTGTTTTTCAAGATGTCAGGTGAAGAAGAATTTCATAACGCTTTTGCAACACAAGCAGTCACTACTTCTGCAGCAGCTCAAAATTATGAACCTCGAGAACGAAATGGGAACAACAACAAAACCTCCAAAACTTATGAATATGGAAGACTACGAAAGCTGGAGTGAAAGGTTTAAGAATTGGGTTTAGGCAAACCATTTTCAATGCTGGTTTGCAATTGAGGGCAATACCAAGCACTGGTCAATGAACATGGTCTTGAAAAGACATTGGCATAGTTGACTGACACAGAACGAGAGACGTCAATGAGAAAAGAATAATGAATCTTCTTCAACAAGCAATAAAGGAAGATATCCTGGTTCTCTTACAATATGACGATGATGCTCAATCATTATGGCTTGCCTTATACTTGAGATCACAAGGAAGTATTCGACGCAGAAAGGGAAAGAAATCATTATTGAACAAAGAGTTTGAAGTATTCAATCTCATCAAAGGAGAAACGATGAAACAGCTAATAGAGAGATACTGCCACCTGGTAGTTTGAATGAAGCGAATGGGAATTGTTAAAACAAACGAAGAGTTAGTCGATAAATTGGCAGATTCGCTACCTGAAGGAGAGTGGACGACGTACTTGACCATCCTAAAAAATGGTGCAGAATAGGATACCTTCAATTTGCCAAGGTTTATTGAGAAACTAGAAGGGCATGAATTAGAAATGCAGAAATTGGCAAAAAGCAAGAAGACGAACGTGCAACAGGATGTAAATCTGTACTACAAAGGAAATACAATTACACTTGTTCAGAGCCCAAAGATACAAACAGATTTCAGTGCCAATACTAACATAAGTCCACCTTCCAATCAGTCAAGTGGATTTCAGTCGTTTGCTTCCTTCAATCCAAATATTTCCCAAGGGCAACAATCATCTCAAAGCTCCAACCAACCACAAAACAGCCATCAGAATCAATCTAATCCCAACCAGCGAGTTTTACATTGTAATATTGTAGTAAATCTCATGAATAATCAAGACCTTAATGAGCACCCTGCAAAACAACATATGGTATTGCTTGCAGCAGTATCTTATGAAAGCTTGGTAGCTGGGAGAATTAGGAATCCGGAAATGACCAAAGAAGATTATGATAAGATTGATCCGAAAGAAATGGAGTTGATAGATATCATGTGCTGTATGGCATCGGTTGTCCGTAGAGCTCAAAGCTTCATGGAAATCACAAGGAGAGACGATTTAAGAGGTCTTGACGGAAAACTATGATTTGATAAATCCAAAGTTACGTGCTTCAAATGTCGGGAAAAAAGGACACTTCAAACGTGAATGTCCAAATCACGAACTCAAAGGAAATCATAATCCATTTGGGGATGATTACTACAAGAAGGTTATCTACCATCAACCGTAGCCTGAGAAAAGATTGGTGCAAATTGAAGACGGACCTTCAAGTACAAAAGATAAAGCTCTTGTAGTCACACAAGAAGATGAAGGGTTCAATGGAACAACTTCATTTCAAAGAAAGAAAGTCTTGCATTAGTAGCTGAAATCATTGAGGAACCTGAATCATCAGAAGAAGTCACAAAGGAAGAAATGGAAGAATTTATTGTAGACCATTTCAGATCATCAGCAGAAGAAGAAGAACGTTGAAAGGTACTCCTAATCCTTGTTTGTCTAATGCTATTCTTCAAACATTTGTAGGAGATTTTGATTTGAGCCACAGAGAAGAAAGCAGAGATAAGACAAAATCAGAACGTGTGGAAGTAATCGACGTAACCAAGCCTGTGACAATGGAGAATCTGATTGACATTGCAAACAAAGCTCATGGCTAACACAAAAGAGGAAGTTAGTGTGGGGAAAAGGTAGAAAAGGTTAAAATAGTAAAAGAATAAGTAAAAGAACAACCCAGCTCAAACTGTCGAAGTGGTTATTCCATGCTTGAAATGTAACGAAGCATGCGGAGAATGTGCTGAAAATGATAAAGCTTTTAAAGAACTTAAAACTTACAATGATAATTTGTCATATGATTATAACACGACAAAAGAGGCATATGATAAACTTAGTAAGACCATTCGACAGTATGAGCAAGTGATCAGAGAAGATGACAAAACACTTTTAATGCTCAAAGTAACTGTGTTGGACAAATAAATGGCTATTAACATCCACAATAACACAATTGTTGAGCTTAAAAGTGAACTAGAGAAAACAAAAATTGAAGCTGAACGGGTTAACATGTTGTTAATCAGTTACTCTACCAGTTCATATGTCATTGATCACATTCTTCCGAAAATTGAGAACGGCAAAGAGGGTAAGAAGGTTATTAATAGCAGAGGAAGGTGTTACGATCGTCTTCCATCACCCATGTGGAATAGCTATGCTAAGAAACAACCAGATGGGGTGGAAAAGGCGTTGAACTTAAAATTGCTCACTGAAAATAGTAACGAGCTGCCTGAAGATATCGACGTAACTTATCCCAAAAGAGAAAAGGACTGTGAATCCGATGTGGTAACCAAAGTGGTTGAAAACATTTTCGAAAATGAGTCTGATAGCACAGTTTATGAAATTGCTGAGTCAAACATTGAGAAGTCTGAGTCAAGTTCACTTTCTGGAAGTGAGAAGAGTTTTCACGAAAATTTCATCTCAGCATCAGATAATAGTTTAAGGATGATCCTAATGTAGTGATCTACAAATTGAAAGGATTAGATAAACTATATACTGATGAAGATTTTCCAATCCAGAATGTTAACTTAGACCGTGTTGACAAATTCTTTAAACTCGTTGAAGTCAACACATCTGATCTTGAGAAACAAGTTGTCGGCTTTTACTCAAAACCAAAAGGGTCTAACAAACATATTCATCCAAGAGGTAGAAGTTATCCTGAGAACAAAAGGGATGGGTTAGGGTTTGAAAAGAAGAAAACTAACAACAAGTTTCAAAAACCAAATCTTACAAAGAAAGTTGAGTTTATTTTTGGAACAAACATCGAAAATGAGAAAGAAATCATCAATAAACAAACCAACAATGAATTTAAGAAAGAAAAGGAACTTCACGAACAAGCTTTGGAACACTCTGTTGCAAACAACAGTAGGACGTGCTACCGATGTAACAATGTTGGGCATATTGCACGACAATGTTCTCAAAGCCATCTAAAACATGTTCATGGACAAAAGAGATTACAGAAGATGTGAAGAAAAAGGGTCCAGAGTTTGTGCCCACAAAGATTTTGAAAAGAATTCCAACTCTAATGTGAAACCAACAACTGCAACCTTTTAAAACGATGAAGTTGGTGAAACATCAAAGAAAAATGAAAAGAAGGAATCAAAACTATACATCAAAAAGGCATTTTCTAAGGCACAAACCTCGGTAGCCAAAGCAAAGACATCTCCTGTGATCACAAAATCAATCAATGTCGCAGTCAAACCAAAAGATTAAACAGAATCAAAGACTGGACAGTGGGTTGAAGCTAAAAGGAAATCAAAATTGCCAATGTTCCATCCCACCCAATACCTAAAGGGCTTGGGTCTCTCTCTTTAAGTAATGTGTTTTTAATGTGTGCAGGGGCTTCCTAGGTCTATCATTTCAAAGTGGATCATGGACAGCGGAGCTTCAAGGCACATGACGGGGATGTTAGCTTTGCTATAGATGTAAGAGATATGAGGGGAGGTTATATTGGGTTTGCCGTAACACAAGGCGGCAGGATCGTGGGAGAATGTATACTTACAAACGGAGTAGTGTCATTCGACAAAGTGAACTACATTGCTGAGCTCGAGAACAACCTACTTAGCATATCACAAATTTGTGATAAGAAGTTCACAACCCATTTCAATGACAAGGAGTGTCTTATTCTTAAACCGGGATTCATAATTCCCGAGGAGTGGATCCTCATGCGCGCTCCACGTGAAAAAGATTTATATTTCCTAGACATGAGCGTCACATCCACTACATCAAAGAAGGGTCAGTGTTTCGTATCAAAAGCTACTGAAAAGGAATCAATTCTATGGCACAGAGAAATGGGTCACATTGACCTGAGGAAGATGAACTATTTGGTGCACAACGACTTAGTGGAAGGGGTGAATGTAAAAATTTTCATTTGTCAGATGATTGTCTTAGCTGCAAAAAGGGAAAGCAGCATAAGAAATTACACCAAAGAAAGCTACTTAACTCCATCAAGCTTCCACTAGAAAGGCTACACATGGTTCTTTTTGGACTGGTTATTGTGAAAAGTATCTCAGGAGATCTATACTGCCTAGTCGTAACTGATGCCAACTCAAGGTTCTCACAGGTTTTCTTTCAAGAGAGCAAGGATGAAACGTTTGAAAATCTGATGATCTTGTTTCGAAAGATTAAGAATCTTTACCACTTGCCAATCAAGAGAATCAGAAGTGACAATGGTACTGAGTTTAAGAACAATAAAATGCTCGGATTCTGCAACGTTAAGGGTATTCATCACGAGTTCAGCGCCTCCTATACTCCTCAACAAAATGGAGTAGTTGAACGAAAGAACAGAACGCTTATTGAGACTGCACGCACGATGCTTGCTGATTCGAAACTTCCTATTAGCTTTTGGAGTGAAGCCGTTGCATCTGCATGTTACACCCTTAACCGCGTATTGATTGTCAAGCCACATAACAAGACATGCTTCGAACTTCTTAACCAATGAAAACCTAATCTAAAGTTCTTGGAACCTTTTGGATCACCATGTACTGTATTGGACCCGAGGATAAATTTGGAGCCAGATCTTTGGAAGGATTCTTCGTAGGGTATGCTAGTCTACAGAAGAGAGTTTATCTACCAAGCATGAATCAAGTTGTTATAGCTCAACATGTGGATTTCCAGAGATACGCAACGCCTATGCAGAAACCTGGTGATCCATGGCTGATCAATTACGGAGGGTTGTGGAATTCATTCGACCTGCTAGAAGAACCATCAGAGGACGAACTTCTCAACCAGGAGCAAGTTACATGAACGTTGGTGATTTCCTCTTCTCAACCAGTAACAAATTCTTTTGAAGAAGGAACGAGTAACACTTAGCCAGAACCATTAGTCGCACCAACTCAGAACAATGCAGAACCATCTTCTGCTCAGCCAGTTGACGTAGATTCTGACAAGGAACCTACCTTTGATGATGGGGGATCCAGTTCCGATGAAGGATCTGAACAGATTGAGAGCTATCTAAACAATCAAGCTGCAGAAACCAATGCAAGAAATGAGGCTACTTCCTCAGAACAGGTTGCTGATCAAAATGTTACGAATTTGGAGTAAATGTTCCACGCGAAGTAATGCCAAGATAATTCTACTACCATCCGTCAGATAACATCATCGGAGAACTACAAGCTAGAGTGAAAACGTGAAATCAGATCAATAAGGATCTAAGTTGTTTTTATTCTAAAATTTCTCCAGTCCAAACTAGATTTTCTCATAGTTGTTTTGTTTCTCAGGTAGAACCAGGTAACTACAGGATGCTCTTAAAGATGAAAGTTGGGTGGATCAATGTAGGAAGAGTTATTGCAATTCCATAAACTTGGAGTCTGGGAACTTGTGGATTTACCATACAATTAGAAAAAGATAAACACTCGGTGGGTCTTCAAGTGCAAAAGAGATGATAGAGGAGTTGTTGTGCGCAACAAAGCTCGGCTCGTAGTTCCATGTTTTCATCAGCAGGAAGGGATAGACTACAACAAAGTCTATGCCCCAGTCCCACGTCTAGAAGCTATCCGAATTTTCCTGGCATTCGCCTCATGGAAAGGTTTTAAAGTGTACCAGTTGGATGTGAAGTCTACTTTCCTGTACGGTAAGGGTAAAGAAGGAGGTGTGTCGGACAACCACCGGGGTTTGTCAATCCGATACACAAGGATAAGGTGTACCTACTGAACAAAGCATTGCACAGATTACACCAGGCCCCGAGAGCCTGGTACGAGACGTTTTCCAAACATCTTCTGGGTAACGGTTTCACCAGAAGAACAGTAGACAGTACCCTCTTTACCAAGGAAGTGGATGGACATCTGATTATTGTGCAAATCTAAGTGGACGATGTCATCTTTGGGTCGAAAAATGAATAGCTATGTAAGGACACTAAAAACGTCATGAATTTTTTTTTTTGAAATGAGTGTTATGGGAGAGATGAAATTCTTTTTGGGGCTTCAGGTTGAACAACTGCCAAACGGTATTTTCATTCACCAGACGAAGTATGTTCATGACATGTTGGTGAGATTTTACATGACATGAACTAAACCCGCATCTACCCCTCTAGCCACAAACCACGACATTTGTCCAGACGAGTATGGAGTCAAAGTCGATGAAACACTATGTCGCTCCATAATCGGATCCTTGATGTATCTCACAGCTTCAAGACCAGATATCATGTATCCTACATGCCTTTGCGCTAGATATCAGTCCAACCCAAAGGAATCACATCTACTGCTCATCAAAAGAATCATGAGATACCTGAAAGGATGCCCAAGCACCGGCTTGTGGTATCCACGTTATGACGACTTCAGTCTCACGGGTTACTCTAACTCTGATTTTGGTTGCTGCAAGTTGAATGCTAAATCTACAACAGCTGGCTGCCAGTTCTTCAAAACCCGTTTGGTAACGTGGCAATGCAAGAAACAGACCGTGGTCGCTCTCTGTACTTGTGAAGTTGAATACGTTTCAGCATCCAGGTGTTGTTCCCAAATTTTGTGGATACAATAACGGATGAGAGACTTCGGACTGCAATTTCTTGATACGCCCATGTATGTAGATAACAAGGCGGCTATTGATATCACAATCAATCATTGTCAACACTCACGCACTAAACATATTGAAATTCGATACCACTTTATTCGTGATTTTCATGAGAAAAGGTTGGTTCGAATTGAGAAAATCCACACTGATGACCAAAAAGCAGATTTTTACACCAAAGCTTTTGACAGAGCAAGATTTCGAAATCTTTTAAAATTAAATGGTTTAAAGAATCTGATATCAGGGATGTTTATGAGGTTGAAATTGAGGATGACGATGTTGTGATGTGATCCTCATCGGTATGTCACATGTTTTTCTGTAAATATTTTTCCTGCTTTCGTAAAAAAATCCAAAAAAATATCTTTTTGATTTTAGGGGGAGAAAATTTGTGGAAAATACAAAAACATTAAAAAATTTGAAAAATACAAAAAAATGAAAAACCTTGAAAAATACAAAAACATTAAAAAAGAGTTTTTGTGTATAAGAGGAGATGATAGTACATCAGTAGACTATTACAGTACGCTAAAGAAATGTATCGTTTAAAAGTGTCTAAACATGTTTTACTAAGGATGTACCAGTAGGCTTCGCACGTTCAGTAAACTGCTTTCAGGATATAAACCTAAAAGATAAACTGGTAAATCTGTGGCTTAACATTTCTCGGATATATGGACTTGGTACTCCGAAATTTTGTTTGAGAGAATGCCAGATTCTGAGATACCAGGTCTTTATATTTAGTTGATATCTGGGTATACGAGTTCTTCTGAATTTGCGTCGGCAATGGCCTAGAACTTGTATAATACTTTCACTTTATTTCACCCAAAAAGCTGCATAAAAATGAATAAAGAAAATGTCATAAAAAGATACGACAATCTGCAGTACAAATTATACAAAAGATTCCCAAGAGGAACACCACCTAAAGTCGAGCCTTCATCTCTTTCACTGTATGGAAGTACTAACCTGAGCTCTCAAGGTCTCACATTCACCCCTTTACAGATATCAGTTAGATATATTCACCTGTGAGATGAAATCTAGGGAATCTCGATGCGGGAGTATATTCTGAGGTGGGAAACATAGATTATTCCATGTTGCTAAAAATTAGCTAACATATCTTGAAGCAGTTGAGAAATGTGTATAGATTTAAGCGGACTAGTATACTGACAATATAAAGTAAATATGTTTAAGAACTTAAAGTTTTATCTAAAGCAACGGTACTGGTGATGTGTCTCAATAAACTGATATGATCCTCTAACACAAACTCGCAAAAATATGTCTGTAAAAATGTCTGCACATATTCTTTTAATTGTCTTCTGATTTAGAAAACCCAAAAAAGTCAAAAGGATTTTATTTTCTACTTTAATTTTTGACTACCGGTGATGGAAAACTGATCTTCAAAGTCGAAAGCGACAGAGTGCTGAAGGAAAGCTGGAAAAATAATGAGCTGGGATAATCTGGAAAGAAAGACTGTTCTGAAAAGATAAAAAGTTCATTAATTTGAAACTTAAAATCAACAGAAAGTGTCAGTTTGGGTCAAAACATGGTCAACCAGCGTCATTAACTTGGACTTGGTAGCCAAAACAAGTTAATCAAGGTCATTAACTTGGACTTGGTCAGCTGAATGGGTGCTTAAAACTGAATAAACACGAGAAAGGATAAAGTTAATGAAAGAAGAGAGAATTTTCGTACGAAATATGAGTGTAATTTTTGCATGAAATGTATAACCTCATTTTCATACGAAAATCATTTGCCTATATATATGGGCACCTTGGATTTCGTATGAAAAATCATTTGTAAACTGTTTCTGTGCGAATTCTCTCTTGGCGATTTCACGTCTTCTCTTATTCTACACACTTTCTGACCTATCTAACACATTAGGGAGTTTGATTTGCACAACACTAAGTTTGGACCGTGATTATGACGAAAATTGAACCGACTGGACTTAAAACGTAGTTTTAGGATAATTGAGCTGGTAAAAGTTAAATTTGATTACACATATCCTAAAATCGGCACTTTTAGCCCTAGTTTAACCATTCAATTTCATAAAATTCACAAGTTTTATGTTCGGTGTCCATCTTAATAATTTGGTGCGGATCAGAATTTCCGTACGAAAATCACAATTTTCGTATGAGAATTGAAGCTGTGTGTAAAACTTAACTAATCAAATTTTCGTGCGGAAATTTGATGAAAATTTTCGTACAAAAATTTTAAGGATTTCATTGTTAGAAAATTTTCTAACTCTATTCTGTATTCTGTCATTCCAGGTAAACAGGCCTGAGTTCGGTCTGATGCATAACACATGTTGCTTACTAGATGAGGAAGTACCAGAGTATGGCGCCTTTTATGATATACACGAGTTTCTGAAGAGATTACCGATATTGAAGGCACTGACAGAAAGAGATGAAATTTATCAGTCACACATTGAGTTATTTGGAAGTCAGCCAGGCTGCAAGAAAGGCCAAGGGCTATTGTGTTAGCCGTGAAAATAAAAGACAAAGATGTTGATGTGGTTATCACTGAAGACCTGATCATATCGGTTTTGGATATAAACGATCAGAGTCACAATCCAACGGGATATTATGAGAGAATGGTGAAGCCGTGAAGGGCTGCTTCTACTGAATGGGATGCAACAGATTTGTGAATTCCGCGTCGTTCAAGATTAACCTTCTTGGGAGGCCATATAGGTTTTTGGCTCACTGTATTTTCAGATCATTCAGCCACAGGAAGGGAGGATGGGATGATCTTGTTGATTACCAAATGTATATGCTTGCTGCTCTTGCTCTTAACCTTCCCTACAACTTCAGTAAGCTGGTGTTTGAACAGATGGTGATTAATCTGGGGAAAGGTAGATTTTGGCAGTATCCAAGATTTGTGCAGATGATATTGGATCACTTACACTCGAACTAGAGAAGAAGAAAGATGATCTGCTGGAGCAAGAACACATGACTCCTTCTGATCTACACAACATCAGTTCATACAAAAAGAACAAAAGAGAGCCTGCATACAAGCCACTATTTGGTTGGTTCATCAATAAAGACTATCGGGCTCCACCAGCAGGTAAATGGAGAAAAGAAGGGAGTGGAGATGAAACAAATGAGCTGGATCGTTTGGAAATGTTTGAAGAAAAGCGAAGTAATGGTATGTAAAAGATGATGGTCAGAAAAGAAAAGGTTCGTATAAGAGATCGGAACCTACAGATGGTTCAAAGACTTCATCGAAAAGAAAGAAGCCTGCTGAAACTTCTTCATCTAGTCCCAAACGACAAAGGAAAGCAAAAGTAAGTACTGGATTGATCGATGAGCCAGAGGCTGAGGAAGTGCCTGTGACCGAAACTGTACAGGTTGAAGAGAATGTGGAAAGCGTTGAAGATATCACTGCAAACATAGAGAAACAAGCATAAGGTGTATATGAAGGCAGTGATGGTGCTGATGATAGATTGTCCTCTAGTTCTGATTCTGAGGATCATGTGAAAAAGGCTGAGGAAGAGAGAAAGAAAAAGATGTTAGAAGATAAAAAGAGAAAGGAGATAGGAGACAGCGATGATGATTTCATTCCTTTAGAGTCTGAAGAAGAATTCTCAGTGATCAAAACCTGCAAAGAAACCGAGTAGTTTCAAAGAAGCCTGGTCGATTAAGGATCAAGTTGAAAACAAAAGTTGTTGATCCTCCAGTTATTCCATCAACTGTTGAGACATCTATTCCACGTCCTCCAACTCCTCCTCCACATCCTTCCCCACACCCGATCTCTCCACAAAAACCACAATCTCCACCTCCTCAACAGACTACACTAGCAGCTCTAATGCCTTCTCTTCCACGTCCCCCTATTATCACTCCTCCAACCACATCACAACCATTACACCAATCATGTTCTCACCGACACAGGGAGTTGAGGATACATAGTTTGACGATTTCTTCTTTGATGTTGGAGCAATTCTTGGAGGAGAAGTATTTTCGGCAGATACAGTATATAAAGGGAGACTTGGAGAATTGCAAGCCGAAATTAAGAAAGCTGAGAAGCTAATCAAGGATCTCGAGTCCGATAGAGATAATATGAAGGAGATTATGAAGCTTCTGGTTAATGATAATGACAAATTCAGGGAAACAACAAATCTGGTCTCTACATACGAGGAAAGGATCATGTTGCTAGAGAGTGAGAGACAGAATCTGAATGCTATTCTACAGAGCTACCAGACAGAAAACGAACGTTTGAGAAAGAAGATGGAAGAATATGAGTCTGAACGAACATCAAACAACAGACATATAGAGTTGATGCAAAAGATTCTGGTTAGGACTCTGGGTATCTCCTTGGCTGATGAGATTGAGAAGATAGAGAGAGAGGAAGCAAGAAAGAAAATTGAAGATAAGGAAAGAACAGCGATGATGGCGTCAGAAGCTCAGGGTAAAGGAAAGAGAAAGGTTGAAGATGTACCTGTGGTAAGACAACCTGAGCCTGAAGCTGAAGTATGTGTGGATCCGTTAATTGTTCACACTGCTCCGGAAGCTGAATCCGAGCCAGTATCTCTAGCAATGGTTGTCTACAAGCCTCCGCCTCCATGGTTTGTTTTGGTAGGAAGGCCTCGTGACATTGAGATTGATTTGTCGAGCCTGCCAGAGAAGCTTCGTAGACATATGGAAAAGAAGTTGGAGAAAAAGCGTCAACTAGACAAAGAATAGATGACGAGGTCGATTCATATTTTGAGGGGTTAGATTTGAGTAGCAGTGATAGCGATAGGAAGGATAAAGATGATAATGTTGGAGGTTCAGGAATTCGTGTAACAGATTCTGGTTTGAACGAAAATGTCGATGTTTCTGTGTACTTGAATGATTCCGCTAATCAACACACTGTAGATCAAGTTCAGGGGGAGACTAGTGATGTGTCACAGGGTTCAAAGCAAACAGGAATCTTCACAGCGACTTCAATGTCAGTTGTTCTTGTTGTGCCAAAGACAAGGATATTTTATTTAGAGCACGATGTTGAAGAGGGGGAGTATGTTCACAACTTCTCCAAAGCTGAGTTAGCAGAGTTACTTGGTCTAAATGAAGAAACGTTTGTGTTCGACTTTGAAGATGAATTGAACAACACAAGTATGGAACCAAATGATTATGTCTTCCAGCCAGTACTAGAAGCTAACGATTATGATCAAGTGATTATAGACGATTGGAATTCTGATGATTCTGATGACAATGTTGCTACTTATGCCGGAGAGGGTACATACGTCTTCCCAACCTTTGAAGAAATGTTTTCATCTGCAAGTGATGATTTGTTGAAAAACAGAGTTGAAAAGTAGTAGCTGAATCAGTTCCTCAACAAATGTCCAAAGAAGAAATCATTGAGATGAAAAAGAAATGGTTTAAAGAAGTTCCAGCAGAGCGAAAGTTCTTACGTCCTCTAGCATTCTTTCGTCGAGATCCGGATATTTCTCTAGGGGACATCATTAGCAGGGGATGGACCGAGGAACTTAATGTGTATGCGGCAAAAGGGAGTTCGGGATTCAATATTTTTGACGATTGAGTGATTTGAAACTGAAGATTCAAGATCAAAAGGAGTGGAAATTAGTGAAGTATGATGCTGAACACGGTTCAAATACTGGATTCCTCACATCCTCGAAGGGTCACGAAGATCGATCCAGTTACGAAGCAAAAAGATGTTGCACTGATCATTAAGCGACCGCGTGTGTTGAAGAATATGCCGCTCATCAAAATGAAACAAGACTTTTACAAGATCATTAAGTGGTGGCATTATGATTCAAGTACATGCGAGGCGGTAATATGTGTAGAACCCGATGAAGACTCATGGAAGATTATAGAGGAAGTGTCAGAGTCTATCATTGCTCATAAACGTATTTATGGGCTGTGGAGAGGGATCCGTGTGCTAGATCCAATGTGGCTGGTGAACTGCTTAAAGAAAGACATTGAACGTATGTTTTATGTGAAGATTAGCTATGAAGACAAAGATGAAGTTCATACTATGCAGTTTCAGAAGATCGTTAACGCTTTTTATGCTCATGATATTCATTCAGGTAAAGCTTGGAACACATCCTGGAGAGAGATCGAAGCTAAGGAGCAGCAAAAGAAAGACAAGAAAGAGGCCATGATTGCTGAAAGAAGAAGGATTGCTGTACAACGAAGATTTCAGTTCGGCAACACATACAATCGACCTCCTCCAACAAATCAGACTCCTATTCCATCTGAGGAGCGTCGCAGGTCTAGAAAGCATTTCTTTGGAAAATGATTGTCAAACGTGCTTTGAAGATTTTTTGAAAGAAAAGTTTTGAAGAACATCCAAGACTGCGGCAACATCCAAGGGGGAGTCTTTTGGTGCATTAATATCTATTGCTACGTTTAGGATGAGTCGGTTATGTAATTAGGGCTTCGATAGTGTTAAAAATTATCTTTTATATGTAAGTCAGTGATTTTGTACGGAAAATGTTCAGATTTCTTACAAATCCCTTTTTGTACGAAAACCACCCAAGTCATTTGGTGCGAATTCTGTTTAGTATAAATAGGTGACTTGGGTGTTAGTGTTAGGATGCTGTTTTTGAGGTCCAACGGCGACGCCCTGTTCGTTTGTGTCTGTAATCGTTCCAAGTTATTGATATACAGATTCAGATGTGTTAAACAATATCATTGATCTTATCGTGTGTTTGTTCAACTTAGTTAACAATGAATTCTGGCTCTGTTAGCTAAGCAAATCAGTCCAGTAGCTCCCGAGTTAGGGCCGATCCTACACTCACAAAATAAGGTAATATGATGGCCTAATAATGATGCCCACCAAGTGTTCGATAAAACACCTAATTGATTTTATTTGAGTTGTTAGTGTATATATGTATATTAATTAAAGTTCAACTGACCTAAAATAGAATGGAATGATAAATGAGGTCTAAAATCCATAAGGGTGATGATCATGGTATTTAATGACTAATCTAATCATCTTGTGGATATGATGTGATAGTTTGACTCTTGACAACCTAAGTGGGAGCTTGAAAAGGAATGGTCAAACGAGTCAAATGCGCGAGGAAGCTCAAATGAATGCAAGGTAATTAAAGCTTACACATGCTAGAATAGAATCACAATTTATGTGACGGAAAATATTTTGGTGATAAATGAGAAGTGAGAAATTGTTAACATGAGACCACATGATGAAAACCATGAAATGGGTCAAAATGAGTAAACTTATGACGAATTATATGTTTTTGACAAATGATAACTTGTTAAGATGAGACCTTATGGTGTAAACCATAACGGGTCAAATGGGTAAAAAATTAAGTTGAATCGACTTGTTAAGATGAGACCTATGGTGTAAACCATACAGGTCAAATGGGTAAAAACTAAGTTGAACCACATTTTGGTGATAAAATAATAAATTGTTAAGATAAGATCCTATGGTGTAAACCATAACAAGTCAAATGGGTAAAAACTAAGTTTAATCACATATTGGTGATAAAATAATAAATTGTTAGGTTGAGACGCCTAAAGGATAAACCAAGAATGGGTCAAATGGACAGCGGGTCAAATGGTGATGTAATCATCATTTGAACTTGGTATTTAATGCTTCGTCTTATTGAGTTTTATACCTACATGTAATGCATTGCTCCAAATTAATAAAGGGAATCACAAGTTACCAGTAATGGGTCATTGCTTTGATTATGCTAGGTATTTGTAACAGGTCATACTTTGAGTAAGGGCTTATGGCATAAGGTAAGATGGTTGGGCCAGATTTGGGTAATAATCCACCTCATGTGTGGTTACATTAGTAATTAAGTAAAATGGCCCTTATAGCAAATATATATATATATATATATATATATTATATTATATTATATTGTAAGGTTCATGCGAGAACCACCTTTATTGCAAAATAAAACCTAACAAAATCAAAAAAGCACTCAAATTTTTTTTTATTTTTTTAATATTTTTTAATAAAAATCGTTATATTTCGTTATAAAAAAAAACTTTTTTTTCGAGTAACAGTCATCCATGCAATGTGCATATGTATCATAACTTTGACAAATTCAGTAATACGTTATCACTAGTAGACAATTGCACTTTAATTTACATAACTTCCATAAACACTCAATTTTACATTAAAGGCACATGTGCATTATTATGTATAACAATTATATACCGTGTTTTGATACAAAAAGTTTGTGATTTTGAATGATGAAGTAGGCTCATATATATGTTTTTTTGTTAGTTATATCTAGTGGTTGATGGGTTCATTATAGTTGTCACTTTATAATGTAATATGTTGATTGGATGGTATAAACGGTGTTGATATACATGTAATAAAGTGAAAATATTGATATTGGTATTGTATTATAAATGGTAGGAGGTATTGGTATTGTATTATGGATGTAGGAGGTAATGGAAGTGTATTATGGATGTTATGATAGATGAAAGAGAAAGTGTATTCAAAGTAGTGTACCAAAACACCTTATTTCATGTTGATACATATAGATGCACATGTGCATTTCTTATATTGGTAACGTAAAAAGTAGTGTATTACACATGGTAGTGTAAATGAAAATACAATTGTCTAATGTTTGTAATGTATTACGGAATTTGTCAAAGAAATGATGAAAATACACATGTGCATGGCAGTGTATTATGGATGGTATGATAGATGAAAGAGAAAATGTATTCAAATTAGTGTACCAAAACACCTTATTTCATGTTGATATATATAGATACACATGTGCATTGCTAATATTGGTACCGTAAAAAGTAGTGTGTTACACATGGTAGTGTAAATGAAAGTACAATTATCTAATGTTTGTAATGTATTATGGAATTTGTCAAAGAAATAACGAAAATGCACATGTGCATAGATAGTGGTACTCAAGAAATTTATATTTTTTTTTGAAATTTTTTTATTGTTGAGTAAATATAGCGATTTTTCAAAAAAAATATTAAAAAAAACAAAAAAAATTTCTGGTATTTTTTTTGAAAAAAAAAAATTGGAATTTTTTTTTTGAAATTTTTTAGGTATTACTGTTTGTGTTCACACTGGCACTCGCGATTCTCGCAATAAGGATGGTTCCTAACGAATCCTTGTCCTAGCTAAATGAGTTTTGAAATTATATATATGTCTTTGATGTGAAATTATGGCTAAATGAGTTTTGAAAATTGAAAACGTCTATGTCATAGCTACATATATAAATCTTAATGAGAAAACGAGTTAAATGTGCACAATAGATTTTATTTAAACTTTTGAAATTCCCCTGTATGTTAAAAGGTTATAAATTAACAAATTGTCCTCGGGTGATATGCCTAACAAAAAGAAAGTATAGGGAAAACATTGACAAGGAGTATAGGAGGCTTCAGCTAGAACTCCGGTTGGGTAAAACTTTTAATTGAAGGAATTTGTGATATTTATGTATAATTGTAGTTGGAAAAGAGAAAACAAGAATGGAATTAAAGAAAAAATGGAAACATTGAGCTAGAATGCTCAATGCCGTCTTAGCGGGTCGGTTGGGTGAAACGCTAAACCGAATGAAATAATTGGAAATTTAAGAAATCAATCTAGTATAAGTGACTGATGAACCACTTGCAAATGTCTGGCCAAAACATAAAATTCTCATTTAACCTTAATCAGTGTAAGGAAAGGAGGTCTGATCAAAGTGCTGAAATATAAGCATTGGCAGATAACTAAAAAGAACTAATTAGGATGGTACAAAAGTTATCAATAGGTCAAAACAATGGTCAAAGTGACCAATCAAGTTAGATTAGACCAAGCTTTCAAGTTATAAGGTATGGGTTCTCAAAAATTTTCACTAAAGGGTTATTTTAAAAAAAATATAAAAAAATAACTCCACAACTACTGATTTTATTAAACAAAATTGTTGGCTTATCCTAGTAGTTTGGTAAAATCCAACAGTTTAACCTGACGGTTACACCAATCTAGATTCATATTTCTATACTATATAATAAAAGACATCAATGAAGGGACACTGGTGATTATTCTAAACCATCCTTAATTGTAGATAATTATTATTTAATTTAAATTATTAAATATTAGTTAATTAATATAAATCTTATCAACTTTAAATATTGGCATAAACATAACTTTAAATCGTAAAGTCTTATCTAAACTAAATAGCATTGTTTCACTTAACATTAGATAAACATGCATATTATTTATGTTAATGTTATTAGTGTTAACTATGAGAAATTATAGTAAACAACCTATTAATCAAACCAAAAAATTAAAATAGTATTAACCTTAGGGTTTTTAAAGCTATAACCTATTTTATTATTTGCTATATAAAATTATATTTATTCAACCCGTACATACACTGAGTTTTTTTAATATAATTTTTATTATTTAGTATATAAAATTACATTTATTCCACCTGTGAATACACAGGTTTTTTAAAAATATAATTTTTTTATTGTTTGGTATATAAAATTGCATTTATTCAACCCGCACAATACACAAGGTTCTTAAGATATATTTTTTATTATTTAATATGTAAAATTATATTACTCAACACGTGTAATAAATGTGGTTTTTAAAAATATATTATTTTTTATTTAGTATATAAAATTACATTTAGTCAACTCGTATAATACACATGGTTCTAACTAGTATATTGTAAACAAAACTAATGTTTTCTTATTGATTGGATATCTTTAATCAGAATAATACTCATGAAGTATATTAGGTTTATCGTTGTAATATAGAGGCGTGTTGTATTAACAATGTTTATGCTGAAAATGTCATATTGCATACTGAATATGAAAAGGGCCTGCAAATATATTTGAGAACAGATAATATAACAATTATAAAAACATGGTGGTTGTCTTCATTTAATTCATTCAGATAATACAATTAACATAATATTCAAATGGCTACAACGCATCAGGAAAAAAAAACCTTAAAACAATGTTACAAACAAATTATACATGTTAACTTTTAAAGAAACATCTCTATGTATTTAAGTGTATCAGATCTCTTGACCATATTATTTCAAAATAAGGAAATCATTATTGAGTTAGAAATTAGCTTTGCTTCTCTGTGTGTACTAGAGAAACAAGAAATACACATACATTTATATAAGTGTGTGCGTGTAGAGGGAGAGAATGAGATAGGGTTATATCATATTCATCGTAAAGCTATTCATCGGCGTCCATTGCCCCTCCACGTCAGACTGCTCGAAAAGTTTTGCAGAACTCCTTCCTCTCTCTCGCTCTCTCTTAAACCTTCACGAACACCCCGTTATCAAAGGATTTCTCTCTACCACCTCGTAGAACGCTTCTCTCATCATCAGAGTTGGTGTTCTAAATGCATGATTTAAAGATAAAGATATCCACCAATTTTAATATGTATATATAAAATACTTAATTTTAAAAATGATGAGGTCATGTATTTTATAATAAATAAAAAAAATGTCCAAAACTCACCAATAGATATGATAATTTTTTTAAATTAAGTGTTTCAACCAAATAAATAATCAAGTAACATTTTGATGTTTCAACCAAATAAAATATCACATGATGGAATACTTCTACACTAATCAACATATAGTTGCGATTATGTTGTACTTGACATAAACGATAAAATATATCTAACAAGAAATCATAACCAATATTGTCTTATTCGTTTGTTTTGTGCATAAAAGTTGGTGACAAAACGTAATTACGACAACTATGTCATTTTGATACGCTAGATCTGTACAAGTATAACTAACTTAGCCATCATCAAACCTACCAAAATTACCTTTTATTTGTTTAATTATCAAAATATTAATGATATGATATACATTAATAATATGTTAATTTTATAATATTTATTGTTTCATTCTTATTTACTTTGGTTCCATAGGATCTTATGGTGTAGGGTTTTTACTTTTTACACCATTGTATTGGTCTAAAATCCAAACTTACTGTAGGACCGATCCTGATAGCATAGGAACTAGATTTGATATCTAATGTCCATAAAGACGGAAACAATATGACATGATTACCAAATAACAAGAATTTATCAGTTAAACGTCAATTTTATTGATAAACTTCAAGTTTCCAAATTGACAGAGCTTCGCTACACAGAGCACAAAAGTTACAAATGAGAGACTCAAGCTAACTATTTATAGAAGATCAAGTTCGCTGGAGAGAGACTAAGTTCGGGCAAATTTGACCTAGTCAAGTTCGGCCGAACTTGTCATCAACATACTATTACCAGCGAACTTAACTCACAACTTCATAAATACTTGATTTTGCTAGCCTATTCACATCTAATCTATACAGACTCGATATAAGACTAAGACATAGACATTTTGCACCAACAGACTCCCCCTTGGATATAGTCTTCGTCTTTTATCAGTCTCCAACACTCTGTCTTCAATAAAACTTTAACGTTAACGCCAAAGAAGTTTTTTTACGGCTTCTTTCGTCTTTCAAGCTTTGGATATGCCATCTGATCAGTAGGTGGCACTTTAGTCATAAATTGGAACCTTCTGAGCCTTGCCGCCCTACCTCTTTCATTAATCTCTTCGATACGCTTTTCTTCTTTAAAAAACTCTACCCGTTTAAGTTCCCTCCAGCTCGATTCCCACTTCCTACCAGAGTTAACTTCACGTGCATAGCATACATTTACAACCCTCTGATATTGCAACGCTTGTTCTTTTTCACGTTCCTCAAAAACAATCTTACTGTAGAACAAACACTTGATGTCTTCCTTCGAGCAATTAACTAGCCACATCGGGTCTAGTATTCTAATTGTTCTCCAAAGCCCTCTAAAACCTTCAACCCCAAACATTTCAACTCTTTCCTTAGTAATATCCAGATGATCTTCAAATCGTAAAACAATCACTGCTTCGCAAGTAGTCAGATCAATCTGCCACCATTTGAACAAAGGATAGAAATTCTGTTCGATTGGCATCAGGGGCATGTTTCTCATCGCTCTCAGGCGTTTCATGATCAACGTAATGTCTTTCTCCCCAGTCTTCTTGTTGGTTTTGATACGACGCTTTGGGATAAACGGCTTCCAGTATCCAAAACCTTTAGTAGCCTCAAACTTGATCATCTTCCAAAGTAATTGATCAATGAACTTCATGTGGTACGTGACATTCCTTGTTTGAACTAGCTTCTCAACATCCCAGTAAGGAAGTGTCTTGAAATCCGCCAGATATCTGAAGTATTGAACTCTAACTTCTCGTTTGATGGCGTTAAACATTCAGCTCTTTAAACCACCCCCAACTCAGTATATCTCCCAATGACACATCTTTATCTCTGGTAAAGAATGCTAGAGGACGTCGAAACTTTCTTTCACGTGGCATCTCTTTAAACCAGGACTTTTTAGCTTGTACGATTTCTTCCTTTTCATAGGTTTAGGAACTTTTCCATCACGTATCGATTCTTCTATCTTTTCTTTCAACATATCCTCATTCAGTTGTATGTACATCTCCTTGAAAGTTGGAAAACTATCTGTATTAGGACCGACATACTTCTCAGCTTCATGTTTCTTGTCATCAGAGGACCAATCTTCCACTATAACTTTGTTATATTCATCTGCCTCATATCTACGTTGATAATGATACTCGTTAGGCTCAAACGTATTCACATTAAGAACTTGCTCTTCGAAATCAAAATCAAGATGATTCTGCATCAACGTCGATCAGCTTTGCTAAATCTTCTTTGGAGTAATTGTGCACATATTCACCTTCTTCTCTACGTTATGTTCAAGCATGAGGACCAGAGGCTTTATCGGAATCGCAGCAACAAGTTGTGCAGAAGTAATAGCATTAGACATATCAATATCATTGGTCGGCCCTGTTTGCCCTAACTCCCCCTGATTCTTATCATCCATAACATTCGTTTCATCGTTTAGTAAATCAGTGAAATCAAAACTATCATGAATTTTTGCATCAACCACCTTCAACCCTGTACCACTTGGATCATCATCATTTCCTCCATCATGGTCGGAATAATCTATTGGATCATCCGTTGGTGGTTCATCGTCTTTTTCCTCATCATCAGCTTCATCATCGTCCTTGTCTTCAGTAACAGTTACAGTATCAGAAGGCTTGACAGATTCGTCAACCTTAGAAATCTCGGACTCAGAAGCTTTAGTAGACTCTATCTCTTTTACAGGTTCAATGATCTCGGGCATGCTTTCAATTACATTTTTACCCTTGCCCTTTTCTGCTAACTCTTTCTCTACTTTTTCTTTCGCTTCTTACAGATCTAAATTTTCAGCATCAAAATCAATTCCCAAACTTTAGTCAGAACCTTTTGTAACCTGATTGAAACGTTTATCATTCATGTCTCGTTCTGTTCTAAGCTCAGCAATTTCTTTAATCAACCTTTCATTCGCTTCCTGCATGCTTTCAACTAACGCTTTTAAGTATCCTCGGTCACCTTCAAGGAATTTAACTTTGTCAGACAAAATTTCCTTCTCAACTTCACTCTGTTTTACCAGCTTCTCTAGCTCAGCTTTTTCAGATTCATTCTTAGCCACTCTATCTTCCAATACTTTGACACGCTTTTCTAGAACATCAATATCTGAATCTGGGAAGAAATCATTCAAATCTTGAATATCTATTGGCTCATTTGGCATATCACCAAATAGTTTTGAACTTGGAGTAGTATTTGGCGTTTTTGGCGTCGATTTAGGAGTAGCCTTTGGTGTAGAAGCTTTGGGAGTTGAACTTTCGAAATGAGAATCGTTGGAGGAACAGGAGATTGAATGACAGGAATCTCTAACAATTCAGTCTCAGGAGGTTCTTGTGTAACTCCTGGACGTTCTGCTTCAGCTGAGATAATGATAGGAGGTTCTTGTTGGGATTGAACCCTATGAAAGGAACAGATGATACAAAGCCTTATAACACTATCCGAGCTTTGGTTAAACTATCAGAGGTTACAACCTCTGTTGTACATACACTGCTTTACCTAAAGACTGCACTCCTATCATCTGACTTCACAAAGTTACAAAGGTCTGCCAGAGTTTCAAGGATCAGAGGATAGAGATCAGAGCTTAGTCATTAGCTAGATTATCAACTTAATAGTGCTAAGCACTGATAGTTAGTATTAGTAGTGTTTGTAGTTAGTTACATATAGTTTCCTGTCACTATCAACCTGACGTCATCAAAGATGCTCAGTGGTTAGATAGCTTAGTTTACATAGGTAACTTGTGTAATAGTTTAACTTGTCCATCAAAAGATCAACTTTCGCATTTCATCTTCTCTGCATTTTCTTACTACCAAACTTCAATTGCAAAGGCTGAGGGGGAGTTTGTGAATCACATGTGAGTTTACTGAATTGAAAGCATGATGATGATGAAAACAAACGACCATTGCTTGTAGTAAAAGTTTTCCATTTATTTCTGCTGCAAATCTCTTTAAAACTCAATCATTTTCTATTTTTGAAACAAAAACTACAAGTAATTCAAACTCAGATCGTAACAATTGGTATCAGAGCTTGATTCATCAAATTCGATCTAACAATCGATTTGATTCGAATAGATCAGCTCTCTGCTATTTAGTTTGGTTGTTTTTGCTTGATAAACAGAGTTTTATTACGTTCAAAGTTTTTAAAACAGAAATCTGTGTAAAATCAACTGAAAATGTCTCAAAACGCACAGGATGCCAACTCTGGATCCTTATTCAAACCGTCGATGCTCAAAAGAAATGAATATTTCATTTGGCAACGACGAATGGGTCATATCCTTGCTTAGCAAAACACCGGTTGCTGGAGATCTGTTGCTTATGGACCTCACTTTCCCGATGGTTCCAAGCACAGAGGATCCAACTAAACAAGTGCCAAAAAATCCTGAAAACTTTTCGGAGCAGGATTTCCAAAAAATGAATTGGATGCTAAGGCATTTAGCATAGTTGCTTCAGCCTTAAACAATGAGATTTATGCTGGTCTACTCCATTGCAATAGTGCAAAGGAGTTATGGGATGCACTGAAAGAGCAATTCGGTGGGACTGAGGAAGTGATTGAAAGTAACAAAGAAGTTCTAAATCAGCAGTATCAAACGTTTTGTCACTTGAAAGGATAGTCTCTAACACAACAGTTCGAATGTTACAGGTGTTTCATCAGTGAACTTAGACTGGTTAACGTGGTTTTTCCTATTCGACTGTCAATAGTCGTTTCCTTAGATCGTTACCAGATAAGTGGGAGACTGTAGCTTATGTAACACGAAAGTATGTTGGGTTTAAAGAAATGTCGTTGACACAACTTCATGGGATACTCCTCACTTATGAGAGAGAGTTAAACCAGAAAAAGAAATTGCAAGATTCTGGCAAAATGATTGGTATTACTCATTGGGTAATACAGCTCTTTTTGGCCAAGAAGAGGGATCTGGAAACAGTAAGGACCAAAGTTATGATCACTATATAGATATTACTTCTAGTGGGAACTTTGGATCTGAACATATGCACCCAACTATGCTTTCACTCCTAGTGGGGAAAGCCAAACCTCTGATAATCTATCCTTTGAGCTGAATGATTTGCAGCATTTTGAACCTTCTGATCTTGAAGAAATGGATATTTTGCACCAACTGGCCCTATTGAGTGTTAGGGCTAGTAAATTTTATAAGCGAACTGGTAAGAAATTCCCAAGATTGCATGGGGGATTGAAGGTTGGGCTGGATAAATCAAAAGTCAAGTGTTATAAGTGTAATAGGTTAGGACACTTTTCCAGAGAATGCAGATCTCAAAATTCTGGACCAATAGTGACTCATCCTGGCCCTAGACCTCACACACACAAAACACTGCTCATTATTCCCAATATACCCCTGCTCAACATGTTCAAAGCACTGCCCACTTTGCACATCCTGCTACTACTGTTCCAGTGCATTATGTTCAGGCACCATCACATGTTCAGGCACCATCACATCCTCAAGTGCATGTACAACAAGTCCCTATTGTCACACAACATGCTCAAACCACTGCTAGTCTAGCAGAGGTTGGTCAACAGAGCTTTTTCATACAAAGTTATGTTGACTGGAGTAGCTTGCCTGAGGATTTGACTGATGAGAACTTTGCTTTAATGGCCAAAAATGATGTTGAACAAGAATTTTGTTTAATGACCTTAGAGACAATTGATGAAGGTGTTGAATCTGAGGAGTTAGTGTTAAAAACTGTGAAGTTCAAGTTTGTGATGAAACAATGGTTTCAAGTGAAGAAAAGAAAAATGCTGCTGATAAGGAAAAGAACTCTCCTGCTGACCCGTGGAATGTTGATGTGTGTGAAGATGAGTGTGATTGTGCTCTCATGGCTGCTACAAAGGTATCACCTCAGATCCTTAAAGATCTATGTTCTGACAAATGCATCATTGCTTTTGCAAACATTAAGCAGGTGAATGAAAACCTGAGGAACAAAATTTTAGAAGATGAACTTAATTTTGAAAAACTGATTAAAGAGTTAAAATCAAAATTAAGTGAAAAAGATTCTGAAATGAGTAGCCTGAGACATGAATCAAGCAAAACCAAGACCAACTCCAAACTATGGTAGAAAATACCAAGTGTGTAAAAAGGAGTTAGAAGAAACCCAAATCACTTGTGAAATATGGGTTGAGTCCAGTAAAGGTTATGAGATTATGCTTGATGCTCAGATCAAGAGCAACATTAAGTTTGGTGTAGGTTTTAGAACCTATGACCAAAATGAGAAAAATGTTGCTGAAATTGATTCTGAGTTGGTTGAAATAGTCCCAACAAATTTGGCTGGTGAAGAAATAAAAAATCACAGATAAATCTGGAAACAAAATTGTTTTGGAAAAATCAGAGGTTTCAACAAAAGATAAAGAAATTGAAAAATATCAGTTTAAACCAACCTGGTCAGATGAATGTGATATTTTAGAAAACTTTAAGCCAATGGACTTTACAACCTCTGATGGTATTAAAGCCCCAAAAGCACTAGTGATCCCTATCAAAGATGTACCAGCAGAGGTTACAACCACTGCTGATAAAAAGTCTGATAGGAAAAGAAGAGTAAAGATTAAAAACTTGTTTTGTGAATTTTGTGAAAAAAGAAATCATGTGGCTGCAGATTGTTTTCTTTTAAAAGCCTATGACATTAACAAAACTTGTGTTATCAAAAATTCTTCAAGATGCACCATCTGCAACAAAACAAATCACTTAACTCAAGAGTGTGCCTATCTCAAAAACTATGAGCAAAAGGTAAAAGAGATCAAGGCAAAAGCACTAGAAAGAGAAGGTTCAAGTTCTGCTGGAAATGAATCTAAGCAGAGTTTTGAACCAACTGAAAATCTGTTACAAAAGCTTTAAACAAAACCTCTGTTCCTAAGAGGTGCAAGTGACAGATGCCCCACCATCAAACTCATTTCCAAGAGGGTATGGCCAACCAGCCTATAAAAGGGTTCCTCTTACTTATGAAGGATACAAAAACCCTTCAAAGCAAAGAGTGAATAAGAATCCCTATGGATACAATCATCTGATAGGAAATGGTCTAAGAGCAGATGTTACAAGAAAATATTCAAACCACTGACCATTTTCCTAGACTTGAGACTGGACCATCTGTGACCCCATCCAAAGCCATTTTGGCTTTGGAGACCTATCTTAACTGATCTATTTACTTGATGTGCAGGGACCCTTACTTGTCTTGATAGCTTATGGAATGTAGATAGTGGAGGTTCCAGGACATGACAGGATGTAGAGCCCTTCTCAAGGACTTCATGGCTCATGGGGGGGGGGAGTGATATATCTTTTGGTAATAACTCAAAGGGAAAGGTTTTAGGGTCTGGTCGGTTCTGGCTTGGAAACTCAAGTTTGAAAATGTGAACCTAATTGACAATCTGAAATTTAACCTGCTGAGTGTCTCACAAATGAGTGACAGAGGTTATGGATCCTTCTTCACCGAGAAAACTTGTCAAATTGTGGGACCAGAGGTTGTTAAAAAGATTGATCAAATCATTGCTGAGAGTAAAGCACAACTCACTGCACATGGAAGTGGGAATGTGTATGTGGTAGATATGCTAAAAAATAATCCTATGTCTGGAACATGCTTATTCTCAGTTGCTTCAATCAAAGAGACTGAGTTATGGCATCAAAGACTTGGACACACAAATCTCAAAACTATCACCACACTCTCAAAACAAAGTCTTGTAAGAGGTTTGCCTCACAAGAAATTTTCCTGTGAAGAACATTGTGTTTCCTGCTTAAAAGGAAAACAACATAAAAGTTCTTTCATATCAATTGAAGAGTCCAAAACAAGCCAGTGTTTACAATTGCTTTACATGGACTTGTTTGGCCCAGTGCAAATAATGAGCTTAAAACACAAAAGGTATTGCCTAGTGATAGTTGATGATTTCTCTAGGTTTACATGGACCTTCTTTCTTCACTCTAAGGATGAAACTGCAGTCATTTCGCAAAACTTTGTTAAATAAGTAGAAAAGCAATTTGATCTTCCAGTAAAAATCTTTAGGAGTGACAATGGAACAGAGTTTAAAAATAGGGAGTTGAATGCTTTTTGTGAGTAAAAGGAATTGTTAGACAATATAGCATTCCAAGAACTCCAGAGCAAAATGGGGTGGTTGAAAGGAAAAATAGAACTTTAATTGAATCTACAAGAACTATGCTAGCAGACTCTGGTTTACCCTTGTCTTTATGGGCAGAGGCTGTAAACACTGCTTGCTATGTTCAAAACAGAGTTTCAACCCCAGGCATCAAAAGATTGCCTATGAGATTTTGTATAAAATCAAACCTCTGATTTCCTATTTTAAAGTTTTTGGCTGTCCATGCTTCATTTGAACTTAAAAGATCTATATCTAAGTTTGCAGCCAAAATTGACTGTGGTTATTTTCTGGGATACTCAACCACTGCTAAAGCCTACATAGTTTTTAACTCTAGGACCAAGTGTGTTGAAGAAACTCTGAATTTGAAGTTCAATGAACTTTCATCACTGCAAATCCTGCAGAGCTGCTTGATTTAGATAAATTCACATTTGTTGATGTTTCTATCAAGCTAGACAATGCAGGTACACCACAACCATCTAGAGAAGATCAAGATCAAGAATATGACTGTGTGCTTCCACAAACAAAAGTCTATTCTTCCAACAGAGGATCAGGTGCTACAAGCTCTTGTGTAAACTCTGCCATCTCTGGGTCAACAGTGGTTGATCCTCAAACCTCTGCAAGTTCACAAAATCGAACATCTGTTGATAAAAGTCCTACAATTGGGCACCAAAATCATCAGAATGTTAGCTCTATACCCTCAATACCACCACCTCCATTTACATCAGAGGCTGATACTTCAAATTCACCAGCAGAGGTTAGCTCAGATGATACAATTTGAAGCCATCACTTGAAAATGCTATTGTTCCATACCAAGGTGATTTGATTTATCTCAAAAGCCATCCATCAGATCAAGTTATTGGCAACATCAAATCTGGGGTGCCCACATGGAGCCAATCCCAAAATATTTGTCTTTTTGCTGGTTTTCTATCACTCACACAGCCCGTCAAGTACCAAGAGACAAACACAGCTGGGTAGAAGCCAGCAAGAAGAACTCCTTCAGTTCAAGAGACAACAAGTTTGGGAGCTTGTGACACTGCCAAAAGATGTAAGTCCAATTGGCACAAAGTGGGTCTTCAAGAACAAAACTGATGAAAGGGGTATTGTTGTCAAAAACAAAGCAAGGCTCGTGGTTCAAGGCTACAGATAGGAAGAATGTATAGACTATGATGAGACTTTTGCTCCTGTAGCAAGGTTGGAAGCTATTTGCTTTTCTTAGCTTTTACTGCTAACCACAATATAATGGTGTATCAAATGGATATAAAGAGTGCATTTTTGTATGGAAAAATCAAAGAAGAGGTGTATGTCTATCAACCTCCAGGTTTTGAAGATGCATTCCATCCTGATCATGTCTACAAGCTCAACAAAGCATTATATGGCTTGAAGCAAGCACCAAGAGCCTGGTATGAAACTCTATCCACTTTTCTCTTATCCATATGGTTTACTAGAGGTAAAATAGATAAAACCTATTCGAAAATGGAAAGGAAAAGATTTGATGCTTGTCCAAATTTATGTGGATGACATCATTTTTGGATCCACAAGCACTGCTATATGTGAAAAGTTTCGAAAACTCATGGCAGCAGAGTTTGAGATGAGTGCAATGGGTGAGCTCTAATGTTTTCTTGGTCTCCAAGTTAAACAATTGCAAAATGGTACATTTATCCATCAAAACAAGTATGTGAAAGAACTGCTTAAAAAGTTTTATATGGATGATTGTAAAGCATGTAGCACACCCATGGCAACCACCAAGCTAGTCACCATTGATGGTAAAGATGACCTTGTTGATCAAACTCTTTATAGAAGCATGATTGGGTCCTTATTGTACCTAACTGCATCAAGGCCAGACATCATGTTTGCAAACATGTGTTTGTGCCATATCACAGGCATTACCTAGAAAGTCTGATCTTATTGCTGTAAAAAGGATATTCAGATATATAAAAGGTGCTCCCACACTTGGTATCTGGTATCCAGCTAATGGGAATATTGAGCTTTCAGGTTTTTCAGATAGTGACTTTGATGGGTGCAAAACTACAAGGAAGTCCACATCAGGAGGATGTCAATTCCTAGTGATTGTCTAGTGTCTTGGCAAAGCAAAAAGCAGGTTGCAGTTTCAACATCCACAGCTGAGGCAGAGTATATTACCGCTGCTAGCTGCAGTGCGCAACTCTTGTGGCTTCAAAACCAGTTGCTAGATTTTGGTGTAATTGCACTAAAGACTCCACTCAGATTGGACAGTCAAGCTGCTGAAAACATCATTAAAAATCCAGTTTCTCATTCAACTACAAAGCACATTGACATCAGACATCACTTTGTGAGAGATTGCTATGAAAAAGGTTTGATTTCTTTGCATCATGTCCATTCTTCAGATCAGTTGGCAGATGTTTTAACCAAGGCATTGGATACATCTACCTTTGAAAACTTGATCTCAAGAATTGGAATGCTAAACATGGATTAAAAAACAAGTTTTCTTGTAAATCCATGCATACATAGCATCAAAATGTTTTCAGAAAATCAAAAACTCATCCTTAAAAATAGTTAAAATTGAATCTTTTAAATAAATCTTTAAAAGTCTGTTCATAACATCTGTTTGCTCAAAACCACTGATAGGCTTCAAAATCTTATCCATTATTAAAGTGTATCCTCTGACTTCCATTTTTACTACTTTTTCGAAACACTGATAGCTATCCATTGATAGTGTTAAAAATCAGTACTTTTCTCATAAGAGGTTGTGGCCAGATGTTAGCCACCAGATCTTGCATCAGATGCCACGTCATGTTCACTTTTTCAAAACCCTATAAAAACCCTGTTTAATCCCTCACCAGTGTTTACCCTAAACTGTGTCGATTTCAAAAATCTCGAAACAGTTTTTTCTCTCTAACACAATGGCTCCCAAATCAAAATCTTCGAAGAAATCCACACAAGCACTTCCATCCTACACTCTCAAATCAAAACCCCACATAATTACACTGCCATAATTGAAGCAAACGACGCAAATACTTGCTATTGTCCAATGATTCGAATTTTGCAAAAGTCGAAATTCAAGCACATGTTAGAAGTCAAAGCTCCAATTTCATTGATTCTCTTCGTGACTTCTGGAATAATGCTAATGTTCACTCAACTCCTGCTGATGTTCCTTATACAATAATCTCAAGATTAGGGGGAGTGTTAATGCAAATTAGCCCCCAATCGATCTCTCAAGTTTTCAAGTTAAATGACATAGAACACCCTGTGTCATTTCCCCAAAATGAGATCCAAGCAGAGTTTCTGGAAAGAGGTTATGTAGGCCAGATGAAAGGTATGACCATCTTTAAACCTAACTTTCCTGCTGAGGTGACATTTTTCTTTCATACAATTCTAACTTGTCTCTCAGCAAAAACCACTGCTTTCAATGAAGTTCCATTGACATGCAATATCTGGGGTATGCAATTTTAAATGACACAGATTTCAACTACTCCCAGATACTGTTCAATGATCTTGTGAATAATTTTCAAAATATTGCAAAAAGAAAAGCTTTTTTGATTCATCCACATTTTCTGAGTGTTCACTTACAAGATCAAATCAAAGGTCCTAAAAGTAAAAAAGGCGCTGTGACTAAACCAGGCTGCCTCACTCATGAAACTTTCACCAGAATAACAAACCAAGATAAAGTTGCGAAAACACAAGTAGAGGAGGCTGAGCAAGTTTTACCTGAACAAAATGTTCAAACTCAACCTCTTGCTACTGAGACCACTGCTCTTGGTGATCAGGGCCCCACAACCGCTGCTCTGAAGCCCACAGCAAAAATCCTCAAAAATAAAACCAAAACACTTTCCAAAAAGCCCACCAAACCCAAAAAAAGGTCCTCTGGAAGATGAGATCCCAGAGGTTAACCCAGTGACACACTGCTGCTACTTCTTCACAGCAGATGGTTCAAAGATCTCCAACCGGCTATGAAACTCCTCCTTCTATCTCACAAAAGGAAAAGGTTGTAGACACAGGGACACCAAATTATGAAGCTCTAGATCCACTTGGTTCTATCTTCCATAGCCCCTCTCCCAGGGCACTAACGCTTTCTACACAGCCACCTTCACCAATAACTACACTTCCACCTACTATGTTACCATTGCTGAATGCAATTGAATTAGACCAGAAACAAACCAACACTTCTCAACACCCTATTACTGAGAATATACTTCATCAAGAGGCTGGGTCTGACTCTTCATTCATTGCTAGCCCATCAGCACATGAAGATGCTACATCCCTTGGGTTACATGTGACCTTTGGTGATAGTTCAACTTAAGCAGCCACTACAATTGCTGAACTCCCAAGTTCTCGGTTGGACAGTGGTTTCATTACTAAGACTTGGTTGAAGGCAACCACTGTTGAGGCAACAATTGTTACCTCTGTTGTGGGAAGTCCCCAGTTCCAAGACAAAGGGGCATCTATGGTTGAAGCTGGTACTACAACCACTGCTAATGATACCATAGATACAACTACCACTTCAGGTAGGAGTTCAGATGATCCTATTAAATTAGGTGATGAGCTAAAATACCATGATTTGACGGAGAGAGTGACAAGGATAGAAAATTCTGTTGATGAAATCAAAAGTTTAATGAAGCAGATGATAGCTACAAAAAGTCAACCATCTGTTCTATCCACTGCTGATCTGAAAGAAGCTCTTAACCCTCTGTTTCAACATCCACAACATTATTTGGATCTACAACACAAGCACAAGATGAATGATGTTAGAAACATGGTTGAGGCTAGATATCAAGACACTGCAGTAGACATTAAAGCCATCAAAGCTCATCTACTCACAACCACTGGCCATGCACCTCCAACGGTTATCTTTGTTACAACAGATGAAGCCAAAAAAGGGGAGAAACCATTGGGAAACAAAAAGCTGAAAATAGATTATGTTAAGGCCAGACCTACTTTAAATATTCAAAGGCCTGATGGTTCAAAGAAGATAGATTTAACTGATGAAATTGTGGCCAAGGCAAGGGCTAGTCACAAGAAGACAGTGATCAAGGAGAGCAGAGTGTTTGTTGAGAAAAAGATTGAACAGCAAAAAGAAAAAGGAGAGGTTGGTACTTCATCAAAGAGGATACCTGTTAGAAAAGCCAGGCAACCAACATCCACACCTCTTAAAACTAAGCCTGCAACCAATCAAACCATTAAAACCTCTGCCTCTCAAAAACCTATCACATCTTCAAAACCACAACCCACATCCACACAAGCAGATGTTACAGCACCTGTTGTGTCAACATCTGTTGATACAGCAGAGGTTGCAACAGATGCAACTCTATCCACTGCCATGATCACATTTCCCACATCAACTCATCCATTATCCACACCACCAAAATGCCATCACCACCATCACCCCTTTAAGGTTTAAAAGGAGAAAAATCACAAAAGTGATAACTCATGATAAGATTCCTGCACATCTTCCACTATCATCACAACCAATGACCTCCACATCAGTGCTTACAACATCTTCAACTCTTGAAGTTACTCCTGCAATAAAGTTGTATCCTTTTGATTTACCAGCAGTCGGGAAGAGATCCTAGGTTTCTTCTCAGAAGATGACCCTGACAAAAGAACAATCCTATCCCTTGATGGCTATCCAAGACCTGCAAATGTTGATGATTACCTGGAATTGAAACGAAAGCAAGCAGAGGATATTGCCAAAAGAGAATCAGCTGGTAAAGGTGATAGAGAAATATAGATTGCCATGTCCTTTCAACTAAGTAAAGCCAACATTCTACAAAACTTTGTCAAGAATCTGAGCAACCAGTTGTCAGAAAGGGAAGATAAGCTGCTCAAAAGTGAACTCATTGAGTATATCATGGAGAAGAAAATGTATAAGGCAATAAGGGCACAGTTCAGGGACTGGAGCATAGATGAGCTAAGAGAAGAAATCAATAGAATGCAAAAAATGTTGAAAGACCCTCTCAAAAAGCCAACTCCTCCCAACTGGGATTTATACAAGAAAGATATGACTGAAAGAGCCTTGAAGTTGAAGAGAATGATGAATGAACTAACTTAGAATCATTATGGTTTAAAGAACCAAATGTTGAGATGGGGTGAGGTCAGGGTGATAGACACTTACAAGAGTTTGGAAGAAAGAAGGAAAAAGAATCCATCCATGCCTCCTAAACCTGATTATTCAAAAGAAGATGCTATTCTCAAAGCCCAACTCTCCAAAAAGTCCAGCACAACATCTGCCCATTCCACACTTGCCCTGTTACACAGAAAAAGGCAAGGGGAGATGCCTGAAAAGACTGACAAAGAGTTTGAGGATACATTCATCAAAGAAGGTATACAGAACATGATTGATTATCCAACAGATGATTCAAGTGCTAAGCTGGCTAAAGATTTATCACAAATACTCCTTCTCAATCCTCAGCAATAAAAGCTCCTTCAAGAAAACCTTAGACCCAAAAATTCTAAAATGGAAGGTCGGCAAAGACACCCATGAATTGACACTGCTCAAGTCTGATGGTAATGCCACTAAACTATCTATGGAAGCTGCTTATGGGCTTACAGTAGAAGACTTCCAAGAATTATTATGTTTAGAGCTAGAGAAGGATGCTGATGACATAGAATCTCTTAACTTTGAACTTCAATTCAAAGGTCAAATAAGAGAATTCTTCCTGAGGAATAAAGACCAAGAATAAAGTGTTTTTGGCATCATCTGTTCCAGGGGGAGATTGTTGGGATTGAACCCTATGAAAGGAACAGATGATACAAAGCCAAATAACAATATTCGAGCTTTGGTTAAACTATCAGAGGTTACAACCTTTGTTGTACATACACTGCTTTACCTACAGACTGCTCTCCTATCATCTGACTTCACAAAGTTGCAAAGGTCTGCCAGAGTTTCAAGGATCAAGGATAGGGATCAGAGCTTAGTCATTAGCTAGATTATCAATGTAACAGTGCTAAGCACTGATAGTTAGTTTAGCAGTGTTTGTAGTTAGTTACATATAGTTTCCTGTCACTATCAACCCTGACGTCATCAAAGATGCTCAGTGGTTAGATAGCTTAGTATAAATAGGTAACTTGTGTAACAGTTTAACTTGTCCATCAAAAGATCAACTTTTGCATTTCATCTTCTCTGCATTTTCTTACTACCAAACTTCAATTGCAAAGGCTGAGGGGGAGTTTGTGAATCACATGCGAGTTTACCAACTTGAAAGCATGATGATGATGAAAACATACGACCATTGCTTGTAGTAAAAGTTTTCCATTTATTTCCGCTGCAAATCTCTTTTAAAACTCAATCATTTTCCATTTTTGAAACAAAAACTACAAGTAATTCAAACTCAGATCCTAACAGTTCTTGTGTAGGAGGTTCTTGTGTGACTCCTTTCTCCTGTGCACCAGAAGGTTCTTGTGTGACTTCTATGCATTTTGGTTTCCCAACGTAACGACGACTTTTTGGTTTCTGACTCTTTTTGCCCTTTGTTTTTGGAGACCCTGTAGTCTTCTTAGATATCTCAGTTGCTAAAGACTTTGTTTGTTTTGCTTTCTTCTTTGGTCTCTCTTCACCAGATTCTTTTTCTTGCTCGGGCTCGTAGTCAACATCAGTTTCTTTGACTTTTTCAGCTTCTTTTCTTCTATTGACTTCTTAGTTTCTTTCTTGAGCGAATCAACACTATCATCGTCATTTTCAGAAGTTGCAGATATTACATCATCCTCTTGAGTTGTCTTTTCTGATTCTTGGCTCTCGATCATAACTGCCGCACTAGATCCAGCCTCTGTTTGCACATTTTCAGGGTCATCTTCATCGATTAGCATAGTGCCTGCTTTCTTAGATGCACGTTTCTTTTTCTTTTCAACCCCAGCCTTTAAAAACCATTCACTTCGAGCCTTAAGCTTGAACATCGCAAACCATTCCTTTTCAGCATTTAACTCCTTTTCGTCACCACTACCATCATTTCTCCACTTGTTTCCAGCAGGTGCAACATAATTCTCATTTTTCATAGCCCCAAACAGTGGTTTTGCAACTGGTGCTGAATCCTGCTTCTGAAACTTGATCAATTTCTTTACGGTAGTTTCATCAAGATGACTAAAGTATAAGATGTCATTTGGATCACGTGCAATGTCTGTAAACTTCACATCAATGAGCATTTGCACAAATCTTAGATACAAACATAGTCTAGTATCTTCCATATTCTTTGACATATGAGTAAACACAAGCTTTGAATAGTTATACGGCTTTTCCAAGATTAACGTCGTAGCCATGCAAGCCATATAGTCTTGGACGTCATCGAGACCTGCTTTCCGATGGCTGAAAGTATGTATAATTGCGTGCATGAGAAGCTTGTAGGGGTTTGGAACTTTCCCTTTCTTCAATGAAGGCTTATTCACGCTTCCTTTGTAGCCCATTCGGTAAAAACATCCACATACCATCTTCTCATCAAGAAAAATTGGACCATCTTTATCATCATTGAACTGTAAGATCCTTCGGATATCTTCTTCAGTGACTGTAATACTTTTATCTTCATTTCCAACTTGAACGACTGAACTGATAGTCTTCTTGTCTTCACTCAACGAAGCATTCATCCAGAAATGATAAATGTGCGATCGATAAGACACTGTTCTTTCCGTGATAGCACGATGTATTGGACTATCCTTCAAAAACTTCAAAATACTCTCTATTCCTTTAGCGATGGACACAGCGTCTTGTCAAGAGTAATACAAGTATTGTGGAACTTGGAAAAATCCATCGTGATTACCCGTGCTGGAACCAGAACCTGAAAATCGACGCAAAACATTTAGAACACATTTCAAGGAAAAGTTGCACATTTTCAACATATTACATCAAGTTCGGGCGAACTTGATGTTGATTTACAAACAAGTTTGTCAAGTTCGCCCGAACATATCACAACACATGTTCAACAAAACAATATAAGTTCGGGCGAACTTATTATTAAAACATTTCAAATTTCTTTTTCCTAAGTTTGAGCGAACTTACAAATGTATTCAACGTTTTCAGATTTCATCATAAGTTCTGTCGGACTTGAGTTAAGATCAATTTTATTCAAGTTTTCTTTAGCAAGTTCGGGCGAACTTGATAACAAGTTTGGCCAAACTTGTCATCTCCTACACCAAACCTGCACATTCACTAATGCTCGTTCTTGTAACACCCCAAATCGCGTGAAACAACACACGCGGCGGAAACACTTGGGGAGTCACGTTAACAGATTGTTTCAACTACACATGGTATTTCATATTTCGTTTTAATTAGATATTAACATAGTTTATATTGTCATAATTATCTTAGAAGTTTTTAAACAACGAAACAACAAGCATGCATATTTATTGTCTTTCTTGTTATTAAGGCACTAGGTCTAAGTCCATTCCTACGTGAGCACGCATTAGTATCATCTAGCATCGTTCCCTGAAACATATGTGAAAACGACTCAGCATAAAAGAATGCCGGCGAGTACATAGGTTTTGTGAGTATGTCAAATTTATGGCCTTGAATACATATTACAATACCTCGACAGACTACTAGAGTCATTAATTGAAAACCTTATTATCGAAAAGTATTTGGTATTGCAATGATAACTAACCAATCTAAAACAAGTTAGTTATAGTTTATAAAAGACTTGTAGCCATAAATCTTGTCCAAAACATTTATTTCGTAAATTCGAGCAGTAAATCGTCTTGAAATAACTTGTATGGTTTATATCTTTAATTGAAATCGTTGCGTGTCATCGTTTGAAAACATTTGTTCAAGTGATGCAAATATCGCCACGAATGTAATACGATAAAAGCACCTATATATAGGAAGTATCAGCGCATATCCACCATGCTTTTATCACATTACACCCGTCATGTTATCTAATCACTTATCATAAACAATCGTCCATTGTTCATTGTTTCTTGTTATAACTATCGTTCATTGTTCATAGTTTTAATTGTGAAAACTTTTGGTCGTTTCGTGAATACATTCAAACCTTTGTTGACTTGTTCGAGACCACCCACGGTCCTTATCGTAAACAAACAGAGGGTATGTTACAAATACAATTTCAGTCGCTTCCCAAACTTCTCCACAAATCCCGGGAATTTTGGTAACGGGATTGTCAGTCCTAGGCGCCGTAACTTACTACTGGTCGGCTTGGCCATTGTTAATGAATGTCATTCTTGTTATGAATACAACGCACCAACAAGTTCGTTCACATTATTGAAATCGTATTGTTTATATAAACCATAGTATTTGTACTTTGAAAGCTTGAAAACAATTTAGCACATATGAATCACCACAAAACATTTATAAAACATAAAAAAAGGGGAAACTATGTACTCACTTGTGATTGCTATTGTAACCTTGAATCGAAGATCAAACAAGCTCAAAAGTCTGAGAAATCAAGTGTGTCCTAAAATCGGATAATTGTGTAAATATCGGGAGTTTAATCGGCGGATCGATAGAATGAGACCTTATAAACCAAATGAGTATTGGAGCTCATATGACATGGTTTATAAAGTTAACATTCTAAGTTGGAAATATTCTTAAGTGCTTTTGACCCGTTATGACCTGTTAAGGTAGTTTAAGCGACTTTAACGCGTCATTTGCGTATCTACGCATTCGGATGGTTAGATATGTGTTATGATAAGTCTTTAATTCTTAAACATGTTTGAAAATGTTATTTGATCAGAATACTTGTCAAATTTTATGTTACATACGCTTAAAGTTGATTTATTTGCAAAAAGGGCATTTTGGTCATTATTGAAAGTCATAACAACTCATTATCATAACACTAACCAAATAACGTGACCATAAGGTATAACCTCATAGGGTTATTCCCTTTATAAATATGGTCATAAATATGCATTTGGTTGGGTCCAAAGATCAACCAAATGGGTCAGATTCGAAAGTCAAAGCGGTGGTCAAACCGTTCAACTTACGACTCTAAACAAGCACTAGAATGAGAGTGATGATTTAGACATGTTTTGACATGTCTAATTAAGTTTATAAAAGAGTTTTGGTAACAAAACAAACTGTTTGATACCCGAAATTAGATCCGTCATAAAATGCGCATAAATCGCATTTTGACCGAAACTTTGACTTGTCATAGAGACTTGAAATGATAGGAATCAGTAGGTATGATCAATAGAGATCATAATCACCTTTATTACCATCATAATGCAAGTTTCAATTGGATTTTGAATTGATCAATTCATAATCAATTTGGAAGTCAAACAAAAGTCAAACTTTTCGACTTTTAATCCAATTAAACTACAAGAATTGAACAAAGCATAAAAGAGAATACTTACAACACTATAAGAATGACCAAGAACACCAGAGAAAGCCCCAAGATGGTTGCAAAATTCGGATTGAAATAGAATGGGACAAAAGAGATGGTTGCAAAAGTTCAAGATTCAAGAACACCTTGGTATTTATAGGATTCTTGATGCTGTAGGTGCTTAACAAGTGTCCCATGACTCCCCACAAGTTAGATTAGTGTCCCATATGTGTCAAATGTAGAAACAAGGGTGGCAAACTTGTTTGATGAGTAAAAAATGAAGTTAACAAGCTGCTGCCACGTTTTTGGTGATCTGGGCACCCCATACGGACGGCATGGGTCCCTGGATGCGGTCCTCATGGACCCCTGCTGGTCAGCAAGTTTCAAATTTGGCACATCAGGCCCCTGCACTTGTTTTTGACGCGTTTTGGCACTTTTAACACCCGTTAACCTGATTTTCAAGATCCATAAGGTACAATAAGTATAGGGAACTAAAAAAAATGTTCAAAAAGTTTCGGGTGTGGTTCGTTTAGTCGTATGGTTGCGGTTTTCGGTTAATTACGACGAAAAGCGTATCGAACGTGTTCCTGACCGAAAAAGCGTGACGAAATATTTTTGCATTCCAATCACTAAAATATGATATTTTAATGATTACAAAAATTTTTGGATGTCCATACTTGTTTCAGATAGCGAATTACACAAAAAGGCATAGTTTCGCAGAATTTCCAAAATAGCCCTAAAGTTGTAAAAGTGTGATTTTGCCATACCGAAGCCCTCAAAACTTATTTTTAAGCTATGTAAAGGATATTTATGGTATGTTAACTTCTGACCTTGTTCCGGAGCGTACGTCACTGCGAGAATCAGCAGACTTTCGCATTTTGTCGTAAATAGTCCCTATAATCGAATAAACTTGTTTTTGACATACCAAACCCTTCAAAACTTATTTCTAAGTCATGTAAAGGTTATTTAAGGCATGTTTAGCTTACTCACTATTCCGGAACATACGTTGTAGTAAATTGGTTTCATTTGCATATCGGCTTACGATTTCGCTTATAGAAGCGATTAAAGAGTTCGAAATCGTGCAAGAATTGATTGTGTGCAAATAACATAATAAATAAATAAAATCTCAAATAAAACATAAAATTCCATTAATTGATAACTTGTTCGTCATTGTTACATGTTCGGATTGTCAGAGATATCACACTCTCCCCTACTTCGGGAAATTTCGTCCCGAAATTTAATTAGAGGAAACTCGTGAGAATAAGTGTGGGTACTTTGCTTTCATCTGATCCTCACGTTCCCAAGTAAATTATGGCCACGTTTAGATTCCCAGCGAACTTTGACTATCGGAATTCATCTTCGTTTAAGTTTCTTGACTTCACGGTCCATAATCTCCACCGATTTCTCGACAAAATGCATGGTATCATCAACGTGAATCTCATCGAGTGGAATATGGAGATTTGTATCGGCTAAACATTTCTTCAAGTTGGACATGTGAAATGTTGGGTGAATATTCCCGAGTTTAGGAGGCAGCTCAAGTCAGTAGGCCACCTTTCCGATTCTTTCAACGATCTTGAATGGTCCAACGTATCGTGGAGCAAGTTTTCCTTTCTTTCCAAATCTCACTACTCCTTTCCAAGGGGATACCTTGAGTAGGACGTAGTCACCAACTTGAAATTCTAAGGGCTTGCATCGCTTGTACGCATAACTCTTTTGACGGCTTCTAGCTGTCAGAAGGTTATCGCGTATTTTCTTGACTTTCTCGGTTGTGTCGTGGATGAGTTCAGGTCTAGTGAGTTGTGTCTCACCGATCTCATTCCAATAGACAGGTGAACGACATTTTCGACCGTATAGAGCTTTGAAAGGCGCCATGTTGATGGTGGCGTGATAACTATTGTTGTAAGAGAATTCGACCAACGGTAGATGCGAATCCCAACTACCACCAAAATCGATCACGCAAGCTCTAAGCATATCCTCCAGTGTTTGAATCTTCCTCTTAGATTGTCCATCCGTTTGAGGATGATAAGCAGTACTCAGATTGAGTTTGGTTCCCATTGCAGATTGCAAGGTCTTCCAAAAGCGAGATGAGAACCGAGCATCTCCGTCAGATATGATGTTCAAAGGAACTCCATGACGAGACACAATCTCATCAACATAGATCTTGGCAAGTTCGTCAGCAGAGTAGTCTTCACGAATTGCTATAAAGTGTGCTGACTTCGTTAGACGATCGATGACTACCCAAATAGCATCATGACCTCTAGATGTGCGCGATAGTTTAGTGATGAGATCCATCGCAATGTTCTCCCACTCCCATACCGGTATATCTGGTTGTTCAAGCAAACCAGACGGACATTGATGTTCGGCCTTGACTTTGAGACAAGTAAGGCATTTCGATACATACAAGGCAATGTCATTCTTCATACATGGCCAATAAAACTAGGTACGTAGATCCTTGTACATTTTTGTAGCACCAGGATGAATCGAATAACGAGAATTATGAGCTTCGTCCATCAATAGGGTACGGAGATTATGTTGATTCGGAACCCACAAACGGTTCATGTAGTATAGTAATCCATCGTCTTTCGTTTCAATTTGAAGTTTAAGATGGTGAGGTAGTTCGTCTTTCAACAAACCTTGGGTTACACAAGTGCGTTGGGCTTCAAGAATACGTGTTTAGATATCGGATTGAACTCGAACACAATTAAGCTTAACACGTTCTTTACGACTAAGCGCGTCAGCCACAACATTCGCCTTACCAGGATGGTAGCGAATTTCGCAGTCGTAATCATTTAGGAGTTCGACCCAACGTCATTGCCTCATGTTCAGCTCCTTTTGATTGAATATATGTTGGAGACTTTTGTGGTCCGTGAAAACCACACACTTTGTGCCATAAAGATAGTGTATCCAAAATCTTGAGAGCAAAGACAACAGCACCTAACTCAAGATCATGAGTTGTGTAATTCTTCTCGTGGACTTTCAATTGTCTCGACGCGTAGGCTATGACTTTATCTCGTTGCATGAGAACACAACCAAGGCCTAAGTTCGACGCGTCACAATAAACCACGAAATCATCATTGCCATCGGGTAAAGACAAAATAGGAGCATCACAGAGTTTTAGTTTCAAAGTTTGGAAAGCTTCTTCTTGTTTAGGTCCCCACTCAAAAGGCTTATTCTTTTGAGTCAAAACAGTGAGGGGAACTGCGATTTTTGAAAAGTTCGCGATGAATCATTGATAGTAACCAACAAGACCAAGAAATGAGCGAACTTCTTTGGGAGTAGTGGTTTTTTCCAATCCTTAGTCGCAGTGATTTTAGAAGGATCCACATGAATATCTTGTTCATTTACAATGTGTCCCAAAAAATGAACTTCTTTCAGCCAGAATTCACACTTGGAGAATTTGGCGTAAAGTTGTTCTTTCTTTAGAAGTTCCATTGTCAAATGAAGATGTTGTTCGTGCTCGGCTTGCGACTTAGAATAAATGAGAATGTCGTTGATGAAAACAATGATGAACTTATCCAAATAAGGTTTACAAACCCGATTCATTAAGTCCATGAACACTGCTGGAGCATTTGTCAAACCGAAAGGCATAACAGTAAACTTGTAGTGACTGTATCGAGTGCGGAAAGCAGTCTTAGGAATATCTTCCTCGTGAACACGAAGCTGATGATATCCAGAACGCAGATCGATCTTTGAATAACATGTAGCACCTTGTAGTTGGTCAAACAAATCATCAATGCGAGGTAGGGGATATCGATTCTTGATTGTGAGTTTGTTGAGCTCACGATAATCGATACACATCCGGAAGGATCCATCCTTCTTTTTCACAAACAAAACACGAGCACCCCACGGAGAATAACTTGGACGAATGAAACCTTTGTCAGATAACTCTTGTAATTGTTTCGATAATTCTTGCATCTCAGACGGTGCAAGACGATAAGGAGATTTGGCTATTGGGTTGGCACCTGGTACAAGATCAATACGGAACTCAACCTGACGTGCCGGGAGTAAACCAGGTAGATCTTCGGAAAAAACCTCATAATAGTCTCGGATAACCGGAATATCTTGAATACTCTTGTTCTTTACTTTCTCCTCTACGATTTGTGCCAAGAAGGAGACATAATTCTTTCGTAAGTACTTCTGAGCATGGGTATAAGTCATGAGTTTTATGCTACTAGCGGGTTTCTCTCCATGAATTTCCAAGCTTTCACCAGACGAAAGCGGTACACGAACAATCTTGTCAAAACAAATAACTTTGGCATGATGTTTGGTTAACCAATCCATCCCAATGATAATATCGAAGCTTCCAAGTTGCAATGGTGTAAGGTCGATAGGAAAAAGATGGCTATTGAGGTTCAACTGGCAGTTACGAATGACGGAATCAAGCACGAGGGGTTCACTATTGGCAATCTCGACTGACAAGGGCTTTCCTAATTTAGTTCTAGGCATCGAAAGCAAAGGCTCAAAGGCAAGTGACACAAAACTTCTATCAGCACCCGAATAAAAAAGAACAGTAGCAACATGATGTTAACAAAGAACGTACCATTAACCACCTCATTATCGGCACGAGCTTCATTCGCGTTGATAATAAAGGCACGACCACGGACTGGGTTAGCATTGACCAGTCTCGGACAATTGTTCTTGTAGTGACCCATTTCACCACAGTTGTAACAGGAACCAGGTGGAAAGTGAGGTCGAGCAGGCTTTGCTTGTGGTTGAACTGGGTTCTGCACAGCTGGGTTTGGGTTAAAGCGACAAATATTCGCCAGATGACCAAGTTTTCCACAGGTAGTACATTGTCGACATGGTACATGAACCTGATGGTGACCGTTACATCGGTTGCAGAGTGGTGCAATTCCTGCATAGTGTTTCTTTGTCGGAGGTTGAGCTGGTTGGTTTTGGGGAGCAGTTGGAGCGGGTTGTGCAGTCACAGCAAAGTTTTGAGAAGCCTTACGCTTCTTTGATCGTTTAGAAGGCCCGACTTTGTTTCCCTTTGGTTTCTCTTGGGTTGACTTGGCAGAGGATTTCTTATCGCCCTTGCGATGTAGGTTACCTTTCTGATTTGGGAATCAGTCAAAGTAGCAGCCAGTTCAATGGCTTGACGAACAGATGTAGGGTGGCTTCCAGTAACAATATCCTGAACAGGGTCAGGCAAACCATCAATGTACTTCTCAATCGTCTTATCCAAAGGCGTCACCATCGAAGGACAAACTAAACTCAACTCCTCAAATCGGTTGGTATAAGCACGACTCTCACCACTGTCTTGCTTAAGATCATGAATTCGTTCTCGAGCGCCCTCTGCTCATCACGAGGACAAAATTCCTTCATCATTAGAGCCCTAAGCTCTCCCCAAGTTTGAGCTAAGACCACTTCGGCACCTCTATCTCTCATAATACCATTCCACCATGTCAAAGCTCGTTTCTTGAACACACTAGATGCAAACTCGACCTTTCGCTCATCTGGACATTGAACAAAACGAAATGTGTTTTCGAGACTCTCAAACCATTGAAGTAGTCCCGTAGCTCCCTCAGACCAGTGAACTGAAATGGTTTAGCCGAACAGAATTGTTTGTAGTTGCACGGAGCTGGTGCATTGTTATTATTGTTGTTATTGTTGTTCGCTTGATTCATTTGAGTTACTAGGTTCGGGAGTACGGCAGCAATTTGTTGAGCGATCATGGCTGCCATTTCGGCATCCTGAGTTGCATTACGTCGAGGAGGCATTCTAAAAGAAAACATGAAGGAAGATATATGAGATTGATATTTGAAAAAAAAATCAATAGAGGCATCAAAATATCGACGAAACATAAGGATGGTGGTCACTTGTTTGTTTCTCAAAACACACAAATGACGCACGGCGACTATCAAAGTAAATGGGTCTTTATAATGTATCGCGAAGACATGCTTTAGCCTATAAGTTGATACTCATCCCAAGAGTTCCCAGGTAAGAGTGACTGGTCCGATTAAGTGGATTTGTACGAACACTCTAGCCTAGACAGAAAACTCAGGGTACAGGCACCCACCCTTCCAGATTGCACGTGTTCACATTATTAAAACCCAAACTTTGACGAGATTTTGAAAACTTTGAAGGCTTAAAGCCAAAAAATATCATCTAAGGATAGATGATTGATTTTTTTAGAACAGTTTGTATTTTGTGAATTTGTTTTGGTAACCACCTAAGGATAGGTGATTGTATTGTATTTTAAATCTAAACGCAAATAGACTCGCGTTAGGGTCCTAGGAAGGTTATATTCTAGATCAATGCATTATTATAACCTAATTCCCTTTAAACCAGTGCTCTTATACCAACCTGTAACACCCCAAATCGCGTAAAACAACACACGCGGCGGAAACACTTGGGGAGTCACGTTAACAGATTGTTTCAACTACACATGGTATTTCATATTTCGTTTTAATTAGATATTAAACATAGTTTATATTGTCATAATTGTCTTAGAAGTTTTTAAACAACGAAAAAACAAGCATGCATATTTATTGTCTTTCTTGTTATTAAGGCCCTAGGTCCAAGTCCATTCCTGCGTGAGCACGCATCAGTATCATCTAGCATCGTTCCCTAAAACATATGTGAAAACGAGTCATCATAGAAGAATGCCGGCGAGTACATAGGTTTTGTGAGTATATCAAATTTATGGCCTTGAATACATATTACAATACCTCGACAGACTACTAGAGTCGTTAATTGAAAACCTTATTATCGAAAAGTATTTGGTATTGCAATGATAACTAACCAATCTAAAACAAGTTAGTTATAGTTTATAAAAGACTTGTAGCCATAAATCTTGTCCAAATCATTTATTTCGTAAATTCGAGCAGTAAATCGTCTTGAAATAACTTGTATGGTTTATATCTTTAATTGAAATCGTTGCGTGTCATCGTTTGAAAACATTTGTTCAAGTGATGCAAATATCACCACGAATGTAATACGATAAAAACACTTATATATAGGAAGTACCGGTGGCGTATCCACCATGCTTTTATCACATTACACCCGTCACGTTATCTAAATCACTTATCATAACCAGTCGTCCATTGTTCATTGTTTCTTGTTATAAACGTTGTTCATCTTTCATCGTTTTAATTGTGACAACTTTTGGTCATTTCGTGAATACATTTAAACCTTTTTTGACTTGTTCGAGACCACCCACGGGTCCCTTAATCGTATAACAACCCACCAAAGGGTATGTTACAAATACAAGTTTCAGTCGCTTCCCAAACTTCCCCACAAACCCCGGGAATTTTGGTAACGGGATTGTGAGTCCTGTGCGCCGTAACTTACTACTGGTCGGCCTGGCCATTGTTAATGAATGTCATTCTTGTTATGAATACAACGCACCAACAAGTTCGTTCACATTATTGAAATCGTATTGTTTATATAAATCATAGTATTTGTACTTTGAAAGCTTGAAAACAATTTAGCACATATGAATCACCCCAAAACATTTATAAAACATAAAATAGGGGAAACTATGTACTCACTTGTGATTGCTATTGTAACCTTGAATCGAAGATCAAAAAAGCACAAAAGTCCGAGAAATCAAGTGTCCTAAAATCGGATAATTGTGTAAATATCGGGAGTTTAATCGGCGGATCGGATAGAATGAGACCTTATAAACCAAATGAGTATTGGAGCTCATATGACATGGTTTATAAAGTTAACATTCTGAGTTGGAAAGATTCTTAAGTGCATTTGACCCGTTATGACCCGTTAAGGTAGTTTAAGCCACTTTAACGCGTCATTTGCGTATCTACGCATTCGGATGGTCAGATATGTGTTACGATAAGTCTTTAATGCTTAAACATGTTTGAAAATGTTATTTGATCATAATACTTGTCAAATTTCATGTTACATATGCTTAAAGTTGATTTATTTGCGAAAAGGGCATTTTGCTCATTATTGAAAGTTATAACAACTCATTATCATAACACTAACCAAATGACATGACCATAAGGTATAACCTCTGAGGGTTATTCCCTTTATAAATATGGTCATAAATATGCATTTGGTTGGGTCCAAAGATCAACCAAATGGGTAAGATTCGAAAGTCAAAGCGGTGGTCAAACCGTTCAACCTACGACTCTAAACAAGCACTAGAATGAGAGTGACGATTTAGACATGTTTTGACATGTCTAATTAAGTTTATAAAAGAGTTTTGGTACCAAAACAAACTGTTTTGACACCCGAAATTAGATCCATCATAAAATGCGCATAAGTCACATTTTGACATGTCATAGAGACTTGAAATGATAGGAATCAGTAGGTATGATCAATAGAGATCATAATCACCTTGATTACCATCATAATGCAAGGTTCAATTGGATTTTGAATTGATCAATTCATGATCAATTCTAGAAGTCAAACTTTTCGACTTTTAATCCAATTAAACTACAAGAATTGAACAAAACATAAAAGAGAATACTTACAACACTATAGGAATGACCAAGAACACCAGAGAAAGCCCCAAGATGGTTGCAAAATCCGGATTGAAGCAGAATGGGATGAAAGTGATGGTTGCAAAAGTTCAAGATTCAAGAACACCTTGGTATTTATAGGATTCTTGATGCTGTAGGTGCTTAACAAGTGTCCCATGACTCACCCACAAGTTAGATTAGTGTCTCATATGTGTCAAATGCAGAAACAAGGGTGGCAAAGTCGTTTGATGAGTCAAAAATGAAGTTAACAAGATGCTGCCGCGTTTTTGGTGATCTGGGCACCTCATGCAACCGCATAGGTCCCTGGGTGCAGTCCTCATGGACCCCTGCTGGTCAGCAAGTTTCAAATTTGGTGGAAAAGGCCCCTGCACTTGTTTTTGACGCGTTTTGGCACTTTTAACACCCGTTAACCTGATTTCCAAGCTCCATAAGGTAGAATAAGTATAGGGAACTAATAAAATGTTCAAAAATTTTCCAGGTGTTGGTTCGTTTGGTCGTACGGTTGCGATTTTCGGTTAGTTACGACGAAAAGCGTATCGAACGCGTGCGTGACCGAAAAAGCGTGACAAATGATATTTTTGCATTCCAATCACTAAAATATGATATTTTAATGATTACAAAATTTTTGGATGTCCCTACATGTTTCAGATAGCGAATTACGCAAAAAGGCATAGTTTCGCAGAATTTGCAAAATAGCCCTGAAGTTGTAAAAGTTTAATTTTGCCATACCGAAGCCCTCAAAACTTATTTCTAAGATATGTAATGGGTATTTATGGTATGTTAAGCTTGTGACCTTGTTCCGGAGCATACGTCGCTGCGAGAATCAGCAAACTTTTGTAGTTTGTCGTAAATAGTCCCTATGATTGAATAAATTGTTTTTGACATACCAAACCCTTCAAAACTTATTTCTAAGTTATGTAAAGGTTATTTAAGGCATGTTTAGCTTATGTCACTATTCCTGAACATACGTTGTATTAAATTGGTTTCGTTTGCATATCGGCTTACGGTTTCGCTTATAGAAGCGATTAAAGAGTTCGAAATCGTGCAAGAATTGATTGTGTGCAAATAACATAATAAATAAAAAAAATTCTCAAATAAAACATAAAATTCCATTAATTGATAACTTGTTCGTCATTGTTAATGTTCGGATCGTCACGGATATCACAGTTCTAATCAAATTCAATGTATACACCCGGTAATTTAATGATGTTTATTACAATTTTAAGTTCAATTTGTCCAAATTACACCTAGATCTACCAGTTTTATCAACTTCAGATCTAAGTTAACCGTTTACGTTCAATTTGCGGTTCAAATCTTAATTTCTCACCTCTGGCATTGTAAGTGATGTGCTGATCACCACAAACAATCAAAATTTCAGCAACACAACGACTAATTCTTTGCAATTTTAACAAAACTCTCAAAATCGCTAAGTTCGCTTCAAAGACAAAGAACAGTGATAATGAAGTTCGGCCGAACTTGCTTGCTATTTATATCTCAGCAAGTTTGGACGAACTTGTAAGCTCAATCCTTGAAAGCCCATAGTAAGTTCGGGCAAACTTACAAAAAACTCAACAATTATTCAAACAAGTTCGGCCGAACTTGTTTCAATACAATTCTCTAAAACTTTTAAGCAAGTTCGGCCAAACTTGCCTAAATCAATTTTAAATTTTTCAAGATTTTGCAATTAAGTCCCTGATCTTTTCACCTTTTTTCCAGTCCTGCAAATCCACTCAGTTAACCAAGTCCAAGTTAATGATCTTGGTTAACCGATTTGTCTGCCGAGTCCAAGTTAATGACCCCGGTTCGACCCGATATGAACAAACTGTTGATTTTTTCAAAAACAAAGTTTCAAATTAATGAACTTTTAATCGTTTTGGCTTATCAGATTTTACAGATTAGCTCCCAGCCCGTTGTCAATTAGATTCCCACTAGTTTTAGCACCTTACCAGACTTCGAAGATCCGTTCTCCAACATTGGTTTGCTGAAAACAATGTAGAAACAAAATATTTTGGTAATTTTGTAAGTTTATGCTAAAACACACTGAAAATCTTTTTGGTTTTAATCTGTAAAGCAGATAAACTATGTACATAACAAAATAAACTATGTACAAACATATTTACAGACATATTTTTGTGAATTCGTGTCTAAGGATCATATCAGTTGTTTGAGACATATCACCAGTACTGTTGACCTTTAGATGACTTTAAGTTTTAAACTCGTTTACCTAGATTGTTGATATGTTTGTCCACTTAGACTGCATCACGTTTCTCAATTATTTAAAGATATGTTAGGTATGAATTATGAAACTTGACTTATCTATGGTTCCCACTTCTTGAATATACTCCCGTATCAAGATTCCCTAGATTTCATCTTACAGGTGAGTATAGCGTAATTGATATCTGTCTCTGGGTTAATGCGAAGCCTTGAGAGCTCAGGTTAATACCACTGTATCGACAAAGAGATGAAGGCTCGACTTAGGGTGTGTTCCATTTAAGAAATCTTTTTAGCACTGCAAATGATTAGATCTTTCGATACTTTTCTAGTTTGCATGCATTTTAGGGGTTTATAGCATAAAGCATCATAGAAGTTCTAGGCTATTGCTTCCGCAAAATCAGAAGAACTTGTATAATACCCCAGATATCAACTATCTATAAAGACCTCGTATCTCGGAATTAGGCAATCCTCTCAAACAAAATTTCGGAATACTAAGTCCATATATCCAAGATGTGTTAATCCATAAGATTAAGCAGTTGTGAAATTTAATTTATATCTCCGAAACAATCTACTGAACGTGTTAAGCCTATCGACACATCCACAGTAAGACTTGTTTATTACTTTTTAAACTTTACATTTCTTTAGCATACTGTGATAGTCCACTGATGTACTATCATTTCCTTTTGTGACAATAAATTCTTTTTGTCTTTTTCAATGTTTTTGTACTTTTTGAAAATTTTCATATGTTTTTGTATTTTTAAAAATTTTTCATATGTTTTTTTATTTTCTCAAATATTTCTCCCCCTAAAATCAAAAACATATTTTTGTATTTTAGTTTTTAAGAAATACTAATCTAAAAGATATGAACAAACCAATGTGGATCACGTGAACTCATCGTCCGATCCGTATTCAACCTCAGCTTCCGCACCTGTCACAAATTTTTAATACGTTAAGCCTTATTAGATATTTAAATCTTGTTAAAGGAAATGCTTTGGTATAAAAATCAGCCTTTTGTTCATCGGTGTGTATTTTTTCTATTCGCACCAACTTCTTTTCGTAGCAGTCACGAATGAAGTGATAACGAATTTCAATGTGTTTAGTACGTGAGTGATGAACTTTTTTGTTATATCGATAGCTGCCTTGTTATCTACGAATAAAGGCGTATCAAGAAATTGCATACCATAATCCCTCATCTGTTGTTGAATCCAAAGGATTTGAGAACAACAGCTGGAAGCAGAAATGTGTTCTGCCTCACAGGTAGAGAGAGACCGTGGCCTGTTTCTTGCATTGCCACGTTACCAAACGAGTTCCGAAGAACTGGTAACCAGCATTGTAGATTTAGAGTTCAGCTTGTGCACTCCGAAGTCTGAGTCAGCGTATCCCGTTAGATCAAAATTTTCGTTCTTTGGATACCACAAGTCGGTGCTTGGACATCCCTTCAAGAAACGGAATATTCTTTTGACTATGTACATGTGTGACACTCGAGGACCAGACTGATATCTCGCACATAGGCAGGTAGGATACATGATATCTGGGCGAGATGCCGTCAGATACATCAACGATCCTATCATCGACCGATAGAGTGGGTCATCAACTTTGGTTCCAGTCTCGTCAATGCAAATCCCATGATTCATTGCCAGCGGAGTCGAAAGCGGCTTCGAGCTATCCGTTTCAAACTTCTTGAGAATATCGTGAACGTACTTTGTTTGATGAATGAATATGCCTTCTGGTAACTGATCCACCTGTAATCCGAGGAAGAATTTCATTTCGCCCATCGAAGACATTTCGAAACTTCTTCTTCATGATCTTTTCGAACTCTTTGCAAAGCTATCATCCGTTGAACCAAAGATATATCATCCACATAGATTTGTACAATGATTAGATGATTTCCGACTTCTCTGGTAAACAAAGTACTATCCATTGTGCCTCTTGCAAAGCTATTTCCAACAAGATGTTGAGATAACGTCTCGTACCAAGCTCTCGGGCTTGATGTAATTCGTATAAGGCTTTGTCAAGTAGATAAGCTTTGTTCTTGTTTAGAGGACGACGAACCCCAGTGGTTGGCCGACATACACTTGTTCACGTAGTTTACCGTAGAGAAATGCAGATTTTACATCCAACTGGTACACCTTAAAACCTTTCCAAGTTGCGAACGCGAGGAAAATGCGGATTGACTCTAATCATGAAACCGATGCATATACTTCTGTGTAGTCAATACCCTCTTGCTGGTGAAAACCTTTGATAACCAACCAAGCTTTGTTTCTGACAATCACCCCCCAATCATCCCTTTTACACTTGAAGACCCACTCGTATCTATAGCTTTCTGCTTCGGTGGTAAGTCTACAAGCCTCACAACTCCCAATTTCTCGAACTGTAACAGTTCCTCTTGCATTGCTATCACCCAGTTCTCGTCACCCAGAGCTTCATTCACTGTTTTCGGCTCTATTTGAGAAATGAAATGTGAGTAGTAGCAGTAGTCTTGAGTAGGAGCAACCCGGGTGTAGAAACAACTTAGTGCTTATTGATTTGACTTCTTGTACGCACACCAGTTTGTAATTCACCAATGATATTTGTTGAAGGATGGTATGAATAAGATCGTGGTATTTCTTCGCTAGGAACATCAACTTAGCTTTGCTGATTCGAGATATTCAGATCAACGTTCAATTCAACACTAGGAGCACTAGATGAAGCTTCGTTAAGATTGCTCGGGCTAGCATATTGATTAAAAATGTTGGATATCTGCTCAACTTCTTCATCCAATGAGGATTCACCATCAGCATCAAATGTCGGTGCTTCATCAGAGTCAGAATTCTGATTCTGAGGCATACTTGGCACTATTGTTGTATTTTCTGGTTCAGAAGAATCATTCGATGGAGTTATAGCAGGTGTTACTTCTTCTTCAGAAACGTTTTCAAGTTGAACACCATATTACTCGGACCTGCTCCGGAAGACGAAGTATCCAACGTGGGTTGATTAACCACAATTGGTCTAATGATCTGTTCTTGATTCGCCGACTGTTGAGGATAATATAACGCTCCAATTTCTTCTTCAGACGGTTCTTCTGGCAAGTCGAATGATTTCCATAGATCTTGATAGTTGAACAGCCATGCGTCGCCTCTTCTTTGAATAGGATCCGTATAGTTGAAGTAATCAACATGTTGTGCTTCAATTACCTTTCTCAACGAGGGAACATATACTCTTCTTAGCGGACTCGCATACCCGAAAAAAAACCTTCAAGCGATTTGGCTCCGAATTTACCATCTTGATCGATTACAGTACATGGCGCACCAAATGGCTCTAAATATTTCAAATTTGGTTTCCTTTGGTTGATCATTTCAAAACATGTATTTTTCGATGGTTTGACAGTTAAGACCCTGTTTAGTGTATAGCAAGCCGCTGCAACTGCCTCATTCCAGAAGCTAACAGGAAGTTTCGAGTCTGCAAGCATGGTTCTTGCTGTTTCGATTAAAGTTCTGTTCTTCCTCTCAACTACACCGTTTTGTTGCGGAGTATAGGGTGCACTGAATTCGTGCATAATTCCCTTGGCGTTGCAAAATTCTTTCATCTTATTATTCTTGAATTACGTGCCGTTGTCACTGAGGCTTCGTCTGATCAGAATGATAGATTTTCGAGCTTCTTGAAAAGAATCACCAAATTTTCGAACGTTTCATCCTTTGATTCTTGAAAGAATACCCACGAATATCGAGAGTAGTCATCTGTGACAACCAAGTAGTATAAGTCTCCTGAAATACTTCGAACGTTTACAGGACCAAATAAATCCATGTGAAGACGTTCAAGCGGCAACTTTATTGAGTTCAGAATTTTCTTGGATGTGACTTTTTGATCTGCTTCGCCTTTTTACATTCGAGACAGTGATCCGTCATGTGGAAGCTTCTTAAATTCACACCTTCTACAGATCATTATGAACCAAGAAATTCATTTTTCGAAAATGAATGTGCCCCATTTTACAATGCCAAAGAATAAAATCTTTCTCCGTAGCTTTCGTCACAAAACATTGAGCTGATTTTGATGATGTGGTAGCGACGCCCATATCTAAGACATATAAATCATTCTCGCGCGGGGCTCGCATCAGAATCCAATCATCAGGTATTTTGAAACCCGGCTTTAAAATCATACACTCTTTATCGTTGAAATGCACCGGGAACTGTTTGTCACAAATCTGCGAGATGCTTAAAAGATTGTTCTCCAGCTATGTAGTTCACACGATCAAACGATACAACGCCATTGGAAAGTTTTCCTTCAGCGACGATCCTTCCACCTTGATTACCGGCAAATCCAACATATCCGCTGTTAATAGCTTTTATGTCGAACAAAAGAGCTTTCATCCCCGTCGTATGCCTGGACGCTCACTATCCAGATCCACTTTGAAAGAACGAATCTCTGGAGCCCCTGCACATATTAAAACTTAGTTAAAAAGCGCGACCCAAGCCTTCTTGGTCTTGGGTTTGGGATAAAAAGCTTGGTAATCATCCTCATAATCTTCATCTGAGCCTCCACTGTCAGTTACATTTTCAAATTCACTTTCTTTTTTTCTTTTGAAGATTCAATACCAATTGTTGATTTGACAGTTTCAGTTTTGGTCTCAGATTTTGATTCTTTCTTATTATCAGTCTTAACAAGCTCATACTTGATAACTTCAGATGTTGTTAACTTTTTCTTAGCAATCCAGGCTTGTGATTTAATGTTTGCCTTTTTGATGTAAAACTTAGTTTCGTTTGCCCTGTAAGTTTCACCTTTTTGAAAGTTGAGTTTTCAAATTTCTTTTCAGTTTTAGGTTTAACTTCAGGTTTTGATTCATTTCTTTCCAAAATCGTGAACGGTTTACAAACTGAACTTTCTTTTCTTCGAAGATAGGCGTCTTAGATTTTGGACACTTGCATGCAATATGACCAACTTCATTGCACTTGAAGCAAGTCCGATAATCATGTGAGTGTCCACTAGTGGGTTTTACACCACTTGCAGTTTTAGCCTTATCTCGAAGTTCCTTTTGTTTCTTAAACTCATCGTTTGATTGATTCCCAATCAAACTTTCCTCTTGAACCGTGCTTGTCCCATAAACGAATTTTTTTTATCTTTGTACTCGTGAAATGGTGACTTTTTCTTAACGGTTCTTCTTCCACTTCTAATCCCAACCCAGCTCTCCGGTTTTCCGGATGATCACCACCATTTCTCCGGTAGTTATTATAATTTCTTTTGGGTTTAGAATAGAATTTCTTTTCATTCTTCTCCAGATCCTTTGATGTAACTTCAACCAGTTTGAACAGTTTATCCAATTGTTCTTCTTTGACGTTCCGAATCGGAAAACTGTCATCAAAGTATACTCTATCAGATTCCTTAACCTTGTACATGACAACGTTAGGATCATCACATAGGCCATCTTCCATGATGTATCGTCATCTTCAGATTTTGTGTCAGAACTGTTCGAACTTGAGGTGACGCTCTCAAAGCTGCCATCATCAGAATCATTCAAAACGTTTTCAACCACATTTTTAACCACCGCATTATTGTCATCTGATGGAGTATAGATTACTCAATGTTCACCGGCAACTCATTCTTCTTTTCAGATAATAACTCAATGTTGAGTGCCTTATCCATCCCGTCAACAATTTTGCGACAATATATCTCGCATAGGGGTGGTGGAACATTGTTGTATTCTCTACCATTTTTTAGACTTTTTATCATTTTCTTCCAATGAAATCGTGGGAAGAATATGATCGATGACAAAAGCATTAGTTGTGTAACTTCTTAAATGTTGTTGAACACGTTTTGTTTCAATTTTCATGTCCTGGAGTTGTTGTTTGGTTTCAGCAATGGTGTTAATATAATCATTTATTGCTTTTTGTTTATCCATTACTGTCCCTTTTAACATTCTCACATTGTCGTGATGTTCGACATTGCTTCTGTCGAGCCTGCCATAATCATCTTTCAGCTTGTGATATGCTTCCTTCATTGTGCGATAATCATATTTGAAATGTTCATTATGCACATTGAGTTCAGCGATGATTTGTGATTTTTCGGCACATTTAGCACACGGCTCGGTACATTTTGTGCAAAGTTTTCAACCTCCACAACTTGCACTTTGACAACTTACACTTGTACACATTTGGATCAGAATTCGTTTGTTGATTCTGATTTGCTTGACTCTGATATGAAGAATTTGACCCTGTGCTTGAAAAAGAAGAACTCTGCGGACTTTGATCATATTGTGGATATGATTGATTTTGATTCTGTGACGAATGATTCGAAGAATTCATATTTGCACTGAATGCAGTTTGAATCTTTGGGCTTGAAATGTTGTCTTGAATTCCGTTTTTGTAATATAGACTGACATCTTGAACTATGCTAGCATTCTTCGACTTTGCGATCTTTAGAAGTTCCATCTCATGACCTTCGAGTTTGTCGATAAATGTAGCCAGCTTGAAGAATTTCCAATTTGGACTTTCTTTCAATACCATGAGATACGTAGTCCATTCTCCGTCAGGTAACGCGTATGCAAGCTTATCAATATACTCCGTTTCTGTCTTCTCAAGACCGTGTCTCCTCATTTGAACTTTCAGATGACGAAAACGTTCAATCATCTGTTTCATTGTCTCACCCTTCAACATGGTAAAAATATCGAATTCCTTCATGATAAGAGATTTTTACTCTTGATCACCTCTGTGCTTCCTTTGTATTTCTTTTGCAGTGATAACCAAAGTTCTCTCGCAGTCGTGTATTCGGGCAACAAGATCAAAATATCCTCTTTAATGGACTGTTGAATGAGGCTTATCATTTTCTTTTCGGCGATATACTCATCCTTCTGCTGTGAAGAATACTTATACTTCTCTAGAACTTGCTAGGTTTCATCCAACGGAACAACGTATCCTCTCTCAATAGCAACCCAACTTTGGAAATGCATGGCCTGAACCCAATAACTGAACTTCTCCTTCCATCCCTCGTATTCGTCCATACTCATTAACTTCGAAGGTTTAACGGACGTGCCCATCTCATTGTCTAGGTTAACTTGATGTATCACATCGGCATTGGATGTACCCACTCCTGACATAAACGCTCTTTGTAGATCATCCATCGCGAATATCGACACACGTACGCTGAAAACACGTTCAACCTTTGAAAAATATTAGAACTACTATAAGTTCGGTCGAACTTGTAGTGGAAGATTGAAAATTTTCAGTTTTTAAACAAGTTCGGTCGAACTTGTTGTGGTTTGACTTAAAAATAGTCCCTGATTTAACTTCGAGCGAACTTACAAATATTTTCAAGAAAAACTTGCAAGTTCGAGCGAACTTAGTATAAATTTCTTAAATTTAATCAAGTTCGAGCGAACTTGATAAAATATCAATGAAAACTAAGTAAGTTCGAGCGAAATTATCAATATTTCTCTCAAAAATCCTCAAGTTCGAGCGAACTTGATAGAAAAAACACTCAAAAAGTGAATTTCTAAGTCAAGTTCGAGTGAACTTGGCTTATAAGTTCGATCAAAATGGATTTTTCAAACATGATTTTTTCGATAATTGTGCATCAATTCGTTTGATTTTAATCTCCAAACTCTCAGGGTTTATCTATGATGTTTTTAACATGACATATTCAAATTTGGACAAAATTTGCCCGTAAATTCTTCATTTTTAGTGTAAAAGTTAAGAAAAATAGAAGAACGAAGTAGAATAAGAGTTGTTCTTGTCTTGATATCAACCAAATCAGGTTATGCTAGCTCTGATACCACTTGTAGGACCGATCCTGATAGCATAGGAACCTAGATTTGATATCTAATGTCCATAAAGGCGGAAACAATATGACATGATTACCAAATAACAAGAATTAATCAGTTAAACGTTAATTTTATTGATAAACTTCAAGTTTCCAAATTAACAAAGCTTCGCTACACAGAGCACCAAAAGTTACAAATGAGAGACTCAAGCTAGCTATTTATAGAAGATCAAGTTCGCTGGAGAGAGACTAAGTTCGGGCGAACTTGACCTAGTCAAGTTCGGCCGAACTTGTCATCAACATACTATTACCAGCGAACTTGACTCACAACTTCATAAATACTTGATTTTGTTAGCCTATTCACATCTAATCTATACAGACTCGATATAAGACTAAGACATAGACATTCTGCACCAACACTTACCACATCAGCATTCCAAATTATTTTAAATCACAATCATTCCAAACCTTATTTTTGTGACAACCGGCACAAATAATGGTAAATTTCGTACAACCTAACACCTTAATTATACATTTAACTGCGTACATTTCGACTTAATTATTGCATGATTAGGTCACGAAAAGTCTAGCAATCATAGGACATGGTTAAATATGCCACGTAATGTTAATACATTAGTCGTGTCGCGAGAAAACCACAAACTATGTCCAAATATGTTGGCGAAGTGTTGAAAGCACTATTCACCTGAACACACTATTTATGCCAGCAAGTTCAGAAAATTGTCCGAACGAGCTATGAATGGCACGAAGGCAAATTACGTATGGAGTACAAATAAAAATCCCTAACTAGGGACACTAAATATAAAAACACTTTAACTTTCCGGAAAATACGTGTCGTAAAATTCGTCCGAACCGCGCTAAAAAAAATAATAAAATAAATTGTCCGCAACATTACAAATTCGGCATTTTTAATGTCCATAGAACTTGTAAATAATATTTTACATCCCAAATAATCTTAGAGATATCAATGGGATACCCGAAAAATAAACTCCCGGTGTCACACCACAACTTATACACATTACACAAATTCAAGCCGCTAGGCGAACAAATTATATTTCTACCATCCAATTTCCTAAACTAAAAAGCTAGCGAACTAGTTAGCTATATTTTGGCGTCGTAAACGCCATAAAAAAACGCTATAACATCGATGGTAAAAAAAATTATTGCTCCCGGTATTATATAGTATCTTTTATATAACACCCGATATCGAACCGACGAGCGAACTAGTGGTATTTTTACCTTCTAAAATCAATACCCACTAAACTAATAAACTAGTTGGACTTTATTTAAAACCCTAAATTATCATTAACACTCTAATTAACCTAATCAAATTAATGATCAAAATATCTATATGTTTAACTCTTTTTTCACACATGCTTTATATGTTTATATATAAAAAATATATGTAAAATATAAAAAAAAATATGTAAAAAAATGCACAAGCCATATCTTCGGCCATACCCATTTTCAAACACCCTAGTCCTGATTTGATAGACATGTATGGTAATACATGATTGTGTTTGACCAATAATTCAAGAAATAAGAAATATATTTTTACAACTTCATCATTCTTCATTATTTACAATACTTTGCAACAAATATAACAACTCCCAACATCTCTCTTTGTCCCTCTTACTTTCGGCAGCCCCCAAACCCACAAAACCTTTCTTTTTCACCCATTAAAACTCATAATTTTAACCTCTAAAATCCATTTCAAGACCATTCAAAGAAGGTACAAGCATGGGGACTACTAGAGCTTTACTTGGAGCTTAATCTTTCCTTAATCTTCATCATAATATTGCAAAGTTGAAAGACTTTATTCCACTCATTTTAAGTTTATTATACTATGTAGTCTAGTATATATATGTTGATCATCTTGAACAAAACATTAATCAAAGCTTAAAACCCTAACCCCACCTTAAAGTACACTAAAAATAATGTAAATGTATTGATTATGTTATTATGTGCTAGATAATACTTATATATATGATATGTCGATCTTGTTAAAGTAAATAGTTTAAGTATATGATCTTACATGATTAAGAACAAAAAAAATGATAATTTAAACATTGTGGTGTTTAAACCTAAACAAGATCATCATTCTCATGAACCACGAACTTCACTCCGATTTAAAAATGAGTTATAACATATATGTGGCTTTTATGAAAAAAACCATAATTTTCACTAAGAACATCATAAAAAGTAGTTTAAACAAGTTGTTTAAATAAATAGATGAGACGGAAGTTTATAAGAAATAAGTGTTTTTTTATGATCTTGCTAACTAACATAAAAGTGTCATCATATGTTTTTGAAAGTGTAACTAGAAAATATATATAAAGTTCATGGAGTAAGATGATATTTATGTGCAAGTTTATTCATGAAAAGTTGATATTTTGAAACTTGATTTGAGTTTGATTGTGATTAAGGGGCTTAAACATGCTTAAAAATACGTTTTATAAACGTGAAAAACGCCATTGTTTAAGGGAAACTATGACGAAATTTTCTAAAATATTAATCGCGATTAGAAAGTAATTAACGGGTGATTAGCATGGTTAATCGTGATTAGTAATCTTAATTGTGATTAACGGCCCTAATTGTGATTAGACGAACCTTAATGACAAAGGTTAAGTATTAACCATTCAAGAAGTTTACTAGAACTTAAAAATATATTTTTCTTATAAATAATAATTTGGTAGAAGTGTAAATAACATGAAGCATTTTTTTTAAAGTTATATAAACTTGTGTTAAAACACCATATTGATGAATGTTGTTTGCATATGTGTGTATATACTAGCTATAGGAAGAATACACACTAAGCATATAAATTCGGTTCACTCAGAAAAATACAAGTTAACATATATTCTGAACTGACACAAAATATATAATAAACATTCTACCGAACAAAGCGCGTCGACATCGGTAACGACCATTCTAGCGTATTAACCCGAAACATGTATTTATCGCGGACGACACATGATCACTTGCGACACGAAGATATAGTTAATTGGTTACCAAGACACGATTCTAAAAAAATATTTATTTTTAGACAAGCGAAAAATAAATACTTGCTAGCACATATAAAAGTTCCGGAAAGTATAAGGCAAAACTTCTAAGTATTTATGCATACACAAGTATACAAGTATATGAATACGTATAAAATATGCTCAAAAATACGCATGTGAAATGCAAGAATACTTGGTTTGTAATGGGCTAGTAAAGCCCATTTAAATAATAAGATGGGTTAGACCCATTAACACATCAAATGGGCTAGGCCCGTCATCCAATAACAATTTGGACTAGGCCCACCTACATAACTTAAATGGGCTGGGCCCATTCACACTTAACTTCTTTGGATAGGCCCAAATATATAAAAATACCAAATACTAAGGTATACAAACACGGTATAAATACACGCACAAATACAGTATGAATATGGTATACCTACACGTATAAATACGATATAATTACGGTATAAATACGACATAAATACGGTACAAATACACCAACAAATATATGAAGTTAAAAATAAATATTTTTAAATATTTATAGTTATCGAAAGTATACAAATTAAAGAACAAGTACTCATACTTAAACCGAAACATGACATTACAAGTGAGCGAGGCTCACTAGACTCGAGATATATATATTTTGAGAATATATATACCAAACGTAAGCCGTGCGTGGCATGGAGATTCTCACGGGCTAGGCCCACTCATACCATGTGTATCACGGAGACACAAATGGGTTAGGCCCATTCACACTTGTGCGAGGCACAAAGACCCTTATGGGCTAAGCCAACATATACTCGTGCAAGGCATGAAGACACTCGAAGGGCGAGGCCCGTTCGTACTATGGATGAATACCAAATATATATAAAGGAATATATATTAAAAACGAACACATGAAACAAAAGTCAACATATTTAAAATACTTAAGGAATCCAAATATTATAACGTTCAAGATGAACAATGTGTACACTTTTAACAAAATCCCAAGTGTCTAATGAGTTAGAGCACTTGTAGGTTACTACGCGCTTTTGGATACCCATTTGCTGGCACAATCACACGGACGCAAATCAGTGAGTTCATGTCCCCCTTTTCTCTTAAACGTTTTCGGTTTTACAAACTCTCGGGGGGAAATACATGTTTCGATGGTATGGTTTAGCTGTGGAATGAAATATTAGATCATGTGCGAATAGGGTGTAACTTAAGTGCCATTAATCTTTTTAAGACCGTGGAACAAGAGTGGTAGATCTATCGGGTGTAGGCGAGTCCCACTCATGGGTCCTTGTGTGGCCACATGTAATGCTTTTGTTGTCCCAACGGGATGGACCGGGGGAATATCGTCTAGGGTTGAGTACTTCCTATGTCGTCACACATATTAATATCCTTGCAAAACATTAATGTTCAACAAGTTCATTGACGCTTTACATACCACATATTCTTACTTACGAACTATCAAATGTTTTTAAGATTCATTTGGCGCGCATATAAAACACATGAACTCGCCAACTTTTGTTGATGTTTTTAAACTTACATGTATTTCAGGAAACTAAGTGGATCTTGGTGCGGTCGGTTACAAGCTTTCAAGGTTATCAAGTAGTCAATGTCATCCATGTTTTGAAGGGTTTGGTCCGTATATCTCATCTTAATGAGATGTAGGATGCAAAGCCTTTGCTTTTAAAAACTATGTTGAATTGTTATTTTGTAAAACTTATAAGTTATGATGTCATGTATTTGAACAAGTTATGGTGTGTATTTCTTACTCATATTAATGGATGAACATCATGTTTGTTTAAAATCATATAGTTGTTTACTTATATCGTATGCGATGAAAACTATCAAGTTCACACCGCGTGCTTTCGCTATCGACCGGGTGTGACAATTTGGACTAGGCCCACCTACATAACTTAAATGGGTTGGGCCCATTCACACTTAACTTCTTTGGGCTAGGCCCAAATATATAAAAATAACAAATACTAAGGTTTACAAACACGGTATAAATACACGCACAAATACAGTATGAATATGGTATACCTACACGTATAAATACGATATAATTACGGCATAAATACGACATAAATGGGCTAGGCCCACTCATACCATGTGTATCACGGAGACACAAATGGGCTAGGCCCATTCACACTTGTGCGAGGCACAAAGACCCTTATGGGCTAGGCGCACATATACTCGTGCGAGGCATGAAGACTCTCGAAGGGCGAGGCCCGTTCGTACTATGGATGAATACAAAATATATATAAAGGAATATATATTAAAAACGAAAACATGAAACAAAAGCCAACATATTTAAAATACTTAAGGAATCCAAATATTATAACGTTCAAGATGAACAACGTGTACACTTTTAACATAATCCCAAGTGTCTAATGAGTTAGAGCACTTGTAGGTTACTACGCGCTTTTGGATACCCATTTGCTAGCACAATCACATGGATGCAAATCAGTGAGTTCATGTCCCCCTTTTCTCTTAAATGTTTTCGGTTTTATAAACTCTCAGGGGGAAATACATGTTTCGATTGTATGGTTTAGCTGTGGAATGAAATATTAGATCATGTGCGAATAGGGTGTAACTTAAGTGCCATTAATCTTTTTAAGACCGTGGAACAAGAGTGGTAGATCTATCGGGTGTAGGCGAGCCCCACTCATGGGTCCTTGTGTGGCCACATGTAATAGTTTTGTTGTCCCAACCGGATGGACCGGGGGAATATCGTCTAGGGTTGAGTACTTCATACGTCGTCACACATATTAATATCCTTGCAAAACATTAATGTTCAACAAGTTCATTGACGCTTTACATACCACATATTCTTACTTACTAACTATCAAATGTTTTTAAGATTCATTTGGCGCGCATATAAAACACATGAACTCGCCAACTTTTGTTGATGTTTTTAAACTTACATGTATTTTAGGAAACTAAGTAGATCTTGGTGCGGTCGGTTACAAGCTTTCAAGGTTATCAAGTAGTCGATGTCATCCATGTTTTGAAGGGTTTGGTCCGTATATCTCATCTTAATGAGATGTAGGATTCAAAGCCTTTGCTTTTAAAAACTATGTTGAATTGTTCTTTTGTAAAACTTATAAGTTATGATGTCATGTATTTGAACAAGTTATGGTGTGTATTTCTTACTCATATTAATGGATGAACATCGTGTTTGTTTAAAATCATATAGTTGTTTACTTATATCGTATGCGATGAAAACTATCAAGTTCACACCGCGTGCTTTCGCTATCGACCGGGTGTGACAATTTGGACTAGGCCCACCTACATAACTTAAATGGGCTGGGCCCATTCACACTTAACTTCTTTGGGCTAGGCCCAAATATATAAAAATACCAAATACTAAGGTTTACAAACACGGTATAAATACACGCACAAATACAATATGAATATGGTATACCTACATGTATAAATACGATATAATTACGGTATAAATACGACATAAATGGGCTAGGCCCACTCATACCATGTGTATCACGGAGACACAAATGGGCTAGGCCCATTCACACTTGTGCGAGGCACAAAGACCCTTATGGGCTAGGCCCACATATACTCGTGCGAGGCATGAAGACTCTCGAAGGGCGAGGCCCGTTCGTACTATGGATGAATACAAAATATATATAAAGGAATATATATTAAAAACGAAAACATGAAACAAAAGCCAATATATTTAAAATACTTAAGGAATCCAAATATTATAACGTTGAAGATGAACAACGTGTACACTTTTAACATAATCCCAAGTGTCTAATGAGTTAGAGCAATTGTAGGTTACTACGCGCTTTTGGATACCCATTTGCTAGCACCATCACACGGACGCAAATCAGTGAGTTAATGTCCCCCTTTTTCTTAAACGTTTTCTGTTTTACAAACTCTCGGGGGAAATACATGTTTCGATGGTATGGTTTAGCTGTGGAATGAAATATTAGATCATGTGCGAATAGGGTGTAACTTAAGTGCCATTAATCTTTTTAAGACCGTGGAACAAGAGTGGTAAATCTATCGGGTGTAGGCGAGCCCCACTCATGGGTCCTTGTGTTGCCACATGTAATGCTTTAGTTGTCCCAACCGGATGGACCGGGGGAATATCGTCTAGGGTTGAGTACTTCCTATGTCGTCACACATATTAATATTCTTGCAAAACATTAATGTTCAACAAGTTCATTGACGCTTTACATACCACATATTCTTACTTACGAACTATCAAATGTTTTTAAGATTCATTTGGCGCGCATATAAAACACATGAACTCGCCAACTTTTGTTGATGTTTTTAAACTTACATGTATTTCAGGAAACTAAGTGGATCTTGGTGTGGTCGGTTACAAGCTTTCAAGGTTATCAAGTAGTCGATGTCATCCATGTTTTGAAGGGTTTGGTCCGTATGTCTCATCTTAATGAGATGTAGGATGCAAAGCCTTTGCTTTTAAAACTATGTTGAATTGTTCTTTTGTAAAACTTATAAGTTATGATGTCATGTATTTGAACAAGTTATGGTGTGTATTTCTTACTCATATTAATGGATGAACATCGTGTTTGTTTAAAATCATATAGTTGTTTACTTATATCGTATGCGATGAAAACTATCAAGTTCACACCGCGTGCTTTCGCTATCGACCGGGTGTGACAATTTGGACTAGGCCCACTTACATAACTTAAATGGGCTGGGCCCATTCACACTTAACTTCTTTGGGCTAGGCCCAAATATATAAAAATACCAAATACTAAGGTTTACAAACACGGTATAAATACACGCACAAATATAGTATGAATATGGTATACCTACACGTATAAATACGATATAATTACGGTATAAACACGACATAAATGGGCTAGGCCCACTCATACCATGTGTATCACGGAGACACAAATGGGCTAGGCCCATTCACACTTGTGCGAGGCACAAAGACCCTTATGGGCTAGGCCCACATATACTCGTGCGAGGCATGAAGACTCTCGAAGGGCGAGGCCCGTTCGTACTATGGATGAATACAAAATATATATAAAGGAATATATATTAAAAACGAAAACATGAAACAAAAGCCAATATTTAAAATACTTAAGGAATCCAAATATTATAACGTTGAAGATGAACAACGTGTACACTTTTAACATAATCCCAAGTGTCTAATGAGTTAGAGCAATTGTAGGTTACTACGCGCTTTTGGATACCCATTTGCTAGCACCATCACACGGACGCAAATCAGTGAGTTAATGTCCCCCTTTTTCTTAAACGTTTTCTGTTTTACAAACTCTCGGGGGGAAATACATGTTTCGATGGTATGGTTTAGCTGTGGAATGAAATATTAGATCATGTGCGAATAGGGTGTAACTTAAGTGCCATTAATCTTTTTAAGACCGTGGAACAAGAGTGGTAAATCTATCGGGTGTAGGCGAGCCCCACTCATGGGTCCTTGTGTTGCCACATGTAATGCTTTAGTTGTCCCAACCGGATGGACCGGGGGAATATCGTCTAGGGTTGAGTACTTCCTATGTCGTCACACATATTAATATTCTTGCAAAACATTAATGTTCAACAAGTTCATTGACGCTTTACATACCACATATTCTTACTTACGAACTATCAAATGTTTTTAAGATTCATTTGGCGCGCATATAAAACACATGAACTCGCCAACTTTTGTTGATGTTTTTAAACTTACATGTATTTCAGGAAACTAAGTGGATCTTGGTTGGTCGGTTACAAGCTTTCAAGGTTATCAAGTAGTCGATGTCATCCATGTTTTGAAGGGTTTGGTCCGTATGTCTCATCTTAATGAGATGTAGGATGCAAAGCCTTTGCTTTTAAAACTATGTTGAATTGTTCTTTTGTAAAACTTATAAGTTATGATGTCATGTATTTGAACAAGTTATGGTGTGTATTTCTTACTCATATTAATGGATGAACATCGTGTTTGTTTAAAATCATATAGTTGTTTACTTATATCGTATGCGATGAAAACTATCAAGTTCACACCGCGTGCTTTCGCTATCGACCGGGTGTGACAATTTGGACTAGGCCCACTTACATAACTTAAATGGGCTGGGCCCATTCACACTTAACTTCTTTGGGCTAGGCCCAAATATATAAAAATACCAAATACTAAGGTTTACAAACACGGTATAAATACACGCACAAATATAGTATGAATATGGTATACCTACACGTATAAATACGATATAATTACGGTATAAACACGACATAAATGGGCTAGGCCCACTCATACCATGTGTATCACGGAGACACAAATGGGCTAAGGCCATTCACACTTGTGCGAGGCACAAAGACCCTTATGGGCTAGGCCCACATATACTCGTGCGAGGCATGAAGACTCTTGAAGGGCGAGGCCTGTTCGTACTATGGATGAATACAAAATATATATAAAGGAATATATATTAAAAACGAACACATGAAATAAAAGCCAACATATTTAAAATACTTAAGGAATCCAAATATTATAACGTACAAGATGAACAACGTGTACACTTTTAACATAATCCCAAGTGTCTAATGAGTTAGAGCACTTGTAGGTTACTACGCGCTTTTGGATACCCATTTGCTAGCACAGTCACACGGATGCAAATCAGTGAGTTCATGTCCCCCTTTTCTCTTAAACGTTTTCGGTTTTACAAACTCTCGGGGGGAAATACATGTTTCGATGGTATGGTTTAGCTGTGGAATGAAATATTAGATCATGTGCGAATAGGGTGTAGCTTAAGTGCCATTAATCTTTTTAAGACCGTGGAACAAGAGTGGTAGATCTATCGGGTGTAGGCGAGCCCCACTCATGGGTCCTTGTGTGGCCACATGTAATAGTTTTGTTGTCCCAACCGGATGGACCGGGGGAATATCGTCTAGGGTTGAGTACTTCATACGTCGTTACACATATTAATATCCTTGCAAAACATTAATGTTCAACAAGTTCATTGACGCTTTACATACCACATATTCTTACTTACGAACTATCAAATGTTTTTAAGATTCATTTGGCGCGCATATAAAACACATGAACTCGCCAACTTTTGTTGATGTTTTTAAACTTACATGTATTTTAGGAAACTAAGTGGATCTTGGTGCAGTCGGTTACAAGCTTTCAAGGTTATTAAGTAGTCGATGTCATCCATGTTTTGAAGGGTTTGGTCCGTATATCTCATCTTAATGAGATGTAGGATGCAAAGCCTTTGCTTTTAAAAACTATGTTGAATTGTTCTTTTGTAAAACTTATAAGTTATGATGTCATGTATTTGAACAAGTTATGGTCTGTATTTCTTACTCATATTAATGGATGAACATCGTGTTTGTTTAAAATCATATAGTTGTTTACTTATATCGTATGCGATGAAAACTATCAAGTTCACACTGCGTGCTTCCACTATCGACCGGGTGTGACAATTTTTTCCTTTAATACTAAACCATTCCAAATCTTCACATCATCACCTACTTTTCCTTTTATTTAAACTATATCTAATTTAAATAATTTTTTATAACATATAAAAATAATAATTATATTTATTTATTATTTATTAAATAAAATTTTATAATAAACTAAAACAGAGAATACAATTTTAGTAAATAAACGATAAAATAATATTTAATTTTTCTAGCAGATCTTTCTTTTCAAACAATTACTATTAATGAATTTTTTTTCAAACGACTATTTTGAAGATATGTGTGGTGGTAATAATCTAAGTGGTGCGGCCAGACCATCGAACGTCAAGCGATCATTTCATCGATGTTCAAACCGAACTTCGTCAAACCCTCCCCCTACAGCAAGGCTCAAACGATCAATCCGCTTAAATCCTCATCTTGCAAAGCCTTCATCTACAACAGTCTACGCTACTCCCTTTTCCTCCATGATCCAAATCTTCTTACATATGAAGAGTTAACTTGGTGTATGACTACACCATGCTCAAACTGCAATTTGATCGTCTTTGACTTGGGGAGACTCAAACAAACTTTGTCATAAACCTACATGTCACAAATCTCTGTCCTACACAAGTTGTACCTAGCTGGACTGAAGGGTACGAAACCGACCCGACTGGGGAATACATATATAGGTTGGACATTGTACCCTCCATCACCTTACTTCAGACGCGGTACTCGATATGTGAGGTCAGACGATCGTGATAGTGATCGTAGCGTGTCATCTCCAGAGTCTAACCTAGACGATTGGGATGGGATGTATTAGGGCTTTTATGTGTTTAATTAGGACTTGATATTCTATGTTCAAGTAATATTTAAATTAGGCTTGTATAATATTTTTAGTTAGGTTTGTGTGATATTGTAAATAGGTTTGTGTAATACTATAATTTGGTTTATATATTTTAAGTTTAATTTTATTAGATTTAAAGTTATTTTTAATTAAAAAACAAAAGTTTTTTTTAACACAAAGGCATCCAAAAAAAACTTTTTTTAAGTATTCAAATATATTGTAAATAGGCACATAAACAAACCAGTCCACCGGCGAGGACTCTTCCTAAACTGGACGCGCCATCTCACCCCCTCCATATCCTCGTCCAGTTCTCCTCCCCGTCCGCTTTTGGCCGGAAGTGATGTAGATGCTCTTAGTATAATATTTAAGATTCATGCTTACAAATCATTCTCCGAGATTTCCCTTTTTTCTTGAATCCCTTAATGGGTTTGACCAATGGGTTTCTCATATTCAAGAGTGTGCTTTACATAACAATGGTGCATCCTCCTTGAAGATCAAGAGCGTGCTTCACATAACAAGGGTGATGAAAAATAAGAGGGGGAATGGAATAAAAAAAAAACAAAAGGGATGGATGGAATGAATATAAGGGAATGAAATGTCTTATGTAATGGGTGATTCTATTACCTTGACCAAACAAACACATTCTTTTTCAATTCTTCTCAATGGTCCATTTCATTCCGTATCTTTTCCATTACTTAGAAGGTCTTTTGTGTAGCCTAGACTATAGCCTATGTTTTACCGTTTTAGCCAGCGATACTTATTTTTCATCTCTCGATTGGTTTTTCTAGACATGTCTATTTTTACAAATGCTAATATTTAATGTTTATTTTTATAAGTTTTTTGGTCCACATATTTATGTTAGTATGTATATTATTTTTCTAATTTGTTTTGGTGTAACTTGCAACATAATCTTGGGTACAAGTGACTTGTCGTTAATGCAACATAACATCTAAAAATCTATAAATGGGTTAATAAACGTTCGAACGTCAAAACCTTAGACAATTTCGTGTCACTTTAGAAAAAAAAATTCGTATAGTTGATAATTATGCAATTCCCAAACTTCTACTTGAACCCCAACCTCTTCTGTTAAAAAAAACCCCTTAAACCCCAACCTTTCTTTTTCTATCATGTCTACATCTTTTATAGACGAAATGTCAGTCCCAAAAGGAATTAATACCATAATTATACAACAACCATACTTATAGAAAGGTGGGATATATACAAATCTTACCTCTATATCCTAAAGGATAAAGAAACTACTTCCAGTGAGACACTCAGCTCCAAAGACACATTTAAACTTAAACATAAGAGACAAATAAAACACAATAGGCGCATAGCAACTAGAAAAAACAACAAAATAACATATGGTACTAAAAATATTATTTTTAAAGGCTACCAAATAAGGAATAGGTGAGAAGATATAATCAGGACAAATACAATTTATATAGACATACAAGCAAGAAATAACACGCAAGGCGTGCCAAAATAACTGAAAAGTTTGGCTCCTAAAACAAGACTTCAACACCGAAACCTCCTAAAAGTCCTTAACCCTGATCATACATCTCCACAAACACATTCTCAATTGTGTCCTCTTAAAGGTGCAATTATATGCTCTGCCTATACACATACGCACCTTGTCTTTTTGCACACTCTGAAACGCGCGACGTTTAGGCCTAGAGTTAGCAGACAAGGTCTGAACCTGTCAGAGCATGTCTATTGACTTTGCGTGTAAACGCTGCGCTTTGGACAAAGCGCGTCCAAAGCGCGGCGTTTCGATGTCACAACTATTTTTTGTTCCAAAAGGGGTGGATTTGGTGGAAAAGGTGGGGGTTTTGGGGGGTTGTTTGGGTTGTATTTGGTTGAGTTTATTTGTTGAAAATTATGTAGATTTGTGTTTGTTTTAGAAAACATATATTATAATTTTAAAAACATATATAATAATTTAAAAAATATTGTAATTTAAAAAGTCCTTTAAAAATAAATAATGCCGTGAAGCGCGGCATTCATTTTCTCTCCGGTACACTCACGTTAAAAGCTCTGTTTCTTTATGTCATTGTTTTTATAGATGTTAAGCAAGTTAATTTTAATAAATTACACGAACATGTTTAATTAAAACACCGTACGATATGTTGTGAAGGAGACGTATGAAATAAGCGCAAACAATCCTCACAAACATATATAAAAGATCAACTTCATAATTAATATAAAGTCAATTTATACATACAAAACCAACAAAATGTCTAATACAAAACAAAATCAATACAAACTAAAGCAACTGATCCTCTAGTGGTGGAGAAGGTGGCAGTGGAATCCCCGCAATCCCAAATGAGTAGTGATAGCCATGAGCGTCTGAATAATCCACGTCTGCTGTCGATCCGAACGTCGGAGGCGCCGATCGAAGTCCCGAGCAACCTCCTGCGCAACAGGAGGCAGGATAGCATAGACGTGTTGTGGGTATTGCGGCGGGTGCGAAGGTGGCAGCGGCGGTGGTGGCGGGAAGTTGTCGTCAACAACATGATCAGCTGGAGGCGAATGCGGCTGAGGTGGAGGCTGAGGCAGATCTTGAGGCTGAGCCACACCAGAGCGTCAAGCTGAGCCTGCCGAGCCGCAAGCTGAACATCCAGAGGCGCTAGTACTCCGTCCCTTAGCTTAATAACAACTGGGATCACCTCCGACAACGGCTGTGGCACAAAATTATGTTAATCGCGCGTCCGAAATCGAAGGCCAACGTCAAACGTGTGCGTCAAACCCATGCTCGATACTGACGATCGGCCTAATCTAGTCGACGGAATGGCCGGGGATAGCAGTGGGTCACTCTCGGGCACGATCCCTAAATAGCGCGCGATCGTGGTAACGTATGACCCGCTGAATTGCCTGTTGCGCTCCTGCCTATGATAAGCGGAAGCAAAGTAACCCTCCAGGGACGTAGCGAGCACGCACAGGTGGCGCCGCAATAGGCAGTACAGAAAGAAAAGGTCACCCATGTTGACCTTGTCCCGGCTGTTAAAGCAAGGCACGATCGATGACCTAATGATGCGGTGAAGGTATCTGTACAGGGGGTCTATGATGGCAGACGCTTTTTGCGAGGATCTCACAAAGGGAACCTTCACAATAGCTCTCCAAAACCTAATTAGGGTCTGCTGGTCTAAGGCTCTAACCCCCCTGTGTAAGTATCTGTATCAAGCTCGCGGCGTGACGGAAGGTAATCTCTGTGCCACGGGTGGTCCGGGGTCCTCTACATTGATGCGGCGCGTATATGAATGACGATATAAATTCGACCGTAATCTCATGATAGGAGTTGTCCGTCACAATCTGGAATAAACGCGCAAACGGAGTGTCCAATCCAAGTATCTCCCTTGCTCTCTCGGCCTCCCCACAGTCTCTAAAATCTCCCAATCAATCCCCACATGTGCCCTTATCTCCATGGCGGCAACCTCGCGCACCTCGTATGCCTATCTGTCCCCAACTGGGGGCTCCTCTTGCTGCACCTCCGCCTCATCAAAATCCATATCATTGTCGAAATCCATATTTGTGTTTTTAAAAATACAAATTTAATAACAACTTTTATAAAGTATTATTAAAAACAATATTTAACAAACAATTATTAATAAGAATTTAAAATAAATATTTAACAAAGAATTATAAAAAAAATTTAATAACACACTACTAAAAAATTTTAAAAACAATTTAATAAACTATTTAATAACATGTAACAAACAATATTAACAAAGAATTATTAAAAAATTAATAAAATATAAAAAAATTAAAAAAAATTAAAAAAATTAAAAACATTTTTAAAAACTATTTGATAAAAATTAAAAATAGGGCCAAAGCGCCCCGCTTTTGGCTAAACCAGGCGCTTCGGCCCCTGTTGTTCAAACAAACCCACAACAGCCGGCTGATCTCCCCCAAATTCGATTCAAAACACAAACAACTAAAAAATTAAAGGAATGTAACTAAACTGGGACTAGAAATAGCACCTTTGAGAAGTTGAATCGTTGAAAAAGGTCTTCAAGCGAGCTCGTAATCGTCCGTTGTGTGGAAATCGCACCTTTTGTGTGTGTTTTATGTTTTGGTTTGAGTTTGAACTAAAGTTGCCCCGCTTTGAGGTTAAACGTAGGGACACAACACCCCGCTTTGCCTAAAGCGCGACGCTTTGGGTTTTGAAATTTACATTTTTAACCCAAAGCGCCTGGTTTGGGTTAAAAATGTAATTTTTTTAACCAAAGCGCCTGGATTTGGTCATAGCGGGGCGTTCTGGGGTTTTTTATTTCCTATACTTGTCGTAACATGACGTATTTTGCCATTGCATGTCATTTAAGGAAGTTTATGGTCTATACGGCATGTTCCGGATAAGTTCAGGACACGTGTGTTGCTGTATTCCATGATTTCATGTGATTCTCTTTTGATTTCACTTGTAGTCCAACGTGCCGTGTTGCATGTATAAACGTTCTAGCGGATCAGTACTTGATGTATTTTGTCATTAAATGTTGTATTATTACGTTTACTATCACTATTGTTGCGTGATATCACGTATTTTGGTCGTACAGTTCGTATCGTATTAGTGCGTAGATTGTCTATAAGTGTGTACATTATTCTTGAACAATAACAATCATATTAGTCCAACGTGTCGAATTTTTTTGAACAATAACAATCACAAACATACTTAACCTACATCTTGAACATCTGGGAAAACATTACGATCCATGGGTGTGTACATTATTCTTAGATATGCGTTGATTTGATCATTGTATAAGTCATGCCAGCCAGCTGCACTCTCTGTTCTATTCGAAGTCGAAAGACGGTTGGGGGGAGGCATTGGATATGATCTTTTAAGCTTTACGTTGATGAAATATCCACCGTCGACGAACACAACCGCAATCACTTGATGAGGTTCTTCAGCTTCATCCGGACCGCCCAACAGAGGGAAAATTGTGTCGTCGCCGCGAATGTCGATCGTGTGAACAATCACACCATATCTTTGAGCAATAAAAAATCCCGTCTCAGCATCAGCATCCAATTTTTGGGCTCGATCTACCCACTCCTTGAAATTGTATCCTATTAAACAACTCATCATAATGTCCTATGTTTTTTTTGGATCGAAGACTTGCGTCCAAATAACCTCGTTCATACGCAACTCCATTAATAGTTGTCGCCGGATAGACAAATACTTTGTTTGTTTCTTTCCTAACCCCACAGCCACCAATCGAAACCCACAGTGACTATCTAGTTTCACATCCTTTATTTTCGAGATGCATTGGTGAAACACTTTTGGAATTTGACATCCATAGTTCTCGATAGCTATATCCGTCTTAGGGCCGAACGTTATCATCGTAAAATAGGGGTGAACGTTAAGCGGTTGTTGTGTTTTTTTTCTTTCAAAGTCTTGGGATGATATGTACGAGCTATAACGAGGCAGACCATCCGAGATTTTGAACCCACTTTTTGTAGATGATACATAAGAGCTTTTTCTTCCAGCTTCTGTTGTCCTTTGTTCTTGCGTCTTATTTGTTGGACGACCACGGGTATTCATTTGAACTACCAGAGGTTTGAAATTTTTTTCCTGGCATGAGGATAGTTTTAAATTTTTCAAAGTAGCTCTTTTTTACTTGAGGAGGTGTTGTCATTGATTTGTTGTTTCAGTTTTTCAAATTCCACGTCTACATCGATATCTTCACTCTAACTCCTTTCCGGCTTGAAGTCAAGCTTCTTCTAGAACACGTCTATGAAATTGATTCGGATTTGCTGACCTATGAAAAAACATATTGTGGAAAATTAGGTAGTGAAATCATAAAAAGGCAAGAGTCAATAGGTAAACATACAGTTTTTTTCTAACGTTTCCAGACGACAAGCACATGGCAAACCGCAACTTGTAAAAAGCTGGCAACCACAAGTTGCACCATAGGCTCTCAACCCGTCTTCCTGACGTCATAGCTCGAAAGCGATTAGCTCAATAGCATATATTAAAACTTTTCGAAGTATATTTGTAAGCATGGGGTGATCCTTGTGGTGGTTCATTACTTTTCTAAGGCTAGTTTCAAAACCTGTTTAAATCTCCGTATATTGTTTCTCAACCATATGATCAACAAACCCCACAAGTTTAACAACGTGTTGTGATGACTAGGAAGGTGACTTTTTAGTAATGCATGCATGCCCTCAACTCTGTTGGTTGTAGTTTGGTGAAAGTTAAGTGTTTTGTAAGTCCATACAGCTACAAACTTTTCATGGTACGGATCCAACCAAGATTTTTTCATATATTCAAAAACCTCTAAAAATATAACCATAACTTGTCAGCTATGTGTGTATGTATGTAAAAAATATTTAAATAATTATGTAATAAATACTCACGTCGAAGACCAACTTCTTTCAATTGTGCTTCAATGTTTGCGAAATTATAGCTGTATACTTCTTCTATGGAAGACTCACACAATGTCAAAAACGAACGAAGAAATTCTTTCCGCTCCTTCTCAGTAAATTTATCTTTGTTGTTCTTATTGATATTTTGCTGAACATGGAACCGACAAAGATACTTGTTCGCTTTTGGGAAAACTTGGTCACACGCGTTCATTAGCGCCAAGTCCCTGTCTGTTATGATGACACGCGTCTCCATATAGTCCACCAACATAGACTTGATCCTCTCCAACACGAGTTGTCTGCCTTCTCTGCAGAAATCAACGCATGAGCAATCACAAATGACTGGTTTGTCGACGTTATATCTACGACTTGCACAAACGGAAGACTATACAAGTTTTGTTTGTAGGTGGCGTCAATCATTAGCACATGCGGGAAGGCACACCACATAGTGAATGAATTTTTTGGACAAAGAAGATATCTTCCACTATGTTGGTGGTCTCATTTTCGCGTATGTAATAACTGAAATCTCTTTCGACAAGAAGGTTTTCGAGTTGTTGCATTGGAGATTCGCCGACCCTCTTTCCGACATTGATCTTCTGAACAACGTTGTGTACATCTTTCGGAATAATCTTTTTTGCCGGGTTCTTTTTCGTCAACATTCGCCAGATGCTACGGTTTAGAATTTCTTGCTCTGCCAGCTGCTCAATCAGTCTTTTATCCTCTGAAGAAAGCCTTCTCGCATACACGTGACCCTCTAAGTTTTCAATAGGAGTGCGGTTATGCCTCAGCTCCGTCACATCTATCTTCCAAACACTTCCCTTTGATTCCGTAAACCATATCAACTCAAACGGGCAACCTATTTTCTTGCTACCTGTTTTCCTCACTAAAGCTACATTCTTATACTCCCCACCAAGACTGCATTGAAACCAAACCTTGAAATTACTTCCTCTTTTATTCGATCTTTTAATCACAATGACGTACCCATTTTCGTATCCTGTCTTCTTTACCCAAGCCACCAACTCATCACGTGATGAAAATGTAACATTTTATCAAACCTTAATATAATTGGGTAACAGCCATCCACATCGATTAACAGACCCATCCTGCTCACCACCGTCTCCCTAGTCCGGATAGTCTTGTGTTGCAAATTTCTTTTCACCGCCATCTCCCTGGTTAGGATAGTCTTGCTTGACAAAGCTCTGCTCACCACCGTAACCGTGGTCGGGATAGTTTGGGTGACCGTACAGATATTCAGACTGAGGATATGGATATGGTTCACCTCCGTAGCCGTAATTCGAATAGTCGTGTTGTGAGTACGAGTCTTCCACGTGGATATTCAAGTTCACCTGCACCCCGTACGAGTCTTACACAAGGATATTCAAGTCCAGCTGCACCGTATTGTAACGATAATGAATGCCAAAGATGTGACACCCGGTTATTTTAGAGCCTGTAATAGTGTGACACGTGTTATGAATAAATAAAAAAAAAAATTTAATTGAAATTGGTGTTATCTGATGATATTTGATGTGTTGATAAATTTAAAGTTTATTAGAAATTATGTTGGCAATATTTAAGATAAATGCTTATCGCGTAACGGATAAAATGCGAAACGAACGTCGGTGTCACCCAATGTTAAAATCCTAAAAATAGTCCATTATGATTAAAATGTTATTTTTAGTCATATTCGTGAGGAATAATAAATTAAAACGTGTATCTCACTACACAGTGCGCATACTGTCAAATACTGACAACGCAGCCAGTTTAGACCAATAAAATATTGTTCCGCAATATTTTGGTATGTTTATTTTTATAGAGTGATAAAAATAAATTAAAACAACTTAAAACGGATTAAAACGCTAGATAAAATACCCGGTAGTCAGTTAAATACCTGTATTTAACTCTAGATATTATATATGCATATGTATATGATAAGTGTGTGTGTGCATGGTTAGGTGGCGGCACATTAGGGCCCACCTCCCACCTTTTTCTTCCATGCATGCCGCTTGTTGGACCTAGGAAGGAGTGTAATGATTAAACACTAAAAGATCTTCCATAAACTTGCAAATTGCAACACTAAAAATTCAAAATACTCATCCACTCTCTCTCTAAAAATAGTATATGCATACACACACCCATTTTGGAATTTCAAACATAATCTTAAAGATTAAAGCCATTCCAAGCAAGTTTCCAAGTTGTCTTGAAGATCCAAAGGTGTTTTCAAGTGATTTCAAGGAAGAATAAGCTCCATATAATCAAAATTTCATCAAAAACTCACTAAATTGTTGTGAGGTATAAACTTACTTTATAAAATTCTTGTTTCATGATGATGATGATGATGATAGAAAGTTTTTCAAAAGCTTGGAGTTCTTCACAAACTTGAAATTAATAACAAATAGGTTTTTAAATGAAATAAAAATGGAAGTATGTGTGTACATATATATATATGGCCGTAGGTATGTATGTATATGTATTAGAGTATAGTTTTGATTTTGATTGATTCTTGAAAAGTTGATGCGTGCATGATCAATCTCCTTTTACAAAAATTCCATATGATTAAAGAAGATTATGTAAAAAGTTAACTTTTGGAAATATGTAGGTATATACACATGTGTCGTGTATATATGTGTGTATGTATGTATACACATGAGGTTTGTTTACAAGTGAATAATTGTCACATGCATTAAAACCTTAATGATCATATGTATGATTGGATGATGATTTAATATGTTTTGGATTAGTTGAACATGATTTAAATTCATGTTAGATGCATTTAAGATCATGAGTAATGATGATGATATGATAAGTGTGCTTTAGATGCTTGTATATAAGCATGCATTGTGATTAAATGATCTTGAAGTGATGATATGTTATGATATGACAAAAGTATTTTAAATCATATTATAAACACTCAAAATGATACTATTTGGTGTGTTGTAATTGCATGAAACTTTGTCATACGTTTGGTAGCTCTACATGTTGTACATATAGCTTTAAAAGTGGTAAAAATATGTGAAATCGCATGATTTATGTGGGTTACATAAAAATTGCACTAACCATATAATAAGCATCATTTTAATCAGTAAATAACATTTATTATGTTAAAATATCAAGTCGTTACGATTCGGGATGCTTATAGTAAAGTTCGGTACAAGACTATGTGTTAAATACGGTATAAATCGACTTTTTAAGAGGTTTTTATAAAACTGTTTTAGATCAGTAAGTAAACTGATATTTTTGACATAAATATAAGTATTTTAACTTATATTCAAGTATATTTGGTGTTTGGTTAGTCATACGTGACTTCTGGCGCCCAAAAACATTACCGAAAACTCTAAAATACACATATTACAATGTACATGAACATGGACTGTTCAAGAGTGAACTTTGTATGTATTATGATGTGATATGTGAATATGAGAATACGTGATGTGATATGCTAAGTGATAACATGATAGAAGGATTTAGACTATGCATGTACACTTGTGCAAATAAAACGGGGATATCGGTAAAAGTCGCGTAGATGTGTAACTTGTTGTCGAGCATGAAAATGATGCATAGGCTAACTTGATGAGTTATTACATGTATGAATGCTTTAAAAATGATAAAATATATAAGTTCACGAGATACGTGTATTACGATACATGATTATGTGTTCCGTTTATGTATATATATATATATATTACGACGCACAAATCGTAGATATATTGCTTATAAACGGGTGTGATAATGGATATAACATAATGAGGGTCACCACTAAAATGTTCAAGTCACAAAATATTAAAAATATATATATATGAACAAACACACACACACACACATATATATATATAAATGCGCCAACATAATCAAAAATACCGACTTTTCGAGAAAAATCTCAATGTTATGTGAAAATTCTAAGTACTGGAGAAACTTACAGATTTTGTAGAATATTGATTGATAAAACGTTCCTACGTATATTAGGATGTGTAGAATCAAATTATGGGATAGTGCGAACATAAAAACGCACCCAAATGTGAGTGTCACTAAACCCCTCTTTTTACTGTTTTATAACTGTTTTGGGTAACAACACGCCTTAAAAGGATAAGTATACACTTTTATATAAAATATACCTTTGATTAAACTATGAATATATATTCGTGGAAAATATACGGTTTTGATATAGATATGTTTCGAGGGGAAACGGGATTTGATTAATGATATATGCGTGATGTGAATAAAATGCAACATATAAATTACATCAAATAAGGCATAAAACTAACCCTTTTCTAGTACTAATATTGGAAAAAAGCACGTTTCTTTGTTCCTTTTGAATTTACATGACCAAATGAGCTTAAAAGAACAAAAGAAGCAAATAAGCAGCCAAAACCAACATAACTACAAGAAAAAGGAATAACTCGACATGCCCGATCCCTCAGCAAGCACCCCAAAGACAAAAACAAGGAGACAGAAGTTGACCACGGGGCCATGCCTCGCCAGGCATGGGGCATGGTCAGCCCTTGCACTTAAAGAAAAAGCATGCAGAAGCTTCCATGCCCACCACGGGACCGTGCCCAGGCCACCATGGGGCGTGGTCAGACTCTAAGATTTGGAGAATCTTGATAGTACATCAAAGAGTTGACCACGGGGCCGTGCCCATGATCCACGGGGTCGTGTGGGGCCCTCTGCTGACAGCTGCAATTAATGAAGGAAGAGAAGAATCCGGCCATGGGCCGTGCCCACTGGACACGGGGCCGTGGTCGGGGTAGTGTTCTGACTCTAAATAGGGGTGCTTGTTCAGTTCAAAGGCATCTCTTGGCAAACCACTTCTCTCTCACTTTGCCACCATTCCACCACCACTACAACACCAACACCCACCACCATCATCCATCTATCATCTTTAGAGTGTGTAGTAGTCTCGGGATCCAAGATTGATCGTAAGATTTCTTGTCAAACAAAGGCCATTCTTGTCTAATTCTTACATCAATTGGTGAAGACAGGTCTTTAATGTATTACTTTTTAATTTTTAATCTTTTAGCAATTTTTAATTAGGTATGTATTAATTACTTTAATAACTAGTTTCTTTGTTGAAAGTGAATTTCCTAACCATTTCTTCATGATGTCATTGATTTGCTCATTCGTGTCTTTACGATCTAAATAAAGCACGTTAACTACTTGGAAGGGGGTTAGAATGGTGGTTTGGTAAAGTTCATGTCTCGTTCAGTTTATAGATCCTGCGAGTAATTGGTTCAAGCTTACTAGGACCTCCTTCAATGCCCCGCGGGTATTGGATGGCGGAGGTGCGAATAGCTGAACCCCTCATATGTAAACTACTATTAAAACTTTAAACCGGCTTCTTGGGATTGTATCCTTGCTAGACTCAAACCACTTACCGAGGCTAACGTCACCTTCAAAAGACGGGCCTATTACTTTTCGCATTAATGTTTAATTATCTTTCAATATTCCGACCCTTTGGGATTGTATCCATGCTGACTCAAACTACTGGGTTGAGGGTAACGTCACGTTCAAAAGAGGGGACTACTACTTTAACTAAGATAATCTCTAAAAAAGTCCAAAAGTGCGAAAATCATCAGAGGATACATTAAAGAGGAGTTGGATCCAAGTGATTCTATCTTGCCTTTTTGTATTTCATTTTATTTATTGTTTCATTTATTTTTTTATGTTTAAAACTTTTATCCAAAAATTGGACGACCTCGGTATCTTACCAACGCTATACTATGCTCACGATTGGTGCACTTGCATAAGTGTGTGTTTAGTGTTAGTATAATATCGTGTTTTATAAATTTAAAACTTGACTAACGTGTAAAATGAACTTAAAATAATAATAAAATCATATCACGCTTAACGCACACCAAGTTTTTGGCACTGTTTCCGGCGACACAAGGATTTTAAGAAAGTTTAAAATCGACGGTGTAACCCCTCGAAACTTTTTAACCAATAAAATATTAACTCGAGTCCCGCTGATCCTCGTATGCCATGTGTGGGACGAGAGGGAAAAATTTTGTCGTCATGTCATTGTGACCGCTGAACGATAATTTAAATTTTATCATACGAATATTAATATGTCGTTATGTCTTGTGGAAGACCTCTGAACGACACCCGATGTTGAAAGGACTATTACGGTCGTCATGTTTTAAACCACTGAACGACGTCGAAAAAGTCCGAGGCCAAAGGTGTCAACATGCCAAATGTTTGGCCTCTGAGTGACCCTTACGAACCGCAAGGCTTATGCCTTACGGACCGTAAGGCAAGGAAGAAATATTGGCTGGGAGGCGATTACGGACCGCAAGGCTTATTCCTGACGGTCTGTAAGAATTTAAAATAGTGGGCACGCTAAGGGCTTACGTGTCACACCCCGACCCGCAGCGGAAAAGGTGATCGGGGCATGATTGGGTTATCATCAAATCTCATGACATTTATTATGCGTTTCATATTCATTAATACAATTTAATGGAAATTTACAACAAGAATTACAACATGTTCTAACTATCAATCTAAGCTTCTTTGTTCTCTTCTAAGGCATTTCCTATGTTTTCCTCGCTTCAACCTGTTCACCTGTATCATGTGTAAAAGGGTTTTTGGGTCAACATAATGTTGGCGAGTGAATCCTATGGAAAACATTTGAACAAGTTTATTTAAATTGATTATGAAATATGTGCACAACCAAACATGAGTAAAAGTAGATGTAAACTTATTCAACAATCATAAGATATTAAATAAAGCACACATGAACAATAATGGAACATTTAGAGGCACGCGTTGCTCAACTCGTCTCTCACAGGAACTGAGGGGCCTAATGAATGAATTGCATAAACATGATAATGTGAATGACACAACTACAAACAATATAAACTCAATGATACACACATGAACAATAATGAATTTGATTTGAGGCACGCGTTGTTCAACTCGTCTCCCACGAGGAACTGATGGGCTTAATGAATGAGTTTCATATAATTTGACAAAATGAAATAAGTATCACAACAATATGAACAATCTAAGTTTAGATCACGATATGGTATGGCACAAGTTTAAATAAACGAGTTAATTATTTTTATGACACATGACACACCCCAAAACGTGTAATTTAAAAGGGGGAGTTGTAAGATTCACTCACAGTGGGTGCGTTCGGTTGATGATGTTGAATGCACGCGAAGTGGTTTTAACCACGAGTGAGATTAACCTAGATAAATCGCATTATGGTTTGGTAAGTAAACGGATTTTATTAATCTATTTTAGTAGGATTGTTGGGTGTATTTTTGTGAGTTTAAGGCTATTTTCTAACCTTAAAATGATTATATTTTTAATTGATTTTTAATTAATAAAATAATAAAAGAAAATTTGACTTTTTTTCTGACCGTTGACCTTGACGCCTTGACCCGTTCGAATGCGAGATATAAGTGCGCTGGGTGAGGCTCGAACCCGAGACCTCCCGTATGTGTGCACGCAGCTCTACCAACTGAGCTACGTGTCTAACCCGTTATATATCTGTTTTTAATTATATATATATATATTAATTATGTTAAACATAAATCCTTTATTTTTAAAAACGATTTTAATTGATTCAGACGGTGCGCTCCACAGGTCTCGAACCCGGGACCTGTGGCTTATACTAACACACAGTCCACCGCTGGACTGTGTGTCCAACTTGTTAACTTTACTGATTTTTATTATACTTAAACACAAATTAGTTATTTCCTTTTCTGTCTTATTTAAAAAAAAATAGATAATTGTCCGAGTCGGTGCAGTAGCCCGAACTCGAACTCGTGACCTGTGATATAAACATACACACAGTCCACCACTGGACTGTGTGTCTAACTTGGTTATTATTCCGGTTATTAATATACTTAACATATAACAGTGTGACTTCCGGTTCGGTTAACAAAAAAAAGGCGTTTTATTAAGGCGGCGTGTGTGGAACAGGATTCGAACTCGAGACGTTAGTGTTTATTGTGCACACAGTCCACCGCTGGACTGTGTGTCTAACCCGAGTAATATCTTGTTTTTAATTATACTTAAACATTACAGCGGTCATCGTCTTCTTCACTGGTTTTAACCAGAATCGGAAATCGACTGGTTCGATGATTAAAACATGTTCTTTAGCGTTTTATGATTACTTACAGATGAGGTATAAGTAAAAAGAAAGGAAAATAAGCGTGAGGTATACCGACTAGCTTTCCTCTGTTTTCCGGCAGAACTCCGGCGACAGCAATCCCTTCCGGCGACGAGTGTCTTGCAGCAGCGAGCCTTCAGAAAGTTTGAAAAAGGTATGGGTGACTTCGGTATAAGCTTCGGGGGTTCAATAAGGCTCGGAAATGGAGAAACCGGTTTTCCGGCGACGAACATAATAATTCCGGCGAGTGGAATTACGTCCGGTAAAGGTGTGGTTTTGAGCGAAAAGGTTTGCAGAGGTTCGAAGGGGTATTTATAAGTCAAGTTATCGATGGATTTGGTCTGATTTCCGACTGGATTCGTCGTTATAAAAACTCCGGCGGTTATGACTTTGGTCGCGGACCCAGACGTCGGTTATAACCGATGTCTTAGTAATTGTTTACGTTATAACGGAAGTTGTCGTTAAAACTCGCGAGATTGCCGGGATTTCCGACGACTGAACTTTTGGGCGCCGGTTTTGAATTCGTAACGTCATGATATCAATTAAATGATTCTAATATTTAACAAATAACATCAGTGGCGCAGTGGTTCAAGTGCGCGTGTTAAGTTTGTTTGCTGGACCGGTACTGACCCGGGTTCGAAACCCGGCAGAACCAATGTATTTTTATTTTGCGTTTTTCAACCGTTTTTCAAAAACTAAATATATATTCCCGTATAATAATTGATTATGTATCGTTTAAAATTATTTTGGGCATTTAATTCGTAACGAAAATTTTAATTGACTGTTCGGTTGATAAACGGAGCGGGTTTGGTAAATCCGTTTTTGACGGATGTTACAGTATCCCCTGCTTTTTAGAAATTTCGTCCCGAAATTTAAATTGCGATATATTTGACTAAAAGAATGATGGTGTTTAGTTTGACAGTTATATGCTTAGAAAAATAAGGGTTTAAGTTTTTGTTCGAGGCGGTAACGTTCCTTGTAAGGGTTAAGTACCCTATTACAGGAATCGCTTTTTGTTGCCTACTGTATAAGTATTGATAGGCAGGAATGATTCGCTAAAAATGATATCATGCATAAGAGTTTGGATACGTTTGGAAAAGTATGGTTATATCCTAAGGCAAAACTTCTAACACTACAACCTACATGGAACATAATTAAACACAACAGCTAATATTTGAGTCCACAATCTGATAGCATATATGTTTGAATGGTGGAAATTCCTCTCTCGTTTGTTATGATGGAGAGGTTAGTTTATGTAGAAACGGAACACAATCCAATCTCTTTAAATAGCAAGATGATATAAATGTAACACAAATTTCAACCAAGGCAATACTAAATCCTACATGGAACTTCTCATAATCGCCTGATAATGCCTCTGATCCTTTGTCAAGAATACTTATATATAGGAAGTACCAGCGGCGTATCCACCATATTCTTGCCAAATTTTCATTGGTTTTATCCACAAATTATGATTAGTTACCAAGGAACTAATAAATCCTACATAGAACTTCTCATAACCGTCTGACGATGCCTCCGATCCTTTGACAAGAATACTTATATATAGGAAGTACCAGCGGCGTATCCACCATATTCTTGTCAAATTTTCATTAGTTTTATCAGTGAATTATGATTAGTCCTATATAACTCTACAACCAATACAACAAACATAAAATACTGAAATGAAATATATCTGTGCGATCAAGGCTCAATCAAACGGAGCCGATCGTATTGCATGTACTGAAAATGAAATGTCTGTGCGCTCAAGGCTCAATCAAACGGAGTCGAACGTATTGAATGTACTGAAAATGAAATTGTCTGTGTGCTTAAGGCTCAATCAAACGGAGCCGAGCATATTGCATGTACTGAAAATGAATAACTTAATCACACAAACAGCCTATGCATGGAACCTCTCATAACCGCCTGATAATGCCTCCGATCATTTGACAAGAATACTTATATATAGGAAGTACCAGCGGCGTATCCACCATATTCTTGTCAAATTCTCATTGACTTTATCCGCAAGTTATGATTAGTTCTATACGACTCTACAACAACCACAACAACCACAAGATACTGATAATGAAATTGTCTGTGCGCTCAAGGCTCAATCAAACGGAGCCGAACGTATTGCATGTACTGAAAATGAAATTGAACTGTACGATCAAGGCTCAATCAAACGGAGCCGATCGTATTGCATGTATTGAAATGTAAAATGAAATGACCGATCAAGGCTCAATCAAACGGAGCCGATCGTGCGGGCACGCCACAGATCAACCGCATAATAAAATGGGGATCAAACTCAACCTCATGGATGGGGAGCTGCGGCCTCGGCAAATGCATATACTGAAAACAATATACAATAATTACTCTAACAGTCTACACATGGAACCTCTCATAACCGCCAGATAATGCTTCTGATCCTTTGACAAGAATACTTATATATAGGAAGTACCAGCGGCGTATCCACCGTATTCTCATCAAAGTTTCATTGGCTTTATCCTTAAGTTATGTTTGGTTCTATGTGATAAAGAAAACATAAAACTAAACGATAGGAGTTGAATCTGAATCTTCGGCGAAGAGGACTAGTTGGGTATCTTCGTTTGGGCCGTCATTATCTTCGACAAGATTGGCGTTGATGTTGAAGACTCTTCCTCTTGCTGGCGGCCTAGTGGTTGGGTTTTCTTGGTTTACTTGGTTAACTGGGTTTGATTGGGCTTGAGTGTTGATGACATTAACCAATTGAGGGCATGTGTTTCTAAAGTGGGTAGGGTCGCCACAATTGAAACAAACTCGAGCATATGGGAACATGGGGTATTGGGGTTGTTGATAGGTTTGGTTTATGGTTTGAGTAGGGGGAAAGGTTTGGTTTTGAAAGGTGCGGCAAACCTTGCTCAAATGACCATAGTGTCCACAAGCTGTACATAGACGACAAGGTAGGGTATGGGGATGGTGATAAAAACAGTTGTTGCATCGAGGGTGAGGTCCAAGATATGGTTTCTTATTTGGGTAAGTTGAGTTGGGTGCCACTTGGGTGATTGGGATAGCTTGAATGGGTATGGCGTGTAAAACTGGTTGATTTCGTTGGGTAGCAGCGAAAAGTTGCCCGTCTCTTCTTCTCTTAGGATTGGGTTGAGAAGGGGATTCGGTTTGGGTGGAGTCGAGGGTTTCAGTCGATTCTTTATCCTTCTTCTTCTCCTCCTTGAAGTCTTTGTTTCGGATTTGGTTCTCGGTGAGCTCTGTTGCTAACTCCATTGCTGCTTCCAAAGTTGCAGGCTTGGCACTTATTACAGAGTCTTGAATCTTTGACGGAAGACCACGAATGTAGTGCTCGATCAAACGGTAGAGAGGAGTGAACATGTTGGGAACCATTTGATGTAATTCCAGGAACCTTTTGTTGTATGAGGTGTGGTCGCCTTCCTTTTGCTTTAACGAATAAAATTCATCTTCTAATTTCTTGATTTCGCTCCTTGGGCAAAATCGTCTGGTCATGATTTCCTTCAATTCGTTCCAAGTTAAAGTCATAGCATCTTCAACACCTCGTTTGGCCTTCTCTGTATTCCACCAAGTAAGTGCTATCCCATATAATCGACGGTAGCATATCGCACTTTGCGATCGTCAGGGCAATCGCAATTTAGAAAAGTGTTCTCCATTTCTTCAAACCAATGGAGAAGAGCAGTGACGCCTTCAGTCCCTTTGTATTTCGGAGGGTCGCATGATTTGAAATGCTTGTAGGTGCATTTAGTGGTATTTGGGGGAGAGTTGATAATGTTTTGGTTTGCTTGATTGACAGGATTAGCGGTAAGTGCTTGTTGAACTTGGATTACAATGTTGGGTATTACGGCAACCATTTGTTGAGCGATTAAGGCAGCCATGCGTTCGCGGGCTTTTCTTGCTCTCGTCTTCCTACGGGCGAGGTTAGAAGACATCTACAAGGAATACATGACAAGAGTATGAGTTGGATGTTTTTGGGTTCATGGGTCGTATTCAAGAATGAACATTCATAAAATAATTATAGAAAAATAAATCTACTACATCCATAGGATGTCTTGGGTTTTGCTCGCCGTTAGGCCCTACATGCCGCCATACTTTACCTGTGTAATCATGTGGGCCCCCATGAATACCAGTTTTTCATATGGTTCGCACGGGTTTGCCAGGTTGCGTACACAAAAACCCGGAGAAAATCGAGAAATATGTATACATCGTGTGATATTCGGAATGTGTCCAGGTGTAGACACGGTGACACCTCAAAGTAGGTTAGTTCGAACGACGTTTGGTGTGGCATGCTTTGGCCTAATAGGTCCTTCGTACTCTCATCGTTGGTCCCCAGGTAGGTAAACTGGTCCGTTATATTAGATTTATACGAATGCCAACCTAGACAGGACGTTCCGACTACCGGTACTTGTACCCTTCCAGTTACTACATGCCCGTCGCAGAACTTACTTTGATGAGATTTGAAAATTGCACAAAATCTTTGGATAATGAGAGTATGAAAATAAATTGAATACATGAACATCGATATATATGTATAATGAATATATACATAAGCATGTATGTTTGACTGTAAATGTAAACAAATATGAAACAAATAAATATCACAAGTTTGTATGTAACCACCTAATCAATTAAAATTTAGGCAGACTATAGTATAGGCTCTAAGGGTCTAATAACCTATCCTATATCCCTATAGTCATGGCTCTGATACCAATCTGTCACACCCTGACCCGCAGCGGAAAAGGTGATCGGGGCATGATTGGGTTATCATCAAAGCTCATGACATTTATTATGCGTTTCATATTCATTAATACAATCTAATGGAAATTTACAATAAGAATTACAACATGTTCTAACTATCAATCTAAGCTTCTTTGTTCTCTTCTAAGGCATTTCCTATGTTTTCCTCGCTTCAACCTGTTCACCTGTATCATGTGTAAAAGGGTTTTTGGGTCAACATAATGTTGGCGAGTGAATCCTATGGAAAACATTTGAACAAGTTTATTTAAATTGATTATGAAATATGTGCACAACCAAACATGAGTAAAAGTAGATGTAAACTTATTCAACAATCATAAGATATTAAATAAAGCACACATGAACAATAATGGAACATTTAGAGGCACGCGTTGCTCAACTCGTCTCTCACGAGGAACTGAGGGGCCTAATGAATGAATTGCATAAACATGATAATGTGAATGACACAACTACAAACAATATAAACTCAATGATACACACATGAACAATAATGAATTTGATTTGAGGCACGCGTTGTTCAACTCGTCTCCCACGAGGAACTGATGGGCTTAATGAATGAGTTTCATATAATTTGACAAAATGAAATAAGTGATCACAACAATATGAACAATCTAAGTTTAGATCACGATATGGTATGGCACAAGTTTAAATAAACGAGTTAATTATTTTTATGACACATGACACACCCCAAAACGTGTAATTTAAAAGGGGAGTTGTAAGATTCACTCACAGTGGGTGCGTTCGGTTGATGATGTTGAATGCACGCGAAGTGGTTTTAACCACGAGTGAGATTAACCTAGATAAATCGCATTATGGTTTGGTAAGTAAACGGATTTTATTAATCTATTTTAGTAGGATTGTTGGGTGTATTTTTGTGAGTTTAAGGCTATTTTCTAACCTTAAAAATGTTATTTTTAAGTATTTTTAATTAAAATAATAAAAGAAATTTGACTTTTTTTCTGACCGTTGACCGTTGACTGACCGTTGACCCGTTCGAATGCGAGATATAAGTGCGCTGGGTGAGGCTCGAACCCGAGACCTCCCGTATGTGTGCACGCAGCTCTACCAACTGAGCTACGTGTCTAACCCGTTATATATTTGTTTTTAATTATATATATATATATTAATTATGTTAAACATAAATCCTTTATTTTTAAAAACGATTTTAATTGATTCAGACGGTGCGCTCCACAGGTCTCGAACCCGGGACCTGTGGCTTATACTAACACACAGTCCACCGCTGGACTGTGTGTCCAACTTGTTAACTTTACTGATTTTTATTATACTTAAACACAAATTAGTTATTTCCTTTTCTGTCTTATTTAAAAAAAAAATAGATAATTGTCCGAGTCGGTGCAGTAGCCCGAACTCGAACTCGTGACCTGTGATATAAACATACACACAGTCCACCACTGGACTGTGTGTCTAACTTGGTTATTATTCCGGTTATTAATATACTTAACATATAACAGTGTGACTTCCGGTTCGGTTAACAAAAAAAGGCGTTTTATTAAGGCGGCGTGTGTGGAACAGGATTCGAACTCGAGAGTTAGTGTTTATTGTGCACACAGTCCACCGCTGGACTGTGTGTCTAACCCGAGTAATATCTTGTTTTTAATTATACTTAAACATTACAGCGGTCATCGTCTTCTTCACTGGTTTTAACCAGAATCGGAAATCGACTGGTTCGATGATTAAAACATGTTCTTTAGCGTTTTATGATTACTTACAGATGAGGTATAAGTAAAAAGAAAGGAAAATAAGCGTGAGGTATACCGACTAGCTTTCCTCTGTTTTCCGGCAGAACTCCGGCGACAGCAATCCCTTCCGGCGACGAGTGTCTTGCAGCAGCGAGCCTTCAGAAAGTTTGAAAAGGTATGGGTGACTTCGGTATAAGCTTCGGGGGTTCAATAAGGCTCGGAAATGGAGAAACCGGTTTTCCGGCGACGAACATAATAATTCGCGAGTGGAATTACGTCCGGTAAAGGTGTGGTTTTGAGCGAAAAGGTTTGCAGAGGTTCGAAGGGGTATTTATAAGTCAAGTTATCGATGGATTTGGTCTGATTTCCGACTGGATTCGTCGGTTATAAAAACTCCGGCGGTTATGACTTTGGTCGCGGACCCAGACGTCGGTTATAACCGATGTCTTAGTAATTGTTTACGTTATAACGGAAGTTGTCGTTAAAACTCGCGAGATTGCCGGGATTTCCGACGACTGAACTTTTGGGCGCCGGTTTTGAATTCGTAACGTCATGATATCAATTAAATGATTCTAATATTTAACAAATAACATCAGTGGCGCAGTGGTTCAAGTGCGCGTGTTAAGTTTGTTTGCTGGACCGGTACTGACCCGGGTTCGAAACCCGGCAGAACCAATGTATTTTTATTTTGCGTTTTTCAACCGTTTTTCAAAAACTAAATATATATTCCCCGTATAATAATTGATTATGTATCGTTTAAAATTATTTTGGGCATTTAATTCGTAACGAAAATTTTAACTGACTGTTCGGTTGATAAACGGAGCGGGTTTGGTAAATCCGTTTTTGACGGATGTTACATTACGGACCGTAAGCCTTATCCCTTACGGTCCGTAAGGGACTGCTAGAGGCATATTCTTTGGCAGCTTCCTCGCTTGCCACCATTCACGCGAATTGCCACTCTTGTGCTGCCTTTGCCACGTCCAAAAACACCAGGGGAGATCCTAGAACATGCCTTGACACTTGGAATGATCTTATGCATCATCTCCAAGTATAAATAGCCATGCCTTTAAGCCAAATTCCTTGCTCAATTCTTTTCTTTCTCCTCTATCACTCAAAGTGGAAGTTCCTGATTCAAGGAGCATCCCAACTGAGTTTCTAAGCTTCCTTGGACCACATGTAAGTGTTCCATCCCTGCTTAGTTCTTTTATGTAGGCTTTAAAGCCAAAAGTCAAGCGTTATCGTAATAACACTTTGACTTTCGGTTAAGACCATTATGATCCAGCCAATGTTTGATATGAACATGGCTAAGTGATTGTAATTATGTAGGTGTTAGTCCCTGAAAATGGCACCTCCTAAAGATCACGTTTACTAGACCTATTGCTGGATCAAAGTTAAATTATTAAAAAAATCAAACGGGTCAGATTATGTAAAATTTATTTAATCTGAGTTTATACAAGTTATAAAAATGTTTTGACACTTAAATAACTTGGTAATAAGTAATAGAACATGTATGAACATGTTCAACCCGTCAATGTTAGTCTAAGTGTCGGTTCGCAACCGAAAGTCGCGAAGTTTGACTTCTGCTTTGACTTTCAATTATGAACCAAATTAACAACTTTAGCTATTTCCTTTAAGTTGTATTATGATCATAATATAATATAGTTACAAGATCATAATCAAAATCTGAGTTTTATGCATTAGTTCTACATTATGCCATCTTTGACCATTTTGCCCTTTTAGCTAAAAATAAGGTTTTATCAATAAAGAACTTATAAATAAAGTATATACTGATATGTGATTATAATTAGCATATCACGATGTTATAATACTGATCATAAACTGAGTTTTGATAAATTTCACAAACTATGTCCTTAAAAGGACCAAAATGCCCTTATAAACATCTAAATCGGTTTCTAAATATAATTTCCATATCAAACATGAAATCAACTTATATCATATTATAATTATAATATTTTTCCAGAATGTTTATGATCATAACATCAAATTATATACAAGTTCCTTTTATACATCATATAATGACCAAAACGCCCTTATGAGGCATAGTTTTATTTTAAAACCTTAACGGGCATATAAGTTGACATCCTACTGAAATTACAACTTAATTAAAGTATATTGGAATGTAGAACTTGTCCATGACTCATCCGGTTACCCGGTATCGCACTATTAAGTTCGGTTAAGCTTATGTAGACTTTTTACGTAAGTTTACCAAAACGGGTCAAAACTTATCTTTTAATCTCAAATTCCAGAATGTATTATGTTTACCCATATTATACAAGGGTTTAAACTACATTCTAATCCGATCTCCGCTTAATCTAGCGCACCGGTTTTGTTAAATTAAGTTAGTCGGTCCAAGTCAATGACTTGAATAAGACCCGTTAACATTCTAATTGGTTATAGTACCATTCACTCCAGACTAGAGACTTCTGGTAGATTGCATCCAAGCTAGTTATTTTGTATACGGCTGGTTTATCTTATTTACCTTATTTGAAGAATTTTCTAAACCAGGTAAATACTCTTAACCTATTTTCCCTATACGGGCTTGGGATACGGTAACTATTACCGCATGGTCGGATATGGGATCGAAGACAACTGAGTCAGGAATTCAAATAATCCGTTTTAATTCGTGTTGCTTAATATTAAATATTGGGGGTTAATACGACCGTGTCCTGGATATCCTCGGCTCATTTTATTAAAATGGTCACAACCTAAGCGCGTGGTGTAGGCATACACCTGACAGATGCTAAATATTTTATAACCCAATATGGGTATACCTAATAAAGGTATGAAAGTGCCGTGTCGGTTAATCATGATCTCGACATAGTTCAAGGGCCTAAATGTATTATTAGCATGTAAAACTGATAACATGAGATACAGTTTGTCCCAAGTTATTTATGAAAATAAATGTACCAATGTGTGCATAAAATATTTTGATATGTTTTCAAAATGTGTCGGTTATTTGTATTTACAAGTGAAAACTGACGTATTTTCAAAAGACTAAGTGTAGGAAGCAAGGTAACGTAAATAGGCTGGAAGTGTTCAGCAAAGCTTAAGAGGAACTTGCGACTCCTTGCTTAGAAAGCCCATAGTCTGATAATACTTCTTTTGATCTATGTATTGATCCGCCTATGGATCTATTACAAACGTTGTATTATATTTGAATTTGGAACAATACGTTTGTAATAATAATTTTATTCTATTAACTTCCGTTGTGCTATCAAATGTTGTTTGGTTATGATGATATCAAACTTACGTCACGATACTCCCCACCGGGCCCACCGGAACGTATGTGGAAATCGGGGTGTGACAGGCGGCCTAATTATTATTAACATTTTTTTTTATTTTTAATATTTTTCCAGTTTTTAGCAAATTCTACAATTTCTGCAAGCTGCAGCACGGGGCCGTGTCCATTCAACACGCCCTCGTGTCCAAAAACAAAAGCAACAAAACTGTTTTAAGTCAGACAGTAGCTGACCATGGGGCCGTGTCATCCGAGCACGAGGCCGTGCCCAACCTCCAGTTGCTGAAAACAGGACCGTCAGATCCCAACGGCTGGTAATCTCTGACAAAAACATGAATGATATCGATTATTTTTGCTTTCGCCACTCTTACGGTGAATGGTGTCAACTATGTGGTGGGTTTCATCAAGATTTAGAATGTTACATTCTAAATTTTGCACCCCACTATTTAGCGGACCCACTGTTTTCCTGTAACAATCACCTTAAGATGGGCGAAAGTAAAAACGATGCCTATTGTTCGACCGAATGTTCTCAACCTCCTTTTCCACACGATATAATCTCACACGAACTATGTCAACTAAAAGAAAAGATTTTCTCAAAAATAAAAGAAATAGATCTTGTGATAAAGTCAAGGTATTCATCACATAGCCAAAACCAAAAGGAATCATTGAGTCCACATTCAGAATCTAGCAACGTCGAAGCTATCGAAAGTACCTCAACCTCTTGTGGAAGCATTAACGATAGTCGTCCCTATGTCGATTGTGTCGTGAAGGACTCTCCATCGGCCACCACCGATGCGCTTATAGACTTGAGCGATTCAACATACACCTTCTTTAACCAGAGCCCGGATAAGGGAAAAAAAGTTTGGTCTCGCCCACCGGTAAGTAGTTTAGGTTTTACCCTTTCCGATAACCTCTTGCGTTCGTGGCTAAACCAAGGGAAGTTACGGTACCTTAGGCTCTTCGTTGTTGTTCCCTCCGGTAGGAACCACCCGATTCTAATGAATTCCTTAAGAAAGGGATAAGACGTCACTTCATAAAATTTCTGACCACGGGGATGTGTTGGGCCAGCACACCCCGTGTCCACCTCATATCTCACCACATGGCCGTGTCCATCCAACACGCCCCGTGCCCATAATACGGACAAAAACTGTCTGGCCCATCTCTGACCACGTAGCCGTGGTCAGCGTACTGTCACTTTCTATAAAGTCAGCTTTGGCGCAGCATGTGTGACCCATCCCAAAGACCAAGATCTGCTCAGATTTGCACACATACCCAAAAAGGTATATTCTTAAAAAGATTTTACTCAAACCATCTTGTCTTTGCCACTTTTGTCACTTACCTTCTTCTCTAAAGAGCTTCCACCACCATGAAAGCTTGAAGTTTCATAACTTCAAAACTTTATTCAAATAAACACAAGATCTTCACCAATGAACTCTTATCAAAAGTACATTTTGAAACACTGTTTTGAGTTATTTAAGTTCAGAAATGTTTTAAACCAAAGAAAAATAACTTAAAACAATGAGTTTGTAATTTTGAAAATCTTGCAGAGGTGTGACCACGGGGACGTGCCCATTGGGCATGGGGCCGTGGTCATGTTTTTCCATTCTTGATTTTTGAAGTTTCCTTCCTGTTCTCTTAGTATGGCAAGCCAAAACAGTGAGACTTCCTCAACCAACTCCAAAAACACGCGAAGAGGGAGGAGGCCGTCAATCGAAGCAACCCTTGTCCGCTATGTATATTCTCTAAGGGAGGCTATCAATGAAATGACATTCGTGGAAGAGGTCCTAATCGACCGTATAAACTATTTGACAGTGGGATTGGAAAATAGCTTCCAAGAAATCAACCTCTTGCACCAAAGCTTGAACATTCTTGCGATGCTTCCCATGGAACCGATCTTCCCTCAAGAAGATTGGAACCTCGCGCAAGAGATCATCGTTCCAACCGGATGGGATGACCTTCCTCCGGAACCTCCTCTAGACACCTTACGCGAGGTTCCGGTGGTCGTCGCACCTCCCGCACCTCTTCTGTATGAAGATGCGGAAGATGGGCCTCTCCTCTTCCTCCCAAGGGAGATTGAGGAAATGCTCAATGACTTTTGAGGGGTGCACCCTCCGGGATGAAGTTCTAAAAGCCCTTAACTACCGAGAAACTATTTTTAGGTTTTTGTTGATTTGTAATGTAGCAATTAGGGTAGAGCTTCAGCATGGTTTAGATTTCTTGCATCTATCTAATTCTAGGACCTTTGTAATATTTTATTTTTAGGAGCTATCTTAATGTCGTCGTGCTTTGCACTCTAATATATGATGGTTTTAGTTATTGTGTTGGTGTTTAAACCTTGTATAATGGACATATAAGATGAAATTTGCCAAACGGACGTTAAAACTGTACCCCATGCACGTAAACAGTACCTTCCGACTTTCCAACTTTCCAGCATGTGCAATAGGGGGTGTGCCCAGCTCAGCATGCCCTGTGCTCGGAGTCCTGCAGGAAACAGAAATGATCAAGTTACTGACCACGGGCCGTGCCAGCTGGACACGCTCTGTGGCCAGCCTTCTGTAAATTTTGTTACTGGCACTCTGACCACAGGGTCATGCCTGATACGTGGTCGAAAACCGGTGCTGTTTATGTTTAAGTTTATGTTTTTACATGAGTTTTAATTCCGGATAGCCTACTTTTAATGACATTTGTGTTTTACAGGACTTATGGAGTTTAAGGTGCTAATTGGAAGACAAATGGAGCACCGGGAAGCGAACTGGATCAACCGGAACCAAGAAACAAAGAAAGCAGAAATTTGAGTTTAGGGAGTCCATCGCCGACGCCACAAGGGGCCGTCGGCGACGCCCCGTGCTTTCTCCCGTCACCCGAAATCTTCGTAGACAGTAGCTAAATGCGTCAGAGAAAAACAGATAATGCACGGTCCCTCGCCGACGGGTCATCAGGCCGTCGGCGACGGGTCTTCTAAACATGTATCGTGAATTTTTGTGATTTGTTGATGGGGGATGAGTTATAACATGGTTTTTGACCTATTTGGAGGCATTACGAGTTCTTGGAGTTTGAAACTTGTTCTTGGATCCATAATCATCAACGATATCATCCGAATTCACCACCAATCATCATCATACAACCGAATCATCCCATCAATCCAAACCCTAATCCTTCATCATCATCCACCATTCATCTTCATACACCACCACAAACCCTAATCACCATTCATCACCATCTCCAAGCTTCAAGATGTCAAGAATCGAGTCTCAATCATTCGGTGATCAAGTTCCTTCAACCGTGAGCAGCTAATCACCTCGGTTTCACCCTGGTGTAGGTATTTGTTAATTCTAGGGTTTTGATTTGTTCTAGTTTTGACTTGTGTGACAAATTGTGTTTTGATTAGAACATCTTTGATAATTGTCGTGTATTTGAATTGAATTTGCAAACTGTCGAACGATGATAAAGTTATGACTTTGTGAAATGAATTTATGCACTTATGCGTTATCTTGGTTAGGATTTACTTGTGTTGATTATAAAGTGTATTCTTGTCCATTCTAGGGAATGTTGATAGTTATTGGCACCTAAGTCACAGTACACTAAATCCGTTAATCGTTTATCCAATTAGGTCAATTCTAAAACTTGTAGAAACCCTACGATTGCAATTACCTAAACCGGGTGTGAACCCTTTTCCTCATTACTGTTTCAATCATCATTTGCAATTGTGTTTACTTGTGTTTGAACAATCGTAGTAATTAATTACATTCATAAACATTGTTGGTGAACTCCGACACCTTTTCCAACCAACAAATTAAGTCAATCAAAATAGCAAGCTTCATAAACGTGACAACTTCATAATCAAATTAATCCATACGTAAACCACATACTCTTCGTGGATCGTCCCTTTACTACCACTAATGCCTTTGTTAAGGGTAATTCGGGCATATAAGTATTATCTTTGACCGGTGCACGACACTCCGATCAAATTTTGGCGCCGTTGCCGTGGAGTTAGTGCGCTTTGCATTTGGATTTATTAATTTTTGTGATTATCTGTTTAAATGCTTGTTTTTTTCAGTTTATTTGCTTTTGTGTTACGCAGGGTTTGTTACTTGTGCAGATTACAGGTAGTGCATGCATACACGGAATTCCGGGCGAACATCACCGTTAGTTTACGAACTGGAAATCGAGCGAGTGGCAAGAAGGAATCTAGCAAGCCGGTTAGAGGCAACACTTGCCCCTAACCAAAGTACCAAAACTCGCCATCCACACCGTCCATTGGAACCGTTCCAATGGATTAACAAAACCCCAAACCCTCAAAACCGTAATAATCGTTCGGGGGGTAACAACAATCGCCCACCGGCCAACCCACTTCGACAAAATGAACCTCAAAACCAAAACCCTCCACCTAACCTTAACAACCGTAACCGCAACCAAAATTTGGGTCCTGAGCAAAATTTTAATCAACCAGAGTTCGAACGGGTAGACCCAAACAATGCTGATCAATACGAACCGAATTACGACAAGTTAAGGAACAACATTCCGGACGTGCTAGATTTAGTGTTCCAAGTTACCGGTCACCGGATCGGTTTAACGTAAACACATGGCAATCGGAAGATGATGGGGAAGATGGTTTCGGGGATAATGAGAATGATGTGAACTTCTACAACGGTAGGGGTTTCAACCATGAAGATGGGTATCAAAATGCCAACATCAACAACGGGAATGATGAGTGGGACGACGGGTACGGTTATGGGAATGAATATGATGGTGGATACAACCAAGACGTCGGTCACTAAAATAATCGCCAACCCCGGAACAACAACCGAAGGGATCCGAATAATTATCAAAAATAACAACATGCGGATTCCCGAGTTTGTGGGTATGGCTAATCAACCACAAAACCGACGAGTAAATCGTGGACCACCGGTTAACCAAGAGGTGAATGGTCCACCGAGAAATAACAACCGCAACAACCAACGTCCACCACAAGGGGTTAACGGTCGGTTTCGGCCGATGATATCGGAGAATGATTATCCAATTGTACCACCTCGAGGAAGATTGGTATTCAATTGCAAGCCCAACTACATAAACATCCTTCCACATTTCAATGGGTGATCAAATGATGAGCCGTATACGCATTTACAAGAATTTTCGGTGATTTGTAGTACCATTGGAGGGGGCAACTTTTCACAAGATGAAATTCGCCTTCGACTATTTCAATTCTCCTTAAAAGACAAGGCAAAACAATGGTTCTTGACTCTGCCTACCAACATCATTCGTACATGGGTTGAGATGCAACAAGTATTCTTGGATGAATATTATTCGATGGCTAAAATTGATGATGCTTGGGATGAAATCCGGTCTTTTAAGCAGTTGTCGAGTGAGCCATTACACGAGGCATTTATGAGGTATAAGGAGTTGAGTAGGAAATTCCCACACCATCAAATTGAGAAGGGGGAGTTGGTGAAGTGTTTCGTAAGGGGTCTAGATGGTGAGGCATGGAACCATCTTGAGTCGACTAGCAATGGAACAATACTAAGAAATCTCCCGGTCACTTCCCGATCTTGATTCTAGCTCTAAGGATCGAATCTCTACTTTAAAACGCGAGTTAGCACGCATGAAGAAAAAAGATGTGAATGCAGTGCAATTCGCGGGTTGCGACGGGTGTGGGGGGCTTGATCATCGGACTATCGAATGTCAAATGGGAAAGCCGAAGATGTCGAGGAAGTAAATCAAGTGTTTGGTGATCGCAAGAATAACGACATGAACTCAAACACTTATCATCCTGGTTTGAGAAATCACCCTAATTTCGGTTATGGGAACGCCCGAGAATCAAATGAACCCGAATTTTCATGCGGGTAACCAAGGCGGGTCTTCCTACCAAAAATCGTCAAGGGGGTAACCAAGGAGGTTATCAATGTAACTACAACCAAGGGTACCAAGGACGTGACAATAATAATTATCAAGGTGGGTACCAACGGAATTACAATAACCAAGGTGGCGGTGGAAGCGGTTCGGGAAATCAAAGTGGGGGTGGTAGTGATTTGAATGCCAAGATGGCCTCGATGCTTTCGATGATGCAAGAGTCTAAGAAGGAGAACGAGATTCGAGACAAATCATACGAAGCATTAGCGAAACAAGTGGGCCAACTAGCGGAAGAAATGGCCCAAATGCGGGGAAGCGGAGGAAGGCTTCCAAGTGACACCACGATAAATTCGAAACATCAAGGTTCATCCGGCAAGAACACATGAGAGGTACCCATTAATAAATTATCTTTACGTAGTGGTCGATTCGTTGATAATGGTGTCAAAACCCCACCATCTCAGTTTGTTGAAGGGGTGGTGGAAGATGTGAATGATGAAGAGAGTGATGATGGTCAAACGGGTCAAAACGAAAAAGTTGCTAAAAATGATGAAAACACACCCGTTGTGACCACATCCATCCCCATTGCTAAGGAAAAGGGTGTGGAGGGTAATATCGCCCCTTATCCCGAAGCATTGAAGGGACCCATTAAAAAGATTGTAAACAAAAGAGGTCCACAACAAGAAGAGTTGTTAGAAGTTTTTAAACAAGTAAAGATTAATTTACCTCTTTTGGATGCAATCAAACAAGTACCGTCTTATGGTAAGTACCTGAAAGAATTACGTACCCAAAAACGAACTCATAAATTTCCAAAGAAATTAGATATAACCGAAAATGTGAGTTCGATCCTTTCGGGTGCACTTTCCCCCCAAGCTTCAAGATCCTGGTGCACCCATTATCTCGGTCTAAGTGGGCGATTTTAAAATCAACCTAGTGCTCCTTGATCTTGGTGCTAGTGTGAGAATCCTACCGGGTAGTTTGTATGACCAATACGATTTTGGTCCTCTTCAAGCGGCAAATACCACCGTGGTGTTAGCCGACTTGACTCCCAAACTACCCCGTGACCTTTTCAAGGGTTTTACTATTACGGATTTTATGTATTATACTTGAAAATCTATCCATTTTGTCCGTGAATTGTCCAAGAAAAGTTAAAAATAGAAGAAGATGAATAATTTCAGCCCAATGTCTTCAAATTAGGCCAATCCTCCTCTGATACCACTTTAGGACCTTTGTACGAATCTTTCTGGTCCTAATTGAAAAATCTAAGGTAAACATGCGGAATCCGTTTGCTTAGGCGACATTGGATACACTCATTTGTTTCTATTTAATCACCGTTTCATTAACATTCAACGTTACAGATCCTGGAAACACTTGGACAGAGCTTCGCCTCTGTCGTGACAAAATCTCTGAAAGTTACAAATGAAATGTCAAGACTCATATTTATAGGAGAACAAGTTCGCTGGTGGAGATGCAAGTTCGAGCGAACTTGCTTAGTCAAATTCGACCGAACTTGACTACAACATACCATTTTCAAGCGAACTTGACCCTTTATGTACATAAACTTCTACATTTCGCTCCTAAATACTAACTCGACGTTATATGATGACGTAGGCAACATACATATGCATCAACACACTCCCCCTTGGATGTTGTCGTAGTCATCATTCTTCAAATAAGTTCCTGAGTCTTTAATGTTCTCTTGACCTTTATTTCTTGAATAACTTTATCATCCATGCTCCCCCTTACTTTAAGCTTTCTGTTATCTTCAATCAACATGTTTATCTAGCTCCCCCTCGAATGATGCTCCAAATCTCTAAGATTTGATGATTAAGAACAATCACACATATCCACACACAAACAGTTTCTTAACAGTCTCGTTGGTCCGGCTCACATTCAACATTATTAGGTTTCCATGGAAGATATGAGAGGAAATCTTTTTGGATTTTTAATATTAAATGCATAAATGTAAACATACTAAAATGTAATATTTACAGTTTGTATTTTTGTGAGAAAACGTGCTAGAGGATCATATCAGTTTTTTGAGACATATCACCAGTACCGTTGACCTTTTAATGACTTTAAGTTTTAAACTTGTTTACCTAGATTGTCGATATGTTTGTCCACCTAAACTTTAACACATTTCTCAATTGTTCCAAGATATGTTAGTTAGAATTATGAAACTTGACTTAACTGTGGTTCCTACTTCTTGAATATACTCCCGTATCAAGATTCCCTAGATTTCATCTTATAGGTGAATATAACGTAATTGATATCTGTATCTGGGTTGTGTGAGACCTTGAGAGCTCAGGTTAGTACTACCGTACAGACAAAGAGATGAAGGCTCGACTTTGAGGTGTGTTCCAATTAAGGAATCTTTTAAGCACTGCAAATGATTAGATCTTTTGATTCTTTTCAATATTGCATGCAGTTTGGGTTTTTAGCATAAAGTATTATAGAAGTTCTAGGCTATTGCTTCGCAAAATCAGAAGAACTTGTATAATACCCCAGATATCAACTATCTATAAAGACCTCATATCTCAGAATCAGGCAATCTCTCAAACGAAATTTCGGAGTACTAAGTACATATATCCAAGATGTGTTAATCCACAAGATTAAGCAGTTGTAAAATTTAGTTTATATCCCGAAAACAATTTACTGAACGTATAAAGCCTATCGACACATCCATAGTAAGACTCGTTTATCACTTTTAAACTTTACAAATCTTTAGCATACTGTGAAAGTCCACTGATGTACTATCATTTCCTTTATTCGCACAAGTAATCTCATTTTTCATTTTTCAATATTTTTGATATTTTAAGATTTTCTATTGTTTTTGGCTTTTTTAATCATTTTATCTATCTAAAATGATTTTGAAATGATTTTTTTCAATTTTACAGGCATTTTTTACAATTTTTAAAATTTTTTTTCTCCCCCTAAAATTGAAAACATCTTATTAAAATCGAAAATAAGAATCTTCCATTTTAACCATTTAACGACTTTTTACGAATGTGAATGCGAGACTACCATTTTGTTTGTGTGGAATATCACTCCTGTCTCTTGTCTCTCTGTATTAACAACCACTTCTTCTGAAATGACCTTTGGCTTGAAGCTTGTTATCCTGCACATTCAAACAAACTTTAATCAGTTTTGAATTGGAACCCAATCCATTCTGGATTTAGGTTTACCAAAATCATTAACATCTGAAGTAAACAAACATTCACACTCTTTACCAAAATCATTAACATCTGAAGTAAAAAACATTCACACTCTTTTTGATATTCAAACAGTTTGATAGAAACTTATTTGAAAATTTTACTTTCTTTGATTTTTTAACTGTTTGAATTATCAAATTTTTCTCCACTGCTCTTTCTTTTGTCCTTAGATTTGTATCTGATGAATTCGTTTTACTTGACTGTGAGTAAAATGATTCATTAGAACTTTTATCTGATTTTTTAGACGTATCCGAGGACAAAATCTTTTCCAAATACTCTCTAACTTTTTTCTTCTTTTTTCTCAATTTTCTTTGGTCTTGTGATAACTTGACTTTTTGTTCTTTGGGCTTCTCTATAGTTTTCTCGTTTTTCTTCTCTATTTTCTTCTCCTCTGGTCTTTTCTCCCCCTGAGATTTAACCGATCTTCTTTTCAGATTAGTCGGACAATCCCTGGAAATATGACCTTTGATTTGACATTTATAGCATCTTCTCATATCAAATCTCTTTTTCAGGCAGCTAACAGCAATGTGTCCACCAAATCCCAGTTGTAACACACTCTGTTATCGTACCAATCTCTCCATTCAGACCAAACACCCAAATCAGCACATTGATTTGACGTGTAGTAGTCATCTTTCCTGCTTCTTCTGTAAAATTGATTTGACTTTGAAGCACTACGGTCCGACCTGCATCACTTTTATAACGATTGGATGATTGTACCAATGAGCTTTTATTTTTCTTTTGAAAATTTTCAGAATTTTTAAAACTTGTTTTTCTTTTGGTTTTCGTTCTTCATTCTGCTTAGAATGGTTTTTGCGTTGAGCATTCACCTTTTTCAGTAGATTGTAGAACAATGTCTTGAAATTTTTATTTTAGTTTTAAAAATATTTCATGTTTATCATTTTTAGCTCTTTCATCATCGGTATCATCGTCACAATCTTCAATTATGACATCGTCATAATTTGTAAAATGTCACTTATTGGATTTTCCTTTTATTATTATTGATTTGTTTTGGACATATATGGTCTAACTCTAAAGAGGAGTTCACAAAACCTTTTAATAATTTTTCTGAATTAACAGCTTTATTTTTAACAGTCTCAACTTCTTTTTCAAGTTGAGCAATTTTCTCAATATGAGAATTTATTGCTTTTTGATTTTCTATATTTAATTTTTCAAAAACATTTTTTTTATTTAAAATTTTTATTTCATTTTTAAAATCTACTACGATTTGTAATTTTTTATTTTGTAAAATTTTTATTTTGTTTTCAAAATTCTTTTAATTTCTTTTAATTTTTTATTTTCTAATGTCAAACTCTCAATCTCACTCAAGAGTTTGGCATTATCTGCCTGATAATTGTCTACATCATAGACCGGGCAGACTGGTTTAGAAATTGAAGACTCATTTGTGGATATACTTGAAACTAAAGCTTCACAGTTCTTAACTACTACACTCTCTTCTCTCTTCACCTGATATTTATTTTTCCGAGATATCCAGAGTTCTTTGCAGTCTTGTATTCTGACAGTAGTCTCAAGATATGTTCATTAACAGATTGTTAAATCAGATTAGTCATTTTCTTGTCAGCAAAATACGCCTCTTTCTGTTGCGTAGAATACTTGCACTTTTCTAGAATATTCTGATTCTCATCTCTTGGAACTACATATCCTGTTTCGATCGCCACCCAACTGCTAAAATGCGTAGCTTAGACCCAACTCTCAAATTTTCCTTTCCAAACTTCATATTCTTCTAATCTCATCAACATTGGCGGCTTCACGGACTCCTTTTTGTTTTCCAAATTTATCTGTCTATCAAAACACTTGACAAATGATTAGCAAACACACAATTTTAGCAAAAACCGATGTTTTAATCGACAATCGGTACGTTAAAAACGTTTAAATTTTTCGGAAAACTATTTTGACCCGATTATATCTTTAAAATCGTTCTCGTCGATACGATTCTAACGATATATAATGTTCGTCGATACGATTCTAACTATTTTTTTAGAAACCTTAGACAAGTTCGGGCGAACTTGTAATGGACAAGTTCGGGCGAACTTGTATTTTACTTGACAAGTTCGAGCGGACTTGTGAATTTTTCAAGAGAACTTACAAGTTCCGGTGAACTTGTAGGAATTTCAAGAGGTTTTACAAGTTCGGGCGAACTTGTAATATTTTTCAACAATATTTAATCAAGTTCGAGCGAACTTGATGAAATTTGTTTGAAGAATAACAGGTTCGAGCGAACTTACCAAAAATCTTGAAAAATCAATCAAGTTCGGGCGAACTTGATGAAAAATTGTGAATTTTTCAGTCAATTCGAGCGACTTATGTCAAGTTCGAGCGAACATGAGTTATTCGACATGGTTTTTTGCAATTTTTGACATGAATTCGTTTGTTTTAAGCTCTGATCTTTTCAAGGGTTTTACTATTACGGATTTTACGTATTATACTTGAAAATCAGTCCATTTTGTCCGTGAATTGTCCAAGAAAAGTTAAAAATAGAAGAAATGAGAAGAATATGAGATTCAGCCCAATGTCTTCAAATTAGGCCAATCATGCTCTGATACAAATTGTAGGACCTTTGTACGGATCTTTCTGGTCCTAATCTGACAAACCTAAGGTAAACGTGCGGAATCCGTTTGCTTAGGCGACATTGGATACACTCATTTGAGTATATTTAATCACCGTTTCATTAACATTCAAAGTTACAGATCCTGCAAACACTTGGACAGAGCTTCGCCTCTGTCGTGACAAAATCTCTGAAAGTTACAAATGAAATGTCATGACTCCTATTTATAGGAGAACAAGTTCGCTGGTGGAGATGCAAGTTCGAGCGAACTTGCTTAGTCAAGTTCGGCCGAACTTGACTACAACATACCATTTTCAAGCGAACTTGACCCTTTATGTACATAAACTTCTACATTTCGCTCCTAAATACTGACTCGACGTTATATGATGACGTAGTCAACAGACATATGCATCAACAACTGATAAATCCTTCAGTTGATGACGAATGCTATATAGCAGATGTTATTGACCAGTGTATACCTCTCTGCGACACCGTTGTGGTTGATGAGAACACAATGGAGGAGTGTTCTATGTTTAACAAGTCATAGGTGGAGACGAACAGGAGCATTGACATGGAGGTGAAAATCTTGGAGGTGCTTGCGGTTAAAGAATGTTGGTGCACTTTGTGTTCATCACTTGTCGAATATTGAATATTGTATAGGTTAGAATCGAACACACGACCGAAATACGAAGATTGAAGTGTAAAAGGGATCAAGTTCGCCCGAACTTGACCTGTATTGGTCAAGTTCGCTCGAACTTGATGTGCCTTTAGTCAAGTTTGCCCGAACTTGTCCTATGAAGGACAAGTTCGCCCGAACTTGACCATAGCACATCCGGGCGAACTTGTCTGCCTATATATATGTGTGTGTTCATTTGTCATTTAAGTTTTTGGCATCCCTACGGGGAGGTGCTGCCGGATTCTCTCCAGGAACTCCGGCAGCTGGACTTATAAAGATGTATACTCTTTCGGTATGAATGAAGACTTCTGTTGCATTCTACTTCTACTCCTTTCTGTAATAACATTCTACCAAAATTGGTTTATGTTTATCCACTAACTTCCGTCTAGAACCGCCTGATCACAGGACCTTCAATTGGGATCAGAGCTACGGTTATCACCTACGCTCATGAATTTGGACATTTATGGACATTAGGAGGGGTTTCAGACGTAAATCATCAAATAAACATACAATCCACGGAGAAAATCTAAAATTGAACGGATAGGATTGTTAGAAAACCATTTTCGACCAGATCTATGGTGGAATCATCTCGAACTTCGAAGAAATAAGGATTTTGGATCAAAAAATATGAAAAAAAGGCTGACTTGGGAGACCAAGTTCGGCCGAACTTGACCTGTGGAGGTCAAGTTTGCCCGAACTTGATAAGGTTTTTCAAGATTTCTCTCAAGTTCGCCCGAACTTGACTTCTTTTCTTTGAAATTAAAAGCACAAGTTCGCCCGAACTTGTCTATTTCATGCAAGTTCGCCCGAACTTGGTGGTGGCCAACTAAGTTCGCCCGAACCTGTCATACAAGTTCGCCCTGAACTTGTTAGGATGCCTAAAAAAGGCATTGAAAAAAATTTATTGCTCGGTTTGATGAGACGGGTGTCCAGAAAAAATTTGGTGATAGAATTTTTTTTGAAATTTTAACGTCCGATACTGACTGTTCGGGGACACCGTCGGAGGCCTTAGAGAGAGGCTTAGATGATGAGGTTAGAGATGGTTGAAGATGAGAGGGTATTTATTGATACCAAAGCAATTTGGTGACCATTAGGGTTGAAGACTACCGATGGGCCTTAAAGTAAATTCCGCATTTGTTAAATACTGAAAATTCCCGATTTGAGGGGAATTTCTATGAAAAAATTGGTATGGTCAGAATTTGAAAAAATGAGGGGGAATAAAAAAATTTCCATATTTGAAGATTCTGGCATTTTTGAAATTTGTGACACTGCAACAGTATTCGGGTGGTTTCAGACTACAGATTAACCGGGAAATACAGAGATTTGAGATTTATTTGTAAATTGATCAAGTTTGTCTAGTTTGAAAGCAGGTGGTTACATAACTAAGTCTTGGAGGTGTTGTTTATCAGATTCTGCGGTCATGGTTGTGGATTGACACCTGAGTCGCGCGTATGGTTTGGAAGCACACACGACTCCTATCTTTAACTTTGCTTTGTACATGAATTATTGAGTGGACTAACCGCCAGGAGATAAGGATGCTTTGTAGCTTCAGTTGCCCGGGTTGTATGCGGTACCATGATTAAGGAAGATGATTTATTGGATCGGATCTTCCAGACAAAGAAGTGTACCAGTTGCTGACGAAAGAGATTATCCATTTGGGATTCTGTGATCACAGGAAGTTCTGATTATTCAGATCATGATACAGATTGATGCTTAAGGGTTAGAATCCTAATCTTCGTTAATGGAACAGTTAGCTGGATTAGCAGTCAATCGTACCAGTGAGGAACTGAGGACGTTCAAAATGTTGGTGATGATCTTAGGAATTAGTGACTAGCTCCGAAGACGGATGGTTTCAAAATTACCAAGGAAATCTGATGATAACCTTTGGTGGCCATTATTTTTAATCTTCAAGCAGATGAATCATTCTTCTCTTGGACTAACCGTCGTTGGATGATGATGTTTGGTGATTAAATGGCGCTGGTCTACCGGAGATAGCTATATATCTGACATTGTGACTGAAGAAGAAGAATGTGATTTTGATCGCGGACGAATGTTTCTCAGAGTCGAAGTGCTACCAGATTATTTGGTTCCGATGAAGATTTGCTGATTGAAAAAGATTACCGATTTGCTGATCTGGAGTGATTACGGAAATCGGGATTTCAGATTATTGCGGGTAAACATTGATTTGAAGTTTACTAGTGCGGTATTTTGAAGTTCTATCAATTGCCGGTTGAGTTTTGAAGATCGGAAGATCGAGCATGGGAGATATGCGCTAAACTGAACGCGGATGTGGTTAAAGTTGAAATGGAGAAGCTGCATTGATGAGTTTCAAATTGGTTTCTATTCAGGATAATCTGTCGGTCAAGCAAATCAGAGGAGGTTGGAAACTGTGCAACAAATATCTGAACTGGAGATTTCAGGGGAAATTAGACGTTGATAATGCAAACCCGGATCATCTATTAAGGGGGAATTTGTTGACGTGTTTCGACGACATCGACAGATACCTTGACTGAAGTTGCAGAATATTCAAACATGGCTCAAATTTGAAGACCAAGATTCGACAGTAACGAACAAGGGGGAATCTGTTGGTGCACCTGGTGTTCGTCACTTGTCGAATAGGCTAGATAGAGCGTGTGTTGAATATTGTATAGGTTAGAATCGAACACACGACCGAAATACGGAGATTTCAGTGTAAAAGGGATCAAGTTCGCCCGAACTTGACCTGTATTGGTCAAGTTCGATCGAACTTGATGTGCCTCTAGTCAAGTTCGCCCGAACTTGTCCTGTGAAGGACAAGTTCGCCCGAACTTGACCATAGCACATCCGGGCGAACTTGTTCCCTATATATATGTGTGTGTTCATTTGTCATTTAAGTTTTTGGCATCCCTACGGGGAGGTGCTGCCGGATTCTCTTCAGGAACTCCGGCAGCTGCACTTAAAGATGTATACTCTTTCGATATGAATGAAGACTTCCGCTGCATTCTGTTTCTACTCCATTCTTAATAACATTCTACCGAATCGGTTTACGTTTATCCACTAACTTTCGTCTAGAACCGCCTGATCACGGACCTTCAAAGAAGGAAAACCGACAAGGACGCACCAAGTGGAGAGCTTACCGGAGACTATTGATACAAAATTGAAGCCTTTGTTAGTGGAACCTCCGAAGTCGAGTTGAAGGTGTTGCCCAAGCACCTCAAGTACGCTTATGTTGGAGAGGGCAACACGCTTCCAGTCATAATTGCTTCGAATTTGACCGAAGAACAAGAGAAGAAGTTGATGGGGATTTTGTTCACCAATAGGGCGGCTATTGGATGGACCATCGCGGATCTGGAGGGTATTAGTCCCTCAGTAGTGATGCACAAGATCATCACTGATGACACCATAACACCCACCTGTGATGCACAAAGGAGGTTGAATCCAAACATGCGGGAAGTTGTCAAGAAGGAGGTGTTGAAGTGGCTCGATGCGGGTATCATTTACCCCATCTCTGATAGCCAGTGGGTGAGTCCTACATAAACCGTCCCCAAGAAGTCAGGTATTCAAGTCCTCAAAAATGACGCAGGTGAGGAGGTGGCTACCCGGCCGGTAACCGGTTGGCGTATTTGTATAGATTATAGGAAGTTGAATAACGCTACTTCCAAAGATCATTTTCCTTTACCATTCATTGAACCAAATTGTGGAGAAATTGGCCGGTTGGCGTATTTGTATAGATTATAGGAAGTTGAATAACGCTACTTCCAAAGATCATTTTCCCTTACCATCTGGGTCAAGCAAGTTTTTATAGGAGGTTTATTAAGGGATTTAGGGATATTACGAAACCATTATGTAACCTTTTATTATAAGATGTCCCATTTAAGTTCAATGAAAAATGTAAAGAAGTCTTTAACATATTGAAACAAAAGTTGGTTGAAGCCCTGATTTTACAATCACCAAATTGGTCATTCCATTTGAAATTATGTGTGACGCAAGTGATTATGCGGTTAGGGCCATTTTGGGTCAAAGGGTTAATAAGAAACCCGTTGTGGTATACTACGCAAGTAAGACTCTTTCGGATGCACAACTGAATTACACGGCAACCGAAAAGAGCTACTTGTGGTGGTATATGCATTGGATAAGTTTAGGGCTTATATTTGGGGTAGTAAAGTGATTATCTACTCGGATCATAGTGTCGTACGGTACCTCATGGAAAAGTAGGATGCTAAGCCTAGACTAATCCAGTTGGGTTTTGTTGCTGCAGGAATTTGACTTGGAAATTTGGGACAAAAAGGGAAGTGAGAATGTGGTGGCCGACCACTTGTCCCGGGTGGTTTTTGAGGAGGATCCTACATATGTAGAGATCAATGAGTCGTTCCCGGATGAGTATATTTTGAGTTTAGCTAAGTTGCCATGGTATGCTAACATTGTTAATTACCTTGTTACAGGTGACTTACCGGAGCATTGGGATCGAGGATGAGACAACACTTTTTGTCTCAAATCAAGTATTACGGTTAGAGGAACCGGATCTGTGGAGAGAGTGTGCGGATCAGAGAATCCGGAAGTGTGTTGCTGATGAAGATATTCCTAGCTTGTTGAGACATGCGCACTCGTTTGCATGCGGTGGCCATTTTAGTGGTCAAAATATAGGTCACAAAGTGTTGAATAATGGCCTCTATTGGCCAACTATATTTAAATATGCATTTGAGTTTTCCAAAAATTGTGTCGAATGCCAAAGGTTAGGGGGAATTTCAAAAAGGGACGAGATGCCCATGCAGCCAATCCTCATCAGTTGATGTTTCGATGTGTGAGGCATTGACTTTATGGGCTCATTCCCCAATTCTTATGGCAATCTATATATCTTGGTGGCCGTTGACTATGTGTCAAAATGGGTCGAAGCAATAGCCACCAAGACTAACGACCATACCGTTGTTTGTAGTTTTGTCCAATCCCACATATTTTCAAGGTTTGGGATTCCTCATGTCATCATAAGTGATGGAGGATCCCATTTTAAAAACTTTCGGTTTGGCAAACTCTTCAAACGGTATGGTGTGACCATAGAATTGCTACCCCTTATCACCCGCAAACTTTCGGTTTGGCAAACTCTTCAAACGGCAGATCAAGGAGATCTTGCAAAAGACTGTACGGAACGGACCGTAAGGATTGGTCAATTAAGTTGAACGATGCCTTATGGGCCTACCGGACGGCACACAAGACACCCATTGGCACCACACCTTACCGACTAGTTTATGGAAAAATTGCCATTTACCGGTCGAACTTGTTCATCGATCATTGTGGGCTATTAAAGAAGTTAATGTCAAATATGACGATGCAAGTAAGGAGAGAAAGCTAAATCTTTACGAGTTGGAGGAGCTACGGGAAATGGCTTATGAATGTGCATCCAAATATAAGGACGGAATGAAAAGAGCGCACGACGCCAAGCTGAAGAAGAAAGAGTTGAGGTGGGACAAAAGGTATGGCTATACAACTCGAAACTCAAGTTGTTCCCCGGGAAGCTCCGGAGTAAATGGATGGGACCCTATGAGATCACCCGGATCGGACAATTGGGTGATGTTACGATCGAGGATCCAAAGGATGGGTCGCGACAAACGGTGAATGGTCACAGACTCAAGCCGTTTCTTGATGGTCATGAGTCATGGAGCATGGCAAGGAATTAGTGAGCTTCTTGGCAACCATTCTGGCGTATGAGGCCGACTAGAGAAGGACGGTAACACACTTGTAGAGTTTTGTATATTTTAATTTGTTTGAATGTGGTGTGTTTTTAGTTGTTATTATGGTTCATATTAACTTCTTTATGATGTGGGAAGTTTCGGAAACCATGGACGAGTCACGAAGGTGCAAGGTATGTTTCCAGACTTGTTTATGTGTATTAGAAACAATACACGGCTATTCGGGGGGTGGTAGGATCATTTAACGATAGGTTGTTAATGAATGTTAAAACCGAAAATTATCACAAAAAGATTTTTAATAATTTTTAGGATTTAAATTAGCATAGGCCGTTTTATAAAAAGTTAATGTTATGCCCATATTTTCAAAAAAACAAATTGAAAATGGGGAGTGCGTCGGCGACGGGGCTTCAGGCCGTCGCCGACGGGGTGTGTATAGTGGTGTCGGCTGAAAAGGGCCGTAGACAGGAGGTTAGTGCGTCACCCATATTTTGAGAATTCAAGGTGCGTTGGTGACGGACCAAAGACCCTCGGCGACGGGTCCTGGTTTATCAGCCGAAGCTGAACTTTGTTTAACGTGCATTTTCGGATCCAAAGTCGTTTTTAGCCACCGGAACTTGACCTGAACCTTGTTTTAACCACATAATTGACCCAAGAGACCCTACATCTGATCCCCAACTCCATTCCACACAAAATCTCTGCATCTCTCATCCAATCATCTCCATCTTCTTCATCTTCTTCACAAGAACCCTAAATCTTCAAGCCCTCATAACTTCTTCTATCATCCACCAAATCAGTTGATTCTTGGGCCTATGTTGAGTGTTTTTTCTAGAGGAACAAAACCCCTATCATATCTTCCATCAATTCTTGCTAGTTTGCAAGATATCTGAGTTTTTAAAATTCGGGTTTTTGAAGAGTGTTCTTCAAGCTTCGAGCTTTTCATCCTTTTCTAGTTTCTCTCGCTTAAACAACATCAAAGGTATGGTTTTTTACTTAAATTTAAGCATGATTATCATATGGTTAGTTAATTTCTTCCGAAATTTTTAAGCTTCTTGCTTAGAGTAGGTTGTTTATTGCGATTTATGATGTTATGGCTTGAATTTCAGGTTGAATATATGATTTGGGTGGGTTTTGAGCATGCAACAACTATAGTGACGTGATTACACTTGTTGTTTACATGATTGAACATAACATAATGTTGAACCTTGCGGAGCTTTTAAGAATTTAAGAGTGAAACAAGAAAGAATTAGTGCTAGATGATAAAGTTTGCCACTTTTTAAGTTTAAACAAGCTAATTTACACCTAAAACTTGATTTTGGTTCAACATTGAGGCTATGTTCAAAGTTTGAAGATTGTTTGAAGTGGGTTATACTAATTGTTTCTCATTTTTTGTGATTTAGCCATGTTTGGAAGGAAGAGGAGTAAGACTTCTGGTGAAGGCTCATCCTCGGGAGCCGGTTCTGGTTCGGGCTAAATTCAGCAAAAGTGGGAACAGTTGAATGCAGTTGAAGAGAATGATGCAAAATTGTATCGACAAGATTGGGCTTGGGAAGAGTTTAAGAACAGTCGTACAGCATCTGCGTGGAACGACGAAAAGAAGAAACCGCTTTCAAGATTTAATAACAAAAAGTTGGAAGCGAAGATGTGGAAATGGAAGATGGTTTCAGGGAATGTTACAACATCGGTACCGGAAAGAATTGTTCCAGAAAGATCAGTGAATGTGGAGGAATTTAAGGCAATTGGGATTACCCAGAAGTTTGAGAAACTTGGTTGGGAACGTGTGATGGATTGGTGTGAGGACATCACACCCCGAGTCTATTTGGCGGCAGTATGTGAGTGGTTGTCAACGTTAAGGTTCGTTAACCGTGATGGGCCCACTCACACGTGGCAACTAGTCGGTGACATTGGTAAGAATCAAATGATCATGTCATTTGAGCGTATGAACGCAATAGCTCGGTTTGATTCATTGGGGTCGAAGCATACGATTATTACACTATTGATCAGTTTCTGGATAACAAGATGAATGGTGCTGATCCGCCGGGTATGTTGGCGGCTGTGTTGGTGAAGTCAGGAGGAATTGGGGAGTCAATGAATGATTTGCCTTTGGAAGGGAAGATTCTCCAAGGCATCTCATTAGAGAATGTAATGGTGCGGTTCGGAGACTGCGGGAAGGTGAAGGCACCCGTTTGTCGGGAGTTGCATGCATTGTTATACGGTTCGCCGAAACTTTCGTGGCGGCAAATATATATGATGAATGCGTAGGATACAAGAGAGGCATGCAATAGAAAAATGATCCCATATGTGAGAATAATCAGTGCTATGATCTTGCAGCAAAACGCCTTGCCTGCAGAATCATTATGGGTTGCTAAACCAATTGATCAGATCTCTTTTGCATCAATGAAGCGCCACTGGAAGTTCCATGTTTCAGTTTTTGGGAACCAGTATACAATTAAGGATGAGTTGGGTAACAGTTTTCAGTTTGTGGATCAAGAGGAGGTTCAAGGAGCCGAAAGGGATGTTCAAATGGGTGATGAAGAGGAAGAGGAAGAGCAAGGTGGTAAAAGGAGGCCACGTCGAAGGTATGCAAGGGCCCATCGGGAGGTTTCAAATGAGGTGGCTCAGGTTGTGGTTTCAAGAAGGAAACCAGATCATTGCAATTACAATCGGGGAGTCCAGAGTATTTATGATAATGTATCCGCGGGCATTGGGGAGAACCGCATGTACCACCAAGAAAGGCACCTGTGGGAACAAACCTTCCAAGCGCAATATCAAACTCATTGGAATGAGGAAGCTGCCCATCGGGCTAAGGCGGAGCAGTTTTGGGAGGAACATCGGTTGTTCCAAGCCCAACAACAATCCCAATGGGATTTGATGGAGCAACAAAGGGTTCAAGAGAATGCCCAAAGAAGAGCATGGGAGGACGAATAAGATCATCTCTGTAGGGAGCGAGATTCTTTGGAGGATCGCCGTTGGATGGCGACGAGCACGGATCAACAATTAGCGATCCTTAATACCAAGGCTCTTCATGATCAAGAACGGCATCAGCGGGATTGGATGGCTGGCTTGCCGTATAGCGAGCACTCGCCATGGACTAATTTTGAAAATCTACCCGTACCACGAGGTCCCTCCAACCCAACTCCCCATTGGCCCGAGGTACCGGGCTCTAGTTTCCTCCCACCGCAGCTACCGACACCATCTGAAAGGGAACCGGGTCCCCTCGATAATTGGAGGGAGGTAATGTCATCCCTCACCGGGTTCCCATATAACCCGTACCCTCCTAGAGATCCAAACGAGCGATACCAGCGATAGGCGAGGTATGTTTTGTGTTGTTGTTGTATATTTGTTTCTTTTCCGTTTAGTAGTAGTAGTTTATTGCTTTCCTAGATAAATGAACTTTGTGGGTGTGTTCCCTATAGAACCCTCACGAGACCTACTCGTCCTCCCGAGCTGTCGGGAGGTTTAAAAGGGCTTGTTGCATAAGCTAAATGCAACCGTGATTCCTAAGAAAGTGAGTTAGGATTGTTATTGTTGTACATTATTTTCCACATAAATCAAAAGTAAATTAACGTATGGTTTGTTAATATTCTCATAAAATTGGTAGAACTAGGCTACTAACAAATGTTGATGGTTGTGAGAAGCATGCTTCTACACAAGGATTGAGATTTGTAGGTACACCATGTTCATGAGACGATCAAGTTTATTGAAAAACGAAGAGCACAGGAGGAATCAGGTAACAACTAGGTGCATACGTTTCTTTTTACTTTTGTTTTTTAGTGAGCAACTAAGTGGATTGTAAAGTGTATTTTATTTTTCTGGGGGGAAATTTTGGGGAAGTTAGCCGTGTCACATCCCTTGTGCGATTTAAAAAGCCTATTCTTGCACATTGAGGACAATGTTGACCTCAAGTGTGGGGATGGGGGGAGAAAAAGTTTTTCGATTTTGACCCGTTCATTTAAACATTACACATTGAGGACAATGTTGACCTCAAGTGTGGGGATGGGGGAAAATTTCAAAAAAAAAATCAAAAATGTCTTTGTTTGAGGCGATCTAAGAAGCACAAGTAACTAAGTTACGAGGGATGGCACAATCCATTTGGTCTTTTGTGTCAAGTTCAAGTTAATAGCATGACGCATATTTAGCGGGTGGTTATTTGGGAATAATTTGCCTAAGAAACTTATAATTTATGCATACCACATATCATACTCTTTATATGTGAGGTTTTGAGCCACTTATATACATCATGCATATATGTTTCTTTGCTAAGTGGACCATTAGGCATGTATTGTAGAACTTGCACCTTTTAATACCTTTGAGACCATAGACCTAGTACAAGCACGAGAATGATAAAGGCATTAGGTAAACCTTTTTCTTTTACACCATTTGATTACCTTTACCCGAAATCTATCCCCTAGTCGCCAATTTGAGCCTAAGCCTTTCGTTTGATCACCCCAATTAGCCCTTAACCATCAAATCTCTTTTAGCCCGTGTGATGAAAATTCGATTTTAGGATTAGTTGTTTGTAAAGTTGTGGTTGTCGAAAAAAATCGAAAATTCAGAAAATGTTATGAAAAATATGAGAAAAATCGTTGAGTAAAACACAAAAAGATACGTGGTAGTTGTTAAATAAAAGGCAAACACTTTTGCCTATTAGTTTGTCGACTTTTGTTAGTCGCCCGTGTAGTTGTTGTAATAAAAGTCGAATTTTCATCATCTTAGCCACTTTCAAATATCCTATTCCATACCCTTAGCCTAGCCCCATTACAACCCTTTTAAAGACCTTTTGACTTATGCTTAGTATTCGTGTTCGGTGGTGGAGAAATACTAGCCAGAACTACGCCATGACTACCCCCGCGGGTAACTCTGATGGCTACAAAGGAAAGGCCCTGAAGTGCAACAAGTGCGCTTCCCACCACACTGGAATGTGTCGAGCAGTGAAATGCTTGAGGTGTCATCGAGATGGACATTTTGCCCGGGACTGTAGGGTGCCCATGGAACCCACTCCCAAACCAACCCGTTTTCAACCTCCTAGGCCTCAACCTCTTCAACAGCGACCTCAACAACCAGCACCACAGGTTACCTACCCCCCGTGCATGCTTTGGATGTGGCAGCACGGAGCATTTTCGTAATAATTGTCCGAAGTTAGCCCAGCAGATGGCAGGAAGGAACACCCAGAACCAAGCATCTACCTCGAATGTAGCTCGAGGTCATACCTTTATCATGGGACCTGGTGACACACGCCAGGATCCCAACGTGGTTTCAGGTAAGTTCCTCGTTTCCAATCAATTTGCTTCAGTGTTATTTGATACGGGAGCTGATAGAAGTTTTGTGTTGATTTCATTTTTGCCACTCTTGAATATGCCTGCTGTTGACCTGAAACAACCCTATACCGTTGAACTTGCCAGCGGGAAAACCGATTACCAATCACCAACTTATTGTTAACTGCCCTATAACCCTTAACGGTTACCAATTTACTATTACCCGTAAAATTGGGTAGTTTGACATCGTCGTAGGAATAGGTTGGCTGTCCAGCCATCGTGCGGAAGTGTTGTGTGATCATAAGGTTGTGAAAATTCCTTTATCCCCGACGAATGCATCATGGTACATGGAGAGAAGTTAGGTACCATGCTGAACCTCATATCTCACCTTAAGGTATTGAAGCATATACGACAAGGATGTGACGCATTTTTAGCCAGCATCACGATGGAGGAACCAGCCGAGAAGCGTATTGAGGACATCCCAGTAGTATGTGAATACCCTGATGTATTCCCGGAGGGATTGCCCGGATTTCCGCCTAATCGGCAAGTCGAGTTTCGCATCGACCTAATACCGGGAACGGCACCCGTTGCCAAAGCCACATATCGTCTTGCATCGTCTGAGATGCAAGAACTATCGACGCAGCTGCATGAGTTACTTGATCGTGGTTTCATCCGTCCTAGTTATTCCCCCTGGGGAGCCCCAGTTTTGTTTGTGAAGAAGAAGGACGGTAGCTTCCGAATGTGCATCGACTACAGGGAATTGAACAAGGTCACTATTAAGAATCGTTACCCTCTTCCAAGAATCGATGATCTTTTTGATCAGCTACAAGGAGCTCGATACTTTTCTAAGATAGATCTTCGGTCAGGTTACCATCAAGTGAAGGTCCAAGAGGACGATATTCCTAAGACAGTGTTTCGAACTCATTATGGCCACTATGAGTTCCTAGTTATGCCCTTCAGGCTAACCAACGCACCTAGGGTATTCATGGACCTCATGAACCGGGTATGTAAACTATACCTTGACTAATTCGTCATCGTCTTCATCGACGATATCTTAATCTACACTAAGAGTAAGGACGAGCACGAACATCACCTACGTGCTATCTTGGAGATACTACGAACAGAACAGCTATACACTAAGTTGTCTAAGTGTGACTTTTGGTTGCAAGTCGTGCAATTTTTAGGACATGTGGTGGATCAGTATGGAATTCATGTAGATCCAAGCAAGATAGAAGCGATCAAGAATTAGCCTGCGTCGAAATCTTCAAAAGAGATACGCCAATTCTTGGGGCTGGCAGGGTATTACTGTCGCTTCATCGAAAACTTCTCAAGTATCGCCCAATTGCTAACTGCTTTGACACAAAAGGACCGGAAGTATGAATGGGGTGAAGATTAGGAAACAGCGTTCAAGCTGTTAAAACAAAAGTTATGTGAGGCCCCAATCCTGACGTTACCCGAAGACAATGACGACTTTGTCGTATGTTGCGACGCATCACGACAAGGGCTTGGATGCGTCCTTATGCAAAGGAATAAAGTTATTGCATATGCTTCGAGACAGTTGAATATGTACGATAAGAACCACACGAGGCATGATTTGGAACTAGGCGCCATTATATTTGCACTAAAGATTTGGAGACATTATCTATATGGTACCAAGTGTACTATATATACGGATCACAAAAGCCTTCAACATATCTTCGACCAAAAGGAATTGGACATGAGACAGCGTAGATGGGTGGAATTGTTAAACGATTACGACTGTGAAATAAAGTACCACCTGGGGAAAGCTAATGTGGTAGCGGACGCGTTAAGTAGGAAGGATCGAATTAAACCCCTTCGAGTGGAAGACTTGGGAATGATTGTGCAAACAAGCTTGATAGATCAAATCCGGAACGCGCAGATGCAAGCCCTGAAGGAAAGCCAGTTACCCGGTGAAAGATTGCTAGGGAATGAGAAAAGTTTTGTGAGGAAAACGGACGAAGTGTTGTACTTTAAGAATCGAGTGTGGATTCCTGCAAATTCGGAATTGAGACAGTTGATAATGGACGAGGCTCATAGGTCGAAATATGCAATTCACCCTGGTACAGATAAGATGTACCAAGACCTTAAGGAATTTAACTGGTGGCCGGGGATGAAAAAGGACGTGGCCGAGTACGTGAGCCAATGTTTAACTTGTGCGCGCGTCAAGGCTGAGTATCAGAAACCCTCGGGAATGTTGCAACAACCCGAGATACCTCAGTGGAAGTGGGAGCAAATCACGATGGATTTCGTGACCCATCTTCCGAAAACCCCTCGTGGTCATGATGCGATTTGGGTAGATCGATTGACCAAATCTGCGCATTTTATATCGATCCGTACAACTTATAAGACCGACCAGTTGGCCGAAATCTATACTAACGAGATAGTAGCTAGACATGGTATCCCGATTGCTATTATTTCCGACAGAGACAGCCACTTTACTTCGCGATACTGGCAGAAACTACAAGAAGCATTGGGGACGCGAATCGATCTGAGCACTGCTTACCATCCCCAAACCGATAGCCAATCGGAACGCACGATTCAGACATTAGAGGACTTGCTTCGTGCTTGTGTCCTGGACTTCGGGGGAAGCTGGGACAAGCATCTCCCACTCGTTGAATTCTCGTATAACAATAGTTACCATAGTAGCATTCAGGCAACCCCATACGAGGCACTCTATGGTCATAAACCCTTAACATGTTTGACATATCAAATCATGTACAAGCTGGTTCTCATGCTGAGTTTTTCCCGTGATTATGTTGAGGATTTATTTTGTTGAAGCAATTTCCTGTGGTTATGTTGAGGATTTATTTTTTTGAAGCAATTTGCTGAGTCACAGGGACAAACTTTACTATGAGGAAGATGGTGAAATATTTGATGGGATGCACATGTGATCATAGTGGATAAAACCTTAATGATCATATGTATGATTGGATGATGATTTAATATGTTTTGGATTAGTTTAACATGAGTTAAATACATGTTAAATGCATTTAAGATCATGAGTAATGATGATGATATGATAAGTGTGCTTTAGATGCTTGTACATAAGCATGCATGGTGATTAAATGATCTTAAAGTGATGATATGTTAGGATATGACAAAAGCATTTTAAATCAGATTATAAACACTAAAATGATACTATTTGGTGTGTTATAATTGCATGAAACTTTGTCATACGTTTGGTAGCTTTACATGTTGTACATGTAGCTTTAAAAGTGGTAAAATATGTGAAATTGCATGATTTATGTGGGTTACATAAAAACTGCACTAACCTGATAATAAGCATCATTTTAAGCATCATTATAGTAATGTTCGGTACAAGACTATACGGTAAAAATTGGCTTTTCAAGAGGTTTTATAAACTATTTTAGATCAGTAAGTAAACTGATATTTTTGATATAAGTATAAGTATTTTAACTTATATTAAGTATCTTTGGTGTTTGGTTAGTCATACGTGACTTCCGACGCCCGAAAACGTTACCGAAAACGCTAAAATACGCATATTACAATGTACATGAACATGGATTGTTCAAGAGTGAACTTTGTGTGTATTATGATGTGATATGTGAATATGAGAATACGTGATGTGATATGCTAAGTGATAACATGATAGTAGGGATTTAGACTATGCATGTACTCTTGTGCAGATAAAACGGTGATATCGGGTAAAAGTCGTGTTAGATGTGTAACTTGTTGTCGAGCATGAAAATGATGCATAGGCTAACTTGATGAGTCATTACATGTATGAATGCTTTTAAAATAAAAAAATATATAAGTCACGAGATACGTGTATTACGATACGTGATTATGTGTTCACGTTTATGTATATATTACGACGCGCAAATCGTAGATATATTGCTTATAAACGGGTGTGATAACGGATATAACATAATGAGGGTCACCACTAAAATCGTTCAAGTCGAAAAATCTTATATATATATATATATAATATAAAATATATATATGAATACGCCAACATAATAAAAAAATAACGACTTTTCGAGAAAAATCTCAAAGTTATGTGAAAATTCTAAGTATTGGAGAAATTTAGGAATTTTGTAGAATATTGATTAATAAAACGTTCATACATATATTAGGACGTGTAGAATCAAATTATGGGATAGCGCAAATATAAAAACGCACCCAAAGGTGAGTGTCACGAAACCCCTCTTTTTACTGTTTTATAACTGTTTTGGGGGAATAACACGCCTTAAAAGGATAAGTATACACTTTTATATAAAAAAATACCTTTGATTAAACTATGAATATATTTTCGTGGAAAATATACGGTTTGGATATAAATATGTTTCGGGGAGAAACGGGATTTGATTAGTGATATATGCATTTCGGGGATGAAACGGGGATCAATACGGTGTTTGGGGGATAAAATGACTGTGTAAATTTTAAATGCTTAAATCTAAAGTTGGGACGAATTTGCTCGGTCTCAAGAGAGTAAGTTTCGGTATTGGCTTACGTTTCGGTTGGGATGCGGGAAATTCGTACAACACGTATTGTATTAAATTTATCATTTTAGTAGGATATATGTATTGTACGTGAGGCAAGCATTATATATGAGACCCATTGCGAGCTCTTGCACAAGTTGTCACACCCCGACCCGCACGGAAAAGGTGATCGGGGCATGATTGGGTTATCATCAAAGCTCATGACATTTATTTTAACGTTTCATATTCATTAATACAATTTAATAGGAAATTTACAATCATAATTACATCATGACCTAACATCAGTCTAAGCTTCTTTGTTTTCTTCTAAGGCATTTCCTATGTTTTCCTTGCTTCATCCCGTTCACCTGTATCATGTGTAAAAAGGGTTTTTGGATCAAAAAAAAGTTGGCGAGTGAATCCTATGGAAAACATTTGAACAAGTTTATTTAATTGATAATAAAATAAAGTGCACAACCACACATGAGTAAAAATAGATGTAAACTCATTCACCAATCAATTTAATAATAAACATTACACACATGAACAATAATGGATCGTTTAGAGGCACGCGATGCTCAACTCGTCTCTCACGAGGAACTGATGGGCCTAATGAATGAATTGCATAAACTTGACAATATGAAATACATAACTACAAACAATATAAACTCAATAATACACACACGAACAATAATGGATTTGTTTTGAGGCAGTGTTGCTCAACTCGTCTCACACAAGGAACTGATGGGCCTAATGAATGAATTGCATATAAATAGACAAAATGAAATACATAACTACAAGCAATGTATACAATCTAAGTTTAGATCACAATATGGTATGGCACAAGTTTAAATAAACGAGTTAATTTTATGACACATGACCACCCCAAAACGTGTAATTAAAAAGGGGAGTTGTAAGATTCACTCACAGTGGGTGCGTTCGGTTGATGATGTTGAATGTAGGCGAAGTGGTTTTAACCACGAGTGAAATTAACCTAGATAAATAGCATTATGGTTCGATAAGTAAACGGATTTTATTAATCCATTTTAGTAGGATTGTGGGTGTATTTTTGTGAGTTTAAGGCTATTTTCTAACCTTAAAAATGTTATTTTTAAGTATTTTTAATTGATTTTTAATTAAAATAAACAAATAAAAATAATAAAAAAAAGTTGACTTTTTTTAACCGTTGACCGTTGACCATTGACCGTTGACTTTGACCGGTTCGTATGCGTGTATGTGTGCGCTGAGTGAGGCTCGAACCCGAGACCTCCCGTACGCGTGCACGCAGCTCTACCAACTGAGCTACGTGTCTAACCCGAAATATTTCTGTTTTTAATTATATTTATATATTAATTAGATTAATCCAAAAATCAACATATTTCTAAAAAGATTTTAATCAGTGACTCGGTGCGCTCCACAGGTCTCGAACCCGGGACCTGTGGGTTGAGTTAACACATAGTCCACCGCTGGACTGTGTGTCTAACTTGTTAAATAATCCGATTTATATTATACTTATGAACAAACTTCATTATTTCATTTCTGCCTTATTTTAAAAAGTTAGATAATTGACTGAATCGGTGCAGTAGACCGGACTCGAACTCGTGACGTGTGTTTAAACATTCACACAGTCCACCGCTGGACTGTGTGTCTATCTTGGTTATTATTCCGGTTATTATTAAACTTAACATGTACAGCGGTGACTCCGGTTCGGTTAACAAAAAAAACATTTTTATTAAGGCAAGCATGCGTGGGACAAGATTCGAACTCGAGACGTTTACGTGTTTAATGTGCACACAGTCCACCGCTGGACTGTGTGTCTAACCCGAGTTATAACTTGATTTAAATTAAACTTATAGACAACGGACACTTCGTCTTCTTCGTTAGATTTTAACCAGAATCGGATGTCCGACTGGTTCGAAGATTAAATCATGTTCGTTAGTGTCTGACGGTTAATTACATGTGAGATTAAATAAAAAGAATGAAGGATTAAGCGTAAGGTATACCGACTGGACTTCTCTGTTTCTCCGGCAGAACTCCGGTGACAGCAAAAGATTCCGGCGTCGTGTGTCTTGCGGCAGAGAGTCTTCAGCAAGCTTGAAAAGGATGTGGGTGACTTTGGTATAAGCTCAGGGGGTTCAGTAAGGCTCAGAAGTGAAGGGCTCGGTTTTCCGGCGATGTGCAGAATTTTTCCGGCGAGTGGAATTACGTCGGGTAAAGGTGCGGTTTTGAGCGAAAAAGCTTGCAGAGGTTCGAGGAGGTATTTATAGGACAGGTCGTCGATGAATTTGGTCCGATTTCGACTTGATTCGTCGGTTAGAATTTCTCCGGCGGTTATAGCATGTGTCGCGGGTTCAGGCGTCGGTTATAACCGATGTAGGTTTAAATGTTTACGTTAAGACTTGAAGAAACCGTCCAATCTAGCAAGATCGCCGGGATTTCCGACGACTGCAATTGGGCGCGTCGTATTTGAATTTAGGATTTATTTTATGTATTAATTATTTCCAATATTTAACAAGAATCATTAGTGGCGCAGTGGTTTAAGTGTGCGTGTGTTAAGTCTGTTGTTGACCCGGCTGACTGACCCGGGTTCGAAACCCGGCAGTGCCATATTATTTTTATTTTCTTATTTTTAACAGTTTTTCAAAAACAAATTATATATTCCAATATAATAATTAATTATGTATCGTTTAAAATTATTTTGGGCATTCCACGAAATTTTAAACTGATTGTTCGGTTAATAAACGGAGGGGGTTTGGTAAAATCCATTTTTTGACGGATGTTACAGTATCCCCTGCTTTTTAGAAATTTCGTCCCGAAATTTAAGTAGTGATATATTTGACTAAAAGAATGATGATGTTTAGTTTGACAGTTACATACTTAGAAGAGAAGTAAGAGTTTAAATTTTTGTTTGAGGCGGTAACGTCCCTTGTAAGGGTTAAGTACCCTATTACAGGAATCGCTCTTTGTTGCCTACTGTAAAAATATTGATAAGCAGAGTTGATTCGCTAAATATGATATCATGCATAAGAGTTTGGATATGTTTGGAAGGATATGGTTATATCCTAAGGCAAAACTTCTAATACTACAACCTACATGGAACTTCTCATAACCATCTAACAATACCTCTGATCCTTTGACAAGAATACTTATATATAGGAAGTACCAGCGTCGTATCCACCATATTCTTGTCATATTTTCATTGGTTTTATCAGTAAGTTATGATTGGTCCTATGATGTAACTCTAGAACATAAATAACACAACAACCAATATTTGAATCCATATTCTGATAGCATATAGGTTTGAATGGTGACAGTTCCTCTCTCGTTTGTTATGATGGAGAGGTTAGTTTATGTAGAAATAGAACACAGTCCAATTTCTTTAAATGGCGAGATGATATGAATGTAACAAAAATTTCAACCAAGGCAATACTAAATCCTACATGGAACTTCTCATAACCGCCTGATAATGCCTCTGATCCTTTGGCAAGAATACTTATATATAGGAAGTACCAGCGGCGTATCCACCATACTCTTGTCAAATTTTCGTTGGTTTTATCCGCAAGTTATGATTAGTTACCAAGAAACTACTAAATCCTACATAGAACTTCTCATAACCGTCTGACAATGCCTCTGATCCTTTGACAAGAATACTTATATATAGGAAGTACCAGCGGCGTATCCACCATATTCTCGTCAAATTTTCATTGGTTTTATCAGTGAATTATGATTAGTCCTATGTGACTCTACAACCAATACAACAAACACAAAAATACTGAAAATGAAAAATGTCTGTGCGATCAAGGCTCAATCAAACGGAGCCGATCGTATTACATGTACTGAAAATGAAAATGTCTGTGCGATCAAGGCTCAATCAAGCGGAGCCGATCGTATTGCATGTACTGAAAATAATAAACTTAATCTAAACAACAATCACACAAACAGCCTATACATGGAACCTCTCATAACCGCCTGATAATGCCTCCGATCATTTGACAAGAATACTTATATATAGGAAGTACCTGCGGCGTATCCACCATATTCTTGTCAAATTTTCATTGACTTTATCCACAAGTTATGATTAGTTCTATGTGACTCTACAACAAACACAAAAACCACAAGATACTGATAATGAAAATGTCTGTGCGATCAAGGCTCAATCAAACGGAGCCGATCGTATTGCATGTACTGAAAATGAAAATGTCTGTGCGATCAAGGCTCAATCAAGCGGACTGATCGTATTGCATGTACTGAAAATAATAAACTTAATCTAAACAACAATCACACAAACAGCCTATACATGGAACCTCTCATAACCGCCTGATAATGCCTCCGATCCTTTGACAAGAATACTTATATATAGGAAGTACCAGCGGCGTATCCACCATATTCTCGTCAAATTCTCATTGACTTTATCCGCAAGTTATGATTAGTTCTATGTGACTCTACAACAAACACTACAACCACAAGATACTGATAATGAAAATGTCTGTGCGATCAAGGCTCAATCAAACGGAGCCGATCGTATTGCATGTACTGAAAATGAAAAATGTCTGTGCGATCAAGGCTCAATCAAACGGAGCCGATCGTATGTGGGCACGCCAGGTTCAACCTCATAATGAAATGGGGAACATGCTCAACGCTCATAATGTAATGGGGAGCGGCGGCCTATGAAATTGCATGTACTGAAAATAAAAACAATAATTACTCAAACAGTTTACACATGGAACCTCTCATAACCGCCAGATAATGCTTCTGATCCTTTGACAAGAATACTTATATATAGGAAGTACCAGCGACGTATCCACCATATTCTTGTCAAATTCTCATTGGCTTTATCCTTAAGTTATGATTGGTTCTATGTGATAAAGAAAAACATAAAACTAAACGATTGGAGTTGAATCTGGATTTTCGGTGAAGAGGACTAGTTGGGTATCTTCGTTTGGGCCGTCATTATCTTCGACAGGATTGGCGTTGATGTTGAAAACTCTTCCTCTTGCTGGTGGCCTAGTGGTTGGGTTTTCTTGATTTTCTTGGTTAACTGGGTTTGATTGAGCTTGAGCGGTTATGATGTTAACCAATCGAGGGCACGTGTTTCTAAAGTGGGTAGGGTCGCCACAATTGAAACAAGCTCGAACATATGGGAACATGGGGTATTGGGGTTGTTGATAGGTTTGGGCCATGTTTTGAGTAGGGGAAAAGATTTGGTTTTGAAAGGTGCGGCAAACCTTGCTCAAATGACCATAGTGTCCACAAGTTGCACATAGTCGACAAGGTAAGGTAAGGGGATGGTGATAAAAACAGTTGTTGCATCGAGGGTGAGGTCCAAGATATGGTTTCTTATTTGGGTAAGTTGAGTTGGGTGCCACTTGGGTGATTGGGATAGCTTGGATGGGTATGGCGTGTGAAATTGGTTGATTACGTTGGGTAGTAGCGAAAAGTTGCCCGTCTCTTTTTCTCTTAAAAGTGGGTGGAGAAGGGGATTCGGTTTGGGTGTAATCGGAGGTTTCAGTCGATGCTTTATCCTTCTTCTTCTCCTCCTTGAAGTCTTTGTTCCGGATTCGGTTCTCGGTGAGCTCTGTTGCTAGCTCCATTGCTCCTTCCAAAGTTGCAGGCGTGGTACTTATTACAGAGTCTTGAATCTTTGAGGAAGACCACGAATGTAGTGCTCGATCAAACGGTAGAGGGAGTGAACATGTTGGGAACCATTTGATGTAACTCGAGGAATCTTTTGTTGTACGTGGTGTGGTCTCCTTCCTTTTGCTTCAACGAATAAAATTCATCTTCTAATTTCTTGATTTCGCTCCTTGGGCAAAATCGTCTGGTCAGATTTCCTTCAATTCATTCCAAGTTAAAGTCATAGCATCTTCAACACCTCGTTTGGCCTTCTCTGTATTCCACCAAGTAAGTGCTATTCATATAATCGACCGGTAGCATATCGCACTTTGCGATCATCGGGGCAATCGCAATTTAGAAAAGTGTTCTCCATCTCTTCAAACCAATGGAGGAGAGCGGTGACGCCTTCAGTCCCTTTGTATTTTGGAGGGTCGCATGATTTGAAATGCTTGTAGGTGCATTTAGTGGTATTTGGGGAAGGGTTGATAACGTGTTGATCTTCTTGATTGACAGGATTAGCAGTAAGTGCTTGTTGGACTTGGATTACAATGTTGGGTATTACGGCAGCCATTTGTTGAGCGATTAGGGCAGCCATGCGCTCGCGGGCTTTTCCTGCTCTCATCTTCCTACGGGCAAGGTTAGAAGACATCTACAAGGAATACATGTCAAGAGTATGAGTTGGATGCTTTTGGGATCATGGGTCGCACTAGGAATGAACATTCATAAAATAATTATAGAAAAATAAATCTACTACATCCATAGGATGTCTTGGGCTTTGCTCGTCATTAGGCCTACATGCCGCCATACTTCACCTTCGTAATCATGTGGGCCCCCATGAATACCGGGTTTTTCATATGGTTCGCATGTGTTAGCCTGGTTACGTACACTAAAACCCGGAGAAAATCGAGAAATATGTATATAACGTATGAGATTTGGAATGTGTCCAGGTGTAGACACGGTGACACCTCAAAGTGGGGTTAGTTCGAACGACGTTTGGTGTAGCATGCTTTGGCCTAATAGGTCCTTCGTACTCTCATCGTTAGTCCCCAGGTAGGCAAACTGGTCCGTTATATTGGATTTATACGAATGCCAACCTAGACAGGACGTTCCGACTACCGGTACTTGTACCCTTCCAGTTACTACATGCCCGTCGCAGAACTTACTTTGATGAGATTTGAAAATTGCAACAAAATCTTTGAATAACAAAAGTATGAAGATGAATTGAATATATGAACATTGATATATGTATAATGAATGTGTATGTAAGTATGTATGTTTGACTGTAAATATAAAAAAATATGAAACAAATAAATATCATAAGTTTGTATGTAACCACCTAATCAATTAAAATTTAGGCAGACTATAGTATGGCTCTAAGGGTCTAATAACCTATCCTATATCCCTATAGTCATGGCTCTGATACCAATCTGTCACACCCCGACCCGCAGCGGAAAAGGTGATCGGGGCGTGATTGGGTTATCATCAAAGCTCATGACATTTATTTTAACGTTTCATATTCATTAATACAATTTAATAGGAAATTTACAATCATAATTACATCATGACCTAACATCAGTCTAAGCTTCTTTGTTTTCTTCTAAGGCATTTCCTATGTTTTCCTTGCTTCATCCCGTTCACCTGTATCATGTGTAAAAAGGGTTTTTGGATCAACAAAAAGTTGGCGAGTGAATCCTATGAAAAACATTTGAACAAGTTTATTTAATTGATAATAAAATAAAGTGCACAACCACACATGAGTAAAAATAGATGTAAACTCATTCACCAATCAATTTAATATTAAACATTACACACATGAACAATAATGGATCGTTTAGAGGCACGCGTTGCTCAACTCGTCTCTCACGAGGAACTGATGGGCCTAATGTATGAATTGCATAAACTTGACAATATGAAATACATAACTACAAACAATATAAACTCAATAATACACATACGAACAATAATGGATTTGTTTTGAGGCACGTGTTGCTCAACTCGTCTCACACAAGGAAACTGATGGCCTAATGAATTAATTGCATATAAATAACAAAATGAAATACATAACTACAAGCAATGTATACAATCTAAGTTTAGATCACAATATGGTATGGCACAAGTTTAAATAAACGAGTTAATTTTATGACACATGACACACCCCAAAACGTGTAATTAAAAAGGGGAGTTGTAAGATTCACTCACAGTGGGTGTGTTCGGTTGATGATGTTGAATGCACGCGAAGTGGTGTTAACCACGAGTGAAATTAACCTAGATAAATAGCATTATGGTTCGGTAAGTAAACGGATTTTATTAATCCATTTTCGTAGGATTGTTGGGTGTATTTTTGTGAGTTTAAGGCTATTTTCTAACCTTAAAAATGTTATTTTTAAGTATTTTTAATTGATTTTTAATTAAAATAAATAAATAAAAATAATAAAAAAGTTGACTTTTTTTACCGTTGACACATTGACCGTTGACTTTGACCGGTTCGTATGCGTGTATGTGTGCGCTGAGTGAGGCTCGAACCCGAGACCTCCCGTAGCGTGCACGCAGCTCTACCAACTGAGCTACGTGTCTAACCCGAAATATTTCTGTTTTTAATTATATTTATATATTAATTAGATTAATCCGAAAATCAACTTATTTCTAAAAAGATTTTAATCAGTGACTCGGTGCGCTCCACAGGTCTCGAACCCGGGACCTGTGGGTTGAGTTAACACACAGTCCACCGCTGGACTGTGTGTCTAACTTGTTAAATAATCCGATTTATATTATACTTATGAACAAACTTCATTATTTCATTTCTGCCTTATTTTAAAAAGTTAGATAATTGTCCGAATCGGTGCAGTAGACCGGACTCGAACTCGTGACGTGTGTTTAAACATTCACACAGTCCACCGCTGGACTGTGTGTCTATCTTGGTTATTATTCCGTTATTATTAAACTTAACATGTACAGCGGTGACTCCGGTTCGGTTAACAAAAAAAAACATTTTTATTAAGGCAAGCATGCGTGGGACAAGATTCGAACTGCGAGACGTTTACATGTTTAATGTGCACACAGTCCACCGCTGGACTGTGTGTCTAACCCGAGTTATAACTTGATTTAAATTAAACTTATAGACAACGGACACTTCGTCTTCTTCGTTAGATTTTAACCAGAATCGGATGTCCGACTGGTTCGAAGATTAAATCATGTTCGTTAGTGTCTGACGGTTAATTACATGTGAGATTAAATAAAAAGAATGAAGGATTAAGCGTAAGGTATACCGACTGGACTTCTCTGTTTCTCCGGCAGAACTCCGGTGACAGCAAAAGATTCGGCGTCGTGTGTCTTGCGGCAGAGAGTCTTCAGCAAGCTTGAAAAGGATGTGGGTGACTTCGGTATAAGCTCAGGGGGTTCAGTAAGGCTCAGAAGTGAAGGGCTCGGTTTTCCGGCGATGTGAAGAATTTTTCCGGCGAGTGGAATTACATCGGGTAAAGGTGCGGTTTTGAGCGAAAAAGCTTGCAGAGGTTCGAGGAGGTATTTATAGGAAGGTCGTCGATGAATTTTGTCCGATTTCCGACTTGATTCGTCGGTTAGAATTTCTCCGGCGGTTATAGCTTGTGTCGCGGGTTCAGGCATCGGTTATAACCGATGTAGGTTTAAATGTTTACGTTAAGACTTGAAGAAACCGTCCAATCTAGCGAGATCGCCGGGATTTCCGACGACTGCAATTGGGCGCGTATTTGAATTTAGGATTTATTTTATGTATTAATTATTTCCAATATTTAACAAGAATCATTAGTGGCGAAGTGGTTTAAGTGTGCGTGTGTTAAGTCTGTTGTTGACCCGGCTGACTGACCCGGGTTCGAAACCCGGCAGTGCCATATTATTTTTATTTTCTTATTTTTAACAGTTTTTCAAAAACAAATTATATATTCCAATATAATAATTAATTATGTATCGTTTAAAATTATTTTGGGCATTAAATTCGCCACGAAATTTTAAACTGATTGTTCGGTTAATAAACGGAGCGGGTTTGGTAAAATCCGTTTTTTTACGGATGTTACACAAATTTTGTCGTTTAATCATTAGTATTGTATGCATGGAATTGTTGATAGATCTACCGGGTTGACCACCCCGTCGTGACCGGTAGCTCCATGTCAAGTCAAGCGACAAATTTATATTCTGTATTGTCTAGCTTTGATTATACCTTCATTGTAAATATGTAGCTCATAACGTCTTGCAAACTTACGAATCTGAACACTTATGCTAGGAATTTAATATGTAAACCTTGGGAACAAGTCGGGATATCACTACGGTTTAGGAAACGCTTGTGATGACTGGCCCTTGGATTTTATAAAGGAATTAAATAGACTTTCTAAAATTTATATGGATGTTTTATTTATAAACACATAATATGAAAGTTTTCCTTGGATCAAATTAATTATATTTGGAATATACGTGAACTCACACTCCTTTGTGTTGACACTTGATTTTAACGTGTTCTTCAGGTACATAAGTTTGGCTTCGGGAATCTTTGGCGTATCTGGTGGTTGTGATGCATGTTATAATTAATAATATTTTGGACAACTTTTAAAACTGATTTGGGACCATGTTTGTATTAAGATCCATAAGGATCAAGACAACTTAACTATGTTATGGTTATGTTTATGTTTAAACTTTAAACTATGTTTTTAATTGAGTTAAATGTCCAAAAATCAATGATGCATCGTCCACTAAGATATTTATGGGCACCAACTTTCGTGACTATTACGTTTGTATTTCCGCTGCGACGTTTTTGTGGTGTTACAAGAGACAACCTTATCCCCCTTCATGTTGGCCGAGACAGGTTTCTTGTACGAGTTAGAAATAGCGGTCATCTCGTAAGAATCTGGAACTACGGACTCGTCAGAGTATTCACTGAAAAGGTAGTTGTTAAACCACGACATTGTATTTTGAAAATCCTACTAAAACAACAAAAGGCTCTGTGAAAAGACCATTGTCGAATGCAACAAAAGGCTCTTTGAAATTTGAATAAGATGTGAAATATCGAATGCAACAAGCTTCAGTTCACTCTGCTTATAAGCAGAATGATTGTGAAAGAATGTTTGTCTTCTGCCCCCAAAATGTCACGCTTTGGCCAAAGCGCGACGCTTAGGCATAAAGTTATCAGACAAAGTCTGATAGGTTCAGAGCACTTGTGAGTCAGATCAGAGCACTTGTGAAAGACTGCTTGTCTTTTTGCCCCCTGAACATTGCGTTTTGGCTAAAGCGCGGCGTTTTGGGAGTGTGGAAATAAGGATGGGATGCGCTCCTCGACCATAATTAGAGAATATACATTTATTCTCGTGATTTATAATGTGACAAATATAGATGAATAAAATAACATTTATATAATACCAACTATCAATAATAATTAAGCCGTCTTGTATAGAAATGTTAGGGCTACAACTATAATCATAAGATGTTTCTTGTTTGACTCATTGTAATTGTCTTACCGAATTATCATATGCAACATTGTCTTATCCTCTATTTATTATAGAAAGGAATCTCTTTAATTAATTCTTCATATTGTATTATTTCCTTGGCATTTACTACAGTTATTTTTCATTGTCTTTTTATGAATATAAATATATGTTTACTTAAACTCAAATCAGTTCTAAAAATATTATATAAACCAGTTTTTTCTGTTTTCTCCCGACATAATAACTTTGTTATTTGTGTTACTTGTTTTATTAAAATAACAACCGATATAACTACCAAAGCTCCTTTTGTGTAGTGATATTAAAGTGTATAAAAAAGTGTTTCATCCTCCAAGGTTGATGGTTCAATACCGTGGTGACAATGGTGTTGAAAAAATTGATATACAATGGTATAGAAAAAAACTGATATAATGATCAAAGTACAAGTATTTACTCCTATTAAAATTTAAGAACCCTCTTTAAATTTAGAAAGCTAGATTTACTTAGATTGGAGCCTATTACACCATATGTGTTAATGTCATCTAAGGTTAATGCTTTTTAAAAGGTATTTTAAATCACATAAGCATCATAATGCTTTTTCGAATATGTATAATGGTTAATGGCCGTCCAATCATTACTTTTCAGTTTGTTCAATATCATTTGGAGTTACACTAGAAATGCTCATCCCATTTCATGCCTTTATAATGTCTAGGGGACAATGTTGGAGGCGTTATCACGTCCCTTTATGCCCCTACAATATCCATTACAAATGTTCTTAGAGTTTGAAAACCCTCTTTTAAGGACATTTTTAGAAAGGATTTCTAGCCTCGACAGTTTAGGATGTTTGCTTGTTTTGTAGATATTTTTCCTAATATCAAATGCGATGAAGGAATTTCTTTTGTCAAAATTTGCATGTTTTTTGTTTTTTTTTCAATTTATATGGGGATGAAAAACATAAAGAGAAGATGATTATCTACTTTAAAGAAAAAACTCCAAATTAAAATTTCATTTAAGACTAAAAATAGATGGAGTTGCACTTGATGAGTTTTGATATGAAAAGGAACAAAAATTGTATTTCATTTTCCTTTTAATGCCATTTGTATTTAGGTAATAATATATTACACAGTTCTATCTTTCATATTACATCGAGAAAATATATAGAGTTAATTACACAATTAGTGCGTGGTTTGTAATTTGTAAAAAATAACAATAACAATGTTATATATTTATAGTTTAAAGTAAAATTTAGAGTAATAAGACTAACTTTAGTTAAAAGCTAATTAAGAACTAAGAGTATTTTCATTACTTTCACACCTTAGTGGTATCTTGTTACTTTTGTGAAACTAAGGGAAGTTATTGTGAAATTAACTCTTATCATTTAAAACATCTTTTTTTCCATCATCTATTTTTTTAACTATTTAACTAATAAATTTTGAAATGCGGAAAAACGTTATATATACTAAAAAATTGTCTACGTAACGACATATTTTTCTATGTTTTGTTGTGTGAAACTAATTGGAACCTACGGCGTAATTTTTATCCATGTTTCGTTGTGTGAAACCGAGCCAAATTAAAAACGTATTTTTTATATCTACGTAATTTGTATCCATGTTTCATTGGGTGAAACAGAGCCGAATTAAAAACGTATTTTTTATATCTACGTAATTTGTATCAATGTTTCGTTGTGTGAAACCGAGCCGAACTTTATGTACATCACCACGTATTTTTTTCAACTTTCTTGTGTGAACCGAGGCGAAATCACAACGTATTTTTATCTACGTTTCGTTGTGTGAAAATTTATATATTCTAAAAGACTTTATGTAAATCACCACATATTATTTTATCAACTTTCTTGTATGAAACCGAGGCGAAATCACAAAGTAATTTTATCTACGTTTCGTTGTGTGAAAATTTATATATTTTAAGAGATTTTATCTGTGTCCCGACGATTTTAATATATTCGTTCATTGTGTGAAATCGAGTCGAACTCACGACGTATTTTTTAACTTGTTTTGTTATGTGAAAAGTTATATATTCTAAAAGACTCTATTATATCACCACGTATTTTTGTTTTATCAACTTTCTTGTGTGAAACCAAGCTGAACTCGCGACGTATTTTTCTATCTACATTTCGTTGTGTGAAAAGTTATGTATTCAAGATTTTATCTATGTCACGGCATTTTTTTATCTATGTTTTGTTGTATGAAACTGAGCTGAACTCACAACCATTTTTTATCGATGTTTCATTGTGTGAAAAATTATATATTTTTAAAGATTATATGTCACGATGTATATTTTATATACGTTTCGTTGTCTAAAATTGATTCGAAATTACAATTTTAAAAAATATTTAGTTGAATAATTATGAAAAGTGTAGGTAAATAATAAAGGAAAAATTATGTTTTAAATGATAAGAGTTAATTGTGCAATAAGTCCATGTGGTTTTCAAAAATAACAAAGTTAGATACTAAGATGTGAAATGACGAACTCAGTTAGTTTTTAACTAAAGTTAGCCTTACTATCTTAGGATGTTACCAAATCAAAAGTTAATATCCTAGATTGTTATTTTAAACTCATGGTACCAACTTTGTTACTTTTCACAAACCACATAAACTAAACTATGTAATTAACTCAAATATTTATTGTAATTGTTTTAACAAAATAGTTAACTATGAAATAAAAGATCCTTCTTTTCAAACATAAATTTTATCTATTGACTTAGCCGGTTTTAACATTTCAAATCAACTTAGCGTTGGGACATAAAATAGTTCGTTCTAGAAAAAAAGGCATGTAAGTGTACATCCAGAATTTTGTGACATATGTAAAAATATTTCAATATTCCAGGGAAAATTAGAAAGAACCATGCAACATCTCAAATTTTGAGTGAAGTAATATATAAAATATAAATATCTTGGATTAAACATCGTAAAAATTCACAATTTTGATGCTTAATATGTAAGAGTTATGGTGGTGAACTTCGTATAATTTTTGTTTTTCTTTTTTTTTTGGTTTTATTTAATTTTAAGTTAATGTGTATGTAAATTTTGGACTTAAACGAATTTTTTTAGAAACATTATCTTTCCTCGACAATGTAAGATGGATGCTTGTTATAGTTGGAGGTTCATTTAGGAATAATAAAAAACTGAAGAACTGGGGAACTCCTTTAAAAACCGTTAGATCATAAATATTAAGGGCTGAGATTAAATTTCAACTTCAAAAGTAACTTACGGTAAAACTACACGGAGGGGTATTTTGGGAACCCCAAAATATTCCCCAATCTCATCCCTCTCGCCGGATCTAAGTATCGCCGCCGTAAACACCGCCAAACCTTTTGCCGATCTAAGTATCGCCGCTGTCCGGGATCCGATTCAAGCTCCTCTCCTCCGCCGTCTGAACAAACGAAGTCTTTGACCACTCCTCACTAGAAGATTTGAACTATTTATCTCTGCGTTAAGACGATTCAACTGCCAGAGGTTTTGACTGACGGAGTTATCAGTCAAGATGTTGTATTCAGTGATGGCGGAAACAGTGGATATGTGGATGGCGATGGAGATAGTGACTGTGTTATGAGAGAAGAATGGTCGTCGTCTTCTAGTTCTTTGTCGGAGGTTGATTCCAATTTGCTGTGTTGACTATTGTTGAGCTAATTTCAGTGAATATTAATCCAAATATAGAACAGTAGCAGTTCTTATTTTTACTAATTTAACATGTTAAATTTAAAATTTTAAGATATAATATTATCTACTTAGGTTATATACAACAATTGGAACTTTGATTGCTTTTGTAGGTTACTTATTTAACAGATAGTTTTATAGGTGAAGGAAATAAATCAATTTTCACTTTTCATGTTTTCAGTTAGTTTTATAGGTGCATGAGATGGATCAATTTTAAACTTTTCATGTTTTCAGCTGATAAAACACTACGTATTCCGAGATTAGATCTCGGATTTTGGCGAACTGATAGCATTCGGATGCCACCGATTTGAAACAGGATGATGATGGTTATATATTGGCTTTGCATTTGGCCTCTGCGGAGATTTTAGCAGCAGCGTTACGCATAGTGGTTGACCTGTTTAAACGGGTTACAGTTGACTTTTTGAAGGTATTATAAACTCTTAACACTCTTCACTTTCAATTTGTGTCTTCAGATTGTATTGTATGAACATAAGCAAATTGATGATATTGCTTTTAACTTGCAATGTTCTTTTAAGGATTATTAGTTGTTTAATCTTCTGTGATTTATTTTTTGTGGTGTCATGTTATGTGTTCTTTTCAGGGCTATGTTGGTATTTGTATGGGTATACCCTGTTAAGAAAAATTGCATATACATATCGGGTTTTTTATTAAATAACGTGCCCTTCGAAATATCGGGCCTTGGCCTGTGGTCCTCCCCGCCCACCCCCAGGGCCGCCCCTGGTTTTTAGGATTGAATTTTCAAGTATCAACATCGTCTAGTTAAAGTAGCAGATAATCACCACACATTGTCTTTGGTTAAATTGATGAAGATAGTCAACAAACACTTCACTAGAACTCTGATCTATCCATACTCTTGTTGTTTTTATATGTTTAACATTTAAAATCTAATCGTAATTTGAAATTTTTAATGTGTTTTTTTGTGACTGTCTATATTTTCCTTTTAGGGTATGTTGTTTGTGTATATAATTTTAACTGACAATCTTTGTTTTCACATAATTTTTTACATGTACAATAACTTCTTAGGATTCTTAAGTTTTGTATACTGCTTTATATGTAAAATATAAGGTTTTTATATGTTTTTTTACATGTAAAACCTAACCGTAATTTGAACTGCTAGTAGGGTGATGTTTTTTCTCTTCCAACCAGTTCACTAGTGAGTCTAGTTTTTGTAGTTTTAGAATTTTGTTAACGAAGTTAATGTTGTCTTATTTGCTTTTAAAAATTTTAAACTAAAGTTTTGTGTGACCAAATTATTTGACAACCAGTATACAACCATTCTTTCTATGAATTCAAATAAGCTATTATTACCTTAATTGCTATGCCTGGGTAGGTAACTAAATCTTGTCTGACTATTATTTTGCTAACTAATGTATTGCACGTCCAAAGAAACAATTAGTTTAGGATGTAACTTTAGAGTCGTAGGGTGTGATTTAGTATAGGAATACTCGTCTATATATATCTTGTATCAATTTGACTTTGAGAGTTTGAGATTTGTATGTGGTTTGAGTTTAGTGCACCAATTTAAAGTCCTCGTTGATTCTCACAGAGTCAAATCTACCTTATTTGGACCAAGAGATGAGACATACTCACCCTATGAGTAGCACGCCGCCACTCATACCCCATCACTACCCCTAATTCGTAAAACAAATTACCTTTAGGGTTTAGCCCGCCAAGTTAGATTAAAAATTTTAATTTTGGGGCTTAAAAGTTATTAATCTTTTATTGATTCAGATTATTAGGTGTTTTAGTTTTGTTCTTGTATAATTTTTTATTACCTGACTTTTCGACTCATTAACAAGCCCTAAAGATGACAAAACTTGTATAGAAATGCCTTTTAATGATGACTTAATGTTGAACTTTACAGGACTGCTAAAACACTACTGACCAAAAAATTCAGGGAGGAGTGATCATTTTACAAAACTTCATAATCACATTTTCCACAAATATTTGGTCAATGGTTTGGTCAACAACAAAGCATCAAGTACATGTTTAATTCAAAAATCGCGGTTGTCAACGGAAAGCGCCCAAATGTAAGGAGAATGAAAGAAGAGGTTAAGATGCTTGGTTACATGTGGTTAAAAAGTCGTGTGAAGCTAGAGAATTTATCATGGTTCAACTGGTGCAATTTCGAATTGTATGCTCTTGGTGTATGACTGTTATATTGGTGTATGGTTTCTTTGGTGAACACTCTGGTTAATTGTTTAGTTACCCAGAAGTATTGAATAAAATTTTGGCTGGACTTTCAAAAAAAAAGTATTTCACATGGTAATAAATCAGTCAAAGGTCTTAGAACCCGGATTTTGACCAGTTTGAACCCAAATTTATATTCTTTTACTCTAGATTTGGTGCCTAATGTTTTATATTCTGAATACATTTTGAAGTTCATTTTCTTTATTCTTTGATACTCATTAAAAATAAACATATATTATAGATATATCTATATTATAACATATCACTAAACTAGTACAAAGGTAAGGAAATATGAATAGATCTCAAAAATCCTTTCACCAACACTATTGTTACAACACCAAACATACATGGTACAATTTCCAAAATCAATGACAATACTTCGCTAATTGTCAACAAACTACTATTTACAACTTAAATATGGTGTAAACTTTAACCCGTTCGTTTAATGAATCGAACTGGGTCACGTTTTACTTCTAATAAGTCGAAGCCGAAATAAAAAGTTGAACGGGTCGGAAGACTCCCAAGGTGCTGATAAATAGCTATCTAACGACCAACAAAAGACGTAAGATTACAAAGAATAATTATCATTTTTACTATATTTAATGGTTTTATTAAGCATAAAAGTCGAAATTTATCAGCACTAATATTTTAACATGTAAAACTTCAAATTAATTTTTTTTATTTAGAAAACTTTTATATTTTATGAAAATCATTAGAGACTGTAATACCATTCTTCATGTATTCTTAAATTAAAAAAGTGTATCCGGACACCCGGGACCACCCTAGCAAATGGACCACCCTTTCGTCTAAGAAACAAAATGTAGTAACCCAGCCACCCACCTAGGAGGAAAACCCACAATTAGGAAAACCAATGGCTCAACCTAAAACAAAATTTGTCCAAAACAAAATTATAAGCCTACAACCCATGACTTCCCATTTGAAGTCATCGGGTACCACTCAACAAAAGGCTCGGTGGTAGAAAGGAATTGTTTACTGAAATTAAAATTGAATTATAACTATATAGTAATTTTAGTTACTTTAACATGTAAAACTTTCAAACAAATATCTATATTTGATGATTTTAAATACTAAAAAACTAAAAACAAGCTTAAAAGCACTTTAAAAAGGTAACAAATTATTTTTTTACAAAAATATTTTTTTATTAGAATGACTTCCAACATATCTTTATATGCAAAAACATTAGAAAATTTTGATTTTTTTTAAACTAGTGAACGAGGGTTGGGTTTTGAAAAACACCAAAAATGTATAAAACCGAGAAACTATTCATTTCGTATGTTAAATATATCATAAAAAATAATTTAACATGTTAAAATGTTTTTTTTTTAATTTTCGAATCTTTTACATATAAATACATGGAGAAGCTTTTTAAATAAAAAAAAACTAAAAACTAAAAATTAAAACATTCTAAAAAACACTTTCAAAAAGGTAACAATTGTTTTTTATGAAAATTCTTTTATTAATAGAATGGATTTACACACATTCATATACAAAAAAATGGTAGATTTTAAATTTTTTTAAACTAGTAAACGAGGGTTTGCTTACGAAGAACACCAAAAATGTGGAAAACCAAAAAACCATTCATTAACATGTTAAATATATCATAAAAATAAATTTAACATGTTAATAATTATTATTTTTTAAATATTCAAATCTTTTACAAGTAAATACATGTAGAAGCTTTTTAAATAAAAAAGTTTAGCAAATTAAAACATGCTAAAACTTTGAAAAATATTAAAATACTGAATGATGTTTTAAAAATATTCAATAGAGAATACCAAGAAATCATTCATTTAACATGTTAAATTATTTTTAAAAATTGATTTAACATGTTAAATTTTATTTTTAATTTCGGATCTTTTGTATAAAAATAAATGTAGAAGTTTTTTTTAATAAAAAAGTTCAAAAATAAATAAATATGCTTAAAACACTTTAAATAAGGTAAGAGTTTTTTTTTCAAAAATGATGTTTTTACTTAAATGACTTCGACACATCTTTATATGCAAAAATTTCAAAAAGGTTGCAAAAAAATATTTTTTAAAACAGTGAACAAAGGTTGGGTTCAATGGAGAACACCAAAAACGTGAGAACCATTCATTCAACATATTAAATATATCATAAAATTTTAATTTAACATGTTAAATATTTGTTAAATTTAGGATGTTTTGCATAAAAATATATGTAGATTATTTTTAACAATAAAAATAAAAAATAAAAATATGCTTAAACACATTTTAATAAAGGTAAACGAGGGTAGGGTTCAAGGGGAACACAAAAAAAGTAGGAAACCCATAAACCATTCAATTAACATTTAAAAAATATGATAAAAAATTAATTGAACATGTTAATTGTTTTTAAAATTTTTAGATCTTTTACATATAAATACATGAAGAATCTTTTTTAGTTAATAAGTTTAAAAACCAAAAAATAAAAACATACTTAAAAAAGAATTTCAATAAGGTAACAACTTTTTTTTATAAAAATGATTTTTTTATTAGAATGGCTTCAACACATCTATATATTTCTATTAGAATGGCTCAAATAAAAAAGTGAATGAGGGTTGGGTTAAATTTGGAACACCAAATGCGGAGAACCGAGAAACCACTTATTTAAAATGTTGAATATATCATAAAAATTAATTTAACATGTTATTTTTTTATTTTTTTGTAATTTCAGATATTTTGTATAAAAATACATGTAGAAATCTTTTTAATAAAAAAATCAAAAATAAAAACATGAAAAAAATACTTTAAAAAGGGAGAAACTCAATACATCTTTATATGCAAAAATTTCAAAAAAGTTGAAAAAATATTTTTAAAATAGTGAACGCGGGTTGGGTTCATTGCGGAACACCAAAAAATGTAAGGAACCGAGAAACCATTAATTTAACATGTTAAATATATCATAACAATTAATTTGACATGTTAAATATATCATAAAAATTAATTTAACATGTTATATTATTATTTTATATAATTTTGGGATATTTTGCATAAAAATACTTGTAGAAGTCTTTTTAATAAAAAAAATACTTAAAAACACTTTAAAATGGTTGCCAGCTTTTTACATCATGTTTTGTGTCATTAATAATTTGGCAAAGGTTCTCCTCCTGGTGCTCAATTCCCCTTATCTACGTCTTCTCGATCTTGGATCTCATCATCATCCATAATGGCATCAATGAGGTTATTTTTTAGTCTAAGAAAGTGGACATTGGGAACATGTTGGAAGAACTCAACACTCTTGGATAACTTTGGGTGAAAAATCGATTGAAGCTCACGTCTCTTGACTAGGCTTAATCGTGTAATTTCAATTTTTGTGATCGTATGTAACTCGTGGCTAGCTCATGCTAGTATGTATTTTTTGTTGCTAGATCATAAATAAATTTAACATCTTAAATGATAGTTTGCAATGGTTAACTAGATTCGATTCAACTATGTTTGACCAAATTATATATTTAATTTTGAATTAAAGTTCAAAAAATTAAAATATAGATTTATGTGGAGTCTATTCGGGCTCAAAATATCAAAAAAAAAATAAGTTTAACATGTTAAATAAATGAGCATTTGCATTGATCAACGAAACTCGATTTAACTTTATTTGACCAAACATATTAAAATAAGTTTTGTACCATAAACTTTAACATGATAAATAAGAGTTTGCATTGATCAACTAGGGTCGACTCAACTTTACTTGACCAAACTATATTTTAAATTTCGAATTAAAGTTTTAAAATGTTAAAATAAAGTTTTGTGTATAGTCTATGGGGGATCAAAATATCAAAATAAATAAGTTTAATATGTTAAACGAGCGTTTGCATTGATCAACTAAACTCGATTCGACTTTATTTGACCAAACATGTTAAAATAAGTTTTGTAGGATAAACGTTAACATGATAAATGAGAGTTTACATTGATCAATTAGGTTACATTCAAGTTTATTTGACCAAACTATATATTAAATTTCGGATTAAAGTTAAGAATAATAAAATAAAGTTTTGTATGGAGTTATGCGGGCTCAAAATATCAAAATAAATAAGTTTAACATGTTAAATGAGCGTTTGCGTTTACATTGATCAAATAAACTTGATTCGACTTTATTTGACCAAACATGTTAAAAAAATTATGTACGATAAACTTTAACATGTTAAATGAGATTTTGCATTGATCAACTAGGTTTGATTCAATTTTATTTGAATGAGTGTTTGAATTAATCAACTAAACTTAAATGAACATGTTAAATGAGTGTTTGAATTAATCAACTAAACTTAATTTGACTTTAGTTGATCAAACATATTAAGTTTTGTATGATAAAATTTAACATGTTAAATGACATTTTGCATTGATTAACTAGGTTTTTTTCCACATTTATTTAACTAGATTGTGTATTGAATTTCAAATTAGAGTTCAAAATGTTAAAATAAAGTTGTGTTTGGATGTATTTTGTAGGGTTTGGGCATTTGTGTAGAAGGAAGAAGAAAATGGAGTATATACAAACTCAAAATATTTAAATAAATCATTTTAACATATTAAATAAGAGTTTGTATTGATCGATTTTACAATTACCGCGTGCAAATAACTCAACCAAAACTACACCATTCAAATTTTCAACCTAAAAGAATATCACAATCAGTTACCAACATGAACAGATCTCAAAAATCCTTTCACCAACAATCCCTAGAAATATTGTTACAACAGCAAACATATATATAATAAACAACACATGGTACAATTTCCAAAAACCCTTGATTAGATATCTTAAACATTTAAAATGAGAAACTGAGGAGCCATATATTTAACATGTTAAATATATTATAAAAGTTCAATTTAAAATGTTAATACTTAACCTTTTCGAATCTTTTACATATAAATAATGCAAAAGTTTTGTAATAAAAGTAAATAAAAAAAGCTTAAAACATTGTTATATAAACAATAAAAAAATCTACAATTTTTTTTATTATAATGGCTTCTACATATTTTTGTATGCAAAAGCTTTTTTTAACATGTTAAATAGATTTTTTATGATACCACTTTTAAATCTCATACGTACATATGACCAACCAAACCTTAGTTACACATATCAGACATGTAACAAAGTCTACTTATGTAAAAAAGTGTGTGTTTGATTCGTTATCACCATCTTCTGTTCCCGAATATATTATAATGATACATAAAGCGAGAAACCATATATTTAACATGTTAAGTATATTATAAAATTCAATTTAACATGTTAAAAGATAATGTTTTAAAAACTTGTTCGGAACTTTTACATATAAATACATGTAAAAAGTTTTTTTAATAAAAAAGTTTAAAACATAGTTAAACAAAGATAAAAAAAGTTATGTTATTTATTAAAATGGCTTCTACATATCTTTATATGCAAAAGGTTCGATTTTTTTTAAAGTTCAATTTTAACATGTTAAATTGATTTTTATGATATATTTAACATGTTAAATGCATTTTTAATTATCACAAAACACGTAAAAGTGTGTTTTTATGAGATCATTTTTAAATTTCATATGACCAACTAAACTTTAGTTACACATATCCAACATGTAAAAAAGCCGACTTATATAAAAAGTGTTTGTTCTATTCTTTATCACCATTTTCCGATCACGAATATCTTGTAATGATATTTATAGCGAGAAACCGAGGAGCCATATATTTAACATCTAGTGGAAATGACCGAATCACCATTCTTGTTAACAGAAAAAATGTATAAAGTTAACCCAGTGGACTAAAATGGCAACGTGAAACCTTTTTGAACCCACACGCAAAAAATGAAATTTTTGGACTAAACTAGCAAAGTAGCCCAAACTACAGAGACTAAAATGACATTTAACTCTATCTATTCAGAAGCATCATATGGACATTTAACTCTATTCAGAAGCATCATATGTATATGTATGCCTTGGCTACTTGAAGTTCCATTTCCTATTTAGATTAAGTAATAATATCGCAGTGTTGATGTCTATTTTCAAAAGGTTTAATATAATCAGTTGCCATTTGCAAATATAATCCTTTACCTATAGCTACTGAACCAATGAATGATGCACTTTGTTTAATACTTTGACTCAAACCCACATTGTGTTTTTCACTGTTAAAAGCATGGCTTGAGCTTTCCCTCGAATTGATGCATCCTATTGATCTTCCAATGTATGATACCGTATATTACACGGTTTTAAAAAAAATATATTAATAGCTAGTTCCAAGGGTCTTATCATAGGCCATATACTTAAACTATTGTTCCTCACATCACTATAAATTATTGTAAATAATCATAAATAAGTAGAAAAACTTCATAAATAAGTAAATAGACAACATGGAAGAAATATGAGAAATATGCTTACAAATACCACTGGCCCGTTGAGAGCATTTTCTTACCAAGTTGTTGCTCCTCAATCCTCATATTACAATATCATATTTGTTGGTCAGTTTATACATAATGAACATCTAAAAATATATAATAGCATAAAGTTTAGAAACTTAATGATTCTACAACTTTACACTTCATTCCAGTATATAAGCTTCGCGATTTTGCCGTTTAAGCTAATTAAGTCCCTGGGATAGCCATCATATTATGAATTAGTTTATAGATTGTTATATTTTTTGTGCCTTACCTTTCCCGCCTAAAAGTGTTAAAACGGTGAGAACGATTTTGGTGTTGAATGTGGCGTTGGTGCTAACTTACACTAAGGTGCTGTTTGTTTTTGCAGATATAACTGTCTGCAAGCTGATTTCATCCGTTTTCATGTCTGCAACTGAAGATGTGGTCTGAAGCTCTGCAACCTGAAAATATAAGACTGTTCGTTTTTATAAGTTGATATTATCTGCATAAACTGAAAACATGTAGCTGTCAAACTTATCTCACTAGACAGCTTCAATTTATATAAAAAAATCTGCACAAACAGCTTTAATTTGCTGTAAAAAAACTGCCAAAAATTACAGCAAAACAACTTCAATTTGTATCAAAAAAACTGCACAAAAAAAAACTTCAATTTGCTGTCAAAAAGTTGCTAAAAATTACAGCATAACAGCTTCAATTTGTGTCAAAAAAACTGCACCAAAACAGCTTCAATTTGCTGTCAAAAACTGCCAAAAAATTACAACAAAACAACTTCAATTTGTGTCAAAAAATTGCACAAAAACAGCTTCAATTTGCTGTCCAAAAACTGCCATAACTGGTCGCCGGAAACTAGTCGCCGGAACTAGGAGAAAAGGGAGGTCACCGAAAAACTGGTCGGAGGCGAAGGAGGCCGCCAGAGAAGATGGGCTAATGTTTTAAACCTACATGAGGGAAGAGTATATTTAGGTTTTTGTGAAGATGTTTTAAGAAGGAGGTACATAGCTTATTTTTTAAGATGAAAAAAAACTGAGTTCAGATCTGTTTAAAGAAAAAACAAACATTCTTCAAGGGTAACGTCTGCCTGCCTGCAGACATCAGCTCCCTTGAAGATGTTTGAAGAAAAAGCAAACACCTTCTAAGGGTATTACTATCAAAAAATCTATGCATATTCCACTCACATGCAAAAAAACCATCCACATGCAAATCACATACATATTTCATCATCCTTTTTAAACTTCCGTAACTATTTTATACGTGATTATTTTTTATAAAAAAAATTACACCATAAAATCGAGTGTTTTATTATCTTTCCAACGAGTATACTATTGCTATACTTTTGTAATAAAAAAAAGACATGAACTGGGTGTTCTAATAAAAACGCCATAAAACACCCAGTTCAAAAAAATGCCATGAAAATACCCAGTTGAAAATGCTAAAAAACACATAGTTTAGATAAAAAAACCATTAAAACCCAGTTGAAAACGCCATAAAAACACTCACTTCAGAAAAACGCCATAAAAACACTCACTTCAGAAAAAACACCATAAAAACCTAGTTGAAAACACCACAAAGAAACAAAATTCAAAACGCCATAAAAAAACCTAGTTCATTTTGTTTCAAAAAATATATCAATAGTATACTCGTTTATACTCGTTGGAAAGATAAAAAACGCTGAGTTTTATGGTGTAAATTTTTTTAGAAAAATAATCACGTATAAAAAAGTTATTGGTGTTTAAATATGATGGGGGGAATTGGCATGTAATTAGCATGTGGACCCTTGTTTGGATCTTCCAGTTTTACCCCTCCTGGTAGTTCTAAGATTCCCATAATTTACAAAAATACCACCGCATCATCTTAGCCACAAATCACAAAGATCTTATAGCTGAAAATTGTTCTCACCGTTTTCACACTTTTAGGCGTATACTCATGATCCTGTTTCTCTCTCTCTCTCTCTCTCTCTCTCTCTCTCTATATATATATATATATATATATATGTATATATATATAATAATATATATATATACAATATATATATGCCATTGAAGATTAAACATGAACCAAATCAATTAATTCGTAAGTAAATGAAGATTAACTAGTATTAAGTACCCCCGAGTTGCGGCGGGGCCATCAACACTGAACTCGCGGCATGTTAATGCGAATAACTTAGACCGAAACGCAAACATAGAAAAAATAACTCTAGGACTCACGCGTTGTAACGAACCTATCAAAATGAAAAAAAAAAAGACAACGTAAAAATGTTGAACCGCACACACATTGGTTCGTGTTAACTCGCAAAATTTAAAGCAAACGTCAAATGAAAATTTTGCGTAAGATGAACGTATGAAAATTGTGAGGTTAAATTGCGAAAGACGAAAACTTTTGGGTTAAAAGTAAAAAATAAAATAGGTTTGGGTTAAAAGTGAAAAATCAAGTTTTTTATTAAATCCCCCTAAGCATTGGGTACACCCATTCTATGCATACAATTGTTGAAAATTTATAGTATGGAAATACTTGATCTATTTGCTTTTCATTTTCACAATGACTTTTGTTAGATCAAGATAATATAAAGGCTATTGAGTGTTAAGTTACTTTCGAGCAAGAAGTGTTAAGAATAGGAAAAGATTCAAAGCTCATCATGGCCTTGAGCATGTTGCTTGTTCTTGGTTTCTAGTTTATCTTCTATTTCACATAGTGTCACCTAAAATAAAATAAAAAAAAATCCAACACATGGAACAATATGTGGAAAAATAGTCAGGTGATCCACAAACACTTTCATTTAAATATAATATATTATGATAACCCAATTTTTTTAAGTAAATCAGTTTAGGAGGTTTTATACATTTTCACTTCAGAAGACGTTCAGCCCGTTTGACCAACGTTCTTTTCAAATAAAACTTAAAAGTTCACCCTAATGTCCGGTTATAGATACCAATATAACCCAAATCAAGACATTTATAGGTAAATGGGTTGAGTCAAGATGATGAAAGACATGTACCTTTGGTGAGAGTAGTTAATAATGCTGAGGATCTGCAACGAACAATAAATAAGGTACACATTTTAAGATTTTAAGTGCATACAGATGGGGAGAGGTGGGGAAGGTTGCATTTATTTGTTTTAGGAAATATCACCGGAAAAATAAAACATCAAGAATTTTTCAATACAATCACTATGAAAAGAAAAAAAACTCATGTTACGGAGAGAACTACATGGCCAAGTGAATTCTTAGTGTTTACTCAAAAAGAGTCCTTTATGGGATTCTTAAAACGCAATGACTAAAGACTGAACGTGACATTTTTTGTTAAACAAAGGTGATGCTTGGCTCATTTCTTACATCACTTAATCACTTAGTAAAGACAAATCTTTTGTGTATTACTTTTAATTTCCAAGCTTTGTTAACTTTTTATTTGGGTATGTATTAATTTTGAACTTTATTCTATCATCTCTTCATGTTTTGTTGATTCACTCATTTGTGTCTTTACGCTCTATATAAAACAGTTAATTGTCTGAAAAGGGGTTAGAATGGTGGTTTGGGTAAAGTTTTTGCCTCGTTCAGTGTATAGATCCTGTGAGGACTTGATTCAAGCTTATTAGGACTTCTCTTGAGGTAGATAACATCAAATCGGGGAAAGTAAGAACGGCTTGAATCCCTTATAAATTAACTACTATTAAAACTTTAAAACGGCCTTGCGGGACTGTATCACTGCTGACTCAGACCAATATGGTCAAGGGTAGCGTTGCTTCCAAAAGAGGGACATGCCACATTTTGCATTAATAACTTACTTAATTTTCCAATATTTCGGCCTTGCGGGACTGTATCCCTGCTTACTCAGATCAATATGGCTGAGTGTAGCGTTACCTCCAAAAGAGGGACATGCCATTATAACTATAACAATCTCTTAAAAAAAACCCAAATTACGGAAATCATCAAAGGATACGTTAAAGAGGAGTCGGAACCAAGTGATTCTATCCTGTCTATTGTTTCTTTTTTATATTTTAATTTCTTTATTTTTATTTACTGAACATATTTTCTCAAAAATTTGGTTAGATAAGACGTTGACGATATTCCGGTATTAAAAGCTTTTGTGTCCTTGGACGACCTAGGTATCTTACCATCACTATACTATGCCAACAATGGGTGCACTTGCCCTAACGTGTTGTAGAGAGTGATAGTGTTATATCGTGTTTTATAAATTTAAAGCTTGATAAACAAGTAAAATTGCTAAAAATATATAAAATATTATACCCCCCTCACTCACGTCATTTATCTAAGTCACCAAGCAGCCAAGTGGGTTTTACTAGACGAGTGCTTCCAACATGGGAATAGTTGGAGGCTTGGCGTAGTTTGGCCATTTGATTGCTTGAAAGTTGTTTGGTGACTCAAAAAGTGAGCAAAAACACCTATCATTTCTGGAACAATCATCAATCCAACCTATCCAAATAATGGGATTTGTGGCAATCTTGAAGACGGTCAAATAATGAAGTAGGATGAACATGGTTTTGAAAAGTTTGATGAAAACAAAATTTAAACTCCACTTTGGACCTTAAAATGGTGATGTTCCAACCTAGTTTACCAAAGTAAACTCGTGGAAACACTCCTAAAGGTCATCTGAAAGAACAAGAAGCAAGAATTCATGAAGAAGAGAAAGTGAAGTGAGTTGAACTCACTTTTTACACTTGGAACAAATCTGCCCAAAGTTGCAAATTTGATGACTTGTGAGAGTTTAGAAAGTGATTAGAGAGTGGGAAAAGTGAAATGGAGGTGTGTGGGGCTTAGTTTTATAGTGGTGGGTTAGAGTTTATGTTTTAATGGAGTTAGAATGTGATAGGGTGAATGGAGGTGAGAAAGGTGACCAACCCAGATGCATGACACAACTTTCTGCGAATTAAAAGAGGTCGTATCACACGAGGTAAAGGGAACACATCCGTCATGTCGCACGAGGGCATAATTTCTCAAACTTTGTGATTTTCATTCAATTTTGGCCCATGCACTTGTTTTTTGTGATTTTTAAGCCAATAACTTATATTTTAACATGGTTTTTTAAGTATGGGAAACGTATGTAAGTATAGTGGGAGTATGATGTATTTAAAGATGATATTCCAAAGGTATTGTTTGTCTCGGTTTCATATGTAAACATGCATTTGATGATTGATTGCATAATAAATAAGTATGAATTTAACATGATTGGCATAAAATACAAATTTCCATTGGGACCAATGTCTCGGATTACAAATGTGGAAATGAAATACGAATTACAAGATAATCTAAAATACAAGGAAAACATGAAACGTTACTGTCTCCCCTACTTTAGGAAATTTCGTCCCGCAATTTATTCAAGAGAAAGATTCGGGAAAAAGATGTGGGTACTTGGTCTTCATATCGCTTTTGAGTTCCCAAGTGAATCTTTGTCATACCCCAACCGATGACGGAATCATCAGGGCAGACGAAAAGTAGATTGCTCGAGACATCATAACGCTAAACTTTGTGACAATAATTAAAGATAGCAAAAATTCATTTCATTACTAATTTTAAGTACATCAGTTTAATAAAGTACAACATCGGAATACAAGGTAGAACAAGGAATTCAAAAGTACAAATACAACATAAATCTAGTTATGGTGAGTTTCTAAATCCATCCTACTAGATTCCCTAATCATCATCGTCATCAACTGCAATACATGTTAAAGTATAGTTCAACACACAAAGCATTGCCAAACATACAATTTTGAGTAATAATATAAAGTAAACATTTAACACATCCTCATGCAATTATATCAACTTGAAACTAAGTGGCTGTCACACCCTCAAAATCCACATGTGGAGTTCTACCGCGAGGCGCGTGACAAACCAGGATCACAGTCATTAGTCATACTGAACGACCACTATATGAGTTTAAAAATTTTCATGTTTGCTCATTCATGAGAAAATACTGTTTATACAATTTAGTTGCGGAAGCGTAACAATTACAAAACCATAATAGTAATGTAATTAAAAGTGATTCTAAAAGTTTGATGAAATTAATGTGACTCCGAAATGCATCCTAGTCCTGTTATGTGCTACCTTAGCAACCTGAGAAAATATGTAAAATCAAGTGTCAACAATAATGATGATTGAGTTCACAGGGTTTAGTTCACAAGTTCAAACATAAGTGTTTCCCCACTGGTTCAACCTTGAACCAGTGTCTCATAAGTTACCCTGATCCAACCCGAATCAGATTAATATTATGTAGTTTAGCAGTTCATGTTATATGTTTAGGTAGCTAGCCTAGGTCATGTCAACAAAGTGTTCGATCCGAAGCTGACGTTGCTGCCCCTGTTGTGCCAGGCCTATCACCAACCTTGGCTAAAAGTTAGGCAAATTCTACACTCGTGACCATCAACGTTCGGTCTAACTGGCGCGACCAGTTCGAGTGGGGCTTGTCGGGCCCAGTAGTACTACTAAAAATTCCCTCGCTATAATCCAATACTAACGCATCGTAAGTGTTAAGGGGACTGACATGTGATATAGGCTCCATTGTGACCATAACTGTATAACATAACTTTAAATATAAAGGCGTTACTGTACCGTGATGTATGCCACCCATACATCACTGTAACGTGTACATGTTTTAAATAGAAAGACGTTACTGTACAGTAATATAATTAACCCATATATCACTGTAACGTGTACATGTTTTCTCCCCATGTGTTTTGTAAACGTTTAAAGAAATGGGGGCCGTGAACTCACCTTATAAAGCTCGGTTAGACAAGTGCAAAAGAAGTAAAGGATGGAACCGCTAATCACGTCCTAACATGTCAACCGGTTCAAAGTTAGTGTGTGAATGCACACGGACACAAAACCCTACGCGAAACTAGCACACAGTACGAAACACGCAACTGACAATTTCAAAACCATAATCAGGCATGCAAAGTGTCACTATACGAAATAGCAACCAACAACTTGTCACAAACACAGGATAGCACATACAACACTTATATACACATAAATGTAGGTTATCATGTTTAGCTTGTACATTCAGAACTGGGCGGTTTTCAGGAATTTTTTAAAATAGTCCCACGTTCTAAAAATTCCAATATTTTTATAGAAGGTGTCAATTAGACTGTAGAATTTTGTATAAAATTTTCAAGTCTTGGTTCCTTACCAATTATTTACAAGAATTTATTTACTAGGCTGCAGTCAGATTCGTCGCTTTCTGACTGCAGTCCACGAGAAAAATCATTTAAAAATACTCGTTTGTCCGATTGACAAAATTCTAGTTGGAGATTCCTCTAAACACCTAGTATTATCTACTGTATAAATTTCGTGACTTAAGTCTTTCCGGTTTACAGGTTATGACAGAAAACATTACGTGAATTTTGTAGAAAAAACGCAGCTTCAGCTGCTGCACGAAATCACTAATTTAAAATACTAAATGACTTCATAAAAATGTGATTACGGTGCCATTAGAAGCGTTTTTCGAAAACATATGTTTTAGGATTTAGAAAATCAACTTTTTGAGTTATAACGGTTCGTTTACAGCCAACTGAAGTTGGCTGTCTTCGCGCATCAGCTTCTGTTTTACCCTAAAACTCCACCCGAAACTCTCCTAATGGTCACCACGACTTATGATAACGATTGCAGCAGGTTATACTTTAATTATCATGCATCTATTTTCATTATATCAAAACCCTAAGCGTATACATGATCTTTCTAGAGGAAACGCAGCTAACGATTTTATACTCAAACATATCATCGCAACCGCAAAAGATTTGCATATCCATCCGACTAATCATACCCAATCAACACTTTCATAACACAATCATGCAAACACATAATCATGATCAATGCTACACAAAAACATAACATGAATCTAATACAATCGAAAACCCTAACCTTAAACGATGTAGATTAGCGAACCGGGCAAGACTGAATCGATCCGAGGGAGTGTGTGGGGCTGTTTTGCGCGACCGAGAGGGGGGGGCTGTTGCTGCCGTCGCACAAAAGAGAGGGGAGAAGAAATTAGGGTTTGCATTTTTTTTGTGAAATTTTTCTCAAACATAACATGCACACATACGTACACGTGAGGGAGGGCCAAAAGGGGGCGGTTTGGGCTTCTTCTTGGGCCGCAAGGGGTTGGGCCGCAAGGGAGAAGGAGGGTGGCGGGTTGGGTTTGCTCGGTTACGCGGTCGAAACATTTTACGGACTCGGTTCGGTTCGGCTATTTTTTAATCGTTAAATAACTACATATATTACAACTCGACAATCTATTAGCGACACGAAGTTTATAACTATTAAATCACGTAATCAGAGCGTGACACGATAAATCCACAAACGTCTAATAACACGTAGCACGTAATTCAGATACGACTCGCTAAATTCCAAACATCGTGTATTCCAAAATTCTAAAGTTAGCGTAATTATAGCGTGCGCGTAATTAATTCTCCGAATTAAATTAGTGTAGAAACAAATGACGATAAAGTAGGCGTTTAAAATATCTGAAAAACCGGGATGTCACAGTGGCTAAACTCTCATTCAATGAAAAGACCTAAGTATTAAACTTAACATGACCTAAAGAATACGGGCGATGCGTTAATCCTATAACGCTATACATGTTAAGGGATGCCCGATCAAAGTTAATGACGAATATAAGCATATGAGTAAAAGCACGTGTGAATCAAAGTTTAGCATAGCAACCATGTATAAAGGGTTGTTTTGTGATTTAAGTATAAGCATGTTTTGTGTATTTGATGGATTGCATGTATTACACCCAAAAGTGATAAAAGTAAAAAATGGGTCGAGTATGCTCACAAATTTGCAAGCTTCCTAAGATGTAGCCGCGAGTCGAGAAGTTGGTGGGTTGAAGTGGAGTCACTAGGAGTTACCCTACAAGGGGTAAGCAGGAGGATATGAGTATTCGGAATTGGATGATCGGTACAGATTATGAGACAGAATGGTTTTGAAGGAAAAGCGGGAAAGTGCCACTCGCACGAGGTGGATGATCTCCTCGTACGAGTTGACTTGCCACTCGTACGAGTTGATTGATACCCCGTACGAGTTGACTGGAGAGCTCGTTGCAGTTGACTATTCATCTCGCACGGAGGGACAGTTTTGGAACATTTTAGCTTGTTGCGTACCCGTTTCGACAATGGTTTCTGTGAACGGGCTTCCTAACACGAGGCATAACAGTCTGGAGCCATAACACCAAATCATAATACATTAGCATTAGGAAAATACAAAATTACGTATACTAGTATGTAGTCACAGAAGTCAAGCATAGGGGTGCGAACACCTCATTATATGATTCACCAAAGCACAAGGTTTATCAACAGATTTGACATACCCGGTTGGTCATGAATGTACAGAAATTTAAAGTACAAAAATCGTGCACAAGTGGTGGTGGAACTTAATTCGGGAGAGCCCAAGCTTCCAACGTTCTCACACCAGCTGAAACAAGCTCAATAGAGCTTGGTTTAGCTCATACACTTGATGCAAAAGAAAAGAAGGAAAAGAAAAGAAAAGCTTGAAGATCATGAGTTGTTAGTGAGTGGAACTCACTTAGAAAAATCTAGAAGTAAACTGGAAGTAAACTGCCAGAAGTTCGGGATCTTGAGCGTAAGAGTGAGAGTGTCCGGAAGGTGTGAAAGTTGGGGACGTGCGTCTGTATTTATAGGGAAAATGAGGCTGCTCGTACGGGTTAGACAACTCCTCGTACGAATTGTTGCTGCCTCGTTCGAGGGGACATAGCATCGTACGAGGTGACATTTCCTCGTACGAGGGGATGGTCACTTCGTACGAGGCGTGTTAGCTTCGTACGAGTTGAGTCGTTTTCGCGTGATTTTAGCGGGTTTTAAGTATTTTAAGCATGCACGGTGAATGTATAAGTATAATAGCACACCAAGTAAGTATTTAAATTGTAAGTATCCAAGAACGAGTATTGCACTATGATAAGTATAAGTTTGCATGTAAATAAGCTTTTTGTAATGACTAAACTGTTGGCGTATAAGTATGGATAAAATGCGGGTTTTCAATATGATCAATATCTCGGAATACAAGGAAAAGGAAAGAGAATACAAGTTTCCATAAATAGAAATATAACAACACTTTCTAAATAAGAAAAGTCAGAAATGTGGAGCGTTACAATCTTGGTTTAAAAAAGCGCGCCTTAGGCGCGCCTAGGCGCAAAGCGACCTCAGGCGCAGAGGGGATCACCTTATGTGACACAAGGCTAGGTATATACAAGAAGTGAGCGCCTCTGTCGCTTTTTCTGGTTAAATCCATGGAACAAAGTGCGCGATTCATGTACAAGACACAAAATCTAAGTTTTATGCTCTAAGAAAGGATATGAAGATGAAGAGATGAAACTTACCTACGATGATAATGGAGAAGCATGATGAAAATGGAGTAGATCGACAAGAACAATGAAAGGGTGGTGTAGAGAACTAGAGATGATGTGTAACACCCCGATCGTAAAACAACAAACCCGCATCGGGGAGTCACGTTACAGGAATTGCTTCACAACACATGGAATTTAAAGTTTTGTTTTATTGCATTAATAGATTACATTATTTTGGGATAAACAGAAACAAAATATAAATAAATTGTCTTTCATGTTTTAAGTCACTAAGGCCCGCGTCCAATCCTACGTGAAACATGCATTTCAAATCATCAAACATTGGCTCCTGAAACATATGTGAAAAGAGAGTCAGCATAAAAAGCTGACGAGTACATAGTTTTGTGAGTGTGTCAAATTCATGGCTTTGTATACATATTGCAACACCTCGTCCGACTACAAGAGTCGTTAAGTGAAAACCTTGTATCAAAATGTGTTTGATATTGCAATACAATTAACCAACTAAAACAAGTTGGTTAGGGTTTGTGAAAAACCTTGTAGCCATGAATCTTGACCAAAACGTTTCTTTTGAATAACCGAGTAGTAAATCGATTTAAGAGAAAACTTCGTATGGTTTATATCTATAGTGAAAGTCGTTGCGTGACATTGTCCAAAACTATTTGTACAAGTGATTCGGATAACTTATGATGTTAATAATATAAAAGCACTTATATATAGGAAGTACCAGCGGTGTATCCACCATGCTTTTATCATGTTACACCCTTTCGTTATCTAAATCACTCACCATAAACCAATCGATCCGTGTCATAAACCATTCGTCTGTGTCATAAATCATTTGTTCGTGTCATAAACCATTTGTTCGTGTCATAGACCAATGTCCGTGTTATAATTGTGAAAAGTATTGGTAGTTCTTTAATGAACACATTCAAGCCTATGTTGAGTATACCACCAAAGGGGTATCTTTAATAGACCACCAAAGGGTCTCTTTAACTAACAAATCAACAAATGATTTGTTAATAAGAAACAGTTTCTGTCATTATCCAAACTTCCACCAAATCCAGTGGACAGTCCAATAATGGAATTTTCATCCTATGGTCCACGACATACTACGGTCGCATGATCATTGTTAACGAATGTCATTCGTGTCATGGATAACGCACCAACAAGTTGTTCACATTATTGAAATCGTATTGTTTTATATAAACCATAGACTTTGTTTTTGAAAACTTAAAATGATTTAGCACATATGAATCACCCCAAAACATTTGCAAAACATAAAAGAGGGGAACTATGTACTCACTTGGATTGCGTATAAGTCTTGTTCAAATGATCAAACAAAGCTCAAGAGATTTAAGGATTCAAGTGTGTCCTAATATAGGATAACTATGTTAGTGCGTCGGGACTTTAATCGGAGGATTGGATCGAATGAAGTCTTATAAACCAAGCGAGTGTTGGAACTCATATGATATTGTTTACTAAACTTAACATTCTTATTTGGAAAGGATCCTAAGTAAATTTGACCCGTTATGACTCGTTAAGGTAGTTTACGCTACTTTAACGGGTCATAAGCGTAAATGCGTGATCGGATGGTTAAACATGTCCTATGATAAGTCTTAAATGCCTAAACATGTTTGAAAATGTTACAACATCAGTTTATATGTTTAAAATTTGGTTACATATGTTTAAAATGTATTTATGCGCAAAAAGGGAATTTTGGTCATTTCTAAGGAACATAAGAATGACTTATCATAATACTAACCAAACCTTATGACCATAAGGTATAACCTCATTAGGTTATTCCCTATACAACTATGGTCAAATAAATGTGCTTGGTCGAATCCTAAGATTTACCAAATGGTTCGGATTTGAAAGTCAAAGCGGTGGTCAAGAACGCTCAACTTACGACCCTAATAAAAGCACTAAACTAGAGTATTCCATTGTCTTTCGTTTTGAGTTGAAGCTCAAGATTTTGTGGCAGCTCATTTTTCAACAAGTTTTGGGTTACACATGTATGTTGTGCTTGAAGGATACGTGTCTTGATATCTGATTGAACTCGAACACAATGAAGCTTGACACGTTCCTTACGACTAAGCGCATCAGCCACGACATTCGCCTTACCAGGATGGTAGCGAATCTGCAGTCGTAATCGTTCAGAAGTTCGACCCACCGTCGTTGTCCCATGTTTAGTTCCTTTTGATTGAATATGATGATTTGGAGCGACTTTTGTGGTCCGTGAAAACCACGCACTTCGTACCATAAAGGTAATGTCTCCAAATCTTGAAGCAAAAACTACGACACCTAACTCAAGATCATGAATTGTGTAGTTCTTCTCATGGATTTTCAATTGTCTTGATGCATAGGCTATGACTTTATCTCGTTGCATGAAAACACAACCAAGGCCTAGATTCTATGCGTCACAATCGACAAAGAAATCGTCGTTGCCATCGGGTAAAGATAAAATAGGAGCATCACAAAGTTTTTGTTTCAGTGTTTGGAAGGTTCCTCTTGTTTGGGTCCCCACTCAAAAGGCTTATTCTTTTGAGTTACAGCAGTAAGGGAACCGCAATCTTAGAGAAGGTTACAATGAAGCGGCTGTAATAACCCGCGAGACCCAGAAATGAACGAACTTCGGTAGGAGTAGTAGGTGTATCCCATTCCTTAATCACACTGATTTTGGCGGGATCTACATGTATACCTTGTTCGTTGACAATATGTCCCAAAAATTGAACTTCCTTAAGCCAAAATTCACACTTGGAGAACTTGGCGAAGACTTCTTCTTTTTTAGGAGTTCAAATGTTAGACGAAGATGTTGTTCATGGTCAGCTCGTGTCTTTGAATAGATCAAAATGTCATCAATGAAAACAGTGATGAACTTGTCCAAATAAGGTTTACAAACCCACCTTATTCATCAAATCCATGAAGACGGCATGAGCATTTGTCAAACCAAAAGGCATGACAGTGAACTCATAATGGTCGTATCGAGTGCGAAAAGCAGTCTTGGGAATATCTTCTTCTAGTACACGATGTTGATGATACCCAAAACGCATATCAATCTTTGAAAAGCAGGTAGCACCTTATAGCTGATCAAAGAGACCATCAATGTGAGTATGGGATATCGCTTTTTGATTGTGAGTTTATTGAGCTCACGATAATCGATACACATACGGAAGGACCCGTCTTTCTTTTTCACGAATAGGACAGGAGCGCCCCAAGGTGAAAAGCTCGGACGAATAAATCCTTTATCTGTTAAATCCTGAAGTTGTTTTGATAATTCTTGCATCTCTAACGATGCAAGACAGTAAGGGTATTTGGCTATAGGGTTGGCACAAGGTACAAGGTCTATAGGAAATTCAACTTGGCGTACCGGGGGTAAGCCAGGTAGTTCTTCAGGAAACACAATCCCGAACAACGGAGATGTCCTGAAAGTTTTGTCCTTGCCTTTCCCCTCTATGATATGTGCCAAGAAGGCTACATAATTCTTTCATAGGTATTTTTGGGCTTTGGTCCATGTCATGAGTTTAAGGCTACTAGTGGGTTTTTCTCCAAGAACCTCTAAAACTTCACTAGACGAAAGAGGTATACGAACAACCTTGTCGAAACAGATCACCTCAACATGATGTTTGGTTAACCAATCCATTCCTATGATGATCTCAAAACTCCCGAGTTGCGTTGGCGTGAGGTCAATGGGCAAAATATGTCTATTAAGGTTTAACTGGCAACAACGAATGGCTGAACCGAGTATAAGAGGTTCGCCACTAGCTATTTCTACTGTCAAGGGCTTTCCTAGTTTGGTTCTAGGCATCAAAAGCAAAGGTTCAAAGGTTAGTGATACAAAGCTTCTATCGGCACCCGAATTGAATAGAACAGAAGCAGGATTATTGTTAACAAGGAACGTACCATTAACCACTTCGTTACCAGCACGAGCCTCGTTGGCATTGATGTTGAATGCAAGTCCAAGGGCTGGATTTACATTCGCGTTCACTAGTTTTGGGCAGTTGTTCCTAAAGTGACCCATCTCGCCACAGTTGTAGCAAGAACCAGGTGGGAATGGAGGTCTAACAGGGTTGGCTTGGGATTAAACGGGGTTCTGTACAACTTTATTTGGGGCAGAATGACAAACATGTCTATGTGACCTACCTTCCATACGAGGTGCATTAGCGCACTGTTGGTGAGCTTGATGGTGACCATTGCACCGATTGCACAACGGTGCAGTACTAGCATAAGGTTTTCTTGATGGAGGTTGTGCTGGCTAGTTTTGAGTGACTTGGTTGGGTTGAGCAGCCATAGAAAAGTTTTGTGAAGCCTTACGCTTGCTTCGATCTCTTGGAAGGTTCGCATTTGTTCTCCTTGGTTTTCTCTTGAGTGGTCTTGGCTGCCTGTTTCTTGTCGCCCTTGCGAGACAGATTCCCCTTCCTAACCTGAGACTCAGTCAGGTAGCAGCCAACTCGATAGCCTGTCGAACAATGGTAGGGTTACTACCAGTAACAATGTCCTGAACAGGGTCAGGCATGCCATTGATGTACCTCTTGATTGCTTTATCCAACGGGGTGACCATGGTGGGACATAACAAGCTCAGTTCTTCGTATCTGTCGGTGTAGGCACGATGTTCTCCACTATCATGTTTAAGATCGTGCAACTCATTCTCGAGTGCCCGTTGTTTCCTGACGTGGGCAAAATTCTTTCATCATTAGAGCTCGAAGCTCTTCCCACGTTTGTGCCATTGCCACATCGGCACCCCTATCTCTCATCACACCTTTCCACCATGTGAGTGCTCTTTTCTGGAATACACTCGATGCAAACTCAATTTTCGCTCATTCGGGCACTGAACATGTCGAAATGTGCTTTCGAGACTCTCAAACCACTTTAGGAGCCAGTAGGTCCTTCGGACCCAGTAAACTTGAGTGGTTTAGCCGAGTTAAATTGTTTATAGTTGCAGGAGCGGATGCATTGTTATTGTATTGTTTGTTGTTTGCTTGGTTTAGTTGGGTCACGAGGTTTGGGAGTACAGCAGCAATTTGCTGAGCGATCATAGCTGCCATATGTGAAATTGACATTGGAAAATCAAGAGAGGTTATAAAAATATCGACGAGATATAAGGATGGTAGTCATTCATTCGTTACTTAAAACAAACAAACAACACACGATGACTAATCAAAGTAAATGGATCTTTATAATGTATCGCGAAGACATGCTTTAGCCTATAAGTTGACACTCACCCCAAGAATTCCCAACTGGTCCAATTAAGTGGATTTGTATGAACACTCAAGCCTTAGACAGAAAACTCAGGGTACAAGCATCCACCATTCCAGATTGCATGTGTATACATTATTAAAACCCAAAATTTGACGAGATTTTGAAAACTTTTAAGGCTTTTAGCCAAAAAAAATCATCTAAGGATAAATGATTATTTTCAAAACGGATTTGTAATTTGTGTGTTTATTATGGTAGTCACCTAAGGATAGGTGATGGTATTGTTTTAAGAATCTAAATGCAAGATTACTCGCGTTAGGGTCCTAGGAAGGTTATAATCTAGGTCAAAGCATTACTAATAACCTAATTCCATATAACCATGAGCACTGATACCAATTTTGTAACACCCCGATCGCGTAAACAACAAACCACGGCGGAAACATCGGGGAGTCACGTTACAGGAATTGTTTCACAACACATGGAATTTAAAGTTTTGTTTTATTGCATTAATAGATTACATTGTTTTGGGATAAATAGAAACAAAATATAAATAAATTGTCTTTCAAGTTTTTAAGTCACTAAGGCCTACGTCCAATCCTACGTGAAACATGCATTTCAAATCATCAAACATTGGCTCATGAAACATATGTGAAAAGAGAGTCAGCATAAAAAGCCGGGAGTACATAGGTTTTGTGAGTGTGTCAAATTCATGGCTTTGTATATATATTGCAACACCTCGTCCGACTACAAGAGTCGTTAAGTGAAACCTTTATCAAAATGTGTTTGATATCGCAATACAATTAACCAACTAAAACTGTCACACCCCAACCGATGGCGGAAACATTGAGGCGGGACGAAATAGATTGCTCATTGCTCATAAAACTAAACGTGACAAAATTTGATACAACAATAATTAATTAAATCCAAATTTCATTTCATAGCAAAACTCATTACAATACAAGGGAAATTCAATTAACAACATTTATGTGACAAAATTTGATACAACAATTAAACCTAAACGTCTGAGTGTGTATCTACGTCCTTACTATTTTGATTTCATAGCATCATCTCCATCAACCTAGTAACATGTTTTAAAATAACAATTCAATGCAAAAGCAAAGGCGAGTACACAAGTTTAAGCATAGCATACGTATATGAATAAAGTTCAAAAAATCCTCATGGCAACTATGATTTCACAAGTGCATATATCAAGGCATGCAATACTACTAGTCAAACCCTTAACGCAAACACGATATTTTAACATGCCCCTAGATTTCATGAGGAGGGGGATGAGTTACTTCCTATAGCGCTATACATGTCAAACGAAGGCTAAATTAGTTAATGACTAAGGTATTACATAAAGAATGTCCAAGATATAAGCATCAATGTAAATGATTCAAGTATTCATGGATATAGGATTGTTTGTGCATTTCATAAAGTTTATGTGTTGTGATTTTGTATATGGAAAACATGTTACACCCAAAAGTGTTATAAACTAAAGTGGGTCGAGTGTACACACGGTTTTGCTAAGTCTTCTAACTTGACAAGTCCGTGAAGGTAGTTGTTTTGATGGGATGAACGCTGAGTTATCCTACAAGAGGAAAACAAAGGCGTATGAGTATTTTGGGATGATGAGGGAACATTTGGATTTAAGATTCAAAATATGACAAAGTATATAATACAAAAATAATCACTAAGGTATTAGCACTTATCTTTGACACTATAGTAATCCATAAGGATTGAATGTGTTTTCACAGGTTCAAGACCTATTAGAATCGTGACAAGGAACTATACACATTAGTGATAAACTTATTAACTTGATAGGTGATTACTTAGTCACTATCAAGGGTTCGGTTTTAAGGATTATATTATAGTCCATAGATACATATATAGTTATATAATCATGTAGGAGGTGGGAGGATTAACCATCCACTTTGGTACCTCTTGGTGTCATGTAAGTCAAGTAGGAGGTGGGAGGATTAACCATCCACTTTGGAACCTCGTATGAAGTTCACCACTACACAAGTTACCATAGATAACAAGGAGGGTCTTAGAACAATAATATGAACAAGAATGTAAAATGTGTGTCACCATGATACCAAGTAGCCAAGTGAAATACAACCCGGTGAGCACACTTTGACACATGTCAAAGGCTAGAAGGGGTTGTGACACTTTCAAGCTAGCAAACTAACTTGGGATAATGATGAAAATAATCAAGTGATGTGTGGTCTTAGAGTTAGGATAGCCCAAGCTAACCAAGGTAGACACACATGAACAAGTTCAAGACTTGCATCACTTGTGAGCTTAAAGCTCCATGAAAACAGAAAGTTATGAGGATAAATCCTCTAAATTTGAATGTCACACCCTTGCTTTTAAGCCCAACTAACCATACAAGTGATTATGAGCATTAGGACATAGGAATGTATGAAGAAAACATGAGTTTTCTTCCAAAACATGAAGAATCAAAAAGATGAAAATGAGCAGAATTTTAGGTGCACTTTGGACCTAAAAAATGGTGAGGTTTCACCTTAATTTACCCAAGAAAACTTGTTAGAACCTTCTTATAGGTTATACAAGTGTTATAGAAGAAGAAAAAAAGAAGAAAATTGAAGTCGAAGTGAGTTAAAACTCACTTTTTATGGCTGGAACTCTAAAAAACGTGGCTGAAACTCAGCTGAGTTTGGGAGAGTTTTTGAAATGTTTGAAGACTTGCAAAAGTGGAATAAGGAGTGGGGAAATGTTTATTATATAGGGAAGGGATTAGGGTTTAAGTGGGTTGGGCTTTGGACAAGATTTGGGGGAGTTTAGACTTGAAACTAGTCCACTAAACCCAACCCAAAGCTGAATAATAGGGGCTGCCATTTTTTATTTTTTTCTTATTTTTTTGTTATTTAATGTTATATATTAGGTTAATAGATATTATGTATTATGTACATAACATGTATTATCGTGTGACAAGTTATTTCGGGAGTATGAACCTCATAAGTTAGAGTTTTATTAGCGAAAAGAGCAGGTTTTAAAGTTTTAAAATTCCTAAGATGGTAACAAGTGTAGATTTCATAATTATACTTTTTGCGATCGAATAATCAAATGGCTCGTGTGACTAAAGCATGTACGAATTAAGAATACACAATAAGGATTTACGATTTAATTCATGTTTAGAAATCATGTAATGAATGTATGCACGAATCAGTGTATATATAATGTCTATCTCGCATAAAATATAAATTTCATTACAATTAAGTCTCGGATTTACAACGATTTGAAAATGAGATACAATTATAAGACGACATTCCGAAATAAGATTCCGATTCGTTCTTTCTAAAATTAGAAAGTTGCAAAAAGCGAAGCGTTACAAAAATAAGTTGGTTAGAGTTTGTGAAAACCCTTGTAGCCATGAATCTTGACCAAAACATTTCTTTTATATAACCGAGTAGTAAATCGATTTAAGAGAAAACTTTGTATGGTTTATATCTTTAAGTGAAAATCGTTGCATGAAATTTTCAAAACCATTTGTCCAAGTGATTCGGATAATGCTACGATGTGTAATACAATAAAAGCACTTATATATAGGAAGTACCAGCGGCATATCCACCATGCTTTTATCATATTACACCTGTTTTGTTATCTAAATCACTCACCAAAAACCAATCGTCCGTGTCATAAACCATTCGTCCGTGTCATAAATCATTTATTCATGTCATAAACCATTTGTTCGTGTCATAAACCAATTGTACGTGTCATGAATCTATCATCCGTGTTATAAACCAATCGTCTGTTTTTAACTGTAAAAAGTATTGGTTGTTCTTTCATGAACTCATTCAAGCCTGTGTGTACTATACCACCAAAGGGTATCTTTAACAGACCACCAAAGGGTCTCTTTAACTTGACTAACAAATCAACAAATAATTTGTTAATCAGATGCAGTTTCTGTCATTACCCAAACTTCCACCAAATCCAGCGGACAGTCCGATAATGGGATTGTCAGTGTTATGGTACCATAACATACTACCGGTCGACGTGATCAATGTTAACGAATGTCATTCGTGTCATGGATAACGTACCAACAAGCTGTTCACATTATTGAAATCGTATTGTTTTATATAAACCATAGACTTTGTTTTTGAAAACTTGAAAATGCTTTAGCACATATGAATCACCCAAAAACATTTGCAAAATGTAAAAGAGGGGAACTATGTACTCACTTGGGTTTCGTATAAGTCTTGTTCAAATGACCAAGCAAAGCTCAAGAGATTTAAGGATTCAAGTGTGTCCTAATATCGGATAACTATGTTAGTGCGTCGGGACTTTAATCAGAGGATTGGATAGAATGAAGTCTTATAAACCAATCGAGTGTTGGAACTCATATGATATTGTTTACTAAACTTAACATTCTGATTTGGAAAGGATCCTAAGTGCTTTTGACCCGTTATGACTCGTTAAGGTAGTTTACGCTACTTTAACGGGTCACAAGCATAAATGCGTGATCAGATGATTAAACATGTCTTATGATAAGTCTTAAATGCCCAAACATGTTTGAAAATGTTATAACATCAATTTATGTGTTAAAAATTTGGTTACATACGTTTAAAATGGATTTATTCGCAAAAGGGCATTTTGGTCATTTATAAGGAACGTAAGAATGACTTATCATAATACTAACCAAACCTTATGACCATAAGGTACAACCTCAGTAGGTATTCCCTATACAAATATGGTCACATAAATGTGCTTGGTCGAATCCTAAGATTTACCAAACGGGTCGAATTCGAAAGTTAAAGCGGTGGTCAAGACCGCTCGACTTACGACCCTAATAAAGCACTAAACTAGAAGTGATGAGTTAGACATGTTGAAACATGTCTAACTAAAGGAGTTTTGATACCCAAAATAGTTTCGACATAAAATGCACATTATGCGCATTTTTTACCGAAACATTGACTCATCACTTCGACTTGTAAACGTGGTAATCAGAAGGTGCAATCGCTAGGGATTATAACCTTCGTGATTATGATCATGTTGCAAAGTTTAACTGAACTTTGACTTGACCAATTATAGTCAGAATTGAAAGTCAAATAGAAAGTCAACTATTTGACTTTTATCTCAAAATAAGCTAAAATGATAAACAAGGCTAGGAAAAAACACTTACTTGTGTTCTAGGAAATCTTAGAACTTCTGTAGTGTCACACCCCGACGCGCAGCGGAATAAAAGTCGGGGCATAATTGGGTTATTACCAAAGCTCATGATATTTACTAAGATGTTTCATATTTATTAAATTCAAATTACAAACTTAAATATCCAAAAACAAAATTCATACAATTACAAAGGAAAATGAAACTATAGATTATTTTCCAAAGCATGAACTTGTTTATTCTTCTAGGCCATCCTAAGTGTTTCCTGTCTCGGCTGGATCACCTGTATCATGTGTAAAACGGGGGAGATTTTGGGTCAACAAAAGTTAGCGAGTGAACCTTGATAAATCATTTTGACTAATTTCTTGTTTTATTTATTAAAGAAAATTCGTGCATTAATCACATGTGAGCAAACATATATATATAAACAATCACAAACCACTTTGGATGAGTATATAACATGAATGATGATGTATTTGAGATCAAGGCTCAATCAAACGGAGCCGATCTAATGAGGCTCCTGATGCTCAACCCGTATCCCACGGGGAACTGATGGGCCTAATGAAATGCGTGCACTGAAATGATAAATTTAATCTACATATAATTCACACAACAATCAATACACATTTGATCACGGATATGATGTATGCACAAGTGTTTAAATAAAATAAAAGAATAGTACGACACATGATACACCCCAAAACATGATTAAAACGGGGAATTGGTAGAGATTCACTCACAGTGGATGCGTTTCTTGATGACGATGAATGCGCACGAATTTATGATTCAACCGACGAGGGAAAACTAACCTAAATAATAACGAAATGATTCGATAAATAAATACATTTTATTTGAGATTAATATTTTTAATTAGTGCTCTTAATGAGATTTTTAGATTTATTTTTGTGAGTTTAATGCAAATTTTTAACCTTCAAATCTTTATTTTTAAGTATTTTTAAATAATTTTTCAATTTAATAAAAAGAAAATAAGAAAACAAAATAATAAAAAAATGGTTTGACTTTGTCAGGTTTGACCGGGTCTGACCGGTCAGACAGCATGAATTCCAGGCGGCGAGTGAGGTTCGAACTCGGGACCTCTCGTATACGTGCACGCAGCTCTACCAACTGAGCTACGTGTCTAACCCGAAATATTCTCTGTTTTAATTATATATATATACTAACTAACTTTAACCTTATTTAGTTTTTATTAAAAATGATTTAATATGGCCTAAACCGGTTATAGAACCCGGAATCGAACTCGGGACCTTCGGTTCGAGTGCACACAGCCCAACCAGTTGGGCTATGTGTCTAATCTGTATAAACACTGAATTATATTAATTTTATATATATGCTGTTAATTGATCTGAATAAGTTGAAAATGTTGGTTTTATTTCAGAAAGTCGGAAACATGTGTGATTCGAACCCGGGACGTGTGTTTTGTATTTGTACACAGTCCACCGCTGGACTGTGTGTCTAACCCGGTTAAATACCCGATTTTAATTATATTAGTACACATATTAAACTTCATCTTCTTCACTTAAAAAAAAACAGAACATATAACTGACCGAAAATTTGTTTGAAATAGAATCTGGCTGACTGATTAAGATTAATACATGCTGAATAATGGATTACCAAAAAGAGTTAAGAATTATACCGATTAGGAGTAAAGCCTCGGTTTTCCGGTGATATTCCGGCGAGTGCGAAAATCTCCGGCGAGTGCGAAAATCTCCGGCGACGTGCTTGAAAGGAATAAAGCTTCAGGAAGTGAGTATGGTTCTGAGCGAAATGTTTACAAGGAGTTTGGGTGAGTATTTGTAAGGTGAACAGGTTGCTTGTTTTCGATTGGGAGACCAAAATTTACGGTCAAAGGTTTCAATTCTCAAAAATAACGGTTTTTGACTAAATTGGATGTTAAGGAACGGTTATAACTGATGTCGAAATCAGTTTACGCGTTTCAGTCAAGGGGTAGTAGCAACATTTGCGGAGTTTCGGTTTTTCTCTGACGATTTCGAGTTCTGAGTGCTGACTTACAGGTTTTTGACTTTCGGTTTTTTTTTACTATAAGTGTTATTTGTTTCAGTAACTGAACACAAACATGTGTGTGGCGGAGTGGTGTGGTGTGTGTGTGTCTTCGCGGGAGACCCGGGTTCGAGACCCGACTACCCTGTTTTATTTATTATTTTCTTATTATTATTATTTATTAATTATGGTTTTTAAATTCTAAAATATTTATTAATTATGTATCATTTAAAATAATCTGAACAATAAATACGCAACGAACTTATAACTGAATATTTGATTATAAAACGAAGCGGGTTTTGAAACCCGTTTTTCGACGAATGTTACAGTATCCCCTACTTTTAGAAATTTCGTCCCGAAATTTAAGTAGTAGTGATAACTGGAAAAAGATGCAGGTATTTTTCGCGCATTGAGTCTTCACGTTCCCAAGTAAACTCGGGTCCTCGTTTTGACTCCCAACGTACCCTGACAATTGGAATACGACTTCGCCTCAAACGCTTCTCTCCGAAATCCATGATTTCTACTGGTCTTTCAACGAAGTGCATCGATTCATCGACTTGAACGTCTTCTAGAGGAATATGGAGGTTTTCATCGGCAAGGCACTTTTTCAAGTTTGATACGTGGAATGTGGGATGAATTCTGTTGAGCTCTTCTGGTAGGTCAAGCTTGTATGCTACAGGACCTACTCTTTCGAGTATCTTGAAAGGTCCTACGTAGCGTGGTGCTAGCTTGCCCTTCTGGCCAAAACGAACCACTCCCTTCCACAGTGATACTTTTAAAAGTACTTGATCACCAATGTCAAACTCCAAGGGCTTTCGTCGTTTGTCAGCATAACTCTTTTGACGACTTTGAGCCGCTAGAAGATTGTTTCGAATTTGAAGGATCTTGTCGGTTGTTTCTTGAATTAATTCTGGTCCGGTGATTTGCGCTTCCCTAATTTCGTGCCAACATACTGGAGATCGGCACTTACGTCCATATAAAGCTTCGAAAGGAGCCATGCCGATACTTGAATGATAGCTATTGTTGTACGAAAATTCAACTAATGGTAAGTGAGCGTCCCAATTCCCTTTGAAGTCTATGACACATGCTCGCAGCATGTCTTCAAGGGTTTGGATGGTGCGTTCAGATTGACCATCAGTTTGAGGATGAAAAGCGGTACTGAGATCTAATCGTGTACCCAAAGCGATTTGTACGGCTCGCCATGTTCGTGAAGTGAAACGACCATCACGGTCTGAAATGATGCTTAATGGTACACCATGACGGCTTACGATCTCACTGATGTAGATACGAGCTAACTTCTCGTTCTTGAAGTCCTCGCGAATCGGAATGAAATGAGATGACTTTGTAAGACGATCGATTATTACCCATATGGTGTCATACCCACTGGAGGTGCGAGGTAACCCGGTAATAAAATCCATGGTTATGTTTTCCCACTTCCATACAGGTATTTCGGGTTGGACTACCTGAAGGTCTTTGATGTTCAGCTTTTACTTTGGAACAGGTAAGACACTTGGAAACAAAAACAGCGATATCCTTTTTCATGCCAGGCCACCAGTAGGTGTATCATAGGTCTTGATACATCTTGTCGGCTCCTGGGTGTACAGAGTATCGTGTTTTGTGCGCCTCATTCATGAGGAAATCACGAAGGTTATCGCGATCAGGAATCCATATGCGGTTTAAATAGTATAGAATATCGTCAGATTTGGTTTCGATTTTGAGTTCAGCTCCACATGACAGCTCATCGCGTACGTCATTTTCTGTTACAGAAACATGTTGAGCTGCCCGGATTCGATCTTTGATGTCGGTTATGATTCGCGAACATAGAAGACGAATGGAGTTCGCATAACCTTTTCGACTGAGCGCATCGGCCACCACGTTTGCCTTGCCAGGATGATACCGAATTTCACAGTCGTAGTCGTTGAGAAGTTCGACCCATCTTTGTTGCCTCATATTCAACTCCTTTTGGTTGAAGATATGTTGGAGACTCTTGTGGTCAGTGTATATTTCACACTTGGTACCGCAGAGGTAATGTCTCCATATCTTGAGAGCGAACACAATGGCTCCAAGTTCCAGGTCGTGGGTGGTGTAATTCTTCTCGTGAACCTTGAGTTGCCTAGAGGCATAGGCTATCACTTTTCCTCTTTGCATCAATACACAGCCTAGCCCTTGCCCAGATGCGTCGCAATATACCACAAAGTCATCACAACCCTCAGGGAGTGTGAGGATAGGTGCGTCACAAAGTTTTTGCTTTAGAGTTTGGAAGGCCTCCTCTTGCTTAGGTCCCCATATGAAGGGTTTTCCTTTATGAGTCAAAGCCGTGAGTGGTACAGAAATACGGGAAAAATTGGCAATGAAGCGTCGATAGTAACCAGCCTAACCAAGAAATGACCTAACTTCGGTAGGGGTACGTGGCGCTTGCCATTCCTACACTGCCTTGATTTTTGAAGGATCGACATGAATTCCCTTGTCATTGACGACATGTCCAAGGAATTGTACTTCTCCTAACCAGAATTCGCATTTTGAGAACTTAGCGTAAAGCTTTTCAGTCCTTAAGAGTGTAAGGATGAGTCGAAGGTGTCGCTCATGATCGGATTTAGACTTGGAGTAAATAAGGATGTCGTCGATGAAGACTATGACGAAACGGTCGAGGTAGGGTTTGCATACCCTATTCATTAACTCCATGAAGACAGCGGGGGCGTTGGTTAAACCGAAAGGCATTACCATGAACTCGTAATGACCATAACGAGTCCGGAAGGCGGTTTTTGGGATATCTTCTTCGTGCACTCTGAGCTGATGATAACCAGAACGAAGGTCGATTTTTGAAAAGCAGGTGGCACCTTGAAGTTGGTCTAGGAGGTCATCAATGCGAGGCAGTGGATAGCGATTTTTAACCGTTAACTTGTTGAGTTCTCTATAATCAATGCACATGCGAAACGTTCCATCTTTCTTCTTCACAAACAGAACAGGTGCACCCCAAGGCGATGAGCTAGGACATATGAATCCTTTGTCAGTCAGCTCTTGCAGTTGACTGGCCAGCTCTTGCATTTCGGATGGGGCTAACCTATAAGGAGATTTTGCGACTGGTGTAGCGCCAGGTACAAGATCGATGCGAAATTCGACTTCTCTCACAGTAGGAAGTCCTGAAATGTCGTCGGGAAAGACTTGTGGGAACTCCTTCACAATTGGGATATCTTCGAGTTTCCTCTCCTTGTTTCCCTTTTTGACGACGTGAGTTAGGAATGCGACATAGTTCTTGCGGAGATATCTTCGGGCTTGAAGGCAGGACATTAATTTGAGTCCTTTCAAAGGGGTTTCCCCAAAAATACGTAGTGTCTGACCGTCTGCAAGAGGAATGCGAATGAACTTTTCGTGGCACACCACTTCAGCGTGATACTGGCTGAGCCAGTCCATACCAATTATAACATCGAAACTTCCCAACTTCATAGGAATAAGGTCAATTGGAAAATCGTGATCGTTTAGGGTGAGAGTACAATCGCGTGTAATAGAATTTAATGAAACGGGTTTTTCGTCAGTAACTTCCACCGTTAGAGATTTGATGAGATTAACACGGGGTTGGTCGAGGATAGATTCAAATTCTAAGGACACAAAGCTCTTATCCGCACCAGTATCGAATAATATGGATGCATAACTACCATTGATGAGAAACGTACCGTTGACCACGTGGGTTGTCAGCCCTGGCTTGGTTGGCATTGATATTGAAAGCTCTCCCTCTGGCAGGTGGGGGAGCTTGGTTAGCTTGGTTTACCGGGTTTGCGTGAGCTTGGGCATGGATGATGTTCACTAGACGTGGGCATGTGTTCCTGAAGTGGTTTGGGTCCCCACAGTTGAAACAAGCTCGCATGGGTTGCATCATGGGGTAGTTGGGTTGGTAGTAAGGTTGGGCTACGTGTTGTGAAGGTGGTAGAAGTAAGGGTTGTTGGGTTTGGCCCACTATCTGATTTTGGGTTTGGGTTGGAGGTTGATTGCGGTTCATTCATTGAAGGGTACGGCAGGTTTGGATGGTGTGACCCGCACGGCCACAACTTGTGCAATGTTGGCAGGGGTTTTCGGGAGGATGATGGTATTGACAGCGGTTGCACTTTGGGTGTGGGCCAGTGTATGGCTTTCTGAATGGTGCAGCTGGAGGAGCGATTTGGGTAATTGGTGCAACAGTGATAGGAGGGTTGGTTTGAGTGACGGCAAAATTCTTGCTATTTCGCTTCCTCTTACCAGCAAACTTCGAGGATGAGACTAGGTGGTTTGGAGTTGGGGTCTCAATGGGTGCTTTCTTTTCTCATCTTTGAACTTGCCGTTTCGAATGCGATTTTCAGTGAGTTCTGTAGCTAACTCCATTGCGGCTTCAAGTGTTGCAGGCGATGTGCTTAAAAACGAATCTTGAATTTTCGAGGGGAGGCCTCGAATGTAGTGTTCAACTAAGCGGTACAAGGGGGTGAACAAATTTGGGATCATCTGATTCAACTCGAGAAATCTCTTATTATATGAAGTGTGGTCTCCTTCCTTTTGTTCCAGTGCGTGGAATTCGTCTTCCAGCTTTTTGATTTCGCTTCTTGGACAGAAGCGTCTTGTCATGAGTTCCCTTAACTCTTCCCATGTTAAGGCCATGGCATCTTCAATTCCTCGCTTACCCTTTTCTGTGTTCCACCAGGTAAGGGCTACCCCAAACAGTCTTCCAGTTGCGTAACGTACCTTACGGTCCTCGGGACAATCGCAATTTAGGAAAGTGTTTTCCATTTCTTCAAACCAGTGAAGGAGGGCGGTAACACCTTCGGTCCCTTCATATTTTGGGGGATCGCAGGATTTGAAGTGTTTGTAGGTGCACTTGGGGGTTTTGGAAGGAGGGTTGGCGATGCTCTGGTCTTCTTGATTGGGAGGGTTGATGGGATTTGCGGTGAGAGCTTGTTGAACTTGAAGCACGATGTCAGGAAGCACTGCGGCCATTTGTTTAGCAATTGTGTGTGGCCAAGCGTTCATTTGACCTTCCTGACTTTCTACCTCCACGTAGTTGCCTATGTCACACCCCGACCCGCAGCGGAAAAAGGTGATCGGGGCATGATTGGGTTTTCATCAAAGCTCATGACATTTATTATAAAGTTTCATATTTATTATTTCTTTTAAAAGGAGATCATACAATCAAATCATACAAGTACAACATGTTCTATACATCTTTCAAGACTTCATTATTTTTCTTCTAAGGCAATTTCCTACGTGTTCCTTGCTTCATCCTATCCACCTGTATCATGTGTAAAAATAGGTTTTTGGGTCAACAAAAAGTTGGCGAGTGAATCCTATGAAAACATTTAAACGTGTTTATTGAATCAATTATAAAATAAAGTGCATAACCACATATGAGTAAATGTAGATGTAAATTTATTCACAAAACACATAATATTAAATATTGCACACACATACACCAAATGATTGTTTTTGAGGCATGCGTTGTTCAACTCGTCTCCCACGAGGAACTGATGGGCCTAATGAATGATTTTGAGGCACGCGTTGTTCAACGAACTGATGGGCCTAATGAATGTTTTTGAGGCACGCGTTGTTCAACTCGTCTCCCACGAGGAACTGATGGGCCTAATGAATAATTTGCACACGACTTGACAATATGTAATACATCACAACAACAATATTTACATTCTAAGTTTAGATCATATAATGGTATAGCACGAGTTTGAATAAGCGAATTAATTTAAGCGACACATGATACACCCCAAAACATGAATAAAAAGGGGAATTTGTAAGAATTCACTCACAGTGGTTGCGTTTTCTTGGATTGATGATGAATGCGCTCAAAGTGGGGTTAGCTCACACGACGTTTGGTATAGCATGCTTTGGCCTAATAGGTCCTCCGTACTCTCATCGTTAGTCCCCAGGTAGGCAAACTGGTCCTTTATTTTGGATTTATACGAATGCCAAGCCAAGACAGGACATTCCGACTACCGGTACTCGTACCCTTCCAGTTACTACATGCCCGTCATGAGAACTCACTTTGATGTGATTTGAAAAATACAGAAATCATTGCAAAATTCATGGAAATCGTGAGGTGTGTGCTCTCATAGATATGATATGTTATGAGGATATGATTTATGATGAGCATTGCATAATAACATGTATTTGTGGGCGTGCTTGCATAACATTGGGTGTGAAAATAAACATGAAACATATAAACATCATGAATTTTGCATGTAACGCATAAACAATTAAAATTTAATCAACTATAGTATAGGCCCTAAGGGTCTAATAACCTATCCTATATCCCTATAGTCACAAGCTCTGATACCAATCTGTCACACCCCGACCCGCAGCGGAATAAAAGTCGGGGCATAATTGGGTTATCACCAAAGCTCATGATATTTACTAAGATGTTTCATATTTATTAAATTCAAATTACAAACTTAAATATCCAAAACAAAATTCATACAATTACAAAGGAAAATGAAACTATAGATTTATTCCAAAGCATGAACTTGTTTATTCTTCTAGGCCATCCTAAGTGTTTCCTGTCTCGGCTGGATCACCTGTATCATGTGTAAAACGGGGGAGATTTTGGGTCAACAAAAGTTGGCGAGTGAACCTTGATAAATCATTTTGACTAATTTCTTGTTTTATTTATTAAAGAAAATTCGTGCATTAATCACATGTGAGCAAACATATATATATAAACAATCACAAACCACTTTGGATGAGTATATGACATGAATGATGATGTATTTGAGATCAAGGCTCAATCAAACGGAGCCGATCTAATGAGGCTCCTGATGCTCAACCCGTATCCCACGGGGAACTGATGGGCCTAATGAAATGCGTGCATTGAAATGATAAATTTAATCTACATATAATTCACACAACAATCAATACACATTTGATCACGGATATGATGTATGCACAAGTGTTTAAATAAAATAAAAGAATAGTACGACACATGATACACCCCAAAACATGATTAAAACGGGGAATTGGTAGAGATTCACTCACAGTGGATGCGTTTCTTGATGACGATGAATGCGCATGAATTTATGATTCAACCGACGAGGGAAAACTAACCTAAATAATAACGAAATGATTCGATAAATAAATAAATTTTATTTGAGATTAATATTTTTAATTAGTGCTCTTAATGAGATTTTGAGATTTATTTTTGTGAGTTTAATGCAAATTTTTAACCTTCAAATCTTTATTTTTAAGTATTTTTAAATATTTTTTTAATTTAATAAAAAGAAAATAAGAAAACAAAAATTAAAAAAATGGTTTGACTTTGTCAGGTCTGACCGGGTCTGACCGGTCAGACAGCATGAATTCCAGGCGGCGAGTGAGGTTCGAACTCGGGACCTCTCGTATACGTGCATGCAGCTCTACCAACGGAGCTACGTGTCTAACCCGAAATATTCTCTGTTTTAATTATATATATACTAACTAACTTTAACCTTATTTAGTTTTTATTAAAAATGATTTAATATGGCCGAAACCGGTTATAGAACCCGGAATCGAACTCGGGACCTTCGGTTCGAGTGCACACAGCCCAACCAGTTGAGCTATGTGTCTAATCTGTATAAACATTGAATTATATTAGTTTTATATATATGCTGTGAATTGATCTGAATAAGTTAAAAATGTTGGTTTTATTTCAGAAAGTCGGAAACATGTGTGATTCGAACCCGGGACGTGTGTTTTGTATTTGCACACAGTCCACCGCTGGACTGTGTGTCTAACCCGGTTAAATACCCGATTTTAATTATATTAGTACACATATTAAACTTCATCTTCTTCACTTAAAAAACAGAACATATAATTGACCGAAAATTTGTTTGAAACAGAATCTGGTTGACTGATTAAGATTAATACATGCTGAATAATGGATTACCAAAAAGAGTTGAGAATTATACCGATTAGGAGTAAAGCCTCGGTTTTCCGGTGATATTCCGGCGAGTGCGAAAATCTCCGGCGACGTGCTTGAAAGGAATAAAGCTCCAGGAAGTGAGTATGGTTCTGAGCGAAATGTTTACAAGGAGTTTGGGTGAGTACTTATAAGGTGAACAAGTTGCTTGTTGTCGATTGGGAGACCAAAATTTACGGTCAAAGGTTTCAATTCTCAAAAATAACGGTTTTTGACTAAATTGGATGTTAAGGATCGGTTATAACTGATGTCGAAATCAGTTTACGCGTTTCAGTCAAGGGGTAGTAGCAACATTTGCGGAGTTTCGGTTTTTCTCCGGTGATTTCGAGTTCTGAGTGCTGACTTACAGGTTTTTGACTTTCGGTTTTTTTTACTATAAGTGTTATTTGTTTCAGTAACTGAACACAAACATGTGTGTGGCGGAGTGGTGTGGTGTGTGTGTGTCTTCGCGGGAGACCCGGGTTCGAGACCCGGCTACCCTGTTTTATTTATTAATTTCTTATATATTATTATTATTTATTAATATGGTTTTTAAATTCTAAAATATTTATTAATTATGTATCATTTAAAATAATCTGAACAATAAATACGCAACGAACTTATAACTGAATATTTGATTATAAAACGAAGCGGGTTTTGAAACCCGTTTTTCGACGAATGTTACATGTAGGAGGCCTCTATAAGCAAAAGCAAGCTCCAATAGAAGAGAGAAAGAAAGAATGAAGGAATGAGCAAGGAATGGAGGAGTTTAAATGGCTATTTATAGTGTTTTGGGAGTTCTAGGATCATCCCACATATCCCATGAGGTGGCAAAAGTCAAAGGTGATCAAAACAAGTGTCAAATGCAGGTTAAAACTTGGGGAATACAGATACTTGGGCTCCAAGCATAAGAAAACCATGGGCTACAAGGTGATTCTGCCAATGCCTACCGTAGCTTACGGTGGCTACCGTAGGCTACGGTGGCCACAAGTTTCATTTTAGGCGGTTTTGGCCCCTAGACTTGTATTGTCGCGTTTTGTCGCTTTAACCCCTTCAAACCTAATATTTAGGTTATATAAAGGTGTTAAGGCATAAGTAACTTGTATTATGCCCAAAAATGTCTTGGATGTCGATTCGTTCGGTTGTACGGTCGTGTTTTTCGCTTAATTACGACGAACGCTATAACGAACACGAAAATGACCGAAATTGCGCGACAATTGATATTTTTGCATTCTCATCAATAAAATACAAGATTTTATTGATTACATATATGGGGTTTTTACTTAGAACACGGACCAACAGACTTTCACAGTTTGTCGCAAATAGTCCCTGAGCTTGAATGAGCATGTTTTTATCATACCTAACCCCTCAAAACTTATTTCTAAGTTGTGTAAAGGGTATTTAGGGTATGTTTAGCTTATGCCCTTGTTCCGCAGTGTATGTCACATTAAACTGATTACGTTTGCTTGACAGTTTACGATTTTACTTCTAGAAAAGGTTTGAGAGTTTGAAATTGTACAAGGACTTAAAACGTGCAAATGTCACAAGATTTCATTGGATTCGAAATTGTTCGGGATTGTACAATGGTTGAAAAGGCACAAATGTCACATGATGCCATATGAAGATGACGATTGTGTTACTTTTAAACTATTTTAACCTGAAACCCTAGTAATTAAGTAACACATTTGATCACTATTGTTTTTGTTTTTTTGCAATTCTGACCTAAAACTTTTTTTTATTAAGTTACACATCCATTCTCAATGTTTTTGTTTTTTCAGTTTTAACCTAAAACATTTTTTAATTTGGTTTTTTCTTATTTCATCAAGGTTGTGTTTCTTTAATTTGTAAATATAGCTTTTTATGTTGTAAAAATAGATTATTTATAGATTAAAGAATATACATCTTTTAGTTATCTAAATTTTTACTGTAAAAAGATTTATATATATAGTAAATATTATATAAAACTAATTTAAAAATGTTATATTGATACTTTGCGCTTCGCGTACGAAAATCCCACAGCTTTTGCACTTTGCGCTTCGGTTTTAGACCTCGTCGCTTTTGTGTGCTTTGCGCTTTTTAAAACCAAGAAGTGAATTCGGCATCAACTTTCCTTCCTAACGTACCTTGACGATAGGAATGCGACAGCGCGTAAATTGCTTTATTCCATGATCCATGATTTCGACCGTTTTTTCAATGAAGTGCATAGAACTCGTCAATAATTATATCATCGAGTGGAATTTGGTGTCCATCATCGGCTAGGCACTTCTTGAGATTGGAGACGTGGAATGTCGGATGAACATTGTTGACCTTTTGAGGTAAGTCGAGCCGATACGCCACTTTGCCAATTCTTTCGAGAATCTTGAAAGGACCTATGAAGCGAGGAACAAGTTTGCCCTTCTTACCAAAATGTACAGCTTCTTTCCAAGGGGATATCTTGAGGAGTATGAGATCACAAACATTGAATTCCAAGGGTTTGCTTCGCTTGTTGGCATAACTCTTTTGATGGCTTCTTATTTTAAGGAGATTTTCACAAATTTGCAAGATCTTGTCTATTGTCTCCTGTATAAGTTCAGGTTCGGTGATTTGAGTCTCGCAGATCTCGTGCCAACAAATAGGCAAATGACATTTGCGGCCATATAATTTCTCGAATGGTGCCATTTGAATACTAGAATGGTAACTGTTATTATACGAGAATTCGACCTAAGGTAAGTGTACATCCCAATTGCCACCAAAATCGATTACGCAAGATTGAAGCATATTCTCGACAATTTGTATAGTACGTTCGGTTTGACCATCCTATTAAGGATAGAATGCCGTACTAAGGTTGAGTTGAGTACCATCGTTGTTTCGAATGTTTGTCAAAGGCGGGAAGTGAAACCGCCATCATGGTCCGAGATGATGTCGAGGGGAATACCATGGCGGAAAATGACTTCTTCCGTGTAGATACGAGCCAATTTATCAACTCGATAGTCTTCACGAATGGGGAGGAAATGAGCCAATTTGGTCAAGCGATCAATGATCACTCAAATACTATCGTGCCCGGATGATGTTCATGGGAGTTTGGTAATGAAATTCATGGCAATATGCGCCATTCGCGTGTAATCTAGTTTCTTATAGAAACATTATTAGCTTGCTCGAGAATATGGGAATGATATAGCTCTCTTGGTTAGGATTCTTCTGATGATTGACTTCTGTAGGGGGAAAGCGCCCTTGAAGCGTCCACGGTAGGTAGCAAACAGTGGAAAATGTGTCCCATTGTTTTTACTTCCAGATAGGGGTATGCATTTCCACTGCCCGCCTATTGTCATACGTCCGGTAATAATAATCCTTGGAGTTTCACCAGGAAAGATAGGGGGCACTTTCGCGCTGACTAGATAATGGGTTCTTACCCCGATAAACACCAACATTAATCGTAGCTCCACTCACTAGCACATCCTTTGCGCTAGGAACATCAACAGGGACCTCAACATGCGTAGGCGCTTTGTCGCATTTATCCCTGTTTCTCTCTCACCACCTTCCCCATGGGAAGTGGAACCAACAACCATTTCTCTATCCTTTATAACATCATGAGTTACTGTTGCAAGTACTTCCGGTTTAATAATACCCGGGCTGGAACTTCCAGCATGCTCAATATCCACACCACCTCGATGTAAGTCATGAATTGATTTTCCTACAACCTCAGCTTCAACATGGGAAGACCTAGAGCCTTTATCATGTGCACCTTGCGCAATCTCCTCAATGTGCTTATCCTTTGACTGGGTGGGCGGAGGAGGCTAGCCGACGGACACTTTGGGTGAATTATTTTGAAACTTCACATGGATGGGGCTAGTAAGGGCCAACCATGTGAAAGATAAGTTATACCATGCGCATGATAAAAAGAGGACACAAGGTAACAAAACATGAACATACCAGGAGGATCTTGGACATGAAGGTCTTTAAACGACCTTTCTTTCCAATCACAGGCACCTTCTGAAAGCTAAATGTCGGTGTCACACTGGCAGGGGTTCCACCAAAGTACGCTTGATGCGCTATAACTAAACGTTTTGTTCTTACAACTAAACATCGAGTGCCTCAAAGGAGTCAGCTACAAGAACATAGTCATCTAATGAAGCCTGGCGAGGGCGCGGCATACTTTTCTTGGAGCCAGGATCAGCAACAACAGACACAGTTGTTTTCTTCTTTGAACCAGGGCCACTCGTAGGTTTCTTTTCTGGACCAATCCCTAGATTACGCAGAGTACCTGCAATGAAACACAGAGGATATGAGTTAAATCATGTCCAGAAGAGGCCAAGACTCCTTACTAGAAGCATAAACACTTCCTCCCCAACGAGCGTCATGGCTCTACAAGGTTTGGGTCTTGGAATCCGTGCACTTGGCCCTTTAGGTAAAGGCACATCCAATGATGCAACATCAGCACGCACTGGCCTGGATCTTAGTATAGATAAAAGGCACAAGTACCTAATTTGCCCTCAGTATACACAGGCACCTCATGACTACTAGGTTTCCAGTGCAAACTCATCCCAGCCGCAGTAAGGTCTTCTCGCCATACGCCCTATTAGGTATGGGGCGCAAGCTCTTATGCCACTCTTCTTCTTTGGATATAGTTATCTCTCCTTCTCAATCACGTTCGCCCCACGGAAGAGCATAACAATAGGAATAACCGCATCCTTGATGTAGAATTTTTTTGCTTCGGTCATGATATCTCTTGTGAAAGTCCGTGATCAGGCAGTTCTAGAGGGAAGTTAGTGCGTATAATCACTAATTCGGTAGAATGTTATTAAGAAAGGAGTAGAAGCAGCGGAAAATCATATGTTATTCATTCATACCAAAAGAGTATACATCTTGTCAAGCTGCCGGAGTTCCTAGAGAGAATCCGGCAGCACCTCCCCGTCTGGGAGCGCAAAAAACTTAATCACAAATGAACACAGACCACCTATATATAGACATCCTAAGGTAATTCGTACAACTGAACATAGACATTGTAATTCGTACGAACTTGGCATTGCCATAGTAATTCGTACGAACTGGACACTACCATAGTAATTCGTACGAACTGGACATTACCACTTCGTACGAATTAGCACATTATCACCATTTCAGTTCGTACTTTGGTCGTGTGTTCGTTACTAACCTATACAATATTAAACACACGCTCTATCTAGCCTGTTCGAACAGTGACGAACACAGAGTGCATCAACATCTTGGGTGGGACCAACAACAATTTCTTTGCGTTGCCACGCTGAAGAAAGGATTAAAAACCCATATTGCAATGCAACTAGTAAAAAAACCCTAAATCGGTCCATCGTTGGCTCAACGCCTTGAGAACGGAGACAAAACTCGAAGTGCCAGGCATTAACCATCCCCATAGGGCTCATCAGGGACAGATGAAACCGGTAACAAGGAAGGATGGCCCTAAAAAACTAGGTATTCAGTAATCAAATGTTCCCTTCTGAAAGAAGTCAGAATAGACGGTGATCAGCTCGATGGGGGGGTGCATTGGCGGCAGTCTGCCCTGGTGATGGATACAAAGCACCTCATAAGTTGGGGAAGTGTAGACCACCGACGATCTGGTCGAAGGCAGCCTTGTTCCATTTCAGAGCTGGATAGACTACTTGAAGCTTCCTCTGACTCCAGGGTTCACACCCTCGTGGTTTGAAGAGGTAGACATTATCGAAAATAAACAGGAAGTAGACCGGAAAGGGAAGGTTTTCTTGAGAGAAAAGGGAAGAATACGAAGAGAAAGTATGTGAAGTCTAGCCCTAATCACCTATTATACCCATCGCATTTAATGCAACAGGTAAACGCGCTAACAACTTGCGGCGCATGTCCAATAGCAAGTTGACACGTCAGACAATAAAAGGGAGTGACAGTCCTCACGTGCGTGTGACCGTCACGCGCTTGACACAAGACGAACCAACGCCGCTGACAACTGTGATGACATCCCTCGCGCAGTGTCTTTGTCGCCGCTGACAACTGTGAGAACATCCCTCGCATAGTGTCAGCACTCACATTAGCCAAACTTCTTCACCAAACCTTATCTTCAAATATTCCTTTTTGAAATTCAAATGTTTAGCACCGCATGTTAAACTTTATATTTACAAAGAAGATACCATGCACAATACTGCTGATTCCTTCTTCAACAAGTTACAAAGTCCAACAAGTACAAGACCAAGAAACAACTACAAGGAACACACATAAACAACAACTGACAACAACTTTATTCTAGTCAAGAGTTCCACCCACTTGCCATTCGTGCATGAGAGAAGCACTGGATTGGGGGGACTTTAAGGGGTATGGTCCTAAACCTTGCACCGGCAATGAGTAAACTCAAAGGACGTGCGCGACAAAGGACCATATCCAAGCAAAATCAACATAACACTTAGCTTTTTCCATAAGCTTCGCGCAAGCCTCAAAGGTGCATGTGCGACTATCACAACTAAGGAAAAGTACGAACATAACACAAATTTAATTTTTGTTTCATTCCAGATATGATCATGTTAGATACGCATAAAGGGTAATTGATCAAAGAAGAGAATCAGATGATCTTATATGGAATGAAACAAAAAAATAAAATTTGTGTTGGTATAACCCAATTACCCTTTATGCGTCGCAAACATATGTCTTCACAAATAGATACGGTACTTGTGACCTGTCACTTCCAATCTTGAATTAATCGCCAAATGTACTAGAACAAACTAAAAAAGTTGTTGCGCCTTCACAATTGATACTATGAGAGCATTCACAATTAACCCTTCTTCTCCATCTCTATAATTACACTAGAAAACACTACATTTTTCTCTGCCTTTCAATTAAATAATATTGTTTTCTACTTTTATCATTACATTTTCTCTCTCATCCACTCACAACCACTTTAAAAAAATATTAAAAAATTATAGAGATGAACAATATTTTCTACAAATTTACTGGTGAACAATAACTTTTTCTCTTTTTTCTTTCTCCTCTACTCATAACCGTTTACAACTATTTTAAAAATATAGAGACTCCACTCACATAATTTTAGAGATTCCATTAAGAATGCCGGATCAAGCCATTCATCAACTGTAAAACATGCGTTATTTTAAAATAAACAACTTTCAACAAAAGAACTATGGTATATGTCATAGTTCTACTATGTATCGACCACTAAGGTACTCGACCGACAATTTATTCATATATATCAAGCCATTTAAAAATGTATACATCTATGAGTTGAAGTCTTGCCAAAATTGAAGAATGAAGTGTTATAAAAAAATAACACTTTGGAACTTCTTTATGAAAACTCACAAGCTTTTAAAAAAAAACAGTTTTATTAAATAAGTTAAAAAAGTATGCAATAATAAAAGACGCGTATTTTACGTGTAATATTTACTAGAAATAACTAAATTCGTAGGAATCAAATATTTTAAAAAGAAACATAAAATTTAGGAAAAAAATCATTGTTTCTTTCTTAGACCATCTTCAAAGGATAGTTTTGTGTAGGGGTGTGAATTTCTGAAACGACCCAAAAAGACGATATTAACTAACATGAAATTCGTGGGTTTAGGTTTAGTCTAAACGGGTTCAAGTCCGTTTCAGTTTGAACCTGCGAATCCGTAGGTTAACAGGTCGGGTTCGGGCCAACCCGGCTAGGTTGACGGGTTGACCCGTTTAACACATTTATAGTATATTATATTTTAGTACGATATGTATTATGCCATAAATTAAATAGGGTGTGTATTTTATGCCATAATTATAACTTAAAAATATAAATTAACATAAGATTTACAACTTAAAAAGAGAAATAAAGATAAGATTTTATAATTCAAATATAATTGTATTATATAGATTTGTTTTTTTAAATAAATTTTAATTTTGATGTATGAATTTCATAAAATAAAATAAAATCATGTTGATTGGGTTGTGTTCGGGTCAACCCATGAAGTTTCGGGTAGTGTTCGGCTTTCATATGTATGATACGATTTTCAGCTTAGGTTCGTGTTCATGTTAAATTTTCGGGTTTAGATCAGATTGAACCTGCAAACATGACCTGTTTAACATCCCTAGTTTCTAGGACACACATAGAAGGAGAAAAGAGACGGTAGGGTGAGAAGCCTCATGATTCGTGAAAGAGAACCGTGACAGTTGGTTTGTTTGGGAAAAATGGCAAACACACTCATGGAATGGTTTGCTTTCATAGCTAGGTTGGTGGGGCTTGCGGGTGTAAATAAGCTCATAGGCTATTGAACTTCAAGATTAGGTGGCCAAAAGGTCAAATTAAGGCAAGCTTAAATAGATCAGAGAAAGGATTAAATAAGAAAGAATTTAATTGTAAGAAGGGTAAAAAGGCATATTTTAGAAATATTCTTTAATGTGAACACAACTAAAAATATTTAAAAAAACACAATTTTTTTCAATATACTGTTAAAATAATCGCTACTTTATCGTCACTAAAAAAACATTTTTAATGACGATAAAGTGTGCGTTTTTTTTATAAACAATATTAAAAATTATTGTGTTTTTTAGATTCTTTTTTAGGTTTTTTGGGGTTTTAGTTTTTAGCATTTAGCTTGGATAGGGGGGTCGGGTGGGGGGAGGTAAGTTTTTTTTAGATTTTTGTAGGGTTTTTTTGGTGAGGTATAGTTTTTTTTTTCTTGGGGGGGGGGGGGGTTAGGTTTTTGGATTGGGGTATGGGTCAGGGGTTTAGGTTTTTGGGTTTTTGCATGTGTCATGTTTTTTTTTTTCCTTTTGTGGACAAAATTATGGACACTTTTCACTCTATGGTTCGTTCTTACACTTCTTATTTTTATACTCCTTTATAAAATAACTCAACTCCAGATTTTCACTTATCTAGTTTGGGTAGGCTTGTGAGTTTAAATGAACTCAATATTTATATTTATAGTATGTATGACGTAAATTTATGAAATGTGACATTTAAAAAACAATTATAGATTATGTCCAAAATCATTATATCATATAACACTTTATATCCTTTTAAGCAAACTGAGTTAATTATATAAGAATTATAATTATACCAAATACATAAATTACAAATTCTCTATATCTACAAAATACTTGAGAGGGATAGTGACAGGCAGCTGCTGACACTTCCATATTGGTCCAACCAATTTACAAGCTTATCCTATATAAGAATTATAATTATACCAAATAGATAAATTGCAAATTCTCTATATCTACAAAATACTTGAGAGGGATAGTGACAGGCGGCTGCCTGACACTTCCATATTGGTCCAACCAATTTACAAGCTTATCCTCAATTTAAAATTATGTTTTGATAGGTAGCTACCTGGCACTTCCTTATTGGTCCAACCAGTATACGCGCTTATCCTCAATTTAAAATTACGTTTCGTCCTTAGCTTAAAATTACGTTTTCCCTCAGTTCAAAATAAATTTATGTTTTTGCCCCTAGCTTAAAATTTCGTTCTCTCCCCCCCCCCCCCAATTTTAAATAAAATTATGCTTTTGCCCTCATGTCAAAATCACGATTTTGGCTTCAGTTCAAAATTTTGATTTTGCCACCTCAAAATAAAATTATGATTTTGCCCCTATTTCAAAAATTATGATTTTGGCCCCAGTTAAAATTTGTAATCTTGTCATCGTTTCAGTTTAGTTGTTTATTTAAATTTTTGTAAAACTATAGTAGTGTTTTATTTTACTTGGTTGACTCAATTTAATTTTTTGTTTTTGTCAAGCAGTTCTTTAGCACTCGCTCATTGTTCCTAACAAATTACTATTTTGCCCCCAGCTCAAAATTACTGGTTTTCCATCGTTTTAGTTTTTTTTACAAAACTATGTAGTGTTTTGGTTTAATTGATTGACTCGATGTATTTTTTATTGAGATCGTGTTATAAGTAGCATATAAAAGTAGTCAAAATACGTGCGTATATACTGTGAAACTAAGAAATATTCGGCTAATCGTCCCGCAACACGGACGAGGACATAACACTAGTATATAAACAAATAATAAGGGTGAACAGAGTGAGTGATGTTCACCAAGCGGCAAACCTCTTTACCCGAGCGGTAACCCACTGCCAACCACTTTACCTAATGTGATGTTACCGATTTCAACACTTTTTTGGTGAAGGCTCACCAACTCGGGGAGATGGAGGGAAGGGGAGAGAGATTGGGGTGTGGTGGGGTCCATTCCTTCTCAATCAATCACACATTTTTCCCTTTAAAAAATATAGTTTACCTAAACCCATTAGGTAAACCACCGCCAATGTTTTTAGCATTAGGTAAACCCCATTAGGTGACTTGACAAGGCGCTATGTGATTCGGTAAGTTGGAAGTTTACCTGATCAATAGGTAACCACTCCCTTCACCCTTGTTGCTACAACAAATACAAGACCAATGATAGTGGACAGACTGGTTAGGCAAAAAGCTTCAAGGGTTTCGGTTTGCCTAATGCAGGTCGTGGGGTCCTTCCACGTTTGCAGCACGTGAGGTTGGATCACTTGTTTATTGTTCACTTTTGATTTGGATTGAAAGGAATTCAACCCAAGATGTGAATGTTAGTGAAGTTGCAATGTTTGAAGTAAAGAAGAGAACATGCAAGTTCTCAAGAGAGAAGAAAATCAGAGATTATAAGTAATCTCAGCTGATCTTGGAATGGATTGCATGTGTGTCAATGTTGGAATTGAACCCTACAAAAGAACAGATGCTAGAAAATGAAAACAGGTCTATACAAAATGATCCAGGACAAACAGTACTTTGATTCACTTCTCCTCTCAAAGACAAGATATCTAACATCTGCTGGTTCTAACATCTGCCCAAGTGCTAAACCCTGTTGAGTTATAAAGACTGTTGAAGACCAAACCACTGATAAAGTCAAAAGTCTGCTGGAAGTCAAATGTCTGATCACCCTTTGAAGAACATCTGATAAAGCTTCATCACTGGTTGAGCTCATCAGAGGATAGCATCATCAGTGTCTTGTAATCAGTGTTTCTATCATTATAACAGAGGATATCATTAGCAGTGGTTAGAGTTTGTTAAGGTTGTTGGATGTCACTGTCTTGATGACATCAGCAAAGATGCCACAGAGGTTAGGGATGTGTCGTATAAATAGGCAGTGCTATTACTATTCTATTAAGCTCACAGACACACTCATCTTGTACATTCAAATTTGTGTGAGCTTGGTCTGAGGGGGAGTTAGTGATTCATGACTGTATTTTCTTGTAATCTTTTCAATCTTTTGAGTAATGAAAACAGTGTATGATGAAAGCTAATCTCTCCTTGATTGTGTTACAAAGTTTTAAATCTCATTCCGCTGCAACGTATTGTATGCTTTATCTTTTTCTATTATTTATTTGTTTAAAACAATGCAATCAAGTCAAACTCAGATCCTAACAATTGGTATCAGAGCCTGGTCAGTCAAATTCAATTTAACAATCAATTTGACATAAAAAGATCAGCTCAATTTCATTGATACTGTGTTGTTCGTATTTGTTGAAAAACAGAGTAAGAATCTAAGCATGATGATTAATCAATTTCTCTGTAAAACAACCAAGAGGTTACTAAACACACAAGTTCCGCATGACACTAACAGTGTATCGTTTCATATGGTTTCAGTGGTTGTGTTGGAATTTGTGATGATTCCATGATTAATTGTTGCTAAGGATTCATCAAATGTCATTAAAAGACTAAGGTAAACCAAAACCTTAGGAACAAGATCTATATATGGAACAAAAGTTACGAGAAGCCTTTAAAAGGTGAAAATCATAATTGTGTTGACACTTAGAAAACCAGATCAAAAGTAATGTGAAATTTAGCATAAGCATTTTGCAAAAATGACCAAGTTTCTCAAAACATTACTGTAAATGATTTTGGATTGATTATTCTTCTCTTAGAAACCTTCCAGTAAATAATACAATATCTACCTATGGAAACGTTGAAAAGAGAATAGAAGAAAAATCACAAAACTCAAAAGTGTGTTTATCTCAAAACTTTTGATGTCAAAGAAAAGAGTATAAACATAAAACACTTGAAAGTTTGGCCAGTACTACAGAAGGAAAACCTAGACAAATCTCCATTTCTGCTCAAACATCTGTTACCAAGCAAGCTAAGTGCAACCACTGTTTACAGGAAGGCTCAGGTAATTGATGTATCTCAAGGTAACAATTGTTCAAAGAGGACTTTGGAAATCCATTAGGTCTTATTGTTTTCATCTATTAAGAAATTTTTACTTAATTTTTAGTTGTAAAAATTTCATGTAAATATCAGGTCATGTATTATTCCTTTATATTTTTGTTAAGGTAATACATATTGAGATTTACTTGTTTTAAATAGTTAAAGCTCAATACCTGTCAGGAAGTAGAACCCCTCAATTTTTTTATGGGAAGATACTTTCACTGATAATGAATTAAAAGGACTCTGTATTATGATCGATGTTAAAATTATAAAATAAGTCAAGTCCAAATAAAAGTAGTGTGACAACCTGGTTACCATCTGGGATACTCAACCACTGCTAAGACCTATAAATTGTTTTTACATAATGGACTAGAGTGTGGAAGAGGTTTTGAGTGAAAAGTTTAAATAAAATTTTATCATTAAATATCCTAGTAGGTCATGTGAAATGTTTGTCAAGTCCAACCTTGCAGGTACTCATAATCTTCATCATTAGACTGTGGATATGCTATTATGATCTAAAATACATAACCTCATCCATCAAAAGAGCAGAAGATGTTTCAAAACAGTCCACCATTCCAGAACCAAATACAGTGTGAATCAAATATCACTTTGTGAGGGATTGCTATGAAAAATGTTTGATTTCTTTACACATGTCCATACTAAGGATCAGCTAGCAGATGTGCTAATAAAAGCATTGGATACATCTACTTTTGAAAGCTTGATCTCTAGGAGTGGAATGCTAAACATGGATTAAAAACAGTTTTTCTAGTGATCCATGTGTAAATAGCATAAAAATATTTTCAGAAAATCAAAATTTTAACCTTAAAAATAGTTTAAAATTGAATTTTTCAATAAATCATTAAAGTCTGTTTCAAACCACTGATAGCATCAAAACATTGATCGTTTAGAAAAGTCTATCCACTGTCAAAGTGTATCCTCTGATAGTGTTAAAACACTATTCACATCCACTGCCCAAAATTTCCAACAGTGTATGCCAAAACAACTGTCTTCCATTGTCAATCAGAGGTTACACGTGGACAGACGTTATTCGTCAGTTGTTTGCATCTGATGACACATCATTATCACTTTTTCAAAACCCTATAAACACCATGTTTTATCCAGAACAGAGGTTCACTTTGCCGTATCAAATTCAAAAGTTCTCAAAAGTGATTCACAAGTCTCAAAAATTTTAAACATGGTTCTTATCATCAATCATCCACACAATTATCTCTGTACTTTCGAGAAGACGAAGAAAGATACAGATTTTTTCGATATCATCGATATCCTGTCTTCATCAAAGTATAAAACCTTGCTCACCTATAACGCACCAATTTATCAAGACACCCTACGAGATTTCTAGGCTAATGCTAAACTTGAAATTCAAAATAAAAAGCCTTGGGCAATCTCATCAAAAGTAGGAGGTATCATGGTTCCAATAACTCCACAAACCATCTCAGAAGTTTTTCAGATGAACGATCTAGCAGGTAAAATCTCTTTTCCTAAGGATGAGTATCTAGTTGATTTGATCAATAGAGGGTATACAGGACAATTAACAAAAGCTACTATGGAAAAAAAGGATTTCCACCTCCTATGAAATTCTTGTTTCATACCCTGCTCACCTGTGTTTCAAATTAAACAACTGGCTTTAACGAAATACCTTTAAAAATTCAATACTTGGGGTATGCCATCATGTCTAAAACTGATTACAACTACTCCCAAGCATTGTTTAATGATCTGGTAACAAATTTGGAAAATGTGAAAAACAATAAAGCACAAGCTTTTTTGTGTTTCCAAGATTTTTAAGCTATTATTTACAACAGAAAATTCCAAAAGAGAATGCACAAGCTCTTGTTCAAGGTATATCTTTTCAAATAAATAGCTTAACGTCTGAAACATTTACTCGCCTTATGGCTAAAGAGTCAAAAGTTTCTAAAACACAAGCAGGGAAGTCTGAGCAAAATTTGGATGAGTCCGTATCTGCTCCTCAGACCTCAGCTGCTGAGCCCACTGCTCTTGGTGACCATAGTAGCATAACCACTGCTGTGCAACCCCCACCAAAAATCACCAAAAGAACCAAGAAGAAATCCACTAAGCCCACCAAACCTACCAAAAAGGATCTTCTGGAAGGTGAGATCCCGAAAGTTAATCATGTGACAACACAAAAGTCACAAGAAACCACTGTTGCTACTTCCTCACAACAGTTGGAAGGATCTCCACCCAAAACCACAACTCCTCATGATTCCTCCCAAAAGGAACATGTTGTAAGCACAGGGACACCACAACTTGAAACATTACCCTCATTTGAGAATATGTTGAACTGTCCTTCTCCCGGGGCAAAGTCTTTCTCCACATCACTCCCCACATCTCAAATAACTTCAACAAAAGTACCTCTGTTTGAAGTCATTGAAAGTCAGACACAAAACAGCCCCTCTCACCAACACATTATTGAGAGAAAAACTTCCACAATGGCTATGTCTAATAAAGTTCAATTGGCCATCCCACAAACAGTTGAGGAGGTTACACCACTTGAGTTTCATGAAATTCTTGTTGGTAATTCAAGTGGAGCAGCTACTACAGATGTTGCATCCACTGATCTACATCTGGACAGTAGTTTCATAAATAAGACTCCCTTGAAGGCAATTTCTACTGAGGCTACCTTGGTAACCACTGCTGGTGTTAAAACTACTCTTAAGTTAACTAAGGAACCCTCTGCTGTTGGAAGAAGTCCCCAGTACCAAGAAAAAGGGGCATCAGCTGATTTGGAGACTTCTCCTATCTCTAAGGTTGATACAACCACTTCTGGTTGGAAATCAGATGATCCCATTAAATTGGGTGATGATTTAAAATATAAAGATTTGACGGAGAGAGTTACAATAATTGAGTCATCTATGGCAGATATAAAAAATATGCTGCAACAGATGTTAGAATCTTTAAAGTCTCAAAACACTGATCAACTGTCTGTTCCTCAAACCACTTAAATTTTAAGACAGTTATATCCTCTGCTTCAACAACAACGCCAGCATGCTGACCACCAACATGAAATACAAGTGCAAATGATCAAAAACATGGTTGAGGAGAGATATAAAATTACTCAGGCTGAACTTAAGAGTATTAAAGAAACCCTCACAAAAATGCCTGACACTACCCCTGTGCCTATCTTCGAAAGAGTTGATGATGCCAAAAAGGGGGAGAAAAATGAGTCTATGAAAAGACCCTCAGTAACTTCTGTTGAAATATCTGTTAAAGAAAAGAAAAAGGGAGTTGGTAAAACCCTGGAAATTCAAGCACATGATGAAGGTACAAAAATGAGGATCATTAAAACTCAAAATGAGACAAAAGAGAGGAGTTTGACAAAGGAGCAAAAGGAGTTGAAATAGTTAGAGATAAAAGCAAAGGATACCACTATTGGTCTTAAAACCACTTATGGCATCAAAAAGATAGCCACTGATAGTTCTAAACCAATGTCTTCATCTCAACAACCATCTGACAAAAAGTAGGAAACAATGCCATCATCATTTTTACCAGCTTCCACTGTAACAGATGTTGATACTACCAAAGGTACAACAGATGTTAAGACAATAGTGGTTTACACAAAAACTTCTCAATTTCCATCAGCATCAATATTCACTCCTATAACTCAAATCCCTACAAAAACTCCTTCACCAAAATCAGTTTACACAAGAAAAAGAAAGGTCATGCTGATTGATGATGATATACCTGCACATATTCCTTTATCATCTTCACCATTTATTCAAACAAATCCAGAACCTTTCATCCCTATCTCATCACCACCATCATTTCCACTCACCCAATTACCCACTGGTCACAATCCTTTTAGAAATATACCACTGGAAACAACATATCCTCTGGAGCTGGCTGCACTTCAAAACAAAATGATGCAATTTTATATAGAGGTTAATCCATCTAAAAGAACCTTTCCATCTCTTCATGGCTACAGAATTCCTAAGAACATTGATGAGTATTTGAAATTGAAAGCCAAATAAGCTAAAAACATAGCAAAAGAAGAGGGAAAAGGAAAGGGTAACACCTACTTGTTAAGACTAGAGCAGCATGAGGTAAGCAAAGTCAGGAAACTGGAATATTTTGCAAGAGACTTAAACAAGAAGATGTCAAACATACCACCTAATGCTGACTTTTATGAGAGACAAACCATATCAAGCACATGAGCATCAGTTCAAAGACTGGCCTATCACAGCTCTCAAACAAGAAGCAAACAGATGTGACAGGATGAAGAAAGATCCGCAAATGAGGAAGAATGCACCAGACTGGAACAAGTTTAAAACTTACAGTGTAGATCTTGCCTTAGAAGCATCCATCCAAGCCTTAAATCAAAGAAAAAGGAAGTTACAGATGGATGGGGTAGATAAACAAAGGGAAGCTGACATTAGTAAACAGGCCAAAAATCTACCCTTGCATGAATTGGATGATGATTCATTAAAGTCTCAAGCTCAACCTGCAGAAACTATCAAAAGGCTATCAAGCAGTTCACCATCTCCAAACTCATCACAAATAAAACTTCTCTCAAGAAACCCATTGAACTCAAAAATATTAAAATGGATGTCTGACAAACAGACCATGTATTGACCTTGCTCAAGTCCAATGGGAAAGTTGAAAAAATATTCAAGAGAGGATGCACTAAGCCTGGGTGTAGCTGACCTCCAAGATCTTTTGGAACTTCAACTGTGTAGGGATGAAGATGATGAAAATTCCTAGAACTTTGAACTACATTTGAAAGGACATATTAGGGAAAAAATGATGAGAGAATAAAGATCATAAATAAGGAAGAGTTTTGGCATCATCTGTTCTAGGGGGAGATTGTTGGAATTGAACCCTACAAAAGAACAAATGATAGAAAGCCAAAACAGGTCTATACAAAATGATCCAGGACAAACAGTACTTTGATTCACTTTTCCTCTCAAAGACAAGATATCTAACATCTGATAGTTCTAACATCTGCCCAAGTGCTAAGCCCTGTTGAGTTACAAAGACTGTTGAAGACCAAACCACTGATAAAGTCAAAAGTCTGCTGGAAGTCAAAAGTCTGATCACCTTTTGAATAACATCTGATAAAGCTTCATCAGTGGTTGAGCTCATCAGAGGATAGCATCATCAGTGTCTTGTAATCAATGTTTCTATCATTATAACAGAGGATAGCATTAGCAGTGGTTAGAGTTTATTAAGGTTGTTAGATGTCACTGTCTTGATGACATCAGCAAAGATGCCACAGAGGTTAGGGATGTGTGTATAAATAGGCAGTGCATGTACTATTCTATTAAGCTCACAGGCACACTCATCTTGTACATTCAAATCTGTGTGAGCTCGGTCTGAGGGGGAGTTAATGATTCATGACTGTATTTACTTGTAATCTTTTCAATCTTTTGAGTAATGAAAACAATGTATGATGAAAGCTAAACTCTCCTTGATTGTGTTACAAAGTTTTAAATCTCATTCTGCTGCAAAGTATTGTATGCTTTATCTTCTTCTATTATTTATTTGTTTAAAACAATGCAATCAAGTCAAATTCAGATCCTAACAGTCAAGGATGTCCTTTATAGGAGAGTAATGTCTAATTAGGGAAACCTTTGACTGATGATCCAAGGTTGCAGTGGGGGATTTGCCCATTTGGGGGTTGAAGGCTTCGGACCTGCGAACAAAAGAGAGTCTCTTGTGCACATGTCTTCTTTTGCGGTTGAGGGAGAGTCTTGCAAGTCATCAGTGATGTGACATATGCTTGTTCTTTTTGCTGTTCAGTATGGTTTGCGGGTTTGAACCCTTTTACCTTTTAACCTTTCAAGTTGTTTCGTGCTTTAGTCAATTTTGAGATTTTGGGTTACCCCTGTCATCAGCCCCCCAAGTCAGAGGCTTTTGGGGTGTAAGCTCAAATGCTTTTGACTTTCGCACTTTACTTTTGTCGCTTAAAGGCTTCAAGGATTGAAGGCTTGAAGTGTTGCGAGGCGGTTGAGTTTCTGAAATTGAATTTTGAAATAACAGTTGATTTGATGTGTTGCAGTTTTTTCGCAGGCGACGGTTTTAACTGTTGATTATAACTTCCCGTAACTTGTGTCTCTTTTTATTAAACAAGATATCATTTATTCATAACAACTACTTTCTTAATATTCAAGCATTCCATCAGTCCCCCATCTTGTTCAGGTAAGCCTCATTCTTGTTTCCTTCTGTTGAGTTTTTCTTGGTTGTTCCTCATGGGTGCTTACAAGGATCTTTCCGTTAGGTTTTCGTCTTTCACCCAAGAGGAGGTTGAGGCATTTTGCTTAGAATGGGGTATCGTCCAGATGTAAACCCAGTTGCTCCAGGTTTGGACAAATCGATTGACCAGTGTCTAGCTGGTTCAATCGCTTTGTACTGTAGGTGTTGCTTTTACGGATGCTGAGACCATAGTTGGTGAAGATGTCGTTGCTCGTTGTGCTGAGCATCGGTTTTAGGGTTTAGGATATGTGAACGTGTCGAATGTGAAGGGATTTTCTAAGGTTGCTGCTGCGAAGGCTACCACTCATCGTTCAAATCACCGTTTGATAAAAGGTGTTGACCAGCCTTCGAGTTCTGGTCCTGTGGATGTGAGTGATGAGATAGAAGCTTCGGATAGTTTGGAGACTGTTGTTGAGGGTGGGAAGAAAGAATTGCTAGTGTAGTTAGGAAGAAAAAGCCAGGGGTTACAAAGGTTTGTTGTTGTAGCAGGTTCCTCTGCTAAAACTAAAGGTCTTGATGTGGATGCGGTTTATGTGCCTAATTGGGGTGTCAAGGTTAGTGACAGCTTCAAGGATTCAGCTGTTTGTGAGGACGTGCTGAACAATTTTGCCCTTCCTATGGTTTGTGGCACTATTGCTGATATGGAGGATGACATTATGCTGTTTCATCTGATGTTGAGTGCTTGTAACTTTGCTGCTATGCTTCCTCAAGGAGTTGCTCGTTTTCAAAAAAGGATGCATGAATACGAGGAGTTCTCCAAAAAGAGAGATAAGATGAAGGCCTCTATTGACGCTTTGAAGAAGGAAAGTGAGGGTTTGCGAAGAAAGAGGAAGCTTGGGTTAAAAAGGTTAGGGAGCTCACTCGAAGGCACGAGGTGGAGGTTGATGAGTTAAAAAAGCAGGTGAAGGCTTCTTTGGAGGGGAAGAGTAGGTTGACGGCTTCCCTTGCTCAAGTGACTAATGATAACAAGTGGCTTATTGAGCGTGGCTTTCAGCAGGTAGTTACCTATCTCCTTCATTCTGCCAAGTTTAATAGTGTTTTGGGTGGTGTGTATGGTAAGCTCTTAGCCCATGGGGGACATCAAGGCTATGTTGCTGGTTACAAAGCTTGTGAGTCCGGTGATTCTCAGGAGAAATCCTCCCTTTATCAACCTCAAGCTCTTCAAGTTTTTCAAGATTCAGTCTAGGAAATGGAGCAACCGACCTATCCTTATGTGGGTGAGGTCTCTGAGTGTTTTGGCAAACCACTTTCTGTTTTGCAGGGTTTGAAGCCTCGTGGCCTTGACGAGGTTACTTGTGAGAAAATCCTGAAGTCCTTGTCCAAAAACCGCTCATGCTCGGTGGATAGTGAGGAGACCTTTTTAGGTGATGGTAAAGGCTTGAAGGATCCAAGCCTTGAAGCCTCTGAGGCAGTTGGTGAGGGCAGGAAGAAAAAAGAAAGCAAAGAAGATGGTGAGGCTTGTGCATCAAAGTCTGTGGTTGATAATGCAAAATGAAACTTTCTAACTTTATTCGTAGCTTTCTTAGCACCCCTAAACAATATTGTGATGTATTTTGGACAAAAGGTTTGTGGAGACCCTTAAGGTTTCCGATGGTGGTTTCTAGCCTGGATGGCTATTTGAACAATTTTTAGGTTTTATGGCCCTTAAGGCCTTTTATGCTATGGAACTTATGCACTTGATCTTTTATGTTTTCTTTATATATGTTCATCATCATGTTTGTCTTGCCTAGGGAACCATTGTGGTTTCCTTGATGATTGGGGGTCTTCAAGGCTTTTTTAGGCAACTTGTAGGTTTGAAGCCATTATTTTTCCTACTTATCTGTTTTGTTGTTCTGTTTCTTCCTTATGATGTGATTAGTGTGTTTGTCTTTGTTTTTATTATGTATCTTTTGTTACTTACTCCTTAAAGGGTTCAGTGCTGCAGACACTTAACCTTAGAGTATTATCTAACAAGAAACACACTGTCTATCCCGTTTATCCTTATTTATTTTATATTTCTTTGGTTCATAAGGCAAACTTTCTTATTTTTGGGCTTAAGGAACATTTGGTGTAGGTTGTTCAGACCCGTCTATGAGACGTTTTTTATTATAAGTTTTAAGTCTCATGGAGTTGTATTGATTTAGGAACTCACCCCTTATATAGGTTTTCAACCCTTGAACCTATTGAGCGATGTGGTCTGGGAGCTCATCCCTTTTCATGGCCCTTGCCATGGAGTTGTTTGTTAGGTTCTCAACCTGATTGTAGGATAAAAAGACAAATTTTTTTTTATAAAAGCTTCATCATTCATTCATTTAAAGATTGTTGATTACAAAGAGAGAACAAAACAACTTCTATGGTTCAAGCTACGACATTTTTTCTAAACGTGGAACCTTTTTAGGTTTTTGCCGTTCCAATATCTGGAAGCTTTTTCCCTTGGTTGTCAGCCAGCTTATACGATCCTCCTTTATGGGCTTCGAGGATGGTATATGGCCCCTCCCATTTTAGGCCTAACTTTCCTTGGTTTTCTTTCTTGCTGGCCTCGTTGTTTCGGAGTACAAGATCCCAGGTCTGAATTGCTCTTGTTTCACACGGATATTGTAATAAGACTCCATTTTTTGCTTGTATTTAGCTTCTTGTATTGCAGCTTGATCTCGTGCTTCCTCAAGGAGTTCCAAGTTCAACAAAGTCTATGTTTTGTTTGCTTTGAGATCAATGTTGAACGTCCTTCGCGTTGTAACTCCTATTTCAGCAGGGATCACTGCTTCTGAGCTGAACACCAGGCTGTAAGGTGTCTTCTTATGGCTTGTCTTTGCGGTTGATCGAATTGCCCATAGTACATTAGGTAATTCTTCAAGCCAATTGTTTTCATGCTTTCCCAAACATGTTTTTATCCATTGATGCTGTGATTTGTTCTTTCCACCTGCCCGTTTGACTGTGGGTAGGCGACTGAGCTAAACACTTGTGTGATTCAAAATTCTTTGCACCAAACGCTGAAAGGCTTCTCAGCGAATTGCTTCCTGTTATCCATGACAATTACTTCTGGGAGCCTATAACGACAGATAATGCTTTCCCAATGAAATCAATGACCTGTTTTCCTGATATCTTGGCCAACGGTTTTACTTCGGGCCACTTGGTAAAGTATTCAACCGCTACTAGTAGGAATTTGACTCCCCCCCTTGGCCGGTGGGAATGGACCAACAATGTCCATGCCCCATTTGTGAAAGGGCCAGGCCAAGGAGATATGAACAAGGTCATGCTTGGGGCTTTTGGGAATTGGAGCGTGTAACTGACATGCTTCACATCTTTTGAGTTTTTCGGCAGCGTCCCGGTGCATGGAAGGCCAGAAATATCCCAAATTCATCAATTTTGCAACTACTGATCTTGGGCCAGAGTGTGCCCCACAAATTCCCTCATGTACCTCTTTGATCAGGTATTGACTCTGCTCGGGTCCTACACATCGTAGCAGTGGTGCCAGGTACCCTTTTCTGTAGAGTAAATATTCCTTGCAACACGTATTGTTTTGCCTTGATTTGAACCTTTTCAGCTTCTAGTTGATCATTTGGCAATTCACCATTTTCAAGGAATTTGATCAATGGGGTCATCCAGTTAAGCCCCTCTTCAGTAATTACATCTTGCACTTCGAGTTCTTGGATGGATGATGTTTTCAGAACCTCCACTAGCACTTTTTTGGTAAGGTGAGCAAATGTGAGCGAGGCAAGTTTGCTCAATCCGTCAGCCTTTTTGTTTTGGGACCTTGGTATTTGCTTGATGGTACACGATTGAAATGTGCCCATAAGTTCTTTTGCTTTTTCTCTGTTTTCTTCATGCTTGGTTCTTTGGCAACATAGTTGTCATTGACCTGATTCGAGACAAGCAAAGAATCTGTAAAGATTTGAAGTTTTTGAACTTCCATCTTTTTGGAAAGCTTTAGTCCAGCAATGAGAGCTTCATATTCAGCCTCGTTGTTGGTCGCCTAAAATTCAAACCGTAGAGCGTATGTGAACTCTAAGTTTTCTGAGTTGATTAATACTAAACCAGCTCCTGACCCTTCAAGGCTAGAAGCTCATCAGTAAAAAGCTTCCAATCTTCGGGGTCAGATTGTTCAGTTGTAGTAGTATTAACCTCCGTTATTTTTTCATTTGGAATTTCTATGATGAAATTTGCCAAGACTTGGGCTTTTACATCTTTTCTTGGAATGTAAGTGATGTTATGCTCACGCAGTTCTATGGCCCATTTGGCTAATCTTCTGGAGGTCTCGGGTCTTTCAAGCACACTTTTAATTGGTTGGTCAGTGACCACCTGTATTGGGTGTGCTTGGAAGTATCTCCGAAGCCTTTGGTTGTTTTTATTAAAGGAAAGGCAAAATTTTTCCAACGGGGGTATTTGTTTCTGCCAGTTTTATGTTTTACTTAATAAGTATACAGGTACCTGACTTTGTTTCTTTCGATGGTCAGGACTGCGCTGATAGCTTCGTTAGTGACTGACAAATAAACAGATATTAATTCTCCAGTTGTGGGGGCAGCAATATCTGGTAACGATCCTAGGTGTCGTTTCATCTGGTTGAAAGCTTCTTCAGCTTCTTTATCCAACGGAAGTCTTTTTTGTTTGTGCACCCTTGGAGGGTTTTGAAAAAGGGCAAAGACCTCTCTGCTAGCTTGGCTGTAAAACGTTTTAGAGCGGCAAGTTTTCCATTCAAGCTTTCAACCTCTTTCTTACTCTGAGGGGAGTTTGTTTCTAAGATGGCTTTAACCTTGTTAGAGTTGGCCTTTATACTTTGCTTTCCGACGATGTGCCCCAAGAATTTACCTTCCTCAAACCCGAAAGAACACTTGGTGGGCTTGAGCTTCATGTTTATTTTCCTTAGATTTCCAAGGTTTCTTGTACATCATTTAGCATCTCCCCTTCAATTTTGCTTTTGATTAACAGATCATCCACATAGGCCTTCCATGTTTTTGCGTATTTGTTCAGCGAATGCCTTGTCTACCAAGCGTTGGTAGGTTGCTCCTGCGTTCAATCATTCATTGAATGATAAATCACTACAAGTGCGGAGATACACGATTTAAATAACGGGTCTTTAAACCAAAGGGCATTTTTTGGTAAAAAAATTCCTTTGTCGGTATGAAACGCCGTCTTTTCTTCATCTTCTTTCTTTATTTGGATATGGTGGTATCCTTTGTAAGCATCAAGAAAGCACTTGAAAGGGAAACCCGCAAGTGAGTCAACTTTGAGATCAATTTCTGGTAAGGGGTAGCAGTCCTTTGGACATGCTTTATTCAGATCCTTAAAATCGATGCATATCCTCCAAGATCCATCTGGCTTTCTCACCATTACGGGGTTTGCTATCCATGAGGTGGTACTTGACTTCTAGGAGTATCCCTGCCTGACCAACCCTTCAACCTCTTGGCAGGCTGCCAGGCTTCTGTCTGGTGCCAGCCTTCATTTTTGCTGGACAATGGGCTCCACATCATGAGGGATTTTGAGTTCATGTTCAGCGATGCTTCGAGGGATGCCTGTCATTTCATCGGGATACCATGCAAAGATATCTATGTTATGTAGAAGTAGTTTCTTGAGGTAGGAGAGGGTTTCTTTGCCAAGGTTAGTGTTCACCCTTATCCTTTGTTGAGGATACTTTGGTTATAATGTCATTCTAAGCTTTTTCGGAACCCTCCCCTTCAACCAAAAGAGCTTCTTGTGTTGGTTGGAGGGTTGTTATTCCTCTTTCAGTAGAGAACTTGACGGTGCTTTGACCAATTGATACCGCCATTCCAAACATGCTTTGCCCTGGCCTCCCTATGATAACATCATAACTGGATGGAATGTTGATCACAATGAAGGTGAGAGGCTGGGATCTCTCCATTTTACCCTCCCTAAAACAAACGCTAAGGGTTAGTTAACCCAAGGGTTTGATTGAAATATCGGCGATACCTTTGATGGATGATTCGAAAGGTTGAAGCCTTGAACGCTCATCAGCAGTGAGGTGGTTAAAACATTTTTCAAACATGATTTCTGTTGCCGCCCCCGTGTCGATGTAGGCTTTATTTGTTTTGAGTGTTCCAAGCATAGCTTTCACTACCAAAGGATTTGATAACAAGTCTCCTTCAGATGGTGGGAAGCAAACACACTTTCGTTCCAAGCCTCCAAGCGTGGCCTTTTGTGTTAAACCTTTCCATTGTAATCCTCCATGCTTACTTCTTTACTTTTGCCTTCAGCCATTTTATCTCGCACCCCTTTTACCAAATGAGCCAATTCCCCAGATCTAATAGCCTCTTCGAATTCTTTTCTTAAGCTGAAAGCAATCATTCGTATGATGGCATTTTCTTCATGGAACTCACAATATTGATGGAGTTTTCGTTCTTCTTACTTTTGGGTAAAGGTCTAGGAGGTCGAAGTTGTGCTTGATTTCCTCAATTGCTAGGATTTCTTGGGGAGTTTTGGTTAAGGCTGTGAAATTGGTGGTTCTCTCCCTGCTTGGAGGTTCCGGGGTTTAGGTTTTCTGGAGTCTGAACCCTTGAACCGTTTATCATACTGACCAAAATTTCCCCTCTTTCTGTTGGGCTGTTGCTTCGCCAGCTCGGTGTCCGTTTGCTTTGCTCCTTGATATCAACTGCTTCCTCTCCTCGTATATGAGCCTCAGCCCTCTCGAAGGCTTCCTCAAGAGTCTTGGGTAGGCTCTTGTTGAAGTCTTTTGTAAGGTACTTGGAGGTGATGGGTTTATGAATCCGGCCACTATCATTTTTTCGCCGGCCCCTACGTAGGTGAGGCCTTCTTTTTTTATCTTTCAATGAATTCTCTGCGACTTTCGTCGTCCCTTTGTTTGACATACCTTCTCTGTTGTGAAAAGTTGTCCAATAAACCTTTGCTTAGGTTGTCAAAGGTTTGAATGCTTTTGTTAGGTAAGTCATTGAACCATATCCTGGCTGACCAACGAGTGTTTGCATAAACATGAGACAACACTCTGCATTGGACCATTTTTCAATCCTGACTGCTCTGGTGAATATTTGGAAATGATCCTACGGGTCTTCCGTTCCATCATACGTCTTTATATGGGATGGCATCTTGATTCGAGTTTGGAAATCATAGTCAATGATCTGTTATGAGAAACAGGACAGATTGCTTGGCTTGTATGGTTTAGCCAGGTCTTCTTCAGTTCCTGAACATTGATTGCTTTGGAAGTTCCTTAATGAGTGGAAAGCAGCTGATTAATGAAATGCTACCATAGGAACTGTGCTGTCATATGAGTCATCAACTGAGGCATAAGGTTAAAGCCTTGAAGGCTTTCTGGTGGCACCGCATAAGGCATTCCCATGGAGTACTTATAACAACACCCCGTGCTAAAGGTAAAGTGGCTAATGCCTGTTCCCATGTGGTAGCAACCGGAGGGGAATACTTGTAGCTGGGGACTGTCATAGCTAATCGAAAGTGTTCTCATGCCTATAGGTGCACTTGTCACTACCGGCTGGGAGGTGAATATAGGGAAGGCAGTTGGGTTAGGCCTTCCGTAAGCGTAAGGGGTAGGGTTAAAGGGTTGATTTGCCGTGCTGGACCGGTCTCGTAACCAGATGCAACAGGACGTGAGTTGCCAAAAGGTTGAGGTGGCGGCCCTGGTGATAGAGATGGTTCTGGCTTATTATAATCCAATCTTATTCTGACCCCTTTCTCCCTTTCTTGGCTTACGTGTTGGTTGAGGAGAGACCTCAACCGTAAGAAATTCCTAACAACTCCTTCAGGGGTTAGATTGACACGTTTCGGAGCACTTGAAGTGCCAATTTGTGGAGAGGGAGCCCCTGAACGGGAACGAGTTGGTGTTTGAAAAAACTCCGAGAACGAGATCCCGACGAAGGTATCCCAGGGGTAGAGAATGAAGTTGTTACAACCGGCGATGTCGGGCTGACAGTAGACGTCAAGTTACGGGGTACTTGGTTCACTTCCCCGGGAGATTCATTTTCTGATTGAGATGGAGCTACACTACTGGTCTTCTTGGAAAGTAAGCGGCGTGGCCCCACGGTGGGCGCCAACTTGTTGCTACAACAAATACATAACCAAGGATAATGGACATACTGGTTAGGTAAAAGGCTTCAAAGGTTCCGGTTTGCCTAATACAGATCGTGGGGTCCTCCCACGTTTGCAACACGTGGGGTTGGATCACTTGTTTATTGTTCACTTTTAATTCTTGATTGTAAGGAATTCAACCCAGAATGTTAATGTTAGTGAAGTTGCAATGTTTGAAGTGAAGAACAGAACATGCATGTAACAAGTTCTTAAGAGACAAGAAGATCAGAGATTATGAGTAATCTTAGCTGATCTTGGAATGGATTTCATGTGTGCCAAGGCTGTCCTTTATAGGAGAGTCATGTTCTAATTAGAGAGACCTTTGACTGATAATCCAAGGCTGCAGTGGCAGATTTGCTCATTTGGGGGTTGAAGGCTTTGGACCTGCAGACAAAAGAGAGTCTCCTTTGCACATGTCTTCTTTTGCGGCTGAGGGAGAGCTTGCAAGTCATCAGTGATGTGACTGATTACTGTGCTTGTTCTTTTTTTGTTCGTATGGTTGGCGGGTTTTGAACCCTTTTACCTTTTAAACCTTTCAAGCTGTTTCATGTTTTAGTCTATTTTAAGATTTTGGTTACCCCTATCAATATCAACCCTAAATTATCAGAAGCCTGGTTTAAATGGGACACAATGAAACGAGTTTAGCTCAAACTCTCGGTTTACAAACAATTCAAACTCAAGCCGCTCGTGTACCTCTTAATCCCGCCGGCTCAACTTTTACATAGCATAAGTCAAAAGTCAAAAACATTGGCTTACATGTAAGGTATCATATTCTTATTTGGCCAACGTTAACTTCAATGCTTAGCTGTCAAATTCTGGTTCGTTTGTCACAAAACACCCTGTCACCTTCCCAAAACCCTAAAGCAAAAAGGCACCCAATCCACTCATGAAAATATATTTCATCTCTCTCACTCCATCATCCTAGTTTCTTCGTCATAAATTAGAATTAGAATGCCCATTTCATCCTAAATCAATCCACAAATGGTTTCTCTTCAACAATCCGACTCTTCTAGTCCGGGTCGGTTTCAAATAACCCGACCCTACTATACCCCTCCTCCATCCTCAGCTGCTTCTTCTCCATCCAGGTTCCAGAAACATTTTGGCCGTTCAATGCGCACAGTGCGTTCCAGTTTCTCACACTCAGAAAGCTGTTCCTTCGCCTCTGCAGAGCAAGAACAAACCGTCCAACCCTCAGTCGATTTAGAAAACGTCACTGATTCCTTTATAGACACGCATTTGCAACAGCTTGCCACCGCTAACTTATCCAACTCATCATCTTCTGTGACATCATCAGATGGATATTACGGACTCTCGCAAGTGTTCAGTGATTTCTCCGCCTATAGCAGTGACATATCTGGAGAGCTACAGCGTCTGGCTTCAACATCAGATGAGGTGAAGAAATTGAGTCAAACTGATCGACAAGACCAGAAGCCTGACGAGCCGGAGCCGGAGCCGTGCTTAGGGTTTCTCCAGCGCGAGAATTTCTCTACTGAGATCATTGAACACATTTCACCTGAAGATTTACAACCCACGGTTAAGATCTGTGTGGATAGTCTCAGTTCGAGTTCGGTTGCTGTGAAGAGATCAGCAGCTGCCAAAATTCGGTTGCTAGCCAAAAACCGAGCGGATAATCGAGCGTTAATCGGTGAATCGGGTGCTGTACCCGCGTTGATTCCGCTGCTTCGATGTGTTGATCCTTGCACTCAAGAACACGCGGTTACTGCGTTGTTGAATTTATCTTTGTTAGATGATAATAAACCGTTAATTGCTGGTGTTGGTGCAGTGAAATCTTTAATTTATGTGTTGAAAACTGGCACAGAGGTGTCGAAACAGAACGCAGCATGTGCGTTATTAAGTTTAGCAATGCTTGATGAGAATAGAGTGTCGATTGGAGCATGTGGTGCGATTCCGCCTTTAGTTTCGCTGTTAATTGACGGTTCAAACAGAGGGAAGAAAGACGCGTTAACGACTTTGTATAAACTGTGTTCGATGAAGGCGAATAAGAAAAGAGCGGTCAATGCGGGAGTGGTGAAGCCGTTGGTGGAGTTGGTGGTGGCTGCTGGGGAGGCGGGGAAGGAGCAGGGGATGGCGGAGAAGGCGATGGTGGTGTTGAGTAGCTTGGCGGCGGTGGAGGAAGGGCGGACGGTGATTGTGGAAGAAGGCGGTGTTCAGGCGCTGGTGGAGGTGATGAAGATGGGGCGTCGGTGAAGGGGAAGGAGTTTGCGGTGGTGACGTTGTTAAAGTTGTGTGAAGGGATTAACGGGGTGCGAAACCGAGCATTGTTGGTTAGGGAAGGTGTGATTCCGCCGTTGGTTGCTCTTTCACAGACGGGAAGTGTTAAAGCCAAGCATAAGGTATTATTAGGGATGAGCGTTTTTACTGGGTAGCGAGTACTGGTACAAAACCAATACTGATTGAACTCTATCGTACATTGCTTGGTATTCGGTTACACTTGAGTTACTTTTCGGTTACTAATTTATATTTGAAACAACAATTTGTGGGATTTTCGGGATAAAATGTCAATGAATTAGAATTTTAATCTAATTTAATTTAATGTTTGTTCATATGTATTGTGCATTGTTGAATGAGTTGAAATTTGACATTACTGCAGGTTGAAACACTACTTGGGTATCTGAGAGAAGCAAGGCAAGAGGGTTGTAGTTCAAGTCCAAAGTGAGGTATTAATTTTTTATAAGGATAATAATATTTGTTTGCTAGAGTGTTGATTGTATATATAAAATTATTTATTATTCTTTACTATGGGTTTCTACGGAGATTTGTGAGTTTTTATATAAAGAAATACAACTTGGCTCGTTGTAAATTTAAGATTAGTAACAAGAAGCAGCTGACTTGAGTTTTCTATTGTTTTGTATATCGTCATTGGTAAAACCAAAGAGCTTTGCCTCTTAGTTGACAACTTGATTTTGTATATATATATATATATATATATATATATTGTGTATACATTTTGTATTGATTAATGTTTGCTTGTATTCTCTACCAATAGATATTGTATTCATCGGAGAATACGTGTTTTTGCACAATACAAATATTTAACGTATAAAAAAAGTTTTTTATTCGCACAATGAACAGAACCTCAAGTTAATTATGAAATACCTACATATAAATAATCTTTATCAAAATGATCCTGTGGTTTAAAAGTGGTTCTAATTTTAGTGGTTATCATAAATTCTCTTTAAACACTAGTTTTCTGGTCAAAACTTGTTTGATAGAAAAGTGGACCCATGACAACTGTGTGTTTTGTGAATTTTGGAGTTGAGATTTTTTTTTTAAAATTTAAATAGTAGCTTGGATATTAAATAAAAATGAAAACAGTGATGGATTGTGGGCCCCTCTTGATGTGCATTTCATTGGTGTAAAGCTTTTAGCTTTCTTTCATCTGCAGTGTTTGTTGGTCCTACATTCCTACAAAACCACTGGCATCTTATTGAAGCCACCAACCCCACAAAACCTGTCCCTGTATTTGTGTGTAATGATTCATAAAACGAGTCGACTATCGGCTCGCTAATTCTCGAATTGAATCGATCTTAAACAAGCTTGGGCCGGACTCAGTTCTAAATGGAACTTCAAGCCGAACATCATACATGAAGTTTGATTATGCTATAATATAACATATATTTATGGTAAATATTACTATAACAATAATAAATTTAACATATATTCAACAATAAATGCGTCTAGCTAAAGCTTGTGGTGTTCCATACGAGTTGAGCTGGAGTTTAATCATAATCGACATCCGGGGTCCTGGATCCAACCATTAAGAACGGGATCTCATGGATTTGTGGATTCATGATGCTGGTTCACTAGTATGGAGGTGCAGAATTTGTTGATTTGTTTGGGTGGCCTCATTAGCTGGCAAGTAGTAGATATGTGATTGTCCTGGGCTGTATGTTGATGGGATGGTTTGCTTTATTTATTGCATGCTCTGATTTGAGTTTCCTATTATTATTTTTTGTTATGTTTTAATAATTGTGTCCAAGTTTACGGGGGTCTGAATCATCACAGGTTGAACTTATTCAGTTATAATTTTACAACAATAATTAGATTAGAGAGGTTGAAATTATTCAGTTATAATTTTACAACAATTAGATTAGAGAGCATGAATAAAGACCTCAAATTAATGCATAACCCACTTGAATTAACTGACATGTGTTAATTGGGTTGGGGTTCCTCGGGTTTTTGGACAATAGAAGTTAAACCGAATAACAATCCGAATTTGTTTCGATCAATCTGTTTTCGGGTGAAATCGTGTCAGGTTTACATGTTTAATTGGTAATCAGGTTGGGCTGTTGGATTCTAAGTGGGCTGAGCGCTTTTAGGCACGGTTTATTTTCAAGTCCCAATCGACAGTCAAGCCGAATAGAAAAGATGAAGAAAAGAATTTAAGATGAATAACTCTCAATCTTATTAATCAGAAAATAACTCAAAACTGATTACAGACTCTTAAACCATAACTCGGTTTCTCTCTAGTCTTTTCTCTTCACTTAATAATGTCTAACCCTAACATGGTTTATATAGGCTAACCCTAACTTGGTGACCAAGACATTACTAAACTTAATTATAACTTAATTAGGAAACTTAACCAACTATGACCAACTTGTCAACATTGATCCCTCAAGTTCACCGACTTGTGACTTGAACTCCTTTATCGCCCTTTTCCCATTACCGACTTGTGATGAGTCGGGAATTACCACCAACAATCACCCTCTTAATTTCCTACTCGAAATAAGTAGGCTCTAACATGTCTTCTTTGTCTTGATTCTCATAGAACTCATGTTGATCTCTAGCTGTGTTTTTCGGCTCCTTCCTAGCTCGAACATTCTTACAACCATTTACTCGACTAGTCCTTTGTCCACGACTCGTCCTTTGGTCATAAGAACTCGCACCACCATTGACTCGACTGCTATCTTGAGCAAACACTCGCTTTCTTGGATCATTACACGTACTTCCTTGTGTTTGAATCTTTTTCTTGATCTTTTCTTTGAATTCTTGAAAATTTTTCTTAGGAGTTTGAATTTTGGCTTTCTTCATTAAACTTGGATCTTTGAGAAGATTTTGGCTCGTACTTGGCGTATCATCTTTCAGTTCAACTCTTTGTAGATCCCTACCCGCAAAATTCTTCATTCCAATCATGCTAACTTGTGTACCGGAACTTGCTATCTTGAGATTGATCTTGTACAAACGGTTCTTGGTCCTTGTCACCTCCATCATAAGCTTACATGTATCATCATGAATGGTTAGCAAATCACGTTTCATGTGAATGTCGCATCCACCTTCCGTTGCTTGACCAAGACTTATGATGTTGCTTTGCAAACTCGGTATGTACTAAACATCGGTTAACAGGCGCTTCTCCCCCCGTTTTTCCTTCAAGTAATACCGATCCCCTTCCCCGTATATCAATACAAGACCCGTCAATTTCACCTTTCCCGTGACACCTTCATTCAGTTCAAAGAAATAAGCTCGATTACCCGTCATGTGATTTGATGCTCCGTTGTCGAGATACCAAGTGTCTTTTTCCATTGGCTCTGTCTCGAAACGCTTTGGATTCACCCATTCTTCATTTAGAAAAACCGATGATTTTGATCACATCTCATCATTAACAAAGATGGATCAAAATCATCGGTTTTAGCTAAGTTAGCTTCATCTTGTTTCTTCATACGATCTGGACATCCTGACGCAAAGTGACCAAACTTATCACAACGGTAACACTGAACCTGTGATCTATCTTTTCTTCCCTTTTGACGATCATTGGCACTTCTTTGACCCATGATCTTGACCATCTCGGCTTTTACTTCCATCTTGGTCATTATCATCCCAGTCTTGACCACTACCTCGGTTACTTGAACCGCCTCGCCCAGACCCTGCGTATTTTCATAGGATTTGAATTTCGAGGACGACTCACCATTGGCAAACATTAGATTACCCTGATTTTCTGTTAAAGACTCGATACCCTTTATCCTGTCTTCGAATGTTTTCAGTCTACCAATTGCTTCCTGAAACGTCATGGCTTTCAAATCTGCGATTGTTCAATTGAAGCTACAATTGGAACACACTTTGCTGGAACAGAGCCCAATAATTTTCTGGTTAGCTTTTGTTTTCGTAGGTGGTTCCCAAACTGGCTGCCTTAGTAACCAACTGACTTATTCTGCCCGCGAAAGAATCAACTGTCTCTGTTTCTTTCATCTTCAAGGATTCGAACTCATTTTCCAGCTGCTCAATCTTTTCCTCTCAAACCCTTTCAACCCCAACATACCGTGTCTTCAATGCTTCCCAGATTTCCTTTGCAGTCTGAAACTGAGCTACTTGAAACACGAGCTCTTCGAGCATTGCCTGAAGTAGAAGCGCAACTACCATGTCATCCTTTTTGGCCTCTACCTCATTTTCACCTGGTTCTAAAGCTTCCAGTATTCCATGAACTTTGAATACCGCCTTAATACGAATAGCCCAGATGTTGTAATTTGTTTCTGTTAATATTGGACATTGTAAAGTTGTGGTACTTTGGTCCTTAACCACATCCGGTGGTCGTCTGTCTCTGTCCTCCATCGATTCCTGAACAACTTTTCAGAACCGAACCGTCTACACGAAAGACTAATCACGAATCTCTCTCGCAAACCTCGGTCAAAAACCAACTCGTTTAACCCGAGTAAATAATCAAAACTCAGAATTGAACCCTTGTCAACCCAAATAAAAAAAACCAAGCTAATAAAAGAAACACAACTTTGTTTTGTCCTTTTATCTAGTCTCTAGCACACAAATATCAAACTTTTGTCTTATGTTTATCCTCATAATTAAACCACCTTGTTTAACTCAAACACATGTTGAACCCCACTCGTTCAACCAAAATAAAAATAAACCAACTTGTTTTTTTTTATTTTGTTTCAATCGATGTTCAAGAAACGATAAAACAATTAAGTTTTTGGACTTTTTTTTAATAGCAGCTTCGAATAATAGCTTTCTTGATGCACAAAAGAAAACACCCTTTGCAAAAGTAATTTCAGCCGACAACGTGCTAAGGTCGAAACCTTCGTGTCCTGATTGCCGGCGTACACAACAAGAAATTGATGCCGCCGTGTACCGTTTTTCTCGAGCAAGCCGCTTGCTGCCAGAAATCTCTGTGATGCCGTGATCGGAATTTCAGAACTGTCGGTCAGCCGACTTGCTGATCACAGATCCTGTGAACCTCCTTAGCTACTTTATATATCAAGAGTTTGATTGAACCGACGCTTGAACTTGGATCTGATACCAATTCAAGTCCCAATCGACAGTCAAACCGAATAGAAAAGATGAAGAAAAGAATTTAAGATGAATAACTCTTAATCTTATTAATCAGAAAATAACTCAAAACTGATTACAAACTCTTAAACCATAACTCAGTTTCTCTCTAGTCTTTTCTCTTCACTTAATAATGTCCTAACCCTAACATGGTTTATATAGGCTAACCCTAACTTGGTGACCAAGACATTACCAAACTTAATTATAACTTAATTAGGAAACTTAACCAACTATGACCAACTTGTCAACATTAATCCCTCAAGTTAACCGACTTGTGACTTGAACTCTTTTATCGCCCTTTTCCCATCACCAACTTGTGATGAGTCGGGAATTACCACCAACATATTTTTTGGCTGCTAAACATGATACAAATGTGGAGAAAAATATCTAATCCGTGATTCCGTGTTACCGTCTGTAATGATTCATAAAAATTAAAAAAAAAACCACTATGATCATACAATAATTTAGAATATTTAATGAGATTTAAAAATCTATAATAGCTTCTCATATAATAATTTAGAATATATTATGCTATTTTCCGGAGGTTACACCCACCTTAGCCGAATAAGCCTCCCAAATGATTTTTTCTGTATCTACTTGAAGAACACACAATGAGCAACCCAAAAATTAATTATTTGCGTTTTTTAAGCACATTGAAATGAAGTGGCCCAATTAACACTTTTATCAAGCAAGTAACTGATTCAACCTTAGTTGTCTTACATCTATTTGATCATGTTCAACCAACTAAAATTTGAGTTGATCTTCAATAGCTCAGTCTTAACCCAACTTGATCTGTTTGTTCACAATCAACTCAAATGGGTTCACCAAATTGTCATTATATAATCTTTTTTTTTTAAATCATCGTTCCATCCAAAACTCACACAAACTTTTTTTTTAACGGCCAACTATATCATCGGATAAGCATCCTGGGATGCCCCAATCGAGTAAATGCATCACCTCCTCCATAACGGTCAGAGTTGGATGCATACCCGAGCCACCAAGCCACCAGTCTGGGGAAAACCCCCCACCCGAAGGCCCACTGCGGTAAAACCGGTTCGGCTCGGTTTCGAACTGGCGACCTCCAGAGAGGCCTAGTTCTAAACTTCATTGCCACCACCAATGTCCTTCAAAGTGATGCTAGTGAGAGTTGAACTTGGGACCTCAAGGAGAGAAACCAAGTGACTAACCACTAGACCAACTTGTCAGGACAAAATTCACACAAACTAACCTTGGTTTTTCATCCAATTCAACTATAAACGGTGATTATAATTACTTTTCATCGCGTGTAATTAACAATTATCATTTTACACAATTTCACCTAGTTTAAATTACAAAATTTTCTAAAATGGAAGAACACTTGCTACTGGTTGTTAGGTTTATCCATCGACTTTTGATGCTTACGTAGGATCTGATCAAAACAAATACCTTGTTTCTAAATTGGGATCTAGAAAAAGTTTGGGACAAAATCCTTAGTAAAAGTCCATTGTCAAGAGTTTTTTGGGGATGTTAGATGAGAGGAAAGTTGTCGAAAAGTAACCTCTGAGTGCTTGAATCTTGATGTATGGGTTGTCATTTCACGCAAAATATCATACCCGGCGACATCAATTCATTTTCCGATTTCTTTATGAGGAAAATGGTGCATCATTCCGTTGCCAATGGGACAAACTTATCTGTCTCGGGCAAATGATCAGTTGTTACATAACTTTTAGTGATTTTGTTTTGTTCCTAGTTTACGTTATAACGACATCTTATCAAACCAACATCCCATCGGTAACTTTACCTCAAAGAGTAAGTTATGACCACAATACCAAGCATTCTTGTTTTATCAACACCCATCAATGACGTCCTGACAAGTTGGTCTAGTGGTTAGTCATTTGGTTTCTCTCTTAAGGTCCCAAGTTCAACTCCCACTAGCATCACTTTGAAGGACATTGGTGGTGGCAATGAAATTTAGAACTAGGCCTCTTTGGAGGTCGTCAGTTCGAAACCCCAGCCGAACCGGGTTTTACCGCAGTGGGCCTTCGGGCGGGAGGTTTTTCCCCGGAACTGGTGGCTTGGTGGCTCGGGTATGCATCCGAAAATAAAATACGGGCACCGAAAATATAATTTTTTTAAAAAGAATATACAAAAAAGTTTTAAATATATGAAAATGAATTAAAAATTTGTGGAATCACCCGCATGTTGCGGCAGTCTACTTTTTAGGTGGAACGTATATAAAAAACACATCACACATCACACGCGCATTTGGAAAATGAAATATAGAAAGAAAACACGATGTAAGGGTAAATCCAGAAAATACGAAATAGTTACGTTGTAACTTTAAAAATCGTTATTTACGGTCATGTAAAACCATCATAACTTATCCAAATTTATTTAGAAAGAACACAGAGTTGAAAGATAAAAAAAAACAAAATAAGACTTTTTCATAAAAAGAATTTTTATGGAACACACAAAACTAATTTATGATTGAATAATACTTTAAGAAATTAAAATAAATAATCATATTTAAACTAGATTTAAGAACTAACTATGATTGCCATTTTGATTTAATATAACACAAATTAGGCAACTAATGTCATTTGCATTTAATGCATAGGTAACAAACATTAAGAAAAAAAATCAACTAAAAATTATGTTATTAAGACTACAACCCAAAGTCTACTTGTAACATGGGAATCACTAGATCATGCCCCTCATCATGTTATAATCCAATTCAATACTTATATATTCTAAGTTCTAGGGTAACTTTATTAAACATAAATAAATTTTCAGGCCCCAGAGGATTTGGGCCCTGCGTCGTCGCCCACCCCGCACCCCTCCGTGCCGGCCTTGCTTACACACATTTGATTACTTTTTTTTTTTACATTTGATGGCTTTCTTTTAAAATTAATCAAAACAACATCAATTCGTTTGATCTCTTAAGTGTTTTTAATAAAGTATTTAAAAAAAGCTCCTTCGAATCTCGAATTATATACTATTTGATTTTATAAAATGAAGTTATATCATTTTTATGTAAAATAATGTTGTAAGGTTCGGGTGTGTAAAACTTTTAAAACTTCTTACCAGTGTGTAAGAATCGGTAGGCGCTAGTCGGTCGGTAAGGTATTAACTAGCGATTACTCAGGATTAATTGGGATTAATCGGATTGAGAGTTTTATATGTAACTTTTAGTTTTATATACACACACATTTTTATACGTGTTTTTTAAGTAGACATGTTTTAACACCAGTTGACCGATGTTTTAAGTAATTGGAGGGAATTTATAAGGTTTTGTCGAAATCTAGTCAAAATTTGACCAGGATAGGACCACTATTAACTGCCTAGCGATTAATCGACCATTACCAGGTGAACCTCTGATTAGTGATTAATCGAAGCATATGCGGAATTTTTAACCATGTCTTTTAGAATAATACAACAAGAAAAAGAAAATGTCAAGGGTTGGGTTTTGGAACATAAACAATTTCCAAGGCACAAGCTTGTAACGCTTAGGTCAAAGTAATAAAACATTTGCGTATTTGATACCTTGTTAAAAGGTAATGTTTAGTGGGTTAACGGTTTGGCGTCCCATGCCAACTCATCATGGGAGGCCCATTTCACTTAGTTGTTGAGAGGTCATCTAAAGTGTTCGGAATTCGTTTCTAATAGATATTGTATATTTAGCATGCATATATTATTGATAATTAGTTATATCATCTCCTAAAATAGGAGATATGATATGTTACGGTGAATCAAGGGAAAGGGCATCGACCCAGTTACTTTTACATTGCATGTCTTCATAGTATCGGCAGACCAGGCATAACATATCCCTCTTACGCCAACAATCTCCACCATAGTCCACTGCCGATCACCACCCTTTTCTCCTTCCTTTCCTCTCACTATTCTCTATGTCTTAGGGTTGTGTCTGTAATAGGGCTATGATTGTTAGACTTGAATTTTGGTTGTATGTGTAACATCCGTCAAAAAACCGGATTTACCAAACCCGCTCCGTTTAATAACCGAACAATCGGTTAAAAATTTCGTGGCGTATGTAATGCCCAAAATAATTTTAAACGATACATAATTAATAAGTATATTGAAATATATAATTTATATTTGAAAAGGTATTGAAAATAAGAAAATAAAAATAAAAGGCTGCTGCCGGGTTTCGAACCCGGGTCAGCAGCGGATTTAAACAAAGCCTTAACACCCTTCCATCCAACCACTGTGCCACTTGTATTTCTTTTTCAATATTGAAGACAATTAATTCATAACATGAATATCGAATTCAAAATCGACGCGCCCAATCGCAGTCGTCGGAAATCCCGACGATTTCGCCAAGATTGGACGGTTACTTCAGTTTTAACCGAAGCCTTAACTATGACATCGGTTATAACCGACGTCTGAACCCGCGACGCAAGTCATAACCGCCGGAAAACGTAATGACCGACGAATCAAGACGGAAAACGGACTAAATACATCGGTGTTCTACCCTATAAATACCCCCTCAAACCTCTGCTAGCTTTTTCGCTCACAATCACACCTTTACCCGACGTAATTCCACTCGCCGGAAAATTTCTGCAACTCGTCGGAAAACCGAGCCACATCCAATTTTCAAATCTCATCTTGTGGTTGTTGTGTTTGTTGTAGAGTCACATAGAACTAATCATAACTTGCGGATAAAGTCAATGAAAATTTGACGAGAATATGGTGGATATGCCGCTGGTATTTCCTATATATAAGTATTCTTGTCAAAGGATCGGAGGCATTATCAGGCGGTTATGAGAGGTTCCATGTATAAACTGTTTGTGTGATAATTGTTTAGATTAAATTTATTATTTTCAGTACATGCAATACGATCGGCTCCGTTTGATTGAGCCTTGATCACACAGACATTTTTCATTTTCAGTACATGCAATACGATCGGCTCCGTTTGATTGAGCCTTGATCGCACAGACATTTTTCATTTTCAGTACATGCAATACGATCTTTTGGTTGTTGTGTTTGTTGTAGAGTCACATAGAACTAATCATAACTTGCGGATAAAGTCAATGAAAAATTGACAAGAATATAGTGGATACGCCGCTGGTACTTCCTATATATAAGTATTCTTGTCAAAGGATCGGAGGCATTATCAGGCGGTTATGAGAGGTTCCATGTAGGATTTAGTATGTTTTGGTTGAAGTTTGTTCATCATACATTTCAGTGTATTCAATTTCATCATTTATAGAAGTTGAGCTATGTCTCACTTCCACAATGACTAACCTCTCCATCATAACAAACGAGAGAGGTACTGTCATCATTCAAACATGTATACTTTCAGAATTTAGACTCAAGCTGTGGTTGTTGTGTTGTTTATGTTTAATAGTCACATAGGACTAATCATAATTCACTGATAAAACCAATGAAAATTTGACGAGAATATGGTGGATACGCCGCTGGTACTTCCTATATATAAGTATTCTTGTCAAAGGATCAGAGGCATTGTCAGGCGGTTATGAGAAGTTCTATGTAGGATTTAGTAATTTCTTGGTAACTAATCATAACTTGCGGATAAAACCAACGAAAATTTGACAAGAATATGGTGGATACGCTGCTGGTACTTCCTATATATAAGTATTCTTGCCAAAGGATCAGAGGCAGTATCAGGCGGTTATGAGAAGTTCCATGTAGGATTTAGTATTGTCTTGGTTGAAATTTGTGTTACATTTATATCATCTCGCCATTTAAAGAAATTGGATTGTGTTCTATTTCTACATAAACTAACCTCTCCATCATAACAAACGAGAGAGGAACTGTCACCATTCAAACATGTATGCTATCAGAATGTGGACTCAAATATTGGTTGTTTTGTTTATTTATGTTCTAGAGTTACATCATAGAACCAATCATAACTCACTGATAAAACCAATGAAAATTTGACAAGAATATGGTGGATACGCCGCTGGTACTTCCTATATATAAGTATTCTTGTCAAAGGATCAGAGGCATTGTCAGGCGGTTATGAGAAGTTCTATGTAGGATTTAGTAATTTCTTGGTACATTGGTTGTGGCGTTTATTTATGTTCTAGAGTCACATCATAGAACCAATCATAACTTACTGATAAAACCAATGAAAATTTGACAAGAATATGGTGGATACGCCGCTGGTACTTCCTATATATAAGTATTCTTGTCAAAGGATCAGAGGCATTGTTAGACGGTTATGAGAAGTTCCATGTAGGTTGTAGTATTAGAAATTTTGTTTTAGGATATAACCCTATCCTTCCAAACATATCAAAACTCTTACGCATGATATCATATTTAGCGAATCAACTCTGCTTATCAATATTTTTACCGCAGGCAACAAAAAGCGATTCCTGTAACAGGGTACTTAACCGTTACAAGGGACGTTACCTCCTCAAACAAAATTTAAACTCTTACTCTTTTTCTAAGCATGTAACTGTCAAACTAAACACCATTATTTTTAGACAAATATATCACTACTTAAATTTCGGGACGAAATTTCTAAAAAGCAGGGATACTGTAACATCCGTAAAAAAACCGGATTTACCAAACCCGCTCCGTTTAATAACCGAACAATCGGTTAAAAATTTCGTGGCGTATTTAATGCCCAAAATAATTTTAAACGATACATAATTAATAAGTATATTGGAATATATAATTTATATTTGAAAAAGTATTGAAAATAAGAAAATAAAAATAAAAGGCTGCTGCCGGGTTTCGAAGCCGGGTCAGCAGCGGATTTAAACAAAGCCTTAACACCCTTCCATCCAACCACTGCGCCACTTGTATTTCCTGTTCAATATTGAAGACAATTAATTCATAACATGAATATCGAATTCAAAATCGACGCGCCCAATCGCAGTCGTCGGAAATCCCGACGATTTCGCCGAGATTGGACGGTTACTTCAGTTTTATCCGAAGCCTTAACTATGACATCGGTTATAACCGACGTCTGAACCCGCGACGCAAGTCATAACCGCCGGAAAACGTATGACCGACGAATCAAGACGGAAAACGGACTAAATACATCGATGTTCTGCCCTATAAATACCCCCTCAAACCTCTGCTAGCTTTTTCGCTCACAATCACACCTTTACCCGACGTAATTCCACTCGCCGGAAAATTTCTGCAACTCGCCGGAAAACCGAGCCTTTCACCTTTGAGCCTTACTGAACCCCCAGAGCTCATACCGAAGCCACCTACACTCACCTCAAGCTCACTGAAGACCTTCTGCCGCAAGACACACGTCGCCGGAATAGTTTGCTGTCACCGGAGTTTCGCCGGTGAAACAGAGGAGTCCAGTTCGGTATACTTTACACTTAATCTTTCATTCTTTTTATTTATCTCACCTGTATTTAATCGCAACACACTAAAAAAAAATTGATAAAATCATCGAACCAGTCGGACTCCGTTTCTGGTTGAGTCCAACGAAGAAGATGAAGTTTCAGTAGTATATAAGTTTAATTAAAATCAAGATATATCTCGGGTTAGACACACAGTCCAGCGGTGGACTGTGTGCAAATAAAACACGCTTACGTCTCGAGTTCGATACTTGTCCCACGCATACTCGTCTTAATAAAAATGTTCCTTTTTTTAACCGAACCGGAGTCACTGCTTAAGATGTTAAGTTTAATAAAAACCGGAATAATAACCAAGATAGACACACAGTCCAGTGGTGGACTGTGTGAATGTTTAATCACACGTCACGAGTTCGAGTCCGGACTACCGCACCAGTCCGGACAATTATCAAACTTTTTATTTAAGACAGAAATGAAAATATTTAGTTTGTATATAAGTATAATAAAAATCAGATTATTTAACAAGTTAGACAAACAGTCCAGCGGTGGACTGTGTGTTAACCCAACCCACAGGTCCCGGGTTCGAGACCTGTGGAGAGCACCGAGCGAGACATTTAAAATCGTTTTTAAAACAAATGATTTTCGGATTAATTCAGTGAGTATATAAATATAATTAAAAACAGAAATATTTCAGGTTAGACACGTAGCTCAGTTGGTAGAGCTGCGTGCACGCGTACGGGAGGTCTCGGGTTCGAGCCTCACCCAGCGCATACATACACACATACGAATCAGTCAACAGTCAACAGTCAAAGTCAACGGTCAACGGTCAAAAAGTCAACATTTTTTTATTATTTTTATTTATTTATTTTATTCAAAAATCAATTAAAAATACTTAAAAATAACATTTTTAAGGTTAGAAAATAGCCTTAAACTCACAAAAATACACCCAACAATCCTACTAAAATGGATTAATAAAATCCGTTTACTTACCGAACCATTATGCCATTATCTAGGTTAGTTTCACTCGTGGTTAAAACCAACTTTGTGCGCATTCAACATCATCAACCAAACGCACCCAATGTGAGTGAATCTTACAACTCCCCTATTTAATTACACGTTTTGGGGTGTGTCATGTGTCACTAACTCGTTTATTTAAACTTGTGCCATACCATAATGTGATCTAAACTTAGATTGTATATATTGTTTGTCGTTATGTATTTCATATTGTCAAGTTATATGCAATTCTTTTATTAGACACATCAGTTCCTCATGGGAGACGAGTTGAGCAACGCGTGCCTCAAAACAAATCCATTATTGTTCGTGTGTGTATTATTTAGTTTATATTGTTTGTAGTTATGTATTTCATATTGTCAAGTTTATTCAAATCATTCATTAGGCCCATCAGTTCCTCGTGGGAGACGAGTTGAGCAACGCGTGCCTCAAAACGATCCATTATTGTTTATGTGTGCATTATTTAATATTAATTGATTGGTGAATAATTTTACATCTATTTTTACTCATCTGTGGTTGTGTACTTTATTTTATAATCAATTAAATAAACTTGTTCAAATGTTTTTCATAGGATTCACTCGCCAACTTTTTGTTGATCCAAAAACCATTTTTACACATGATACAGGTGAACAGGATGAAGCAAGGAAAACATAGGAAATGCCTTAGAAGAAAACAATGAAGCCTAGATTGATGTTTAGGACATGATGTAATATTGATTGTAATTTCCCATTAAAGTGTATTAATGAATATGAAACGTTAAAATAAATGTCATGAGCTTTGATGATAACCCAATCATGCCCCGATCACCTTTTCTGCTGCGGGTCGGGGTGTGACAGTATGTATTTAACTTCGCACGAAGGTAATTTACCTTCGTATGAAGATAGCTACCCTCGCACGAAGGTAGTGTCATGTTTATAAATAGACGTGTTGAGGGTTCGAGTTTGTAATTTTTAGCTTTCTGAATTCCCATCCTCTTCATGTAAGCAACAAAGTGACAATAACGCTCGATCAATTGCTTCATACTTTCTCCTTTCATTACATTGAGAACATCGAACTCTTTTCTGAGCAGCGCCTTTTTACTTTTCCTCATTTCCGAGCTTCGTTGAAATTTCAACCTTAATGGCATTCTATAATGATTATGCATAGTCATCATGTTGCAGCGGTGTTAAGATGTCTTCTTTGATTGACTGTTGCAATATATTCATCATTTTCTTCTCATTTACAAACTCTTCTTTCTCTATTTTTGTGAGTTAAGCTAATGTCTTCTCCAATTGATTTTCTCTGATTGGTGCGATATATTTCTCTTCTATCGCAAACCAATAGTTAAAATGATTCGCTTGAACCCAATTGACAAAACGTTCACTCCAACTATCATAGTCCTCTAAATTCATCAACCTCGGGGGTTTCACCATCGTCCCATTTCGTTTTCTAAATTATGATTTTGTGCAGCTGCAACAGATGCATTTACAGTTGTCGTAGCAAATGCATTATAAAATTCTTCCTCCATCTTGTCTAACAAATTGCCTGGAACAAAATTAAACACTAAAAGAATTAAGATTTCGGTTCGAGTGAAGTGAAGATTTCCAAAAATTTGATTATCTTCGTGCGAAGGTAAATGTCTGTTCAAAAGTAACAATTTTATCTTCGTATGAAGGTAATTTTAGGATCGCGCGAAGGTAAGTTCACAATTCGACGTTTTTTTGAAAATTTCGACATGAATCCTGTTGTTTTTAGCTCTGGTTTTCTCAAGGGTTTATCTAAATGTGTTTTCGCATGACATACTTGAAAATCAGTTCATTTTAACCGTGAATTCGTTTTAAAAATGAAAAATAAGAAGAATGAGTAAAATAAGAAGTCTTCTAGGCTGAATCCTGAACAATTGTCTTCAAATCAGGCATCCTGAGCTCTGATACCACTTGTAGGATCGTTTTGTCCAATAGCAAAGGTCCTAATTTGAATATCTAGTCAATATGCGCGGAATTCATATGTAATAGTGACAATTAACAAGAATATTTATCAATTTAATGATGAATTAGTTGACAAGCTGGCAGATGCTCTGCTAGAGGGAGAGTGGTCTACGTATTTGACGATTTTGAAGAACGGTACAGAACATAGTGGTTTCTCCTTACCAAAGTTCATAGAAAGGCTCGAAGGCCATGAAATGGAAATGCAAAAGATGGCCAAAACAAAAAGTGTTCAAATACAGCAAGATGTGAACTTAAATTTTAAAAGAGGTTCTGTTGGCACTCAAAGTCTGAAAGTTAAACCGCCTTCAGTGCTCATAGTTCTACAAGTCCATCTTCTAATCAATCCAGTTTTCAATCATTTTCTAGCTTTGAACCGAATCCACCCAAAACACCTCACTCTTCACAGAGCTCAAACAATTTCCAAAGTCACCAATCTGGTCAATCTAATTTAAACCAGAGGATTCTACAATGTAATATTGCGGTTGAACGCCCAAGACTTCAATGAAAAACTGCCAAAAGCATATGGGGCTGCTCGCTTCTGTTCTTGTATCCTATGGAAGTCTGGTAGCCAGTAGGATCAGAAACCTAGAAATGACAAAAGAATACTACGATCAGATCGATCCATTAGAGTTAGAATTGATTGAAATTAAGTGTTGTATGGCTTCTATAATCCACAGAGCTCAAAGATTCATGGAGATTACAGGCAGAAATAACTTGGGAAGCTTGGATTTGACAAGTCAAAAGTGATTTGTTTTAGATGTCGAGAGAAATGACATTTTAAGCGAGAATGTACCAATCGAGAAGTCAACAACAATCAAAATCCTTTTGAAGAAGACTACTACAAGAAAGTTATATATCATCGGCCGTCACCACCACAATCAAATTCGAGAATGGTTCAAATAGAAGACGATCCATCAATACAAAAGACAAAACTTTAGTAGTTGCTCAAGAGCATGAAGGGTTTAACTGGAGCAAGTACATTTCAAAAACTGAAAGCTGGCGCAATTGGCAGAGATAATTGAAGAACCTGAAGCTGAAGCAGAAGATTGTTCTGAAGCAGTTTTTGATGAAGCTATTGAGGAAGCTGTACTTGAAGGATATTATCATGAACAACGTGATGGGAGAAAATTTATTGCATAGCACTTTTAGAACTTTAATTCCACTTAATATGTTTCCGACTTTTGTAGGATATTTCGATTCAAGCTATCAAGTACAATCAGAAGAAGAATCAAAGCCTAATGTGTGGAATTGATAGATGTGAATAAAGAAATGAATGTCGAGAACTTGACGAAGATAGCAAACAAAGCCATGATGGTAAATATTAAAGAGGTAGTTTCTGACAAAGTCAATGAAGAGTCGGTGACTGAATGTGTTAAAGAGTCAGTTAAGGAGATTGTCAAAGTTCAGATTGTTGAGGTTGAAAACCTTGCATTAAATGTCAAGAAATGTGCAAGGAATGTGTTGAGAAAGATAAAAAAATTCAAAGAACTGAAAATTCATGCAGATAATTTGTCATATGATTATAACACAACTAAAGAGGCATATGACAAATTAAGCAAAACTGTTAAACACTTTGAACAAATCATTAGAGAAGATGATAAAACACTTTCGATCCTCAAGGCAACCGTAATGGACAAACAAATGGCCATCAATATTCACTTAAATACGATTGCCGAGCTAAAAGGTGAATTAGAGAAAATGAGAACTGAAACTGCAAAGATAAATGAATCATTTGATTTTGATGATTATTTGAAAGACAATGTTAATGAAGAGAATGAAGCTCAGAGACAGGGGGAGCAGAAAGATCAAGTTCACGATGCAGAACAATCAGGAATCTTCACAGATAATCCAATAACAGTTGTTCCTGATCGTCAACCGCACCGAGTTTTCTTGTTAGAACATGGAGTTAAGGAAGGAGAGTTTGTGCATAATTACACAAAGGAAGATATTTCTATGATGTTAGGGGTTGATGAAAAATCCTTCGAGTTTGATTTTGAAGATGAGCTCAATAACAATAGTGCGTCTGAGCCTAATGATTATATGTACAAGTATGTGCCTGATGCTGACAAGTATGATAGAGTGATTATCGAAGATGCGTCCGATGATGATGGTGAAGCTGTTAAGTACTCTGGTGTAGATACTGATGATTTCCCTACGTTTGAAGAATTGTTTAAGGAAAATACAGATGATTTACTGAAACGTAAAATTGAAGAGACTGTGAAAGAGGGAAGTATGCCTAAACGTTTAACAAGAGAAGAAATTGCTAAAGCCAAGAAATCATGGTTTAAAGAGCTTCCCAAAGAACACAAATTCAGACGACCATTGGCATTCTTTACGTGTGATCAAGACAAATCACCGGGTGATATCCTAAGTTGGGGTTAGATTGAGCAGTTGAATGTATATGCCATCAAGAGGGAGTTTGGTGTGCAATATTCCAAGTATTTGTGTGATCTTAAGACGTTACCATACTGGGATGTGGAAGAACTTGTTAAACCAAGATGATAAACTTTCAGATAAGTTCCACGATCAACGGTTATGGAAGCTGATCAAAGATGAAGCATCAGTTGGTTTTAATCGATGGAAGCCATTCATACCAAAGAAGAGAATCAAGATAAATCCTGTAACAAAAGAGAAATATGTTACTTTGGTGATGAAAAGGCCGCTTGTGATGAAGAATATGCCATTGCTGAAAATAGAGCAAGATTTCCATGAGTTTTTCAATTGGTGGCAAATTGACTCAGAAACAGGTGAAGCGGTAATAGTGTTGAAAGCTGATGATACCTAGAAGATAACTGAAGAAGTAACCCCTGAAATGATTGAAAGACAGAGAATATAGGGATTATGGAGAACTATCAGAATACTAGACCCGATGTGGCTAGTGAATTGCTCTGAGAATGATATGAAATGTTTATTCTACAACAAGATTTGTTATGATGTCAAAGACAAGACGCAAGCGATGCAATACCAGGGTGTAATTAACGTATGATATGCACGAGGTATAAATTCAGGGAAGATGTGGAGTTCGTCATGGAGAGAGTTAGAAAAGAAAGAGTTTCTGAAAGAAGAGAGACGTTTGGAAAAGATCGAAGAACAGTCTAAAGAAGCACGTCTCAGAAGATATCAGTATATGACGAAGGTTCCACCGACTGATCAAACACCGATACCATCTGAAGAAGGTCGAAAGCCGAGAAAGCATTTTTTGGGCGTTAACGTTACATGATTGAAGTTTTTGAAGACAAACCAAGACTACGGCAACATCCAAGGGGGAGTTTGTTAGTGTATAATGTCTATTGCATACGTCTCAGGGTTGTGTCTGTAATAGGGCTATGATTGTTAGACTTGAATTTTGATTGTATGTATTTAACTTTGCACGAAGGTAATCATAGCCCTATTACAGACACAACCCTAATACGTATGCAATAGACATTATGTACTAAGACTGCATCTACAGTTTCCAACATAAAAAACTCTCATCCCAATCACCCTGGAGATGGAAACAGGACAATACGCCTCTTGGTGAGAGCTATTCAAGATCTAGTGTCGCGCTCATCTCGTTATTGACCATGTATCCCCAAAACCTACCTCTGCTGCTCCTTCTTCCTCCTCTAAAGACGACAAAGAAAAATCCTTCGACAAGATCATTTCTCTTGCCGATTGTCACACCCCAATCGATAGCGGAAAAATCGAAGTGAGACGGAATACATTGCTCAAGACTTCATAACACTAAATGTGACAAGTATTTAATAAATAATATTTCATTTCATTGCTAACGGTTCAAGTACATGTATTGGAAAACAAAATACAACAAGTAATGTATGATTATTCTATAAACATGAATTTAAAGTTTGGTGCGTTTCTAGTCCTTCCTATCAAGTTCCATTCGTCATCAACATCATTAACATGCAACATGTTTAAAAGTATAGTTCAACACACAAAGCTTGGCGAGTACACAAGTTTTATATAGCATAAGTTATGTGAAGAGATTTAAACGAATCCACATGGAAAAAATAGTTAACTAGATTAATGTATCATGGCATGCAATTTTACAAGTCAACCCTCTGATTACCGCAATATTAAAGACTGAAATGACCTCAAGAATACAGGCGGTGTGTTCCTCCTATAGCGCTATACATGTTAAGGGGAGGCTCGTACGAAGTTAATGACAAGCGAATCACATAAGAATGTTCCAAGAATACAAATCAAGTATCACATACTTAAGCATGTATAATGTATTGTTTGTGTTTGCATAAAGTATAAATGTGTTTGCGTGTATTTTGATAGGTTAAACATATTGCACCCAAAAGTGTAAAACGTAAAAAGGGCTTTCGGGTGTCCTCACAATTTTGCAAAAGCTTTCTGATTATCCGTGAGTGATGAGTTGTTTGAGAATGGGGAATCAAAGGTATAAAGTCATTCGGGGTTTATGGAGTGGTTAAATTTCGGATTTTAAAATTTAAGTACAAAAGTATGTATACAAGAAAGTAATTATCTAGTCTTAAAACACCCGTTTTGACACTATAAATCCCGTATGGGCTGGATGTGATTTCATGGGTCAAGTTACCCATTAGAATCGTAACGAGATGTTCAAGACTTAGTAATATAACCTATTCTCATGACACGTAACCATAACGATTTTCATCAAGGGTTTCGGTTAAGTATATGTTTATATATAATATATAGTACATAGTATGTCTAACATGTAAATCATAGATTCCATATACGTCATGGATGGAGGTAGGAGGATAACCATCCTTTAACCTTATTGTAAGATTCACTAATACACAAATCATCAAAGGATGATTCAGATGGTCATGAATAGAAAGGGAATTACTTAACGAAACTAAAGAATCAACCAAGTAAGCAAGCTAAGTGCGTGCATCCCGGACATGGCAACGTTTGGGGACGTGTCGAAGCCTTGTTTCTCAAATGAAGGTTGAACTTAGTTTTAGTGGAGAAAACATCAAGTGAGGTGGTGGAATGAGATTAGGATAGCCAAGGCTTCCAAGTATTCACACCTATACCAAAACACAAGTCTTGTCACAAGAATCATGACAAGCTTGGATGGTTTCATCACTTGTGGGTTTTATAACCCTTAGTAAAATAGAAAGTTTGGAGGGTGAAATAACACCTCTAGCTCATAATAATCAATCTTGGACAAGCTTACTAACCATAGACTTGATTAGTAGCAAAAGAAGCACAAGATTGTATGAGAAACATAAGTTAAATAAAAGTAACAACCATAATCTTAAAAAAAACAAAACATTTGGACCTTGAAATGGTGATTTCCACCTTGGATTTCCATCAAAAACCTGTGGAAACAATCCCAGAGGTGTTCCAAGCTTTGTAGAGGAAGCTTTGGTGAAGAAAAGATGAAGAAAAGTGAGTTTGAACTCACTTTTGCACTTGAAAGATCTCTTCCTTGTTCTTGAAATTCCTGAGAATTTGAGAGCGTTTTGATGATTTATGAGTGTTTGGAAAGTGAAAAAGAGGGTTAGGAAGCTTGTTTATGTAGTGGGTGAGTTAGGTTTAGAGTTAAATGAGGTTTACAGGTGATTGGGTGTGAAAAAGGTGGGAAAAAGGGACCAACCCATAAGCTAGAAACAACATTCTGTGGATTGAGGTTTCTCACGCCCCGCGAGAGGCAGAGCCTTGTCTCTCGTGCCCCGCCAGAGTCTAATATAGGCATATTTTGCAATTTGGTCCATGAACTTGGTTTTTCCCTCATTTTAAGCTAAAACTTGGTGTTTTGGCATGTTTTTTACGTGTATAACATGTATGTAGGTATAATTTGAGTATTGAGAGTGTATGTATTGGTTTTTGCACATATAACAAGTGTCGGTTTGTATGTAAACATGTATTTAACGATCGGTTGTGCGAATAGCAAGTATGTATAAAATATGAATTCATTATGATTAACGCCTCGATTTGTGATAACAGAGATGGAGTACGATTGTAAGGTTTCTAAAAATAGAATGCGAATATGAACTTTCTAAAAATAGGAATACAGAAATACGAGGCGTTACACCGATGACATGTGGGATCGATTAGACGCAATAGTTTTGCAATGGATTACGGGACGATCTCTAATGACCTCCTCCATACCATTCTCAAGCCAAATACCATTGCTCATGAAGCATGGACAACTCTTGAAAATATTTTTCAAGATAATAAGAGTTCACGCGCAATACACCTTCTCCACCAGTTTTCCAACACCCGTTTAAATGGTTTTCCTAACATCTCGGCCTATTGTCAACAGTTGAAGGTTCTTGCTGATCAGCTGGCTAACGCCGGCTCTCCGATTGAGAATGAGAGGTTGCTACTACAATTGATTTCGGGCCTTAATGAGCAATATGAGGGGATTGCGACAATTCTCCAACAACAGGATCCCCTACCCACTTTCTATGAAGCTAGATCCAAACTGATTTTAGTCAAAAGTGGCAAGGCAGAACAAGCCCTTCACTCGGCTTAACACATAGGTACCACCCTAAATGCATACATATCGCGTCCTCCAGCCAAAACCCAACCCTCTATCGATTCCAGATATGACTCTACTAGTGAACGCACCCGTGGCAGAGGCCGCTCACGAGGCAGAGGACGGGGGCGCGGAAAAAACAACCGTGGACGAGGTGCCTCGGGCTACAACTCTGGCAATACTTATTGGGCCGCTAATCAGCAGTGGCCCACCTGGCCCAATTCAGCTTTTACACAATGGGGCGGACCACCACAATGGAATGGACCTCACCCTTCGTGGGCCGCACCCCCATGCCCATACCCCATGGTTCCATCCAGGCCTAATAACTCCTTCAACTTCAACAGTGGTGGCAACCTTAACAGCAGCGGTAACGGTATTCTCGGTCCATGCCCCGCACAAGCTCATCACACCGCATACATGCCCACCGACATTGAGCAAGCTCTGCACACTATGTCGCTCAACCAACCCGACCTTACTCACTACATGGACTCTGGAGCTACCGGGAACATGACCCACAAAGCAGGTAATTTCCAGTCCTTTTGTAATAATAACGTATCTCAAAATATACTCGTTGGTAATGGTTCAACCATCCCGGTTATCGGACATGGCACCCAGATCTTACCCCACCCTTTCAACCCTTTATCCTAAAAGATGTTCTGTATGCACCTAAACTTATCAAGAACCTAATTTCGGTTCGTCAGTTCACAACTGACAACTCTGTTTCTGTTGAATTTAACCCCTTTGGTTTTCTTGTGAAGGATTACAAGACCCGGATCCCTATCCTCCGGTGCAACAGTAGCGGTGACCTCTACTCTCTCTTGCTCGGACCCGGGAGCACCACCTCATCTTCCACCTTCGTTGCTATCTCCTCCCAGCTATGGTATCACCGTCTCGGGCATCTGGGACAATCTTCACTACATTCCCTAAAGTCTTCTATTCTATTGATTTTGCAAAACTTAATAAACATGTTTGTGAATCGTGTGTGTTGGGCAAAAGTGTTATATTGCCTTTTGCTATTTCTAATACTTAGACTTTTTTACCATTTAATATTATTCACAGTGATTTATGGACATCTCCATTTCTCAGTTCTGACGGCCATAGATATTATATTTTGTTTGTTGATGATCTAACCAATTTCTTGTGGACTTATCCCATCTTTTAAAAATCACAAGTTTACTCTATATTTTGTCACCTACCCAAACTTATTGACACACAATTTGGCATGAAAAATGAAACATTTCAATGTGACAACGGAAAAGAGTATGTTAATGTCACACCCCGACCCGCAGCGGAAAAGGTGATCGGGGCATGATTGGGTTTTCATCAAAGCTCATGACATTTATTATAATGTTTCATATTTATTATTACAATTTAAAGGAAATCATACAATCATATCATACAACTTGTTCTATACATCTTTCTAGGCTTCATTATTTTCTTCTAAGGCATTTTCCTATGTGTTCCTTGCTTCATCATGTCCACCTGTATCATGTGTAAAAATGGTTTTTGGATCAACAAAAAGTTGGCGAGTGAATCCTATTTAAAACATTTAAACGTGTTTATTGAATTGATTATAAAATAAAGTGCATAACCACATATGAGTAAATGTAAATGTAAATTTATTCACAAAACACTTAATATTAAATATTGCACACACATACAACAATAGATAGTTTTGAGGCACGCGTTGTTCAACTCGTCTCCCATGAGGAACTGATGGGCCTAATGAATGAGTTTTGAGGCATGCGTTGTTCTACGAACTGATGGGCCTAATGAATGAGTTTTAAGGCACGCGTTGTTCAACTCGTCTCCCACGAGGAACTGATGGGCCTAACAATTAATTTGCATACAACTTGACAATATGTAATACATAATAACAAACAATATTTACATTCTAAATTTAGATCATAATATGGTATAGCACGAGTTTGAATAAGCGAATTAGTTTAAGTGACACATGATACACCCCAAAACATGAATAAAAAGGGGAATTTGTAAGAATTCACTCACAGTGGTTGCGTTTCTTGGATTGATGATGAATGCGCACGAATTTGGATTTAACCACGAGAGAAACTAACCTAGATAATAACATAACGGTTCGGTAAGTAAGCGGATTTTATTAACCAAATTTTAATAGGATTTTTGGATATATTTTTGTGAGTTTAAGGCTATTTTTAACTTTAAAAACGTTTATTTTTAAGTATTTTTAATTGATTTTTAAATTAAATAAATAAATAAAAATATAAAAAAATGTTGACTTTGACCGTTGACCATGACTGTTGACCGTTGACCGGTTCGGTCGGTTATATTGTTGCACTGAGTGAGATTCGAACCGGTGACCTCTCGTACGCGTGCACGCAGCTCTACCAACTGAGCTACGTGTCTAACCCGAAATATTTCTGTTTTTAATTATACTTATATACAAACTAGATAAATTCATTTCTGTCCTTATATAAAAATTTTGATAATTCCCAGAATCGGTGCGGTAGCCTGGACTCGAACCCGCGACGTATGATTTAAAATCGCACACAGTCCACCACTGGACTGTGTGTCTATCTTGGTTATTATTCCGGTTTTCATTAAACTTAACATCTAACTGCGTGTGTATCCGGTTCAGTTTAAAAAGGAACATTTTATTACAGAGAATGTGGTTGTGGCAAGGATTGAACTCGGGACGTGTGTTAATCGTTTGCACACAGTTCACCTCTGGACTGTGTGTCTAACCCGTTTATATAACTTGTTTTAATTATACTTATACACTGATTACATGTTTCAGGATTTAGCGTTTATAAAAAAAGGCATTATATTTCAGTGAATCGGAACACAACATAATTCGAACCGGGACGTATGCTTTAAAATCGCACACAGTCCACCGCTGGACTGTGTGTCTAACCCGAGATATAACTCGATTTATATTAAAAATATATATAACCGAAGCTTCATCTGCTTCGTTAAACTTAACCCAGAAACCAATCCTGACTGTTTCGATACATTCATCAATTTCTTTAGTAAATTGTAATTAACTACATATGAGATTAATAAAAATGAGAGAGATTAGGTGTAAGATATACCGAACAGAGATCCCCTGTTTCGCCGGCGAGTTTCCGATGACAGCAGGTTATTCCGGCGACGTGTATTTTACGGCAAAGGATCTTCAAGAAGTTTGAGGTGAGTGTGGGTGACTTCGGTATGAGCTCTAGATGTTCTGTTTTTAGAGTAAGGCACAGAGATGAAGGGGTTCGGTTTTCTGGCGAGTTGCAGAAAGTTTCCGGCGAGTTGTTCTTGCCGATTAGGGACTTGTAGGGAGGTTAGCGAGTGGATTGAGAGCTAATTCGAGTGAATAAGTGAGTTGGGTTTTCCTGACTGAAGGTATTTTTTAAGTATAAGAGATTTCAAGTTTCCGATTATGAAATTTTCGGTTTAAGAGTGAAATTGATTGAGTTTTCGGTTATAACCGACGTTGCTGTAAATGCATCCGTTATGTCAAAAGAAAACGTCAATGATTGACGAATTTGTCGGGATTTCCGGCGAGAGTGACTTGGGCGCGCTGGTTTTGAGTTTCGAGTTTTTATTAAGTATTAATTGTTTCAGTATTTCAACAAGTAATACAAGTGGCGCAGTGGTAGGATGTGTGTGAGTTAAGACTTGGGATTTACCCGGCTGACCCAGGTTCGAAACCCGGCATCAGCATATTATTTTTATTTCGTTATTTTTAATAAATTTTCAATTATAAATTTTAAATTCTAATATATTTATTAATTATGTATCGTATAAAATTAATTTGAGTATTAAATACGCAACGAAAATTTTAACTGGATGTTCGGTTAATAAACGAAGCGGGTTCGGTTAACCAGGTTTTTGACGGATGTTACAGTATCCCCTACTTTTAGAAATTTCGTCCCGATATTTAAGTAGTGGCATGTTTGTCTCAAAAGGATGGTGTTTTAATCTGACAATTGCATACTTAGAAGGGAGTAAGAGTTTAAATTTTGTTTGAGGCGGTAACGTTCCTTGTAAGGGTTGAGTACCCTGCTACAGGAATCGCTTTTTGTTGCCTACGGTAAAGAATATTGATAAACAGAGTTGATTGACCAAGTATAATTTTATGCATAAGAGTTTTGATACGTTTGGGAAGATAAGGTTATATCCTAAAACAAAACTTCTACTACTACAACCTACATGGAACTTCTCATAACCGCCTGACAATGCCTCTGATCCTTTGGCAAGAATACTTATATATAGGAAGTACCAGCGGCGTATCCACCATATTCTTGTCAAATTTTCATTGGTTTTATCAGTAAGTTATGATTGGTTCTATGATGTGACTCTAGAACATAAACAAACATAACAACCAAAGCCTGAGTCCTAATTCTGATAGTGTACATGTTTGAATGGAAGTACCTCTCTCGTTTGTTATGATGGAGAGGTTAGTCTATGTAGAAATGGGACACAATCCAATTTATTTAAATGATGAGATGATATGAATGCTAAATCAGTGAGTATAAAACAAATTCAACCAAGACATTACTAAATCCTACATGGAACTTCTCATAACCGCCTGACAATGCCTCTGATCCTTTGACAAGAATACTTATATATAGGAAGTACCAGCGGCGTATCCACCATATTCTTGTCAAATTTTCATTGGTTTTTCAGTAAGTTATGATTAGTCCTATGTGACTCTAAAACATAAACAAACACAACAACCAAAGCTTGAGTCTTAATTCTGATAGTATACATGTTTGAAGGGTGACAATACCTCTCTCGTTTGTTATGATGGAGAGGTTAGTCTATGTAGAAATGGAACACAGTCCAATTTCTTTAAATGATGAGATGATATGAATGCTAAATCTGTGAGTATAAAACAAACTTCAACCAAGACATTACTAAATCCTACATGGAACTTTTCATAACCGCCTGACAATGCCTCTGATCCTTTGACAAGAATACTTATATATAGGAAGTACCAGCGCGTATCTACCATATTCTCGTCAAATTTTCATTGGTTTTATCAGTAAGTTATGATTAGTCCTATGTGACTCTAAAACATAAACAAAACACAACAACCAAAGCTTGAATCTTAATTCTGATAGTATACATGTTTGAATGGTGACTGTACCTCTCTCGTTTGTTATGATGGAGAGGTTAGTCTATGTAGAAGTGAGACACAACCCAACTTCTTTAAATGATGGGACTGAGATACGTCGTGAGATATGATGATATGAATGTTAAATCAATGAGTATAAAACAAACTGAAATAGTAATTCGCATTAAAATTCTTGGATAAATTTCCAATTATAATTGAGATACGTGAAAATTGAGATAACATAAAGAAAAACATAAAAACTAAGCGGTTGGAGTTGAATCTTGATTTTTGGTGAAGGAGGCTAGTTGGGTGGTTCGTTTTGGGCCGTCACTGTCTTTAACAGGATTGGCGTTGATGTTGAAAACTCTTCCTCTTGCTGGTGGCCTAGTGGTTAGGTTTTCTTGATTTGCTTGGTTAACTGGGTTTGCTTGAGCTTGGGCGTTTATGATGTTAACCAATCGAGGGCACGTGTTTCTAAAGTGGGTAGGGTCGCCACAATTAAAACAAGCTCGAACATAAGGAAACATGGGGTATTGGGGTTGTTGATATGTTTGGATCATGTTTTGAGTAGGGGGAGAGATTTGGTTTTGAGAGGTGCGGCAAACCTTGCTCAAATGACTATAGCGTCCACAATTCGCACATAGTCGACAAGGTAAGGTAGAGGGATGGTGGTAAAAGCAGGTGTTGCATTGAGGGTGAGGTCCAAGGTAAGGTTTCTTATTTGGGTAAGTTGAGTTGGGTGCTACTTGAGTGATTGGGATAGCTTGGAGGGGTATGGCTTGTGAAATTGGTTGGTTGCGTTGGGTGACAGCGAAAAGTTGCCCATCTCGTTTTCTCTTAGAAATGGATCGTGAAGGGGATTCGGTTTGGGTGGAGTTCGAGGTTTCAGTTGATGCTTTATCCTTCTTCTTCTCCTCCTTGAAGTCCTTATTTCTTATGCGGTTCTCGGTGAGTTCTGTAGCTAACTCCATAGCTGCTTCCAAAGTTGCAGGTGTGGTACTTATTACAGAGTCTTGAATTTTTGAAGGAAGACCTCAGATGTAGTGCTCAATCAAACGGTAGAGGAGAGTGAACAAGTTGGGGACCATTTGATTTAACTCGAGGAATCTCTTGTTGTATGTGGTGTGGTCGCCTTCCTTTTGTTTCAAAGAATAGAACTCATCCTCCAATTTCTTGATTTCGCTTCTTGGGCAAAACCGTCTAGTCATGATTTCCTTTAACTCTTCCCAAGTCAAAGTCATAGCGTCTTCAACACCTCGTTTGGCCTTCTCTGTATTCCACCATGTAAGTGCTATTCCAAGTAAACGACCAGTAGCATATCGCACTTTGCGATCATCGGGGCAATCGCAATTTAGAAAAGTGTTTTCCATTTCTTCAAACCAATGGAGGAGAGCGGTGACACCTTCAGTCCCTTCGTATTTTGGAGGGTCGCAGTGTAACATCCGTCAAAAACGGATTTACCAAACCCGCTCCGTTTATTCACCGAACAATCAGTTAAAAATTTCGTTGCGAATTTAATGCCCAAAATATTTTTAAACGATACATAATCAATTATTATATGGGAATATATAATTAGTTTTTGAAAAACTGTCAAAAATAAGAAAATAAAAACAATTTGTTACTGCCGGGTTTCGAACCCGGGTCAGTAACCGGTTCATCAAACAACTAACACACAACACTTGAACCACTGCGCCACTGATGCTACTTGTTAAATGTTAGGATCATTTAATTCATATCATGAGTTTCCGAATTCAAAACCGGCGCCCAAAGTTCAGTCGTCGGAAATCCCGGCAATCTCGCGAGTTTTAACGACATCTTCAGTTATAACGTAAAACTTAAACGCTACATCGGTTATAACCGACGTCTGTGTCCGCGACACAAACCATAACCGCCGGAGAAATTATAACCGACGAATCAAGTCGGAAATCAGACCAAGTTCATCGATAATTTGCCCTATAAATACCCCCTCGAACCTCTGCAAACCTTTTCGCTCAAAACCGCACCCTTTCTCGGCGAAAACTCACTCGCCGGAATATTTCTGCTCATTGCCAGAAAACCGAGTTCTTAACTTCTAAGCCTTACTAAACCCTCTGAACTTATACCGAAGTCACCCACATACTTTGTAAGCTTTCTGGAGACTCTCTGCTGCAAGACACTCGTCGCCGGAAGTGATTGCTGTCGCCGGAGTTCTGCTGGAAAACAGAGGAAGACAGTCGGTATACTTCACGCCTAATTTCCTTTCTTTTTACTTATATCTCATCTGTAATTAACCTAAAATCGCTAAAGAAACCTGATTAAAAATCCGAACCAGATCGTCATCGTTCCTGGTTAAAAACTGACGAAGAAGACGATGTATCTTTAATAATAAATATAATTAAAATCAAGTTATAACTCGGGTTAGACACACAGTCCAGCGGTGGACTGTGTGCACATTAAACACACAAAGGTCTCGAGTTCGAATCTTGTTCCACACGCGCTGCCTTAATAAAAATACTTTTTTTTGTTAACCGAACCGGAGTCGCCACTGGTATATGTTAAGTGTATTAATAATCGGAATAATAACCAAGTTAGACACACAGTCCAGTGGTGGACTGTGTGTATGTTGAATCACAACGCACGAGTTCGAGTCCGGTCTTCTGCATCGACCCGGACAATTATTTACCTTTTTAAATAAGTCAGAAATAAAAATACATAGTTTGTATTTAAGTATAATAAAAATCTGTTTATATAACATGTTAAACACACAGTCCAGCGGTGGACTGTGTGTTAACGCAACCCACAGGTCCCGGGTTCGAGACCTGTGGTGCGCACCGTGTCACGGATTAAAAATCGTTTTTAAGAAATAAAGGAATTTTCTGATTTATCTAATTAATATATATATATAATTAAAAATAGAAATATATCGGGTTAGACACGTAGCTCAGTTGGTAGAGCTGCGTGCACGCGTACGGGAGGTCTCGGGTTCGAGCCTCACTCAGCGCACTTATACTCGCATTCGAACCGGTCAACAGTCACTGTTACAGTCAAAGTCAAAGTCAACGGTCAAAAAAAGTCAACTTTTTTTATTATTTTTATTTATTTATTTTAATTAAAAATCAATTAAAAATATTTCAAAATAACATTTTTAAGGTTAGAAAATAGCCTCAAACTCACAAAACTACACCCAACAATCCTACTAAAATGGATTAATAAAATCCGTTTACTTACCAAACCATAATGCGATTTATCTAGGTTAATCTCACTCGTGGTTAAAACCACTTCGCGTGCATTCAACATCATCAACCGAACGCACCCACTGTGAGTGAATCTTACAACTCCCCCTTTTTAATTACACGTTTTGGGGTGTGTCATGTGTCACAAATTAATTAACTCGTTTATTTAAACTTGTGCCATACCATTTCGTGATCTAAACTTAGATTGTTTATATTGTTGTGATTACTTATTACATTTTGTCAAATTATATGAAATTCATTCATTAAGCCCATCAGTTCCTCGTGGGAGACGAGTTGAACAACGCGTGCCTCAAAACCAATCCATTATTGTTCATGTGTGTATCATTGAGTTTATATTGTTTGTAGTTGTGTCATTCATATTATCATGTTTATGCAATTCATTCATTAGGCCCATCAGTTCCTCGTGAGAGACGAGTAGAGCAACGCGTGCCTCTAAATGTTCCATTATTGTTCATGTGTGCTTTATTTAATATCTAATGATTGTTGAATAAGTTTACATCTATTTTTACTCATGTTTGGTTGTGCACTTATTTCATAATCAATTAAATAAACTTGTTCAAATGTTTTCCATAGGATTCACTCGCCAACTTTATGTTGATCCAAAAACCCTTTTACACATGATACAGGTGAACAGGTTGAAGCGAGGAAAACATAGGAAATGCCTTAGAAGAGAACAAAGAAGCTTAGATTGATAGTTAGAACATGTTGTAATTCTTATTGTAAACTTCCATTAAATTGTATTAAATGAATATGAAACGCATAATAAATGTCATGAGCTTTGATGATAACCCAATCATGCCCCGATCACCTTTTCCGCTGCGGGTCGGGGTGTGACTGATTGGTATCAGAGCCATGACTATAGGGATATAGGATAGGTTATTAGACCCTTAGAGCCTATACTATAGTCTGCCTAAATTTTAATTGATTAGGTGGTTACATACAAACTTGTGATATTTATTTGTTTCATATTTGTTTACATTTACAGTCAAACATACATGCTTATATACATATTCATTATACATATATCGATGTTCATGTATTCAATTTATTTTCATACTCTCATTATTCAAAGATTTTGTTGCAATTCTCAAATCTCATCAAAGTAAGTTCTGCGACGGGCATGTAGTAACTGGAAGGGTACAAGTACCGGTAGTCGGAACGTCCTGTCTAGGTTGGCATTCGTATAAATCCAATATAACGGACCAGTTTGCCTACCTTGGGACCAACGATGAGAGTACGAAGGACCTATTAGGCCAAAGCATGCCACACCAAACGTCGTTCGAACTAATCCCACTTTGAGGTGTCACCGTGTCTACACCTGGACACATTCCGAATATCACACGTTGTATACATATTTCTCGATTTTCTCCGGGTTTTAGTGTACGCAACCTGGCAAACCCGTGCGAACCATATGAAAAAACCGGTATTCATGGGGGCCCACATGATTACACAGGTAAAGTATGGCGGCATGTAGGGCCTAATGGCGAGCAAAGCCCAAGACATCCTATGGATGTAGTAGATTTATTTTTCTATAATTATTTTATGAATGTTCATTCCTAATGCGACCCATGATCCCAAATCGCTCAACAAATGGCTGCCGTAATACCCAACATTGTAATCCAAGTTCAACAAGCACTTGCCGCTAATCCTGTCAATCAAGCAAACCAAAACGTTATCAACTTTTCCCCAAATACCACTAAATGCACCTACAAGCATTTCAAATCATGCGACCCTCCAAAATACAGGGGGACTGAAGGCGTCACCGCTCTCCTCCATTGGTTTGAAGAGATGGAGAACACCTTTCTAAATTGCGATTGCCCCGATGATCGCAAAGTGCGTTATGCTACTGGTCGTTTATATGGAATAGCACTTACTTGGTGGAATACAGAGAAGGCCAAACGAGGCGTCGACGATGCTATGACTTTAACTTGGATCGAATTGAAGGAAATCATGACTAGACGATTTTGCCCAAGGAGCGAAATCAAGAAATTAGAAGATGAATTTTATTCGTTGAAGCAAAAGGAAGGAGACCACACCACATACAACAAAAGATTCCTCGAATTACATCAAATGGTTCCCAACATGTTCACTCCCCTTTACCGTTTGATCGAGCACTACATTCGTGGTCTTCCGTCAAAGATTCAAGACCCTGTAATAAGTACCTCGCCTGCAACTTTGGAAGCAGCAATGGAGCTAGCAACAGAGCTTACCGAGAACCGAATCCGAAACAAAGACTTCAAGGAGGAGAAGAAGAAGGATAAAGAATCGACTGAAACCTCCGACTCCACCCAAACCGAATCCCCTTCTCAACCCAATCCTAAGAGAAAAAGAGGCGGGCAACTTTTCGCTGCTATCCAACGAAATCAACCAATTTCACACGCCATACCCATCCAAGCTATCCCAATCACCCAAGTGGCACCCAACTCAACTTACCCAAATAAGAAACCATATCTTGGACCTCACCCTCGATGCAACAACTGTTTTTATCACCTTCCCCATACCTTACCTTGTCGTCTATGTACAACTTGTGGACACTATGGTCATTTGAGCAAGGTTTGTCGCACCTTTCAAAACCAAACCTTTTCCCCTACTCAAAACATGGCCCAAACCTATCAACAACCCCATTACCTCGTGTTCCCATATGCTCGAGCTTGTTTCAATTATGGCGACCCTACCCACTTTAGAAACACATGCCCTCAATTGGTTAACGTCATCAACACTCAAGCCCAATCAAATCCAGTTAACCAAGTAAACCAAGAAAACCAAACCACTAGGCCACCAGCAAGAGGAAGAGTCTTCAACATCAACGCCAATCCTGTCGAAGGTAATGACGGCCCAAACGAAGATACCCAACTAGTCCTTTTCACCGAAGATCCAGATTCAACTCCTATGGTTTAGTTTTATGTTTTTCTTTATCACATAGAACCAAACATAACTTAAGGATAAAGCCAATGAAACTTTGACGAGAATATGGTGGATACGCCGCTGGTACTTCCTATATATAAGTATTCTTGTCAAAGGATCAGAAGCATTATCTGGCGGTTATGAGATGTTCCATGTGTAGACTGTTAGAGTAATTATTGTTTATTATTTTCAGTATATGCATTTGCCGAGGCCGCCTGCTCCCCATTTATGAGCGTTGAGCCTGTTCCCCATTTTATTATGCGGTTGAACCTGGCGTGCCCGCATACGATCGGCTCCGTTTGATTGAGCCTTGATCGCACAGTTCATTTTACATTTTCATTACATGCAATACGCTCGGCTCCGTTTGATTGAGCCTTGAGCACACAGACATTTCATTTTCAGTACATGCAATACGATCGGCTCCGTTTGATTGAGCCTTGATCGCACAGACATTTTCATTATCAGTATCTTGTGGTTGTTGTGTTTGTTGTAGAGTCGCATAGAACTAATCATAACTTGCGGATAAAGTCAATGAGAATTTGACAAGAATATGGTGGATACGCCGCTGGTACTTCCTATATATAAGTATTCTTGTCAAATGATCAGAGGCATTATCAGGCGGTTATGAGAGGTTCCATGCATAGGCTGTTTGTGTGATTGTTGTTTAGATTAAGTTATTCATTTTCAGTACATGCAATACGCTCGGCTCCGTTTGATTGAGCCTTGAGCGCACAGACAATTTCATTTTCAGTACATGCAATACGATCGGCTCCGTTTGATTGAGCCTTGATCGCACAGAAATTTTCATTATCAGTATCTTGTGGTTGTGGTGTTTGTTGTAGAGTCGCATAGAACTAATCATAACTTGCGGATAAAGTCAATGAGAATTTGACAAGAATATGGTGGATACGCCGCTGGTACTTCCTATATATAAGTATTCTTGTCAAATGATCGGAGGCATTATCAGGCGGTTATGAGAGGTTCCATGCATAGGCTGTTTGTGTGATTGTTGTTTAGATTAAGTTATTCATTTTCAGTACATGCAATACGCTCGGCTCCGTTTGATTGAGCCTTGAGCGCACAGACAATTTCATTTTCAGTACATGCAATACGATCGGCTCCGTTTGATTGAGCCTTGATCGCACAGACATTTTTCATATCAGTATTTTATGTTTGTTGTATTGGTTGTAGAGTCATATAGGACTAATCATAATTCACTGATAAAACCAATGAAAATTTGACAAGAATATGGTGGATACGCCGCTGGTACTTCCTATATATAAGTATTCTTGTCAAAGGATCAGAGGCATTGTCAGACGGTTATGAGAAGTTCTATGTAGGATTTAGTAGTTTCTTGGTAACTAATCATAACTTGTGGATAAAACCAATGAAAATTTGGCAAGAATATGGTGGATACGCCGCTGGTACTTCCTATATATAAGTATTCTTGCCAAAGGATCAGAGGCATTATCAGGCGGTTATGAGAAGTTCCATGTAGGATTTAGTATTGCCTTGGTTGAAAATTGTGTTACATTATTATCATCTTGCTATTTAAAGAGATTGGATTGTGTTCCATTTCTGCATAAACTAACCTCTCCATCATAACAAACGAGAGAGGAATTTCCACCATTCAAACATATATGCTATCAGAATGTGGATTCAAATATTAGCTGTTGTGTTTATTTATGTTCCATGTAGGTTGTAGTATTGGAAGTTTTGCCTTAGGATATAACCATACCCTTCCAAACATATTCAAACTTTTATGCATGATATCATAGTTGGCGAATAAATTCTGTTTATCAATACTTTTATAGTAGGCAACAAAAAGCGATTCCTGAATAGGGTACTTAACCCTTACAAGGAACGTTACCGCCTCAAACAAAAACTTAAACCCTTACTTCTTCTAAGTATGTAACTGTCAAACTAAACACCATCATTCTTTTAGTCAAATATATCACAATTTAAATTTCGGGACGAAATTTCTAAAAAGCAGGGGATACTGTAACATCCGTCAAAAACGGATTTACCAAACCCGCTCCGTTTATTCACCGAACAATCAGTTAAAAATTTCGTTGCGAATTTAATGCCCAAAATATTTTTAAACGATACATAATCAATTATTATATGGGAATATATAATTAGTTTTTGAAAAACTGTCAAAAATAAGAAAATAAAAACAATTTGTTACTACCGGGTTTCGAACCCGGGTCAGTAACCGGTTCATCAAACAACTTAACACACAACACTTGAACCACTGCGCCACTGATGCTACTTGTTAAATGTTAGGATCATTTAATTCATATCATGAGTTTCCGAATTCAAAACCGGCGCCCAAAGTTCAGTCTTCGGAAATCCCGGCAATCTCGCGAGTTTTAACGACATCTTCAGTTTAAACGTAAAACTTAAACGCTACATCGGTTATAACCGACGTCTGTGTCCGCGACACAAACCATAACCGCCGGAGAAATTATAACCGACGAATCAAGTCGGAAATCAGACCAAGTTCATCGATAATTTGCCCTATAAATACCCCCTCGAACCTCTGCAAACCTTTTCGCTCAAAACCGCACCCTTTCTCGGCGAAAACTCACTCGCCGGAATATTTCTGCTCATCGCCGGAAAACCGAGTTCTTAACTTCTAAGCCTTACTAAACCCTCTGAACTTATACCGAAGTCACCCACATACTTTGTAAGCTTTCTGGAGACTCTCTGCTGCAAGACACTCGTCGCCGGAAGTGATTGCTGTCGCCGGAGTTCTGCCGGAAAACAGAGGAAGACAGTCGGTAAACTTCACGCCTAATTTCCTTTCTTTTTACTTATATCTCATCTGTAATTAACCTAAAATCGCTAAAGAAACCTGATTAAAACTCCGAACCAGATCGTCATCGTTCCTGGTTAAAAACTGACGAAGAAGACGATGTATCTGTAACATATAAATATAATTAAAATCAAGTTATAACTCGGGTTAGACACACAGTCCAGCTGTGGACTGTGTGCACATTAAACACACAAAGGTCTCGAGTTCGAATCTTGTTCCACACACGCTGTCTTAATAAAAATACTTTTTTTTGTTAACCGAACCGGAGTCGCCACTGGTATATGTTAAGTGTATTAATAATCGGAATAATAACCAAGTTAGACACACAGTCCAGCGGTGGACTGTGTGTATGTTGAATCACAGCGCACGAGTTCGAGTCCGGTCTTCTGCATCGACCCGGACAATTATTTGCCTTTTTAAATAAGTCAGAAATAAAAATACATAGTTTGTATTTAAGTATAATAAAAATCTGTTTATATAACATGTTAAACACACAGTCCAGCGGTGGACTGTGTGTTAACGCAACCCACAGGTCCCGGGTTCGAGACCTGTGGTGCGCACCGTGTCACGGATTAAAAATCGTTTTTAAGATATAAAGGAATTTTCTGATTTATCTAATTAATATATATATAATTAAAAACAGAAATATATCGGGTTAGACACGTAGCTCAGTTGGTAGAGCTGCGTGCACGCGTACGGGAGGTCTCGGGTTCGAGCCTCACTCAGCGCACTTATACTCGCATTCGAATCGGTCAACAGTCACTGTTACAGTCAAAGTCAAAGTCAACGGTCAAAAAAAGTCAACTTTTTTTTATTATTTTTATTTATTTATTTTAATTAAAAATCAATTAATTTTTTTTTTAAAATAACATTTTTAAGGTTAGAAAATAGCCTCAAACTCACAAAAATACACCCAACAATCCTACTAAAATGGATTAATAAAATCCGTTTACTTACCAAACCATAATGCGATTTATCTAGGTTAATCTCACTCGTGGTTAAAACCACTTCGCGTGCATTCAACATCATCAACCGAACGCACCCACTGTGAGTGAATCTTACAACTCCCCCTTTTTAATTACACGTTTTGGGGTGTGTCATGTGTCACAAATTAATTAACTCGTTTATTTAAACCTGTGCCATACCATTTCGTGATCTAAACTTAGATTGTTTATATTGTTGTGATTACTTATTACATTTTGTCAAATTATATGAAATTCATTCATTAAGCCCATCAGTTCCTCGTGGGAGACGAGTTGAACAACGCGTGCCTCAAAACCAATCCATTATTGTTCATGTGTGTATCATTGAGTTTATATTGTTTGTAGTTGTGTCATTCATATTATCATGTTTATGCAATTCATTCATTAGGCCCATCAGTTCCTCGTGAGAGACGAGTAGAGCAACGCGTGCCTCTAAATGTTCCATTATTGTTCATGTGTGCTTTATTTAATATCTAATGATTGTTGAATAAGTTTACATCTATTTTTACTCATGTTTGGTTGTGCACTTATTTCATAATCAATTAAATAAACTTGTTCAAATGTTTTCCATAGGATTCACTCGCCAACTTTATGTTGATCCAAAAACCCTTTTACACATGATACAGGTGAACAGGTTGAAGCGAGGAAAACATAGGAAATGCCTTAGAAGAGAACAAAGAAGCTTAGATTGATAGTTAGAACATGTTGTAATTCTTATTGTAAACTTCCATTAAATTGTATTAAATGAATATGAAACGCATAATAAATGTCATGAGCTTTGATGATAACCCAATCATGCCCCGATCACCTTTTCCGCTGCGGGTCGGGGTGTGACACGCAGGATTTGAAATGCTTGAAGGTGCATTTAGTGGTAATTGGGGGAGGGTTGCAACATTTTGATCTTCTTGATTGACGGGATTAGCGGTTAGGGCTTGTTGAACTTGAACTACAATGTTGGGTATCATGGCAGCCATTTGTTGAGCGATTTGGGCAGCCATGCGCTCGCGAGCTTTTCCTGCTCTCATATTCCTACGAGCGGAATTAGAAGACATCTACAAGGAATACATATCAAGAGTATGAGTTGGATGTTTTAGGGATCATGTGTCGTATTTAGGAATGAACAATCATAAAATAAATATAGAATAATAAATCTACTACATCCATAGGATGTCTTGGGCTTTGCTCGTAATTGGGCTTTGCATGCCGCCATACTTCACCTTCGTAATCATGTGGGCCCCCATGATTACCGGGTTTTTCATATGGTTCGCATGTGTTAGCCTGGTTACGTACACTAAAACCCGGAGAAAATCGAGAAATATATATGTAACGTATGATATTGGGAATGTATCCAGGTGTGGACACGGTGACACCTCAAAGTGGGGTTAGTTCGAACGACGTTTGATGTGGCATGCTTTGGCCTAATAGGTCTTTCGTACTCTCATCGTTAGTCCCCAGGTAGGCAAACTAGTCCGTTATATTGGATTTATACGAATGCCAACCTAGACAGGACGTTCCGACTACCGGTACTTGTACCCTTACAGTTACTACATGCAAGTTGCAGAACTCACTTTGATGAGATTTGAAAAATGAAAAATGCGATAAAATCTTGAATAACGGAAGTATGAAGATGATTTGAATATGTGAACATTGAAATATGTATGATGAATGTGTATGTAATTATGTATGTTTGACTGTAAGTATAATTCACTAAGTATCACAAAATGTAATATTAGAAGTGTTTGCATGCATTTGTATATGTAATAAATATGAAAGAAATAAACATCATAAGTTTGCATGTAACCACATAAACAAATAAAATCTCATCAACTATAGTATAGGCTCTAAGGGTCTAATAACCTATCCTATATCCCTATAGTCAAAAGCTCTGATACCAATCTGTCACACCCCGACCCGCAGCGGAAAAGGTGATCGGGGCATGATTGGGTTTTCATCAAAGCTCATGACATTTATTATAATGTTTCATATTTATTATTACAATTTAAAGGAAATCATACAATCATATCATACAACTTGTTCTATACATCTTTCTAGGCTTCATTATTTTCTTCTAAGACATTTTCCTATGTGTTCCTTGCTTCATCCTGTCCACCTGTATCATGTGTAAAAATGGTTTTTGGATCAACAAAAAGTTGGCGAGTGAATCCTATTTAAAACATTTAAACGTGTTTATTGAATTGATTATAAAATAAAGTGCATAACCACATATGAGTAAATGTAAATGTAAATTTATTCACAAAACACTTAATATTAAATATTGCACACACATACAACAATAGATAGTTTTGAGGCACGCGTTGTTCAACTCGTCTCCCACGAGGAACTGATGGGCCTAATGAATGAGTTTTGAGGCACGCGTTGTTCTACGAACTGATGGGCCTAATGAATGAGTTTTAAGGCACGCGTTGTTCAACTCGTCTCCCACGAGGAACTGATGGGCCTAACAATTAATTTGCATACAACTTGACAATATGTAATACATAATAACAAACAATATTTACATTCTAAATTTAGATCATAATATGGTATAGCACGAGTTTGAATAAGCGAATTAGTTTAAGTGACACATGATACACCCCAAAACATGAATAAAAAGGGGAATTTGTAAGAATTCACTCACAGTGGTTGCGTTTCTTGGATTGACGATGAATGCGCACGAATTTGGATTTAACAACGAGAGAAACTAACCTAGATAATAACATAACGGTTCGGTAAGTAAGCGGATTTTATTAACCAATTTTAATTGGATTTTTGGATATATTTTTGTGAGTTTAAGGCTATTTTCTAACTTTAAAAACGTTTATTTTTAAGTATTTTTAATTGATTTTTAAATTAAATAAATAAATAAAAATATAAAAAATGTTACCTTTGACCGTTGACCATGACTGTTGACCGTTGACCGGTTCGGTCGGTTATATTGTTGCACTGAGTGAGATTCGAACCGGTGACCTCTCGTACGCGTGCACGCAGCTCTACCAACTGAGCTACGTGTCTAACCCGAAATATTTCTGTTTTTAATTATACTTATATACAAACTAGATAAATTCATTTCTGTCCTTATATAAAAATTTTGATAATTGCCAGAATCGGTGCGGTAGCCTGGACTCGAACCCGCGACGTATGAATTAAAATCGCACACAGTCCACCACTGGACTGTGTGTCTATCTTGGTTATTATTCCGGTTTTCATTAAACTTAACATCTAACTGCGTGTGGATCCGGTTCAGTTTAAAAAGGAACATTTTTATTACAGAGAATGTGGTTGTGGCAAGGATCGAACTCGGGACGTGTGTTAATCGTTTGCACACAGTCCACCGCTGGACTGTGTGTCTAACCCGTTTATATAACTTGTTTTAATTATACTTATACACTGATTACATGTTTCAGGATTTAGCGTTTATAAAAAAAGGCATTATATTTCAGTGAGTCGGAACACAACAGAATTCGAACCCGGGACGTATGCTTTAAAATCGCACACAGTCCACCGCTGGACTGTGTTTCTAACCCGAGATATAACTCGATTTATATTAAATATATATATAAACCGAAGCTTCATCTTCTTCGTTAAACTTAACCAGAAACCAATCCCGACTGTTTCGATACATTCATCAATTTCTTTAGTAAATTGTAATTAACTACATATGAGATTAATAAAAATGAGAGAGATTAGGTGTAAGATATACCGAACAGAGATCCCCTGTTTCGCCGGCGAGTTTCCGATGACAGCAGGTTATTCCGGCGACGTGTATCTTGCGGCAGAGGATCTTCAAGAAGTTTGAGGTGAGTGTGGGTGACTTCGGTATGAGCTCTAGATGTTCTGTTTTTAGAGAAAGGCACAGAGATGAAGGGGTTCGGTTTTCCGGCGAGTTGCAGAAAGTTTCCGGCGAGTTGTTCTTGCCGATTAGGGACTTGTAGGGAGGTTAGCGAGTGTATTGAGAGCTAAATCGAGTGAAGAAGTGAGTTGGGTTTTCCTGACTGAAGGTATTTTTTAAGTATAAGAGATTTCAAGTTTCCGATTATGAAATTTTTGGTTTAAGAGTGAAATTGATTGAGTTTTCGGTTATAACCGACGTTGCTGTAAATGCATCCGTTATGTCAAAAGAAAACGTCAATGATTGACGAATTTGTCGGGATTTCCGGCGAGAGTGACTTGGGCGCGCTGGTTTTGAGTTTCGAGTTTTTTATTAAGTATTAATTGTTTCAGTATTTCAACAAGTAACACAAGTGGCGCAGTGGTAGGATGTGTGTGAGTTAAGACTTGGGATTTACCCGGCTGACCCGGGTTCGAAACCCGGCATCAACATATTATTTTTATTTCGTTATTTTTAATAAATTTTCAATTATAAATTTTAAATTCTAATATATTTATTAATTATGTATCGTATAAAATTAATTTGAGTATTAAATACGCAACGAAAATTTTAACTGGATGTTCGGTTAATAAACGAAGCGGGTTCGGTTAACCCGGTTTTTGACGGATGTTACAGTTAACTCATCTTTTCAACAATTTTTCACCCAACATGGCTTGCCTTTTCTTCTTTCGTGTCCTCACACCTCTTCTTAAAATGGTAAAGTCGAACGCAAAATTCGGACCATTAACAACATGGTGGGCAACCTCTTGGCCCATGCCTCCCTTCCCAAGACGTTTTGGCACCATGCACTTGCCACTACCACATACCTCTTAAATATCCTACCAAGCAAACATCATAAACACAAGACTCCAACCGAACTCCTCTAGCAACATACCCTATCTTATGATCACTTGCGCGTTTTCGATTTCCTATGCTATCCCCTTATTCCCTCCACGTCAATACACAAACTTGATCAACGCTCATTTCTGTGTGGTTTTCTCGGGTATCCTTCCACTCATAGGGGTTATAAGTGCTTTAACCTTCATACCTGACAAAAAATTATATCATGTCACGTTGTCTTCGACGAAAAAACCTTTCCCTTCGCCAATACCATCCACCCCGCACCCTCCTATACCTTTTTACAAACCCCCTTCCCACCTCAACTTTGGCCTTTCGTACAACACCCCACCACACCTACTGTACCAACCACTTCAGCCTCTCCTCACACCCCAAACTCCGCCTAGCCCAATACCCCTTCCTCTCCACCCCATACGGCCCAACAACAGACTTCCCCATTTCAAAGCCCACTCACTTCACAACCTATAGCCGGCTCACATCAGCCCACCCCATACTCCCCCGGCCCAGACCAAAAGCGAGCCAGACACACACACGCCACTCCACAGCCCGTCTCCACACCCGCCAATTCTCCCACAGTCCAGTCCATACCTCCACCCATACCGCCACAGCCCCAACCCGCAACAACTACAACCCGCACCATGCACACCCGTGCAATGGTCGTATCCTTAAACCAAAACGCCATCTCAACCTACACACTTCTACCATTATACCTATACCAAAAGCTCCGACTGATGCCCTCTCCATACCGGAACGGTACAATGCCATGACCAATGTGTTTCACGCTCTTATTAAAAATGAGACTTGGGAATTAGTCCCTCGTCAACCGAACATGAACATTGTTTGAAGTATGTGGCTATTTAAACATAAATTCAAATCGGATGGTACATTGGAAATATACAAGGCCCGGTTGGTTTGTGATGGTCGTTCTCAGCAGGTGGGCATCGATTGCGGGGAAACTTTTAGCCCGGTTGTTAAACCAGCCAGCATACGAATAGTGCTCTCAATTGCTTTGTCCAATTCTTGGTCGGTTCATCAACTTGATGTTACCAATGCCTTCCTACATGGTACACTTCAAGAAACTTTTTACATGTATCTACCTATGGGTTTTCGCAACAGGGATTTCCCATATTATGTCTGTCGCTTGAAGAAGTCTCTCTACGGTTTGAAGCAGGCTCCTCAGGCATGGTACCAAAGATTCACCGACTACGTTCTCACCATGGATTTCGTAGAAAGTAAGTGTGATGCCTTGTTATTTACCCTACATCATGGGTGTGGCGTTTCTCCTTCTCTATGTGGATGATATTTTGCTTGTCACCTCTTCTGATTAGTTAAGGCGGCACCTCATGACACGTCTTGCAAATGAATTTGCCATGAAAGACCTCGGTCCTCTTAGCTTCTTCCTCGGAATCTTGGTGATTAGAAAAAAACACCATGTTTTTATCTCAACAGTCTCCACACCGGTTGACACACACTAAAAGCTTAGTACTTCTTCAGATGATGATTTTCATGATCCTACTATTTATAGAAGCCTCGTTGGTGCTTTACAATACTTGACTTTTACACGTCCTGACATCACATATGTTGTTCTACAAGTCTGCATCCACATGCATCACCTAAGACTGATCATTGGAATGCGCTTAAATGCATAATATGGTACATAAAGGGGACCGCATCTTTTGGGCTTCACTTAGGCAGGTCTAACGACCCGGGTCTCCTCGCATACACTGACGCCGATTTGGTCGGTTTCCCCGATACTAGTCGTTCGATGAGTGGTTATTGTGTGTACTATGGTGATAATCCCATCTCTTGGTCCTCCAAGCGACAACCTACTATCTCCCGCTCGAGTGCTGAGGCCGAGTACCGTGGCATAGCTAATGTGGTCGCTGAAATATGTTGGCTTCGTAATCTTTTGTTAGAACTTCCTTGCCCTTTTTCACGTGCCACTCTTGTCTATTGTGATACTGTTAGTGCGACCTATCTATCTAGCAACCCAGTTCAACATCAACATACAAAACATATTGAGCTTGACGCACATTCGTGCGTCAAAAAGGTTCAACGCGGCCAGGTCTGAATTCTCCATGTTCCTACTCGCTTTAAGATTGCTGACATTTTTACTAAAGGTCTACCGCGTATTCTCTTTGAAGATTTTCGATCCAGTCTTAGGATCCGATCCCCTCCCGCTTCGACTGCGGGGGTGTAATAGATATTGTATATTTAGCATGCAAATATTATAGATAATTAGTTATATCATCTCCTAAAATAGGAGATATGTTTTTGTATATATGTTACGGTGAATCAGGGAAAGGACATCGACCCAATCAAAGGAGATATGTTTTTTATATACAAGAGTACGAATTCAATTCAATTCGAGTCCATTAAATCGAATACGAATTTATAATTTTATATTTAATTCGAATTAAAATTCGAATTAAAGTTATACATATTTATTTATTATTTTTATATATAATACATATATAACTTTTATTGGGCTATACGCTATAAATTAATCTATAGTGGTAAGGGTGAATAATGCCCCACCCTTGGGCGGTTTTCACCATGTGGCAGTCCAGTTGGCAAGAGGGCACTATTGGGCGTTTTTCTAAAATGGACGTAGTGGGATTATGCCCCATAATGCCCCAACCAATCATTACCCAATTTTTTTTAATTTAAAAATAATATTTCATTAAATAAAAAATACATTACTAAAAATAAAAAAAAATTACTAAAAAAAAAAAATAAAATAGGTGATCATCTAAAGGCCGTATATTTCACCAATTTGTTGCGGCGGATTTCCGCTAGGACCAACGCCTCGCCTTTGATGTGATCGATCAGTTTAGACAACACCTCTATGTCTTTATCCATTTGCCTCGCCTCTTGTATTGCGACAAATTTTTTGTTTTCGGCGTTCCTTTCTTGCATACTCTCCCAATGCTTGTGACCGAGGTCTCGAATGTGTCACACCCTCATTTTCCACTTACGGAGTACTACCGCGAGGCGTGTGACATATTGATCAGGATCACGCCTTCAATCGTATCGAACATTAAATATAAAGCATAGTAAATTCATCACCACAATATAATTAGTGATTAAGAAAATGGTTCAAAAACAACGTTCAGAGTTAATCACGGAAGCATAAGGTCTAACAGTTTAATAATCCAAATAATAGTTTAAAGTTCATGGATCTTATTTAGGAACCCAACAAAGGTTCGATGCAACCACTACACTCCTCCGCCGCAAGCTCCCGAGCTGTACCTACGGTCCTGCAAAGAATGCAGTAGTGTCAACAATAATGTTGGCGAGTTCACGGTTTTCCAGTTTTATTCCCAAAAACATAGTTGTTAAGTTTATTCATTTATAAATCATGTTTGTCATGGGGAGCTACCCTATCTATAAGCTACTAAACTGCGTAATACCGAATACATGCGACTGTTACGTTGTTTTGTTGTTTCTACGTTTGTCAATGTCTTTCATCATTGACGGTTGCAAGGGATACTAGTTCACGCCCGTCCTCCTCGGCACGGTGTGAGGTTTGTGAGACCTAATAGCGCTATCAACTAATAACTCGTTCGCCATGTAACATTCGTCGTAAAACGGGTTTCAAAACCCGCTTCATTTAATAATCAAATATCCGGTTAAAAGTTCGTTGCGTATTTATTGTGCCGGTTATTCTAAATACCTCCTAATTAATAAATATTTTAGAATTTAAATAGATAAAACAATAAGTAAATCTTTATTAATAAATCAAAAAGTAAAATAAAAATAAAAAGGAGTAGCCGGGTCTCGAACCCGGGTCTCCCGCATGTTCACACACTCACAGCACCACTGCACTACACACACTATTGTGTATGAAACTGAAAACAAATTAAATTTATATTAAAACGAACGCGAACCCTGCAAATTCAAACTAACGAATCTGTAACCGCAAAACCTAAATCATCTTTGCGATTGACGTTTTTCTTTGCCAGTAATTGAAGGTAACTGATGTCAACCTCAGTTATAACCGAAATCCAAGCTCAATTAATTCAAAAAAAAAACCGTTTATCAATTTGAAATCATTAACCCATGATTTGGGTCTTGAAACCGAAATCGGTGATTGACTGGTTACTCTATAAATACCAATCGTTTTCACCACAAACGAATTCGTTCAATCTCTCAAACTCTCTCTTAAACTCTCGCTAAAACACTCTGAAGCTGTCCCTGCAAGTCGCCGGAATCCTCAGTTACTCGGCGGAAAACCGAAGAATCTATTCCATTATTGCCTTACTCTATAAATAGGACTTCTAGAGCTCAGACAGAAATCACCCGCACTCACCTCAAACTCCCTGTAGAGCCTCTGTCGCAAGTTAAACTTCGCCGGAAAAATTGGAACTCGCCGGAGTTGGTCACCGGGATCATCAAAGTTCTATCTTCTAGTGGGTATGAACCTTTAAAACCTTTCTATGTTTATGTTTAATTCCGTTAGTTTGTAAACCAGTAACCAGAATTGTTAAAATATAGATAACAGTCGGATCTTGTTTCTGTGTTTTGATTAAAGGAAAAAGATGAAGTTTCAAAAAGTTTATAAATATAATTAAAAATGGGATTTTAATCGGGTTAGACACACAGTCCAGTGGTGGACTGTGTACATTTGAAACGCGAAGATCCCGAGTTCGAGTCCCATACATAATGCCGAATCCTTTATATAAACCGAGCATTTTTATAACGTTAATATAAAACAAAACATATAATATATAAATATATTTAAAATCCTTTATTTACCGGGTTAGACACCCAGCCCAGTTGGTAGGGCTGGGTGCAAAACAACGTCGGGGTCACGAGTTCGAAACATATCCTGCGCACCGGTTCGATCAGTTAAATCCTTTTTAAATAAATTAATTTCTGAGATATTCTAATCAGTATATAAGTATAATAAAAATCAAGAATATTTCAGGTTAGACACGTAGCTTAGTTGGTAGAGCTGCGTGCACGTATACGAGAGGTCACGAGTTCGAACCTCACACGCTGCCTACAATTAAACCGGTTGAACCGGCCGTTGACCAGTCAACCCTAGGAAAAAAAAGGAAAATTTTTTTAATTAAAAATCTTTTTATTTTCTTTGAAAACTAGTTAAGAGTACCTCAAAATAAGATTTTAAAGCCTAAAAATTTGCATTAAATTCACAAAAATAAATCTAAAAATCTCATTAAGAGCACTAATTAAAAATATTAATTTCAAATGAAATTTATTTATTTATCGAATTATTACGTTATTATTTAGGTTGGTTTTCACTTGTCGATCAAATCCTAAATTCGTGCGCATTCATCATCGTCAAGGCAGCGCACCCACTGTGAGTGAATTCTTACAAATTCCCCTTTTTATTCATGTTTTGGGGTGTATCATGTGTCGCTTTATTTATTTTCGTTTATTCAAACTTGTGCTATTACCATTATATGATCTAAACATGTGATGTAAATATTATTTGTTGTGATGTGTTTACATTTTGTCAAGTTGCGTGCAAATCATTCATTAGGCCCATCAGTTCCTCGTGGGAGACGAGTTGAACATCGCGTGTCTCATTAGATCGGCTCCGTTTGATTGAGCCTTGATCTCATTGTTCATCATTTGGTGTGTGCGTGTGCATTAATTGATATTATGTGTATTGTGATTAAATTTACATTTACGTTTACTCATATGTGGTTATGCACCTTTTTATAACCAATAAAATAAATTCGTTCAAATGTTTTCATAAGATTCACTCGCCAACTTTTGTTGACCCAAAAACCCTATTTTTACACATGATACAGGTGATCCAGTTGAGGAAAGAAACACTTAGGATGGCCTAGAAGAATAAACATGTTAATGCTTTGGAATGAACGTTTAGTTTTGTTTTCCTTTGTAATTGTATGAATTTTGTTTATTGGATATTTTAGTTTGTAATTTGAATGAAAAATGTATTTGAACATGTTGTGCTTGTATGTTTATTGTAATTTCTTCTTTAAAGAGAAATAATAAATATGAAACTTTATAGTAAATTTCATGAGCTTTGATGAAAACCCAATCATGCCCCGACTACCATTTCCGCTACGGGTCAGGGTGTGACAGATTGGTATCAGAGCTTTTGACTATAGGGATATAGGATAGGTTATTAGACCCTTAGAGCCTATACTATAGTTGATTAGATTTTAATTGTTTATGTGGTTACATGCAAACTCATGATGTTTATTTGTTTCGTATTTATTACACACACAAATGCATGCAAACACTTCCACTATCATTTTGGGTGATACTTAATGAGTTATACTTGTTGTCAAACATAACATGCTTACATATACATTCATCATGCATATTTCAATATTCACATATTCAAATCATCTTCATATTTCCTTTATTCAAGATTTTGTGGCATTTTTCGTTTTTCAATCTCATCAAAGTGAGTTCTACGACGGGCATGTAGTAACCGGAAGGGTACAAGTACCGGTAGTCGAAACGTCCTGTCTAGGTTGGCATTCGTATAAATCCAATATAACGGACCAGTTTGCCTACCTTGGGACTAACGATGAGAGTACGAAGGACCTATTAGGCCAAAGCATGCCACACCAAACGTCGTTCGAACTAACCTGCTTTGAGTTGTCATTGTGTCCATACCAGGACACCCTCCGACCTTATACTTTGTTGTCATGTTTTACGATTTTCATCCGGGTGGCGCAAGTGTTAACAGGCAAACACCAATATGAACCCTACCAGAGCCCAGTAGTCATGGGGGCCCACATGACTACCAAGGCCAAGTAAGGGGACATATGGGAGACCAAACATGAGCAAAGCCCAAGACATCCTATGGATGTAGCAAATTTATTTTCTTCATTTGTTTTGTGAATGTTCATTTCTAAATACGACACATGACACCTAAAACGTCAAACTCATACTCTCGATACGTATTCCTTGTAGATGTCTTCTAGTCTCTCTCGTAGAAGTATGAGATCAGGAAAATCCCACGAGCGCATGGCTGCCCAAATCGCTCAACAAATGGCCGCCGTAATACCCAACATCGTAGTTCAAGTTCAGCAAGCCCTTACCGCTAATCCCGTCAACCCAATCAACCAAGAAAATCAAAACGTTGTCAACCCTCCCCCAAATACCACTAAATGCACCTTCAAGCATTTCAAATCCTGCGATCCTCCAAAATACAAAGGGACTGAAGGTGTCACCGCTCACCTCCATTGGTTTGAAGAAATGGAAAACACTTTTCTCAATTGCGACTGCCCCGAAGATCGCAAGGTGCGACATGCTACCGGTCGTTTGTTCGGAGTAGCACTTACATGGTGGAATACAGAGAAGGGCAAGCGAGGTGCTGAGGATGTTTTGACCTTGACTTGGGAAGAGTTGAGGGAGATCATGACGAGACGTTTCTGTCCAAGAAGCGAAATTAAGAAATTAGAAGATGAGTTCTACTCTTTGAAACAAAAGGAGGGCGACCACACCACATACAACAAGAGATTCCTTGAGTTGAATCAGATGGTCCCCAACTTGTTCACTCCCCTCTACCGTTTGATCGAGCACTACATTCGAGGTCTTCCTTCAAAAATTCAAGACCCTGTAATAAGTACCACACCTTTGGAAGCAGTAATGGAGTTAGCTACAGAGCTCACCGAAAACCGCATACGGAATAAAGACTTCAAGGAGGAGAAGAAGAAGGATAAAGCATCAACCGAAACCTCAAACCCAACCCAGACCGAATCCTCTTCTCAACCCACTTCTAAGAGAAAACGAGATGGGCAAAATTTCGTTGTCACCCAAAGCAATCCACCAGCTCCACAAGCCGTACCTCTCCACGCTATCCCAATCACTTAAGTATCACCCAACACTATTTACCCAAATAAGAAACCTTACATTGGACCTCACCCTCAATGCAACACCTGTTTTTATCACCATCCATCTACCGCACCTTGTCGACTGTGTGCTAATTGTGGGCGTTATGGTCATTTGAGCAGAACTTGTCGTACCCCTCAAAACCAAGCTTCACCCCCTACCCAAAACATGATCCAATCATATCAACAACCTCAATACCCCATAGTTCCATATGTTCGAGCTTGTTTTAATTGTGGCGACCCTACCCACTTTAGAAACACGTGCCCTCGATTGGTTAACATCATAAATGCCCAAGCTCAAGCAAACCCAGTTAACCAAGCAAATCAAGCAAACCCAGCACTACCACCAGCAAGAGGAAGAGCTTACAACATCAACGCCAATCCCGTTGAAGATAATAACGGCCCAAACGAACCACCCAACTAGCCTTCCCTCACCAAGAATCACGACTCAACTCCAACCGTCTAGTTTTTATGTTTTCTTTATGTTATCTCAATCTTTACGTATCCCAATTGTAAACTGGGAATTTATGTATCCAAGAATTATAATGCGAATTGATATTACAGTTTTGTTTTATATCTTACTCATTGATTTTTCATATCATCATACATCTCGACGTATCTCGATTTCATCATTTAAAGAAGTTGGGTTGCGTCTCACTTTTACATAGACTGACCTCTCCATCATAACAAACGAGAGAGGTACTGTCATCATTCAGTCATGTATTCTTTCAGATTTGAGACTCAAGCTTTGGTTGTTGTGTTTGTTTATGTTTTAGAGTCACATAGAACTAATCATAACTTACTGACAAAGTCAAGGAAAATTTGACAAGAATATGGTGGATACGCCGCTGGTACTTCCTATATATAAGTATTCTTGCCAAATGATCAGAGGCATTGTCAGGCGGTTATGAGAGGTTCCATGTAGGTTTGATATCGTCATGATGAAAGTTTTTGTTTAATGATATAACCTTATCTTTTCCAAACGTATCAATTCTCTCAAAACTCTTATGCATGAGATCATACCTAGTCAATCAACTCTGTTTATCAATATTTCTTATCTTAGGCATCAAAAAGCGATTCCTGTAGCAGAGTATTCAACCCTTACTAGGAACGTTACCGCCTCAAATAAAAATTTAAACTCCCACCCTCTTCTAATTATGTAAATCGTCAAATTAAAACACCCTCCCTTCGAGTCAAATATACCACTACTTAAATTTCGGGACGAAATTTCTAAAAGTAGGGATACTGTAACATTCGTCGTAAAACGGGTTTCAAAACCCGCTTCATTTAATAATCAAATATCCGGTTAAAAGTTCGTTGCGTATTTATTGTGCCGGTTATTCTAAATACCTCCTAATTAATAAATATTTTAGAATTTAAATAGATAAAACAATAAGTAAATCTTTATTAATAAATCAAAAAGTAAAATAAAAATAAAAAGGAGTAGCCGGGTCTCGAACCCGGGTCTCCCGCATGTTCACACACTCACAGCACCACTGCACTACACACACTATTGTGTATGAAACTGAAAACAAATTAAATTTATATTAAAACGAACGCGAACCCTGCAAATTCAAACTAACGAATCTGTAACCGCAAAACCTAAATCATCTTTGCGATTGACGTTTTTCTTTGCCAGTAATTGAAGGTAACTGATGTCAACCTCAGTTATAACCGAAATCCAAGCTCAATTAATTAAAAAAAAACCGTTTATCAATTTGAAATTATTAACCCATGATTTTGGTCTTGAAACCGAAATCGGTGATTGACTGGTTACTCTATAAATACCAATCGTTTTCACAACAAACGAATTCGTTCAATCTCTCAAACTCTCTCTTAAACTCTCGCTAAAACACTCTGAAGCTGTCCCTGCAAGTCGCCGGAATCCTCAGTTACTCGCCGGAAAACCGAAGAATCTATTCCATTATTGCCTTACTCTATAAATAGGACTTCTAGAGCTCAGACAGAAATCACCCGTACTCACCTCAAACTCCCTGTAGAGCCTCTGTCGCAAGTTAAACTTCGCCGGAAAAATTGGAACTCGCCGGAGTTGGTCACCGGGATCATCAAAGTTCTATCTTCCAGTGGGTATGAACCTTTAAAACCTTTCTATGTTTATGTTTAATTCCGTTAGTTTGTAAACCAGTAACCAGAATTGTTAAAATATAGATAACAGTCGGATCTTGTTTCTGTGTTTTGATTCAAGGAAAAAGATGAAGTTTCAAAAAGTTTATAAATATAATTAAAAATGGGATTTTAATCGGGTTAGACACACAGTCCAGTGGTGGACTGTGTGCATTTGAAACGCGAAGATCCCGAGTTCGAGTCCCATACATAATGCCGAATCCTTTATATAAACCGAGCATTTTTATAACGTTAATATAAAACAAAACATATAATATATAAATATAATTAAAATCCTTTATTTACCGGGTTAGACACCCAGCCCAGTTGGTAGGGCTGGGTGCAAAACAACGTCGGGGTCACGAGTTCGAAACATATCCTGCGCACCGGTTCGATCAGTTAAATCTTTTTAAATAAATTAATTTCTGAAATATTCTAATCAGTATATAAGTATAATAAAAATCAAGAATATTTCGGTTAGACACGTAGCTCAGTTGGTAGAGCTGCGTGCACGTATACGAGAGGTCACGAGTTCGAACCTCACACGCTGCCTACAATTAAACCGGTTGAACCGGCCGTTGACCAGTCAACCCTAGGAAAAAAAAGGAAAATTTTTTTAATTAAAAATCTTTTATTTTCTTTGAAAACTAGTTAAAAATACCTCAAATAAGATTTTAAAGCCTAAAAATTTGCATTAAATTCACAAAAATAAATCTAAAAATCTCATTAAGAGCACTAATTAAAAATATTAATTTCAAATGAATTTATTTATTTATCGAATTATTACGTTATTATTTAGGTTAGTTTTCACTTGTCGATCAAATCCTAAATTCGTGCGCATTCATCATCGTCAAGGCAACGCACCCACTGTGAGTGAATTCTTACAAATTCCCCTTTTTATTCATGTTTTGGGGTGTATTATGTGTCGCTTTATTTATTTTCGTTTATTCAAACTTGTGCTATTACCATTATATGATCTAAACATGTGATGTAAATATTATTTGTTGTGATGTGTTTACATTTTGTCAAGTTGCGTGCAAATCATTCATTAGGCCCATCAGTTCCTCGTGGGAGACGAGTTGAACATCACGTGCCTCATTAGATCGGCTCCGTTTGATTGAGCCTTGATCTCATTGTTCATCATTTGGTGTGTGCGTGTGCATTAATTGATATTATGTGTATTGTGATTAAATTTACATTTACGTTTACTCATATGTGGTTATGCACCTTTTTATAACCAATAAAATAAATTCGTTCAAATGTTTTCATAAGATTCATTCGCCAACTTTTTTGACCCAAAAACCCTATTTTTACACATGATACAGGTGATCCAGTTGAGGAAAGAAACACTTAGGATGGCCTAGAAGAATAAACAAGTTTATGCTTTGGAATGAACGTTTAGTTTTGTTTTCCTTTGTAATTGTATGAATTTTGTTTATTGGATATTTTAGTTTTAATTTGAATGAAAAATGTATTTGAACATGTTGTGCTTGTATGTTTATTGTAATTTCTTCTTTAAACAGAAATAATAAATATGAAACTTTATAGTAAATATTCATTAGCTTTGATGAAAACCCAATCATGCCCCGACTACCATTTCCGCTACGGGTCAGGGTGTGACAGATAGGCCAGGTGATTAATCGGTATAGAAAGTGGGACTTCGCGATAGAGTTGCGTTTAGTACACTAAGACAAGAACTATAAAAAGTAATTTAGTAGTATTCCTTCCCGGAATACTAGGCAATCCCAACCAGGGAAAGTGTTGTTCGTTCATTCCCAACCACCGGGAATACATGCTTTAGTAGGGTGTGAACTCACCTTTGCTTAGCTCGGCAGATAATTTACTTGTTTTAAAGTTGGTCAACCACGTCCTATGATGGTTACAATACGCATCAGATTTGTATACAAGTAAGTCACGTATTTGCCTACACATATCTAACACGTAGCATACAAGCTAAGGCATTACGTACCACGTAAAGTATGCGTGTTATTTATAACACATGCGGAAGAGTTAACAGTGACTTGGTCAGTCCAAAATTGTAGACACAGTAGTGTGCGGCCCATGTTTAATGTATTATAGTGTACGGCCCAACCAGTTTGCAGCCCAAACGAGTGTGCGGCCTACTGATAAGTGTGCGGTCATGCATGGACAGTGTTGTACATTGTGCATCGGGTCACTGTACAGTGTATGTGTGCAACTTCAAGTGTGCGACTTCGCATCCTTCACTTGTACGTTGTGCATCACTGATTGTACCTTTACTAGTGTGTGATGTAATTTAATTTAAACAGTTTCTCGTCCCGCTTTGTCCTGACCAATCGATCAAAAACACAAATTTCATTATGAACTCTAATATCATTACTTAGTCTATATAGCATGCAAAAAAAATCAGTTTCATAATCATTCAACTAATCGGTGAACATCACAACATATAAGATCATCAAAACACCAATATCATATGATCCTAATTTTCATATAACGGATCTATGTTTCCAATATCATTAAATCATCAAAATAGATCTAGGGTCCTTATTTTATCAAAATCATCAAGGTCATATTTTTATACAAGAAATCTATTCACCATAAAACCAATATGCAAAATCATTCTAGCATGACTCTAGATGTTAATTTATTATGCATATCATCATCAAGCACCATATTTGATTTTATGAGCATATTGTCAAACCTTTATCATACTAACATCAACAAAAATCATCATTTATACCAACTAGTATTTTATGAAGATTTAACATTTCATTAACATGCATCATTACTTTGAGCCATTTAGTGTCAAAATAGATGAAGAACACAAATATAGAACACTTTAGGAATATACACTAACCTGGATAATTAGTGGAATGAAAAAGAATAGTGAGTGTAGAAAGAATCTTCAAGAAATGGGAAGCTCTAATGATGATAAAGGTGTTTTAGTTCGTCAAGAAGAGAGGAGGGAATGTTTGGTGAGAGGAATGGGAGTGTTTCTGAAACAGGCAATAGCTACCGTAAAAGGTGAGGAAATCATTCTAGTGACATTTTAGGCTGTCCCTGGGCCTTGGGATTTGGGTCTAATTAAAGGGTGTGCGGTTGAAATTGGTGTGCGGCTAGGAGGTATGTCGCCGAGTGGTTTGTGACATTTATTGTCATTATTGTCCAATCATATGAGGGGGTGGCATTGTGGGGCTACCAACATATCATATAATATACATACATATACATAAATTCATACACTTACACAAATCTTATGCATACGTATGCATATAGTGTGCGACCATGCCTATTAATATAAATAATAACTTCAATTAATTATAAACAACTCACATTATATCAATTCAATATTCATTTATTTAATTCGCATAATTACAACGTATAACGGAACGTAACGGGAAGGTTAGGTTGTCACATTACCCCCGAGTTAAAAGAAAATTCATCCCGAAATTTAGCGTTGAGTTCACTGAATTAGCTAATGTAGTTAAATGCTTTTGCGGGGTTTCATATCATCCCCATGCTGATTTGGAATTTCGTCCCGAAATTCAGTAGTAGCTTCAGTGCTGGATGTATTACTCTTAAACAACTGGGGATACTTCCCATCATTTGGTCTTCCCGTTCCCAACTAAACTCAAGGCCACGATGTGAGTTCCAACAAACTCGAACTATAGGTATCTTGCTACGCTTGAGGGTTTTGACCTATCGATCCATAATCTCAACTGGTTACTCAATGAAACGAAGCTGATCATCGATTGTGAGTTCCTTGAAAGGAACGACGGAGTCTCATCCGATAAACACCTCTTCAGGTTCGACACGTGGAAGACGTTGTGTACCACACCGAGCTCTTCAGGCAAGTTTAGTCTATAAGCCACTTTACTGATTTCCTCGGTGATTTCAAAAGGTCCGACATACCACGGATTAAGCCTTGCCCTTTTTGCCAAACCGGATCACACCTTTCCAAGGCGAAACTTTTAGCAAAACTCGGTCTCCAACTTGGATTTCAAAGGTTTCCTACGCTTATCAGCGTAGCTTTTCTGACAGTCACGGGCGGCCTCCATTCGTTGTCTGATCTGGGCAATCTTTTCTGTGGTGTCGAGTACAAGTTCAGGGCCTGTGATTTGGCTATCGCCAACCTCAGCCCAACACAATGGTGATCGACATTTCCAGCCATACAATGCTTCGAACGGTGAAGCCTGAATGCTAGTGTGGTAACTGTTGTTGTAAGAGAATTCTACTAGAGGTAAGCATCGTTCCCAGCCGTTACCAAAGTCGATAACACATGCTCGCAGCATGTCTTCAAGAGTTTGGATGGTACGCTCGGTGTGACCATCCGTTTGCGGGTGATAAGCGGTGCTCATGTCTAAACGTGAGCCGAAGGATTTGTGCATAACCTGCCACAAATCAGATGTGAAACGTGGGTCATGATCAGAGATAATAGAGGTTGGCACCTCGTTCTTAGCAACTACTTCCTTCAAATAGATGCTTGCAAGTTTCAAAACCTTTTCGGTTTCTTTGATCGCGAGGAAATGCGCAGATTTGGTTAAGCGATCCACGACCACCCAAAGGTGTCGTTTCCGCTTTGAGATCTAGGCAAACCGGTAATAAAATCCATGGAAATTTGTTCCCATTTCACGTCGGTAGTTACGGTTGTTGCAGTAGGCCCGACAACTTTTGGTATTCGATCTTGACCCTAGCACAGGTAAAGCACTTGCTAACATATTTTGCGATGATCTCTTTCATGTTAGGCCACCAGCACAAAGCCTTGAGATCGTGATGCATCTTGTCGGAACAAGGGTGTATCGAGTAGCGAGACTTGTGTGCTTCGTCCATTACAAGCTCTCGGAGGTTTCCATAGGATGGAACCCATATACATTCCATGAAGTAACGGATGCCGTCGTCCTTGAGTTCGAGTTGCTTCTCCATACCTCGCATGGATTCAGCTAGGAGGTTTTCCTCCTTTAGTGCTTTGACTTGAGCGTTACGAATCTGCTCAGGTAGGTTCGAATGAATAGTAAGCAGAAGCGCACGAACATGCTTAGGTTTGGTCTCTTTTCGGTTGAGGGCATCAACTACAACGTTTGCCTTACCCGGATGGTATTTGATCGCGCACTCGTAATCGTTTAGGAGCTCGACCCATCGACGTTGTCGCATGTTAACTTCTTATGATCAGTATGTGCTGGAGACTCTTATGATTGATGTAATTGTGCATTTGGTATTGTACAAGTAATATCTCAATATCTCGAGTGCGAAAACTACAACTCCCAGCTCCAAGTCGTGGGTAGGGTAGTTACTTTCGTGAATTTTGAGTTGGCATGATGCGTAAGAAATGACCTTCTCGCGTTGCATCAACACGCAACTGAGTCCTTGAATAGACGCATTGCAGTGGACAATAAAATCCTCTATGCCTTCAAGCAACGAAAGAATGGGCGCGTTGCGGAGTTTTTCCTTCAGTTGCTGAAAGGCGGACTCCTGACATCACCCCTCTTGCAGGAGATACCCTTTTGAGTTAGAGTTGTGAGGGGTTGAGCGATCTTCGAGAAACCCTCAATGAATCTACGATAGTAACCCGCCAAAGCCAAGAATTTACGTATTTCGGCCGGAGTTCTAGGTGCATGCTAGTTCTTGATAGAGTCAATCTTAGCTAGATCAACGTGAATCCCAGCTTCATTGACCATGTGTCAAAGGAAATGGACTTCACGAAGCCAAAAGTCGCATTTCGAGAACTTGGCATAGAGTTGTTAGTTTCGTAGAAGTTCCGGTACATAGGTTTTGCTTGTGTTCCTCTCGACTCTTTGAATAGATCAAGATGTCGTTGATGAATACGATTACGAACTTATCAAGGTAAGGTTTGCACACTCGGTTCATGAGATCCATGAAAACCGCTGGTGCATTAGTCAACCCAAATGGCATAACAAGGAACTTATAATGGCCATAACGAGTCCTGAATGACGTTTTAGAGATGTCTTCGTCCCAGACTCTCAACTGGTGATAGCCCAATCTCAGATCAATCTTGGAATAGAAACTCGACCCTTGCAGCTGGTCGAATAAGTCGTCGATGCGTGAAAGTGGATAACGGTTCTTGACAGTTACTTTGTTCAGCTCGTGATAATCAATGCACATACGAAAAGTGTCGTCTCTCTTCTTAACAAACAATACAGGGGCTCCACAGGGTGACGAGCTAGGACGAATAAAACCCTTATCAAGTAGCTCTTGCAATTGCGTGGACAACTCGTCTAGTTCGGTTGGAGCTAGTCGGTAAGGCGTACGAGCTATAGGTACCGCTCCAGGAGCTAGCTCGATTTGAAATTCAACTTGACGATGAGGTGGGAGACCAAGTAATTCATCAGGAAATACCTCAGGAAAGTCGCGAACGATGGGAATATCTTCAATCTTCTTTTCGTTAGTCTGAGTATCGGTGACGAGAGCTAGAATAGTGGTATGGCCCTTTCGCAAACATTTCTGAGCCTTTAAGAATGAGATGATGCCTACAACAGCACCACTCTTTTCGCCTTGGATAACAAGAGGTTCACCGACCGAAAAAGGGATGCGGATGATTTTCTCTTGGCAGATTAATTACGCTCGATGTCGGGATAGCCAATCCATCCCAATGATAACGTCGAAACTTCCGAGAATGATGGGAGAAGATTGATAGAGAACGTTTGACCAGATAACACCAGTTTACAACCGTTGATGATGTGCATAGCCTCGATATTTCTACCATTGGCTAGTTCGACGACGTGCTTAGATTTCAAGAGTGTTGAGGTGGAATTAAGCATTCCACTAATACTTAAGGACACATAACTAGCATCGGCTCCAAAATTAAAAAGTACGGAAACAAAGAGATCATCAAGTAGGAACTTACTCGTTATAACGTTGGGATCATTCCTTGCTTCGCCAGCACCGAGCACAAAAGCTCTTCCAATTGCACCATTTTTGTCATTGTTTTTGTTGGCATTGTTCCCAGCACCTTGGTTGTTGTTGTTGTTTTTGTTCAGTTGATGGCAATTCTTCTTGATATGCCCTTCAGCTCCGCACTAGAAACATCCTTGATTGTTACCCTGTTGCTACTGTGGCTGGTTCTGCCTCAATGGGAACTAGTTTCTGCAATCCTTAGCCAAGTGCCCTTGCTTGTTGCACCGCTGGCAGCGTTTCTTCTCACACTGCCCATTGTGGTGGCGATTGCACTTGTTGCACTTGGGTCGGTTTCCCTGATAACCACCTTGAGTTTGGTTAGTCAGGGCTTGCTGATTGGGATTCTGGTTGCCTTCGAACTTCCTCTTCTGATCTTGGGGTTGTGAGGAGTTGGAACCCTTACCCTAGTTGCTATCCCAATTACGTTTGTTATCTCCAGGAGCATTAGTAGCAACACTGATTCGCTGGGGTAGCTTGCCATGTTCAACTGCTTGATCGGTAAGACGATGTGCTAAACGAATGGCTCGCTGAATTGTGGAGGGATTAGCTGAAGTTACCAAGCTCTGGATTTCAGGGACGAATCCTTTGAGGTAAAGCTCAATTCGTTTGTAAGCAGGCTGCGACAAGTTGGGACATAGATCAGCTAAGTCACCAGAGCTTTTCGTGTACGTCTCGATTTCCGGTCCAACCATCTTTAAATCGTAGTACTCTACTTCAAGTTTCTGGATGTCATCCCTGTGACAGTACTCTTCCTTAATCAGGTCCTTAAATTTGTTCCAGGGAGTGGCATTGGCATCGGCCAATCCGAGCATTTGAACTTGTGCGTTCCACCTGGAGAGCGCGTTTCCTTCAAGAGTGCCAGTAACAAACTTCACTCGATTGTTAGCAGGGCATTCACACATCTGGAACACAGACTTGACCTTCTCGGTCCAGTGCAGAAGCCTACAGCTCCTTCGGTGCCGTTGAAGGAGTGAGGTTTGTAATCCATGAAAGCTTTGAAAGTGCAAACGCGAGGTTGAGTGGGTGCTTGTTACTGGGCTGCTAAAGCCTCTGCAACCTGTGCGCTGATCATGCCCGCCAGCTGGCCCTAAGTGAGGTTGATATTTCCTCTTCCGCGTCCGCTCATTTTCTTCACATCCACAAAACACAAAGTAAAAACGACGCCGTAGGGATGCGAGAATAATAGCGAGAATAATAGAAGAGAGTTGTCCATAACACATACGTACGTATCTCACTATTTGAGTTTCACTTACTACGTATATTGGTACATACATAATTAAATATGTATCAAATAAGAAACAAGTAAACACGTGCACGAGCTATCGATTCTAATTCGTTGAGCCTTGCAGTTGGAGTATAGTGCCGTTGCCGTCCATTTACTATAATGCAGGTTATAGTTTGGTTTTCTTAAAAATACTCTTCTTTTAAAACCGAGTTCACTATAACCAATGGCTCTGATACCAATCAGTCACACTCTCATTTTCCACATGCGGAGTACTATTGTGAGGCGTGTGACATATTGACCAGGATCACGCCACCAGTCATATCGAACGTTAAATATAAAGTATAGTAAATTCATCACCACAATATAGTTAGTGATTAAGAAAATAGTTAAAAAACAACGTTTAGAGTTAATAGAGGAAGCATAAGGTCTAACAGTTTAATAATCCAAATAATAGTTTAAAGTTCATGGATCTTATTAGGAACCCAACAAAGGTTCGATGCAACCACTACTCCTCCACTGCAAGATCCCGAGCTGTACCTACGGTCCTGCACAGCATGCAGTAGAGTATCAACAATAAATTTGGCGAGTTCACGGTTTTCCAGTTTATTCCCCAAAACATAGTTGTTAAGTTTTCTCATTTATAAATCATGTTTGTCATGGGGAGCTACCCCATTTGTAAGCTACTAAACTACGTAATACCGAAGACATGCGACTGTTACATTGTTCCGTTGTTACCCCCGTTTGTCAATGTCTATCATCATTAACGGTTGCCAAGGCATACTAGTTCACGCTCGTCCTCCTCAGGACGGTGTGAGGTTTGTGAGACCTAATAGCGTTATCAACTAATAAATTAATCGGTATAGAAAGTGGGGACTTCGCGATAGAGTTGCGATTAGTACACTAAGACATGAATTATAAAAAGTAATTTAGTAATATTCCTTCCCGGAATACTAGGCAATCCTAACCAGGGAAAGTGTTGTTCATTCATTCCCAACCACCGGAATACATGCTTTAGTAGGGTGTGAACTCACCTTTGCTTAGCTCGACAGATAATTTACTTGTTTTAAAGTTGGTCAACCATGTCCTATGATGGTTACCAATACGTTTCAAATTTCTATATAAGTAAGTCACGTATTTGCCTACACGTATCTAACACGTAGCATACAAGCTAAGGCATTACGTATCATGTAAAGTATGAGGGTTATTTATAACACATGCGAAACAGTTAACAGTGACTTGGTCAGTCCAAAATGTAGACACTATAGTGTGCGGCCCATGTTTAATGTATTATAGTGTACGACCCAACCAGTTTGCAGCCCAAACGAGTGTGCGGCCAATTTGTCAGTGTGCGGCGCACACAAGAGTGTGCGGCCTACTGATAAGTGTGCGGTCATGCATGGACAGTGTTGTACATTGTGCATTGGGTGACTGTACAGTGTATGTGTGTGACTTCACAACATACAAGATCATCAAAACACCAATATCATATGATCCTAGTTTTCATATAACGGATCTATGTGGCGCACACAGGAGTGTGCGGCCTACTGATAAGTGTGCGGTCATGCATGGACAGTGTTGTACATTGTGCATCGGGTGACTGTACAGTGTATGTGTGCGACTTCACAACATACAAGATCATCAAAACACCAATATCATATGATCCTAGTTTTTATATAACGGATCTATGTTTCCAATATCATTAAATCATCAAAATAGATCTAGGGTCCTTATTTTTATCAAAATCATCAAGGTCATATTTTTATACAAGAAATCTATTCACCATAAAAGCAATATGCACAATGATTCTAGCATGACTCTAGATGTTAATTTATTAGGCATATGATCATCAAGCACCATATTTGATTTTATGAGCATATTTTCAAACCTTTATCATACTAACATCAACAAGAATCATCATTTATACCAACTAGTATTTTATCAAGATTTAACATTTCATTAACATGCATCATTACTTTGAGCCATTTAGTGTCAAAATAGGTGAGAACACAAATATAGAACACTTTAGGAATATACACTAACCTGGATAATTAGTGGAATGAAAAAGAGTTAAGAGTAGAAAGAATCTTCAAGAAATGGGAAGCTCTAATGATGATAAAGCTGTTGTAGTTCTTCAAGCAGAGAGGAGGGAATGTTTGGTGAGAGAAAAGGGAGTGTTTCCGAAAAAGGAAATAGCTGCCGTCAAAGGTGGGGAAATCATTCTAGGGTTTTTGGCAGAGTTATCCATTTATATACAAGTGACATGTGCGGTTGTCACTGGGCCTTGGGATTTGGGTCTAATTAATGGGTGTACGGTTGAAATGGGGTATGGTGTGTGACATTTATTGTCATTATTGTCCAATCATATGAGGGTGGCATTGTGCGGCTACCAACATATCATATAATATACACACATATACATAAATTCATACACTTACAACAATCATATGCATACGTATGTATATAGTGTGCGACCATGCCTATTTATATAAATAATAACTTCAAATAATTATAAACAACTCACGTTATATCAATTCAATATTCATTTATTTAATTCGCATAATTACAACATATAACGGAACGTAACGGGAAAGTTTAAGTTGTCACATTATCCTCGAGTTGAAAGAAATTTCATCCCGCAATTTAGCGTGCAGTCACTGAATTTGCTAATGTAGTTAAGTGTTTTCGTGGGGTGTCACAGAATGTCTTGTAGGCGCGGTTCCTCTCTTCGAAATCTTTTCTTCAACTTGAGATTAGCGGAAGACGACTCTACCGAATTGTTCCCCTATTTTTTCCTACTTCTTCTACCCGGCGGTCGGGCCAACTCCTCATTCTCCTCGTCATCTTCCAAATTAATGTTTAAGTTGACGTTACGCGTATCGGAAGTGGGTGTTTCCGAGTCGACTGAGGATGACGTTTTCGACCTTTTTGCTTTATGTCTACTATTAGACGTCATGCCCGGTACGTTAGCCCACTTGGGAATTTTGCGTAGAAGCTCCCAACATCTATAGTATGTGAAAACGCCTCTAGTTTGGTGGTACTCTTCCATTGCTCTCGTTAAAATTTCGGTGTCACCTCCTCCGTTCGGCCAATTATCCTCGTTCGTTGAAAAACTTCTTGGAATTGATGACAGTTTTGGATTATATCGGTCCATTTACTTGATATGGGATCGTTGAAAAACTTCTTGGAATTGATAAAATTTTTGAAAATATTAAACGGTTAATTATTTAAAAAATAAAGTCGACTAAGTTTTTTTTATAACGCTTACCAACTTCGGGGTCCTCCGATATGTCGAGCCACACCCGGGAATGAGAACCGGGCTGCGTCTCTGGCACCGTATCTACTTTCGGCTCGAGTTTTGAACCGCCCGTTTGGGCAAAGCCGTGTGGGCCTTGAAAGAATTGTGGAGAGCCGCCCATGCTTAGCATTTGAGCATAAGTAAAAATATTTGGGTCCATCTCTTGAAGATTAAAGTTTGCTTGCAGTTGGGATGTGTTCGGGTGATATTTGGGTTAGCGGGTCTAGACGGAACACCGAAAGGGGGTCGGAAGGGGTGCATGGTGTAAGAATTTTTATAAAGTTTGAAGAAGTAGAGAAAAAGATATGAAATTTTATAAAGAAATGGGTGAAAAGTGGGGTATATAAAGGTAAAAAGTGGGATTTTAATTTAAAAAATAAAAGGTTTTATTATTTTGACCGTTTGGTCAACGGTCATATTTGAAAAAGGAGAAATTTTTGGCGTTGTTTAAACAACGCGACATCGAATTTTTTTAAGAAGAACGCCCACGGGGCGGGTGTGCGGCGTGTTGGGGCGTTTTTCATGGCAAAAAAACGCCAGAAATCACCCCATTACGGATGGTCTTACAAAGTCCATAACTTAAACTAATTTATTACATATTTTGACTGAATTTAAATCAAAACGAATTTATTCAAATTTATCCCGATTCGGTTCGAATTCAAATTTTTAATTGAATTAGAATCGAATTCGAATTGAGATTTTAATTCGAATCGAATTGGCAGGTTCTTAATCAAAATTGAATCGAATACAAATTCAATAAAAACCAAAAAATTATACAAAAAAATCAATCGGAGCAATTCGAAAATTCGATATTCGATTTCGATCTGACATCCACTTCTTCACCATTCACACTAATTCTTTTTTTTTTCGTTTAAGTTTATTTATGTAATTATTTCAATAAACATGGTTATTGGTGGTTTAGTTAATGCCTCTCTGTTTACGTGGCAGAGATACCAATACTTATTGAAGGGTTTAGTAGTTATTTCACTACACATAATCTAATGGAGAGACGCATGTATGTAATGATGTGTGAAAAGCATGCGATAACACGTCCCAAAGATTAGACAATAATACAGGCCAATGTTTAAAACTTGAATATTTTGAAACACTTCAAAGAGTTGGCGCATGAAGTAATAATAACAATCTTACAATTGGACCATGTAATTGCCTTCAAAAACTTCATCAACATGCAAACCACTCTTTTAACTTTTATTTAAGAATCATGATGTCTAACCTTTGGCCGACTAATCCATGAGGTTTGAATTCACCAACGCAAAAACTCCAATCGAGTAAAACTAGTAAATAACCAACTTCATAACCTTTAAGGTTTACTCTCACTTATTTATCACGTAATGTAGTGTAATTAAATAAAATTACATATGCACTAAATATAAATAGTAAAAATAAAATGGATCGAATCGAGTAAAACTAGTAAATAATCAACTTCATAACCTTTAAGGTTTACTCACTTATTTATCACGTAATGTAGTGTAATTAAATAAATTTACATAAATGGTATAATTATGATACACTAGATACTAAAAATAAAATGGTGTTAAAAAGTGTATATTATATTACGAAGGAAAATTGGATTTATATAATTTTAACTTTTACCTGTTTGGTCGACAATAGTCTTAACTCACGAAATGTTTTGTAAGAATCTCAACTTTTAACCTATTTTCTCCAAGGTTGTGGGGTATGGGGCGGGGGTCGGAGGGCAACGCCGGTGTTACCACTACGGGTGGGCATGGCTTATGGGTGGCCCCTTGGATGGAGCTTTGGCACCCGGCGTTGGGCAGGGCTACCCAGCTGAGGTGGCAGGTTTTAATTGGCCAACATTACAGGCGGGTTGACCAAGCGGTTGACCGGTTGAATTTTAAAAAACCAACCGTTGGGTTGGCCAAGCCCAGCGGTTATTTAAAGCCCACGGGTCCCCCTTCGCTACACCAAACCGTCATCCTTCACAACCGACACCCCACCCCGACTGTCCTCTTGCTACCCCAAACCGCCATCCTTCATAACGTTGGTAACAACCGCCACAACCTCAACGCGTGCCAACACAAGTGGCGCGAACTACGCCCGAAACTAGATCGCTTCAAGGCCTACTACGAAAGCGCCCCGGGCGGGGATATTAGCCACGACGACCGGGTGGCGGTGGCAAATATCGAGTACCAATCTAAGGAGAGGCGCCCGTTCGAAAAGTTCGCCCTCTTCGAGATTTATTTAACCCTTTAGGTTTTTTTTAAGTTTTAGTATGTTTATGTTTAATATTTGTAATGGTTTTTTTTATGTAGGTTTTTTTTTAATTTTAGTATGTTTATGTTTAATATTAATGTTTTTTTTATGTATTTTGTAATTTTTAGGAGTTATTAATAATATTTTTAGGTTTGTTTATAAAAAAAAGAAAAATAAATAAATATACACGTGGCCTAGCCACGCCCCACCATACCCACCAAATTGTGGTGTGACCGGTGGTGCCCCTCCATTGACACGTGTCGACCCACGCCCCCAACCCCCACCCCACGGTCTAATGAGTTTTTTCTAACTAAAGTCTAACAATGTTAGTTTTCTAGTGACTTGGATTAAGTATGTGACAAAAAAGTCTAAGTTTGATGACGTAAATTCTTATGTAACAAGTCAAACTTTAGATGACGTGGACTGTTTATGTGGCAAAGTGATAATTAGTGGAATGTTTATTTGGGGTTGTCTACATTAGCAAACACTATCTGGGTTAGATCTTAGTTGAAAACTGTTTCCTTGAAAGAAAATAGATTAAACGTTAGAATTGTTACAAATAATTTGGTTAGTTGAGACTTTTAACGGCCATAGGTAAAGTTGAAATTATATAAATCTAATTTTCCTATTTTGATATTTTTTTGTTACAAAGTTTTTTTTTTCTAACCAGAGATAAGACTGAAAAAAAATATATTTATATATATAGCACCAAAATTACTCAAGGCCACCTTTGTTATATGTTTTTTTTTGTTTTGTTTTGAATTCATTTTGATAGTCACCTCAAACAAATACCGCACCCCACAAACTGAAAAACACTCACGATATTCCTTGTTTGACAAAATGAAAACCGAAAAGGACTATAACAACAATCTACCCAATTGTGGATTGGATATGCCTCAAAATCGTCACCCATTTAAATAAATATTAATATTATTTGTATTTCAATATTGAAATTACACTTGCTAATAATTCATGATTATAAGCATAAATCTGTTGTATATTTTTATTAGATAAAAAGTTTAATTAATCATGTTTCAATTACGAGGAATAATTAAGGTCGATATATATATTGGACTTCTCTTTTGAGACATGAATCGAAAATAAAAATGGACCTAGTCTCATGAACCAGTTATAAATGAAATAACATATGATAAAGTGAAATGAGAAGTAAGGGTTTTTAAAATATATTAGGTCACTCCTTTTATAGGCCCCGAATCATTATATAACACAAGAACATGTTGGCGTATATCAATGAGGGATGGAATGTGTTGTATCAATCACAAAAAAAAAACATGGTAACATTGTAGTGCACTATTAGTAGAGTGTTGGTGTATCTATGAGATTATATCAAATTGTATTTGTAACACCCTTTCGGAAGCTTATCCTAAGTAAGCATTGTTGTTCATTGGATTCGAGAGGAACTACTTCGTTAGGATTGAGGAATTGTTGTGAATCCTCCTGAATAGCCTGGATTCTCCCATCAAGTGTGACTTTGAAAGTCTTACTTAAACTCTTCCGACTGAAGATGATAAAGCCTATAAAACAACGAGCTACTATCATTTCTTCATTATTGATTGAGATCTTCTTCGAACTTGATGCACAAATAACCTAGGGATAATGTTTTACTATTACAAAAGTGAAAGACAAAAAAACATAATTCATTGATCTATATTTAAGGATACAAATATGATAACACAACTTCAAAATTTCTAGTACGTATTAAACGTATGTAATAGCGTATATAATTGTCATTATTCTATAGCGTTAATTTAGGAATAGAATTAGCCTGTCATTATTCGCTTTTCATATATTCGTTGTATCTTGTATTATAAATGGAGGAGAAATATACAATAAGCTCATTCACAAAATTACAATACATTAAATGGTATCAAGTCTCTGATCCTCCACCTTCCCCACCATCTCTGCCGGCCCTACTCCTCCTCCTCCTCTTCTTTCTTTTCCAGCCCCCTTCCCTCGTCATGGACCTAAACTACACCCCCCATGATCGTCAACAACATCAAGAACATGACCCGTTACCTGGAAGCCGAGACATCACACTACACACAGACCACCCTCTTTGAAGTCCATTGTCGGCTTACCAGTCTATGATCACCTGCACCACGCCCTGCCGCTCTGCTCCGCTAGAACCTCGTCGAGACAGACCACCAAGCTGACACTGACGCCGCCAAGGCGCTGCTACGAGGCCGAATCTCTGTGGTCCCGTATCGATGCCATAGTCCTTCAATGGATCTATGGCACCATATCTACCGACCTCCTTCAAACTGTCATTAAACCTCGACAAACCGCCTATCAGGCATGGACAGCCATCGCCAATCACTTCAACGATAACAAGAGTGCTCGCCAAGTTCAACTCCAACAACAATTTTCCGATATTCATCTTGAAATTTTCCTTCCATGGCTGCCTACTGTCAACAGGTAAAACATCTCGCTGACCAACTTAATAATGCCAGTGCCCCTGTTGATAACAAACGCCTTGTGACACAACTGTTAAGCGGGTTAACCGAACAGTACGAGAGCTGTAACAACCCGATCTTTCGGATTGTTATCCGGATTCCGTTATTTTCCGCTATTTAGTTTCGAACTCGTATTGTACTCTGAGGTTCATTATAATGGTTTAAAACTATTTGAAACGCATATTATATCGCATTTAAATCGCTTAATACTCGCAACTCTCAACGCAAACTCAAATCGCGGTTAATTATGTTACATTATGTTATTTAGTGTTTTATGATTTATGGTTATACTCGCTAACGCATCGCTCTCGCTTATACAAATCGCATTAAATTTAATAACGAAACACCTCACGCCTCGCTAAAACGCTTAAGGTAACTATGTAATACGAACCGAATCACCGAACGAGCACCTAACGAACAAATAACGAACAAAACTTAGCCACCAAGCCAAGTTCGCCCGAAGTTGTGGTTACACAACTTCGCCCGAACTTGACCAAGCCACCAGAAACCCCAATAATCAGCAAGTTCGCTCGAACTTGCACAAGTTCAGTTGAACTGGCCAAGTTCGCCCGAACTTGATGTCGGCCAGCTCCTTTTCTCTTCACCTATAAATACCAAGCACCCTCATTCTCTCATTCCTTGCTGCTAACTTCGCCCCAGAGCTCCCAAAACCGAAAACCATTGATTTCCAAGTAAGAATCAACCCGTTTTATGCAAATAACAACGTTTTTACTACGATTTTTCACAAGGTTTACCTTCAATTTCATCCAAACTTCTCTGTTTATGAAAACCTTCATCTTTTTCCATAAAAAATTCTTCTTTTCACTTAGATCTACACTAAACGAGGGTATTTGGGCTTAGCTTTGGCTTCCCAAGCTAGAAATCTTGATGATTTCGACTCACCAAGTGTTAGATCTGAGTAAAACCTTTTAAAGCATTGATTTTTACACGAAACACGACTAGTGACATATACACGGACTAGGTGACATATATTTCGTTCACTATGAACTGGAACGAGACGTTTGTCAAGCAAGATCTCAGATCCGGAAGCACAAGGACGATTTCGTCACTTTGCACAAACTGGACTAACCATACGAGACAAGTTCGCCCGGATTAGCCCGAGTTTCTGTAAAATGGCTAAAACTCGCTCCAAAAGACCTCTCCAGTCTGTGTTTTGCTCAGTAGCTCGAGGTTGGAGGGATGGTCACTCGATTTCCTCAGCAAACGACGCAAAAACGCACGATTTGGTGACCAAAACAGTCAAGTTCGCTCCAAAAAGAGCAAGTTCGCTCGAAGTTGTCACCAGATTGATGACCAACTTCGCCCGAACTTGTTCAAATTTCAAGAAAACTAGTCAAGTTCGCCCGAACTTCTACAGTTTCCAAGGAAACCAGACAAGTTCGCCCGAACTTATATAAACCGTAAGACAAACATGTCAAGTTCGCCCGAACTTGTACCAATCCAGAGGATTTGGTACAATTTCGCCCGAACTTGTTCGCTGCCCGTCCATACTTGACCGTTTCAGCACTTCGGAAGACTGATGCACTTCTGTTCGCGTTTACAGGCTGAACCGGTGCTCCCTTCAATCCACAGCAGTTCGTGTTTCTTCGCTGAGCACCGACGGTGAGTATACTTGAACCCTTTTTCGCTTAAAATGCACTTTTGGATGTTACATACATTCTCTATATCAAAACACGCTACACACAACGCTAAACTCTTTTAACGCTAACCGCTCTCGCATGTTATACGTGAATTGCTGAATGTTTGTTTGCTATTTGTGAATAATGAGGACTTGCAGACCACCCTTAGCAACGATAGTACTATAGTTTGGACTCAGCACCCGATTGGTTCGAGGGTTGTTAAGGCTCGCATACTCACTTTACGTGCGTGTTCGCTGTTGTGAACACGTATCGCGCATACTTCCACCTCGCAATCGTGGTGGTTAGCTTGTATCATTATTGTTGGCTTACTTAGATTCACTTTCTTTACGTGTTCCATGCTGGTTATGCGTAAATGGATTAGGGCTTTATCTTTGAAACTCATTTAAATAAAATCTAGGTTGTCGAACTTGTTTTGTTTAAGAGATTGTAATCTGTTTTAACTGTTTATGAATGCTAGTTTGATTGTATGGGAAATTAAGCGTTATAAAGTATTGTCATAAAAATAGTCGTTATGGATTCTCTTGAGCAATCTGGTTCGCGTAGTGTCGCGCCCTGATGATTCCGCCATCGGTTGGGGTGTGACAGATTGGTATCAGAGCCATAACTGTAGGGAATTAGGTAGAATTGCCATGTTCGACCTAGTCTATAGTCTAAGTACCCAATTTGACCGCTCTTCGACTTAAATACTTATGCTACTTGCCTTAAATGCTTACATGCCTTTCCTAAGGCTAAACACAATGTACACGCTTGAAAACGCTCGTATAACACCAACGAGTGGTTGTGTCGGATTAGGTTGAAAACCGAGAACTCTCGATAAAGATCACTCACTCCACGTACTATTTACTGCACGAGATTCTTTCGTTAAGTTAGGAGTGATATCCACACCTTAACAAAAATCTCCACCTCAATTTCAGTGGAACTCCCGACATGCTTGGCGAAAACCACAAACATGGAACGAAGTTGTTAAGTTAGGGGTGAAACCCGCATCTTAATAACTTATTCCACTCCTCGATTTTCAATCTCACCAAAGTCTCGATTATTTCGATGACTCGGGGCACGACATAACTAGAAGGATAAATGTCGTTAACCGTTGTACGGCGAGAGCATTTGTCTATTAGGCCAAATCGTGTGCCTGAACTAGAGAATTTTCGAACCACTTTGGGTAGCCGCTGTCTCAAAACCCAGGACGCTCCAAATTGATTTAAGCCTGCAATCACCGATTTTACGCATCATCGAGTTTTATTATTTATTATTTATTATGTGTTTAAATTTTTTGGAATTTACGCTTTATCGATTTCTCGTTTTATCGCTTTTGTTTTACGAAAATACGCACAACTCGCACTGCTCTCGCAATCTAAAACGCTAAATAATCACCAACCAAACTAAAACGCTCAACCTGCTTACGCGAATGTCCTCATACGCGGTATTTCTCGCTTATTACGCTTATACTACTCGCATCTCATACGCGCTACGCATGATTTTGATTGAAGGTGAATACGTGCAAATATATGCTTGCATGCTTATGTGCCTACGTGATTATGCGCTTACGTGCTTATGTGGATACGTGATTACGTGATTTTGTGCCTTATGTGAATAATAATAATAAGTATATGTTGTAAAACGCAAGCTTTTAAACAAAAGCCATTATAATCGAATCTCATCCAATCTTTGTCTTTAGATGGCATCCATGGGATCTCACACTCGCAAGACCGTCCAGCGCAACAATGCCGACAATCGCATCGCCTCTCTCGTAGCCAAGGAAATGGCTAAGGTGATTCCTCAGATTGTCAGTGAGATCCAAGCTGGCAGCAGCAATTCATCAGTTGATTCCAAGAACGATGCTCCGAAATCTCGGTTCAGCTTCAAGCAGTTTAAAGCCTGCGGTCCTGCAGCATTCACAGGCGAAGATGGACCAACCAAGATGTTTCACTGGTTCGACTCGATCGAAGTCACTTTCAGGAAAAGCGGATGCCCTGAAAACCTCCGCACTGTTAACGCCACTAGAGTCTTTCAGTCAAGGCACTTGACTTGTGGACTGCGAGCGCAACATGCGCGGTAATGATGAAGCTTATGCTCTCGCGTGGGAAGAACTTAAGGAGCTCATGATCAAAGAGTTCTGCCCACCGCACGAAATCCAGAAGCTGGAAAATGAATTTTGGGGTATCAAACAAATCGGTGGTGACAATGCTGGTCTCACCGCTCGCTTCAAACAGCTCAGCCTCATCTGCCCAGGTCAGGTGGATCTACCGAGAAAGCTATCAAGAAGTATCTCCGCGCTCTTCCCGACTGTGTCGCCGACTTTGTTCAAGCTACAAGACCAACCACGATCGAATAGACTTACCAACTCCAGCCGAGATCAATGACAAGCGACTCTTGGCTGGAGCTTTCAAAGTCTCAACCAAGAACCTCAGCCAAGTTACTACCGAGCCAAGTGCCGATACTGCTCCATCTTCAAGCCTCCAAGTCAGGTCACCAGAACCGCAAGCGAAAGGGTAACAACAAGAACTGCGAGTAGTCCCAGCTCCGAACTCCTAGTCTCGCCAAGCTGCTACTCCCAACGCACCAGCTGCTAAGCGTGCGTACATTGGACCTCACCCTCTGTGCTCTAAGTGCACATATCATCACGCGGTTGGAGGAAACTGCCGCTTTTGTGCCAACTGCAACATCTATGGGCACTTCACGGCGCACTGCCGCACTGGTCCACGTCAGCAAGCTCCTCCCGCTCTAGCAACACTGCCAGCTCCTCTCAATGCTATGCCAGTCAACCAGGCACCGCAAGCAACCAACAGTTCAGGCACGCGCTTGCTACACTTGTGGTGACCCAAATCATTTCAACAATGTCTGCCCAAACCGTGTTGTGAAACAAGAACCGCAGCAGTAGCTTCAGCAACAGCCACCACAGCTGCGGACAGCAACAACAACCACAGGCTGTGCGTAGAAGAGCTTTCAACATCAATCACCGCTAGGCCCAGAATGACAACAATGTTGTTAATGGTACGTTTCTCATTAATGGTATTTATACTTCTTGCTTATTTGATACTGGAGTCGATAACTGTTTTGTATCGTTAAATTCGAAAAGCTTTTAAAATGTAAACGCGCTAATCTCCCAAGTACCTTCGACGTCGAAATCGCCACCGGAAGAACCATTACCGTTAACTCCGTTCTAAGTGATTTACTATCGAACTTAACAATCACAGCTTCTCGATCAATCTCATACCTATGCAGTTAGGTAGCTTTGATGTCATAATAGGCATGGATTTTCTTCACGAGAATCGTACTGAAGTCGTTTGTTTTCGATAAAATGATTCGTTTTCCCTTTCCAAACGGTGATCAACTACATGTTTACGGCGAAACACCCTCAAAAAAGTTGATACTTTTGTCATGTACCTAAGCGAACAAGTACTTCCGCAAGCAGTGCATCGTCTTTCTAGCCATATCGTGAACCCAGAGAAAGAAAAGAAAACCTTGAAAAACGTACCTGTAGTTTGTGAATTCCCTAAAGTTTTTCCCGACGATTTATCCGGTTTACCTCCTACTCGTGATGTCGAATTTCGTATTGATCTAACCCGGTGCTACACCTGCCGCTAAAGCTCCCTATCGCCTTGCACCATCCGAAATGCGTGAGCTATCTAGCCAACTTCAAGAGCTTCTTGATAAAGGCTTTATACACCTGAGCACTTCACCTTGGGGCGCACCCGTTCTTTTGTGAAAAAGAAAGATAGGACGTTCTGAATGTGCATCGATTATCATGAACTTAACATACTCTCGATAAAGAACCGCTATCCTCTTCCTCGAATCGATGATTTATTCGACCAACTCCAAGGTGCTACTTGTTTTTTGAAGATTGATTTACGTTCCGGTTATCACCAGCTACATGTTCATGAGCAAGACATTCTGAAAACTACCTTTCGTACCCGCTATGGCCACTTTGAATTCGTGGTCATGCCTTTCGGTCTCACAAACGCACCCGCAGTCTTCATGGATTTGATGAATCATGTGTGCAAAGCCTTTTTGGATCGTTTCGTCATTGTTTTCATTGATGATATCCTCATTTACTCGAAGTCGAGAGCCGAACACGCGCGGCATCTTCGTTTAGTTCTTTAACTTCTCCAAGGAAACCGTCTCTTCGCCAAATTCTCCAAATGTGAATTTTGGCTTAATGAAGTTCAATTCCTCGGTCACGTCGTCAATGACCAAGGAATCCACGTTGATCCCACGAAAATTGAAGATGTAAAGAGTTGGAATACTCCGAAGAATCCGTCCAAGATCTTTTCCTTCCTCGGATTGGCAGGCTACTACCACCGATTCATCGCCGACTTTTTGAAAATCGTCGTACCTCTTACCTCTTTGACTCATAAGGATAAACCTTTTGTTTGGGGTTTCGAACAGGAGGAAGCCTTTCAGACTCTCAAGCGTATGCTTTGCAACGCTCCCGTTCTCGCACTTCCTGACGGAGACGACGACTTCGTTGTTTATTGCGATGCCTCTAACCTAGGTCTCGGTTGTGTTCTCATGCAATGAGATAAGGTTATCGCGTACGCGTCTCGACAACTCAAAATCCATGAGAATAACTACACTACCCACGATCTCTAACTTGGTGCAGTCATTTTTGCGTTAAAGATATGGCGACACTACCTTTATGGTACGAAGTGTAGGGTCTTCACCGACCATAAAAGCTTACAACATATCTTTAACCAGAAAGAACTAAACATGTGCCAACGCAGATGGGTTGAACTTCTCAACGACTATGATTGTGAGATACGTCACCATCCCGACAAAGAAAACGTCGTAGCCAATGCTCTCAGCCGACGAAGCTACGTGTATAGCGCTCACGACACTCAAGCCCAGAATAAACTTGAAACCTTGATTCGCGAAACCCAACACGCATGTTTCATTGAGAATACCTTGTCTGAGGAAATGAAATGTGGTCTTGAAACCCAGCTGGAGAATAAATCTAACGGGATCTATTACTTTCTGAATCGCATTTGGATCCCTAGCCGCAATAACCTTCGAGAGTTACTAATGACCGAAGCCCATAAGTCTCGATATTCCATTCACCCCGGTGCCGACAAGATGTACTAGGACCTTCGCTCCAGGTATTGGTGGTCGGGCATGAAAAAGGATATCGCCCTGTACGTTTCAAAATGCTTAACTTGTGCGAAAGTTAAAGCCGAACACCAACGCCCCTTTGGCTTACTCGAACAGCCCAACGTCCCGATGTGGAAATGGGAAATATAGCTATGGACTTTTTACAAAACTTCCTCGCACCTCTTCTAGTTATGATAGCATTTGGATTATCGTCGATCGTCTTACGAAATCTGCTCATTTCATTTGCCATACGAGAAGACTATAAGGTAGAACGATTAGCACGAATCTATACCGACGAAGTCATTTGTCGACACGGGATGCCTCGTGACATCATCTCTGATCGTGACGGTCGCTTTACGTCATGTCTCTAGGAGACTTTCCAATCCGCACTCGGTACAAAGCTTATCCTTAGTATCGTGTTCCATCCTCAAACCAATGGTAAGACGAGCGCACGATTCGCACCCTTGAAGACATGCTTCGATCGTGTGTTATAGATTTCGGTGGTAATTTCGATATGCATTTACCCCTAATATAATTTTCGTACAATAACAGTTATCATACTAGTATTCAAATGGCACCTTTTGAGGCATTACACGGTAGGAAATGTCGATCGCCTATTGTATGGCACTAGATCGGAGACGCTCAGATCACTGGTCCCGAGTTAATACAAGAAACAACAGAAAAGATTCTCCAAATTAGAGACAATCTCCTGAAAGCTCGGAGTCGTCAAAAGAGTTATGCCGATAAACACCGCAAGCCCCTGCAATTCGAAGTTGGAGATCACGTTCTCTTGAAAGTTTCACCTTGGAAAGGAGTGATCCGATTTGGAAAAAAGGGAAGCTAGCGCCATGATACGTGGGTCCCTTTAAGATTCTGGAAGAATTGGCAAAGTGGCCTACCGACTCGAACTACCGAAAGAACTCAGCAACGTACATCCGACTTTCCACGTCTCAAACCTCAAGAAGTGTTTAGCTGAAGGAAATCTTCATGTGCCACTTGAAGATTCGCAAATAAACGAAACACTGCATTTCATGGAAAAGCCAGTAGAAATCATGGATCGAGAAACCAAGAAACTTCGACGCTTTCGTATTCCTATTGTGAAAGTCCGATGGGAAGGCAAACGCGCGCACCGAGTTCACTTGGGAACTCGAAAGTGATATGAAAGCTAAATATCCACATTTGTTTGTTACGTTTACTACCTGAATTTCGGGACGAAATTCCTTAAGTAGGGGAGACTGTAACAACCTGATCTTTCGGATTGTTATCCGGATTCTGTTATTTTCCACTATTTCAGTTTCGAACTCGTATTCTACTCTGAGGTTCATTGGAATGGTTTAAAACTATTTGAAACGCATATTATATCGCATTTAAATCGCTTAATACTCACAACTCTCAACACAAACTCAAATCACGGTTAATTATGTTACATTATGTTATTCATGTACAACTTCGCCCGAACTTGTTCACTGCCCCTCCATACTTCGACCGTTTCAGCACTTCGGAAGACTGATGCACTTCTGTTCACGTTTAAGGCTGAACCGGCGCTCCCTTCAATCCACAGCAGTTCGTGTTTCTTCGCTGAGCACCGACAGTGAGTATACTTGAACCCTTTTTCGCTTAAAATCACTTTTGGGTGTTACATACGTTCTCTATATCAAAACACGAACACAACGCTAAACTCTTTTAACGCTAACCGCTCTCGCATGTTATACGTGAATCGCTGAATGTTTGTTTCCTATGTGTGAATAATGAGGACTTGTAGACCACCCTTAGCAACGATAGTACTATAGTTTGGACTCAGCACCCGATTGGTTCGGGGGTTGTTAAGGCTCGCATATTCACTTTACGTGCGTGTTCGCTGTTGTGAACACGTATCGCGCATACTGCACCTCGCAGTCGTGTTGGTTAGCTTGTATCATTATTGTTGGCTTACTTAGATTCACTTTCTCTACGTGTTGCATGCTGGTTATGCGTAAACGCTTTATCGCTATTATTATTATGCTATTAAATGTGTGTACCTTTACTTTATTGTATTGACTTGTATTTTAACGTATGTAGCAGGTTGAGGATCCTACGCAGCAAATGGATTAGGGCTTTATCTTAGAAACTCATTTAAATAAAATCTAGGTTGTCGAACTTGTTTTGTTTAAGAGATTGTAATATGTTTTGACTGTTTATGAATGCTAGTTTGATTGTATGGGAAATTAAGCGTTGTAAAGTATTTCATAAAAAATAGTCGTTATGAATTCTCTTGAGCAACTCCCTTGTTGGACAAGGTAACCATACCCTACTACCACCATACCCACCCCTCAAAGAGAACAACGTCCTTATTGCCCCAAATTAATTAAAAACTTAACTTCTGTCCGTAAACTTACAACCGACAATTTACTATCTATTGAATTTGACCCTTTCGGTTTTACTGTGAAGGACCTCAAGACCAAGGATCCCATCCTTAGATGCAATAGCTCGGGCAATCTCTATCCGTTGACTGTTCCTCTTCCCAAAACCAACACTCAACCTACTGCTCTTTCTGTCACTTCTCAAGACCGTTGGCATCAACGACTTGGGCACCCCAGCGACAACTTATTGCATTCTTTAAAATTGGCTTCTTCTATTTCGTTTAATAAAAATAAGACTTTGCTTTGCCAACCATGTGTCTTTGGCAAAAGTATTAAATTTCCTTTTAATACTTCTTGTAATGCAACACATTTACCCTTTGACATTGTTCATAGTGATTTATGGACCTTCCCGGTTTTAAGCACCGGAGGTCATCGTTATTATATCTTATTTCTAGATGATTTCACGAACTTTTATGGACATATCCCCTTGCAAACAAATCTCATGTCTTCTCTACCTTCACCCAATTTCACAACCATATAAACACCCAATTTGAACGTAAAATTAAACAATTTTAATGTAACAAAATGGTAAAGAATACGCAAACGCTTCTTTCTGGTCATATTGTCACCAACATGGCATGCACTTTCGTTTCTCTTGTCCATTCACCTCACCCCAAAATGGCAAAGCCGAATGGAAATACGGACAATCAATAACATGGTTCGCACCTTACTTGCCCAATATCTTTACCTCCCACATTTTGGCATCACGCACTCGAAACCGCAACCTACCTTCTTAACATCTTACCAACAAACACCCAACTTCATCCACTACCCGCTAATCATGCGATCACCAAATATGATTTCGTGTGTTCGGTTGCATGTGTTATCCGCTTCTTCCCTCCACTTATATTAGTAAACTTGTTGACCGCTCCAAACCCATGGTGTTTCTTTGCTATCCTCCAAACCATCGGGGCTACAATTGTTCGATCTCACCTCCAATTCCATCTTTATCTCTAGGAACGTCCAGTTCGAGGAAACCGTATTTCCTTACGCCAACAACTCACCCACAAGCTTAAGACTTCCTCACCCCACCGTTTAACCCTCTACTTTGGCCAAATATCTCCCAGCCAAACCAGCCTAGTACTTCGACCCAATCCACCCAACCGGCCCACTCCCATTCGTCTACGACCCAATCCCCTTCCCCCTAAAAAGTCCGGCCCACTCCACCAGCCGCCCACCTGACCAGGTCCAACCTCCTCTCAACCTGGCCCATTCCACCGGCCCCAACCCCATACCGGCCCAACCTATTACCTTCTCCCGCCGACCACGTCCTCAACCTGCTCAAACCCCCCAACTGGCACCGGCGCACACCACTACCCCTTCGACAACCGTACCTGTCAAAGGACACCATCCGACTCCATTGGTTTCACCACCACGGTCACCTCCATCCCCTCCACCATCGCCCGTTCATACCATGCTCACATGTGCCATGGACGGCATCTCTAAACCAAAAAAAAAACCTTTCAACCTCCACACTACCACCATCACCCCTATACCCAAATCGCCTCTTACCGCCTTGTCTTCTCCGGATTCGTTTAATGCCATGTCTAACGAATTTAATGTACTAATTAAAAATGAGACTTGGGATTTGGTTCCTCGTCGGCATGATATGAATATTATTCGTTGTATGTGGTTGTTTAAACACAAGTTTAAGTCTGACGACTCTCTGGAACGGTACAAGGCACGTTTGGTCTGTGATGGCCGAAGTCAGCAGGTTGGCATAGATTGTGGTGACACCTTCAGTCCGGTTGTTAAACCGGCTACCATACGCTTGGTTCTCACCTTGGCTCTCTCTCAGTCATGGTCAATTCACCAGTTGGATGTCACTAACGCGTTTCTGCATGGGAACTTGGCAGAGACCGTTTACATGTACCAGCCCATGGGGTTTCACGACCCAAAGTTCCCTGATCACGTGTGTCGTCTGAAAAAGTCTCTCTATGGACTTAAACAGACACCACGAGCGTGGTACCAGCGTTTTACTGACTTTGTTTTGTTGCAGGGGTTCATCCAAAGTATGTCTTGCACATCTTTGTTTATTTATCGTCAAGGGGCGATACAGCTTATCTTCTCATTTATGTTGATGATATCATCCTGGTCACCTCATCTGATTCTCTGCGCCAACGACTCATTACTACTCTTGCTGGAGAATTGCTATGAAAGACTTGGGTCCTCTCACTTATTTTCTAGGCAATTCTGTTACTCGCACAGGTAACAGTATGTTTCTGTCTCAGTAAGCATATGCCAAGGACATCATACACAGGGCAGCTATGGATTCATACAAACCTGTGGCCACTCCTGTTGACACAAATTCCAAATTAGGTGCTACTTTACGCCTCCTTTTAGTGACCCACTACATATCGCAGTTTGGCGGGTGCTCTTCAGTACCTTACTTTCACCCGTCCAGATATCTCCTATGAAGTTCAGCAAATTTGTATGCAGATGCATTCTCCCAAAGAGGCTTACTGGAATGCTCTCAAATGCATCATTCGGTATCTTCAGGGCACGCTAGATTACGGTCTGGACCTAAGTCTGGCTCCCAGCATGTCTCTTATTGCCTACTCTGATGCTGATTGGGCTGGTAGCCCAGACACCAGACGCTCCACCTATGGTTACTGTGTTTATCTTGGGGACAATCTTCTTTCTTGGTCCTCGAAACGCCAGCCCACTGTCTCTCAATCAAGTGCTGAAGCTGAATATCGTTGCGTTGCTAACGTCGTTGCTGAGATTTGTTGGCTTCCGCAACCTTCTACTGGAGCTCAACCGTCCTCTGACTCGCGCCACCTTGGTCTACTGTGACAATGTCAGCGCTATATATTTGTCCGGTAATCCAGTTCAGCATCAACGAACTGAACACATTGAGCTAGACATCCATTTTGTTCATGAGCAGGCACAACAGGGTGCGTTCGAATCTTACACATACCCTCTCGGTTCCAGGTTGCAGATATCTTCACTAAAGGTCTCCCTCGCATTCTCTTTGATGACTTTCGAAACAGCCTCAACATTCATCCATGAACGTCAAGACTGCGGGGGTTAATAGCGTATATAATTGTCATTATTGTATAGCGTTAACTTAGTAATTAGAATTAGCCTGTCATTATTCGCTTTCCATATATTCGTTGTGTCTTGTATTATAAATGGAGGAGAAATATACAATACAGATCATTCAGAAAATTAATGAATGCGTGATGGATGCATGGGCATACACATACCCTTCCACCTAAAATTATTTAATATATATAGGTTAATATTGGTGTAAGTCAGCGAGAACCACCTTTATTGTGAAAACCGCGAGAACCACTAAAGTAACCTACTACATCACCACCCAAAACCTAAAAAACCCTAAAAAAACCTAACCCCCACTCCCCATCCCCCCTCCCAAAAAACTAACCCCCTCCCTACACACACGCCTACCCCACCAAGCTAAATACTAAAAAACTAAACCATAAAGCTAAACCCCCCAAAAACCTAAAAAAAACCCTAACCCTCCCCCCACCCAAGCTAAATGCTAAAAAACTAAACCATAAAGCTAAACCCCCCAAAAACCTAAAAAAACCCTAACCCTCCCCCCCCCCCCCCCCCCACCCAAGCTAAAAAAAATTGGGATGGTTTTTAGATTTTTAGGTATTTTTGGGTGGTTCTCGCGGTTCTCGCAATAAAAGGTGGTTCCTAACAGATCCTTCTCCTATATATATAATATATATATATATATGTATATATATATATATATATTATAATATATATAGGATGAGGTTCATGAGTGAACAACATTCTTGGTTGTGAACCAATCTCATCCATTCATTTGTTTAGATGATGAGAAGGTTAAGATTGTAATTAGACATTTTATCTTTTATAATTAAATTTTTTTATTTAATGATTGGCAGTTACTATATCCAATAATTTTGGATTTTTTAGGATCTTCCTATCAAATTGGTATCTTCTTCTTTCTATCCAATATTATCAAGATCAATTGAACGAATTCCATAGTTTATTTGAAGAATATATTATATCTTCGTCCCGTCAGTTTTTTTTAGACTTTCTTGTTCAACATCTTGTTTTGGTTATCTAATTACGAAGATATACATGGGGGATGATAATAGCGATTCTAATAGCCAAGACGAAAGACAACAACCAGAAATCAATCCTGTGTTTTACACTACCATGAATCGTCCAGGTTTTGGTTCTTTTTTGTGTCGTTTATCTTCATAGATGTTGTGACATCCTTTTAGTTTTGAGTCATTATTTCATCAAGAATGCGATTGAAGTCTTAGGATTATGTTGTTTATACGTTTTTTAGAATATTTTTGTTTACAGGTTTACTGTTTATAATTAATTTTTTTCTGTTAAGAAAACAGTTGCATGTACACATGTGTAAAGATCATAAGAAACGCATAGATGCTTCTGGTAGTATTCAAAAAAACATTGCTACACAACGTTTTAGGTGTACCCTTTACATATGTGTACATCAACGATCAGTTTATATCTAAACTTTACCAAAAAATAACACAACACCATGTAAACAGTACACATGTGTACTTTATGCACAACAGTTTCTGATGTTGGATACATTGTTTTTTTGAAAAATTATGTAACATTTATGAAAACCGGGTTCAAAACCCGCTTCGTTTAATAATCAAGCATTCGGTTAAAAGTTCGTTGCGTACTGATTGTGCCGACTATTTTTAAACATCTCATAATTAATAAATATTATAGAAGTTAAAAACCATAATTAATAAATAATAATATAATAAGTAAAATAAACTCAAAAATATAAATAGAGTCGCCGGGTCTCGAACCCGGGTCTCCCGCGAACACACACACACATCACACCACTCCGCCACACACATCTTTGTGATATATGCTTAAACAAATATCACTTAAAATAAAACAGGGAAAGTCAAAACCTGTAAATCAGCGCGCCCAGAACTCGCAATCGCCGGAGAAACCGAAACTCCGCAAATGTGGCTATTTTCCCTTGATTGAAACACATAAACTGATTTCGACATCAGTTATAACCGTTGCCTGACACTCAATTTCAGTCAAAACCGTGGAAATCATTGACCGCGAATCTTGACCCCTAATTCGAACCCAATCGGCTGTCCCCCTTATAAATACCCACTCAAACTCCTGGTAAACATTTAGCTCAGAACCGCACTCTCTTTGGGAAGCTTTATTCCTTCCAAATCACGTCGCCGGAGATTTTCGCACTCGCCGGAATATCGCCGGAATCACTGATCAGAAAACCGCAGTTGTTCTTCAGACAGTATAATTGTCTAAACCTCCTTACTATCTCTTGATTGATAATTTAATTGCTCAAATCAATAATCAAAACTGTTAAATCAGTTCATACAGCCGGAAATCGCAAATCAGGGTCGACGAAACTTGCCGGAAATCTGAAGAAAACTCTCTGTTTTGGTATATCATATTACTTAATCTTTATTTTTCTATTCTATTTCAATCGAGTGTTTGTTGGTCGATTAAGCAAAACAGTCGGGTTCACTATTCTGTGTTTTTCTTAGTGAAGAAGACGAAGCCTAAGTTGTATATTAATGTAATTAAAATCGGGTATTAACCGGGTTAACACACAGTCCAGCGGTGGACTGTGTGCAAATATAAAACACACGTCCCGGGTTCGAATCGCACATGTCTCCGACTTTCTGAAATAAAACCAACATTTTTAAAACCTATTCAGATCAATTCACAGTATATATATAAGAGGAATATAATCCAGTAGTTAAGTAGATTAGACACACAGCCCAACTGGTTGGGCTGTGTGCACTCGAACCGAAGGTCCCGAGTTCGATTCCGGGTTTCTGTAACCGGTTCGGCCATATTAAATCATTTTTAATAAAAACTAAATAAGGTTAAAGTTAGTTAGTATGTACATATAATTAAAACAGAGAATATTTCGGGTTAGACACGTAGCTCAGTTGGTAGAGCTGCGTGCACGTATACGAGAGGTCCCGAGTTCGAACCTCACTCGCCGCCTGGAATACATGCTGTCTGACCGGTCAGACCCGGTCAAACCTGACAAAGTCAACCCATTTTTTATTTATTTTTGTTTCTTTTATTTATTTATTTAATTGAAAAATTATTTAAAAATACTTAAAAATAAGGTTTTTAAAGTTAAAAATTTGCATTAAACTCACAAAAATAAATCTAAAAATCTCATTAAAGAGCACTAATTAAAAATAATAATCTCAAATAAAATTTATTTACTTAATCGAATCATGTCGTTATTATTTAGGTTAGTTTTCCCTCAGTCGGTTGAATCATAATATTCGTGCGCATTCATCATCATCAAGAAACGCATCCACTGTGAGTGAATCTCTCCAATTCCCCGCTTAATCACGTTTTGGGGTGTATCATGTGTCGTACTATTCTTTTATTTTATTTAAACACTTGCGCATACATCATATCCGTGATCAAATGTGTATTAATTGTTGTGTGAATTATATGTAGATTAAATTTATCATTTCAGTGCACGCATTTCATTAGGCCCATCAGTTCCCCGTTGGATACGGGTTGAGCATCAGGAGCCTCATTAGATCGGCTCCGTTTGATTGAGCCTAGATCTCAAATACATCATCATTCATGTCATATACTCATCCAAAGTGGTTTGTGATTGTTTATATATATATTTTGCTCATATGTGATTAATGCACGACTTTTCTTTAATAAATAAAACAAGAAATTAGTCAAAATGATTTATCAAGGTTCACTCGCCAACTTTTGTTGACCCAAAATCTTCCCCGTTTTTACACATAATACAGGTGATCCAGCCGAGACAGGAAACACTTAGGATGGCCTAGAAGAATAAACAAGCTTATGCTTAGAATAAATTTATAGTTTCATTTTCCTTTGTAATTGTATAAATTTTGTTTTTGGATATTTAAGTTTGTAATTTGAATTTAATAAATATGAAACATCTTAGTAAATATCATGAGCTTTGGTGATAACCCAATTATGCCCCGACTTTTATTCCGCTGCGGGTCGGGTGTGACAGATTGGTATCAGAGCTTGTGACTATAGGGATATAGGATAGGTTATTAGACCCTTAGAGCCTATACTATAGTTGATTAAATTTTAATTGTTTATGCGTTATATTCAAAATTCATGATGTTTATATGTTTCATGTTTATTTTCACACCCAATGTTATGCAAGCACGCTCACAAATACATGTTATTATGCAATGCTCATCATAAAGTCATATCCTCATAACATATCATATCCATGAGAGCACGCACCTCCACGATTTCCATGATTTTTGCAATGATTTTTGTATTTTTCAAATCACATCAAATGAGTTCTCATGACGGGCGTGTAGTAACTGGAAGGGTATGAGTATCCGGTAGTCGGAACATCCTTTCTAGGCTTGGCATTCGTATAAATCCAAAATAAAGGACCAGTTTGCCTACCTGGGGACTAACGATGAGAGTACGAAGGACCTATTAGGCCAAAGCATGCTATACCAAACGTCGTGTGAGCTAACCCCACTTTGAGTTGTCATTGTGTCTACACCTGGACACCCTCTTACCATACATCTCACAATCATATTTTACGATTTTCATTCGGGTGGTGCGAGTGTTAACCCGCCGACACCAATGTGAATCCTACCAAGCCCAATAGTCATGGGGGCCCATATGACTACACAAGCAATGGTATAGGGTACATTTGGAGGCCCAAACATGAGCAAACCCAAGACATCCTATGGATGTAGTTAAATTATTGTCAGTTATGTTGTTTTTCATTCTTTTTCGACACATGACACCTAGAAAATTCTTAAACTCACAATCTTCCTATATATGTTCCTGTAGATGTCGGCTAGGCAACTACGTGGAGGTAGAAAGTCAGGAAGGTCAAATGAACGCTTGGCCACGCAAATTGCTAAACAAATGGCCGCAGTGCTTCCTGACATCGTGCTTCAAGTTCAACAAGCTCTCACCGCAAACCCCATCAACCCTCCCAATCAAGAAGACCAGAGCATCGCCAACCCTCCTTCCAAAAACCCCCAAGTGCACCTACAAACACTTCAAATTCTGCGATCCCCCAAAGTATGAAGGGATCGAAGGTGTTACCGCCCTCCTTCACTGGTTTGAAGAAATGGAAAACACTTTCCTCAATTGCGATTGTCCCGAGGACCGTAAGGTACGTTACGCTACTGGAAGACTGTTTGGGGTAGCCCTTACCTGGTGGAACACGGAAAAGGGTAAGCGAGGAGTTGAAGATGCCATGGCCTTAACATGGGAAGAGTTAAGGGAACTCATGACAAGACGCTTCTGTCCAAGAAGCGAAATCAAAAAGCTGGAAGACGAATTCCACGCACTGAAACAAAAGGAAGGAGACCACACTTCATATAATAAGAGATTTCTCGAGTTGAACCAGATGATCCCAAATTTGTTCACCCCCTTGTACCGCTTAGTTGAACATTACATTCGAGGCCTCCCCTCGAAAATTCAAGATTCCGTTTTATGCACATCACCTGCAACACTTGAAGCCGCGATGGAGTTAGCTACAGAACTCACTGAAAATCGCATTCGAAACGGACAAGTTCAAAGATGAAAAGAAGAAAGCACCCATTGAGACCCCAACTCCAAACCACCCAGTCTCATCCTCAAAGTTTGCTGGTAAGAGGAAGCGTAATGGCAAGAACTTTGCTGTCACTCAAACCAACCCTCCTATCACTGTTACACCAATCACCCAAGTTGCTCCTCCAGCTGCACCATTCAAAAAGCCATATACGCCCACACCCAAAATGCAACCGCTGTCAATACCATCACCCTCCCGAAAATCCCTGCCAACATTGCACAAGTTGTGGTCGTGCGGGTCACACCATCCAAACCTGCCGTACCTTTCAAAGAATGAATCGCAATCAACCACCAACCCAAACCCAACAACCCTTACTTCTACCACCTTCACAACACGTAGCGCAACCTTACTGCCAACCCAACTACCCCATGATGCAACCCATGCGAGCTTGTTTCAACTGTGGGGACCCAAACCACTTCAGGAACACATGCCCACGCCTAGTGAACATCATCCATGCCCAAGCTCACGCAAACCCGGTAAACCAAGCTAACCAAGCTCCCCCACCTGCCAGAGGGAGAGCTTTCAATATCAATGCCAACCAAGCCAGGGCTGACAACAACGTGGTCAATGGTACGTTTCTCATCAATGGTAGTTATGCATCCATATTATTCGATACTGGTGCGGATAAGAGCTTTGTGTCCTTAGAATTTGAACCTATCCTCGACCAACCCCGTGTTAATCTCATCGAATCTCTAGCGGTGGAAGTTGCTGACGGAAAACCCGTTTCATTAAATTCTATTATACGCGATTGTACTCTCACCCTAAACGATCACGATTTTCCAATTGACCTTATTCCTATGAAGTTGGGAAGTTTCGATGTTATAATCGGTATGGACTGGCTCAGCCAGCATCACGCTGAAGTGGTGTGCCACGAAAAGTTCATTCGCATTCCTCTTGCAGACTGTCAGACACTACGTATTTTTGGGGAAACCCCTTCAAAAGGACTCAAATTAATGTCCTGCCTTCAAGCCCGAAGATATCTCCGCAAGAACTATGTCGCATTCCTAACTCACGTCGTCAAAAAGGGAAACAAGGAGAGGAAACTCGAAGATATCCCAGTTGTGAAAGAATTCCCACAAGTCTTTCCCGCGACATTTCAGGACTTCTTCCTGTGAGAGAAGTCGAATTTCGCATCGATCTTGTACCTGGCGCTACACCAGTCGCAAAATCTCCTTATAGGTTAGCCCCATCCGAAATGCAAAGAGCTGGCCAGTCAACTGCAAGAGCTGACTGACAAAGGATTCATACGTCCTAGCTCATCGCCTTGGGGTGCACCTGTTCTTTTTGTGAAGAAGAAAGATGGAACGTTTCGCATGTGCATTGATTATAGAGAACTCAACAAGTTAACGGTTAAAAATCGCTATCCACTGCCTTGCATTGATGACCTCCTAGACCAACTTCAAGGTGCCACCTGCTTTTCAAAAATCGATCTTCGTTCTGGTTATCATCAGCTCAGAGTGCACGAAGAAGATATCCCAAAAACCGCCTTCCGGACTCTTATGGTCATTACGAGTCATGGTCATGCCTTTCGTTTAACCAACGCCCCCGCTGTCTTCATGGATTTAATGAATAGGTATGCAAACCCTACCTCGACCGTTTCGTCATAGTCTTCATCGACAACATCCTTATTTACTCCAAGTCTAAATCCGATCATGAGCAACACCTTCGACTCATCCTTACACTCTTAAGGACTGAAAAGCTTTACGCTAAATTCTCAAAATGCGAATTCTGGTTAGGAGAAGTATAATTCCTTGGACATGTCGTTAATGACAAGGGAATTCATGTCGATCCTTCAAAAATCAAGGCAGTGCAGGAATGGCAAGCGCCACGTACCCCTACCGAAGTTAGGTCATTTCTTGGTTTGGCTGGTTACTATCGACGCTTCATTTCCAATTTTTCCCGTATTGCTGTACCACTCACGGCCTTGACTCATAAAGGAAAACCCTTCATATGGGGACCTAAGCAAGAGGAGGCCTTCCAAACTCTAAAGCAAAAACTTTGTGACGCACCTATCCTCACACTCCCTGAGGGTTGCGATGACTTTGTGGTATATTGCGACGCATCAGGGCAAGGGCTAGGCTGTGTATTGATGCAAAGAGGGAAAGTGATAGCCTATGCCTCTAGGCAACTCAAGGTTCACGAGAAGAATTACACCACCCACGACCTGGAACTTGGAGCCGTTGTGTTCGCTCTCAAGATATGGAGACATTACCTCTACGGTACCAAGTGTGAAATATACACTGACCACAAGAGTCTCCAACATATCTTCAACCAGAAAGAGTTGAATATGAGGCAACGAAGATGGGTCGAACTTCTCACTACGACTGTGAAATTCGGTATCATCCTGGCAAGGCAAACGTGGTGGCCGATGCGCTCAGTCGAAAAGGTTATGCGAACTCCATTCGTCTTCTATGTTCGCAAATCATAACCGACATCAAAGATCGAATCCGGGCAGCTCAACATGTTTCTGTAACGGAAAATGACGTACGCGATGAGCTGTCATGTGGAGCTGAACTCAAAATCGAAACCAAATCCGACAGTATTCTATACTATTTAAACCGCATATGGATTCCTGATCGCGATAACCTTCGTGATTTCCTCATGAATGAGGCGCACAAAACACAATACTCTGTACACCCAGGAGCCGACAAGATGTATCAAGACCTACGATACACCTATTGGTGGCCTGGCATGAAAAAGGATACCGTGTTTTTGTTTCCAAGTGCCTTACCTGTTCCAAAGTAAAAGCTGAACATCAAAGACTTTCAGGACTTCTAGTCCAACCCGAAATACCTGTATGGAAGTGGGAAAACATAACCATGGATTTCATAACCGGGTTACCTCGCACCTCCAGTGGGTATGACACCATATGGGTAATAATCGATCGTCTTACAAAGTCATCTCATTTCATTCCGATTCGCGAGGACTTCAAGAACGAGAAGTTAGCTCGTATCTACATCAGCGAGATCGTAAGCCGTCATGGTGTACCATTAAGCATCATTTCAGACCGTGATGGTCGTTTCACTTCACGAACATGGCGAGCCGTACAAACCGCTTTGGGTACACGATTAGACCTCAGTACCGCTTTTCATCCTCAAACTGATGGTCAATCTGAACGCACCATCCAAACCCTTGAAGACATGCTGCGAGCATGTGTCATAGACTTCAAAGGGAACTGGGACGCTCACTTACCATTAGTGGAATTTTCGTACAACAATAGCTATCATTCAAGTATCGGCATGGCTCCTTTCGAAGCTTTATATGGACGTAAGTGCCGATCTCCAGTATGTTGGCACGAAATTGGGGAAGCGCAAATCACTGGACCAGAATAAATTCAAGAAACAACCGACAAGATCCTTCAAATTCGAAACAATCTTCTAGCGGCTCAAAGTCGTCAAAAGAGTTATGCTGACAAACGACGAAAGCCCTTGGAGTTTGACATTGGTGATCAAGTACTTTTAAAAGTATCACCGTGGAAGGGAGTGGTTCGTTTTGGCCAGAAGGGCAAGCTAGCACCACGCTACGTAGGACCTTTCAGGATACTCGAAAGAGTAAGTCCTGTAGCATACAAGCTTGACCTACCAGAAGAGCTCAACATAATTCATCCCACATTCCACGTATCAAACTTGAAAAAGTGCCTTGCCGATGAAAATCTCCATATTCCTCTAGAAGACATTCAAGTCGATGAATCGATCCAGTTCGTTGAAAGACTAGTAGAAATCATGGATTTCGGAGAGAAGCGTTTGAGGCGAAGTCGTATTCCAATTGTCAGGGTACGTTGGGAGTCAAAACGAGGACCCGAGTTTACTTGGGAATGTGAAGACTCAATGCGCGAAAAATACCCGCATCTCTTTCCAGATACCACTACTACTTAAATTTCGGGACGAAATTCCTAAAAGTAGGGGATACTGTAACATTTATGAAAAACGGGTTCAAAACCCGCTTCGTTTAATAATCAAGCATTCGGTTAAAAATTCGTTACGTATTGATTGTGCCGACTATTTTTAAACATCTCATAATTAATAAATATTATAGAAGTTAAAAACCATAATTAATAAATAATAATAATAAGTAAAATAAACTCAAAAATAATAAATAGAGTCGCCGGGTCTCGAACCCGGGTCTCCCGCGAACACACACACACATCACACCACTCCGCCACACACATCCTTTGTGATATATGCTTAAACAAATATCACTTAAAATAAAACAGGGAAAGTCAAAACCTGTAAATCAGCGCGCCCAGAACTCGCAATCGCCGGAGAAACCGAACTCCGCAAATGTGGCTATTTTCCCTTGATTGAAACGCATAAACTGATTTCGACATCAGTTATAACCGTTGCCTGGCACTCAATTTCAGTCAAAACCGTCGGAAATCATTGACCGCGAATCTTGACCCCTAATTCGAACCCAATCGGCTTGTCCCCCTTATAAATACCCACTCAAACTCCTGGTAAACATTTCGCTCAGAACCGCACTCTCTTTCCGAAGCTTTATTCCTTCGAAATCACGTCGCCGGAGATTTTCGCACTCGCCGGAATATCGCCGGAATCACTGATCAGAAAACCGCAGTTGTTCTTCAGACAGTATAATTGTCTAAACCTCCTTACTATCTCTTGATTGATAATTTAATTGCTCAAATCAATAATCAAAACTGTTAAATCAGTTCATACAGCCGGAAATCGCAAATCAGGGTCGACGAAACTTGCCGGAAATCTGAAGAAAACTCTCTGTTTTGGTATATCATATTACTTAATCTTTATTTTTCTATTCTATTTCAATCGAGTATAAGTTTGTTGGTCGATTAAGCAAAACAGTCGGGTTCACTATTCTGTGTTTTTCTTAGTGAAGAAGACGAAGACTAAGTTGTATATTAATGTAATTAAAATCGGGTATTTAACCGGGTTAGACACACAGTCCAGCGGTGGACTGTGTGCAAATATAAAACACACGTCCCGGGTTCGAATAGCACATGTCTCCGACTTTCTGAAATAAAACCAACATTTTTAAAACCTATTCAGATCAATTCACAGTATATATATAAGAGGAATATAATCCAGTAGTTAAGCAGATTAGACACACAGCCCAACTGGTTGGGCTGTGTGCACTTGAACCGAAGGTCCCGAGTTCGATTCCGGGTTTCTGTAACCGATTCGGCCATATTAAATCATTTTTAATAAAAACTAAATAAGGTTAAAGTTAGTTAGTATGTATATATAATTAAAACAGAGAATATTTCGGGTTAGACACGTAGCTCAGTTGGTAGAGCTGCGTGCACGTATACGAGAGGTCCCGAGTTCGAACATCACTCGCCGCCTGGAATACATGCTGTCTGACCGGTCAGACCCGGTCAAACCTGACAAAGTCAACCCATTTTTTTATTTATTTTTGTTTCTTTTTATTTATTTATTTAATTGAAAAATTATTAAAATACTTAAAAATAAGGTTTTTAAAGTTAAAAATTTGCATTAAACTCACAAAAATAAATCTAAAAATCTCATTAAAGAGCACTAATTAAAAATAATAATCTCAAATAAAATTTATTTATTTAATCGAATCATGTCGTTATTATTTAGGTTAGTTTTCGCTCGTCGATTGAATCATAATATTCGTGCGCATTCATCGTCATCAAGAAACGCATCCACTGTGAGTGAATCTCTACCAATTCCCCGTTTTAATCACGTTTTGGGGTGTATCATGTGTCGTACTATTTTTATTTTATTTAAACACTTGCGCATACATCATATCCGTGATCAAATGTGTATTGATTGTTGTGTGAATTATATGTAGATTAAATTTATCATTTCAGTGCACGCATTTCATTAGGCCCATCAGTTCCCCGTTGGATACGGGTTGAGCGTCAGGAGCATCATTAGATCGGCTCCGTTTGATTGAGCATTGATCTCAAATACATCATCATTCATGTCATATACTCATCCAAAGTGGTTTGTGATTGTTTATATATATATGTTTGCTCACATGTGATTAATGCACGACTTTTCTTTAATAAATAAAACCAGAAATTAGTCAAAATGATTTATCAAGGTTCACTCGCCAACTTTTGTTGACCCAAAATCTCCCCGTTTTTACACATGATACAGGTGATCCAGCCGAGACAGGAAACACTTAGGATGGCCTAGAAGAATAAACAAGCTTATGCTTTGGAATAAATTTATAGTTTCATTTTCCTTTGTAATTGTATGAATTTTGTTTTTGGATATTTAAGTTTGTAATTTGAATTTAATAAATATGAAACATCTTAGTAATATCATGAGCTTTGGTGATAACCCAATTATGCCCCAACTTTTATTCCGCTGCGGGTCGGGGTGTGATAAATTATTGGTTATATATTTTACCAAATTCCATTTTTTGTTCTTTTTAATGTTTAGAGTCAGTAGCTAGCAACGTATACGAAACACCTAATGGCAGCAGGTATTGGACGCCAGTTGTCCCACCCGGTTGCAGACACGTTCTCAAGGCGAGGTTCAGTTCAATAGAAGCCGCAATTGCAATGTACGATACACTAACTTCGATGCATCGGATTAAAGAAACCCTAAATTCGATGTTACCGATACACTAACCAAGAACAATACATACACAACAAGAACTTAAGAACTGCAAACAAACTTACCGCTGCTTCAATTTTGCTTCTTTTGCTGATCGGAATGCAGCGCCGAGAAAATCCTCGAAGACGAACCAAGAGAAGGGTTTTTAGACGATATGTCTGCTTGGTATCTAAAGAGATATAATGAAATAATAGTATCAACAAAGAATTGCGATGTTTGAGGAGAAAATCTTGAAAATTTTCAACTAAACCTCTTCATATTCTCCCGGTTCCCAAATTTAGTTTCATTGCACAATTACCCAAATGCCCCTATGCACCTCATTTCTCTATTATATTTTTTAAATAATTACAAGTTTGCCATTATCCTTATTTTGATCATCTACCAAATGAAAGGCCAACATCTGTTCATTTTGTTCACAAATTAACCATTGTTCACTCTAGAACCCTACCATATATATATATATATATATATATATATATATATATATAGGAGAGATCATGAGAAAACTAGATATAAATGAGAAAACTAGAAAACTAATTAAAAAAACAAAAAAAGCATAAAAAACATACAAAAATTTTTTTTCACAATTTTTTTTACAAAAAATCGTTGCTTTTTATGTATAAAAAAATTTTTTTTCAAAAAAAAAAAAACTTTGTACTGGACATGTGCACTATATGTGTACTACACATGTGCATTATATATATACGTTGCACATGTGTATTATATGTTTTTTTAAAGTTTTTTTATATAATATATATAGCAATTTTTTATAAAAAACACAAAAAATTGATATGTTTTTTTTGGTTTTTTTAGTTAGTTTTTTGGTTTCTCATTTAAACTAGTTTTCTCATGATCCATCCCCTATATATATATATATATATATATATATATATATATATATAGTATTACATATATATATAGATGTTTCTGTAAAAATGACCATTTTCGTGAGAAGTTGAGAAGGCATATGAATTAACATGTAGGTATCATGTTTTGAAGTTAGCCATGATGTTTTGGGTTGTTTTGGCAAGAAAAACACCAAACATAACAATTTAAAACTCAATGCAATGTATTATAGGTGTGCAATTTAAAAAACAATATTTAACACTTAAAACACACTACTTAACGTTCTTGGCATGGTGTTTTAAGTTTTAAGACTAGAATTCATTGCATTGTGTCTTAAATTGTCATGTTTGATGTTTTTCTTGCCAAAACAATCGAAAACATCACGCCTAAGTCCAAAACATGATGCCTACATATCAATTCTTATGTCTTCTCACACTTCTCATGAAAAAATGTCCTTTTTACAGGATCCTAAAACTATATATAATATATATATTATATTAGTATTTATATATATGTATATATATATGTATATTATATGTGTGTGTGGGGGGGGCGAAGCTTGACGTTTTTTTACGGGGGCTCGAAAACGTATATACCCAAAAATTTCTATAGAATCGGGGGTCGAAAATGTATACCCAAAAATTTATATACGAAAACAACATATATAATAATACTGAGCGAAAAGTTCGGGAGGTCGGGTGCCCCCGGTCCCTTAAATGTTGCGGCCCTGTGTGTGTGTGAGAGAGAGAGAGAGAGAGTGTTTGTGCATACGTGCAGGGGCGAAGTATTGAAGGGGCCGGAGGGCGTCCGACTCCCGAACTTTTCGCTCAGTAGTGTTATGTAGTTTTCAAATATAAATTTATGGGTATATACGTTTTCGATCGCCAGTTCTATAGAAATTTTTGGGTATATACTTTCGACCTCCCGTCCACCCATCCAAGCTTCGTCATTGCATACGTGTGTGCGTGTACATACCAGGACCAATAGATACACCTTGTAACTGAAATAATTGTTTATGTGCTGGATCGCAAATAGGTAGACGGCGTTGTTCGATCTCAATGGATTGTGTCACACATCTACGCCACAATGATGCGGATGTGGAACCCTTAAATGTAGGGGCATGCTTAGACATTAGCAGTGGTGTCTTCGAGAATTCATGTACCCTGTTCTAGCTCGAAAAAAATGTGCCCTTATGCCTTAGATAAACAATGTAATTATTAAAATGAAAAAATCGTAGTGTAGTATTCGATAAACAATGCAATTGTGAAAAAATGAGAAAATCATATTATTCGAATGTGTTATTGTATAGCACCGGTTTGAGAGTTCACCAATTCTTCCTCTCGTTTCCCCTTTGACGTTTTTGCCATTCGGATGTTTGTTTAGAATGGAGTTCAATTAACAATAAATTTTCAGAATCTATGTTCAATTAACAACAATTAATCAATACTCAATTAACATTTAACACTAAACCTTCACTATATCATAAATAACATGAACTAATGATGAAAACTAAGTATCTTCTTTTATAAATAACATCAGTGTGCCTATTAAAGAATCAATACTCAATACAATTAACACTAAACCTTCTATTCTTATGTTCGGTACAATCAGCACTATTAAGAATCATTACTCAATACTATTAAAAAATCAATACTCAATACAATTAGCAATAACTAATCACTAACCTGTTTGATCGATCGATGTTCGAAATCGATAATCACTGGCCGATCGACCGATGTTCGGAATCAACTAGTTCTTGTTCGCTTGTCGCCACTGATGAGTTGTTCACTTGTTCAGTTCGAGAGTTCTACTTTTTCATTCTTGTTAGATAATCACTGGCAGCTCAGAGTTGTTCACTTGATTATGTTCTTGCGTCTATTCAGTACTCATGGTGAAAAATTGCCGCCCAAGTTACAGTATGTTTTATAATTTTCTTTTAAATCAAATTTGTATCGGGCCTATCAAACTAATGTCACGTGGGCTAAATTCTAAACCATAAAAATGATTTGTAAATGGGCCTAGTTAGACTTGGTATGTGTTTACTATTTAAAAAAATAACATATATATGTCGGATTTTTTTAATACGGGCCCCTCGAAATCACGGGCCCTGTTCGGAAGTCCTCCCCGCACACTATTATAGCCGCCCCTGGTACTTTTCGATCAATCGGGGCTTCCCTTGTTACAATAGTACCAAGGGCCTCCCCTTCAATCGGTTTTGAAACTAGTTACAATATACGGAGAATATGGGAGGGCTTGAAAAGGGGCGTGAAGCACTATGGACAGCCATGTCAGTAATTGTCAGAAAAATAGCATGTACAAAAAAGGGAAAAGTGAGACAAGGCGTGAAAGAGTGACGTGGTGTGACACGTGACATATATTTTTTGTATTTATTTTATATTTAAAAATTAAAACAAAACTAATAAAAAACATTAATACTAATCAAAGAAATGACATTAATAAAAATTACATAATTTAAAAAAGACATTACATAATTTAAAAAAAAACATAACTAATAAAAAAAACCGAAATACACTTAAAAAAAATACATAATTAAAAAAAACCAAAACTAATAAATAAAAAAATGAAACAAATAAATAAAAAAACGAAACTGAGTACGAAATTTTGCCATGATTTCTTGTTTCGTTTTCTCGTATAATTCTCTTTCTTCGGGTCCAAGGTGTTCGGTTTTCATAGCGAGAAATTTCGTATCCGCTCGCTTTTGTTTTGTCAAGTCCTTCTCATTTTTCAAATTTACTTTCGTTCAAAAAGCTCGAAATCTTTTCTTTGTGGGCGTCTCTTTCTTCAAGCCGTTATGTTTGGATCGAAAGAACGGGTTGAGTCGTTTGAGGCGAAGTAGTATTCGGTATTTTACCTACACCATATGGGTTGTTCGGATCGAAATAACGTAGTGGGGATGCATTAATTTTTATATAAAACTTGAGATATTTTATAAAATTTGGAGTGGAGTAGAAGAGTATTTGGTAAAAACTTAGATTAGGTTTTAAATACAGTGAGTTATTTAATTTTTAAAATTCAATTTTTTTTTAAATTGGTTGGCCATTGGGGGTCCAACGACTGTAACCCCAACCAACCAAAGCACGCCACCTCATCACCCAATTAACCCCCACGTCGGTGAAGATTGTGCCGTCCCACACACCACACCTCCCTCCACGCCAATGACGGGCCGGTGTGCCCGGCGTAGAGAGGCTTCACGCCTCCAAACTATTCCAACTCCGTATGGTATTAGGGGCAAGATCCCCAATACCCATGATTTCTACTTTCTTCTTCAATTATATTTTATTCTGTCGGTGTGAGTGTGCTTTTGGACAAGGCTCAACTAGCCAATTAGGGGTGCAAACGAGTTGAGTTGATTCTGAGCTTGACCCAGGCTCGACCTCGAGCTTGTTAAGTTATGAAAGCTCGTAGTTCGAACCAACCGAAGATGTGGTCCTAACGAGCTGAGCCATCCAACTGTAGTTGTGGTACTAGTTTTCTTACGATGGAATGTCACATTGATTTGATTTTTGTAATGTAACACCTCAGCCATTCGGGCTTAGAGTTTGATAAATATATCGAAACAAGACGATCATAACTCGTATAGTGAACATTAAGAGATACATGTAAAGAAAAAAATTACCCAAGGTGTCCTATATTATAAAAAAGATTAAAGACATTTGCACCTTATAAAAATACATTGTAATTTTAAACAATGTTAAACTCATTTACAAATGTTGGTGGCAGTCAAAGAAAACCTTAAAACCATAATTTCTCTCCTCCTATGGCGATTTTGGTGATTTCTTATTCATCTTCATCCTAACTGATTGTGTCTAACGATTATGGGGTTTGTGATCAGATTTAATCTTTGATTATTATCTGCACACAAAGTTCTATAATCACCAAGATTGGATAGTTGTAGGGTTTCTTCTTTTTCTTTCAAAATCGTCGACCTTGGAATCTGTAGGATATCCTGATTTAATAGGAGGTCTATATTGATCGCGATTAACTGTCGTTAATTTAGCTAGATTGGTACGAACCCTTCTAATAGAATAAGGATAGATGACTGATTCTAGGGTTTTAGGAGTTAGGGTCTTTTTCTTCTTTTCAAGTTCTTGGTTTGCCTGGTTTACGTGGGTCTTTGTTGCATGGTTTTTCTGTTTACGTGTTAATGGAGAGAGTTGAAGAATCTGATGGGGATGGTAATAACAAGTCGAATGAGGATGTCGAAACAACCCCTGGAACTGCTCCGGTTCATGGTATTGGACTTAGGGTTAAGAACATTGAAGGCAATCCACTGCTACCAAGGAGAGGTATGCATTCCACAAACAATATGTCGGTTATTGATGGCTTAGCGGCCATATCCAAACCTGTAAGTTGGATTTTACGAGGAGTGTGGGTTCTGCTCATGTAAACCAATGAATCAGCAACATATATCATGCAAAACCAGTGGGGGAAGCGGCTAAAGGATCATATGTTGACTACATAAACCTAGAGGACTCGTCTCCTATTGGATGGGGGGAGATGCATCTTCTTCAGATCCTACGAATTCAGGACCTAAGACAGGTACGGAACCTTTATCGTTTGCAAAAGTTGTCCAGTCCAAGAAGGAACCTGTAAAGGTGAATTTCCGGCCGATGGAATCAACTGAAAGTGTGGATGGTGCAGATGTGGTGATACCTATGGCATCGGTGAAACAGGTTAATGATAGATATGCCAATACGTTGTATGGATATTTCTTGGGTAAGAGGCTTGCATTCCCAGTGGTCAACTACTTTGCTAAGAGTAATTGGGAATATGGACTAACTAGGTTGATGATGAATGCTAAAGGGTTCTTTTTCTTTAAATTCAAAACGAAAGAGGGTATGGATAAGTTGTTAGAAGATGGTTCGTGGATGATCAGGAATGTGCCGATAATTCTAAAATATGGTCTCCTTCTGTCACGGTTGAAAAAGAAGACATAAAATCTATTCCTGTATGGGTTAAGCTACATGATGTGCCGTTGGCGGCCTTCACTGAGGATGGGTTGAGTCTCCTAGCTTCGAAAATAGTGGTGCCTAAGATGCTGGATTCTTACACTGCGACTATGTGCGCAGAATCATGGGGTAGGAGTAGTTTTGCAAGGGCTTTAATTGAGGTTCATGCTGAGACTGATCTTAGGAAGAATGTTACCGTTGCTATACCTTCTCTAGATGGGAACGGACACTCAAAGGCGGAGGTAAAAATCGAGTACGATTGGGAGCCGCTGAGGTGCTCTTCGTGTTGTGTTTTTGGCCACAAGCGATGCTACGTGTCCTAAGAATCCCAATCCAGTTGTGAAAGATGATAAGCCTAAGGGTAATGATGGGTTCGAGGAAGTGGTAGCGAAAAACAAAAAGGGTAACAATCAAGGGCTTCAGGTCAAGAATCAAAAGCCGAAGTTTATATACCGTCCGGTGGTCAAGACTAAATCCAAGCCAGCTGTTAAGGATCCAACGTCCTCCCAGGTGCCAACAGCTAACTCTTTAGAAGCGCTCAACAAAGATGATGGGGTTCAGGAGGGAGTCAAGTCTGACCGTGAGGGAAATCTGGAATCGCTGAAATTAAAGGGAATCAACACAAGCGGCACGAAATAGTTACAGATGAGGTGGAAGTGGATGAGCTTCTCATGACATTCCAAAGTTTATGGATAACAAAACCATTAGTGATAAGTCTGAGGGTGCAAGTACACCCGGTCAAACTGGTGTCCATGGGTAGTGTTGCTTCATGGAATATAAGGGGATTGAACGTTCCCTTAAACAAAAGGAGGTTCAGCAGGTTATTTTAGATAACCACTTGCAGGTGTGCTCAATCATGGAAACTCAAGTAGATTCTTCTAATGTGTCGAATGTGTGTAAGAAAGTTTGCCAAACATGGAGTTGGGCGACGAATGCAAATTGCGGCACAAAGGGTACTAGAATTATGGTGGGATGGGATGCTAATATGGTGGATGTTATGATTCTCTCCCAATCTGATCAGGTAGTACATACCCTGATTGTTTTTAAACTAGATCGTAAGTCGTTATTTTGTTCGTTCGTTTATGCGGATAATAACTACAAAAATAGAAGAGACTTGTGGAGGAACTTATGGTTCATCACTCATATGTGCATGATAAACCTTGGGCAATTATGGGAGATTTTAATGCCTCTCTGTTTCATGAGGATATGTTGCATGGGTCGTCTACGCTAAGTATAGGGACAAGGGAATTTAAAGAATGTATGAAGATATAGAGGTTTTTGATGTGAATCTCTCGGGTTTGCACTTTACATGGACAAATAATTCAGAAAAGGGCAGAACTATTTATAAGAAAATTGATAGAATTCTGGGTAATGTTCACTTAATTGATGCTTATCTGCCGCGGCTGCGTATTTTCATCCGTACCGGATTTCATACCACACCCCTTGTATTCTAAAAATGCCAAATAAGAGACAACCGAAACCATTTAAGTTTGTGAACTTGGTGGCGGATAAAAAGGGGTTTCTTGAGGAGGTGAAAATGGTTTGGAACATTGAGCATCAAGGTCATCGCATGTTTCAAGTGGTTAAAAAACTTAAGTTATTGAAAAACACCGCTCCGAAAAATCTTCTCTCAACAAGGTAACTTGCATGAGAAGGTGAAGAGTTCTAGGAAAGCTGTGGATGATTGTCAGCTTGCGATAGATAGGGACCCGCTAAATGAACAATTGATTATTTAACATAGCCGACTGCTGCAAATGTATAAGGAAGCGGTCCATGATGAAGGGTTGTTTTTGAAGCAGAAGTCGAAGGTGGAATGGCTTTCCTTGGGCGACACGAACTCAAAATTCTTTCATAATGTTGTTAAAGCCAAAAATCATCGTAGTAGAATTTGCTCAGTTCGTGATGCGATGGGTGTTTTACATGAAGGCGGTGCCGCTCCCCAGGCTCTGGTGGATCATTATATGAATTTTTTTGGTAGTGTGGGTAATATTAGTATGCAACCAGCTCCGGATTTGTTCAATAAGGTTTTATCGTCTGGAAAAGCTATAATATGGTTAGAACTGTTACTGATGATGAAGTCAAAGCGCCTATGTTTTTTATTGCTGGTAATAAATCCCCGGGCCCAGATGGATACGCTTCCGTGTTCTTTAAAAAGTCGTGGGATGTTGTAGGCAAGGATGTGTGTGGTGCGGTTCAGGATTTTTTCGCTAATGGTAATTTACTTAACCAGCTTAACCATACGATAATCTCGCTAGTACCTAAGGTGAGCACTCCCTCTTCGGTTACGGATTATAGGCCTTTTCTTGTTGCAACACTCTGTATAAATGTATCAGCAAGATAATTACTAACTGTATAAAAGAAGGTTTATGTGATATTGTTAGTATTAATCAATCAACCTTTGTTCTTGGAAGAAGGATCTCTGATAATATTTTGTTAACTCAAGAGCTGATGCACAATTACCATCGGAATAATGGTCCGCCAAGATGTGCGTTTAAAGTGGATATTCAAAAAGCATATGACACGGTGGGTTGGAGGTTTTGGAACAGACCATGCTTGGTTTTGGATTCGACTGGAAGTTGGTGAAATGGGTTATGGCGTGTGTCACTTGTACGTCATTTTCATTGCAATTAATGGTAATCTTCATGGCTATTTTAGAGGGAAGCGTGGGTTGCGTCAAGGGGACCCTATGTCGCCGTATTTGTTTACTTTGGTCATGGAGGTTCTCACGTTGATCTTACAAAAACGGCTGAATTCAGGTTTCATTATAAATGTGATAAGCTTCGAATTATTAATCTTTGTTTTGCTGATGATTTATTTTTGTTTGCCCGAGGGATCATAACTCAGCAAAAGTTATCTTGGAATCCTTGAATCTTTTTAAGAGCATGTCTGGTCTTGTCCCGAGTATGAACAAGAGTACAGTCTTTTTTGGGAATGTGTCAAATGCTGTTAAAGATCATATTAGGAGTATTATGCCGTTTGAGGAAGGTGTGTTGCCTGTTCGGTATCTGGGGGTTCCCCTTATCTCAACGCGTTTGTTATATAGTGATTGTAGGAGGCTTGTGGAAAACATGGAGAATAGGATTACAGATTGGAAGAATAAGTGCCTCTCATTTGCAGGTAGATTACAATTGATTCGGTCCGTTCTCTCGTCTATGCACATTTATTGGGCTTCTGTTTCTATTTTGCCAAAACGTATTATATATGACCTTGAACGAAAGATGCAGCGTTTTCTTTAGACTCAGGGGAATGATATTAAAGGCAAAGTAAAGGTTAAATGGGATCGAGTATGTACGCCGCAAAAGGAAGGTGGTTTGGGTATTCGTCGGATATATGATATGAATATTGCTCTCATGGTTACTCATGTGTGGAGTCTCCTCACCCTTCGGGAATGCTGTGGGTTAAATGGATGCACACTTATCATATTCGGGATAGAAGTTTTTGGGACTTGCCGCTCAGGAGCAATATTACTTGGAGTTGGAGGAAACTTTTAAGTATTCGGCCAATTATTCAAAACAATATTTGGACTAAGATTGGGATGGAACTACAACCTCAGCTTGGTTCGATAAGTGGGATGCTATGTGTCCTTTGAGTTCCATTATCACTCCTAGAGTTATAGCTAATGCTGGGTACACAATAAACTCAAAGGTGGTGGATTTATGTGAGAATGGGTGTGGGTATGGCCTGCTTCTTGGGTTAGGAGATATCCGATGCTCCAAAGTATGTCCAATATTGTGTTAAATCCTTTGAGTCAGGATAGATTGGTTTGGCGTTCAAGATTGGGGAAAGATGATGAGTACTGTGCTTTTAGAGTGTGGGACGATATTCGTGTTGTGCAAAACGAGGTTCCTTGGGCGAACATAGTTTGGTTCTCTCAATCTATTCCTCGCCACTCATTCCTTTTATGGTTAATTGTGCATAAGAAGTTAAAAACGCAGGATGTTATGAGCACATGGCAAGTGAATGGGAATTCTAATTTCAACCTCATGTGTGTTCGCTTTGTACTTCAGGGCCTGATTCTCACGAACACCTGTTTTTCGAGTGTTCTTTCGCGACGCAGGTGTGGAATGGTATCAAATCTAAAGCTGGCATGGATAGCATTCGGAACAAGTGGGGAAAGTATATATGAACATCTCTTGCGGTTCGCCAAATCGAGGAACGCGAGACATGTCATTGGTAAACTAATTGTTGGAGCTGCAACGTACTTTGTGTGGCAGGAAAGAAATCTGCGGCTGTTTTCTACAAAGAAAAGGAATGCGGATCAACTTGTTGAGGTGATTCTAGCTACAATCAGGATGAAACTTCACTCGATGTGGTTCAAGAGAACGAGTCAGGTGAACGGGATCCTTCAGGAATGGAGCTTGCCTCGTGGTCCATTGATGGATGATGATGATTGCGGCTAAGGATAGTTGTGTCGTTAACTTTTGTAGAGTTTGCGTCCACTTAGTCTGATGGTTGTAGTTGTTTTGCGATTGATTGCTTGTATACTCTAGCGTCGTATGTCTTGCTAGAGAACTTGTGGATACCATATCCCTCACTTGTTTTTTTTTGTTGTTTTATAAATTTCACCGGGGTAACCCCTTACCCAAAAAAAATGTTGGTGGCAGTCTACATATAATCTATGCTCCAATGAGATTCATTTTTCTACAATTTCGACGAGGTTTTTGAATTTTGAGATTGTTAACTATTCATTATCTATAACTGAAATCCTTTTAAGATAGCATTTATTAAATTCATATCATAATGTGTGTTGGTATATAATATAAGATAGGTTATGAAGTTTCTAGGTAATAATCCGTATTTGATTACTGATATATATTATAACTATGAACAAGTAAGACAACGGCGTGTTAGTTATCCCATTAATACAAAAGAATAAAAATAAAACACAAAATAAAGAAATGAAGAAATTTAAACAACGATATATATGCTATAATGTTTGAGAATCACAAAAAAAAAAAACAATCAAGCGTCGTGAGTGTGTGAAACCGATCCATTATGTGCAAAATATGCACATTAGTAGGAGCATCGTGGCACCGATGTGATAATAGTGTGTAATCATGTTATAAAGACATGATGATGTTCAAGCATGTGAAGTAGTTGTGCGATTTATGGAAATGCAATACAGAGTTGTTTTTGTGTTCCTTCACCTAGTCGGTTGTAGCACGCTTCTCCTAAGATGGCATACCCGATGCACATTATTATCTGTGTCTAATGTGTGTCATTTTACGTGGTACTTGTTGAAGATCTCTTGCTTTTGTGTTGAAGTTCTTGATAGTAGGCAACAACTTGAGACATGACCTCTTCTTAAAATAATTATATTGCCTCTCTAAGAGTGTAAAAGCTTGAGTTCGGCTCAACTTAAGAGAGCTCGAGCTCATCTCGCTTTGAGCTCCCTCCTTATAGCTTGAGCTCCACTCATTGGGGCGCAACTTCTCGTGGGCGGGAGGGGGCGGCCGACCCCCCGAACTTTTCACTCAGTAGTGGAGAGTATGTAGTTTTCGTATAGAAATTTTTGGGTATATATGTTTTCGACCCCCCGATTTTATAGAAATTTTTTGGTATATACATTTTGACCCCCTGGTCGGAAATCTCAAGCTTCGCCTCCATTCGTAAGTCATGTTATAAGCTTTGGCGACTTATTTATTATTTAACTATTTTATTTATTTATATGTATGTTTAACTTTATTATATATTTATACATCTGAGTTGAGCAACACATGGTCCATGGGTAAACAAACTCACTCGGGTAAATAATTGCCTAATGTGACTAAGGAATGGTGCAACCACTAAACTTATACAAGATCGGTGTGTAAAACACTTAAAACATGAGACTTGGCTTTGTAAGACTATGAACAACCTTGTAAAGTTCATAGCTTTAATTTAGGAACTTGGGATCCATAAGCCGTGTGCACAATCTCGCTAGCAAGGCCCCAAATGTGTGTATATATTTATAGTATATCAGAACGTACGTCTATATGAATCTAAGCGCGTTTAGTTGAGTTAAATCACTTACAATGGCAGTAAGCTTAAGGCTCCATAGTTCACTACGGAGTTTCTAGACAATACCTCAAATGAATTGCTCGCCGAGCATAGCGAGCGTCTTTCATTAATCCTTGGTATTATATGTAAAACGACCGGTAACATTGATGTAATATAACCCTCTTTAACTATATATCATTATCAACTATATATGTGCAATCTCATTCTAAGTGAAGGAAAACTTTTCAATATAAATCACAGATGTGTTGAATTCGAGTCATAGCCAAATAAAACCGAAATTACAGTTGAAAGACAAAACTAGAAATTACAGTTGAAAATCCGAGACTCAAATCAAACAGGGGAAAAGAAGAGACTTCCGCGTCTCTTCTTTCACCTATCTTCATGTCACCCGCGAACGTGTGACAGTATCTAAACTGAAAACCGAGTTTTACATCTCACATAAATCACAATTTTTAAAAACCGAAATGAAATAAGTAATAAACGAGTCCTTTGATTACCTCTAAAACTGATATGTATCAAGTAATTCACAGCCCTGCAGGTTTAGTTCACAATCTCCCTAAGCAGCAATTCCTGAAAGTTTTATTAAGATAAATAAGCACTCAAAAATAATATATTTATGTGCACATTTTAATATATGTACTTTGTGAATAGTTGTAATATAAGGTTGTGCTAAACATACGCCACCCCTTAATATATTATTGAATACACCCCCTCTCCTCTATGTGCCCGTATACATGTGTAACCATCCTTTGTAGTCTATACGCCCGTATACCACCCTCTATATGCCCATATACATATGTAACCACCCACTAAACCTCTGTATACATAGGGATGGCAAAACATGTCTTATCGTGTTTAACAAGTCAGAAACGAAAACATTAACACAAGTACCAAACATGAATCCAACTCGTTTAACTACTTTATACCAATTTTATGTTTTATGTATCAAGAAAAAATAATGGAGCCTAGCTTCCTAATTTTAATTATTTTTAGAAAAGTATAAAAATAGTCTACCTTTTCTTAAATAGGTTTTATCATGTCTTAAAACAGGTCAGGAATTCCCAGCCTTATGTATACATATGGGGGTGCATTTAGCCAATGGCTTGTACAATTCAAGAATTAAGTGGTCATGAAAGTTACCTGTATTTGATCTATTTGCAACACTATAACCAACATAACCGACTGATTTTTTCTGTACGCCATCCGAACTTCCAAACGCATAATCAAACAAACCCGGAATATCAAGATCAGGAGATGATGACCGCCAAGGGGGGTCTGCATAAAATGAGGGACCGCTATCATCTGTCACAGCCAAATGAGGCTGCAGCTGCAGTGCCATTACCACTGTTCCTACCATACGCGGTTGCATTCACTCCGTGACCACCACCAATGAAGCTGGAACCACTAGAAACAGAACTCGGGGTACCCCAAATCGCTCCAAAACCATAATTACTCGAATTTTGCGAATTATGAGTATAACTATGATCCACACCTCCCCAAATGTCTCTCGAGTTAAATACAGACCCATTTCCATCACCACCACTACCGCCGCCATATCCATTTGGACCGGACAACCTGTTCGGAGTTAAACTGTACATAGAATTTACCGAACGCGCGTATCCAAGATAGAACTAAAGTTTCCATTTCCACCATAGTTGGCATCAGCACCCGTGGCAATGTTAAAGCTAGACGGGCCAAGCCTGTTTCGACCCATAACAGGACTATATCTACCATCAACTGTAAGCCCATAACCTCCAAGTGAACTTAAATAACTACTAACTCTACTCAACCCGTAATTATATCCACCTACATTACCCCGGTTAGGCCCAGGAGATGACTCCTTAGGCACGGCCCGTTTGACTTCCACCATTTTACCATTGAGTTCGTGGAACGTTTTATGCAAGACTCTATCGACAGACTCCTCGGACTCATAAGTAATGAACCCGAAACCTCTAGGCCTTTGAGTGTTGTGATCATACATCACCACCGCGTCTGTGGTTGACCCAAATTGGTCAAAGTAGCTCTTGAAGTCACTCTCCGTGACTGTCGATGCTAACCCGCCTACAAAGATCTTTTTCGTGCGGATGGGACCCGGTGATCCGTGAACACTCCCATTCCCCTGTTAACAACCTGTTGATCATCCCTTGGTACCGCCTTCTTCGCCTCAACCTGTCCCAAATTTCGATAAATTTAAAAACTTTTCACAAATGTATGATCAATGCAGCTATAAGGATTCAACCCAATTATAAAAATTCAACCTTTAAATAAATCTTTAAACCTATTATTAGAACAAAACAGAACAACTTACACTTCTACCATCTATGATATGCTTATCTTTAACAACTCTTTCTGCAACAGTCGGGTCAGCGAAAACAACAAACCCGAACCCACGAGCACGGCCCGTGGTTCGATCTTTCATAATAACAGCTTCAATTACATCTCCAAATGTTTGAAAATAATCCCTCAAACGTTCTTCATTAGTGTCCCATGAAATCCCCCCAATGAACAACTTCCCAGGGTCCATTTCCATCCTGCACAATCCAACCATCACAAATTGATAATTCTAACACAGATCTAACCACAACAATATACAATTCTTATCAGAAACATCATAATGCAGATTAATATTACAAAAAGTAACAGAGGATTTACCACAGACTTTGATGTTGCTTTAAAATTGAGAAACGGATATTCTTGAATTCAATCAGATAGCATTGGATCTTTGACAGATCGATACTTGATCAGCACGCAACACATAATTTCTACAAGAAAAGGAAGAATTAGAACGGATACTGTATAAGTTTGCTGTTGGTAATCTTGAATTGATGAAACACTGATAATCGCGTACCCAGAGAGAAAATTAATTGAAAACTGTTTAAGATCTGATTGTGGGTGTGAGAGGGCGAGGAACGCCCTCTTTAATGGAGTTGAGAGTGACTGTGGATTACCCAGATGAAGAAGAAAGATGTGTGATTATTGATGGGTAGATATACAGAGGAAGAAGAAGAAGAAAGAAGAAAGAAGAAGAAGAAGAAGACAGCTTACAAGAGACGACCATGAAGGGTGTGGGTGTGACTTCATTCTCATTTATTGTAGTTAAATTATAAATATAAATATAAATATAAATATAAACTAAATTATTACTATTACTGTTTTTATTCGTCATTTTTAAATCTACTAAAATAAAATTGGGATAAAACTAACACACAAGTGTTAAATAATACATTTTTCCCTTCATATAAACCTAAGAATGATTATTTTATTTTATTTATATAATAATAACTAGATTGAGAAGCCAATGGGCACCTGGTGATGATGGGAGACTAGCCGAATAGGCGGCGATCGCTAGTTCGATCCTTGAACTGAGCGGGTTTTACCTCACCGCACTGTCGTGCCTTCGGGCGAGTGTTCACGGGCTTTGACCTTAGGTGAGGGTTTTCCCTGATTCGGAAGGCGAGTGTATCCCGATGTGGTGAATTTCGCCAGTAGCCCATCTGAAAAATACGTTAGCCGTTAAAAAAATAACTAGATTGAATTCACAGAAAACGATGTATTTTTCATAAAAAAATAATAATAATATATATTCTTGGCTTACCCTAGTGGATAAACTTGGGAGGTGAATCTACCACATAAATATGGTTGCGTATTTCTACACTATTATATAAAAATAAAATGTGTTTTTAAACAAGAAATTGAATAAATTCAAAATTATAAAATAAGCTTATTCTTTAATCTCTAATTATGGAGAGAATAAATGTAAAAAATCTCCGCGATTAATGAAGCGGAGTAACTATAAGATAACCAGATCTCAATGAAATATAACTTGATAAGTAAAAGTACTTCATTAGGTTTTCAAATATTTAATAACTTTTATTTAAACCATTAAATAATTAGGATGTTAAGGAAGCTAGTTTTAACTAAAAACTAGCATTCTTATTCTTAATACCCTAATTATTTAGTTTTTGTCAAGAAATGTAATATTTAAGAAAATAGGAAAAGATTAACGATAAAATCTTTGTCATCATTGGAATAAAACATATAATACTGATTTATTTTGGTTTCTAAGTGTTAAATTTAATAAACATCTAAAAAAAAACTAGTTTTTTTCTGTTTTCTAAAAACGAATTAGTTAGTTTGTATGACATTTTAGTTACTATGCATTTTTATGGTATTTTATCTCATAACTTTTTTGTCTCCAAAAAATATTTTATTAATCGATTCTATTTTAAAATATTAAATTAAAGATAAAGTTGGAATTGGATGATGGATGTGTGAAAGACAAAGGATTTCCTCATCCAAGAACTGGAACATGAATCATTCACTTAAACGTATTTTTATATTTCATTTTAGAGTAAATTGCACAAAACATCCTTTATGTTTCCTCAAACTTGCAGGTTCCAGCCTTAATGTTTAAAAGTTGCTAAAACAGCCTTTAAGTTTATTTTTGTTGCGGGTTCAATCCTTTACAGCTAACCACGTTATTTTCTTCAGTTAAGTTCCCTCACATGCATAACATGTGAGGGTATATTCGTCATTTTGGTTGATCATGTGAGGGAACTTAACTGAAGAAAATAACGTGGTTAGCTGTAAAGGATTGAACCCGCAACAAAAATAAACTTAAATGTTGTTTTTAGCAACTTTTAAACATTAAGGCTGGAACCTGCAAGTTTGAGGAAACATAAAGGATGTTTTGTGTAATTTACTCTTCATTTTATATTAAGAAAAATACGTTTAATAATAACTTTTTTTTGTTTATTACCTAAAATTATTAACACTTCTGGTTGTACAATTGACTTGCATTACACGCATTGAGATTTGTACTTTTTGAACGCTATCCTTAAATAAAAATATTTATTACTCTCTCTCAAAAAAAGCTATATCTATATCTCTCATATTAACATAACGATCAATTTAAAGAAACAAAGAGAAAGAAGCTACTTTGTGATGATGATACTAATATATTAACTGAAATAATAACAAGTTTATCTTAGATAACTAAATGAAAAATAATATAATCATAATAATAATAATTAATAATTATAATAACATACAAACATTGGTAATTATAGCTTGTACATCTAGACTTTGCGATTCATTGTTATTCAATCCGAATATCTTATCTTATTAATATAATAACTTAATCAGTTGAATAATGATTTCGAAGAAAAGAATATTAGCTCGACTGGATAGTTAATTAATTAGGTTTTCTTACTTAAATAAATTCAAATTTATATCTTAGGTGATCCAAGACGCCTGTGACATGTTCAATAAAATTTGGCCCATTTTTCTTTTATTAAGCGAAGAATAAAAGATAAAATGTATGAAAGTGGCATTAAGTAAAAGAGAATATATGCATTTTGGACCCTTGATGAGTTGATGTGTCACACTCTAATCCTTTGGGTTGGGCACATGGTCTCAATCCAATCAGGATGTGGCTGTCTTGGTGCCACAAAGAATATATTTATTATTTTGTATATCTGACATGTTAACCTCCATAATTAGCCCCTAATAATACACCTAAATTTCTCATAATGTAACCGTTTATTTTAATGAAATAGTAGTAATTCATAACGAAAAGACATATCATTTAGAAAAAAAATAATATATAGTAGTAATTCATAATGAAAAGACAGATCAATTAGATCCAAAGAACAATTTTCTTATAAAACTAAGATTGTTTAACGCAAACACTTTGCGATGTATTACAATTTTTTAAAGTTTAATATTAGTATAGAGACGATTACAGACTAATGGCAGGTAGACGGGTAACAAGTTATGCCGCTACCCCCTTCTGAATAGCAAACTCTTCCTTGTTAAATACAAAATTCTGCCCCTTAACATGCGTTGTGTTACTGCTTACCTCCCGCTGAAACCAGCTTGAGGAACCGCACCGCGTCAGGGGCGAGAGCGCCAAAGGTGTCAAAAGCGAACGGGACGAACACGTGTTGATTCTCGATGCAAGCTTTTCCGTGCATAGCTACTTTGCCCGCCTCCGCCTTGGTTATCGCCTGGCCGGCCACAAACCCGTGGTCTCTTAGCCCAACGAGGGGAGACGCACCTGTCAAATCGACGCACGCGTGTTTCCCTCCTTCCCATCCAAAAACAAGAATGTCAACGGGCTGTAGTGTAGATCTTCCTTCTAATGGATCGGTCAAGAAGTTCACCAGGGTTTCTTTTTTTGCCAAGATCTCTGCCCGCTTAAAGACATCATGAAGCACATCTCGAACTAAATCATGTTGATGTTTAAAGCCTGGTAATTATTTGCAATGGATTGCATGCTCCCTAAAAGAATCCAAGCGAGCCTTCCGACATACGGGACACATGTCATCAACTGGGAAAAGGGGTACCATCAGCCCGTACTTGAGGATAGCCCGGTATTCCACAACCGACATACATTGCCCTAACCTTCAATGAGAACAACAAAACAGGAAATCCTGAGCATGGGAGGCTCGCAAACATTCAAACTTTATGAGTACCAACACTACATTGGTATTCTTGATCAGTAGTATTACAATGAAATTAATTTTTTTTCACAGAACATGTAAACTTTATGAGCTATATATATCTAAAAAAAGTTCGCTTATATGTTTAAAAGGTCACCAGTAAACCTTTAATATTACAACAGTTGAGAAAAAAAATCCGACATGTTGACACGTGACTTGGATAAAAATATTTTTTTTAACGACCAACATAATAATCCCGAGTACTCACGGGGTATCCACTGGACCAAATGGAGTACTCCGAGAGTAACCCGATTCCACCATCAATTTCGGGGAAACCCGGTAACCCATCCGCCCGTAGGCACGACAATGAAATGTTGGTTCTAGTCGACCCCACAATAGTACAGATGTTTGAAAAGTCAAAATAGTCTATAACTACCGATCCAAAAATAAACAGTGCTTTGAAGATCTGCTCTCTCCAATAACAAAGACTTAACATCTGCTCTCTGAACTCTGCTCATGGCTAAAGACTTTTTACAAGATCTGTTGAAGTTAAAGCTCTGTTGGAAAGCAAAGGTCTGCTAGAGAGAACCTCTGATGAAGAACAAAAGACTGTTGAAGCAAAGGTCTGCTGAAGACCAACAGAGGTTAAAGCTCAACAGAGGATATCCCAATAGATGTAATCAACAAAGTTTATTTGTAATTCAATGTAACAGTGTTTAGATCTAATAGAGGTTAGAGTTTATTAGACTGTTAAATGTCGTTGTCTAGGTGACGTCAGCTTAGATGCTTCAGATGTTTGATTTGTACTATAAATAGAACAGTGCATGTACTGTTCTATTTATCACTTTCCTTCTTGACATTTTGTACGAACAAATAGGAGCGATCAGGCTGAGGAGGAGTTGTAAATCTCCATGCATATGTGAATTATAATTTATAAAAGCATGTTGATAAAAGTAATATCTCATTTGTTGTGATTGAAAAGTTTATCATTCCGCTGCACTATTTCATCTTTTTTTATCTTCTTTCACTATTTTATCTTAACTTTCACAACAAATCAAACTCAGATCCTAACAATTGGTATCAGAGTTGGTCAATCAAATTCGATCTAAATAATCAATTTGATGTAAACAGATCGCTCTACTACTAATATCGTTTGTTCATTGAATTGATAACATAGTAAAAGTTTATTTACATTCAAAGTATTTTAAACAAAAATCTGTTTGTAAACAATCAAAATGTCTTAAAATTCACAAGATCCACACAACATTGGAACTCTGTATAAACCTCCGATGCTTGTCAGATCGGAATTTCACATCTGGCAACGTTAGATGGGTCACATACTCGCTCAGTAACGAGAAGCCCAACATGTTTCAGTAACGAAAGATGATGTACGAAAGGAGCTGTCCTGTGGAGCTGAACTTAAAATTGAAACTAAATCTGACGGTATTCTGTACTATCTAGATCGTATATGGGTTCCTGACCACAACAATCGTCGTGAAATTCTTATGAATGAGGCTCACAAAACACGATACTCTATACACCCGGGAGCCGATAAGATGTATCAAGACCTTCGATACACCTATTGGTGGCCTGGAATGAAAAAGGATATTGCTGTTTTTGTTTCTAAGTGCCTTACATGTTCCAAGGTGAAAGCTGAACACCAAAGACCCTCAGGACTTCTGGTCCAACCTGGAATATCTGTATGGAAGTGGGAAAACATAACCATGGACTTCATTACCGGGTTACCTCGCACTTCTGGTGGTATGACACTATATGGGTAATCATTGATCGACTTACAAAATCAGCTCACTTTATTCCTATCCGTGAAGATTTCAAGAACGAAAAGCTAGCTCGTGTCTATATCAGCGAAATCGTAAGCCGACATGGTGTACCGTTAAGCATTATTTCTGATCGTGATGGTCGTTTCACTTCACGAACATGGCAAGCAGTACAAGCCGCTTTGGGTACCGATTGGATCTCAGTACGCCTATCATCCTCAAACTGATGGTCAATCTGAACGCACCATTCAAACTCTTGAAGATATGCTTCGAGCATGTGTCATAGACTTCAAGGGAAATTGGGACCCTCATCTACCATTAGTTGAATTTTCGTACAACAACAGCTATCATTCAAGCATCGGCATGGCACCTTTTGAAGCCTTATATGGTCGTAAGTGCCGATCTCCAGTATGTTGGCACGAAATTGGGGAAGCTCAAATCACTGGTCCGGAATTGATTCAAGAAACCACAGCCAAGATCCATCTAATCCGAAACAATCTTCTAGCGGCTCAAAGTCGTCAAAAGAGTTATGCAGATAAACGACGGAAGCCTTTGGAGTTTAACATTGGTGATCATGTACTTTTGAATGTATCACCGTGGAAGGGAGTAGTTCGTTTTGGTCAAAAGGGCAAGCTAGCACCACGCTACGTAGGACCTTTCAAGATACTCGAAAGAGTAGGACCTTAGCATACAAGCTTGATCTACCAGAAGAACTCAACAGGATTCATCCCACATTCCACGTATCAAACTTGAAGAAGTGCCTCGCTGATGAAAACCTCCACATACCTCTGGAAGATATTCAGATTGATGAATCTATGCATTTTATTGAAAGACCTGTAGAGATCATGGATTTCGGAGAAAAACGTCTTCGACGAAGTCGCATTCCAATTGTTAGGGTACGCTGGGAGTCGAAACGGAGACCTGAGTTTACTTGGGAACGTGAAGACTCGATGCGCGAAAAATACCCGCATCTTTTTCCTACTACAACTTAAATTTCGAGACGAAATTCCTAAAAGTAGGGGATACTGTAACATTTGTCAAAAACGGGTTTCCAAACCCGCTCCGTTTATAATCGAATATCAAGTTATAAATGTGTTGTTGCCTATTTATGTTTATTTTGATTTTTAATGATACATAATTAATAAACAAACTAAACAATAAAAGTTATAATTGATAAAAAGTATAAATAAAGTAATTAAAATAAAATGGGGCTGCCGGGACTCGAACCCGGGTCAGCCGGGTTGTGAACTCCAAAGACTTAACACTCACACGCATAACCACTCCGCCACTTGTTGTTTTCTGTCAATTCTAGGAAAATAATAAGTCTTATAAACAACCATAAATCAACCGGTTACGCCAACTGTAACCGAAATCGGTCACCAAACGTCCAAAGACGTTTGATTGATCTCGGTTTATGAGTTAAACCGATGCACCGACGCTTTCAATCAAGTTTGCCTTGAATAAACTTAAATTCAAGAAAGGATCGGTTTTTATAACCGAAAACTTTCAATTCCAGGAATACTTCAATCTTTGTCCCCTCTTGCGACTCAAACACACTCTGCAAACCTCCAATTACATTTCCGCACAATTTTCAGTCCACCGGAGAAGCTTTTTGAACTCGCCGAAGTTGCAAGTCGCGAAAACCGTATTCTCCATCAAATGGTAAGTCTTTCAATACCGTCGTGGTCTATCAATTGTTAAGCTATTTTTTAACTCAGACCTTTCAATTGAAATCAAATTCAGACGCTATTATCGGATAATTCCAGTTCGTCGGAAAACTTCTGGAAATCCTTATTTTCATATGTGAAACGGTAAGGACATTCCAACACTCTGTTAACGTTTGTTTAGCACTTCAATTCCACGTTTAGCTAATCAAAACGAATAATTTGCTTGCTCAGTTGAAGTTCATAAAAACAGAGCCGACGCCTTGCCGGAATTCTGAATTGAATTATTCCTCCGGTATGTTTGTTTTCCAACACAGTCTTTGTCATTTCATCTCAGTCTTATGAATGTGTTAATCGTTTTAAAACAAGAAGACAGAGGGGTAATCTACTGTCTGTAAAAACTAACGGGGAAGATGAACTGTGCTAACAATATAAGATTAATTAAAATCGGTATTTTAAACGGGTTAGACACACAGTCCACGGTGGACTGTGTGCAAATAATACGCACACGCCGCGAGTTCGATCCCTGATACACGCACCCTCTATGTAATAAAAACGTTTTATTTTTCTAACTGAACCGGGTTAATTTACGTTAGTTGTTAAGTATAATAAAAAGTTGTATATTAACCAAGTTAGACACACAGTCCAACGGTGGACTGTGTGTAACGTTAAAGCACAGGTCCCGGGTTCGAGACCTGTTAGTGACACCGGTTCGATGATTTAAAATGTTTTTGAAAATAAAAGAATTTTGGATAAGCTGAGTTAATATATAAGTATAAATAAAAACAGAATTATTTCGGGTTAGACACGTAGCTCAGTTGGTAGAGCTACGTGCACGCGTACGGGAGGTCTCGGGTTCGAGCCTCACCCAGCGCATGTATTTACACAATAAACCGGTCAAACAGTCAAAGTCAAAAAGTCAACGGTCAACCCAAAAAGTCAACATATTTTTATATTTTTAATTATTTAATTTAATTTAAAAATCAATTAAAAATACTTAAAAATAATGTTTTTAAAGATAGGAAATAGCCTTAAACTCACAAAAATATATCTAAAAATTCCATTAAAATCCTTAATAAAATCCACTCATTTACTATATTTTTCCGTTATTATTTAGGTTAGTAATTCTCGTTGTTCAACTCTTCCAACCCGTGCGCATCTCACCATCTCCAATCAAACGCACCCAATGTGAGTGAATCTTTACAAATTCCCCGTTTTAATCACGTTTTTGGGGTGTATCATGTGTCTTACTACTTATTATACTTAAATCATTGTGCATACATCATATCATGAACTAATGTGTATTCCGTTTAATTCAATTGTTTGTGTGGTTATTGTTAGATTTAATTCATTATTTTCAGTACATGCAATTTCATAGGCCGCCGCTCCCCATTACATTATGAGCGTTGAGCATGTTCCCCCTTACATTAGATGAAGCGTGAATACCTGGGATGGCCAAACATGATACGATCGGCTCCGTTTGATTGAGCCTTGATCGCACAGTTTCATTCATGTTATATATTTATGCAAGTTGATATGTTATGGTATGCTGTTGGTATGTTTATAATTTGTGGTTAACATTGTTACTGATTGATTATTTGTCATTTGCTCACTTATGATTATGCACAATTTTTCCTTGATAAAATAACAAGTAAATCAATAATAAATGTTTATCTAACAAGGTTCACTCGCCAACTTTTGTTGACCCAAAAACCCCTATTTTTACACATGATACAGGTGAACCAGCTGCAGCCAGAAACACATAGGATTGGACTAGAAGAATAAAATGATTTAGAGCTTGGAATTGTTTAGTTGGTTATTTTCTTTGAATTTGTATGGACATGTTTGGATTATTGAGAATGTAATTTCGATTTAAATAAATATGAAACATAATAGTAAATATCATGAGCTTTGGTGATAACCCAATTACGCCCCGACTCTTATTCCGCTGCGGGTCGGGGTGTAACAATTACATACTACCGGGCGGCGTGAATAATGTTAATGAATGTATTATGTTCCGTTAAACATACCAAATGTCATAGTCAATGTAAGCAATGTCATGAAAAATGTCTTTAAACCATGTACTAAGTATGCTAAGTCAACATACGAAGTAGAAATGTCGTGAATTCAATGTGCTAGTATGCTCAGTCAACATGCATAGCAAAAATGTAATGCAAATCAATGTGCTTATATGCTAAGTCAACATATGCCGCAAAAGTATCTTTGAAATCAATGTGCTAGCATGCTCAGTCAACATACATAGCAAAACATAATTGAAATCATGTACTATATGTGTACAATATAAATATAGCAAATATATGTCATGAAAACATGAAAGCATGAAAGTAAAGAGTAAGCACATGTGTATCACCCCAAATCATTTGAAAACATAAAAGAGGGGACTATGTACTCAATTGGGATTGCAAAAGTATCCTTGTTCAAGATGGATATACAAAGTTCAAGAGTCCGGAGAAATCAAGTGAGTCCTAATATTGGATAACTATGTTAATGTCGGATCCTTATCGGAAGATTCGGATAGAATGAAACCTTATAAACTAAATGAGTGTTGGAACTCATATGAATTGGTTTAATAAAGTTAACATTCTGATTTGGAAAGGATCCTAAGTGCTTTTGACCCGTTATGACTCGTTAAGGTAGTTTAAGCCACTTTAAGTGTCATTTGCGTAAATATGTGTTCGGATGGTTAGATACATGTTATGATAAGTCTTATATGCCAAAACATGTTTAATAATGTTGTAACATCCGATTATATGTCAAAATTTATGTTACACATGCTTAAAGTCGATTTATGCGCAAAAGGGCATTTTGGTCATTATTAAAGGCATAATAAATGACTTAACATAATGCTAACCAAACGAAATGACCATAAGGTATAACCTCAGAGGGTTATTCCATATACAACTATGGTCACTAATATGAGTTTGGTCGGATCCTAAGATCGACCAAACGGGTCGGATTCGAAAGTTAAAGCGGTGGTCAAGACCGCTCGACTTACGACCCTAAACAAGCACTAAACTAAAAGTGACGAGTTAGACATGTTAAACATGTCTAACTAAGTGTATAAAATTGATTTGGTATCAAAACAAAGTGTTTTAATACCCAAAAATAGTTCATTGTATAATGCGCACTTTACACATTATTGACCGAAACTTTGACTCGTCACTTCGACTAGTAAACGTGGTAATCAGTAGGCATGATCGCTATCGATCATAACCATCGTGATTACGATCACGTTGCAAAGTCCAGTTGGACTTTGACTTGACCCATTAATGGTCAAAACTGAAAGTCAAACACTGTTTGACTTTTAGCTCAAAGTAGCTAAAAATAATAAGCAAGACTAGAATGGAACACTTACTTGTGATCCAAGGATGAAGAAAAGACTAAAGAACTCAGATGGGAGACCTCCAACAATGTGGTAGTCTCCACTTAGAGCAAGAGAAGAAAGAAAAGAATTGAGCAAGGAAAATGGTTGCAACTTATGGAGGTATTTATAGTTGAAGATGAAGTGTAGGATCATGCCAAGTGTTGAGAGGTGTTGTTGGATCAAAACATGTGTCTAGTGACGTGTTGCAACCAGAGGAAGTGTGGCAATAACAAGTGCTTAGTGTCTAAAGAAGTAAACAAGAAGCTGCCAAGTTTCAAATAGGAAGCTTCTGCTCTGGGCACCCCTTACGGACCGTATGGGGTTTTGCCTTACGGTCCGTAAGGCCCTTGCAGGGGCAGAAGTTTCAGAATTGGCAGATTTGGCCCCTAAACTTGTTTTTGTCGCATTTTGGCACTTTTAACACCCGTTAACCTCATTTTAAAGCTTTATAAGGATGATAAAGCATAGGGAACTTGAAATGTGTCCAAAAATGTCCATGGCGTCGGTTCATTTGGTCATACGGTTGTGGTTTTCGGTTAATTACGACGAAAATCGTAACGAACGCGCAAATGACCGTCAATGCGTAACGAATGATATTTTTGTTTCCAATCATCAAAATACAAGATTTTAATAATTACAAAATTTTTTGGATGTGCGTACATGTTCCGGATTAGGAATTACGCGTAATGGCATAGTTTCACAGAATTGCAAAATAGCCCCTGAAGTTGAATATGCATGTTTTTGCCATACCGAACCCTTCCAAACTTATTTCTAAGTTATATAAAGGATATTTAGGGTATTTTTAGCTTATTTCATTGTTACGGAGTGTACGTCACATTAAACTGATTACGTTTGCGTAACGGTTTGTGATTTCACTTCCAGAAGTGTTTTAAAAGATCAGAATTGAAAAGGATTGAAAATATGAAATGCCATAATACACATATCTTGGAATAAAACACAATGTTATTAAATACAAAATTGTTTCAGAATGTACGATGATGGAAATACACAGGTGTCATAGTCTCCCCTACTTTAGGAAATTTTGTCCCGAAATTTAATTAGAGGAAACTTGTGAGAATAGTTTTGGATATTTCGCCTTCATCTGGTCCTCTTGTTACCAAGTAAACTCTAGGCCACGTTTGGATTCCCAGCAAACTTTAACAATTGGTATACGTCTTCGCTTGAGCATTTTGACTTCACGGTCCAATATTTCCACCGGGTTTGTCAACAAAGTGCATCGTGTTATCAACACGAATTTCATCAAGAGGAATGTGGAAGTTTTCATCAGCCAAACACTTTTTAAGATTGGACACATGGAAAGTTGGATGAACATTTCCAAGTTTAGGAGGTAGCTCAAGTTTGTAGGCCACCTTTCCGATTCTCTCGACGATCTTGAATGGTCCAACATACCGCGGTGCAAGTTTTCCTTTCTTTCCAAATCTAACCACGCCTTTCCAAGGGGATACCTTAAGTAGGGCATGATATCCGACATGGAATTCTAGGGCTTGCGTTGTTTGTCTGCATAACTCTTTTGACGGCTTCTAGCTGTCAGAAAGTTATCGTGAATTTTCTTGATTTTGTCGGTAGTGTCTTGAATGAGTTCAGGTCCAGTGAATTGAGATTCACCGACTTCATTCCAACAGACAGGTCAACGTCATTTTCGACCATAAAGAGCTTTGAAAGGAGCCATGTCAATGCTGGTATGATAACTGTTATTGTAGGAGAATTCGATCAAAGGTAGATGTGAATCCCAACTACCACCAATGTCAATCACACAATCTCTAAGCATATCCTCCAGTGTCTGGATTGTTCTTTCGGACTGTCCATTCGTTTGAGGATGATAAGCAGTGCTCAGGTTAAGTTTGGTTCCCATGGCATATTGCATGGTCCTCCAAAAATGAGATGAGAATCGAGCATCACGATCAGATATGATGTCCAATGGAACACCATGACGAGATACAATTTCATCCACATAGATTTTACAAGTTTGTCAGTAGGGAAATCTTCACGATTGCTATAAAGTGTGCTGACTTGGTTAGACAATCAACGATTACCCAAATGGAATCATGACCTCTAGATGTACGCGGTAATTTGGTAATGAGATCCATTGCAATGCTTTCCCATTTCTAAACTGGAATTTCTGGTTGTTCAAGCAAACCAGAAGGACATTGATGTTCTGCCTTTACCTTAAGACAAGTAAGACATTTAGATACGTACAAGGCAATGTCTTTCTTCATACCCGACCACCAATACTGGGTACGAAGATCCTTGTACATTTCGTCTGCACCTGGATGAATTGAATAACGAAACTTATGAGCTTCATCCATTATCAAGGTGCGGAGATTGTCTTGACTTGGAACCCACAAATGGTTCAAATAATAAAATAACCCGTTGTCTTTCATTTCAAGTTGAAGCTCAAGATGATGTGGTAATTCATCACCCGACATGCCTTGTGTAACACGAGTTCGTTGCGCTTGGGAGATTCGGTTTTGAATATCAGATCGAACTTGAACACAATGTAGCTTGATTCGTTCTTTACGACTAAGAGCATCGGCTACGACATTCGCCTTACCAGGATGGTAGCGAATCTCACAGTTGTAGTCATTCAGAAGTTCAACCCATCGTCGCTATCTCATGTTTAGTTCTTTCTGATTAAAAATGTGCTGGAGACTTTTGTGGTCCATGAAAACCACACGTTTTGTACCGTATAGATAATGTCACCAAATTTTCAGAGCGAAAACAACAGCACCCTAATCAAGATCATGAGTGGTGTAGTTCTTTTCGTGAATCTTCAATTGTCTTGATGCATAGGCTATAACTTTGTTCCTTTGCATGAGAACGCAGCAAAGGCCTAAGTTCGATGCATCACAATATACGACAAAGTCGTCGTTACCTTCAGGTAAGGATAAAATAGGAGCATTACAAAGTTTCTGTTTCAAGGTCTGAAAAGCTTCTTCTTGTTTGGGTCCCCACTCAAAAGGTTTATTCTTTTGAGTCAAAGGAGTGAGGGGAACCGTAATCTTCGAGAAGTTTGCGATAAAGCGACGGTAATAACCCGCAAGACCAAGAAATGAACGAACTTCGGTAGGAGTAGTAGGTGTATCCCATTCCTTAATCGCACTGATTTTTGCGGGATCTACATGTATACCTTGTTATGAATATATGACCCAAGAATTCAACTTCCTTGAGCCAAAATTCACACTTGGAGAACTTGGCATAGAGTTGTTCTTTCTTTAGGAGTTCCATCGTTAAACAGAGATGTTGCTCGTGATCGGCTTGAAACTTTGAGTAGATCAAAATGTAATCAATGAAAACAATGATGAACTTGTCCAAATAAGGTTTACAAACCCTATTCATCAAGTCCATGAAAACAGCAGGAGCATTTGTCAGACCAAAAGGCATAACAGTGAACTCATAATGACCGTATCGAGTGCGAAAAGCAGTTTTGGGAATATCTTCTTCGAGAACACGAAGCTGATGATACCCAGAACGTAGATCAATCTATGCGAAGCAAGTAGCACCTTGTAGCTGATCAAAGAGATCATCAATGCGAGGTAGGGGTATTGATTTTTGATTGTGAGTTTGTTGAGCTCACGGTAATCGATACACATACGGAAGGATCCATCCTTCTTTTTCACAAATAGGACTAGAGCGTCCCAAGATAAAAAACTCGGACGAATAAATCCTTTCTCAGAAAGCTCTTGAAGCTGTTTAGATAACTCTTGTATCTCAAATGGTTCAAGACGGTACGGGGACTTGGCTATAGGGTTGGCACCAAGTACAAGATCTATACGGAACTCAACTTGACGTGCTGGGGGTAAACCAGGTAGTTCTTCAGGAAAAACCTCAGGGTAATCCCGAACAACAGGGATGTCCTGAATAGTTTTACCCTTGCCTTTATCCTCTATGATACGTGCCAAGAAAGCAACATAATTCTTTCGTAGGTATTTTTGGGCTTGGGTGCAAGTCACGAGTTTAAGGCTACTAACGGGCTTTTCTCCTCGAACCTCTAGGATTTCACCAGTCGGAGAGGTATACGAACAATCTTGTCAAAACAAACCACCTCAGCATGGTGCTTGGTTAATCAATCCATTCCTATTATGATGTCAAAACTCCTGAGTTGCATTGGCGTGAGGTCAATGGCAAAAAGATTGTTAAGGTTCAATTGGCAATCACGGATGACAGAATCAAGTTTAAGGGGTTCGCCACTAGCTATTTCGACTGTCAAGGGCTTTCCTAGTTTTGTTCTAGGCATTGAAAACAAAGTTTCAAAAGCTAGGGATACAAAACTCTTATGGCACCCGAATCGAAAAGAATTGAAGCAGGATGGTTGTTAACAAAGAACGTACCGTTGACCACTTCAACTCCAGCCCCAGCCTCGTTAGCATTGATGTTAAATGCTCGTCCACGTTCCGGGTTTGCGTTTGCCAACTTCGGGCAGTTGTTCCTGTAGTGGGTAAGATCCCCACAATTGTAGCAAGACCTAGGTGGATGGTGAGGTCATGCAGGCTGCTGAGCAGGGTTTTGGGCTACTTAATTCTGGGTAGGAGCAAAACGGCAAGTGTTGGCAAGATGACCAGATTTCCCACAGTTAGTGCAAATGCGGCACTGTAAATGTGGTTGATGGTGACTGTTACACTTGTTGCACAAAGGTGCATTGCCAACATACTATTTCTTGGCCGGTGGTTGAGCAGGCGATTAGGGGCAGCTTGTTAGGTTGTGTAGTGACAGCGAAGTTCTTGGAAGCCTTACGCTTCCTCGACTTCTTGGAGGTTTTAGCTTTGTTACCCTTTTGATTTTCATACTTAATAGACGGTTTCTTGTCACCTTTTCGGTGGAGTTTACCCTTTTTGACTTGAGAGTCAGTCAAGGTAGCTGCTAGTTCGATGGCTTGTCGGACAGAAGTAGGGTTGCTACCAGTGACAATATCCTGAACTGGGTCAGGAAGACCGTCTATGTACTTTTCAATCGCCTTATCCAAAGGCGTGACCATCGTGGGACATAGCAGACTTAACTCCTCATACCGATCGGTGTAAGCACGGTGCTCACCACTGTCTTGCTTCAGGTCATGGAACTCATTTTCAAGCGCCCTCTGCTTGTGACGAGGACAGAACTCTTTCATCATTAGAGCCCTAAGTTCCTTCCATGTCTGACCCATAGCGACATCTACACCCCTATCTCTCACCACTCCATTCCACCACGTGAGTGCCCTCTTTTGGAATACGCTGGAAGCAAACTCGACCTTTCGTTCATTCGGACATTGACATGACGGAATGTACTCTCAAGACTCTCGAACCACTGTAGGAGCCCAGTTGCTCCCTCAGAACCACTAAACTTGAGTAGTTTAGCCGAATTAAACTGTTTAAAGTTGCACACATCAGGTGCATTGTTGTTATTGTTGGCTTGGTTTATTTGAGTTATGAGATTGGATAGTACAGCAGCAAACTGCTGAGCTATCAAAGTTGCTATATCAGTGTCCGAATTCATAGTTCGATGAGGAGGCATTCTAAAAGAGAGAAAAATCATGAGAGAAAGCGAGTGAGATGAATGTTGGATAGTTATAATGAGATGTTATAAATACTGATGAAATGTAAAGATGGTGGTCATTCGTTCATTTACTCACAACAAACAAACGACACACAGTGACTAACCAAAGTAAATGGGTCTTTATAATGTATTGCGAAGATATGATTTAGCCTATAAGTGGACACTCACCCCAAGAGTTCACAGGTAAGAGTGAGTGGTCCGATTAAGCGGATTTGTACGAACACTCTAGCCTTAGACAGAAAACTCAGGGTACAGGCATCCACCCTTCCAGATTGCATATGTTCACATTATTAAAACCCAAACTTTGATGAGATTTTGAAAACTTTGAAGGCATAAAGCGAAAGACAAATCATCTAAGGATAGATGATTGATTTTCAAAATGAATTTGAAATTTGCGGATTTGTTTTTGGTAATCACCTAAGGATAGGTGATAGTATTTGTTTTATGAATCTAAACACAAGATAACTCATGTTAGGGTCCTAGAAAGGTTATAGTCTAGGTCAAATCTTTACTAATAACCTAATTCCCTATAACCATTAGCTCTGATACCAATCTTTCTGTCACACCCCGATCGCGTAAAACAACAAACGCGGCGGAAACGTCGGGGAGTGTCGTAATAGAAGTATTGTTTCAACAACCATGGTAATTAATGTTTTGTATTATTACATAAAGTTTGATTACATTGTCTTGGAGTAAAGGAAAATATAAACGGAAATTAAATTGTCTTTGCGAAATATCAACAACATTATTATTGTGTTGTAGATTTTAAGTCACTAAAGCCCAAAGTCCGTCCTAAGTGTCGCATAAATCAACCTCAAAATTAGTTCCTGAAACACAAGTGAAAATAGGTACGTCAGCATAAAAATGCCTATGAGATACATAGGTTTTATTGACGAGGATTCATGACTCAAAGGTTAAAATAGATGTTTTAACGGAAAAATAGTCATGAACCTTATAAAGTATTTTCTTTTATAAAATCACAAGAAAATCGAATGTTTAAAAGAAATGATGCATAGTTGAGTAAATATTCAATAAAAATGAATTGTATAAATAAGTCTTGTTTTAAAATAAGATATCATGTCTTGTGTAAAAGATGTCATGTTCTGTAAAAATGTCATGTCTTGTACTAATTGGAGTAGTTTAGATAACGCCACGATATGTAATATAATAAAAACACTTATATATAGGAAGTACCAGCGGCGTATCCACCATGCCTTTATTATACTACACACGTTTCGTTATTTAAATCCTTACCAAAATCACCAATTTATGTCTTGTTTAAACCAATGTCAATTGTCATGTATAAACAATGTCTAATGTCAGTGTAAACCATGTTTTGTATATAAAATGAAGTGTAATAACCATTTGTCTTGTATGGCAAATAAAAGTCTATACTCAAACCATATGTAATAATGTCATGTATGATCAATTGTCTTGTGTAACCAAATGTCTTGTGTAATCAAAGATTATGTTTTAAAAAGCATTGCTTTATTTGATACGAACTTTTATCAGAGTTTTGTTTATCGCATACATTCAAGCCTTGAGACTGTCGGATAAACCCTTATCAAGTCAAAGGTTTATCAAAAATGTATTCGGATTTTGTCATTTCCTACTTCCAAATAAACCTAGGAAGTGGGGAACGGGATTTGTCAAGTCCTATGGTACCATTACATACTACCGGACGGCGTGATCAATGTTAATGAATGTATTATGTCCCGTTAAACATACCAAATGTCATAGTCAATGTAATCAATGTCATGAAAAATGTCTTTAAACCATGTACTAAGTATGCTAAGTCAACATACGAAGTAGAAATGTCGTGAATTCAATGTGCTAGCATGCTCAGTCAACATGCATAGCAAAAATGTAATGCAAATCAATGTGCTTATATGCTAAGTCAACATATGCCGCAAAAGTATCTTTGAAATCAATGTGCTAGCATGCCCAGTCAACGTACATAGCAAAACATAATTGAAATATATGTGTACAATATAAATATAGCAAATATATGTCATGAAAACATGAAAGCATGAAAGTAAAGAGTAAGCACATGTGTATCACCCCAAATCATTTGAAAACATAAAAAAGGGGACTATGTACTCAATTGGGATTGCAAAAGTATCCTTGTTCAAGATGGATATACAAAGTTCAAGAGTCCGGAGAAATCAAGTGAGTCATAATATTGGATAACTATGTTAATGTCGGATCCTTATCGGAAGATTCGGATAGAATGAAACCTTATAAACTAAATGAGTGTTGGAACTCATATGAAATGGTTTAATAAAGTTAACATTCTGATTTGGAAAGGATCCTAAGTGCTTTTGACCCGTTATGACTCGTTAAGGTAGTTTAAGCCACTTTAACGTGTCATTTGCGTAAATATGTGTTCGGATGGTTAGATACATATTATGATAAGTCTTATATGCCAAAACATGTTTAATAATATTGTAACATCCGATTATATGTCAAAATTTATGTTACACATGCTTAAAGTCGATTTATGTGCAAAAGGGCATTTTGGTCATTATTAAAGGCATAATAAGTGACTTAACATAATGCTAACCAAACAAAATGACCATAAGGTATAACCTCAGAGGGTTATTCCATATACAACTATGGTCACTAATATGAGTTTGGTCGGATCCTAAGATCGACCAAACGGGTTGGATTCGAAAGTTAAAGCGGTGGTCAAGACCGCTCGACTTACGACCCTAAACAAGCACTAAACTAAAAGTGACGAGTTAGACATGTTAAACATGTCTAACTAAGTGTATAAAATTGATTTGGTATCAAAACAAAGTGTTTTGATACCCAAAAATAGTTTCATTGTATAATGCGCACTTTACGCATTATTGACCGAAACTTTGACTCGTCACTTCGACTAGTAAACGTGGTAATCAGTAGGCATGATCGCTATCGATCATAACCATCGTGATTACGATCACGTTGCAAAGTCCGATTGGACTTTGACTTGACCCATTAATGGTCAAAACTGAAAGTCAAACACTGTTTGACTTTTAGCTCAAAGTAGCTAAAAATAATAAGCAAGACTAGAATGGAACACTTACTTGTGATCCAAGGATGAAGGAAAGACTAAAGAACTCAGATGGGAGACCTCCAACAATGTGGTAGTCTCCACTTAGAGCAAGAGAAGAAAGAAAAGAATTGAGCAAGGAAATGGTTGCAACTTATGGAGGTATTTATAGTTGAAGATGAAGTGTAGGATCATGCCAAGTGTTGAGAGGTGTTGTTGGATCAAAACATGTGTCTAGTGACGTGTTGCAACCAGAGGAAGTGTGGCAATAACAAGTGCTTAGTGTCCAAAGAAGTAAACAAGAAGCTGCCAAGTTTCAAATAGGAAGCTTCTGCTCTGGGCACCCCTTACGAACCGTATGGGGTTTTGCCTTACGGTCCGTAAGGCCCTTGCAGGGGCAGAAGTTTCAGAATTGGCAGATTTGGCCCCTAAACTTGTTTTTGTCGCATTTTGGCACTTTTAACACCCGTTAACCTCATTTTAAAGCTTTATAAGGATGATAAAGCATAGGGAACTTGAAATGTGTCCAAAAATGTCCATGGCTTCGGTTCATTTGGTCATACGGTTGTGGTTTTCGGTTAAATTACGACAAAAATCGTAACGAACGCGCAAATGACCGTCAATGCGTAAAGAATGATATTTTTGTTTCCAATCATCAAAATACAAGATTTTAATAATTACAAAAGTTTTTGGATGTGCGTACATGTTCCGGATTAGGAATTACGCGTAATGGCATAGTTTCGCTAATTGCAAAATAGCCCCTGAAGTTGAATAAGCATGTTTTTGCCATACCGAACCCTTCCAAACTTATTTCTAAGTTATATAAAGGATATTTAGGGTATTTTTAGCTTATTTCATTGTTCCGGAGTGTACGTCATGTTAAACTGATTACGTTTGCGTAACGGTTTGTGATTTCACTTCTAGAAGTGTTTTAAAAGATCAGAATTGAACAAGGATTGAATAAAAATTGTTTTGGAATTGTACAGTGATGGAAATACACAGATGTCACAAAACAAGTGGTCATATTGTCACACATCCGAGTCCTAGACCTAAAACACTATCCATTATTCCCAATATACCCTTGCTCCACACATGCAAAGCACTGCTCACTTTGCACACCCTGCAACCACTGTTCTAGTACAGTATGTCCAAACCATTGTTTCTCAGATACAATATGTTCAAGCCCTAATTCCTCAGGTTTTAAGTGCAACCTGCACCTCAAGTTACACAAACCTCTGCTCCAACAGAGACCAGTCAATAGAGCTTCTTTACACAAGACTTCGTTGATTGCAGTAGCTTACCTGATGAACTTACTGATGAAAATTTTGCTCTAGTTGCTAATGTTGAAAAGAAACATGATGATTTTGCTTTATGGAACTAGATACAATATTGAAAAGGGTTAAATCTGAGGAAGAGGTGTCCAATTCTAATATGATTTGTGATAATCCTGTAACAGATGTTTCAGAAGAAAAGGTAGGTGAAGTAATAAAAAATTCTCTGTTAGACCCATGTGATTCCAGTGTTTATGAAGGAGAGTGTGATTGTGCCATCATGGCTGCTGCTAAGGTATCACCTAAAATCCTTACAGACTTATATTCTAACAAATGTATCATTGTTTTCGCAAACATTAAAGAGGTGATTGAAAACCTTAGAAACAAGATCTTGGATGATGAATTCAGTTTGAAAAACTTACAAAAGAGTTAAAATCAAAACCGTTTGAAAAAGAAAGTGAAATCAGCAGTCTCAAACATGAATCTAGCATAACCAAGGATCAACTCCAAACTATGATAGAAAAATATCATACTTGTAAAAAGGAGCTTGAATCTACCCAAATCATATGTGAAAAATGGGCAGAATCCTGCAAAGGTTATGAGTTGATGCTAGAACAACAGATCAAAAGCAATGTGAAATTTGGCATAGGTTTTCGCAAAATGACAAAGTTTCTCAAAACACTTTTGTAAATGATTCTAGTTTGGTTGAAATAATTCCTACCAACATGGCTGGTTAAAACATTAAAATCATAGAACCAAATAGAAAGAAAATTGTTTTGGAAAAATTTGAAGGATCCTCAACTTTTGAGGAAATTGAAAAGTACCAATTCAAACCAACATGGTCAGATGAATGTGATATTCTTGAAAATTTTTAAGCCAATGGATTTCTCAACCATTGAAGGTGTGAAAGCATCCTAAGTAAAAAAATCATTCCCTTAAAAGATCTTCCAACAGATGTTATAACATCTGTTAACAAAATAGTCAGAAAAAGGGAAGAAGAGGGAGAAATTATCAAACTTGTTTTGTGAAAAGAAAAATCATGTTACTAAAAACTGTTTCTTCTAAAAGCATATAATATAAACAAGATAAGTGTGATCATTGATGCACCTCATTGCACTATCTGTGGTAAGAAAAATCATAAAACTCAAGAGTGTGTTTATCTCAAAAATTTTGATGTCAAGAAATATGAGTATAAATCCAAAGCACTTGAGAGTCCATGGGATAGTACTACAAAAGGAAAGTCCAAACATACCTTTGTCCTAGTCCAAACATCTGTTACCAACAACTGAATGTAACCTTTGTTCCCATATAGGTTCAGGTAATAGATGCACCACCAGCAAACCAATTTCCAAGAGGATATGGCCAACCTCCTTATCAAAAGGTACCACATGGTTATGAGGTCTACGAAAGACCCTCAAAGCCAAAAGTGAACAAGCATCCTCATGGTTATAATCATTTGAAAGGAAATGGTTCACAGTAGATGTTTCAAAAATCTGTTCAAAACCCTGACCATTCTCCTAGACTTGAGGCTGGAATGTCTGTGACCCCATCCAATGTCATTTGGCTTTGAAAAATCACCTAAACTAATCTGTTACTAATGTGCAGGGAGCTTCTACTTGCCTTGATAGTTTATGGTATGTAGATAGTGGAGGCTCCAGGCACATGACAGGATGTAAAGCCTTTCTCAAACACTTTATGGCGCATGGAGGGGGTGATATATCCTTTGGTAATAACTCAAAAGGGAAGGTGTTAGATTTAGGGACAGTCCAAGTAGGGAAACTCAAGTTTGAGCATGTCAATCTTATTGACAATTTGAAATTTAACCTTCTTAGTGTGTCTCAAATGAGTGGCAAAGGCTATGGGTCATTCTTCACTAAGAAAACTTGTCAGATTGTTGGACCAGATGTGTGAAAAAGATTGATCAAATCATAGCTAAGAGCAAAGCACAGTTTGTTGCTCATAGAAGTGGCAATGTGTATGTGGTTGATATGTTAAAAGATAATCCAATGTCTAATGCTTGTCTGTTCTTAGCTGCATCTAACATAGAGACAGAACTATGGCATAGAAGACTTGGTCACACAAATCTCAAAGCTAACACCAGACTCTCAAAACAAGGTCTTGTAAGAGGTCTTCCATCAAAAGTTTTCACATGTGATGATCATTGTGTTTCCTGTTTAAAAGGTAAACAACATAAAAGTTCATACAAGGCAATTGATGAGTCCAAAACTAGTCAGAGTTTACAATTGTTACACATGGACTTGTTTGGCCCTGTTAAAATCATGAGTCTTAAAAAGAAGAGGTAATATCTTGTCATAGTTGATGATTTTTCAAGATTTATATGGACTTACTTTTTGCACTCCAAAGATGGGATTGCATGTATTTTGCAGGACTTTTGTAAGAAAAGTTGAAAAGCAATTTGACTTGCCAGTAAAAATCTTTAGGAGTGACAATGGAACAAAGTTTAAAAATAAGGAGTTGGATGACTTCTGTGTGTCAAAAGGAATTTTAAGGCAGTACAACATTCCAAGAACTCCAGAACAAAATGAGTTGGTTGAAAGAAAGAATAAAACTCTAATTGAAGTGCCAGAACCATGCTTGCAGATTCAAGTTTACAATTGTCTTTTTGGGCAGAGGCTGTAAACACTGCTTGATATGTGCAAAACAGAGTTTTGATTAACCCTAGACATCAAAGAACTGCTTATGAAACTCTGTTCAAGATCAAACCACTGATCTCTTATTTTAAAATCTTTGGCTGCCTATGCTTCAATTTTAAACTTAAAATATTCAATTTCAAAATTCGCAGCCAAAGTAGATTGTGGTTATTTTCTAGGATACTCAACTACTGCTAAAGCCTACAAAGTATTTAATACCAGGACTATGTGTGTAGAAGAGACTTTAAATGTAAAGTTCAATGAACTTTCTTCATTGAAAATCCCAGCCAATCCTGCTGAATTGTTTGATTTAGATAAATTTACATTTGAAGATGTGTCTGTCAAGACTAACAATGCAGGACACCACTGTCTTTTCCTCATGATTTTGGATTTGACATTAGTGATTCCACAATTTAAAGTCACTTCCACCACCAGAGGAGCAGATGTTACAAACAACTTTGAAAACTCTGCCATTGTTGCATCAACAATTGTTAATCCTCAAACCTTTGCCAGTCTCATCAAGTCAAGCAACTGTTGATAAAAGTCCAACCTTTGTGGATAAAAGTCAATTTGGTTTTACACCTATCCCACCCATGCCTCCACCTCCATTCCAAACATCTGTTGACTCTTCATAATTGCCAACAGATGTTAGCTCAGATGATTCCCATATGAAGCCTTCACCACTAAATGCCATCATTCCATACAAGGGAGATCTAATCTACCTTAAAAACCATCCACCAGACCAAGTTATTAGCAACATCAATGAATGGGTTCTCACATGAAGTCAATCCAAAAACATTTGTCTTTTTGCTGGTTTTCTATCACTCACACAACCTGTCAAGTACCAAGAGGCACTGAAAGACAACAGTTGGGTAGAGGTACGCAAGAAGAGCTCCTACAGTTCAAGAGACAACAAGTATGGGAACTTGTACCATTACCTAATGATGTATGTCCAATTAGCACAAAATGGGTCTTCAAGAACAAAACTAATGAATGGGGCATTGTTGGCAAGAACAAAGCTAGGCTTGTGGTTCAAACCTATAGACAAGAAGAAGGCATTGATTATGATGAAACATTTGCTCCTATAGCAAGACTGGAGGCCATCGGATTGTTTTTAGCTTTTGCTATCGACCACAACTTCAATGTGTATCAAATGGATATCAAATGTGCATTTCTTTATGGTAAGATCCAGGAAGAGGTATATTATGCCAACCTCCTGGTTTTGAAGATGCCTTTTATCCAGATCATGTCTACAAGCTTAATAAAGCTTTCTATGGCTTGAAACAAGCACCATAGGCCTGGTATGAAACTCTCTCCACCTTTCTCCTATCCATAGGCTTTACAAGAGGTAAAATTGATAAAACACTGTTTTTAAAATGGAAAGGAAAGGATTTGATGATTGTTCAGATTTATGTGGATGACATCATTTTTGGATCCACATGTAATTCCATGTGTGAAGAGTTTAGGCAACTCATGACAACAGAGTTTGAGATGAGTGACATGGGTGAGCTTCAATGCGTTCTTGGTCTCCAAGTTAAGCAATTGCAAAATGGTACATTTATTCATCAAAGTAAATATGTCAAAGAACTAGTAACAAAATTTGATATGAATGATTGTAAATGTAGCACACCCGTGGCCACTTCAAAACTGTTCACTGTTGATGATAAAGATGACTTGGTTGATTAAACACTTTACAGAAGCATGATTGGGTCTTTATTGTACCTAACTGCATCAAGGCCAGATATCATGTTTGCTACATGTGTCTGTGTCATATTCCAGTTAACACCTAGAAAGTCAAAACTTATAGGTGTGATAAGGATATTCAGATACCTAAAAGGTGCTCCCATACTTGGTCTCTGGTATCTTTCTAATAAGAATATTGAGTTTTCAGGTTACTCAGACAGTGAGTTTGCTGGTTGTTATGCAATAACGGAAGTCCACATCAGGAGGATGTCAGTTTCTAGGCAATTGCTTGGTTTCTTAGCAAAGCAAAAAGCAAGCTGTACTTTCAACATCAACAGAGAGGCTGAGTATAATGTTAGATAGTCAAGCAGCTGAAAACATCATTAAAAATCCAGTCTCACATTCAACAACCAAGCACATTGACATCAGATGTCACTTTGTGAGGGATTTCTATGAAAAGTTTGATTTCTCTACATCATGTTCCAACTAAGGATCAGTTGGCAGATGTGTTGACAAAAGCTTTAGACACATCTACCTTTGAAAGCTTGATATCTAGGATTGGCATGCTTAACATAGATTAAAAGCAAAATTTTGTTTTCCATGAATAAAAAGCATTAAAATGTTTTCAGAAACTCAAAAACTCATCCTTAAAAATAGCTTTAAAATTGAAAATATTTCAATAATCTTTAAACTCTGTTCTAAAACACTGTTTCTAAAACCTCTGTTTGGCTCAAATCTTATCCACCTCTATAATGGTATCCTCTATTCTCATTTGCCACTGTTCATATCCTTTATTAGGCATAACCACTGTTTGTCTTAACTTCTTATATCTATCCTCTGATAGAGTAAAATCCCCATTGTCCCAACCTCTGTTGCTCTCCAACAGTGGTTCTCAAATAATTGTCATCCATTATAATAACAGAGGTTACCATGTGGGCAAATGTTAGCAATCAATCTTTTAAACAGATTCCACATTAGCATTCACTTTTTCCTTTATAAATATTCCTTTTATATCCAAACAGAGTTTACACTGCTGTCTCGAATTTAAAATTCTCAAAAAGCAGTTTCCATTACCATCTTCTTCACTACTCCTCACTTTCTTCTTCGATCATGGCTCTGCAAATCAAACTCCCTCATAACTACCTCCTACTTTAGAGAAAACCGATAAAAATAAATCTTTTCACTCAATAAATGATGTTTTGACATCATCAAAATACAAAACAATATTCACTGTTGATGCACCAATCTATGTGGATACTCTCTGACAATTCTGGGGTAATCTGAAGTTCAAATTCAAAATAAAAAGCCCTATGCTATCATGTCAAAGATCAGAGAAACCCTTGTTCAAGTATCACTATCTTCCATATCCACCGCATTTGCTTTGGATGACCAAGAAGGTAAAAATTCTTTTGAAAAACAACCACTTCACACAGAGTTCATAGAAAGAGGGTATAAGGGTCAATTGACAGGAGTTACAATTTTTAAACCTCAATTTCCTCCGGAAATGAGATATTTTCCATACCTTATTGATATGTCTCTCATCCAAGACCACCTCATTTAATGAGATTCCACAAAGAGTTCAATACTTGGGATATGCAAATTTTGACAAAATCAAATTATAACCTATCCCAAGAATTGTTCTTGGACTTGGTTGCAAATGTGAATGCTGTAAAAGGAAACAAAAGTAAAGCTTTTCTTATGTATCCCAGACTCTTAATCTATTTTCTTCAAAAACAAGTTTTTGAAAAGGATTTTCAACAAAGAATTGTTTTCAAAATAAAAAGCCTTGCAAATGAAACTTTTTCCAGAATGTCAGATAAAGAGTCAAAAGTTTCCAAAACAAAAGCAAAGGGGGATGAGACTAATTTAGATGAGTCCACATCAGTTGCTCAAACCTCTGTTGCTGAGCCCACTGCTCCTGGTGATCATGACACCACAACCGGTGTTGTGAAACCCACAACAACAAAATCCAAAAAGAAACCTTCCACATCCAAAAAGCCCACCAAACACAAACAAAATAAAAAGGCACCTCTAGAAGATGATATCCTAGAGGATAACCTTATGGCAACACCTAATCCACTTGAAACCATTGTTGCTACTTCCTCACAACAGATCGAAAGATCTCCACCTATCTAAACTCCTCTTAAATCCCCATAAAAGGACCAAGTTGTAAGCACAGGGACACCAACTTATGAGGCAGATGTTTCACTTGAAAGTCTGTTTCAAAATCCCTCTCCCAGGGCTATGTCTCTATCTACTCCACAACCCTCCACTCCAATTCCACCTACTTTTATACTTCGGTTTGATGCAATTGATAAAACTCAGACACAAATCAGTTCCTCATAATCACCAATTATTGAGAGCAAACTTCCACAAGGGACTGAGTCTGAGAAAATCAATTCGCTAACCCCACAAACAGTTGAGGAGGATACACCTCTTGAGTTATAAGTAAAGCCTGATGGTAGTTCAAGTGAAGCAGCCACTACAACTGATGGCACAATAGTGGTTCAGTTGGACAATGGTTACATCCATAAGAATTCCTTGAAGGCAACCACCTTTGAGGGTACAATTGTAACCTTTGTTCCAGTTGGAAGCCCCCAGTACCAAGAACAAGGGGCATTTGGTTCTGATAATTTGGAGTCTTCTTCTATTACACATCCAAATACAACTACCTCTGGTAGGAATTCAGATGATCCTATTAAGTTAGGTGATGAATTAAGATACAAGGATTTGATGGAGAGAATGAGTTCTATGGAATCTTCAATGGAAGAAATGAAATGCATGATGAAACAATTATTGAAGAACTCTGAAAGTTAACCTTCTACTCAGCAAATTCCCAATGAGCTAAGGAAATCAGTGCAACCAGTTATCCAACCTCAAAGGAATTTGGTTGATATCAACCACCATACTCACATGGAACTAATAAGAAACATGGTAGAGGCCGGATACAAGGTTACATAAGAAATATTAAGGCCATTAGATAACGTCTGTTACGGGCCACTAGCTCTGCCCTTCCAACAGTACTTCAAGAAGAAGTAGAGGATGATGCCAAAAAGGGGTAGAATGATAAGTTGAGAAAGTTGCAGCCTTCTTCACAAGCAAAGGTGCAACAACAAAAACCTGGGTATGTTCCTGCAAATGAAACCTCTGCTAAGGCATTAGATGTTCCAAGTGAAAAAAGGATTGATGAGAACCTAAACAAAAGAGTAGAAGAGATTGCCTTAGAAAAGGAGAAGGGGAAAGATACACTGGAATGCAAAGCTTCACTCCTAATTAAAGAAGAAAAGGCTAAGCAGATGGAAAAAGAAGATATTGGCACTTCAAAAAGAAGAAAGTCAACAAGAAATGTCAGGCAGTCAATCACCACCCCTTCTAAAACCACTACTGGTCAACAAAAAGTGTATCCTCTGCCATAACCAAAATAAAACCCTCACCATAAAAATCACCTCAAAGGAAACCATTACCATCACCAAAATCACCACCAACTGAACCAACAGATGCTGGCACAACAGATGTTCCAGCAGATATTCCAAAATCACCACCTCACCCAACAAATGTTAGTACAACACATGTTCCAGCATATGTTAACCAAACCACTGCCATGATAACATTTCCTACATTAACACAACCATTATCCACACCACCAAAAATTCCAACACATCCACCTTCACTTAAATCAAATTCACACGCAAAAGAAAAACTTTTGTTGTGGAAGAAGATGATGAAGAGATTCCATCACAAATCTCTCTATCATCTGCCCCCATTCAAGCCATACCACTCTCATCATTTCCATCTAAATCCACTTCAATTCCAACCTATCAACCACCATCTGTCATTCCACTGGCTGCTCAATATCTTCTAGAGATTCATGCTGTCAAAGGTGAAATCGAATCTTTTTATACAACAGAGGATCCATCACAAAGATCCTTCTTGTTGGGATTGAACCTATGGAAAGGAACAGATGATACAAAGTCAAAACACACCATCCGAGCTTTGATCCAACCATCAGAGGTTCTGAACATCTAATGAGTATTTAGTGCTTTCAATAAACACATTGATTCCTATCCTCTGACAGAAGAAATTCTCAACCGCTGATAGAAGATCACAAGAGCAGAGGATAGTCAACAGTGCTTAGCTTAGTATTAGATTAATCAATGTAACAGTGCTATGCACTCATAGTTTAGTCTAGCAGTGTTTGTAGTTAGTTACGTTTGTTAGCTATCACTATCAACCCTGACGTCATTGTAAGACGATCAATGGTTAGACATTTAGTATAAATAGGTGCTCAATGTAACAGTTAACACTTCTCTTCTTAAAAAGATCAATTTCGCATATCTTCTTCATTTCTTAATATCAAACGATCGTTATTGGGCTAAGGGGCAGTTTGTGAATCACATGCAATAGTTTAATTACTTGAAAGCATGATGGTGATGAAAACAAACGACCGATTGATTGTTGTAAAAGTTTTCCATTAATCCGCTGCACTTATTTTCTGTTTTCAATCATTTTCCATTACTTGAAACAAAAACAGCAATCAATTCAAACTTAGATCCTGACAATTGGTATCAGAGCTTGGTCAATCGATTTTGATTTAAAAGTCAAATTAATTTGTACAGATCAGCTCTTTGTTGCTAATTTCGTTTGATAAGTTTTGCTTGAATACAGAGTTTTATTACTACAAAGTTTTTAAAACACAAATCTGTTGTAAACAAGAGAAATGGCTCAAAACACACAGGAATCCAATATTGGATCCATGTTCAAACCACCTATGTTGAAACGAAATGAGTATTTTATTTGGCAACGTAGGATGGGTTATATTCTCGCCCAACAGAACACCGGATGCTGGAGATCCATTGTGTTTGGACCCTATGTTCCCATGGTTCCAAGTACAGAGGATCCCCACACTCAAGTCCCTAAAAAAACTCGAAAATTACTCTGAACAGGATTTCCTCAAAATCGAATTGGATGCTAATGATTTTAGCATCGTTGCTTCAGCTTTGCCCAATGAGATTTATGCGGGATTACTTCATTGTAATAGTGCTAAAGAGTTATAGGATGCTCTTAAGGAGCAATTCGGTGGTACTGAAGAGGTGATCGAGAATAATAGAGAAGTTTTAAACCAACAGTATGAAACATTTTACCACGTTAAGGGTGAGTCATTAACCCAACAGTTCGAATGATATAGCTGTCTCATCAGTGAGCTCAAATTGGTAAATGTGGAATTTCCAAATTCGACTGTCAATAGTCGTTTCTTGAGATCTTTACCTGAGGAATGGCAGACTGTAGCTTATGTCACTCGAATAGCTGTTGGTTACAAGGAAATGACCTTGACTCAACTTCATGGTCGACTTCTCACATATGAGAGAGAGTTGAACCAGAAAAAGAAATTACAAGAGTCAAGGAAAATGACCAATGACTATACTCTAGAAACACTGCTCTATATAGTCATGAGGAGGGGTCTGGCAATGGAAAGGATCAGAGTTTTGATCATTACATTGACATAACTTCTGGAAACAATTTCAACTCTGATCCCTGTACACCCAATTTTGCTTTTGCTGCAAATTGTGAAAGCCAAACCTCTGACAATCTGAGTTTTGAGATGAATGACTTACAGCACTTTGAACCCACGGAGTTTGAAGAAATGGATATCCTACACCAGTTGGCACTTTTGAGTGTCAGGCTATTAAGTTTTACAAAAGAACTTGTAGGAGGTTTCTAGGTTTACATGGGGGGTTAAAAGTTGGGTTAGATAAATCAAAGATAAAATGTTTTAAGTGCAATAGGATGGAACATTTTACCAGGGAATGCAGAACTCAAACTGCATAACCAATTATCACACATCCTAGCCCCAATCCTCAAAGCACTGTCCAATATTCCCAATTTGCCCATGCACAACAAATGCAAAACACTGCTCATTTTGCAAACCCTGTAACAACTGTCCCTATTCATTATGTCCAAACCTCTGCTCCACAGATTCAGTATGTTCAAGCACCACCTCAAGTGCATGTGCAACAAGCTCCACATGTCACTCAAACCACTGCTACACCAGCAGAGGTTACACAACAAAGCTTCTTTACCCAAGGTTTTGTTGACTGGAGTAGTTTGCCTGAGGATTTAACTGATGAAAACTTTGCTCTCATAGCCAAAAATGATTTTGAAAATGAAAATTTGTGTTTTATGGCTCTTGAGACCATAGTTGAAGGTGATGAGTCTATGGAACAGAAGTCAAAATTTGCTGTGGTTGAATGTTGTGAAGCAGTGGTTACACCAGAAGTTACACCTGTGGTTGAAATGAATGCTGTTGATGTTGAAAAAGACAATCTATCTGACCCATGGGACAAAGATATGTGTGACGAAGAATGTGATTGTGCTCTTATGGCTGCGTCGAATGTATCACCTCAAATCCTCAAAGATCTATGTTCTGAAAAATGCATTATTGCTTTTGCAAACATAAAACAGGTGAATGAAAACCTGAGAAACAAAATTTTAGAAGATGAACTTAAGTTTGAAAAACTTGTTAAAGAGTTGAAAACAAAGTTAAGTGAAAAGGATTCTGAAACGAGTAGCCTATGGCTTGAATCAAGCATACCAAAGATCAGCTCCAGAAAAATACCAAGTTTGCAAACAGGAGCTAGAATCTACCCAGATCACTTGTGAAAAATGGGTAGAGTCTTGCAAAGGTTATGAGCTTATGCTTGATGCTCAAGTCAAGAGCAACATAAAGTTTAGTATAGGCTTTAGGGAATATGACCATACTTGTGAAAATGCTGCAAAAATTGACTCTGAGCTGGTTGAAATAGTCCCAACAAACTTGGCTGGTGAAGAAATTAAAATCACTGATAAAGAAGGAAACAAGATTGTTCTTGAAAAATCAGAGGTTTCACCAAAAGAAAAAGAAATAGAAAAATATCAGTTTAAACCAACCTGGTCAGATGAATGTAATATTTTGGAAAACTTCAAGCCAATGGACTTTTCAACTCTTGATGGTATAAAAGCACCAAAAGCATTGGTGATTCCTATCAAAGATGTGCCAGCAGAGATTACAACCACTGCTATTAAAAAGTCTGATAGAAAAAGGAGAGAAAAGGTCAATCACTTGTTTTGTGAGTTTTGTGAAAAGATAAATCATGAGGCTGCAAATTGCTTTTTGTTAAAAGCCCATGACATAAACAAAACATGTGTTATACCTAAAACTCCTAGATGCACCATCTGCAACAAAACAATCATTTAACTCAGGAGTGTTCCTATCTCAGAACCTATGATCAAAAGGTCAAAGAGATTAGGGCAAAAGCACTTGAAAGAGAATATTCAAGCTCTGCTAGAAATAAATCCAAGCAGAGGTTTGAATCAATTGAAACATCTATCACCAAAGCTTTAAATCAAACCTCTGTTCGCAGAAAAATTCAAGTAACAGATGCACCTCCATCAAACCAGTTTCCAAGAGGGAAAAGCCAACCTAATTACCAAAAGGTGCCTATGACTTATGAGACTTACAAAAAGTCTTCTAAGCCAAGGGTAAATAGGCATCCTTATGGTTACCAACAGTTGATAGGAGGTAGCTTACAGCAGTCGTTACAAAAGTTGGATCTAACCACTGCTCATCAATATGAACTTGAGTCTGGATCATCTGATACCCCCATCTAAAGCCATTTTGGCTTTGGAGACCCACCTGAACTAATTATTTCAAAACATGTGTTGGGAGCTTCTACTTGCCTTGACAGTCTTTGGTATGTAGATAGCGGAGGCTCCAGGCACATGACAGGATGTAAAGCCCTGCTCAGAGATTTTAAGCTCATGGAGGGGGTGATATATCTTTTGGAAATAATTCAAAAGGGAAGGTGTGAGGGCCAGGATGTGTCTCAGCAGGAAAACTCAAGTTTGAAAAATATGAATCTCATTGACAATCTAAAATTCAACCTCTTAAGTGTCTCACAGGGTTATGGTTCCTTTTTCACAAAGAAAACTTACCAAATAGTAAGGCCAGAGATTGTCAAAAAGATTGATCAAATCATTGCAGAGAGCAAAGCACAGTTGAACTGCTCAAAGAGTAGGAAATGTGTATGTGGTTGATATGGTAAAAGATAATCCTATGTCAAATGCATGCTTGTTCTCAGTTGCCTCAAGCAAAGAGACAGAGCTATGGCATAAAAGACTAAGGACACACAAATCTAAAAACCATCTCCACTCTCTCAAAACAAAGTCTGGTTAGAGGTTCGCCCCAAAAACAATTTACTTGTGAAGAGCCTTGTGTTTCCTGTTTAAAAGGTAAACAACATAAAAGCTCTTAAAAGTCAATTGAGGAGTCCAAAACAAGTCAATGTTTACAGTTGCTTCATAATGACTAGTTTGGACCTGTAAAAATCATGAGCTTAAAACACAAAAGATATTGTCTGGTGGTAGTTGATGATTCAGGTTCACATGGACTTTCTTTTTTTACACTCTAAGGATTAAACAACAAACATTTTGCAAAACTTTGTCAAACAAGTTGAAAAGCAATTTGATCTTCCTGTAAAAATCTTTAGAGTGATAATGGGACAAAGTTTAGGAACAAGGAGTTGGATGCCTTTGTGAGTCAAAAGGGATTGTTAGACAATACAACATCCCTAGAACTCCAGAACAAAATGGGTTGTTGAAAGGGAAAACAGAACTTTAATTGAATCAGCAAGGACCATGCTTGCAGACTCAGGTTTACCCTTGTCTTTTTGGGCAGAGGCTATAAACACTGCTTACTATGTCCAGAACAGAGTTTTGATAAACTCTAGGCATCAAAAGACTGCCTATGAATTGCTTTACAATCTGATCTCCTATTTCAAAGTCTTTGGCTGCCCATGCTTCATTCTAAACATCAAGGATTCAATATCCAAGTTTGCAGGCAAAGTTGATTGTGCCTATTTTCTGGGATACTCAACCACTGCCAAAGCCTACAGAGTTTTTAACTCTAGGACCAAGTGTGTTGAGGAAACTCTAAATGTGAAGTTCAATGAACTCTCATCTTTGAAAATCACAGCGAATGGACCTGCTGAATTGTTTGATTTGTCTAAATTTACATTTGAAGATGTGTCTGTCAAGACTAACCCTGTAGGTACCCACAATCATCATTTCAAGAGCAAGGATATGATTGCATTCTTCCAAGTTTTAAAATCATTCTTACCTGCAGAGGAGCAGATGTTAGTAGCAATGGTGAAAACTCTGCCAGTTCAATAGTGGTTAATACTCAAACCTCTGCCAGCTCTCAAAACCAAACATCTGTTGATAAAAGTCCACATCAAATGGACAAAAATCAACCCACTTTCACATCCATACCACTAATTCCTCCACCACCATTCCAATCAGAGGCTGGACCATCAAATTCACCAGCAGGGGTTAGCTCAGATGATACACATTTGCAAGCTTCTCCTCAGAATGCCATTGTTCCATATCAAGGTGATTTGATTTTCCTCAAAAGTCCATCCATTGGATCAAGTTATTGGCAACATCAATGAGGGTGTGCCCACAAGAAGCCAAGCCCAAAACATTTGTCTTTTTGTTGGTTTTCTATCACTCACACAGCCTGTCAAGTACCAAGAGGCACTGAAAGACAACAGCTGGGTAGAGGCCATGCAAGAAGAGCTCCTACAGTTCAAAAGACAACAAGTATGGGAACTTGTACCACTGCCAAAAGTCCCGTCGGCACAAAGTGGGTCTTCAAGAAAAAAAACTGATGAAAGGGGTGTTGTTGTCAAGAACAAAGCAAGGCTCGTGGTTCAAAGCTACAGGCAGGAAGAAGGGATTAACTACGATGAAACTTTTGCTCCAGTAGCAAGGTTAGAAGCCATTCGCATGTTCTTAGCTTTTGCTGCTAACCACAACATCAAGGTGTATCAAATGGACATCAAAAGTGCATTCCTATATGGAAAGATCAAGGAAGCAGTTTATGTTTGTCAACCTCCTAGATTTGAGGATCACTTTCATCCTGATCATGTTTACTGGTTAAACAAAGCACTGTATGGTCTAAAACAAGCACCAAGAGCCTGGTATGAAACTCTATCCACTTTTCTCTTATCCATTGGTTTTACCAGAGGTAGGATTGACAAAACCCTATTTTTAAAATTGAAAGGAAAAGATTTGATGCTTGTCCAGATTTATGTGGATGACATCATTTTGGATCCACATGCACTGCCATGTGTGAAGAGTTCAGAAACTCATGACAGCAGAGTTTGAGATGATTGCAATGGGTGAGTTGCAATGTTTTCTTGGTTTACAAGTCAAACAGATGCAAAAAGGCACTTTCATTCATCAAAATAAGTATGTGAAAGAACTACTTAAAAATTTGATATGGATGATTGTAAACCTTGCAGCACACCCATGGCAACATCCAAGCTTGTCACTACAGATGGCAAAGATGACCTTGTTGATCAAGCTTTATACAGAAGCATGATTGGGTCTTTATTGTACCTAACTGCCTCAAGGCCAGACATTATGTTTGCTACTTGTGTTTGTGCCAGATCACATTCATTGCCAAGAAAATCAGACCTTATTGCTGTAAAAAGGATATTCAGATACATAAAAGGTGCTCCCACACTTGGTATCTGGTATCCAGCTAATGGTAACATTGAGCTTGTAGGATATTCTGATAGTGATTTTGCTGGATGTAAAACAACAAGGAAGTCCACATCTGGGGGAGCTCAATTCCTAGGCGATTGCTTAGTGTCTTGGCAAAGCAAAAAAGCAAGTTGTAGTATCCACATCACTGCTAAAGCAGAATATATAGCTGCTGCAAGTTGCACTGCTCAAATTTTGTGGCTTCATAATCAACTCCTGGATTTTGGTGTGACTGCCTTGAGGACTCCTCTCAAAATTGATAGTCAAGTAGCAGAAAATATCATCAAAAATCCAGTTTCACATTCAACCACCAAGCACATTGACATCAGACATCACTTTGTGAGGGATTGCTATGAAAAAGGTCTGATTTCTTTACAACATATCCATACCAAGGATCAACTAGCAGATGTGTTGACAAAAGCACTTGATGCTTCCACATTTGACAGTTTGACTTCTAGGCTTGGAATGCTAAACATGGATTAAAAACAAATTTTCTTGTGATCCATGTGTAAATAACAATAAAATGTTTTTAGAAAATCAGAAATTCATCCTTAAAAATAGTTAAAATGATTTTTTTCAATAAATCCTTAAAGTCTGTTCAAAGCTCTGATAGCACAAAAACATTGTTGGTTAGAAAAATCTATCCACTGATGCAAACGTCTGATAGTGTTTAAATTGGTCACAACACTGGCAGTTATGCTCTAACAGTGGTTAGCCAAACAACTGTTTTCCATTGTCAAACAAGGTTACACGTCGACAGATGTTATTCGACAGATGTTGCATCAGACGCCACGTCAAGTGCACTTTTTGAAAAACCCTATAAAACCCTGTTCTATCCCCAAACAGAGGTTTCACTTTTCTTGTGCGATTTCAAATTTTTCAAAGCCCTTCTCTAAAAAATCTTCCAAAATCATGGCTCCTAAAACCAAATTGAAGAAGAAATCGACACAAGAACAACCCCCATTTATTCTAATCATCAAAACACCACATAACTACACTGCTATTCTCGAAGAAACCGATGCAAACACTCGCTATCATCCAATGATCTGGATTCTGAAAGAATCAAAATTTAAGCACATGTTGGAAGTAAAAGCCCCAGTTTACATCGACTCTTTAAGAGAATTTTGGGCAAATGCTAAAGTAAACTCATCCGCTGATGGTGTGCCCTATTCCATCACTTCCAAAGTTGGTGGCACACACTTGAAAATAAGCCCACAATCTATCTCCCAAGTTTTCATGTTAAATGATATGCAACATCCAGTATCATTGCCTTTGAGGGAGATGCAACATGAGTTTTTTGAAAGAGGTTACACCGGGCAGTTGAAAGGTATGACAATCTTCAAACCCAATTTTCCAGCAGAGATGAAATTCTTTTTCCACACTTTACTTACACGTGTCTCTGCAAAAAAAACTGCTTTCAATGAGATTCCATTGAACATGCAGTATCTGGGATTTGCAATACTAACCGATTCTAATTTTAACCTATCCCAAGTGCTGTTCAATGATCTTGTAAACAATTTTAATAATATTCCAAAAAGAAAAGCTTTCTTGATGCATCCAAGATTCTTGAGTGTTTACTTGTAAGATCAGATAAAATCAGATGCATGTAAACAAGGCGCCGTAACCAACCTTGGCCGCCTCAATCATGAAACATTTACATGAATAACAAATCAAGACAAAGTTTCCAAAACAGAAGCACAGGAGGCTGAGCCTAATTTACTAGAACAAAATGTTCTAGCTCAACCTCCGGCTGCTGAGCCTACTGCTCTAGGTGATCAGGGCATCACAACCGCTGCCCTGAAACCCACACCTAAAATCTCCAAAAAGAAACCAACCAGAGCATCCCGAAAACCCACCAAACCAAAAAAGATCCTCTGGAAGATGAGATCCCAGAGGTTAACCCTGTGACAGCACCAAAGTCACAAACCACTAGCAGATGGTAGAAAGATCTCAACCCGGCTTTGAAACTCCTCCTGCATCCTCACAAAAGGATCAGGTTGTAGGCACAGGGACACCAAATTATGAAGCTCTAGGATCACTTGGTTCTATCTTCCACAGCCCCTCTCCCAGGGCAATGTCGCTTTCTACACAGCCACTCTCACCAATGACATCCCTTCCACCAACAATGTTACCCTTGCTGAATGCAATAGATATTGAGCAGACATTATCCAACACTTCTCACCAACTCATCAATGAGAATATACTTCAACCAGAAGCTGGGTCTGACTTATTTCTAATTGCTAGCCCATCAGCAAATGAAGGGCTACATCCCATTGGGTTACTTGCAACCCTTGGTGATAGTTCAACAATGGCAGCCACTACAATTGCTGAACTCCCAAGTTCTCAATTGGACAGTGGTTACAAAGCTAAGTCCTTGTTGAAGGCAACCACTGCTGAGGCTACTAAGGTAACCCCTGTTCCAGTGGGAAGTCCCCAGAACCAAGACAAAGGGACATCTAAGATTGAAGCAAGTGGCAAAACACATGCTCATGAAATCTTAGATAAAACTACCACATCTGGTAGGAGTTCAGATGATCCTATTAGGTTAGGTGATGAGCTAAATTACCAAAAATTGACGGAGAGGGTTACCAATGTTGAAACCACTATTGATGAAATTAAAGATCTTTTGAAACAGTTGATCACTATTCAGAGTCAACCTCCTGTTCCAACCACTGCTGAGCTCAAATCTGCAATAAATCCAATCTTTCAACAAGAAAAACATTTCCTGGAGCAAAAACATAAGCATCAGATGATGGAACTCAGGAATATGGTTGATGTAAGATACAATGATACTGCTGCAGATATCAAGGCAATTAAAGCCCACTAGCTCACCACCACTAGTAAATCTCCTCCTACTGTCATTTTTGTGAGTCCAGATGAAGTCAAAAGGGGGAGAAACCTTTGGAAAAAGAAAAGTTGGAGATGGATGATACAAAGCCAAGGCCTACAGTGAATATCCCTAAGCCAGATGGCTCAAAGAAACCTGACACAACTGAAGATATCCTGGCAAGGGCAAAGATGTCTCATAAGAAGACTGTGTTTGATGAAGGCAAGGTGCTGGTTGAGAAAAAGATTGATCAGCAGTTAGAAAAGGGAGAGACTGGTACCTCAACAAAGAGGAGATCTTCTACAAAATCAAGAAAACCAGAATCCACACCTCTCAAAACTAAAGTTGCTACCAATCCAAACATAAAAACCTCTGTCATCACAAAATCAACCACATCTTCTCACACAATTCCCATATCCACCACAACAGATGTTACAGCAACTGTTGTGCCAACATCTTTTGACACAACAGAGGTTGTAGCAGATGTTATCACAACCACTACCATCCTCACCTTTCCCACTTCCACACAACAACTACAAACACCACCCAGAATTCCAAGCCATCCATCATCACCATCAATCAGTTTTAAGAGAAGGAAGGTTACAAAGGTCATAAATAAAGAAAAGATCCCTGCTCCTATGCCTCTTAGCATCTGCACCAATGTTAAAGTAACCTCTGCTTCCCCAACTACAACATCTGCTCCTTCCAAAGAAGTGGTTCCTGCAGCTATAAAGTTTCCTCTTGATTTGCCTACAGTTAAGAAAGAAATCATATCTTTATATGCTGAAGAAGATCCAGACAAAAGACATTTCCCATCTCTTCAATGTTATCCAAAGCCTGCAAATATTGATAAGTATCTGGAACTCAAAGAAAGGCAGGCAGAGGATATTGCTAAGAAGTTGTCTAAAGGAAAAAGTGATAGAGAAGTGCAGAACCAACTCCAGTTTCAGCTGAGCAAAGTCCAATCACTGGAAAGATTTTCAAAGAATCTATCAAATAAGATTTCTGAAGCAGATGATAAATTTTTGAAAGATAAGTGCATCTCTCACATCATGGAATAAAAGAAATATGCTGCAACTAGGGCACATTTCAAAGATTGGTCTGTAAGTGAGCTTCAAGAAGAATTTGCAAGAATAGAAGAACAACTAAAAGATCCTCACAACAAACCTACATGCCCAGACTGGAACAAATACAAAAAGAATGTACCTAAAAAGACCCTGAAGCTCAGAAGAATGAAAAAAGAGCTAATTCAAAATCATTATGGGTCAAAGAACCAGGTAATGAGATGGGGGGAGTTAAGAGTGTTGGATACTTACAAAATGCTAGAGGCCAGAAGGAAAAAGGATCCATCAATGCCTCCTAAACCTGATTATGCCAAAGAAGATGCTGCTCTCAAAGCCCAACTTTCTAAAAAGCCTAGCTCAACATCTGCCCTATCCACACTTACCTTGCTAAAGTGAAAAAGGCAAGAGGAGATGTCAGAGAAGGTTGATAGAGAGTGTGAGGAAGTATTCATCAAGGAAGGCATCAAAAATATGATGGAATATCCAACAGATGATAGAAGTACCAAGCTGGCAGAAGATCTGACAAGAATAGCTCCTTTTCTAACCTCAGCAATAAAGGCTCCTTCAAGAAAGCCTTCAGACCAAAAATTCTAAAGTGGAAGATCGACAAAGACACCCACGAATTGACTCTGCTCAATTCTGATGGTAAAGCCACTAAACTATCCATGGAAGCTGCTTATGGGCTTACAGTAGAAGACTTCCATGAACTACTAAGTTTAGAGCTTGAGAAGGATGCTGATGATTTAGAATCTCTGAACTTTGAACTGCAATTCAAGGGTCAAATAAGAGAATTCTTTCTGAGGAATAAAGATCAAGAATAAGGTGTTTTTGGCATCATCTGTTCCAGGAGGAGATTGTTGGGATTGAACCTATAGAAAGGAACATATGATACAAAGTCAAAACACACCATCCGAGCTTTGATCCAACCATCAGAGGTTCTGAACCTCTGATGAGTATTTACTGCTTTCAATAAACACATTGATTCCTATCCTCTGACAGAAGAAATTCTCAACCGCTGATAGAAGATCACAAGAGCAGAGGATAGCCAATGTAACAGTGCATACTGATAGTTTAGTCTAGCAGTGTTTGTAGTTAGTTACGTTTGTTAGCTGTCACTATCAACCCTGACGTCATTGTAAGACGACCAGTGGTTAGACATTTAGTATAAATAGGCGCTCAATGTAACAGGTAACACTTGTTGTTGATGCACTTGGTGTTCGTCACTTGTCGAATAGGCTAGATTAAGCGTGTGTTGAATATTGTATAGGTTAAAATTGAACACACGACCAAAATACGGAGCGAATAGTGAAATTGGGAACAAGTTCGCCTGAACTTGTCCTGTGAAGGACAAGTTCGCCCGAACTTGTCATACACTCGCGACTTTACTATATATAGGTGTGTTGTTTATTTGTCGTTTAAGTTTTTGCCATCCCTACGGGGAGGTGCTACCGGATTCTCTCCAGGAACTCCGACAGCTGGACTTAAAGATGTATACTCTTTAGGTATGAATGAAGACTTCCGCTGCATTCTGTTTCTACTCCTTTCTGTAATAACATTTTACCGAATCGGTTATGTCTACGCACTAACTTTCGTCTAAAACCGCCTGATCACGGACCTTCAATTGGTATCAGAGCTACGGTTATCACCTACGCTCATGAATTTGGGCATTTATGGACATTAGGAGGGGTTTTAGACGTAAATCATCAAATAAACATACAATCCACGGTTAAAAAGTAAAATTGAAAGATAGGATTGTTAGAAAACCATTTTCGACCAGATCTATGGTGGAATCATCTCGAAATTCGAAGAAATAAGGTTTCTAGATCGAAAAATGTGAAAAATGGCTAGATTTGGAGGATTAAGTTCGCCCGAACTTGTATCATATTAACCAAGTTCGCCCGAACTTGGCACTTAGTGACATTGTGGACAAGTTCGCCCGAACTTGTCCAGGAGCCTAAAAAAAGGCGTGGAAAAATTTTGTTGATCGTTTTGACGAAACGAGTGTCCAGAAAAAATTTGGCGATAGAAATTTTTTCGAGTTTTCGATGACCGAACCGGGATGTTCGGCGACACCGTTTAGGGCCTCAGAGTACAGATTTGGTGATGCGGTCACAAAATTTTGAAGATAACGGGAGAGTCATTGATACCGGTACAGAATGTTGATCATTTGGGTGTCGTGACTAGTAATGGGCCTAAACGTTAAATCCGCATTTGATGAATACTGAAAATTCCAGATTTGAGGGGGATTTTCAGTGAAAATTTCAGTATGGTCGAATTTGCAAAAATGAGGGGGAATAAAAAATTTTACGATATATGAAGATTCCGGCATTTTTGAAATTACTGCTGCAACAATGTCCGGGTGGTTACCGATTGCATATCATCGGGAAATGCAGAGGATCGAGATTCATCAGGTGATCACAGGAAGTTCAGATTTTTCAGATCATGACACAGAGTGATGCTTAAGGGTTAGAGTCCTGATCTCCGGTGAAGGAACAGTTAGCTGGATTAGCAGTGGTTAGTACCAGTGAGGAACTGAGGATGTTCAAAACGTTCGGTGATGATCTTAGAAATTAATGACTACCTCCACAGATGGATGATTTCAAAATTACCAAGGAGATCTGAAGTTATTCAAGATATAACTGATGATAGCCTTTGGTGGCCATTATTTTTAGTCTTCAAGCAGATGAATCATTCTTCTCTTTGGACTAAGTGCCGTTGGTGATGATGTTTGGTGATTAAGTGGCGCTGGTCTACCGGAGATAGCTATATATCTGGCATTGTGACTGAAGAGGAAGAATGTGATTTTCGTCATGGACATATGTTTTTCAGATTCGATGCATTACCAGATTATCTGTTTCTGATGAAGATTTGTTGATTGAGTAGATTACCGATTTGCTAATCAAATCTTTCTGAAGGGTGCTTAACTGCGATTACGGAAATCGGGATTTCATATTTTCGAGGGTATTTGTTGATTTGAAGTTTTCCGGTGTGGTGATTCGAAGTTTCTATAAATTGCTGGTTGAGTTTTTTATATTTAGGAGTGTGCGGAATAAACTCTCGATGCCCAACGCTTATTCAAAAACTGAACTCGGATGCAGTTTTCGTCGAAATGGAGAAGCTGCTGCATTGATTAGCTTCAAGTTGGTGGTTATTCGAGAACATTTATCGGTCAAGCAAATCAGAGGAGGTCGGAAACCATGCGACCAAAGATCTGAACTGGAGATTTCAGCGTAATTGAAAGTTGATAACGCAAACCCGGATCATCAATTAAGGGGAATTTATTGACGCGTTCTATGACATCGACATACACTTTGATTGAAGTTGCAGAATATTCAAACACGGCTCAGAGTTTTGAAGATCAAGATCAAGCTTCGACAGTAACGAACAAGGGGAAACTGTTGATGCACTTGGTGTTCGTCACTTGTCGAATAGGCTAGATTGAGCGTGTGTTGAATATTGTATAGGTTAGAATTGAACACACGACCAAAATACGTAGCGGATAGTGAAATTGGGAACAAGTTTGCCCGAACTTGACTGTGAAGGTCAGTTCGCCGAACTTGACATGTGAAGGACAGTTCGCCCGAACTTGTCCATGCACACTCCGGGCGAACTTGTTACCCTATATATAGGTGTGTTGTTCATTTGTCATTTAAGTTTTTGCCATCCCTACGGGGAGGTGCTGCCGGATTCTCTCTAGGAACTCCGGTAGCTGGACTTAAAGATGTATACTCTTTCGGTATGAATGAAGACTTCCACTGCATTCTGTTTCAACTCCTTTCTGTAATAACATTCTACCGAATTGGTTATATCTACGCACTAACTTCTGTCTAGAACCGCCTGATCACGGACCTTCACTTGTCTTCTTAAAAAGATCAATTTCGCATATCTTCTTCATTTCTTAATATCAAACCATCGTTATTGGCTAAGGGGGAGTTTGTGAATCACATGCAATAGTTTAATTACTTGAAAGCATGATGGTGATGAAAACAAACGACCGATTGATTGTTGTAAAAGTTTTCCATTAATCCGCTGCACTTATTTTCTGTTTTCAATCATTTTTCATTACTTGAAACAAAAACAACAATCAATTCAAACTTATATCCTGACACTTCTAATATCTCTTTGGTTATCCTAAGCCTAAAAACTTAGATGAGTATTTGAAGCTAAAAGCAAGGCAGGTTGAGAATATTGTTAAAGAGATGAGCAAAGGGAAGGATGACAGGATTGTACAAGGAATCTTATCAGTAGAACTTGGCAAGGTAAGAAAGATAGAATATTTTGCCAAGGATCTGTTCAAGTCCATGTTTTAGAAGCCAACAAATGCCGAGCTTGATAAAGAACTGAAACAGGATTACCTTGATCACATCATGCAATATAAGCCATACAAAGCAATCAAAGCACAATTCAAAGATTGGTCAACAGATGCTCTCAGAGAAGAAATAGACAGAATTCAAAGATGCTCAATGTCCTTTCACAAAAGCTAACTCCACCAGATTTGAAGAAAAATAAACAAGTTGATCAAAACAAGGCATTAAAGCTAAAGAGAATGAAAGAAGAGCTTGTCGCTGCAAAGTATGGTAATGTTAGGTCTGTTGCCAGATGGTCTGAGTCAAGGATTGTTGAAACTTACAAGTGACTGGAACAACTAAGAGAAAAGGATCCTACAGTTCCCAAAATCCAACTTATCCAACAGTTGTTATCCCTCAACAGACCCATACTTCTAAAAAGCAGTTCTCAGCATCTAGCTTATCCATAACTGCCTTAAATCAAGTAAAAAGGCAAAAGCTGGTGACAGAGACTGATGAAGAGTTGTATGAAGAACACAGGAAAGAGGGATTGAAGAATCAACTGCTTTATCACACAAATCCTGCAAGTGACAAACTAAGAGAAATAGTTAAAAATCTTGTCAGGAGGCCACAATCACCAAACTCATCAGGATTAATTCTTCACCCAAGAAAACCAACTGATTAAAAATTTTGAAGTGGAAGTCATCCTCAGACACCCACGAATTGACTTTGCTCAGATCAGATGGTGAAGTTCAAAAGCTAAGAATGGAGGATGCATATGGTCTGAATGCAGGTGACCTCCAAGATCTGTTGAAACTTGAACTTGAAAGGGATTTTGAAGACATGATTTTCCTGAAGTTTGAGTTACAATTCAAAGGTTAAATCAGGGAAATGCTGATGCAGAAATAAATATCAGAAATAAAGAAGGGTTTTTTAGCATCATCTATTCTAGAGGGAGATTGTTGGTTCTAGTGGACCCCACGGCCCCACAAAAGAACAAATGATTGAAAAGCTAAAATAGTATATAACTACTGATCAAGAATAAACAGTTCTTTGAAGATCTGCTCCCTCCTGGCAAAGACTTAACACATGCTCTCTAAACTCTGCTCATGGCTAAAGACTGTTTACAAGATTTGTTGAAGTTAAAGCTCTGCTGGAAACCCAAGGTCTACTAGAGAGAACCTCTAATGAAGAACAAAAGACTGTTGAAGCAAAGGTCTGATGAAGACCAAAAGAGGTTAAAGCTCAACAGAGGATATCTCAACAGATGTTATCAACAAAGTTTATTTGCAATTCAATGTAACAATGTTTAGGTCTAGCAGAGGTTAGAGTTTGTTAGAATGTTAAATGTCGATGTCTAGGTGACGTCAGCTTAGATGCTTCAGATGTTTGGTTTGTACTATAAATAGAACAGTGCCTGTACTGTTCTATTATCACTTTCCTTCTTGATATTTTGTACGAACACATAGGAGTGATTAGATTGAGGGAGAGTTATAAATCTTCATGCATACGTGAATTATAATTTACAAAAGTATGTTGATGAAAGCAATATCTCATTTGTTGTGATTCAAAAATTTATCATTCCACTGCACTATTTCATCTTTGTTTATCTTCTTTCATTATTTCATTTTAACTTTCACAACAAATCAAACTCAGATCCTTACATGAAATTACTGGTAAAACCCGTTTGTTCACACCCTCAATTTCCACTTGCGGAGTTTTACCGCGAGGCGTGTGAACAAACCAGAATCTGAGACACTAGTAATCGTCGAACGACTCTATATGATTTTGTTAATACGTTTTCCAAAATCATTTGTTTAACCATTCATAGTTAATTTTAGATTATCTTAGTTTGATTTCAATGTTTAGCGGAAGCATTTTTAAAGTAAAGAAAGGGCGCCAACACAAACGCCAAAACTAAAGAAAAACTCAAACAATGTTCGTAAATGAGACTCGATAAAAAGATGTCTTGATCAATGCAAGTGAGTGCACCTAGAGCTCCTAGCGTCCTGAGTAACATGTAAAGAAACAAGTGTCAACATTAAAGAAGAGTGAGTTCACAGGTTTTCATAAGTTCATTTGTTCGGTTATAAGTTTGTTTCCCCCGTTATCCCTAACCCGGGATAACGATTTAGTTCCATTATTCCCAACCCGGAATAATACTGATGTCACACCCCGACCCGCAGCGGAAAAGGTGATCGGGGCATGATTGGGTTATCATCAAAGCTCATGACATTTATTATATTGTTTCATATTTATTATTTCAATTTAAAAGAGATCATACAATCATATCAAACAAATACAACATGTTCTATTCATCCTTCTAAACTTCATTATTTTTCTTCTAAGGCAATTTCCTATGTTTTCCTTGCTTCATCCTGTTCACCTGTATCATATGTAAAAATGGTTTTTGGATCAACAAAAAGTTGGCGAGTGAACCTTGTTAGAAAACATTTATTATTTATTTCTGGTTGTATTTAATATGGAAAAATTGTGCAATATTCATATATGAACAAACGTAAATAAACATACAATAACAACAATTAGAACACGATATCAAACAACAACACACAATAACATACATTAACAAACCAACAGCATACAATCACAAACCATTAGTATACGATATCAAACAACAATAAACAATAACATACATTAACAAACCAACAACATACAATAACATATCAACTTGCATAAATATATAACATAAATGAAACTGTGCGATCAAGGCTCAATCAAACGGAGCCGATCGTATTGCATGTACTGAAAATGAAAAATGTCTGTGCGATCAAGGCTCAATCAAACGGAGCCGATCGTATTGCATGTACTGAAAATGAAAATGTCTGTGCGATCAAGGCTCAATCAAACAGCCGATCGTATGTTGGCACGCCAGGTTCACGCTCATAATGTAATGGGGAACATGCTCAACGCTCATAATGTAATGGGGAGCGGCGGCCTATGAAATTGCATGTACTGAAAATAATAAATTAAATCTACACAATAATCACACAAATAGTTTACACAGGCAGGATACACATTTATTTATGATATGATGTATGCACAATATTTAAATATAATAAATAGTAAGACACATGATACACCCCAAAAACGTGATTTAAAACGGAGAATTTGTAGAGATTCACTCACAGTGGGTGCGTTCGGTGAATGATGATGAATGCGCAGAGTTTAGAGGATTGATTGACGAGAAATAACTAACCTAATTAATAATAAAAAGAGTAAGGTAAATAAATGGATTTTATTAACAAGTTTAATAGAATTTTTTTGGATATATTTTTGTGAGTTTTAGGCTATTTTCTAACTTTAAAAATGTTATTTTTAAGTATTTTTAATTGATTTTTAAATAAAATAAATAAATAAAAATAATAAAAAAATGTTGACTTTTTGACCGTTGACCGTTGATGACTTGTTGACCGGTTTTATTGTGTAATTGAAATGCGCTGGGTGAGGCTCGAACCCGAGACCTCCCGTACGTGTGCACGCAGCTCTACCAACTGAGCTACGTGTCTAACCCGAAATAATTCTGTTTTTAATTATACTTATATATTAACTCGGCTTATCCAAAATTTTTTTATTTTCAAAAACATTTTAAATCATCGAACCGGTGTTACTAACAGGTCTCGAACCCGGGACCTGTGCTTTAACGTTACACACAGTCCACCGCTGGACTGTGTGTCTAACTTGGTTAATATACAAATTTTTATTAACTTAACAACTAAGGTAAGTTAACCCGGTTCAGTTAGAAAAATAAAACGTTTTTATTACCGAGAGGGCGTGTGTAACAGGGATCGAACTCGCGGCGTGTGATATGTATATGCACACAGTCCACCGCTGGACTGTGTGTCTAACCCGAGACAATATCCAGATTTTATTAAACTTATAATCAAACTATCATCGTCTTCTTCATTTCAAAATTACAGACTGCGATTACACCATTATATCTTGTTTAATTCGATTGATAAACATTGTACAGACTAATATGAAATGGCAGAGACGATATTTAGAAGTAAACATACCGGTGAACGATTTATTTCGGAATTCCGGCAAGGCGTCGGCTCTGTTTTTATGAACTTCAACTGAGCAAGCAAATTAACCGTTTTGATTAGTTAATCGTGGAATTGAAGTGCTAAACAAACGTTAACAGAGTGTTTGAATGTCCTTACCGTTTCACAGATGAAAATAAGGATTTCTAGAAGTTTTCCGGCGAACTGGAATTATCCGATAACAGCGTCTGAATTTGATTTCAATTGAAAGGTCTGAGTTAGAAATAGCTTAACAATTGTTAGACCACGACGGTATTGAAAGACTTACCGTTTTGATGGAGAATACGGTTTTCCGGCGACTTGCAAAAACTTTCCGGCGAGTAAAATTTGATTCTCCGGCGGACTGAAACTTGAGCGAAAATGTAATTGAAAGTCTGTAGATTATGTTTGAGCCGTGAAGGAGTACAAAGATGGAAGTAAAACTGGAATTGAAGATTTTCGGTTATAAAAACCGATCCACTTCTAGAATTCATGTTCATTCAAAGCAACTTGATTGAAAACGTCGGTATATCGGTTATACTCAGTGAACCGCGAGTATTCAGATCGTCTTTGAGCGTTTGATAACCGATTTCAGTTACAGTTGGCGTAATCGGTTGATTTATGTTTGTGGATAAGATTTATTTGTTTCCTAGAGTTGACAGAAAAACAACAGGTGGCGGAGTGGTTATGCGTGTGAGTGTTAAGTCTTTGGAGTTCACAACCCGGCTGACCCGGGTTAGAGTCCCGGCAGCCTCCTTTTATTTTTAAACCACTATTTTTAATACTTTTTCAAATATAACTTTTATATTCCAATATACTTATTAATTATGTATCGTTTAAAATTAATTTGGGCATTAAATACGCAACGAAATTTTTTCAACTGATTGTTCGGTTAATAAACGAAGCGGGTTTGGTAAAATCCGGTTTTTTACGGATGTTACAGTATCCCCTACTTTTAGAAATTTCGTCCCGAAATTAAGTAGTGGCATATTTGTCTAAAAAGGATGGTGTTTTAACTTGACAATTACATACTTAGAAGAGAGTAAGAGTTTATATTTTGTTTGAGGCGGTAACGTTCCTTGTAAGGGTTGAATACCCTGCTACAGGAATCGCTTTTTGTTGCCTAAAGTGTATGAATACGGAACATGGATACACAGAGTTGATCGAATAAGTATGATGTTATGCATATGAGTTTAGGTACGTTTGAAAGATTAAATTATAACCCAAAAAAAACTTCTAATACTAAAACCTACATGGAACTTCTCATAACCGCCTGACAATGCCTCTGATCCTCCGGCAAGAATACTTATATATAGGAAGTACCAGCAGCGTATCCACCATATTCTTGTCAAATTTTCATTGGTTTTATCAGTTAGTTATGATTGGTTCTATGATGTGACTCCAGAACATAAATAAACATAACAACCAATATCTGAGTCCTAATTTTGATTGGATACATGTTGGATTGATGACACAATCCAATTCCTTTAAAGGATGAGATTAAATAAATGCTAACTCAGTGAGTATAACACAAACTTCAATCAAGACAATACCAAATCCTACATGGAACTTCTCATAACCGCCTGATAATGCCTCTGATCCTTTGACAAGAATACTTATATATAGGAAGTACCAGCGGCGTATCCACCATATTCTTTTCAAATTTTCATTGGTTTTATCGGTAAGTTATGATTAGTCCTATGTGACTCTAAAACATACACAAACACAACCAAAGCTTGAGTCCTTGAATGATGAAAATACCTCTCTCGTTTGTTATGATGGAGAGGTTAGTCTATGTAGAAAATGGAACACAATCCAATTTCTTTAAATGATGAGTTGATATGAATGTTAAATCAGTGAGTGTAAAACAAATTTCAACCAAAACATTACTAAATCCTACATGGAACTTCTCATAACCGCCTGATAATGCCTCTGATCCTTTGACAAGAATACTTATATATAGGAAGTACCAGCGGCGTATCCACCATATTCTTGTCAAATTCGCGTTGGTTTTATCAGTAAGCTATGATTAGTCCTATGTGACTCTAAAACATAAATAAACACAACAAACAATGCCTGAGTCATAATCCTGATAGTATACATGTTTGAATGATGACAGTCCCTCTCTCGTTTGTTGTGATGGAGAGGTTAGTCTATGTAGAAGTGAGACACAGCCCAACTTCTTTAGATAATGAGATTGAAATACGTTGAGATGTATGATGGTATGAATGTTGAATCAATGAGTATAAAACAAACTGAAATAATAATTCGCATTAAGATCCTTGGATAAACTTCCAATTTAAAATTGAGGCACGTGAGAATTGAGATAACATAAAGAAAGCATAAAACTAAGCAGTAGGAGTTGAATCTTGATTGTTGGTGAAGGGGACTAGTTGAGTGTTTTCGTTTGGGCCGTCATTATCTTCAACCAGATTGGCGTTGATGTTGAAAACTCTTCCTCTTGCTGGTGGCCTAGTGATTGGGTTTTCTTGATTTGCTTGGTTAACTGGGTTTGCTTGAGCTTGGGCGTTTATGATGTTAACCAATTGAGGGCACGTGTTTCTAAAGTGGGTAGGGTCGCCACAATTGAAACAAGCTCGAACATATGGGAACATGGGGTATTGGGGTTGTTGATATGTTTGGATCATGTTTTGAGTAGGGGGTGAGGTTTGGTTTTGAGAGGTGCGGCAAACTTTGCTCAAATGACCATAGCGTCCACAATTCGCACATAGTCTACAAAGTACGGTAGATGGATGGTGATAAAAACAGGTGTTACATCGAGGGTGAGGTCCAAGGTAAGGTTTCTTATTTGGGTAGGTTGAGTTGGGTGCTACTTGAGTGATTGGGATAGCTTGGAGAGGTACGGCTTGTAAGGCTGGTTGGTTGCGTTGGGTGACAGCGAAAAGTTGCTCGTCTCGTTTTCTCTTAGAAATGGGTTGAGAAGGGGAATCGGTTTGGGTGTAGTCGGAGGTTTCAGTCGATGCTTTATCCTTCTTCTTCTCCTCCTTGAAGTCTTTGTTCCGGATTCGGTTCTCGGTGAGCTCTGTAGCTAACTCCATTGCTGCTTCCAAGGTTGCAGGTGTGGTACTTATTACAGAGTCTTGAATCTTTGAAGGAAGACCTTGAATGTAGTGCCCGATCAAACGGTAGTGGGGAGTGAACAAGTTGGGAACCATTTGATTTAACTCGAGGAATCTCTTGTTGTATGTAGTGTGGTCGCCTTCCTTTTGTTTCAACGAATAGAACTCATCCTCTAATTTCTTGATTTCGCTCCTTGGGCAAAACCGTTTTGTCATGATTTATTTCAACTCTTCCCATGTCAAAGTCATAGTATCTTCAACACCCCGTTTGGCCTTCTCTGTATTCCACCAAGTAAGTGCTATTCCAAATAAACGACCAGTAGCATATCGCACTTTGCGATCATCGGGGCAATCGCAAGTTAGAAAAATGTTTTCCATTTCTTCAAACCAATAGAGAAGAGCGGTGACACCTTCAGTCCCTTCGTATTTTGTAGGGTCGCCGGATTTGAAATGCTTGTAAATGCATTTAGTGGTATTTGGGGGAGGGTTAACAACATTTTGAACTTCTTGATTGACGGGATTAGCGGTAAGGGCTTGTTGGACTTGGACTATAATGTTGGGTATTACGGCAGCCATTTGTTGAGCGATTAGGACAGCCATGCGCTCGCGGGCTTTTCTTGATTTCATCTTCCTACGAGCGAGGCTAGAAGACATCTACAAGGAATACATATCAAGAGTATGAGTTGGATACTTTTGGGATCATGTGTCGTATTTAGAAATGAACATTCATAAAATAAACATAGCAAAATAAATCTACTACACCATAGGATGTCTTGGGCTTTGCTCGTAATTGGGCCTCGCATGCCGCCATACTTCACCTTCGTAATCATGTGGGCCCCCATGAATACCGGGTTTTTCATATGGTTCGCATGCGTTAGCCTGGTTACGTACACTAAAACCCGGAGAAAATCGAGAAATATGTAACGCATGATATTCGGAATGTGTCCAGGTGTGGACACGGTGACACCTCAAAGTGGGGTTAGTTCGAACGACATTTGGTGTGGTATGCTTTGGCCTAATAGGTCCTTCGTACTCTCATCGTTAGTCCCCAGGTAGGCAAACTGGTCCGTTATATTGGATTTATACGAATGCCAACCTAGACAGGACGTTCCGACTACCGGTACTTGTACCCTTACAGTTACTACATGCCCGTCGCAGAACTCACTTTGATGAGATTTGAAAAATGAAAAATGCGACAAAATCTTGAATAACAGAAGTATGAATATGATTTGAATATGTGAATATTGTAACATGTAAGATGAATATGCATGTAAGTATGTATGTTTGACTGCAAGTATAATTCACCATGTATCACAAATTGTAATATTGGAAATGTTTGCATGCATTTGTGTATGTAATAAATATGAAACAAATAAATATCATAAGTTTGCATGTAACCACATAAACAATTAAAATCTAGTCAACTATAGTATAGGCTCTAAGGGTCTAATAACCTATCCTATATCCCTATAGTCATGGCTCTGATACCAATCTGTCACACCCCGACCCGCAGCGAAAAAGGTGATCGGGGCATGATTGGGTTATCATCAAAGCTCATGACACTTATTATATTGTTTCATATTTATTATTTCAATTTAAAAGAGATCATACAATCATATCAAACAAATACAACATGTTCTATTCATCCTTCTAAACTTCATTATTTTTCTTCTAAGGCAATTTCCTATGTTTTCCTTGCTTCATCCTGTTCACCTGTATCATATGTAAAAATGGTTTATAGATCAACAAAAAGTTGGCGAGTGAACCTTGTTAGAAAACATTTATTATTTATTTCTGGTTGTATTTAATATGGAAAAATTGTGCAATATTCATATATGAACAAACGTAAATAAACATACAATAACAACAATTAGCACACGATATCAAACAACAACAAACAATAACATACATTAACAAACCAACAGCATACGATCACAAACCATTAGTATACGATATCAAACAACAATAAACAATAACATACATTAACAAACCAACAGCATACAATAACATATCAACTTGCATAAATATATAACATAAATGAAACTGTGCGATCAAGGCTCAATCAAACGGAGCTGATCGTATTGCATTGTACTGAAAATGAAAAATGTCTGTGCGATCAAGGCTCAATCAAACGGAGCCGTTCGTATTGCATGTACTGAAAATGAAAATGTCTGTGCGATCAAGGCTCAATCAAACGGAGCCGATCGTATGTTGGCACGCCAGGTTCACGCTCATAATGTAATGGGGAACATGCTCAACGCTCATAATGTAATGGGGAGCGGTGGCCTATGAAATTGCATGTACTGAAAATAATAAATTAAATCTACACAATAATCACACAAACAGTTTACACAGGCAGGATACACATTTATTTATGATATGATGTATGCACAATGATTTAAATATAATAAATAGTAAGACACATGATACACCCCAAAAACGTGATTTAAAACGGGGAATTTGTAGAGATTCACTCACAGTGGGTGCGTTCGGTGAATGATGATGAATGCGCACGAGTTTAGAGGATTGATCGACGAGAAATAACTAACCTAATTAATAATAAAAAGAGTAAGGTAAATAAATGGATTTTATTAACAACTTTAATAGAATTTTTTTGGATATATTTTTGTGAGTTTTAGGCTATTTTCTAACTTTAAAAATGTTATTTTTAAGTATTTTTAATTGATTTTTAAATAAAATAAATAAATAAAAATAATAAAAAAATGTTGACTTTTTGACCGTTGACTTGTTGACCGGTTTTATTGTGTAATTGAAATGCGCTGGGTGAAGCTCGAACCCGAGACCTCCCGTACGTGTGCACGCAGCTCTACCAACTGAGCTACGTGTCTAACCCGAAATAATTCTGTTTTTAATTATACTTATATATTAACTCGGCTTATTCAAAATTCTTTTATTTTCAAAAACATTTTAAATCATCGAACCGGTGTTATTAACAGGTCTCGAACCCGGGACCTGTGCTTTAACGTTACACACTGTCCACCGCTGGACTGTGTGTCTAACTTGGTTAATATACAAATTTTTATTATACTTAACAACTAACGTAAGTTAACCCGGTTCAGTTAGAAAAATAAAACGTTTTTATTACCGAGACGGCGTGTGTAACATGGATCGAACTCGCGGCGTGTGATATGTATATGCACATAGTCCACCGCTGGACTGTGTGTCTAACCCGAGACAATATCCAGTTTTTATTAAACTTATTATCAAACTATCATCGTCTTCTTCATTTCAAAATCACAGACTGCGATTACACCATTATATCTTGTTTAATTCGATTGATAAACATTGTACAGACTAATATGAAATGGCAGAGACGATATTTAGACGTAAACATACCGGTGAACGATTTATTTCGGAATTCCGGCAAGGCGTCGGCTATGTTTTATGAACTTCAACTGAGTAAGCAAATTAACCGTTTTGATTAGCTAATCGTGGAATTGAAGTGCTAAACAAACGTTAACAGAGTGTTTGAATGTCCTTACCGTTTCACAGATGAAAATAAGGATTTCCAGAAGTTTTCCAGCGAACTGGAATTATCCGATAACAGCGTCTGAATTTGATTTCAATTGAAAGGTCTGAGTTAGAAATAGCTTAACAATTGTTAGACCACGACGGTATTGAAGGACTTACCGTTTTGATGGAGAATACGGTTTTCCGGCGACTTGCAGAAACTTTCCGGCGAGTAAAATTTGATTCTCCGGCGGACTGAAACTTGAGCGAAAATGTAATTGAAAGTCTGTAGATTATGTTTGAGCCGTGAAGGAGTACAAAGATGGAAGTAAAACTGGAATTGAAGATTTTCGGTTATAAAAACCGATCCACTTCTAGAATTCATGTTCATTCAAAGCAACTTGATTGAAAACGTCGGTATATCGGTTATACTCAGTGAACCGCGAGTATTCAGATCGTCTTTGAGCGTTTGATAACCGATTTCAGTTACAGTTGGCGTAATCGGTTGATTTATGTTTGTGGATAAGATTTATTTGTTTCCTAGAGTTGACAGAAAAACAACAGGTGGCGGAGTGGTTATGCGTGTGAGTGTTAAGTCTTTGGAGTTCACAACCCGGCTGACCCGGGTTCGAGTCCCGGCAGCCTCCTTTTATTTTTAAACCACTATTTTTAATACTTTTTTCAAATATAACTTTTATATTCCAATATACTTATTAATTATGTATCGTTTAAAATTAATTTGGGCATTAAATACGCAACGAAATTTTTTTAACTGATTGTTCAGTTAATAAACGAAGCGGGTTTGGTAAAATCTGGTTTTTGACGGATGTTACAACTAATGGTTCCATTATTCCTTACCCGGAATAATAATGATGTTCCATTATTCCTAACCCGGAATAATAACGTTGTTGGTTCCATTATCCCTAACCCGGCATAATATTGTTGATTCGTAATTAAGTTCAATGTTAACATGTAGGTAGCTAGCCTAAAGTTATGTCACGTAAGTGTACGCGATCGAAGCTGACTGTTGTGCCTCCGTGTTGCCAGGCCTATCACTGACCATGGCGAAGTTAGGCCAAATTATTCACCCGTTGACATACCCGGTCGGCTAGCGCGACTAGCTCGGGTGGGGCTTGTCGGGCCCAGTAGTACTACTTATAATTTTCCCGCTATCTAACCCAATACTAACGATCCGAGAGATTGTCGAGGACTTGTGTGATATAGCTGCTTAGTGACCATAACGTACGTTAACATTAACTTAGTTACCGAATAGTTTAATGACGTTAATTTCATATAACGTAAAGAGATAGAGTTGTAGAGTGTATACATGTTTCTCCCCCTGTTGTTTAAAACCGGATAAAATTAGGGGCCGTGAACTCACCTTTAGTTGCTCACCGCTAATTGCGTCCTAGCAAGTCAATTGATTTAGAGTTAGTGTGTGAACACACTGATACAAACCCTACACATACTAACACACAATGCGGTACATACAATAACAATTCCTAAAACTCAAATCACGCATGCAAGTATCATCATACCAACATAGTGATCAAACCAACCTATCATGAACACAAATCAATCCATACAACACTTTGGTACACACATTCGCAAGTTATCAAGTTTCAGCTTATATACTCATAATTAGGCTGTTTTCGAGGATTTTTATAAAATAGTTCCAAAGTTCCAAAAATTCCAATTATTTTACAGAAGGTATCAACTAAGCTGTAGAATTTTATGTAAACTTTTCAAGTTCTAACACTTTACTGATTATTCATAAATATTAATATACTAGGCTGCAGTCAGATTCGTCGCTTTCTGACTGCAGTCCACGGGAGAATTTATTTAAAAATCACCGTTCGTCCAATTAACAAAATTCCAGTGGGAGTTTCCCGGAAATTTCCATATCTAGTTTCTGTACAAATTTCGCGATTCGACTCTCTACAGATTATTAGATCCGACTCGATAAACAACTAACAAATTTTCAGAATTTTCACAGCTTCAGTTACTGAACTTAATTGGCCACATAAAAATATCAAACTCTTCATAAAAATATGAATCCAGCGCCATTAGAAGCGTTTTTCAAAAATCTACGTTTTAGGCTTCAGAAATCCGTTTTTCGATAAATAATAACCAAGTTACAGCCAGTTGAAGTTGGCTGTAAACACAATTCAGCATCCTGATTTCGACATTTTATCGCAATATAACACGCTTAAACAATCGATACGTTAACTATAAACGATCAAGAACAGATTTATCAATCATATATAATCATGTACATCATACTTGCAAACCCTAATCATCATATATGGTTTTTATCACAAAATGCAGCCTAATGATTCTTGATTCCACTAATCATCATAATCGCAAACTAGCATAATTTATCGAACTAAACATCGTACACCTTCATGATAATGATTCTACCACTACATTCTAGCATGATCAAGAGTTTATAAATCCTAGTATGACTTTGCAAACAATGATAAACTCTAACCTTTAACAATGAAGATCAATGATCAGAGAATTAGATGGGAGCCGAATCGGATGATGATGAAGATCGCGACCGAGAGGAAAGTGGGAAGGCTGTTTGCGACCGAGAGAGGGATGAGGAGGCTGCCGTCGACTTGTTTCTTGTGCTAGGGTTCGTGTGTGTGTTTTTGCTTTTGAAACATAACACATGCATATATAGTGCAAGAGGGAAAAGAAAAGGAAAAAGGAAAAGGGTTTGGGGTTGGGTGTTCGCGGCCGCACGGGTTTGGGGTTGGTCGGTTTGGGTCTAAAACTTGATCCTCAATTTTCGGTTAACTACTTGAGTCGCAAGGAAGTGAGGTCGACTCGTTTCGCGGCTCGGTTCGATTCATTTATCTATTTACTATATCTATATTTTATAACTAAAAATCACGAATTCGAAACATGGCATAATAACTCACCGAACTTATAAACGTTTAATACACATAGCACGTAATTCACTTGATAAGTTCACGAAGTTATTGTAATTATTTCGAGCGTGCAATTTAAGTCTCCGAATCAATTTAGCGTAGGAACGAATAACCGTGAAGTAGTGCGTTTAAGATGTCTGAAAAACCGGGATGTCACAGTTTGGCTTAAGAATCTAACCCAAGTTTCCCTGGGTCTCCTATCATTACCCACCAATGCCTCACTCTTCACCAAGTGGGAGTTGAACTTGCATCTCTCAAGAGAAATGCAAGTCTTCCACCACTTGATCTAGAGATCATTGGCCTTGGATAAATTTTTTTACTTGGGTAAATGAATAGTATATAACATAAAGTAACATAAACTTTATCAAAAAAACGGGGTAATTGCAACTAAAACTGCATTTTACACTTTTTTGTTATAAAATGCCTTAAAATCTTTACTGGTAGAAATTCATGGGTTGCAGCAGGACTGTCTGTGTTTAGCGTGTTTAGTCAATCGCCTCATTGATGTTGTACATTATACAAACTTGCTGATAATGTGTGATATATGATCAGAGGGTGTAGAATTTAAATACGAAATAAGTGTACACACTGTAGTAGAGTAAGACGTTAAGTTTGTATTAAATATCATGCAGCGTGAAAGTAACCTAAATTATGAAGAAATAGTAAGATGGTCGTGGTTTGATGCAATTAAAGTGTATATATGAGTTTTATTTTTGTTTAGGAATTGTAAATTTCATCATGATGCATATTCTGTATAGTTGTTTGCATAATATGGTGAATATAAGCGCAAATTAAAAGCGAAATTCAATATCATGAAATAAGCATCACATAACTGTAGATATGAAGAAATATAAGTAATAGAAAACGATAACAAATTTTAGTACAAGTCATTATAAAAAAGGGGCCAAACGTTTAAGGTTTACTGAGAGAGACTGCCGCTTCCTCCAAAGCTATGAGTTGCTTTAGTGTCCTTTTGTAGTTATATCCTTCAACATGCAGTAGTTTCATGACCTCGGTATTTGCTTTTCGCTTACCCTTTGTAGTCCGTGCAGATCTTCTAGCTTGAACTGCTTACACTCATCGAATTCTTTTAAGGTGATTTTAGGTTTGCCATCGAAGAATTCAATTACTAAGTCTGTGCTCCACTCGTTCAGCTTCAATATCTTAATCATCTCTAGATATCCAACGGGTTTTCTTTTGTAGGTTGGCAGAGGAAAAGTCTTGCAAGGTGCGTCATGTGGAGAGGATATATTTTCCACACTTTTCCTTTTGTCCATATATTGAACTGTTGGCCCTTTGCCGATGGAAGTTTGCATATTTGGTCTTGTAGTTTCTTCTAAGATCGATTTTGTTAGTGTAGTATCTAGTCTAGTAATTGTGGCTATTATGTGTCAGAAAAGAAAATAAGTGATAGAAGGCTTAATGCTTAAACACGCTATTTGTTAGCGGGTTTAGCAGTGTGTGCATGGATATAGTGTGGTTAGCTAATCCATAACGACACTAACATTATTAGCGGGCTTATTGTTTTTAGCGCACACACATATAGGGAAGGGTAAAAATAGGAACTGGCTTTAGTTGTGAGAACTTGAGAACTTTTTGGTCCAAAGTTATTTTGAAAAAAAAATTGACAAAAATTTTTTTATGAAACTTTTTCAAAAAATAAATAAATAAATAAAAATATCGTATACGTCTTGTTACGGTGGTGCAAATCAAATTTACACCGTCATAATGTTATGGGGCTGACATCATCAACCATTTACACCAACGTAAATCAAACTTAGATGTAGAATAAATGTCGGCTCGTAATTTTTTTTTGATTTTTTTCATAGATGTCTTAGTTAGATGTTAATCAACATCATCATACTCAGTTAATCCCACAAATAGCAAAACTAAGGTAGGGGCTAAGGAGGGTAATATGTAGACAGACTTACCTCTGTGCAAAATTTAGTTGACAAACTCACATGGGATGTAGGAGTTATCGCGGTTCTCATTATATGTGTGTGTGTGTGTGTGTTTGTGTAACATGTCATTTTAAGCAATCAGAGTGACATCTTTGAGCATGAGAGTGTAACTGTATAAAACATTCACTCATGTGAAGGGGGGGATCTCTAACTCAATTTTAGTGATTCAATTGTTTAATTAATAAGCTAAGACTTGTTGATCAAACTTATACAAATGCTGCTCTAAGTCATAGATTTTTGAGATCTCTCCTTAACTAGTGGAATACAAATGCAATTGTTTTAAGAAACTCTGTTGGATTCAAAGAGATGACTCTGACACAACTTCATGGCATGCTCCTTCACATTTGAGAAAGAGCTAGACCAGAAACAGAAGTTAATATCATTAGGAAAGGTTGTTGATGATTACACTTTTGCTAACACAACTTTGATGAGTCATGATGGATCTTCATCAACCAACTGTTGGGATTTTATCACATGTTTATCAAAGTCATTTTTATCCATATAAAATAAAAACGCAGCAGAATAATTATTTAAAAACATGTTAGTGTGTTGATACAAAAAACTCATCTGTATGTAAGAACCCAATACCCGGATCCATATATGAACATGCATGCTATCTAAACACAACCATAGGGTGTTTTAGAATACTACCTTTCAAAGCACTTGAAGAAAATGAGTATTCTTGAATGGCAATCTTCAAAGATGAAGACCTCAAGCTTGCATAACCCAAGCCTCCAATAAACACCTTAATGTTGCTAGGATTTTCACTTCTTGTCACACCCCGACTTGCAGCGGAATAAAAAAATACGGGATGCAACAGACACCTCTGGTACAAGCACATTGTTTATAAAGACACTACATTTTATTACTTACAAAATGTTGATTACATATTACATGTATGTTACAACTGCGTGTTCCCATGAACCACATAAGTCTTCTAAGCCACCTGCGTCTATATCAGGGTTTGCCTACAAACATGTCTTGAACAACATACACGGATCACACCAGTATCAAGTTACCTGAAATGCATGTTAGTTTTAAAAAGGGTCAGCTACTCTGAGTGAGTTCCACTGGTTTAGTTGTTGTGTAACAATATGTGTTAACAAGTTTAATTGCACTGGTCATAGTCACAGATTGCCCGATGGAATTTCATGCAAGTACAAGTGAAACCTGACTATTTACCCCGGGTCGTGTCACCCAGACAGTCCCGGTCCACCAATTGCGTCACGTGCAGTTCAACGCCCCCGGGTAGTTATGCCTAACACATACCCATAAGTTGGACGAGTGCAGTTGCTTGTGGCCGGGCATCGCACCCTCCGACCTTAACTGGGTTTGTCGGACCAATAGTACTATCCACTGCCCATGGCTCATATTAATCACTTGTACTGGGGGTATTCGTGAGTTAGGTAATTCACATCGTCCCAAGTTGGTGCAATTAGCACAGTTTTATAACATGCAAATCACTTCAAAAAAACAGTAACACAGTTTAAAAGTAGTGGAGTGAAGCTCACTCCCAAGTTGGTGTAATCAACACAATTTGTAACATGCAAGTCCCCAGAAAACAGTAAAACAATTCAAAAGTGGGGAAGTGAAACTCACAGTGCGAGTAATGATCTCCACACAAGAGTGATCAAGCAACTGGATCAACTTTAATAACCCACATGAAAGTATGGACTCAAATCAGTATCTAAGATGGTAATGGTTATAACTTGGATCTGGTCAGGAGTTTTTACCCCGGATAGAGTCTATAAGACACTGGTATGGTGAAGGATGTCAGGGTAGTATTGGTTTTCAGTTTGGCTTCCGGACACCTTTTCGCGTGCCAGCCAAAGTCTATAGTTTAACGTGTTTAGATAATGGTAGGGGAATACTAATGGTGCCAACACATGGTCATTTAAGAATGATTAACTTTCCATTAAGGGAGTTTGAGTGTTTGGGGAGTCTATGTTGCCCAAATTTGAGTTTCCATTTTCACCGTCGGGAATTTTCCCGAATTATATTAGGACACACCCCTAGTGTCCAATTTGCCCGGGAATCTCCCGGAATACTCTCAGTGTTATCATTATAGTATTTGTCGGGTTGGGTCAGTTCCCAGTTCGGCAGGTTCGTTACACGGTAAACTGCCGAAATTGATTTAAAATAACCCATTTTAACCCCATAAATTCTCATTTAATCTAGAATTTGAAATAAAATCTGTAAATTTTTATATAAGTTAGTAAAATCAGTAGATTATGGGGAAAATTTCTGGGAATTTATTTGGCATTTTACTTATTTAAATAAATTATTTATAAAACCATTTTTATCCACATAATTATCACTAAATACCATCAGTGCTTCAAAAATTCCCAAAACATTCCAGAACACTTTTTTCATGTCCAGGAACTTCTCACAAAATTTTGAGATTTTTCTGATTTCGTTTCGGTGCGTTTCCGGCTACCGAAAACTCGCAAAAACGTGGATTTTTAACACAAAACAAACTCAACCAATGGACTTCGAATTTCCCAGAACATTCCCCATATGTTCCTTAGTGTCTCTTAAAATTTGGCGATTTATTAAATTTGTTTGGTACTTTTTCTGAAATTCTTTCGGTAAAACAGTCAAAAATTCACCAAATATCTTAGCAAATTCCAAAATTCTAAACTTTTACGTGGACACTCCTGTCAACACCCTTCACCACCATACCAAATTTCAGCTCAATCCAAGTTTCACGGACCAAGTTATAGGCAAAACAAATTCTGCCTATCCTAGTTTCGGTTTTCCGATGATATACCTAGCAAAAGCTTCGATTCCAAGCACTTCTTGTGAGTCCAGAACTGGGTGGGTGCTATATTCATTACCTACACATCAAGTACAACCCAAGTATGCTAGAACTTAGATCAATCAAGCTTTATTTCATTGTTTTTCGGTTAATCGAATAGTTAAGCGATTTTTGTCGAATAGGTGTTGATTAGGGTATCAAACCCCAAAGATTTGTGACCATGGATTCCATATAACACCAGGGGAATACCAAGGTGTTCTTATTCAGCTCCTAAACATGTTTAAACCTTCAAAAATCTTCGATTAAAATGAGTTTTTCGGCTAGAAATCACGTTTAATCAAGAAAACATGATTAAAATCATAAGTCCCAAGGTTTTACCTTTAATTTGAGGTTGTTTATGAGCAAATCAGCTAAATATTCTTGGATTTTTGACATATTTTTTAGGGAAGTGGGTTTTTCTTGAATTAAAATGAAAATAAAATGAAAAATTAAAAATTAAAAATATATATATGGGGGGTGGTCCCAAGGAGACACCTCGTGATTAGAAATGCGTGCTAAAAGATGATGTTTATCTTCCGTTTGCGTTTAGGTTCATTTTCGGGTCCCGGACGCGTTCTCGATTTGCGCAACGGGCTCCGTTTTTCGCGTTCTTACTGTCAAAAGACTCGGTTTTAAAAATTGGGTATAACCGTCTCGAAACCCGAGCAAGGTTACGTTTTAATCATAAAAGTCTCGTATGACGTTCGTTTAAGTGTTTTTAAGCTTGATCGATCGTTCCTTGCACATTTGGTTGCCTTATGTTATGCCTGGAACGAAGGGGTTTCCCCAACCGGGAGCTGCTTCGTTTTGCGTGCCCGGGCTTCGATTATTTTCAAACCTTATGTCACAGTCTATGGCACAAAACTAAGTTGTTCTTGGAACTCGGAATCTTAAATGATGCTACCGATACCCTAATAATCAACGTCAAAGGTTTAATGCGCTGTTAGACGTCAAGTCTCCGTTTAACACGTTGTTCAAGGCTAAGGACACCAACCTCGAATCGTTGGTCCTTAATAGTGTCATGTTAACCATGACGTGCTCTCGGATTCCTCCGAGACATAGCAGATATTGTTTAGCATAGCACACCAGTCATGCAATTTGCAAGGTTTACGCACAATTATTGTTTTAATCCTGCTTAACGTTTAGGACCAATTAAGGTGTACCTGTTTCGTCATGGGTATCGCACATAATCATAACAATATCATGATACACATATCACGTCCGGTTACCACGGACTTGTACCAATCAAAGTTTACCAGGATTTTTCACAGTTGTCACACTTCTAAAACTTCTCTTGGATCTCCCTCTGGGCCAAAAACTAGATAAAGAAACCAAGAGTTCTTTCACTTTTACATGTGTGTATATATATGTGTGAGAGAACCACCAAATCTTGTGTGATCTTATAAGATTTATTGCTTGCAATATGAGTGGTGGAATCCCACCTTGAGAAGCCACATAGGGCCGGCCACTATGGCTTTTATAAAAAAATTCAAAATTTTTCTTTAATTTTAAGTCTTGTATTTATATTTTATAACTTGTATAAAATTGTAACATAACATGTTACAAGACTGTGCAATATTTCACAACCATTTATAATGTTATTTAACCCATCAAGTAACAACATAAAATATTATCTCAAAATAAATTATCCATATAATTTATTAGGTTCTCAAGTGCAATTATTTAGAAAACCAATTTTCTAAATGTTTTAAGTGTTAGTATTTATTTGTTTGATCATATCATAAATAAATATTATGGGTGTTTGTCTAGCTTGTTATTGGGTGTGACCCGACTTGGATCATATCGTACTAGCCACATCAATTTAATATGTGTCCTGGCATACCGATTCCAACAATCTCCCACTTGCACAAGATACATAGGAGATTGATGCAAGTAACAAATACCGCCTAACAACGGTTTACTACCCCTAATACGTACGACGAAGTGCCATTCAATAACATCATCTCCTTCAAGTGCCTTACTTGAACATGATTTAGGTGAATCGATCGTTTATCCTTTTGATTTAGATGTCATGTTGAATCCAGAGACATAGAGTGATCATTCTCTGTTGATTTAACTTTAGCATGCCTTAGACCTCTTACTCTCAACGAATAAGAGGAACAAATCCCTTCTTGACTACATACGTCTATCACAATCACCTTGTACCACACCTGAGCTTAGCCTTATGTACTATCATGTTACAGACAACGAAGAACTAGGTCAAGGTATAATATTTGGTGAATATCAAAACCTAAAATGTATCTCAGGTCAGAGGATACTATGATATTCGCCTTTACTCAAATTTACTTATGATCAACCACAAAAGATTCCATGCAGTAACATTTGAGAGTAGGTCAGTCCAATATTTGTATCCCACAAATATTTATGAACTTTGGTAGCAACACTTTGCTCTATATTCATACCTGATGAATATCCACCAATCCGAGTTCATAATAGTCTTACCTTCATATTTGTTCCCACAAGTATGATCGACTACAAACATTTACAAAAATTAACTTGTTCATGGATTTAAACAAGCTAAAATGGAACATTACTCAAAATGCCATAATCATATAAATGAGTCAAAATAACAATCGTTTCGATATCCAAATACAAAGTAGATCAAATCCAATCACTAGAATATCGAAGTTCCAAGGCACAAGTATGATTCTCATTTTTGGCAACGTTTTGATCAGTGTGAACTTTGCGAATACATATTTTTCCCTTTTCAACTTCATCCTTGATGTAGTTAAATCTTCGCTCTATATGTCTAGTCTTTTGGTGCGCACGAGGTTCCTTGATTTGAGCAATCGCACCCTCGTTATCACAAAAGATTTCTAGGGGGTCTTGAATGGTAGGGACTACCCCTAGGTCGGCAATGAATTTCTTCAACCATGCAGCTTCTTGTGCTGCCAATGAAGCGGCGATGTATTCTGATTCTGTAGTGGACAATGCTACCACATCTTGCTTCGAGCTCTTCAAAGAGACTGCTGCTCCATTCAAAATGAAGACATACCCAGATTGTGATCGAGAACCATCTCGATCTGTTTGGAAACTCGCATCCGTGTAACCCTTTACAACAAGTTCCTCTTCACCAGATCCATATATTAGAAACATATCCTTAGTCCTTCTAAGGTATTTCAGTATGAATTTAACAACCATCCAATGACTGTTACCTGGATTTTGCTGGTATCTACTCGTCATGCTTAAAGTGCATGACACGTCCGGCCTAGTACATATCATTGCATACACGATGGATCCTATAGCAGACGCATATGGGACCCCTTTCATTCGTTCTTGCTCATCTTGTGAGCTTGCACATTGAGACACATTCAATATTGTTCCCTTTTGAATAGGTACAAGCCTTTCTTAGAATTTTCCATCTTGAATCTTTTCAAGATTTTGTCAATGTATGCACTTTGGTTTAAACCTATCAAGCGTCTTGATCTATCCCTATAGATCTTTATTCCCAAAATATAGGCGGCTTCACCAAGATCCTTAATGGAAAAAACAACTTCCAAGCCAAGTTTTAACACCTTCCATGGTTGGAATGCCATTTCCAAATAGTAGAATGTCATGACATACAGTACTAGGAAAGTGATGATGCTCCCACTAGACTTCTTAAACACACAAGCTTCATCACCGTTTTTTATAAAGCCAAATTTCTTGATCTCTTCATCAAAATGGTGAGTCCAACTTCTTGATGCTTGTTTCAATCCATAGATTGATTTCTTTAACTTGCATACTTTGTTAGGATGTTTTGGATCGACAAAACCTTCAGGCTGAACCATATAGACATCTTCATCAAGATATCCATTGAGGAAAGCCGTTTTTACATCCATTTGCCAAATCTCATAGTCACAATGTGCAGCTATGGGAAATAATATCCTAATTGACTTTAGCATCGCCACGGGCGAGAAGGTCTCATCATAATCAACCCCTTGAGAGTGAAACCTTTTGCTACAAGTCTAGCTTTATAAGTATCTAAGTTACCATGCATATCGGTTTTCTTCTTGAAAATCCACTGAATTCCAACTACTTTGGAGTTAAGAGGTGTCACAACCAATTCCTATATTTGGTTGTCATACATGGATTGCATCTCTACGTTCATGGCTTCAAGCCATTTGTCACAATCGGATTTTGACATCATGGTATGTGGTTGGTTCGTCCGAATCTACCCCGTAGCATCCATCCATGAAAAATCCATATCTTTTAGTTCGATTAATAATTCTACCGGATCTGTGAACGTTTTGTGTGTATTGATCAACCACTTGATCACTTTCAACATCCTCTTGCTGAGTGCTAGTATCAACCAAACGTATATCGGCTTGTGGTTCTTGATCCTCCTCAAGTTCCACCGTTCTACCACTAGTCCCTTCCATAAGGAACTTAGCTTCTAAGAACTTACCCTTTCGAGCAACAAATACCTTTTGCTTGGTTGGATCGTAGAAGTAATATCCTACATCATCTTTAGGATATCCTACAAAAATACACTTAGTGGATTAGACTTCCAGTTTATTTGGGGTGTATTGCTTGACATAAGCTTCACAACCCCACACCCTTAAGAATGATAATGATGGAGCCTTTCCATACCATATTTCAAAAGATGTCTTTTCCACTTTCTTGGTTGGGGCTATATTTAATATACGGACCGCGGAAAGCAAAGCGTAACCCCAAAACGATAGGGGTAACGTGCTTCTAGCCATCATAGATCGAACCATATCTAATAGAGTTCGATTTCTCCTTTCGGACACACCATTATGTTGTGGTGTTCCGGGCGGAGTTAGTTGTGAGATAATTCCACAACTCCTAAGATGATCTTGAAAAGCATCACTAAGGTATTCACCTCCTCTATCGGCGCAAAGGACTTTGATTGTTTTCTTGATTTGATTTTCTTCTTCACTTTTGAAAACTCTGAACATTTCAAATGCCTCATCCTTGTGTCTTAGTAAATACACATAACCATAACAATTATAGTTAACAAAGTATCTTTCACCATTCCTAGTCATTGGCTTAAAAGGACCACACACATCCGAATGTACGATGCCTGATAAGTCTTTTGCCTTTCAAAGATGCCACTAAAGGGTGCCTTAGTCATTTTGCCTTGTAAACAAGATTCACATACATCAAATGAATCATCTTCTTTTGTTTCCAAAAGACCATTCTTTCGAAGTGTTTGAATGCGATTTTTGTTTATATGTCCAAGGCGACAATGCTAAAGATAGGAATCACTCAAATCTATTTTGAGTTTCTTGGTGGTTAATTGGTACATTGAGCTATCATATATCTAATTCATAAATACCATTTAAAGGCATAGCTTTAAAGTAAAACACATCATGCATAGAAACATAAATGTCATGGTTAACAAACTCGAAATAAAACCACATTGTCTCAAAAGGGAAACGAAAGTAATGTTCCTGGTTAAATTAGGAGCATACAAAACATTTTTCAAAATCACTTCCAAACCACTTGGAAGCTTCAACACATAGTCTCCTTGGGCTTCGACTTCAACTTTTGCTCCATTTCCCATGAAGAGACTAGTATCTCCCTTCTTGTAATGCTTATTTCTTTTGAACCCCTGCAACAAATTGCAAATATGAGTTCCACATCCAGTATCTAGTACCCATGTGTTAGAAGAAATAACATTAAGCTCAACATGTATCATAAAGATTGTACCTGAGGTTTGCCCTGCATCCCTCTTGTTTTTCAACTTCTTGAGATAGGTTGGACAATTTCTTTTCCAATGATCGTTAGAAAAGGTAAAGCCTTTTATCCATGCCTGTCTCGGCAGTTTTGAGCATTGCATGCAGTTTACCAATGCTCTTGTCCCATCCATTCATGTTATACTTCATTACAAAAGTTTCAAATTTCATTGTTAAAGAGTTGAGGATCAAATCCGTTGCCAACTCTTTAGAGACGGGACAATTGAGCCTTTCGAGGCGATCAATTTGGCTTTTCATCTTAAGGACATAAGATGAGACTGATTGGGTTTCCTCTATTCGACATGCATGAAGCTCCCGAACTGTTTCGAAGCGTTCTACCCTTGCTTGTTGTAGGAACATTTCCTTCAAACATTGGTGTACATAGTATCACCTTTGCTCATTATGTACACATTAAGCAGGTGACTCAAACATTGATTCAAACATTAGATGTCCAGCTGACTCAAACATTGAGTCAAACATTAGATGTCCAGTTTCATCGAAGTGTACATAGTCTTAGTTTTTGCCAGATTTTCAGGTTTGGTCATTTTGTATACATAAACTGGTTGAGTCAAACATTGGTTCAAGTCCTGCGCTTGAAAATTCTATTTAAAACAAGTCATTGCAAATGGACACAAATACAACTAGCAGTCACTAAATACTACTTCGACATATACAACCATATTGCAACGGCAATTAACAAGGTTAGCACATATGGTTTCTTCGGCGTCGTGTTCGTATCAAATCTCTTTGCTTTCAACTTCTTGTTCTCTTCTAATAATAACATATTGTGTAATTCAAGGTTCTTTATCTTCAGCTCTTCAAATGTGATTGGAGTTGAGGTGTCGTTTGAACGTTCATTGAACATGTTATCAACATCTTCTTTCCACAAGAAGAATTTGCAATCGTTTAACTGTATAACATAAGAACTGTAAACAATTTGCAATCGTTTAACTGTATAACATAAGAACTGTAAACAATTTGCAATCTACATGACACAACAACTTTAAAATACAAGGGAACTTATAGGCCAATGAGAGCATCCATAAAATTCTTCACCATGTCTTTCACTTTTAAGTCCAGCTACTCGATGAACTACAACAACGTCGTAATGGCATTAGACATTTCCATCCAAATCGACCTTGAATAGTTTAGGTTTTCATACAGAGGTAGTAGATGAGCTCATATTGAATCAAAGTGATAGAGGTGGAAGATGGCAGTATAAATGACGGCTTGCGGAGGAATTAGGGCAAGAACGGCTTGCAGGGGTTAGGGGATTCATTTGATTTAGATCTGCTTTGGAGGATGTTTGATTTGTGTTGAAATCTTATGAATTAGGGTTTATAAGAATGGTACATTACAGGGGATGAGAAAGGGTGAGTCCACGTAGACGGGCTAGGTCGTCATACATTGCCACGTATGATTAAAAAACTGAGTTAGTTCTTATTTAACGACGGGGTGCCACAACAGCCTAAATGTCCAGTTGGGGGTGGTGGGAGCCAAAACGAAAGTTGAGAGTGCCAAGGGCCAAAATTGATTAGTTGGGGGTGATACAATCCAATTCCCTTATTTTTACATACCAAATGAAAATAAATAAATTACATACCTTAAAATGGAAGAACAATCATATTTAATTATTACAACTCATTTGAATAATCAAATGCAAATCACAAACACAACCATTCAACACATCCAGGTCATGGCTAGGTTATGAACACCAAAATATACACCACATATGTATATGATTCAAGAGCAAAATGGTTCCCTTTTATAACCTAAATTTTCGGTCAAGAAAGAAAAACCGAAAAAGTGGGTTTTTGTCTAAACAAACAAATCATCCAAATGACATAATTTTTCAAGATACTTTTATGCATGTTAGTAAAAATATCTTGAAAAAAAAGGGAGAACCATGGCTAAAATTTTCGGCCATAGGGTTTTAACCAAACCCAAAAACTGTAACATCCGTCGAAAAACGGGTTTTCCAAACCCGCTTCGTTTATTAATCGAATAATCAGTTTCATATTTTTGTTGCTCATTTAATGCTTATTTTAATTTTAAACAATACATAACTAATAAACATTTTAGATTATGGAAATTAAAATTGTTAAAAAATAAATTAAAACAATTAAAAATGAAAAGGGGCTGCCGGGTTTCGAACCCGGGTCAGCCGGAGAACCTTAACACCAAACACATAACCACTCCGCCACTTGATGTCTTTGTGAAATCTAGGAAGCAAATAAAACATATGTTCACCTGAGAAACCACCTGTTTGCGCCAAAACTGAAACCGATATCGGCTTTCAACATTCCAGTCGATTGAGTGATTGTAATTACTGGTTATAACCGATGAAAACATTACGACGCACGATCTCAATGAAATCAGCTTTTATTGAACTTGAATTCATATGATTTCGGGTTTAATAACCGAAATCATTCACTTCCTGAATTACTCCAACAATATCATCATCTCGCGACTCAAAATCATCCACAGAACCTCCAATTTCACTTTCGCTATATTTTCAGTTCGTCGGAAACGCTTTCTGAAATCGCTGGACTTTCGCCGAAAAACCGTGTCTTTCGTCAAAACGGTAAATTCTCAAATCTTTCATCTTCTATCTGTTGTTAGACTTTTACTAACTCAAACCCTCCAATCAGAATCGGTCCAGACGACGATATCGGATAATCTGCAGTCGCCGGAAAACTTCTGAAAATTTCCAAATTGCGCTGTGAATCGGTATGAGCATCTAAACACTCTGATAACTCTTGTTTAGTCATTCAATTTCACAAATTGTTAATCAAAACTGTTAATTGGTCCGCTCAGACGGAGTTCATAAAACAGAGCCGACGACTTCGCCGGAGTTCCGAGAAAAGTCGTAATTCCGGTACGTTCATTCCCAAAACTTTTCCTATCCGTTACATTTTAATCACTTATATGTCTGTTAATTGAATTGAACAAGATCAGTCGAAAATCAGTTGTCTGGGTTATTGTAACGAAGAAGATGAAGTTAGGCTGTATATAAATTTAATATAAATCGGATTATATCTCGGGTTAGACACACAGTCCAGCGGTGGACTGTGTGCAATTGAAACATAGCGATACTGGGTTCGAGTCCGTAGTTGTTCCGATTCGTCACAATATTCAGACTTTTTATAAAACCCAAATATGAAAACTTCTAGTTAGCATATAAGAGAAATAAAAACAAGTGTTTTAACCAGGTTAGACACACAGTCCAGCGGTGGACTGTGTGCAACGTTAATCAACAGGTCCCGGGTTCGAGACCTGTTACGCACGCCGGTTCGATAGAATTAAAATCCTTTTTAAAAATAAGTGAATTTTGGAATAAATTAAATGTATATAAATATAATTAAAAACAGAAATATTTCGGGTTAGACACGTAGCTCAGTTGGTAGAGCTACGTGCACGCGTACGGGAGGTCACAAGTTCGAACCTCACTCAGTGCAAACAATATACACGACCGAACGGTCAACAAGTCAAAGTCAAATAGTCAACGGTCAACCTAAAAAGTCAACACTTTTTTTTATATTTTATTTATTTATTTAATTTAAAAATCAATTAAAAATACTTAAAAATAATGTTTTTAAAGTTAGAAAATAGTCTTAAACTCACAAAAATATATCTAAAAATCCTATTAAAATTATTAATAAAATCCACTTATTTACCGTACTTTTTCGTTATTATTTAGGTTAGTTAATGCTCGTCGATCAACCCTCTAAACTCGTGCGCATTCAACATCTTCAACCGAACGCACCCAATGTGAGTGAATCTCTACAAATTCCCCGTTTTAATCACGTTTTTGGAGTGTATCATGTGTCTTACTAGTTATTACATTTAAACAATTGTGCATCCATCATATCCATGATCAAATGTGTATTCAATATGTTTGTGTGGTTAATGTTTAGATTAAATTTATCATTTTCAGTACATACATTATCATAGGCCGCCGCTCCCCATTACCTATGAGCGTGAACGAGGCGTTGCCAACAGACGATCGGCTCCGTTTGATTGAGCCTTGATCGCACATACATTCATCATAAGCCGTCTGTTCCCCATTACCTATGAGCGGAACCGTTCCCCATTACCTATGAGCGTGAACGTGACGTTGCCAACATTTACATTATCATTCATGTCATATATTATTGCAAGGTGATTTGTTATTGTTCGTTATTGTATGTTATTGTTATTGTTATTGTATGTTTATTTACGTTTGTTCACATATGATTATTGCACAATTTTCCATAATTAATTACAACAAGAAATCAATAATAAATGTTTTCTAACAAGGTTCACTCGCCAACTTTTGTTGACCCAAAAACCCCCATTTTTACACATGATACAGGTGATCCAGTTGCAGCAAAAACATATAGGATGGCTTAGAAGAATAAACCGGTTTAGACTTTGGATTGTTTAGTTAGTTATTTTCTTTGTAATTGTATGAACATGTTTGGAATATCGAGGATGTAATTTTGGAATGTAATAAATATGAAACATATTAGTAAACATCATGAGCTTTGGTGATAACCCAATTATGCCCCGACTCTTATTCCGCTGCGGGTCGGGGTGTGACAGATTGGTATCAGAGCCATGACTATAGGGATATAGGATAGGTTATTAGACCCTTAGAGCCTATACTATAGTTGATTAGAATTTTTAAATTATTTGTGTGTTACATGCAAAATTCATGATGTTTATATGCTTTATGTTTATTGTTACATTCAATGTTATGCAAGCATGTTCATAAGTACATATTATTATACAATGCCTATCATGAATCATATTCTCATAACATATCATATCCATGAGAGCACACACCACACAATTTCCATGACTTTTGCAACGATTTTTGTATTTTCAAATCACATCAAAGTGAGTTCTCATGACGGGCATGTAGTAACTGGAAGGGTACAAGTACCAGTAGTCGGAACGTCCTGTCTAGGCTTAGCATTCGTATAAATCCAAAATAAAGGACCAGTTTGCCTACCTGGGGACAAACGATGAGAGTAAGAAGGACCTATTAGGCCAAAGCATGCTATACCAAACGTCGTGTGAGCTAACCCCACTTTGAGTTGTCATTGTGTCTACACCTGGACACCCTCCGACCATACATCTCGCAAACATATTTCATGGTTTTCATTCGGGTGATGCGAGTGTTAAACCGCCAATACCAATGTGAATCCTACTAAGCCAATAGTCATGGGGGCCCACATGACTATACAGGTGAAGGTATGGGGGACATTTGAGGCCCAAACATGAGCAAACCCAAGACATCCTATGGATGTAGTTGCATTATTGATGTTTATGTTATTTTTATTTTTTTAAGACACATGACACCTAAAAAGACTCCATAAACTCGCAATCTTCTTATGTATGTTCCTATAGATGTCGGCTAGGCAGCAACGTGGGGGTAGAAGGTCAGGAAGGTCAAACGAACGCTTGGCCACCCAAATCGCAAAACAAATGGCCGCGGTGCTTCCTGACATCGTAGTTCAATTCCAACAAGCTCTCGCCGCAAATCCCAACAATCCTCCCCATCAAGAGGACCAGAACGTCGACAACCCTCCCTCCAAAAAATGCTCTTACAAACACTTCAAGTCTTGCGATCCCCCGAAATGTGAAGGGACCGAAGGTGTCACTGCTCTCCTCCACTGGTTTGAGGAAATGGAAAACACCTTCCTCAATTGCGATTGTCCCAAGGATCGCAAGGTACGTTACGCAACCGGGAGACTATTTGGAGTAGCCCTGACCTGGTGGAACACAGAGAAGGGTAAGAGAGGAGTCGAAGATGCTATGGCCTTAACATGAGAAGAGTTAAGGGAAATAATGACAAGACGCTTCTGTCCAAGAAGCGAAATCAAGAAGTTGGAAGATGAATTCCACTCGTTAAAACAAAAGGAAGGAGATCATACTTCCTACAACAAACGGTTTCTAGAGTTGAACCAAATGATCCCCAACTTGTTCACCCCAGTGTACCGCTTGGTTGAACACTACATTCGAGGCCTCCCCTCAAAAATTCAAGACTCAGTTCTAAGCACTTCGCCTGCGACACTTGAAGCCGCAATGGAACTAGCAACCGAAATTACCGAAAATCGCATTCGAAACGGTAAATTCAAAGAGGAGAAAAAGAAAGCCCCCGTTGAGGCCCAAACTTCAAACCATTCCACCTCCTCCTCAAAGTTTGCTAACAAGAGGAAATGAAACACCAGAAACTTTGCTGTCACACAAACAAATTTCCCTATCCCTGCTGCACCCATCACTCAAGTTGCCCCCTCACCTGCACCATATAAAAGGCCATACTCCGGCCCATACCCAAAATGCAACCGTTGCCAATACCATCACTTTCCTGATCATCCCTGCCAACATTGCACCGGCTGTGGCCGCACAGGTCACACCATTCAAACTTGTCGCGTACTTCAGCGAACGAACCGCCATCAGCCCTCAACCCAAACCCACCATCAGATAGTGGTTCAAGCCCAACAACCTTTACTACTACCACCTACCCAACATGTAGCCCAATCCTACTACCAACCCAACTATCCCATGATACAACCTATGCGGGCTTGTTACAACTGTGGAGACCCAAACCACTTTAGAAACACTTGTCCACGCTTGGTGAACATCATTCATGCCCAAGCTCAAGCAAATCCGGTGAATCAAGCTAACCAAGCTCCACCACCTGCAAGAGGAAGAGCTTACAACATCAACGCCAATCCTGTTGAAAATAATAATGGCTCAAACAAATCTCCCAACTAGTTTTCCTCACCAAGAATCAAGACTCAACTCCGATCATCTAGTTTTAATGTTTTCTTTATGTTATCTCAATCTTTCCGTATCCCAGTTGTAAAATTGGGAATTTATGTATCCAAGAATTTTAATGCGAATTGATATTACAGTTTTGTTTTATACTCATTGATTTAACATTCATATCATCATACATCTCGACGTATCTCAATCTCATCATTTAAAGAAGTTGGGTTGTGTCACACTTTTACATAAACTGACCCCTTCATCATAACAAATGAGAGAGGTACTGTCATCATTCAGTCATGTATCCTTTCAGAATTGAGACTCAAGCTTTGGTTGTTGTGTTTGTTTATGTTTAGAGTCACATAGAACTGATCATGATTCACTGATAAAGCCAACGAAAATTAGACAAGAATATGGTGGATACGCCGCTGGTACTTCCTATATATAAGTATTCTTGGCAAAGGATCAAAAGCATTACCAGGAGATTATGAGAAGTTCCATGTAGGTTTAAATATCGTCATGGTTGAAGTTTTTGTTTTATGATACATACCTTATGATGTCAAACGTATCAATTCCTTAAAACTATTATGCATAAAATCATAACCGACATCAAAGATCAAATTCGAGAAGCCCAACATGTTTTAGTAACGGAAAACGACGTACGCAAGGAGCTGTCTTGTTGAGCTGAACTTAAAATCGAAACTAAATCCGTCGGTATTCTGTACTGTCTAGATCGCATATGGATTCCTGACCACAATAACCTTCGTGATTTCCTTATGAATGAGGCGCACAAAACACGATATTCTATACACCCAGGAGCCGACAAGATGTATCAAGACCTTCGATGCACCTACTGGTGGCCTGGAATGAAAAAGGATATTACTGTTTTTGTTTCCAAGTGCCTTACATGTTCCAAAGTAAAAGCTAAACATCAAAGACCCTCAGGACTTCTGGTCCAACCTGAAATACCTGTATGGAAGTGGGAAAACATAACCATGGACTTCATTACCGGGTTACCTCGCACTTCTGGTGGGTATAACACTATATGGGTAATCATTGATCGTCTTACAAAATCAGCTCCCTTCATTCCGATTCGCGAGGACTTCAAGAATGAGAAGTTAGCTCGTATCTACATCAGCGAGATCGTAAGCCGTCATGGTGTACCTTTAAGCATTATTTCCGATCGTGATGGTCGTTTCACTTCACGAACATGGCAAGCCGTACAAGCCGCTTTGGGTACACGATTAGACCTCAGTACCGCTTAACATCCTCAAACTGATGGACAATCTGAACGCACCATCCAAACTCATTGAAGATATGCTTCGAGCATGTGTCATAGACTTCAAGGGAAATTGGGACGCTCGTCTACCATTAGTTGAATTTTTGTACAACAACAGCTATCATTCAAGTATCGGCATGGCACCTTTCGAAGCGTTATATGGTCGTAAGTGCTGATCTCCAGTATGTTGGCACGAAATTGGAGAAGCTCAAATCACCGGTCCAGAATTGATTCAAGAAACCACAGACAAGATCCATCAAATTCGAAACAATCTTCTAGCGGCACAAAGTCGTCAAACGACGAAAGCCTTTGGAGTTTAACATTGGTGATCATGTACTTTTAAAAGTATCACCGTGGAAGGGAGTAGTTCGTTTTGGCCAGAAGGGCAAGCTAGCACCACGCTACGTAGGACCTTTCAAGATACTCGAAAGAGTAGGACCTGTAGCATACAAGCTTGATCTACCAGAAGAACTCAACAGAATTCACCCCACTTTCCACGTATCAAACTTGAAGAAGTGCCTCGCCGATGAAAACCTCCATATTCCCCTGGAAGATATTCAGATCGATGAATCTATGCATTTCATTGAAAGACCAGTAGAGATCATGGACTTCGGAGAAAAACGTTTAAGACGGAGTCATATTCCAATTGTTAGGGTACGCTAGGAGTCGAAACGGGGACCTGAATTTACTTGGGAATGTGAAGACTCAATGCGCGAAAAATACCCGCATCTTTTTCCTGTTACCACTACTACTTAAATTTTGGGACGAAATTTCTAAAAGTAGGGGATACTGTAACATCCGTTGAAAAACGGGTTTTCCAAACCCGCTTCGTTTATTAATCGAATAATCAGTTTCATATTTTTGTTGCTCATTTAATGCTTATTTTAATTTTAAACAATACATAACTAATAAACATTTTAGATTATGGAAATTAAAATTGTTAAAAAATAAAATTAAAACAATTAAAAATGAAAAGGGGCTGCCGGGTTTCGAACCCGGGTCAGCCGGAGAACCTTAACACCAAACACATAACCACTCCGCCACTTGATGTCTTTGTGAAATCTAGGAAACAAATAAAACATATGTTCACCTGAGAAACCACCTGTTTGCGCCAAAACTGAAACCGATATCGGCTTTCAACATTCCAGTCGATTGAGTGATTGTAATTACTGGTTATAACCGATGAAAACATTACGACGCACGATCTCAATCAATTCAGCTTTTATTGAACTTTAATTCATATGATTTCGGGTTTAATAACCGAAATCATTCACTTCCTGAATTACTCCAACAATATCATCATCTCGCGACTCAAAATCATCCACAGAACCTCCAATTTCACTTTCGCTCTATTTTCAGTTCATCGGAAACGCTTTCTGAAATCGCCGGACTTTCGCCGGAAAACCGTGTCTTTCATCAAAACGGTAAATTCTCAAATCTTTCATCTTCTATCTGTTGTTAGACTTTTACTAACTCAAACCCTCCAATCAGAATCGATCCAGACGACGATATCGGATAATCTGCAGTCCGGAAAACTTCTGAAAATTTCCAAATTGCGCTGTGAATCGGTATGAGCATCTAAACTCTCTGATAACTCTTGTTTAGTCATTCAATTTCACAAATTGTTAATCAAAACTGTTAATTGGTCCGCTCAGACGGAGTTCATAAAACAGAGCCGACGACTTCGCCGGAGTTCCGAGAAAAGTCGTCATTCCGGTACGTTCATTCCCAAAACTTTTCCTATCCGTTACATTTTAATCACTTATATGTCTGTTAATTGAATTGAACAAGATCAGTCAAAAATCAGTTGTCTGGGTTATTGTAACGAAGAAGATGAAGTTAGGCTGTATATAAATTTAATATAAATCGGATTATATCTCGGGTTAGACACACAGTCCAGCGGTGGACTGTGTGCAATTGAAACATAGCGATACTGGGTTCGAGTCCGTCCTTGTTCCGATTCGTCACAATATTCAGACTTTTTATAAAACCCAAATATGAAAACTTCCAGTTAGTATATAAGAGAAATAAAAACAAGTGTTTTAACCAGGTTAGACACACAGTCCAGCGGTGGACTGTGTGCAACGTTAATCAACAGGTCACGGGTTCGAGACCTGTTACGCACGCCGGTTCGATAGAATTAAAATCCTTTTTAAAAATAAATGAATTTTGGAATAAATTAAATAGTATATAAATATAATTAAAAACAGAAATATTTCGGGTTAGACACGTAGCTCAGTTGGTAGAGCTACGTGCACGCGTACGGGTGGTCACAAGTTCGAACCTCACTCAGTGCAAACAATATACACGACCGAACCGGTCAACAAGTCAAAGTCAAATAGTCAAGTCAACACATTTTTTTATATTTTTATTTATTTATTTAATTTAAAAATCAATTAAAAATACTTAAAAATAATGTTTTTAAAGTTAGAAAATAGTCTTAAACTCACAAAAATATATCTAAAAATCCTATTAAAATTATTAATAAAATCCACTTATTTACCGTACCTTTTCGTTATTATTTAGGTTAGTTAATCCTCGTCGATCAACCGTCTAAACTCGTGCGCATTCAACATCTTCAACCGAACGCACCCAATGTGAGTGAATCTCCACAAATTCCCCGTTTTAATCACGTTTTTTGGGTGTATCATGTGTCTTACTATTTATTACATTTAAACAATTGTGCATCCATCATATCCATGATCAAATGTGTATTCAATATGTTTGTGTGGTTAATGTTTAGATTAAATTTATCATTTTCAGTACATACATTATCATAGGCCGCCGCTCCCCATTACCTATGAACGTGAGCTGTTCCCCATTACCTATGAGCGTGAACGAGGCGATGCCAACATACGATCGGCTCCGTTTGATTGAGCCTTGATCGCACATACATTCATCATAAGCCGTCTGTTCCCCATTACCTATGAGCGGAACCGTTCCCCATTACCTATGAGCGTGAACGTGACGTTGCCAACATTTACATTATCATTCATGTCATATATTATTGCAAGGTGGTTTGTTATTGTTCGTTATTGTATGTTATTGTTATTGTTATTGTATGTTTATTTACGTTTGTTCACATATGATTATTGCACAATTTTCCATAATTAATTACAACAAGAAATCAATTATAAATGTTTTCTAACAAGGTTCACTCGCCAACTTTTGTTGACCCAAAAACCCCCATTTTTACACATGATACAGGTGATCCAGTTGCAGCAAGAAACATATAGGATGGCTTAGAAGAATAAACCGGTTTAGACTTTGGATTGTTTAGTTAGTTATTTTCTTTGTAATTGTATGAACATGTTTGGAATATCGAGGATGTAATTTTGGAATTTAATAAATATGAAACATATTAGTAAACATCATGAGCTTTGGTGATAACCCAATTATGCCCCGACTCTTATTCCGCTGCGGGTCGGGGTGTGACAACAACCCGAAAATTTTAAATCCTTTGAAGCATGCACTCATATAAGCGGCTCTGATACCACTGTTAGGATCTTATCACATGTTTATCAAAGTCATTTTTATCCATATAAAATTAAACGTAGTGAAATAATTATTTAAAAACATGCTAGTGTGTTGATACAAAACTTTTTTTATGTAAGAACCCAAAACCCGGATCCATATATGAACATGTATGCTATCTAAACACAACCATAGGGTGCTTTAGAATACTACCTTTCAAAGAGCAAAAGACTTGAAGAAAATGAGTATTCTTGAATTGCAATCTTCAAAGATGAAGACCTCAAGCTTGCATACCCAAGCCTCCAACAAACACCTTAATGTTGCTAGGATTTTCACTTCTAAAACTTCTCTTGGATCTCCCTTTTGGCCGAAAATTAGAGAAATAAACAAAGAGTTCTTGCACTTTTACTTGTGTGTGTATTGTGTATATATGTGTGAGAGAACCACCAAATTTTGTGTGATCTTATAAGATTTATTGCATGCAATTTGAGTGGCGGAATCCCACCTTGGGAAGCCACATAGGGCCGGAAACTCATGGCTTTTATAAAAAATCAAAAATTTTCTTTTAATTTAAGTCTTGTATTTATATTTTATAACTTTTATAAAATTGTAACATAACATGTTACAAGACTTATGAAACATTTCGCAACCATTTATAATGTTATTTAACCAATTAAATAACAACATAAAATATTCTCTCAAAATAAATTATCCATGTAATTTATTAGTTTCTCAAGTGCAATTATTTAGAAAACCAATTTTCTAAATGTTTTAAGTGTTAATATTTATTTGTTTGATCATATCATAATTAAATATTATGGGTGTTTGTCTAGCTTGTTATTGGGTATGACCCGACTTGGATCATATCGTACTAGCCACATCAATTTAATATGTGGCTTGGGCATACCGATTCCAACACCAATAGTATGAGTGATCAGAGTTATGATCATTACATTAACATAACTACTGGTTTTAATTCCCAAATCAATCCATCACTTGTTAGTAACCAAAATTTTGCATTAATGATGAATGATCATGTTGGTGCAGAATGTCTATGTCTTAATCTTATATGGAGTCTGTATAGTTTAGAGTTGAATAGGCTAGTGATATGAAATATTTATATGTAATAGGGTCAAGTTCGCCCATGATGTTCTTGGAATGTCAAGTTCGGCCGAACTTGCTAAGGCAAGTTCGCCCGAACTCACCTCCTCCATGAGCAGAGTTGTACCTCTATAAATAACTAGCTTGTCATTCTCATTTGTAACTTTGGCATTTCTGAGGCGAAGCTCTGTCAATTTGGAGACTCGACGTTATATCCATAAAATTGATGTTTAACTGATTAATTCTTGTCTATTGGTAAACTTGTCATATATTTCCGCTATTATGAACAATAGATATCAAATCTAGGTTCCTATGCATTGAGGATCGGTCCTACAAGTGGTATCAGAGCTAGAATAGCCTGATTTGATTGATATCAAGACAAGAACACTTCTAATTCTACTTCATTCTTCTATTTTTCTTAACTTTTGCACAAAAATGAAGAATTCACGGTCAAATTTGTCCAATTTTGAGTAAGACATGTTAAATACATCATGGATAAACCCCTGACACGAATTGGTGTCAAAATGTTGCAAAAACCATGTTTTCCAAACTCATCATCATCGAACTTGTTAGACAAGTTCGACGAACTTGAGCTAAAAAGCCACTTTTTGAGTGAATTTTTAGCAGTTCGCTCGAACTTGTGGTGGTTTTTGAAAGAATTCAGCTAAGTTCGCTCAAACTTACCCAGATTTCATTGATATTTTGTCAAGTTCGACCGAACTTGATAAAATTCAAGAAAACTTTGATAAGTTCGCCCGTACTTGGTAAATCTTTATTACAAATTTCAAGTTACAAGTTCGACCGAGGTTGATCAGGGAGATTTTTCAAATCAGAAGTTATAAGTTCGACCGAACTTGTGATTAAACTGAAATTCTTCATTGTCATGCCATAAGTTCGACCGAACTTAAGGTTTAAAATCTAAAATTCTTCATTTCACTACAAGTTCGACCGAACTTGTAGTAAGTCTAACATTTTCCAAAGTTTAACGTGTTTTCAGCATACGTATCTCGTTATTCGCGATGGATGATATTCAGAGAGCGTATATGTCCGGAGTGGGTACATCCAATGCTAATGTGATTCAACAAGTCAATCTTGACAACGAGATGGGCACAACCGTTAAACCGTTGAAGTTAATGAGCATGGACGAGTATGAAGGATGGGAGGAGAAGTTTACCTATTGGGTTCAAGCCATGCATTTCTAGGCTGGGTGTCGATTGAGAGAGGTTATACTGTTCCGTTGGACGAAAATCAGCAAGTTCTGGAGAAGTACAAATACTCCACAATATAGAAAGATGAATATATTGCTGAGAAAAAGATTATTAGCCTCATTCAACAATCTGTTAAAGAGGATATTCTGGTCTTGTTATCGGAATACACGACTGCAAGAGAACTCTGGCTATCACTGCAAAAAAATACCAAGGAAGCGCAGAGATGATCAAGAGTAAGAAAGCTCTCATTATGAAGGAGTTCGATATTTTTTACATGTTGAAGGGTGAGACAATGAAACAGATGATTGAGCGTTTCTGTCATCTGAAAGTCCAAATGAGAAGACACGGTCTCGAGAAGACGGAACAAGAATACATCGATAAGCTAGCAGATGCGTTACCTGACGGAGAGTGGACTACTTACATGATGGTTCTGAAAGAAAGTGCAAATTGGGAATTCTTCAAGTTGTCTACATTCATCGACAAACTTGAAGGCCATGAAATGGAACTTCTAAAGATCGCAAAATCGAAGAATGCTAATGTTGTTCAAGATGTTGGTCTGTATTACAAAACCGGGATGCAAGACAACATTTCAAGCCCAAAGATTCAGACAACATTCAACGTGAATTTGAATTCTTTGAACCATTCGCAGCAGAATCAGAATCAATCATATCCACAATATGATTAAAGTCCACAGAGCTCTTCATTCTCAAGCATTGGTTCAAATTGTCTTATCAGAGTCAAGCAAATCAGAACCAACAAACAAATTCTGATTCGAATGTGTACAAGTGTAACATTGTTGTGAACTAAACAATGTTGTTTCTGAGCAAGTTGCAAAACAACACATGTCACTTCTCGCCACTGTTCTAGAATCATATGAAAGTCTTGTAGCTGGAAAGATCGGCAATCCTGAGATGACCGCCAAAGACTACGATCAAGTGGACGAAGAAGAGCTTGAACTGATGGACATAAAGTGGTGTTTAGCTTCTATCATTCGAAGAGTCACAAAGTTTGTTGCACTCACAGGCCGAGATATCAGAAATTCGAGCAACAAGATAGGGTTTGATAAAACGAAAGTCACGTGCTTCAGATGCCGACAGAAAGGGCATTTCAAAAGAGAATGCAAAACCCTGAAGCAACGGGAAATCAAAGTCCATTAGGAGGAGGCAACGAGTATTACAAGAAGTCACTTCTGTACAAGTCTTTCCCGAAGAAGACTCAGATCGAAATCCAAGAGAAACCAAACAGTCGCAACACTGAGAAAGCTATGGTTGCATCAAACGAAGATGATGGTTTCGACTGGAACTCTTATATCGATAAGAAGACCAGAGTTGCATTGATGGCTCAAATTGTTGAAGATACATCTGCCGACGAAGCAGCAGCTCTAGAGAATATTTTACTGGAACAGTATTAGAAACAACAACAGGAGGAAGAGGAGTATCTTCACATGCAGAATCAAGGAATTTTATCTCCTAATTCTTGTGATAGTTTTGCAGGTCATTTTGATGGAAGTTCTCAGGAGAAAGTTGCCGAGGAGAAGTCAATTGATGAAGTTATCAATGTTGCTCAAGAAATGAATGCTGAAAACCTCAAGGACATTGCCGATAAAGCTTTAATGGCAAATCTAACCAAGGTAGGTCCAGAGGTAAAGGAAGTTGTCAAAGTACAAGTTGTAGAGGTTGAAAAACCTTGTACAAAATGTACCGAGCCATGTGCTGAATGTGCCAAAAAATCACAAATCATCGCTGAACTCAATGTATATAACGAACATTTCAAATACGATTATCCTACAATGAAGGAAGCATATGACAAAATGAAAGATGATTATGGCAGGCTCGATAGAAATAATATCGAACAACATGATACTGTGAGAATGCTAAAAGGTACAGTAATTGATAAACAAAAAGCAATAAACATCTATATAAACACCATTGTTGAGACCAAACAACTACTTAGGACATGAAAATTGAAATAGAACGTGTTCAACAACTTTTAAGAAGTTACACAACTAACGCATATGTCATTGATCACATTCTTCCCACAATTCCACCGGAAGAAAAAACCTGAAAAGAAAATTGGTAAAGAATACAGCAATGTTCCTCCTCCCCTATGCGAGAAGTATTGTCGCAAAACCGTTGATGGGATGGATAAGGCACTCAACATTGAGTTGTTATCTGAAAAGAAAAACGAGTTGCCAGAGAACATTGATGTAGTCTATACTAAATCAGATGATGACAGTGCGGTAGTGAAAAAGGTGGTTGAAAATGTTCTGAACGATTATGATAATGGCAGCTTCGAAAGCGCCACCTCGAGTTTGAACAGTTCTGACACAAATTCCGAAGATGACGATACATAGTCAGAGGATGATCTATGTCATGATCCTAACATTGTAATGTACAAGGTTAAGGAATCTGATAGATTATACTTTGATGACAATTTTCCGATTCGGAATGTCAAAGAAGATCAATTAGATAAACTGTTCAAGCTGGTTGAAGTCACATCAGATGACCTGGAGAAAAATGAAAAGAAATTCTATTCAAAACCCAAAAGAAATTACAATAACTACCGAAGGAATGGTGGTGATCATCCGGAAAACAGGAGAGCTGGGTTGGGATTAGAAGAATCAGATGAACCGGAAAAGAAAAAGACAACATTTCATGAGTATAAAGATAAAAACATGAAATTTGTTTATGGGACAAATATGGTTCATGAAGAGAGTTTGATCGGAAAACAATCAAACAATGAATTCAAGAAACAGAAAGAACTTCGATGTGACATTTGTGGTGCTTCGGTCGTGTAACGATTTCGAACGAATTATCAATCAATGAATTTTTTGTGTTTTATTTACGAGATTTGTATTTTTATCATGACACTTGCACGTATTCAATTCTTGCACGATTCCGAACTCTTAAACAACTTCTGGAAGTGAAATCGCAAACTGTTATGCAAACCTAATCAGTTTAACGTGACGTACACTTCGGAAAGATGAAATAAGCTAAACATACCTTAAATACCCATTACATAACTTATAAATAAGTTTTGAGGGCTTCGGTATAGCAAAATCATGCTTTTGCAACTTTAGGGGCTATTTTGCAAATTCTACGAAACTATGCCGATTCGCGTATATCGTTATCCGGAACATATACGCACATCCAAAAATTTTTTTAATCATTAAAATCTAGTATTTTAATGATTGGAATGCAAAAATATCATTCCTTACGCGTTTACGGTCATTTGCGCGTTCGTTACGATTCCCATCGTAATTAACTTAAAACCGCAACCGTACGACCAAACGAACCGACACCCGGGACATTTTTGAACATATTTCAAGTTCCCTATGTTTATTCATCCTTTTGGAGCTTAAAAATGGGGTTAACGGGTGTTAAAAGTGCCAAAACACGACGAAAACAAGTTCACGGGACATTTCTGCTAATTTTTGAAACTTCTGCCCCTGCAAGGGCCTTACGGACCGGCTAACCCCATACGTATGGGGTCCCCAGCTCAGAACCTTCTTAAAATCAAGGTGGCATCTTCTTGTTAACTTTCTTGGCCACCAAGTCGCGATCTATGCCACCTTTAACCTGCATTAGACACCTGGAGGGACACTAATCCATGCCTTAACACCTGGATCAACACTTGGCATGATTTGGGGGCTCCAAGATTAGTATAGATAGGCTTGATCTTCACCATTTCTCCTTACTCATTTCCAACTTCTTCCTCCCATACTCTTGGAGATGGCTTCCATCCTTTTGGAGGCCTCCTACTGAGTTCTCTGAGATCTTGGGTGTTCCTAAACACAAGTAAGATCTCATCCTTAGTCTTTTTCATTGCTTTTAGTTATTTCAAGCTAAAAGTCAAACATTGTTTGACTTCGGATTTGACCATTAATTGGTCAAATCAAAGTTCAATTGAACTTTCCAACGTGATCGTAATCCCGATGGTTATGCTCCTTAGTGATCATACCTACTGATTTACCACGTTTCTAGTTGTAGTGACGAGTCAAAGTTTCGGTAAATAATGCGCAAAATGCACATTATACGACGAACTATTTTCGGGCATCAAAACACTTTGTTTTGATACCAAATCAGTTTTATAAACTTAATTAGGCATGTTTGACATGTCTAACTCGTCACTTTTAGTTTAGTGCTTGTTTCTTGACCACCGCTTTGAATTTCGAATCCGACCCATTTGGTCAATCTTAGGATCCGACCAAACACATATTTGTGACCATAGTTGTATAGGGAATAACCCTCTGAGGTTATACCTTATGGTCACGTCGTTTGGTTAGTATTATGTTAAGTCGCTAGCTATGCCTTTATAAATGACCAAAACGCCCATTTTGCGAATAAATCGATTTTAAGCCTATGTAACCAATGTTTTGACATATAATCTGATGTTACAACATTATTAAACATGTTTTGGCATATTAGACTTATCGTAACACATATCTAACCATCCGAACACGTTTTTACGTAAATGGTCCGTTAAAGTAGCGTAAACTACCTTAAGAGTCATGACGGGTCAAACGCACTTAGGAATCTTTCCAAATCAGAATATTAACTTTGTTAATCCATTTCATATGAGTTCCAACACTCATTTGGTTTACAAGACCTCATTCTATCTGATCCACCTATTAAAGTCCCGACATTTACATAGTTACCCAATTTTAGGACACGCTTGATTTCTCGGATATTTGAGCTTGTTTAATCTTTGATTCAAGGTTATTTTGCAACCCCAAGTGGTACGTAGCTCCCCTCTTTTACGTTTTCAAATATTTTGGGGTGATTCATATGTGCTAAATTGTTTTCAAGTTTTCAAATTACAAATCTATGGTTTATATAAACACGACGATTTCAAAAATGTGAGCGAACTTGTTGGTGCGTTATATACATGACACGAATGACATTCATTAGCTTTGGCCAAGCCGACCAGTAGTAAGTTATGGTACCATAGGACTGACAATCCCGTTACCAAGGTTCCCGGTGTTTGTGGGGAAGTCTGGGGAACGACCGAAACTGTTTACTTTAACAAACCCTTTGGTGGTTTGTTATTGCAATTTAAAGATACCCTTTGGTGGTATAGACGAGTCAGCACAGGTTTGAATGTATTCACCAAAACGATCAAAAGTTTTCACAATTAAAAACAAGGACGATTTGTTTACACGGACTATGAACAATTGGTTTATGACACGAACAATGGACGAATGATTTATGACACGAACAATGGACGATTGGTTTATGGTAAGTGATTTAGATAACGGTACGTGTGTAATGTGATAAAAGCATGGTGGATAAGCCGCTGGCACTTCCTATATATAAGTGCTTTTATCGTATTACATTCGTGGCGTTATTTGCATCACTTGGAACAAAGGTTTTCAAACAATGACACGCAACGATTTTCAATTAAAGATATAAACCATACAAAGTTTCTTCAAGACGATTTACTACTCGAATTTACAAAACAAATGTTTTGGTCAAGATTCATGGCTACAATCTTTTATAAACTATAACTAACTTGTTAGTTGGTTAGTTATTATTGCAATACCAAATACCTTTTGATAACACGGTTTTCAACTAACGACTCTAGTAGTCTGACGAGGTATTGCAAATACATATTCAAGGCCATGAATTTGACACACTCACAAAACCTATGTACTCGCCGGCATATTTTTGTGACTCGTTTTCACATATGTTTCAGGGAACTATGCTTGATGTTGATGCATGCTCACTTAGGATCGGACGTAGACTTAGTGCCTTAAAATATGAAGATAATAGTTTATTTAGTTGTTTTAATTTCCAAGACAACGTAACTATGGAATTTCAATATTCAATAAAACATAACTTTAATTACCATGTGTTGTTGAAATAATCTGTTAACGTGACTCCCCGACGTTTCCACCGCGGTTTGTTGTTTTTACGTGGTCCGGGTGTTACAGATTGGTATCATAGCACTGGTTATAGGGAATTAGGTTATTAGTAATGCTTTGACCTAGACTATAACCTTCCTAGGACCCTAACGCGAGTTTACTTGCGTTTAGATTCATAAAATACAATACTATCACCTATCCTTAGGTGGTTACCAAAACAAATTCACAAATTACAAACTCATTTTGAAAATCAATCGTCTATCCTTAAATGATTTGTTTTTGGCTTTAAGCCTTCTAAGTTTTCAAAATCTCGTCAAAGTTTGGGTTTTATTAATGTGAACACATGCAATCTGGAAGGGTGGGTGCCTGTACCCCGAGTTTTCTGTCCAAGGTTAGAGTGTTCGTACAAATCCACTTAATCGGAACAATCACTCTTACCTGGGAACTCTTGGGGTGAGTATCCACTTATAGGCTAAAGCATGTCTTTGCGATGCATTATAAAGACCCATTTACTTTGATTAGTCACCGTGTGTCGTTTGTTTGTTTTGAGAAACGAAGAAATGACCACCATCTTTATTTCGTCGACATTTTCAACACATCTCTTGATTTTCTCACATATATTCCTCCATCTTTTCTTTTAGAATTCCTCCTAGACATGATACAACTCAAAATGCTAAAATGGCAGCCATTATCGCTCAGCAAATTGCTTCGGTACTCCCGAATCTTGTGACCCAACTTAATCAAGCGAACAACAACTACAATAACAATAACAATGCACTAACTCCGTGCAACTATAAACAATTTTGTTCGGCTGAACCACTATCATTTTCTGGGTCTGAGGGAGCCATTGGGCTTTTGCAATGGCTCGAGAGCCTCGAAAGTACTTTTCGTCATGTGCAATGCCCAAATGAGCGAAAAGTTGAGTTTGCGTCGAGCGTATTCAAAAATAGAGCTCTTACATGGTGGAACGGTATTATCAGAGATAGAGGTGCCGAAGTGGCTTTAGCTCAAATGTGGGAAGAGCTTAGGGCTCTAATGATGAAGGAATTTTGTCCTCTTCATGAGCAGAGGGCGCTAGAAAACGAATTCCATGATCTCAAACAGGATAGTGGTGAACATCGTGCATATACTGACCGGTACGAGGAGTTGAGTTTACTCTGTCCTTCGATGGTGACGCCTTTGGATAAGGCGATCGAGAAGTATATCGATGGTTTGCCTGGGCCTGTTCAGGACATTGTTACCGGAAGTAACCCAACCACTGTCCGGCAGGCCATTAAGCTAGCTGCAACTTTGACCGAGTCTCGGGTCAAAAAGGGTAACCTTCATCGCAAAGGCGATAAGAAATCATCCACCAAAACTACTCAAGAGAAACAAAAGGGAAACAAAGCTGATCCTTCTAAACGATCGAAGAAGCGTAAGGCTACTCAGAACTTTGCTGTTACTACACAACCCGCTTTAGCCGCTCAACCCAATCTAGCTCCTCAAAACCAACCAGCTCAACCTCCTGTGAGGAAACCTTGTGCTGGTACTGCACCGTTATGCAATTGGTGCAACGGTCACCACCAAGTTCATCAACCATGTCATCAATGTACGACTTGTGGAAGATTTGGTCACTTGGCCAACGTTTGTCAATCTGTTCCAAACCAAGCTGCACAGAACCCTGTCCAACCTCAAGCAAATCCCGTTCGACCTCACTTTCCACCTGGTCATGTTTTAACTGCGGCGAGATGGGCCAGTACAAGAACAATTGCCCGAAATTAGCCAATGCCAATCAAACTCGTGGACGAGCATTCAACATTAACGCCAACGAGGCCCGTACTAATAACGAAGTCGTTAACGATACGTTCCTTGTCAACAATCATCCTGCTTCTATTCTTTTCGATTCGGGTGCCGATAGGAGTTTCGTGTCCTTAGCCTTTAAACCATTGCTTTCAATGCCAAGAACTAAACTAGGAAATCCCTTGACAGTCGAAATAGCTAGTGGCGAACCTCTTAAACTAGATTCTGTCATTCGTGATTGCCAATTGAACCTCAATAACCACCTTTTCGCCATTGACCTCACACCAATGCAACTCGAGAGTTTCGACATCATCATAGGAATGGATTGGCTAACCAAGCATCATGCCGAAGTTATTTTTTTTTTGACAAGATAGTTCGAATACCTCTTCCCTCTGGTGAAATCTTAGAAGTTCGTGGAGAGAAACCCGCTAGTAATCTTAAACTCATGACCTGTAACCAAGCCCGAAAATACCTACGAAAGAACTATGTAGCCTTCCTGGCACATATCGTAGAGGAGAAAGGCAAAAGCAAAACTGTTCAGGATATCCCCATTGTTCGTGATTATCTTGAGGTGTTCCCTGAAGAATTACCTGGTTTACGTCTTGTACGTCAAGTCGAGTTCCGCATTGATCTAGTACCTGGTGCCAACCCTATTGCTAAATCTCCTTACCGTCTTGCACCATCTGAGAAGCAAGAGTTATCGAAACAGCTTCAAGAACTATCTGATAAAGGATTCATTCGTCCGAGCTATTCACCTTGGGGCGCTCCTGTCCTATTTCCGTATGTGTATCGATTATCGTGAACTAAACAAACTCACGATCAAAAATCGATATCCCTCATCTCGCATTGATGATCTCTTTGATCAGCTACAAGGTGCTGGTTACTTTTCAAAGATTGATCTGCGTTCTGGGTATCATCAACTTCGTGTGCTCGAAGAAGATATTCCCAAGACTGCTTTTCACACTCGATATGGTCATTACGAGTTTATTGTCATGCCTTTCAGTTTGACAAATGTTCCAGCTGTTTTCATGGACTTGATGAATCGGGTTTGTAAACCTTATTTGGACAAGTTCATCGTTGTTTTCATCGACGACATTCTTCTTTATTCCAAGTCTCGAGCCGAACATGAACAACACCTTCGATTAACTATGGAACTACTAAAGAAAGAACAACTTTATGCCAAATTCTCTAAGTGCGAGTTTTGGCTAAAAGAAGTTCAATTTTTGGGACACATAGTCAACGAGCAAGGTATTCGTGTGGATCCTTCTAAAATCGATGCGATTAAGGATTAGAACACACCCAATCCCACAGAAGTTCGCTCTTTCTTGGTCTTGCTGGATAACGTCGATTCATTGAGAACTTTTCAAAGATCACGGTTCCCCTCACCGCTTTAACTCAAAAGAATAAGCCTTTTGAGTGGGGACCCAAATAAGAGGAAGCCTTCCAAACTCTGAAACAAAAGCTCTGCGATGCTCCTATTCTATCCTTACCCGATGGCAACGATGATTTTGTTGTTTATTGTGACGCATCGAACCTAGGCCTTGGTTGTGTTCTCATGCAACGAGATAAAGTCATAGCCTATGCGTCAAGACAATTGAAAGTCCATGAGAAGAACTACACGACTCATGATCTTGAGTTAGGTGCTGTAGTTTTTGCCCTCAAAATTTGGAGACACTACCTTTATGGTACGAAATGCGTGGTTCTCACGGACCACAAAAGTCTCCAGCATATATTCAATCAAAAGGAGCTGAACATGAGACAACGACGTTGGGTCGAACTTTTAAACGACTACAATTGCGAGATTCGCTACCATCTTGGTAAGGCGAATGTCGTGGCTGATGCGCTTAGTCGTAAGGAACGTGTCAAGCTTCATTGTGTTCGAATTCAATCCAATATCCAGACACGTATCCTTCAAGCTCAACGTACTTGTGCTACACAAGGCATGATGGGTAGTGAATTACCACATCAATTTGAGCTTCAACTCGAACCGAGAGACAATGGATTCTTCTATTATTTGAATCGTTTGTGGGTTCTAAATCAAGACAACCTCCGCACCTTATTGATGGAAGAAGCTCATAAGTCTCGTTATTCAATCCATCCTGGTGCAAACAAAATGTACAAGGATCTTCGTACCTAGTATTGGTGGCCGGGTATGAAGAAAGACATTGCCTTGTATGTATCAAAATGCCTAACTTGTCTTAAAGTCAAGGCTGAACACCAACGCCCATCTGGATTGCTTGAACAACCAGAAATTCTGGTATGGAAATGGGAGAACATTGCGATGGATCTCATCACAAAACTACCACGTTCATCTAGAGGTCATGATGCTATTTGGGTAATCATTGATCGTCTAACAAAGTCAGCACACTTTTTGACAATTCGTGAGGATTACTCTGCTGAAAAACTCGCCAAAATCTATGTCGATGAGATTATATCTCGTCATGGTGTTCCTTTGGACATCATATCTAACAGAGATGCTCGGTTCTCATCTCACTTATGGAAGACCATGCAATCTGCTATGGGAACCAAACTAAATCTGAGCACTGCTTATCATCCTCAAACGGATGGACAAACCGAGAGAACAATTCAAACGTTGGAGGATATGCTTAGAGCGTGTGTGATCGACTTTGGTGGTAGTTGGGATTCGCATCTGCCGTTGATCGAATTCTCCTACAACAATAGTTATCACGCCAGCATTAACATGGCACCTTTCGAAGCTTTATACGGTCGAAAATGTCGTTCACCTGTTGTTGGAATGAAGTTGGATAGTCTCAGTTTACTGGACCTGAACTTATTCATGACACAACAGACAAAGTCAAGAAAATACGCGATAACCTTCTGACAGCTAGAAGCCGTCAAAAGAGTTATGCGGACAAACGACGCAAGCCCTTAGAATTTCATGTTGGTGATCACGTCCTACTCAAGGTATTCCCTTGGAAAGGAGTGATCAGATTTGGAAAGAAAGGAAAACTTGCATCACGATACGTTGGACCATTCAAGATCGTTGAAAGAATCGGAAAGGTGGCCTACCGACTTGAGCTACCTCCTAAACTTGGGAACGTTCACCCAACATTCCACGTGTCCAATTTAAAGAAGTGTTTAGCCGACACAATTCTTCACATTCCCCTCCATGAAATTCGCGTAGATGACACTATGAACTTGTCGAGAAACCTGTGGAGATACTGGACCGTGAAGTCAAGAACCTCAAGCGCAGACGAATTCCAATAGTCAAAGTCCGTTGGGAATCTAAACGTGGCCCAAAATTTACTTGGGAACGAGAGGATCAAATGAAAGCAAAATACCCACATCTGTTTCCACAAGTTTCCTCGAATTAAATTTCGGGATGAAATTTCCTAAAGTAGGGGAGACTATGACATTTGTGGTGATTCGATCGTGTAACGATTCCAAACGAATTATCAATCAATGAAATTTTTGTGTTTTATTTACGAGATTTGTATTTTTATCATGACACTTGCACATATTCAATTCTTGCACGATTCCGAATTCTTAAACAACTTCTGGAAGTGAAATCGCAAACTGTTACACAAACGTAATCAGTTTAACGCGACGTACACTCAGGAATGATGAAATAAGCTAAACATACCCTAAATACCCTTTACATAACTTAGAAATAAGTTTCGAGGGCTTCGGTATGGCAAAATCATGCTTTTGCAAATTTAGGGGCTATTTTGCAAATTCTGCGAAACTATGTCGATTCGCGTATATCGTTATCCGGAATATGTACACACATCCAAAATTTTTGTAATCATTAAAATCTAGTATTTTAATGTTTGGAATGCAAAAATATCATTCATTACGCATGTACGGTCATTTGCGCGTTCGTTACGATTCCCGTCGTAATTAACTGAAAACCGCAACCGTACAACCGAACGAACCGACACCTGGGACATTTTTGAACATATTTCAAGTTCCCTATGTTTATTCATCCTTATGGAGCTTAAAAATAGGGTTAACGGGTGTTAAAAGTGCCAAAACGCGACGAAAACAAGTTCAGGGGCCATTTCTGCCAATTTTTGAAACTTCTGCCCCTGCAAGGGCCTTACGGACCGGCTACTCCATACGTATGGGGTCCCCAGCTCATAACCTTCTTAAAATCAAGGTGGCAGCTTCTTGTTAACTTCCTTGGCCACCAAATCGCGATCTATGCCACCTTTAACCTGCATTAGACACCTGGAGGGACACAATCCATGCCTTAACACCTGGATCAATACTTGGCATGATTTGGGAGCTCCAAGATTAGTATAAATAGGCTTGATCTTTACCATTTCTCCTTGCTCATTTCCATCTTCTTCCTCCCATACTCTTGGAGCTTGCTTCCATCCTTTTGGAAGCCTCCTACTGAGTTCTCTGAGATCTTGGGTGTTCCTAAACACAAGTAAGATCTCATCCTTAGTCTTTTTCATTGCTTTTAGCTATTTCAGCTTAAAAGTCAAACATTTTTTGACTTTCGACTTTGACCATTAATTGGTCAAATCAAAGTTCAATTGAACTTTGCAATGTGATTCGTAATCACGATGGTTATGATCCTTAGTGATCATACCTACTGATTTACCACGTTTCTAGTTGTAGTGACGAGTCAAAGTTTCGGTCAATAATGCGCAAAATGCGCATTATACGACGGAACTATTTTCGGGCATCAAAACACTTTGTTTTGATACCAAATCAGTTTTATAAACTTAATTAGACATGTTTGACATGTCTAACTCGTCACTTTTAGTTTAGTGCTTGTTTAGGTTCGTAAGTCGAGCGGTCTTGACCACCGCTTTGACTTTCGAATCCGACCCGTTTGGTCAATCTTAGGATCCGACCAAACAATATTTGTGCCCATAGTTGTATAGGGAATAACCCTCTGAGGTTATACCTTATGGTCACATCTTTGGTTAGTATTATGTTAAGTCGCTAGCTATGCCTTTATAAATGACCAAAACGCCCATTTTGCGCATAAATCAATTTTAAGCCTATGTAACCAATGTTTTGACATATAATCTGATGTTACAACATTATTAAACATGTTTTGGCATATTAGACTTATCATAACACATATCTAACCATCCGAACACGTTTTTACGTAAATGGTTCGTTAAAGTAGCGTAAACTACCTTAACGAGTCATGACGTGTCAAACGCACTTAGGAATCTTTCCAAATCAGAATATTAACTTTGTTAAACCATTTCATATGAGTTCCAACACTCATTTGGTTTACAAGACCTCATTCTATCCGATCTGCCGATTAAAGTCCCAACATTTACATAGTTACCCAATTTTAGGACACGCTTGATTTCTCGGACATTTGAGCTTGTTTAATCTTTGATTCAAGGTTATTTTGCAACCCCAAGTGAGTACGTAGCTCCCCTCTTTTATGTTTTCAAATATTTTGAGGTGATTCATATGTGCTAAATTGTTTTCAAGTTTTCAAATTACAAATGCTATGGTTTATATAAACACGACGATTTCAATAATGTGAACGAACTTGTTGGTGCGTTATATACATGACACGAATGACATTCATTAGCTTTGGCCAAGCCGACCAGTAGTAAGTTATGGTACCATAGGACTGACAATCCCGTTACCAAGGATCCCGGTGTTTGTGGGGAAGTTTGGGGAACAACCGAAACTGTTTACTTTAACAAACCCTTTGGTGGTTTGTTATTGCAATTTAAAGATACCCTTTGGTGGTATAGACGAGTCACCACAGGTTTGAATGTATTCACCAAAATGACCAAAATTTTCATAATTAAAAACAAGGACGATTTGTTTACACGAACTATGAACAATTGGTTTATTACACGAACAATGGACGAATGATTTATGACACGAACAATGGACGATTGGTTTATGTAAGTGATATAGATAACGGTAGGTGTGTAATGTGATAAAAGCATGGTGAATACGCCGCTGGTACTTCCTATATATAAGTGCTTTTATCGTATTACATTCCTAGCGTTATTTGCATCACTTGGAACAAAGGTCTTCAAACAATGACACGCAATGATTTTCAATTAAAGATATAAACCATACAAAGTTTCTTTAAGACGATTTACTACTCGAATTTACAAAACAAATGTTTTGGTCAAGATTCATGGCTACAAGTCTTTTATAAACTATAAGTAACTTGTTTTAGTTGGTTAGTTATTATTGCAATACCAAATACCTTTTGATAACGCGGTTTTCAACTAACGACTCTAGTAGTCTGACGAGGTATTGCGAATACATATTCAAGGCCATGAATTTGACACACTCACAAAACCTATGTACTCGCCGGCATATTTTTACTGACTCATTTTCACATATGTTTCAGGGAACAATGCTTGATGTTGATGCATGCTCACTTAGGATCGGACGTGGACTTAGTGCCTTAAAATATGAAAGACAATAGTTTATTTAGTTGTTTTAATTTCCAAGACAATGTAACTATGGAATTTCAATATACAATAAAACATAACTTTAATTACCACGTGTTGTTGAAACAATCTGTTAACGTGACCCCCCCCCCCCCCCGAAGTTTCCGCCGCAGTTTGTTGTTTTTACGTGGTCGGGGTGTTACATTCGAGATAAGGCAAAAGCCACAAGTGGTGTAAAATCCACTAGTGGTTATTCATATGATAATCGAACTTACTTCAAGTGCAACGAAGTTGGTCATATTGCACGCAAGTGTCCGATGTCAAAACCAGCCTATCTTCAAAGAAAAGAAAGTTCAGATGTTGTGAAACCAAAGCAACCAGAGTTTGTAAAACTTGTGAAGATTTTGAAAAGAAATGAATCAAAACCAGAAGTTAAACCTAAAAATGAAAAGAGATTTGAAAACTCAATTTTTGAAAAAGGTGAAACTTCTAGCGCAAAAGAAAACAACATCAAAAAGGCTAACATAAAATCTCAAACCTGGATTGCTAAGAAGAAGTCAACAACATCCGATGTTATTAAGTCTGAGCTTGTAAAGACTGATAATACGAAAGAAACAAAATCTGAAATCAAATCCAAAATTGTCAAAACTACAAGTGGTAACAATTTATAAGATGAAAAAGAAAGTGAAGTTTTCAAACATAAACATCGTACAAAATCCAGATGATGAATATGAATTTGATTATGCTGACGAATGTGAATTTGATTACGACGAGTAAATCTTTGGAGCTTTCATATGTCTGATCATTGCTTAGAATGTAAAAAGGGAAAGCAGATCAAGAAATCACATCCGAAGAAAATTCTGAACTCAATCAAGTTGCCGCTAGAACGTCTCCACATGGATTTATTTGGTCCTGTCAATGTTCGAAGTATTTCAGGAGACTTATATTGCTTGGTCGTGACAGATGACTATTCCAGATATTCGTGGGTATTCTTTCAGGAATCAAAAGACGAAACGTTCGAAAACTTGGTGATTATGTTCAAGAAACTTGAGAATCTTTATCATCTGCCGGTCAGACGCATTAGAAGTGACAACGGCACAGAGTTTAAGAATAGAAAAATGAAGGAATTCTGCAACGCTAAAGGGATTCTGTACGAGTTTAGTGCACCTTATACTCCACAGCAAAACGGTGTTGCTGAAAGGAAGAACAGAACTTTAATTGAAACTGCGAGAACCATGCTTGCAGACTCTAAACTTCCAGTTAGCTTCTGGAGTGAAGCGGTTGCAAATTTGAAATTCTTAGAGCCATTTGGTGCGCCATGTACTGTAATCGATCAAGATGGTAAATTCGGAGCCAAATCTCTTGAAGGTTTCTTTGTCGGATATGCAAGTCCGCTAAGACGTGTAAATGTTCCCTCGTTAAGAAAGGTTATTGAAGCACAGCATGTGGATTGCTTTAACTATATGGATCCTATTCAAAGAAGAGGTGACGCGTGGTTGTTCAATTATCAAGATCTATGGAAGTCATTCGACTTGCTGGAAGAACTGTCTGAAGAAGTTGCAGCGTTATACTATCTTCAACAGTCGGCGAATCAAGAACACATCATTAGACCAATTGTGGTTAATCAACCCACGTTGGATACTTCATCTTCCGAAGCAGGTCCGAGCAATAGTGGTGTTCAAGTTGAAAATATTTCTGAAGCAGAAGTAACACCTGCTACACTTCCAATGATTGTTTCTAATGAACCAGGAAAAACAACATCAGGTCCCCATGCCTCAAAATCAGAATTCTGACTCATATGAAGCGCCAACATTTGATGCTGATGACGAAACTTCATCGGATGAAGAAGTTGAGCAGATTTCTAATATGTTGAATCAATCTGCTAGTCCGAGAAATCAGACGAAGCCTCATAAAGTGCACCTAATGTTGATGTGAACAATGATCTGATTGTTTCAAATCAGCAAAGCTCAGTTGATGTTCCAATAGAAGAATGTCGCGATCATATTCTTATCATCCTTCAATGAATATCATTAGTGAATTACAAACTGGTGTTCGTACACGAAGCCAAATCAATAAAGCACTTAGTTGTTTCTACACCCGAGTTGCTCCAACTCAGAACTACTGCTACTACTCATGTTTCATTTCTCAAATAGAGCCAAAGACTGTTAATGAAGCTTTGAGTGACGACAATTGGGTGATAGCAATGCAAGAGGAACTGTTACAGTTCGAGAAGTTAGGTGTTTGGAAGCTTGTAGACTTGCCACCGAAGCAGAAAGCTATTGATTCAAAGTGGGTCTTCAAGTGTAAAAGAGACGATCGGGGTGTAATATTCGAAAACAAAGCTCGGTTGGTTGTCAAGGGATTCCACCAGCAAGAAGGTATTGATTATACAGAGGTATATGCACTGGTTGCACGATTAGAGTCTATCCGCATTTTCCTCGCGTTTCCAGCTTGGAAAAGATTTAAGGTGTACCAGTTGGATGTAAAATCTGCGTTTCTCTATGGTAAACTTCGAGAACAAGTGTATGTCGGCCAACCACCGGGTTTCGTCGATCCACTAAACAACAAAAAGCATATCTCCGGGATAAAGCCTTGTACGAACTACACCAAGCCCCAAGAGCTTGGTACGAGACGTTATCGCAACATCTCGTTGGAAATGGCTTTACGAGAGGCACAGTGGACAGCACTTTGTTTACCAGAGAAGTTGGATCGCATCTGATAATTGTGCAAATCTATGTGGATGACATTATTTTCGGTTCTACGGATGACAGTCTGTGCAAAGAGTTTGAAAAGATCATGAAGAAGAAATTTGAGATGTCCTCGATGGGCTAAATGAAGTTCTTTTTAGGTTTACAAGTGGATCAGCTTCCAGACGGATATTCATTCATCAGACTAAGTATGTTCATGACATTCTCAAGAAGTTTGAAATGGATAGTTCGAAGCCGCTTTCGACACCGCTGGCGCTGAACCATGGATTTGCGTAGACGAGACGGGAACCAAAGTTGATGACACACTCTATCAATCTATGATAGGATCGCTGATGTATCTGACGGCATCTCGCCCAGACATCATGTATCCCACCCTTATGTGCGAGATATCATCTAGTCCTCGAGTGTCACACATGCAGATAGTCAAACGAATCTTCCGTTACTTAAAGGGATGTCCTAGCACGGGCTTATGGTATCCTAAGAACGACAATTTCGACTTAACGGGATACGCTGACTCAGACTTCAGAGTGGACAAGCTGAACTCAAAATCTACAACGGCAGGATGCCAGTTCTTCGGAACACGTTTGGTAACGTGGCAGTGCAAGAAACAGACCACGGTCTCTCTCTCAACCTGTGAGGCAGAATACATTTCTGCTTCCAGCTCTTGCTCTCAAATCCTCTGGATTCAGCAACAGATGAGGGATTATGGTCTGCAGTTTCTTGATACGCCTTTATTCGTAGATAACAAAGCGGCCATCGATATAACAAAAAATCCGGTTCATCACTCACATACAAAACATATTGAAATTCGTTACCATTTCATTCGTGACTGTTACGAAAAGAAATTGGTGCGAATAGAAAAAATCCACAGCGACGAACAAAAGGCTGATTTTTATACCAAAGCATTTCCTTTAACAAGACTTAAATATCTAATGAGGCTTAACGGTATTAAAAATTTGCTGACAGGTGCGGAAGCTAAGGTTGAATACGGATCGGACGACGAGTTCACGTTCCGCATTGGTTTGTTATTTATCTTTATAGTTTAGTGTTTCTTAAAATCTAAAATCCAAAAATATGTTTTCGATTTTAGGGGGAGAAATATTTGGGAAAATACAAAAACATATGAAAAATTTCAAAACTGTACAAAAAACATTGAAAAAGACAAAAAGAATTTGGTGTCACAAAAAGGAAATGATAGTACATCAGTGGACTATCACAGTATGCTAAAGAAATGTAAAGTTTAAAAGTGATAAACAAGTCTTATTGTGGATGTGTCGATAGGCTTAACACGTTCAGTAAAATGTTTTCGAGATATAGACTAAATTTTACAACTGTTTAATCTTGTGGATTAACACATCTTGGATATATGGACTTAGTACTCCGAAATTTCGTTTGAGAGATTGTCTGATTCTGAGATACGAGGTCTTTATAGATAGTTTATATCTGGGGTATTATACAAGTTCTTCTGATTTTGTGGAAGCAATAGCCTAGAACTTCTATAATACTTTCGCTATAAACCTCTAAACTGCATGCAATCTTGAAAAGTATTGAAAGATCTAATCATTTGCAATACTGAAAAGATTCCTTAAGTGGAACACACCTTAAAGTTGAGCCTTCATCTCTTTGTCTGTACGGTAGTACTAACCTGAGCTCTCAAGGCCTCGCATAACCCAGATACAGATATCAATTACGCTATATTCACCTGTAAGATGAAATCTAGGGAATCTTGATACGGGAGTATATTCAAGAAGTAGGAACCGCAGATAAGTCAAGTTTCATAAATCATACCTTAACATATCTTGAAACAGTTGAGAAACGTGGTAAAGTTTAAGTGGACAAACATATCGACAATCTAGGTAAACGAGTTTAAAACTTAAAGTCATCTAAAGGTCAACGGTACTGGTGATATGTCTCAATCAACTGATATGATCCTTAGACACGAATTCACAAAAATATGTCTGTAAATATTTTTGTACAAAGTTTACATTGTCTTGTATATAGTTTATCAGCTTTACAGATTAAACCAAAAAGATTTTCAGTGTGTTTTAGCATAATCTTAGAAATATTCAAAAAGATTGTGTTTCTACATTGTTTTCAGCAAACCAATGTTGGAGAACGGGTCTTCGAAGTCTGGTAAGGTGCTTAAACTGGTGGGAATCTCATTGACAACGGGCTGGGAGCTAATCTGTAAAATCTGAAAAGCCAAAAACGATGAAAAGTTCATTAATTTGAAACTTTAATTTTGAAAATATCAACAGTTTGTTCGTAACAGGTCAAACCGGGGTCATTAACTTGGACTCGGCAGACAAATCGGTTAACCAAGGTCATTAGCTTGGACTTGGTCAACTGAGTGGATGTTCATAACTGGTAAAAATGGAAAAGTTCAGGGATTTAATTGCAAATTTTGAAAAAGTTTGAATTTGGGTTTGGCAAGTTCGGCCGAACTTGTCAAACTGAATAAAGTTTAAAAATCAAACAAGTTCGACCGAACTTGTGAATGATGGTTGTGTTGAGAGAAAGTTAAGTTCGCCCGGACTTATATGGGCCTTTATCATTGGGCTTGCAAGTTCGGCCGAACTCATTACTTGCATCTAAAAACCCTCTGAGCGAACTTACAAAGTTGAGCGATCTTGTGAAATTGACAAATTAGAGCCATTATACTGCCAAAATTTGGATTGTTTTAAGTGATTTGCACACTTATTACAATGGAAGAGGTGTGTATATGTCATTTGATCCATAAATTGAACGTAAAATTGTGATCTAGATCTGAAACTTGTTAAATTTGATAGATCTAGGATATATTGGACTAAATTGAACATAAATTCATAATAATGGACATAAATCGACCATAGATTCATGTTGAATTTGATTAAAATGGTCATGATAATGTTGAGCGGGTTTTTGTTGGAGAAGATAACAAGTTCGGCCGAACTTGTTATCAAGTTCGACCGGACTTGCTAACTAAACCATGAATAAAATTTGTTAAACTTAAGTTCGACCGAACTTCTGTGTTAAATCTGAAATTTTTGAGATTATAAGGTCGACCGAACTTAGGCATTCAGAATGATGTAATATGGTATAAGTTCGCCCGAACTTGATGAAAAAGTGTTGAAAAAATTTTGTAATTTTTTCTCGTAATGCGTGCTAATTGTTTTGCGTCGTTTTTCAGGCTCAAGTACCAGCGAAAGTAATTTCTATGGATTTCTCTAAATTCCATAACACGTGTATTACGCTTGATAAGACTATATGTCCATCGCTGAAGGATTACGACAATATTCTGAAGTTTCGAAAGGAGTGTCCTATCCATCGAGCCATTACGGAGCACACTGTTTCTTATAGATCTCACACTTACCATTTCTGGATGAACGCAAGCCTCAGTGATGATAAAAAGACTATTATTTCATCTGTGCAAGTGGGAAACGAAGTCAAAGAGATCACAATTACAAAAGATGATATTCATAGGATCCTACAGTTCAATGATGACAAAGACGATCTGATTTTCTTAGATGAGAAGATGGTTCGAGGTTGTTTCTACAGGATGGGATACAAGGGCAGTGTTAATAAGCCAACTTTGAAGAAAGGGGAAGTGCCTAACCCCTACAAGCTACTGATGCACGCTATTATTCATACTTTCAGTCACAGAAAGGCGGGCCTAGATGACGTGCAAGATTACATGGCCTGCATGGCAACGGCGTTGATTCTAAAGAAGCCGTTCAACTATTCAAAGCTTGCGTTTACACATATGTCGAAGAATATGGATGATTCAAGATTATGTTTATATCCAAGGTTCGTGCAGATCGACGAGAAGTTCACAAACATTGCACGTGATCCGAATGATATCTTACATCTTAGTCACCTTGATGATACTACTGTTAAGAAGCTGTTAGAGTTCCAGAAGCAAGCTTCAGCATCGGTGGTAAAGCCAGTATTTGGGGCAATTAAAAATGAAAATTATATTGCACCGGCTGAAAACAAATGGAGGAAAGAAGGTAGTGGTGATGACCAAGAGTTAAACACTGAGAAAGAGTGGTTTAAAGATTTCAAGCCAAAAGCTCGCAGTGATTGGTTCCTAAAGGCTGAAGTTGATAAGCCTAAGAAGAAACGAGCAGCAAAGAAAGTTGATACAATTCTTGTTGATGAGGAAGAGCCTGTTAATGTTCAAGCTGAGGCTGGTTCGAGCGCAGCGGTTGTAATTGAAAGTCAAGAAGGTGAAAAGACGACTCAGGAAGACGATTTTATTTCTGCTACATCAGAGAATGATGATGATTCTGATGAAACACCTGAGAAAGAACCAGAGAAGTCAGAAGCAGAAAAACAAGTTGAAAAAGAAAAAGAGATTGATGCTGATTTCGATCCAAATCTAGAAAAAGAATCTGATGAGGAGAGACCCAAGAAAAAGGCAAGAAGAACAAAGTCTTCAGCAACCGAAATCTCAAAGAAGACTACAGGGTCTCCATCTGCAAAGGGCAAAAAGTCAAAGAAGGCTCAGAAACCGGCTAGCAGGAGATATATCGGAAAGCCAAAAAGCGCAGAAGTTACACAAGAACCTTCTGGCACACAGGAGAAAGGAGTCACACAAGAACCTCTTGTTGTCATTTCTGCTGAAGTTGAACGTCCAGGAGTTACACAAGAACCTCCTGAGACTGAATTACTCAAAGTACCGATCATTACATCTCCAGTTGCTCCAACAACTTCTATCTTGAAAGTGCTACACCAAAGAAGTCTACTCCAAAAGACGCTACTCCAAAGTCAACACCAAAAACTCAAAGGGGAAATTTGTTTGGTGATATGCCGCATAATCCAATTAGTCATCAAGATCTGAATGATTTATTTCCTGACACTAATGTTGATCTCCTCGAAAAACGTGTCAAGATCTTGGAAGATAAAGTAGCCAAAAATGAAGAAGAAAAGGCTGAGCTGATCAATAAGATGAATCAAAGCGCAATAGAGAAAGAAATGCTAGATGAAAAAGTTAAAGTATTGGAAAATGAAAGAGAATATTTCAAAGCGTTGATCGAAAGTTTACAAGATGCTAAGGAGAAGCTTCAAACAGAGATTGCTGATCTGAAGTCAATTCAAGCTCTAAATGATCGAAAGTTCATGAGGATGCAGAAAGTTTTATCTAATGCTCTGAATATTGATTTCATTGCAGAGTATGATCGTTTAGACAGGCAAGAGGCTAAAGAAAGAGCTGAGAAAGAGTTAGCAGCTAGTGGCAAAGGCAATGGTGTTGAAGGCGAAACACCTAAATCATCTGAAGCTACCGAAAAGCCTGTTGATGAATCAGAGAAAGCGTCTGAGTCTGATATTCCTAAGGTTGACGAATCTGTCAAGCCTTCTGATCCTATTATTGTTTTTTAAGAAATGACGATGAAGAAGCAGATGATGAGGATAAGAATGATGATGACAAGAAAGATGATTCTGATTATGAAGATTGGAATAATGCTGATGATGATCAGGGTGGAGTTGGTTTAAAGATTAGTGAAGCAAAGGTTGCTGATGACTTTGATTTTTCTTCTCTGATGGATGATGAATCGAATAGATGGATGATCAGATTCAGGGGGAGTCAGAGTAGAAAGGGCCAACTGATGATGTTGATATGATTGACATTGATAAATTTGCAAAGCCTGTTGCTGACGTACCTACAAAGCCTCTAATACTCATGCTTGAACACAATGTTGAGGAAGGCGAGTACGTGCATAACTATACAAAGGAAGATTTGGCTAAGTTGATCGAAGTTGATGCTGAATCACTTGATTTTGATTTTGAGGAGCAAGTGTTGAATGTTAATCCATTTCAGCCTAATGATTATCAATACGTACGACGATTCGAAGCTGACGAGTATAACAGGGTGATAGTAGAAGATTGGTCTTCGGATGATGTAACAGATCAAACTACGAAGTACGTCGATCCTAACACTGATAGTTTTCCTACTTTTGAGGAGACGTACAAGCAACTTGATGAAGACATGTTGAAAGAAAAGATTGAGGAATCAATTAGAGAAGGAAAAGTTCCGAAACCGATGACGAAAGAGGAAATAGCTCAAGCGAAGAAATCTTGGTTTAAAGAAATGTCGCACGAACGTAAGTTTCGACGTCCTCTAGCATTCTTTACCAGAGATAAAGACGTGTCATTGGGGGATATCCTGAGTTGGGGGTGGTTCAAGGAATTGAATGTGTATGCTATTAAACGTGAGTTTGGAGTGCAATACTTCAAATACTTAGCACATTTCAAGACACTACCGTACTGGATGTTGAAGAGTTGGTTCAGACTGTGAATGTTACTTATCATATGAAATTTATCAATCAGCTATTATGGAAGATGATTAAGTATGAAGCGGTAAAGGGTTTTAGATATTGGAAGCCGTTCACTCCAGGTCGTAGAATCAAAACAAACAAGAAAACAGGGAAAAGGATATAACGTTGATAGTGAAACGACTGAGAGCTATGAGAAACATGTCGTTGATGCCGATTGAGCAAAATTTCTATCCAGTGTTCAAGTGGTGGCAGATAGATCCAACCACATGTGAAGCTGTTATCGTGTTACAATTTGAAGAACATTTGGATATTACGAAGGAAAGGGTTGAGATATTGGGATTTCGCATGAGAGGATTATGGAGAACGATCAGGATTCTAGACCCGATGTGGCTTGTTAACTGTTCGAGAGAAGATATTAAATGCTTGTTTTACAGCAAGATAGTATTCGAGGAACGTGAAAAAGAACAGGCTATGCAGCATCAAAGGGTTGTGAACGTTTGCTATGCACGAGAAGTGAATTCAGGAAAGATGTGGCAGACAAGCTGGAGGGAGCTAGAACTGGTTGAATTTATGAAAGAAGAAAAGCGTCTAGAAGCTATTCATGAGAAAGGTAGAAAGGCAAGTATTAGAAGATTTCAATTCATGAACAAAGTGCCTCCTACAGATCAGACGTCGGATCCGAAACAAGAACGATGAAAGAAGCCTTTCAAGGACTTCTTCGGCCGTGTTCGTTAATGTTTATTTGAAGACAGATTTTTTTTGAAGACTGATACATGACGAAGACGATATCCAAGGGGAGTCTGTTGGTGCATAATGTCTATCTCTTAGTCTTATATCGAGTCTGTATAGTTTAGAGTTGAATAGGCTAGTGATATGAAGTATTTATATGTAATAGGGTCAAGTTCGCCCATGATGTTCTTGGAATGTCAAGTTCGGCCGAACTTGCTAAGGCAAGTTGCCCGAACTCACCTCCTTCATGAGCGGACTTGTACCTCTATAAATACCTAGCTTGTCATTCTCATTTGTAACTTTGGCATTTCTGAGGCGCAGCTCTGTCAATTTGGAGACTCGACGTTATATCAATAAAATTGACGTTTAACTGATTAATTCTTGTCTATTGGTAAACTTGTCGTAATATTCCCGCTATTATGAACAATAGAAATCAAATCTAGGTTCCTATGCATTGAGGATCGGTCCTATAGATCAAAAACCCATGCATCCAACTGACCAAGAGGAATTTGACCTTCTATAACCAACTTGCACTTTTAAGTACCAGAACAAATAAGTTTATAATAAAACTGGTAGAAGGTTTCCTAGTTTGGAGGGTAGTGGTGAATTTGAAAAGGACAAGTCCAGATTTGAGTGTTTTAAATGTCATAAACTATGTCATTTTGCTAGGTAATACATAAAATTATATAAATGTCCATAATTTTATCGTTTTCAAGTAATCTTTCTGAATAGTCATTTATTTGAGTTTCCAGGTTTTGTGATTCAACAACTTATACATTAAGACTTTGAAAATACATGTTTTATATCAAAATATGTTCTGATTTTAAAATGTACAAAATTATATTAAAAACATCAAAGACTTTGATTTTGTTGAAAATGCCGTTTTCACGTAAAAGGATAGATTTTTCAATAACTATACTTATATGATTAGAAATTTTAATTTATGAAAGTAATGTTTTTTGACATAAATCACAAAGTCTTGTTTTTAAGATCATAATATAACCATTTATCACAAAACCACCATGTAACATAACCAAGTCATAAAATCATTAAAACTAGCACATTTTTGGCAATTTTACTTTCATGAACATACTAACTTTGCCATTTTTAAGATGTTATCAAATCTATCATTCTACATAGTCATATAATCAAATTGAGTTGTATTTAATCTGTTTTGAACACCAATAATATATCACACAAGAACTCATCAAAACAAGCACATTTGAAGAATTTTTGCCTACTAAAACACATCAACTTTGTCACCTATCATCTGTTATCATATTCATCATTTCTTGTAATAAAAATACATATATGGAGTTGTATATACTATGTTTTAAAACAAAAACAAGCATTTTCACATACCGTATCATATCAATCTTGCCTTAATTCATGTCTATCATTTATACCATTTTATCCTCAAAATATATATATTTAGACACTTACAATTTGTTTAAAACATATTCATAATATCACATCATAATTCACAAAATTCATCACACAAACATGTCATGATCTATTCTCATACAATTTCAACAATCTAATCATCAGTACACGTCCATTTTCACCAAGATCATCAACATACATTTTCACCAAGTTCATTAACTAAAACATTCACATTCATGCATGTTAAGATCAATCCATGCAAACAATATCAAATATCATAAAATCAAACATTAATTTAAGCATGATCACTAATTTATCAACTTTCCAATTTCAACAATTTTCCACCTATTATGCATACATATTCATCCATTTACACCCATATATATATATATATATATATATATATATATATATATATATATATATATATAATATATATATATATATATATATTCATTTTTTAGTATCATCATCTAGTATATGATCATCAAGACAAAACCCATAACCATTTCATCAAAGACATTATCAAACTATTGTTTCTAACATACTTTCAAGAATCAAAACATACACTTATACTCTGATACATACCTATGGTTTTGTAATAAATTTCTTATAGAAAACCATTTTATAACATCTCATTAGGTGATCCATATTGCACTTATCAACACAAACATAAAATAACAAAAGAATGGAGTAGAGAATACCACTAACACTAGGCTAGGGAAGATTAACAAGATGAAGGTTATAGCTTCGGTTTTGAGGTGTAAAGCTCCTAGTTTAGCGCTTTAGCTCCAAGCCTTCCAAATAACACCTCAAATCTCCATAACTTGATGATATTCTTCTTGTAGTTTATGTATTTACTGAAAGCAAAATGAAAGAGTAGGAGAGGGAGAGAGAGTCATGAGCTAGAGAGAGAAAGAGTTAGAGTGGGTTTTGCTTGTTCCAATGTGAGTGTAAGAAGTGTGTGATAAGGTGGGAGTTCTTAAAGATCGCATACACACCTAAAAACTTTAATGAGTTATACATGCTTCTAGTATTTTGATGAATAAAATGGAAAGTTGTATATGGTGGTGGTGATGGTGGTGGACGTAAGAACGTTATGTTTGTGTTTCTAACTTGAAATGAAATAGAGTGTAATATGAACGAGTTCTTGCAAGGTAATGATGGAAATGCAAGTCCCCATACATACAATTGAATTTACAAGAAATCTAAAAAAGAAAAAAAGGTGCATTGAGTTTGAACAACTGAATTGGATAAGTGAGAAGATTCATAATTTAGTTATTGTCCTCTTGTGGCTTGTTATGTAGTGTAAAACTTGATTAAGATGTAATCTAGGTGATTAGGGCTTAATTTAGGATGTTTTATAAAATTTTAAGCTAATTATCCTAATCAATACATTAGACATAGTTAAATAATAATTTACACAGTCTAAAATAAATTCGGGTGCAAAAATGTCAGTTTTAAGTAATAAACGAAAAGGTGCAAAAACCAGACAATAGAATGCCTGATTATTAATTCATAGGCTTTAACACAATACTGCACAGTTCACATAATAATGCCAATATTTTAATTTTACAAGCATATTGGAACGATTCCCGTCATTAAAAATTTACTGGGTTATCACCAACGTCCGTTTCGTATTATAATACCGCTATGCGATATGAAAAATATTTTTATTTATCGCATGCAAACCTATGCATTTAATTGGACTTTGCAGGACTTTAATAGACTCAATTTTATCTTGATTAATTCTAATGCAGATAATTATTGTAATCTGATTCAGTTAAAGTGTACGGATTAACCTGATTAATTGCCGAGTGTCACATCACCTATTTTCATTGGCAACTCGAGAACCATCCTTGATCAAACTCGTGTAACCGTAAACTATTCTCATGAATACTTGTTCTCGTGAACTTGGAAATCATGTGAACACCCCGTCTCTTCTAAACTTGATGAATAAGTATACTCCACGTGATACTCATAAACCAGCTGAACCATGTAAACCCTGAACTTTATTTGATTAAGCGTGTTCATGAAGAAATGTTAATCTTGCAAATTCCTTTTGTGAACATTGATTTTGAAAATATGTTAACCAAAAACAAATTCTGATATGTAACATTTGTCAAAAACGGGTTTCCAAAACCCGCTCCGTTTTGTAATTGAATATCAAGTTATAAATGTCACGTTGTATATTTATGATTATTTTGATTTTTAATGATACATAATTAATATACAAACTAAGCTATAAAAATTATATTTGATAAAAAGTGAAAACAAAATAAATAAATAAAAAATGTTGCTGTCGGGACTCGAACCCGGGTCAGCCAGAACTGAAATCCAAAGACTTAACACACACACATATCACCACTCCGCCACTTGTTTGTTTTCTGTCATCTTTAGGAAACAAATAGATTTTATGGACTAAGGTAAATCAATCGATTTCACCAATTGTAAATGAAATCGGTTATCAAACACTCAAAGTCGATCTGGATACTCGCGATTCAACGAGTATAACCGATAAACTGATGATTCCAATCAATGCGGCCGTGAATGCAACTTGAATTCGGAAGTGGATCGGTTTAATAACCGAAAGCTTTCAATTCTCGGATTACTTCAATCTTAGACCTCTCCTGCGACTCAAAATACTCTGCAAGACCTTCAATTACATTTCCGCAACCTTACAGTCCACCAGAGAAGCTTAAATCAACTCGCCGAAAAAATTATGCAAGTCGCCGGAAAACCGAGACTCACATCCACACGGTAATTCCTTCGACTCTTTCTGTTTCAATCATGTGATTAATCGTCACTAACACAACTCCACCATCAGAATCAATCCTAGTCAGTCGAAAATCCTACCTTCGCCGGAAAACTTCTGAAACTTCCGGAAACCCACCGAGAACTGGTATGACCTTTCAAACTTCTGTTAAACGTTGATTAAGTGCCTCAACTTCTCAAATAATCGAACAAAACTGTTAATTGATTTTAACAGCCAGAGTTCACTTCCAGAACCGACGGACCTCTGCCGGAATTCGGTGAACAACACTGATCGGTACATCTTTTTCCCCAAACTCTCTCAATTCTATACCTTTAAATTACTTATAATGTTTGAAAATCGAATATGACATGAATCAGTCAAAAACAGTTAGACTTGGTTTTCTGGGTAAAATTAACGAAGAAGACGAAGACGCAGTATAACATAAGTATAATAAAAATCGATATAATGAACGGGTTAGACACACAGTCCAGCGGTGGACTGTGTGCAAACATATACACATACGGCGCGAGTTCGAATCCTGTCCCAGCCTTATTCTCTATGTAATAAAATGCCTTTTTGTTTAAAACGGAACCGGGTTAATCTTTGTTAGTTGTTAAGTATAATAAAAACCGAAATATTAACCAGGTTAGACACACAGTCCAGCGGTGGACTGTGTGCAACACTAAGTCGCACGTCACGCGTTCGAAACCTGTTACTGGCACCGGTTGAGCGAATTAAAATGTTTTTGAAATGAAAAGAATTTTGGTTAAATTGAATTAGTATATAAATATAATTAAAATCAAGATTATTTCGGGTTAGACACGTAGCTCAGTTGGTAGAGCTGCGTGCACGCGTACGGGAGGTCTCGGTTCGAGTCTCACCCAGCGCATCCTTGCACACTGACCGAACCGGTCAACAGGTCAACAAGTCAACCGTCAACGCAAAATAAACAATTTTTTTATATTTTTATTTATTTAATTTAATTTAAAAATCAATTAAAAATACTTAAAAATAACATTTTTAAAGATAGAAAATAGCCTTAAACTCACAAAAATATATCTAAAAATTCCATTAAAATCCTTAATAAAATCCACTCATTTACTATATTTTTCTGTTATTATTTAGGTTAGTAATTCTCGTTGTTCAATTCTCCCGACTCGTGCGCATCTCATCATCTCCAATCCAACGCACCCAATGTGAGTGAATCTTTACAAATTCCCCGTTTTTAATCACGTTTTTGGGTGTATCATGTGTCTTGCTATATATTATATTTAAATCATTGTGCATACATCATATCATGAACATGTGTATTCAGTTTGTTTCAATTGTTGTGTGGTTATTGTTAGATGCAATTTATCATTTTCAGTACATGCAATTTCATAGGCCGCCGCTCCCCATTACATTATGAGCGTTGAGCATGTTCCCATTTCATTATGAGCGTGAACCTGGCGTGCCCTCATACGATCGGCTCCATTTGATTGAGCGTTGATCGCACAGACATTTTTCATTTTCAGTACATGCAATACGATCGGCTCCGTTTGATTGAGCCTTGATCGCACAGTTTCATTTATGTTATTTATTGTATGATGTTGGTATGTCAATATATGCTATCATATGTTATTGTATGTTATAGATGTGATTGCAAATTGCTACTACCTGATTATTTACATTTGCTCATTTATGATTATGCACAATTTTTCATTGATAAACTAACAAGTAATCCATAATAAATGTTTATCTAACAAGGTTCACTCGCCAACTTATGTTGACCCAAAAACCCCCATTTTTACACATGATATAGGTGAACCAGCTGCAGCCAGAAACACATAGGATTGGACTAGAAGAATAAAATGATTTAGAGCTTGGAACTATTTTGTTTGGTTATTTCTTTGTATTGTATGGACATGTTTGGATTATTTGGAATGTAACTTTGACTTTAATAAATATGAAACATATTAGTAAATGTCATGAGCTTTGGTGATAACCCAATTATGCCCCGACTCTTATTCCGCTGCGGGTCGGGGTGTGACAGATTGGTATCAGAGCCATGACTATAGGGATATAGGATAGGTTATTAGACCCTTAGAGCCTATACTATAGTTGATTAGAAACTTATAAGATTTTTGTGTGTTACATGCCAAATTTCATGATGTTTATATGTTTTATGTTAAATGTTACATTCAATGTTATGCAAGCATGTTCATAAGTATATATTATCATATAATGCCTATCATGAATCATATTCTCATAACATATCACATCCATGAAAGCACACACCACATCATGATTGCTTTTACAATGATTTTTGTGTTTTCAAATCTCATCAAAGTGAGTTCTCATGACGGGCATGTAGTAACTGTAAGGGTACCATACCGGTAGTCGGAATGTCCTGTCTAGGCTGGCATTCGTATAAATCCAAAATAAAGGACCAGTTTGCCTACCTGGGGACTAACGATGAGAGTACGAAGTACCTATTAGGCCAAAGCATGCTATACCAAACGTCATGTGAGCTAACCCCACTTTGAGTTGTCATTGTGTCTACACCTGGACACGTTCCGACCAAACATCTCATGAACATATTTTGTGGTTTGCATTCGGGTGATGCGAGTGTTAAATTGCCAATACTAATGTGAATCATACCAAGCCCATAGTCATGGGGGCCCACATGACTATATAGGTGAAGGTATGGGGGACATTTGAGGCCCAACATGAGCAAACCCAAGACATCCTATGGATGTAGTTGCATTATTGATATTTATGTTATTTTCACTTTTCTTAAAGACACATGACACCTAAAAAGACTCCATAAACTCACAATCTTCTTATGTATGTTCCTGTAGATGTCGTCCAGACAACAACGAAGGGGTAAAAGATCAGGAAGGTCTCAGGAACGCTTGGCCACACAAATCGCGAAACAAATGGCCACGATACTGCCTGACATTGTGGTCCAAGTACAACAAGCCCTCGCTACAAATCCTACTAACCCTCCCCAACAAGACGACCAGAACATCGGCAACCCTCCTACCAGCAAGTGCTCATATAAACATTTCAAGTCTTGTGATCCTCCTAAATTTGAAGGGACCGAAGGTGTCACTGCCCTTCTCCACTGGTTTGAGGAGATGGAAAACACTTTTCTCAACTGCGATTGTCCTGAGGATCGCAAGGTTCGATACGCCACCGGGAGACTATTTGGGGTAGCTCTCACTTGGTGGAATACTGAAAAAGGGAAGAGGGGAATTGATGATGCAATGGCCTTAACTTGGGAGGAGTTAAGGGAAATCATGACTAGGCGTTTCTGTCCTAGGAGTGAAATTAAAAAGTTGGAGGACGAATTTCATTCTTTAAAGCAAAATGAGGGTGATCATACCACCTATAACAAGAGGTTCTTGGAGTTGAACCAAATGGTTCCAAATTTGTTCACCCCAACTTATCGTCTGATCGAGCATTATATTCGAAGACTTCCCTCGAAAATTCAAGATTCAGTTCTCAGCATCTCACCAGTAACACTTGAAGCTGCCATGGAGCTAGCGACTGAACTGACCGAGAACCGAATTCGCAACGGGAAGTTTAAAGAAGAGAAAAAGAAAGCCCCTGTTGAGGGTCAAACTTCAAACCATCCCATCTCTTCCTCTAAGTTTGCTAACAAGAGGAAGCGCAACACCAGAAATTTCGCCGTTACACAAACCAACCTCCCAATTCCTGCCGCACCCATTACCCAGGTTGCCCCTTCACCCGCACCATACAGAAGACCTTACACTGGCCCGTTACCAAAATGCAACCGTTGCCAATATCACCATTCTCCTGATCATCCTTGCCAATATTGCACCGGCTATGGTCGCGCAGGTCATACTGTTCAAACCTGCCGCATGCCTCAGCGAACGAACCGCCACCAACCTTCAACCCAAACCCACCAACAAATAATGGGTCAAGCCCAACAACCTCTACTATTACCACCCACCCAACATTTAGCCCAAACATATTACCAACCCAATTATTCTATGGGTCAACCAATGAGGGCTTGCTACAATTGCGGAGACCCAAGCCATTTCAGAAACACTTGTCCAAGGTTGGTAAACATTATCATGCTCAGGCCCAAGCCAACCCGGTAAATCAAGCGAACCAAGCTCCTCCACCTGCAAGAGGAAGAGCTTTCAATATTAACGCTAATCAGGCTAGAGCTGACGGCAATGTGGTTAACGGTACGTTCCTTATAAATGGTAGATATGCATCTATGTTATTTAATACTGGTGCGGACAGAAGTTTTGTGTCCTTAGAATTTGAACCTATCTTAAACCAAAATCGGGATAAGCTCATGGAACCCATAACGGTAGAAGTTGCTGACGGGAAACCAGTTTCATTAAGCTCTATTATACGCAACTGTACTCTTACCCTAAACGACCATGATTTCTCAGTCGACCTTATTCCTATGAAGCTGGGAAGTTTTGATATCATAATTGGTATGGACTGGCTCAGTCAACATCAGGCAGAAGTTGTATGTCGTCGAAAAATTTATACGTATTCCTCTTTCAAACGGTCAGACTCTTCGAATTTTTGGAGAAACCTCGTCGAAAGGACTCAGCTTAATGTCTTGTCTTCAAGCTCAAAAATATCTTCGCAAGAATTATGTCGCGTTTTTAGCTCATATCATCAAAAAGGGAACCATGGAGAAGAAACTTGAAGACATTCCATAGTAAAAGATTTCCCGCAAGTTTTTCCTGACGACATTTCAGGACTTCCTCCAGTTAGAGAAGTCGAATTCCGTATTGATCTTATACCTGGTGCTACACCAGTTGCAAAGTCTCCTTATAGGTTAGCCCCCTCTGAAATGCAAGAGCTAGCCAGTCAATTACAAGAGCTGACTGACAAGGGATTCATACGTCCTAGCTCATCGCCTTGGGGTGCACCTGTCCTTTTTGTAAAGAAGAAAGATGGATCGTTTCGTATGTGCATCGACTACAGAGAACTCAACAAATTAACAATCAAGAATCGCTATCCTTTACCTCACATTGATGATCTTCTTGACCAACTTCAAGGTGCCAACTGCTTTTCAAAAATCGACCTTCGATCTGGCTATCCTCAACTTAGAGTGCATGAAGAAGACGTCCCAAAGACCGCATTTCGAACTCGTTATGGCCATTATGAATTCATGGTCATGCCATTTGGTTTAACCAACGCACCAGCTGTCTTCATGGACCTAATGAACAGAGTTGCAAACCTTATCTTGACCGATTTGTTATAGTCTTCATCGACGACATTCTTATTTATTCAAAATCTAAATCTGATCATGAGCGTCATCTTCGACTCATCCTTACACTTCTAGAGAAGGAAAAGTTTTACGCCAAATTCTCCAAATTCGAATTCTGGTTAAAAGAGGTGCAATTCCTCGGGCATGTAGTCAATGACAAGGGAATACATGTCGACCCTTCAAAGATCAAAGCGGTACAAGAATGGCAAGCTCCATGTACACCAACTGAAGTAAGATCTTTTCTTGGTCTAGCTGGCTATTATCGTCGTTTCATTTCAAACTTCTCTCGCATTGTTGTACCACTCACGGCTTTAACTCATAAGGGAAAACCTTTCATATAGGGACCCAAGCAAGAAGAAGCCTCCAAACCCTTAAACAAAAACTTTGTGATGCACCAATTCTCACTCTTCCTGAAGGTTGTGATGATTTTGTGGTCTATTGTGACGCGTCAGGGCAAGGATTAGGTTGCTTCTAATGCAAAGAGGAAAAGTTATAGCTTATGCTTCGAGACAACTCAAGACGCATGAAAAGAACTACACCACCCATGACCTAGAACTTGGAGCCGTTGTGTTCGCTCTTAAGATATGGAGACATTATCTCTATGGTACTAAGTGTGAAATATACACTGACCACAAGAGTCTTCAACATATCTTCAATCAAAAGGAGTTAAACATGAGGCAACGAAGATGGGTCGAACTTCTAAATGACTACGACTGTGAAATTAGATACCACCCTGGTAAAGCAAATGTGGTGGCTGATGCACTTAGTCGAAAGGGTTATGCGAACTCCATTCGTCTTCTATGTTCGCAAATTATAACCGACATTAAAGATCAAATTCGAGAAGCCCAGCACGTTTCAATAACGGAAGATGATGTACGAATGGAGATGTCCTGTGGAGCTGAGCTAAAAATTGAAACTAAATCTGACGGTATTTGTACTACCTAGATCGTATCTGGATTCCTAACCACAACAATCTTCGTGAAATTCTTATGAAGGAAGCTCACAAAACGCGTCCCAGGAGCCGATAAGATGTATCAAGACCTACGATATACCTATTGGTGGCATGGAATGAAAAAGGATATTGCTGTTTTTGTTTCTAAGTGCCTTACATGTTCCAAGGTGAAAGCTGAACACCAAAGACCCTCAGGACTTCTGGTCCAACCTGAAATACCTGTATGGAAGTGGGAAAATATAACCATGGACTTCATTACCGGGTTACCTCGCACTTCTGGTGGGTATGACACTATATGGGTAATCATTGACCGACTTACAAAATCAGCTCACTTTATTCCTATCCGCGAAGATTTCAAGAACGAAAAGCTTGCTCGTATTTATATCAGCGAAATCGTAAGCCGACATGGGGTACCGTTAAGCATTATTTCTGATCGTGATGGTCGTTTCACTTCACGAACATGGCAAGCAGTACAATCCGCTATGGGTACGCGATTAGATCTCAGTACCGCCTATCATCCTCAAACTGATGGACAATCTGAGCGCACCATTCAAACTCTTGAAGATATGCTTCGAGCATGTGTCATAGACTTCAAGGGAAATTGGGACGCCCACCTACCATTAGTTGAATTTTCGTACAACAACAGCTATCATTCAAGCATCACATGGCACCTTTTGAAGCCTTATATGGTCGTAAGTGCCGATCTCCTGTATGTTGGCACGAAATTGGGGAAGCTCAAATCACTAGTCCAGAATTGATCCAAGAAACCACAGACAAGATCCATCAAATCCGAAACAATCTTTTAGCGGCTCAAAGTCATCAAAAGAGTTATGCAGATAAACGACGGAAGCCTTTAGAGTTTAACATTGGTGATCATGTACTTCTAAAAGTATCACCGTGGAAGGGAGTAGTTCGTTTTGGTCAAAAGGGCAAGCTAGCACCACGCTACGTAGGACCTTTCAAAATACTCGAAAGAGTAGGACCTGTAGCATACAAGCTTGATCTACCAGAAGAACTCAACAGGATTCATCCCACATTCCACGTATCAAACTTGAAGAAGTGCCTCGCTGATGAAAATCTCCACATTCCGCTGGAAGATATTCAGATTGATGAATCTATGCATTTTATTGAAAGACCAGTAGAGATCATGGACTTCGGAGAGAAACGTCTACGACGAAGTCGCATTCCAATTGTTAGGGTACGCTGGGAGTCAAACGGGGACCTGAGTTTACTTGGGAACTGAAGACTCAATGCGCGAAAAATACCCGCATCTTTTTCCTACTACTTCTACTACTTAAATTTCGGGACGAAATTCCTAAAAGTAGGGGATACTGTAACATTTGTCAAAAACGGGTTTCCAAAACCCGCTCCGTTTTGTAATTGAATATCAAGTTATAAATGTCACGTTGTATATTTATGATTATTTTGATTTTTAATGATACATAATTAATAAACAAACTAAGCTATAAAAATTATATTTGATAAAAAGTGAAAACAAAATAAATAAATAAAAAATGTTGCTGTCGGGACTCGAACCCGGGTCAGCCAGAACTGAAATCCAAAGACGTAACACACACACACATCACCACTCCGCCACTTGTTTGTTTTCTGTCATCTTTAGGAAACAAATAGATTTTATGGACTAAGGTAAATCAATCGATTTCACCAATTGTAACTGAAATCGGTTATCAAACACTCAAAGTCGATCTGGATACTCGCGATTCAACGAGTATAACCGATAAACTGATGATTCCAATCAATGCTGCCCGTGAATGCAACTTGAATTCGGAATGGATCGGTTTAATAACCGAAAGCTTTCAATTCTCGGATTACTTCAATCTTAGACCTCTCCTGCGACTCAAAATACTCTGCAAGACCTTCAATTACATTTCCGCAACCTTACAGTCCACCGGAGAAGCTTAAATCAACTCGCCGGAAAAATTCTGCAAGTCGCCGGAAAACCGAGACTCACATCCACACGGTAATTCCTTCGACTCTTTCTGTTTCAATCATGTGATTAATCGGTCACTAACACAACTCCACCATCAGAATCAATCCTAGTCAACGTTTGTCGAAAATCCTACCTTCGCCGGAAAACTTCTGAAACTTCCGGAAACCCACCGAGAACTGGTATGACCTTTCAAACTTCTGTTAAACGTTGATTAAGTGCCTCAACTTCTCAAATAATCGAACAAAACTGTTAATTGATTTTAAAGCCAGAGTTCACTTCCAGAACCGACGACCTCTGCCGGAATTCGGTGAACAACACTGATCGGTACATCTTTTTCCCCAAACTCTCTCAATTCTTTCCTTTAAATTACTTATAATGTTTGAAAATCGAATATGACATGAATCAGTCAAAAACAGTTAGACTTGGTTTTCTGGGTAAAATTAACGAAGAAGACGAAGACGCAGTATAACATAAGTATAATAAAAATCGATATAATGAACGGGTTAGACACACAGTCCAGCGGTGGACTGTGTGCAAACATATACACATACGGCGCGAGTTCGAATCCTGTCCCAGCCTTATTCTCTATGTAATAAAATGCCTTTTTGTTTAAAACGGAACCGGGTTAATCTTGTTAGTTGTTAAGTATAATAAAAACCGAAATATTAACCAGGTTAGACACACAGTCCAGCGGTGGACTGTGTGCAACACTAAGTCGCACGTAACGCGTTCGAAACCTGTTACTGGCACCGTTGAGCGAATTAAAATGTTTTTGAAATGAAAAGAATTTTGGTTAAATTGAATTAGTATATAAATATAATTAAAATCAAGATTATTTCGGGTTAGACACGTAGCTCAGTTGGTAGAGCTGCGTGCACGCGTACGGGAGGTCTCGGGTTCGAGTCTCACCCAGCGCATCCTTGCACACTGACCGAACCGGTCAACAGGTCAACAAGTCAACGGTCAACGCAAAATAAACAATTTTTTTATATTTTTATTTATTTAATTTAATTTAAAAATCAATTAAAAATACTTAAAAATAACATTTTTAAAGATAGAAAATAGCCTTAAACTCACAAAAATATATCTAAAAATTCCATTAAAATCCTTAATAAAATCCACTCATTTACTATATTTTTCCGTTATTATTTAGGTTAGTAATTCTCGTTGTTCAATTCTCCCGACTCGTGCGCATCTCATCATCTCCAAACCAACGCACCCAATGTGAGTGAATCTTTACAAATTCCCCGTTTTTAATCACGTTTTGGGTGTATCATGTGTCTTGCTATATATTATATTTAAAACATTGTGCATACATCATATCATGAACATGTGTATTCAGTTTGTTTCAATTGTTGTGTGGTTATTGTTAGATGCAATTTATCATTTTCAGTACATGCAATTTCATAGGCCGCCGCTCTCCGTTACATTATGAGCGTTGAGCATGTTCCCCATTTCTTATGAGCGTGAACCTGGCGTGCCCTCATACGATCGGCTCCGTTTGATTGAGCCTTGATCGCACAGACATTTTTCATTTTCAGTACATGCAATACGATCGGCTCTGTTTGATTGAGCCTTGATCGCACAGTTTCATTTATGTTATTTATTGTATGATGTTGGTATGTCAATATATGCTATCATATGTTATTGTATGTTATAGATGTGATTGCAAATTGCTACTGCCTGATTATTTACATTTGCTCATTTATGATTATGCACAATTTTTCATTGATAAACTAACAAGTAATCCATAATAAATGTTTATCTAACAAGGTTCACTCGCCAACTTATGTTGACCCAAAAACCCCATTTTTACACATGATACAGGTGAACCAGCTGCAGCTAGAAACACATAGGATTGGACTAGAAGAATAAAATGATTTAGAGCTTGGAACTATTTTGTTTGGTTATTTCTTTGTATTGTATGGACATGTTTGGATTATTTGGAATGTAACTTTGACTTTAATAAATATGAAACATATTAGTAAATGTCATGAGCTTTGGTGATAACCCAATTATGCCCCGACTCTTATTCCGCTGCGGGTCGGGGTGTGACATGATATTTTAGGGATTATGAATTATTTTGAAAAATAGAGGATATTTATGAATCCTTTCCAAATCTTTTCAAATATGAAGAGATTTTTATTAAACATGATGAGTTTCGATGAATATATGATGAACTATTTGAAGACTCGATGAACACGAAGATGATCTTCATAGTATTCTTTGATTTTCCAGCAAACATCAACCAAGAACCTGAAAACAAAAACCAAAACACAAGAAAACAAAACATCATAATACCTATTAATTGATTCATGAGCCTCCAACCACTTCGAACACTTTGTAATACTTCAAAGCAACCCGAAAACACCTTAAAAATGGATCAGATTTCACCATAAGAAACAAAAACGAGCCACTTTTCTTCAAAGATTATTGAACCTTGATATCAAACCGAGCCTATTGAAAGAATTCAATGGCCCTGATACCACTTGTAAACCCCAAGTTAACCAGATATCAAGTATATATAGTTGTTTTGCGGAATCAAACAACTATATATGATCAAGAACAACATGAAGAAATACTTTCTAACGACACATGATTATATGATTGATCCAATAAACTGTCTAGTATAATAAGAACTTGAAAAAAATGCTCTTTGTCTAACTATCTCTATGGAATGGCTATCAAAGTGGCTAAAATGGCTAACCCTAGAATAATCATGAAAAAATCTTTAGATAGTCTATATATCCCACACCCCACATTATCCCTCCTTGGCCGGCATAGCCCACATGGCCTTGACACGACCCAAATAGCCTTTTATGACCAAAATACTAATACGAACTAACCCAAATAACTCAACTCGTAACCAATAGCCCATTGTATATATTTTATATATCAGTCACACTTTAAGGCCCAACAGAAGATGCGTCAGAAGACAAGTGTTAGCGGGCTTAATGCCTAAACATGCTATTGGCTAGCGATTTAGAGCATTAACTGGTTTAGTAGTATGTGTAGGGATATAGTGTGGATAGCTAATCCATAACAACGCTAACATTAGCATCGTTTTGGGAATAACGGGTTTAGTGGTATTAGCTAATCCATAACGATGCTAACATACTTATATATATATACGTATGTATATATATACATACAACTATTGTGTAACATTTCATTTTAAGGATTGAGTGAGAGCTTTGAGCATGAGAGTGTAACAGTGTGTGTATTTGTCACTGTCTGTGAGAGTTCCGTGTGAGCAGGACTGTGGGTCCAGAATGTCTAGAAGTAGGATGTGTACTCTTTCGATCTGTGTTGATTTCTTTATAAACTAGTTTCCTGCTTCGTCTATCTCTCTTGTTTATTTATTTTGTCTCAATGAAGAGTGATGCGTTTGATATATGTTATCGATCCTAGAGGGTCCCCGGTACTTTCTGATTTGAAACATTTGAGTGATTTAGGTTTTGGTAGGATTGTATATGCTTCAATCAACCAATCGGTCTTAACATTCTCTTGGTAGGTCCCTAACATCATGTATGGAGTAGAATCTCAGAGAAATTACCAATTTGTTTTGTCACAGATGTGTGGTCCTCAGCATAGAACCCCCACCAATATATCATATATTTAAACTTGTAATAGAAACTGTTGTGCACATAATTATATATATTTTTCACATGATTTCAAACTCATTTTTAAGATTGTTTTCTTGAAAATATTAGTAACTTAGTTCTAAACTTGTTTACTTTTGATTTTCACGACAATCGGGCCGTAAAATGACAAAAGAAGCGAAAAACAAATAAAATCAAGAAAATATCAAGTTGCAGCTCAAGAGACGGGTCATGCCTGTAAGGCACGCCTCATGCCTGATCCTTAAGTCAAGACAAAATAGTGGTCTCCTCAAGATAAGACAAGACAAGACAGGACAAGATAAGACAAATGGGTGGTCACTTTGTCCATTATAAAGAAAACAGTGTGGCCAGAAAAGCCCAACACTTCAAAGAAGCATATCTTAGGCTAGGATAGGAGTTATGGGGACCATAATATATATAAATCTTGTGTATCTCAAGGAAATACAGCTAAAAATGATTTCTATAATTAAAATTTCAAGGCATGGCCCGTGCTTACTAGGAACGGGTCCTGCCTTCAATAGATTACGACAAAAGATCCTCCTGGCCCGCAAGACTTAACCATGCCCCATGAATGGGCCCTGCCTCCCAAACACGAAAAAAGGACGTCAGCTTGCAAAGATTTTGAAAGATTTGGAGTTGACCCAGTTAGGCATGGGTCATGCCCAATCTCTAAATACAACCTATAAATTCAACTCTCTTCCATGCATATTTCTTTTTCAAGTCTCCCCCCTCTCTCTATATTACACTCTAGTTCTACCCCTTTCTACTTTGGTTTTGTAATCAAAGATTGTAAGAACACCTAAATATATTTTTCAATCCTGTAATGGTTAATAAAAATCAAGCAAGTTTGAAATTATCAAACTTCAAAGCCATGAGTGGCTAAGTTCTTTTGGTGACTTAGGGGGAAAACAAACCCTTGATGGGTAGTTAACTAAAAAGATTATGGATAACCTTAAATGAGTGTAAATGACTACGATTAATGATATGCACCAAATGAAACATATAAATTGTATCAAAGAAGTGTAAAATCAATCATTTTTAGTACTAATGTTGGAAAAAGTGCATTTCTTTGTATGCTTTTGATTTCGGGGTTAAAAAAGCTTAAATATACAAAAGGAACAAATTAACGACAAAAACCAGCATGAATACGAAAGAAGGAAAGATGATACACTATACCAACCTTCCGAGCTTCACCCCAAGAACAAAAACAATGAATCAGAAGTCAAGCATGGGGCCGCGCCCCACTTAAGATTCCAGGAAGAAGAAGACAAACAAAAGCAGACAAGAGACACGGGGCCGTGTCCCTTTGATAAGGGTCGTGGTCAACTTCCAGATTTGCAAATCTTGGATAGTACAGCAAGTACAATGGCCACGGGGCCATGCCGTTGACACACGGGGCCGTGTGTGCATCTTGTCTGACAAACTCATTAAATGAAGACAAAGAAGAAGGAAGGATCGGGGCCATTTGAAGCTTCTGTTTCCTGCTATAAATAGGGGTGCTTGGTTCCATTCCAACTCATCCCTTGGCAAACTATTTCTTTCACACTTGCCACCACTCTTCCACAATCATTAGAGTTTAGAGTGTGTAGCAGTCTCGAGATCCAAGATTGATCGTAAGAGCCTTCGTCAAACTATGGCCATGCTTGGCTAATCTCTTACATCACTTGGTGAAGACAAAATCTTTTATGTATTTCTTTTGATTTCCAATCTTTGGTTAACTTTTAAATTGGTATGTATTAATGACTTAAATAACTAGTTTTTTATATTGAAATGAATTTTATTCTTCCATTCCTTCATGTTTTGCTGATTCACTTATTCGTGTCTTTACGGTCTATATAAAGCGCGTTAACTGCCTGGAAGGGGGTTAGAAGGGTGGTTTCGGTAAAGTTCTTGCCTCGTTCAGTGTATAGATCTGCGAGGACTTGATTCAAACTTATTAGGACTTCCTTTGAGGCAGATAGCATCAAATCGGGGGAAGTAAGAATGGTTTGAATCCTTATAAATAAACTACTACTAAAACTTTAAACCGGCCTTGAGGACTGTATCCCTGCTGAATCAGACCAATATAGCCGATGGTAGCATTGCCTCCAAAAGAGGGACATACCACATTTTGCATTAATAACTTACTTAATTATCTTCAATATTCCGGTCTTGCAGGACTGTATACCTGCTAACTCAGACCAATATGGCCGAGGGTAGCGTTGCCTCCAAAGAGGGACATGCCACTTTAACCAAGATTATCTCTTAAAAAATCCAAAGTGCGGAAATCATTAAAGGATACATTGTTGGGATTGATCCCCATGCAAAGGAACAAATGATACAAAGCCAAATAAACTATCCAAGGAATGGTCCAACTATCAGGGCTTACAACAACTGATCACCTAAACTCTGTCTTCCTAAAGTCTGCTACCTTTACATCATATGCTACAACAAAATGTCAAAGGTCGCCAGAAGATAAGAGGCAGAGGATAGAGATCATGTTTTACTTTTATTAGTTAAATAATCAATGTAACAGTGCTTTGCACTATCAGATGATAGATAGCAGAGTTCCTAGTTAGTTATTTATTTGTTTAATGTCACTATCAACCCTGAAGTCATCAAAAGATGCTCAGTGGTTAGATAGTTAGTATAAATAGGTAAAGCTTTGTAACAGTTAAACTTGTCTATTAAAAAGATCATTCACCAATCATCTTCTCTGAGTTTTCTGTACTATCAAACTGTTGTAGTTGGCTGAGGGGGAGTTTGTGAATCACATGCAAAGTTTATAAACTTGAAGCATGATGATGATGAAAACAAACGACTTTTACTTGTAGTAAAAGTTTTCCATCTTATTCCGCTGCATTTACTTTACAATTCAATCATATTTCCATTATTTGAAACAAAAACTACAAGTAAATCAAACTCAGATCCTAACATACATAAATGACAAGTCGGAACTAAGTGATTCTATCTTGGTTATTTGTTTCTTTAATTACTTTAGTTTATTTCTTTAGTTTACTTACTAAAATCTTTTCACAAAGTTTGGGTCGTTAAGACGTTGACAATATTCCAGTATTAAAAGCTCTTGTGTCCTTGGACGACCTCGGTGTCTTACATCACTATACTACGTCAACGATGGGTGCACTTGCCCTAGCGTGTTGTAAAGAGTGATAGTGTTATATTGTGTTTTATAACTTTAAAGATTGATAAAAGAGTGAAAAGTACTTAAAATATATCTAAAAATTACCAACACTCACATCACGTCAAATTTTAGGCGCCATTGCTAGGGACACAAGGATTTTAAGAAAGCTTAAAATCGATGACCTAATCATTTTCTTTAGTTTTTCTGTTCAAATTTTCTGTTCGTTTTACTAAAAATTTCAGTTACAGTAGTCTGACACGGGGCCATGCTGTACTAACACGGGGTCGTGCCCAATCTGCAGTAACTGAAGACCAAACAAAAAAACTTTTTCATAGAAGGCTCACACGGGGTCGTGTGAAAACGACAAGTACTGAATAAATCACAGTCCTAAGCACGGGGTCGTGTTCAAACAACACGGGGCTGTGTAAACTTTCTGTATTCACAAAATTTTTCTATTCCCGAGAGCCGTATCTTCTGGGTACTATCTAAACAATGGATTATTACATGGGAGATTATGACTACTACTATGAAGATGATTATAAGGAACCATATTGTACCATATGCGGTGAATCTCATTCGGTACAAAATTGTTACCTTTTTCAATCATCAACCTCATACATAACATATGAGGAACCAAGGTTTGAGCTTCCAAAAAATCAAGCTTTGATTGGGACACTCCGCCGTTTGAAATGTATGAGACACCACCTACAATAGTACCCGAAGTCGAAAGCCTCATACAAAGTCTCAAGGAACATAGAATTCCTGATCAAGCAATCTCGTGCAAAAAAGAGACCATTTGTAGCAAGGAGGTTGTCGTAGAAGAGGTAAAACCTCAAGAGCCAAATAAAGGGGAACCACTCGAAGAAAAACCAACACATGAAGATGAAAAACCCGGACCAAGCCATTCGGAAGGTAAGTCTTTAAAGGTAAATTTTGAAGAGGAACAAAAAGACCTCCAAGAAATACACATCCTACAACCTTCTTTTGAAAATAATAGTTTGATTCCATCTCTTGCTAAGTTTTTAAAAGAATTAACCATTAATCCTAACATCAAAGAAATAGCAAGAGTTAACTTAAGTAAAGATCAAACTTCGCTAACACAACATGAAAAAATTGGATTAAACATAAAACCGGTAACATGTTTTATTCAAAACATCCATATTAGTACCATTTCAATAGACAAAGATCTTTGCGTTAACATAATGCCAAGCTACATATTCGAAAGATTAGGAATTGGTGACTCTCTTCTGATCAAAATTCCTATCCTCTTGGCCAATCGAAAAATCAAACATGCTTCACTAGTGATTGAAGACGTTCTCATTCAAACAAACCAAATGATTGTACCATCGACTTCGTCATTTTTGATGATGCTCCACTCGTTTTGGGACAACATTTCCTTAAAACCCATCAAGCTTTGCTTAAACATAAACATCACACTCTTCCTACTAAAATCGAGGCCGACAAAATTATAATAAAAATAAATCAATGAAATACCTAATTGGCAATGACGACCCCTTGTTAAAAGATGAAGTTGAGCCACCCGATACTGAGGAACAAAATGACCAATTCATTGAAGAGGAAGCCGCAACCAACCAAACCGCTTCGGCCATCAACCGCGATGACGAACCAAAAACTAAGCCATCTATTGAAGAACTTGCTTCTTTAGAAGTTAAAGAACTTCCAAAAGATTTAGAATATACATTTTTAGATAATCAAGGTAAACTTCCCGTCATCATTTCCTAGTATCTCACCCCTGAAGAAAAAGAAGCATTACTTAATATGCTAAAAAAACATAAAACGACAATTGCATGGAAATTGATGGACATCAAAGGAATAAATTCATCCATGTGTACACACAAAATTTTAATGGAAGGCAACCACAAAGAAGGGTCAACCCTAACGTTCAAGAAGTAGTTAAAAAGAAGTCATTAAACTCTTAGACGCCAGACTTATCTACCCAATTTCCGATAGTCAGTGGGTAAGTCCTTGTCCAAGTCGTACCAAAGAAAGGTGGAATGACAGTTGTAACCAACGAAAAGAACGAGCTCATACCAACGAGAACCGTCACCAGATGGAGAGTTTGCATTGACTATAGGAGACTCAATGAAGCCACAAGGAAAGACCATTTTGCTTGACCCTTCATTAATCAAATGTTAGAGCGACTATCCGGTCACACATTTTATTGTTTTCTAGATGGTTTTTCGGGATATTTCTAAATCCTCATTTCCCTAGAAGACCAGGAGAAAACCACCTTCCCTTTGTCCCTACGGAACCTTCGCATATCGACGCATGCCATTTAGTCTAGCACGCACTGCAACATTTCAACGATGCGTGGTAGCCATATTTCACGATATGATAGAAAAAACCATGGAAGTCTTCATGGACGATTTCTCTATCTTCGGTGATTCATTCGACCAATGCCTCGACAACCTTGAATGAATGCTATCAAGATGTGAAGATAATAACCTCGCCCTTAACTGGGAAAAATGCCATTTTATGGTTACAGAGGGAATAGTACTCGTCACAAAATCTCCAATGCAGAAATGGAAGTCTATCGTGTAAAAATCGATACTATCTCTCGACTACCACCTCCATCATCCATTCGAGCTATTCGAAGTTTCCTAGGACATGCAAGATTCTGTAGGCGATTTATCAAAGACTTTTCTAAAATTTCTCGACCTCTAACTAAGCTACTTGAAAAAGATGTCCCATTCATCTTTGACAAAGATTGCATGACATCATTTCTTGCCCTTAAAGATATGCTAGTCAAAGCACCAATCATGATTGCACCAGACTAGAAACTACAATTCGAAATCATGTGTGATCCAAGCGACTTTGTAGTTGGAGCGGTCTTGGGACAAAGAAAAGAAAATCATTTTCATCCCATATATTATGCTAGCAAAACTCTTAATGACGCTCAAGAAAATTACACAACCACTAAAAAAGAGTTACTAGCTGTAGTGTTTGCATTTGATAAATTTTGTTCCTATCACGTGCTCTCCAAAACTATAGTCTACATAGACCACGCCGCCATCCGATACCTTTTCAAAAAACAAGACGCAAAGCCACGTCTCATAAGATGGATTCTCCTCCTCCAAAAATTCGACATAAAAATAAAAGACAAAAGAGGAGCATAAAACACTGATGCTGACCACCTGTCTCGTCTTGAAGACCTTGCCTTGGAAGGAACTCAAGGAAGAACTTATCAACAAAAAATTCCCCACATAATCCTTAGAAATGGTAGAGTTTAAAGAAGAACCTTGGTACGCAAATTTTGCTAACTACTTAGCTAGTAGCACTATCATCAAAGGGTTATCTTATCATCAGTGAAATAAATTCTTCGCAGGTGTAAAACACTATTTTTGGGAAGACCCATATCTTTTCAAAATTTGTGCAGACCAACTCATTCGACGATGCGTACATGGTCGTGAAGCAAGACATATTCTTTGCCAATGTCATGAAGGACCATGTGGAGGACATCATGGAATAGCCAGCACCGCACGAAAGGTGTAGGATGCAGGATTTTACTAGCCCATAATACATAAAGATGCTTATGTATTTGTCAAAACGTGTGATGCATGCCAGCGGGAAGGAAACATACCATGAAGAAACGAAATGCCTTAAAATAGCATTCTTATTTGTGAAATCTTTAACGTATGGGGATTGGATTTTATGGGACCATTCCCACCTTCAAGAGGAAACAAATACATCTTAGTGGCTTTCGATTACGTTTCTAAATGGGCCGAGGCTGAAGCTCTTCCCACTAACGATGGAAGAGTAGTACTAAAATTCCTAATAAATCTATTCTCACATTCTGGAACTCCAAAAGCCCTAATCAGTGATAGAGGAACTCACTTTTGTAATCTTAAAATGGAAAAAACTCTAACAAGATATGGGGTTTATCACCGCCTCTCGACCGCTTATCATCCTCAAACCAATGGTCAAGCTGAAGTAACAAATGAATGTTTAAAAAGAATCCTAGAAAAAACTGTGGGTCAAAATCGAGAAGAAAGGCAGACAAATTAGACGACGCTCTATGGGCATTTCGAACAGCTTATAAAACACCAATAGGTACCCACGCCATATAAATGTCACCTCCCAGTAGCAATTGAACACAGAGCAGATTGGGCACTAAAAATGTAAATTAGACCAAGAAATTTCAGGAAAAGATCGCCTACAACAGTTAAATGAGTTAGACAAACGGAGAGTTCAAGCATATTCCAACTCATCTATAAGGAACACTAAAAAATAATACATTATAAATATATAAGCGGACTTAAAGAATTCAGGGAAGGAGATCAAGTACTCCTATTTAACTCTAGGCTACGTCTTTTTCCGGGAAAACTTAAGTCTCGATGGTTCGGACCTTTTACCATCACCAAAGTTTACTCCCATGCTGCAATAGATATTAAGCCTCCAAACAGAGAATCATTTAAAGTAAATGGACAAAGGCTTAAATTCTATAAAGGCTTCCTCGAGGATGATGAAACGGAAATGACCTTGGAGGAGGTAGATAAGTAACGAGAAAATACTAACAAACTTGTTTATAGTTGTTTTATTTTAATAATCCATCTTGTTGGTATATTTTGGAAGAACATGACACACAAAAAAAGTCGACATGCTAGGTAAAACAAGCCAAGGAATCAAGTGGACTGAGAAACGAAAAGAGGGGGTTCCAGACACGCGGTCGTGCCGATCAAGCACGGGGTCGTGCCTATCAGGCACGGGGCCGTGCTTAGTTGCAGACGGGATAAAATCCTTATGTTCATTCTTATCTTTTTCATAACTCCCACGACACGTTTCTCTGCAACCACCGGTTCCCTGCCCGCTCCTACATCTTTTTCACGATTTCCTTCCATAATCTACCAACAAGGTATGTTCCTAACATCAAGATTTGTTCGGTTTATGTTTTGCATGTTAAATAACATCAAGATTTGAGGAAAACTCTAGGTTCTTGAACATGACCCGTGTCGATCCAAAAAAATTTCTTAGATCTTGTTAGTAGTAGTTGGTAATAGTGTTTTCAAGAGTAAATCATCAAGCCATTGGTGAAAAATCAGACATTTTCAACCCATTTTAGCAAACCCTTGTTCATATCGAAAAAACTAAAAATTGAAAGGCAAAATAGGTTGGTAAATGGAAATTAATGCTTGGCGTTTGATTTTCGGGGTATACCGTATACAGGGAACCAAAAATTTTGGATTCTTCGAAGTCAGTCCGAAAAGTTGGGATTTTGGCCAATACAGTAGCCGAACACGGGGCCCTGTCTCCGAGACACGGGTTCTTGCCCCTTGAAAATCCTGCAGTACGAGGTCGTGCCTCAAAGACACAGGGCCGTGTCCATGTGACAACCGGTAGTTTCGGCTCCTAATTACGCGATTAAAAAAACATTTAAGGCGATAATAACTAGTGATTAAGACACGTACTAACTTAATTGGGCTTTGGAAATGCCTAGGAACGCCTAACTAACCTTACAGTGCTCGTATAGTGATTTTCGGGAGAAACCGCTAAACGATAAACGGTAACGAGCTGTCACCGGACAAAACATTGGCAACGTCGGCAAATTTCAAATTTTATTAATAACGGTGAAACCAGATCGAAAAATATATCAACAACGACGAAAGAAGCACAATACGTGATTTTAACGCGACCGATGTAATATGCGTCACACACCGATCTCCGCACCAATTCAAGCATTTTTGTCCTTAAATAAGCGATACGTGATATTTTATGACGTTCGGGTTCATAAACGAGTCGTAGAAATGATGTCGGGCCATGAAAACAATTAAGAATGAACTGCCCGGTCCAATTAGCTTCCCATTCTTCATCATCCTCATTTCTCACAAGAAACCCTAGCCCCTTCAACACTTTCTCTGCCTTCTCTCTAACCAGATCCGGTCATTGGATTCCGGCGACCTCCCGGCGAACCTTTTTCTGGCCAGCCACACCTAAGCCACGCGAAACACCTCTCTCTTGTACCACCTCACACCCACATCGATTTAGAGAGAGAGAGAAACGTAGAGAGAGAGAGTGAGCCGCAGGAGAGAGAGAGCGGCCGACCACCTCTTGACGGCGGTGCTCGGCGGTTACGGCAAAGAAACGACGCGGCGAGGGCCACCACCACAGGCGGCGGCGCTGTGGTGGGTGGCGTCGGGTTCAAGCGAGGGAGAGAGAGAAGCAGCGAAGAGAGGGAGACACGGCGACAGTCACGCGACTTCGGTAAGTGGCACTTGGCCTGAATCTTGTGTTTTGACCAGATCGATTTCGTTACAGTTTTGCTTTGGCCTTTAGGGATTCGGGGGAAGGTTGACGGTGGTTGTGGTGGTTCGGACGATGATGACGACGGCGGTAGTGGTGGTGCCGAAAGAGGTGGTGGTTAGGCTTGGCTCGGGTTATGTGTTAGTGGTGTTTCAAGTCCCGGGTCAGACTTGGTTCGGGTTTGAGAAGATTCAGTTTTGGTTCAGGTGTTTTGGTTACAAGTGCTGTTTAGTTTCTTATCGGTCAACTCGGTTCGGCTCGGTAAAACCGAGTCAACCCCGTCAACACGTTCAACCGGTTAACTCAGTCAACACCGAGTTAACCCGGTCAAAGCAGTCAACATCGTGTTAACTCGGTCAGATTCAGTCTCGGGTAAAACCTGGTCAACTCAGTTTTAGTTCAGGTTCGGTTCGGTCAAGCTACGCGTTCGGATCAAGAGTGATCAACATCAGCTTTGGTTCGAGTCTTAGGTCTTGGTTCAACTCGGCTCGGTCAAACCAAGTCGACTCGGTCAACTCAGTCAATGAAAGTCAACCGATCAAACCGGTCAACTGTCGGGTCAACTAGTGAATACCAGACTTGGTAAATTATTTACGACGCGAAAATTCATAATATCCATCTTATAAGTATCATTAAACACAAAGCCGAGCTCGTACCGACCAATATATATATATATATATATATATATATATATATACACACAGTCTGTTTTAAGGATAATCATATTAAATATTTCATCAACCTAACGATTACGCGAAGTCGGTTTATTATGCATATATAATGTACGTGTTTAAAACGTAAATTATGGCGTCATTATTCGAGTTTCGATGTTTAATGTTGTTTGGTATAATATTCTTGTGGGAATGTTGTGTTTTGACAAAATAACGACAACCTTAGTTGTCGGGTTATCCTAAAAACAGAGAAAACTTTGCGCAATTTTCGATAAAATATGTATATGTTTTATAGTTTTAACACAAATGAAAACGTATCAGAATCCAAATGAATTTTTGAATAATAAATATAAATACATTTATTTCGGACGACTTATGCATTTCACAAAACGATATCATAGCGTTTTCAACAGAACACGGTTTTCAAGTCAACGAGACCCGAGAATTTAGATCAAATTATTATAATCCTTTATATTTATTTTTAACAAATTCGGGTTTTATATTTCAAATGTTTCGGTAAATTGAAATCGTATAAAATAAATATAACAGTTTTATTATTTCAAACGTCGAAAATCCAAATGTTTATTTCAAACGTTGAACTATTTTATAAAACGAATATCACGTGTTACATTTATTCAAATGTCGACGATTCGAATACCTTTATTTAAATGAACATAATGGTTTAAATGTCAACGATTATAAACATAATGGGTTGTATTTATTTTGAGCAATGATGATTCGGATATTTCATAAAATAAATATAATTGTTTATATTTATTTCCAACGTCTAAACGCATGACACTTTATTTTAAGAGGATAACAAGCGTCACTTTATATAATTTTTATTAATTATAAACGGGATACTAGACGCTTATTTCGGACACGTAACGTTTTACACATATGTACATATACTTGTATACATATACTTACGTCTACGAAGACTACGACGAGTCGTATTATTATACACGTACATGTACTTCTATTCAAGACGACTAACGTGATTTCATAAATATATTTATATTATAATCCACTCGAAAACTAAGTCGTTTTCACGACCTAGTAGTATCCCGACTACAAATGGAATCAAATAACTATAGATTGGTTATTCTAAATCAAGATGATAACATCCTTTTAGGAATCGTTTGTTAACGATTCGGTAGAGCTCAAACGCGCAGTTTAACTATGTTGTTTTTACTTAGAAACTCATAAGATACTCCATGTTAGGGATATTATAGAATGCACGCTAGCGAATCACGTCTTGGAAACGACATCAATGAATCACGCTAAGCTAGCTTTGCACATGGATGACAAGGTGAGTTCATAAACCCCACTTTTTACCGTTTTACATTTTTATAAATGTTTTCGAGGGTGGAAAGACATGCAAGTTTTGCGAAAGCACACAATATTTCGATAAACGCAAATCATATATTTCTAAACCGTATTACAAACGTATTCCAGTTAACACAAATGGTTTATGAAAAGTTTATGCCAAACATATTAGTTTTTACAAGACTATACGCGTTTTCGAAACATACTTGAATTTATAACATGGGCTAGGCCCAACAACATAGATAACAAGATAACATGGGCTAGGCCCAATAACACGGATACAAGATAACATGGGCTAGGCCCAACGATACAGATTATGACATTTGGTATGTAGCTATGGAATTAGATGACAATAGATCAATGTGCGTAAGTAGGATGATGACAATGATAACCATTAATCACTTAGTAACCAAGGTGCAAAAGGTGTAGATCTACTGAGCTCGAGACACGCTTCACTCCTAGTTTGTTAACCGTGAAGTGCTTTTGTGAGCCCAATTGATGACAAAGTTGTCTCGGTTTGGTTATTTACTTATGGTACATAATGTTAGGGGGCTCGCTACCCACTGATTGATCCTTAGATTCCATGGGTATTCTGCATACTATGATTTTATTACCGGCTTACAAACACAACAGTACATGCATCGGTTTACAAACATAATGGAAAACATTTTAATACCGATATACAGTTATGGCATTTCAAACGCTTTGAGATGTTATGATCTCACAAACCGGCTTTCAAATGCGTGATTTTCAAATACATGATTTTCAATCGCATGATCTTCAAATGTTTTAAGATTCATTTGAAACAAAGCAAACAAACTATGAACTCGCTCAACTTTATGTTGATTTTTCGCATGTTTCTTTCTCAGGTTATATTGTCAAACTATGACACGGTTGGAATAGGAGAACCCATTTGGAACTCGAGTACTTAGCAGGCGTTCAACTTTATATAAGTCTTAGCTAATATTTACTTCCGATGTGCAATGAAGATACCAGTCCAGTCACGCCAACTCTGATTTTTCAGGGTGTGACAGTCCAGACACCTGTTTTTTTATTTTTCACAATTGTTACCACGCTTGACTGTTTAAATGTTTGGTATTTACAGGAAAATGGTACCACACAAAATGGCTCAGGTTCAAAACAAAACACTCTCATTGTGAAACACAGATGGAAATGTTACAAACACGTAACGAGGAGCCACCAAGGCAAGTATGTTACGACACCTAGGAGACCGTGGGGCAGAGAGAACAATACGACAGTCTAGTGACAGGACCCTTTCGACTCTTTCTTGAGGCACCGCTTCAATCGGTCACGAATTCAATCTTGAATTCTTAAGTACATTTGTCCTCAAGAAAGACACCGAAGATATGTTTAATAATGAGGCGGTCACATACGATGTGGAGGAAATTGGTATGGTGTTTCTGTGGTACGTTTGATGTAGATGTGGGGATTTACACCGAGGAAGAGGTTGGCGAGCCCATCTTCTATGTCAGCATCATCGAGTTGCCCGATTATACAAGAAACACCTTTTGGGTATAGATTGGAGACGAGGTCTACAACCCAAGTAACACCAAGAGTACCAAAATCCGGGACCCACTCATCCGCCACATACATCGGGTCCTGAGCGGTATACTATGCCAAAGGAAAAATAGCGGGGGCGTTGTCAATCTTCAGGAGCTCACTTGCCTTTACTTCATCCTGAACCAACAACCCTTAAACGTCACCTACAAGCTACTGAAGAACATGGAATCAAATGCCAAAGCTACACACCCGACACCCATACTCTTTGGTGGTTTGGTCGCCCTGGTCTATAGAACTTATGTCGGACGCATCCCATGAAGCTTCTCAAAAGGGGTTAGTGTCGCCCGGGCCGACATCTAGCTTTATCGTAGCTTGAACCTCATCACCGACTGCAAAAACGGTCTCCTGTACTTCAAGGATAACAAAGGAAGGGTTTGGAACCCAAATGACCCGGATCTCGCCATCGAAGATGACCCACCGTCCTCGACAGTACTCTTACGACTACGCTCCGGGATCCTCCTCTCAAGGGGGGTGATTTTCCTAGCATGCACAATTTATATAATCTTATGCAGGAAACACTCCACATCTCCCTAAACACCCTCACCACTGGACTAGGCATCAATACCCGTGTTGGTGGAATTGAAGGAACATGGCCTCTATTCGCTCCGACATCACCTACATTCGGGAGCACATGGCGTACTAGGAGGAGGAGGGTGGCGAGGAGATGGCAGCAAAGATAGAGGCATGGTAGCGACTAACATGTTAAATCTTTCCTCCTTTTTAAACAATGGTGATCGTTTGCGGGTTGCGACCCGTTTTAAACAATTTACTCTTTGAACAATTTACTTTTCTGCATTTTCTTTTATTTTTATGTTAGTGTGATTTATGATTAAACTTTCAACGCTCGTAATTTAGAATTTTTATTTTCTTGTTAGGTTGTTGTTGTTGTGGTGTGAAAGAGCTTACAGGTACCTTGGGATGCTTGGATCCACCATGCATACGACAACCCGAATCCGAAACAAGAAACCTGACACCCTACCACCTTTTTTTCTAAAAACAAACAGTAGCTTTACACGGGTCCGTGTCTCCCTGACACGCCCCATGCCTCTCTAATCGCTGAAACTTTTTCAACTGGACTTGCCACATGGGGTTGTGCCTCCCTGACAAGCCCCCGTCTCAACCTTCTGTAAGTTTCTGCAAAAACATAGATACTGGCACTTTTAACACGGGGCAGTGTCACTCATACACGCCCCTATGTCCAGGGTCTGATTTTTGAAAAAATATTGTTTTTAACCCACATTTACACATTTAATCAAATTTAACCAATTTTGGATACATTGAGGACAATGTGTAATTTAAGTGTGGGGGGGGGCGAATTTGTTTGTCCTAAATCAAGCCTTACACAAAACTCTTTTTGGAACCGCTAAAACACCCCGAATCTTTTTCAAAAAAAAAATTTAGTTTGTTTTGTCTTGTTTGTAGTTTAAGTTAGAAACCACGTTCTAAAAAGTTCAAGTTTTTACAAATTTACAACCGATAGCGTCGTGATAAAAAGAACCATATAAGGAAAATTTATAAAAAGGAATGACAATTCTTTTTAAAATTTGATTGTATATATATAATTTCACATTTTTATCACTTTTCCCACAAAATGTGAGTTTTGAGCCTTTACCGAGCATTCAATACTATATCTTTACTAGCTGCTCATCTTGTGTGAATAGCCGGTACGGTTCTTACAAATCTAGAACTTGACATGAAAATACATTCCTGGTCCATACCAACTAATCCAAGTAAGTATATGATTGAGGCATTAGGATTTTTCGTTTTCAACATTATTTTCTATTTTTTTCAACATCAAAAACCAAATAATCCCATAGTTAACCCCGTTGAGCCTAAACCTTTTTCATTTCAAAACCCACAAAATGCCATTTTGCATAAATAACCCATCACCCAAAACCATTTTTATTTTTACACCCCTTTATTTTAGTAAAATTCGGTTCTTTTGAAATATATAAAAAGAGGAGACTTAGTTATCTTGCATTTATTCTATAAAAAAAATCTCTAGTTGCTTGAAATAAAATAAGCAAAATCATTGCTTATAAACCTTTAGTTTATGCCTAAGTCACAAACAAATAAATTTTCAAAAGAATACTGACATTTTACACTTTTAACCACTTTTCAAATAAAACTACCCTACCCCTAACCAAAACCTACCATTTTAAAGTCCTCTTGATATTTACAAAGATTATGTTAAACAGGATGAGGTTTGATTACTTGTCAAGCATATGGTAGGAGTAATTCCATACCGGAGTCAAGGGTTTCACTTATACATCTTCGGCCGAGTGTTGAGTGATCACTTGTGAGGTGTGTGAATTTGTATATAGCTTAATGAAATTGTATTATGCCCAAAAATATTTATTTTTATTAAGAAAAGTTCTAAATAAATCACGTCGAATAGAATTGTAAATAAAATAAAAACGAGAATAAAATGAACTTTGATTCCCGTCACAAGACCCAAAAACTTCTTCACTGTCAATTCCACAAGGATATCTAGGTGAATTCATAACCCACTTTTTACAGTTTTGCATTTTTATAAATGTTTTTGGGGGTGGAAAGACATGCAAGTTTTGCAAAAGCGTACAATATTTCGATGAATGAAAATCACACATTTCTAAACCATGTTACAAACGAATCCCAACTAACTTAAATGGTTTATGAAAGGTTTATGCCAAACATATCGGTTTCACAAAAACATACGCGTTATCTTTTTCGAAGCATGCATGAGTTTCATGACTAGTGACGGGATTGCCCTAGTTACAATAATGGGACTGGGTTGTCCTTCATACAAACAACGGGACTGGGTTGTCCTGCATACAAACAATGGAATTGGGTTGTCCTACTTATGAACATTGGGACTGGATTGTCCTACATACGAACATAAGGACCAGATTGTCCTCTACCCGTAAGGACCGTAGGGTTCTTAAAACTGTACAGTGAAGTCGTCGCTACATATTGGAACTATAACCGCTGCTAGTCTATCGTCTTGAGTAAACGGTATGGCGAGGCACTCTCTAGCTCGAGGTTGGTTATAGGCTCGTGCGGGCATGTTGTCTTTGTCGTACACGGATATCGACAGTTATACAAGTTTTACAAGCACAATGTTTTTCAAATAACAAGCCGAGGAAAATGGTTTTATTACATTTTCTCAATACTATTTAAACCGGTGACCAAAAAGATTTATTTCAAATCTTTTCAAACAAATTATGAACTCGCCAACTTTATGTTGATTTTTTGCATGTTCTTTCTTAGTTACACTTTCAAACTATGGCACGGTTGGAATAGGAGAATCCATTGGGATTCGAGTACTTGGTTGGCGTTCAACTTTCTAGAAGTCTTAGCATTATATACTTCCACTGTGCAATGAAGATACCAGTCAGATCACCCAAACTCTGATTTTGTAGGGTGTGACAAAAACTCTCCTTATTTGTGGGGAATTTAGCTAAGTACAAATACTGTATAAAAATGAATAAATATAAAATAAAATGAAAATTTATGTAAATAATTGATTAAAACCAATGTCTTACGAAGAACTTCAACATCACCTTCTTGTATGACACTCCGCTGCAAGAATAAACAAATTGTCATTGACGGTTTTGGTAGAGGATCGTGTTTGGCACAAGTCCCTTAAAAAGATTTCGCGCCTCTTCTTAAGACGACCATACCTGTCTCCTAGGGACAACAACTAGAACAATATGTGTACTGCAGGAGATGGCTCTCGTGCTCGAGATTACATCGGGTATAATTTGATGTTCATGTTTTTTTCTGGAAAAAGATGAAGTTGTGAAAAAAACAATTTAGAGAGTGCTCCTTTCTAAATTTTCCATGGATAAAAAATATGCACTTGTGTGTATTTTTCTATATCTAAACTCTATCTTTATAAGAATGAACCACCTTGTCTATATTTACACACATAGCAATTAAACTCATTTAGTTTAATAATAAACAAGAAAATAATTGTTGTAATGAACATGGTTTAACTATATTTTAATGGATTTATGTGGTCGATCAAAAATTGTTATTTTCATTATTGACACGAATTAAACAAGTTGAAATAACTGGTTCTGCTGACTGAGCAGAATCAAACAGATAGGAACGAAACAATTGATTAGCAAGCAAACAACTTGTAGCTCGAACCACTAGTTGGGAACCACTACTGACCTCGTCAGCAATTGATGATCTCATCCGACTGACTCGTTTCTGGACCCGACCCGTTTCTAAACTCGACCTGTGCCAAGCTTCTGCGCAAACACGCCTTCTCGCGCCACACATGTACTATTCGCCATGCACTTAAGGAGCTAGACCTGGCTTGCATCAAGCTTCCGCGCAGACACGCCTCCCCGCACCGGATGTCTACCATCCGTCATACGCTTAAGGAGTTCACGCCACGCCGACATGCCACGTCATCTACTTAGCGCCACCGAGAGGTGCGCCATAAGCGGATCCTCCATGTGTCTGTGCACATAGGCACATGAAGCATGCCGTCAAAGTGCAAAGCTTCCGCACAAACATGTCTCCTCGCTCCACACGTGTACCATCTGCCATGTGCTGCAGGAGCTCACGCCACATCATCCACTTACACCATCCAGATGTGCGCCATAAGCAACCCTCCATTTGTTTGACCACACGTATATGGAGTGTGCAATGTCGGGTGTCAAAGTCTAACCACGCGCACGTGGACTGTGCAAAATGTGCCATCAAAGTGCCAAGCTTCCGCGTAGATACGCCTCCTCGTGCAGCACGTGTACCATCTGTCATGCGCTTAAGGAGCTCATATACCATGCCATGTCATCCGCTCACGCCACCCAGAGGTCACATAAACGGACCCTCCATGTGCCCAACCATGAAAACGTGGATGTGCAAAGTGCGCCGTCAAAGTTTGACCACGCGCACGTGGAGGGTGCAAAGTGTGTCGTCAAAGTGCCAAGCTTCCGCGCAGATACGCCTCCTCGCGCTGCACGTGTACATCTGCCATGTGCTTAAGGAGCTCACACCATGCCGATATGTGGCATGCCACGTCTCGCTTACGCCATCCAAAGGTGTGCCATAAGTGGACCCTCCATGTGCTGACCACGCGCACGTGGAGTGTGCAAAGTGAGCCGTCAAAGCGCCACATTGCGCCCACGCTACGCATGCGTTTATGAGCACCTCCACTAATTTTTACATTTAAGGAAACAATATACAAATCCTCATATACTACTTCAGGTTTTGCATCCCAACTATGTGGCACAAGTTGACAAAGCTTATGTCATTTTTCTCATCGTAGCCCCATTTTAGACATAGTTCGGTTTCTTATGAAGCTCTCACAGCATAGAACACAAACCAATGAATAATTATCTATAAAACACATATATAAATATAATTATTGGTGTCCAAAATATTTAGTGAAAACCCATTTTCACTAAAATTTCTAACAAAGTTTAAGAATAAATTAAAAAAATTTCCCTTTATGTTTATACCCAATTTCAACACATGTCATTTGCCTTTAAAATTGATGAGATTTGTTACTTTATGTTTGCAAATCTTGCATGTTACGTTCTTTGGGCGTAATCCATTTAATTATTTTGTTAAATTAGGTAACACAAGGGTATTTTAGTCTTTTTACCTAATTACTTATAGTTATTTTGATAAATAAATAAAACAAAACATAATTTAAAAGCTTATAATATATATAACTCAATCACCCACACACTTTCTCTATCTCTCTCTTTCCCAACCATCAGCCGCCACCACCAACCAACCCCCCTTCCCACCACCACCACCCACCCCCTTCTTCCTTCTTCTCTATTACGTTGTGTTCCCGAGTTCGCTTAAGGATGGAAAAGAAAAGGAAGTAAATGGAAGAAAGGAAAGGAAGAGAAAAGAAAGGATGTTAATCCTTCCATTTCTTTCCAAATCGGAAGGAAATAAAAACTAAAGAATTTAGCTTAATTTTCCTTCCATTTCCTTTCTTTTCCTTCCTTAAATGAAACAGGGAACACAACAATTTTTTATTTTTCTTTCTTTTCATTCCTTAAATGAAACCCAGGAACACACACCCCCCTCCCACACACACATTTCCTGTCCACCATCAAAACCCCTTCCACAATCTCGTTTTCAGATCTAAATGTGATGAAAATGTGATGGGATTCTTAAACAGATCTGGGATGCCACACCCGTCCACCATTGAACCCTTCTTCGGATCTTACCGTGACAAAATTTGCATCTCCGGTTGAAGATGAGAGTCCGACGATGGTTTCATCAAATACTCTTTTTGTCATCATCATCATCTTCCTCGAATTCTCTCAAATCAAGCTTCAATTATAAACCCATCCATACAACCTCTTCAATTCATCTATCAAACCTTTAATTTTATCATCTTGTATCAATTGATGTATTTTTTCATGAATTTCTGTATTTATCTTACTCAATTTAGGGTTAGCGTTTGTTCTTCAATGTTCTGATTCAGACTTGTTATCATACGGTCTATTATTCTATTCAATCTTTGTGATGTACTCTTGTGTCGTTGGTGATTGAATTTGGAGAATTTGTGGTTTTTATATTCTTGAATTTTTTAGGCGCTCACTTTGTGAAAGTTCGTTGGTTCTGTGAATTGTGTTTGGTGGATTGATGTGAGAGTGTGTGAGTAGTGCTTTTGTTGGAAAGTGGATGTGGTTTTGTTGTTGAAAATTTCAGGTGTCATGGTAGTGGTGGGTAGTGCTTATGGCGGTGGTGGTGGTTATGATGGTGGTGGCATGTGGTGGGTGGGATATAGAGAGGGGGGAGAGAGAGTCTTTAGAGTGCGAAAGGGTAGGGTGAGGTGGGTGTGTTTTATTTATCTTTTAAAAATTAAAAAAAATTATTTATTCATTAGGATGGAGAAAGACAGTAATACCCATACGTAGGGTCCACGTGATTTGATTTAACTGAAAAGTTTAAATGGATTAGGGTCAAATGACATAAAGTGTAGGATTTTGAAACATTAAATATAAATTTTGTCAATTTTAAAGGCAAAAGACATGCATTGAAAGTGTAGCATTCACATCATATACCCTAAATTCTGTGAGGAGTTTTCATATTATAAAAATTGGTTGTAAATAGTTGTGAGTGAAGGAGAGAAGAAAATGTTACTGTTTATCTGTATATTTTGATGTGTCACTATTCACCCTGTATAATTTTTTAATATATTTTGAAAGCAATTGTGAGTGGGGGAAAGAGGAAAGGTAATGATAAAGTATAAAAAAATATTGTTTAACTGAAATGAGAGAGAAAATATGGTTGTTTTTAGCGTAATTATAGGGTAGAATATGATGGATATGATGTGAATACTCTAAGGATAAAGGATAATTGTTGTAATTTACTCAAACTTTAAATAGCATTCTAAGTTTGTAGAATATTTCTCAAGACTATCACTGGAGCAGGACTACCAAAATCATGTCAAAATAACAATTTGGTGGTAAACAACCCTAAATTTTATGATTTGTGTGAATATACTTACAAATGTGTGATTTATGTGATCATGCTTTCATGTAAAGCTTAAAGAATTCAAGTGGTAACTTACTTTTATTGATTATGTTAGAATAACATAGAAAGTGGTGAAACACATGTTACCTTTAAAATTGAAACAATTAGAAATTATTGACCATGTGGAATTCTGTTGATGCATATGTCTGTTGCCTACGTCATCGTATAACGTCGAGTCTGTATTTAGAAGCGAAACGTTAAAGTTTAAGTTAGTAAGAGAACAAGTTCGCCCGAACTTGTAAGTGAATTGGACAAGTTCACCCGAACTTAAGTTCGGCCGAACTTGGCCAAGCCACATTCCAGGCGAACTTGTACTTCTATATATAGATGTGTTGTGTTTCTCATTTAAAACATTCAGAGATTTTGTGTACTGGACGACAAAGCTCTGTCCAAGTGTTTCCAGGATTTGTAACGTTTAATAATCAATGAAACAATGTTAAACAGTTACAAAACAAGTCTACAATGTCGCCTATGCAAACGGATTCCGCACGTTTACCTTAGGTTTGCCAAATTAGGACCTGAACGATCCATACAACGGACTTACAAGTGGTATCAGAGCAGGATTGGCCTAATTTGAAGACATTGGACTTCAAACAACACATCTTCTACTCATTCTTTCTATTTTTGATTTTTCTTGGACATTTCACGGACAAAATGACTGATTTTCAAGTATAATACGTAAAATCCATCATACTAAAACCCTTGAAAGTTTCAAATCAAAATTCAATCGATTTTATGTCAAAATTCACAAAAAACCATGTTTGACAAACCCTTTTTGTCCGAACTTACAGCATAAGTTCGCCCGAAGTTGTTCCTAATTTCATATTTTGTGAGAATTAACAACTTCGCGCAAAGTTGTGAAAAGAAAACAAGTGATTTTTTGATAACTTCGGACGAAGTTGTCAATACAAGTTCGCCCGAACTTTTAAAAGTGATTTTTCAGAAAATTCACTCTAAGTTCGTCCGAACTTAGTTAAACTGATTCTTTAGAAGTTGGACAACCAAGTTCGTCCGAAGTTGTACAAGGTTTCTAAAAAAAACGGTTTTCGGAAAAAATTTTAAACGTTTTTTGAAACCGATATGTTACAATTGCCGATTAAAAAATCAAATTTTTTGCATAACGTTTTTGAAAACCAAATTTTAGTCGGAAATGGAAGATATTGATTTTGAAAAAATGAATGATTGGGAAGAGTTTCCTTCTGATTTAGATCCTTGTAAACGTTGGACTATTTGGTATAAAAGATTTGAAATGTTTAAATGCAAAAAGAATGAATCTGTAATTGAGCTAGTAAAACGTTTTTGTGTCATTGTTAATCATTTAAATCGATGTAATTACGGATGGCAGCTTCCGTATTGAAGATCAGTTTTCAAAATTGGAAGATTCATTACCATCAGACTGGGATGATTTCTTGAAATAATAAAAAAAGAAACTTAGATTTGACATCAATCATCTTTATCAATTTATGAGCGAAATTTGCGATCACATTCCTGTAATTGAAAACGTGAAAGTTTTAAAACTAAAAAAGGAAAGTGAGTTTGTGATTAAAATGGAAAATCCTGAAGTTTCTCAATCTTTTGCAGGTATAGTTAGTGATCAAGGAACAATATGGAAGCACAAAGTTTAAATGATCGGATAAAGAAAGAAAGAAGTTTAATGGCGAAGAACTGTGAAGATTTTAGTGATTATCTGACAGATAATGCCAAACTCTTGACCAAACTAGAGAGTTTGACATTAGAAAATAAAAAGTTAAAAGAAAATGAAAAGATTTTTTAAAATAGAATAAAAATTTTAGAAAATAAAAAATTTGTTTTAAATAAAAATGATTTTGAAAATCAAAATATAATAAACTCGCATTTGAAAAAATCAAAAAATTTGAACAAGATGCTGAGAATGCAAAAAATAAAATTGTTGATTTGGAAAAGAAATTGAAAGGTTTTGTGACCTCATCATTAATGTTAGATCATATATGTCCAAAGTCGATCAATGAGAATAAAAAAGGAATTCCAGTAAGTGACAATGTCGCAAATTATGACAATGTCATAATTGAGGATTGTGATAATGATACCGACGATGAAAGTGATAAAAATGATAAAGATGAAATATTTTTAAAACTAAAAGAGTAATTTCAAGAAAATGTTCTACAATCTACTGAAAAAGGTGAATGCTCAACGCAAAAACCTTCTAAGCAGAATGGAGAACGAAAACAAAAGGAAAAACGAAGTTTTAGAAATTCTAAAAAGTTTCAAAAGAAAAATAGTTCATCGGTACGATCATCCAATTATTATAAAAATTCACAAAAATTTGAAAATCAAAACTTACGAAAATTTGAAAATAAGTGGTATAGGTCGGACCATAGTGCTTCAAACTTAAATCACGTTTATAGAAGAAACAAGAAAGATGGCTACCACACTTCAAATCAATGTTATGATTTGAGTGTATGGTTTAATAAAAAAGGATCGATATGATAACAGGGTGTGTCACACCTGTGGAGTAAATGGACACATTGCTAGAAAATGTTCACAAAATAATCCTAAACATGTTCATATTGATAAGAAAAATTCTGAGGATTTGAAAGTACCAACTCAGGTTTGGAAACAATGTACAAAAACTACAAACAAGGTGAAACCAGTTATTACTAAGTTTTCAAATTTTGAAACTGGTGAATCCTAGAGTTGTAATGAACAAAAAGGTTCTACATTGTATTTCAAGAAAGCTTTAATGAAAAATCAAACATGGTTGGTAAAAGAAAAAGAAGTTACACAATGAGTGAAAAATGAAAGTTTAGATGACTTTTCGAAGCTTGAGAAGTCCATAATAAACCTGATTGTGAAAAGAAAATCAAAATTGAGGTTGAAGAAATAATACCTAAGACTGAAAAGACTGGGGTGTTATTATTTAACTAATTGTTTGAATTTTTGTGCAGGAACTTCCGAGATGAAAGCAAATCACTGAGAATGGAGTTCTGTGTACACAACAAAGACGACGGGTCGGGTTATCAAGTTCTATATAAAGGCCATTTTTACAAAATTTGAAATTCAAATAACGTTTACTTTAAAATTTTTGGAGAAAAATTTTCGAAAACACATTCTAAAAACGTTTACTTGAAAATTTTAGAAATTTTTAGAGAAAATTTGAAAATTACACAGAACCCTCACTGTTGAACAGACAAAACCAAGGGATATAAATGTTTTATAAACACAAAAATGTCAAGGTTTTTCTCATCATAGGGGGAGAGAGTTTAAAAGATAAATTGTGAAGCAGTAATGGATGGAGAATTGAAGTGATTCTCATAAGTTGGTCAATGTTTTTCTATAAATAAAAAATTCCAAAAATATGTTTTTGAATTTTAGTGGGAGAAAAATATTTTGAAAATCCAAAAACATCTAAAAATTTCAAAAGTACAAAAACATTGGAAAATGCAAAAGAATTTTGTCACAAAGGAAATGATAGTACATCAGTGGACTATCACAGTATGCTAAGGATTTGTAAAGTTTAAAAGAATTAAACAAGTCTTACTGTGGATGTGTCGATAGGCTTTACACGTTCAGTAGATTGTTTCCGGGATATAAACTAAATTTTACAACTGCTTAACTTGTGGATTAACATCTCTTGGATATATGGACTTAGAACTTCGAAATTTCGTTTGAGAGATTGTCTGATTCTGAGATACGAGTTCTTTATAGATGATTGATATCTGGGGTATTAGACAAGTTCTTCTGATTTTGCGTAAGCAATGGCCTAGAACTTCTATAATGCTTTTCCTAAAAACCCCTAAATTGCAGCAAAATTGAAAGAATCGAAAGATCTAATCATTTGCAGTCAAAAGATTCCTTTATTGGAACAACACCTTAAAGTCGAGCCTTCATCTCTTTGTCGATACGGTGGTATTAACCTGAGCTCTCAAGGCTTCGCATAACCCAGATACAGATATCAATTACGCTATACCCACCTGTAAGATGAAATCTAGGGAATCTTGATATGGGAGTATATTCTGAGATGGGAACTATAGCTGAGTTAAGTTTCATAATTCTAATTAACATATCTTGGAACAATTGAGAAACGTGTAGAAGTTTAAGTGGACACATATATCGACAATCTAGGTAAATTTGTTTAAATCTAAAAGTCATAATAAGGTCAAGGGTACTAGTGATGTGTCTCAAAAACTGATATGATCCTTTAACACAAACTCAACAAAAATATGTCTGTAAATATGTTTGTACATAGTTAGTGTTTCGATATTTATTTTCATAAAACCAAAAATATTCTATGTTTTAGTTTTGACTACTGATGATGAAATGCTGATTTTCAAAATCTAGAGCTGCTGAAAAAAAATTCTTAAAATTGAGCTTGTTCTACAAAGTTTAAAAAGTTCAGTAATTTGAAAGTTACATTTGAATAAATACGTCAGTTTAGAGTCAAAATTTTTTATCAAGATCATTAAGTTGAACTTGATACATAAATCAGATTTTCAAGGTCATTAATTTGGACTTAATTATCTGAGAGGGTTTAAAACTTATGAGAAGATTAAAATTTGAAATGGTTGTATTTAGAGGTTTCAAAGTTTGAATCTGAAATGTTTTATTTGAAAGTTCGAGGAACTTTGAAACTGGAAAATAGATTTTAAAAGGGAGCTGGATAAACATGTTAATTGAAGATAACAGAAAGCTCAAAGTAAGGGGGAGCATGGTGATTAAAGTTTTATCAAGACAAGCTTAAGAAAAGAGAATAGGATGGTAGAAGATTTGAAGATCATGGATGTTAAAGTTATTAAAGAAATAAAGATCAAGAGAATATTATAGACTCTGGAACTTAATTGAAGACTGATGACTACGACAACATTCAAGGGGGAGTCTGTTGATGCATATGTCTGTTGCTTACGTCATCGTATAACGTCGAGTCTATATTTAGGAGCGAAACGTTAAAGTTTAAGTTAGTAAGAGAACAAGTTCACCCGAACTTGTGTTGGATAGGACAAGTTCGCCCGAACTTGTAAGTGAATTGGACAAGTTCGCCCGAACTTAAGTTCGGCCGAACTTGGCCAAGCCACATTCCAGGCGAACTTGTACTTCTATAAATAGATGTGTTGTGTTTCTCATTTAAAACATTCAGAGATTTTGTGTACTGGACGGCGAAGACAGAGTCCAAGTGTTTCCAGGATTTGTAACGTTTGATAATCAATGAAACGGTGTTAAACAGTAACAAAACAAGTCTACAATGTCGCCTATGCAAATGGATTCCGCACGTTTACCTTAGGTTTGCCAAATTAGGACCTGAACGATCCGTACAACGCACTTACAAATTCATTAAGTGACTTGTTAAATGTATGGCATAACGAAGATATCGTCAATTGGTGCAACTTTGAGCAATCATCAACGACAATGGAATTTAGGTGATCCATGGTGGTGATAACCCACATAGGAGATAACACGAGTGGTGCAAATTTGACGTCAATCATCCACGGTAGTGAAACTTGAGGTATTAACCAAGGTGATGGAAACCCATTATTCACGTCCAAATTAGTGTGATTTGTGTGGCTATGTGCAAATTACTTGTGTGCTAAGTGCAACCTTTTGGTTATGTTCCACTTATTATAATTATTATGATGCGAGTATCAAGTAAAAAGAGATGAATATGTGATATATGTTATAGGTGATCAGGTGCATCATGGATCACCAAGGAAGATTATGCCAAATGGATTCGAAATGGTTAATGACACATGAAATTGTTTGAATGACTTAGAAGTGTGTCTATTAACAATAAGAACATTTGTGGTAAATGGGAAATAGAGCGGCCTGCATTTGTCTGAATGGTCATTGTTAAGGTTCAGTTCATCAGGAATGTGATTTAATCAAATGTTTTGATAATAAGGGATAATCCAACTGGTTTCTTAAGAAGTCCGTCCTTGCTTGGGGATATGTTTCAAAGTTGAATGGAGCCCCTACTCGTAAAGTTAAAAGATGATCGGAGGACTAGCTCAATAAAAGTTTAAAGGTTATTGTTGAGTAGTTGGAAATCATATCCTAAGATGTTAAGTGTAAAGTTATTGATTTGAGTAAAGTAGTTTAAGGTTTGTAAGTGAAACTTAAGCATGTGACGTTTTTGTGTTTACAAATAATAAAGTTAATAAGTGAATGATAATAAACAAAGAACATACTTTGTTTCTCTCTAATACTCAATTTCTTTCCATTAATTATGTATGTATGCCTTTCTATTGGAATGGTTGTTATTTTGACCAATACCTGTAGAGTTATTCACCAGCAGATCGAAACCGCATTCAACGTGTGATCCAACAATGATCAGCAAGTCGAAACCGCTTCAACGTGTGATCCATTTGTCATATTTAACAAACCTTAATTCTTTAGTGTTGACTAGTAGTTTTTTAGACCTTAATTCTTTAGTACTAGTAGTTGATGGACTATATCGTGCAATCTCCTCTTTAACTTGATTCAAGTGTTTGCTCAAAGTGTCAACTTGAGAGGATCTTATTAAGAGCGAGGTCAACTAACTATAAGCACATGCATTTAAAGTTATAAAGTGACCATGTACAAATGGCCTATGCTGACTAATGTGTGCCGAGCATCTACGTGCCATGGTGTAACATTAATTTACACCCTTGTCTAGCTGGCGCTTTAAGTCGCTCACCGGCAAGTGGACGCTCAGATGGGGAGGTGAAGAACCAGCTGACGTAAAAGCGTGTGTACCTACAAAATTTGCATACCGTAGGCAATTTCATGTACTAAAAGAAAATAAACAAAATGAAGATAAACCCTTGAAACCTTCAGAAGTTTAGCCAAACACAACCATAAATCCAAGCAGCACATGAATATCTGAATAATAATGTATAACAGTATAGTACAAAACATATGAACATTAATCCTATCCAGAAAAGAGGACTCCGTAATGTAAGTGACGCCTAATTACCTCGAACCGAGCATGTTACCATCGCTTTGTTCTTCCAAGCAAGTACGAGCGCCCCGTCCTTCTCCCGAAGCCGATAACAGTCGCTATATTCCCTCAACACCTCTTCAACCGCGGTCACAGCCGAATAACTCAAAGGATGAGCCGTGAACCCAGCCGCTTGCAGCCTAAACTTCCATTTATCCAATGGCTCGTGCCGTTCAACCCGGTCTGTGTCCTCACATGCCACTATGTTAACCATATCCCTAGCTACACAATTCTCCTCTGCATGTCATCCCGCGGCATCACTATGTCCTTGGCAACTTAGCATCAATAGACTCGAACATAGCCGTGTAATAATCAAGAGCCTCCTCGGACCGTTTGGAGAAACACGAGGTGTTCGTGTTAGATTCCTGCTCGAGGAGGGTCACGACTTTTGGAATCAAATGTTTGACCAAACGGATTAACCGGTCACGATGGTTAGTCGTGCTCACACTCTCATCAGGCATATGATGTAACATGTAAGGGAAGTTAACCGCCAGTGCCTCACCGGGCCGGACCCTTAGGTTCCCCCAGTGAACATCACTTCCTGAAATAGCGGCTGCGTGGAACTCAAAAGGGACCCCATGTGCTTCAGCAACCATAGCCAGCTTTTGACCGACAAGTTGGAGCCCGCCCCCTCGGGCATAAGATGAGTCGCCATCATCAACTCCTGTGACCCGGAGTCTCGGTGGGCCACCTGGCCGCTTGGCAAGGTCTTCGATGAGTTGGACCCACTGGCTACCCTGCGCTATGAGAAAATCAATGACATGGACTTGGGTCTCGTCCTTCATAGCTTCTTTGATGACAGCGTTCGCTGACTGTACGCGAACTTGTAGTATGGGCAGATCTCATAGAGGATTGACATATAAGAAGTCAACTCTTCCAGCTTGGGCTCATAACACCTTAACTTTTTGTAAATCAAACTTCCGGAAGATAACTGTCGGGCGCGTAGCCCTTCTAACATGTACGTACCTAACCGCTGAATCGGGTCACCAGTGACCGATACCTTGCTTTGTAAAGCTTCAATGAGTGCATCTGCATCTTCTTTAGCACCATCATCAATGGCATGAGCAATGTCAATCAGGGTTTGCTTTACATCAAGGTTTGCAGTACCGAGTTGCAGGATCTTATAATAATTGTTTTTGTTGTCAAGCGGGCTAGTGATAGACCCGTCTTCAAAATCCGATCCAGGCCCTAACAACTCCATCTCCACTTCTCTAATAGCCTGCTCAATTCCACTGCTAACCGGCGACCCGTAAGTCTTCTCAGGGGACGAGTGGTGTAGATTTGATAAGCATGATTGAGCAGACCCTTGTGGGGATAACGGGCATGGCGAGTTAGAGTTATGCACCGAATATTCTATCACAGGAGATGATTCCAAGGTGAAGAATTGTTGGTTAGGGGTCTGCAATGAAGCAACAACGGTTTCTTGGTGGCGCGTGTCGGGGTAGGCATTGTTGTTCAAGACTTGGAAATGGGGACCTGTCAAGCGAAATGGTTCGATAGGTTCTGGTTGGTGGTACAACCTATGGATCGCTGCTCCGGAGCTTCGAGATTTTTGGGATGTTTGCATCTAATAAATCCCTGATCAGTCCTTTTTCCTGAAGTTTGAGAAAGATTCAAGAAACTTGAAGATAAGCAAGCAAAATGTGAAATAATCAAATAGACCCTTGCAATAGCAAAAAATAGTAAATGAGCATCCAGTGTATAAAGAAAACTGTATATAGTAGTATAATTAACATATACAAAGAAATCTAGAACACATATAAATCTAGATTAATGACCGAAACAGATAGATCCGGAAACATGATGCTATCAAGCTGGGGTGTTCATTTTTCGAATCCGACTAAAAAACCAGAAAGATGATTTGAATCAAATTTGAATACTCGCAACCTGATGAACATTCCTAAATTCTATAAAGGACCAAAACATGACCTAAAGTGAAAGCAACAAAGAATATGCAAGTTAAATGAATTTGGATAAAAAGGGTATAAAATAAAATCCCCAACTAGTTATAATTATAGCAGCTATCATGATCCTAAAGAACACGAATGAATGGTCAATTTTCAACTGAAAAGAATAAAATTGCGTTGTGTTCTTTAAACAAGAACAAAATTAATAATAGTGTCTGAAGAGAAAACAAGCACAAATTCACTCCAGATTTAATCAATCTAACCTGATTCAATTAAGACCAAAACCTTAATTATTATCTAGAGCAAAGAAATTCAATTTATACCATTTTGCTTTAACTAATAAATTAAGATGAAATTAAACCTCCATAGATCAATCAAAATCCCCACAAAATGAAAAGGAAACCATGAATGAAGGAGCATCAATGTGAATTAAAAGATTGAAAGCTTGCAATGATGATTGGATCATAATCTTCAAGTAAACGTAACTTTGAGTAAATTGAGGTTCAAAGTTTGATATTGAGAGAGAGAGAGAATTTGTGACGAAATGAGAAGGTTTGACTTTGGTTGAATGTCTAAAATGGTGTACTGTTTCTAGATGTTCGACGAGTTGAATACATATATGGTGTAAGCAAGCAAACTGAAGTAATTGTTAAATGACGAAAGTAGCCTTTCACTCGTTTAATCACCAACCACATTAAACTGACTTGATGAATTAGAAGGATATTATTATTTGGGTGGATGTTGTTGGAGGAGTTATCAATTCCCACATAAGATATTTCCATCTAGTTTTGTTGTTTTAGGTTGTTAGACTAACTATATGTATGGTTTAACAAAGGCCTGGTGACCCGATCAAATACGTTTATTGACGTCAAACATTGTCTTTCTTTACCGTGAAAAGGGCATGAGTGGTGGGTTCGCGTTGGAGGTCATTTGGGTGGGGCTCGGATCACCGTTTGGGTGACTCGAAGATCAAGAAAAAAAGACGTTTGACTCTTTGAAATTTAAAAATAGATATTTTTTAAACATTGTAAATTAACATACTTTCGTCAATTGGAACCAACCCCAAATCAACAGAACTCCACCCACATCCGAATATGTTCCTGAAACACAACTCGCACCCGATATTGTTCTTGAAACACAGTTCGATTACCATGATGACACAAAAGAACTTTGATTTGAAACCTCTTTGAGATAGTATAAATCATTTGACGGAACGAGATTGTGCATGCGCCTAGAAGATGAAACAAGAAATTAAGGTGAATATGGCATGTAACAATTTTAGGAAATCATTTGGTGTGTTTATTATGTTTTTTCAATTATATTTTTATGACATTAATGTTTTATTTGTGCTTTATTATTTTAATTTTAGGAAATAATTGTTTAAAGAAATTGTCCTGAGAATTTGGATCATCGGTTAATTAGCATGTCCTCCCCAGTGTAGATGCAAGTTCGATTTCCACTTGGGCAATTTTCAATAGACATTTGGGTGAAGGGATGAATCAGGGCTTTGATCTCGGGTTCAAACCTGATGGTGGGCGAGGGTTTATGGATTCTATCCAGTTCCCATGCATTAGAGGGGCACGATCCCATAGCGGTCGAGGAGTCGACCTTAGACATAGCTCCGAACATGGTAGATTTACACATGAGATTCTTTTTCGTTAGAAAAAAATGTTTTAAAAAATAGATATATGTACATAAAATATTAATGACAAATGAGGATGGAATATGTAACTTACTCTTTATTGACACGTTTAAAGAAATAGATAATACCGATCGTGTTTGGGTTTAGGTTCAGGTTAGAAGATTTAAGTATATACAATTAAGGTTGATATCGTTTACACAAGTAAAAATATGGGTGATGTTCAAGTTGAACAATTTAACATGTCAGGTTGAAATCTGACACGTTAACACCATAAATATATACTAAAAATGGGTGAGAAGTAATTATACTTTAGTAAATAAAATTAGGTTAATGGATTTTAATAATCTCAACTTTCACCCATTGGCCGACATTAATCCCAACTTAAAAAGTTATCTCTAACAATTCATACTTGTAAGAATTTGTCCCCCATCAATCCTTTTCTAACTGAGTTATAACCCAGTTAGTTTTTTGTTCATGTTGCACAAACCTAATGTGGTTGTTTATGTTTATGATTGATTATGTGGCACAAACCTACTTATTGAATTTTAATAATCCTAAACAACCACCACCACTATCAGCCACCATCATCCGCCATCACCACCACCCGCCACCACCATCATTAGCTGCCATGGTGGTGGTTATTGATGGTGATGGTGGTTGTTGGTGTTGGTGTTGTTGTTGTTTGTGGTGGTGGTGGCGGGTGGTGGTGGTGGAAGAATTATTAAAATTCAATAGCTAGGTTTGTGCCATATAAGCAACCATATCATTCAATAACTAGGTTTGTGCTATGCAAGCTGTCACATCAACAAAAAAACTAACTTGGTTATAACTCAATTAAAAAAGAAATTTTTTTGGAATTGTTATAGGACAATTTTTGGGATAGGAGCCAACTTCTTACAAGTTGGGATTGTTAGAGGAAAATTTTTAAGTTAGGATTAATATCGGCAAATGAGTGAAATATATGATTATTAAAATCCAATATCCATGGTTGAAAAAGTCGCTAGACGTTTCCTGGTCGGTCGACCAGGGCGTTGAGATTACTCGGCCTAGGCCGAGAGTACTCAGGGTGTACTCGGACATGTTAATTACAAAAAAATTGTTTTCTGAAATTAAATATATGTCAAATAACATAGATTTATTAATATTTATAACAAAATACGTGAAAACGATATTCTTCCTTTGATATAATAGGTATAGAAATTATGTTTTATATTTTTTAAGGTCAAACTCCGCCTGAGTTGGCCTAATAGATCTTATTATTTTCGACGTTGACTGCGTTTGATCGAAACTGAGTAATTAGACGGAATTGAAGAAAGTCGCATCGTTAACCTACCTTGAAGCGATTACTTAAGGACTACTCGGCCTTGGAGATCTTGTTTTATAATAATGCCAAATAAAAATAATATCATACTCTTTAATTAGTTGGTAAATTGAAAATTTTTTAAAGCATTAAAATAAATCAGTTAATAAATGAAAATGTCAAATCAAACCAAATAAAAAATTGTAAACATTAAGAAAAATCCTGATACTCGAAATTCAGCCTTCATACGACTGAATTCAGGTTTGAGAGTTTGGTAAACTGCTTTGTACACTTGTAATAGTTTGTCATAGTGCCCGGTTTATAACAACTTTTTAATGCATATTTTACTAAATTCAATCGAATTAAAAGTTATACTTGTTTAAGTTTAAGCTATTTTCCAGTGTGTTACTTTTTTGAAAACCCTCTTTTTACACGTGAATCACTTCCCTATCATAAAACTATACGTCTATTAGATGAAAATGGACCAATTACAAAAGAAAGAACATTATATAATACAAACTTTGTATATAATGTTCAAACTTTATAGAGTTAATCGTTTGAAATATTCAAACTTTGTATTCAAATTAGAGTGCCAATAATTTTCAGTCACATGGCGACAAAAGACAAATAATTTATCTAGATTATAATGCACAACAACTATTTATATAATATAAATTTACAACTTTTTTATGCATTACGAGTTATATTTCAAGCTTAGGGTGTTTTTCAAAAAAAAAAAAAATTTGTTTTTTACTTTTAACCCAAACATTTTCATATTTTCTATTTTAACCTTTTTTATTTTTTCACTTTTAACACAAACTTTTTCATCTTTTATAACTTAACCTAACACTTTATTATTTACAACTTTGGTCCCTCATACTTTTTGTCTTTCGCAAGTTTTTCGTTTTATGTTTCGTTCTAAATTTTGCGAGTTAACACGTCGTAGCGTGTATGTGAGGTTCAACGTTTTTGCTCTATTTTTTCGAATTTGATAGGCCCGTCGCAACGTGTCCATTTTCCCCTTTTGACAAGTTCGCCGCAACGGGCGGGTCCTTGATCGACTAAGTTATTATTTTCTACGTTTTACGTTTCTGTTTAATTTCTTCGCATTAACACATTGTAACGGGTGTGTGTGGTTCAACGATTTTAAGTCTGCTTTTCGTTCGGTGTAATTTTTTTCCATTTTATCTACTTTATTTTTACGAGTTTTTCCGATGTTGGGAGTCGATGCCGGTGTGGCATTGGTGCTACTTGGCACAGTTTTACGAACGTTTTAACCTATTAAATTTTTTACTAATATTTTGTTTCGGTTTACCCTTAAAAACTATTTTTACGTGCATATTTTATGTCCGGGTAGGTATAAATATGATTTGTTCTATATTTCGACGTAAACGTTTTTTATAAACAACTCTAGATCAAATATAATACGTTTTCGTTTAAATAAACCATTTTTACGTGCATATTTTTATGTACGTTTCGGTATAAATTTAAGTTGTTCTACGTTTCGACGTAAACTTTTTTGGGAAATGATTCAGGTCAAATTTAATATGTTTTTGTGTTTATTTTATGTATGTTTCGTAAAGTTTGTTTCAAACCGAGTGGAGTCAAATTATGGTTTCTTTTTTTCCCTTTTATTCGAAAGCTCTAACTAATCCCTTACATGTGTCAGATTTTCCTTTATACCCGTTACTTTTTTTACGTATGAGTTGGGTCACATATAATACGTTATGATTGTTCGATATGAATTTGATTTACTTTACGTTTGATCCAATCACAATGCTTTTACATTGAGTTCAACTGGATACGTCAAAATGAGTGTTTTCATATGATTAATGCATCATACGTTTGCACTAATCCATTCAATGTTTACGATATATCCGCGCCGCAACGCGGGCGGGTCTTAATCCTAGTTAGAACAATTTAGTATGTTTCTACTTATGAACACTATTAAATTATTCAGAAAATGCTCAAAATAGTTTTAAAAAGACCATTGAAACATATGGAGTTATGATGTATTTTTTGTTTAACGGCTATTCTGTATTTTATTTCATTTTAAAATATTATCTTGTTTCACTTTTATCAGTTTAGTAGAATAAGCACTATAGGAGTAACCTTTGCCGTTAAATAATTGGTGTAAAGTAGGAGTAACCTTTGCCATTTAAAAAAAGTTATGAACGATTCAGTTATTTTGGTTAGTAAGAAATCTGGTTTAATTAATTTAGTTAACCGCTAATACTGGGATTTATCAATTTAACTCTATTTCAATAAAATCTTGTCTAGTTATAGGATATATAAAAATTATGGTTACTAATTTATGAAGAAGAATGAATGAACAAGGGACATATTATTTAGAAAACGTTATCTGAAAACTTTTTTCTGAAATATAATGCATCATTTATTAAAATAAAAAAATACAAAAATTTTGATTCAATGACATTTAATTCGATTATTATACATGTATAATAATTAATAGACAATAGAATAACCATCGATTTTACATTTATTTGGTTGTATCCATAATCATAGTTTCATATTTATTATACTATGTGTAGTCGTCAACATCCCACCTTTGTACGTTTTTCGTCATATGGCAGCCCAGTCAGCAATGTGGCGTTTTCTAAAATGGGTGTAGTGGGGATGTGGGGCATTATCTTAAAGGGGTGTTAAACAATTAAAATAAATAAAAAAACATCAAAATGGTATTGGACAAGCATAGGAAAGAATGCATGTGACTGGCCATGGGGTGGGGGTTTGGCGTGAAATAAAAAACGCCCGGAGGATTTTTTTTCGCAAAAAAACCCAATGTCGCCCCGAGGGGTGGGGGTGGGGGCGTGATGGGGCGCGATTGAAGGCAAGAAGGCAAAAAGGCAAAAATGGCGCTCAAGTACGGGTGGTCTTATAAAATTGTCCCATATTTTATTATATTCTCATACTTGGTCCCATAAATGAGGGTAGTTATTTATTGTTCATTAGGTTAGCGGGCATGCCTACATGTATCGAGTGTACATAATCATAATCTTATGCTTTTATCTGTTGGGATACCCGTTTCTCAAAATCTGAGTTTCAGCTTCAAATATGAAATACCCGGCTGTATTTCTAACAAATGTGTAATTTTAACAGTTTTAATTTTCTAACAACTTCAACATATTATTTTGTTATAATTTTTACATTACAACATATTAATATATTTGTTTTCAATATGCAAAAACAAGTTTCATTTAATATATTCGTTTCCGATGCGAATAATGTCACACCCCAACCGATGGCGAAAACATCGGAGTAAGACGAAATAGATTGCTCATTACACATAACGGTAATGTGACAATAGTTAATTTCCAAAACCGATTTCATATTATATCAAAATTGTCGATTACATCATGAAATACAAAGTACAACAAGAGACAAAATAATAAATTCAACAACAAAGTAACAAATCTAGTAACTTTAAGTGTGTTTCTAGTGTAGTCCCTACTAGATTTCGTCATAATGAATCCTCATCAACCTGCAACATGTTAACAAAGTATAGTTCAACACAAAAATGCATTGGCGCGCACACAAGTTTGAGTATAAGCATAAGTATAAACATAAAAGTTTGAAAACGAATCCGCATTGCAACTTAGGTTATACAAGATCGACATAACATGGCATGCGATATTTCTAGTCAACCCTCAGTTTACGCAATAAAGAATGAAATTTAACATGACCTCTCGTTCACGGGTGGTGCGTTAATCCTATAGCGCTATACATGTCAAATGGAGGCTCGTATAAAGCTAATGACTTTTGAATCACATAAGAATCACCCAAGTATATGCATCAAGTATGGTAACATAGTATTCATGTATTTGGATTGTTTCCTGCATTTGAATAAAGTATAAAGTTTTGTGATTTTTGATAAGGTTAACATATTGCACCCAAAAGTGAAAAAAATGAAAATGGGTCAAGTGTACTCACAAGTTTGCAAGGCTTTCCGATATCCAAGTACTAACGAGTTCGTGAGAATAGGAGAATGAGTGGCTTGAGTGTTTGGAGTTTATGGGATGTTTGAGTTCGGATTTAAGGATTCAGAGTTTAAAGTGTATGAAAATAGACATATAAGAAAAGTAATCACCTAGCACACATAATACTTGTTCTTGACACTATGAAACTCAAAAGAGTTTGAATGTTTTCATGGGTCAAAATGCCCATTAGAATCGTAACAAGTTTCACGGTCTTAGATGATGTAACTTAACACTTGACAAATAACCACTAGACTATCATCAAGGTTTAGTCACTTAGATATTATATAGGTTATATAGTGTAGGTATTATTTACATATGTCAAGCATGAGGTAGGAGGATTAACCATCCATTTAAGACCTATTTTGGATTCATATAAGTTAAGCATAAGGTAGGAGGATTATCCATTCATTTAAGACTTCTTTTGGATTCACCACTACACATGTTGCCATAGACAACAAGGAGGGTCATGAACAAACAATAAGTAAGGAAGTAAATACAACTAATCTAGGAAAACATCAAGTGATGTGTGGATTTTCAAGTTGAATAGCCCGAGCTAAACATATAATCACACAATCTTCAAGTTCAAGACTTGTTCATCACTTGTGAGTGATGTAGAGTAGAAACGATAAGTAAGATCAATCACGTTGATTCTATGAATACCCGTGATGAACTTGTCCCAACCCCAAAATTCAACCCAAATGGCACGAAATTTGAAGTGAAAAACTGTTTTTTCCAAAACTGAAATCTGATCATTATCACCTCATAACCAACATATTAATAGAGTTATAAATTCGAAACGGGCCCCAAAATACACTCGGGTCAAAAACAAAAACAAAACAAAAGTTGGCAAAAAGCCCAAAAAAACATAAAAATGAAAAATACTCATAGAAATAAACCTTTTTTGGGCCCGAACGACCACCCAAACCGCCAAAGGCGTTTACAGCAAAATGGGATTTTTCCTCACGATCGTTTTGACTGGTCGCACGCCCAAAAGGACCCCCTAGCCCAAGTTAGAGCCATTTTAGTGAAACCCCATTTGTGACGCGATCTTGGGCCTCCAAATATAACATGGCCCGCACCCCCACACTTGGGCCCGTATCATTCCCCCGGATAGACAAAATTCGACCTCGAATTACCACAGGTTCATCATCAGAGAATCCCCATAATAAGGCAACAAGTGCCTCACATTGAACACATCAAAACAACGAATGTGTCTAGGCAGCTTTAGACGATAACATTCGGGTTGATCTTCTCCACAATTTCAAATGGTCCAATCTTCTTAGCTGATAACTTGTTGTATTCTCCAACGGAAAAACGATCTTTAGTCAAAACAGCCCAAACAAAATCACCTTCCTCGAAGTCAACATGCCTACGTCTCTGATCAGCAGCTTGTTTATACTTTGAATTAGCTTGGGTCAAATTATCATAAACAGCCTTATGAACCTCATGTAATCCTTCCACAAAATCTTGAACCCTCTTTGGGACAAGCCCAGAAATAGAAAGTGAGCTCAAATCAAGTGGTCCCCGGGGCTGACATGAATAAACCACCTGAAACGGGCTAAATCCGGTGCTCCGATTGACAGCATGATTATGGGCAAACTCAGCTTGTCATAACTTTTGATCCCATGCCTTCACATGATCACCAACCAAACACCTCAACAAATTACCAAGTGACCGATAACAACTTCAGTTTGGCCATCGGTTTGGGGGTGATAAGCATTGCTGAAGTTGAGTTGAGTGCCCACCATTTTCTACAAACTACGCCAGAAATGGCTCAGAAATCGAGTATCCCGATCAGACACGATAGAAGAGGGTAGCCCATGCAAACGGTACACATCTCGAAAGAAGAGTTAGGCCACATTAACAGCATCGGTCGTCTTCTTGCAAGGAATAAAATGGACCATCTTAGAAAACTGATCCACCACCACAAAGATAGAATCATTACCCCTCTGAGAACGGGGTAACACCAACACGAAATCTATACTAATATCAACCCATGGTTGTGAGGGGACAGGCAAGGGCATATAAAGACCTGCATTATGTAGCTGTGCCCTTTGAAACCTGACAAACACGACACCTATTTCACATAACGGTCCACCTCTTTCCTCATAGTAGGCCAAAAATAAGAACCTGCAACCAGTTGTAAAGTACGATAATGACCAACATGCCCTTCACCATGTAACTCCCTAATAATCTGCAAGCAAAGACTAGAATTAGGGATACATCGTTATTCCCCTTGAACAGAAACCTTCATGTAACAGAAAGTCTGACTTTTTCCAGCACCCACATCCTGCAAAATAACTGAGAAAAATGGGTCGATGGCCAACTGCTCATGAATGACCTTTAGACCCAGCACAACAACCTTCATGGAGACAAGCAGATTATCCTCCTGCTTAGGGCATCAGCAACCCTATTTGAAACACCAGTCTTGTGCTTGACCACAAAAGTAAACTTCTAAAGAAGGCCAACCATCGCCCATGCTTATGAGATACCTTGTCTTGAGTACGAATATGCCTTAGGGAATCATGATCAGTGAATAAAACAAACTCTTTATGAAACAAATAATGACGCTAGTGCTTTATAGCTTGGACCACTGCATAAAACTCCAGATCATAAGTGTTGTACCTTAACTTTGGCCCAGATAACTTCTCACTAAAATAAGCAACATGCCTACCACCCTGACTGAAACTCCGCCAATTCCAACATTTGAAGCATCGGTATGAAGTTCAAAAACTTGAGAAAAATCAGGCAATACCAGAATCGGTGCTGAAGTCAGCTTGTCTTTAACAAGTTGAAAAGCGAACTCTGCCTCTTCTGTCCTATACAAACGTCTTCCCCTTTATACAATTGTCACCGGGGCCATAATAGAGCTGAAATGAGGAATGAACCGCCTATAGAATGAAGCAAGCCCATGGAAACTACGAACTTCAGTAATGGTAGTAGGAGTTGGCCAATTTCTAACAGCCTCTACCTTGGATTCATCAACCTGTATCCCATCATCAGAAACAGCATACCCCAAGAACAAAACCTTAGGGGTCATGAACACACACTTCTTGATGACTGTATAGAAACTGTCTCTACGAAGCAAAGTCAAAACCTGCCTCACATGCACAACGTGGTCACTGAAAGAAGCACTATAAATAAGAATGTCATCAAAATACATCAACCTGCAAATTTCCCAATGAAGGGCCTAAGCAACTGATTCATCACACGCATAAAAGTACTAGGTGCGTTTGACAAACCAAATGGCATCACCAACCACTCATACAACCCTTCACGAGTCTTGAAGGCAGTCTTCCACTCGTCACCCGGCCTAAAACGAATTTGGTAATGCCCACTCTTCAAATCTAACTTTGTAAAAATAGTAGCACCACTAATCTGATCAAGAAAATCATCAAGTCGAGGAATAGGAAACCTGTACCTCACAGTAATCTTGTTGATTTGCTCGGCTGTCAACACACATACGCCAGGTGCCCTCTTTCTTTGGAGTCAACAAAGCAGGAACAGCACAAGGGCTCATACTTTCGCAAACATGAACCTTAGAAATCAACTCTTCAACACTAGGGCTCATTCTGTAATGTGGTCTGTTGGGCAACTGTGACCCAGGCTCCAAGTCAATGTGATGTTGGATGTCACGCAACGGTGGCAATCCATCAGGCAACTCATCAGGGAAAACATCAGAAAACTCCTCAAGCAAAGGAAACATAGCATCAGGAATTTCAAATTCCTCAGGCACCGGCTTCCCCATCAACACAAAAGCACTATCCCCCTCCTCCAGTTCATCTTGAAACTGGCTAATAGTCAACAGAGTGCTTGAATGTTTTGTGGTCAACTGTTTAGGCTTGGTAGGAACAAGAGTGATCTTCACACCGCCAAACAGAAAACTATACGTATTAGATCGCCCATATGCTCTATGTTCCGCTCGTATTCCCAAGGCCTACCCAACAGCAATTGACACGCATCTGTAGGGACCACATCACACACAACATCATCTTTGTATGTGGACCCAATAGAAATGGAAACAAGGGCTCGTTTAGACACGAGACCTCTCCACCCTTCTTGAGCCACTGAAGCTTGTATGGCTTCGGGTGACTCTCTTTCTTTAGAGACAACTTCTGTACCGCCTCTTCAGATATCAAAATATCACAACTTCCAGAATCAATAACGAACGTGCATACCTTCCCCAAAATGGTACATGTTGAATGGAAGATATTATGCTTGAGCCAATCATCCCCATCTGCCTTTGGTGTATAACAAGAACGTCTGACCACTAGGTTTACCCCAACATCACCGGACACAAACTCTTCCTCGTATTCAGTTTCTTCATCATACACCGGGGTATTCTCGTATTCTTCATGTTGTTCATCCTCAGACTAGCAAACAGGTGTCGTTTACCAGCCTTTTTACACTCAGCTTGTCGATGGCCCGTTTCACCACAACTGAAACATCCGGACCACTACTACTAGCCCCTTTAGAGGCTGACCCGGTATTGTTACCCCCTGGTCTCTGTTGGCTAGGCCCCCGCGAGGTGCCCCACCACCCGACTGTACATTTCCCCCACTAGGGGCGTTAGAATACGAACCACTCGACCGTCGGTTTTGCTTCTCAATGGCCAACGCTCGTTGGTGTGCCTTTTGCAATGGTCAATGGATCAAAAAGATTCACTGACTCCATGATTTGCACCCTCAAACCCCCAATATACCGAGAAACAAGTTGCTCCTCCGCCTCTTGAATATCGTTCCTGGCGATCAACTGGTAAACTCGGTTGTATAATCATCAACCGACTTAGTCCCCTGCTTTAAGTTCTGTAGACGCTGGTACATCAACCGTTGAAAGTTATGTGGCAGGAAGTTGGACCGCAAGCACTTTCTCATCTTGGTCCATGTCACGATTCTCGACTTCTCGAGCCTTTCTCGTGTAAGCTTCAATTGCTGCCACCAGTCAGAGGCCCTACCAGGCAATCTGGTAGCAATCAAAGCCACCCGCTTATTCTCAGGAACCTCCTTGTACTCAAACACTTCCTCGACAATGGAAAACCAATCGATGAACCCCTTCCGGGTTCAAACTAGCCCCATCGAATTCCGGAATATCAACCCTTATCCCAGAATCCCAACGTCGATTGCCCTCTCCTCGGCATCCCCTCGGCCTATCCTCCTGATCGCCATCAGAATCCAAACCATCGCCAAACGGATTATCGAAATCCAAACCATACGCATCATTGGGTTGCTGCCTCCTACGATTCATCAAGCCTTCCATCGGTTAGTCATCTGATCGATCACCTGGTCCAATCATTGATCCATTCGGGCCATGAGCCGTTGCTCCAACTCCCGTTCATAAACTTCATCGAGTCTGTTTCTTCTCGGAGGCATTTTGAGCCAGGAATTCGGCTCTGATACCAACTGATGAAAAGTAGAAACGATAAGTAAGATCAATCACGTTGATTCTATGAATACCCGTGATGAACTTGTCCCAACCCAAAATTCAACCCAAAGGGCACGAAATTTGAAGTGAAAAACTGTTTTTTTTCCAAAACTAAAATCTGATCATTATCACCTTATAACCAACATATTAATAGAGTTATAAATTCAAAACGGGCCCCAAGATACACTCGGGCCAAAAACTAAAACAAAACAAAAGTTGGCAAAAAGCCTAAAAAACATAAAAATGAAAAATACTCATAGAAATAAGCCTTTTTTGGAACCGGACGTCCACCTAAACCGCCAAAGGCGTTTGCAGCAAAATGGGATTTTTCCTCACGATCGTTTTGACTGGTCGCACGCCCAAAACGGACCCTCGTAGCCCAAGTTGGAGCTATTTTAGTGAAGCCCCATTTGTCACGCGATCTTGGTCCTCCAAATATAACATGGCCCGCTCCTCCACACTTGGGCCCGCATCATTCCCCCCTGTATAGACAAATTCGACCTCTTACCAACAGGTTCATCATCAGAAGAATCCCCATAATCAAGCAACAAGTGCCTCACATTGAACACATATGTGACTAGGCAGCTTTAGACGATACGCATTCGGGTTGATCTTCTCCACAATTTCAACTGGTCCAGTCCTCTTAGCTGATAACATGTTGTATTCTCCAACGGAAAAACGATCTTTCATCAAAACAGCCCAAACAAAATAACCTTCCTCAAAGTCAACATGCCTACGTCTCTGATCAGCAGCTTGTTTATACTTCGAATTAGCTTGGGTCAAATTATCATAAACAGCCTTATGAACCTCATGTAATTCTTCCACAAAATCTTGAACCCTCTTTGGGACAGGCCCAGAAATAGAAAGTGACATCAAATCAAGTGGTCCCCGGGGCTGACATGAATAAACCACCTGAAACAGGCTAAATCCGGCGCTCCAATTGATAGCATGATTATGGCCACACTCAGCTTGGCATAACTTTTGATCCCATGCCTTCACATAATCACCAACCAAACACCTCAACAAATTACCAAGTGACCGATTAACAAGTTCAGTTTGGCCATCAGTTTGTGGGTGATAAGCACTGCTGAAGTTGAGTTGAGTGCCCACCTTTTTCCACAAACTACGCCAGAAATGGCTCAGAAATCGAGTATCCCGATCAGACACGATGGAAGAGGGTAGCCCATGCAAACGGTACACATCTCGAAAGAAGAGTTAGGCCACATTAACAGCATCGGTCGTCTTCTTGCAAGGAATAAAATGGACCATCTTAGAAAACCGATCTACCACCACAAAGATAGAATCATTTCCCCTCTGAGTACAGGGTAACCCCAACACGAAATCCATACTAATATCAACCCATGGTTGTGAGGGGACAGGCAAGGGCATATAAAGACCTGCATTAGTAGCTGTGCCCTTTGAAACCTGACAAACACGACACCTTTTCACATAACGGCCCACCTATTTCCTCATAGTAGACCAAAAATAAGAACCTGCAACCAGTTGTAAAGTACGATCACGACCAACATGCCCTTCACCATGTAACTCCCTAATAATCTGCAAGCGAAGACTAGAATTAGGGATACATAGTTGATTCCCCTTGAACAGAAAACCTTCATGTAATAGAAAGTCTGACTTTTTCCCAGAACCCACATCCTGCAAAATAATTGAGAAAAATGGGTCAGTGGTCAACTGCTCATGAATGACCTCTAGACCGGCACAGCAACCTTCATGGATACAAGCAGATTACTCCTCCTACTTAGGGCATCAGCAACCCTATTTGAAACACCAGTCTTGTGCTTGACCACAAAAGTAAACTTCTCAAGAAAGGCCAACCATCGCCCATGCTTATGAGATACCTTGTCTTGAGTACGAATATGCCTTAGAGAGTCATGATCAGTGAATAAAAAAAACTCTTTATGAAACAAATAATGACGCCAATGCTTTATTGCATGGACCACTGCATAAAACTCCAGATCATAAGTGTTGTACCTCAATTTTGGCCCAGATAACTTCTCACTAAAATAAGCAACAGGCCTACCACCCTGACTGAAACCCTGCCAATTCCAACATTTGAAGCATCACTATGAAGTTCAAAAACTTAAGAAAAATCAGGCAATACCAGAATCGGTGATGAAGTGAGCTTGTCTTTCACAAGTTGAAAAACCAACTCTGCCTCTTCTGTCCATACAAACGTCTTCCCCTTCATACAATCTGTCACCGGGGCCATAATAGAGCTGAAATGAGGAATGAACCACCTATAGAATGAAGCAAGCCCATGGTAACTACAAACTTCAGTAATGGTAGTAGGAGTTGGCCAATTTCTAACAGCCTCTACTTTGGATTCATCAACCTGTATCCCATCACTAGAAACAGCATACCCCAAGAACAAAACCTTAGGGGTCATGAACACACACTTCTTGATGGCTGCATAGAAACTGTCTCTACGAAGCAAAGTCAAAACCTGCCTTACATGTACAACGTGGTCACTGAAAGAAGCACTATAAATAAGAATGTCATCAAAATAAACAACCACAAATTTCCCAATGAAGGGCCTAAGTAACTGATTCATCACACGCATAAAAGTACTAGGTGCGTTTGACAAACCAAATGGCATCACCAACCACTCATACAACCCTTCACGAGTCTTGAAGGCAGTCTTCCACTCGTCACCCGGCCTAAGACGAATCTGGTAATACCCACTCTTCAAATCTAACTTTGTAAAAATAGTAGCACCACTAATATGATCAAGCAAATCATCAATTCGAGGAATAGGAAACCTGTACCTCACAGTAATCTTGTTGATTGCTCGGCTGTCAAACCACATACGCCAGGTGCCATCTTTCTTTGGAGTCAAAAAAACAGGAACAACACAAGGGCTCATACTTTCGCGAACATGACCCTTAGAAATCAACTCTTCACCCTGCCTCCGCAACTTCTTGCTCACTAGGGCTCATTCTGTAACGTGGTTTGTTGGGCAATTGTGACCCAGGCTCCAAGTCAATGTGATGTTGGATGTCACGTAACGTTGGCAATCCATCAGGCAACTCATCAGGGAAAACATCAGAAAACTCCTCAAGCAAAGGAAACATAGCATCAGGAATTTCAAATTCCTCAGGCACCGGCTTCCCCATCAACACAAAAACACTATCCCCCTCCTCCAGTTCATCTTGAAACTGGCTAATAGTTAACAGAGTGCCTGAATGTTTTGTGGTTAACTGTTTAGGCTTGGTAGGAACAAGAGTGATCTTCACACCGCCAAACAGAAAACTATACGTATTAGATCGCCCATTATGCTCTATGTTCCGCTCATTTCCCAAGGCCTACCCAACATAAGTGACACGCATCCGTAGGGACCACATCACACACAACATCATCTTTGTATGTGGACCCAATAGAAATGGTAACAAGGGCTCGTTTAGACACCGAGACCTCTCCACCCTTCTTAAGCCATTGAAGCTTGTAAGGCTTCGGGTGACTTTCTTTCTTTAGAGACAACTTCTGTACCGCCTCTTCAGATATCAAACTATCACAACTTCCAGAATCAATATACCTTCCCCAAAATGGTACATGTTGAATGGAAGATATTATGCTTGAGCCAATCATCCCCATCTGCCTTTGGTGTATAACAAGAACGTCTGACCACTAGGTTTACCCCAACATCACCGGACACAAACTCTTCCTCGTATTCAGTTTCTTCATCATACACCGGGGTATTCTCGTATTCTTCATGTTGTTTTTCCTCAGACTCGGCAAACAGGTGTCGTTTACCAGCCTTTTTACACTCAGCTTGTCGATGGCCCGTTTCACCACAACGGAAACATCTCGGACCACTACTACTAGCCCCTTTAGAGGCTGAACGGTATTGTTACCCCTTGGTCTCTGTTGGCTAGGCCCCCCACGAGGTGCCCCACCAACCGACTGTACATTTACCCCACTAGGGGCGTTAGAATACGAACCACTCGACTGTCGGTTTTGCTTCTCAAAGGCCAACGCCCGTTGGTGTGCCTCTGCAATGGTCAATGGATCAAAAATATTCACTGACTCCATGATTTGCACCCTCAAATCACCAATATACCGAGAAACAAGTTGCTCCTCCGCCTCTTGAATATCGTTCCTGGCGATCAACTGGTAAAACTCGGTTGTATAATCATCAACCGACTTAGCCCCTTCTTTAAGTTCTGCAGACGCTGGTACATCAACCGTTGAAAGTTATGTGGCAGGAAGTTGGACCGCAAGCACTTTCTCATCTTGGTCCATGTCACGATTCTCGACTTCCTGATCCTTTCTCGTGTAAGCTTCAATTGCTGCCACCAGGCAGAAGCCCTACCAGGCAATCTGGTAGCAATCAAAGCCACCCGCTTATTCTCAGGAACCTCCTTGTACTCAAACACTTCCTCGACAGTGGACAACCAATCGATGAACCCCTCCGGGTTCAAACTAGCCCCATCGAATTCCGAAATATCAACCCTTATCCCAGAATCCCAACATCGATTGCCCTCCCTCGGCCTCCCCTCGGCCTCCCTCGGCCTATCCTCCTGATCGCCACGGAATCCGAACCATCGCCAAACGGATTACTGAAATCCGAACCATACCCGTCATTGGGTTGCTGCCTCCTATGATTCATCAAGCCTTCCATCCGGTTAGTCAACTGATCGACCACCTGGTCCAATCGTTGATCCATTCGGGCCCCGAGCCGCTGCTCCAACTCCCGTTCATAAACTTCATCGAGTCTGTTTATTCTCGGAGGCATTTTGAGCTAGGAATTCGGCTCTGATACCAACTGATGTAGAGTAGAAACGATAAGTAAGATCAATCACTTGATTCTATGAATACCCGTGATGAACTTGTCCCAATCCCAAAATTCAAACCAAAGGGCACGAAATTTGAAGTGAAAAAACAGTCAAAACTGAAATCTGATCATTATCACCTCATAACCAACATATTAATAGAGTTATAAATTCGAAATGGGCCCCAAAATACACTCGGGCCAAAAACTAAAACAAAACAAAAGTTGGCAAAAAGCCCAAAAAACATAAAAATGAAAAATGCTCATAGAAATAAGCCTTTTTTAGAACCAGAGTCCACCTAAATTGCCTAAGGCATATGTAGCAAAATGGAATTTTTCCTCACGATCGTTTTGACTAGTCGCACGCCTAAAACAGACCCCCGTAGCCCAAGTTAGAGCCATTTTAGTGAAGCCCCATTTGTCACTCGATCTTGGGCCTCCAAATATAACATGGGCCGCTCCTCCACATTTGGGCCACGCATCATTCCCCCCTAGATAGACAAAATTCGACCTCGAATTACCAACAGGTTCATCATCAGAAGAATCCCCATAATAAGGCAACAAGTGCTTCACATTGAACACATCAGAACAACGAATGTGACTAGGCAGCTTTAGACGATACGCATTCGGATTGATCTTCTCCACAATTTCAACTGGTCCAATCTTCTTAGCTGATAACTTATTGTATTCTCCAATGGAAAAACGATCTTTCGTCAAAACAGCCCAAACAAAATCACCTTCCTCGAAGTCAACATGCCTACGTCTCTGATCAGCAGCTTGTTTATACTTCGAATTAGCTTGGGTCAAATTATCATAAACAGCCTTATGAACCTCATGTAATCCTTCCACAAAATCTTGAACCCTCTTTAGGACAGGCCCAGAAATAGAAAGTGACATAAAATCAAGTGGTCCCCGGGGCTGACATGAATAAACCACCTGAAACGGGCTAAATCCGGTGCTCCGATTGACAGGATGATTATGGGCAAACTCAGCTTGGCATAACTTTTGATCCCATGCCTTCACATGATCACCAACCAAACACCTCAGCAAATTACCAAGTGACCGATTAACAACTTCAGTTTGGCCATCAGTTTGGGGGTGATAAGCACTGCTGAAGTTGAGTTGAGTGCCCACCATTTTCCACAAACTACGCCAGAAATGGCTCAGAAATCGAGTATCCCGATCAGACACGATAGAAGAGGGTAGCCCATGCAAACGGTACACATCTCGAAAGAAGAGTTGGGCCACATTAACAGCATCAGTCGTCTTCTTGCAAGGAATAAAATGGACCATCTTAGAAAACCGATCCACCACCACAAAATAGAATCATTACCCCTCTGAGTACGGGGTAACCCCAACACGAAATCCATACTAATATCAACCCATGGTTGTAAGGGACATGCAAGGGCATATAAAGACATGCATTGGTAGTTGTGCCCTTTACAACCTGCAAACTAGACACCTTTTCACATAACGGTACACCTCTTTCCTCATAGTAGGCCAAAAATAAGAACCTGCAACCAGTTGTAAAGTACGATCACGACCAACATGCCCTTCACCATGTAACTCCCTAATAATCTGCAAGCGAAGACTAGAATTACGGATACATAGTTGATTCCCCTTGTACAGAAAACCTTCATGTAACAGAAAGTCTGACTTTTTCCCAGCACCCACATCCTACAAAATAACTGAGAAAAATGGGTCAGTGGCTAACTGCTCATGAATAACCTCTAGACCCGGCACAGCAACCTTCATGGATACAAGTAGATTACTCCTCCTGCTTAGGGAATCCGCAACCCTATTTGAAACACCAGTCTTGTGCTTGACCACAAAAGTAAACTTCTCAAGAAAGGCCAACCATCGCCCATGCTTATGAGATACCTGGTCTTGAGTACGAATATGCCTTAGGGAATCAAGATAAGTGAATAAAACAAACTCTTTATGAAACAAATAATGACGCCAGTGCTTTATAGCTTGGACCATTGCATAAAACTCCAGATCATAAGTGTTTTACCTCAACTTTGGCCCAGATAACTTCTCACTAAAATAAGCAATAGGCCTACCACCCTGACTGAAACCCTGCCAATTCCAACATTTGAAGCATCAGTATGAAGGTCAAAAACTTGAGAAAAATCAGGCAATACAGAATCGGTGCTGAAGTGAGCTTGTTTTTCACAAGTTGAAAAGCCAACTCTGCATCTTCTGTCCATACAAACGTCTTCCCCTTTATACAATCTGTCACCGGGGCCATAATAGAGCTGAAATAAGGAATGAACCGCCTATAGAATGAAGCAAGCCCATGGAAACTACAACTTCAGTAATGGTAGTAGGAGTTGGCCAATTTCTAACAGCCTCTACCTTGGATTCATCAACCTGTATCCCATCAACAGAAACAGCATACCCCAAGAACAAAACCTTAGGGTCATGAACACACACTTCTTGATGGCTGCATAGAAACTGTCTCTACGAAGCAAAGTCAAAATTTGCCTCACATGCACAACGTGGTCACTGAAAGAAGCACTATAAATAAGAATGTCATCAAAATACACAACCACAAATTTCCCAATGAAGGGCCTAAGCAACTGATTCATCACACGCGTAAAAGTACTAGGTGCGTTTGACAAACCAAATGGCATCACTAACCACTCATACAACCCTTCACGAGTCTTGAAGGCAGTCTTCCACTCGTCACCCGGCCTAAGACGAATCTGGTAATACCCACTCTTCAAATCTAACTTTGTAAAAATAGTAGCACCACTAATCTGATCAAGCAAATCATCAAGTCGAGGAATAGGAAACCTGTACCTCACAGTAATCTTGTTGATTTCTCGGCTGTCAACACACATACACTAGGTGCCATCTTTCTTTGAGTCAACAAAGCAGGAACAGCACAAGGGCTATACTTTCGCGAACAAGACCCTTAGAAATCAACTATTCACCCTGCCTCCGCAACTCCTCATGCTCACTAGGGCTCTGGTATGTTGGGTAATTGTGACCCATGCTCCAAGTAAATGTGATGTTTGATGTCACGTAACGTGGCAATCCATCAGGCAACTCATCAGGGAAAACATCAGAAAACTCCTCAAGCAAAGGAAACATAGCATCAGAATTTCAAATTCCTCAGGCAACGGCTTCCCCATCAACACAAAAACACTATCCCCCTCCTCCAGTTCATCTTGAAACTGGCTAATAGTTAACAGAGTGCCTGAATGTTTTGTGGTCTTGGTAGGAACAAGAGTGATCTTCACACCACCAAGAAAACTATACGTTTAGATCGCCCATTATGCTCTATGTTCCACTCGTATTCCCAAGGCCTACCCAACAACAAATGACACGCATCCATAGGGACCACATCACACACAACATTATCTTTGTATGTGGACACAATAAAAATGGAAACAAGGGCTCACTTAGAGACCGAGACTCTCCACCCTTCTTGAGCCACTGAAGCTTGTAAGGCTTCGGGTGACTCTCTTTCTTCAGAGATAACTTCTGTACCGCCTCTTCAGATATCAAATTATCACAACTTCCAGAATCAATAACGAACGTGCATACCTTGCCCAAAATGGAACATGTTGAATGGAAGATATTATGCTTGAGCCAATCATCCCCATCTGCCTTTAGTGTATAACAAGAACGTCTGACCACTTAGGTTTACCCCAACATCACCGGACACAAACTCTTCCTCGTATTCAGTTTCTTCATCATACACCGGGGTATTCTCGTATTCTTCATGTTGTTCATCCTCAGACTCGGCAAACAGGTGTCGTTTACCAGCCTTTTTACACTCAGCTTGTCGATGGCCCGTTTCACCACAACGGAAACATCTCGGACCACTACTACTAGCCCCTTTAGAGGCTGATCGGTATTGTTACCCCCTGGTCTCTGTTGGCTAGGCCCCCCACGAGGTGCCCTACCATCCGACTGTACATTTACCCCACTAGGCGTTAGAATACGAACCACTCGACTGTCGGTTTTGCTTCTCAAAGGCCAACGCCCGTTGGTGTGCCTCTGCAATGGTCAATGGATCAAAAAGATTCACTGACTCCATGATTTGCACCCTTAAACCCCCAATATACCGAGAAACAAGTCGCTCCTCCGCCTCTTGAATATCGTTCCTGGCGATCAACTGGTAAAACTCGGTTGTATGATCATCAACCGACTTAGCCCCCTGCTTTAAGTTCTGCAGATGCTGGTACATCAACCATTGAAAGTTATGTGGCAGGAAGTTGGACCGCAAGCACTTTCTCATCTTGGTCCATGTCACGATTCTCGACTTCCGAGCCTTTCTCGTGTAAGCTTCAATTGCTGCCACCAGGCATAAGCCCTACCACGCAATCTGGTAGCAATTAAAGCCACCCGCTTATTCATAGGAATCTCCTTGTACTCAAACACTTCCTCGACAGTGGACAACCAATCGATGAACCCCTCCGGGTTCAAACTAGCCCCATCGAATTCCGGAATATCAACCCTTATCACAGAATCCCAACGTCGATTGCCCTCTCCTCGGCCTCCCCTCGGCCTATCCTCCTGATCGCCACCGGAATCCGAACCATCGCCAAAAGGATTACTGAAATCCAACCATACCCATCATTGGGTTGCTGCCTCCTACGATTCATCAAACCTTCCATCCGGTTAGTCAACTGATCGACCACCTGGTCCAATCGTTGATCCATTTCGGGCCATGAGCCGCTGCTCCAACTCCCGTTCATAAACTTCATTGAGTCTGTTTCTTCTCGGAGGCATTTTGAGCCAGGAATTCGGCTCTGATACCAACTGATGTAGAGTAGAAACGATAAGTAAGATCAATCACGTTGATTCTATGAATACCCGTGACGAGCTTGTCCCAACCCCAAAATTCAACCCAAAGGGCACGGAATTTGAAGTGAAAAACTGTTTTTTCCAAAACTGAAATCTGATCATTATCACCTCATAACCAACATATTAATAGAGTTATAAATTGAAACGGGCCCAAAATACACTCGGGCCAAAAACTAAAACAAAACAAAAGTTGGCAAAAAGCCCAAAAAACATAAAAATGAACAATACTCATATAAATAAGACTTTTTTGGGCCCGAACTCCACCCAAACTGCCAAAGGCATTTGCAGCAAAATGGGATTTTTCCTCACGATCGTTTTGACTGGTCACACGCCCATAACGGACCCCCGTAGCCCAAGTTAGAGCCATTTTAGTGAAGCCTCATTTGTCACGCGATCTTGGGCCTCCAAATATAACATGGCCCGCTCCTCCACACTTGGGCCCACATTAGTGAGTTAAAACTCTATCAAAATAGAAAGTTTATGAGGATTAAACCTTTGGATTTACATGTTACAACCTTGTTTTTAAGCACACATAATCATAGTCTGATTAGTGGCATAAGGACATAGGAATGTATGAAGAAAAAACATGAGTTTTCTTCCAAAACATGAAGATAAAAATGAGCATAATTTAGGTGAACTTTGGACCTAAAAAAATGGTGAGGTTTCACCTTAGTTTGCCCAAGCAAACTTGTGAGAACCTTCCTAGAGGTTATCCAAGTGTTGTAGAAGAAGAAACAAGAAGAAAATTGAAGTGGAAGTGAGTTAAAACTCACTTTTATGGCTGGAACTCTAAAAAACGTGGCTGAAACTCAGCTGAGTTTGGGAGGGTTTTTGAAGTGTTTGGAGACTTGCAAAAGTTGAATAAGGAGTGGGGAAGTGTTAATTATATAGGGAAGGGATTTGGGTTTCAATTGGTTGGGCTTTGGACAAGGTTAATGGGCATTAAGGCATGAAACAAGCCCAAACACACCCTTAAAAGTGGGCTGCCATTTTTTTTTATTTTTTATTTTTGCTAATTAAGGTTATTAATTGGTTAATTTGTTACCTTTTAATGGGTTATGAACTTGTAATAAGGTGTGATATGATATTCCTTATGTTTGGTTATTATAACCTAAGGTTTTATAAGAAAAATAACATGTTTTGAAAAGATTAATCTAGACTAACACTTAACAAGTTTTTAACACATAACGAAGTGTCAAATAAGTGCAACTCTCGCGATCGAATGATTATAATTTCCTCAATTGAATAACCAAGTATCTTGAATGAAATGCTTTAAGAATTACGATTACACGATAATTGTTTACGAGTTAATTTATGATACGAAGTATGTTAATAAACGTGTGTATGAATCGATGTATAAACATGTATAAGTAATGTATATTCCACATAAAGATTACTTTCATTACGATCGAAGTCTCGGATTTACAACGATTCAAGATGAGATACGATTACAAAGGAAAGAGTTTTCGAAAATAGAAATATGATACGATATTTCTAAAAACGAAAAGCTGCGAAAAGCTAAGCGTTACAAATAACAAGCTTTGATAAGTAGGTGACCTATCTTATTATCCGTCAACTTACAAATGTTTCGGGTTTGAACTTTTCCGTAAAAATTGGGTTCATTTGCATAGCTATGAAGCGATAGAAGAGACATTGAAGTTACGGTAAACCAATTTACGGTTCATGACTAGAATTAGAAGAGAAACTAAAGTTACGGTAAACCAAGTCAAATTCATGCATGGCCAATCAACTACGGAAGCGATACATATTTTAAGTAAATTGATGGAAAAGTATAGGAAGAAAAACGGGAGTTTCATATGGTATTCATTGACCTTGAAAAGGCATATGATAGTGTGCCACATGGACTAATTTGGGATAGCTTAGAGGGTAGAGGGATCCTTGGAAAGTATATAAACCTATGCATGATAGGACTAAAACTAGTGTCTGGGCGCATGTAGGAGATACTGTTTTCTTTCCTGTCGAGGTAGGACTACACCGAGGGTCTGCGTTGAATCTGTTTCTATTTGCGGTAGTCATGGATGAGTTGTCAAAGTCGTTTCAGAAGAGATCCCCGTGGTGCCTGCTTTTTGCCGATGATATTGTGTTGGTTGCAAAAAAACAAACAAAACTTGAATGAGAGGTTAGAGGAGTGGCGGGCAACTTTAGAGGACAAAGATTTAAGGATTAGTCGATCTGAGACTAAGTACCTCTACTGTGATTTCAGTGGTGTAGGTGACGAAGAGGACACTCAGATCACCATCGAGGGGCGGGTAGTTCTGAAGGTAACTAAGTTTAAATATACTTATGTTCAGATGGATGGGGAGATAGATAGTGACGTAGCCCACCGTATCCAGGCTGGCTGGTGTAGGTGGAGAGTAGCCACTAGAATTTTGTGCGACAAGAGATTCCCAACTAAATTAAAGGGGAAATTTTATAGGGTTGCAGTTAGACCTGCTATGTTGTATGTGACTGACTAATGAGCCATCAAGAAGACAGAGGCGCACAAAATGAATGTAACACCCCAACCAATGCGGAAACATCGGGATGAGACGAAAACGAGATTGCTCATTGCTCACAACATTATTAAGTGACAATAATTAATTAAACCATATTTCATTTCATAAGAATTGTCAAATACATCAATGTAACAAAACAAAGAACAACCTAACATTTGCAAAGTCATAACAAATTGATACGTCGACATTAAACCTAACGTCTAATTTGTGTGTATCTAGTCCTTGCTATATTGTTTTCATAGCGTCATCTCCTTCAACCTGTAACATGTTTTAAATAAAGTCAATGCAAAAGCAAAGGCGAAGTACACAAGTTTAAGCATAGCATACGTATACGAATAAAGTTTTAACAATCCTCATGGCAACCAAATCTATACAAGAGCATATCAAGGCATGCAATACTAATAATCAAACCCGTAACGCAATCACGATGTTTTAACATGACCTCACGAATAACACGATGGAGGTGGATGCGTGAATTCCTATAGCGCTAAGCATGTCAAACAAAGGCTAAAAATAGTTAATGACTAAAGCATAGCACAACGTTTATCCCTAGACAAGCAACAAGTATACGATTCAAGTAGTCATGTGTATAGGATTGTTTGTGCGTTTCATAAAGTTTAAGTGTTTGTGATTTTTGTATATGGAAACATGTTACACCCAAAAAGTGATATAAACAAATGTGGGTCGAGTGTACTCACAAAATTGCTAAGTCTTCTTTGAAAATTCCACGACGAGTTGATGAGTGGGAGAAAGGGGACACCAATGCCACCTTAAATGACAACGAACATGGATGAATAATCGAATCGGAGTTGAAGATACGTGTACGTTTAGCATGGAATTTGTGTAACAACTCTAAAGTTAAATTCGTCAAAGGTGTCGTAGAAGTGTTATCAACATAATACAATAGATATATGTATTTTTTTAGCGAAAAGCGTATTAGGTAATTATTTATATTTTGACGAAAAGTATATTAAATATATATATTATTTTTTCTTTAAAGTATAATATATATGTCTTGTCGACAAGGGAATGATATACATATATGTATATTGCCTTTTAGATAAGTATAGGTATACGAGGGTTTAATAATTTATTTTGTCGAAGTATAATATATAGGTTTATTTGATGTCGTTTAAGAAATATGCTTCGCCGGAAAGTGCAATAAATATATATACGTATGATTTGACGAAAAACGGGCAGAGTTTCCTCTGTTTTTAGACGATCCCGACAACACAAGTTGTCGATATATGTGTCAAAACTCAACAATCAACGAAGCAATATATTTATACAAGTTATGTAACGAAAATATATATATTTATACAACTTACAAGGACACGTTTAGTGTACAAGTAAGTAATGTTTTACGATTAAAGCGATAAATAATATAAACAATAATAATAAAGGTTTTGCGCCGTTTAAGATTTTGCCCCAGTCTCGGGTCGACAATTGACCAGCAGTTGACCGGTTGACTTTCGTTGACCAAGTTGACCAGGTTTGACTTTCGTTGACCAGGTTTGACTTTCGTTGACCAAGTTGACCAGGTTTGACCGAACCCCAAACGAGACCCGAACCGAAGCCAAAACTTTCATTGACTCACTGCTGACCCGAACCTCTGCACCGAGACCCGAACCCGCTGAACATGAGCCATGAACTTGACTGAACCGAGATTCGACCCGGAGCTGACCCGAGTTGACCGGCAGTTGACTGAGTTGACCGGGACTTGAACCGTGCAGACCCGAACAGAATTTGAATCGAACAGGTGTATGACCCGAGCCGACTCAACCCGTTCACCACTGCCGTGTTGAACCTGAAACGAACCGAACAAAGACCGACTGAATCGAACTGACCGGAGAACGAATTAAATAACCTTAAAACTTTACCTGAGACAACACGAAATCGGAACCCGAAACTCGAACCGACACGAATCAGAACCGAGTTTGAATTCGACGTGCACCCGAGCTATCCCAAAACTTGAATTTGCAACTGAACCGGAAGCAACAGAATTTCTAACCAATACCACCACTACCGCCGCCGTCCGTCGAGCCGGACAACCGCAGCTACACCGCTGCTGTTGTCGCCGCTGAGACACGGCGACTGCCGCCACCGCTGGTCCGATGCATCGTCGCAGCCGCGACGCTGCTCCGCCGCCACGCCACCGCACCGCCGTCGCTCTATCTTTCGTTTGAATCACCCACCACCACCGTCGCCCGCTGGAGGTGACGGCTGCTGCCGCCATCGATCGAAACCCCCCGGAGCCGTCATAGTCGCGCCACCACCACCACCTACCTTCTCTCTATCTCGTCTCTCTCTCCTCACAGCTCTCTCTCTCTCTCTCTCTCTCTGTCTGTAAGTATATATGCGGGTGTGTGTGTGTCGGGTTTAAGAGATCGCAGGGGTGTGTGAGTGTGAGGGGTGTGCGGCGGCCGGAGAAGGAGACCACCGGAGGTCACCGGTCTATCGCCGGAGTCCGTTCTGGTCGCCGGAAAAGAGAGGGAAAGGGACAAGGGGGCTAGGGTTTGAGTGAATGAAGAAGAGAGATGTATTTATAGGATAGGGTTTTTTGAGTGTGTTGGGCCTAAGGCCCGGTTCATGTGTTTTACGCGGCCCGTTATGGTTCTGAAACCCGTTTTCGAACCCGAACGTGACATAACAGGGTATAATATCATTTTTAGGTTTAAACACGCGATTTAAACGTCGGCGCTCGAAAATGATTGCGTTCAGTTGTCGTTCCGTTAAAACGCGTAAAAACGCGTAGTTTTCCGATTTTAAACCGTTTTTCGATCCGATTGAAGTTGCGACTCAGGAAATAGAAAACGAGCGTGAATTTTTATAAAAATAATAAATCTTGGAAATACGAGGCGTTACAATGAATGTAGCAGAGATGAGGATGTCGAGATGGATGTGTGGTCACACAAGGTTAGATCGGATAAGAAATGAGGTCTTAAGGGAAAGGTTGAGAATGGCTAGTATATAAGACAATAAAAGGGAGGGGGGATTGAGATGGTTTGGGCATGTGAAGAAGAGACAGATGACGGCGCCTGTTAGAACAATGGAAACCTTTAGGGTGGACGGAAGGAGAAGTAGAGGCAGACCCAAATTGACTTGGGATGAACACATTAGAGATGATCTCATAGATTTGCACCTCTTAGAGAATATAGTCCTTGATAGGAGTTTATGGAGACGTAGTATTAAAGTTAAGGACTTTTAGGGGTTTATACTTATGTGTAGCTTTGTCTTTTAGGGCATAGCTTCTCCTACACTATGTGGAGTTTTGCAGGTTATTGTCTTCATGTATCAATTCGTTTATATGTTATGTGAATGTTATCGCTATCCCTGCTCCTATCTTAGTAGGTTGCTCTTGCACCCATTTTGTTAGTTGGGTGGATGTATATCTTTGTAGTGTTAGAATGGTTAGTTTGCATGCTATTTTTTGTGTTATGAGCCGAATGTCTCTCTGGAAGCAGCATCTCTATCCACACGGATATAGGTATAATTTGCCTATATCTAACATTTCCCTAACCTTACTTCTAGTCTCGCTATTTGTGGGATAACCGGGTTATTGATAACCATGATTCATACATAGCTATGATTCTATTATTATGATTATTTTTAATCTGTTTTTACGTTTTCTTCTCACCTTTATGCTTGATGATGGATTTTGGTGAATAGACGTAACCTGATAGATGAACAATTAAAAAGCCAAGAAACGCATTTTGTGAATACCGCTAAGAGCATTCACATCTATTCCATCATATTTTTACCTAAGATTACACTAAAAACACTATATTTTCTTTCTTTTTTTTAATTAAATAATATTTTTATATTTTTATTATTACATTTTCTCTTTCTTTCACTCACAACTACTTTTTTATATTTTTCATATTATAAGATACACATATTTTAATGGAATAGATGTGAATCCACTAGTAACCACCCATATTTCGCATATGCCTTTGGTTTGTTTCTCTAAAGATAAATATAAATAATATTTAAATAATTTAATGGTCCATCCTCGGTGGTGGTCAGTGCTCCTCTTTTTCATCATTTTTCCTGCTTCTTCTACATTTCTTTTATATTAATTTACCGGTGGATATCGGTAATACTTAACTTTTATGCATCACCCAAATAAAATAAATAATATTATTTTTGCACCATAATTTTTAGTATTTTAGGATATTATATACTAGTCACGTTTCATATCAGAATTCAGTTTTTACATGTTGTTATTTAACCAGAAAATAAATATCAAAGATAATTCAATATTGGATTTTTAAAAAGGTAGCAATGAAAACAACCAAAAATGTTCTAAATAGTTTATGCCTTGGAATTAAAAAAAATAACCATTTTGTAAGTAGAGAGTGTATGAGAGATTTAATAATATGTTAAAATTTATGGTAACTAGATTTATCACCTGCCGTGATGCGGTGTGGATCCACTCATATGCATCATACTTAATAAAACCCAAGTGTTTGTTACATCAACGTTTTGACCAAGAACTTATTACTCCAATACATAACTTCAGTCACCTCAATAAAAAGCCTACATTTTTGACCCGTTTAACTGACCAACTTGTTAGGCTCAGACCTGTCGATTTGACCGCCATGGCTGCAAAGAGGTTGCAAGTGGAGAACCTCACACATGTCATCCTTCAATTATTCCATGCCAAGAAACGATCCGGACATAACTCATCACAGCCTCTAAACACTTGAATTATATTGACTCCAAACATCCACAATATGAAACACTTTTGGTCCACTACCCGACCGGCCTTTTTGACACAAATATGTCTATTAGAGGACCATGTTTGTAATAGAAGTTGCAAGTGGAGAAACTCGCATCTGCGGGTCTTCGGATTCTACCGCATCAAGACATAGTTTCCACTTAACTCATCACAGCCTCTTGACACCTGGATGAATATCATCAAACAATAGACATAAGTAAAGGTTTATAAAGAAGAAGCAACTTACCAGTCATTTTATAATTCACATTAATACTAATAGTGAGGAGATTCCTTTGATAAAAGCTGCAAAAAAAGAGAAATAATTTTAGACTTATAATCTCAAGATAGTGTATAACCTCAATTTTTAAAGGTTTTAAAATGACTGCATATTTGTGTTGGTTGCCTTAATTTTTCTCTCTAGCCTAAATGACTTGATTTTTTAAAAGTTGCAATTTCAGTCACACATTCTTTATAAAGTGCTTGTTTTTAGTTAACAGCTGATTCTCATGCAAGCTCCTGCAGTCCTGCTCCATCTTATTTTGCTATTTCACTAAGCTACATTACATTACACATAAACACAAAAGGGAACGGAAAGATTTACACCTGAGCTTACAAATTTCGATGTTGAAGAGGGAATATATATCCAGAATTTGATTGTATCGAAATAATTTCCAAACAAACCTTTTTCTCTCGATTGTACCATCAGACGAATCAATATCAACATAATAACCAGCTTCTTCAATCTGGTTCTTTACCTGCAAAAATTAAAAACTAAAAAGAATGTTATAAACCTAAAAACAAATTAGTAAATGAACACATCTTAAATATGATTTTATCATTGTTTTGGTGTTGTTCATCTATAATTCCTATAGATAACCAGTTGGTTCTATCAAGTTAATTAGTTGATTCTTTGAGGTGGCCTTTTTGACGAATTTAACTAAAAATGGGCCCATGCGAGTTATTTATTTATTTATTTTTATCTTTAACAGGTTTTCGAACGACTTATAAAAATCAAAACATAACTTTTCTACAAGCCTACCTATATAAAAATTATCAATTTAACATACTCATAATCATCTGCACATAGTTACCAAGGACTATGTGATAAACCTATAACAATAATCCAACATGCGTAAAACTGGTTTACGTTATTGGTATTCATGCTAGTTCCTTTCGAACTAATAGTTACCTGTTCATGATGAATCCTCATCGATATCAACTATTTGTATCATTAAAACCCAACATTAAAAGTAAGTTATAAACATAAGATTATACAGCAAATAGTAAACACAAAACATTTTTTATGCAATATCAGTTACGTGTCCTTCATGATGAATCCTCATCAATTTCCATTGGCCCACGTAATGTAATGGTATCGACTCTTCTCGCTATAATTGAAACCAAACTTTAAAACTAAGTAATAACCAAGCGATTATACAGCTAGTAAGCGAATTCAACACACACCTCTGCTATGCGTCGAAATTATATTTCTAAACCACCATTTTCTATTTTCCTCATTAAATAAAGATTTGACTGAATCAACGGATCAAGATTAACTATCGCATAGATGGAGGCTCAGATGAGGGCAATCTCATCATCATCACCCATATCCACACTAAAATCATCACCATAGTCAGATTGTCATTATCATTGAGTCAAAACAAAAGTTTTAAACCGTGAAACATAGAACAAAAGAAAGCATCGCGCAGTCTAAAGTCGCCACCGCCAGTTACGGCGCGGAAACACCCTTTGCTCAGTGGTGCCCAAACACACAGGCAAACATGTCTGCAAAATAGAACCCCAAAGTTCCAACAAACAACGCAACAACAAAGTGTAAATCACTGCCATCATTGACAGCCGGAGCCGTCGGCAACGCCGGGACAACACCCATCGCTTCCAAATAATACAACCTTACTGAGAAACCCTAGCCACCGCTAGGGACTGACCATCAGAAAATAACCATCACCCATCACAAATCAACACCAAATAAACCGCCTTACGGAGAGAAACCCTAGCCACCGCTAGGGATTGAACATCGGAACACAACCATCGACCACCGTAATTCAAACACAAGCATTAAACACAAGCATGTTGCTAAATTATATAGTAACTAGATGATCGGGCGGGGGCTTACATATTAAGACGGAACAAAAAACACATTTCTTTATCGACTAAATGTATGATTATTATTCATGACAAACATACCCCAACCATGATTCACTTGTTAGATTAACTTTGTACACTTAATAAGTAAACGTAAACAAAGAAAACATCATATTATATCATTGGGGGTGTAAAAGCGTGCCAAGTAACCCTAAAACCAATCAGTGAAAAGTATAGAGAAGTAATTTAATAAGATTGTGTGCATATTTGCAATGAATTTAACAGTTAACTATTTTTAGTGAATTCAACGGCGAGATTTTGTTGTTTGTCTTCTTCCACCGTGTAATCTAATAATCCACTCCAATTCACTTGCCAAACCTAAAAGTAAATTTGGATCAAGATATAATGATAACACATCCTTGGTTGGTCAGTGGTTACCACCGAAGATAGAGGTGTGGACCTGGATTGTGTTGTGTACCCTTTGTTTATATTTTGTGGTTAAGTCCACTCAACATTCTTAGTTCAATGCTCCAAAGGATAAATTATCATGTAAGTAGGTTATTCTCTCATGTGAGGGAATCTGTTTCTTTTTCAAAGCATTGGAACCAGTTTTTCCTTTTAGTTCATTGGGAAGCTCCTACATTTGCAACTAAATATTTTTTGTTTATGCAAAATCATCAACACATTATCTTGATTTTCTCAAATCACCACCACTCGTGATAGCCACCACCACCCTCTCACGAATTTAGGTGGCCACACGATGCTTCATTCACCGGCGATGCACCTCCTCTTTTGCTATCATACGCTGTTTCCGATGACGTCAACCCATTATTATCATTCACCTTTTGATGTGCACCCGTTTAAATACACACAATAAATGCCTTACCTACCCATCTAAATCTATACTAATTGTTTTACAGAAAGGTTCAAAGAAACATGAACACTACTTATATTTCTATACATTTGATAGTCTAATAACCAATTATCTACCTTTTTTATTTTCTTTTGAACGGCAATTATCTAACTTATTTAAAGCAATACAGTTTACTTGCAAATAAGATTTGAGTTAAACGAAACGGCATTTTTGGTACCATTCGACTTGAAGCCAATCGGTATTTGTTTAAAAAACTCACTCAGCCCCACCATGTACGGTGGTTCTTGGATCTATAGGGTCCCATTTCCATGAAAATATATAAAAGTTCTATATACCCAAAAAACAAACAGAAATGAATGTTATGATTGAGTAAATTTGCTAGCGAGATCTTAACAAAATATAATACCAAATGACCAATCTTGTAACAAAATATAATACCAAAAGAGGGAAAAGTAAAATCATGAAAGTAGTCGTAACTCATAAGGGTAAGTATCAAATACAAACCACCGCGGGTTTGTATTTTGAACATTTACATAAAGATGAAACCCTTATGATTGACTGCCAGTGGGTTAAAAAGGTTGAAATTTTAAGATAAAATTTGAAGATTTACATAAATCTTGAACCATGAAGTGGTTTACGGAGGTTCTCCGGCGTTGAGCCGACAGAAACGGCGGTGGGTGGTGGGAAATAGTGTAAATCTCAGAGGAAAGAAGTGGCGCCACCACCGGTGATGGCTGGTTCCGACAGCAAGTCGCCGGAAGACCCTCAATACCACCACCTACTCTCTACTCTTTCTATCTCCCACATCATCACGACCACTGCCTCAACACCCCAACCGTGTGTGTAAAACGGTGGTGGCTGGTTCCGATAGCAACATGCTGCCATGATGGTGATGGCTGAGAAGTGTGGTGTGTGTAAAAGTAAAACGGTGATGACTTTTTTGGAAAGAGAAATAGCATATGAGTCTTTAAAGAAAAGTGTAGAAATAAAAATGGATGTCAAAGGTTTTGAACCAATACAACCATCATAATACCGCCAAGGTTTTGTATAAACCACCTAAAGCAAACAGGGAACCAAAATATGTCCCCACCCATAAAAAAACATAAACAAATTCTTCCATAAACAATGCTTAAAGCATTAGGTACAACAACTAATGCAACAATTTGTTGCAAATTTATATTTATATTTATATTATATATAAATATGAAAAATAAGTAATAATATACATCTATGGTTACTAGCTACTGAGTGTATTAAACGAAACTGACAACTTAGATTGAGAGGCTTATAACGACCGTGATGGTGCCGCTATGTACTGGGGTTTTGTTTGGTGACTTTCATACTAGTACTAGTGGAGATGTCGTGATTGGCAGCTTTCACAATAGTAGTGGAGATATGGTTAGTTAGGGTTCATTGGAGATTCAATATGTTAATAGTTGGAATTGCCGTGGTTATTTTTTAAGTTGAGACTGTTGGCTGCCAATGACGAATAGTTAAGATTATTAAAATCCAATATTCTTTTATGATAAATATGAGACTATGATTATGGATACTCGTCTCATATCCAAATGGATTCCTTCTGGTAATTCATTTATCTCTTTATGCATAATGTTAGCAATATAATTAGTAGTGGTTAACTGGTAGTAGTGTGCTAATTGAACTCTTATTCTGTTTGTCTTTGTAAGCCTATAAAAAGCTATTGGGTTTATAAATGAAGTAGTGAATAGATAAATAGAAAATTGTTTCAAGTTGGTGTCTCTCGTCTACAATTTTTGGAAGATTAGCCATTTTGAGTCGGCCTCATAACATGTACGTATAATGGAAAACTAAGTTGCTAAAATAAATAATTATCTGTTGATTATAACATGGTTTGTTTGTTTGTCCATGGTTGAAAGATAATGTTAATCAAGACTCATATGTTAGAAACCTATCTAGGTGAATTTGTTATATTAGAAACTAAGATTTATACGGATTATACACCTTTGATAAGAACACAACTTCAATATCTTTTTTACACAAAGAGCTTTGACAAAAAAAAACTTACTAATAGAGCACCTCTATCTAATTACAACTAGATCTAACAAAACTGGACAATCATCAAAGAGATGATTATCAAACAATAACAAGATCTCACGAATAATGTGTAAGAACTTTACTCAACAAACCCTAGATATTGAGAGAGATACTGAAACAATTATTGAACTGAATAATGACAAATGATGTTGTAAACTTCTTTTTATACTAGAACCTTTAGGGTCTTCATCAGGTGGTAAACACCAGCAACTAAGCCCATCCAGCCATTATCCAGTCTTTGTCTATGAAGCCAATTAGCCCATCCAGTCCTTACTTCATATCGGAGCCAAGATCCTCATACACAAACAATAAGAGGAATTAGTAATTAATCTCAAAAATATAAAACTGAACATATTTATATTATTATTTGAACATCCCTCCTCGGTTTTTTTATTTGAAACGAATTACCAAGACCTAACCACTTACATAATGTTTCATGATGGCTTGGAAGTAATCCTTTTGTGAAGATATCTGCGATCTGATCAGTAGATTCCACACCAACAGTTTTTATCACTCATGCCACAATTTTTTCTCTTAGAATGAATAAATCCACCTCAAAGTGTTTGGTTTTATCATGAAAGACTGGGTTCGCAGCAATCGACACTGCTGCACCATTGTCACTCTTTACAACTACTAGCAATTGCACGTCTACTTGCAACTCCCTCAAAACATTTATTAACCAAAGCACTTCACAAGAACCATCACACATAGATCCGTATTCTGCTTCAGCAAAAGATCTAGCAACAACTACCTGTTTTTTTACTTTTCTAGGATATAAGCGATTCTCCCAAAAACACACAATATCCTGTAACAGACCTTCTATCTCCATGACTCTTTGCCCAATTGATACTGATCGCTATGTTTTAACTGAACTCCTAAACTAGGAGCTTTCTTTAGGTACCTAAATACTGTTAAGCCAGCTGCATATGACCTTTTAAAGGCCTATGCATGAACTGACTTAAATAGTCGACACTATATGCAATATCCACTCTAGTGTGAGATAGATAATTTAATTTACCTATCAACTTTTGATATATTGGATGGATAACACTGACTCATTTTCATCACTCATTTTTGACACAACATGATGTTGTTTGATACGTGGTCGAAAACCGGTGCTTTGTTATTTTTAAGTTGATGTTTTTACATAGCCTTTAATCTTGAATAGCCTACTTTTAATGGGATTTGTATTTTACAGGTCTAAGAGAGTTTAAGGAGCTATTTGGGAGCTATACGAAGTACCGGGAGCGAACAGGAACAACCGGAAACATGAGAAATGGAAAACCGACGAAAAGTAAGCTAGAAGATGCGTCGGCGACGCACTATGGGCGTCGGCGACGCACTGCGTCGATGGGGAACATGCATAGACAGCATAATAACGCGTCAGCAGCAAACCCCTTTTCTGGGGTGCGTCGGCGACGCATGGGGGTGCGTCGACGATGCATTCTCCTGCTCGCTGACGCGTTTTGTTGCAATTTTGATGTGTTTTAAGTGTTTTGGGGACCCATTCTTAAGAGTTACGACTTTTGGGAGTTTGAATATTATTCTTGGAGCCACAATCATCATCAACCATCTTCTTCCACCAATCCAATCCATTCAATCACACTCTTCAATCCAAAACCCTAATCCCAACACCATCATCATCACTCTTCAATCATCCATCCATTTATCACCGTCATTTATCACAAACCCTAACCACTTTCCATCATCATCTCCAAGTTTCAAGATGCCAAGATTTGAGCTTTCATCATCCATTGATCGTGTCATGTTCACCATGAGCGGCTAATTCCCGGAGGTTTCACCCCGATGTAGGTTTTTGTAAGTCTAGGGTTAAACATTGTTATTGGTTTGATTTGTGACAATTTGCTATTTGATTTTGAAGCTTATGACGATTGTCTTGCATTTGTATTGAATTCATAAATTGTCGAGTGAAGATTAAATTTGACTTTATGAAAAGTTTATATGCATTTATGCCTTGTCTAGGTAGGATTTACATGTTCTTGGTAATGAAGTGCATCTTTGTCCGTTTTTGTAACGTTGATAGCTATTGGCACCTAAGCCTTGTGACACTAAATTCGTTAATCACTTTTGTAATTGAATCAAATCTAAAACGTGTAGAAACCCTATGAGTGCAATTACTGAACCGGGTGTGAACCTTGTTTTCTTACTATTGTTTTACAATCTTATTTACTTTTGTTGCAATCATTCTCAGTTTTTAGTCGTTACTTAATTCAATCAAACTTGTCGGTCCATTCCGACATCACTTTCAAACAAATAAATTAATCAATTTCGTTAGCAAGCTTCATAAAGTGACAATCTTATCTAAAATCAATCTTGTCCGTACGCAAACCACAGACTCTTCGTGGATCTACCCCGTACTACCACTAACTCATAGTTGAGGGTAATTCGGGTTTATAAATATTTCTTTGACCGGGGCGCGACACTCCGATCAAATTTTGGCGCCGTTGCTGGGGAGTTCGTGCGCTTTGCGTTTGGATTTATTGATTTCTGTGATTAGCTGTTTAATTGCTTGTTTCTTTCAGTTTATTTGCTTTTGTGTTACGCAGGGTGTGTTACTTGTGCAGGTTACACGTAGTGCATGCGTACATGGAATTCCAGGCGAACGTCACCATTAGTTTACGAACCAGAAATCGAGCGAGTGGCAAGAAGGAACTTAGCAAGCCGGTTAGGGGCAACACTTGCCCCTAACCAAAACACCCAAAACTCACCATCCACGAGTTAAGGAACAACATTCCAGATGATGCTAGATATAGCTTTCCAAGTTACCGGTCACCGGATCGGTTTAGCGTTAACACATGGCAATCAGAAGATGATGGGGAAGATGGCTTCGAGAGAAATGAAAATGATGGGAACTTCTACCATGGTAGGGGTTTCGATCGTGAAGAGGGGTATCAACTACGGGAATGATGAATGGGATGACGAGTACGGTTATGGGAATGAGTACGATGGTGGGTACAATCAAGACGTCGGTTACCAAAACAATCGCCAACCCCGAAACAATAACCGATGGAATCCGAACAACAATCACAATAATAACAATATACGGATTCCTGAGTTTGTGGGTATGGAAAATCAACCACAAAACCGACGAGTAAATCGTGGGCCACCGGTTAATCAAGAAGTGAATGGCCCACCGAGACATAACAACCGCAACAACCAACGCCCACCACAAGGGGTTGATGGTCGGTTTCGAACGATGATATCGGAGAATGATTCTCCGATTGTACCCCCACCACGCTGGAGAGTTGCGTTTGATTGTAAACCGAATTACATCAACGTCCTTCCTCACTTTAATGGTCGATCCAATGATGAACCGTATACACATTTGGCAAAATTTTCGGCTATATGTGGTACTATTTGGGGTGGCCACTTTACTCAAGATGAGGTTCGTTTGCGCTTATTTCAGTTCTCATTGAAGGATAAAGCTAAACAGTGGTTCCTAACACTACCCACCAATAACATTCACACTTGGGTCGAGATGCAACAAGCCTTCCTCGACGAATACTACTCTATGGCTAAAACTGATGATGCACGGGATGAAATTCGAGCATTCAAACAATTATCGAGTGAACCGTTGCACGAAGCATTTATGCAATAAAAAGAGTTTATACGGAAATGCCCACATCACTAAATTGAAAAGTGGGAATTGGTGAAGTGCTTTGTGAGAGGTTTAGATGGGGAGACATGGAACCATTTGGAGTCAACTAGTAACGGGAAGTTGTTGAGTAATTATGAAGACTATGATTGGGAGTTTCTCGAGAGAATGGCTAAAAGATCGAAAGCTAAAGAGTCGGCCGACCGAGCTAAGAAGCACCCTATATCCCGGTCACTACCCGACCTTGACTCTAGTTCAAGGGACCGCATTTCTACATTGGAACGGGAATTGGCCAGTATGAAGAAAAAGGAAGTTAACACGGTACAATTCGCGGGTTGCGATGGGTGTGGGGGACTCGATCATAGAACCATAGAATGTCAAATGGGAAAAGCCGAAGACACCGATGAAGTGAATCAAGTGTCTGGTGACCGGAAGCATAATGACATGAACTCGAACACTTACCATCCCGGATTGAGAAACCACCTTAATTTCAGTTATGGGAACGCCGAAAATCAAATGAACCCGAACTTTCATGCGGGTAACCAAGGCGGATCATCATACCAAAACCGCCAAGGCGGTAATCACGGGGGCTATCAAAGAAACTACAACCAAGGTAGTAATCAATCATATCAGAACCGTGAAGGAAATTATCAAAGGGGGTACAACCAAGGTGGTAACGGGGGAGGTAATTCGAACTCTCAAGGCGTTGGTGATGATTTGAGTGCCAAGATTGATGCACTCTTGAATGTTGTGAAGGAATCTAGTAGTGACATCAAGGAGATGAAAAAGGCAAATGAGATGAGGGATAAATCTTATGAGGTGTTGACAAAGCAAGTGGGGCAACTTGCTGAAGAGGTAGCTCAGATGCGAGGAAGTGGAGGAAGACTTCCAAGCGATACCACCGTAAACCCTAAGCATCAAGGGTTCAACTCGAAGAACACACGTGAGGTACCAATTAATAAAATTTCTTTACGTAGTGGTCGAGTCATAGATAGTGGTGTCGAAGCACCACCACCTCAGTTTGTTGAAGGGGTGGTGGAAGATGTCAGTGATGAGGAGAATGTTGACGGTCAAACGGGTACAAATAAAAATGTTTCTGAAAAAAGTAAAAATACCCCCGTTGTGATCGTCCTAGTCCCAAAGGCTAAGGAAAATGGTGTGGAGGTTAATACCGCCCCTTATCCCGAAGCTTTGTTGGGACCATCTAAGAAGGTGGTTACGAAACGTGGCCCACAACAAGAGGAAATGTGGGAAATTTTTAAACAAGTAAAAATCAACCTACCTCTCTTAGATGCGATCAAACAAGTGCCCTCATATGCAAAGTACTTAAAGGAAGTATGCACTCAGAAACGAACTAACAAGTTTCCCAAGAAACTTGATTTGACCGAAAATGTTAGTTCGTTTCTTTCGTGTGCACTTCCACCAAAGCTACAAGATCCGGGGCCGCCCATTATCTCTATTCAAGTTGGTGAATTTAAAATGACACGGGCACTTTTAGACCTTTGGGCGATTGTGAGTATCCTGCCGGGAAGTTTGTATGACCAATATGAGTTTGGTCCACTTCAGTCGTCTAACACCACCGTGGTGTTGGCGGACTTGACACCCAAACTACCACGTGGGATAGTCACCGATGTGATAGTAAAAGTTGATGATTTTTATTATCCGGTGGTGTGACATCCCGTTTTTTCGGATAACTTAAACGCAATACTTGTCGAATAAATTATATGCTACGTATTAAACGTGTACGAGTTAGTGAATACGTGATGTGCGATTATGTGATTGTTTTAGTTAAAAAAATAATTATGGTAAATATGTACACGAACCGAACCGAACCGCGACACGAACCAACCTCGATTCCTTGTGACTCTAGGAGTGAACCAAGTTTTAAACCCAAACCATGTCGCAAGCAAACAACCCAAACCGAACCAACCCAAACCACTCTCGGCCGTGTGCAACCCAAACCGCAAACCCATTGCGTGCAACCCAAACCTTAAACCCAAGCCTTCGGCCGCAAGATCAAACCCAAACCGTAACCCTTCATCTTGCGCCTATATATACTAACCATGCATGCTTCCTTCACAACACAAAACCCTAATAGCAAACAGCCGACGGCAGCCCCTTGTTCACCTCCATTAGGTCGCGAGATCAGCCCATTTGTTCACTTCCTCGATCACAAACAGCCTACTTCATCATCATCTCTCGGTCGCGACAGCAGAATTGCTCATCTCATTCTTTCGGTCGTGATCTTGCTTGAACAGCCGAATCCATTCTCATCCAAGTCTCGACCCGTTATTCACCATTATTAAAGGTTAGGATTTATAATCGTTTGCAAGATCGTATTCGGATTATATGTGTTTGAATGTAATCGGCTGATTGATCATTGTTTGCATGTATGATTGTTTTCGGAACTTATAGTTTGCAAGTATGTTTTGTTTATAAAAACTAGAGGTATGGATTAGGGTTTGCATGGATGTGATATTGGTAATGATCTATGATTAGAAAAATCAGTTCTTGATCGCTTAGGTTCATTGTATTGACGGTTTATGCGAATTAGTGGTGATAAAATGCTGAAACAGGTTGCTGAGTAATAGTTACAGCCGACTTCATCTGGCTGTAACTCGGTCATTAGTTGTCGAAAAACGGATTTTCTGATGTCTAGAACGTAGAGATTTGAATAACGAATCTAATGGCGCTGGATTCATATTTTTCTGAAGTCGTTTGATATTTTTAAGTGGCCAAATAAGTTCAGTAACTAAAGCTGTGAAAATCCTGAAATTTTGTTAGTTGTTTATCGAGTTGGATTTCATAATCAGTAGGGAGTCGAATCATGAAATTTGTACATCAACTAGGTATGGAAATTTCCGGGCAACTCCCACTGGAATTTTATTAATTGGACGATCAGTGATTTTTAAATAAATTCTTCCGTGGACTGCAGTCAGAAAGCGACGAATCTGACTGCAGCCTAGTATATTAATATTTATGGTTAATTGGTAAAGAATTAGGACTTGAAAAATTTATATAAATTTCTACAATATAGTTGTCACCTGCTGTAAAATAATTGGAACTTTTGGAACATTGGAACTATTTTATAAAAATCCTAGAAAACAGCTGAATTATGAGTATGTAAGCTGAGATTTGATAACTTGTGATTGTGTGCACCAAAGTGTTGCATGGATTGGATTATGTTCATGATAAATTGTTTTGATTACTATGTTCACATGAGGATACTTGCATGCATGTTTGAGTGTTAGGAACTTTGATTTTGTGTATCACTTTGTGCGTAAATTATGTGTAGAATTTGTATTAGTGTGTTCACACACTGACTTGGAATCAATTGGTTTATTAGGACGCAATTAGCGGTCCCATCCCTTACAACTTCTTTGCTACACTAACCGAGCAACTAAAGGTGAGTTCACGGCCCCTAATTTTATCCGGTTTTAAACAACAGGGGGAGAAACTTGTATACACTCTTCAAACTCAATCTCTTTACGTTATACGAAATTAACGTCACATAACTATTCGGTAACTAAGTTGATGTTAATGTAATGTTATGGTCACTAAGCAGCTATATCACTTAAGTCCTCGTCAATCTCTCGGATCGTTAGTATTGGGTTTTAATAGCGGGGGAATTATAAGTAGTACTACTGGGCCCGACAAGCCCCATCCGAGCTAGTCGCGCTAGCCGACCGGGTATGGTCAACGGGTGAATAATTTGGCCTAACTTCGCCATGGTCAGTGATAGGCCTGGCAACACGGAGGCACAACAGTCAGCTTCGATCGCGAACACTTACGTGACATAACTTTAGGCTAGCTACCTATATATGTTAACATTGAACTTAATTACGAATCAACTATATTATCCCGGGTTGAGGATAATGGAAACATCAACTATATTATCCCGGGTTGAGGATAATGGAAACAACAACTATATTATCCCGGGTTGAGGATAATGGAAACAACAACTTATTATTCCGGGTTTGGAATAATGGAACCAACATCATTATTATTCCGGGTTGGGAATAATGGAACTAAATCGTTATCCCGGGTTAGGGATAACGGGGGAAACAAACTCATAACCGAACAAACGAATTTATGAAAACCTGTGAACTCACTCATCTTTAATGTTGACACTTGTTTCTTTACATGTTTCTCAGGACGCTAGGAGCTCTAGGTGCACTCACACGCATTGAACAAGACATCTTTTATCGAGTCGCATTTACAAACATTGTTTTGGGTTTTTCATTTGTTTTGGCGTTTATGTTGGCGCCCGTTTCACTACGTATTTTATGCTTCCGCTCAACCATATAAACTAATGCTTCCGCTAAACATTGGTAACTAACTAAGACAATATAAAATCTACGATGATTGGTTAAGCAAATGATTTTTGGAAAACGTATTATCAAATCATATAGAGTCGTTCGACGTACTAGTGTTTCAGATTCTGGTTTGTTCACACGCCTCGCGGTAAAACTCCGCAAGTGGAAATTGAGGGTGTGACAGGTGGACTTTCTTTACTTGATTATGTTTCTTTGGACCGAACCGAACAACCAACGGTTATACTCGGTCAACCATTTTTGGCAACATCAATGCCCAAATCAATTGTAAAACGGGTACGGTCGACATGACTTTTGGTAACCGTCGGTTGCGGTTGAATGTTTTTTCGGGATTGATGAATCCTTTAGTTGGTGACGAATGCTATAAGGCGGACGTCATTGACGAGTGTATACCTCTATGCGCCGTTAATGTCAAAGAGGAAAACTCAATAGAGGAGTGTTTCATGTTCGACAGGTTGCAAATGGAAACAAATCAAAGCATGGATGAGGAGGTGGAAAAGATGGTGGTGATGGTGGCGAAGGAAGGAAGACCCACTTGGACACATCAAGTGGAAAGTCTTCCGGAAAAGATTGATACGAAATTGAAACCGTCATTAGTAGAACCTCCGGTTGTTGAATTACAGGTGTTGCCCAAGCATTTGAAATATGCTTATGTGGGTGAGGGCAGCACGCTTCCGGTGATCATAGCGGCTAATCTAACGGAAAGAAAGAGGAAAAGCTCATGGAGGTATTGGTCACCAATAGAGCCGCTATTGGTTGGACCATTGCTGATCTGAAGGGAATCAGTCCCTCATTGGTGATGCACAAAATCATCACCGAAGATGGTATCACTCCTTCTCGTGACGTCAAGAAGGAGGTGTTGAAGTGACTAGATGCGGGTATTATTTACCCCATCTCTGATAGCCAGTGGGTGAGCCCAACGCAAACGGTCCCGAAAAAAGCAGGCATTCAAGTCGTCACAAATGACGCAGGTGAAGAGGTTGCCACCCGGCCGGTAACCGGGTGGCGGATTTGTATTGATTATAGGAAGTTAAATTCTGCAACTTCCAAAGACCATTTCCCTTTACCTTTTATTGACCAAATTGTTGAGAAGTTAGCGGGTCAAAAAATTTATTGCTTTCTAGATGGGTATTCGGGTTACAACCAAATAGCTATCCATCCAGAGGATCAAGCTAAGACCACATTTACTTGCCCATACGATACTTTTGCATTTAGGTGAATGTCGTTTGGGTTATGTAATGCCCCCGCCACCTTTCAAAGGTGTATGATGAATATATTCTTGGACATGGTGTGGGAGTCCTTAGAGATCTTTATGGATGATTTCTCAATTTATGGGTCATCATTTGAGGCATGCCTTGACCAACTCGAAAAAGTTTTGAAAAGTTGTGTTGAGAAAAATTTAGTCTTGAGTTGGGAGAAGAGACATTTTATGGTTCAAGAAGGGATTGTGTTGGGGCATGTAGTGTCGAGTCGTGGGATAGAGGTCGACCGTGCAAAGGTGCAAGTCATCTCTACTTTACCGTATCCCATAGTGTTAAAGAGGTTAGATCATTTTTAGGTCATGCGGGGTTTTATAGACAGTTTATTAAGGGGTTTAGTGACATTACGAAGCCTCTATGTAAATTGTTGCTTAAGGACCAATCGTTTGATTTTAACAAAGAGTGTCAAACCGCTTTTAACATTTTGAAAGAGAAATTAGTGGAGGCCCCAATATTGCAATCGCCGAATTGGTCTTTACCATTCGAAACCATGTGCGATGGAGCGAATACGTGGTTAGGGCCGTGTTGGGTCAAAGGGTAGAAAAGAAACCCGTTGCTATTTACTAAGCTAGTAAGACTCTTTCGGATGCACAATTGAATTACATAACTACCGAAAAAGAGCTACTTGCGGTGGTATTTGCATTGGAAAAATTTCGGGCTTACATATGGAGTAACAAGGTTGTTATATATTCTGATCACACTGCTGTCAGGTACCTCATGGAGAAAAAGGATGCAAAGCCGAGATTGATCCATTGGGTCCTTTTACTACAAGAGTTTGACCTAGAGATACGGGACAAGAAGGGTTGTGAAAACGTGGTAGCGGACCACTTTTCTCGATTGATGGTGGAAGAGAGTTCTTCGCGTGTAGAGATTGATGATGCCTTCCCAGATGAGCATATTTTGAAAGTCACTATTTTACCTTGGTATGCTAACATTGTGAATTATTTGGTTACAGGTGACTTACCGGCTCATTGGGATCGGAGGAGAAGGTTGCACTTCATGTCGCAAATCAAATACTATATGTTGGAGGAACCCGACTTGTTCAAAATATGTCCGGATCAAGTTGTTCGAAGATGCTTTCCGGACGAGGAGATCCCGTGACGCACTTGCATTCATTTGCTTGTGGGGGCCATTTCAGTGGTCACAAAACTAGGCACAAAGTGCTCAATAGTGGGCTTTATTGGAAACTATCTTCAAAGACGCATTTACTTTTGCTAAAAATTGCGTTAAGTGTAAAAAATTGGGGGTATCTATAAACGGGATGAGATGCGCATGCAACCGATCCTTACTGTAGATATTTTGATGTGTGGGGGATTGATTTCATAGGCCCCTTTCCTAATTCGCATGGAAACATGTATATCTTGGTGGCGGTCGACTATGTGTCGAAATGGGTTGAAGCAATCACTACCAAGACAAATGACCATACCGTGGTTTGCAATTTTGTTCAAACGAATATAATTTTTAGATTTGGGATCCCCCGAGTAATCATTAGTGATGGAGGATCTCACTTCAAAAATTTTAACTTTGGCAAACTATTGAAATGGTATGGTGTTGACCATCAAATTGCTACCCCCTATCATTCGCAAACAAGCGGTCAGGTAGAGGTATCCAATAGGCAAATCAAAGAGATTTTGCAAAAGACTGTTCGACCGGACCGTAAGGACTGATCGACAAAGTTGAACGATGCTTTATGGGCCTATCGCACGACACATAAAACACCGATTGGTACAACACCTTACCGTTTGGTTTACGGTAAAAATTGTCACTTGCCGGTCGAGCTTGTGCATCGTGCTTTTTGGGCTATTAAAGAGGTTAACATGAAATATGACGATGCAGCTAAGGAGCGAAAGTTAAAGTTATGCGAGTTGGAAGAGCTTAGGGAGGAGGCGTATGAGTGTGCTTCGAAATACAAGGATGGAATGAAGCGAGCATACGACGCAAAGTTGAAGCCAAAGGAGTTTGTGGTAGGGCAAAAGGTTTGGCTCTACAACTCACGGCTTAAATTCTTTCCCGGGAAGCTCAAGAGTAAGTGGATGGGCCCCTACGTGATCACACGGGTCGGAAAACTAGGTGATGTCACCATTGAGGACCCGAAGGATGGGTCAAGGCAAACGGTTAACGGTCATCGTCTAAAACCATTTCTTGATGGTAATGATGATAAAGGAGAGAAGAACACGGAAGTGGTAAGCTTCGTGGTGGACATACCACATTACGAAGTCATTTGAAAACCGGTAACACGTTTTGTAGAGTTATGTACTATGTTTAATTGTTTGGGTGCATTGTTCTTAAAATAGTTTTGTTTATTGTTTTGATCTAACAACTATTTTAGATGTGTGAAGTTTCGGAAGCTATAAGTGAGTCTCAATAACATGAGGTATGTGTTTGAACTCTTTTATGTGTATTGGTGACAATACACGACTTTTTTTTTGGGGGGGGGGGGTGATAGGACCGTTAACGATAGGTTGTTAGTGAATATTAAAACCAAAAATGTCACACAAAAATAATTTTTTAAATTTTTAGGAGTCAAATTAGCCTAGGTCCCATTTGTAAAAAGTGCGTGTTTTTAGGCGTTTTTTTCAAAAAAATAGAATTTAGGGGTTGCGTTGCTGACGCAACCCTGTTAAGTCTGTCGATGAAAAGTGTGCGTAGGCAGCGAAAAATGCGTTCGGGAGGTTTTGGAAGATCCAGCATGCGTCGATGACGCAGGTGGGGCGTCGCCGACGCACCTCCTGTGTTGTCGACACTGAATTTCGTTATTTTCTCGTTTTTTCACGAACCGGGTCACCCGAACCCGTTTTAAAACACCTGGGACGAGATTTTCACCACAAAACTGACCCAACCTCATATCCATCTGATTATAACCTATCCATAACCATTACCACATTCTTTTCACTTCATCTTCTTCTCCAAACACCTCAAGAACCCTAAAACCTTCATCTTTTCATAACTCTCTCAAATCTCAACCAAATCGCGTGATTCTTGAGCCTAAAGTGCATTTATTTTCGAGGCTAACAAAACCCCTCTCTTAGTTTTCAGTAATTCTTACGCCTTTGTGAGGAATCTAAACTACAAGTTTTGGGGTTTCTAGAGTTTGTCAAGATAGTCACTTGTTTTCACATTCTTTAGAGTTATCTTCTTCCTACATCACCAAAGGTATGAACTTTACTAATTTTTCAGTTTGATTTGCGTATGGTATGTTATTTCTTCTGAAATTTTAAGCTTCATTGTTTAAGAGTAGGTTGTTTATGATATGCTTGTGATTTAATAGCTTGAATAATGGGTGAAAATATGATTTGTGGTGGAATTGAGCATAGAGCAAGTGTGGGGATGTGATTGCACCCACTTGTTCATATGGTTAGGTATGAGCATTATGATGAACATTGTTGGAAATCTCATGAACTGAGAATGAACTTTGAAGGTTTAACTTTTCTAGATTGTAACTTGTGCTATTTAGTAAAGTTTAAAAAGATATTGGCTAATTTATGTCTAATGGTTAAACTAAAGTCGTTCATCATGGCTCATATCTAGAGTGGAATTGCCTAAAGGTTTTTAGAGCTTATTGTGTGGTTTGTGGTGTTGTTTTGCAGACATGACTAGTCGAAAAAGGTCAAAGACATCTGATGCTGAAGCTTCATCATCTAGCAGTGTACCGGTCAAAATTAGGATGGCACAACCATGTGGTCTTTTGTCATAGTCAAGTTCAAACAAATAGCATGACGGGTATTTAACGAGTGGTTATTTGGGAATAATCCGCCTAAGAAACTTGTAACTTGTGCACATCGTACACCATACCCGTTATACGTGAGGTTTTGATCCACTTTCCTACTTCAAATATATACATATATTTCTTTGTTTGAGTGGACCATTAGTTATGTATCGTAGAACTTGAAGCTTTTGATACGTTTGAGATCATAGAACGAATACAAGCACAAGAATGATTAAGGCATTAGGTAAACCTTTTCTTTTAAAACCATTTTCATCCTTACCCAAACATATCCCTTAGTAACCCAATTTGAGCCTAAACCTTTCGTTTGACTACCCACTTAGCCCACAACCATAGACCATTTCTTTTAAACCCGTGTGATGAGAATTTGATTTTAAGATATTGTGTTTGTACAGTTTATTCATGATAAAAAAAATATGCGAAAAAAATGGGAAATTATTGACAAAAATACAAAAAAATATGAGTTATTAGTTGCTGAATAAAAGGCGAAAATATCATTGCCTCATAGTTGGTAGTTTAGTTGTTTTGTTTAGAATAGTTGTTTTGGAATAAGAATCAAATTTTCATCACCTTATCCACTTTTAAAACATCTTATCTCTTACCCTTCGCCTAGCCTCATTACAACCCTTCAAGACCTTATGACTTGTGTTTAGTATTCGTGTTCGGTGGTGGAGAATGATTGAGCTACAAGCCTATGCGGGTACATGTTCTATTCGGTATTGAGTGAATACTGTGAAAGATGCTAATACATTGTAAAAATTAGCTAATTTGTAAACCGTAGAGTGAACATTGTGAGGGATGTGTATGAGTTGTGAGTTTCAAGGGCGAGTTAATCTTGGGTAACAATTGTATGTGATTATCATTTATTGGTAAATATCTCGTAAGTTGTGAAAAGTTTGAACCGGGTATGACTTGAGACCTTAACTTACGTCTCGAGAATGGGAATTGTATCTTTTATTCGAGCCACGTGAAAGCGAAAAAACAGATTTTCTTGAGGGCAAGCAAAAGACAAGTGTGGGGATGTCATACGTGGTCGAAAACCGGTGCTTTGTTATGTTTAAGTTGATGTTTTTACATAGCCTTTAATCTTGAATAGCCTACTTTTAATGGATTTGTGTTTTACAGGTCTAAGAGAGTTTAAGGAGCTATTTGGGAGCTATACGAAGTACCAAGAGCGAACGGGAACAACCGGAAACATGAGAAATGGAAAACCGATGAAAAGTAAGCTTGCGTCGGTGACGCACTGCGTCGATGGGGAACATGCGTAGACAGCATAATAACGGGTCAGCAGCAAACCCCTTTTCTGGGGTGCGTCGGCGACGCATTATCCTGCTCGCTGACGCGTTTTGTTGCAATTTTGACGTGTTTTAAGTGTTTTGGGGACCTATTCTTGGGAGTTACGACTTGTGAGAGTTGAGTATTATTCTTGGAGCCACAATCATCATCAACCATCTTCTTCCACCAATCCAATCCATTCAATCACACTCTTCGATCCAAAACCCTAATCCCAACAACATCATCATCACTCTTCAATCATCCATCCATTTATCACCGTCATTTATCACAAACCCTATCCACTTTCCATCATCATCTCCAAGTTTCAAGATGCCAAGATTTGAGCTTTCATCATCCATTGATCGTGTCATGTTCACCATGAGCGGCTAATTCCCGGAGGTTTCACCCCGATGTAGGTTTTTGTAAGTCTAGGGTTAAACATTGTTATTGGTTTGATTTGTGACAATTTGCTATTTTATTTTGAAGCTTATGACAATTGTCTTGCATTTGTATTGAATTCATAAATTGTCGAGTGAAGATTAAATTTGACTTTATGAAAAGTTTATATGCATTTATGCCTTGTCTAGGTAGGATTTACATGTTCTTGGTAATGAAGTGCATCTTTGTCCGTTTTTGTAACGTTGATAGCTATTGGCACCTAAGCCTTGTGACACTAAATTCGTTAATCACTTTTGTAATTGAATCAAATCTAAAACGTGTAGAAACCCTATGAGTGCAATTACTGAACCGGGTGTGAACCTTGTTTTCTTACTATTGTTTTACAATCTTATTTACTTTTGTTGCAATCATTCTCAGTTTTTAGTCGTTACTTAATTCAATCAAACTTGTCGGTCCATTCCGACATCACTTTCAAACAAACAAATTAATCAATTTCGTTAGCAAGCTTCATAAAGTGACAATCTTATCTAAAATCAATCTTGTCCGTACGCAAACCACAGACTCTTCGTGGATCGACCCCGTACTACCACTAACTCATAGTTGAGGGTAATTCGAGTTTATAAATATTTCTTTCACCGGGGCGCGACACTCCGATCAAATTTTGGCGTCGTTGCTGGGGAGTTCGTGCGCTTTGCGTTTGGATTTATTGATTTCTGTGATTAGCTGTTTAATTGCTTGTTTCTTTCAGTTTATTTGCTTTTGTGTTACGCAGGGTGTGTTACTTGTGCAGGTTACAGGTAGTGCATGCGTACACGGAATTCCGGGTGAACGTCACCATTAGTTTACGAACCGGAAATCAAGCGAGTGGCAAGAAGGAACTTAGCAAGCCGGTTAGAGGCAACACTTGCCCATAACCAAAACACCCAAAACTCACCATCCACACCGTCTGTTGGAACTGTTCCAATGGACCAACAAAACCCGAACCCTCAAAACCGTAACAACCGCTCGGGGGGCAACAACAACCGCCCACAGGCCAACCCACTTGACAAAATGAACCTCAAAACCAAAATCCTCTACCTTACCTTAACAACCTTAATCGCAACCAAAACTTGGGTCCCGAACCAAACTTTAATCAACCAGAGTTCGAACGAGTTGACCCAAACCTTGCGGATCAACATGAACCGAACTACGACGAGTTAAGGAACAACATTCCAGATGACGCTAGATATAGTGTTCCAAGTTACCGGTCACCGGATCGGTTTAGCGTTAACACATGGCAATCAGAAGATGTTGGGGAAGATGGCTTCAGAGAGAATGAAAATGATGGGAACTTCTACCATGGTAGGGGTTTCGATCGGGAAGAGGGGTATCAAAATGCCAACATCAACTACGGGAATGATGAATGGGATGACGGGTACGGTTATGGGAATGAGTACAATGGTGGGTACAAAAGACGTCGGTTACCAAAACAATCGCCAACCCCGGAACAACAACCTACGGAGTCCGAACAACAATAGAAATAATAACAACATACGGATTCCTGAGTTTGTGGGTATGGCAAATCAAACACAAAACCGACGAGTAAATCGTGGGCAACCGGTTAATCAAGAAGTGAATGGCCCACCAAGACATAACAACTGCAACAACCAACGCCCACCACAAGGGGTTGATGGTCGGTTTCTACCGATGATATCAGAGAATGATTTTCCAATTGTCCCCCACCGCGCGGGAGAGTTGCGTTTGATTGTAAACTGAATTACTTCAACATCCTTCCTCACTTTAATGGTCGATCCAATGATGAACCGTTTACACATTTGGCAAAATTTTCGACTATATGTGGTACTATTAGGGGTGGCCATTTTACTCAAGATGAGGTTCGTCTGCGCTTATTTCAGTTCTCATTGAAGGATAAAGCTAAACAGTGGTTCTTAACACTACCCACTAATAGCATCCACACTTGGGTCGAGATGCAACAAGCCTTCCTCGACGAATACTACTCTATGGCTAAAACCGATGATGCACGGGATGAAATTCGAGCATTCAAACAATTATCGAGTGAGCCGTTGCACGAAGCATTTATGCGATACAAAGAGTTGATATGGAAATGCCCACATCACCAAATTGAAAAGTGGGAAATTGGTGAAGTGCTTTGTGAGAGGGTTTAGATGGGGAGACATGGAATCATTTGGAGTCAACTAGTAACGGGACGTTGTTGAGTAATCATGAAGACTATGATTGGGAGTTTCTCGAGAGAATGGCTTAAAGATCGAAAGCTAAAGAGCCGGCCGACCGAGCTAAGAAGCACCCTATATCCCGGTCACTACCCGACCTTGACTCTAGTTCAAGGGACCGCATTTCTACATTGGAACGGGAATTGGCCCGTATGAAAAAAAAGGAAGTCAACGCGGTACAATTCACGGGTTGCGATGGGTGTGGGGGACTCGATCATAGAACCATAGAATGTCAAATGGGAAAAGCTGAAGACACCAAGGAAGTGAATCAAGTGTCTGGTGATCGGAAGCATAATGACATGAACTCAAACACTTACCATCCCGGATTGAGAAACCACCCTAATTTCCGTTATGGGAACGCCGAAAATCAAATGAACCCGAACTTTCATGCGGGTAACCAAGGCGGAGCATCATACCAAAACTGCCAAGGCGGTAATCACGGGGGCTATCAAAGAAACTAAAACCATGGTAGTAATCAATCGTATCAGAACCGTGAAGGAAATTATCAAAGGGGGTACAACCAAGGTGGTAACAGGGGAGGTAATTCGAACTCTCAAGGTGTTGGTGATGATTTGAGTGCCAAGATTGATACACTCTTGAATGTTGTGAAGGAATCTTGTAGTGACATCAAGGAGATCAAAAAGGGAAATTAGATGAGGGATAAATCTCATTAGGTGTTGACAAAGCAAGTGGGGCAACTTGCTGAAGATGTAGCTCAGATGCGAGGAAGTGGAGGAAGACTTCCAAGCGATACCACCGTAAACCCTAAGCATCAAGGGTCCAACTCGAAGAACACACGTGCGGTACCAATTAATAAAATTTCTTTACGTAGTGGTCGAGTCATAGATAGTGGTGTCGAAGCACCACCACCTCAGTTTGTTGAAGGGGTGGTGGAAGATGTCAGTGATGAGGAGAATGTTGACGGTCAAACGGGTACAAATAAAAATGTTTCTGAAAAAAGTAAAAATACCCTCGTTGTGACCGTCCCAGTCCCAAAGGCTAAGGAAAAGGGTGTGAAGGTTAATATCGCCCCTTATCCCGAAGCTTTGTTGGGACCATCTAAGAAGGTGGTTACGAAACATGGCCCACAACAAGAGGAAATGTGGGAAATTTTTAAACAAGTAAAAATCAACCTACCTCTCTTAGATGCGATCAAACAAGTGTATGCAAAGTACTTAAAGGAATTATGCACTTAGAAATGAACTAACAAGTTTCCCAAGAAACTTGATTTGACTGAAAATGTTAGTTCGTTTCTTTCGGGTGCACTTCCACCAAAGTTACAAGATCCGGGGCCGCCCATTATCTCTATTCAAGTTGGTGAATTTAAAATAAAACGGACACTTTTGGACCTTGGGGCGAGTGTGAGTATCCTGCGGGAAATTTGTATGACCAATATGAGTTTGGTCCACTTCAGTCGTCTAACACACCGTGGTGTTGGCAGACTTGACACCCAAACTACCCCATGTGATAGTCACCGATGTGAGAGTAAAAGTTGATGACTTTTATTATCCGGTGGACTTTATTGTACTTGATTATGTTTCTTTGGACCGAACCAAGCAACCAACGGTTATACTCGGTCGACCATTTTTGGCAACATCAATGCCCAAATCAATTGTAAAACGGGTACGGTCGACATGACTTTTGGTAACCGTCGGTTGCGGTTGAATGTTTTTTCAGGATTGACGAATCCTCTAGTTGGTGACGAATGCTATATGGCGGACGTCATTGACGAGTGTATACCTCTATGCGACGTTAATGTCGAAGAGGAAAACACAATAGAGGAGTGTTTCATGTTCGACAGGTTGCAAATGGAAACAAATCGAAGCATGGATGAGGAGGTGGAAAAGATGGTGGTGATGGCGGCGAAGGAAGGAAGACCCACTTGGAAACATCAAGTGGAAAGTCTTCCGGAAAAGATTGATACGAAATTGAAACCGTCATTAGTAGAACCTCCGGTTGTTGAATTAAAGGTGTTGCCCAAGCATTTGAAATATGCTTATGTGGGTGAGGGCAGCACGCTTCCGGTGATCATAGCGGCTAATCTAACCGGAAAGCAAGAGGAAAAGCTCATGGAGGTTTTGGTCACCAATAGAGCCGCCATTGGTTGGACCATTGCTGATCTGAAGGGAATCAGTCCCTCAGTGGTGATGCACAAAATCATCACCGAAGATGGTATCACTCCTTCTCGAGACGCACAACGGCGTTTAAATCCCAATATGCGAGAGGTTGTCAAGAAGGAGGTTTTGAAGTGGCTAGATGCGGGTATTATTTACCCCATCTCTGATAGCCAGTGGTTGAGCCCAACGCAAACGGTCCCGAAAAAAGCAGGCATTCAAGTCGTCACAAATGACGCAGGTGAAGAAGTTTCCATCGGCTGGTAACCGGGTGGCGGATTTGTATTGATTATAGGAAGTTAAATTCTGCAACTTCCAAAGACCATTTCCTTTACCTTTTATTGACCAAATTGTTGAGAAGTTAGCGGGTCAAAAATTTTATTGCTTTCTTGATGGGTATTCGGGTTACAACCATATAGCTATCCATCTAAAGGATCAAGCTAAGACCACATTTATTTGCCCATACGGTACTTTTGCATTTAGGTGAATGTCGTTTAGGTTATGTAATGCCTCCGCCACCTTTCAAAGGTGTATGATGAGTATATTCTCGGACATGGTGGGGGAGTCCTTAGAGATCTTTATGGATGATTTCTCAATTTATGGGTCATCATTTGAGGCATGCCTTGACCAACTCGAAAAAGTTTTGAAAAGATGTGTTGAGAAAAATTTAGTCTTGAGTTGGGAGAAGAGCAATTTTATGGTTCAAGAAGGGATTGTGTTGGGGCATGTAGTGTTGAGTCGTGGGATAGAGGTCGACTGTGCAAAGGTGCAAGTCATCTCTACTTTACCGTATCCCACGAGTGTTAAAGGGGTTAGATCATTTTTAGGTCATGCAGGGTTTTATAGACGGTTTATTAAGGGGTTTAGTGACATTACGAAGCCTCTATGTAAATTGTTGCTTAAGGACCAATCGTTTGATTTTAACAAAGAGTGTCAAACCGCTTTTGACATTTTGAAAGAGAAATTAGTGGAGGCCCCAATATTGCAATCGTCGAATTGGTCTTTACCATTCGAAATCATGTGCGATGCGAGCGATTACGTGGTTGGGGCCGTGTTGGGTCAAAGGATAGGAAAGAAACCCGTTGCTATTTACTACGCAAGTAAGACTCTTTCGGATGCACAATTGAATTACACAACTACCGAAAAAGAGCTACTTGCGGTGGTATTTGCATTGGAAAAATTTCGGGCTTACATATGGGGTAACAAGGTTGTTATATATTCTGATCACACTACTGTCAGGTACCTCATGGAGAAAAAGGATGCAAAGCCGAGATTAATCCGTTGGGTCCTTTTACTACAAGAGTTTGACCTAGAGATACGGGACAAGAAGGGTAGTGAAAACATGGTAGCGGACCACTTTTCTCGATTGATGGTGGAAGAGGGTTCTTCGCGTGTAGAGATTGATGATGCCTTCCCAGATGAGCATATTTTGAAAGTCACTATTTTACCTTGGTATGCTAACATTGTGAATTATTTGGTTATAGGTGACTTACCGGCTCATTGGGATCGGAGGCGAAGGTTGCACTTCATGTCGCAAATCAAATACTATACGTTGGAGGAACCGGACTTGTTCAAAATATGTCCGGATCAAGTTGTTCGAAGATGCATTCCGAACGAGGAGATCTTGAGTATTTTGACGCACTTGCATTCATTTGCTTGTGGGGCCATTTCAGTGGTCATAAAACTGGGCACAAAGTGCTCAATAGTGGGCTTTATTGGCCAACTATCTTCAAAGACGCATTTACTTTTGCTAAAAATTGTGTTGAGTGTAAAAAATTGGGGGCTATCTCTAAATGGGATGAGATGCCCATGCAACCGATCCTTATTGTAGATATTGTTTATGTGTGGGGGTCGATTTCATGGGCCCCTTTCCTAATTCGCATGGCAACATGTATATCTTGGTGGCGGTCGACTATGTGTCGAAATGGGTTGAAGCAATCGCTACCGAGACAAATGATCATACCGTGGTTTGCAATTTTGTTCAAACGAATATAATTCCTAGATTTGGGAGCCCCCGAGTAATCATTAGTGATGGAGGATCTCACTTCAAAAATTTTAACTTTGGCAAACTATTGAAATGGTATGGTGTTGACCATCGAATTGCTACCCCCTATCATCCGCACACAAGCGGTCAGGTAGAGGTATCCAATAGGCAAATCAAAAAGATTTTGCAAAAGACTGTTCGACCGGACCGTAAGGACTGGTCTACAAAGTTGAACGATGCTTTATGGGCCTATCGCATGACACATAAAACACCGATTGGTACCACACCTTACCGTTTGGTTTACGGTAAAAATTTTCACTTGCCGGTCGAGCTTGTGCATCATGCTTTTTAGGCTATTAAAGAGGTAACATGAAATATGACGATGCAGCTAAGGAGCGAAAGTTAAAGTTATGCGAGTTGCAAGAGCTTAGGGGGGAGGCGTATGAGTGTGCTTCGAAATACAAGGATGGAATGAAGCGAGCACACGACACAAAGTTGAAGCCAAAGGAGTTTGTGGTAGGGCAAAAGGTTTGGCTCTATAACTCAAGGCTTAAATTCTTTCCCGGAAAGCTCAAGAGTAAGTGGATGGGCCCCTACGTGATCACACGGGTCGGAAAACTGGGTGATGTCACCATTGAGGACCCGAAGGATGGGTCAAGGCAAACGGTTAACGGTCATCGTCTAAAACCATTTCTTGATGGTAATAATGATAAAGGAGAGAAGAACACGGAAGTGGTAAGCTTCGTGGTGGGCATACCACATTACGAAGTCATTTGAAAACGGTAACACGTTTTGTAGAGTTATGTACTATGTTTAATTGTTTGGGTGCATTGTTCTTAAAATAGTTTTGCTTATTGTGTTGATCTAACAACTCTTTGAGATGTGTGAAGTTTCGAAAGCTATAAGCGAGTCTCAATAACAAGAGATATGTGTTTGAACTCTTTTATGTGTATTGGGGACAATACACGGCTTTTTTGGGGGGGTGATAGGACCGTTAACGATAGGTTGTTAGTGAATATTAAAACTGAAAATGTCACACAAAAAGATTTTTTTAAAATTTTTAGGACTCAAATTAGCCTAGGTCCCATTTGTAAAAAGTGCGTGTTTTTAGGCGTTTTTTTCAAAAAAAAAAATAGCATTTAGGGGTTGCTTCGCTGACGCACCCTGTTAAGTCCGTCGATGAAAAATGTGCGTAGGCAGCGAAAAATGCGTCGGGGAGGTTTTGAAGGATCCAGCATGCGTCGACGACGCAGGTGGGGCATCGCCGACGCACCTCCTGTGTTGTCGACGCTGAATTTCGTTATTTTCTCGTTTTTTCACGAACCGGGTCACCCGAACCCGTTTTAAAACACCTGGGGACGAGATTTTAACCACAAAACTGACCCAACCTCATATCCATCTGATTATAACCTATCCATAACCATTACCACATTCTTTTCACTTCATCTTCTTCTCCAAACACCTCAAGAACCCTAAAACCTTCAACTTTTCATAACTCTCTCAAATCTCAACCAAATCGAGTGATTCTTGAGCCTAAAGTGTGTAGATTTTCGAGGCCAGCAAAACCCCTCTCTTAGTTTTCAGTAATTCTTGCACCTTTGTGTGGAATCTAAACTACAAGTTTCGGGTTTTCTAGAGTTTGTCAAAATAGTCACTTGTTTTCACATTCTTTAGAGTTATCTTCTTCCTACATCACCAAAGGTGTGAACTTTACTAATTTTTCAGTTTGATTTGCGTATGGTATGTTATTTCTTCCTAAATTTTAAGCTTCATTGTTTAAGAGTAGGTTGTTTATGATATGCTTGTGATTTAATAGCTTGAATAATGGGTGAAAATATGATTTGGGGTGGAATTGAGCATAGAGCAAGTGTGGGGATGTGATTTCAACCACTTGTTCATATGGTTAGGTATGAGCATTATGATGAACATTGTTGGAAATCTCATGAACTGAGAATGAACTTTGAAGGTTTAACTTTTCTAGATTGTAACTTGTGCTATTTAGTAAAGTTTAAAAAGATATTGGCTAATTTATGTCTAATGGTTAAACGTTGTTCATCATGGCTCATATCTAGAGTGGAATTGCCTAAAGGTTTTTAGAGCTTATTGTGTGGTTTGTGGTGTTGTTTTGCAGACATGACTAGTCGAAAAAGGTAAAGACATCTGATGCTGAAGCTTCATCATCTAGCAATGTAACAGTCAAATGGCAACAGCGAAACACTCTGCCAGACATAGAAAATAGATTGGTTAAACAAAATTGGGATTGGTCTCGGTTTGACGATGCAACAGTGGGTAATCAATGGGAACAAGATAAAAAGGTGCCGTTGTATAGATTCAGAGACAAACAACTTGAAAGCAATTTGTGGAAGTATAAGATGTCCAAGGTCAAGTCTATAGACAAAGTTTGTGTTTGTGAGAGGGTAGTGAATGTGGAAGAATTCAGACAGATAGGGATTACTCAAAAATTTGAGAGGTTGGGCTGGGAGCAGGCGTTAGATTGGTGCGAGGGTGCAACTCAAAGAGTGTATTTGAAAGCAGTTGCAAGGTGGTACTCTATGCTAAGGTTAGAGAACGAGGGTGAACATCCCAGTCAATGGCAGTTGGTAGGGGATACCGGCAGAGGGACTATGACCATGAGCTTTGATTCCATGAATCAAATTGCCCCATTTTACTCATTGGGGGTCGATAGTTATTATTATTATACCCCTACCACTTTCTGGCACAATGAGCTAGTTCAAGCCGATCCAATCAATATGTTCGCAACAGTGATGCCCAACTATACCCATGGTAGGCACGATCGTATTCATTTATCATGCGAAGGAAAAATTCTGCAGAATATTTCGCTAGAAAATGTTATGGTGAGATTTGGGGATCGTGGGAAGTTGAGAATGTTGGATCACCATGTGTTACATGCTTTGCTTGTTGAGACGCCCAAGTTGTCGTGGTGACACATCGTCATGATGAACATTTGGGACACTAGAAATCAATTCAACAGGAAGATGATTCCATATGTGCGCCTCATCAGTGCAATGATTTTTCAACAGCACCACTTACCCGAAAATTCTTTGTGGGTGGTGAAAGGTATTGATACCATTGATTTTGCTCAATTGAGGGCAGGGGCACATATCTATGTTGAAATTCTGAACAAGAAGGAAAAGCTGGTGGATCGGAACACAGGGTTTCAGTTTGAGTATGTACAGCGAACTAAGGAGGAAGAGATGGAAGAAGGCAATGGTGGAAGCGATGAAGAAGAAGGGGGAGATGAGGAAGAAGATAGGGGTCAAAGACCCCCTAGGCAAAGGTTTGCCGATGCCACAATGAATCATCACACACTGTGGCCCAATTTATCAATTATCAACGAAGAGCAGCTTATGCTAGTTATCCTCTCGGCACCCAAGATACTTATGATAATGTCTCGGCGGTTATGGGCGAAAACCGCGAATATCATGAAGAGAGACATCAGTGGGAGCAGAATATTCAGGCCCAAATGCAAACTCATTGGGATGCCGAAGCGACCCATCGGGCCAATGTGGCGAAGTATTGGGAGGAGCAGTAATTGTTCCAAGCTCAACAGATATCCCGGATGGAACAATTGGAACAGCAGCGGTAAAAGAAAATGCCAAAGGCAAGAGTGGGAAGAGGCGCAATATCGCGCAAATGGAACAGAATGCTTTGGAGGATCGTCGGTGGATGAGATAGGTACGAATCAAGAGCTGGCGATTAACAACAACAAAATCCTCCAGATAGAGAAAGGCATCACCAAGATTACCTCGCCGGGTTGCCATATGTTGAACATTCGGGATGGACTGATTACTCGAATTTACCAATCCTCGGGGTCCATCCGACCCGACTCCACATTGGCCAGAAGCTCCAGCTTCCAGTTTCATTCCTCTCCAATTGCCGACACCACTGAAGGGAACTGGCCCCTTGATATTTGGGAAAGAATGTGATGTCATCCCTCACAGGGTTCCATTAACACGTACACCGCCCAATGACCGAACGAGCGTTACTAGAGGTAGGCGAGGTATGTTTGAGTTGTTGTGTAATTTTGGTTTTAGTAGTTCGTTTTATTGCTTTCTTAATAAATGAACGTTGTGGGTGTGTTCTCATATAACCCTCACGAGACCTACTCGTCCTTCGAGCTATCGGAAGGTTTAGAAGGGCTTGTTGCATAAGCTAAATGCAACCGTGATTCCTACGAAAGTGAGTTAGGCTTGTCGTTGTTGAAAATTATTTTTCCACATAAATCAAATCTAATTAACGTATGATTTGGTAAGGTTTTCATAAAAATGGTAGGATGGGATAACTAACAAATTTTAATGGTTGTGAGAAGCATGCTTCTACACAAGGGTTAAGATTTGCAGGGTATCGTGTTCATGAGACGATCAATTTTTATGAAAGATGAAAGAGCACATGAAGAACAAGCTCAAAAACCAGGTGCATACGTTTCCATCTAGCTTTGATTCTTAGTTAGTTAATAAGTGGACTGTAAATTGTACCATATTTTACCTGGGTGAAAATTTTGGGAATTTAGTCGTGTCACATCCCTTGCGCGTAAAAGCTCTATTCCTACACAATGAGGACAATGTTAACCTCAAGTGTGGGGATGGGGAGAAAAAGTTTTTGATTTTGACCCGTTCATTTAAACACTACACATTGAGGACAATGTTAACCTCTAGTGTGGGGATGGGGGAAAAAATTTCAAAAAACTTTCAAAAATGTCTTTATTTCAAGTGATCTAAAAAGCACGTAACCAAGTTGATAAGGGATGGCACAACCCATGTGGTCTTTTGTCATAGTTAAGTTCAAACAAATAGCATGACGGGTATTTAACGAGTGGTTATTTGGGAATAATCCTCCTAAGAAACTTGTAACTTGTGCACATCATACACCATACCCGTTATAGGTGAGGTTTTGAGCCACTTTCCTACATCAAATATATACATATATTTCTTTGTTTAAGTGGACCATTAGTCATGTATCGTAGAACTTGAAGCTTTTGATACGTTTGAGATCACAGACCGTATACAAGCACAAGAATGATTAAGGCATTAGGTAAACATTTTCTTTTAAAACCATTTTCATCCTTACCCAAGTAACCCAATTTGAGCCTAAACCTTTCGTTTGACTACCCACTTAGCCCACGACCATAGACCATTTCTTTTAAACCCATGTGATGAGAATTTGATTTTAAGATATTGTGTTTGTACAGTTTATTCGTGATAAAAAAAATTTTGCAAAAAAAATTGGAAATTATTGACAAAAATACAAAAAAATATGAGTTATTAGTTGCTGAATAAAAGGCGAAAATATCATTGCCTCATAGTTGGTAGTTTTAGTTGTTTTGTTTAGAATAGTTGTTTTGGAATAAGAATCAAATTTTCATCACCATAGCCACTTTTAAAACATCTTATCTCTTACCCTTCGCCTAGCCTCATTACAACCCTTCAAAGACTTTTTGACTTGTCTTTAGTATTCGTGTTCGGTGGTGGAGAATGATTGAGCTACAAGCCTATGCGGGTACATGTTCTATTCGGTATTGAGGATTACTGTGAAAGATGCTAATACATTATAAAAATTAGCTAATTTGTAAACGAGTAGAGTGAACATTGTGAGGGATGTGTATGAGTTGTGAGTTTCAAGTGCGAGTTAATCTTGGGTAACCATTGTATGTGATTATTCATTTATTGGTAAATATCTCGTAAGTTGTGAAAAGTTTGAACCAGGTATAACTTGAGACCTTAACTTACGTCTCGAGAATGGGAATTGTATCTTTTATTTGACCCACGTGAAAGCGAAAAACAGATTTTCTTGAGGGCAAGCAAAAGACAAGTGTGGGGATGTGATAAGTGGTTGAAAACCGGTGCTTTGTTATGTTTAAGGTGATGTTTTTACATAGCCTTTAATCTTGAATAGCCTACTTTTAATGGGATTTGTGTTTTACAGGTATAAGAGAGTTTAAGGAGCTATTTGGGAGCTATACGAAGTACTGGGAGCGATCGGGAACAATCGGAAACATGAGAAATGGAAAACCGACGAAAAGTAAGCTTGCGTCGGCGACACACTGCGTCGATGGGGAACATGCGTAGACACAAATAACGCGTCAGCAGCAAACCCCTTTTTCTGGGGTGCGTCGGCGACGCATTCTCCTGCTCGCTGATGCGTTTTGTTGCAATTTTGACGAGTTTTAAATGTTTTGGGGACCCATTCTTGGGAGTTACGAATATTGGGAGTTTGAATATTATTCTTGGAGCCAAATCATCATCAACCATCTTCTTCCACCAATCCAATCCATTCAATCACACTCTTCGATCCAAAACCCTAATCCCAACAGCATCATCATCACTCTTCAATCATCCATCCATTCATACCGTATTTATCATAAACCCTAGCCACTTTCCATCAACATCTCCAAGTTTGAAGATGCCAAGATTTGAGCTTTCATCATCCATTGATCGTGTCATGTTCACCATGAGCGGCTAATTCCCGGAGGTTTGGGGGACCCATTCTTGGGAGTTACGAATTTTGGGAGTTTGAATATTATTCTTGGAGCCACAATCATCATCAACCATCTTCTTCCACCAATCCAATCCATTCAATCACACTCTTCGATCCAAAACCCTAATCCCAACACCATCATCATCACTCTTCAATCATCCATCCATTCATCACCGTATTTATCATAAACCCTAGCCACTTTCCATCATCATCTCCAAGTTTGAAGATGCCAAGATTTGAGCTTTCATCATCCATTGATCGTGTCATGTTCACCATGAGCGGCTAATTCCCGAGGTTTGGGGGACCCATTCTTGGGAGTTACGAATTTTGGGAGTTTGAATATTATTCTTGGAGCCAATCATCATCAACCATCTTCTTCCACCAATCCAATCCATTCAATCACACTCTTCGATCCAAAACCCTAATCCCAACACCATCATCATCACTCTTCAATCATCCATCCATTCATCACCGTATTTATCACAAACCCTAGCCACTTTCCATCATCATCTCCAAGTTTGAAGATGCCAAGATTTGAGCTTTCATCATCCATTGATCGTGTCATGTTCACCATGAGTGGCTAATTCCCGGAGGTTTCACCCCGGTGTAGGTTTTTGTAAGTCTAGGGTTAAACATTGTTATTGGTTTGATTTGTGACAATTTGCTATTTGATTTTGAAGCTTATGACAATTGTCTTGCATTTGTATTGAATTCATAAATTATCGAGTGAAGATTAAATTTGACTTTATGAAAAGTTTATATGCATTTATGCCTTGTCTAGGTAGGATTTACATGTTCTTGGTAATGAAGTGCATCTTTGTCCGTTCTTTGTAACGTTGATAGCTATTGGCACCTAAGTCTTTGACACTAAATTCGTTAATCATTTTTGCAATTGAATCAAATCTAAAACATGTAGAAACCCTAGGAGTTGCAATTACTGAACCGGGTGTGAACCTTGTTTTCTTACTATTGTTTTACAATCTTATTTACTTTTGTTGCAATCATTCTCAGTTTTTAGTCGTTACTTAATTCAATCAAAACTTGTCGGTCCATTCCGACATCACTTTCAAACAAACAAATTAATCAATTTCGTTAGCAAGCTTCATAAAGTGACAATCTTATCTAAAATCAATCTTGTCCGTACGCAAACCAAAGACTCTTCGTGGATCGACCCGTATTACCACTAACTCATAGTTGAGGGTAATTCGGGTTTATAAATATTATCTTTGACCGGGGAGCGACACTCCGATCATTGTTCCATAGGACAACTCACTGGTTTACATCGACTTAATCCATACTATTTAAAAGATCCATACAATACTTTCTTTGTGTTAAGTATACACCTTGGTCATTATAAGTAACCTCAATACCTAAAAAGTACTTTAACTTTCCTAGATCTTTTATTAAGAACTCAGATTGAAGTAAACATTTAATGTTGGCGATCTTTGTTTCGTCATTACCTGTTAAAATTTTGTCATCTACATAAACAAGTAGGAAAACTAAACTATTACCAACACGTTTTACAAACAATGAGTGATCACACTTGGATTGACAAAAACCAATTTTAATCACCACATCTACAAATTTTTTGTTCCACATTCTAGGTGCTTGTTTTAATCGTATAATGACTTATTCAATTTACACATAAGACCAGAAGTTAACCCTTCAAGCATTATCATATAGACATCCACCTGTAGATCACCATACAGGAAGACATTATTCATATCTAACCGGTATAACATCTAGTTATTTTGAATATCCACACTAATAACACATCTAACCGTTATCATTTTTGCAACCGAGATAATGTTTCATCAAAATCCAACCCTTCTCTTTGATTAAAACCCTTAGCCATTAACCTGGCCTTATATCTTTCAATATCACCATTTGCTTTGTATTCAACTTTATAAATCCATTTACATCATATGGGTTTTCTTTTTTTTTTTGGTAATTCAACAATTTCCTAAGTATTGTTTCTGTACAAAGCATCAAATTTCTCATTCATGGCAGTTACTCAGTTTATATCATTTATTGCTTCACTATAAGATCTAGGTTCAACTACTTTATTCACATTAGCAGCAAAACAAATACTATCAACAGGAAAATTCACATAATTTACAACTCTTTCATACCCATATTTAACGTTCCTTCTACAACATAGTCTTAAATTTCATTGGAACACTAGTAACCCTAGAGGACTTTCTAATATTTTGTTCATTATAGGTGACACCCTCAGATAGGACAGTTTCATCATGTTTAGTGCTAGGACTATCAACCCTCACAGCTTGATCAATAGAAACTGTATGATGTGGTTGCTCTGCCCTGTCTGAACTGTTGTAGACAGCTATGCATAAGCCGTATCCATAGTCTTATATGATGTTCCCAGTTGCTGATTATCACTAGCACTCGAACTATCTATTACCATTTTTTCATCATTAGGGTGTTTGGTCACTTAATGAGTCATAAAGATCAAAAAAAATCAAAGTGTTAACATCATTAAAACTTTGGAACTCAACGGTTTTTTCAACAACATTTTGTTTATAAGGAAACACATGAAAATTCACATCTCTAGAAAATAAAAACTTTTTTCATCAAGACTCCATACTTTATAACCATTTTTACATTAGAATATCCCATAAAAACACATTTTCTGCTCTTTCCTCAAACTTATCACTTTTTGTTAACATTGTGCAAAAACATAAACACCCAAAGACTCTTATGTGACCTAATGACAGTTCAAAACCAAACAAATGCACATAGGGTGATTTACCATCTAGAACTGAGGAAGGTGTCCTATTAATCAAATATGAAGCAGTTAACACACACTCAGACGAAAAACGTAAAGGTACATTAGCTTGAAACAGTAAAGCTCTGGAAATATTAAGTAAGCGCCTATGATTTCTTTCATCCACACCATTTTGTTGTGGTCTGTAAGAACATGACGTTTGATGTATAATACCCAAAGAGTTTGTATAATTCATCATATTTGAATTAACAAACTCAGTACCATTGTCACTACAAAACACCTTTACTTTAGTTTTAAACTGTGTTTCAATCATACTTACAAAACTAACAACATTTTCAAAAACTTCACTTTTAGGCTTCATTAAGTAAACCCAGTTAGCTCTAGTATAGTCATCCACTATTGATAAAAAATTTATATCCTTCTATACTTGCCACTCTGTATGGTCTCCATACATCTAGGTGAACAAAGTCTCCTAATTGTTTAGACTTATTATCACTCAAAGAAAAAGGAACTCTTTGTTGTGTAGCCTTATGAAAACCTCATAGGGTTCACTTTCCAAATGACTAGTATCTAATTTAACACTTTTAAAACTTGATGAGATGGGTGACCAAATCTAGAGTTCCACAGCTTTACATGTTCAGTTTTGTTTAAACAACACACAAAAAAATAATTAACATTACCACAAAAATATAACCCATCAGTCTGGTTATCAGTCACCAGGGTTCTCCTTGCCGACAAATCCTGAATATAACAATGTGTTTCATCAAATACAACTCTTAATTTGTTATCTTTTGCAAGTTTGTGTACTGAAATCAAATTTACACAATACCCCGGAACCACAAACACACCTTTTAATATAACATTCTCCTTATTTTAAGACACCCTATCTTTGTAACTTTAGCATCTGTGCCATTAGGATGTTTCACATTTATATTGAACTCACTTACATCAACTATATTAAACATATTTTTATCTGACATTACCATGTGTTGATTAGCTCATGAGTCTATTATCACCACTTTCCAATCCAGATAATAAATTAGAGTTAAATCAATACACATTATTATACCAGCCTAAAGAAGAGAATGCATTACCTCCTACATTAGACTTAGGAGCATCCTTAATTCTTCTATCATTCAGCAATCCTAGTAACCTATTAAATTGATCAGCAGTGAGAGTATTTAAAGAAGAACCAGATTGTTGTACAGACACCTCAGATGTAGAATTGTTAGACACACTCGACTTATTCCACTGACCATTATTTTGACTAGGTCTAGGTCTAAAACTAGGAGGATACCCTATCGACTCAAAACATTTTTCAACTGCATGACCCAACTTATTGCAATGTGTACACCTGATATTAAAGTTTTGACTTTTGTTAAACCTTCTTTTATTATCATTACCTAATTACCTTTGGTTATAAAACCAACATTAGGTGTTTTGGAAACAATGTTTGAACCCCTGTGTGATTCTTCCCTAGAGATTATTGTAAAAGCAGTTTTAACAGTTGGTAACGGATCTCTAGTTAAAAGATTAGTTCTCACAGGTTGATAAATTTCGTCCAATCCCATTAAAAATTCCATCAGTTTTGATTAAAGTCATTGAATTTTGTTAATGCATTACAAGTACAAGATGGAAGTTGTACCATAGCATCAAACTGTTTCCACATGCATTAAGTTTGCTATAATACTCACACACTAGAACCACTTTGAGTGACGATGTTGATTTTTTGATACAATCCAAATACAACCGACCCATCAATTTTATCATATGTTTCTCTTAAATCCTCCCACACTTCTGAGGCTAACTTAGAATACACTTGACCAACATATAAATCCTCAGAAATTGAATTTAAGATCCAGGTCAAAACCACAGAGTTACACCTCTCCCGTTGATTAGCCAAGATTTATTATCTTCTTTTTTTAACACAAGTTTGATCAACAAACCCTAGTTTTTTTTTTGCCATCAAAGCAAGTCTCATTGCATTAGAACCAAATTGTATAGGTTTTTTGTCCCGTTTAGTTTAATACTAACAATGGTTAAACTACTAGAATCACTAGCATGCAAGTACAAAGGGTCACTAGCATCAAGTTTGCTGACTAGAGTTTCACTAAGACCACCTGTATCACCCATTTATACACACTTTAACAAGAACAACAAATATCAAACTAAAACAGACAACATCTAACAATTACAGCAAACACATGCAAAAAAACTACAACAAAGACTAGATCAAGGGTTCATCACTTATAAGGTGCCCCCACAAGCCTTATTCTAGACGCCAACAAAATCAAGACACAACAAGACAGAACCCACATAGATAATATGCCACAAAATATGCAACAGGATGAACCCTTTCTATATCCCAAATCAACAATGTCGGTCCCCCTAATCTGGCCAAGATGCCTAATGCAAAGAAGTTAAAAACAAGAGCAAGGGAAGATCTAACCAGATAGGCAAACCCAGGCTTAGGGCTTCTCCGTTCTTAACTCAAGTTTTACAACTTTCTAGGGTTGAACTCCAGATTAAGAACAACAGCTTCCTCCGCAACAATCCTCAATATAGATCCACGAACACCTCTTCAGCATACGAGTGAGATTCAGCCGAGATATTACAAATCCTTTCAGACATATGCCAAGAAATCCTTATGGCATCAGAATCCCCAAAAATTACGAAACCTTAATTTCATAGTATACTCCAATCTTCAAAATCAGTAGAAGTACTTAACCCTCAGAGCACAATGACTCTGATACCATATAGAAACTAAGATTTATACAGATAATACACCTTTGATAAGAACACAACTTCAGTATCTTTTTACACAAAGAAATTTGACAAAAAAAACTTACTAATAGAACACCTCTATCTGATAACAACTAGATCTAACAAAACAGGACAATCATCAGAGAGATGATTATCAAACAATAACAAGATCTCACGAATAACTGTGAGAACTTTACTCAACAAACCCTAGATATGAGAGAGATACTGAAACAATTATTGAACTGAATAATGACAAATGATGATGTACACTTCTTTTTATACTAGAACCTTTAGGTCTTCATCATCAGGTGGTAAACAACTAGCCCAGCTTCTCATCCACGTGAACAAGCCCATCCAGCTTCTCATACACAAACAATAAGAAGAATTAGTAATTAATCTCAAAAATATAAAACTGAACATATTTATATTATTATTTGAACAGGTTATATATTTCTCTTTGTGACTTGCATGTTATGAAAGCACTTTGAAATTCTGCAAGATGTGTATATAAATAAAAGTTAGAACATCAAACGTTTAGTTTTCGGATTCATGTTAATCATCAACCTAGAGTTAATTTTTACTCACATCTCTCTAATGGTATAAAGATCACCGTTAGTTTAGTCCCTTGGTCACGTTTAGAAAAGCTTTGTAAAAGTCGGGTTGAATACCAAAAATTATATAGAATTTAGTATATAATTATTTATTTATTGACATGGTTTGAAGATCTATAATTTCATATGCAAAATCAATCAATAAAACAACAATAAAGACAAAAGGTCATATTATATACTCTTTAAGGATAAATTAGTGATTTAACAATACCATTTCAATAACGTTGTTGTTCTACAAACACTAGATATTCACCGAGGTTTATCTCCAAGAACATACCATAAAATTTGTCAATTTAACTGAAGTATTAACATGCTTCTTAGAGCAACAACAACGGCAGGTCCACTCATCGGACGAGGACAAAACCAGACGAAGGTTATTAGAGGTTGATGATTGGGCACGGTTTGGAGGAGGCAGTCCGCTCAAGCGCACGAGGTGGGGTGGGTCCCTTTGGGCAGGCAAGTGTACCTATCGAGTGCAAAATATGGTCTATAAAAATTAACCTAACTATACACTCTAGTTTTAACCTAGACTCTCCTAATGCTAGACCATAAGACAGGCAAGTGTACCTATCAAGTGTAGTAAAGCCTAATGAAATCCGGACATCGAACCCACGAGACACGGGCGACGCTAAATTAGACTTTGACTCAACTAATAACTTAATTTGTTTTAACTTGGTTTGAGGGTTTTTAATTAGTTAATTGAATTAACTAATATCCTAATATTAACTAAGACGAACCAGACTACCAAACGATTGGGGATACGAAGTTGAAATCAAACAGAAGGAGAAATCACCTAGGCAATGAATCCCTTAGAACATGTAATGACCTATAACTTTGACAATCAACTAAAAATCTGATATTCTATTCCGACCAACCTCCCGCTAGAGATGGCTAAATCCTATAGTAACTAGTCAGCTCAGAGCGAGACCCCCACTCTCTAGTTCCTAGAAATTGAACTATAAAGAACAATTAGAATACGTAATGAATTGCTAAGATGGACCGACTCGACCTATTGACGTCGAATCCCACAACTATTAGAATATGTAACACCACCGGTATTAACCACCCTCTAATTGTGAAGCTAACCCCAACTTGATACACTGAATACCTAGGAAGAACTAAAAGCAAATAAATAGACAAACCCCAAGTTACCAGCAGTTCAAACTGTTAGACAACGCCTAGAACAGACCTTGCAATCCCAAATCATATCTCTATTAAAAGGATTTGAATGCAAACTAAAGTCTGCTGATTTTTAGTTGATTATTTAACCTATATTATTCTAATAATAGGGTTAGGACAAAAATTGCCCAAATTAATGAACTAACAATTGATTTTACGTGCCTATGGTGAATCTATTCTTATAAACACACCAATAATGATAACTAATCAAATAATCACAGCAAAACAATAGGACACATGATCATATTCGGCAAAAAATCAAAATTATTTTAAATCAAAACGCGTAGTAGACAGAAAAAACAAAAATATAAAAGTCAAAATAGAGGTTCCAAGTTCATCACAACCTAGGTGGAACGAAAAAATAGCCAAGAATCATGTTCGGTTCAACAAAACAATAATAATAGTAGCAAGATCATAGTCAAACGAGTTTAAACGAAAAGAAACAGAAAAAAATAAAAACTAACACGTGTCAAAAACTAATTCTGCACGTCTGGAACCATAGCCTTCTGGATCCTCCCGTTCATTCGCGTATCGATCATACTCTTCGTTCTCGGTTCCCGTTCATTCTCGTATCGATCCTTCTCCCTTCTCTTAGATTTGTTCTCAAGATTCTACGCGTCTGAAATGTATCCTTCTGGATCCTCCGTATTGCGTCCTATGTTGTTCCTTTCGTCGTATGCCTCTAAAATAAATCGTATGATATTGTATATATCAAAAAACTAATTCAGTGTTGTATTTGAGATATAATACACTAGGTTATTCTCAGTGAACTTCATGGGGTTGGACCATTTAAATTAGGTGTACAACAAATGTAAAATAAAAAGACTAACTGAACTTCCCGGGCAAAAAAAATTATATTAATCTAATTATTTTGTTAAATAAAATAAAAAGAATGTTTTCAAACGTTATATTGTTTAATAACTGTTTTGTATCGGCAGTTGTAGTTCAGATAAATTTTAACTTAATTGACACAATTTGTAAAAAAAACATGTATTAAACAATATTTATTGACATCGTAAATGACTCCATAAAAATACTTAAAATTAAGTTTAAGGAACCATCCTAATTTTAGGTATGGTAATGCCTCAAATCAAGTGAAACCTAATTTTCAATCGGGAAATCAAGGTGGGCAGTCATACCAAAACCGCCAAGGGATGTTACCAAAGGAACCATTACAATCAAGATGGTAACCAAGGGTACAACAACCGGGATAACAAATATCAATAGGGCTACACCCGAGGCGGAAATGGAAACGATTCTTCTAATAATCAAGGTGGTGGTGATGATTTGAGTGCCAAGATGGATGCCATGTTGAACATGATGAAGGCGACGAGAAAGGAGAATGGAGTGCGAGATAAGTCGCATGAAGCGTTGGTATGGCAAGTGGGTCAACTTGCCAAAGATGTAGCTCCACTTAAGGGAAGTAGTGGAAGGCTCCCGAGTGAAAGCACCTTTAACCCAAAGCAACAAGGTTCAACTCCAAAAAAACACACTCGTGGTATCAATTAATAAAATTAAATTACATAGTGGCAAGATAGTTGATAACGTTGTCGAGTCACCACCACCCATTTTGTTGAAGGAGTGGTGGAAGATGTGAGTAAGGATGAGGTGAAATTAGTCAAACATGTCGAAATAATTTTTTTCGGAAAATGTTAAAACTAAACACGTTGTGACGACTCAAGTTCAAAAGCTAAGGAAAAAGGTTCGGAGGGTAATACTACCCCTTATCCCGAAGCTCTTTTGAAACCGTAAAAAAGGTGTTAAAGAAAAGAGGCCCACAACTAGAAGAAATTTGGGAAATTTCCAAACAAGTTAAAAGTAATTTACCACTTTTAGATGCCATCAAGCAAGTTCCCTCATATGTGAAATACTTGAAAGATTTGTGCACTCAAAAGAGAACTCACAAGTTTCCTAAGAAACTTGATTTAACTGAAAATGTGAGTTCTATATTTGTCGGGTGCACTTCCACCAAAGCTCCAAGATCCGAGGGTGCCCATATTTCTATCCAAGAGAGTGAGTTTAAAATGACCCGGGCACTTTTGTATAACCAATACAAATTTGGTCCACTTCAAGAAGCCAACACCACCGTGGTGTTAGCTGACTTGACCCCCAAGCGACCCCAAGGGATAACCACTAACGTGATAGTAAACGTCGAGGATTTTACTATCCTGTGGACTTTTTGGTACTTGACTACATTTCTTTGGACCGAACCAAACAACCCACTGTTATATTAGGTCGATCGTTTTTAGCAAATTCAAATGCTCAAGTTAAATGCAATACGGGCACGATTGATATGACCTTTGTTAAGCATCAGTTGATACTTAATGTTTTTTCAGGCGTAACTAACCCTCCAATCAACGATGAATGCTACGTGGCAGACATTGTTGACGTGTGTATACCTTTATGCGAAACAATTGTCGATGAGGAAAGCACAATAGAGGATGTTTTATGTTTGATAGGTTACAAGTGGAAATGAGCAAAAGCGTAGATGGGGAGGAGAAGAAGCTAGAGGTGCAATTGTTAAAGGAAGGAAGACACCATGGACTCATCAATTGGAGAATCTATCGGAGAAGATTGACATCCAGCTGAAGGCATCGTTGGTGGAGCCTCCATGGTGGAGTTGAAGATGTTGCCAAAGTATTTGAAATATGCTTATGTTGGTGAAGGCAACACGCTCCTGGTTATCATTGCTTCTAATTTAAACGGGAGCAAGATGAGAAATTGATGAAGGCTATTGGGTGGACCATTGCGGATTTGAAAGGGATAAGTCCCTCGGTTGTGATGCACAGGATAATCATGGATGAACAAGTGACTCCCGCACGTGATGCGCAAAGGCGGTCAAATCCAAATATGGGAGAGGTCGTGATCAAAGGGGTGTTAAAGTGGCTAGATGTGGGTATCGTTTACCCTATCTCGGATAGCTAATGGGTTAAACACAAACATTTCCGAAGAAGGCAGTACTTCAAGTCATGAAAAACGACTTAGGTGAGGAGGTAGCCACATGGCCGGTAATCAGGTGGGGTATTTGTATTGATTACAGGAAGTTGAATTCTGCAACTTCTAAAGATCAATTTCCATTACCTTTCATTGACCAAATTGTAGAAAAATTAGCAGGTCAAAAGTTTTATTGTTTTCTTGATGGATACTCCTGATACAATCAAATTGCTATCTAATTGGAAGATCAATCAAGTACCACAGTTACATGTCCTTATGGCACCTTCGCATTTAGGCGAATGCCATTCTGTTTATGTGATGCCGAGTATCTTCTCAAATATGGTGGAGGGGGGGGGTCTTTGGAAATTTTCATGGATGACTTTTTCTATTTTTGGGTTATCTTTTGATATATGCATTGACCAATTAGAAAAAAGTTTTGAAAAGATGTGTTGAAACCAATTTGGTCTTAAGTTGGGAAAAAAACTATTACATGGTTCAAGTTTTTGCAATTGTAATAAGCAAACCGTTTTCGTAATGAGCAGTAAATTGTTAGTTAATTTAACATTCTTTCAAACCAAACAAACAACTAAGAATTATAAATTAGCAAGCTTCCCAATTTGTTCTAAATCAATAATCATCCGAATCCTGACACATACCACAAACTCTTCGTGGTTCGACACCCTGACTGCCACTAACTATTTGTTTGAGGTAATTAGGAGTTTATAAATGTATCTTTGACTGACCACGACAATCCGATCACTCGGTGAATTCCTGGTACTGCTCATCCATCTTTTGCTTTATCAATCGACCCGAATAAGGTACATTAGGTCGATATACCTTGCGAGCACCATTTCATTTGGGTCATTAGTATCATTTGGTAGCATTCTAATAATGGCTGATGGGTCAACCTCTTGATTGGTGTCTTGCATAGTGCAACACCGGTATTCGCCTATTATCCGGCAGTGGTGGATCCGAATTGAGATTTGGTGTAGAAGTGTTTGGAAATGGTTTTATGAATCGCAAAAAGGAACGTTTGTGGTTAAAATGTATAGGGGAGAGATTGAATATTTTGCAAGGAACCGTGATCTGCAGTCTTTACAGATCTAGGATTTCAAAGGATTAAGAAGATTGGACATCATCAATAGAAGCAATGTCTCTGAAACTAACTTGACAGAAGGTTTAATCAGATGAGCTGCATGATGAAAAACTAACGCATTCAAGCCTCAAAAGACTCGAAAAGTTTTTCAAAGTCTAACAAAGGGAGAGCTTATTGGTATGTGAAGCATCCAAAGATTGTCACAAGAGTGGCTATCCTAGCTGAATTTGAAGTCTGTCACATGAATTTCAACAGGTGGTGGTATGATGAAAAGACAAGTGAAGCTATGATCTGCATGCACGATAAAGAAGACATCAGACTTTATAATCCAATGGATCTATTCAGATTCCAATCCACCAACCTTATGAAGCTATATTCAAAATCAATCAATGTTGGAGCTCGAAACCACAGTAGAGAAGAAGCTTTCATGTTCAACCATGTGGCTAATCGAGATCGTTAGATGAAGGTAGAAATGTTAGAGCTGGCTGATTTTATCAAGGGCAAGAAAAACATTGAAACACGAGTTGAAGGCCAGAACATTCGTGATGAAGTCTTTGGCACAAGTATTCCAAAGTTAATAGTTGATGAAGTACTAGTTGAAGCATCAAAGTCAGGAGCAACGAATGATCAATCATCACAAAACTCCAATGAATGGTTCAATCAATTGTTTGAAGATACTGGTGGTGAAAACATTGAAGATGTTCAAGGAGAACATGTTGTTGAAAAGCCAGACACTGATGCTGAAAATATTGAAGGTGATTAACAATTCAAGAACCAGAGACTATCAAAATCGTTCAAGAATCTTCTCATGTTGTTGCATCTTCCTCAACAGTTGAAACAGTCAAAGTGCTAGACGTCACTCCAAAGCTTTGATCTAGTATCGATATTTCTTTCTGGGATTTTAAACTTACACCAGAACATGTAAAAAGGGGATTAGAACTCACCTTAGCCTCAGCTACAACGTTTGCTCCGTCTGGTGCGCTCATACAACCATTAAGCATCCAATTGGAAGCCATCCCGCATCTTACGAATTACCATAGAACAATCCCATCATCTCATTATCATCAACCCAACTAGTCAAAGCCCCCAAACTAAAAGCTTGGTTCAAACCCCAACATTCAGTAGAGCACGCGCCCATAAACGCCCAAAATAACGCTATCGGAAAACGTCCCCAAATGGTGTCCCCGACAACTTTCACATATTCCAAAACATTGCCTAATCTAAATATTAATAAAAGACTACAATTAATGCCAATGACATTCTCTCCTTCAACTTTAAAACTTTTACTTAATTTTATTATATTGTTTTAACTAATTAATCTATAGTTATCCTTATCAAAATAATACTATTAGATAATAATTTGAATAATTAGTCGAAAGATATATAATAATTTTACAACGAACTAATAAACCTTCTACCAAAATAATAATAATTTGACATCGGATCCCATATTTAATAACGATAAACAACCATAATTTTATTATATCTTTTTAATTTTTTAACTCATTAATATATAGTTATTCTTATCAAAATAATAGTATTAAATAATAGTTTGAATAATTAATAATAAATTTAATAAACTTGTAGTTGTCAATGTTTTTCTTTTGATCGGGTCACTTTTTGAGTACCTTAATACGTGAATAAAGAAAAAATATTATTATTTAATATAATAAATAAAAAACATGGTTGATTTTAAAAAAAAATATTCAAGATAGCCCAATAGCACTGTTTTTTCTTAATGTCTAGCTGTTCTAATTATTTACCACTAACTCTTTTAAAATAATATTTATATAGAGTCTTGAACGTTTAATTGGTGGAATAAATTATGAAATGTGTTTAGTTTTTTAGTTATTAACAATAAGACATATATAATTTAAAATTATAAATAGGGGAAAATCTCTCGCACGCTAGTAATCCTATCAGTATCAGTTTGATTCGTTACGATACCGTTATTCGGTATAGCAACCTAGAGAAAAACAAATGCAATAAAATCCTTAAATATTAGCATAAAAATCTTTTGGTAATTTAAAAATGATAATTATACTATTCTCTGCATAAAAATCAAAACTTGAAATCAAAATGAAACTCATTAATGAAATATGTGCTCTACTAATATTAAGACATTTATGCATATTAGCAGATTTATTTACGTAGCTTTCCATTTCAAATTATTCACAATTCAGTTTGTCTGAATTGTAAGTTTTAACTTATGTATATTGATAAATAGCAATAATTATCTATGATATATTAGCATCATAAATTGTTTATTTATTTTGATTTTCTTCAAATTTCAAACAAATTGACATTTTTCTGATCATGGGTGGTATTAAGCAATTTTATAGTATTTATCATCTTTATTTATGTGAGATATATTTTTTATTCAATCCGTGTAACACACAGAATCCACAACCTAGTAGTTAATAAAAGGTTCCACTTAGTCATACTGATATGTTCCACATATTTTTATATGAATATTTCTTATACTTTGAATAGTTTTGGGTTACTTTTTATTGCATATCACTTCTAAATGGTTCATATTTGAATTTTAAAGGTTTTTAGAGATAATTACCTATAATGGAGTATTTTACTAAACTTGAGACTCATGAATTAAAATTAAAGCAAGTTTTGTATATATTGTTTTTTTTTAATAAATAAAATAATTGTAAATTCGTTTAACATGTGAAAATATTTTAATTAATATGTTTCAAGTTGAACGATAAGTAATTGTTGTGGTGTGATCATGTGTGACGTAGGCCAATATGCCAACGTGAGTTGAAAGAATAATATATTAATATATAGTATAACTAGGTTATAACACCGTGTATTACACTGGTTAATAAATAAATTTTATATACTAAATAATAAAATAACATATTTTAAAAACCTCTTTTATTACACGGGTTGTATAAATGTAATTTTATATATTAAAAAATTATACGGGTTAAATAAATATAATTTTATATATCAAATAAAAAAAAGTATATCTTTAAAACCACATGTATTACTCAGGGTGAATAAATGTCGTATTGTTTACAAAATAATAAAAAAAAGTTATATTTTTAAAAACACCCGTGTATTACACGGCTTGAATAAAATTGATTTTACGTACCAAATAATAAGAAAATTATGTTTAAAAAAATTAATGATATACTCGGTACCGATAGATATGGTGATTGCGAAGATGATTATTGAAAAGAAGATACAGTGATCAAACATGTTATTCAAGAAACAAATAAGCAGTCATTTGAGTGATAAAATATAAATTATATTTAAGAAAACCCGTAATAAATCTAATTTAAAAAAACTAAGACTTTGTTATTATTAGTATAATCAATGAATTCATATTTGTAGCTTTGTTTGGTGTTATCCAAAATATTTTTCGATTTTATATCTAGTATTATATATACTAAGGTAAAATTTTAAAGTTTAATAGAGTTATAAATGAGAAGTATACATTAAATTAAAAATATATAATAATTATCTATATTTAAGTGGAAGAAATTAAACAAAATAATATATAGTATGAGAGTTATCTATGATTAATTAAAAGAGATTAAACTAAATAATAATTATCCAAAGACAGGACCTAATATATTACAAATGCCCTATAAATAATTTCTTTTATTATATAGTATAGAATAGATTATCCTTTGTTAATTCAAGGTTAAAAGATCATACATTAAACGTAAATTAAGAGGGGGGGGGGGGGGGGGGGGGAGGGAAGCATGGAATGCAATGTTAATAAGGATTTTATACGTAGTATAAACCTGGTGAACAGAGGATTATGGACTGTATTGACGAGACCACATATTACATCTTTGCCACTGTCCACTTTTCTTTCACTCTTGTTTTGGGCCTGATCTTTTATCGCTAAGGTTATGGGCCTGTTAGATGTTGAAACTCGCATGGGCTCAATAATCATGGAAACATGAGTTATATCTTAAGAACAACGAGTGTCTAAGACCATGGAAACATGAGTTATATCTTAAGAACAACGAGTGTCTAAGACCCGTGCGTTGTGGCGATCCATTAAAACCAAACAATAATAAAAGTAATAGCGTTGAACCATACATGAGCGTTGCGGCATATTAACTCGTAAAATGTAAACTGGTAAAAAAAAATATATTAATAATCCAAAAGACGGGATAATTAAAATAGACTATACTTAATTTTTATAACACAATCATATAAAAACTAATTATATCATATTAATGTGCTATACAAATCCATCTATAAGCACTAAATTCATAGATTATTTTAAATAACAATGGAAGAGAATAGTAATGGAAGAGAATTATAAGAGAAAGAGTTGAATTGGGTGGGGGCAATATCAAAATTAAAAAAGTATATTATAATCACACCAATGAAAAGAGATAAAAATTGAATAGTAATTTGTGAGGAGAGAGCAAAGTTGCAAAATTAATAGAGGGAAAATACGTATGAATAAATTATTCGGTAATATATAATAATACAATACTAGGAAAAGAAGAGAGAAATTAGACGATACAAATAAGAGAATGGTTGTACAACACAAAAGGGGAACACATACATCAAGGGGATTCAAGTGACAGTTTCAAGAAGTTGAAGAAGGATCGATACAAGAACGAACCGGGTAATGAGAACGAAGATTCAACCATCGTTAGTTTTAGTTATTCATTTCTTGTCGTTTAAACTCGTCTGATCATGTTACTTGCTATTGAATATTATTGTTTTGATTATCCAAACATGCAGTAGCGAATTCCCGAATTTTTTGTAGGATGGGCACAATACGAACCAGCGATAGACCAAATGATAAGATAGATGTTTCCTCGTCTCCACCATTACTTTACCAAGGTCTATCAATTCAAGAGATAAAATGATAAATATCACTAACACTGTCCAACTGAAGGTTGAAACCAATCAACTCAAGAGACTATATTCTATCGAAAATAGATTCAGACAAAAAATGAGTTAAAAAGATTATAAAAATATACATGCACACGTCATTGTATCAAAAAAATGCACAACTATTAGAACTAAGACGATGGCTCACACCATGTTAATCACTTAATCTTTCACACAGAATACATTTAGATTCAATAATGAAGAAAAAATAAGGAATTATAAAATAAAAAAAGACGTTGGAACACTTTAGGGTTTATAAGATTTGTCTTTTAGCGATCCTAGTTAAAAACAAGATGGGCTCAAATAGATATATTGGTGTCTTGAATCATGATTGGGCCAAAATACAAAAACTAAGGAAAAATTTAACACTATTATTATACTTTGTACGGTGGACACAGGCCCACCCTCCTATCAACATAAATCCACCACTGCAAACATGTTTCTTAGCTAGTTTTATCATTCCACCTAGGTTGTAATGAACTTAGAACGCTTGTTTAGATTTTTAAATTTGATTTTTTTCGACTACGACACGTTTTGATTTAAAATAACTTTGATTTGTTGCTGAATATGATCATATGTGCTACTGTTTTGCACTGATTATTTGATTAGTTGTCATTATTGATCTATTTATAAAGAAGAGATTCACCATAGGCACGTTAAAATTAATTGTTAGTTCGTTAATTTGACCAGTTTCGTCTTAACCCTATTATTAGAGATAATATAGGTTAACTAATCAACTAAAATTAGTATACATTAATTCCATTTAATAGAGATATGATTTGGTATTGTTAAGTTTGTTTTAGGCGTTGGCTGATAGTTTGAACCGCTGATAACTCCGGGTTTGTCTATTTACTCGCGTTTAGTTGCTCCTAGGTATTCGGTGTATCAAGTTAGGGTTAGCTTCACAATAAGAGGGTCATTAATACCGGTGGTGTTACATATCCTAATAGTTGAGGGATTCCGTGTCGATAGGTCGAGTTGGTCCATCTTAACACTTCATTACATTGTTCTTCATAGTTCGGTTTCTAGGAACTGGAGAATGGGGGTCTCGCTCTGAGCTGACTAGTTACTATAGGGTTTAACCATCCCTAGCGGGAGGTTGGACAGATTAAATATTGGATCTTTAGTCGATTGTCAAAGTCATAGGTCATAACATGTTCAAAGGGATTCATTGTCTAGGTGGTTTCTCTTTCTGATTGATTTCAACTTCGTACCCCTAGTCGTTTGGTTGTCTAGTTCGTCTTAGTTAGTTTAATTTAGGATATTAGTTAATTAATTAATCAAAAACCCTCAAAACATTAAAACTAGTTAAGTAATTAGTTAGGTCAGAGTCTAATTAGCATCGCTAATGTCTCGTGGGTTCGATACTCGGACTTCTTTAGGCTTTACTTTGTACGATAGGTACACTTCGCTGTCAGTGGTCTAGCATTTAGAGAGTCTTAGTTTATAAATTTAAAACTAGGGTGTCTAGATTAGGTTAGTTTTTATAGACCATATTTTGCACATCACAGACCTTCGCCTACGTACCGTTCATACTCGATGCGTGCAACATCCTAGAGTATGAGCGCTAGTAGAAACCAAATATGGTCATAATTTGACCGTACGAACTCCAATACAGGTGATCACATATCCACGCATTTGTCTCGACTCTCCACATACCGGACCTCGAAAAAATGTTCACCGTCGGTTGCCGCTTGAAAACGAAACAACCTCCCAGTTTGCTTCTTTTCGCGCGCTAACATGTTACTAGCCCAAAACTGGCCCAAACGAACCTCAGTTTAGGTCCATAATATATCAACGCGATGACATCATCGAGAACTTTCACCCGGATACCATCGTTGTCGCCATTTGCCGAATAGTTTGTCGGATTCTCTTGCAAACTCGGGGAATCTTAATTTTGTTGAACTTCATCACCACTATGACCCATATCCTCCAATCCATCAGTTTAAACTGAAATCACAAAACCCTAACATCGAAATTTGATATCTAAGGTTGTATTCGACTAAAACAAGCCAAAAGATGTGAAAAGATACGTAAAACTGACCTAAAACGCAATGGAGAGCCACCATCATCGCCACTCCTCCTCCTCTCCTTTTATTGTGGCTGAAAAGTCAAATGGAGTGGAGGTTTGATGGAGAGGGTGAAACCCGAGCCTTAAAGTGTCTAAGTCATGAGTTTTATATGCGTTTTGTGTGTTTACTTGCCGTGAATGAGATACCTACAAGAAGTCGGTGTTTTGCAGGTAAAGTATGTAAAACGTTGAAGTTATGATGGTTAAAAGTGGAAGTGGAATCTGTTGGAATGGATATCGCAGCATTTGGCTTGGATTCGGAATGTGATCGGTTGATAAAGATACTTTAGAGTGCAAGCATCAAGAGAGAGTAAAGTCAAGGGGCCATTTGGTACTTAATGGAATGTTGATTATAGCTTAAACATGTAAAGAATACGAAGAAATCAAGTTGAGGGACCAAATTATTATTAGCTGAAACTTGGGAAATCAAAGAAAAATAGGAGGCTATGCACGACCGTAGCCTACGGCTCACCAACAGTAGGTTACGGTTGATGGTGTTTGGCGAGAGAATGGACAGCAGGTATGAACTGTAACTTACGGTTCTTAATCGTAGGTTACGGTTGGGTCAGATAGTTGAAACAGCAGCTTGTAATTGTTGGTTACGGTTTCCAAACGTCGGTTACGGTCCCTTTGACGAAAAAAGACGCAAATCTTGGTTCTAAAAGTATATTAGGGTTTTGGAAGCCTCTATTAATTATCTTATCATCCAAGGACGACCTATAGAGCTCTTAAGTTCAAGGCTTTTCCATCTGATTTATCAAGATTCCTCACCAAATCATCAATCCAATCATGAATTCATCATCAAATCAGAATTTTGTTGATCTTGTGTTCGAGATGAGCTGATAAACTCTTGTGGTTTCCTCCGGATGGAGGGTTTTTGTAAGTTAATAGATTTTATGTGTTTTGTGACAATCGTTTGATTCAGTGATCTAAGCATTCGATGCTTTTCACATATGATTTAGTTAATTAATTATAATCGATTGCATTTGCTTAACCTTATTCTTTGATCATTCAATTCTCGAGAGTTCTAGTAATTGGGATATATTTGTTATGGGATTAGGGTTGGTAATTGTGATTGGTAACCATAAGATAACTTCCCGTTATGTATTGACCGGAGTACTTAGTCTTTGGTTATCACAATTCGTTAATTAAGTTATTCCACTTATGTCTATGTAAGTGTTCGATTAAACGCATAATTGAAGTTAACTGCAAAACCTGAATTCCGGAGGAACCATTTTTCTTCCTATTGAATCAAATCTCAATTCTTTTAGTTGTTAATTTAATCAAACAATCAACCCCACTTGAATTTACTTTTTCTTAGTTGTTAATCAATATTTGACGTTACACACTTTCCACAATCCTCCTCTGGTTCGATACCCAACATATTCTATCTACATAGTTTAGTTGGTTTTTGCATGGCACTAACGACAGTCATCAAAATGGCGTCGTTGCTGGGGAGGTGTGCGCAAAGTGTTTAGTGTTAAGTTCTAGTTTTAGTTATAAATAGATAAAAATTCAAAAATAGTTTTAATTTGCTTTGTTCGGATTTACGCGTGGTCTTTTTGTTTTTGTCTGTGCATATGATCTTAGAAGTGTATGCGTCATACTCGGAACTCCGGAAATCATCACCGCTAGTCTTTGACCCAGAGATCGAGAAACCAGTGAAGCATACAAAGCGAGTCTTACATTGTGAGAACAAGATCCTTCAATCACCAACACCGACACCCAAAATGATGGAGAACTTAGAACTCCGGAAAAGCAACCTGAAAACCCATCGCAACAACAGTTCTCCCCAACACCTAACCAACCCTCACCGAACACCACGATACCAAATGCACCACCACACCCACCACAATCTACCCAACCTACCACTACTCCAATTCCACTAGTTCCACCATTCTCAACTTTTTTTCCCAAATCTCGATAACCTCCAACAAGCTTCCACCCAAACTACTTCTCTCCAATACTCATCTGCCACCCAGACCACCAACATATAACAGTCATCTCCATACGTGAGAGTCATTCCAGACGATACTATATCACCGAGTCAGACGCAAGCGCCGAACGCAACAACATCGATTCCGCAAGCTGTTCGACCGTCTATTTCACAGTAGAGTCAGCAACAGCAATACCTTTATAGGTTGACCATCTTTGACTAAGGGAATAACTTAGGAGATTTCGATGATGGTTATGAGGAGTATGATAATTATGCGAGTCAAGGTGGTAGACAAGTGGTTAACACGGGAATCTACGAAAGGCCAACAACAGGAGTGGGGTTTTTCGAGCAAGCTAATCAAGGTAACGTGGGATATCAACAGTATGTGCAACCACAAGTGCAACCAATACCGATGCAACAACCGCAGTATCAGCAACCCGACCCGATCGATCAGAAATCTATTCCTCGAAGACCAGTGGATATTCCATTACCACCACCGGTACCTCAGATGCCGAGTCAGGCAAGGCCTCTTCCAAGAAACTTAAACCCATTGGTTAACTAACCGGAAGGAATTCCCATGAGACATAATCGGGGACCAGTTAGAGGTGTTGAAAGTCACTTTAAGCCAGCCATGGCTAACAATCCATCACCGGTTGTGATTCCTCAAGTTCGGGGTCGATCATTCAAGGTAAGGGCTCAATCAATATCCAGTTTGCCCAAGTATCATGGCTTGGCACATGAAGAGCCTTATTTGCACATTGTCGCGTATGACGCACGTTGCAATACGATCGGTGGCCAAGGTTTCGCGGCAGATGATGTGAAGCTGGTACTCTTCCAGTTCACCCTTGAAGACAAAGCACACAATGGTTCCATTCGTTACCATCGGCTTCGATCTTTACATGGAATGAGATACGACAGCTATTTTTAGATGAATTCTACACCTAGCTGCGTACCAACAATGCTAGAAAATATATCCGGGGTTTCCGACAACAACCTGGTGAGTTGTTTCACGAAGCGTTCAATCGTTTCAAGATGATACTTAAGAATCGTCGCATCATGGCATTCAGCTTTGGGAGCTTCTCAATGTGTTTCACGAGGGTTAACGGATGAGGATGCACGAGATGTGAGTTCAACATCAAATGGTACCTTTGGTACTAATTACGAAGAGGTTGATTGGGAATTTTTGGAAAAAACATGAGAACGTCGAAATGGAAAGCTCAATCTTCAAAGAGCACTCGGCATTCGGTAGTGCAAGCGATAGGGAATCCACCTGAATTGAGTGGCCAATTCCCAATGTGTGGACATTGTGGAGACATAGGACATATCGCAGATCAATGTCCTGTTATTCTGGGTGACAGTGAAGATGTGAATTTTGTTCAAGGTAGGGGTAGAAACTTCAACATGCAATCTAATACATACCATCCGGGCCTTAGGAATCACCCAAATTTGAGCTATGGAAACACAAAAATCAACTCAATCCGGGATTCCAAGGTAACAATCAAACTGGTGGTAAATGGAAATTCAATCAGAATCGATTTCAAGGTAATTTCCAAGGTGGCTACCAGAATAATCAAAGCAGGCCAACTGGACCTTCTAACACTCCTGTTAGCAATGAGATAATGGAAATGGTGAAGTCGATTCAGCAGACTTGCAAAGCACAATCAAGAGGATGAGGTAAGGGCTCAAAAAATGAGATTAGGGACAAAGCTATGCAGTCGCTAACCACACAGATGGGACAGTTAGCTAGTGAAATGGCTAGTCTGAAACAGCAAAGTGGAAAACTTCCAGTGACACTCAGATAAACCCCAAGATCATGAAGAATGTACCAATCAGCGGGGTAAGTTTCATTCCGAATAATGATTCAAATGATAAGATTAAATGTCTATGTGGGTGACTTAATTGTAGGTATCAATGATGCAAATGAGAGCAGTGGCCTTTATTTAAGGGAGCCAGTCGTTCCAATTCAAGTTGGAAAATTTAAGATCCATAAAGCACTATTGGATTATGGAGCGTCGGTTAGTGTTCTCCCAGGTAGTCTGTACGATCAATATGACTTTGGTCTGTTTTAGACGTGTGAAAGCACGACAATGTTTGCGGATGCCAGTGTGAAGCGACCCCGGGGAATCGTGAAATGATAATCCGACATGGCGAATTTTACTATCCAGTCGATTTTCTGGTGATCGATTTTGCACCACTTTAGACGTATATGCAGCCGCATGTAATATTGGGATGTCCATTCTTGTATACAGCAAATGCACAAATCGATTGCAGGGGTGGTTTGTCAGTTTAAGCTACAAGGGTCGTAAGTTATATTTCAATGTGTTGCTACAGTCTATTTCTTTTGATCCGTACGATGATTATGATCATACAATATCTGATGAAACTGGTTCTAGTGGTGATGAGTATTACAGGTTTGCGGTAGAGCATGGGAAAAATTAGAAGGATAAGGTAAACGTGAGAAGGAGAATCGTCGATGGGATGGCACCGGGCGGTTTCCACCAGGGCGATGAAGCTAGGTATAATTCCAATAGGCGTGGAACGATGACTCTTCCCAAATACTAGATGGGCACATACAACAAGAAAGGGGAGGGTAAGCGTTTATCTGAACCACCCTAAATACGTCAGGTACGATCTGACTGAAGACCTATAAACTTAGCGCTCTCGGGAGGTAGCCCGAGGATGTAAAGTGTGTATTGGTTGGTTCGTTTTGGTTTATGTGTGTTTTGACAGGTTTTATGATTCCATCCTCACGGATGTAAAGATTCAAGTATGGGGATGTTTGACAACATCCGTGGCGAGATATCAAGGAATTCATGGGATACGTTTATGCCAGTCAGGACACAACAAGTACAACACCATTGACACACATTGAGCTCCGAATCAGGTGAATGCGTTTCCATATCTTTATTTGCTTTGTTTAGTGTGTTTTTGTCTTGGTGTGTTTAAACTTTAATGTGATAAGGGGATATGTTTTGGTTTGTTAGTTATTTGTGTTGAAGTTAGCCGTTTGGTCTGTTTGGTTGGATTCCCGGATAAATTTTAAAAGCACCATACATTGGGGGGAATGTATCCCAAGTGTGGGGATGGGAAGCCCGGGAAGGGATTTTTGGATAAAAGTTGAAGAGCATTGAAATGGTGATCACTAATGGGTTCCTTATCGGTAGTAGACTAAACTAGTCTCTTGTCATGGTTGTTCCTTTAAGTTTCATGAGAGTTTGTCTGACATTGTTTTATAGAAAATGAATTAAAAAGAGATGTCTATCTAGGGGTAACATGTTTTAAATTGCGTATGCTACATGTCGTTAACCTTTTATCCTTTCTTGGTGAGATCTTGAGCCTGTAGAATTGATAGGATTCTTATTATAATGAACTCATTTGTTTAGTGCAGGCTACATGTTATTCTGTGTTAGAACTTGTGTGATTTGATATATGCTGAGATTGTGGATTTGACATGTGCACGTACATGATAAAGGCATTAGGCTTTTCGTTGCACCATTTTTGTTTGTGTTTTTGTGTTACCACCTATTTCCCTTAGTAGCCCTTTTGAGCCTAATTCCCTTTCGTTTATCCACCTAATATGAATTGTGAAAAAAAACCAACCGTGAATGATACTGTTATGAGTTTTAGAAGAAGAAAAAAAAGAAAGAAAAAAATAATATAGAAAAATGAAAGAACAAGAAGAATGATGTTTGTTTGTTTGGGAAGAAACCAACCCAAAGTTTTGAGTTATAGTATTTGAAAAAGTTGTCATGGTTTGGTTTATTGTTTGTGAGCCACATAGAAAATAAAAGGAAACCATAGAATTTTCCTACCTTAGCCTAAGCCCAAAACCCAAAAGTCCTTTTTGATATGTGCCATGTTCTTTGATACAATGGAGGTGTGATTGTCAAACAAGCTTATGATTGCAGGATTTCATGTTTATTTATTGAATATTTATATACTAGCACATTACACGCTAGTTCAGATATTAAACCGAGAGGAGAGTATATTGTGGAGGGTGTGTAGCATGTGTTGGAATTATAAACATGTTAGTTTTAGATAGACAAGTCTTAAGTATTAAAGTGCATGCTTTGTTTGTCAGACTGTCAATCTCGAATGTGTTAGTCTATGGGACGAGTATGACTTGGGAACTTAATATGTCGAATCGGTTAAGGGGTTTAGAGGAATTGTTATTGGTGAGTAGTTCTAGTTGGTTTGCTTGAGGATAATCAAAGGTAAGTGTGGGGATGTGATGGAGAGGGTGAAACCCGAGCCTTAAAGTGTCTAAGTCATGAGTTTTTAACTATGAGAAGTCGATGTTTTGCAGGTAAAGTATGTAAAACATTGAAGTTATGATGGTTAAAGTGGAAGTGGAATGTGTTGGAATGGATATCGCAGCATTTGGCTTGGATTCGGAATGTGATCGGTTGATAAAGATACTTTAGAGTGCAAGCATCAAGAGAGAGTAAAGTCAAGGGGCCATTTGGTACTTAATGGAATGTTGATTATAGCTTAAACATGTAAAGAATACGAAGAAATCAAGTTGAGGGACCAAATTGTTATTAGCTGAAACTTGGGAAATCAAAGAAAAAGAGGAGGCTATGCACGACCGTAGCCTACGGCTCACCAACAGTAGGTTACGGTTGATGGTGTTTGGCGAGAGAATGGACAGCAGGTATGAACCGTAACTTACGGTTCTTAACCGTAGGTTACGTTGGGTCAGATAGTTTTAAACATCAGCTTGTAACCATCGGTTACGGTTTCCAAACATCGGTTACGGTTCCTTTGACGAAAAAAGACACAAATCTTGGTTCTAAAAGTATATTAGGTTTTCAAAGCCTCTATTCATTATCTTATCATCCAAGGACGACCTAAGGCACTCTAGGGCTCTCAAGTTCATCAAGATTCCTCACCAAATCATCAATCCAATCATGAATTTATCATCAAATCAGACTTTTGTTGATCTTGTGTGCGAGATGAGCGGCTAAACTCTTGTGGTTTCCTCGGATGGAGGGTTTTTGTATGTTATTAGATTTTATGTGTTTGTGACAATCGTTTGACTAAGTGATCTAAGCATTCGATGCTTTTCACTTATGATTTAGTAAATTAATTGTAATCGATTGCATTTGCTTAACCTTTTTTTTATCATTCAATTCTCGAGAGTTCTAGTAATTGGGATATATTTGTTATGGGATTAGGGTTGGTAATTGTGATTGATAACCATTAGATGACATCCCGTTATGTATTGACCGGAGTACTAGTCTTTGGTTATCACAATTCGTTAATTAAGTTATTCCACTTATGTCTATGTAAGTTCGATTAAACACATAATTGAAGTTAACTGCAAAACCTGAATTCCGGAGGAACCATTTTTCTTCCTATTGAATAAATCTCAATTCTTTTAGTTGTTAATTTAATCAAACAATCAACACCATTTGAATTTACCTTTTCTTAGTTGTTAATCAATATTTGACGTTACACACTTCCACAATCCCCCTCTGGTTCGATACCCGACTTATTTTACTACATAGTTTAGTTGTTTTTGCATGATACTAACGACAGTCATCAAGGTTTACAGTTGCTAACCACTTTAGGGTTACTCTCCATTCCCAACTTTTGTCATTTGGCACTTTAGGCCCTTATATTTCCCGTTTTCGCGATTTGAAACCCAAAAACTCCATTTTAATGTAATTACAACCGGGTCCCTGTAAGTTTTTAGGTCATAGTTAATGCATCCACGAACTGTCATCATTATGTTAATAAAAAAAAAATCATTGAAAACAATCCATCCACACACACACATACAAAAAAATTGTATGTAGGTCTGCCACTGGGTGTGATAGAACCATTGGAATGCCCCTTATGAAATGTTTGGTAGGGCCTTTTGATGATACATAATACATATATATATATATCAACACACCTATATAGGTTTAGGATCCTGTAAAAAAAGACATTTTTATTGAGAAGTGTGAGAAGGCATAGGCATTGACATGTAGACATCATATTTTGGGTTGTTTTGGTAAGAAAAACATCAAACATAACAATTTAAGACACAATGCAATGAATTCTAGGCTTAAAACTTAAAACACCATGCCAAGAACGTTAAGTAGTGTGTTTTAAGTGTTAAATAGTGTTTTTTAAATTGCACACCTATAATACATTGTATTGTGTTTTAAATTGTTATGTTTAGTGTTTTTCTTGCCAAAACAACCCAAAATATCATGGCTAATTCAAAACATGATGCCTACATGTTAATTCTTATGCTTCTCACACTTCTCTACGATAAGGGTCTTTTTACAGAACTTACCTTATATATATATATATATATATATATATAACACACATATATAGGAGAAGGTTTAAATGTGAACGCTAAATGTTGTAAGACACGTGAGAATGAATGAAAAACCGGAGAACTTAGTAAAAAATAATTCAAATTCAATTTTTTACACATGTCATTATTATTCGAATACAATGTTAGAAATTTAATTTACACGTTTAAAATTACGTGAATTCGTAAATGAAGAAAATTTACACATGTGTAAGTTTGTCATTTACACATGTGTAAGAATTCTGATAAAAGTGATTTTGAGAGGATAAATGAATTATTTGATGTTGTAATTTTTTTTGATGTTTCACTTTAATTACAATGAGGTTTCTCTTAAACAATTTTTGGTTTTAATCGGTTTTCTCTTTCATTCTCGCGGTTCTCGCAATATTTAGCGTTCTCAAGATAACTATCCCCAATATATATATATATTTATATATATATATATATATATAGATGTCTAGGGGAAATTTTAAATGAGAAACGCTAAATATTGTGAGAACCGTGAGAACGAATGAAAAACCACGAAAATTTGGTCAAAAACAATTCAAATTCATTTTTTTAACCTTTATCATCATCATCATTTTATTACAATGTTAGAAATTTAATTTACACGTTTAAATTTACGTGAATTCGTTAATAAAGAAAAGTTACACGTGTGTAAGTTTTCCATTTACACATGTGTAAATTTGTTATATTTACACATGTGTAAAAATCTAATAAGAGTGATTTTGAGAGCAGAAAGATATTTAATGTTGTAAATTCTTTTTTTTTGATTTTGTATTTTAATTACAATGATGCTTGTATTCAAAAAATTGGTTTTGATTGGTTTTATTTTTCATTTTCATGGTTCTCGCAATATTTAGCGTTCTCAAGATAACCCTCCCTTGTAGTGTGTGTGTGTATATATATATAAGCCGATATAAAGAGAGGAGTAAGGCTGCAAACAAACTGAACGAACACGATATGTGTTCACGAACCGTTCATGAACATTTATCGAACAAGATTTTATGTTCGTGTTCGTTTGTTAAGGAAAGAACTTGTTCGTGTTCGTTTGTGTTTGTTAATTTTAGGCAACGAACAAAAACGAACGTTGACAAAAACATATGAACACAAACTAATGTTCATGAACACAAATGGAAACAAATGAACACAAACAATCGTTCATGAACAGTTTATATAATACTCAAACACTTATGACACAAACATAAACAAACGAACACGACCTCTGTTCATGTTTGTTCATTTAACTTAACGGATGAAATTTCTTGTTTGTGTTTGTTTGTTTAATAAACGAACGGACACAAACGAACTTCCCGCTGAACGGTTCACGAACTTGTTCCTGTTCGTTTGTGTTTATTTGTTAATTCTAGGCAACGAACAAAAACGAACGTTGACAAACACAAATGAGCACAAACTAATGTTCAAGAACACCAATGGAAGCAAATGAACACAAACAATCGTTCATGAACAGTTGAGATAATACTCAGACACTTATTAGATGTTTAATTTTAGTAATTTTGAAGTATTTAAATAAATATAAAAACTAAATACACTAATGAACTATGGAACACGTTACCGAACATTCACAAATATAAACAAACGAACACGACCTCTGTTCATGTTTGTTCATTTAACTTAACAAACGAAATTTCTTGTTCGTGTTTGTTTGTTTAATAAACGAACGAATACAAACAAACTTCCTGTTGAACGGTTCACAAACCGTTCGCTGAACGTTTGGGCCGTTTGCAGCCCTAGAGAGGGGTATGAGAAGGAGGTAATTTTTTCTCGTGAATTATTAAAAAAACGATTATTACATATACCCCCCTATTAAAGATCTTAATTACATATTTATCCAACCAAAAAAATTAAATTATATATTTCCCCTTCTTCTAACAAAATGACATAAATACCCTTTTAAACATTAAGAAAATACCTAGCACCCTCATTTTCCAAGACCCCTATGCGAGCACTACTCCTTGGTGACAAAGACGCTGCCCAAATCCGTCCTCCGACGAAACACAAACCCAAACCGGCTTCTAAGAGGGTGTTTGGGTTAGCTTATTTTCGAGCAACTTATAACTTCTTGACTTATAAAAGTTAATAAGTTGTTTTTATAGTGTTTGGTTTAGCTTATTTAAGTTAGTTTTGTTTGTTGAGAAGTTGTTTTTCAGAAGTTAGTATTTGTAACGTATAACTTATGACTTATATAAGTTAATAAGTTGTTTTTGAGAAGGAATCCCAAACACCCCCTAAAAACCGGCGAAGAGAAGAGGTCCACCGATGAAAACCGCACCAGGTTGTTCAAAACTCCCTACGGCACGACTGTACATCCTCTCCTCCATCACCGGCTGGAAAGTCTCTCCGACGAGGTGATCGTTTTTTCATTAACAATAACAATGGTGTTCGTAACATACATTTTGAGTCAAATAGCTCACAATCTCCAGAGGTTTTGCTTCTGGTAATTATTTCACTTTATATCGATTTCATTTTGTTACTTTTCCCCAGGATTAGACCTAGAGATTTTAGCATTTGATTTTGTAAAAAAATACGATACAGGCTGTAGAAAAATGCATTTGTTTGACATATGAGATTATAACAATGTGTTGCATTTGTATTTTGGATTTATTGGAGTGACACAAGCTTGTTTTCAGAACTTCTAAGTTGTTGTCCTTCTACTAAGAAGAAAAAAGGGTGGCTCTATATGTTTTGTTGATGTTGCCTTTACTTTCTTGTATTGATCTTTGAATTTTAAAGATTGTTTTGTGGCATGATTATTTACATTTATAGTATGTTAAAAATGGTTTAGTAAAAAAAAGAAAGGGTAAAACAGTCATTCTCTAATATAACTTTAACAAAATAGGTATATTTGGAACGGGGTTATTCTACAAGAGGAAAAAAATGTACGAAGTGTAGGAGACAAGTTTGACCATTGATTTGCAAGATCAATGGTTAAGATTAAGTGGTCCCCAAATATAGAATTCACATAAAAAAAACAAGGGAACAAGTTGGAAAACGGGTAAAATAGAAAAATCCAATATTGTTAACTCATAAACCCACTTCCCCCTTGATTTTCAAATGGCTATAACTTTTTCATACGTTAATATTTTTTTTATAAAAATTACACCGTATTAACGAGCATTTCATTCTCTTTAAGAGCAGCCTATTGCTATATTTTAACATCAATTTGTTTTGAAGGATTTTGAAACCCTATTACGTGATTACGTGATTTTGAATACCCAGTAAGTGACTACGTGATTTTGAATACCCATTACGTGATTACTTGATTTCATTGTAGTATTTTATGTGAAACCACGCTAAGTGATTATGTAGTTACGTAACAATAGTTGACTATGTAAATTACATGACTACGTGATTTTAGATACGCATTTCGTGATTACCTGACTTCATTTTAGTATTTATGTGAAACTATACTGGGTGATTAGGTAATGTAATGTAACATCCGTCGAAAAACGGGTTTTCCAAACCCGATTCGTTTATTAATCGAATATCCAGTCATAATTTTTCATTTCACATTTATTGCTCAAATTAATTTTAAACGATACATAATTAATAAATATTTTAGAATTTAAAAACTATAATTAATAAACAATAAAAACGAGTGAAGAAAAAAATAAAGGAAGCTGCCGGGTTTCGAACCCGGGTCAGCCGGTTCATCAAACAAACAACATACCGCTCCGCCACATGAATCCTTTGTGAATATTACTGAAACAAATTATACTTAAATTAAATCTCGAAGTCAAAACCGGACTTCAGCGCGGAAGAACTCGCAATCGCCGGAAAATCCGGCAATCCGCGAGTTTAGCCATTTTCCTTTTGACTATAACGTTATAACCGACGTCGACATCAGTTATAACCGACGTCTAGCAGTAAATTGCGGTCGTAACCGCCGGAGAAACCTTGACCTCGAATCAAGACCAAATTCGGACTCAATTCATCCTGATTCTTCCTTATAAATACCTACCCAAACCTCTGGTAACCTTTTCGCTCAAAATCGCACAATCTCTCGAAGCTTTAGCACTCGTCGGAGATATTTTTCAGTCGCCGGACTTTCACTGGAAAACCGAGACTTACTTCAAATCGGTAAATTTCTCGACTATTTCGTTTTCAATCCATTATTAGGCAAGTAATAACATAAATCGTTCAACCAGAATCCGACTCAGACAACGTTGCCGGGAATTCCTACACTCGCCGGAAAATCTTTGAAAATTCCGAAGTTTCGATGTGAATCGGTACAATCATCTAAACCCCCTGATATCCTTTGTTAAGTACCTTAATTGCACAACTCATTGATCAAAACTGTTAATTGATTCACTCAGACGGAAGTCACAAATCAGAGCCGACGACTCTTGCCGGAATTCTGAAGAAAACATTCTGATCGGTACATTCGATTCCGTAACCCTCTCTATCCATTTTAATTCAATCAACTATATGATAGATGACCGATTTAAACAAGAACAGTCGGTCACCTTTGTTCTGTGTCTTTATAAATGAAGAAGATGAAGTCGAAATGTGTTTAAGTATAATTAAAAATGAATGATTAACCGGGTTAGACACACAGTCCAGCGGTGGACTGTGTGCAAACATAAACGCACGTCACGAGTTCGAATCTTACAACGTACCGACTTTCAGAATTAAAACCAACATTTTTAAAACTGAATCAGAACAAGCCACAACATGTTTATAAGAGTAATATAAACCGTAAGTTAAACAGATTAGACACACTGCCCAACTGGTTGGGCTGTGCGCATACGAACCGAAGGACCCGAGTTCGACTCCGGGTCCCTGCAAGCGGTTCGGCCATTTTAAATCATTTTAATATTAACCCAATAAAAATAACAATTAATTAGTGTATATATATAATTAAAACAGAGAATATTTCGGGTTAGACACGTAGCTCAATTGGTAGAGCTGCGTGCACGCGTACGAGAGGTCTCAGGTTCGAACCTCACCCAGCGCACACTTAACCACAGTCCAACCAGTCAACGGTCCGGTCAACAGTCTGGTCAACGGTCAAAAAAAGTCAAAATTTTTATTTCTTTTTATTTATTTATTTAATTTAAAAATCAATTAAAAATACTTAAAAATAATATTTTTAAAGTTAGAAAACGTCCTTAAACTCACAAAAATGAATATAAAAACCCTATTAAGATTATGAATTAAAATCTGTTTATTTACCGAACTACTTTCGTTATTATTTAGGTTATCTTCCTCGTCGATCAAATCCCAAAACTCGTGCGCATCCAACGTCATCAAAAGAACGCACCCAATGTGAGTGAATCTCTACAAATTCCCCGTTTTAATCACGTTTTGGGGTGTATCATGTGTCGTACAATTCTGTTATTATATAAATATAAACACTTGTGCATTCATCATATCTGTGATCTAATGTGTATCAAATGTGTACAAATTGTTGTGTGAATTATGTTTAGTTGGATTTATCATTTTCAGTGCAAGCATTTCATTAGGCCCATCAGCTCCCCGTGGGATACGGGTTGAGTACAGGTGCCTCATTCGATCGGCTCCGTTTGATTGAGCCTTGATCTCACATACATCATCATCATTCATGTCATTCGATCGGCTCCGTTTGATTGAGCCTTGATCTCAAATACATCATCATTTATGTCATTTACTCATCCAATGTGGTTTGTGTATTGTTTATTTATATATGTTTGCTCACAGGTGATTATTGCACAAATTTTCAATAGTAAATACAACAAATAGTTAATAACAATGTTTTATCAAGGTTCACTCGCCAACATTTGTTGACCCAAAATATCCCCCGTTTTACACATGATACAGGTGATCCAGTTGAGACAAGAAACACATAGGAAGACTTAGAAGAATAAATCATCTTAAGTTTTCGATTGTTTTACTTAGTTTCATTTTCCTTGTAATTGTATGGATTTGATTTGAACATTTGAGTTGTAACTTGAATTTAATAAATATGAAACATTTTAGTAAACATCATGAGCTTTGGTGATAACCCAATTATGCCCCGACTCTTATTCCGCTGCGGGTCGAGGTATGACAGATTGGTATCAGAACCATGACTATAGGGATATAGGATAGGTTATTAGACCCTTAGAGCCTATACTATAGTTGATTAGAATTTTAAAATTGTTTATGTGTTACATACAAAATTCATGATGTTTATGTGCTTTATGTTTATTGTTACATTCAGTGTTATGCAAGCATGTTCATAAGTACATATTATTATACAATGCTCATCATGAATCATATCCTCATAACATATTATATCAATGAGAGCACACACCTCACAATTCCTGTGATTTTTGCAACGATTTTTGTATTTTTCAAATCACATCAAAGTGAGTTCCCATGACGGGCATGTAGTAACTGGAAGGGTACGAGTACTGGTAGTTGGAACGTCCTGTCTAGGCTTGGCATTCGTATAAATCCAAAATAAAGGACCAGTTTGCCTACCTGGGGACTAACGATGAGAGTACGAAGGACCTATTAGGCCAAAGCATGCTATACCAAACGCCATGTGAGCTAACCCCACTTTGAGTTGTCATTGTGTCTATACCTGGACACCCTCCTACCATACATCTCGCAATCATATTTCATGGTTTTCATTCGGGTGATGCGAGTGTTAAACCGTCAACACCAATGTGAATCCTACTAAGCCAATAGTCATGGGGGCCCACATGACTATACAGGCGATGGTATAGGGGACATTGGAGGCCCAAACATGAGCAAACCCAAGACATCCTATGGATGTAGTTGCATTATTGATGATTATGTTATTTTTATTCTTTTAACGACACATGACACCTAAAAACTTCTTAAACTCACAATCTTCCCATGTATGTTCCTGTAGATGTCAGCTAGGCAGCTACGTGGAGGTAGGAAGTCAGGAAGATCAAACGAGCGCTTGGCTACCCAAATTGCAAAACAAATGGCCGCAGTGCTTCCTGATATCGTAATCCAAGTCTAACAAGCTCTCACCGCGAATCCCATCAACTCTCCCAATCAAGAAGACCATAACGTCGACAACCCTCCCTCCAAAAAGTGCTCCTACAAACACTTCAAGTCTTGCGATCCCCCAAAATATGAAAGGACCGAAGGTGTCACTGCTCTCCTCCACTGGTTTGAAGAAATGGAGAACACCTTCCTCAATTGCGATTGTCCCGAGGATCGCAAGGTACGTTACGCAACTGGGAGACTGTTTGGGGTAGCCCTTACCTGGTGGAACACAGAAAAGGGTAAGAGAGGAATCGAAGATGCAATGGCCTTAACATGGGAAGAGTTAAGGGAAATATGACTAGACGCTTCTGTCCAAGAAGCGAAATCAAAAAGTTAGAAGATGAATTCCACTCGCTAAAACAAAAGGAAGGAGATCATACTTCCTACAACAAAAGATTTCTTGAGCTGAACCAAATGATCCCCAACTTGTTCACCCCAGTGTACCGCTTAGTTGAACACTATATTCGAGGCCTCCCCTCGAAAATTCAAGACTCGGTTCTAAGCACTTCGCCTGCAACACTTGAAGCCGCTATGGAACTAGCTACCGAGCTTACCGAGAATCGCATCCGAAAAGGCAAATTTAAGGATGAGAAAAAGAAAGCCCCCATTGAGGCCCAAACTTCAAACCATTCCATCTCCTCTTCAAAGTTTGCTGGTAAGAGGAAACGAAACATCAGAAATTTTCCCGTCACATACACAAACTCTCCTATCACTGCCGCGCCAATCACCCAAGTTGCTCCCTCAGCTACACCATATAAAAAGCCATACTCCGGCCCATACCCAAAATGCAACCGTTGTCAATACCATCACCTCCCAGAAACTCCTTGCCAACATTGCACCAGCTGTGGCCGTGCGGGTCACACCATCCAAACCTGTCGCACACTTCAGCGAATGAACCGCAATCAACCCTCAACCCAAACCCACCATCAGATAGTGGGTCAAGCCCAACAACCTTTACTCCTACCACCTCCCCAACATATAGCCCAATCCTACTACCAACCCAACTACCCCATGATGCAACCTATGCGAGCTTGTTACAACTGTGGAGACCCAAACCACTTCAGGAACACATGTCCCCGCTTGGTGAACATCATTCATGCCCAAGCTCAAGCAAATCCGGTAAACCAAGCGAACCAAGCTCCTCCACCTGCTAGAGGAAGATCTTTCAACATCAGCCAATCAAGCTAGGGCCGACAACAACGTGGTTAACAGTACGTTTCTCGTAAATGGTAGTTATGCATCCATGTTATTTGATACTGGCGTGGATAAGAGTTTTGTGTCTTTAGAATTTGAACCCATCCTCAACCAAACTCGTGATAATCTCATGGAATCTCTAACGGTGGAAGTTACTGACGGAAAACCATTCTTATTAAACTCTATTATATGAAATTGTACCCTCACTCTAAACGATCACGATTTTCCAGTTGACCTCATTCCTATGAAGTTGGGAAGTTTCGACATTATAATCGGTATGGACTGGCTCAGCCAACATCACGCTGAAGTAGTATGCCACGAAAAGTTCATTCGCATTCCTCTTGCAGACGGTCAGACCCTACGAATCTTCGGAGAAACCCCTTCGAAAGGACTCAAATTGATGTCCTGCCTTCAAGCCCGAAAATACCTCCGTAAGAACTATGTCGCATTCCTAACTCACGTCGTCAAGAAGGGAAACAAGGAGAAGAAACTCGAAGATATACCGGTAGTGAAAGAATTCCCACAAGTCTTTCCCGACGACATCTCAGGACTTCCTCCCATGAGAGAAGTCGAATTCCACATTGATCTTATACCTGGCGCTACACCAGTCGCAAAATCTCCTTATAGGTTAGCCCCATCCGAAATGCAAGAGCTGGCCAGTCAACTGCAAGAGCTGACTGACAAAGGATTCATACGTCCTAGCTCATCGCCTTGGGGTGCACCTGTTCTTTTTGTGAAGAAGAAAGATGGATCGTTTCGCATGTGTATCGACTACAGAGAACTCAACTAGTTAACGGTCAAAAACCGCTACCCATTACCTCGCATCGATGACCTTCTAGACCAACTTCAAGGCGCCACCTGTTTTTCAAAAATCGACCTTCGTTCTGGTTATCATCAACTCAGAGTACATGAAGAAGACGTCCCAAAGACCGCCTTCCGAACTCGTTATGGTCATTACGAATTCATGGTCATGCCGTTTGGTTTAACCAATGCCCCAGCTGTCTTCATGGATCTAATGAATAGGGTATGCAAACCCTACCTCGACCGCTTTGTCATAGTCTTCATCGACGACATCCTCAGCTACTCCAAGTCTAAATCCGATCATGAACTACACCTTCGACTCATCCTTACACTCTTAAGGACTGAAAAGCTCTACGCTAAGTTCTCAAAATGCGAATTCTGGTTAAGAGAGGTACAATTCCTTGGACATGTCGTTAATGACAAGGGAATACATGTCGATCCTTCGAAAATCAAGGCAGTACAGGAATGTCAAGCGCCACGTACCCCTACCGAAGTAAGATCATTTCTTGGTTTGGCTGGTTACTATCGCCGCTTCATTGCCAATTTTTCTCGTATTGCTGTACCACTCACAGCTTTGACTCATAAAGGAAAACCCTTCATATGGAGACCTAAACAAGAAGAAGCCTTCCAAATTCTAAAGCAAAAACTCTGTGACGCACCTATCCTCACACTCCCTGAGGGTTGTGATGACTTCGTGGTTTATTGCGACGCGTCAGGGCAAGGACTAGGCTGTGTACTGATGCAAAGAGGAAAAGTGATAGCCTATGCTTCTAGGAAACTCAAAGTTCATGAAAAGAATTACACCACCCACGACCTGGAACTTGGAGCCGTTGTGTTCGCTCTTAAGATATGGAGACATTACCTCTACGGTACTAAGTGTGAAATATACACTGACCACAAGAGCCTCCAACATATCTTTAACCAAAAGGAGTTGAATATGAGGCAACGAAAATGGGTCGAACTTCTTAACGACTACGACTGTGAAATTCGATATCATCCTGGAAAGGCAAATGTGGTGGCTGATGCACTCAGTCGAAAGGGTTATGCGAACTCCATTCATCTTCTATGTTCGCAAATCATAACTGACATCAAAGATCGAATCCGAGAAGCTCAACATGTTTCAGTAACAGAAAACGACGTACGCGATGAGCTGTCATGTGGAGCAGAACTTAAAATCGAAACCAAATCCGATGGTATTCTATACTATCTAAATCGCATATGGATTCCCGATCGCGATAACCTTCGTGATTTCCTCATGGATGAGGCGCACAAAACACGATACTCTGTACACCCAGGAGCCGACAAGATGTATCAAGACCTACGATACACCTACTGGTGGCCGGGCATGAAAAAGGATGTCGTTGTTTTTGTTTCCAAGTGCCTTACCTGTTCCAAAGTAAAAGCTGAACATCAAAGAACTTCAGGACTTCTAACCCAACCTGAAATACCTGTATAGAAGTGGGAAAACGTAACCATGGACTTCATTACCGGGTTACCTCGCACCTCCAGTGGGTATGACACCATATGGGTAATCATTGATCGTCTTACAAAATCAGCTCACTTCATTCCGATTCGCGAGGACTTCAAGAATGAGAAGTTAGCTCGTATCTACATCAGCGAAATCGTAAGCCGTCATGGTGTACCTATAAGCATCATTTCAGACCGTGATGGTCGTTTCACTTCACGAACATGGCGAGCCGTACAAGCCGCCTTGGGTACGCGATTAGACCTCAGTACCGCTTTTCATCCTCAAATTGATGGACAATCTGAACGCAGCATCCAAACTCTTGAAGACATGCTTCGAGCATGTGTCATAGACTTCAAGGGAAATTGGGACACTCATCTACCATTAGTTGAATTTTCGTACAACAATAGTTATCACTCAAGTATCGGCATGGCTCCTTTCGAAGCTTTATATGGTCGTAAGTGCCGATCTCCAGTATGTTGGCACGAAATTGGAGAAGTACAAATCACCTGTCCAGAATTAATTCAAGAAACAACAGACAAGATCCATCAAATTTGAAACAATCTTCTAGCGGCACAAAGTCGTCAAAAGAGTTATGCAGACAAACGACGAAAGCCCTTGGAGTTTAACATTGGTGATCAAGTACTTTTAAAAGTATCACCGTGGAAGGGAGTGGTTCGTTTTGGCCAGAAAGGCAAGCTAGCACCACGCTACGTAGGACCTTTCAAGATACTCGAAAGAGTATGACCCGTAGCATACAAGCTTGACCTACCAGAAGAGATCAGCAGAATTCATCCCACATTCCATGTATCAAACTTGAAGAAGTGCCTCGCTGATGAAAACCTCCATATTCCTCTAGAAGACATTCAAGTCGATGAATCTATGCATTTCATTGAAAGACCAGTAGAAGCTATGGACTTCAGAGAGAAGCGTTTACGACGAAGTCGTATCCCAATTGTCAGGGTACGCTGGGAGTCGAAAAGAGGACCTGAGTTTACTTGGGAACGTGAAGACTCAATGCGCGAGAAATACCCGCACCTTTTTCCTGTTACCACTACTACTTAAATTTCGGGACTAAATTTCTAAAAGTAGGGGATACTGTAACATCCGTCGAAAAACGGGTTTTCCAAATCCGCTTCGTTTATTAATCAAATATCCAGTCATAATTTTTCATTTCACATTTATTGCTCAAATTAATTTTAAACGATACATAATTAATAAATATTTTAGAATTTAAAAACTATAATTAATAAACAATAAAAACGAGTGAAGAAAAAAATAAAGGAAGCTGCCGGGTTTCGAACCCGGGTCAGCCGGTTCATCAAACAAACAACACACCGCTCCGCCACATGAATCCTTTGTGAATATTACTGAAACAAATTATACTTAAATTATTAAATCTCGAATTCAAAACCGGACTTCAGCGCGGCAGAACTCGCAATCGCCAGAAAATCCGGCAATCTGCGAGTTTAGCCATTTTCCTTTTGACTATAACGTTATAACCGACGTCGACATCGGTTATAACCGACATCTAGCAGTAAATTGCGGTCGTAACCGCCGGAGAAACCTTGACCTCGAATCAAGACCAAATTCGGACTCAATTCATCCTGATTCTTCCTTATAACTACCTACCCAAACCTCTGGTAACCTTTTCGCTCAAAATCGCACAATCTCTCGAAGCTTTAGCACTCGCCGGAGATATTTTTCAGTCGCCGGACTTTCACTGGAAAACTGAGACTTACTTCAAATCGGTAAATTTCTCGACTCTTTCGTTTTCAATCCATTATTAGGCAAGTAATAACATAAATCGTTCAACCAGAATCCGACTCAGACAACGTTGCCGGGAATTCCTACACTCGCCGGAAAATCTCTGAAAATTCCAAAGTTTCGCTGTGAATCGGTACAATCATCAAAACCCCCTGATATCCTTTGTTTAGTACCTTAATTGCACAACTCATTGATCAAAACTGTTAATTGATTCACTCAGACGGAAGTCACAAATCAGAGCCGACGACTCTTGCCGGAATTCTGAAGAAAACATTCTGATCGGTACATTCGATTCCGTAACCCTCTCTATCCATTTTAAGTCAATCAACTATATGATAGATGACCGATTTAAACAAGAACAGTCGGTCAACTTTGTTCTGTGTCTTTATAAATGAAGAAGACGAAGTCGAAATGTGTTTAAGTATAATTAAAACTGAATGATTAACCGGGTTAGACACACAGTCCAGCGGTGGACTGTGTGCAAACATAAACGCACGTCACGAGTTCGAATCTTACAACGTACCGACTTTCAGAATTAAAACCAACCTATTTAAAACTGAATCAGAACAAGCCACAACATGTTTATAAGAGTAATATAAACCGTAAGTTAAACAGATTAGACACACAGCCCAACTGGTTGGGCTGTGCGCATACGAACCGAAGGACCCGAGTTCGACTCTGGGTCCCTGCAAGCGGTTCGGCCATTTTAAATCATTTTAATATTAACCCAATAAAAATAACAATTAATTACTATATATATATAATTAAAACAGAGAATATTTCGGGTTAGACACGTAGCTCAGTTGGTAGAGCTGCGTGCATGCGTACGAGAGGTCTCGGGTTCGAACCTCACCCAGCGCACACTTAACCACGGTCAACGGTCCGGTCAACGGTCTGGTCAACGGTCAAAAAAAGTCAAAAATTTTATTTCTTTTTATTTATTTATTTAATTTAAAAATCAATTAAAAATACTTAAAAATAATATTTTTAAAGTTAGAAAACGTCCTTAAACTCACAAAAATGAATCTAAAAACCCTATCAAGATTATGAATTAAAATCTATTTATTTACCGAACCACTTTCGTTATTATTTAGGTTACCTTTCCTCGTCGATCAAATCCCAAAACTCGTGCGCATCCAACGTCATCAAAAGAACGCACCCAATGTGAGTGAATCTCTACAAATTCCCCGTTTTAATCACGTTTTGGGGTGTATCATGTGTCGTACAATTCTGTTATTATATAAATATAAACACTTGTGCATTCATCATATCTGTGATCTAATGTGTATCAAATGTGTACAAATTGTTGTGTGAATTATGTTTAGTTTGGATTAATCATTTTCAGTGCAAGCATTTCATTAGGCCCATCAGCTCCCCGTGGGATACGGGTTGAGTACAGGTGCCTCATTCGATCGGCTCCGTTTGATTGAGCCTTGATCTCACATACATCATCATCATTCATGTTATTCGATCGGCTCCGTTTGATTGAGCCTTGATCTCAAATACATCATCATTTATGTCATTTACTCATCCAATGTGGTTTGTGTATTGTTTATTTATATATGTTTGCTCACAGGTGATTATTGCACAAATTTTCAATATTAAATACAACAAACAGTTAATAACAATGTTTTATCAAGGTTCACTCGCCAACTTTTGTTGACCCAAAATATCCCCCGTTTTACACATGATACAGGTGAACCAGTTGAGACAAGAAACACATAGGGAGACTTAGAAGAATAAATCAGCTTAAGTTTTCGATTGTTTTACTTAGTTTCATTTTCCTTGTAATTGTATGGATTTGATTTGAACATTTGAGTTGTAATTTGAATTTAATAAATATGAAACATTTTAGTAAACATCACGAGCTTTGGTGATAACCCAATTATGCCCCGACTCTTATTCCGCTGCGGGTCGAGGTGTGACATGTAATACATAATATTTCATATGGAATACCTAATATTTAAGGTATAAGCACGTATTAAGGATAAATTATATACAAAACATTAGCCAAACCAACCTGTAATAGCAACATAATGTCATATATTAGAGATTTAACCACGTAATAAAGCATAAACAATCAATTTCTTATTATTGAATGTGTAACCACATAATAAGCATAATTGTACTGACATTAGTTATAACAAATCATAATAAATGTGTAATCACGTAATGAGTTTACAGTGAATGCCTAATGATTTATGTTGAATGTTTAATCACGTAATGAGTATTCAAAAATCACGTAATGGGTACTAGGTATTCAAAATCACGTAATCACGTAATGTGTATTTAAAGTCCTATAAATTATTTTTAAGAATACTATTGCAATAGGCTGCTCGAATTAAAGAGAATGAAATGCTCGTTAATACAGTGTAATTTAAAAAAAAATATTAACGTATGAAAGTTATAGCCGTTTGAAAATCAAGGTGGAAACTAGTTAAAGGAAGAAAAGACCATCATACCCTTCCCTTTCTTAAATTGAGAAAAACAAATGTGTGGTCATGATTGTCTCCTGCACTTCGTACAAAATTGTTTTCTTGTACATGATCTCTTACCGGTATATTTGATAGTTTTAGCTTTTAAGAAGAGGAAATATGTAATTAAAATTTTGAGTTGGATAAATATGTAATTTATGAAGTTAGTATGGGGATATATTTAATTGCCCCTTAAATATTTAAATAAAAACAACACCTTCACTTTAATCTTGGCCATAAGTATAAAATTTTATGGAAAACATTTCGTTTATACCTTATAAGTTCACATATATTCATTACACATAACATCTCTATTATATCTTTGATATGTTTTCTAACATAATTTAGTCTTAGGTTTCAAACTCAAAATTATTATTTAGCTCTAAAGCCAAAAACCCAAACTTAAATGTATATTGTTTAACAGGGTGTTAATATTCTTTTACTTTATCTTTTTCTATATATATATATATACATAAGATATATAGAGAGACATAGTGAGAAAGGGTGCATCATTTATGAATACGATTTTGAGTGTGTGAATAAGATGATTCATAAATGATAAATTAGCCAAATTCAAATTGAATGTGTATTCAAATATTGTTTGTATTTATACGCGTAACTAACAGGGGGACAACCACTGACTCAATCAATATGTATGATGATGATTTCTTAATATTGGAGAGGAAGAAATTGGATTTGATTTTGGCAGGAAGAAAAGCGAGGGTGATGAATTGGGTTAGGAATGTTTGTGGAATTCCCGAGTTGAACTGGATTTTATATGATTGAGTCGAGTGAGTCTATCTTGAATCATTAAATAAATCGAGATACGATAAACCCGAGTTTTAGAACATTCATATTGGAGCTTCATCTTTATCTATATAATTCAACCCAAAAAACACATTTTCCTCTATCTTTTGTTTATTTTTTAAAAAAGTCTCATTGTTTTATCTTTATCAACCCATACACTTATTTTATTATATTTTTTTTCTTTTCTGTTATAACCTTTGTTTTATATTCTATATTATATAAAATATATGAATATAGATGCTCCTGTACTCATTTCCAAATCTCACAAATAAAACATTCGCTTTTCAAGAATCCAGAAATGGCTTTCATATACGGTATCTGGCCATCATCTTTCATTTCTTTCCGTACCAATAACCAAATTGTATTTCAATCAAGACATACTCAGATTTCCGAAAGACCCAACAATTTAGAACCTAAAATTATAAACCCCTCTCAATCCACAGATCCGAAAAAAATCTGGGTCAACCCCAAAAGTCCCAATTCTTCAAAATTAAGACAAAAAACATACGATTCAAGGTACATTTCTCTCACTAAAGTAGCCGAACATTTGAATTCATGTTCACCTGTTGAAAAAGATGTGTTTAATGTACTAGATTCTACTTTAGGTAGCAAGTTAGTTGTACAAGATGGTCTTATTATTCTTAATAACATGTCTAACGCTGTAACCGCACGCATTGTGCTTAAATACTTATTAGAGGGATGTGATTTGAGTTGGAGGATTGATATTTATAATGCGACACTGATAGTTTTTAGAAAGTGTAAAGATTTGGCTAGTGTAGAGCAACTGTTTGATGAAATGACTCTGAGAGGTGTTACGCCTGATATTGTTACGTTTTCGAATATTATTGGGTGCGCTCGGATTTGCTCGTTACCTGGTAAGGCTGTGGCATGGTTTGAAAGGATGCCAGAGTTTGAGATTGAACCAGATGATGCTATATTGGCAGTGATGATCGACGCCTATGGGCGTGTTGGGAATGTGGATAAGGCGTTGATGTTATATGCGCGTGCTAGAGTCGAAAACTGGTCTTTAAGTGATGTGACGTACACGACAGTTATCCGGATTTGTGGGACGATTGGGAATTTTGACGAGTGTCTAACTGTGTTTCGGGAAAGGAAGGCTCGTGGGATTAAGCCTAACTTAGGTTGTTATAATACGTTGTTGGATGCTATAGCGAGAGGCAAACGCGCTTCGGACGTGAAGTCTATTCACCGAGAGATTCTGAGCAGCGGGTTAAGACCGGGTTGGGCTACGTATGCTGCTCTGCTTCGTGCATATTGTAAAGCGCGGTGTGGAGATGATGCTATGAATGTGTACGAAGAGATGAAGGAAAAAGGGATGGTGTTGAATAATGTTCTTTACAACATCTTTCTATCAACGTGTGCTAATATTGGTTTCGTGGATGAAGCTATCACGATCTTTGAGGACATGAAGACATCCAAAGATTGTCAACCCGACATGCGGTCCTTTTCATTATTAACCACAATATTGTCAAGACATGGGAAAGTGTCAGAAGCCGAGGCCGTTTTGAAAGAAATGTTGGAAGCCGGTTTTGGACATGATATATATGTTTTGACCAATCTGATTCAGTGTTATGGGAAATCCAATCTCAGAGATGATTTGGGAAGAACTATAGATACGATCATGGAGCTTGATTTACCTTTAGACGAGCGGTATTGTTGCTGCCTTCTTAACGTGATGACACAAGTTCCTCATGAAGATCTTGGTAAGGTTGCCCGATGCATTGATAAGGCGGATTTAAAGCTTGGTAATGTGGTGAAACTTGTGGTGGAGTGTGGTGTGGTGGGGAAGATGAAACCTTCAAGAATGAAGCTAGTGAAGTGCTTGCTCATGTGGGAGGTGAGGTAAGGAAAACATACTGCAATTGCTTAATTGATCTGTGTATCCACCTTCAAAAGCTAGATAAGGCAAGTTATTTTAGAACGTTGCTATAATGGTGTTTACTCTACAAGTTTTGTAGCTTTCTTTAGTATGATTGCGAAGATGCAATGATTATCTGTTTTCCAACTTGTCGTTCACGTATTCTTTCATATCTAGTTATTAATTTGCTTTGGGCTATTGTAGTCAAAGGCACCTTTAGTGCGGCAAGGTGCCTGAACCGGCCAAAACTAATTTCTTATGGTCTTCACCAAGCTAAAACCATCCTAAACCAGCCAAAATGGCCTGGACTGGACTAAACCAGTCTAAATCTGCCCAAAATCAGTTTGTACCTTGCTTGTCTCGGGCTATGTAGCACGGGTACGGTACGGGACAGGGGTACGGGGACGATACGGGTACGAGGAACGGCAAAACTAAAAAAATCAAGATACGGGTACGACCAAGGTACGGCAAAAAAATTATAAAAAAACAAAAATATTTTAAAGAAAGTCCAAAATAGATATATATTGATGGAAAGTGCAATTAATTAGCAAATATTTTTTAAAAAAACAAAATAAACTGAAAGAATTAAAAAAAAAAGATAAAGGAAAGTAAAATTTGTTACATGATTTTTTTTTTCTTATTATCTTTTTGACCATTAAATAAGTTTAGCTAATGGTTAGTATCCTTGAAATGTGTAATGACTTTTCAATTCACCGTACACTGGTGTTGGAAAAGCAAATACAATAATATTAAAATAGTATACCCTTTTATCTTAAAATCAAAAGTCATCCAAACATAGGCATCTTCTTCATCTTGTTATTCATCTTTTAACAGCTCCGCACATACCAGTTTAGCCGCCGCTCGTTCTCACCGGAAAACGTTTAGCAGCCGTCCCCGAAACCTTTAGTAACTGTCCCAATTTTCCGGAAACGTTTAGCAGTCGTCCCCTAATATCTGGAAACGTTTAGGGAACGTTCCCATGGTGTCCCCATGGCGTTTCCGTCCCCAAAACGTCCCCGGGACGGGTACTCCATGCTTCCTGGCGTCCCCGTGCTTCATAGGTCTCGGGCATGCGCTTAGGCTCCAGGTCTTTTTTTGCACCAGTTTGCGCCTTTGGGCCTTGAATGCGTTTTGGTCTTCTAACTACTATGGCTGAATGTGTCTTGGAAAGGAGGTTTTAGCTACTAAATGTTCAGCTTGAAACTTCAGTTTCTTTTTATGTCTTATTTATGGTGATTATTTGGTAGTTGCTCGTTTTCCTCTTCACGGAATGCTTTGGCTGATGTGAACACTGTTCAGTGGGATGGGTTCCAAAACAGGAATAATCATGTAGTACACTGGAGTAATCCTATGCGTGTGTACACTTCTAGGTAATGACTGCGTTGTCCTTACGACGTCGACACTTTGGACGATGTCCAGAGTAAAAGTGCAAGTCAGATCTTATCTTCCGGGCATGTGAGATAGCCTCTGGTAAATTCCAGGGCTATGATCTGGTGCATTTTGAGCAACCTAACTTACTATTGCGACCAAACACCAAGCTTCTTCCTGCTGAGGTTTATGCTCTCACCCCCCGCAAAAATCAGTTATCTTTAGAAATACTTGACTGAATTATAACCTTGAATGGATATTGTTGTTGGGACGTCAATTATAACATAACTCCGCTTTCATTTAGATAATAAACTTACTCATATCAAAGCTATTGGTATGGTTTGGGAGTCTGGGATGAGAGCAAATCTTTTTTTCTCAGGAGATGGATAGGCTGCTCGCCTGGCTCCAAAGCTATTTTGGATTGTACAATTAAGTAATTCATATAACATAACATGTTGCTAAGGTAGTCAAAGTAACAAACATACAAAATGATTTTAATCATATAATAACGCTATCATCAACATGTTATGATGAGTAAACTATAGTAATAACATATAATATGGTAAATAACCCTTTTAATCTTTCTGTGATGGTATTGAACTTGGGTTTTGTCATAGAAATGTAAGGCTGATGCCATTTTTAGTTGTAGTGATTATGAAAGTTGTTGAATAACTTTTCCTTTGAACGGTGGCATAGTGCTTTAGTGAATTTTCAGAAGAAGAGTAATGTATATTCTTGTGTGAGTATATATACACATATTGATACGTTTAGCCAACATATAAATAGTAGTAATTCTATTCACCTCTTGTCAAGTGTCGCTCTATGAAGCTTACTTTTGAATGTTAGACCACCCATAGTAGGGTGGGTGGTTTGGGAGTTTTTTTATCGTCCAAAACGTCGCATCACCCGCCCTGGGGCGTTTTTTTTGTATTTTTTTTAGCTTGGGTGTGGCCATGAAAATGCGGGGATGAACGTTTGTTGACCAATCAAATCATTGGGGCATTATACCATTTGTTTTAATTTTCAAAAAAAAGTAAAATAAATAAATAATTTGTTAATCATTGCAAGAGTATTATGGGGCATTATACCCTACACCAATTTTAACTTCAAGCCTCACAATGCCTCATTGCTGATTAGGCTGCCACATGTCGGATCATGTCCAAGAAAGGGGCTTGAAATTCACTCACCACTACACATGGTGTTACATTATAGCCTACACATGGTCTTACATTTACGCCCTCCTTCGCTCAACTAAACTTACTATTTACCTTATATATGTTTCTAAATGTTTTTATCTATTTTTTTTACCAGTCACAAGAAGAGTACACTGGATACACAAAGACGTACAATACCAAAATCTAACAAAAACCTCACAATTGTTAATTTCTTCTTAGAGTTTCCATACGTTATTAATTACACGAATGTAGATTGTTATAAGACAAAATTGCATTTTTTGTTAGTTCTTTTTAGAAATTACACATATTGTCTCAAATATTTACTTAGTTGCCATACTTTTGGGTCTTGCAAAGAATGGATGTTTAATTTTAACCGAAATTGGGTATTTTAGCCGTTTTTTTCTCTCCAAATTCATGTACTTCTTCTCTGACTTGGCCGTTTACCTCTTCTAATAAATCCGAGCTAAGTAACAATGGTTATCTGCTTTCTGGAAGAGAATTTGTGGTTCGGATATTGTTGATCAATCTAAGTGTAGTCGTCGATTTTACTATGGCCCTCATTTGGTAAGTCACCCTTTCTTTTCAATTTTAATTGAAATTCTAAATGTTGAGATGCATTTGCAGAGGTCGAAATGTGTAGTAATTAGTCGGATTGTATCACCATTGTACGTTAGTGTTGTGAAGGCTATTCCTGAATTATTAAAGTCGAAACTCTAATTAATCAAGTTTAAATGAAGAATTCTTATAATTATTTTATTCTTAGCATTAGGCTTGTTTTTTGTTTTATTCTAACACAGAGCTATCTAATTATTCCGGTTTAAAATCACAATATAAAAAAAAAAAGAAAAGTGCCCGGATAGTCCCTGTGGTTTGCTCGGATTTCACCTTTAATCCCTACATTTTCAAAATTACAGCTATAATCCCTAACTTTGACAAATTCGTTCTCGGATAGTCCCTGATGTGGATGGAAGTTAGTTTTCTTAGTTAAGTTGTTGTGAAATGACTATAATACCCTTAGTATAAAATAAAATAATACCCTCCCTAATAAAAAAAATTATAAGATGTGAGACCCACCATACACCCCATTTCATCTTCCCCACTCTTCACCACCACCATTCACTACCATCTTCATCCACCTTTCTCCGATCAAATCCACCACCCTCCAACCATCCACAACTCCAATAATCATTCACAGTCTCCAACACTACCATTCTAAACCATTCACCACTAGTTACCCACCTTTATGCCCTCCTTCCCACTGTGAAAAAAATATTTGCCACCAATTTCAATTCCACATAAACAATCATTTAACCATCAAAAGTCAAGCACACCATACAATACAAGAAACCAAATGCTATCTCTACTTATAAAAATTGGATACAAAGTTTCTGTTTATATGTCTTTTTGTGTTCATATTTCACAGAAGAATAGAAGTACAGAAGAAGAAGAGGCAAGTACTAGCTATGATTGGGTGACCCGTTTATCAATCTTCGATCAAATCTCCCACCGGTAAAACACTAGTCAACAAATTTTTTGTTTTAATATGTCTTTGCCGGAAGGCGTCACATCATCACCTCCACACCACCACCCCCAAATCCCGTCACATCACCACCTTCATTAGATTCTCGATTTTTGTGAAGATTTATCGACGGTAGACTGTTTGCTCAAGAGAAATATGTTTTTGAGAATGGAACCGATCTTTATTACAGTGAATTGCGGTAACTTGTTTATGATTTGTGTCCGCCATTGTTGTCATCAAAGCAACACCATTGTTAATTTTAGGATTATGAAGAGGAATTGGAACATCTTGAAGAAGATTAGTGTGAGTTTGAAGTTCTTTTTGAAGATTGAATAGTCTGCACGTTGCGGTGGTGGATTAGGGTTGGGAGTGGGTGCGACATGTGGTGGTGCTACTGGCGGCAGGCAGGTGTGGTGGGGATTTGCCCTACGGTGAGAGAGAGTAGAGAGAGAAGGTGTCTTTAGAGAGAGAGAGAGTGTGTCTATGTTCAGATGTATATAATTAAAAAATAAGGTTTTTCATTTTAATAACAAGGGTATTCTAGTCATTTCACACTCACCTAACACCAAAAACTAACATCAATCCGCTTCAAGGACTATCCGAGAACGAATTTGCCAAAATTAGGACTATAGCTGTAATTTTGAAAATGTAAGGACTAAAGTAAAATCAGAGCAAACCACAGAGACTATCCAGACACTTTTCTCTAAAAAAACAACATAACCTTTATATCGTAATTTCTTTTCATTTATATCTCGGTACTTAACATAAAACATAAGATGTAGGAACCCGCCCCAAGGGGTCTATTTATAGAAAGGTAAAAAATGAGAGATTAGTTATAATCGATGCATTATGTATAAATGCTATACAATTTTTTAATATAATTATCTACTTAAAATTAGTTAAAGCAGTCCAACTAAATAGCTTGCTATATATATAGTTATCATTATGGTCACTATGACGGATATATAGTTTTGCTTAGTAAATTACACATATAATCTCTTTGGTTTTACAAAATTTTGGATTTGTTCTCTATCTTTCTAAAATACACGAATGGTTCCTACGGTTTTCACTTTATAATGCATTTAGTCCCAATTTTTGCCAAAAGTAAATCGTGACCAGGTCCCTATGATTTTCATTTTGTAACGCATTTGGTCATTAACTTGGATCTCCTAAGACCTTTAGATTTGTTGGTTAGAGACTATATGTGTTACAAAATGCAAACTACAAAGACCATCCGTGTACTTTTAGAAAATGAGAATCAAATCCAAAATTTTAGAAACTCACATATACTAATGATTTACTTTAGGCAAATTGGATTTAAATAATCCAATTTGGCTGTTTTTTGCCAATAATAATCCCAAATGAGTTTATTCCCGTTAGTCTTTCAATCATTTTCATTTTGTTTGTATAATGGTCCACCGTTAAAAATAACTTGACAGAGTTAAGTTTTTTTTCGAATTACAAACCTATGTTTCCGGGCTTGTTAGGATCTGACTTTGAGCTGATTGTGTTGTTTTAAACAAATTGAACATAAAATAAGATAAAACATATAAAAGTTGCAAAGGAATACGATTTAAAACTTTGTAACATAATCAAATGAGAGATTAGCTTTCATCACACAATGTTTTCATTACTCAAAAGAATGAAATGATTACAAGTAATTACATGCATGAATCACTAACTCCCCCTCAGCCCGAGCTTCATACAGATTAGATCGTACAAGATAAGTGTGTGTGAGCTGAATAGAACAGTACATGCACTGTCTATTTATAGTACAATCCTAACCTCTGTGGCATCTTTTGTGACGTCATGGTTGATAGTGACAGCTAACAAAGCTATAACTAACTAAAAACACTGCTATACTAAACTATCAGTGCATAGCACTGTTACATTGAATAAAGTAAAACTAGTCTAAGCACTGATCTCTATCCTCTGATCTTGTTCCTTCTACCAGACCTTTGCCTCTTGAACGATTAGATGATAGAAGCAGTTGTTTAGGGAAAGCAGTGTAAAGGTAGATCAGAGGTTGTAACCTCTGATAGTTGAACCAAAGCTCGGATAGTGTATTTGGCTTTGATATCATCTGTTCCTTTGTTAGGGTTCGATCCCAACAATCTCCCCCTGGAACATGATGTCAAAACACTTGATTATTCTTGGTTTTTATTCCTCAACAGAAGTTCTCTGATTTGGCCGTTAAACTGTAATTCAAAATTCAGAGAAACTTCATCATCATCATCATCCTTTTCAAGTGTCAGATCCACAAGATCTTGAAGGTCTTCTGCATTTAGCTCATATGCAGCCTCCATGCTCATCTTGACAGCATCACCATTAGACTTGAGCAATGTCAATTCGTGGGAGCCTTTTTTGACTTTCCACTTTAGAATTTTTGGTTCTTCTGGTTTTCTAGGATGACTTGTATTGGTTGAGGTTTGAAGAGCTTTTTGTTGAACTATCTTTGTCAATTCTGCTCTGAGCTTTTCACTAGCTTCATCTGTGTGATAGTCAACCATGTTTGGAATTCCCTCCTTGATGTGTTTAAACACTCTCTTGTCTTCTTCATCTATCTTTTCTTGCCTTTTTAATTAATTGAAGGCAATGATGGAGGGGACAGATGATGAGATAGACTTTTTGGAGTGTTGAGCTTTATGAACATCATCTGATGGGGGTAAATTGGTTTAGGAGGCATATTTGGATCTTTCTTTCTCCTCTCTTCTAACATTTTGTAAGTATCAATCACCCTGACTTCTCCCCATCTTATCACTTGGTTTCTTGAACCATAGTGATTCTGTATCAATTCTTCCCTCATCATTTTAAGCTTCAAGGCTTTTTCAGGCATGTCTTTCTTATGTTTTTCCCAGTTAGGAGGAGTTGGCTTCTTGTGAGGATCTTTTAACATTTCTTCCATTCTTTTAATTTCTTCTCTCAGCTCATTTATACTCCAATCCTTGAACTATGCCTTTGTTGCCTTATATTGCTTGTTCTTCATGATATGTTCAATGAGTTCACTTTTAAGATATTTATCTTCCCTTTCTGATAGCTTGTTGCTCAGGTCTTTGACAAAATCTTGCAATGTTCTGGCCTTGCTTAGCTGAAAAGACATGATGGTTTGTATCTCTCTATCACTTTTACCAGCTGAGTCTCTCTTTGCTATATCCTCTGCTTGTTTCACTTTAAGTTCTAGGTAATCATCAATATTTGTAGGTCTTGGGTAGCCATCAAGAGATAATATAGTTCTTTTGTCAGGTCTTCCTTAGAATAGAAGCTTAGAATTTCTTCCCTGACTGCTGGTAAATCAAGAGGATATTTCTTCCCTAAATGTAAGGGAATCAGTGGTTGAGTTGTAGATGGTGGAAGCATTGATGTGGAGGTCAGTGGTTGTGATGATAAAGGAGTAGGAGCAGGAAAGATCTCTTCTTAATTCACAACTTTTGTAGTCCTTCTCCTCTTAAATTTGACCTCAGGTGATGATGGATGAGTTGGTATTTAGGTTGGTGTTGGTAGAGGTTGGGTGGATGCATTAAATATGACCATGGTAGTGGATGAGATTGCATCTGCTGCAACCTCTGCTGTAGCAACAGATGTTGACACAACAGTTGCTGTAACATCTGCTTTGGTGGAAATGGGTATAGAAGTTGAAGTAGGTGTGCTTGATTTTCGGAGAGCAGAGGTTTTAATGGTTGGATTTACAACAGGCTCAGTTTTGGAAGGTGTGGATGTTGGTTGCCTTACTTGTCTAGCAGGTCTCCTCTTTGCTGAGGTACCAACCTCTTCCTTTTCTTTTTGCTGTTTAATCTTTTGCTCAACCAATACCTTGCCATCAAGATACACTTTTCTCTTCTGCTTCTCATTTTCTCTGGCCAAGATGTCATCTGTTAGATCCTTTTTCTTTGAACCATCTGGCCTGGGAATATCCATTGTTGGCTTTGCCATTTGATCATCAATTGTAAGCTTCTTCTGTCCCAAAGGTTTCTCCCCCTTTTTGGCATCATCTTCAGTGTTCACAAAAATTACTGTAGTTGGAGCAGTACCAGTGGTTTGGAGAAGATGAGCTTTGATTGCTTTAATATCTGCCCTTGTTACCATGAATCTAGCTTCAACCATGTTTCTTACTTCCTGCATAATGTTGTTGATCAGAGAAGTGCTTTTGTTGCTGAAACAGAGGGTCTAGGGCTTGTTGTAGATCAACAGTGGTTAAGACAGAGGGTTGGCACTTTATAGCTAACAACTGCTTCACAAGATTTTTGATCTCATCAACAGAAGTTTCAAGTGTAGATACTTTCTCCGTCAAATCTTTGTATTTTAGATCATCACCTAATTTAATTGGATCATCTGAACTCCTACCTGAGGTTGTAGTTATATCTAAGGGATCATTAGCATGTGTTTTTAACACTAGCTTCACCCTTAGATGCCCCTTTTTCTTGGTACTTGTAACGCCTCGCTTTTCGCAGCTTTCCTTTTTTTTAGCAAGATTGTATCGTAATTCTATTTTTCGGAAACTTGTTTCCCTTGTAATCGTATCTCTTTTTCAAATCATTGTAAATCCAATATTTTGATCGAAATAAAATGAATCTTTTATACATTGTTTATACATGTCTATACATTGATACGTGCATTCGGTTGATACATGATTCATAATTCGCATAACGTAAGTTTAACTCGTAAACATTGATCGTGTATTCGTAGTTCTCAAATCTCCATACATTCAAATACTTGGTTATTCGATTTTAAGATTAAGTTATATGTTTTCACTTGATTATACCTAACCATAAATCAAACATACTTGTTACTTTTGATATGTCACCTACATGTATTTTTATCACACATTTTGGCACTTTAAAACATGTTTAATATGCACTTTAGACCTTGATAACCTATGAATAATACACCAAACATCATGTAACATCTTATTTATATAAAGTGCATCTCAAATACACCTTTTATTACATTTAAACAAAAAAAAATATAAGGGCTGAAAATCAGCCTTGCAATCAGCCCTTGTTTGGGGATGTTTTTGGGCTTGTTTCAAGTTTAATGACCCACTAATTCTATTCAAAACCCAACCCACTTAAACCCTAATCCTTTCCCTATAAGTACCTCCTTATATTCCAGCCATTTTTCCACTTTACAAAGCCTCCAAGCCTCCCAAAACACTCCAAGTTCGTAGCTGAATCCAATTTTCGTGCAGATTTGTACCTCTACACTAAAGTGAGCATAACTCACTCAATACTCAATGAAATTGCCCCATTCTTTTTTCCTACATGCTTGGTTTTCCTTTGGGCATGATTCCAAGGTCTCTCATTGGGAAATTTAGACCTGGAAATGCCCCTAAATTGTCCAAAACTTTCTGTTTGTTTTCAAACTCTTTCAAACTTTTTTTATGTTCATCAAACTTGAGTCAAACTCATCTCAAACCTATGTCCAAATGCTTATAACACTTCTTGTGGTTGGTTAGGCTTAAAAACAAGGTTGAGACATTCAAACAAGAGGTTTAAACCTCACAATAATTCTGTTTACATAGAGCATTTAGCTCACAAGTGATGCAAGTTCATAGACTTGTTCGTGTGTGTCCACCAAGGTTAGCTTTGGCTATCCTAAACATTGAGACCACACATCACTTAATGATTTTCATCATCATCTCAAGTAGTTTGCTAGTCCTAAAGTGTTACAACCCCGTCAAGCCGTTGACATGCGTCCTCGTGTGCTCTCCGGGTTGTATTCACTTGGCTACTTGGTATTATGGTGACATACTTACAATTCTTGTCATTTCATTCTTGTATAATTCTCATTCATGACCCTCATTGTTGTCTATGACAACTTGTGTAGTGGTGAATTATATAATGAGGTTAAATGAATGTTCATCATCCTACCTCCATGCTTGACTTACTTGAATACTTAGAGGTACCAAAGTGGATGGTTCATCCTCCCACCTCCTACATGATCTTACTACTATGTATATATTATAGACTATAATAAACCGAAACCTTGATAATGACTAAATAATCACCTATCAAGTTATTAAGTTTATCACTAAAGTATGTAGTTACTTGTCAGGGTTCTAATAGGTCTCGAACCTATGAAACCATATTAAACCCTTTTGGGTTGTCATAGTGTCAAGAACAAGTGCTATGTCTTAGTGAATATTTTCATACATAATACTTTAATTTCGCTCGAATACTCCAAATCCACCGTTGCACTCATAACTAATACCTAAGTTCTTCTTGTGAAGGACAAGGTGCCAAACCTCTAAATCAACACAACAAAGCTCCTGGGATTACTTAAGTGGAACACTTAGCAAAAACCGTGAGTACACTCAACCCATTTACCGTTTTAATAACTTTTGGGTTGTAACATGTTTACCTATCAAAATACACATATCACAAACTCATGCTTTACATGTTCAATCCTTATACATGAATACTTGTTATGCCTAGATACATGCTTGATTATACATGCTTGATCATTAACTTAGCTAGCCCAACTTATCATATATAGCGTTATAGGAGTAGCACACCGCCCGTCGGGGTTATATTAAGATATTCACACTCATATTAGTCTTGTCGCTTTTGTGGCAAGGGAAGCTCGATCTCGTTAAAACTTTTGTGGAAACTCGGGGTTTGATCTAGTATTGCATGATTAGTATGAACTTTGCTTACAATTACCATGTGGATTCGAGTTACACTTTTATACTTATGCAATGTATCACCAAACTTGTGTACTCGCCTTTGCTTTTGCATTTAACTCGTATTTTTAACATGTTACAGGTTGATGAAGATTTTGCCATGAAATTGGAGTAGTGATGATGCTCTAGATACACATTTAGACGTTAGGCTAAATGTTGTATTGTTTTGTTGTTATGCTTATGTTGTACTCGTCTTTAAACTTCCAAAATTGTTGTAATTGACTTAATCATGTAAATTGACAATGTTATCGTTGAATGAATGAAATATGGGTTTTGTTTAAATATTGTCGCTAATAGCGTTATGAAGTCTCTTGCAATCTCGTTTACGTCTCACTCCGATGTTTCCGCCATAGGTTGGGGTGTGACAGATTGGTATCAGAGCCATAACTATAGGGAATTAGGTAGAATTGCCATGTTCGACCTAGTCTATTGTTTAAGTGCCCATTTTTGACCATTCTTATATCATGCTTAATACTTTATTATTCCCCCTTGCTTCTTCCTTATCCTTTGGCCTTAAATTTAGATAATGTCTTTCCTAAGACATTTTACACAACACACTTGAAGACTTGAAGACACTTATGATGCAAACGAGGCGATTTGCACCAAGATAGATCCAATGACTTATAATTTTTGGTGAAATCCCTCATTCAGCGTATTTGATTTTTCACGAAGTTATACCATCAAGTTAGGAATGATATGCACATCTTGATGGAAACTTCCATTTCATACTCTAGTGGATCTTACAAACGAGTCGGAATATGCTCCTCGTTTAGTAAGAGACAAGCCACACTTAGGGTAGGATGTTGTCAAGTTAGGGGTGAAACCCGCACCTTGCCAACTAGTCCCGTTCCTTGATTTTCGTTCTCGCCAAAGTTTCGGTTTTCTAATCGGTTAGAGACGTGTAGTAACTGGAAAGGTAAAATATCGTTAGTCGCTTCTCGTTGAGAGTATTTTACCTATTGGCCAAAGTACGTTTCTCTAATTAGAAAGGATCTTCGATTCACTTTGGAATTTTCGATTTTCTCTACCCGAAACAATCTCATGTTTTATTGAACCAATCTTTTATGTTATCTAATTTTTATGAGATTTTATACTTGTTACCTTATTCGTTTGAACCGTTACATATTTCGCACGTTTGTCGCAATAAAAAACAATGCTAATTCTCGTGAACAATTTATACTCCTTCTTCGCATCCATACGTGATTATACATGCTATACTTAATGAATTCATGCAAACTTTGTGAACTGTACTTGATGAACCCATGCAAACTTATGTGAACCATGCTTGAACCTCATACATGCTTATTCATGCAAAACTTGTTTTTCCTCATATTATGATCAAGTCTCATTCCCTTTTCTTCTATGTTGAACCTCTAGATGAATTCTCCAAGCTCATCCAAGAAGTCCAAGAGGTCCAACAAGGGTCCAACAACAACAACAACATGAAGACTCCATCTCCAAGCAATAACTCATCGGTCTTGTCACCGAGCAAATGGCTGATCAAATGGCCCATGTCATACCCGATATCGTTAGCCAGCTTCAAACCATCAATACCGAGACACCCAAATCCTCTGCCGAAACGGACAACCCCAAAACGTCCTTCTAATTGAAGCATTTTATGGCTTGTAAACCAGTAGAATTCACTGGCATGGACAGTGTCACCGCCATGATCAATTGGTTTGACGCGATGGAGCTTACTTTCCTTCAGGGCGGGTGCCCTGATGACCTTCGAACCCTTAACGCTACCGGGGTCTTTCGCCAGAGAGCCCTCGAGTGGTGGACTACGGACCGTAACAAGCGTGGCAACGAAGCAGCTCACGCTCTCACTTGGGATGAGCTCAAGCAGCTCATGAGAGATCAGTTCTGTCCTCCCCACGAGACCCAGAAGCTCGAGAAGAATTCTGGAACCTCACGCAGCAAGGAAGCAATGCTGAAGGACTGATCGCTCGCTTCAAACAATTGAGTATCGTCTGTCTTGGACAGGCGAATATGGTTCCCAAGGCGATAGCCAAGCTTATTCGTTCGCTTTCGCTTGTGATCATGAATCACGTAGCCGCCGCAAACCCTAGAACCCTCGAAGAAGCCTTTAGCATAACCATCCAGCTGAACCACAACTGCATCCTTCAGGGGGCCTACGACAAGGTTCCTACGAAGCATGCGCATCAAGCCATCGCCAATACCACCACCACTACCGAGTCACCTCCCCCTCAACCCAAAAAGAACCACAACAAGAACAAGAAGCGGAAGGCTTCAGTTCATAATAACGCGGTCGTTACTCCGCCTGCCCCCACACCCCTCAATGCCATCTCCTCCACCCAAAACGCCGATCCACCCAAGCGAAACTACACCGACACTTGGCCTAGGTGTGATCGCTGCACCTACCACCATCTCCCTTTTACCCCGTGTCGGAAATGCGCTAACTGTAACAGGATGGGCATTTCGCTAGCCATTGTCACCAAACCCAAAGCAATCAAGCCATTGTCCCTAACCTTAACCCGAACCAAACCCAACCTCAGCGTCAGAATGCTCCTGTGTGAGCATGTTACAAATGTGGCGATCTCAATCATCTCGCCAATGTCTGTCCTCTTCTCAACCAGCAGCAGTAACAGCCTGATCCTGCAAAGGGGCGAGCTTTCATGCTTACCTCCGCTCAAGTCCAAAGTTCTAACGACGTCATTACTGGTACATTCCTTGTGAACCATATTTATGCTACATGCCTATTTGATACTGGCGCCGATAGGAGCTTTATGTCGCTAGAATTTGAACATTTGCTTAAGTGCGAACGATCTAAAATGCCTAATCCTTTCGCTGTCGGAGTCGCTAATGGTAAAACCATCTCCGTTGATTACGATCTTTCTGGTTGCTCTTTGATTCTTAACGATCATTCGTTCTTCATTGACCTCATTCCCATGCAAATGGGTAGTTTCGACATCATAGTAGGCATGGATTGGCTTATGCGAGTTCGTGCCGAAGTTGTTTGTTCTGAAAAATTTATTTGCCTCCCTCTTCCTCAAGGTGATTCTCTACACGTCTATGGCGAGAAACCTTCCAAAGGTCTCAAGCTTATGTTGTGCATCAAAGCAAACAAATACTTACATAAGGAGTACTTTGCCTTTCTCGCCCATGTTGTGGAAAAGAAAGACAAAGTTCCTAGCATAAGTGATGTTCCTGTCGTTTGTGAATTTCCTTTTGTTTTCCTTGAGGATCTTCCCAGACCTCCGCCTCCTCGAGCTGTCGATTTTCGTATTGATCTTATCCCTGGCGCAATTCCTGTTGCGAAAGCTCCCTACCGTTTAGCACCCTCGGAGATGCAAGAGCTACCAAGCCAACTTCAAGAGCTTCTTGATACTGGTCTTATACGCCCTAGTACTTCCCATTGGGGCTCTCCCGTTTTGTTCGTCAAAAAGAAAGATGAGTCTTTTCGGATGTGTATTGACTACATGAACTCATCAAGCTTACAGTCAAGAACCGATACCACCTTCCTCGTATTTATGATCTCTTCGATCAATTGCAAGGCGCGAAGTGCTTTTCAAAGATCGATCTCCGTTCTGGCTATCATCAACTTCGGGTTTCTGAGGAAGATGTACCCAAAACCGCTTTCCGCACACGTTATGGACACTACAAGTTCGTGGTCATGCCTTTTGGTTTGACCAATGCACCTGCAGTCTTTATGGATCTCATGAACCACGTGTGTAAGCCTTTTCTCGATCATTTTGTCATTGTATTCATCGACGATATCCTAATCTACTCCAAGACGAAAGAAGAGCACGTACGACATTTGTGTCTCATTCTTCAGCTTTTGCAAACCGAACGTCTTTATGCCAAATTCTCCAAGTGTGAATTTTAGCTAAAAGAGGTTGAATTCTTAGGTCACATCGTCAATGAACTTGGTATACACGTTGACCCTGCAAAGATAGAAGCTATGAAGAATTGGATTGCACCTAAGTCGCCCTCTAAAATTTGTTCGTTTCTTGGCCTCGCTGGGTATTATCGATGCTTCATCTCAAACTTCTTGAAGATTGCCGTTCCTTTGACTTCCTTGACTAAAAAAGATAAACCTTTTGTTTGAGGTCCCGAACAAGAGGAATCTTTCCAAACGCTCAAGGACATACTTTGTAATGCTCCTACCCTCACTCTCCCTGATGGGAACAACGATTTCGTCGTGTATTACGATGCTCTAACCAGGGTCTTGGTTGCGTTCTCATGCAACGGGACAAAGTAATCGCTTACGCATCGTGACAACTCAAAATTCATGAGAAAAACTATACTACTCACAACCTTGAACTTGGTGCAGTTGTTTTTGCATTAAATATTTGGCGACACTACCTTTACGGTACAAAGTGTACGGTCTTCACAAACCATAAGAGCCTCCAACATATCTTTGATCAAAAGGAACTCAACATGTGTCAACGCCGTTGTGTAGAATTGTTAAACGACTACGACTGTGATATTCGCTACCACCCCGGTAAGGCGAATGTCGTGGCTGATGCACTTAGTCGCAAGACTCATGTTAAGAGTGTTCATTGCTACCAAATCGTGGGAAGACTCAATGAGTTGATTTGTCAAGCACAATTTGCCGTTATCAACGAGGGTAACCTCGGTGGCGAGTTGAATTGTGGAGTCGAAAACCCACTCGAAGCTAAAACCGATGGTATTCTTTATTACCATAGTCGTATTTGGATTATTGATCGTCTCAATCTTCGGTCTACCTTAATGGATGAAGCCCACAAATCCCGATACTCCGTTCATCCCGGAGCCGATAAGATGTATCACGACTTATGTACATCCTATTGGTGGCCTGGAATGAAACGTGATATCGCCCTTTACGTGTCCAAATGCCTTACGTGTTCCAAAGTCAAGGCAGGATATCAACGTCCCTCTGATTTGCTCGAACAACCAGAATTCCTGTCTGGAAATGGGAAAGCATAGCCATGGATTTCATTACGAAATTGCCTCGTACTTTGTCTGGTCATGACAACATTTGGGTCATCATTGACCGATTAACCAAATCCGGCATTTTCTCGCTATTCGTGAAGATTACAAAGTCGAGAAATTGGCTCGTATCTACACGGATGAAATCATTAGTCGCCATGGTACTCCTCTTGGTATTATCTCTGATCGCGATGCTCGTTTCACCTCTCTCCTTTGGCAAACTTTTCAATCTGCCCTTGGCACTCAGCTGAATCTTAGCACCGCTTTTCATCCTCAGTCTGATGGTCAAACCGAGTATTCTATCCAAACCTTGGAGGATATGCTTTGGTCATGCGTAATCGATTTTGGCGGCAATTGGGATTCGCACTTACCCTTGGTTGAATTTCATGCAACAATAGTTATCACGCTAGTATTCAAATGGCTCCATTTGAAGCATTGTATGTCGTAAGTGCCATTCGCCTATTTGTTGGCACGAGATTGAAGACATACAAATCAACGGTCATGAGCTAATACAATAGACAAGGACAAGATCTTACAAATACGTAATAATCTCCTCAATGCACGAAGCCGACAAAAGAGCTATGCTGACAAAAGACGCAAGCCCTTGGAATTTAATGTGGGTTATCATGTACTTCTCAAGGTATCCCTAGGAAAGACGTTGTCCGTTTTGGTAAGAAAGGAAAACTCGCTCCTGCTACGTAGGCCCTATCAAGATCTTGGAAAGGATTGGCAAGGTAGCATATCGACTGGATCTACCTCAAACGTTCAACAATGTTCATCCCGTTTTTCATGTTTCAAATCCCAAGAAATGTCTAGCCGAAGACGGACTTCAAGTTCCGCTCGAAGATCTTCAAATCAATGAGACGTTGCATTTTGTTGAAAAACCGGTCGAAATCATGGACCGAGGAGTCAAGCAGCTACGACGCAGTCGGACCCCTATCGTAAAAGTTCGTTGCGAAGGGAAACGTCACGCCGAGTTTACTTGGGAACTCGAGAGTGATTTGAAGACTAAGTATCCGCATCTCTTCGTTGCATCTTCCTAAATTTCGGGACGAAATTCCTAAAGGAGGGAGACTGTAACGCCGCGCTATTCGCAGCTTTCCTTTTTTTTAGCAAGATTGTATCGTAATTCTATTTTTCGGAAACTTGTTTCCCTTGTAATCGTATCTCGTTTTCAAATCATTGTAAAATCCGAGACTTTGATTGTAATAAAATGAATCTTTTATACATTGTTTATTCATGTCTATACATTAATACATGCATTCGGTTGATACATGATTCATAATTCGCTTAAACGTAAGTTTAACTCGTAAACATTGATCGTGTATTCGTAATTCTCAAAGCTCCATACATTCAAATACTTGGTTATTCGATTTTAAGATTAAGTTATATGTTTTCACTTGATTATACCTAACCATAAATCAAACATACTTGTTACTTTTGATATGCCACCTACATGTATTTTTATCACACATTTTGGCACTTTAAAACACGTTTAATATGCATTTTGACCTTGATAACATATTAATAATACACCAAACATCATGTAACATCTTATTTATATAAAGTGCATCTCAAATACACCTTTTATTACATTTAAACGAAAAAAAGAATATAAGGGCTGAAAATCAGCCTTGCAATCAGCCCTTGTTTGGGTATGTTTTTGGGCTTGTTTCAAGTCTAATGACCCACTAATTCTATTCAAAACCCAACCCACTTAAACCCTAATCTTTTCCCTATAAGTACCTCCTTATATTCCAGCCATTTTTCCACTATACAAAGCCTCCAAGCCTCCCAAAACACTCCAAGTTCATAGCTGAATCCAATTTTCGTGCAGATTTGTACCTCTACACTAAAATGAGCATAACTCACTGAATACTTAACGAAATTGCCCCATTCTTTTTCCTACATGCTAGGTTTTCCTTTGGGCATGATTCCATGGTCTCTCCTTGGAGAATTCAGACCTGGAAATGGCCCTAAATTGTCCAAAACTTTTTGTTTGTTTTCAAACTCTTTCAAACTTTGTTTATGTTCATGAAACTTAAGTCAAACTCATCTCAAACCTATGTCCGAATGCTTACAACACTTATTGTGGTTGGTTAGGCTTAAAAACAAGGTTGAGACATTCAAACAAGAGGTTTAAACCTCACAATAATTCTGTTTTCATAGAGCATTTAGCTCACAAGTGATGCAAGTTCATAGACTTGTTCATGTGTGTCCACCAAGGTTAGCTTTGGCTATCCTAAATATTGAGACCACACATCACTTAATGATTTTCATAATCATCTCAAGTAGTTTGCTAGTCCTAAAGTGTCACAACCCCGCCAAGCCGTTGACATGTGTCCTCGTGTGCTCTCCGGGTTGTATTCACTTGGCTACTTGGTATTATGGTGACATACTTACAATTCTTGTCATTTCATTCTTGTATTGTTCTCATTCATGACCCTCCTTGTTGTCAATGACAACTTGTGTAGTGGTGAATTATATAACGAGGTTAAATGGATGTTCATCATCCTACCTCCATGCTTGACTTAATTGAATACTTAGAGGTACCAAAGTGGATGGTTCATCCTCCCACCCCTACATGATCTTACTACTATGTATATATTATAGAATATAATATAATCCTAAAACCGAAACCTTGATAATGACTAAATAATCACCTGTCAAGTTATTAAGTTTATCACTAAAGTATGTAGTTCCTTGTCACGATTCTAATAGGTCTCAAACCTAGGAAACCATATTAACCCCATTTGGGTTATCATATTGTCAAGAACAAGTGCTATGTATTAGTGAATATTTTCATACATAATACTTTAATTTTGCTCGAATACTCAAAAACCACCGTTGCACTCATAACTAATACCTAAGTTCTTCTTGTAGAAGGACAATGTGCCAAACTCTAAATCAACACAACAAAGCTCTTGGGATTACTTAAGTGGAACACTTAGCAAAAACCGTGAGTACACTCGACCCATTTACCGTTTTAATCACATTTGGGTTGTAACATGTTTACCTATCATAATACACATATCACAAATTCATGCTTTACATGCTCAATACTTATACATGAATACTTGTTATGCCTAGATACATTCTTGATTATACATGCTTGATCATTAACTTAGCTAGCCCAACTTATCATATATATTGCTACAGGATTAGCACACCGCCGGTCGGGGTTATGTTAAGATATTCACACTCATTTTAGTCTTGTCGCTTTTCTGGCAAGGGAAGCTCGATCTCGTTAAAATTTTTTGGAAACTCGGGGTTTGATCTAGTATTGCATGATTAGTATGAACTTTGCTTACAATTACCATGTGATTCGATTTACACTTTTATACTTATGCAATGTATCACCAAACTTGTGTACTCGCCTTTGCTTTTGCATTGAACTCGTATTTTTAACATGTTAAGGTTGATGAAGATTTTGCCATGAAATTGGAGTAGTGATGATGCTCTAGATACACATTTAGACGTTAGGCTAAAATGTTGTATTGTTTTGTTGTTATGCTTATGTTGTACTCGTCTTTAAACTTCCAAATTGTTGTAATTGACTTAATGATGTAAATTGACAATGTTATCGTTGAATGAATGAAATACGGGTTTTGTTTAAATATTGTCGCTAATAGCGTTATGAAGTCTCTTGCAATCTCGTTTACGTCTCACTCCGATGTTTTCGCCATCGGTTGGGGTGTGACAGTACTTGGGACTTCCCACCACATCAGAGGTTTCCTTGGTAGCCTCTGCAGTGGTTGCCTTCAATAGAGACTTAGTAATGTAACAACTGTCCAAAGGAAAACTAGGAAGTTTTGCAATTGTAGTGGCTGCTCTAGTTGAACTATCACCAAGAGTTACATGTAACCCATGGGATGTACCTCTTCATTAGCTGATGGGCTAGCAAAGAATAGAGAATCAGACCCAGCATCATGTTGAAGTATATTCTCATTGATGAGTTGGTGAGAAGTGCTGGATATGCCTGCTCTGTTCAATTGCATTCAACAAAGGTATAAATGTTTGTGGTAGTGATTGTGTTGGAGAAGGGATAGGTGCAGAAAAAGACATTGCCCTGGGAGATGGGCTGTGGAAGATGGAACCAAGTGGTCCTAGAGCTTCATAATTTGGTGTTCCTGTGTTTACAACCTGATCCTTTTGTGAGGATGCAGGAGGAGTTTCATAGCCAGGTGGAGATCTCTCAACCATCTGCTGTGAAGAAGTAGCAGCAGTGGTTTGTGACATTGGTGTTGTCACAGGGTTTATCTCTGGGATCTCATCTTCCAGAGGACCCTTTTTGGGTTTGGTGGGTTTTCTGGATATTTTTGTTGGTTTCTTTTTGGTGATTTTAGGTGTGGGTTTCAGAGCAGTGGGTACAATGCTCTGATCACCTAGAGCAGTGGGCTCAGTAGCAGGAGGGAGAGATTGAACATTTTGTTCTTGTAAAACTGGCTCAACCTCCTCTACTTCTGTTTTATAAACCTTTTCTTGATTTGTTAGTCTTGTAAAAAGTTCATGAGATAGGCAGCCAGGTGTTGTCACTGCTCCTTGTTTACTTGCTTCAGATTTGATTTGGTCTTGCAAGTAAACACTCAAGAATCAAGGATGTATCAAAAAAGCTTTTCTTTTTGAGATATATTTAAAGTTATTTACAAGATCATTGAACAATACCTGGGAATAGTTAAAATCAGATTCAGTCAAAATTGCATATCCAGATATTGCATGTTCAATGGAATTTCATTGAAAGCAGTAGATTTTGCAGAGAGACATGTTAAAAGAGTATGGAAAAAGAATTTCATCTCTGCTGGAAAATGAGGTTTAAAGATTGTCATACCTTTCAATTGGCCAGTGTAACCTCTTTCCACAAACTCTGCTTACATCTTTCGTAAAGAAAATGACACAGGATATGTCATATCATTCAATTGAAAAACTTGAGAGATCGATTGTGGACTGATTTCCATAGGAGTACCACCAACCTTTGAGATTATTAAGTAAGGAATACCATCAGCGCATGTATTGACCTTAGCATTGTGCAAGAAATCTCGAAGAGAATCGATGTAAATCTTGGTTTTAACTTCGAGCATGTGTTTAAATTTTGACTCTCTTAGAATCCGAATCATTGTGGGGTATCGTGTGTTGACCTCGGTTTCTTCTAAGATGCCCGTGTAATTGTGTGGGGTTTTGATAATCATGGCAAATAGTGGTGAATCTTGCTTTGATTTCTTTAATTTTGTTTTAGGAGCCATGATTTTGATTGCAAAACTGTTTTGAGATTTTTGGAATCGACACAGTTTGGGAATCCTCAGTTCTGGATAGAACAAGATTTTTATAGGGTTTTCGAAAAAAGTGATGATGACGTGGCATCTGATGCAACAACTGTCAAATAACATCTGTCCACGTGTAACCTCTGCTTAACAATGGAGGACAGTTGTTTGGCTAAACACTAATGGAAGTTTGAGCAGTGGATAAGAACATGTTTGTAACTATCAGAGGATACACTTTTGACAATGGACAATTTTTTCTAAACGAACAGTGTTTTTGTGCTGTCATGCTTTGAACAGACTTTGAGGATTTATTGAAAAATTCAATTTTAAACTATTTTTAAGGATGGATTTTGATTTTCTAAAAACATTTTATTGCTATTTACACATGGATCACAAAAGAAATTTATTGTTGGGATTGAACCTTTGGAAAGGAGCAGATGATACATAGTCAAAACACACCATCCGAGCTTCAATCCAACCATCAGAGGTTCTAACCGCTGATGAGTATTTACTGCTTTCAATAAACACATTGCCTCCTATCATCTGACAGAAGAAACTCTCAACCGCTGATAGAAGATCACAAGAACAGAGGATAGCCAACAATGTTTAGTTTAGTTTTAGATTAATCAATGTAACAGTGCTATGCATTGATAGTTTAGTCTAAGCAGTGTTTGTAGTTAGTTACTTTTTGTTAGCTGTCACTATCAACCCTGACGTCATTGTAAGACGATCAGTGGCTAGATAATTAGTATAAATAGGCGCTCAATGTAACAGTTAACACTTGTCTTTCTTAAAAAGATCAATTTCGCATATCTTCTTCATTTCTTACTATCAAATGATCGTTATTGGGCTAAGGGGGAGTTTGTGAATCACATGCAATAGTTTAATTACTTGAAAACATGATGGTGATGAAACCAAACGACCGATTGATTGTTGTAAAATTTTTCCATTAATCTGCTGCATTTATTTTCTGTTTTCAATCATTTTCCATTACTTGAAACAAAAAAAAAAAAACAATCAATTTAAACTTAGATGCTGACAATTGGTATCAGAGCTTGGTCAATCGATTTTGATTTAGAAGTCAAATTGATTTGAACAGACCAGCTCTTTGTTGCTAATTTCGTTTGATAAGTTTTGCTTCAATACAGAGTTTTATTACTACAAAAGTTTTTAAAACACAAATCTGTTGTAAACAAGAGAAATGGCACAAAACACACCGGGATCCAATATTGGATCCATGTTCAAACCACCTATGTTGAAATGAAATGAGTATTTTATTTGGCAACGTAGGATGGGTCATATTCTCGCCCAACAGAACAACCGGATGTTGGAGATCTGTTGTATTTGGACCACACGTCCCCATGGTTCCAAGTACAGAGGATCCCCACACTCAAGTCCCTAAAAAACTCAAAAATTACTCTGAACAGGATTTCCTCAAAATCGAATTGGATGCTAAGGCTTTTAGCATCGTTGCTTCGGCTTTGCCCAATGAGTTTATGCGGGATTACTTCATTGTAATAGTGCTAAAGAGTTATAGGATACTCTTAAAGAGCAATTCGGTGGTACTGAAGAGGTGATCGAGAATAATAGAGAAGTTTTAAATCAACAGTATGAAATGTTTTGTCACGTTAAGGGTGAGTCATTAACCCAACAGTTCGAACGATATAGCTGTCTCATCAGTGAGCTCAAATTGGTAAATGTGGAATTTCCAAATTCGACTGTCAATAGTCGTTTCTTGAGATCTTTACCTGAGAAATGGGAGACTGTAGCTTATGTCACTCGAACAGCTGTTGGTTACAAGGAAATGACCTTGACACAACTTCGTGGTCGACTCCTCACATATGAGAGAGAGTTGAACCAGAAAAAGAAGTTACAAGAGTCAGGGAAAATGACCGATGACTATACTCTGGGAAAAACTGCTCTCTATAGTCATGAGGAGGGGTCTGGCAGTGGAAAGGATCAGAGTTTTGATTATTACATTGACATAACTTCTGGAAAGAATTTCAACTCTGATCCCTGTACACCCAATTTTGCTTTTGCTGCAAATTGTGAAAGCCAAACCTCTGACAATCTTAGTTTTGAAATGAATGACCTACAACACTTTGAACCCACGGATTTGGAAGAAATGGACATCCTACACCAGTTGGCACTTTTGAGTGTCAGGGCTAGTAAGTTTTACAAAAGAACTGGTAGGAGGTTTCCAGGTTTGCATGGGGGGTTAAAAGTTGGATTAGATAAATAAAAGATAAAATGTTTTAAGTGTAATAGGATGGGACATTTTGTCAGTGAATGCAGAACTCAAACTACAGGACCAATTATCACATATCCTGGCCCCAATCCTCAAAGCACTGTCCAATATTTCCAGTTTGCCTCTGCACAACAAATGCAAAACACTGCTCATTTTGCAAATCCTGTAACAACTGTCCCTATTCATTATGTCCAAACCTCTGCTCCACAGATTTAATATGTTCAAGCACCATGTCAAGTGCATGTACAACAAGTTCCACATGTCACTCAAACTACTCAAACCACTGCTACACTAGTAGAGGTTACACAACAAAGCTTCTTTACCCAAGGTTTTGCTGACTGGAGTAGTTTGCTTGAGGATTTAACTAATGAAAACTTTGCTCTCATAGCCAAAAATGATTTTAAAAATGAAAACTTGTGTGTTAATGGCTCTTGAGACCATAGTTGAAGGTGATGAGTCTATGGAACAGGAGTCAAAATCTAATGTGGTTGAATGTTGTGAAGCAGTGGTTACACAGAAGTTACACCTGTGGCTGAAACGAATGCTGTTGATATTGAAAAAGACAATCTATCTGACCCATGGGACACAAAGGTGTGTGAAGAAGAGTGTGATTGTGCTCTTATGGCTGCTTCGAAGGTATCACCTCAGATCCTTAAAGATCTATGTTCTGAAAAATGCATTATTGCTTTTGCAAACATAAAACAGGTGAATGAAAACCTGAGAAACAAAATTTTATAAGATGAACTTAATTTTAAAAAAAACTTGTTAAAGAGTTGAAAACAAAGTTAAGTGAAAAAGATTCTAAAATGAGTAGCCTAATGCATGAATCAAGCATAACCAAATATCAGCTCCAAACTATGGTAGAAAAATACCAAGTTTGCAAACATGAGCTAGAATCTACCCAGATCACTTGTGAAAAATGGGCGGAGTCTTGCAAAGGTTATGGGCTTATGCTTGATGCTCAAGTCAAGAGCAACATAAAGTTTGGTATAGGCTTTAGGGAATATGACCATACTTGTGAAAATGCTGCAAAAATTGACTCTGAGCTGGTTGAAATAGTCCCAACAAACTTGGCTGGTGAAGAAATTAAGATCATGATAAAGAAGGAAACAAAATTGTTCTTGAAAACCAGAAGTTTCACCAAAAGAAAAAGAAATTGAAAAATATCAGTTTAAACCAACCTGTTCAGATGAATGTGACATTTTGGAAAACTTCAAGCCAATGGACTTTTCAATCTTGATGGTATAAAAGCACCAAAAGCATTGGTGATCCCTATCAAAGACTTGCCAGCAGAGGTTACACCATCTGCTCTCAAAAAAATCTAATAGGAAAAGGAAAGAAAAGGTTAAACACTTGTTTTGTGAATTTTGTGAAAAGAGAAATCATGATACGACAGAGTGTTTTCTTTTGAAAGCTAATGATATAAACAAAACCTGTGTTATACCTAAATCTCGTAGATGCACCATCTGCAACAAAACAAATCATCCAACTCAAGACTGTGTCTATCTCAAAACCTATCATCAAAAGGTAAAAGAGATTAGAGAAAAAGCTCTAGAGAGAAAAAATTCAAATACTGCCAAACAAAAATTTAAATCATGTGAAACATCTGCCACCAAAGCTTTAAATTAAACCTCTGTTCGTAGAGAAATTCAAGTAACAGATGCACCTCCATCAAACCAGTTTCCAAGAGGTAAAAGCCAGCCTAATTACCAAAAGGTGCCTATGACTTATGAGACTTACAAAAAGCCTTCTAAGCCAAGGGTAAATAGGCATCCTCATGGTTACCAACAGTTGATAGGGGTAGCTCAAGCAGTGGTTAAAAAAACCGGATCTAACCACTGCTCATCAATCTGAACTTGAGTCTGGATCATCTGATACCCCATCCAAAGCCATTTTGGCTTTGGAGACCCACCTGAACTAATTATTTCAAAACATGTGCAGGGAGCTTCTACTTGCCTTGACAGTCTTTGGTATGTAGATAGTGGAGGCTCCAGGCCCAGGATGTAAAGCCCTGCTCAGAGATTTTAAAGCTCATGGAGGGGGTGATATATCTTTTGGAAATAATTCAAAAGGGAATGTATTAGGGTCAGGCTGTGTGTCAGCAGGAAAACTCAAGTTTGAAAATGTGAATCTCATTGACAATCTAAAATTCAATCTCTTAAGTGTCTCACAGATAAGTGATAAGGGTTATGGTTCATTCTTCACAAAGAAAACTTGCCAAATAGTAGGGCCAGAGGTTGTAAAAAGATTCATCAAATCATTGAAGAGAGCAAAGCACAGTTGACTGCTCATAGAGTAGGAAATGTATATGTGGTTGATATGGTAAAAGATAATCCTGTGTCAAATGCATGCTTGTTCTTAGTTGCCTCAAGCAAAGAGACAGAGCTATGGCATAAAAGGCTAGGGCACACAAATCTAAAAACCATCTCCACTCTCAAAACAAAGTCTGGTTAGAGGTTTGCCCCAAAAACAATTTACTTGTGAAGAGCCTTGTGTTTCCTGTTTAAAAGGTAAACAACATAAAAGCTCTTACAAGTCAATTGAGGAGTCCAAAACAAGTCAGTGTCTACAGTTGCTTCATATGGACTTGTTTGGACCTGTAAAAATCATGTGCTTAAAACACTAAAGATATTGCCTGGTGGTAGTTGATGATTTTTCCAGGTTCACATGGACTTTCTTTTACACTCTAAGGATGAAACAACAAACATTTTGCAATATTTTGTCAAACAAGTTGAAAAGCAATTTGATCTTCATGTAAAAATCTTTAGGAGTGATAATCAAAGTTTAGGAAAAAGGAATTGGATGCCTTCTATGGGTCAAAAGGGATTGTTAGACAATACAACATCCCTAGAACTCCAGAACAAAATGGGGTTGTTGAAAGGAAAAACAGAACTTTAATTGAATGAGCAAGGACCATGCTTGCAGACTCAGGTTTACCCTTGTCTTTTTGGGCAGAGGCTGTAAACACTGCCTGCTATGTCCAGAACAGAGTTTTGATAAACCCTAGGCATCAAAAGACTGCCTATGAATTGCTTTACAAAATCAAACCTCTGATCTCTTATTTCAAAGTCTTTGGTTGCCCATGCTTCATTTTAAACATCAAGGATTCAATATCCAAGTTTGCAGCCAAAGTTGATTGTGGTTATTTTCTGGGATACTCAACCACTGCCAAAGCCTACAGAGTTTTTAACTCTAGGACCAAGTGTGTTGAGGAAACTCTAAATGTGAAGTTCAATGAACTCTCATCTTTGAAAATCCCAGCAAATGGACCTGCTGAATTGTTTGATTTATCTAAATTTACATTTGAAGATGTGTCTGTCAAGACTAACCCTGCAGGTACCCCACAATCATCATTTCAAGAGCAAGGATACGATTGCATTCTTCCAAGTTTCAAAATCAATCCTACAGGAAGAGGAGCAGATGTTAGTAGCAATGGTGAAAACTCTGCCAGTTCAACAGTGCTTAGTACTCAAACCTCGGCCAGCTCTTCAAACCAAACATCTGTTGATAAAAGTCCAAACAAATGGACAAAAGTCAACCCACTTTCACTACCATTCCACCAATCCCTTCACCACCATTCCAATCAGAGGCTGGACCATCAATTTCACCAGCAGAGGTTCGCTTAGATAATACACATTTGCAAGCTTCAAATCAAAATGCCATTGTACCATATCAAGGTGATTTGATCTTCCTCAAAAGCCATCCATTGGATCAAGTTATTGGCAACATCATTGCGGGTGTGCTCACACAGCCTGTCAAGTACCAAGAGGCACTGAAAGACAACAGCTGGGTAGAGGCCATGCAAGAAGAGCTCCTACAGTTCAAGAGACAACAAGTATGGGAATTGTACCACTGCCAAAAGATGTGAGTCCCATCGGCACAAAGTGGGTCTTCAAGAACAAAACTGATGAAAGGGGTAATGTTGTCAAGAACAAAGCAAGGCTCGTGGTTCAAGGCTACAGACAGGAAGAAGGGATTGACTACGATGAAACTTTTGCTCTAGTAGCAAGATTAGAAGCCATTCATCTGTTCTTAGCTTTTGCTGCTAACCACAACATCAAGGTGTATCAAATTGACATCAAAAGTGCAGTCCTGTATGGAAAGATCAAGGAAGAAGTATATGTTTGTCAACCTCCTGGATTTGAGGATCACTTTCATCCTGATCATGTTTACAGGTTAAACAAAGCACTGTATGGTCTAAAACAAGCACCAAAAGCCTGATATGAAACTCTACCCACTTTTCTCTTATCCATTGGTTTTACCAGAGGTAGGATTGACAAAACATTTAATGGAAAGGAAAAGATTTGATGCTTGTCCAAATTTATGTGGATGACATCATTTTTGGATCCACATGCACTGCCATGTGTGAAGAGTTTAGAAAACTCATGGCAGCAGAGTTTGAGATGAGTGCAATGGGTGAGTTGCAATGTTTTCTTGGTTTACAAGTCAAACAAATGCAAAAAGGCACTTTCATTCAGCAAAATAAGTATGTGAAAGAACTACTTAAGAAATTTGATATGGATGATTGTAAACCTTGCAGCACACCCATGGCAACATCCAAGCTAGTCACTGTAGATGGCAAAGATGAACTTGTTGATTAAACTTTATACAGAAGCATGATTGGGTCTTTATTGTACCTAACTGGCTCAAGGCTAGACATTATGTTTGCTACTTGTGTTTGTGCCAGATCACAGTCATTGCCAAGAAAATCAGACCTTATTGCTGTAAAAAGGATATTCAGATACATAAAAGCTGCTCCCACACTTGGTATCTGGTATCCAGCTAATGGTCACATTGAGCTTGCAGGGTATTCTGATAGTGACTTTGCTGGATGTAAAACAACAAGGAAGTCCACCTCTGGGGGAGCCCGATTCATAGGAGATTGTCTAGTGTCTTGGCAAAGCAAAAAGCAAGTTGCAGTATCCACATCCACTGCTGAAGCCGAATATATAGCTGCTGCAAGTTGCACTGCTCAAATTTTGTGGCTTCAAAATCAACTCCTGGATTTTGGTGTGACTGCCTTGAGGACTCCTCTCAAAATTGATAGTCAAGCACAGAAAACATCATCAAAAATCCAGTTTCACATTCCACCACCAAGCACATTGACATCAGACATCACTTTGTGAGGGATTGCTATGAAAAGATTTGATTTCTTTACAACATGTCAATGCCAAGGATCAACTAGCAGATGTGTTGACAAAGGCACTAGCTGCTTCCACATTTGAAAGTTTGATATCTAGGCTTGGAATGCTAAACATGGATTAAAACAAGTTCTCCTTGTGTTTCATGTGTAAATAGCAATAAAATGTTTTTAGAAAATCAAATCCATCCTTAAAAATAATGAAAATTGAATTTTTCAATAAATCCTTAAAGTCTGTTCAAAGCTCTAAAAGCACAAAAACACTGTTGTTTAGAAAAATCTTTTCACTGATGCAAACCTCTGATAGTGTTTAAATTTGGTCATAACCATTGATAGATTGCTCTAACAGTGGTTAGTCCAATAACTGCTTTCCATTGTCAAACAGAGGTTACACATGGACAGATGTTACTCGACAGATGTTGCATCAGACGCCACGTCATTTACACTTTTTGAAAAACCCTATAAACCTTGTTCTATCCCCAAACAGAGGTTTCACTTTTCTTGTACGATTTCAAATTTTTTCAAAGCCCTTCTCTCAAAAATCGTCCAAAATCATGGCTCCTAAAACCAAATCGAAGAAGAAATCGACACAAGAACAACCCCCATTTATCCTAATCATCAAAACACCTCATAACTACACTGCTATTCTCGAAGAAACCGACGCAAACACTCGCTATCATTTAATGATCCGGATTCTGAAAGAATCAAAATTTAAGCACATGTTGGAAGTCAAACCCCAGTTTACATCGACTCTTTAAGAGAATTTTGGGCAAATGCTAAAGTAAACTGATCCGCCGATGGTGTGCCCTATTCCATCACTTCCAAAGTTGGTGGCACACGAATGCAAATAAGCCCACAATCTATCTCCCAAGTTTTCATGTTAAATGATATGCAACATCCGGTATCATTTCCTTTGAGGGAGATGCAGCATGAGTTTGTTGAAAGAGGTTACACCGGGCAGTTGAAAGGTATGACAATCTTCAAACCCAATTTTCCTGCAGAGATGAAATTATTTTTGCACACTTTATTACATGTGTCTCTGCCAAAACAACTACCTTCAACGAGATTCCATTGAACATGCAATATATGGGATTTGCAATTCTAACTGATTCTGATTTTAACCTCTCCCAGGTGCTGTTCAATGATCATGTAATAATTTTAATAATATTTCAAAAAGAAAAGCTTTCTTGATACATCCAAGATTCTTGAATGTTTACTTGTAAGATCAGATAAAATCAAACGCAAGTAAACAAGGCGCAGTTACCAACCCTGGCCGCTCATATAACTTACCGAATAACAAATCAAGACAAAGTTTCCAAAACATAAGTAAAGGAGGCTGAGCCTATTTTACAAGAAAAAATGTTCAAGCTCAACCTTCGGCTGCTGAGCCTACTGCTCTAGGTGATCAGGGCATCACAACTGCTACCCTGAAACCCACACCTAAAATCTCCAAAAAGAAACCATCCAGAGCATCCCGAACACCCACCAAACCCAAAAAGGTTCCTCTGGAAGATGAGATCCCGGGGGTATACCCGGTGACAACACCAAAGTCACCAACCACTGCTGCTACTTCTTCACAACAGATGGTAGAAAGATCTCAACCCGGCTTTGTAACTCCTCCTGCATCCTCACAAAAGGATCAGGTTGTAGGCACAGAGACACCGAATTATGAAGCTCTAGGACCACTTGGTTCTATCTTCCACAACCCCTCTCCCGGGCAATGTCACTTTCAACACAGCCACTCTCACCATTGACATCACTTCCACCAACAATGTTACGCTTGCTGAATGCAATAGATATTAAGCAGACATTATCCAGCACTTCTCACCAACTCATCAATGAGAATATACTCCAACAAGAAGCTGGGTCTGACTTATTTCTAATTGCTAGCCCATCAGCAAATGAAGAGGCTACATCCCTTAGGTTACATGTAACCCTTGGTGATAGTTCAACAACGGCAGCCACTACAATTGCAGAACTCCCAAGTTCTCAATTGGAGAGTGGTTACATAGCTAAGTCCTTGTTGAAGGCAACCACTGCTGAGGCTACTACGGTAACCTCTGTTCCAGTGGGAAGTCCCCAAAACCAAGAAAAAAGGGCATCTAAGATTGAAGCAAGTGGAAAAACACATGCTCATGATATCTTAGAGAAATTTACCACATCTGGTAGGAGTTCAGATGATCCTATTAAGTTAGGTGATGAGCTAAAACATCAGAAATTGACGGAGAGGTTACCAATGTTGAAACCACTGTTGATGAAATTAAAGATCTTTTGAAACAGTTGATCACTATTCAGAGTCAACCTCCTGTTCTAACCACTGCTGAGCTCAAATCTGCAAAAATCCAATCTTTCAACAATAAAAACATTTCCTGGTGCAAAAACATAAACATCAGATGATGGAACTCAGGAATATGGTTGATGCAAGATACAATGATACTGCTGCAGATATCAAGGCAATCAAAGCCCACTTGCTCACCACCACTGGTAAATCTCCTCCTACTGTCTTTGTGAGTCCAGATGAAGCCAAAAAGGGGGAGAAACCCTTGGGAAAAGAAAAGTTGAAGATGGATGATACAAAGGCAAGGCCTACAGTGAATATCCCTAAGCCAGATGGCTCAAAGAAACCAGACTCAACTGAAGATATCCTGACAAGGGCAAAGATGTCTCACAAGAAGACTGTGTTTGATGAAGGCAAGGTGCTGGTTGAGAAAAAGATTGATCAGCAGTTAGAAAAGGGAGAGACTGGTACCTCAACAAAGAGAGATCTTCTACAAAATCAAGAAAACCAGAATCCACATCTCTCAAAACTAAAGTTGCTACCAATCCAACCACAAAAACCTCTGTTATCACAAAATCAACCACATCATCTCATACAACTCCCATATCCACCCCAACAGATGTTACAGCAACTGTTGTGCCAACATTTGTTGATACAACAGAGGTTGTAGCAGATGTTATCACAACCACTGCCGCCATCACCTTTCCCACTTCCACACAAATACTACCAACACCACCCAGAATTCCAAGCCATCCATCGTCACCATCAATCAGTTTTAAGAGAAAGAAGGTAACAAAGGTCATAAATGAAGAAGAGATCCCTGCTCATATGCCTCTTGCATCTGCACCAATGTTAAATCTAACCTCTGCTCCCCAACTACAACATCTGTTCCTTCTAAAGAAGTGGTTCCTGCAGCTATAAAGTTTCCTCTTGATTTGCCTTCAGTTAGGAAAGAATCAATTCTTTCTACGCTGAAGAAGATCCAGACAAAAGATATTTCCCATCTCTTCAAGGTTATCCAAAGCCTGCAAATATTGATAAGTATCTGGAACTCAAAGAAAGGCAGGCAAAGGATATTGCTAAGAAGTTGTCTGAAGGCAAAAGTGATAGAGAAGTGCAGAACCAATACCCGTTTCAGATGAGCAAAGTCCAATCACTGGAAAATTTTCAAAGAATCTATCAAATCAGATTTCTGAAGTAGATGATAAATTTTTAAAAGAAAAATACATCTCTCACATCATGGAATACAAGAAATATGCTGCAACTAAGGCACATTTCAAAGATTGGTCTATGAGTGAGCTTCAAGAAGAAATTGCAAGAATAGAAGAACAACTAAAAGATCCTCACAACAAACCTACATGCCCAGATTTGAACAAATACAAAAAGAATGTACCTGAAAAGACCCTGAAGTTCAGAAGAATGAAAGAAGAGCTAATTCAAAATCATTATGGGTCAAAGAACCAGGTAATGAGATGGGGGGAGTTAAGAGTGTTGGATACCTACAAGAAGCTGGAAGCCAGAAGGAAAAAGGATCCATCAATGCCTCCTAAACCTGATTATACCAAAGAAGATGCTGCTCTCAAAGCCCAACTTTCTAAAAAAACCCAGCTCAACATCTGCCCAATCCACACTTGCCTTGCTAAAGCGAAAAAGGCAAGGGGAGATGTCAGAGAAGGTTGACAAAGAGTTTGAAGAAGTATTCAATAAAGAAGGCATAAAAAATATGATGGAATATCCAACAGATAATACAAGTGCCAAGTTGGCAGAGGATCTGACAAGAATAGCTCCTTTTCTAACCTCAGCAATAAAGGCTCCTTCAAGAAAGCTTTCAGACTAAAAAATTCTAAAGTCGAAGGTCAACAAAGACACCCACGAATTGACTCTGCTCAAGTCTGATGGTAAAGCCACTAAACTATCCATGGAAGCTGCTTATGGGCTTACAGTAGAAGAATTCCACGAACTACTAAGTTTAGAGCTTGAGAAGGATGCTGATGATTTAGAATCTCTTAACTTGGAACTACAATTCAAGGGTCAAATAAGAGAATTCTTTCTGAGGAATAAAGATCAAGAATAAGTTGTTTTTAGCATCATCTGTTCCAGGGGGAGATTGTTGGGATTGAACCTTTGGAAAGGAACAGATGATACATAGTCAAAACACACCATCCGAGCTTTGATCCAACCATCAGAGTTTCTAACCGCTGATGAGTATTTACTGCTTTCAATAAACACAATGCCTCTTATCCTCTGACAGAAGAAACTCTCAACCGCTGATAGAAGATCACAAGAACAGAGGATAGCCAACAGTGCTTAGTTTAGTTTTAGGTTAATCAATGTAACAGTGCTATGCACTGATAGTTTAGTCTAAGCAGTGTTTGCAGTTAGTTACTTTTTGTTAGCTGTCACTATCAACCCTGACGTCATTGTAAGACGATCAGTGGTTAGATAATTAGTATAAATAGGCGCTCAATGTAACAGTTAACACTTGTCTTCTTAAAAAGATCAATTTCGCATATCTTCTTCATTTCTGACTATCAAACGATCATTATTGGGCTAATGGGGAGTTTGTGAATCACATGCAATAGTTTAATTACTTGAAAGCATGATGGTGAGGAAAACAAACGACCGATTGATTGTTGTAAAAGTTTTCCATTAATCCGCTGCATTTATTTTCTGTTTTCAATCATTTCCATTATTTGAAACAAAAACAACAATCAATTCAAACTTAGATTCTGACATTTGTTTTTAATCCATGTTTAGCATTCCAGACATAGAGATCAAGCTTTCAAGGACAGATGATTCCAATTTTTAATTTGTACATCTCCCAACTGATCTATAGACTGGACATGTTATAAAGAAATCAAACCATTTTTATAACAATCCCTTGTGAATGATGTCTGATGTCATCAGTGTTTTGATATCATGTGACGATAGTGATTTTTATGCTTGTTTTGATCAACTACTGTTGAACCAGCAGAGGATAAGCTTTGTCAGTTGTCTTGAACATCTGCTGCTCATGTGGTGAAAAATGTGAGTATCTACAAGGTTAGCCTACACACGCATAATATGAGATAACCTTGACCATCAACAAATTTCTTTTGATCCATTATCAAGGAAGAGTCACTCCCTTCTCTCTAAAAATAGAAATGTTTTACTTCCTGGCAGGTTTTGAGCTTTAACTATCTAAAACAAGTGAAAGCTCAACATGTATTACTTTCCAGAGAACAAAAATACTGAAAAGAGATAACACATGTCCTGATATACACATGAAATCTTTACTATAAAAAAAATAAGTAAACATTTCTTAATAAATGAATCAATTAGATCTGATTGATCTCCTAAGTTCTCCTTGAAAACAATTTTTAACTTGATAAACATCAGTTACCTGAATCTTCCTGTAAATAGTGGTTGCACTCAGCATGTTTGGTAACAGATCTTTGAGCAGAAAAGAATATCTAATTTTAGGTTTTCCTTTTGTAGTACTAGCCTATGAACTCTCAAGTGTTTTATGTTTATACTCTTTTCTTTTAACATCAAAAGTTTTGAGATAAACACACTTTTAAGTTTTTTGATTTTTCTTCTATTCCCCATCTGAACTTTCCATAGGCAAATGTCGTACCATTCACTGGAGGGCTTTTGAGGAAAGAATAATCAATCCAAAGTCATTTACAGTAATGTTTTGAGAACCTTAAATATTTTTGCAAAAAGCTTATGCTAAAATTCACATTACTTTTGATCTGGTGTTCTAGACCTCGACTTATAACCATTAATCATGGAGTCATCACAAAATCCAACACAAATCCTGAACTTGTATATAACGTGATTTGACTCTTACTTTGTTTTCAACAAATACGAACAACACAGTATCACTGAAATTGAGCTGATATTTTTATGTCAAATTGATTGTTAGATCGAATTTGACTGACCTTGCTCTAATACCAATTGTTAGGATCTGAGTTTGACCTGATTGTGTTGTTTTAAACAAATTGAACATAAAATAAGATAAAACACATAAAACTTGCAGCGGAATATGATTTAAAACTTTGTAACACAATCAAATGAGAGATTAGCTTTCATCACACAATGTTTTCATTACTCAAAAGATTGAAATGATTACAAGTAATTACATACATGCATCACTAACTCCCCCTCAGCCCGAGCTTCACACAGATTAGATTGTACAAGATAAGTCTGTGTGTGTGACTGAATAGAACAGTACATGCACTGTCTATTTATAGTACAATCCTAACCTCTGTGGCATCTTTTGTGACATCATGGTTGATAGTGACATCTAACAAAATGGTAACTAACTAAAAACACTGCTATACTAAACTATCAGTGCATAGCACTGTTACATTGAATAAAGTAAAACTAGTCTAAGCACTGATCTCTATCTTCTGATCTTATTCCTTCTATCAGACCTTTGCCTCTTGAACGATCAGATGATAGAAGCAGTTGTTTAGGGAAAGCAGTGTAAAGGTAGATCAGAGGTTGTAACCTCTGATAGTTGAACCAAAGCTCGGATAGTGTATTTGGCTTTGATATCATTTGTTCCTTTGTTAGGGTTCGATCCCAACAGGGGCTTTTGATCAGAACAAGGACGTGAGTCGCTTGATGTAAAACTTACCTCGAAACGATGCTTCAAACGACTTCGTTTTTGTTAATTGGAAGTTTAAACACCCGAATTGAAGCACCGTTTTCTTCATTTGGAGCACTGTTTCGAGGTTAATTTTACATCAATGGACCCGTATCCTTGTTCTTATCAAATGCCCTAAAACATCAGTTTGTAATTCTGAAAAAAAAAATTAACCCTGTTATGTTTTTTTTAATGACGGACCATATACTAAAAAAATAAAAAAAGTTGAACCACTGTTGAGAATAAACTCAGTTGAGATTATTATTGGCAAAAAGCAGCCAAATTGAATAATTTTAATCCAGTTTGCCTTTACTCTTTTCACTTTCTTCTTGTTTTGAAGAGATTGACAAAAGAATTCTTGTTTTGTATTAAATAAAATCAATAAATATATACTTTAAGATAATTATATTTCACAAAACAATGAACTTCTTGAAAATTCAATGAATATGGGTCACACCTTGAAAAAGCCAGCGTGTAGTTGCCGAACAAAAACAAACATTTTGAAAATTATCCTGCTTTATTAGATCATGTTTCTTGACCTTATTAGACTAACATATTATTAGGTGATAATTTAGGTTATTGAAGTGTAATATGGTCTCTTACGTATAGACCATAATATTTGTAACCCTAATCACGATAGCCTTTGAAACCGGCCTACACACAGAAAAGCATTTCAACAAACAACTTACATACATAGTTCGTAAGCTTATAGATATTCATAGTAGAGGGCTCAAAAATCCATTATAGTCCTTCAAGCTCGACCATGCATCATTGCCTCATTACCAAACATCACAACCTCAAACATTTCATCATAAATCTCTTGTGCACAATTACTTAGCCAACAAATGTAGCAAGTAGAAGTTCAAGGAATGATAGCAGCCCTTGAAGATGACTTACACATGAAAAGATTTCATCGAACTAGTAACATGCACAGTTCGTAAGCCAACACATACTCACAATAGAGGTCTCAAGAAACAACAATAGCTCTTGAAGCTCAACAACACATTATCGCCCAGTTCTCAAACTAAATCTTTATAGAAATTAAGGATTTAAAAACCCTAAACAAAAAAATCAACAAAACAGAAATAAAGAAACCAGATTTCACTGTCTTTATCCGAAATCAAAGAAGCCCAGGTCAATTGTCTATAACCGAAAACCATAGTTATTAAAGGTGTTATGCGCACCAAGGCGCATAGGCCTCGCCTAGGGCCTAGGCGTAAAAAGCAAGGGCCTAAGAAAAAAAGATGCACAATGAAACAAAAATATACATATTATGTATTAATAGTATTCTTTAAATTAAATAAACAAAGATGTGATATAACATTTAATATCATCAAATTAGTACCAGAAGTTTTAATTTTTTAGTGTATTGACGTAAAAATAGTTTTCCTTAGATAAAAGCCAAAAGTTGGCTGGAATCTTCTGCAATTAAAATATTATGGCCAAAAATTCTCCAGAATATGAGAATCACGATGGTATCTATGCCTCAACCATCACATGTATAATTAAAAATTAGTTTCCTGGAATGGAAGCGCAATAGCCTCGCCTGAAAATTGGGCTTGGACGCAAGAGATGATAGCTATTAACTACCATGCCGGAAACGACGACCATCATCATTGGCAGGCAAAAAGAGAACATAATAAGAACGATTAAGAAGAATCTACTCACCTCCTACACTCAAGAACACAACCACAGTGAGAATGATGCATAGATGAGTAGGATTTTAAAACCCCAAAAACCAAAAGTGGGAAGACAGTTGTGAGTACACACTAATGGTACTTAACAACATACTTATAGGAAAAAGAGAGCAATTATGCCTTGTACCTAATGCTTCAGATGGATGTACGAATAACTACAGTAAAATTAAGTGAGATCCTAAAGTGAGTTTTAATTATAATATAATAAGAAAACATCCTTGTATTTTATATTTGTTTTCTTTTATAAATGATGAAAATAGATTGTGGTCGGGATAACCCAAATTTAGGTGTAATCCGGGTTAATATTAAATTGTTTTATACAAATAAAATATGGGTCGTGTTCGGGTTCGAAACTTATAAGGGAGGTAATTTAGGATTTTTAACTAAAAATTACACTAAAATTTCTTTTCTAAGGCACCCCTCAAACTCTTGTTATGTAGATGTTAGGATCTGAGTTTGATATTGTGGTGATTGTTTTGATGAAATCAATGGAAGAAGATAAAATAAGATGAATTATGTAGCGGAATTAAACAAACTTTGATATCACAAACAATAGAGAGATTGTTTTCAGTTTAACATACTTTTGTAATGAATCATGTATGCATGTAAATCACAATCTCCCCTCAGCCTAAGATCACTGATTGTTCGTACAGAATGTAAGAAGAAAGATACTTGATAAGTTAAATGGAAGTGATCAAATAGAGCAATACATGCACTGTTTTATTTATAGTACAAGTATAACCACTGAGCATCTAATGATGACGTCATTGTGAAAATGACAGCTGATAACTATAACTAATTACTAGCACTGCTAACACTAAACACTGCTAACTAGACAGTGTTACATTGGTAAACACTGTTATTCTCAACTCTGTTGGTGATGATCCACTATTGGTCTTCATCAAAGGTTCCTTTCAACAGATGTTATCTTCATAGCAGAGCTTTGTATTCATCAGTGCTTTGTTATTAGTCTTTGGTATATGAGAGCAGACCTTGTAAACTCTATTTATTATGGATCAAAGATTAATAGATATTTTGGTTTTCTATCATATGTTCTTTTATAGGGTTCTGTTAGGAAACTTTATATGTATGATTAGAGTATTGAAGAAAAATGAAGAAAGAGAGTCTGATCAATCTGATCAGTTCTGATGAAAAAGAAGTCAAAGGATCAATTATAGAAGCATGATCATAGGCCATAAGAAGAAGCATTTGAATCAGATCTGATGAGAATATCTTTTTTCTAAGTGTTTGAAGAAAGGATCAGAAGAGATCTGATCAAACTTGAAGAAACCTCATCAGATTCTGATCAGAAGTCATTAGAAATCTGGTAACCAATCATAATGTCCACTTGTAGTTGAAGATAAGGTAATTTAGTTGAAGGACATTTATGATACAAGTGGACATAGTAAGCATGACATATGAAATGATCTGCCATGATAAACACTTGCATGAATAAACAAATTGTGAATTCATGCCAATTTCTCTCTATAAATAGAGATCACCAAACCGAAGATCGATGGAGCTGAGCATTGCAAGTATTACAACTTACAAACTCCATTGCCCTTCACTCCCACAGAATTCTTAAGCATTGTTTTGTATTAGAAAATAACTTTTCAATCATCTTTTGTAACCTTTCAAAAGTGATATAAACTTGAAAATTTTGTATCTCTGTTTCTTACAAGTTGATTTCTAATTCCGCACATTATTTTCATATAAAGTTGAAATCAACTTGCCATTTTAAGTCAAAGCATTGTTATCTGGGATCAACAATTGGTATCAGAGCAAATTGAATAAAACATTTTCAAATCGATCAATTGCTCGAGTATCTTTGTTAGTACTCTGTTTTGCAAAAGTTCAAAAACTTTGGCTAAAAATGGCAAACTTTCAGTCTTGGAACAGTGCTTTCAACATGGGTTCTATGTACAAGCCTCCGACGTTATTCAGAGAGGAGTACCCCTAATGGAAAATCAGGATGATCAATTTCCTTAATGGACATGATCGAGCTCTGTTTCAATCCATTGTGTGGGGCCCACATATACCACGTGTGGAAATACCTGGTGTTCCAGCATCTGATGACTCACCATAAATCTCTGCCTCTTGGGCTCCCAAATAAGAGAAAAATTGGAGCCCAGAAGACAGGAAACTGGTAGAAACAGATGAAAGGGCCAAATCACTTCTGATTATGGCACTTCCAAATGACATATTTTCTTATGTTGATGCATGCTCATCTGCAAAAGAAATATGGGATCAACTTGAAAATCTTTGTGAAAGAGGAGACAAAATGAAAAGAAACTTGAGAACAAATCATGTCTCTCTGCTTATGAAAGGTTTAAATGCTCACCAAATGAAACACTCACTGATGCTTACAATAGATTAACAAAAATTTTAAATGAACTAAAAAGCATGGAGTTGAAAAAACCAAAATCTTGCCATGACCATAGCCTCTACACTAGAGCTAGGAAATTTGAACTTACATGATCTATATAGCATTCTACTCCCAAGAGAGCAACAAATCATTGAAAATTCAAAACAATATGGTGGACCTATAGCCTTAATATCAAATTCCCAAAGATTAGTCACACCTGATCTACAACCCTCTAACCCACAAAGCCTAGTTTTAGCATCAGAAAAATCTGAAAATCCATCAGATTTTTTCGCATTTGCTGAGGCAATAGCTTTGCTCACCAAAACCTTTGAGCAAAGATTGAAGGGAGGAAGTTCCAGAACTCAGAGAAGTGATAAAGGAAAGATGGAAGCATGATCCAAGGAAAGAAGAGCAGAAAGCAAGTCAGAAGTGGTATGCTATAGATGCAAACAAAAGGGTCACTGTGACAATCCGAACATGTAACAATGACAAAAAAGTTATCAGTGAATGAAATTTTATGTGGTATTTATGAATTTTGTATATTTATTATGATTTTGCACACAATCAATTCTTGCACGATTTCGAACTCTTGAATCGCTTCTATAAGCAAAACTGTAAGCCGATGCGCAAACAAAACCAATTTAATGCAACATATGTCCTGGAATAGTGATGTAAGATAAAAATGCCTTAAATAACCTTTACATAACTTAGAAATAAGTTTTGAAGGGTTTGGTATGTCAAAAACAAGTTTATTCGATCGTAGGGACTAAATACGACAAATTGTGAAAGTCTGCTGATTCTCACAGCAACGTACACTCCAGAACAAGAACACAAGCCTAACATACCTTAAATATCCTTTACATAACTTAGAAATAAGTTTTGAAGGCTTCGGTATGGCAAAATCACACTTTTGTAACTTCAGGGGCTATTTTGCAAATTTCACGAAACTATGACTAATTGCGTATATCGCTATCCGAAACACGTTCGGACATTCAAAAATTTTTCTAATCATCAATATATTATATCTAAGTGATTGGAATGCGAAAAATCCATTCGTTACGCATTTTCGGTCACACACGCGTTTGTTACAATTTTCATTGTAATTAACCGAAAACCGCGATCGTACAGCCAAACGAACTGACCTATGGAACATTTTTGGACACATTTCAAGTTCCCAATACTGTATTGTCCTTATAAAGCTTAAAAATGGGGTTTACGGGTGTTAAAAGCGCCAAAACGGGTCGAAAAACAAGTTTTTAGGCTGCAGGGACTAAAACTGACATTTTCTGAAAGTTGGCCTCTGGCGGCGCGAGAGAAATGGTCTAGTCTCTTCCGGGGTGCGAGAATCCATCAGATACAGAAAAATAAGCTGGCAACCTCCCAGCTCATCCCTTGGCCACCAAGACGCGAATTTTGACACTTAGCTTGCAATTTGCCACCCTTTTTCCTGATTTTAACATGTGTATGAGACTAATCAAGTGTAGTGATGAATCATGGACACTTCTTAAGCTCTCATGAAATCAAAATTGCTATAAATAGCAAGGGTATTTCACCATTTGAAGCTTTTTAACCTCCTTCTTGCTCTCATCTGCTACAAATCTAAATTTGCAACTTCCTTGGGGTTTTCTCTGGTGTTCTTGATCATTCCTTGTGTTTGTAAGTGTTCTAATCTTGACATGTTCAATTATTATAGCTTATTTTGACAAAAAATCAAACAATTTGACTTCTGTTTGACTTTTATTTTTGATCATGAATTGATCAAGATAAAGCTCAATTGAAACTTGCAATATGATGGTAATCAAGGTGGTTATGATCCCTAAAAATAATGCCTACTGATTATCACCTTTTCTAGTCTTATTGACAAGTTAAAGTTTTAGTCAAAATGCGATTTTTGTGCATTTTGCAACAGATCTAATTCCGGGTGTCAAAACAAGTTGTTTTGATGCAAAAATACTTTCATAAACTTATTTAGACATGTCAAAATATGTCTAAATCGTCACTCTCATTTTACTGCTTGTTTAGAGTCGAAAAGTTGAACGGTTTGACCACCGCTTTGACTTCCGAATCTGACCCGTTTGGTTGATCTTTAGATCCGACCAAATACATAATTGTGACCATGAATATATAGGGAATAACCCTCTGAGGTTATACCTTATGGCCATGATGTTTGGATTATGTGATGATAAATGATTGTAATATTACTTAAAATGACCAAAATGCCCTTTTCGCAAACAAATCAACTTTAAGCACATGTAACATAAATTTTGACATGTATTCTGATCAAATAACATTTTCAAACATATTTAAGCTTTAAAGGCTTATTATAACACATATCTAACCATCCGAATGCGTAGTTACGCAAATGATGCGTTAAAGTGGCTTAAATACCTCAACGTGTCATAACGGGTCAAAAGCACTTAAAAATTTTCCAATTTAGAATGTAAACTTATTAAACCATATTATATGAGTTCCGAAACTCACTTGGTTTATAAGATCTCATTCTATCCGAATCTTCTGATTTCAAGCCTCGATGTTTACACTATTATTCATTTTTAGGACACGCATGATTTCTCGGATCTTTGAGCTTCGGTTTTCTTATTGATCCAAGATTTACTTTGCTATCACAAGTGAGTACATAGTTCCCCTATTTTATGTTTTACAATTGTTTTGGGGTGATTCATATGTGCTAAATGTTTTCAAGTTTTCAAATGCAATTACTATGGTTTATATAAACAACACGATTTCAATAACGTGAACGAACTTGTTGGTGCATTGTATTTATAACAAGAATGACATTCATTAACAATGGCCAAGCCGACCAGTAGTAAGTTAAGGCGCCTAGGACTGACAATCCCGTTACCAAATTTCCCGGGGTTTGTGGGAAAATTTAGGAAGCGACTGAAACTGTATGTAACAAACCCTTTGGTAGTATGTTATACGAATAAGGGACACCGTGGGTGGTCTCGAACAAGTCAACAAAGGTTTGAATGTATTCACGAAACGACCAAAAGTTTTCAATTAAAACAAGGAACCATGAACAAATGGTTTATAACAAGGAACGATGAACGATGAACAATGAACGAATGACTGAACAATGAATGTTTTAACAAGGAACAACGAACAATTGATTTATGACAAATGGTTTATGATATGTGATTTAGATAACAAGACGGGTATAATGTGATAAAAGCATGGTGAATACGCTGCTGGTACTTCCTATATATAAGTGCTTTATCACATAACATACGTGTCATTATTTACATTACTTGGACAATGATATCAAACAATGACACACAACGATTTTTGATTAAAGATATAAACCATATGAGTTATTTCAAGACATTTGTAACTGGATTTACAAAACAAATGTTTTCGAGTCAAGGTTCATGGCTATGAGGTTTCATAAATTTTTAACCAATTGTTTTTAGACGATGAATTATTGCAATAACAAACACTTTCAAAACAAGGTTTTCATTTACGACTCTAGTAGTCGGATTATATGTTGCAATATATACAAAGCCATGAACTTTACACACTCACAAAACCTATGTACTCGCCGGCATATTTTTGCTGACTCGTTTTCACATATGTTTCAGGAAATCAAGTTTGATGACGATGCATGCTCACTTAGGATTCAGACGGACCTTAGTGCCTAAAAATATGAAAGACAATAACTATGCATGCTTTGATCGTTTGGATGTTTTTAAAACATTTTAAGACAATATGACAATATAATCTATGTTTAATATCCAATAAAACGTAACATCAATACCAAGTGTTGTTGAAACAATCTGTTAACGTGACTCCCCAAGTGTTTCCGCCCCGGTTTGTTGTTTTACGCGATTTGGGGTGTTATTAGGTTGGTATCAGAGCACTGGTTATAGGGAATTAGGTTATTAGTAATGCATTGACCTAGACTATAACCTTCCTAGGACCCTAACACAAGTTATTGCGTTTAGATTTAAAATACAATACGATCACCTATCCTTAGGTGATTACCAAAACAAATCCACAAATTACAAATCCATTTTGAAAATCAATCATCTACCCTTAGATGATTTGTTTTTGGCGCAAGCCTTTAAGTTTTCAAAATCTCGTCAAAGTTTGGGTTTTAATAATGTGAACACGTGCAATCTGGAAGGGTGGGTGCCTGTACCCTGAGTTTTCTGTCTAAGGCTAGAGTGTTCGTACAAATCCACTTAATCGGACCAGTCACTCTTACCTGGGAACTCTTGGGGTGAGCGTCCACTTATAGGCTAAAGCATGTCTTCGCGATACATTATAAAGACCCATTTACTTCGATTAGTCAACGTGAATCATTTGTTTGCTTTGTGAAACAAACGAATGACCACCATCCTTGTTTGTCGATATTTTTGATGCTTGTTTCGATTTTCCGAATGTCAATCTCACACATCTTTCATCATGTTTCTTTTCTAGAATGCCTCCTAGACGCGATCAAACTCAAGATGCTGCAATGGCAGCATTCATCGCTCAGCAAATGGCTGCGATTCTCCCAAACCTAGTAACTCAACTGAATCAAGCGAACAACAATAACAATAATAACAACAATGCTCCGTGTAGCTACAAACAGTTCTGTTCAGCTAAACCACTTGCATTTTCTGGGTCAAAGGGAGCTACGGGACTTCTTCAATGGTTTGAGAGTCTCGAGAGCGCATTTCCTTTCGTTCAATGTCCGGACGAGCGAAAAGTTGAGTTTGCATCGAGTGTGTTCAAGAAACGAGCTTTAACATGGTGGAAAGGTGTTATGAGAGATAGGGGTGCTAATGTGGCCTTAGCCCAAACTTGGGGAGAGCTTCGAGCTCTAATGATGAGGGAGTTCTGTCATCGTCATGAACTTAGGGCTTTGGAAAGGGAATTCGATGATCTTAAGCAAGACAGTGGTGAGAGTCGTGTTTACACCGACCGGTATGAGGAATTGAGCTTACTTTGTCCTTCAATGGTGACGCCTTTGGATAAGGCGATTGAGAAATATATCGATGGTCTGCCTGATCCAGGACATTGTTACGGGAAGCTACCCTACTATCGTTCGTCAATCCATTGAATTGGCTGCTACTCTGATTGATTCTCAAGTCAGAAAGGGGAAGCTTCATCGCAAAGGTGACAAGAAACAGACTGACAAAAGCACCCTAGAGAAACCGAAGAAAGACAAAGCCGGATCATCCAAGAGGTCGAAGAAGTGTAAGGCTTCTCAAAACGTTGCTGTGACCACACCACCCGCTCCAACTGCTTCGTAAAACCAAGCAGCTCCACCACTGGCAAAGAAACCATACGCAGGAACTGCACCACTCTGCAACCGATGTAACGGTCACCAGCAGGTTCATGTACCATGTCGACAATGTACTACCTGTGGAAAACTTGGTCATCTGGCGAACATTTGTCGCTTTAACCCGAACCAAGCTGCACAAAACCAAGCTCAACCACAAGCAAATCCTGCTCTACCTCACTTTCCACCTGGTTCCTGTTTCAATTGTGGTGAAATGGGTCACTACAGGAACAATTTCCCAAGGTTAGCCAATACAAATTCAGCTTATGGACGAGCTTTTAACATGAATGCCAACGAGGCTCGTGCTGACAATGAAGTTGTTAACGGTGCGTTCTTTGTTAACAATCACCCTGCTTCTGTTCTTTTCGATTCGGGTGCCGATAGGAGCTTTGTGTCATTAACAATTGAGCCTTTACTCTCGATGCCTAGAACTAAACTAGGAAAGCCCTTGTCTGTCGAGATAGCCAATGGTGAACCCCTTGTGCTTAATTCCGTCATTCGTAACTGCCAATTAAACCTCAATAACCATCTTTTTCCTATCAACCTTACACCAATGCAACTTGGAAGTTTCGATGTTATTATAGGAATGGATTGGTTAACCAAGTACCATGCCGAAGTTATTTTTTTGACAAGATTGTTCGAATACCTCTTCCGTCTGGTGAAATTCTAGAAGTTCATGGAGAGAAACCCGTTAGTAGCCTTAAACTCATGACATGTACCCAAGCTCAGAAATACTTGCGAAATAATTATGTCGCCTTCTTGGCACATATTGTGGAGCAGACAGGCAAGAGCAAGAATATTCAAGACATTCCTGTTATTCGAGATTATCCTAAGGTATTTCCCGAAGATCTACCTGGTTTACCCTGGCAAGACAAGTTGAGTTTCGAATTGATCTTGTACCAGGTGCTAACCCGATAGCCAAATCTCCTTACCGTCTTGCACCTTCTGAGATGCAAGAGTTATCGAAGCAATTACAAGAGTTATCTGACAAAGGTTTCATTCGTCCAAGTTATTCTCCGTGGGGTGCACCTGTCCTATTTGTAAAAAGAAGGATGGATCCTTCCGGATGTGTATCGATTATCGTGAGCTCAACAAACTCACGATCAAGAATCGATATCCCCTACCCCGCATTGATGATCTGTTTGATCAACTACAAGGTGCCACATGTTTTTCGAAGATTGATCTGCGTTCTGGGTATCATCAGCTTCGTGTTCACGAGGAAGATATTCCCAAGACTGCTTTCCGTACATGATATGGTCACTACGAGTTTACTGTTATGCCTTTCGGTTTGACGAATGCTCCAGCTGTATTCATGGACTTGATGAATCGGGTTTGTAAGCCTTATTTGACAAGTTCATCATTGTGTTCATCGACGACATTCTTATTTATTCAAAGTCTCGAGCCGAGCACGAGCAACATCTTCGTTTGACAATGAGAAATTCTAAAGAAAGAGCAACTTTACGCCAAATTCTCCAAGTGTGAATTTTGGCTGAAAGAAGTTCAGTTTTTGGGACACATTGTTAATGAGCAAGGTATTCATGTGGATCCTTCTAAAATTGCTGCAATTAAGGATTGGAAAACACCCACTACACCCACAGAAGTTCGCTCATTTCTTGGTCTTGCTGGTTACTATCGGCGATTTGTTTTGAATTTCTCAAAGATCGTTGTTCCCCTCACTGCTTTGACTCAGAAGAATAAGCCATTTGAGTGGGGATGCAAACAAGAGGAAGCTTTCCAAACCTTGAAACAGAAACTCTAGGATGCTCCTATTCTATCTTTACCCAATGGTGATTTTGTGGTTTATTGTGACGCTTTGAATTTAGGCCTTGGTTGTGTTCTCATGCAACGGGATAAGGTCATCGCATACGCGTCAAGACAGTTGAAAACCTACGAGAAGAATTACGCAACTCATGATCTTGAGTTAGGAGCTGTTGTCTTTGCTCTCAAAATCTAGAGACACTATCTTTATGGCACGAGGTGTGTGGTTTTCACAGACCACAAAAGTCTCCAACACATATTCAATCAAAAGGAGTTGAACATGAGGCAACGCCATTGGATCGAACTTTTAAACGATTACGACTGTGAAATTCGCTACCATCCTGGTAAGGCGAATGTTGTGGCTGATGCGCTTAGTCCCAAAGAACGTGTTAAGCTTCATTGTGTTCGAATTCGATCCGATATCCAAACACGTATTCTTACAGCCCAACACACTTGTGTAACCCAAGGTTTGTTGAAAGATGAACTACCTCATCAACTCGAACTTCAACTTGAAACGAAAGACGATGGATTACTTTACTACATGAACCGTTTGTGGGTTCCGAATCGACACAATCTACGTACTTTATTGATGGACGAAGCACATAAGTCTCGATACACAATTCATCCTGGTGGTACAAAAATGTACAAGGATCTTCGCACCCAGTTTTGGTGGCCGGGTATGAAGAATGACATTGCCTTGTGTGTATCGAAATGCCTTACTTGTCTCAAAGTCAAGGCCGAGCATCAAGGTCCGTCTGGTTTGTTGGAACAACCAGAAATTCCGGTATGGAAGTGGGAGAACATTGCGATGGATCTCATCACTAGGTTACCGCGCACATCTAGAGGTCATGATGCAATTTGGGTGATCATTGATCGTCTAACAAAGTCAGCACATTTCATAGCGATCGTGAAGACTTTTCTGTTGACAAACTCGCAAAGATCTATGTTGATGAGATCATATCTCGTCATGGTGTTCCTTTGAACATCATATCTGACAGAGATGCTCGTTTCTCATCTCGTTTTTGGAAGACCTTGCAATCTGCAATGGGAACCAAACTCAATCTAAGTACTGCTTATCATCCTCAAACGGATGGACAATCTAAGAGGACGATTCAAACATTGGAGGATATGCTTAGAGCTTGCGTGATTGAATTTGGTGGTAGTTGGGATTCGCATCTCCCATTGGTTGAATTCTCTTATAACAATAGTTATCACGCCAGCATTAACATGGCGCCTTTCGAGGCTTTATACGGTCGAAAATGCCGTTCACCTGTCTGTTGGAATGAAGTTGGAGAGTCTCAGTTTACTGGACCTGAACTCATTCACGACACAACCGAGAAAGTTAAGAAAATACGTGATAACCTTCTGACATCTAGAAGCCGTCAAAAGAGTTATGCGGACAAGCGACGCAGGCCCTTGGAATTCCAAGTTGGTGATCACGTCCTACTCAAGGTATCCCCTTGGAAAGGAGTGGTCAGATCTGGGAAGAAAGGAAAACTTGCTCCACGATATGTTGGACCATTCAAGATCGTCGAAAGAATCGGAAAGGTGGCCTACCGACTTGAGCTACCTCCTAAACTCGGGAATATTCACCCAACATTCAACGTGTCCAATTTAAAGAAATGTTTACCCGATACAAATCTCCATGTTCCACTCGACGAGATTCAAGTTGATGACACTATGCATTTTTCGAGAAACCAGTGGAGATAATGGACCGTGAAGTCAAGAAACTGAAACAAAGACGAATCCCGATAGTCAAATTTTGTTGGGAATCCAAACGTGGCCTTGAATTTACTTGGGAACAAGAGGATCAAATGAAAGCGAAGTATCCACACTTATTCTCACAAGTTTCCTCTAATTAAATTTCGGGACGAAATTTCCTGATGTAGGGGAGACTGTGATATCTGGGACAATCCGAACATGTAAAAATGACAAAAAAGTTATCAGTGAATGAAATTTTATGTGTATTATGAATTTTGTATATTTATTATGATTTTTGCACACAATCAATTCTTGCACGATTTCTAACTCTTGAATCGCTTCTATAAGCAAAACTGTAAGCCGATACGCAAACGAATCAATTTAACGCAACATATGTCCTGGAATAGTGATGTAAGATAAACATGCCTTAAATAACCTTTACATAACTTCAAAATAAGTTTTGAAGGGTTTGGTATGTCAAAAACAAGTTTATTCGATCGCAGGGACTAAATACGACAAATTGCAATAGTCTGCCGATTCTCACAGCAACGTACACTCCAGAACAAGAACACAAGCCTAACATACCTTAAATATCCTTTACATAACTTAGAAATAAGTTTTGAAGGCTTCGGTATGGCAAAATCACACTTTTGTAACTTCAGGGGCTATTTTGCAAATTTCGCGAAACTATGCCTTTTTGCGTATATCGCTATCCGAAAACACGTTCGGACATTCAAAAATTTTTCTAATCATCAATATATTATATCTTAGTGATTGGAATGCGAAAAATCCGTTCCTTACACATTTTCGGTCACACACGCGTTCGTTACGATTTTCGTCGTAATTAACCAAAAACCGCGATCGTACGGCCAAACGAACTGACCTCCGGAACAGTTTTGGACACATTTCAAGTTCCCTATACTTTATTGTCCTTATAAAGCTTAAAAATGGGGTTCACGGGTGTTAAAAGTGCCAAAACGCGTCGAAAAACAAGTTTTTAGGCTGCAGGGACTAAAACTGACATTTTCTGAAAGTTGGCCTCTGGCGGGGCGTGAGAGAATGGTCTAGTCTCTCGCGGGGTGCAAGAAGCCATCAGATACAGAAAAATAAGCTGGCAACCTACCAGCTCATTCCTTGGCCACCAAGACGCGAATTTTGACACCTATTTTGCAATTTACCACCCTTTTTCCTGCTTTTAACATGTGTATGACACTAATCAAGTGTAGTGATGAATCATGGACACTTGTTAGGCTCTCATGACATCAAAATTACTAAATAGCAAGGGTATTTCACCATTTGAAGCTTTTAAACCTCCTTCTTGCTCTCATCTGCTACAAATCCGAATTTGCAACTTCCTTGGTGCTTTTCTCTGGTGTTCTTGATCATTCCTTGTGTTTGTAAGTGTTCTACTCTTGACATGTTCAATTATTATAGCTTATTTTGACAAAAAATCAAACAATTTGACTTCTGTTTGACTTTTAGTTTTGATCATAAATTGATCAAGATAAAGCTCAATTTAAACTTGTAATATGATGGTAATCAAGGTGGTTATGATCCCTAAAAATCATGCCTAATGATTATCACCATTTCTAGTCTTATTGACAATTCAAAGTTTTAGTCAAAATGCGATTTTTGCGCATTTTGCAACGGATCTAATTCCGAGTGTCAAAACAGGTTGTTTTGATGCCAAAATACTTTCATAAACTTATTTAGACATGTCAAAACATGTCTAAATCGTCACTCTCATTTTAGTGCTTGTTTAGAGTCGAAAAGTTGAACGGTTTGACCACCGCTTTGACTTCCGAGTCTGACCCGTTTGGTTGATATTTAGATCCGACCATATACATAATTGTGACCATGAATATATAGGGAATAACCCTCTGAGGTTATACCTTATGGTCATGATGTTTGGATTGTGTTATGATAAATGATTGTAATATTACTTAAAAATGACCAAAATGCCCTTTTCGCAAACAAATCAACTTTTAGCACATGTAACATAAATTTTGACATGTATTCTGATCAAATAACATTTTCAAACAAATTTAAGCTTTAAAGGCTTATTATAACACATATCTAACCATCCGAATGCGTAGTTACGCAAATGATGCGTTAAAGTGGCTTAAACACCTAATCCAATTCAGAATGTAAACTTATTAAACCATATTATATGAGTTCCGACAGTCACTTGGTTTATAAGATCTCATTCTATCCGAATCTTCCGATTTCAAGCCTCGATGTTTACACTATTATTCATTTTTAGGACACGCATGATTTCTCGGATCTTTGAGCTTCGATTTTCTTATTGATCCAAGATTTACTTTGCTATCATAAGTGAGTACATAGTTCCCCTGTTTTATGTTTTACAATTGTTTTGAGGTGATTCATATGTGCTAAATGTTTTCAAGTTTTCAAATGCAATTACTATGGTTTATATAAACAACACGATTTCAATAATGTGAACGAACTTGTTGGTGTGTTGTATTTATAACAAGTATGACATTCATTAACAATGGCCAAGCCGACCAGTAGTAAGTTAAGGCGAATAGGACTGACAATCCAGTTACCAAATTTCCCGAGGTTTGTGGGGAAATTTGGGAAGCGACTGAAACTGTATGTAAAAAACCCTTTGGTGGTATGTTATACGAATAAGGGACACCGTGGGTGGTCTCGAACCAGTCAACAAAGGTTTGAATGTATTTACGAAACGACCAAAAGTTTTAATTAAAACAAGGAACGATGAACAAGTGTTTTATAACAAGGAACGATGAACGATGAACAATGAATGATGAACGAATGAACAATGGTTTATAACAAGGAACAACGAACAATTGATTTATGACAAATGGTTTATGATATGTGATTTAGATAACGAGACGGGTATAATGTGATAAAAGCATGGTGAATACACCGCTGGTACTTCCTATATATATGTGCTTTATCACATAACATACGTGTCGTTATTTACATTACTTGGACAAATGATTTCAAACAATGACACACAACGATTTTCGATTAAAGATATAAACCATATGAGTTATTTCAAGACGATTTATAACTGGGATTTACAAAAAAATGTTTTCGAGTCAAGGTTCATGGCTATGAGGTTTCATAAATTTTTAACCAATTGTTTTTAGACGATGAATTATTGCAATAACAAACACTTTCAAAACAAGGTTTTCATTTACGACTCTAGTAGTCGGATTATATGTTACAATATATACAAAGCCATGAACTTGACAAACTCACAAAACCTATGTACTCGCCGACATATTTTTGTTGACTCGTTTTCACATATGTTTCAGGAAATCAAGTTTGATGACGATTGCGTGCTCAATTAGGATTCGGATGGACCTTAGTGCCTAAAAATATGAAAGACAATAACTATGCATGCTTTATTGTTTGGATGTTTTTAAAACATTTTAAGAGAATATGACAATATAATCTATGTTTAATATCCAATTAAAACGAAACATCAAATACCAAGTGTTGTTGAAACAATCTGTTAACGTGACTCCCCAAGTGTTTCCGCCGCGGTTTGTTGTTTTACGCGATTCAGGCTGCAGGGACTAAAACTGACAATTTTTTTAAGTTGGCCTCTGGCGGGCGCGAGAGAAATGGTCTAGTCTCTTGCGGGGTGCGAGAATCCATCAGATACAAAAAATAAGCCGGCAACCTCCCAGCTCATTCCTTGGCCACCAAGACGCGAATTTTGACACCTAACTTGCAATTTGCCACCCTTTTTCCTGCTTTTAACATGTGTATGACACTAATCAAGTGTAGTGATGAATCATGGACACTTGTTAAGCTCTCATGACATCAAAATTGCTATAAATAGCAAGGGTATTTCACCATTTGAAGCTTTTTAACCTCCTTCTTGCTCTCATATGCTACAAATCCAAATTTGCAACTTCCTTGGGGTTTTTCTCTGGTGTTCTTGATCATTCCTTGTGTTTGTAAGTGTTCTACTCTTGACATGTTCAATTATTATAGCTTTTTTTGACAAAAAATCAAACAATTTGACTTCTGTTTGACTTTTAGTTTTGATCATGAATTTATCAAGATAAAGCTCAATTGAAACTTGCACTATCATGGTAATCAAGGTGGTTATGATCCCTAAAAATCATGCCAACTGATTATCACCATTTCTAGTCTTATTGACAAGTCAAAGTTTTAGTCAAAATGCGATTTTTGCGCATTTTGCAACAGATCTAATTCCGGGTGTCAAAACAGGTTGTTTTTATGCCAAAATACTTTCATAAACTTATTTAGACATGTCAAAACATGTCTAAATCGTCACTCTCATTTTAGTGCTTGTTTAGAGTCGAAAAGTTGAACGGTTTAACCACCGCTTTGACTTTCGAATCTGACCCGTTTGGTTGATCTTTAGATCCGACCAAATACATAATTGTGACCAAGAATATATAGGGAATAACCCTATGAGGTTATACCTTATGGTCATGATGTTTGGATTATGTTATGATAAATGATTGTAATATTACTTAAAAATGATCAAAATGCCCTTTTCGCAAACAAATCAACTTTAAGCACATGTAACATAAATTTTGACATGTATTCTGATTAAATAACATTTTCAAACATATTTAAGCTTTAAAGGCTTATTATAACACATATCTAACCATCCGAATGCGTAGTTACGCAAATGATGCGTTAAAGTGGCTTAAATAGCTTAACGTGTTATAACGGGTCAAAAGCACTTAAAAATATTTCCAATTCAGAATGTAAACTTATTAAACCATATTATATGAGTTCCGACACTCACTTGGTTTATAAGATCTCATTCTATCTGAATTATCTGATTTCAAGCCTCGATGTTTACACTATTATTCATTTTTAGGACACGCATGATTTCTCGGATCTTTGAGCTTCGGTTTTCTTATTGATCCAAGATTTACTTTGCTATCACAAGTGAGTACATAGTTCCCCTATTTTATGTTTTACAATTGTTTTGGGGTGATTCATATGTGCTAAATGTTTTCAAGTTTTCAAATGCAATTACTATGGTTTATATAAACAACACGATTTCAATAACGTGAACGAACTTGTTGGTGCGTTGTATTTATAACAAGAATGACATTCATTAACAATGGCCAAGCCGACCAGTAGTAAGTTAAGGCGCCTAGGACTGACAATCCCGTTACCAAATTTCCCGGGGTTTGTAGGGAAATTTGGGAAGCGACTGAAACTGTATGTAACAAACCCTTTGGTGGTATGTTATACGAATAAGGGACACTGTGGGTGGTCTCAAACAAGTCAACAAAGGTTTGAATGTATTCACGAAACGACCAAAAGTTTTCAATTAAAACAAGGAACGATGAACAAATGGTTTATAAGAAGGAACGATGAACGATGAACATTGAATGATGAACGAATGAACAATGGTTTATAACAAGGAACAACGAACAATTGATTTATGACAAATGGTTTATGATATGTGATTTAGATAATGAGACGGTATACTGTGATAAAAGCATGGTGAATACACCGCTGGTACTTCCTATATATAAGTGCTTTATCACATAACATACGTGTCGTTATTTACATTACTTGGACAAATGATTTCAAACAATGACACACAACGATTTTCGATTAAAGATATAAACCATATGAGTTATTTCAAGACGATTTACAACTGGGATTTACAAAACAAATGTTTTCGAGTCAAGGTTCATGGCTACGAGGTTTCATAAATTTTTAACCAATTGTTTTTAGACGATGAATTATTGCAATAACAAACACTTTCAAAAGAAGGTTTTCATTTACGACTCTAGTAGTCGGATTATTGTTCCAATATATACAAAGCCATGAACTTGACACAATCACAAAACCTATGTACTCGCCGGCATATTTTTGCTGACTCGTTTTCACATATGTTTCAGGAAATCAAGTTTGATGACGATGCATGCTCACTTAGGATTCAGACGGACCTTAGTACCTAAAATATGAAAGACAATAACTATGCATGCCTTGATTGTTTGGATGTTTTTAAAACATTTTCAGACAATATGACAATATAATCTATGTTTAATATCCAATAAAATGAAACATCAAATACCAAGTGTTGTTGAAACAATCTGTTAACGTGACTCCCCAAGTGTTTCCGCCGCGGTTTGTTGTTTTACGCGATTTGGGGTGTTATAGCTAGAAGCCGTCAAAAGAGTTATGCGGACAAGCGACGCAAGCCCTTGGAATTCCAAGTTGGTGATCACGTCCTACTCAAGGTATCCCCTTGGAAAGGAGTGGTCAGATCTGGGAAGAAAGGAAAACTTGCTCCACGATATGTTGGACTATTCAAGATCGTCGAAAGGATCGGAAAGGTTGCCTACCGACTTGAGCTACCTCCTAAACTCAGGAATATTCACCCAACATATGTCCCGAATAGTGATGTAAGATAAACATGCCTTAAATAACCTTTACATAACTTCAAAATAAGTTTTGAAGGGTTTGGTATGTCAAAAACAAGTTTATTCGATCGCAGGGACTAAATACGACAAATTGCAAAGTCTACCGATTCTCGCTGCAACGTACACTCCGGAACAAGAACACAAGCCTAACATACCTTAAATATCCTTTACATAACTTAGAAATAAGTTTGGAAGGCTTCGGTATGGCAAAATCACACTTTTGTAACTTCAGGGGCTATTTTGCAAATTTCGCGAAACTATGCCTTTTTTGCGTATATCGCTATCCGAAACACGTTCGGACATTCAAAAATTTTTCTAATCATCAATATATTTATCTTAGTGATTGGAATGCGAAAAATCCGTTCCTTACACATTTTCGGTCACACACGCGTTCGTTACGATTTTCGTCGTAATTAACCGAAAACCGCGATCGTACGGCCAAATGAACTGACCTCTGGAATAGTTTTGGACACATTTCAAGTTCCCTATATTTTATTGTCCTTATAAAGCTTAAAAATGGGGTTCACGGGTGTTAAAAGTGCCAAAACGCGTTGAAAAACAAGTTTTTAGGCTGCAGGGACTAAAACTGACATTTTCTGAAAGTTGGCCTCTGGCGGGGCGTGAGAGAATGATCTAGTCTCTCGCGGGGTGCAAGAAGCCATCATATACAGAAAAATAAGCTGGCAACCTCCCAGCTCATTCCTTGGCCACCAAGACGCGAATTTTGACACCTAGCTTGCAATTTACCACCCTTTTTCCTGCTTTTAACATGTGTATGACACTAATCAAGTGTAGTGATGAATCATGGACACTTTTAGGCTCTCATGACATCAAAATTGCTATAAATAGCAAGGGTATTTCACCATTTGAAGCTTTTAAACCTCCTTTCTTGCTCTCATCTGCTACAAATCCGAATTTGCAACTTCCTTGGGGCTTTTCTCTGGTGTTCTTGATCATTCCTTGTGTTTGTAAGTGTTCTACTCTTGACATGTTCAATTATTATAGCTTATTTTGACAAAAAATCAAACAATTTGACTTCTGTTTGACTTTTAGTTTTGATCATGAATTGATCAAGATAAAGCTCAATTGAAACTTGCAATATGATGGTAATCAAGGTGGTTATGATCCCTAAAAATCATGCCTACTGATTATCACCATTTCTAGTCTTATTGACAAGTCAAAGTTTTAGTCAAAATGCGATTTTTGCGCATTTTGCAACGGATCTAATTCCGAGTGTCAATACAGGTTGTTTTGATGCCAAAATACTTTCATAAACTTATTTAGACATGTCAAAACATGTCTAAATCATTACTCTTATTTTAGTGCTTGTTTAGAGTCGAAAAGTTCAACGGTTTAACCACCGCTTTGACTTCCGAATCTGACCCGTTTGGTTGATCTTTAGATCCGACCAAATACATAATTCTGACCATGAATATATAGGGAATAACCCTCTGAGGTTATAACTTATGTTCATGATGTTTGGATTTGTTATGATAAATGATTGTAATATTACTTAAAAAGACCAAAATGCCCTTTTCGGAAATAAATCAACTTTAAGCACATGTAACATAAATTTTGACATGTATGGTGATCAAATAACATTTTCAAACATATTTGAGCTTTAAAGGCTTATTATAACACATATCTAACCATCCGAATGCGTAGTTACGCAAATGATGAGTTAAAGTGGCTTAAACTACCTTAACGTGTCATAACGGGTCAAAAGCACTTAAAAAATTTTCGAATTCTTAATGTAAACTTATTAAACCATATTATATGAGTTCCGACACTCACTTGGTTTATAAGATTCATTCTTTCAGAATCTTCCGATTTCAAGCCTCGATGATTACACTATTATTCATTTTTAGGACACTCATGATTTCTCGGATCTTTGAGCTTCGGTTTTCTTATTGATCCAAGATTTACTTTGCTATCACAAGTGAGTACATAGTTCCCCTGTTTTATGTTTTACAATTGTTTTGAGGTGATTCATATGTGCTAAATGTTTTCAAGTTTTCAAATGCAATTACTATGGTTTATATAAAGAACACGATTTCAATAACGTGAACGAACTTGTTGGTGCGTTGTATTTATAACAAGAATGACATTCATTAACAATGGCCAAGCCGACCAGTAGTAAGTTAAGGTGCCTAGGACTGACAATCCCGTTACCAAATTTCCCGGGGTTTGTGTGGAAATTTGGGAAGCGACTGAAACTGTATGTAACAACCCTTTGGTGGTATGTTATCGAATAAGGGACACTGTGGGTGGTCTCGAACAAGTCAACAAAGGTTTGAATGTATTCACGAAATGACTAAATGTTTTAAATTAAAACAAGGAACGATGAACAAATGGTTTATAATAAGGACTGATGAACGATGAACAATGAACGATAAACGAATGAACAATGGCTTATAACAAGGAACAACGAACAATTGATTTATGACAAATGGTTTATGATAAGGAATTTAGATAACGAGACGGGTATAATGTGATAAAAGCATGGTGGATATGCCGCTGGTACTTCCTATATATAAGTGCTTTATCACATAACATACGTGTCGTTATTTACATTACTTGGACAAATGATTTCAAACAATGACACACAACCATTTTGATTAAAGATATAAACCATACGAGTTATTTCAAGATGATTTATAACTGGGATTTACAAAACAAATGTTTTCGAGTCAAGGTTCATGGCTACGAGGTTTCATAAATTTTTAACCAATTGTTTTTAGACGATGAATTATTGCAATAACAAACACTTTCAAAACAAGGTTTTCATTTACGACTCTAGTAGTCGGATTATATGTTGCAATATATACAAAGCCATGAACTTGACACACTCACAAAAACCTATGTACTCGCCGGCATATTTTTGCTGACTCATTTTCACATATGTTTCAGGAAATCAAGTTTGATGACGATGGGTGCTCACTTAGGATTCGGACGGACCTTAGTGCCTAAAAATATGAAAGACAATAACTATGCATGCTTTGATTGTTTGTATGTTTTTAAAACATTTTAAGACAATATGACAATATAATCTATGTTTAATATCCAATAAAACGAAACATCAAATACCAAGTGTTGTTGAAACAATCTGTTAAGTGACTCCCTAAGTGTTTCCGCCGCGGTTTGTTGTTTTACGCGATTTGGGGTGTTACAAAAATTACAGGAGAAATACTTGACAGAAACAAAGAAATCTGATGAACTTAAAGACATTTTGAAACATTTTCAAGAAAATGAAATTTCTTACATGAAGAAAGTTTGATCAAAGACACAAAAATCAATTTTTATGAAAAAGAAAGAAAATTTTTGTATGCAGAAATTCATAAAAATAAGGTAAATGTAAAAGGTTTTCAACAAGCAAAGGATTTCATTGACTACATTGAAACAACGTCAAAAAATCAGGGTGAAGGATTAGGTTATATAAAAACAACAAATGATAATCCTACAGTGTTTGTAAAAGCTTCAGATAAACCACAATCAGATTTTGACATGAATCTAATTTAGCAGAAGAATTTGACTTCATGTCGTCTTGTTCTGAGTTAAGTCTAGAGTCAAAGAAGGTCTTCTCTAAAGAAAATATAAAGATAAAACAAGATCATACAAAAGAAAAAACTAAAAGGATCTTAAAAGAAATGGGTCAAAACATTTTTCAAAAAAATCAGAAAAATGGGCTTTCATCAAAAACCATTCCATCATACATCTCTAACAAGGTGGTATGTATGTGTGTTGATATTTTGAAAGTAATTCAATAGCATCTGAACAAACAATCTGCCAGTGGTTCAGCATTGGACAGAAACCTTATCAGATCTGATCAGATGGCAACAAATTTTATAAAGAAAACTGATTAGTCAGAATCAACAGACTCCGACAGATCAAGATCAACAGATGATGAAGTAAAATTATTATATGCTATGCACTCATCTGACAAAGTACCCAAGAAAGTCTGGGTACCAAAAAATCACTAACCTCTTCATTATAGGACCATCATGTGCAAAGATCTGGTACTGCGATTCAGGAAGCTCCAAGCACATGACTGGGGATATGAGCTTACTTAGCAACTATGTAGAAAAGCTAGGTAAATTTGTAAATTTTGGTAATGGAGTCAAGGGTAGAGTAAAAGGTTAATATGGTACAATAACAATTGAGAAAGTGGCTCATGTAGAAGGTTTAAAATACAATCTTCTAAGTTGTGGTAAGTTTTGTGACAAAGGATTCAAGGTAACATTTCTACCTGATACTTGCTTATTAATAGGTCTTGAAGATGATAAAATTTATATTAGAGGAAAAAGGATAAGAAGATCATTTATTTCTTTGACTTCAACAACAAAATTGAAGAACCTCAATTTTGTTTATTTACAAAAGAAAAAAAGAAAACAATTGGTTATGGCATATAAGACTGGCCCTCATATAAATTTTAGAACTTTAAACAAATTAGCAAGAAAGTGTCTGGTAAAAGGTTTACCTTCTATTACTTCAAGAAAAGACAAACTTTGTGAAGCATGTGAGCTAGGAAAGTCAAAAAGAGGCTCACACAAAACTGTGGTAGAATCTTCTATCTTTGAAATCTTGAACTTTTACATATGGACCTCTGTGGACCAATAAGCACTTTTTTTCTGGAAAGAAATACATTTTAGTCATTGTTGATAACTATTCAAGGTACACATGGGTGGAATTTTTGAGGCAAAAGAGTGAAACACCAGATCTGATCATAAATTTTGTTATTTAAAATCTGTTGAAATTAACTGTAAGAAAAATCAGATCTGACAATGGGACAGAATTAAAAAATGCAAAACTTGAGAATTTCCTAATAGAAAAAGGAACATCTCATGATTTTTCTGCTCCCAGAACCCCACAACAAAATGGGTTGTTGAAAGGAGAAACAAAACTTTGGTAGAAGCAGCAAAAACAATGCTTGCATATGCTAAACTGCCAACCTATTTTTGGGCTGAAGCAGTGGCAAATGCATGTTTCACACAAAACAGAACTATTATCAACAAAAGACACCAGAAAACACCTTTTCACATCATAAAGAAAAGGGTACCCAGTGTTTAAATTCTTACATACCTTTGGTTGTAGGTGTTTTATTTTTAATGATTTGATAGTTTAGAGAAATTTGACAGAAAAGCTGAAAAATGAATTTTTCTTGGATACTCTTTCTCTTCAAAAGCTTAAAGAGTATTTGTTTTAAATAGCAGAACAATCAGAGAAAGTTTGTATGTCTCTTTTGATGATTATCAGAAACAGAAATTTCTGATGACATTATAAGTTTCTTACAAAAAGAAAATTCTACAAATAATGAACATGTGACATCCCGGGTTTTTCGGATAACTTAAACGTAATACTTGTCAAACTAATTACGTGCTATGTGAACGACGTGTACGAATTAAATGAATTGCGTGATGTGTGTTGTGTGATTGTTTTAGTAATTGAATAATTAGAGTAGATATGTACACGAACTGAACGAACCGCGACACGAACCAACTTGATTCATTGTGACTCTAGGAGTTAACAAAGTTTAAACTTTGAACCCAAGTCTTCGGCTAAAAGAAAACAAGGATCAAACCCGAAATCGCAAACACAAACCGAGATCAAACCTAGACTTAAAACTCTAACTACTCGGCCGAGAACAAACTAAACCGAAAACCATTGCATGCAAAACCTAAAACTATTCGGCCAAGATCAAAACCAAACCAACTCACCCTAGTCCTTGGCCGCGAGATCAAGCCCCAAACCCAAACCGAATCAATCCAAGTTACTCGGCCATGAATGTTTATCCAAACCGTAACCACTATTTCCTTTGCGCCTATATATACAACTCACATGCATGCTCCTTCAAAATTCACAAAAACCCTAGTCGAAGATAGCAGCCGACGGCAGCCTTGCGATCGCAGACAGATCCCTTCCTTGTTCGTTCCTTCCTCTCGATCGCAGCAGCAGCAACCATCGCCATCTTCACCTCCATTCAGTCGCGAGTTCAGTCCTTGTTCACCTCTATTCAATCAACAAAACAGCCCACTTTATCATAATCCTCTCGGTCGCGATCTAGTTGGATCGGCCGAGTCGTTCTTGTCCAAATCTCGGCTTGTTTGCCTAGTTATTCAAGGTCAGAATTATCTTTGATTACGAAATCATGTTCGGATATATACGCTTAAATGAATTGATTAGTTTGTTTCGGATATATATGCTTGAATGAATTGATTAGTTTGCTTCGGATATATATGTTTGAACGAATTTATTTGCTTGTTTTCGGATTATGTGTGTGTGTTAAATAATCGGCTGAACTGTCCATAGTTGCATGTATAATTGTTTGCGGATATCATAAGTTGCAAGTGTGTTTTGTTTGTAAAAACTAGAAGTAAGAACTAGGGTTTGCATGGATAAGTTATTAGTAGTAAACTATGATTAAAGATCGGTTCTTGCTCGCTTAGGTTGATCAATAGGAACGGTTTATGCAAGTTGTAGTAATTGTATGCTGAAATCAGTTGCTGAGCAATAGTTACAGCCGACTTCATCTGGCTGTAACTCGGTCGTTAGTTGTCGAAAAACGGATTTTCTAATGTCTAGAACGTAGAGATCTGAATAAGGAATCTAATGGCGCTGGATTCATAATTTTCTGAAGTCGTTTGATATTTTTAAAGGGCCAAATAAGTTCAGTAATTAAAACTGTGAAAATCCTGAAATTTTGTTAGTTGTTTATCGAGTTGGATTTTAAAATCAGTAGGGAGTTGAGTCATGATTTTTGTACAGCAACTAGGTATGGAAATTTCCGGGCAACTCCAACTGGAATTTTGTTAATTGGACGATCAGTGATTTTTAAATAAATTCTTCCGTGGACTGCAGTCAGAAAGCGGTAAATCTGACTGCAACCTGGTATATTAATATTTATGGTTAATTGGTAAAGATTTAGGACTTGGAAAATTTATATAAATTTCTATGGTATAAATTTCACCTACTGTAAAAATATTGGAATTTTTGGAATGTTAGAACTATTTTATAAAAATCCTAGAAAACAGCTGAATTATGAGTGTTAAGCTGAAATTGATAACTTGTGATTGTGTGCACCAAATTGTGGCATGAATTGGTTTATGGTTATGATAAGTTGTTTTAATCACTAGGATCACATGAGGATACTTGCATGCATGTTTGAGTGTTAGATATGTTGTTTGTGTGTATCACTTGTGCGTGAATTACGTGTAGAATTTGTATTGGTGTGTTCACACACTAACTTGGAATTAATTGGTTTGTTAGGACGCAACTAGCGGTCCCGTCTCTTATAACTTCTTTTGCTACACTAACCGAGCAACAAAAGGTGAGTTCACGGCCCCTAACTTTATCCGGTTTTTAAACAACAGGGGAGAAACATGTATACACTCTCAAACTCAAACTCTTTACGTTATACGAATTTAACGTCACATAACTACTCGGTAACTAAGTTAATGTTAATGTAATGTTATGGTCGCTAAGCAGCTTTATCACTTAAGTCCTCGTCAATCTCTCGGATCGTTAGTATTGGGTTTAATAGCGGGGGAATTATAAGTAGTACTACCGGGCCCGACGAGCCCCATCCGAGCTAGTCGCGCTAGCCGACCGGGTATGGTCAACGGGTGAATAATTTGGCCTAACATCGCCATGGTCAGTGATAGGCCTGGCAACACGGAGGCACAACAGTCAGCTTCGATCGCGAACACTTACGTGACATGACTTTAGGTTAGCTACCTATATATGTTAACATTGAACTTAATTACGAAACTACGATATTATCCCGGGTTGGGGATAATGGAAACAACTTAATATTCCGGGTTTGGAATATTGGAAACAACAACTTAATATTCCGGGTTTGGAATATTGGAAACAACGACTTAGTATTCCGGGTTTGGAATATTGGAAGCAACAACTTATTATTCCGGGTTGGAATAATGGAACCAATACGTTATCCCGGGCTAGGGATAACGGAGAAAACAAACTATAACCGAACAAACGAATTTACGAAAACCTGTGAACTCATTCATCTTTAATGTTGACACTTGTTTCTTTACATGTTTCTCAGGACGCTAGGAGCTCTAGGTGCACGCACATGCATTGAACAAGACATCTTTTATCGAGTCTTATTTATCAGTATTGTTTTGAGATTTTTCTTTGGTTTTGGCGTTTATGTTGGCGCCCGTTCCTTTACTTTACTTTATGCTTCCGCTCAAACTTTAAAACTGATGCTTCTGCTAAATATTGGTAACTAATTTAGACAATATAAAATCTACAACAAATGATTTTGGAAAACGTATTATCAAATCATATAGAGTCGTTCGACGTACTAGTGTTTCAGATTCTGGTTTGTTCACACGCCTCGCGGTAAAACTCCGCAAGTGGAAATTGAGGGTGTGACAGATTGGTATCAGAGCCACTAGCTATAGAGAACCAGGTTTGCATTAGAAGTAGACCTAAACTATAGCTGATATCACGACACTAGACTTAGTTTGGCACCGAACTATTATATCTTGTTATCACAACTGTGTTATGTAGATTATGCCTTCATAATAAGAAATGAAAACAACTCGTAACTAACTACACGACCTAACAGGAAATGTCACCATCCTCATCGTCATCATCATCCGACAGACCTACGCCACCAATGGCACCAGGAAAGGCACCAATGGTGGAACCCATACCACCTTATGGCGTGGAGACACGCTCAGCGGCGAGGAAAAGGCTCGCTCTGGGGGAGTCATTACGCCCAACCATTGCTGTACCGGTTGAACCGGTTAATCCTGTAGAAATAGGAATTGACATGCTTAGAATCCTGGTACATACACAACAAAAACAGTTAGAAAGAATGCAGGAAACCATCCTAGCACAAGGATGGATGATCCGACACCTTACCGGTAAGACCGACTCGCTCGAGGAAGAGCATCGTACGAGCAAGATAGCTCGCAACACCATAGCCAGAGATCTGCGTGCTGAGCAGATAAGAGCCGACTGGCTTGAGGACAGAGTCCTGGAAAATAGTTGGAACATTCAGGAACTGCAAAATCAAGCACTTGCACCAGCACCGGCCCCTCCAGTGCCGGTAGAGGAGGATCCGGAAGAGGATCCAGAGGAGGACCCTGAAGAGGATCCGGAGGAGGACCCAGCTGAAGAAGCTGGAAATGCCGCACAGGATGACGGCAACGACAGTGACTTGGGGAATGGAGACGTAGACGACTGACACGTCTCGTTTATATTATTTGTTTTCCTTCAGTTTATTTATTTTCCCACTTGTGTTTAAACTTGAGACTTTATAGTGAATTCATATGTTTGATTTGCACTTTTGTAAGACGTTGAAATTTCAGTTAATCAAGTACTTTTTTTACATTCAACATATTGAGTTGACATAACTTAATAATTATTAAAGTACGAAGTAGGATAACTATATTGGATATATAGACTTATCGGGGTGTGTTTGTGTTGTGTTTCGAAGATCTAAATGGCGACTGGAAGACGTGGAAACCTTAACTTGATGCCCGAAGAGCTAGCTGCCATGATTCAAGAGCACGTGAACGCAGCTTTAGCGGGTGTTCAGAACCAACCGGCAGGTAACCATTATTAAATTTTCGCTGTGAAAATCTAATAGTGAGGTTAGTAAAATCTCTTGCTGACTTCCTATTCTCTGTCAGCAGGAGGGGGCTTTAACCCCTACAAGATGTTCCTTGATGCAAAGCCAAGCAAGTTCTCGGGAGCGGAAGGACCCATTGGACTGGTCCGCTGGATCGAAAAGTCTGAATCCGTTTTTGAAATGTGCAACTGCCTCGAGGCCAACAAGGTCAAATACGCAGCCTCAACACTGGAAGATGGGGCACTGACATGGTGGAATGCCCAAGTCCAAACACGTGGACTTATAGCTGCGAATGCAATGGCCTGGGCCGAGTTCAAGGCCCTAATCAAAGAGGAGTACTGTCCACGAGACAGAGTGCAACAGTTAGAGCAAGCTTTATGGAACCACAAGATGGTGGGATCAAAAATTGAAGCTTACACCGCAAAACATCATGATTTGGTATTTTTGTGTCCCGAATTGGCCAACACTGTGGAGAAAAGACTCGAGTTCTATCTCGGGGGTCTGGTTCCGGAAATTCAGGGTATGGTAATGGCTAGTAACCCTGTAACTGAACATCAAGCAATCCGATTGGCTCACAAACTCACTGATAAGGCGGTGGATCAAAAGAAGCTGCCAGCAGGGTACAACTGAAGTTGCCCCGGATAACAAAAGAAAGTTTGAGGACTCAACTATTCGACAGTCTTCGTCATCTCATCCACAGCAAGGGAACCAGAAAGGTTCAATCATTACAACAGCCACCGGGGTCACCAAAATCAGCCCAACAACAACAACAACAACCAGAATGCAGGCGGCTATGTAGGTCGAAAGCCGCAGTGCAATCGCTGCAATCTTCATCATCACGGCCCTTGTGCCGGAAATCGCTGCCAAAGATGTGGCAAGGTGGGACATCGGCAAAGGATTGTCGTGGGAAATCATGTCCCGACAAAATCAAAATAAGCCCCAGGGTCAGCAGCAGGGTATAAACCGGGGATGCTATCAGTGTGGTAGCACTGCTCATTTCAGAAGAGACTGCCCACAGTTGCGTAACAACAACAATAATGGTGGAAACAACCACAACCACAATAACCACAACAACAATAATAACAACAACAATGGGAACGGTGGCACAGGAGGTGCTAAGGTCGCGCATTTACATTGGGCGCGGAGAGGCCAGAAACGACTCGAACGTGGTCACCGGTAAGTTTCCCCTTAATGAACATTTTGCTTCTGTGCTTTTTGATACGGGTGCGGATAGGAGCTTTATATCTGAGTCTTTTAGGAAGAACCTAAATCTCACGCTTAAACCATTAGAGACCCCTTATGTTATAGAATTAGCCGATGGTAAATCTGTAGATGTGACCCAAATCGTATCCGGCTGTCAACTCAAACTCGCGGGCCACACTTTTACCATTGATCTGATGACAACTACTCTGGGTAGTTTTGACGTGGTAGTCGGAATGGACTGGCTATCCGACGTCCGGGCTGAAGTTCTCTGCTTCGAAAAATCTATCCGTATTCCGCTCTCTAACGACGAAATCTTGACGGTACAAGGCGATAAGGCAAGCGCCGTCACCAACATCATCTCTTACATGCAAGCGCAGAAGTATCTTCGGAGAAAGAACTCCTTCGCTTTACTCGCACTAATTACCGAACAGCCTAAGGACGAGAAACGTATAGAAGACATCCCTGTCGTCCGTGATTTTTCCGATGTATTCCCAGAAGAACTACCTGGTCTTCCACCACATCGACAATTGGAGTTTGAAATCGAATTGGCAAGCAATGCAACTCCTATCGCCAAGGCTCCATACCGACTAGCTCCAGCCGAGCTGCAGGAGCTATCTACCCAACTTCAGGAGCTATTAGAAAAAGGATTTATCCGACCAAGCGTTTCACCATGGGGAGCTCCAGTCCTGTTTGTCAAGAAGAAGGACGGGACTTACCGCATGTGCATCGACTATAGGGAACTCAACAAGGTTACAGTCAAGAACCGATACCCATTACCTCGCATCGACGATCTATTCGACCAACTTCAAGGGTCAAGTTACTACTCTAAGATTGATTTACGGTCCGGTTACCATCAGCTACGCGTCAGGGAGGAGGATATCGCTAAGACGGCATTTCGCACTCGGTATGGCCATTACGAATTCTTGGTCATGCCATTCGGTCTCACTAACGCACCTGCGGTGTTCATGGATCTCATGAACCGCGTGTGTAAACCATACCTCGACAAATTTGTCATCGTGTTCATCGATGACATACTCATCTACTCCAAAAGTGAAGAAGAACATGCTGAACATCTACGGTTACTACTAGGATTACTCCAACAGGAAAAGCTATATGCCAAGCTTTCGAAGTGTGATTTCTGGATTCGGGAAGTTCAGTTTCTCGGGCACGTAGTGAATGAAAAGGGTATCCACGTAGACCCTGCCAAGATTGAAGCCATCAAAAACTGGGAAGCACCTAAGACACCGACGGAGATCCGCCAATTTTTGGGATTGGCTGGTTACTACAGACGCTTCATCGAGGGGTTTTCAAAGATCGCACAACCGCTTACTACCCTCACCCAAAAGGTATCAAGTATACTTGGGGTGACAAGCAAGAAGCAGCATTTCAATTGCTGAAGCAGAAACTTTGCAGTGCACCCATTCTGTCCTTGCCGGAAGGGACAGATGACTTCGTAGTGTATTGTGATGCTTCCATTCAGGATTGGGATGCGTACTCATGCAACGCGATAAGGTCATCGCGTATGCGTCGCGACAACTGAAAGTTCACGAGAAAAACTACATGACGCATGACCTGGAATTGGGAGCAGTAGTGTTTTAAGATTTGGAGACACTACCTCTATGGAACGAAGTGCACAATCTTTACGGACCACAAGAGCCTCCAACACATCTTTGATCAGAAGGAGTTAAACATGCGACAGCGTCGCTGGGTCGAACTCTTGAACGATTATGAGTGTGCCATTCGGTACCACCCGGGTAAAGCTAACGTGGTATCTGATGCCCTCAGTAGGAAGGAACACTTGAAACCACGTCGCGTACGAGCACTACAACTCACTATTCATTCGGGCTACCCGATCAAATACGCGACGCCCAGTTAGAAGCAGTTAAGGAGGAAAACATCAAAGCCGAATCAGTGGGAAAAATGGAACGCGATTGGGAAGTAAAGCCCAATGGAGCCCGGTATTTCATGAATCGCATATGGGTACCTCTCTACGGAAACCTCAGAGAGCTAGTCATGGATGAAGCTCACAAATCCCGATACTCTGTCCATCCGGGTTCGGATAAGATGTATCAAGACCTTAAAGCTGCGTATTGGTGGCCCAACATGAAAGCCGATATAGCCACCTATGTGAGTAAATGTTTGACTTATGCAAAGGTCAAGGTGGAGTATCAAAAGCCATCGGGGCTACTCCAACAACCTGAAATCCCAGTGTGGAAATGGGATCAGATCTCAATGGATTTCATCACTAAACTTCCGCGAACTTTGGGTGGTTGCGATACCATCTGGGTAATTGTGGATCGTTTAACTAAGTCCGCACACTTCCTAGCTATTAAAGAAACAGATAAGATGGAGAAGTTGACTCGCATCTACATTAAGGAAGTAGTTTCTCGGCACGGAGTGCCAACATCTATCATCTCAGACAGAGATGCTCGCTTCACGTCAAACTTCTGGCAGTCACTCCAGAAAGCGTTGGAACACGCTTAGATATGAGCACAGCTTATCACCCTCAGACTGATGGTCAAAGTGAAAGGACCATACAAACCTTGGAAGACATGCTTAGGGCATGCGTAGTGGACTTCGGAAATAGTTGGGAAATTCACCTGCCTCTAGTAGAATTCTCATATAACAACACTATCATACGAGTATTTCGCAGCACCGTTTGAGGCATTATACGGTCGTAAATGTAGATCACCGGTCTGCTGGGCAGAAGTCGGTGACAGTCAACTCACAGGCCCAGAGTTAATACTTGAGGCTACTGAAAAGATTGTACAAATCAGAAACCGCATGGCGGCGGCACGAGATCGACAGAAAAGCTACGCTGATCAACGACGCAAACCGCTCGAATTTCAAGTAGGCGACCGCGTCCTACTAAAGGTGTCACCCTGGAAGGGTGTAATCCGCTTTGGAAAACGGGGCAAACTTAACCCACGGTACGTAGGCCCGTTTGTAATCTTGAAACGTATCGGACCCGTAGCTTATCAGTTAGACCTTCCTGCCGAACTCAGTGGAGTTCACAACGTATTTCACGTGTCAAATCTGAAGAAGTGTCTATCAGATGAAACTCTATCATTCCATTGGATGAGATCCAAGTGGATGAACAACTACACTTTGTGGAACAGCCTATTGAGATAATGGATCGTGAGATCAAAACTCGAAGGCACAGCAAAATTCCGATCGTTAAAGTATGTTGGAACTCTAAGCGTGGACCGGAGTTCACATGGGAAAGAGAGGACCAAATGAAAAGCAAATACCCGCACCTCTTCGCAACTGAGCAGCAAACTAACGATACCAGTAACTAAATTTTCGAGACGAAAATTCTTTCAACATGGGGATGATGTGACAACCTGGAAACTTCTCATACTTTCGTGTACTATTGTTAGCTAAATTCTAGTGCATGGCACTTGGAAATCTTTGTGTATGGCACTTGGGAACTTCTTGTAAACGAACTAACTCTTTGTGCGTGGCACTCAAAACATGTACGCTACATGCTAAACCGCGTTTACTCAATTTTCGGGACGAAAATTCTTTCAACATGGGGATAATGTGACATCCCAGGTTTTTCGGATAACTTAAACGTAATACTTGTCAAACTAATTACGTGCTATGTGAACGAACGTGTACGAATTAAATGAATACGTGATGTGTGTTGTGTGATTGTTTTAGTAATTGAATAATTAAAGTAGATATGTACACGAACTGAACCGAACCGCGACACGAACCAACTTGATTCATTGTGACTCTAGGAGTTAACAAAGTTTAAACTTTGAACCCAAGTCTTCGGCTAAAAGAAAACAAGGATCAAACCCGAAATCGCAAACACAAACCGAGATCAAACCTAGACTTAAAACTCTAACTACTCGGCCGAGAACAACCTAAACCGAAAACCATTGCATGCAAAACCTAAAACTATTCGGCCAAGATCAAAACCAAACCAACTCACCCTAGTCCTTGGCCGCGAGATCAAGCCCAAACCCAAACCGAATCAATCCAAGTTACTCGGCCATGAATGTTTATCCAAACCGTAACCACTATTTCCTTTGCGCCTATATATACAACTCACATGCATGCTCCTTCAAAATTCACAAAAACCCTAGTCGAAGATAGCAGCCGACGGCAGCCTTGCGATCGCAGACAGATCCCTTCCTTGTTCGTTCCTTCCTCTCGGTCGCAGCAGCAGCAACCATCGCCATCTTCACCTCCATTCAGTCGCGAGTTCAGTCCTTGTTCACCTCTATTCAATCAACAAAACAGCCCACTTTATCATCATCCTCTCGGTCGCGATCTAGTTGGATCGGCCGAGTCGTTCTTGTCCAAATCTCAGCTTGTTTGCCTAGTTATTCAAGGTCAGAATTATCTTTGATTACGAAATCATGTTCGGATGTATACGCTTAAATGAATTGATTAGTTTGTTTCGGATATATATGCTTGAATGAATTGATTAGTTTGCTTCGGATATATATGTTTGAACGAATTTATTTGCTTGTTTTCGGATTATGTGTGTGTGTTAAATAATCGGCTGAACTGTCCATAGTTGCATGTATAATTGTTTGCGGATATCATAAGTTGCAAGTGTGTTTTGTTTGTAAAAACTAGAAGTAAGAACTAGGGTTTGCATGGATAAGTTATTAGTAGTAAACTATGATTAAAGATCGGTTCTTGCTCGCTTAGGTAGATCAATAGGAACGGTTTATGCAAGTTGTAGTAATTGTATGCTGAAATCAGTTGCTGAGCAATAGTTACAGCCGACTTCATCTGGCTGTAACTCGGTCGTTAGTTGTCGAAAAACGGATTTTCTAATGTCTAGAACATAGAGATCTGAATAAGGAATCTAATGGCGCTGGATTCATAATTTTCTGAAGTCGTTTGATATTTTTAAAGGGCCAAATAAGTTCAGTAACTAAAACTGTGAAAATCCTGAAATTTTGTTAGTTGTTTATCGAGTTGGATTTTAAAATCAGTAGGGAGTTGAGTCATGATTTTTGTACAGAAACTAGGTATGGAAATTTCCGGGCAACTCCAACTGGAATTTTGTTAATTGGACGATCAGTGATTTTTAAATAAATTCTTCCGTGGACTGCAGTCAGAAAGCGGTAAATCTGACTGCAGCCTGGTATATTAATATTTATGGTTAATTGGTAAAGATTTAGGACTTGGAAAATTTATATAAATTTCTATGGTATAAATGTCACCTACTGTAAAAATATTGGAATTTTTGGAATGTTAGAACTATTTTATAAAAATCCTAGAAAACAGCTGAATTATGAGTGTTAAGCTGAAATTGATAACTTGTGATTGTGCACCAAATTGTGGCATGAATTGGTTTATGGTTATGATAAGTTGTTTTAATCACTATGATCACATGAGGATACTTGCATGCATGTTTGAGTGTTAGATATGTTGTTTGTGTGTATCACTTGTGCGTGAATTACGTGTAGAATTTGTATTGGTGTGTTCACACACTAACTTGGAATTAATTGGTTTGTTAGGACACAACTAGCGGTCCCATCTCTTATAACTTCTTTTGCTACACTAACCGAGCAACAAAAGGTGAGTTCACGGCCCCTAACTTTATCCGGTTTTTAAACAACAGGGGGAGAAACATGTATACACTCTCAAACTCAAACTCTTTACGTTATACGAATTTAACGTCACATAACTACTCGGTAACTAAGTTAATGTTAATGTAATGTTATGGTCGCTAAGCAGCTTTATCACTTAAGTCCTCGTCAATCTCTCGGATCGTTAGTATTGGGTTTAATAGCGGGGGAATTATAAGTAGTACTACCGGGCCCGACGAGCCCCATCCGAGCTAGTCGCGCTAGCCGACCGGGTATGGTCAACGGGTGAATAATTTGGCCTAACATCGCCATGGTCAGTGATAGGCCTGGCAACACGGAGGCACAACAGTCAGCTTCGATCGCGAACACTTACGTGACATGACTTTAGGTTAGCTACCTATATATGTTAACATTGAACTTAATTACGAAACTACGATATTATCCCGGGTTGGGGATAATGGAAACAACTTAATATTCCGGGTTTGGAATATTGGAAACAACAACTTAATATTCCGGGTTTGGAATATTGGAAACAACGACTTAGTATTCCGGGTTTGGAATATTGGAAGCAACAACTTATTATTCCGGGTTGGAATAATGGAACCAATACGTTATCCCGGGCTAGGGATAACGGAGAAAACAAACTATAACCGAACAAACGAATTTACGAAAACCTGTGAACTCACTCATCTTTAATGTTGACACTTGTTTCTTTACATGTTTCTCAGGACGCTAGGAGCTCTAGGTGCACGCACATGCATTGAACAAGACATCTTTTATCGAGTCTTATTTATCAGTATTGTTTTGAGATTTTTCTTTGGTTTTGGCGTTTATGTTGGCGCCCGTTCCTTTACTTTACTTTATGCTTCCGCTCAAACTTTAAAACTGATGCTTCTGCTAAATATTGGTAACTAATTTAGACAATATAAAATCTACAACAAATGATTTTGGAAAACGTATTATCAAATCATATAGAGTCGTTCGACGTACTAGTGTTTCAGATTCTGGTTTGTTCACACGCTCGCGGTAAAACTCCGCAAGTGGAAATTGAGGGTGTGACAGAAACTATTGACAGAACTAACAAATGAACTACTTGGGTATGACTGGGAGGGAAATTATGGAAATTTACCAGAAAACCAGTCACACTCTAACTCTGCAGAAAATTTAGAGCCATCAGATGAAATACAAGGAATGACAAATCAGGCATCAGACACTACATCAGAAAATCAATAAAAACAAATGTCTGATGACTCAGGCTCAGAACAGATCATCAATCTGGAGGAAGCAGAAAGTTCTTAACAAAATCCATCACTAGATTCAACAAATACTGCTACAAGTGGAAGATGGATAAAGGGTCACTCAACAGAAAATATCATAGGAAACCCTCAAGATGGTGTTAAAACAAGATCAGCAACTGTTCATGAATGTCTTCATGCTGGCTTCTTAAGTTTAACTGAACCAAAAACAACAATTGAAGCACTCAAGGATCCAGATTGGGTTCAAGCAATGCAAGAAGAACTTGATCAGTTTGAAAAAAGTCAAGTGTGGAACCTAGTACCTAGACCAAATGGCAAATCTGTCATCGGGTCAAATGGGTATTCAGAAACAAATCTGATGAACAAGGTATAGTAACAAGGAACAAAGCAAGGTTAGTACTAAAAGGGTATAGTCAACAAGAAGGAATTGACTATGATGAAACATTTGCACCAGTAGCAAGAATGGAGGCAGTCAGAATCTTCCTTGCTTATCCAGCTTCAAAAGGCTTCAAAGTATATCAGATGGATGTGTGCTTTTCTGAATGGTAAGATTGATCAAGAAGTATTTGTGCAGCAACCAGAAGGCTTTGTTGATCTAAAATTTCCAAAACAAGTTTATAAACTGAACAAAGCCTTGTATGGGTTGAAACAAGCTCCAAGAGCATGGTATGAAACTCTTTCAAACTTTTTAATTCAATCAGGTTTTACCAAAGGTACTATAGACACAACTTTGTTTCTCAAAACACACAAAGGCACACTTTGTTTGTACAAATATATGTTGATGACATAATATTTGGATCAACCAACTCAAAACATTGTAAAGAGTTTGAAAAATTAATGATAACCAATTTTGAAATGAGCATGATGGGAGAATTAAACTTCTTTTTAGGTCTCCAAGTAAAACAAGAATCTGATGAAATATTTTTAAATCAGTCAAAGTATGTTAAAACCATTTTAAAGAAATATTCATTAGAAAATTGCTCATCATCAAAAACTCCTATGTCCACAGGAAACAAGTTAGATTTTGATCCTGATGGTACAATGTAGATCTTAAGACCTACAGGGGAATGATTGGATCACTCTTATATTTAACAACCAGCAGACCTGATATAATGTTTTCAGCATGTTTTATGGCTGGATATCACTGTAATCCCAAAGAATCCCATTTAAAAGCAGTAAAAAGGGATTTTAAGTATCTAAAAGGCACATCTGACCATGGCTTATGGTATCCAAAGGGAACTAGTTTAGACCTAATTGCATATTCAGACGCATATCATGCAGGTTGTAAACTGGACAGAAAAAGCACATCTGGTGCTTGTCAGATGCTTGGAGAAAAGCTTGTATGTTGGGCAAGTAAGAAAAAAACTGTGTTTCCACCTCTACAGCTGAAGCAGAATATGTAGCAGCAGCAAGCTGTTATTCACAAGTTTTTTGGATGCAAACATAACTAAAAGATTATGAGTGAATCTGACAAGAATACAAATCCTGTGTGACTCTAAGAGTGCAATAGCAGTAACTTCAAATTCAGTTCACCACTCACGAACAAAACATATTGATGTCAGGTATCATTTTATAAAAGATCATGTGGAAAAAGGAAATATAGAAATGCATTTTGTTCCAACAGAAAACCAGTTTGCTAATATTTTTAAAAAACCTTTGGATGAGAAAAGACATAATTATTTAATCAGCAAATTGGGAATGATAAACAAGAGATATGATGAAGCTACACAATCCACAAAATTTGATAACTGAACAGGCTCTAATAAATTGATCTGAAATCTGATAAAAGTCTTAATAAGAAATCTGATAAAAATCTTGATCAGAATTCTGTCAAACTAAATCTGATAATCTCATCAGAAATCTGATCAATTCATTAGAAGCTAGGAAATTTTTCTTTGTTTTCAATAGAAAAATGTCACATTCACATCTCTTCTTTGTACCATGTATGCAAAATAACTTGTTAGGTTATTTTTTTTCTTCTTAATATAGTTTTTTTTTAATTTTTTTTACTTGGGAATATCCAGTGAATGAGAAAGGTATACGTCACAAAGATAACTCCCCAAGTTTTTATTTTTCTATTTATCTTATTTTTTTTACCACCATCATAAACTCCACACGCTTACTAGCACGGTTGAAAAGAAAAGAAGGCTACACCTGTCCTCTCAACCGAAAATTGAAGACCAGGGTGCCGCCTATTCATACATGAGGAGGGAGGATATGGCCACTTTTAGTTCTAAACGGATCTGACACCATATCTCCAAGTAGAGTAGAATTGGTACAATCAAGATCTTAACTGGTGAAAACATTTAAGGCATGTACTTATTGTCTTTAAATAGACATACACTTACTCATACACTTTCACCTGAATTTTTTTTGAAATACTCATCTTCTTCACTTAACACACACAGCCACCATGGAATGAATTGAGAGCAACAGATTCCCTCTGTCTTACTTCCAAAGGCACAGTGAAAGAGTAAGGCTGAACGTGGATGACCCAAGATATGTAAAATGCTCCACCATTCTGAACATGCTACATAGCAATCCAATAGCTTTTACTCTCTCCATGCACGTCCAAGTGTTTCCGGAAATTATTCAAGAGTTTTGGAAGTCTACATGGCTGGTTGTAGATGATGGTAGGCTGACCACCATTTCGGGCTGGGTGATGGGAGACAGGCTCATTTGCCTAAATGAGGAAACTATCAGGGAAGCTCTCTTACTAAGAGATGACTGTCCTCCAACCACCTTCTCCTTAGCAGGCAAGCAGGCTACCTTGGCCATGATGGGATACCATGATCCTCAAGGAAGGGTTCCCATCTTCAAAAGCGGGTTCATTGAACCTTGGCAGTTTCTGGTAACCCAGTTTGCCTTTTGCTTTACAAGGAAAGCCTCGAGTTGGTATGAGATCACTCAAAGGATAATGGATCCATTCCATGCCTTAGTAAATCATCTCCCCTACAACTACTCAGCCTATCAAATAAATGACTTTAGGGCCAACTTACGGAGAGGTCGTCTTTTCCTCATCTACCCAAGGTTCTTGATGAAAGTGATAACTTCTCAACTGGACTTTGGAGGAGTTCCTGCATCATATGTCAGAGCAAGAATGCTTGTTCAGGAGGAACAATACATTGCTGCCCTCATATCAACAGACAAAAACACAGGGCATGAAACACCTCTCTGGGAAATGGTGCAGATCATGTATGGGGATGGAGACTTTGGAGATGATGATCCTAGCAATGAAGAGATAGTTTAACTTTTCCTTGTTTTTATTTCTTTTTGTTTTTGTAGTTTGTTTTTATTTCTTGTACTTAGCTCTTATGTATACATACATATATATATGTTAATATCTATTTTGTTTTGGTTAAGAGGGAATTTCTGATGAGATTGAGAAATCAAGAGAAATTTCGGATGTGATCAGGAATTCAGGGGGAATTTCCAATGAGATTGAGAAATCAAGAGAAATTTCTGATGAGATCAGGAATTCAGGGGGAATTTCTGATGAAATTGAGAAATCATAAAAATTTCTAATGAGATTAGGATTCTAGGGGGAACTGCTTTTTTAAAAGGAATACTTGAATTTTTTTTTTTTTGCAAAATAATGAAATCACATGAAATCAACAAGGGGGATGATGTTAAGCTGATTAAAACAAATTTCTTTCCTTCAAATGCAACATCTTTTTCTTGTTTCAAATGCAATAACTTTTTCTTGATTCAAATACATCTGTTTGTGATTTTTCTAAAAAGTTCAACTTTTTCTGATGAAAGTCTGACCACATCCAATGCAATCTTTCAAAACAGACAATAGGAAAGGAAAATTTGCAGATCAACAAGATCTCAATCAACATACAACATTTTCTACTATCATCAGGAAATCTGATCATTTTTATCAGAAAATCTGATCACATTTATCAGAAATCTGATCATCTTCATCAGAAAATCTGATCATATTTATCAGAAATTGATCATCTTCATCAGAAAATCTGATCATATTTATGAGAAATCTGATCATCTTTATCAGAAAATCTGCTCAATTTCAGCAAAATTCTTTATCATTAGCAATCACAAAATCAGTTTTTTTATAAAAAAAAGGAGTTAAAACAAAGATAAATAAACTTAAGTTTATCAGAAAGAAAATATTTTGACACATGTAAAGAAAGTTTCTGATAAAACAAGATTTAAAATAACTTCAAAATTTGGTTAGTTAAATCTTCAAAAAGGAATGATAATGATGCAACACAAAATATATTCCTTGAAGAAAAGAACAAAGACTTGGAGTTGCACTAGAAAAGAATGTGTAAGTAATCTCTCTGAAACTCTACTCATTTCCTCTCATCTAAAAAAAGGGGGGTGGAACTGTAGACTATCTACTTGAACAGAAAGTCAACAGAATTCCACTTACCAATCTGTTGAAGAAAAAGACAACAGAAATTAGAAGACTCAAAAGTTTTGAGCTTTTTGCTTACAGAAAAGGGGAAGATAGAATCATGCAAAAGTGAAGATTGGCGGTTAGCAGCAAGAAAAAGAATAAGTGGACCACTCTTTAAAAACATGGACCCACTTGTGTAAAAGTAAAGTTGGCGGTTAACAAGCACCAATAGAAGAAAGATAAAATCAATTCTTTAAACAGTTTTTTTTAGATAACCCAAAAGGTGTCAGCATTAAACATAAAATTTAATGGGTTATTAACATAATTAATCACCAATCACGTGGGACAACATAAGCCTATATAAACCGACCCAAGCCCAATCTCTCACATTCACTTCCAAAAGTTTCAAGCTCTCAAAATTTCACCCCCTAAAAATCACAACTCTGTTTCTGCAAGCCAAAACCTCGAATCACAACATCATGTCCGGCTCCATGAACCTCAATATCCCAGCTGTGGAACATGAAGTTCCTCTTGTCAAAAAATCAAAATGGATAGACACAGAGAAAAAGAACAACCTAGCTCTCAACCTGATCATGAGCTGCATGATGAAATGGTTAGAATTCTTGTAGAATTTCTAATCAATTGTCCTATAAAGTATGCTTTAACAAGTGGCTATGAAGTTCCACAACAAATTCTGCAGCAAACAGTGCATACAACAGATAAATCAGGAACAAATTAACTGCACATGTGTGGGGCAACATCAGAATCACTGTCAATGAAGAAAACATCAGAAGATGGTTGGAGATCCCGGAAAACCAAGAATATCAGAAACCTTGCATAAAGGTCCCAATCACTCTATTAGCCAGTTCAAATGAACGGAACTGCCAGGATTTTGGCAAGTCTTTATGGATATAATCAACAGCTGTCTCACAGGGAAGATAGGAGTTGCTGATCAAACAACTATTCCAGTACTAAATATTATGTATGGGCTGATAAAGGGTGAAGATGTGTTGAAAACCAGCATATTCACTCATAAAGGAAGAACAACAACACATCTTCCACATGCAAGATTTTGGTCAATCATCATAAGAAAGTCTTTGCTGAAAGAAAAATGGAAGTCCCCACTCTTGACATAGTGTGGAAACCTGTGATAATGACACCATGGACTGCTGCAGCAAGTGCTGGGGCTCATCCTAGTGACCTTCCTCCCCTGCCTCAAAGTATGATGAAGGTGATTCCCGCAGACTCACCTTTTATCAGAAGGCAAGAAGAATTGATCAAACGAACAGGACCAGATGATTGTGGATCAAGAATGGTGTCTATGTCAGCTGCTTGTGACAAAAACATTACTGAGGAGGATGGAACAAATGAAGAATCTGATGAAGTCTCATCCACTAAAGATGGTGCAATAGACTCAGATTCAATATTAGGCGGAGAAGGACAACAACATGATACTCTTGAAACAGGTGCACATCATGAATCAACCCCTGAACTTAATTTCACAAAACCTACTTCTGATGAAACCTCATCAGAATCTATTGAGGATGATTTTGAAATAAGAACAAGAGTACCTAATGTTGAAGCCCAATTGGGTATGGCTCTGAGTATCAACTCCGAATCTGATGAGGAGGAGGTTGAAACTGCCACAAGTGGAGAACGTTCACTTGATCAGGGACAACTTTTGGATACTTAGTGTTATCCTAGAACTCAAGGAGAACATTCTCAAAGAACTGTTCAAGGATCTGAGGAAATCCAGGAAATGCCTGTGGTGCATGAATCTAGTAGGAATCCTTTGAATTGGTCTTATGATCAAGGCATGAGATTTCCTGAAACAACAAGAAAAGTGTTTTCTGATGGTATGTTAAAAGGAACATCTATGGTTCCAAATGACCCACTTACAACCAACCTTGAAACAAGATTGAAAAAGGTGATGGAGAATTAATGAATCAGGAGAGAAGGTCTCCTCTTGAAGAAAAACTGGATAATCTGTTGAGTGAAATGAAGCAACAGAAGTTTGACATCAGAAATCTGTCAGAATCTGTTGAATCCATCAGAAAACAATCAGAAGCAAACACAGATAAACTGAACAAACTGCAAGAATCACCAGTTACCTCTCAAGATGTGAAGAACATCTCTCATGAATTTCAGAAACTAGCTGAGGAATTCAAAGCTATGAAAGAAGAGATGAAAGAACTTGTGAAGACAATAGGAAATGCTGAATCAAGAATTACAGCATAGAATCTATCAAGTATTGCAGAAAACTTCACAAGAATGGAGGAAAAGTTGAAGGAGGTGGAGAAGAACAATGATCTAATGGTGCATTTATTAAAAGAGCAAGTGCAGAATTGGAGCAAAAGCAGAACAAAACTACAAGGGCATATGGTAAGCATCAGGGAAGAAAGTGCCGTTAAGACAAAACCGACTGAAGATGTAAAAGATCTATTGAAGAGACTCTGTGTTAATATTGCACAAGCAACAAAGACAAGCCTGCCAAATTTGTTGAAACAGATTCCTGAGAAAAGAGAAATGTCTGGTACAACCTAGAAGGATGCACTCAAACGCACTGCAATTGCATCAGCAAAACCTCTTTTCAAAATACCAGCTCCTATACCAACTAAACCAAAAGATTCAGCTAAATCACCACAAAAAACAATGAGTTCCTTCCATCTTCCACTTCGTCCTACCTCCATCTCTAAAGAAAAAGCCCTGATCTTACAGCCTTCAACACAAACTCAATCATCACCTCAATTAGCACCAATTCAATCAAAACCAACTCAACCACCACCACAACAATCTCAAACTCAAACAAACCATCATTAAGAACAAGAGCTCAACGTTTAACTCGGTCCTCATCCAGAGACAAAATGAAAGGAAAAGAAATTGCTGAACCCACTCTCTCAAGTCAAACTGAATTCAACAAACAATGTATATTGTAGAGAAAAGGAAATAGGAAGAAAGTGGTCATACTTCCTCAAAGAAGCCTGATGTGATTCCAACAAGATCCAAACATTACAAGAATCATACATACCGTAGATGACCATGAAGTACTCTTTCCAGAGGTTGTTTTAAAGGAATATTACAGAAAAAGGGCGATGAACCTCTTCCTAGCAAGATGGACCCAATCACCAGAAATGCCCTCACAATGAGAGGCAATAGACAAGAAGGATGTCTCTGGGGGAAATACATAAATCCCATCAAGAGTTACACATCACAGATAGATCAGTTCAAACTTCTCTCAAAGGTGTATGGCATCAAAACATGTATCACATCAGAGAGAGAAGATGGTGAAGAACAACAGGTTCTTGACAGCCAAATTATGGAGCGTCTGCACCCACTGGATATAGTTAAGCTAAGAAGAATGTATGCACAAGAATCACTGAGAAGAAGAGAAAACAGAAAAGCACTTCATAGCTTCTCAGAACGTGGAGTGGAGATAGCAACTACCATATGCCATGTAGATTTTATACGAACACTTGGTCAATGGCAAACCTCTGATCACAGCACCAAACACTGAAATCCCTTAAGCAATGAAGGATGCCAGAACAGGTAGCATTGTTGAAACACCTGAGCTAGCAGTGATCTATAAAGATGAAGAAGGGAGAAAAATATCCAGAGTTGATGAAATATTTAAGTTTTCAAACAGAACATTAACTTACATTAAAGAGATCATGAGGAAAAAGCAGGAACAGAAGAATGACAAGAAGAAAGAGCACTTGGTGAAACAGATTGAAGACATCATTGATGGACTGGATTCAAGATAAGGAGTACGTAAAGACCATGTATGAGGAATGCAAGCAACCAATCCCTCAGAAGTGGAAGCCCAGCATGAAAGACTTCTATTATTGAATTTATCAAAACAACGATTGCTATGGTTGAACAAGTTTTCTTTGAATTGTTTGTTTGAACACTGTTTAAGTGGTTGTTTTTATTTTATCTTGCAAAGTTCTTGGTTGTATGTTCTTCATTTTACTTACAATACTTAGGGGAAAATTGTTAGGAAACTTTATATGTATGATTAAAGTATTGAAGAAAAATGAAGAAAGAGAGTCTGATCAATCTGATCAGATCCGATGAAAAAGAAGTCAAAGGATCAAGTCAACAGAAGAAACATGATCATAGGCCATAAGAAGAAGCATTTGAGTCAGATCTGATGAGAATATCTTTGTCTAAGTGTTCGAAGAAAGGATCAGAAGAGATCTGATCAAATCTGATGAAACCTCATCAGATTCTGATCAGAAGTCATCAGAAATCTAGTGACCAATCATAATGTCCACTTGCAGTTGAAGATAAGGTAATTCAGTTGAAGGACATTTATGATACAAGTGGACATAGTAAGCATGACATATGAAAGGATCTGCCACGATAAACACTTGCATGAATAAACAAATTGTGAATTCATGCCAATTGCTCTCTATAAATAGAGATCACCAAACCGAAGATCGATGGAGCTGAGCGTTGCAAGTGTTACAACTTACATCACTCCATTGCCTTCAATCCCACATAATTCTTAAGCATTGTTTTGTATTAGAAAATAACTTTTCAATCATCTTTTGTAACCTTTCAAAAGTGATATAAACTTGAAAATTCTGTATCTCTGTTTTTTACAAGTTATTTCTAATTCCGCACATTATTTTCATATAAAGTTGAATCAACTTGCCATTTTAAGTCAAAGCATTGTTATCTGGGATCAACAGGTTCAATCCTAACGATCTCCTCCTAGAACAGAGATGCCAAAAATAACTTTATTCTTGATCTTTATCTTTATCTCTCATCAGTAGTTCTCTAATTTGACATTTGAATTGGACTTCAAAGTTTAGGATGTGCTAACCGAAAAAAATAATAACAATAATCGTAAAATAATAATAATAATAATAATAATAATAATAATAATAATAATAATAATAATAATAATAATAATAATAATAATAATAATAATAATAATAATTACAAACAATAAATGTACTTATAAAATCTGCAAATGAGAAACTTGCAATTGTAAAGGATATGTAAAGTTGTCGGGCAATTAGGTTGAAATGAATGGCTGGGAATTTATTTAAATAAAATATTATAAGCATGAATTATTTCATACAAGTTGGCCTTTAGAATTATCTGCAAAGTTTCATCAACGAGGACCTTCCATTTCCCTCTATAAATAGAGAGTTTGATCCTCTTGCAAAGCATCCTCAACATCTTTCACACTTCACCATTTTCCTATCAACTCTAGCTAAGAAACCCGGTTCCGGTAACCATAACTGAAACCGAACACCATACCGACACCACTTTCATTCACTAGTATGCCTACTAAACCATTAAACTATCTCTACTAAACCACTCGAAGCTTTAACCACGAAAACAAACAAACCGAAACCATTCCGGTGAAGAAATACTAATTCCAATGTTACTTACGTACTTTCCCACGACGTCTCTCGTAACCAGAACACGTTTTTTGACTAAGATAACCATAAACTAAATCTTTATTTTTGAGACTTTAATGTTACTCTATAATGAAAATGGAATGTAGATTTTATTATGTAAATGTTAGTTTTGTATAAAAGATGATGAAGAAGAAAATGAACCAGTGAACTGAGTAAATAAATGATTAATGAACCTGTTTGTTCACAAGGGCTCATGTAACCTAGTTGGTTCAGCAGCTGGTTTACAACTCAGAGGTCACAAGTTCAAATCCTGCGGAGGCATATATTTTTACAAGAATTAAGATATAATGAATCAGAATCTGATTTTCTGGTAAAACATCGGATTTTCTGATGAAACACCAGATTTTCTGATGAAACATCGGATGAAACATCAGAATTTTTGATAAAATATCAGAATTTCATAAAAACATGAGAATTTATCTTAAATGCATCAGAATCTTTATATAAAACATCAGAATTAATAAATCAAACACAAATCACTAAGTGGTCCACTGGCTAAGACGCTAACTCATAACCTAGAGGTATTGGGTTCAAATCTTGCAAAAGACATTCTTTTTAATACACCAGAATTATACTTAAACCGATCAGAATTCTAGTTAAATTCATCAGATTTCAAAATACATAACAAAAGGGTAGTGTAGTCCAACTGGTCAAGTTTTAGAAATTAAAAACTAAAGGTCTTGGGTTCAAACCTTGCTGGTGACATTATTTTTTTATCATATTTTCTAATTAATAACATTAGATTCTTATTTAAATAACCATATTTTATAAGACAAATATAAAGGATTAAGTGGCTCACTTGTTAAGTCTTTTTACTTACAACCTATAGGTCACAAGTTCAAGTCTTGTGACTAACATTTGTTTTTAATTAAGGTTTTATCTTTTAACCTATATTTAATAATTAGTTACTTCTTATATCTTTATAATTACAATTAAAAAACTGAAAATAATATCATGTTTTATTAAAAACATAAATATAAGTATGCATATGTATTCTTTAATCTAAGCAAAACTATATAAATGATTACTTAACCAAACTTGAGGAACTAGACATGAATTAAACAACCAAATACCTTTATATGCTTTTTTATGTACAAACACGACCTTATGAAACATATGAACACGGTGTAGGTTTATATGAATATGCTTTGACAAGTATATATTTTTAAGACAACAAATCAAGAAACAAGGTACGGATCCTTACCCCCTGTCCTTTTGTTATCTGGTTCGATTATTTATAAACCATGTTGATTATCGTATTTATTTGAACTCCTAACGTCTTCGACATTTTGATTCAATTGACCGTCCATTCGTTTCTTACTCCAACTAAAATTATTATGAATCATGCGATACATTTATGATTATCTTGTGCTCATTATCGCATAGTCTGATACTTGTAATATTTGTTAATGTTAGTGTTATATTTATTTCTGATTATCTGAGATCCGCTACCCTAAGCTCTCTGGCTCCCCCGTGACAGAGTTATCAGTTCACGGCGTCCCTAGGTACAAGTGTGGTACATAGCGACTAGGAGGCGTATGTATATATCTTAGAATTATTCTGGAGATGGATGTCGGGTAGGCCAACCCGCACTGTCTCATGTAACAGATTTTGTGGCTGCCACCTCTGTTTAGCTTATAGGTACATCTGTATGAAGTGATTCAGTTCAGTTATATGTTATGCTTTGTTTGTGTTGTGCTTCTTATAAGTCATATCAATTCAGTTGTTCACTTATTTGCTATTTGAGCCTATTATTCCGTACTGGGACATTTGGCTTATTCCGTATATTTTATTTCCCCACAGGTTCACATGATACTTTGGGCGGGGTGAAAAGTGAAGAATAAACCATAGGATGCTAACCGAAGATGTTTATCACCTTTATAAAACTAATATGTATTTTGGGCCTTAGGGCTATGAACTATATTTTGAAATGTAACCCTAACTTTAATTAATGGAATTATGACTTTTGTTCTGATCCACTATTATAGTGACACGTCAACCCATCCGGGTTAGGGTGTTACAGCTATGGTATCAGAGCAAAGGCTCTTTCCTATAGAAAACCCAAACATTAGTAATTAGGCCTGTGAGGTTTGGGCAGACATCTAGGATAGAATTCTTCTAAATGTTACTAGTTACTCGTCACTGCTTTCATATTCCAACTCATACATCTACTTTTGATAGGTGCCTCCTCGTCGCCAAACTCGTAGGTACACCCACGCGACTAACCGTCAGCCTAACGACACTGCCTCGAATGAAACTCCAGTCGACCCAAATATGGTTTCTGCTATTAACCAAGCATTTACCAGACTACTTCCTAACCTCGTTGCTCAAACCGTAGAGGTTGTTATTCAATTAACTCTAGGACGCGCTAACCCTAATTCTAGAGTCTTCGTTGGTGAGAATACAACCAGCAACACTCTTGAAGGATCCATGTGTGGCTCCGCCATTTCAAAAGGCAACACCTAAAATCCTTCGCTGCTACTCCAATCGAGGCACGAAACTGGATTGCTTATATAGAGAAAATCTTTGAGGTACTGGGAGTTGCAGATCTATACAAGGTTAGGTTGGCCACCTTCAAGCTAGAGGACGATGCACAGGCTTGGTGGGAAGGACACACATAAGTCAAAGGAGGAGTTGCTTACGTTGCTACTCTCTCATGGGCTGAATTTTGTACAATCTTTTACAGTAGATATTTCTCGACTGCTGATAGAGAAGTTCACATCAGGGAGTATGGTGTTATTCGACAAGGGATCAACGAGCCTGCTTCGTAGTTTGTTACCCGATTCTCAAGATTGGCCAGTATTGTGGGAGAATGTCACACCCTTAAAATCCACATGCGGAGTTCTACCGCGAGGCGCGTGACTAACCAGGATCACAATCATTAGTCATACCAAACGACCACTATATGAGTTTAAAAATTTTCATGTTTGCTCAATCATGAGAAAATACTGTTTATACAATTTAGTTGCGGAAGCGTAACAATTACAAAACCATAATAGCTAATGTAATTAAAAGTGATTCTAAAAGTTTGATGAAATCAATGCGACTCCGAAATGCATCCTAGTCCTGATATGTGCTACCTTAGCAACTGAGAAAACATGTAAAATCAAGTGTCAACAATAATGATGAGTGAGTTCACGGTTTAAGTTCACAAGTTTAAACATAAGTGTTTCCCCACTGGTTCAACCTTGAACCAATGTCTCATAAGTTACCCTGATCCAACCCGAATCAGATTAATATTATGTAGTTTAGCAGTTCATTTTATATGTTTAGGTAGCTAGCCTAGGTCATGTCAACAAAGTGTTCAATCCGAAGCTGACGTTGTTGCCCCTGTTGTGCCAGGCCTATCACCAACCATGGCTAAAAAGTTAGGCAAATTCTACACTCGTGACCATCAACGTTCGGTCTAACTGGCGCGATCAGTTCGAGTGGGGCTTGTCGGGCCCAGTAGTACTACTAAAAATTCCCTCGCTATAATCCAATACTAACGGCATCGTAAGTGTTAAGGGGACTGACATGTGATATATGCTCCCTTGTGACCATAACCGTATAACATAACTCTATATAGAAAGGTGTTACTGTACCGTGATGTATGCCACCCATACGTCACTGTAACGTGTACATGTTTTAGATAGAAAGACATTGCTGTACCATAATATAATCAACCCATATATCACTGTAACTTGTACATGTTTTCTCCCCCTGTGTTTTGTAAACGTTTAAAGAAATAGGGGCCGTGAACTCACCTTATAAGCTTGGTTAGACAAGTGCAAAAGAAGTAAAGGATGGAACCGCTAATCATGTCCTAACATGTCAACCGGTTCAAAGTTAGTGTGTGAACGCACACGGACACGAAACCCTACACGTAACTAACACACAGTACGTAACACGTAACGACAGTTCAAAACCATATTCATGCATGCAAAGTATCGCTATAAGAAATAGTGACCAACAACTTGTCACAAACACAAGATAGCACATAACATCACAAACAGCATTTCATGCAATTTTTGCCCTTTTTGAGGCGCGTTAGGCGGGACCTTCCGACCACCGGAAAATTCTTGAAAATTCTCAAACATGTAAAATATATCATGAGTTATTGTGTTAAAATTTGGTGGCAAAACTCTTCACGGATTTTCTGTAAAGATCCCGCACCAACCCTTGATCAGATTTAACAATTCTGATCTGGTTTTACGAAATAATTCATATAAAAATGCACGTGATTCCGTCTGACTCAAAACCATTGCCAAAAGTTTGGCAACAAACCCTAGTTTCTACAGTAGCATGATCATGAACAACACATATACACAAAATTATTTATGACACAAAACATTGGCTGCATTTTCAGCAGAAAAATGCAGCCATGCGCGCTTGTACGATAAATTTCTTTAAAATAGTTTTACTTATCCGAAAAATACGAAACCAATTTTAAATGAAAGCTAACATGTAAAATTAGTTTTCTATCTTTTAAAAAGTGACAATGGGTCGTTTATGGTGTCCAGAACATCTCGTACAAGTCGGCTAATTTCAGCAGCCCTGTGCTGAAATAATTCAGCCATCACTTTTAACGAATAACACGTAATTAGGAACGATTCTAGGCACTATTAACGCATCACAAGCAAGTAGAATATGTCCATAACATGCATGATCAGATTATATGTCCAAAACACATCAACAAAGTCATATAAACAGTGAACAATTCAACAACAACGCACCATGCATCAACCCTAACATCAAAACTCATCAAAAATCATCCCTCATGCATAAACCCAAAACCCTAACGCAAGAACACAAGGATTTCGGACCAAACTCAGATTGTACAACATTCGTATATCAAGAATTCGAGCATATGACAACATGTACACAACTCCTAATCAACACAACGCAAGAATCATGCGAAACATGTAAACCCTAGTGCACATAACATCATCAAAGCGTAAAATTAAGGCATACCGAGAAGCACACGTGTACGAGGATGATCAAGGAAGGCTCGGGACACTCGGGGCTGCATAGAAATCGAGGTGGAGGGGCTGTTTTGGGTGGCGACGGCAGAGAGAGGGAGAGGGGGGTTCCGATCGGGTGGCTAGGGTTTTAGGGTTGAGAGTTTTATTTTATTTTATTTTTTTATAAATGATAAGGGGTATGGTATGGAGAGGTTATAAAATTTAAGACACAAATGTGGGCTAGGGCCGAACAAGGGTGGGGCTTGGGTTGTCCGTTTTCTTTTTTCTTTTTTTTTTGCACAAGTAGTACAAACGAATGACGTAATAAAGCACATAAACGAGACACAATAATTAGAACCTTCAAACGACAATTAGCACATATGGATTTTACGTAATTGGAGCATGACGCGATCAATTCACAAACGTCTAATAACACGTAGCACGTAATTCCAATACGACTCGTTAGAATTCCCAAACATCGTGTATTCTCGAAATACTAAAGTTAGCGTAATTATAGTGTGCGCGTAATTAATTCTCCGAATTAAATTAGCGTAGGAACAAATGACGATAAAGTTGCGCGTTTAAAATACCTGAAAAATCGGGATGTCACAGAGAAGCAGCAGGATCTGCCGTAGCTCAAGCTGAGAAGTGCAAATGGGTTGTTAATGATCGAATTCGGAAATCGATCATGTTCATGAAGTTCAAAGACGTCACTGAGGTGGCAGATGCAATTAAGACTTTTGATTTTGAGAGGAAGGAATTCTTATCTCGAACTGGGAAAACAAAAAGAGAGACAAGGATGGATTTCCCAAACAAGCTACGGTCCAGTCATCCACTGCCGCAAACCATCAGGATCGTAGAGTTTAAGCGAATTGAAACCCTGGAAATCAGACACGTCTTTGGAAGCCAAGGCCCCTCAATCAGACACCTGTCCAGACTCAGCCTAATGGAGAACCTAACAGGGCTCAATCGATGAACCAAAATCAGAGCACGAGTCCTTTGTGCAATACTTGTGGCAAGAAACATCATGGTGTATGTCGTAGGGCTGTGAGAACATGCTTCAGATGTGGCGAGACTAGGCACATGATTAAAGACTGTACCAAGCCCGATACTAAGAGGATTACTAGATGGAATGTTACACCACCGAACATTGAATGTAGAGTGTTCGCACTTTCTGCTACTGATGCTGATAATGCTCCGGTACCTTATCTGAACTCTACATCTTGGTTAACGTAGTATCTATGTGTTATTCGATATGGGAGCAACACATTTCGTAGTTTCTAACTCATTCACTGGATACCTTAAGATCGCAACGACACCACTAGAACACGCTTTATCTATTTCTACTCCTCTGGAGAACTCTGTCACAATCACTCATGTTTATAAAGATTGCCCTTATCCGTATAGAATCCGTTGTTTGTAATGCAGATATTTTTCCGATGCATATGTGTGACTTTGATGTGATCCTTGGGATGGATTGGTTAACTCGCCACCGTGTGGCTATTGACTATTATTATAAACGTGTCATATTTGGCGATCTTTGTCATCCTGATCATATTTATCAGGGGTTCGACCCCATAAACCTCTTAAGATCATTTCTGCGCTCAAAGCTCATAAATTAATCTCGCATGATTGTGCTGCATTCTTAGCTTCGATTAAAGATACCTCTGTTATTGGAAATGGCATTGATAGCCATCCTATTATTCGTGTGTATCCTGACGTATTTCCGGATGAATTATCGGGCTGCCTCCTGACCGTGAGATAGAATTCACTATCGACTTGATCCCTGGTGCCGAGCCTATCTTTAAAGCACCGTATCGTATAGCTCCATTGGAACTGAAAGAGTTAAAGGAGCAACTTCAAGAAATGGGATTTATAAGACTAGTGTCTCACCTTGGGGTGCGCCGGTCTTATTCGTCAAGAAGAAGGATGGTAGCATGCGGCTGTGCATTGATTATCGGGAGTTGAATAAGATTACCATTCGTAATTGGTACCCTCTGCCTCACATTGATGATCTCTATGACAACTTCAGGGTGCTAACTTTTCTCGAAGATAGATCTTCGATCTGGTTATCATCAACTGAAGATCAAGGAAGAAGATGTTCCTAAGACTGCCTTTCGAACTCGATATGGTCATTATGAGTTTTCAATTATGCCTTTTCGGCTAACTAATGCACCTGCTATCTTCATGGACCTGATGAATCGAGTATTTGATGAATACTTGGACAAATTCTTCATAGTCTTTATCGATGACATCTTGGTGTATTCTAACAATCGAGAAGAACATGAGGAACATCTGCACGCAGTGCTTGGAACTTTGCGACATGAGAAGTTGTATGCAAAGTTTTGAAAATGTGACTTTTGGTTAACTCAAGTTGCATTTCTAGGTCACGTTGTATCGGCAGATGGAATCAAGATGGATCCTTCCGAGATTGAAGGAATCACGAAATGGCCTAGACCAACCTCTACCACTGAAGTTTGAAGTTTCTTAGGTCTAGCTGGCTACTAACATTAACAAATAGTTTCTTGAAGGATATTCCACCATCGCTTTACCCCTCACACAACTTTTGAGGAAAGGAGTTAAGTTCTCATGGAACAAGGAACGCGAAAAGAGCTTTAAAAAATCCATAGAATGCTAACCGACGATGTTTATCACCTTTATAAAACTAATATGTATTTTGGGCCTTAGGGCTATGAACTATCTTTAGAAATGTAACCCTAACTTTCATTAATGGAATTATGACTTTTGTTCTGATCCACTGTTATAGTGACACCTCAACCCATCCGGGTTAGGGTGTTACATAGGGAAACCATATATCCAAAGTCCCTTTCAAGCTCAAGTTTCAAAAAATCTTGGAGGTCTTATACACACAGACCATATGTATCCCCCATTCTAAGTGTTTGAGCTTTGCCATCTGACCTGAGGAAGGTCAATCCATGTTTGTACTTCAATTTTAGAAGTTTTGGGTCTGATGGCTTTCTTGGGTAAAGGTTTATTTTGATGAGTTTGGTGAAATGGGTCTGCTAACCAGCTTTTACAGTGTTTCTACAAGCTTGTCACTTGTAGGATCAGTATGGTAGAGTATTTGACACTTGATCCCCTCATTTCTTTGTTCTTCATATCTTCTTTGATCTTCTTCATCCATCTCCTTTTGCCTTTTTGCTTGATTCAAGGCAATTGTGGGTAAGGAAGATGTTGAAGACTTTCTTTTAGAAGTACGGGTCTATTGAGGAGCAGTGGTTGTAGGATATGTTGGCTTTCTCGGAACTGTTGGATCGTTCAATCTGAGTTTCTCCAAGTTTCTATAGGTATCAACAACCTTAGATTCTGACCACTTTGCTATTTGCCTTGAAGTACCATATTGTGTAGCAACCAGTTCTTCCTTCATTCTCTTGATCTTCAAAGCCTGATCTTGATTAACAAACTTTGCCCTTTTTCCAATTAGGTGGAGTCACCTTTTTTAGAAGGATTTTTGAGCATAGCTTGAATCCTTTCAGTTTCTTCCTTAAGATCATTTGTAGACCAATTTCTGAATTTAGCTCTTGCTGCTTTATATGGTTTGTGCTTCATTATATGCTCAAGGTAGTCAGCTTAGGGTCATTTTCTTTAGTTGTAACCTTTTCTGACTTAGTCTTGCAAAGGTCTTTGGCAAAGTCTTCAATGTGTCTAACTTTTCCAAGTTGTAGTTGCATTGCTCCTTGTAAAATTCTATCTTCCTATGCCAAGGTTCTCCTTGTCTGACCTTAAGCTTCAGATATTCATCTAAGTTGTTTGGCTTTCGATACCCAAGAAGAGATGGAAAGTTTCTTTGCTTTGGATCCTCTATATCACAGAATGACTCTATTTCCTTTCTTATTGCATGCAGTTCAAGAGGATATAGAGCAGCCAGTGGATAAAAGGTTGAAGGTTAATGAGCAGGTGAAAGTGAAGTGTCAGAATATGTTTGTGATGCAGGTGGATTTGAAATTGGTTGTGATGTCAAAGGCATTGGTGATGGATTTGAAGTGGATTTTGATGGAGGTGATGAGAATGATGTGGACAACGGTTGTGATGACAAAGGAATTGGTGATGGAATCCATTCATCATCTTTTCCAATCACTAAATTTTCCTTTTGCGTTGAAATTTGCGTTTTGGTGAGGGTGGATGTTTAGGAAATCTTGGTGGAGTGGCTAATGGATGAGTTGAAGTTGGAAAAGTGATAAGAGCAGTGGATTGGGTAACATCTGTTATAACCTCCGCTCTATCAACAACTGCAGACACAAAAGGAATTCTAACATCTGCTGGGGTAATTGTTGATGTGATAGTTTTTTTGTGGTGATTTTGGTTTGGTTTGGTCAGAGGATACATTTGTTGAAGCTGAGACAATGGTTTTCGAAGAGGTGACAGTTGGTTGTCTTGCTTTTGCAGCATACTTTCTTCTTTTTGAAGATCCAACATCTTCTTTTTCCCTATGTTTGGCTTGTGCTTGTTTAACCAGCTTTGTAGCTTTGATCTCCGTTGTATCTTGTCTTTCTTCTTATCATCAGCAATCTTTTTAGATTCTTTGTTTAGAGTCTCATCAATCACTTTTCCCAAAGATGCTTCAGATACTGTAGTAGTGGTAGTAGCAGTGGTTTCAGGATTTTGTTGCTCCTTAGGTTTCGCCTTAGAATCAGCCTACAACTTTCTCAATGAATCTTTCTCCCCCTTTTTGGCATCATCTATAATTTCTTCTTGAAAAATAGGAGCAGGGGTTGTGCCAGTGGTTTGAAACAAATGGTCTTTGATATCTTTAATTTCTGCTTGAGTATCTTTGTATCTAACCTCAACCATTGTTCTAATAAGCTTCATTTGTGTTTCATGCTGAATATCTGACAATCTTCTTTGAGCCATGATGATTGGTTGCACAATAGTCCATAGCTCATCAGCATTCTGTGGTGTGGATGGTTGTGATTGAGAGTTTTGAAGCAGTTGTTTCATCATGGATTTGATATCCTCAGTTGATGATTCCATGTGTGTCATTATCTTCGTCAATTCTTGGTATTTTAATTTATCACCTAAATTAATAGGATCATCTAAATTCCTACCAGAGGTAGTTGTATTTGAATCATCAACATGAGGAATCTCAATGTTTTCAGAAACAAGTGCCCCTTTTTTCTTGGTACTGGGGACCTCTATCTGGAACAAAGGTTACTTATGTAACCACTGTTCAACTGAGCCACTGTTGTGGCAACAGTTATAGTAGTTGCTTCACTTGAATTACCACCAAGAGTTTTGTGTAACTCTTGGTGTAGCCTCCTCAGCTGTTTCTGGGTTAGCTAATTGAGTTTTCTTAGACTTAGTCAATTGTGGGAGTGTACTCTCTGTAATGGTGTGAGTGAGAGAGATTGTTTGTAGCATGAGTTTTCTCAATAGCATGAAACAGGGGTATGAAAGTGGAAGGGATTGGAGAAGTGGGTTGTGGAGTAGAAAGTGACATTGCCTTGGAAGAGGGGCTTGAGAGCATATGTTCAAGTGAATCATCTGCCTCATAATGTGGTGTCCCTGTGCTTACAACTTGTTCCTTTTGTGAGGAAGCAAGAGGACGTAGGCTAGATGGTGGAGATCTTTCCAACTGCTGTGAGGAAGTAGCAGCACTAGTTTCAAGTGACATTTGTGTTGTCACTGGGTTAAACTCTGGAATCTCACATTCCAGAGGAACCTCTTTATGTAGTTTGGTTTTAGTGGGATTTTTGGATTTGGACTGTCTCTTTTTGGATTTTGCTGGTATGGGTTACACAACACTAGTTGTAGTGTCATGCTCACCAGGAGCAGTGGACTCAGCAACAGAGGTTTGAGCTGTTGATGTGTTGGCATCTAAAGTTTGCTTAACCCTCTCTGCTTGTGTTTTCAAAACTTTTGGTTCTTGATTTGTAATTCTAGTAAAGGTTTCAAGTGTAAGGCTGCCAACAGGAGTGGTGACACCTTGTCTAGCATCTTTTTCACAAACTTGGGATTGAATATAAAAACTCAATAACCTAGGATGTATAAGAAATGCTTTATTTTTTGCAATGTTATTATAGTTTGTCACTAAATCAGACATTACCTGGCAAAAGTTTAAATCAGACTTTGTCAAAATAGCATATCCCAGATACTGAATGTTTAAAGGTATTTCATTAAAAGCAGTAGTCTTGGCAGACAAACATAACAACAAGGTGTGGAAAAAGAATTCCATATCAACAGGAAAATTGTGTTTGTAGATAGTTATACCTATAAGATGACCTCGTATCCACGTTCAATGAAATCATCATGTAACTCTTTCTTTGTGAAAGAGGTTTTGGCTTTTAGGTAATTGAGGCCAAAAACTGTGGAGATGGTGGTTGGGAAATTTGAATGAGAGACTCACCCACCTTTGATATAATTGCATAAGCCTTGTTCTTTTGAGTTTGAACTTCAGCATTTGCTCATAATTGATGAAGGGTATCAAGATATATTGGGGCTTTTGCTTGCATGATATCTTTGTACTTTGAAGTTTTTAGATATTGATCATGGCATGATAGGCCTTATTGTTGTCGGTTTCCTCAAGGATGGGAAGATAATTATGAGGAGTTTTGATGATGAGATCGTGGTGAAAGATTGAAGAGTGTTGTGTTGAGAGGAAGATGAGAGTAATGGAAACCGCTTTGAGAATTTTTTGAATTCGAGACAGCAAGTAAAAACTCTGTTTGGATAAAACAGGGATTATAAAGTGAAAAAGTGAATGATGATGTGGTAGTGGTTTCAAAAGATTTGATGGCTAACATCTGTCAACGTGACAAACCTCTATTAGATAATGGAAGATAGTTGTTTGAGAAACCTCTGTTGAGAGTCAATAGAGGTTAGGAACAGTGGTGATTTTAACTATCAGAGGTTAGGAAACATAGTGGTTTACCTAACAATGTAAAATGAGAAGCAGCGGATACCTTTAACAGTGGATAGAATAAGCCAAACAGATGATTTCTTTGAAGAACAATGGTTATGAACAGACTTTTGGGATTTTGAAACTTTTCAATTTGTGCTATTTTTAAGGATGGAATTTTTGATTTTCTGAAAACATTTTAATGCCTTTTATTCATGGATAACAAAAAAGATGCTTTTATTCCATGTTAAGCATCCCAATTCTAGAGATCAAGCTTTCAAAGGTAGATGTATCTAATGCTTTGGTTAGAACATCTGCTAGTTGATCTTTAGTTGGGACATGATGCAAAGAAATCAAACCTTTTTCATAGAATCCTTCCCAAAGTGATGTCTAATGTTAATGTGTTTAGTGGTAGAATGAGATACTGGATTTTTAATGATGCTTTCAGCTGCTTGACTATCCAACATGAGATGAGTCTTTAGAGTAGTTACACCAAAATCTAGCCGTTAATTTTGAAGCCATAGGAGTTGAGCAGTGCAACTTGCAGTAGCAATATACTAAACCTCTGCTGTTGATGTGGATACTGCAACTTGCTTTTTTGCTTTGCCTAGACATTAAGCAATTTCCTAGGAATTAACATCCTCCTGAAGTTTACTTCCTTGTGGTGTGGCATCCAGAAAAATTCGCTATCTGTATAACCTGAAAGCTCAATGTTTCCATTAGCAGGATACCAGATACCAAGTGTGGGAGCACCTTTATGTATCTGAATATCCTTTCCACAGCAATAAGGTTTGACTTTCTTGGTGCTGACTGGGATCTGGCACAAACACATGTAGCAAACATGATGTATGGCCTTGATGCAGTTAGGTACAATAAAGACCCAATCATGCTTCTATAAATAGTTTGATCAACCAAGTCATCTTTGTCATCAACAATGATAAGCTTTGAGGTTGCCATGGGTGTGCTACATGATTTATAGTCATTCATATAAAATTTGGTAAGTAGTTCTTTGACATACTTACTTCGATGAATGAATGTACCATTGTGCAATTGTTTTACTTGGAGACCAAGAAAACATTGGAGCTCACCCATTGCACTCATTTCAAGCTCTGATGCATTGTCTAAACTCTTCACACATGGCAGTGCATGTGGATCCAAAAAGGATGTCATCTACATAAATTTGGACAAGCATCAAATCTTTTCCTCTCCATTTTAAAAATAAAGTTTTGTCAATTTTACCTCTTGTGAAACCAATGGATAAGAGAAAGGTGGAAATAGTTTCATACCAGGCTCTAGGTGCTTATTTCACGCCATACAAAGCTTTCTTAAGCTTGTAGACATGATCTGGATAAAATGCTTCTTCAAAAGTAGGAGGTTGAGAAACATATACCTCTTCTTTGATCTTTCCATACAAAAATGCACTTTTGATATCCATTTGACACACCTTGATGTTGTGGTAGGTAGTAAAAATCAAGAACAATCTGATGGCCTCCAATCTTGCTACTGGAGCAAAAGTTTCATCATAGTCAATGCTTCTTCTTGTCTGTAGCCTTGAACCACAAGCCTAGCTTTATTCTTGACAACAATACCCCTTCATCAGTTTTGTTTTGAAGACCCATTTTGTGCTAATTGGACTTACATCCTCTGGCAATGGTACAAGTTCTCAAACTTGTTGTCTTTTGAATTGAAGGAGCTCTTCTTGCATGGCTTTTACCCAACTGTTGTCTTTCAGTGCCGCTTGGTACTTGACAGGTTGTGTGAGAGATAGGAAACCATCAAAAAGATTAATGTTTTGGGATTGACTTCTGGTGAGCACCTCATCATTGATGTTGCCAATGATTGATCAGATGGATGACTTTTAAGGTAGATTAGATCTCTCTTATTGGAACAATGGCATTTTGTGGTGAAGGCTGTAGATGGGAATCATCTAAGCTAACATCTGTTGGCAAATTTGAAGTTGTTTCAAATGGAGGTGGAGGTATAGGTAGGAGAGGTGTGGAAACTTGTTGACTTTTATCTACGAAGGTTGGACTTTTGCCAACAGAGGTTAGATGTGATGAGCTGGCAGAGGATTGAGGATCAATAACAGTGGCAGAGGATTGAGGATCAATAATAGTGGCAGAGGATTGAGGATCAATAACAGTGGCAGAGTTTTCACGGTTGTTAGTAACATTTGTTTCTCTGGTGGTGGAAATGACTTTGTATTGTGGGATCACAATGCCATATCCATTGTCTTGATGAGAAGATTGATGTACCTGTAGGGTTAGTCTTGATAGACACATCTTCAAATGTAAATCGGGCCAAGGGACAGTCTCAGGTAGACAGTTTCTATGGGGCTGTATTTTACGTATACTCTTTTGCGAACTAATACGTCCACGTGAACCCTTTTTCCGTATAGCTTTTGCCATATTTTATCATCTCATAAATTTGAGTCAGAGATATATGGCCAAAGCCATTGGAATTATTAGTTTATACATTGAAAAAATCCGTTTTGTTATTAATACACTAGGAAAGGTGTCATCTTGATAGAGATGGTTCTCCTGCGTCGGATATTTTTTCTAGTATATGGAACACGGAATATATGAAATGGATTAAGAAATATTTCCAATTGAAACATTGTAGAATAGGCTAAACCTCTCTTAGTGTCTTTTTGAGCAAGAGCTAAAGTAGCTCAGAAAAAAACTGCAACTATTAATGTGATTATTCCAAGTATACTAAGTATCATTCATGGAAGGATCGTGTTAAAACTGTGGTCTTGCTAATACTTCTTCAGAAATTTTTTTTTGATCTTATTATCTATGTAGATAAGAAAAAATATAAATGACTGTGTCTCCATACTGTTTGAACCAATCCTTCGGAAATGATCAGATCTTTGGCGCAAAAAAGGGGTTGCTCGTATCATCTTGACTTGGTTCTGCTTCCTCTATTATTTAATAATACCGGGTCGAGTTTTGTACCCAATACAAACGCGCTACCAAGCTGCGCTACATTCCTTCCATTGGTCTACAGTGTCATTGTAGAGAATTCATGTCTTGTTTTCCACATCGTTATTTCCTCTATTAAGGCTTCTTATTCCACAACAAGGAAAGCACTTTTTCACTCTTTCATATATACTAGGGGATTTCACTTGGAAATGAAGATGTAAAATATATCTCTTCTCACCATCCCTATAGTGTATGAGACAATGATCATTTCGATTATTTGGTGGAGTCGCTGCTGATTTACCTCATGGCTGGATAGATAAATGTTTGGTTTTTGCGATTTTTTTAACAAGACTTGCCCAGGTGGTTTGGCCGATAGTGGGCCAAGAAATATTGAATGGTGATGTGGGCGGGGGCTTCCAAGGAATACAAATAACCTCTGGTTTTTTCAGCTTTTGCGAGCATCTGGAATAAACTTGGAAAAAGAAGTAGAAAAAGAAATAAATATAGTGATAATTTGATTCTTTGTCGCCGAATTTTTTGATTGCATGATGCACTCCCCTGAAAAACATCGGCGGCACGTGTATGCAGAGACAACCAGGAGGTTTTCCTAGAAGCAGCCATAAAGAGGACAACGTAATAAAAAAAGAACCCTGTTCAATTTTCTAGTCTATCTATATGAGGAGATCATATGAAAAATGTAACCGATTCTTTCGTTTCTTTGGGCCACTGGCCATCCGCCGGGCCAACCCAAATATTTTCTATATGTTTTTTTTCCATATATATAATATCACTTTTCCTAGATAATTCTTGATAGGAATACTTTTAGTATGTTAATAGTTTTTTCCTTATTTATGGTGGAATTTTCTTGCTTCACAATTCCTACAGTGATGAATATGAGCGCAACTGAAATTCCTAGGGAGTTATACATTTGTGTATTGATAAGACCATTCACTATTTCTTACCAGGCCTACGGCGCTGAAGTAACCGATGTCATACTCCCAGGAAAAGCTCGAACGCCTTCAACAAAAAGGTACCTATACCCGAAACCGACACAGGTGGGTAGGTAGAGAATACCTAGGGGCGCGAGACTTAAAATTGGATCAATACGTCCAATTAAATGAGTATGAATAAAGAATCCATGGATGAAGATATTGTTAGATCGCTCCTGAATAGCTTGGTTTCTATTGTCCATATATGTGGAATTTATATGACAAGTTAATCACATATGCAAGAATTACTTGTTAATGTCTGTTTTATTGATCAAAGTTCAATATACATTCGAGTTCCAGATCCGACAGAGCTTCGCCTCTAAGTGTGCAAAAGTTACAAATGAGAAACCATGAGGCACCTATATATAGTGAGTCAAGTTTGCTTAGGAGACTACAAGTTCAGGCGAACTTGTTGAACAAGTTCGGCCGAACTTGTTCATACATTCAATATTCCAGGCGAACTTGATCTCCTAATTACATAAGTACTTCAATCTCTAACATAATCTCATCTATTCTAAACAGACTCGATACAAGACTAAGACATAGACATACTGCACTAACAGACTCCCCCTTGGATATCGTCTTCGTCTTGATCAGTCTCCAAAAGCTCTATCTTCAAAACTTCTATCTGCAGCGCCCAAAGAAATTCTTATACGGTTTCTTTCTTCTTTCTTGAGCAGGAATCAGTGTTTGATCAGTAGGTGGCACCTTTGTCATAAACTGAAAACGTCTAAGTCTCGCCTCCCTAGTCTTCTCATGAAAACGTTCAAGACGCCTTTCTTCTTTCAAGAACTCTTCACGTTCTAGCTCTCGCCAACTTGATTCCCACGTCCTGTCCAAATACACCGAGAGCTAGCAAAATTAACGATCCTTGATACGTTCTTGTATCTTCACGTTCCATAACAACTTTAAAGAATAAACATGAATATCTCCTTTGAACATTCACTTAGTCCAATGTTTAAATATGCGTAGTGTTTCCATACCCCAAAAACTTCTTTCTGAAACTTAGCTGTTTTCTTTTGTAATATCCATTTTCCAATCAAGACTATAACATGCTCAACTCGTATAACATTTCACATTAAAATAAATCTTGTTCGATTGAATAATTATATTTTCTATTATACCAGATTTTTTCAACGTTATATCTTTCTCAACGTTTGCTTGTTAGCTTGATTTTACGTTGAAGGTAAAAGGTACCAGTATTGAACTCCTTGAGTTGCTCAACTTTATTTTAAAAATCAATAAATTAGTAACGACTCTCGTTTGCTACCAATCTCCAACCCAATGAAGTAGGTACGAATTACCGTATTGCAAATACATGCCCAAATCACTTTATCGTCGTTCAACCTTTACACCCCAACTTAGGATGATCACCTGACTTGTCTACACCTGAACTAATGTGTCGAAATTTTTCACACTCTTTAATCAGAACTTCTTTCTTCGATTCTCTTTATCAGGCTTTGACTTTGTTTAACCTGCTACTTTCTTCAACAGAACTCTTCTGTTCGAATTCCTATGTAGAAAACCAGTATTAAACCATGTCCCACATGATTACACAGGTAAAGTATGGCGGCATGACGGGCCTAACAGCGAGCAAAGCCCAAGACATCCTATGGATGTAGTATTTTTCTATAATTATTTTATGAATGTTCATTCTTGAATGCGACCCATGATCTCAAAAGCATCCAACTCATACTTTTGTCATGTAATCCTTGTAGATGTCTTCTAACCTCGCCCGTAGGAAGACGAGAGCAAGAAAAGCCCGCGAACGCATGGCTGCCTTAATCGCTCAACAAATGGCTGCCGTAATACCCAACATTGTAATCCAAGTTCAACAAGCACTTACCGATAATCCTGTCAATCAAGCAAACCAAAACATTTTCAACTCTCCTCCAAATACCACTAAATGCACCTACAAGCACTTCAAATCATGCGACCCTCCGAAATACAAAGGGACTGAAGGTGTCACCGCACTCCTCCATTGGTTTGAAGAAATGGAGAATATTTTTCTAAATTGCGATTGCCCTGATGATCGCAAAGTGCGTTATGCTACCGGTCGACTATATGGGATAGCACTTACTTGGTGGAACACAGAGAAGGCCAAACGAGGTGTTGAAGATGCTATGTCCTTAACTTGGAACGAGTTGAAGGAAATCATGACCAGACGATTTTGCCCAAGGAGCGAAATCAAGAAGCTAGAAGATGAATTTTATTCATTGAAGCAAATGGAAGGAGACCACATCACCTACAACAAAAGATTCCTCGAATTACATCAAATGGTTCCCAACATGTTTACTCCCTCTACCGTTTGATAGAGCACTACATTCGTGGTCTTCCGTCAAAGATTCAAGACCCTGTAATAAGTACCAAGCCTGCAACTTTGGAAGCAGCAATGGAGCTAGCAACAGAGCTCACCGAGAACCGAATCCGAAACAAAGACTTCAAGGAGGAGAAGAAGAAGGATAAAGAATCGACTGAAACCTCCGACTCCACTCAACCCGAATCACTTTCTCAACCCAATCCTAAGAGAAGAAGAGTCGGGCGACTTTTCGCTGCTACTCAACGAAATCAACCCGTTTTTCATGCCATACCCATCCGAGCTATCCCAATCACCCAAGTGGCACCCAACTCAGTTTACCCAAATAAGAAACCATATCTTGGACCTCACCCTCGATGCAACAACTGTTTTTATCACCATCCCCTTACTTTACCTTGCCGGCTATGTACAACTTGTGGACGCTATGGTCATTTGAGCAATGTTTGTCGCACCTTTCAAGACCAAACCTTTTCCCCTACTCAAAACATGGCCTAAACTTATCACCAACCCCAACACCCCATGTTCCCATATGCTCGAGCTTGCTTCAATTGTGGCGACCCTACCACCTTAGAAACACATGCCCTCAATTGGTTAACGTTATCAACACTCAAGTCCAATCAAACCCAGTTAACCAAGTAAACCAAGGAAACCCAACCCCTATGCCACCAGCAAGAGAAAGAGTCTTCAATATCAACGCCAATCCTGTCGAAGATAATGACGTCCCAAACGAAGATACTCAGCTAGTTCTCTTCGCCGAAAATCCAGATTCAACTCCTATTGTTTAGTCTTATGTTTTTCTTTATCACATGTGTAGACTGTTAGAGAAATTATGGTATATTATATATTATATATTGTTTTCAGTATATGCTTTTGCCGAGGCCGTAGCTCCCCATCCATCGAGGTTGAGTTTCATCCCCATTTTATTATGGGTTGATCAGGGCGTGCCCGCACGATCGGCTCCGTTTGTTTGAGCCTTGATCGGTTATTTCATTTTACATTTCAATACCTGCAATACGTTCGGCTCCGTTTGATTGAGCCTTGAGCGCACATTTCAATTTACATTTCCAGTTCATGCAATACGTTCGGCTCCGTTTGATTGAGCCTTGAGCGCACAGACAATTTCATTATCAGTATCTTGTGGTTGTGGTGTTTGTAGTAGAGTCGCATCGAACTAACCATAACTTGCGGATAAAGTCAACGAAAATTTGACAAGGATATGGTGGATACGCCGATGGTACTTCCTATATATAAGTATTCTTGTCAAATGATCGGAGGCATTATCAGGCGGTTATGAGAGGTTCCATGCATAGGCTGATTGTGTGATGGTTGTTTAGATTAAGTTGTTCAATTTCAGTACATTCAATACGTTCGGCTCCGTTTGATTGAGCCTTGAGCGCACATACAATTTCATTCAATACGTTCGGCTCCGTTTGATTGAGCCTTAAGCGCACAGACAATTTCATTATCAGTACTTGTGGTTGTGGTGTTTGTAGTAGAGTCGCATCGAACTAACCATAACTTGCGGATAAAGTCAACGAAAATTTGACAAGAATATGGTGGATACGCCGCTGGTACTTCCTATATATAAGTATTCTTGTCAAATGATCGGAGGCATTATCAGGCGGTTATGAGAGGTTCCATGCATAGGCTGTTTGTGTGGTTAAGTTATTCATATTCAGTACATGCAATACGCTCGGCTCCGTTTGATTGAGCCTTGAGCACACAATTTCAATTTCAGTACATTCAATACGTTCGGCTCCGTTTGATTGAGCCTTGAGCGCACATCCATTTCATTTTCAGTTCATGCAATACAATCGCTCCGTTCGATTGAGCCTTGATCGCACAGATATATTTCATTTCAGTATTTTTGTTTGTTGTATTGGTGGTAGAGTTATAGGACTAATCATAATTCACTGATAAAACTAATGAAAATTTGGCAAGAATATGGTGGATACGCCGCTGGTACTTCCTATATACAAGTATTCTTGCAAAAGGATCAGAGGCATTATCAGGCGGTTATGAGAAGTTCCATGTAGGATTTAGTATTGCCTTGGTTGGAATTTGTGTTACATTGATATTATCATGTTATTTAAAGAGAATGGATTGTGTTCCATTTCTACATAAACTAACCTCTCCATCATAATAAACGAGAGAGGAACTTCCATCATTCAAACATATATGCTATCAGAATATGGATTCAAATATTTGCTGTTGTGTTTATTCATGTTCAAATATTCGCTGATGTGTCTATTCATGTTCGAATATTTGCTGTTGTGTTTATTCATGTTCAAATATTTGTTGATGTGTTTATTCATGTTTGAATATTAGCTGTTGTACTTACTTATGTTCAAATATCAGCTGTTGTGTTTTTATTTATGTTCCATGTAGATTGTAGTGTTAGAAGTTTTGCCTTAGGATATAACCATATTTTCCCAAACGTATCTAAACTCTTATGCATAATATCATTTTTAGCGAATCATTTCTGTTTATCAATACTCATACAGTAGGCAACAAAAAGCGATTCCTGAATAGGGTACTTAACCCTTACAAGGAACGTTACCGCCCTCGAACAAAAAAAAACTTAAGCTCTTATTTTGCTAAGCATACAACTGTCAAACAAAACATCATCATTCTTTTAGTCAAAATATATCACAATTTAAATTTCGGGACGAAATTTCTAAAAAGCAGGGGATACTGTAACATCCGTCAAAAAAACGGATTTACCAAACCCGCTCCGTTTATCAACCGAACAGTCAGTCAAAATTTTCGTTGCGAATTAAATGCCCAAAATATTTTTAAACGATCCGTAATCAATTATTATACGGGAATATATATTTAGTTTTTGAAAAACTGTCAAAAATCGCAAAATAAAAATGATTTGCATCTGCCGGGTTTCGAACCCGGGTGTGTACCGAGTCACTCAGCGACTTATCTCACATAACACAAACCACTGCGCCACTTGTTCTGTTTGGTAAGTATTGAAATCATTTAATTGATAAAGTGACTTTACGAACTCAAAACCGGCGCCCAAACGGTTCAGTCGTCGGAATCCCGGAAATCTCGCGAGTTTTAACACCAATTTACGTTATAACGTAAACCATTAACCAGATATCGGTTATAACCGATGTTTGAAGTCCGCGACCAAAATCAAAACCGCCGGAAAATTTAAATAACGAACACAGTCCGAAATCAGACCAAATACATCTCGTTTCTCTCCTATAAATTGACCCACAACCGTCTGCAAACCTTTTCGCTAAAAATCACATCTTTTCACGGCGTAATTCCACTCGCCGGAATAAATCTGTTCGTCGCCAGAAAACCGATTTCCCCATTGCCGAGCCTTGCCGAGCCTCTGAAGCTTATACCGGAGATATCCATACTCTTTCCAAGCTTTTCGGAGACTTGCTGCTGCAAGACACCTGACGCCGGAGTTGAATTCTGTCGCCGGAGTTCCGCCGGAAAACAGAGGATCCAGTCGGTATAATTCTCCGCCCAATTTCTTTTCCTTTTTCACAATTATCTCACCTTAATGAACTGTAAAACACTAATAAACCGATAAAAACTTTGAACCAATCGATTTCCGAACTCTGGTTATTTTCCAGCGAGGAAGACGATGTTTTTCTGTATTATATAAGTATAATATAAATCATGAAATTAATCGGGTTAGACACACAGTCCAGCGGTGGACTGTGTGCACATAAAACGTTATACATGCAAAGGTCTCGAGTTCGATTCCCGTCTCACACACGCTGCCTTAATAAAAACCATTGTTTTTGTTTACTGAACCGGAGTCGCCTTAGATATATGTTAAGTATATTGATAACCGGAATAATAACCAAGTTAGACACACAGTCCAACGGTGGACTGTGTGTTTGTTTATATCGCTGGTCACGAGTTCGAGTCCGGTCTTCAGCACCGACTCGGACAATTATCTCTTCTTTTTAATTAAGGCAGAAAAGGAAATAAATAATTAGTATTTAAGTATAATAAAAATCGAATGATATAACATGTTGAACACACAGTCCAGCGGTGGACTGTGTGTTGGATTAAACCACAGGTCCCGGGTTCGAGACCTGTGGAGTGCATGTCGGAGTCGTTTAAACTGTTTTTAAAATAAAAAGGATTTCTGTTTAATTCTAATTAATGTATATATGTAATTAAAATCGGATATATAACGGGTTAGACACGTAGCTCAGTTGGTAGAGCTGCGTGCACGCGTACGAGAGGTCTCGGGTTCGAGCCTCACTCAGCGCACAACAATCTGCCATCGAACCGGTCAACGGTCAGGTCAACGGTCAACGGGTCAGTCAACGGTCAGAAAAAATAAATTTTTTTATTATTTTTATTTAATTATTTTAATTAAAAATCAATTATAAATACTTAAAAATAACATTTTTAAAGTTAGAAAATAGCCTCAAACTCACAAAAATACACCCAACAATCCTACTAAAATAGTTTAATAAAATCCGTTTACTTACCAGACCATAATGCGATTTATCTAGGTTAAATCTCACTCGTGGTTAAAACCACTTCGCGTGCATTCAACGTCATCAACCGAACGCACCCACTGTGAGTGAATCTTACAATTCCCCCTTTTAAATTACACGTTTTGGGGTGTGTCATGTGTTATGAAATTTATTAATTTATTTATTTAAACTTGTGCCATACCACATCATGACTTAAACTTAGATTGTTTAATTGTTGTGAATTACTTATATTCCTTTTGTCAAATTACATGAAACTCATACATTAAGCCCATCAGTTCCTCGTGGGAGACGAGTAGAACATCGCGTGCTTCAATTCAAATTCATTATTGTTTATGTGCGTTTCATTGAGTTTATATTGTTTGTAGTTGTGTCATTCATATCATCATGTTTATGCAATTCATTCATCAGGCCCTCAGTTCCTCGTGAGAGACGAGTTGAGCATCGCGTGCCTTTAATTGTTCCATTATTATTCATGAGTGTTTCATTTAACATCTTATGATTGTTGATCAAGTTACATCTAATTTTACTCATGTTTGGTTGTGCACATATTTCATAATCAATTTAAATAAATTGTTCAAATGTTTTCCATAGGATTCACTCGCCAACATTATGTTGATCCAAAAACCTTTTTACACATGATACAGGTGAACAGGTTGAAGCAAGGATAACATAGGATATGCCTTAGAAGTGAACAAAGAAGTTAGATTGTTAGTTAGATCATGTTGTAGCAATCATTGTAAATTTCCATTTAATTTGTATTAAGGAATATGAAACGCTTAATAAATGTCATGAGCTTTGATGATAACCCAATCATGCCCCGATCATCTTTTCCGCTGCGGGTCGGGGTGTGACATAGGAGAACTCCACAGTTAAGCGTGCTCAAGTGGGAGTAGTACTAGGATGGGTGACCTCCTGGGAAGTCTCCACCAGGGCAACAAAAAACAAAGCCGTGAGTTCCTGGATGGGCCACCCATCAGGGGCAAAGCGGACAATATTGGTGATAACGAGGGGCAGGGGTGTTACAGAGTGGTATCAGAGCCACTCCTGTGCCGTTCGGGATGTTGGGGCGAAACCTCATCGAGGACGATGAGTCCCTTAGGGGGGGTGATTGTAACACCTAATGGCAACCTCCCAAATGTGGGGCAAAAAAAACCTCATCGAGGATAATGGCAACCTCCTACATGTTGGGGCAAAACCTCATCGAGGACGATGAGTCCCTTAGGGGGGGTGATTATAACACTTAATGGCATACCTCCCAACATCGTCCGTGGACATGAGAGATTCCTGGCTCATAAGTAATGCCCTACCTCTAAAATCACCAACGCGTTTTGGGCTTAATGCTAGTGGATGAGAGGAGAACTCCACAATTAAGCGTGCTCAAGTGGGAGTAGTACTAGGATGGGTGACCTCCTGGGAAGTCTCCACCAGGGCAACAAAAAACAAAGCCGTGAGTTCCTGGATGGGCCACCCATCAGGTGCAAAGCGGACAATATTGGTGATAACGAGGGGCAGGGGTGTTACAACGTCCTCCAGAATTTACACCGTGAGCGTAGCAAACATTAACGATCCCTTGATACTGCTTCGCTTGTACCTCTTCACGCTTCTCATAACAAATCTTGTTAAAGAATAAACATCGAATATCCTCCTTTGAACAGTTCACTAGCCACATCGGTTCTAGTATGCGTATCGTTCTCCATAATCCCCAAAATCCTTCTTTCTGAAGCACTTCAGCTGATCTTTCTTTTGTAATATCCAAATTTTCTTCAAACCTCAAGACTATAACTGCCTCACACGTCGCTGGATCAACTTGCCACCACTTGAACAAAGGCTAGAAATCTTGTTCGATTGGCATAAGTGGCATATTCTTCATAACACGCGGACGTTTCATTATCAACGTTATATCTTTCTCACCCGTTTGCTTGTTAGTCTTGATTTTACGTTTAGGTATAAACGGCTTCCAGTATTTGAATCCTTGAGTTGCTTCAAACTTTATCATCTTCCACAACAATTAATCAATAAACTTCATATGGTAACGTACGTTCCTCGTTTGCACCAATTCTTCCACATCCCAATAAGGTAGCGTACTGAAATCTACCAAGTATTGAAAGTACTGTACGCCAAATTCACGTTTGATGGCGTAGACGTTCAACTCTTTTAACCACCCCCAACTTAGGATATCACCTAATGACTTGTCTGCATCTCTGAATGCTAATGGTCGTCGAAACTTTCTTTCTCTAGGCATCTCTTTAAATCAGAACTTCTTTGCTTCTGCAATCTCATCTTTAGTCATTGGCTTTGGAACTTTGCCTTCTCAAACAGTCTCTGCTATCTTTTCTTTCAACAGATCTTCATTCAACTGTTCGTACATTTCCTCAAATGTAGGAAAACTATCAGTATTCAAACCAACATACTTCTCTGCTTCATCCTTTTCATCGTCTGATCTATCTTCAATGATAACTCTATCATGCTCATCAGCATCAGATATTCGTTTGTAGTAGTACTCATTTGGCTCAAACGTATCAATGTTCACAACTTCCTCTTCAAAATCAAAATCAAACGATTCAGCATCAACATTCAGCAGCTTTGAAAGATCTTCTTTGGTCATATTGTGAACAAACTCCCTCTTCGACATTGTGTTCCAACATAAGTACCATCGGTTTTGCAGGCATCGCAGCAACATGCATTGCAACAATAGCATCAGTCAAATCTTCATCTGTTTGCTCTGCTTGTCTTGATTGCTCCCCCTTACTTTGATCTTCCATCATATTCACATCATCATTCAGTAGGGAAGTAAAATCAAACTCATCGATCACTTTCACATTAACAACTTTCAATCCAACTTAACCCTGACCATCATCATTACCATCATCATTATCAGAATCATCTTTTGGATCATCAATAGGCTCATCATCTTTATCTTCGTCCTCAGCTTCTTCATCGTCCTTCTGCTCTGTTTCCTTTTCTGGAATACTTTCTAGAATAATCTTGGACTCAGAAGCTTTTGGAATATCAAAAGTTTCAGTCACCGACTCTTCTGTTGTCTTGGGCATACCTTCAATCACATGCTTACCCTTACTCGTGATGCAAGTTCTTTCTCAGCTTGTACTTTAGCTTCTTGCATATCCAATCGATGGTATTCAGCTTTAAAATCAATCCCTAGACTATTCGATAGCACTTTCTAGAGTCTGGTAAATCTTCTATCATTCAATTCTCTTTCTGATCATAACTCAACAATCTCTTTATGCAATCTTTCATTAGCATCCTGCATACTTTCAATCAATGCCTTCAAATACCCACGATCACCTTCTAAGAACGTCACCTTGTAGTTCAGAATCTCTTTTTCAACTTTGCTTTGATTTACTTTATGTTCTAGAGCAACTTTGTCAGCTTCATTCTTTGACACCCTTTCTTCCAATTCTTTGATTCAATTCTCTAATTCATTGACATTGGAATCTGGAAAGAAATCATTCAGATCTTCAAGAGTAACCAGCTCTTCAGGCATATCTCCAAATAACGTTGACCTCGGAGTTGTCTTTGGTGTAGACTTTGGTGTACTCTTTGGTGTATGCGCTGAAGTGTGAACTGGAACCTCTTTCAGGATAGAATCTTTAGGCTGTGACATTGTCGGAGGTTCTTGAGACTTTATGATAGGAATATCAAGCAAATCAGACGCAGGAGGTTCTTGTGTGACTCATGGTTGCTCAGTAGTCTTTTGAATCGAAGAAATTTGAACCGTTTCAGCCATAGGAGGTTCTTGTGTAACTCCTATTTCTTGAGCACCAGAAGGTTCTTGTGTAACTTCTTTGCGATTCTTTTGACTTATATAACGACGACTTTGCGGCTTTTGTGATTCTTTTCTCCCCTTTGTACTCGGAGATCCTGTAGTCTTCAAAGTAATATCTTTAGCTGAAGACTTTACACGCTTAACTTTTTTCTTTGGTCTCTCTTCATTAGAACCTTTATCAGAACCCGGTTCATAATCAGCATCACCTTTCTTTAACTTTCCTAATTATTTTTCTGCAATAGCCTTCTTTGTTTCTCTTTCAAGCGAATCGTCACTATCTTCATTCTTATCAGAAGTCGCAGAGATCACATCATCCTATTGAGTCTCTTTTTCAGTCTCTTGACTTTAAAGGTTGACTGCAGCACTAGAACTAGCTTCAACTTGAGCATTCTCTGGTTCATCTTCATTGATAGCCATTCTTCTTCAGCTTTAACTTCTTTTTCATCGCCACTTCCTGCCTTTTACCGTTTGTATTCAGGCGGTGCCACGTAATCAGCAGACGTGGTAACACCAAATAGTGGTTTTGTAACTAGCGCTGAAGCTTGCTTTTGAAACGTAATAAGCTTCTTGACTGTTACTTCATCCATGTGGCTTAGATAAAGAATGTCATTTGGATCTTTCACAATCTTCTTAACTTGTCATCAATGAGCATTTGCATAAATCTCGGGTACATCACAAGTCTGCTTGTTCCCATGTTGTCCTTCATGTGTGTAAATACGAGCTTTGAGAAGTTGAACTTCTTGTTTAGGACCATTGCAGTGGCCATACACACCATATAGTCTCGGACATAATCTAAACCAGATTTGCGATGACTAAAAGTGTGACGAATCGCGTGCATCAAAAACTTGTAGGGATTAGGAACTCCCCCTTTCTTCAATGTCGATTCATTTACATGGCCTTTGTAGCCCATTCGACAGAAACAACCACGAACCATTCTTTCATCAAGTAACATTGGATCTTCAGCACTGTCGTTAAAGTTTAACACTTTGCGGTGTCAACTCTTTATCTTCATTCCCAATGCGAACAATCGATCTGATTTCTGTATTTTCATCATTAAGTCACGCTGTGCTCTAGAATCTATACACATGAGATCTATACACCACTGTCTTCTCGGTAATCGCCTTGTGTATCGGTATACGTTCCATGAAATCCAGAATACTGTCATAAGCAGCTAAAGATGGACCGATCGTCTTGTCGAGCATGACGCACGTGTTATAAAACTTATTGAAAGAAAGCTGAATATTCTGCAAACATGAAAATCGAGACAAAATTAGAAGAATTTTACAATTTTCACAAAATTGCATGTCAAGTTCGGGCGAACTTGATAAGTAATTAAACATCAGATTTAATTAAGTCCGGGCGAACTTGATTAACAGATTTTGATTGATTAACAAGCAAGTTCGGGCGAACTTATCAAAGACTCATGGGTTTTGAAAATATCAAACAAGTTCGGGCGAACTTGTAAGATATCCATCATTTTCACATTTGAGAACAAGTCCAGCCGAACTTGGTTCAAAGAACCGGTTGACAAGTTCGGGCGAACTTGTCTTCTCTTTCATTCAAAACCCGCAAAAATCAATTTTGGACCAAAGTAATGACATGTTAAGGATTGTTTATAGTTATTAATTAGATTTCATTGTCCAATTCATCCTTAAACACCCTAGATCTAGTCGATTAAGCATGTTCAGATCTGATTCCTTCAAACACGGTCAATTCATGGTCCAATCTTTAATTTTATACCTCTGCCATGATCCTTAGTCTGCAAATCACTAAGATTCACTATCAATTCGGACAGCACTTCGACACAATTGTGATAATTTTGATTTTCGCTCAAACACGCTCAAATTCGCTCTGATTGGTTTAGTGAACGAATGAAATGAAGTTCGGGTGGACTTGTCTCTTATATAGTGTGACAAGTCCGGGCGAACTTGTAAACACAAATCAACAATTCCAGAACAACTCCATGCGAACTTGTAATCAAAATACTAAAGCAGAACATGTCCGGGCGAACTTTATGCTTAAATCAACATTATCTCACCCTTCAAACCCCAAACCAAAACTTTTCAGATGTTTCAATTTTAACCCTGAACTTTTCAACTTTTACCAGTTTTATCAATCCACTCAGTTGACCAAGTCCAAGTTAATGACCTTGGTTAACCGATTTGTCTGCCGAGTCCAAGTTAATGACCTCGGTTAGACCTGTTATGAACATACTGTTGGTTTCTCTCAATTTAAAGTTTCAAATTAATGAACTTTTTAATCGTTTTTGCTTATCAAATTTTACAGGTTAGCTCCCAGCCCGTTGTCAATTAGATTTCCACCAGTTTTGCACCTTACCAGACTTCGAAGATCCGTTCTCCAACATTAGCTTGTTGAAACTAATGTAGAAACAAAATGTTTTTGAATTTTTGAATGTTTATGCTAAAACACACTGAAAATCTTTTTTGGTTTTAATCTGTAAAAAAAATAAACTATGTACAAACATATTTACAACATCTTTTTGTGAATTCGTGTCTAAGGATCATATCAGTTGTTTGAGACGTATCACCAGTACCGTTGACCTTATGATGACTTTAAGTTTTAAACTCGTTTACCTAGATTTTCGATATGTTTGTCCACTTAAACTTAGACACATTTCTCAATTGTTCCAAGATATCTTAGGTAGAATTATGAAACTTAACTCAACTATGGTTCCCATCTCAGAATATACTCCCGCATCAAGATTCCCTAGATTTCATCTTACAGGTGAGTATAGCGTAATTGGGTTAGTGCGAAGCCTTGAGAGCTTAGGTTAGTACCACCGTACAGACAAAGAGATGAAGGCTCAACTTTAAGGTGTGTTCCAATTAAGGAATCTTTTAAGCACTGCAAATGATTAGATCTTTTGATTCTTTTCTATTTTGCATGCATGAAGAAACCCTAGATCAACTAGACCGGAATCAAAGTAGATCTATGGAATGGGCTCTGCATAAAAGGATTAACCCTCCGTTTAGTTTCACGATGGATGATGAATAGAACAATATTCTGGCTGATCCTGCAAACTGAACACCGTTAGCTCGCCACAGGGAGAAGGGAGGTTCTCTACGTGACCACCCTCCGGCGTGAGAGTAAGTACAGGCAGTCGGAAGTAAGTATTGTAAGTGAAAGAGTAGTTGAGAGTGAATACCTTTCCTTGAACTCCAAGTTACTTATTTATAGCCGGTGTTTGGTGCCAAAAAGAGAGATTGTTAACTTTAACGGAATCTTTTGTTATTCCGTTAACGTTTGTTGGCAATCCGTTAGTGCACACGGATCGTGAGCTCATCAGCGGTTAGGGAGGTGCCACGTGTCAACATGAGATCACTACATCTTATAAATGTGAGCATGCCATCACCGTGATCTTCCTCGGCCATCCAGATGCTGCCATGTGGCAATTGGTTATAACCGAAAAGATGCTTGTACGATTGGGTGTTAATGGCTTCTAGAAGTTTTCACAGCTGTTACCCATCTATTATTCGCCACGTGTACATTTTGTTACAACAGAAAAGATTCCCTTTGCTTCTACACCAAGTCAAGGATTTTGCTAAGGGAAAGTTTCTCAGGATTTATTGTTTCCTTACGTGAGAAGCGCAAGTTAGTTAACTGATCTTCCTCTTCTCCTTGCTGCTTAGCGCAACGTTTGGTGGATGCTTGCTTTGATATAAATATCTGCGCAAGTTTTGTGCATGGAGCATTATCAAACAAGAATGTTCAAGGTTAACTTTGAACCTTGCGCGAGCCCGCGCAAGGTAGTTAAATGAAGCATTATCAAACAAGAATGTTCAAGGTTAACTTTGAACCTTACGCGAGCCCGCGCAAGGTAGTTAAATGAAGCATTTATCCAAAGAGAGTGTTCAAGGTTAACTTTGAACCTTGCGCCAGCCTGCGCAAGGTAGTTAAATGACGCTTTCCTCTCTTGGATATTTGGCGCAGAGTTCTAATAAATCTTATTTTGCAAAGAAGTCTGCGAGCAGTTTTCTTAGAAGTTATTAATGGGTATGGTTTCCTTGATTGGCGCAAGGTTTTTGGGACCATACCCCTTCAAGTCCCCCAGTCCAATGTTGCTCCTATGTAAGAATAAATAGTAGGTGGAGCACTGGACTTAAGATAAATGTGCTGTGCTAGGTAAGGACTAGCTTTTGTTGCTTTATGCATCTTGATGACGCGTCGTAAGTTAATTTTGAAAAAGTATTTGAATTTCAAATATACTTAGACACGTGTCACTTATCTGGATGGTGTAGTTGGTGACCACGTACGTTCTTGAGACGTGGTGGTACTGTTGACATGCTGTCAACAGTACATGTCTTACCGTAATTAATGCTTTTCGGCGACACTCGCGCGCGTGGGGCGGTTACTGTTCCCCACTTGCCCCTGCGGTTACTTGGGGATACATGACGGTCGCAAAAGTCGCTGCAGTCAAATCGTGCATTAATTGCGGTTAGTATATAAAGGGATCAATGATCCATTTGCTTCCTCACCCAATTATAACTTGAGAGAAATTTGTGTTCAAAAATTCCGGCGACCTTCAAAGTTTTCTAAGTTTTCTTCAAAGTTCGAGTTATGGCCACCGGTGCAAGTTCCGCTAAGATGTCGTCGTCAAGTTTGCCACCGCTAAAGTGGTCGAAGAAAGATTTCGATAATCTTGCCACCAACTTCCTTTTTGCTCCGTCCTGGAAAGCGTTTTTTCCGGTGGCGAATGCCACGGCGGCTGATGCGCCGGCCGGCTATATTACATTATTTTACGATTATTTTGCCGAAGGGAACTTCCGGCTGCCGGTGACCCATTTCTTGCTGGAAATTCTTGGTTTTTACAAGATTCACATTTCTCAGTTGAGCCCGATAGGAATGGTGAGGATCCGGCATTTTGAGTTCGTTTGCCGATCGATGCAGATCGTGTCATCGGTTGAGAAGTTTAGAGTTTTCTACCAGCTGCACTGCTTGTTGGGTTTTTATTCGTTCCAACAGCGTGTGTAAGCCAAACGATTGCTGTTGGTGCTGCCGAAGTCCTACCATGACTGGAAGCAGAAGTCTTCTTTATCAAAGCGGCGATGATCCCGATGAAGATGACATTCGGGCCGGTGATGAGATCGAGCTGGAGACCCTTCCCATACCTGCCGACAAGGTATGGTATCTAGATATTAAAGATGTGCCCAATATTGTTTTGCCGGAGAGGGCCCTCATCGCTGCCGGGATGCGTATTTTCTGGAAGAAGGAACGCCGGGAAAAACCGGTGTATACAGAAGATGGAATTGGTATGTAACCCTTTAACATCCTAGCAATATCTTTCAATAGATATGTACTGATGCAAAAATGTTTGTTATGTAGCTGCGCCTCTCTACTTGGTCTCTTTCAAGAGAGAGAAAGGAAAAATGGCCGTCGTTCCTATTGCTGATGGTGAGGAAACTTGGTTCTCACAAATCTTGGGGAACTTTGAGTTGCCCAAGAAGGAGGATCTGGAGGCGCAACCATATTCGAAGACTGGTAAATAAGTCCTTACAAAGCCTAAGTTGATATTGCAATATTACTCTTGAACATTTTTTCTAAGTAATATTGCAATATAACTAATGGCGCAAACATTGCTCAATATGATTGATTATGTAGGTGATTTGCTAAACTTGGGCGTAGGCCCTGATTCGAAGAAGAAGAAGAAGAAACCAACTGCTACGCCTCCCCTTCCAACCCAGAGCAAAAAACCAAGCCATCAGCTGCTGCGAAAGCTGAGGGCAAGAAAGGTACGCTTCCCGTATCTGACTCTTGGTGCAATTATGTGGTGGTGTCGGACTCACTGGAGGGTCTTGCGCCTGTAGGTTTGAAGAAACCGAAGCCAGAACCTGTTGACACCTCATCTCTTCCTGCTGCGAACCCAGATGATCCTTTGGAAGTACCTTCTAGCCCGGAAAAGGCGTTGAAGCGCACTTCTAAGAAGAGGAAGGAGGCAGAGACTAAAACTCCTGCGCCAACCAAAGTTGCGCGCCCGCAGATTGGTAATAAGGGCAATCTGGATGCCTTTGCAAAGAAATTCTCACCTGGTACGTTTAGTTTGTTGCGCATTTCTGTGATAAAAGTTGCGCAGAATCTCATACTTGGTATTTGTTAATATGTTTTGCAGAGAAAATGGTGAAGGCTGCGCCGGCCACCTCATCTGCTATACCATCACCGCGCAGGCCTGAGAACGTTGAAGAGGGAGATGCGGGGCAAGAAACTCCTGTTCTTGATGCCGACCCCATTGCCCCGAAAAATATTGGGAAAGTGGCTCCGGAAGAAGAGCCCAAAAATTTTGATGCTGAGAATCCTGCTGGCGAGCAGGTTAAAGATACGGCTACAGATGTTGGGGAACCGTCAAATTTGATATCCAAGGGAGCCGGACCTTCAACACAAAGCGAAGGCTTTGTGTTTGTTGAGGATTCGGAGGAGGAGTCGCCTATTCGCCTAGAGGAGATGCCTGGGGACTATTAGTATCGCTCTTATTCTGAGAGGCGGGCCTCTGCGATTCATCAGCCCATGTGGAAAGTTAAGCAGGGTGATGTTTTCACTGATTGGCACTCCTGCAGGGAGTGGTATAAGGGCATCTTCCCGCCGGCGGAGGTGAAGCGTCAGGAAGAAAAAGACCACGAGGCTACCTACGAGTCATATTTCCAAGAGTCTGCCCTTGCCACTTCCACCATAAACAGGATTGTGCGCGAATGGCGCAGCATGAACAAAGAGTGGGATGAGGTTGAGCTTGAGAAGGCAAAGGCCAAATTTGAGAAGGAGAAGACGTTGAAAATGCTCTTCGATTTTGAGGCGTAAAAGGCCCAGTTTGAGGAAGAGAAGAAGAGTGAAGAGTGGGCTGCGTTATCATGGAAGCGCAAGTGTGAGGCCTCTGCTGCGCAATATGAGGACGAGCGCAAGCGCTTTGTGGAGGCTTGTGATTGTGATAACAAAGAAAACATTTCTCTGCGCAACGAAATTGAGAAACTCAAGAAAGAGAAAGCTGATGCAGTTGCGGCAGCAGAAGAGGCGCGCTCACACAGAGAAAGGAGCGAGCAGAATGAGGTATCAACCAAAATGACCAGGCGCGACTGCAAGATGAGGTTGATAGTTTGAAAAAAGATATCAACCTTCACCGAACAGAAAAAGCCTAGTTGATCCGCCGTTTGACTGAAGGTGAACAAAAAATTAACGACACGGAGGTCGCTCGTGCTACAGAAAAAAGCCTCACCGAATCCCTCATGAACCAGCTTACTTGTTTGCGGGAGTACGGGATTGTGGAGGTAATATTCCCTTTTCTTTATACATGTCTTGTTTGATTGTCGCACCATATACTGATTGTATTTGTGTACAGATTGCAAGTGCCATCCTTAACTCTACAGAGTTGGATGAGAGAGTGGCAGAATTGATGATCGCGGCGCGCAATGACGGGCATGCCGAGGGCTATAGAGAGTGTACTTTGCACGTGGCCCATGCGCTGAAGACCGAATGGGATACAAGCCATGCTGCCACGCATGGGCTAAATACTGCCGCCAAAGAAAAATATGATCAATTGCAAATTCCGATTATGGACCTTGTGGATGCCGCGCTACAGCAAGATGACTTTGTTGATAAATTAAAGGAGATCTTTTCGTCAACAGAGAGGCAGGCGGGGACCAAATCTATAGAATAGGAAATTTGTAATTTTTCACATTGTGATAACTTGTAATGTTGCGCTGCTGCGCAAGTACTATGGATGTCAATATAATATATTTCAGTTTTACAATGTTTGCATGGGACCAATTACTTGTGTAGGATAGATAAATGAACAATTTATGTTCTCATGTGTGAGCGTAAGTATTAAGTTAGCTTGTGGCTCATGAGTTTGTGTTTTTGTTTATCTAAAGGAATTGCATGCATTTGTAAATGAACATATACAAGACTGTAAGTAGTGGCAAAGTATTTTATTCATACTGATAAAGCGCAAAGCTATGGCTGCCACTAAGATTACATAACAAAATAAAGTAAGCAGTCTCGTTACGCAACACTTAGAAGTTGCTTAGAGGACTGAGATTATATATAACATCAGCGTAGTTGTTGGGCGTTCCAAGTTCGAGGAACGCTGGATCCGTCCATATGCTTCAGAGTGTATGTGCCTTTTCCCAATACTTTATTTATCACGTACGAACCTTCCCATCGCGGGGCTAACTTCCCTGTTTTTTCAGCATTCGATGCTTCATTATCGCGAAGAACAAAGTCACCAGGCGAAAAGGAACAGATGCGCACCCTTTTGTTGTAATACTTTTCAAGCTGGGACTTGTATTTAACTTCGCGAATCGCTGCATTTTCTCGTCGTTCTCCAATAAGTCTAGGTTGATGCGCCTTTGTCCTTCGTTATCTTGTTTTTCCAAAGCTAGCATTCTTGGAGATGGTAACCCAATTTTGGCAGGAATCACAGCTTCCATGCCATACACAAGGCTAAAAGGAGTTTCTCCAGTGCTAGTCTTGGGCATAGTTCGGTGTGCCCACAAGATGCTAAGCAATTCGTCAACCCACCCTCGCCGTGCCGTGCCAAGGCGGGCCTTGATACCGTCGACCAACTATTTGTTTATGCTTTCAACTTGACCATTTGCTTGTGGGTGTGCAACATAAGCGAAAACATGTTGGATTCCCATTTCGGTCATCCATGTTTGCAACTCTTCAGCCATTAAATTTGTACCGTTGTCTGTAATAATGCGCATGGACAGACCGAAACGGAAAATAATGTATTCCCAGATGAATTTGAGAATTACCATCGCTGTGGTAGAAGCTAAAGGTTTGGCTTCAACCCATTTGGTGAAGTAATCGACCGCAACAATGATAAACTTTACTGCGCCGGCGCATCCGGAAATGGCCCCACTAAATCAATGGCCCATTGTTGAAATGGCCAAGCTGTTGTGATGGGTACCAAAGGATTCTTTGGGCGCAACGTTTTAGGGGCATGCCTTTGGCAGGACATGCATTTGCGCAAGATCTCCACCGCGTCAATGTACATTCCGGGCTAATAATACCCTACGCTTTTCACTTTGGCTACTACCATGCGCGGCCCAGAATGTATACCGCATAGCCCCTCATGAACCTCCCTGATCAGGTATTGCGCATCATGTTTGTTAACGCAGCGGAGTGAAGGACCCATGTAAGAGCGTCGGTAAAGAATATCGTCAATCATTTCGTAATTGAGGGCTTTGCATCGTAACTTACGTGCTTGCGCTTTGTCTTCTGGTAAAGAACCATGTAACAAATACATTATTATTGGAGACATCCATGATGGATCTCCTACTTCCACCATTGTTACTTGTCTGAGGGGAACTGATGGATTACTTAAAACCTCGATGCGAACTTCCTTAGCCAAATGTTTGAAACTAGTTGCTGCGAGTTTACTTAAAGCATCAGCATGTTTGTTTTCACTTCGCTTGACTTGTGTGACTTTAAATTGTTGGAACTGTGCTATAAGAGCCTTGGCTTGCGCCAAGTATAAAGCCATGATATCTCCCGTTGCATCGTACGTTCCAATTACTTGCTCAGCAACTAGTAATGAATCAACATGGGCTTCTAAATTTGTTGCGCCCATTTTGATAGCGAGGCGTAAGCCTGCTAGGAAAGCTTCATATCCGGCCTTGTTGTTGGTGCTTTTAAAATCCAACCGAATTGCATATGTGAATTCTACTCCCTCTGGACTCATTAATCGAAGACCTGCTCCAGCCCCATCATTGTTTGATGCGCCATTTGTAAACATGTCCAGGCTCTATTGTCGATGACTGGGACTGGGTTTTGGATTGCTTGGCATTCTTCAAGCTTATCAGCATGAATTTCAGCGATGAAATCTGCCAAAACTTGGCCTTTGATAGCTGGTCTAGCTTTATAATAGATGTTTATTGCCCATTTCGCAAGTCGTCCAGAAACGTCTGGTTGGGCCAGGACTTGGCCAATGTGAAAATTTGTTAAAACTGTAATAACATGTCCTGAAAAGTATCTTCGCAGCCTGCACGAAGCATGGACCAATGCTAAAACTAACTTATCCATGATTGAATACCTTGTCTCTGGATCGTTCAACATCTTGCTGATATAATAAATTGGAGACTGGACCCCTTCGCGTTCTACCAACAAGACAGCACCTACTGCTACCTCAGATGCAGCAAGATATAAGACCATGGGTTCTTTTTCTCAAGGAGCAGTAAGTGTGGGAAGTTGAACTAAACAATCTTTCATCTGCTGGAAAGCTTGATCAGCTTCAGGAGTCCATGCGAACTCTTTGCTCTTCGTATAATTGTGCAAGGTTCGAATAAATGGATAAGATTTTGCAGCATGATTGGCGAGGAAGCGGTTTAGTGCAGCTAACCTTCCACCCAAACATTGCATCTCTTTGATGGTAGTAGGAGATGACATTTTTTGTATTGCCTCGACCTTCTCGGGATTAACTTTGAAACCGTCTTTGGTGACGATGAAACCCAAAAATTTGCCCTCCTCCATGCTGAAGGAGCATTTGCTGGGATTTAACTTTAGATTTACCTCGCGTAGAGAATCAAAAGTTCGTTGGATGTTGTCTAGCATAGTGTCTTCTGAATTACTCATAACGACCAAATCATCAATGTAGACTTCCACAGTTTTCCCGATGTCATCTCCAAACACTGTATCTATCAATCTTTGATAAGTAGCTCCCGCATTGCGGAGACCAAAAGGCATCTTGGTATAACAAAAAATGCCCTTCTCCGTGCGAAAAGCGGTTTTATCTTCGTCCTTTTTTTTCATCAAGACTTGATGATAACCTTTATAACAATCTAGAAAACATTTCCAGCGAAAGGAAGCTAATTAGTCAACCTTTTTGTCAATCTCAGGAAGAGAATAACAATCTTTCGGACACGCCTTGTTTAGATCTTTAAAATCTACGCACATCCGCCATCCGCCATTATGTTTCTTTACCATGACTGGGTTTGCCACCCAGGTCTGGTATTTGACTTAGCGCAGAATACCAGCATTTGATAACTCGGTGACTTGTTCGTTCATTGCCTCTGACTTTTCTGACCCGAGGCTGCGCTTTTTCTGCACAATTGGTTCTGCTGATGGAAATACATTCAGGCAATGTTCCGCAACGTCGCGCTGGACACCAACCATGTCGGCAGGTGTCCAGGCGAAAATGTCTTTGTTGCAAAACAACAGTAGTTTAAGCTTTGCGCGAATTTCAATACTGACTGCTGGCCCTAATAAGATTGTCTGCTCAGGGTACTTATTATTGAGTACCCACTTTTCTGGTTCATTGCTTGGCAATGTCTTGCCAGCCTTCATAACTGGTTCCTCAATTGACATGATTTCTTTCCGTGCATAAAGTACAGCTACACCATTTGGTGTCAGAAAACCACAAGCAGCATACGGAGCGGAGGTAATCATACTAAAATCACGTTGCGCATGGCGTCCTAATAGTACATCGTGACGGGAATTTGCCGGCATCACCATGAAGTTGACGTTACTCGTTCGAGAACACCTCCCATCAGATAAAGTAACAGGAAAGAGGATTTGTCCTAGAGGAAAGACAGCCTCATTGCAGAACCCAGTTAATGGAAAATCAACTGGTTCCAAGCGTGCCTTATCCTCAGGATCTAGTTGCTTGAAGCACTGCTCATACATGATATCCATGGAACTACCCCGATCTATAAACATATAGTCTGTTTGGTAGTGCCCAAATATACAAGTGATAACTACTGGCCGGTCTTCTTGAGGACCTCCTGGAACGATAGGAAAATGACTTGCTGTTTGCGCCAAGTGTTGTTTTGAAAATGTTGAAGGCTACGCTTGCGCGATGATCCACCTTGAATCATGGAAACGTGCTGTTTCATTTTCTTGTTGCTAGGCCCTTCGTTCTCGCGCGTAATCTTCTTAATCTCTTTGCGCACATTCTGGACTAGATGTGTAAGCTTCCCACTTTTTAATGCTTTTTCAATCTCCGTGTGCAGACTGATGCAGTTATCTGTTGTGTGGCCTGTGTCTCTATGATAGTCACAGAACAAATTTGGGCTTGCCCTTTTTTGTTTTTCATTGGTTGCGGCTGTTTAAACTGATAATTCTCAGTGCTGAGAACCTCAGCTGGAGATTTCGTTAAGGGAGTCCACTGACGTTCCCTATTCTCCTGCTTTATCGCTCTTTGAGTTGTTATCTTGTTGATTGTTGCTCGCGCATCAATTGGTGAATAAGGAGAATACGAATTCTGACTTGACTCTTTCCAATTTCTCTTATACTTGCGATTACCTCTACTCAAGTCTTGCGGACGATTCTGAGGCAGAGGTGGCCGGTTAGACTTAAGTTGCGCTAGGTCTGGGCGTAGACCTTGGCTGCCGCCATGAGTTTATCCCAGTTTTTTGGAAGGCCAGTTGTACCGGACAACACTTTAATCATTTCGTTGCACCTTACCGGATACTTGAACTGCACGCGTATAAGGTCTTCATGGTCATCTCCAATCTCCAACACCTCTTTATTGTAACGCGTTATAAAATCTTCGAGGCTTTCATCATCCCTCTGCCAGATGTTCATTACATCAGAGGAGTCACGCACGTATCACCATTGTTGGCTAAAGTGCGTAAGAAATTTCTCTTTTAAGTCATTCCAAGAGGAAAGTCAACCTGCCGGCAAATTATCAAACCAAAGGCGCGCAGGCCGATACGGGTGTGTACAAATAGGTGACACCACATTGGCAATGTCCAGCACCCAAGTAACCCTGCACCGGTAAAGAGGCGCATGTTATCATCAGGATCGTTCAAACCGTTAAACTTTCCAACGTTAGATGGTAATTTCACTCGCTCCAACGGAGCCAGTGCTATCTCTCTGGTAAACTTTGATTGTTCAGCTGCTTCGGTTGGGCGATACACCAAATTGTAATCATGCTCAACTTCTGGATTGTATACTGCACGTACTTTTGGCCTGTAACTAGCATGATCTGCAGATATTCGATTAAAAATACTTGCACTATCCCCTTCCTCATAGGTTCTATCGAGCTCATTGGGTGTCCCGTTTCTGCGAAGACCGCGGGCCCAAACGAGACCGGACAGATGCGCGACGCTGAACGTAGTCTTCTTGCCTTCTATTACCAGAATGAACAGGATCATTCCTGGTTTTAGAATACATTTCTGTTCCATCTTCAAGCATGCGCAAAGGGGAACGAGCATGACTTTGAGTATTATAACTCAAAACTCGAGGTGCCAGCGAAGCACGGACCTGAGGAGCGTTAATCGGAGCTTGAAAAGATGGAGGTCCGGTTTGGGCACATAACTGAGCATACATAGCGTTTAGATTCGCTTGAGATTTGATTAACCACGATAATGGAGTCTCTCCAGGTGGTAAAATCGACGTAACATCAACCTGGGGAGCCGCCGTCGTTACAGGAATACTCGCATGATTAGGATCATACTGAGCATTAGCTTCGCCGGAAGAATCCTCAACTATTTGTCCGTCGACCTGAGGTCCGACAACAACGCGTCGAATCTGATTGAGGACCTTGAAAAGATGATCCGTCAGCCATGACGCTGTAGATCTAAGTGAAACGAAACGAAAGGTGAGAAAGAATCGAAATCGGTGGGCGCCAATGAAGAAACCCTAGATCAACTAGACCGGAATCAAAGTAGATCTATGGAATGGGCTCTGCATAAAAGGATTAACCCTCCGTTTGGTTTCACGATGGATGATGAATAGAACAATATTCTGGCTGATCCTGCAAAACAGAACACCGTTAGCCCGCCACGGGGAGAAGGGGGGTTCTCTCCGTGACCACCCTCCGGCGTGAGAATAAGTACAGGTAGTCGGAAGTAAGTATTGTAAGTGAGAGAGTAGTTGAGAGTGAATACCTTTCCTTGAACTCCAAGTTACTTATTTATAGCCGGTGTTTGGTGCCAAAAAGAGAGATTGTTAACTTTAACGGAATCTTTTGTTATTCCGTTAACGTTTGTTGGCAATCCGTTAGTGCACACGGATCGTGAGCTCATCAGCGGTTAGGGAGGTGCCACGTGTCAACATGAGATCACTACATCTTATAAATGTGAGCATGCCATCACCGTGATCTTCCTCGGCCGTCCAGATGCTGCCATGTGGCAATTGATTATAACCGAAAAGATGCTTGTACGATTGGGTGTTAATGGCTTCTAGAAGGTTTCACAGCTGTTACCCATCTATTATTCACCACGTGTACATTCTGTTACAACAGAAAAGATTCCCTTTGCTTCTACACCAAGTCAAGGATTTTGCTAAGGGAAAGTTTCTCAGGATTTACTGTTTCCTTGCGCGAGAAGCGCCAGTTAGTTAACTGATCTTCCTTCTTCTACTTGCTGCTTAGCGCAACATTTGGTGGATGCTTGCTTTGATATAAATATATGCGCTAGGTTTGTGCATGGAGCATTATCAAACAAGAATGTTCAAGGTTAACTTTGAACCTTGCGCGAGCCCGCGCAAATGAAGCATTATCAAGCAAGAATGTTCAAGGTTAACTTTGAACCTTGCGCGAGGCCGCGCATGGTAGTTAAATGAAGCATTTATCCAAAGAGAGTGTTCAAGGTTAACTTTGAACCTTGCGTGAGCCCGCGCAAGGTAGTTAAATGACGCTTTCCTCTCTTGGATATTTGACGCAGAGTTCTAATAAATCTTATTTTGGCAAAGAAGTCTGCGCGCAGTTTTCATAGAAGTTATTAATGGGTATGGTTTCCTTGGTTGGCGCAAGGTTTTTGGGACCATACCCCCTTCAATGCAGTTTTAAGGTTTTTAGCAAAAGTATTATAGAAGTTCTAGGCTATTGCTTCCGCAAAATTAGAAGAACTTGTATAATACCCCAGATATCAATCATCTATAAAGACTTCGTATCTCAGAATCAGGCAATCTCTCAAACGAAATTTCGGAGTACTAAATCCGTATATCCGAGAGATGTTAATCTACAAGTTTAAGCAGCTGTAAAAAAATTTAGTTTATATCCTGGAAACAATTTACTGAACGTGTAAAGCCTATCGACACATCCACAGTAAGACTGGTTTATCACTTTTAAACTTTACAATTCTTTAGCGTACTGTGATAGTCCACTGATGTACTATCATTTCCTTTGTGACACAAACTTCTTTTTGTCTTTTTCATGTTTTTGTACTTTTTGTTTTTCATATTGTTTTGTATTTTCTCGCAATATTTCTCCCTCTAAAATAAAAAACATATTTTTGTATTTTAGTTTTTAAGAAATACTAATCTAAAAGATAAAACAAACCAATGTAGATCACGTGAACTCGTCGTCAGATCCATATTCAACCTCTGCCTCCGCTCCTATCAACAAATTTTTAATACCGTTAAGCCTCATTAGATATTTAATCTTGTTAAAGGAAAAGCTTTAGTATAAAAATCAGCTTTTTGTTCATCGGTGTGGATTTTTTCTATTCGAACCAACTTATTTTCATAAAAGTCTTGAATGAATTGGTAACGAATTTCTATTTGTTTAGTTCGAGAGTGATGAACTGGATTTTTAGTAATGTCGATAGCTGCCTTATTGTCTACGTATAAAGGCGTATCAAGAAATTGCAATCCAAAGTCCCTCATCTGTTGTTGAATCCATAGGATTTGTGAACAACAGCTGGAAGCAGATATGTATTCTGCCTCACAAGTAAAGAGAGAGAGAGAGACCGTGGTTTGTTTCCTACATTGCCACGTTACTAATCGAGTTCCGAAGAACTGGCAACCAGCCGTCGTAGACTTTGAATTCAGCTTGTCCACCCCAAAGTGCGAATCAGCATATCCATTCAGATCAAAATTATCTTTCTTTGGATACCACAAGCCGGTGCTTGAACATCCCTTCAGGTAACGGAATATTTTCTTCACAATCTGCATGTGTGATACTCTGGGACTGGACTGATATCTTGCGCAAAGACAGGTAGGATACATGAGCGAGATGCCGTCAGATATATAAGAGATCCTATCATCGACCGATAGAGCGTATCATCCACTTTGGTTCCTGTTTCATCAATGAAAACTCCGTGATTCAGCGCCAGAGGAGTCGAAAGCGGCTTCGAGCTATCCAATTCAAACTTCTTCAAAATATCATGAACGTATTTCGTCTGATGAATGAATATACCGTCTGGTAACTGATAAACTTGTAACCCGAGAAAGAATTTCATTTCGCCCATAGAAGACATTTCGAACTTCTTCTTCATTATATTTTCGAATTCTTTGCAAAAACTATCATCTGTTGAACCAAAATGATATCATCCACATAGATTTGTACGATTATTAGATGACTTCCAACTTCTTTGGTAAACAATGTACTCTCCACTGTGCCTCTTGTAAAGCTGTTTCCAACGAGATGTTGAGATAATGTCTCGTACCAAGCTCTCGGCGCTTGGTGTAATCCGTATAAGGCTTTGTCTAGGAGATAAGCTTTGTTCTTGTTTAGCGGATCGACGAACCCTGGTGGTTGGCCGACGTACACTTGCTCGTGTAGCTTACCATAGAGAAATGCGGATTTCACATCTAACTGGTATACTTTAAAACCTTTCCAAGCAGCGAATGCAAGGAAAATGTGGATTGACTCTAAACGTGCAACAGGTGCATAAACTTCTGTATACTCAATTCCTTCTTGCTGGTGGAAACCTTTGACAACCAACCAAGCTTTGTTTCTAACGATCACACCTCGATCATCCCTCTTGCACTTGAAGACCCACTTTGTATCTATCGCCTTTTGCTTTGGTGGTAAGTCAACAAGTTTCCAAACTCCCAATTTCTCAAACTGTAATAACTCTTCCTGCTTTGCAATTACCAAGTTCTCATCACCCAAAGCTTCATTCACAGTCTTCGACTCGATTTGAGATATGAAACATGAATAATAACAATAATCTTGAGTCGGATCCACTCGAGAATAGAAACAACTTAAAGCTTTGTTGATCTGGCTTCTCGTTCTCACACCAGTGTGTAACTCTCCAATTATGTTGTTCGATGGGTGATATGAATAAGATCATGGAACCACCTTGCTAGGAACATCAACCGTACTGTTCTGATTCGAAATATTCAGATCAACTATCAAACTAACTAAAGGAGTACTAGATGTTGCTTCGTTTTGGGTACTAGGGCCAGCAGATTGGCTTAACATATTAGATATCTGCTCGGATTCTTCATCAGAGGAAGATTCTCCATCATCATCGAAAGTTGGAGCTTCATCAGAGTCAGAATTCTGATTCTGAGAAAGAATAGGCTCTGTAGTAGCATTTCCTGGTTCAGTGGAAACATTTGCTGGAGTTGTAGTAGGTGCTTCTTTGCTTCAGAAACTTGTTCAACTACAACACCACTATTACTCGGACCTGCACCAGAAGATGAGGAACCAACAATAGGTTGATTAACCACTATTGGCCTTAAAATTTGTTCTTGATTAATCGACTGTTGAAGATAATAAAGAGTTTTAAGATCTTCTTCAGAATGTTCTTCTGGCAAGTCAAATGACTTCCACAAATCTTGATAATTGAACAATCATGCATCGCCTTTTCTTTGAATAGGAGTTGTGTACCGAAAGCAATCAACATGTTGTGCTTCGACCACTCTTCTCAAAGTAGGAATGTAAACTCTCTTGAGCGGACTAGCGTAGCCGACAAAGATACCTTCAAGCGTTTTGGCACCGAATTTACCATCCGAATCAATGACTGTGCAAGGTGCATCAAACGGTTCTAGAAACTTTATATTTGATTTCCTTCAGTTAATCATCTCGAAGCAAGTCTTCTTGGTCGTTTGACTATTAAGACACTGTTCAAAGTGTAGCATGTCGCTGCAACCACCTCACTCTAGAAGCTAACAGGAAGCTTGGAATCTACAAGCATGGTTCTTGCTGTTTCAGTTAGAGTTCTATTCTTCTTCTCAGCTACGCAATTTTGTTGTGGAGTGTAAGGTGCACTGAATTCGTGCAGAATTCCTTTGGCGTTGCAAAAATCTTTCATCTTAGTAATTTTGAACTCCGTACCATTATAACTTCGAATCCGTCTAACAGGGAGATGATATAGATTTTCAAGTTTCTTGAAGAGAATCACAAGATTGTCAAACGTTTCATCTTTAGACTCTTGAAAGAAAACCCATAAAGATCGAGAATAATCATTTGTGACGACTAAACAGTACAGATCTCCTGATATACTACGGACGTTTACCGGATCGAAAAGATCCATATGTAGACGTTCAAACGACAACTTTATGGAGTTAAGAATCTTCTTAGGATGTGACTTCTTAATCTACTCCCTTTCTTACATTCAAGACAATGATCCGTGATGTGAAAGCTTCAAAGATTTACCCCTTCGACTAATTCATTGTGAATAAGAAAATTCATTTTCCTCAGATGTATATGCCCCATCTTCCTGTGCCATAGAATCGAATCCTTCTTTGTGGCCTTTGTTACAAAACATTGAGTTGACTTCAACGATGTAGTAGCAACACCCATGTCTAGAACGTAAAGATCATTTTCACGTGGAGCGCACATCAGAATCCACTCATCTGGAATCTTGAAGCCCGGCTTCAGTACCATGCACTCGTTACTGTTAAAATGAATGGTGAACTTCTTATCACAAATCTGTAAAATACTATTGTTCTCCAGCTCGGCAATATAGTTAACACGATCAAAAGACACCACACCATTCGAAGTTTTCCTTCTGCCATGATCCGGCTTCCTTGATTTCCAGCGAATCCTACATACCCTCCATTAATCGCTTGATAACAAAAAGTTGTGCTTTCATCCCGGTCATATGTCACGAAGCCCCACTATCCAGAATCCACTTCGATAATATGGATCTTTGGAGCCCCTGCACATGTTAACAACTCAGTGAAAAAGTGCAACCCAAGCCTTTTTGGTCTTGGGTTTGGGGTAATAATCTTCATAAACATCCTCATAAGCCATTTGATATTCAAAATCATCATCTAAGACTTCATTGACATTGAAGTTTTCAACTTGACCTTCTTCTTTTCTTTTGAAAGTTTAAATAAAACTTTGTCAATTTTAGTTTTACCTTTTGATTCAGACACCTTGTCTTTATCATTCTTGACCAACTCAGACTTTACAACTTCAGATGATGTTGTTTTCTTCTTAGCAACCCAAGATTATGATGTAATTCTTGCTTTCTTAATGTAGAACCTTGAATCTTTGTTTTTGTTCGATTTGGAAGTTTCACCTTTCTCAAAAGTTGAATTTTCAAACTTTGATTCAGCTTTAGGTTCACTTCGATTTTAGATTCATTGTTTCGTTTTAAGATTGTGATTGGTTTTCCAATCTCTGGGTGCTTAAGTTTCTCAACATCTGGATTTGTCTTTCTTTGGTGATACACAGGCTTTGATTTCGGACACTTGCGTGCAATGTGACCAACTTTATTGCATTTGAAGCAAGCCCGAATATCATGAGAATGTCCACTATGGGTCTTTCTGCAATTGTGGATTTAGCCTTATCCCGAATTTCCTTCTCCTTTTTAAATTCATCATTTGATTGTTTTCCAATCAAACTTTCTTCCTGAACTGTGTTAGTCCCAAACACAAATTTCATGTTTTTATTTTTGTATTCGTGAAATGGTGACTTCTGTTTCTTATTCGGTTCATCTTCAATCTCCAAACCCAAACCTGCTCTCCTGTTTTCAGGAAAGTCACCACCATTCCTTCGGTAGTTGTTATATCCTTTTTTAGGTTTAGAATAGAACTCTTTTTTTATTTTTCTCCAAGTCTTCTGATGATACTTCGACAAGTTTGAACAATTTATCAACTTGATTTCTTTCACATTACAAATCGAAAAGCTATCATCGAAATATAGTCTATCAGATTCCTTAATTTTGTACATGACAACGTTAGGATCATCACTTAGGCTATCTTCCAACGATGTATCATCATCTTTGGATTGTGAATCAGAACTGTTCAAACTCGCATTGGCGCTTTCAAAGCTGCCATCATCAATTCACTCAACACATTTTCAACAACATTTTTTACCACTGCTTCACTATCATCTTTTGTGTAGGTTATGTTAATGTTCTCAGGCAGCTCGTTTTTCTTTTCGGTTAAAAGTTCAACATTAAGCGCGTTTTCCATCCCTTCAACTTTCTTGCGACAATATTTTTTGCACAATGGTGGTGGAACATTGCTATAATCCCCATGTTTCTTACCTTTTAATTTCTGAACATTTTCTTCCGACGGAATCGTTGGTAAATATGATCGATGACGTAAGCATTCGTGGTATAGCTTTTCAAAAGCTGTCTCACCCTTTTGGTTTCGATTTTCATGTCTTGAAGCTCCTGTTTAGTTTCAACAATGGTATTTATGTAAATGTTAATGGCATTTTGTTTTTCCTTTAATGTTGCTTTTAGCATTCTCACTATGTCATGTTGTTCAAAATTGTTTTTATCAAGCCTGCTGTAATCGCCTTTCATTTTATCATAAGCTTCCTTCATTGTGCGATAATCATATTTAAAATTGTTGTTATGCACATTGAGTTCACTTATGATTTGAGAGTTTTCGGTGCATTGCACACAAGGCTCAGTACATTTCGTGCAAGGTTTTTCAACCTCAACGATTTGCACTTTTACAACCTCTTTTTCTAGAACTTTTACCTCTGGACCTACCTTTGTCAAATTTGCCATCATCGCTTTGTTTGCGATCTCTGTGAGGTTCTCCTCATTCATTTCCTTAGTCACATTGATGACTTCTTCAACTTCCGGTTTCTCCTCAACGATATGCTCAAAAGATGCTACACCAATGCAACCTGCAAAACTAGAAGTAATGTTAGAAGAAGAACACTCTGCATCCTCATATGATGATAGATCTCTTTCTTCTTCTGCTTGTTGCAAGTATTCTTCTAGCATTGCATTCTCCATAACTGCATCCTCGGCAGACGTATCTTGTTCTTCCATGATTTTGGCCATTAGAGCAACTCCTGTCTTCTTGGCAATATATGAGTTCCAATCAAATCCATCATCTTCATTAGAAGCAACCATGGCTTTTTCTGCGGTTCTTGGACTTCGATTTGATTTTTCTTTGGAAATGGCTTATATTGCAACGACTTCTTGTAGTAATCACTGCCACCTCCAAAACGACTTTGGTTGCCACTTGCTTCTGGATTTTTGCACTCTCGTTTGAAATGCCCTTTTCGGCATCTGAAGCTGGTAACTTTCGTCTTGTCGAATCCCAACTTGTTGCTCGAGTTTCCGATGTCTCTTCCAGTTAGAGCAACGAATTTGGTAACTCTCCGGATAATCGAAGTTACGGACAATTTGATGTCCATCAACTCAAGCTCCTCCTCATCCACTTGATCATAATCCTCGGCAGTCATTTCTGGATTACCAATCTTCCCGGCCACTAAACTCTCATATAATTCCAACCTGTGGCAAGTAGTGCCAATGTTGTTTGGCCACTTGTTCAGAAACAATGTTGTTTAGGTTGACTGCAATGTTGCATCTAAACACATTTGGATCAAAATTTGATTGATTATTCTGATTCGTCTGAGTCTGAAATGATGAGTTAGAACTTGTGCTTGAATATGATGCATTTTGAGGACTCTATCATAGTTAGGATGTGACTGAGTTTGGCTCTGTTGCGAATGATTCGAGGAATTCATATTCGCGCTGAAAGCAATTTGGATCTTCGGACTTGAGATAATCTCTTGAGCTCCAATCTTGTAATAAAGTCCAACATCTTGAGCAATGTTCGAATTCTTTGACTTTGCAATCTTCAACAGTTCCATCTCGTGCCCCTCCAGCTTATCGATAAAAGTGGATAACTTGAAAAATTCCCAGCTTGGACTTTCTTTTAGCACCATTAGATATGTTGTCCATTCACCTTCCGACAAAGCATCGTCAATTTGTCAATATATTCTTCTTCAGTCTTCTCAAGACCATGCCTTCTCATTATCACTTTTAAATGACAAAATCGTTCTATCATCTGTTTCATCGACTCGCCTTTCAGCATTGTGAAGATGTCAAATTCTTTCATGATTAGAGCCTTTTTGCTCTTTACCGTCTCTGCACTCCCCTGATATTTGTTCTTTAGAAACTTCATAACTCTTGTGCAGTTTTGTACTCTGGTAATAGCACCAAGATGTCTTACTTTACGGACTGCTGAATCAGACTGATCATTTTCTTTTCAGCAACATACGCATCCTTCTGTAGAGTAGAAAACTTGCTCATCTCAATAATATTACCATGTTCATCTCTTGGCCATGTGTATCCTGTTTCAACTGCAACCCAAATGTGAAAGAATGTAGCCTGAACCCAGTTTGTAAACTTTTCCTTCCACCCCTCGTATTCATCCATACTCATAAGCTTCGGTGGCTTCACTGACGTACCCATCTCGTTATCCAGATTAACTTGATTTACCATGTTGGCATTCAATGTTGAAGCCCCAGCTGTCATATACGCACTGTGATCTTCCATCGCGGAAAACAAACGAGTATCGCTGAAAACACGTTCACAAACTTGAAAAATTGATTAGTATACTGACAAGTTCGGGCGAACTTGTGCAGTAAAACAAATCAGATTCAATTTCAAACAAATTCGGGCGAACTTGTGTTGAAATCTTTGAAAAATTTCACACTGAGTAAGTTCGAGCGGACTTGTAAACAGTTTCAATAGAACTAACAAGTTCGGGCAAACTTGTATAAAATTTTCAACAGAATTTGATCAAGTTCGAACGAACTTGATGAAATTTTGAAGAAAACCTTAATAAGTTCGAGCGGATTTGATAAAAACTATGAAAAATCAATCAAGTTCGGGTGGACTTGATGAAAATTCACTCAAAAATTGAGTTTTCAATCAAGTTGGAGCGGACTTGATGTCAAGTTCAAGCGGACTTGATGTCAAGTTCGGTCAAACTAGTTTTGCAAATCATGATTTTTTCAACTTTTCAACATCAATTCGTTTGAATTAGGCCTTGAAACTTTTAGGGGTTTATCTTTAGTGGATTTTACGTGACATATTCAAAATTTAGCAGATTTTAACCGTGGGTTCATTGTTTTTCATGAAAAAGTTAAGAAAAATGGTAGAATGGAGTAGAAATAGAGTAGTTCTTGTGATGATTTCACCAAATCAGGTATAAGTGGACCTGATACCACTTGTTAGATCTCCTGAATAGCTCGGGAACCTAAATTGGTTTCTATTGTCCATATATGCGGAATTTATATGACAAGTTAATCACATACGCAAGAATTACTCTTTAATGTTTGTTTTATTGATCAAAGTTCAATATACATTCGAGTTCAAGATCCGACAGAGCTTGCCTCTAAGTGTGCAAATGTTATAAATGAGAAACCATGAGGCACCTATATATAGTGAATCAAGCTCGCTTGGTAGACTACAAGTTCGGGCGAACTTGTTGAACAAGTTCGGCCGAACTTGTTCATACATTCAATATTCTGGGCGAACTTGATCTCCTAATTACATAAATACTTCAATTTCTAACGTAATCTCATCTATTCTAAACAGATCGATACAAGACTAAGACATAGACATACTACACTAACAGATATACAAGTAGATTTTTCATCGTAACTAAATCTTCAATTATTGTTTTGCTTTGTAGCGAAAAAATTGAAGCAAAATATCTATTAGATAATGTCTTTAGATTACTAGAGACATCGACATATTATTTTAGCTCGGTGGAAATAAAATCCTTTTCCTTAGGACCCTCTCAAATAGAAATAGAGAACGGAGTAACTAGAAAGATTGTTAGAACCGCCTTCTTCTTTTGTCTAGGTCAAACAATTCAGCAGGATTTGCTGGGATTTTTAATGAGGAAAGTTCATTGAACTTTACATTCAAAGTCTCTTCCACACACCTAGTCCTTGAGTTAAAAACTCTGTAGGCTTTAGCAGTGGTTGAGTATCACAGAAAATAACCACAATCTACTTTGGCTGCAAATTTTTAAATTGAATCTTTCAAGTTTAAAATGAAGCACGGGCAGCCAAAGCACGGGGTTTATATTTAGTGGATTTTACTTGACATATTCAAAATTTAGCATATTTTAACCGTGGGTTCATTGTTTTTCATGAAAAAGTTAAGAAAAATGGTAGAATGGAGTAGAAATAGAGTAGTTCTTGTGATGATTTCACCAAATCAGGTGTCCGTGGCCTGATACCACTTGTTAGATCGCTCATGAATAGCTCGGGAACCTAAATAGTTCTTGAAGCTTCAATTAGAGTTTCGTTTTTCCTTTCAACCATCCCTTTTTTTGGTATCCTTAGCATGCTATATTTCCTAACGATCCTTTTGACACACATAAATCACCAAACTCCTTATTTTTAAATTCCGTGCCATTATCACTCCTAAAGACTTTTACTAGCAGGTCAAATTGTTTTTCAACTTGTTTAACAAAATTTTGCAAGATGCTTGCAGTCTCATCCTTGGAGTGTATGAAGAAAGTTCATGTGAACCTTCAAAAATCATCAAAAATGACAAGACGATATCTTTTATGTTTCAGACTCACGATTTTTACAAGGCCAAACAAATGCATGTGCAGCAACTGCAAACATTGGCTTGTGTTGGACTCTTTAATTGATTTGAATGAACTTTTACGTTGTTTTCCTTTTAAACAGGAAACACAATGTACATCACAAGTGAATTTTTTTTTAGGGTAAACCTCTGACAAGACTTAAGATTTGTATGTCCAAGTCTTCTATGTCATAGTTTTGTATCTTTGCTTGAAGCAACTGAAACAGACATGCATTAGACATTGGATTATCTTTCAACATATCAACCACATACACATTGCCCTTCCTATGAGAAACAAGTTGTGCTTTGCTCTCAGCAATTATTTGATCAATCTTTTTAACCACTTTTGGCCTAACGAATTTGACAAGTTTTCTTAGTAAAGAAGGATCCATATCCTTTGTCACTCATTTGTGAGACACTAAGAAGATTAAATTTTAGATTGTCAATGAGATTCACATGTTCAAATATGAGTTTCCCAGCCTGAACAGTCCCTGACTCCAACAGCTTCCCTTTTGAATTGTTACCAAAGGATATGTCACCCCTCCATTTGCCATGAAATCTTTGAGAAGGGCTCTACATCCTATCATTGCCTGGAGCCTCCACTATCTAATACCATAAACTATCAAGGCAAGTGGAAAGCTCCCTGCACATTAGTAACCAATTAGTTTAGGTGGGTTTCCAAAGCCAAAATTGTCACACCCCGACCCGCAGCGGAATAAGAGTCGGGGCATAATTGGGTTATCACCAAAGCTCATGATGTTTACTAAAATGTTTCATACTTATTAAATTAAATTACAACTTAAATGTTCAAACCAAATTCATACAATACAAGGAAATGAAAACTAAATAAACAATCCAAAGCCTAAACTGATTTATTCTTCTAGGCCGTCCTATGTGTTTCTTGCTTCAACTGGATCACCTGTATCATGTGTAAAAATGGGGAAATTTTGGGTCAACAAAAGTTGGCGAGTGAACCTTGTTTAAAAAAAAACATTGTTATTGATTTCTTGTTGTATTTAATATTGAAAAGTTGTGCAATAATCATATGTGAGCAAACGTATATAAACAAACAATCACAAACCACCTTGAATGAGTATATGACATGAATGATAATGTATTGTGAGATCCAGGCTCAATCAAACGGAGCTGGCCTCGTATGTTGGCAACGTCACGTTCCGCTCATAGGTAATGGGGAACAGACGAGCCTATGATGATGTATGTGAGATCAAGGCTCAATCAAACGGAGCCGATCGGAATGAGGCACCTGTACTCAACCCGTCTCCCACGGGGAGCTGTTGGGCCTAATGAAATGTATGTACTGAAAATTTAATCTAAACATTAACCACACAAACAATTGATACATATTGGATACACATTTGATCATGGATATGATGGATGCACAAGTGTTTAAATATAATAAATAATTAAGCGACACATGATACGCCCCAAAATGTGATTAAAACGGGGAATTGGTAGAGATTCACTCACATTGGGTGCGTTCTTTTGATGATGTTGAATGCGCACGAGTTTTGGGATTTCATCGACGAGGAAAAACTAACCTAAAATAATAACGAAATGGTTCGGTAAATAAGTGGATTTTATTAACAATTTTAATAGGATTTTTAGATTTATTTTTGTGAGATTAAGGTCATTTTCTAACTTTAAAAATATTATTTTTAAGTATTTTTAATTGATTTTTAAATTAAATAAATAAATAAAAAAATAAAAAAAAAAAAAAGATTTGACTTTTTGTTGATCGTTGACCGTTGACCGGACCGTTGACCGGTCGGACTGTGGTTGAGTGTGCACTGAGTGAGGTTCGAACCCGGGACCTCTCGTACGCGTGCACGCAGCTCTACCAACTGAGCTACGTGTCTAACCCGAAATATTCTATGTTTTAATTATATATATATACTAATTAAATGTTAATTTATTTGGTTTATATTAAAATGATTTAAAATGGTTGAACCGGTTGCAGGGACCCGGATCGAACTCGGGTGCTTCGGTTTGTAAGCGCACAGCCCAACCAAGTTGGGCTGTGTGTCTTATCTGTTTAACTTACGGTTTATATTAATCTTATAAACATACTGGGACCTGTTCTGATTCAGTTTTAAAAAAAATTGGTTTTAATTCGGAAAGTCGGTGCGTTTGTAAGGTTCGAACTCGTGACGTGCGCTATGTGTTTGCACACAGTCCACCACTGGACTGTGTGTCTAACCCGGTTTAACATCTTGTTTTAATTAAACTTATACACAATGTCAACTTCGTCTTCTTCATTCAAAGACACAGACAAACGATATCCAACTGTTCTGGTTTAAATCGTTCGTCGATCGTATAAGTGATTGAAATGTAATGAATAAATAGAGTTACGGAATCGAATGTACCGAACATAATGCTTTCCTCAGAATTCCGGCAATGGTCGTCGACTCTGATTTGTGAATTCCGTCTGATTGAATCAATTAACAGTTTTGATCGATGAGTTGTGAAATTGAGTTACTAAACAAGGATTATCAGAAGGTTTAGATGTTTGTACCGATTCACAGCGTGATTTCGGAAATTTCCAGAGATTTTCCGGCGAGTGCAGATTATCCAGTAACGTCGTCTGGGACCGATTCTGGTTGAAGGATTGAAGTTAGTATATGTCTAACAATGGATTGAAAATGAAAGAATCGAGAAATTTACCGATTTGATGTATGTCTCGGTTTTCTGGCGAAAGTCCGGCGATTGTAGAATATCTCCGGCGAGTGCTATTGCTTCGAGAAATTGTGCGATTTTGAGCGAAAAGATTACCAGAGACTTGGGTGTGTATTTATAGGAAGAATCAGGATGAATTGTGTCCGATTTTGGTCTTGATTCGTGGTCAAGGTTTTCTCCGGCGGTTATGACTGAGATCGCGGGATTAGACATCGGTTATAACCGATGTCGAAGTTAATATACGCGTTCAGTCAAAGGAAACCGTCGACAATTGGCGAAATCATCGGTATTACCGGCGACTGCGAATTGGGCGCGCTGATTACCGAATTTGAGTTTTGAGTTTTATTATAAGTATTAATTGTTTTATCATTTATCACAAACAAGTCAAGTGGCGGAGTGGTTAAGTGTTTGTTTATTTCTTCCGGTTGACCCGGGTTCGAAACCCGGCAGCCTCTTTTCTTTTTTTACTAACTTATTTTTACTTTTTAATAATTATAGTTTTTAAATTCTAAAATGTTTATTAATTATGTATTGTTTAAAATTAATATTAATCATAAATACGCAACGAAATTTTATAACTGATTATTCAATTAATAAACGAAGCGGGTTTGGAAACCGTTTTTCGACGGATGTTACAGTATCCCCAACTTTTAGAAATTTCGTCTCGAAATTTAAGTAGTAGTGGTAACAAGAAAAAGATGTGGGTATTTCTCGCGCATTGATTCTTCACGTTCCCAAGTAAACTCAGGTCCTCGTTTAGACTCCCAGCGTACCCTGACAATTGGAATACGACTTCTTCTTAAACGTTTCTCTCCGAAGTCCATAATTTCTACTGGTCTTTCAATGAAATGCATAGATTCATCGACTTGAATGTCTTCTAGAGGAATATGGTGGTTTTCATCAGCGAGGCACTTCTTCAAGTTTGATACGTGGAATATGGGATGAATTCTGTTGAGCTCTTCTGGTAGGTCAAGCTTGTATGCTACAGGTCCTACTCTTTCGAGTGTCTTGAAAGGTCCTACGTAGCGTGGTGCTAGTTTGCCCTTCTGGCCAAAACGAACCACTCCCTTCCACGGTGATACTTTTAAAAGTACTTGGTCACCAATGTTAAACTCGAAGGGCTTTCGTCGTTTGTCTGCATAACTCTTTTGACGACTTTGTGCCTCTAGAAGATTGTTTCGAATTTGATGGATCTTGTCTGTTGTTTCTTGAATTAATTTTGGACCGGTGATTTGTGCTTCTCCAATTTCGTACCAACATATTGGTGATCGGCACTTACGACCATATAAAGCTTCGAAAGGTGCCATGCCGATACTTGAATGATAGCTGTTGTTGTACGAAAATTCAACTAATGGTAGATGAGCGTCCCAATTCCCTTTGAAGTCTATGACACATGCTCGAAGCATGTCTTCAAGAGTTTGAATGGTGCGTTCAGATTGTCCATCAGTTTGAGGATGAAAGGCGGTACTGAGGTCTAATCGTGTACCCAAAGCGGCTTGTACGGCTTGCCATGTTTGTGAAGTGAAACGACCATCACGGTCTGAAATGATGCTTAAAGGTACACCATGACGCCTTACGATCTCGCTGATGTAGATACGAGCTAACTTCTCGTTCTTGAAGTCCTCGCGAATTGGAACGAAGTGAGCTGATTTTGTGAGACGATCAATGATTACCCATATGGTGTCATACCCACTGGAGGTGCGAGGTAACCCGGTAATGAAGTCCATGGTTATGTTTTCCCACTTCCATACAGGTATTTCAGGTTGGGTTAGAAGTCCTGAAGGTCTTTGATGTTAGCTTTTACTTTAGAACAGGTAAGGCACTTGGAAACAAAAACAGCAATATCCTTTTTCATGCTAGGCCACCAGTAGGTATATCGAAGGTCTTGATACATCTTGTGGGCTCCTGGGTGTACAGAGTACCGGGTTTTGTGCGCCTCATTCATAAGGAAATCACGAAGGTTATTGTGATCGGGAATCCATATGCGATCTAGATAGTACAGAATACCGTCGGATTTGGTTTCGATTTTAAGTTCTGCTCCACAAGACAGCTCATTGCGTACGTCGTTTTCTGTTACAGAAACATGTTGGGCTTCTCGGATTTGATCTTTGATGTCGGTTATGATTTGCGAACATAGAAGACGAATGGAGTTCGCATAACCCTTTCGACTGAGCGCATCGGCCACCACGTTTGCCTTGCCAGGATGATACCGAATTTCACAGTCGTAGTCATTAAGAAGTTCGACCCATCTTCGTTGCCTCATATTCAACTCCTTTTGGTTAAAGATATGTTGGAGGCTCTTGTGGTCAGTGTATATTTCACACTTGGTACCGTAGAGGTAATGTCTCCATATCTTGAGAGCGAACACAACGGCTCCAAGTTCCAGGTCGTGGGTGGTGTAGTTCTTCTCATGAACTTTGAGTTGTCTAGAAGCATAGGCTATCACTTTTCCTCTTTGCATTAATACGCAGCCTAGTCCTTGCCCTGATGCGTCGCAATATACTACAAAGTCATCGCAACCTTCGGGGAGTGTAAGGATAGGTGGTCACAAAGCTTTTGCTTAAGGGTTTGGAAGGCTTCTTCTTGTTTAGGTCCCCATATGAAGGGTTTCCCTTTATGAGTCAAAGCCGTGAGTGGTACAGCAATACGAGAGAAATTTGCAATGAAGCGGCGATAGTAACCAGCCAAACCAAGAAATGATCTTACTTCGGTAGGGGTACGTGGCGCTTGCCATTCTTGTACTGCTTTGATCTTTGTGGGGTCAACATGTATTCCCTTGTCATTGACGACATGTCCAAGGAATTGTACCTCTTTTAACCAGAATTCGCATTTGGAGAATTTGGCGTAGAGCTTTTCATTCCTTAAGAGTGTAAGGATGAGTCGAAGGTGTCGTTCATGATCAGATTTAGACTTTGAGTAGATGAGGATGTCGTCGATGAAGACTATGACAAAGCGGTCGAGATAGGGTTTGCATACCCTATTCATTAGATCCATGAATACAGCTGGGGCGTTGGTTAATCCAAATGGCATGACCATGAATTCGTAATGACCATAACGAGTTCGGAAGGCGGTCTTTGGGACGTCTTCTTCATGTACTCTGAGTTGATGATATCCAGAACGAAGGTTGATTTTTGAAAACTAGGTGGCCCTTGAAGTTGGTCTAGAAGGTCATCGATGCGAGGTAATGGGTAGCGGTTCTTGACCATTAACTTGTTGAGTTCTCTGTAGTCGATACACATGCAAAACGTTCCATCTTTCTTCTTCACAAACAGAACAGGTGCACCCCATGGCGATGAGCTAGGACGTATGAATCCTTTGTCAGTCAGCTCTTGCAGTTGACTGGCCAGCTCTTGCATTTTGATGGGGCTAACCTGTAAGGAGATTTTGCGATTTGGTGTAGCGCCAGGTATAAGATCAATGCGGAATTCGACTTCCCTCATGGGAGGAAGTCCTGAGATGTCGTTGGGAAAGACTTGTGGGAATTCTTTCACTTCAGGTATATCTTCTAGTTTCTTCTCCTTGTTTCCCTTCTTGACGACGTGAGTTAGGAATGCGACATAGTTCTTGCGGAGATACTTTCGGGCTTGAAGGCAGGACATCAATTTGAGTCCTTTCGAAGGGGTTTCTCCAAAGATTCGTAGGGTTTGACCGTCTACAAGAGGAATGCGAATGAACTTTTTGCGGCATACTACTTCAGCATGATGTTGGCTGAGCCAGTCCATACCGATTATAATGTCGAAACTTCCCAACTTCATAGGAATGAGGTAACTGGAAAATCGTGATCGTTTAAAGTGAGGGTACAATTTCGTATAATAGAGTTTAATGAGACCGGTTTTCCATCAGCAACTTCCACCGTTATGGATTCCATGAGATTATCACGAGTTTGGTTGAGGATGGGTTCAAATTCTAAGGACACAAAACTCTTATCTGCGCCAGTATCAAATAACATGGATGCATAACTACCATTGATGAGAAACGTACCGTTAACCATGTTGTTGTCAGCCCTAGCTTGATTGGCGTTGATGTTGAAAGCTCTTCCTCTAGCAGGTGGAGGAGCTTGGTTAGCTTGGTTCACCGGATTTGCTTGAGCTTGGGCATGAATGATGTTCACCAAGCGTGGACAAGTGTTTCTAAAGTGGTTTGGGTCTCCACAGTTGTAACAAGCCCGCATGGGTTGCATCATGGGGTAGTGGGGTTGGTAGTAGGATTGGGCCGTATGTTGTGTAGGTGGTAGAAGTAAGGGTTGTTGGGCTTGACCCACTATCTGATGGTGGGTTTGGGTTGAGGGTTGGTTGCGGTTCATTCGCTGAAGTGTGCGACAGGTTTGGATGGTGTGACCTGCACGGCCACAGCTGGTGCAATGTTGGCAGGGGTGTTCAGGAAAGTGATGGTATTGAAAACGGTTGCATTTTGGGTATGGGCCGGAGTATGGCTTTTTATATGGTGCAGATGAGGGGGCAATTTGGGTGATGGGTGCAGCAGTGATAGGGGGGTTTGTTTGTGTGACAGCAAAGTTTCTGTTGTTTCGCTTCCTTTTACCAGTAAACTTCGAAGAGAAGCCAGAATGGTTTGAAGTTTGAGCCTCAATGGGGGCTTTCTTTTTCTCCTCCTTGAATTTACCGTTTCAGATGCGATTCTCGGTAAGTTCGGTAGCTAGTTCCATTGCGACTTCAAGTGTTGCTGGCGAAGTGCTTAGAACCGAGTCTTGAATTTTCGAGGGGAGGCCTCGAATGTAGTCTACAACCAAGCGGTACACTAGGGTGAACAAGTTGGGGATCATTTGGTTTAGCTCGAGAAATCTTTTGTTGTAGGAAGTATGATCTCCTTCCTTTTGTTTTAACGAGTGGAATTCATCTTCCAACTTTTTGATTTCGCTTCTTGGACAGAAGCGTCTTGTCATTATTTCCCTTAACTCTTCCCATGTTAAGGCCATAGCGTCTTCGACTCCTCTCTTACCCTTTTCTGTGTTCCACCAGGTAAGGGCTACCCCAAACAGTCTCCCGGTTGCGTAACGTACCTTGCGATCCTCGGGACAATCGTCATTGAGGAAGGTATTCTCCATTTCCTCAAACCAGTGGAGGAGAGCAGTGACACCTTCGGTCCCTTCATACTTTGGGGGATCGCAAGACTTGAAGTGTTTGTAGGAGCACTTTTTGGAGGGAGGGTTGTCGACGTTCTGGTCTTCTTGATTGGGAGGGTTGATGGGATTCGCGATGAGAGCTTGTTGGACTTGAATTACGATGTCAGGAAGCACCGCGGCCTTTTGTTTTGCAATTTGAGTGGCCAAGCGTTCGTTTGACTTTCCTGACTTTCTACCTCCACGTAGTTGCCTAGCCGACATCTACAGGAACATACATAGGAAGATAGTGAGCTTAAGAAGTTTTTAGGTGTCATGTGTCGTTAGAAGTAATAAAATAACATAATCATAAATAATGCAACTACATCCATAGGATGTCTTGGGTTTGCTTATGTTTGGTCCTCCAATGTCCCCCATACCATCACCTGTATAGTCATGTGGGCCCCCATGACTATTGGCTTAGTAGGATTCACATTGGTGTTGGTGGTTTAACACTCGCATCACCCGAATGAAAACCATGAAATATGTTTGCGAGATGTATGGTAGGATGGTGTCCAGGTATAGACACAATGACAACTCAAAGTGGGGTTAGCTCACACGACGTTTGGTATAGCATGCTTTGGCCTAATAGGTCCTTCGTACTCTCATCGTTAGTCCCCAGGTAGGCAAACTGGTCCTTTATTTTGGATTTATACGAATGCAAGCCTAGACAGGACGTTCCGACTACCGGTACTCGTACCCTTCCAGTTACTACATGCCCGTCATGAGAACTCGCTTTGATGTGATTTGAAAATACAAAAATCGTTGCAAAAATCATAGGAATTGTGAGGTGTGTGCTCTCATGGATATGGTATGTTATGAGGATATGATTCATGATAAGCATTGTATAATAATATGTACTCATGAACATGCTTGCATAACATTGAATATAACAATAAACACAAAGCATATAAACATCATGAATTTTGCATGTAACACATAAACAATTTAAAATTTTTAATCAACTATAGTATAGGCTCTAAGGGTCTAATAACCTATCCTATATCCCTATAGTCATGGCTCTGATACCAATCTATCACACCCCGACCCGCAGTAGAATAAGAGTCGGGGCATAATTGGGTTATCACCAAAGCTCATGATGTTTACTAAAATGTTTCATATTTATTAAATTCAAATTACAACTTAAATGTTCAAACAAAATTCATACAATACAAGGAAATGAAAACTAAATAAACAATCCAAAGCCTAAACTGATTTATTCTTCTAGGCCGTCCTATGTGTTTCTTGCTTCAACTGGATCACCTGTATCATGTGTAAAAATGGGGAAATTTTGGGTCAACAAAAGTTGGCGAGTGAACCTTGTTTAAAAAAACATTGTTATTGATTTCTTGTTGTATTTAATATTGAAATGTTGTGCAATAATCATATGTGAGCAAACGTATATAAACAAACAATCACAAACCACCTTGAATGAGTATATGACATGAATGATAATGTATTGTGAGATCCAGGCTCAATCAAACGGAGCTGGCCTCGTATGTTGGCAACGTCACGTTCCGCTCATAGGTAATGGGGAACATACGAGCCTATGATGATGTATGTGAGATCAAGGCTCAATCAAACGGAGCCGATCGGAATGAGGCACCTGTACTCAACCCGTCTCCCACGGGGAGCTGTTGGGCCTAATGAAATGTATTTACTGAAAATGATAAATTTAATCTAAACATTAACCACACAAACAATTGATACATATTGGATACACATTTGATCATGGATATGATGGATGCACAAGTGTTTAAATATAATAAATAATTAAGCGACACATGATACACCCCAAAATGTGATTAAAACGGGGAATTGGTAGAGATTCACTCACATTGGGTGCGTTCTTTTGATGATGTTGAATGCGCACGAGTTTTGGGATTTGATCGACGAGGAAAAACTAACCTAAAATAATAACGAAATGGTTCGGTAAATAAGTGGATTTTATTAACAATTTTAATAGGATTTTTAGATTTATTTTTGTGAGTTTAAGATCATTTTCTAACTTTAAAAATATTATTTTTAAGTATTTTTAATTGATTTTTAAATTAAATAAATAAATAAATAAAATAAAAAAATTTGACTTTTTGTTGACCGTTGACCGTTGACCGGACCGTTGACCGGTCGGACTGTGGTTGAGTGTGCACTGAGTGAGGTTCGAACCCGGGACCTCTCGTACGCGTGCACGCAGCTCTACCAACTGAGCTACGTGTCTAACCCGAAATATTCTATGTTTTAATTTATACTAATTAAATGTTTATTTATTTGGTTTATATTAAAAGGATTTAAAATGGTTGAACCGGTTGCAGGGACCCGGATCGAACTCGGGTCCTTCGGTTTGTAAGCGCACAGCCCAACCAGTTGGGCTGTGTGTCTTATCTGTTTAACTTACGGTTTATATTAATCTTATAAACATACTGGGACCTGTTCTGATTCAGTTTTTAAAAAAAATGGTTTTAATTCGGAAAGTCGGTGCGTTTGTAAGGTTCGAACTCGTGACGTGCGCAATGTGTTTGCACACAGTCCACCACTGGACTGTGTGTCTAACCCGGTTTAATATATTGTTTTAGTTAAACTTATACACAATGTCGACTTCGTCTTCTTCATTCAAAGACACAGACAAACGATATCCAACTGTTCTGGTTTAAATCGTTCGTCGATTGTGACATCCCGGTTTTTCAGACATCTTAAACGCACTACTTCACGGTTATTCGTTCCTACGCTAAATTGATTCGGAGACTTAAATTGCACGCTCGAAATAATTACGATAATTTCGTGAACTTGTCAAATGAATTACGGGCTATGTGTATTAAACGCTTTTAGCTTGGTGAGTGATTATGTTATGTTTTGATTTCATGGTGATTATTTATAAAAGATATAGTAAATATATAGACAAATCGAACCGAGCCGCGACACGAGCCAACCTCATTTCCTTGCAACTCAAGGAGTTAACCAAAACTTGGGGATCAAGTTTTAAACCCAAACCGCCCCACCCAAACCCCTTTGCGGCCGCAAGCTAATCGCCCAAACCCTTCCTCTTTGCTTTCCTCCCTTACACTATAAATAGATAGCATGCATGAGAGTTGTAAACACACACAAACCCTAATCAAGAAACAAGTCGACGGCAGCCTTCTCCTTTTCCTTTCTCTCGGTCGCGACAGCAGCCTGCCCATTCCTTCCTCTCGGTCGCAAATCTCTCCAATATCCGAATCGGCTCCCATCTAGTTCTCGGTTCATTGATCTTTGGTGTTAAAGGTTAGGATTTATCATTGTTTGCAAAGTCATACTTGGATTATAAACTCTTGATCATGCTTGAATGTAGTGGTAGATTCATTATTATTAAGGTGTATGATGTTTAGTCCGATAAATGATGCTAGTTTGCGATTATGATGATTAGTGGAATCAAGAATCATTAGGCGGCGTTTTGTGATATATTATGATTAGGGTTTGCATGGGTATGATGTATATGATGATATATGATTGGAAAAGTCTGTTCTTGATCGTTTATATTTAACATATCGATTGCTTAAGCGTGTTATATTGCGATAAAATGCTGAAATCAGGATGCTGAATGGTGTTTACAGCCAACTTCAACTGGCTGTAACTTGGTTATTATTTATTGAAAAACGGATTTTCTGAAGTCTAAAACGTAGATTTTTGAAAAACGCTTCTAATGGCGCTGGATTCATATTTTTCTGAAGTCGTTTGGTATTTTTAAGTGGCAGATTAAGTACAGTAACTGAACCTATGAAAATGCTGAAAATTTGTTAGTTGTTTATTGAATCGGATCTAATAATCTGTAGAGAGTCGAATCACGAAAATTGTACAGAAACTAGCTATGGAGATTTCCGGGAAACTCCCACTGGAATTTTGTTAATTGGACGAACGGTGATTTTTAAATACATTCTCCCATGGACTGCAGTCAGAAAGCGACGAATCTGACTGCAGCCTAGTATATTAATATTTATGAATAATTGATGAAGTGTTAGGACTTGAAAAATTAACATAAAATTCTAAAATATAGTTGACACCTTCTGTAAAATAATTGGAATTTTTGGAACGTTGGAACTATTTTATAAAAATCCTCGAAAACAGCCTAATTATGAGTATATAAGCTGAAACTTGATAACTTGCGAATGTGTGTACCAAAGTGTTGTATGGATTGATTTGTGTTCATGATAGGTTGGTTTGATCACTATGTTGGTATGATGATACTTGCATGCATGATTGAGTGTTAGGATTTGTTATTGTATGTACCGCATTGTGTGTTAGTTATGTGTAGGATTTGTATTGGTGTGTTCACACACTAACTTTAAATCAATTGACTTGTTAGGACGCAATTAACGGTCCCATCATTTGCTACATCTGTGTTACACTAACCGAGCAACTAAAGGTGAGTTCACGGCCCCTAATTTTATCCGGTTTTAAACAACAGGGGGAGAAACATGTATACACTCTACAACTCTATCTCTTTACGTTATACGAAATTAACGTCATTAAACTATTCGGTAACTAAGTTAATGTTAATGTACGTTATGGTAACTAAGCAGCTATATCACACAAGTCCTCGACAATCTCTCGGATCGTTAGTATTGGGTTAGATAGCGGGGAAATTATAAGTAGTACTATTGGGCCCGACAAGCCCCACCCGAGCTAGTCGCGCTAGCCGACCGGGTATGGTCAACGGGTGAATAAGTTGGCCTAACTTCGCCATGGTCAGTGATAGGCCTGGCAAAACGGAGGCACAACAGTCAGCTTCGATCGCGAACACTTAAGTGACATAACTTTAGGCTAGCTACCTACATGTTAACATTGAACTTAATTACGAATCAACAATATTATCCCGGGTTAGGGATAATGGAACCAACAACGTTATTATTCCGGGTTAGGAATAATGGAACATCATTATTATTCCGGGTAAGGAATAATGGAACCATAAGTATTATTCCGGGTTAGGGATAATGGAACCAACAACGTTATTATTCCGGGTTAGGAATAATGGAACATCATTATTATTCCGGGTAAGGAATAATGGAACCATCAGTATTATTCCGGGTTGGGAATAATGGAACTAAATCGTTATCCCGGGTTAGGGATAACGGGGGAAACAAACTTATAATCGAACAAATGAACTTATGAAAACCTGTGAACTCACTCTTCTTTAATGTTGACACTTGTTTCTTTACATGTTTCTCAGGACGCTAGGAACTCTAGGTGCACTCACTTGCATTGATCAAGACATCTTTTTATCGAGTCTCATTTACAAACATTTATTTGGGTTTTTCTTTAGTTTTGGCGTTTGTGTTGGCCCCGTTCCTTTACTTTATTTTTATGCTTCCGCTCAACTTTAGAAACTAATGCTTCCGTTAAACATTGAAACAAACTAAGGCAATCTAAAATTAACTATGAATGGTTAAACAAATGATTTTGGAAAACGTATTAACAAATCATATAGAGTCGTTCGACGTTACTAGTGTCTCAGATTCTGGTTTGTTCACACGCCTCGCGGTAAAACTCCGCAAGTGGAAATTGAGTGTGTGACATCGATCATATAAATGATTGAAATGTAATGAATAAATAGAGTTACGGAATCGAATGTACCGAACAGAATGCTTTCCTCAGAATTCCGGCAATGGTCGTCGGCTCTGATTTGTGAATTCCGTCTGATTGAATCAATTAACAGTTTTGATCGATGAGTTGTGAAATTGAGTTACTAAACAAGGATTATCAGAGGGTTTAGATGTTTGTACCGATTCACAGCGTGATTTCGGAAATTTCCAGAGATTTTCCGGCGAGTGCAGATTATCCGGTAACGTCGTCTGGGACCGATTCTGGTTAAAGGATTGAAGTTAGTATATGTCTAACAATGGATTGAAAACGAAAGAATCGAGAAATTTACCGATTTGATGTATGTCTCGGTTTTCCGGCGAAAGCCCGGCGATTGCAGAATATCTCCGGCGAGTGCTATTGCTTCGAGAAATTGTGCGATTTTGAAACGAAAAGATTACCAGAGACTTGGGTGTGTATTTATAGGGAAGAATCAGGATGAATTGAGTCCGATTTTGGTCTTGATTCGTGGTCAAGGTTTTCTCCGGCGGTTATGACTGAGATCGCGGGATTAGACATCGGTTATAACCGATGTCGAAGTTAATATACGCGTTCAGTCAAAGGAAACCGTCGACAATTGGCGAAATCGTCGGTATTACCGGCGACTGCAAATTGGGCGCGCTGATTACCGAATTTGAGTTTTGAGTTTTATTATAAGTATTAATTGTTTATCATTTATCACAAACAAGTCAAGTGGCGGAGTGGTTAAGTGTTTGTTTGTTTCTTCCGGCTGACCCGGGTTCGAAACCCGGCAGCCTCTTTTCTTTTTTTACTAACTTATTTTTACTTTTTAATAATTATAGTTTTTAAATTCTAAAATGTTTATTAATTATGTATTGTTTAAAATTAATATTAATCATAAATACGCAACGAAATTTTATAACTGATTATTCGATTAATAAACGAAGCGGGTTTGGAAACCCGTTTTTCGACGGATGTTACAAAAATGGCTTTGGATGGGATCACAGATAGTCCAGTATCAAATTCAGGAAAATGGCCAATGTTTTGAACAAACTTTTGTAACCACTGTTGTGAACCATTTCCTATCAAATGCTCATATCCATGAGGATGCCTGTTAACCCTTGGTTTTGATGGTCTTTTGTAGACCTCATAGCTAAGTGGTACAAGTTTAGAAGCAGGTTGACCATGACCTCTTGGATATTGATTTGCTGGTGGAGAATCTGTTACCTGAACCTCTCTGGGAGCAGAGGTTACATTCAGTTTCTTGGTAATAGATGTTTGGACAAGCTCAAAGCTCTATTTGGATTTTCCTTTTGAAGTGCTAATCATTGGACTCTCCTTTACTTTTGATTTATACTCATTCCTTTTGACATCAAAGTTCTTGAGAAAAACTCACTCTTGAGTTTATGATTTGTTTTACCACATATGTTACAATTTGGTGAGTTATGTATCACACTTGTATTGTTAATATCATATGCTTTTAGATGAAAACAGTTTTTAGTAACATGATTCTTCTTTTCACAAAAATCACAAAACAAGGTTTTTATTTTCTCTTTCTTTTCCCATTTTCTGACTTGTTAGCAGCAGAGTTTATGACCTCTGCTAGGAAATCTTTCAGGGGTATGATCTTAATTTTGGGTGCTTTGACACCATCAGTGGTTGTAAAATCCATTGGCTTGAAGTTTTCAAGAATCTCACACTCATCAGACCGTGTAGGTTTAAATTAAAATTTCTCAATATCCTCAAAAGTTTGGGATTCTTCAGATCTTTCTAAAATAATTTCCTTTCCGGTTTTATCAGTAACTTTGATTTCTTGACCAGCCAAGTTTGTTGGAATCACTTCTACCAAACCAGAATCATTTACAGTGACATTTTCAGAAATTTGGTCATTTTTTCTAAACCCAATGCCAAATTTGATGTTACTTTTGATTTGGTTTTCAAGCATCACTTCATAACCTTTGCAGGATTCTACCTACTTTTCACAAGTGATTTGGGTAGATTCCAACTCCTTTTTGCAACTCCAATATTTTTCTATCATAGTTTGGAATTGGTCCTTGGTTATGCTGGCCTCATGTTTTAGGCTACTGATTTCAGATTCTTTTCAAACAATTTTGTTCTCAACTCTTCTAAAAGTTTTTCAAATTGCAGTTCATCCTCTAAAATCTTGTTTCTAAGGTTTTCATTCACCTCTTTTATGTTAGCAAAAGCAATTATACATTTATCTGAACATAGATCTTTAAGGATCTGAGGAGATACCTTAGCAGCAGCCATCATGGCACAATCACATTCACATTCACATACACTTGCATCCCATGGGTCAGACACAGGTTTCAATTCTTCACCAACATTTTCTTTTATAACAATTGTTTCATCATGAACATCACACCCATTAGACTTAGATACCACTTCCTCAGATTCATCACCTTCAACTATTATATCTAGTGCCACAACGCAAAAATCATTTTGTTTTAGATCAATGTTGGCTACTAGAGCAAAGTTTCCATCAGTCAACTCCTCAGGCAAGCTACTCCAATCAACAAAGCTTTGAGTGAAAAAGCTCTGTTGATTAACCTCTGCCGGAGCAGTGGTTTGTGTAACTTGAGGTGCAGGTTGCATATGTACCTGAGGAGCTGGTGCTTGAACATATAGAATCTGTGGAACAATGGTTTGAACATAATGCATAGGAACAGTGGTAGTAGGGTGTGCAAAATGAGCAGTGTTTTGCATATGAGGAGCAGGGGTATATTAGGAATAATGAGCAGTACTTTGAGTGTTTTGAGGTCTAGGGCTAGGATGTATGACTATTGGTCCAAATGTTTGAGATCCACATTCCCTAGCAAAGTGTCCTAGCTTATTACACTTAGAGCATTTAATCTTTGGCTTATCCAACCCAACTTTTAGCCCCCCGCGCAACCATGGGAACTTTCTACCAGTTCTCTTGTAATACTTGCTAGCCCTAACACGCAATAAAGCCAGCTGGTGCAAAATATCCATTTCCTATAAATATGCAGGGTCAAAATGTTGAAGGTCATTCAACTTAAAGGATAAATTATCAGAAGTTTGGCTTTCCCCATTAGCAGCAAATGCATAATTAGGTGTGTAAGAATCAGAGTTGAAATTACCTCCAGAGGTTATATCAATTAAATGATCGTAACTCTAATCCTTACTACTACCAGAGGCTTCTTCTTGGCTCAAAAGTGTTGTATTACCGAATGCATAGTCATCAGCCACCTTGCCAGATTCTTGTAGCTTATTTTTCTAGTTCAGCTCTTTCTCATAACTGAGGAGCCTACCATGAAGCTGTGTTAGACTCATTCCCTTAAACCCAACTGAATTTCAAGTTTCAAAAGCTATGGTGTCCCACTTTTCTGGTAATGATCTAAGGGAACGACTATTTAAAGTCGAAGTAGCAAATTCAACATTGACCAGTTTAAGCTCACTAATGAGACAGCTAAGTCTTTCAAACTGTTGGGTTAATGACTCTCCTTTGACATGACAAAATGTTTCATGTTGTTGGTTTATAACTTCTCTGTTGTTTTCAATTACTTCCTCAGTCCCACCGAATTGCTCTTTCAAGGCATCATATAACTCCTTTGCACTGTTGCAGTGCAACAGGTTAGCATAGATTTCGTTTGGAAAATTTGAAGTAACAATGCTAAAAGCCTTTGCATCTAGTTCAGTTTTTTGGAAATCTTTCTCGGAGTAATTTTCTGGATTTGTAGGCACTTAAATTTTAGGGTCCTCTTCACTTGGGACCATTGGAACATGAGGTCCAAATACAACTGACCTCCAACAACTGGTGTTTTGCTGAGCAAGTATATGACCCATCCGATGTTGCCATATATTATACTCATTTCTGACAAGCATCAGAGGCTTAAACATGGAACATGTGTTATGAGGATCCTGTGAATTTTGAGACATTCTGATTGTTTACAAATAGATTTTGTTTAAAAACTTTGAAACGTAAATAAACTATGTTTTTCAATACAAACGAACAAACAAATTAGCAGTGAGAGCTGATCTGTTCAAATCAAATTGATTGTTAAATCAAATTCGATTGAGCAAGCTCTGATACCTATTGTTAGGATCCAAGTTTGATAGTGTTGTGATTGTTTTGATGAAATCAATGGAAGAAGATAAAGTAAGATGAATTATGCAGCGGAATTAAACAAACTTTGATATCACAAACAATAGAGAGATTGTTTTCAATTTAAAATGCTTTTGTAATGAATCACGTATGCATATAAATCACAACCTCCCCCTCAGCCTAAGATCACTGATTGTTCGTACAGAATGTAAGAAGAAAGATATTTGATTAAGTTGAGTGGAAGTGATCAAATAGAACAGTACATGCACTATTCTATTTATAGTACTGAGCATCTAATGATGACGCCAGTGTGAAAATGACAGCTAACAACTATAACTAAATACAAGCACTACCAACAGTAAACACTGCTAACTAGACACTGTTACATTGGTAAACACTGCTATTTTCAACTCTGTTGCTGATGATCCACTGTTGGTCTTCATCAGAGTTCCCTTCAACAGATGTTATCTTTATAGTAGAGCTTTGTCTTCATCAGTGCTTTGTTATTAGTCTTTGGTATATGAGAGCAGACCTTGTAAACTCTGTTTATTCTAGATCAAAGATTAATAGATATTTTAGCTTTATATCATCTGTTCTTTTATAGGGTTAAATCCCAACAGTAGGTCTACCACTGGGTGTGAGATACCCACTAGGATTCATCTCAATACCCGAAAATTTGAGTATTTTTTACAGGCCCTTATCATATGTATGATAGGGCTTGATGATAAACAAACTGAGATGGATAGAGGTGTGCGAGAGGGAGGGAATTTTTTAATGTAGGTTATAAATCAAAAAATATTCACATAATTTATCCTTTTTTTGGGTGGGGGGAGACTTTAGCCAAACTTAAAAGGGAGGTGGTCAAGATTTTTACCTAATAAATACACTAAATTTTCTTTTCTTTGGTAGCCCATCCCATTCTTGTTATGTAGGTGTGCCACTCGGTGTGAGATATTCACTAGGATTCATCTCAATACCCGGAAATTTGAGTATTTTTTACATGCCCCTTATTAGATGTATGATAGGCCGCTTGATGATAAACAAACTGAGATGGAGAGAGAAGTATGAGAGGGAGGGAAAATTTTCTTGCGATTTATAAAATAAAAGTATTCACTTAATCGGCCATAAATGTAAAATCTTATCTGAACATGTAACTAAAACAGATAACAATAAACTTGTTCGTTAATAAATACTAAACTAGCCGGACACAAGTTGACCTTGAATTATGAAAAACTATTCCCGAGTCGAGCATCTCTAATGGTTTAGGTGCATATCACATCATATCAAACCCCACATTCGAAACCTCACTTTTCCTCCCATTATAAACAATTATAAACCACCACCTCATTATCCACCATCTAACTTTCCTTTTATTTAAATTATTTATGATTTATATATTTTATTTATAAATCATACACAAAATAATTGTAATTTTTTATATTAATAATATATATTTTTCATTTATAAAATTATATAAATACTACTTATTTTTAAAGTTTAAATATTTGATAATAAAAAATTAATTTATTTATTTGAAATTTATTATTCTCAGATGGTTACTGTTCCAACGGCTATATTTTCAAACGGTTACTATTCCAACGACTATTTTCTAGTTCTTATAAATTCAACTTCTCTTTCCCACATTTGCAAATCTCACTTCACAATTCACTGCAAATACCAAACTAATTCAAAGTTATAGGTGATGGTTTTAATCAAAGTGGCGCAGCCAGACCGTCGAACGTCACGCGATCAGTCTGTTTAAATCCTCGTCTCGCAAACCCTCTACCAACGGTAGTCTACCATCCATCGATACAAAGGCGTGGGTGATCACTCTGTTTAATTCCTCATCTCACAAACCCTCCACTAGCTGCAATCTCCCTCCTCGAACTTCAAACCCACCACCTCTGGAAGAGCCTGATGATCCAAATCCTCTTACTGATGAGGAGTTAAACTGGGTGAGTGACTACACCATGGTTCAACTAAATTTGATCGTCTACGACTTAAGGGTTTGAAATAAACTTTAAAACAAACCCTCCACCCACAAACCTCCATCCAACATAAGTCATACCCAGCTGGGCTGAAGGGTACAAAACTGACCCGGGTAAGGAATACCTATCACCGGTGCACGATGAACCATCCCCACCAACTCCTGACTTCGGAAGCTTACCTCAAGATTATAGGTCAGAAAGTCGTGATAGCGATCATAGTGTGTCACCTCCGCCGAGCAACATTTTTGTTGGGATGGGTACCATTAGGGCTTTTATGTGTTTAATTAGGAATTTAAATTGCATGCTTAATTCGGATAGAAACCTAAGATTATTTAAAAAACATTAAAAATAGTTTTTTTTAATTTAATCAAAGACCCCACCTTGGGGCCCCATCCCGATACCATCGAATATGACCCGATTCGAATTCAATTTCAAGGTTCGAATTCGAGTTGATTCGTATTGGAGTCTAGTAATCGAATTTGAATTTATGATTTTAAATTCGATTCAAAATTTGAATTCAATTTATATATAGCTTTTAAAAAATATATATATATACACACACACACACGTATAACTTCTATATTTGGGCTAAAGTATGAAAGACATCCATAAGTGATAAGTTTAACATACCAAATGACAAATAGCTCATACTACTTATTTCTAAATTTTTACCTAACTTAAATTGCTCTTAGTAACCAATCTATCTTACAAATTTTGATGTTTTGACATATTGATAGTTAATTAATTTTGAAAATTATTATATATATGGTAAACATATTATATTTAACTATGACAATTGTGAAAAATCTCGGTAAACTTTGATTAGTATAAGTCCGTGGTAACCGGACGTGGTATGTATATCGTGATATTTGTTGTGATTATGTGTGATGATACGAATTCTGGAAAAGGATACACCGACTATGATGGGAGTATATGCATAGTAAGTAATAAAAACATTGCAGTGATATTATGCATCACCTACATGACAAGACAAAGTCGTTAATGAACTGATGACTCTGGGAATAAGTATTAGTAAACACACATGACTTGTGTGCTATGCCTAGCGACATCTTTAATGTCTCGGAGGAATCCGAGAGCACAACATGGTTGACGTGACACTATTAAGGACCAACGATGCGTGGTTGGCATCCCTAGCCTTGAACAACGTGTTAAACGAAGACTTGACATTAAACAACGCATTAAACCTTTAACGTTGATTATTAGATTATCGTAGCCTTATTTAAGATTCTGAGTTCCGGGAATAACTTAGTTTTGCGCCATAGACTGTGACATAAGGTTTGAAAATAATCAAAGCCCGGGCACGCAAAACAAAGCAGCTCCGGTTGGGAAACGAATTCGTTCCGGGCATAACATGAGGCAACCAAATGTGCAAGGAACGATCGATCAAGCTTAAAAACACTTAAACGAACGTCAAACGAGACTTTTGTGATTAAAACGTATCTGGGTTCGGATTTTAAGACGGTTATGCATAATTTTTAAAACCGAGTCTTTTGACACTAAGTACGCGCAAAACGAAGTCTGTTACGTAAATCGAGAACGCGCGCAGGACCCGAAAACGAACCTATACTTATCCGAAAGATAAACATCATATTTTGTCACGCAAAACGAAGCATGAGGTGTCCCTTGGGACCCACCTCCAAACCGCCCCACCCCCCATGTAATAATTATTATTTATTTAATTCATTATAATCATTTTTTTAAAATTCCTTCAAAAACTCTCAAATCAGCCTCCACTCTTCTTTCACTGAGTTCTTCCATAAACAAGTCTAATTCAAAGTATTACTTTGATACTTATAATTCTTATGTCCTATTCGTTCATTAATGCGATTTCTAGCCAAAAAACGCTTTTATAATCAAGGAAGTTTGGAGTTTAATCAAGTTTTAGGCTGATATGAACACACACATATCCTGGATAACTGGCAGCCATGGTTGCTAATCAATGGGGTTTGATACCCTAATCCACTCTTATTCGACAAAAATCGCTTAACTATTCGATTAACCGAAAAACAATGAATTAAAGCTTGGTTGATCTAAGTTCTAGCATATTTGGATTGTACTTGGTGTGTAGGTACTGAATTTAGCCTTCACACACTTCTGGGATCAAGATAAACGCTTGGAAACAGAAGAATCGCTAGTTGATCCAGTTGCTTGATCACTCTTGTGTTGAGATCACTACTCGTACTGTGAGTTTCACTACCGCGCTTTTAGCTGTTTTATTGTTTTACTTGGGTGGAATGCATGCTACAAACTGTGTTGAATACACCAATTTGGGAGTGAGTTTTACTCTCCCACTTATAAACGGTGTTACTGTTTTCTGGAATGACTTGCATGTTACAAAACTGTGTTAATTGCACCAACTTGTGAGGATGTGAATCATCTAACACACGAACTACCTCCCTCCTACAAGTGATTGGCGTAAGCCATGGGCAGTGGATAGTACTATTGGTTTGACTAACCCGGTTGCTCCAGGCAGTGTCTAGGTGACGATGTGTGTCAGTGACTATGCAACTGCACGCGTCCTAAATTCGGTTATGTTAACTAGGCATAACTGCAAGGAAACATGACTTAGTTGCCGGGATGACGTGCCTGTCTTGACACGACCCGATGGGAAGTGTCTGCGGTGACACGACCCAGTGCGGTGATGTGTCTATCTGGCACGGAGTGACTATGACTATGACCATGACCACGACTGTGACTGTGACTGACTATGACCGTGACAGTGACTGTGACTGTGACTGTAACTAGTGCAATTAAACTTGTTTACACATGTTGTTACACAACGACTGAACCCGTGGAACTGACGCAGCATTTAGCTGACCTTTTTAAAACTAACATGCATTTCAGGTAACTTGAGACTGGTGTGATCCGTGTATGTTGCTCAAGGCATGTTTGTAGGTGAACCCTGATATAGACGCATGTGGCGTAGAAGACTAATATTGTTCATGGGAACACACAGTTGTAACATACATGTAGTATGTAATCAATGCTTGTACCAGAGGTGTCTGTTGCATCCCGGATTATTTTACTTCCGCTGCAAATTGGGGTGTGACAGAAGATGTATCAGAGCCATTGGTTATAGAGAATTAGGTGCCTTTAAGGAAACCTAGACTATAACTACAGGCTCGGACTTTAGTTGACATCATTGGAAAAAATTAACCTCAACTAAAGATGCTTAATGAACACTGTAAAGTATTCTATTTGCAAGTACCAGGATGGCCTTGTGGGCAAGTGGGTTATTATGGTCCGGAACGTAATAACAGACTTACTCATACGAGGCAGTGTTGGGAAAGCCGCGGTAATAAACACACTTAAATACGTGTGATACATACGTGTGCCAAGGTGATAGTGTGTGAATGTTGTGCGAGAATTGATACATGAATTGGGATTGGTGGATAATACGTTACTACATATGCCTTTGGGATAGGCAGAAAACTGGTATTACAGTCCATTCCACATTCCTACTGACCACCTGTTTAATATACACTAGAGTTGGATTCATACCACTTTTACATTGGTTACTTATACTTTATGATATGAGACCCCAAGCCTTTAGTGCAATATGATCTCATCAACTCTATCCTTATAATTATTATGACAACGATTGCATACCAGAATGGTATTTTAAAGTAAACATAGATACATAAAGAACGTGTAGGTCGTTCTGATAAGCAGGAATGACGTATACAAATCCTTACTCCACTTCTCGTTGCTTCACACTCAATTGTTATACAATCGCAGAGTTCGAACATCTTACGAATTTTTTTCGTCCTTGAATCCGCGATTCATTTGATTGTCCACTGGATCCCTCTGTGGCTTGCAATATTGGCTTTAGCTTTTACACCGTGTGATACCATAATACTTAGTGGTATTCATTAGCACATGTTTCGATATATATTATATCTAGATATGACGATCTCCGGGTCATCGAGATGGCATGGAGTGGGTGAATAAGTTACCCTTCCTGTTGTCATTTGATTACTTGGGATATAAAGTTGGTGATGGTACAGGTCCCTTTGAAATGCTTTGTGTTATGGAACCTTGTTTCGTGTGACCATCGGTTACATTGTGTTCTTTCATGATTGTTGATTGTTTCAAATTTCAGTTGGTTATTTGAAGAAAGTAGTATGAGGCCCGAATATCGTGGAGAATGGAATATTGATCAGGTATATGGGTGTGGTGGATACGTTGCAGTACTTCCTATATATAAACACCCGGCTACATGATCAAGGTACCGTTACTCAGGGTAGACGGGCTTCATGTTGTGAATTGTTCGGTTATGTTTTTGGCAATGCGGTATTGAGACTTCGACCCTATTTGATGCGATAGATGACGCCATAGTTGTCGTAACCACGCTGTCTATACATGGTTATAGTAATTTTACATGAAAAGTAGTTTGGGTCGACATATAAACGACCACTGAATTAACCCTGGGAAAGTCTTTTTTTTCTCAAATACGTGACACGATTTCTAGGGGTACTACACCTCGGTAGTACTTCGTACTGAACTATTTGGGTATAGCCAGTGATAGCTTACCCACATCGATGACCCAATGATTGATTCGCGTTAAGTGTCAATGTTTCGGTCTTCGATAAGACAATTTGGCGCATGTTATTTCTTTTGGCAGGACTTGCTAGAACTTATAGTCATATATTCGGAATCATTACGATACGGTGAACAACCTATACTTGTGACACCGACCGTTGTCTATGAAATTACTCGGTGAAGCATATATTTCCGTTATTAGCTGTCACTCGATAATAATGCAATCACTAATTCTTAATAAGGACGCGAAATTAACATCGGTGTTGATAACCTGAGGGGATTTAGGGGTAACACATAAATGAAGAAACTTATTTGATGTAATCAAAGTTGGTGAGGAATTGTGTGATGCGGATCTGATGGTGATAAGACTTGTGGAGGCGAGAACAATTTTGCCAATATTCCTCGCAACTGTCCATACTTCGTATTAACTTGACACTCTTATGTATACATGTAATCATAAATATACAACATTAACCGTGGTCTAATCCAAGTGTCAATTTGGTAAATTTCGGTTGAGGATGACATAACACCGGTGCAAAGTCGGAAAACTATAATCATGAAACAATCCGACTCACTGCTTTATATCAATTCAATTCTCCTTACTAACACCATTGGAAAGTGTTAAGGTCTGGGACATATAAATTACTAATTTGATACGCCCTATCGATTTAGTTCAAACCAATACAAGATAAACTCCCAGTAACTCGATGAGTAGGGAATGAACGGTACGAAGGACCGTAACGAAGCTACCTCTTAATAAATATTTAATAAACAAATATATATATAATATTATATATAATATATATATATGTATATGTCAAATCTGTAGGACGGTATTTAAAGGAATCGTATGAAATTTTTATATATCAAACGATCCCGTGTTTTCAGTCTCGCATAACTTAGTAAAAATATGTTCTGATGAAAGACGAGATCGCCTTTGAGTAGTATTCGAGTACAGTAATCCGATGACTAACCCATGGGACAACTCCGATCCAAACCTGCAGACTCTAGACCACCGGTTCTTTTGATTCTTTTTCGGTAATATTCTTGTGATGGCTATACTAAGTCTTGAACCAACATTACCCGTATGAGGGCGGTGCATTCATGCTAGAAATCTCATAAGTGGATACATGGTTCCTTGATTTTTTCGACTAAGGCTTTTCATGACACGATAATTACTACGACCGTATGAGTGATCCTGGGTAGGGACTAACTCAGATACTTGTATATCTATAGAACGTATTGACTCCCCGACTCTACGATAATAATAATACCCGGGAAAACAGCATATGTCTCCTCCTCTTCCCTAAAACATTCACGAAGTCCAAAAATTTATACACGACGTTATTCACGATTTACAGGGGATGATCGAAATTCCCTTCAGACCTTTGTAAAGGTGTTATTTGGTAAGGTCTCCTACATGTGTAGGAGGATGATACATGGGATACACTAACTGTCATCCGCCGATGGGATACAAAGTGAATGATACCCTACTCTTATGAGTAACCTAAAGTTATTCGGTAGACGGCGTTGCTAGTCCTCATGAGTATACGAGGACTAAATTCTCTAGATCAAGGAAATATTGTTGAAACACCCCTCGTCTTTGCTCAGCTAGTTGGTACCTTCGATTGATTTCTAGTTGACCGATTTAAATAAGTATTCGCAAAATACAATGTTACCGAGCATCCCGATTCTTCGTTATTTTTGGGTGACGAAAATTCTTGTGTTACTTAAGGAAATGAGAATGGGAGAAATCTTAAGTATAATACTGTGTGTGTGTATATATATATATATATGTACCTGTGTATTCGTACCACGAGTGAAATTCACGATCGTGGGGATGATTGTTAGAATCTGAGCGTTATCATTTACGCGATTCCTGCATCGGTCATTTGTGGTGAGCGTTTCGGGACCATTCTATTATAAACAATATATATATATATATATATATATATATATATATATATATATATATATATATATATATATATACATACATATACATGCATTAATGTCACATTTTCAATCGTCCCATATCACACAAATTCGTCGCACGCAGGAATCCACAACCTGTATAACCAACATCATTATCATGTATGTAATAATATCCGTCAGTATACCACTACTAAAATTGCACTTAGACATAACCCAAAAAGGGCCAGTGCTTAAATGTGCGGTCAAAGCATGTCACTGGAGTGACATATATACGCCATACTATGAAAAGCATGAACTACTATGTATGAAGGAACACGGTCAAAACCAAACTTTCTTTGAAATAGGAATAATCACGAGTTGTCCGAATATTGCAATTGGTGTCTTTTGTGCGCTAAACCCACTAGGGGGAAGCTAAACCGTAAATTTAGTAGTCCCGACCATTTTAGATGAAGGGACTAGTGAATCTTTCGAATACGTCCCTCGGATATCATGTCCATCCAGAGGGGAATCCGTTAGTAAGCACGTCATATATACTTAAAAGAGGAATAAGACTTTGACACGACAATTAATACTCTTCAAATTTGGAGAGTCACTTAACACACGTTACGAATTGTAAATAACTTGATGTGCGATACTAAGTCAAACTAAATGACCCAAGTGTGGATCGGTGCTTGGTTGGATGCACCGACCAGATGTGAAATGGTATTTATAACCTTAATTCGTATCCTAGCCGTCAGAGTGCTAGGCTTACCTCGATTGATTATGCTTTTCATTCAGCCTTCTTGAAACTGCTTTTGTTATTTCAAGAGATTGCCGAGCGATTGTGGATCTATGCTATTACATTTCCCAGCAGCACGTATTCCTTCCGTGCCCTATTGGGAAACAGAACTGACTAATTCTACGACCAAGGGGTCGAGAAACTCAACAAGCCTAGTCTCGACCAACCCGGGGGCCAGGTCTTCATTTCTTGTTTACATTATTACGAATATGAGACTAGCGGGAAAAATCAGATTCAGTGGTCAATTGTCCCTATCAGATTAGGGCGACTATGAATTCGGGCTTCAGCCCATGGTGTCATAAAACCGCACAAATTTCCCAATCTAAACCAAGATGGTTTGACATGAACAAACTCGATGAAACCCTTACGTTTAAGTGGTGATTCAGTTGGTGGAGGTACCAAGATGCGAAGGCATTACATCTGACTCGAAAAACCATGAGACCTGGACGGTCAAGTGGTGATTGACCCCCTTGTGACTAGTATGGGTTATATTCGCCTATGCATTGGGTAATCTTTCAAGAACATCATGGGAAATGATTACTTCTCATTGTCTCCATTAACGACATCCTTATGAAATTATAGTCGAGCATGGCTATGTTCCCACCCTGCGAAGGGTACTCCGTCAATGGGGAACCTTGATTCGATGACTCGTTACTTAGTCATCTTTTACCAAATTACCCGTACGTTTACGATCAATGCTGATCCCATGTGTAGGGCATCATAGTGATACTTGTGATCGTTAGACACTCATCACGCCTTAAGCATTTCCACGTGATATAGTAGCATTCTAGATGTGTGCTACTGGAATATAAACCGCATTGGGCGCACACCCTATCATTCCCGAATATGGGAATTTTTATACGATGTCTCTCAGAGAATCACATTGATGTCATCAAAGTTACTAAGTTGTTTCCTTCGGGAAAAGACAGAGATAGTTGTACAACAGCTGGAGCCAAGCTCCCAAAACTTAATGCAAACAGGAATTATTACTGTAGAAATTCCATATCCTTACGATGTGATTAGACTACTGGTGAGTAGTTCGGGCACCCTGTTGATGTGAGGGTGCAGATTCGTTGTTACTCATGTACATGCTTGCCTTATGGCAACCGTAGGCTCGTAAAAGCCTTTCTCTTTCTCTACCATAGAGTAGAGACTCTCGTGGTCGGTTAGTATTAGCCGAAGATATTCACGTACATGACAGCAAGGGAAGACATTCGCTCACAACATAGTGAGACCAAATTTTTTTTCCCTTTTCACAAACATGCAGAGCATGGTGCTCACTATTGCGACATGTGCAACAAACCCTGGAAGGGTACCCATACCCCTCCTCTATAGGAGGTATGTAAGAGCTATTAAACGAAATCGTAATGGAAACTTATGGTGCATGAAAGGTGAAGATAATGAATGCAAAGAAAACGTAATAATTGCAGTCAGCTATAAGCTGAATACGAAACTCATATCCTACTGTGAGTCCAACATATGACAGACGTTACTTGTAACAATATGTAGGAATTGTGGATGAACAAATTACACTGCTACTAGGTAGCACAATTATCATCTCCGGGCAATGATTATACTAAACGAAAAGCGAAAACATTCTTGTCTGTCAGATGACTGACACGAATATAAATACGGAGCTTTCCAATGGATTACTAAACGGAATTTTGAGGACAAAATTCTTTAAACCGGGGGAGACTGTGACAATTGTGAAAAATCCCGGTAAACTTTGATTAGTATAAGTCCATGGTAACCAGGACGTGGTATGTATATCGTGATATTGTTGTGATTATGTGTGAGGATACGAATTCTAGAAAATGATACACCGACTATGATGGGAGTATATGCATAGTAAGTAATAAAAACATTACAGTGATATTATGCATCACCTACATGAAAAGACAAAGTCGTGAATGAACTGATGACTTGGGGAATAAGTATTAGTAAACACACATGACTTGTGTGCTATGCATAGCGATATCTGTAATGTCTCTGAGGAATCTGTGAGCACGTCATGGTTGACGTGACACTATTAAGGACCAACGATGCGTGGTTGGCATCCCTAGCCTTGAACAACGTGTTAAACGAAGACTTGACGTTTAACAGCGCATTAAACCTTTAACGTTGATTATTAGATTATCGGTAGCCTTATTTAAGATTACGAGTTCCAGGAATAACTTAGTTTTGCGCCATAGACTGTGCCATAAGGTTTGAAAATAATCAAAGCCCGGGCACGCAAAACGAAACAGCTCCCGGTTGGGGAAACGCATTCGTTCCGGGCATAACATAAGGCAACCAAATGTGTAAGGAACGATCGATCAAGCTTAAAAACACTTAAACGAACATCAAACGAGGCTTTTATGATTAAAACGTAACTGGGTTCGGATTTTAAGACGGTTATGCATAATTTTTAAAACCGAGTCTTTTGACACTAAGTACGCGCAAAATGGAGTCCGTTACGCAAACCGAGAACGCGCGCAGGACTCGAAAACGAACTATACTTATCCGAAAGATAAACATCATCTTTTGTCACGCAAAACGAAGCATGAGGTGTCCCTTGGGACCCACCTCCAAACCCCCCCCCCATGCATATATATCATTTTTTTATTTAATTTTCATTTATAATTCATTTTTATTCAAAAACTTCCTTCAAGAACTCTAAAAAATCTGCTCTCCACTCTTCTTCTCAGCTGAGTTCTTCCATAAACAAGTCTTAATTCAAAGGTATTAGCTTTGATACTTATAATTCTATGTCCGTTTCTTGATTAAACGCGATTTCTAGCCGAAAAACGCTTTTTAATCAAGGAATTTTGGAGTTTTAATCAAGTTTTAGGGCTGAATATGAAACCACACATACCCGCTGGTGTTATATGGCAGCCATGGTTGCTAATCAATGGGGTTTGATACCCTAATCCACTCTTATTCGACAAAAATCGCTTAACTATTCGATTAACCGAAAAACAATGAATTAAAGCTTGTTGATCTAAGTTCTAGCATATTTGGATTGTACTTTGTGTGTAGGTACTGAATTTAGCCTTCACACACTTCTGGGATCAAGATAAACGCTTGGAAACAGAAGAATCGCTAGTTGATCCAGTTGCTTGATCACTCTTGTGTTGAGATCACTACTCGTACTGTGAGTTTCACTACCGCGCTTTTAACTGTTTTATTGTTTTACTTGGGGTGGAATGCATGTACAAACTGTGTTGAATACACCAATTTGGGAGTGAGTTTTACTCTCCCACTTATAAACGGTGTTACTGTTTTCTGGAATGACTTGCATGTTACAAAACTGTGTTAATTGCACCAACTTGTGAGGATGTGAATCATCTAACACACGAACTACCTCCCTCCTACAAGTGATTGGCGTAAGCCATGGGCAGTGGATAGTACTATTGGTTTGACTAACCCGGTTGCTCCAGGCAGTGTCTAGGTGACGATGTGTTCAGTGACTATGTAACTGCACGTTCCTAAATTCGGTTATGTTAACTAGGCATAACTGCAGGAAACATGACTTAGTTGCCGGGATGACGTGCCTGTCTTGACACGACCCATGGAGATGTTTTCTGACGAGTGTGACAACGACGCCAGTGCGTGTGATGTGACTATCGTGCGTACGAGATGTGAACTATGAATAATTGACCATGACACACGACTGTGATACTGTGAGCTGCACTTAAACTCATGACAGTGACTTGAGACTGTGACTGTGATGTTAACTAGGCATTTAAACTGTTTACACATGTGGCTTAGAAACTTAGACTGGAACCCGTTGTAACTTTAGTAGTCATGTTTAGTGACCTTTATAAACAATGTGCTTGTACAGAGGTGTCTGTTGCATGGATTATTTTACTTTGCAATTGGTGTGCATCTTTGTGTAAATTATGTTATAAACAAAATATTGGGAATTACACTTTTCGTCCTTTATGTTTGTAGTAGGTTGCAAAGGATAACCTTTAACTTCAATAATTACATTCACCGTCCTTTATTTGGAAAACCCATTACAGTCTAAGTACTTTGGTTCTAACCTGGTTAAAATTTTCAACTAAATATGGCATATGACTTGCACATGAGGGCATTTATGTCTTTTCCATTCTAGTACAATAGAACAAAATGATATTAAAATTTTGCCACACCCTGTCTTTTGCGGAAGCGTGTGTGCTGACACCCCGTGGTTAACCCTCCCAAAAGTGGATGACATCTAGACTTGAAGTTCAAAAGCTTGATTTTAACACCAGCACCAAGATCTGTCTAATTTCCTGAAATACATGTAAGTTGAAAACATCAACAAAAGTTGAGCAAATTCATGTGTTTTATGTATATACGCATCAACTGAATCTCAAAAACATTTGAAAGTTCCAGTGTCGAAAATAGGTATGTAGAACGTCTATGAACATGTTGATCGTTAATGTTTTTCAAGGACATTAACATAGGTGACGGCATAGGAGGTACTCAACCCGTGTAGGCAATTTAAGTGTCGAACCCTCGACAGTGGACACAACAGCACTCTAAGTGGTCACCCATGGACTGTGAGTGGGGCTCGCCCATACCCATTAGATCTAACCTTTGTTCCTTGGTCCTCAAAAGGATTAATGGCACCTTAGTTGCAGCCTATGCTCACATGATCTAAGAGTTCATTCCATAGTTTAACCATACTGTTGTTAACATGTATTTCCTCCCGAAAGTTGTAAACCAAAAACATTAAGAAGGGGGGGGGGGACATGAACTCACAAGTTTGCGTCCGTAATCTCGTGTACTCAAAGTAGATCTCCTCGAGTCGTACTACAACCTACACACGTGTTAGGTTTTATTAGACGCTTAGGTCGTGTAACGACTCGTAGTCTTATTTATATTTTTTTATTTATGACTTGTTTTGGAATATTGTTAAAAATCATTTATTTTTAACTTGATTCGTCATGTATTTCTCACATGAATATTTTCCAAGTATAGGTATACTTGTGCTTGCGTATTTTACCAAGTATTGGTAGTATATTCAGGTATATATTTATACGTATAGGAATACGTATTTCTTGTGTCTATTAAGTATTTTATACTTAATTTATGTATAATTTTACGGAATATTATTTTTTTTATACTAGTAAATCACCAATATAATATTTCTTAAAATATCTATATTTTAAGAGGATTTTTATAGAAAAGCATCTATAAATTTATCTTGGCAAAATAAGTATATTTTCGTATATATCTTAAAAATAATATATTTTAAGATTAAGCGTAGAAAATATGCATTTTTAGTTTCTACTAAATAATATATTCTTGATTTGTTTAAGAAAATTTATATTTTTCTCCATTCAAAATAATATATTTTCTTCTTTGACAAAATGATAATAATTATAAAAATCCACATTTGTCGTTTCTTTGTTTTAAGATTACCGTTCATTACGAATTTATTTTCCGATATATATTATATATAGTCCAAATATTCATTGTCCGATTTGTCCATTATTTGGGTATAAGACATATATATTCATTTTCTTGTGATGTATTATTTTCAAGGTTCCTAATTTTAATATAATTAATACAATCAATATGCAAGTAGCACATAATTTGTGATATCTAAATATATATTTTCCTAAATCTATACTTAGTCATTTTTATTACCAAAAATCAACCTCCAATATTCATAATTTTTATAATAAAATTAGGTCAACTTTTCATATTAAAACCAAGATTAAAATTACTTTTAAACACTTGATTAAAAAATATTTTTCTAAGTGTTTAGTTTTACAAAAAATTTGCCACTGTTTCCCCTTAAAAATGGAGGTTTCCATGCTCAATAGCATATCATTTTCTTTTCAAAAATTCATCATCAATCATCAACAACTTGCATATAACTTACCATGAGCCATAATATGCATTTCTTCAACATGATATGAACTTGAAGTTTTATAAAATCTTGTAGTATTTTAACATGATGTTTAACATGTTCAACTAACACCAAAAACATGATTTTTATTTCATAAAAATCATTTTACAAGATTGCAATCTTTACAACTTACAACTTGATTTTACAAAAATCATTCTCCTTGCATTTTTCATGTTACATACACCTTCCTAGTTCCATTTAACCTTTTGAAACATGGTCATTTTCCTTTGAAATCAAATCATGTGAAATCTAGTAGTAAACTTTAGTTTCTTGAGAATTTTGTTTTTGAAATCCTTTACTTTCAAGACTAACATATTGTAGGATTCATCATCCTACACAAAATCATGTTCATCTTCACTTAACATAAAGGATGATCAACATAGATCTTTCAAGATTCATCCTCATACTTGCTAGATCATGTGTTTAGTCATCATCTAGTAAGCTTCTTATGATGATCTACATCATAAAACAAGAAGTGAACAAACAAGTTCATTACACACTTAAACATCTTTGATCTTCATGTTTTTAAGCTTTATGTTCATGTTCATCTTTATGTTTTGATGAGCTTCTTTAGATTACCAAGTTACATCTTACTTTCACTACTAAAATCAAGTGTAAAAACAAGATCAAAGGGGCTTACTACTAGCACAATGGCTAGGGAAGAACCTAAGATGATGAGATGATAAACTAGGTGGATAAAAGCTCTAGGTGAAGGTCCTTCAAGCTCCAAAGTTCCAAGCTTCTTAAGTAGCCTTGATACACCTTAGAACACCCTTAGATTACTTGGAAACAGATTGAAAATGGTGATGTTATGGTGGTGGATTGTGGCCGTGAGTGAGAGGAAGAATGAAGGAGTGTTTGTGAGTTTTGAAAGTGTGAGGATTTGTGTTCATCCAAGTTCCCTAATGTTCTTTTATTCTCCAACACGTCTTTAACCATAAGGTCTTGTGTTTAATATCAAGGTAACAAATCTTATTAAACAATTCAAGAAAATCAAGAGGGTGGGGCCCTCTTGTAACCGTGAATGAAGGGGGGTCTTTAGTTGGGTTTCAACTTCAAGTTAGTTAATTTAGTTAGGTTTTAAGTGTTAAGTTAAGGGTTTTTGTGTTTAGGGATTTTTTATGACGTAATATGATGTTTGGTGATTATAACTAGCTTCATGACACTAAACAATGCTTCTATCTAGATTTTGGTGTTTCGGGTAGTGTCCGGTCATTCGTTTGGTTACCGGCTCGTTAAAGTGCTAAATAGCGCAGTTTAGTGTGCTATAAGGTACCATTCATGATGGTTTTGATTCCCAACACTAAACAAGTTATTATGGACCATTAAACCACATTTCTGCATTATAATTTTGGGTTTAAAAGATGAATTTTGCTGAATTCTGCAGAATTCTGCAGTTTTAAGTGTGTTTCGGGCACGTTCTGACACTTAAATCATCACACGGAACGGCATTTACATGATCCCAACTTTCCTACATACCATACTAGTGTAACCCTTGATCCCGGGTGTAACATCCCGATCGCGTAAAACAACAACACGCGGCCGAAATATCGAGGAGTCACGTTACAAATTGCTCAGCCACAACTGATACTAAATTGTTTCACTACTATTAACATCGTTTTACAATACAAAGAAAACATGAAGTTGCCTTTTGATTAAAGAAGTCTAAAGTCCGGAAGCATTCCTATGTACAGCAAACTTGAATAATCGAAACCTGAAACATATGTGAAAACGAGACATCAACAAACAATGTTGGCGAGTACAAAGTTTTGTTAGCCAAGTTAATGGCAAAAGTTTAGGGTTGCAATACCTCGACAGCTACAGGAGTCGTCTATTGAAAATGGACTCTTTAAAGCCAAGGAATGGAAAAAAGATTTAGTATTGCAATACATTAACTTGATTATGAAACTCATGGTACTAAGGAATTTTTATATCATTGAAAACTTTACTTTGTTCATTGTAATCGCCTTGAATATGATCATAAAACTTGTGAGTGTGTTATTAGAATCCAATCAAGGATTAATAACAACAATATTGAAAATTTGTCATAACTTGCGTGAGTATTATTAGAAATCAAATCAATGATTTAAAATAATACTTCGGTTATCCTTCTAAGAATCTAACATATAAAAATATGAAAGAGTTCTACAAGGATTTGAATATTGTACTTTGAATCAATCAACACAAAATCCTAATGTGATTTGGATAACGCTACAAGAGTAATACAATAAGAACACTTATATATAGAAAGTACCAGCGGCGTATCCACCATGTTCTTATAGTATTACACTTGTTTCGCTATCTAGATCACAACATTTCACAATAACCACATAATCATCGTCTTGGTCACATTGTCTTGTTATATACGTATTAAAGTACACATAATCCATTAAAGGACTACCAATTAGTACTTTAAACATCCCATGGGTATCTAACTATAAAGATAGATAGATGCGTTAGGGATATAGTTTAGTCACTTGTCTTGTCACATTGTCTTGTCAAATACGCATTAAAGTACATAGAATCCAATAAAGGACTACCAATTAGTACTTTAAACATCCCATGGGTATCTAACTATAAAGATAGATAGATGCATTAGGGATATAGTTTCATCACTTGTCTTGTTAAATACGCATTAAAGTACACAGAATCCAATAAAGGACTACCAATTAGTACTTTAAACATCCCATGGGTATCTAACTATAAAGATAGATAGATGCGTTAGGGATATAGTTTAATCACTTGTCTTGTCACATTGTCTTGTCAAATACGCATTAAAGTACACAGAATCCATTAAAGGACTACCAATTAGTAATTTAAACATCCTACAAGAATCTAACTATGAAGATAGATAGTTACTTTAAGGATTTAGTTTAGTCACTTGTCTTGTCACATTGTATCACAAAATCATAATCTTAATGGTGATTCGGATAAGGCTACGAAGGGTACTACAATAAGCACACTTATATATAGGAAGTACCAGCGGCGTATCCACCATGTCCTTATTATATTACTCTAGTTTCGTTATCTAAATCACCAACAATTCTACACATAAACCATAACCATTGTCTTGTAAAGTACTTCTTAGAAATCTTACTATAAGGATAGAAAGATTTAAGACTGTACTTAAAATAACCTACAAGAATCAATCCATAAAGATAGAAAGATACTATAAGAATTTGTTTCATGTCCCCAATTGTCATGTCTTGCATAAGAGGAATATTACACAAAAATGTACTTAGTAAACACATAATTGCCATACATTGTGAAAAATAGATTACCCATATGAATCACCCAAAAACATTTGAAAAACGTAAAAGAGGGGAGTTAAGTGCTCGCCTGGGACTGCGTATAGATCTTGTTCAAATGATATAACAAAGCTCAAAGGATCAATAGTTCAAGTGTCGAAGTGGTTCCTAGTGTATTTGATAACTACATGTTAGTGTGTCGAACTTGGAAACGAGAGATTGGATAGAATGAGATATATAAACCAAACAAGAGTTGGATCTTGTATATTATGGTTTATAATATCAAAAATTCTGAATTGGAAGTATTTCAAAGAGTTTTGACTCGCTATGGCTTGCTAAAGTGGTTTACGCCACTTTAACGGGTCATAAACGTAACTATGGGTTCGGGTGGTTAAATATGTCCTATGACAAGTCTAATATGCCAAAATTGGTTTATATAAGTTGTATAATCAGTTTAGATGTCAAAACAATGCTCTTATATATTCAAAACTAATTTAAGTGCAAAAAGGGTATTTTCGGCATTATAAGGAATACATATTCGACTTGTCATTTGACTAACCAAACGGTATGACCTTAAGGTATAACCTCGGAGGGTTATTCCCTATAACACTATGGTCATAATAATGGGCTTGGTCGGATCCTAAAGGTGACCAAATGGGTCGGATTCTAAAGTCAAAGCGGTAGTCAAGACCGCTCGACTTACGACCCTAAACAAGTACTAAACAAAAAGTGACGAGCTAGACATGTTAAACATGTCTAACTAAGTTTATAAAACTGATTTGGTATCAAGACAAAGGGTTTTGATACCCAAAATAGTTCCGTAGTATAATGCGCATTTGCGCATTATTGACTGAACTTTGACTCGTCACTTCGACTAATAAACGTGGTAATCAGTAGGCACGATCACTAAGGATCATAACCATCGTGATTACGATCACGTTGCAAAGTCCAATTACTTTGACTTGACCAATTAATGGTCAAAACCGAAAGTCAAATAGTAAGTCAAACTATTTGACTTTTAGCTCATAATAAGCTAAAAGAATGAACAAGGCTTAGTTAGAGCACTTACTTGCACTTAAGGAAGCCAACATTACTAGAAAAACTCAGATGGGAGGCCTCCTAATAAGGTAGCAACTCCGCTTAGAGTGTAGAGAGAAGAAAGATGGAAATGAGCAAAGAATTTGGTTGAAGATCAAGGGTATTTATAGTTGTTGGAGGTCTTTAGGATCATGCCAAGTATTAAGGAGATATTGTAGGATTACCACAAAGTGTTTAGAGAGGTGTCAAGACCAGAGAAAGTGTGGCAAAAACGAGTTATAGTGTCAAGTCAAATGAACAAGAAGCTGCCAGGTAGCTGCTGCCACTGGGCATCCCCCGCGCGTCGCGAGAGATCTTGGAGGTCTCTCGCGTGGCGCCTGGGATTCCTAAGTTTCAGAATTGGCAGAACAGGTCCCTGCAGCCTAAAACTTGTTTTTCGACGCGTTTTAGCACTTTTAACACCCGTTAACCCCATTTTTAAGCTTTATAAGGAAGATAAAGCATAGGGAACTTGAAATTGTCTAAATCTATTTCAGGTGTCGGTTCGTTTGCTCGTACGGTTGCGTTTTTCGTTTAATTACGATGAAAGTCGTAACGGACGCGCAAATGACCGTAAATGCGTGACGAACGCTATTTTTGCATTCTAATCATTAAATTACAATATTTTAATGATTAAAATTTTTTTGGATGTCCGTACATGTTCCGGATAGCGAAATACGCAAATTGGCATAGTTTCGCAGAATTTGCAAAATAGCCCCTGAAGTTGCATAAAGGTGTTTTTGTCATTCCTAAGCCCTCAAAACTTATATCTAAGTTATGTAAAGGGTATTTAGGGTATGTGTAGCTCGTGCCCTCGTCCCGGTGTGTACGTTGCATTAAACGGGTTATGTTTAAGTATCGGTTATCGAAATGCCTTCAAAGAAAAAGTTTTTGAAAGCTCGAAATTTTGCACAAGGGTTACACCGGGGGTCATTCTGTCTTAATTTCATGTCTGTCCGAGTACTGAACTCCCGTAGTTCTTCTAGTTTATCTGGTAAGCGCACTAGTTTCGTTATGTGTTCATTTCAAACCTGAAATCAACAATAATAAATATCATGCGCCGTGAAACATTTTTGTGAGTTCTTTAACTGTAACACATGAAATCATACATATTATAAATTCAGAATGCACATCCTTATAATACAAATACTGTTTACATTGTGCGGATATTACACGAAAAGCGCCATTTGTCACATTCTACCCCGTTAAAAGAATTTCGTCCCGAAATTCAAGTTACGTTATCAGTTTCAGGGGAGTTGTGAAACAATTGCGGGTATTTAGACTTAATTTGATCTTCACGTTCCCATGTAAACTCGGGACCGTGTTGTGAGTTCCAACAAACTTTTACTAGCTTTAAACGACTTCTCCGTGTCTTGTGGACTTTCCAGTCCGTAACCTCAATAGGTTCTTCGATAAATTAGAGTTTGTCGTTAACGTGAATCTCATCTGCTGGAATGACTACTGTTTCTTGAGTAGGGCTCTTCTTTAGATTAGACACGTGAAACGTGTCGTTTACGCTGCTGAGTTCTTCTGGAAGTTTCAACTTATACGCAACGATTCCAACGTTCTTTAGAATTTCAAAAGGTCCAATGTAACGCGGTTTCAACTTTCCACGTTTTCCAAATCGTACTACGCCTTTCCAAGGCGAGACCTTCAGCAAAACCATATCTCCAACCTTAAATTCCAATGGTTTACGTCGTTTGTCGGCGTAGCTCTTTTGCCTATCGCGAGCCGCCTTGATACAGTCACGTATCTGGGCAATCTTGTCTGTGGTCTCCTCGACCAATTCCGGACCGATGAGCTGTTTATCTCCGGTTTCCGCCTAGCATAGCGGGGACCGACATTTTCACCCATACAACACTTCAAACGGGGTGGCCTGGATGCTAGTGTGATAGCTGTTATTGTAGGAAAACTCCACTAAAGGCAACTGAGTATCCCAGCTTCCTCCCAAATCCATCACACAAGCACGAAACATGTCTTCTAAGGTTTGTATCGTCCGTTCACTTTGGCCGTCTGTTTGAGGGTGGAAGGTCGTGCTAAGATTCAATTGAGATCCAAAAGCCTTCTGAAACGTTTGACAAATCCTTGACACGAATCGACCATCACGATCCGATATGATAGAGATGGGCACTCCATGACGTGCTACAATCTCCTTAAGATATATCTCTGCCAGTTTCTTAGTGCTATCCTTTTCACTGATCGCTAGAAAATGCGCAGATTTCGTGAGTCGGTCAACCATTACCCATATCATATCATGGCCTCTTTGGGTTCTAGGTAGCTTAGTAATAAAGTCCATTGAGATTTATTCCCATTTCCATACAAGAATCTCGGGTTGTTGCAGCAACCCTGAAGGTTTTGATATTCCGCCTTAACCTTAGCACAGGTAAGGCAATTACCCACATGTGTAGCAATGTCAGCTCTTATCTTAGGCCACCAATAAATGTCCTTTAAGTCTTGGTACATGTTATCCGATCCTGGATGTATAGAGTACCTTGACTTATGGGCTACGTCTAAAATAAGCGTGCGTAACTCACTAAAGAATGGGACCCAAATCCGTCCCATGAAGTACAATGTTCCATCTTCCTTTGGTAACAATTGTGCTTCCATTCCTTGCAAGGATTCATCTTGTAAATTATCTGATTTAAGCGCTTCTTGTTGAGCATCGTGAATTCGAGAAGTGAGATCAGTTTGTATGGTCATCTCTAAGGCTCGCACCCTTAGAGGTTTTGCATGCTCCTTGCGGCTCAAGGCGTCCGCTACGACATCGCCTTGCTCGGGTGGTACTTTATCTCACAATCATAATCATTCAATAGCTCGACCTATCGTCGCTGCCTCATGTTTAAGTCCTTCTGATCGAATATGTGGTGTACACTCTTGTGATCCTAAATATGGTGCAACTTGTACCGTACAAGTAGTGACACCAGATTTTCAACGCGAATATCACCGCACCTAGCTCAAGGTCGTGCGGGGTATAGTTTTTCTCATGCAACTTCAACTGACAAGACGCGTACGCGATGACTTTGTCCCGATTGCATTAACGCCTCCAAGACCTTGTCACGACACATCGCAGTAAACCACGAAACCCTCGGTGCCATCGGGTAATGACAGAATAGGTGCGCCATAGAGTTTATCTTTTAATAGTTGGAAAGCCGTCTCTTGCTCTTCGCCCCAATCAAATCCCTTATCCTTCTGGGTTAGGGACATTAGCAGTTGAGCAATCTTTGAGAAGTTCTCCATGAAACGTCTGTAGTAGCCTGCTAACCCCAGAAATTGTCGTATCTCGGTTGGGGTTTTGGGTGCTTCCCAATTTTTAATTGCCTCAATTTTGGCAGGGTCGACATGAATTCCTTCCTTGTTCACCACATGCCCTAAGAATGGCACCTCGCGAATCCAAATTTCGCACTTTGAAAGTTTCGCATAAAGTTGCTCCTTCTTTAGGAGTTCCAAGATAGCTCGCTAATGTTGCTCATGCTCCTCCTTGGTCCGCGAGTATTTGAGGATGTCATCACTAAACACAATCATAAACTTCTCCAAATACGGCTTACACACGCGGTTCATGAGGTCCATGAAGACCGCTGGTGCATTGGTTAAGCCAAACGGCATGACAAGGAACTCGTAATGTCCATAACCAGTCCTAAAGGCCATTTTAGGGATACTTTCTTCTTTTATTCGCAGTTGATGATATCCCGTCCTCAAGTCGATCTTGGAGTAGTAGCTAGAGCCTTGCAATTGGTCGAACAAGTCATCAATCCTCGGCAAGGGGTATTGATTCTTGATGGTTAGCTTATTCAACTCCCTGTAGCCTCTGCACAATACTAAAACTGTCGTCCTTCTCTTAAACCAACAATACTGGAGCTCCCCAGGGTGAGAAGCTCGCTCTGATAAATCCTTTGTCTAGCAGCTCTTGCAGCTGAGTCGAAAGCTCCTGCATTTCTGACGGAGCTAGCTGGTGTGGTGCCTTTGCCACTGGTGCTGCTCCTTGCACCAGATCTATCCAAAACTCCACTTGTCGTTGTGGAGGTAACCCAGGCAACTCTTTGGGAAAGATTTCTGGGAATTCCTTCACAATAGGAATGTCTTCTAGCTTTGGCTCCTTAGTCTCCTTGTCGACAACATGAGCATGGAAGGCTATGCAGCCTTTTCGGAGACACTTCTGCGCCTTCATAACCAATGTGGGATGTCACAATCTTCTGCCTTATGGGGTCCAGCGTCCTTGCATCAATTGTATGAAGGCCGTGTACTATAGGTGTTTCATCATTCGCAAGAGGGATGCGAATGATTTTCTCATGTCGAACCACTTCAGCTCCATTCTTGGACATCCAATCCATGTTGACTACCACATCAAAACTACCTAAACCAACTGGTAGAAGGTTGATAGAAAATTTTTGTTCTACAAGTTCAAGTGTACAACCCTTAATAACTTCATCTACTTCGGCTAACTTCCCATTTGCCGATTCCCCAGAGTACGGGACGTCTAGTTTACTTGGTTCTAAGCCAAGTATATCCTGAAGTTCCACAGATTCAATGCTAAAGTCAGCGCCAGTATCAAATAGAGCGGATGAAAAATGTCGTACTTGTAACTACGTTCGAGTCCTGGCATGCCTTGCGTGCTCCTTTCATGAAAATACTCCCACAAGCGTTATTTTTCTCCGGGCAGTCCTTCTGATAATGTCCTTCATTGCCACATCCGTAGAAATTCTTAGCCCTTCCTGTCTCTATTACTGTCTGAATTCCATTCACATGCCTCGTACCAGACCAGCATGCTTCCTTGCTATGCCCGGTCTTGTCGCAATTTTCACACCTTCGAGTCCTGCACGGACCTGTGTGATGATAACCACAACTATCACACTTGGGTAGTTCTCCTTGGTAGCTTTTATCACTTGTTTTAGCCGTGGCAACGAATGCCTTGACTTTCTTAGTCGCAGCGGTTTCTTTATGTTTGTTGCTTGATTTAAAACTTGCCTGAAATGCGTATACTTTATCTTATTTCTATCCAAAGAAGACTCCACATGCGTCTACTTTTTCACTGGACTTTTATTCGATCTCTCCATCGTTACTCTACCCTTGGCAGGACCTAGGGCAAGGTTGTCGCCTGAGCAATTCCCAAAATGGTTCCTCTTATTCCACCATTATTTGCAGTGTTGCTTGCTTTGTATTGGACGATTGCCTTAGCGTCCCGCTGGGTCATTAGAGTTTCGAGCTCAGCTCTTGATGCGGGTAAAGGTTCTGATTGGACTTGGACAACGTTTCCTTCATTGTGGTTCCATGAGCTTCGTATGTATAATTCATATTGACGAAGTCAAATATTTATTTTGGAATAAATTTTTTCGTCTATAAGCAAAGCTCATTTGTTACGCACTACGAGTATAAGGGTAAGGTAATTCCTAATGATGCTTCTGCAATTCCTTCCACCAATATCATCTCGTCATTGTAGAGAGGTAAATTGAGTTAGAACCGAGTTCTGCTAAGGATATATCGACTTTTATATGCACCATATCAACTTGTTGCAATCAGTCTTGTGAAGAGAACCTCCTCGGAGTCACCTTACTCCGGTTGATGCAAGTCATACAGTGTTATACAAAATTCGGTGAGGTCTTCCCTTCACCTTGTTCCTTGTTTATTCCTCAAGTCTCCGACTCTTCCATAGTCTTTAATTTTAACAAAAACGGGTATGCTTCCTAGAAAATGGGGGGTTGTGCATTGCTACCACATGTAGGGGGGTTGATGGTGAAGATGCATAGATTGAGTCGAGAGGGTACGTGACTTCTTCCTTGGGACCGAATTCGCCTTGTAGTAACCATAGAGCGGTTTCCAAGGCGCGAATGTACTCACCCAAACAATGGAGCGCACTATGGGATAGAGAGTGTGGAGTTACTGATAGGGGTGTTGGTGGTGGTGATATGGTTAGTGGATGATATGGTGCATATGGGGTGAAGGACGAGAAGAACCTTCTTGCATGTGTCATCCATGTGCCTAAATGGAATGGGAACCTGTTACAAAGGGAAGAATCGAGTGGTCGTTTCTGCCCTTATAATGTGTACTCCATACTTCACGAACCTCGATTGTCCGATGTATGGAGGACCCCTTTGCCACACAGGACTGTGCAACGCATACATTGATTTTGCTGGGGCTCCAAGAGTCCCAATATGGTTGGTATGGTCTTCATGAATGCAGTATAGAGTGCGGTAAATGGGTTATACTACAGCTCGCGCCACGCCACCTTCTTGGTGTATGTCAAGCGTTGGGGTCTATCGTCGCAACTATAATGGATAAGTTTGGGGTGTTGTAGGCTCTAGTACAACACAAGAATCCTAAAGTGTTGAGGAAAATCTTTCCCGAGTGTTTACCATCTTCACTTGCTTAGAAATCGGGTCCCAAACGACTCGTACTACTGGTGGAAGTGTAGGTGTGAAGTAGACAAAGTCGGACTTCCTACTTTGAAGAGTGTTATAGTAACTATCTCGGTTAGTATTCTTATAGATAGAGGTTTGAACAACTTAGAAATTTCGAATAGGTGATGATCATTAGCTTGACCCGTAGTGTCCACCAGGATTTCCATGTACTACAAGTTGTTAGTACATGGGCCCCTGTAATAATAAATTGTCTTGCATGGTCACCCTAATTTTCTCTGTTCGAAGCAGTTGATCAATCAAAGAGGGGACATTACTGTCCTCATACCTTCGACATAGAAAGTACCTTTATGGTGGTCCACGCGCTAATATCCGTTGTCGTTACACGCGAAGTGGCACAATGCTTGGACAAGATAGGATTAAAGAGAGTTCCTAACCATAGTAGTTGGATGGGTACCTTCAAGATGAGTACCTCATCTTCTTTGTCTGGAAAAGGAGTGTCGTTAATCATGTTTTGTATATACCTCAGGGACCTCGTCCCACTGATAAGGTTAATGTCCAAGGTTACCTCCTCTGCCTCGCGTCAATGCCATAGTCAAGAACTTTGCATTCGAGAGGGAAGAACAACCATCTTTTACAGAAACAAGCTCAGGGTCTCGTTTGGTAACTACGTCAGCCATAAGCTCCGCAATAAAAGCGAGGTCGATAGCCTCATTGTGCGAGTCAAAAGTGATAATAGGATTCGAAGTCGAAGGTATCTCGTTCCCGTCAATAATTATCCCGTGCACATACATGCATATATATTAATGTATAATAATGTTACTTAGTATATACAGGCAAATAAATGCAACATGTCGCATATAACTCTTGTTTGTTCTTTCGGGGATCATTTCATCTTTGGCAAGTCTATCCCACATGGACTGACTATACCTCATTTGGAACATTAGTCGGGGTATTCTCCCTCCCTACTAATGTCCTTGCTTTGTCTTTCCTTTGAAAAATGTTTGATTCATGGATCTTGGCGCTTTCGTAAATGCAATGAAAACCTTTTTGTAAAAATGTTAATCGAGGCTCTGATACCAACCTGTCAAACCTGTCTTTTGCGGAAGCGTGTGTGTGTGTGACTTGATGAGTTTTCGTTGCATTCGATTATAATAAACAACTATATGATAAAAACAACGATGTTCATCCATTCATAAATTTAAAATATTACAAACCATAAGTTGTTTAAACTACCAACCATCACGAATACTTAGTTTAATTTACAACCAACATAAGTTTTTAAACTTCCTTAAAGGACTTATTTAACAAAAGTTCATATTTATGAGGCTTTGCTCCTATATCTTATCAAGGATGAGATATATGGATCAAACCATCCCAAAAGTGGGGAAAAAAGGGGGGTAAATGCACGGTACCCCTGACCGCGGGAGGGTTCTCCCTCCCCAAGCTAGCTTAGCCCTATAGCTTCCTGGCGGTTACTACCCAGCAGGATTATTCGGGCCGAGCTGGACTCCAACCCGCATCCTCTCGTTTGGAATGGGTGAGGCTGGCCACTGGGCTGACACCCCGTGGTTAACCCTCCCAAAAGTGGATGACATCTAGACTTGAAGTTCAAAAGCTTGATTTTAACACCAGCACCAAGATCCGTCTAATTTCCTGAATACATGTAAGTTGAAAACATCAACCAAAGTTGAGAATTAATATCTAATAGTAATATTGCAATACTAACTCAGGCTTTACAACATACTACGTACCAGTAGTAGAGGAGGGCTGCGCGTTGAGGTTTTCTTTCTTGGGTAGTTAAAAATTTCCCAGGATTTGATCAAACAACGGCTCCTCATTCTGTTCAAGTGGCACCGCTGCCATCTTTCCATTGTCTCTCTTGAAAGAGACCAAGTATAACGGCGCAACTGTATCACAAAGCACAATAATAAACATCATCAATATACATTTATAGAGAACGGTCCTAACGAGTTATGTAGTAACATACCAACTCCATCTTCTGTATAGACTGGTTTCTCTTGACGTTATTTCTTCCACAGGATGCTCATTCCAGCAGCAATCAATGCCCTTTCTGGCAAAATGATATTTGGCACATCCTTGATATTTTGATACCATACCTCGTTGCTAGGAATGGCCAATGTCTCCAGTTCTATCTCCTCTCCAGCACGGAATGTCATCGCTATCGGAATAACCACCATCTTCACATAGAAAAACTTTTGCTTCTAGTCATGATAAGATTTGGGAGGAACAAGCAACAGGCGTTTGGCTTGAACTAGTTGATGGAAGGAATAGAACCCTAAAGCACAGTGCAATTGATAAAAAAACTCGAAACTTCTCAACCGTCAGGATTATGTTCATTGATCGGCAAACAAATTCAAAATGCCTGATTCTAACCATTCCCATTGGGTTTAACTGAGAGATACGGAATTTGTAAAAGTCAAGAATCTCCAACATGAAATGGGTCACCGGAAGCCTAAAATTTCCCTCGGCAAAATAATCGTAAGACAATGTAATATAGCCGGCCGGAGCATCTGCCGCCGTAGCACCCTCCTTGGGATAGAACGCCCCCCAAAATTTGGCAAACAAAATGTAACCAAAGAATCAAAATCTTCTTTCTTCCATTTTAATGGTGGAAGAGGCGATGTCGTCGGCATCTCGGCCTCCCAGAACTGGTACTAGTAGCCATTGATCTCTGAAGATAAGTTTTTTAAGATGGAGGAAATCTCAAGGAAGAAGAGGAGGGATTTTGGAAGCATAAGGCAAAAGGTTTCTGATCTTCTTCTATTTAAATGGATCGCAATTAATGTTGTGAAAAGTTGTGTAACCGCCCTTCCACTTTTTCAGAACCCTAGGCACTAGCAGGGCGAGTGGGGAACAGTAACGGTCCCTCACGCGCGTGTGTGAGCCACATTTGCCGTCAGGTAATTAATGTTGTACGATTGACACCTGTTGACAGCTGTTAAACAGTGCTCAAAACGTCACAACAACATGTTGTTTTCCACCAACTTCCTGACATTACGTCCCGTCAACAGACAAGTTGTTTTCAACTTTCTTATTGCTTCTCCTATAAGTTTGCTCATTAAAAATAACACTTGGTTCTTTAGCAACCGCACATCAAAAAGAGCACTACCTTTTTTACTTTTAGTCTAGTACTCCACCTCTGTAAACTTCGGAGCAACACTGGACTGGGGGGACTTGAAGGGGTATGGTCCCAAAAACCTTGCGCTAAGCAAAAGAACCATACCCATAAGCAACTGACAAGCAAACCTTGCGCAACATAAACCACTAAAGAGAATCCTTATTAAACGTTGTGCCAGACACCTAAAGGAGGAAAAGATGATTTATCTACCTTATGCGGGCTCGCGTAAAGAAATAGTTGTCACACCCCAACCGATGGCGGAAACATCGAGATGAGACGAAAACGAGATTGCTCATTGCTCATAAATACTATTGGCGACAGTATTTAAACAAAATCCATATTTCATTCATAACAACATTGTCAACATTACAAGGAATTTCAAATACAACAATAACAAGACAAAATTTGATACAACATTTTATAAACCTAACTTCTATATGTGTATCTAAGCATCATCTCTACTCCAATTTCATGGCAAAGCTTCATCAACCTGTAACATGTTAAAAATACGAGTTCAATGCTAGGGCAAAGGCGAGTACACAAATTTTGTGATTACATAGCATAAGTATAAAATGTATAACTCGAATCCACATGGTAATTGTAAGCAATGTTCATACTAATCACGCAATACTAGATCAAACTCCAAGTTTCCACAAAAGTTTTAACGAGATCGAGCTTCCCTTATCGCAAAAGCGACAAGGGCTAAATAAGTATGAGAATCTTAACATAATCCCGACGGGCGGTGTACTACTCCTATAGCGCAATACATGTCAAGTTTGGGCTAGCTAAGTTAATGATCAAGCATGTATAATTGAGCATGTATCAAAGCATAACAAGTATTCATGTACAAGGATTGAGTATGTAAAAGCATGAGTTTCGTGATATGTGTATTTTGATAGGTAAACATGTTACAACCCAAAAGTGGTTAAAACGGTAAATGGGTCGAGTGTACTCACGGTTTTGCTAAGCGTTCCACTTAAGAAATCCCGAGAGCTTTGTTGTGATATTTAGAGTTTGGCACCTTGTCCTTCTACAAGAAGCACATAGGTATTTGTTAGGAGTGTAACGGGGTAGATTTTGATTATTCGAGCAAGATTACGGAGACAAGGGTTAAATTATTATGTATGAAAATTATTCACTAAGACATAGCACTTGTTCTTGACACTATGATAACCCAAAAGGGGTTTATATGGTTTCATAGGTTCGAGACCTATTAGAATCGTGACAAGGAACTATGTACTTTAGTGATAAACTTAATAACTTGATAGGTGATTATTTAGTCATTATCAAGGTTTCGGTTTTACGATTATATTATAGTCAATAATATATAATTAATAGTAAGATCATGTATGAGGTGGGAGAAAGAACCATCCACTTTGGTACCTCTAAGTATTCAGGTAAGTCAAGCATGGAGGTAGGATGATAAACATCCATTTAACCTCGTTATATGATTCACCACTACACAAGTTGTCATAGACAAGAAGGAGGTCATGAATGAATAATCTATACAAGAATATAATTGACAAGAATTGTAAAGAGTGTCACCATGACACCAAGTAGCCAAGTGTAACACAACCCGGAGAGCACACAAGGACACATGTTAACGGCTAGTCGGGATTGTGACACTTTAGAACTAGCAAACTACTTGAGATGATGATGAAAATTATCAAGTGATGTGTGGTCTCAATGTTTAGGATAGCTAAAGCTAACCTTGGTGGACACACATGAACAAGTCTATGACCTTGCATCACTTGTGAGCTAAATGCTCTATGAAAACAGAAAGTTTGGAGTGTTTGAACACTCCTAAAGGTAAGTATAATCAACCTAGGTTAGTCTCCATAATCATATATGTGATTAGGAGCTCAAGAACACTAGGATGAATGAGAAAAGTATGAGTTTAAACAAGTTTTTGAAAAGTTAGATCACAACAGAAAGTTCTTGGACATTTTGGGGCATTTCCAGGTCTGGATTCTCCATGAAGAACCCTAGGAATTCAACCCAAAGTTTATCCATGTAGTATGGAGGAAGAATCAAAGGAAAAGACCAAGTTTTGAGCAAGTTATGCTCACTTTTGTGAAGGAGGTATAATCTGCCCGAAAATTCTGATGTTGCAACTAATTTGGAACAATTTGGAGTGCTTGAGAGTGAGTAGATGAAGATTGGAAAGTGTTTTAGGTGTGGAGGTAGTTGGTTTGTATAGAGGGATGATTAGGGTTAGCTTAGAGGGGATTAAATGGTGTATTAGAGGTGATTGGGTGAAGATTTGAGAGTGGGATTTGTGCAAACCGCAGGTTTGAAACCTGCTGTCCCGCCCAGGTCCCCTTGCGGACGTAAGGGTCTTCCCTTGCGGTCCGTAAGGACCTTGGCCAGGTTACAAATTTGATTTTTTGTTATTTTGATGCTAGGTTACGGGTTTTTATGATATTATAAGGTATTTTATGAAATAGTAAGGTATTGTATGTATAAATATCGTTTCACTAAGTATGTGTATGCATCGGATGATCGAGATCGAGTATTCAAATTGTGTATAAAGTATGTATCATGTATGAATGTCTAGTATTATCAAATGTGTCACGTATTCGAGTATGTGTGTCATGTGTAAGTATGTATGAACAAGTATAATAAGTATGAATGTGTATAACAATTATAATGATAAACATGTTTATTCCATTACGAATCAAGTCTCGATTACAATGTTTACAATGAAAAGACGAATACGAATACAAAGGTTTCCAAAATAGAATTACAACACGAGCTTGCTATAAATAGAAAGTATGGAAAACGCGGGGCGTTACAGTCCCCCCTCCTTTAGGGAATTTCGTCCCGAAATTTAGGAAGATGCAACGAATAGATGCGGATACTTAGTCTTCATATCACTCTCGAGTTCCCAAGTAAACTCGGCGCCACGTTTCCCTTCCCAACGAACTTTTACGATAGGGATCCGACTGCGCGGTAGCTGCTTGACTCCTCGGTCCATGATTTCGACCGGTTTTTCCACGAAATGCAATGTCTCATTGATAAGAAAATCTTCGAGCGGAACTTGATGTCCTTCTTCGGCTAGACATTTCTTGGGATTTGAAACATGAAACACAGGATGAACATTATTGAGCGTTTGAGGTAGGTCCAGTCGATATGCTACCTTGCCAATCCTTTCCAAGATTTTGAAAGGACCAATGTAGCGAGGAGCGAGTTTGCCTTTCTTACCGAAACGAACAATGCCTTTCCAAGGGGATACCTTGAGAAGTACATGGTCACCTATATTAAATTCCAAGGGCTTGCGTCTTTTGTCAGTGTAGCTCTTTTGTCGGCTTCATGCTTTGAGGAGATTATCACGTATTTGTAAGATCTTGTCCGTTGCCTCTTGTATTAGCTCGGGACCGGTAATTTGTACGTCTCCAATCTCGTGCCAACAAATAGGCGAACGACACTTACGACCATACAATGCTTCAAATGGAGCTATTTGAATACTAGCATGATAACTATTGTTGTACGAGAATTCAACCAAGGGTAAGTGCGACTCCCAATTTCCGCCAAAATCGATTACGCATGACCGAAGCATATCCTCCAAGGTTTGGATAGTACGCTCGGTTTGACCATCAGACTGAGGATGAAAAGCGGTGCTAAGATTAAGCTGAGTGCCAAGGGCGGATTGAAAAGTTTGCCAAAGGCGGGAGGTGAAACGAGCATCGCGATCGGAGATAATATCAAGAGGAGTACTATGAGGGCTAATGATTTCATCCGTGTAGATACGAGCCAATTTCTCGACTTTGTAATCTTCACGAATGGCGAGGAATTGCGCGGATTTGGTCAATCGGTCAATGATAACCCAAATGCTGTCATGACCAGGAGAAGTACGAGGCAGTTTATAATGAAATCCATGGCTATGCTCTCCCATTTCCAGACATGAATTTCTGGTTGTTCGAGCAAACCAGAGGGACAGTTGATGTTCTGCCTTGACTTTGGAACACGTAAGGCATTTGGACACGTAAAGGGCGATATCAAGTTTCATCCCAGGCCACCAATAGGTTGCATGCAAATCATGGTACATTTTATCAGCTCCAGGATGAACGGAGTATCGGGATTTGTGGGGTTCATTCATCAAGGTAGACTGAAGATTGAGACGATCAGGAATCCAAATACGGCTAAGGTAGTAAAGAATACCATCGGGTTTAGCTTCGAGTGGGTTTTCGTCTCCACAATTCAAGTCGTCACTGAGGTTACCCTCGTTGATAACAGCAAATTGTTCTTGACGAATCAACTCGTTGAGTTTTCCAACAGTTTGGTAGAAACGAACACTCTTGACATGAGTTTTGCGACTAAGTGCATCGGCCACGACATTCGCCTTGCCAGGGTGGTAGCGAATATCACAGTCGTAGTCGTTTAACAATTCTACCCAACGTCGTTGATGCTGAGTTCCTTTTGATCAAAGATATGTTGGAGGCTGTTATGGTCAGTGAAGACCGTACACTTCGTACCGTAAATGTAGTGTTGCCAAATCTTTAATGCAAAACAACTGCACCAGGTTCAAGGTCGTGAGTAGTATAGTTTTTCTCATGTATTTTGAGTTGTCTCGACGCGTAAGCGATTACTTTGTCTTGTTGCATGAGTACGCAACCAAGACCCTGGTTAGAGGCATCGCAATACATGACGAAATCGTTGTTTCCATGGGGAGAGTGAGGATAGGAGCATTACAAAGCATGTCCTTGAGCGTTTGGAAAGATTCCTCTTGTTCGGGACCCCAAACAAAAGGTTTATCTTTTTGAGTCAAAAAGGTCAAAGGAACGACAATAAACGGTGACAATACCCAGTTAGGCCAAGAAACGAATGAATTTCAGAGGGTGACTTAGGTGCAATCCAATTCTTCACAGCTTCTATCTTTGCAGGGTCAACGTGTATACCGAGTTCATTGATGGTGTGACCTAAGAATTGAACCTCTTTTAGCCAAAATTCACACTTGGAGAATTTTGCATAAAGACGTTCGGTTTGCAAAAGCTGAAGAATGAGACGCAAATGTCGTCCGTGCTCTTCTTTCGTCTTGGAGTAGATTAGGATATCATCGATGAACATAATGACAAAATGATCGAGGAAAGGTTTACACACTCGATTCATGAGATCCATGAACACGGCGGGCGCGTTGGTCAAACCAAAAGGCATGACCATGAACTCGTAATGCCCATATTGAGTGCGGAAAGCGGTTTTAGGTACATCTTCCTCGGAATCCCGAAGTTGATGATAGCCAGAACGGAGATCAATCTTTAAAAAGCACTTCGCGCCTTGCAGTTGATCGAAGAGATCATCAATACGAGGAAGTGGGTATCGGTTCTTGACTGTAAGTTTATTGAGTTCTCGATAGTCAATGCACATCCGAAAAGACCCATCTTTCTTTTTGAGGAACAAAACGGGAGTGCCCCAAGGGGAAGTACTTGGGCGTATAAAGCCTTTATGGCTTGATAGCTCTTGCATCTCCGAGGGTGCTAGACGGTAGGGAGCTTTCGCAACCGGAGTTGTGCCAGGAATAAGATCGATACGAAATCAACAGCTCGAGGAGGTGGAGGACCAGGAAGATCCTCAGGAAAAATGGAAGGAAACTCACAAACGACAGGAACATCACTTATGCTCGGACCTTTGTCATTCTTTTCCACAACATGGGCGAGAAGGGCAAAGTATTCCTTACGCAAGTACTTGTTCGCTTTGATGCACGACATAAGCTTGAGACCTTTAGATGGTTTCTCGCCATAGACGTGTAGAGAATCACCTTGAGGAAGAGGGAGGCGAATAAATTTTTCGGAACATACAACTTCGGCACGAACTCGCATAAGCCAATCCATGCCTACTATGATGTTGAAACTACCCATTTGCATGGGAATGAGGTCGATGGAGAATGAATGATCGTTAAGGATCAAAGAGCAACCAGAAAGAACGGAATCAATGGAGATGGTTTTACCATTAGCGACTTCGACAGCGAAAGGATTAGGCATTTTAGATCGTTCGCACTTAAGCAAAGGTTCAATTCTAGCGATACAAAACTCCTATCGGCGCAGTATCAAATAGACAAGTAGCATTCTGACGCTGAGGTTGGGTTTGCTTTGGGTTAGGGTTAGGGACAATGGCTTGGTTGCTTTGGGGTTAGCGGCAATGCTAGCGAAATGCCCCATCCTTTTATAACTGGCACATTTTCGACACGGGGTATTAGGGAGATGGTGGTAGGTGTAGCGTTCACACTTTGGCCAAGTGTCGGTGTAGTTTCATTTGGGTGGATCGTTGTTTTAGGTGGATCGTTGTTTTGGGTGGAGGAGATGGCATTGAGTGGTGTAGGGGTAGGCGGAGTAACGACCGCGTTGTTTTGAACCGAAGCCTTCCGCTTCTTGTTCTTGAGGTTGTTCTTTTGGGTTGAGGGGGAGGTGATTCGGTAGTGGGGGTGGTATTGGTGGTCGCTTGATGCGCATGCTTTGTAGGAACCTTATCGTAGGCCCCTGAAGGATGCAGTTGTGGTTAAGCTGGATGGTTATGCTATAGGATTCTTCGAGGGTTCTTGGTTTGCGGCGGCTACGTGATTCATGATCACAGGTGAAAGCGAACGAATAAGCTTGGCTATCGCCTTGGGAACCGTATCCACCTGTCCAGGACAGATAATACTCAACTGTTTAAAGCGAGCAATCAGTCCCTCAGCATCGCTCCCCTGTTGGGTGAGGTTCCAGAATTCATTTTCGAGCTTCTGGGTCTCATGAGGAGGACATAACTGGTCTCTCATGAGCTGCTTGAGCTCGTCCCAAGTGATAGCGTGAGCTGCTTCGTTGCCACGCTTATTGTGTTCCATAGTCCACCACTCGAGGGCTCTCTGGCGAAAGACCCCGGTAGTGTTGAGGGTTCGAGAGTTCATCAGGGCACCCGCCCTGAAGAAAGGTAAGCTCCATCGCGTCAAACCAATTGATCATGGCGGTGACACCGTCCATGCCAGTGAATTCTACCGGTTTACAAGCCATGAAATGCTTGAATTGGAAGGACGCTTTGGGGTTGTCGGTTTTGGAGTCGGCAGAGGATTTGGGTGTCTCGGTATGAATGGTTTGAAGCTGGCTAACGATATCAGGTATAACCCGAGCCATCTGATCAGCCATTTGCTCGGTGACGAGACTGATGAGCTCTTGCTTGGAGATGGAGTCCTCATTGTTGTTGTTGTTGTTGGAACCCTTGTTGGACCTCTTGGATTTATTGGATGAGTTAGGAGAATTCATCTAGAGGTTCAACATAGAAGTAAAGGGATGAGACTTGATCATAATATAGAAAACAAACAAGTTGTGCATGAATAAGCATGTATAAGGTTTAAGCATGGTTCACATAAGATTGCATGGGTTCATCAAGTATAGTTCACAAAGTTTGAATGAATTCATTAAGCATAGCATGTATAATCACGTATGAATGCGAATGAGGAGTATAAATTTAGTGTGTTCACGAGGATTATTATTGTTTTTGATTGCGATAAACGTGCGAAATGTGTAACGGTTCAAACGAATAAGGTAACAAGTTTAAAACCACATACAAATTGAGATAACATAAAAGATTGGCTCAATAAAACATGGGATTGTTTCGGGTAGAGAAACGTCGAACAATTCCAAAGTGAATCGAAGATCCTTTCTAATTAAAGAAACGTGCTTTGGCCTATAGGTAAATACTCTCATCGGAAGCGACTAACGTTATTTAACCCTTCTAGTTACTACACGTCTCTAACCGATTAGAAAATCGAAAACTTTGGCGAGAGCGAAAATCAAGGAATGGGACTTAATCGACAAGATGCGGGTTTCACCCCTAACTTGACGATTTCGTACCCTAAGCATGGTTGTTTCTTACTAAACGAGGAGCATATTCCGACTCGTTTGTAAGATCCACTAGAGTATGAAATGGAAGTTTTCCATCAAGATGTGGATATCACTCCTAAATTGATGGTTTAACTTCGTGAAAAATCAAATACGCGGAATGAGGAATTTCACCAAAAATTGTAAGTCATTGGACCTATTTTGGTGCAAAACGCCTCGTTTGCATCATGAGTGTCTTCAAGTCTTCAAGTGTATTATGTAAAATGTCTTAGGAAGACATTATGTAAATTTTAAGACCAAAAGATAAGGAAGAAGCAATGAGGAAGAATAAAGTTTTAGGCATGATATAAGAATTGGGCAAAACGGGACATGTAAACTATAGACTAGGTCGAATATGGCAATTCTACCTAATTCCCTATAGTTATGGCTCTGATACCAATCTGTCACACCCTAACCGATGGCGGAAACATCGGGATGAGATGAAAACGAGATTGCTCATTGCTCATAAATACTATTGGCGATAATATTTAAACAAAACCCATATTTCATTCATAACAACATTGTCAACATTACAAGGAATTACAAATACAACAATAACAAGACAAAATTTGATACAACATTTTATAAACCTAACGTCTATATGTGTATCTAAGCATCATCTCTACTCCAATTTCATGGCAAATCTTCATCAACCTGTAACATGTTAAAAATACGAGTTCAATGCTAAGGAAAAGGCGAGTACACAAGTTTTGTGATTACATAGCATAAGTATAAAATGTATAACTCGAATCCACATGGTAATTGTAAGCAATGTTCATACTAATCATGTAATACTAGATCAAACCCCGAGCTTTGACAAAAGTTTTAGCGAGATCGAGCTTCCCTTATCGCAAAAGCGACAAGACTAAATAAGTATGAGAATCTTAACATAACCCCGATGGGTGGTGTGCTACTCCTATAGCGCTTATACATGTCAAGTTTGGGCTAGCTAAGTTAATGATCAAGCATGTATAATCGAGCATTTATCAAAGCATAACAAGTATTCATGTATAAGGATTGAGTATGTAAAAGCATGAGTTTCGTGATATGTGTATTTTGATAGGTAAACATGTTACAACCCAAAAGTGGTTAAAACGGTAAATGTGTCGAGTTTACCCACGGTTTTTCTAAGCGTTCCACTTAAGAAAACACGAGAGCTTTGTTGTGATATTTAGAGTTTGGAACCTTGTCCTTCTACAAGAAGCACATAGGTATTAGTTAGGAGTGTAACGGAGTAGATTTAGGATTATTCGAGGAAGATTACGGAGACAAGGGTTAAATTATTATGTATGAAAATTAATCACTAAGACATAGCACTTGTTCTTGACACTATGATAACCCAAAAGGGGTTTATATGGTTTCATAGGTTCGAGACCTATTAGAATCGTGACAAGGAACTATGTACTTTAGTGATAAACTTAATAACTTGATAGGTGATTATTTAGTCATTATCAAGGTTTTGGTTTTACGATTATATTATAGTCCATAATATACACATAATAGTAAGATCATGTATGAGGTGGGAGGAAGAACATCCACTTTGGTACCTCTAAGTTTTCAGGTAAGTCAAGCATGGAGGTAGGATGATGAACATCCATTTAACCTCATTATATGATTCACCAGTACACGAGTTGTCATAGATAACAAGGAGGGTCATGAATGAATAATCTATACAAGAATATAATTGACAAGAATTGTAAAGAGTGTCACCATGACACCAAGTAGCCAAGCGTAACACAACCCGGAGAGCACACAAGGACACATGTCAATGGCTAGTCGGGGTTGTGACACTTTTGAACTAGCAAACTACTTGAGATGATGATGAAAATCATCAAGTAATGTGTGGTCTCAATGTTTAGGATAGCCAAAGCTAACCTTGGTGGACACACATGAACAACTCTATGAACTTGCATCACTTGTGAGCTAAATGCTCTATGAAAACAGAAAGTTTGGAGTGTTTGAACACTCCTAAAGGTAAGTATAATCAACCTAGGTTAGTCTCCATAATCATATATGTGATTAGGAGCTCAAGAACACTAGGATAAATGAGAAAAGAATGAGTTTAAACAAGTTTTTGAAAAGTTAGATCACAACAGAAAGTTCTTGGACATTTTGGGTCATTTCTAGGTCTGGATTCTCCATGGAGAACCCTAGGAATTCAACCCAAAGTTTATCCAAGTAGTATGGAGGAAGAATCAAAGGAAAAGACCAAGTTTTGAGCAAGTTATGCTCACTTTGGTGAAGGAGGTATAATCTGTTTGAAAATTCTAATGTTGCAACTAATTTGGAACAATTTGGAGTGCTTGAGAGTGAGTAGATGAAGATTGGAAAGTATTTTAGGTGTGGAGGGACTTGGTTTATATAGAGGGATGATTAGGGTTAGCTTAGAGGGGATTAAATGGTGTATTAGAGGTGATTGGGTGAAGATTTGAGAGTGGGATTCGTGCAAACCGCGGGTTTGAAACCTGCTATCCCGCCCAGGTCCCCTTGCGGACCGTAAGGGTCTTCCCTTGCGGTCCGTAAGGACCTTGGCCAGGTTACAAATTTGATTTTTTGTTATTTTGATGCTAGGTTACGGGTTTTTATGATATTATAAGGTATTTTATGAAATAGTAAGGTATTGTATGTATAAATATCGTTTCACTAAGTATGTGTATGCATCGGATGATCGAGATCGAGTATTCACATTGTGTATAAAGTATGTGTATATCAAGTCTCGATTACAACGTTTACAATGAAAAGATGAATACGAATACAAAGGTTTCCCAAAATAGAATTACAACACGAACTTGCTATAAATAGAAAGTATGGAAAACGCAAGGCGTTACAATAGTTAACCTTGAGACTTTTCCCTCAGTGGTCGTTTGGACAAGGATCCTTGCGCAGGACATAGCATAAAGGAAAAGCCTTGTAAATCTTTGCGTCAAGCATATAATAAAGGAAGAGTTCACCTAATTACCTTGCCCGGGCTCGTGCAAGGAAACAGTTAGCATTGAGCTTTTTTCCTTAGCGAAATGTTGCCAATATACAAGAAACAAATCAGAGATAAAGAGAATCTTTTCTGTTATAACAGAACGTGCACGTGGCAGCAGATCTGCAGGTCACAGCTGTATAACATTCTAGAAGTTGAGGGTCCGTTGTACGGATCTTTCTGGTCCTAATTTGGCAAACCTAAGGTAAACGTGCGGAATCCGTTTGCATAGGCGACATTGTAGACAAGTTATTCACTGATTAATCACTATTTCATTAATGTGTAGACGTTACAGATCCTGGAAACACTTGCACAGAGCTTCGCCTCTGTTGTGACAAAATCTCTGAATGATACAAATGAAATCACCAAGGCACCTATTTATACTAACTCAAGTTCGCTGGTGAGAGACTAAGTTCGGGCGAACTTGACCTAGTCAAGTTCGGTCGAACTTGACTTCACACACACCATTACCAACGAAACTTAGCCTATTTCACACTTAAATATGCCTCGTTTCTAACAAATTAAGCTCTAATCACTCAGACTCGATATACAATGACGTAGGCAACAGACATATGCATCACAGACTCCCCCTTGGATGTTGTCTTAGTCATCATTCTTCAATTAAGTTCTTGAGTCTTTAATGTTCTCTTGATCTTTATTTCTTGAATAACTTTAACTTTCTTAATCTTCATAGCATCAACAATCCTTTCCTCTTATCTTGAGCTTGTCTTGATAAAACTTTAATCACCATGCTCCCCCTTTCTTTGAGCTTTCTGGTATCTTCAATCAACTTGTTTTATCCAGCTCCCCCTTAAAATCAACTTCCTGTTTCAAAGATCCTCAAACATTCAAATAAACATTTCAGATTCAAACTTTGAAATTTCGAACCATAAACATTTCAAATTTTAATCTTCGATCAGTTTTTAACCCTCAGATAATCAAGTCCAATTTAATGACCTTGAATATCTGATTCATGTATTAAGTTCAACTTAATGATCTTGATTAAACATCTTGACACTAAACAGATTCATTTATTCAAATGTAAGTTTCAAATGAGTGAACTTTTAAACTTTGCAGATCAATTTTCAACAAGTTTTTAGATTTGTTCGGCAACTCTAGACTTTGAAAATCAGCTTTCCATCATCAGTTGTCGAAACTAAAAGATAATATAATCTTTTTGTTTTTATGTACTGAATATCAAACTCTAAATATGTACAAACATATTTACAAACTTATTTTTGTTGTGTTTGTGTTAAAGGATCATATCAGTTATTTGAGACATATCACAAGTACCATTGACCTCTTCATGACAGTAAGTTTTAAACAAATTTACCTAGATTGTCGATATATTTGTCCACTTAAACTTTAACACATTTCTCAATTGTTCCAAGATATCTTAGTTGGACTTATGAAACTTGACTTAACTATGGTTCCCATCTTTGAATATACTCCCGCATCAAGATTCCCTAGATTTCATCTTACAGGTGAGTATAATGTAATTGATATTTGTATCTGGGTTGTGCGAGACCTTGAGAGCTCAGGTTAGTACCATCGTACCGACAGAGAGATGAAGGCTCGACTTATAAGGTAGTGTTCCAAAATGGAATCTTTTTGTACTTCAATTGTAGTACCTTTTGATATTTTCAATTGAATGCTGTTTTAGGGGATTTTTGCAAAAGCATTATAGAAGTTCTAGGCCATTGATCACGCAAAATCAGAAGAACTTGTATAATACCCCAGATATCAACCATCTATAAAACCTCGTATCTCAGAATCAGGCAATCTCTCAAACGAAATTTCGGAGTACTAACTCCATATATCCGAGAGATGATAATCCACAAGATTAAGCAGTTGTAAAATTTAGTTTATATCCCGAAAACAATTTACTGAATGTGTAAAGTCTATCGACACATCCATAGTAAGATTTGTTTATCAATTTTTAAACTTTACAAATCCTTAGCATACTGTGATAGTCCACTGATGTGCTATCATTTCTTTTAATCCACAAAACGCTTTTTGCCTTTTTCAATGTTTTTGTACTTTTCGCTTTTAATATGTTTTTGGATTTTCTGAAATTTTTTTCTCCCCCTAAAATTAAAAAACATAATTTTGGAATTTTTGATTTTTAGAAAAACATTGACCAACTGATGAGAATCACTTCAATTCTCCATCCATTACTGCTTCACAAATTTTCTTTTAAGTCCTCTCCCCCTCATGATGACAAAAACCTTGACACTTTTGCGTTTATAACAATTTAAATCCATGAGTTTCGTCTGTTCAACAGTGAGGGTTCTGTGAAATTTTTTAAATTTTTCTTCAAAAAATTTGTAATAATTTTCAAGTAAACGTTATTGAAATGTGTTTTCGAAAAAATTTCTCCAATTTTTTTTCAAAAAATTATAAAGTAAACGTTGTTGGAACATGTTTTATAAAATTGGCCTTTATATATAACATGATAGCCCGACCTATTTTCATTGTGTGCCACGGAACTCCATTCTCAGTAATTTGCTTTCATCTCAGAAGTTCCTTCACAAAAAATTCAAACAATTAGTAGAATAGTGACACCCTAGCCTTTGCGGTCTTAGGCGTTGTTTCTTCAACCTTAATTTTGATTTTCTTTACACAATCAGCTTTATTTTTTACTTTCTCAAGTTTCGGAAAGTACTCTAACCTTTAAATTTTCACTGATTGTGTGATTTCTTTCTGTTTCACCAACCATGTTTGATTTTTCATTAAACCCTTTTTGAAATACAATGTAGAAACTGTTTGTTCATTACCATTCAAGGATTCACCAGTTTCAAAATTTGAAAACTTAGTAATAACTGGTTTCACCTTGTTTGTAGTTTCTGTACAATGTTTCAAAACTTGAGTTGATACTCCAGAAGTTTTGTTATCAATGAGAGCAGGTTTAGGATTAATTTGAAAACATTTTCTAGCAATGTGTCCAGTTACTCCACATTTATGACACTTCCTGTTCTCATACTGATCCTTTTTAGCAAACCGTACACTCAAATCATAGCATTGATTTGATGTGTGGTAGCCATCTTTCCTGCTTCTCCTGTTCCTTTGATTTGACGTTGAAACACTATGGTCCGACTTGCACCACTTATTTTCAAATTTTTGTGAGTTTTGGTTTTCAAATTTGTTTGAATTTTTATAATGATTGGATGATTGTTCTGATGAGCTTTTATTTTTGTTTGAAAACTTTAAAAATTTTGTTTTTGTTCTTCATTCTGCTTAGAAGGTTTTTGCATTGAGCATTCACCTTTTTCAGTAGATTGTAGAACAGTTTCTTGAAATTTTTCTTTTAGTTCTAAAAATATTGCATGTTTATCATTTTTAGCTCTTTCATCATCGGTATTATCGTCACAATCTTCAATTATGACATCGTCATAATTTGTAACAATGTTACTTATTGGAATTTCCTTTTTATTATTATTGATCAGTTTTTGACATATATGATCTAACTTTAATGAGGAGGTCACAAAACCTTTCAATAATTTTTCTGAATTAACAGCTTTATTTTTAATAGTCTCAACTTCTTTTTCAAGTTGAACTATTTTCTCAATATGAGAATTTATTGCTATTTGATTTTCTATATTTACTTTTTCAAAAACATTTTTTTTATTTTTAAACATTTTTATTTCATTTTGAAAATCTACTACCATTTGTAGTTTTTCATTTTCTAAAATTTTTATTTTGTTTTCAAAATTCTTTTCATTTTCTTTTATTTTTTTTTATTTTCTAATGTCAAACTCTTAATCTCATTCAAGAGTTTGGCATTATCTGCCCGATAGTTATCTACATCATAAACTGGACAGACTGGTTTAGAACTTAAAGACTCATTTGTAGATGTACTTGAAACTTGAGCTTCATAGTTCTTAACCACTACACTCTCTTGAAATTTATTCTTCAGAGATGTCCATAATTCTTTCGCAGTCTTGTATTCTGGTAAAAGTATCAGGATGTCTTCCTTAACCGATTACTGGATAAGATTAATCATTTTCTTTTCAGCAAAATAATCATCTTTCTATTGAGTAGAATATTTGCACTTCTCCAGAATTTTCTGATTCTCATCTCTAGGAGCAACATAACCTGCCTCAATCGCGATCCAACTGCGGAAATGCATAGCTTGGATCCAGCTCTCAAATTTTCATTTCTAAACTTCATACTCATTTATACTCATCAACATTGGCGGCTTCTTAGACCCTATTTCGTTTTGCAAACTAATATGTCGTTCAAAATACTTGAAAAAATGATTAGCAAACAAACAATTTAGTAAAATTTGACTTTTTAACCGATAATATCAACGTATCGGTTTGATAAAAACGTTTAAAAATTTTCCGAAAAACTGTTTTTACCAAATTAGAGCTTTAAACTCGTCTCGTCGATACGATTCTAACGATATATAATGTCCGAGACGTTTTACGGGATTTTTATGCCTTTTTTTTAGAAACCTTAGACAAGTTCGGTCGAACTTGTCACGAATTCGTTTGTTTTAAGCTCTGATCTTTTCAAGGGTTTATCTATTATTGAGGGCCCGTTGTACGCATCTTTCTGGTCCTAATTTGGCAAACCTAAGGTAAACGTGCGGAATCCGTTTGCATAGCGACATTGTAGACAAGTTATTCACTGATTAATCACATTTCATTAATGCGTAGACGTTACAGATCCTAGAAACACTTGGACAGAGCTTCGCCTCTGTTGTGACAAAATCTCTGAATGTTACAAATAAAATCACCAAGGAACCTATTTATACTAACTCAAGTTCGATGGTGAGAGACTAAGTTCGGCGAACTTGACCTAGTCAAGTTCGGTCGAACTTAACTTCACACACACCATAACCAGCGAACTTAGCCTATTTCACACTTAAATACGCCTCGTTTCTAACAGATTAAGCTCTAATCACTCAGACTCGATATACAATGACGTAGGCAACAGACATATGCATCAATGGAAGCATTTAATGCCAATCGTGCAAGGCCACTCTTCGGTTTCAACCGAATGCCACGTGGCAGCATCTTAGAAAATAAAAAAGATCACGGTGATGGCTTGGTCACCTCAAGAAAGCATAACTGATCTCACGATGACACGTGGCATCTCCCTAGCCGTTGATAATAAGTTAATCCGTGTGCATTAACTGTAACGGCAACAGTTAACGGAATGGCAAAGATTCTGTTAAGTTTTCATCTCTCCTTTTTGGCGCAAATATGGCTATAAATAAGTAAATTCGGCTTCAAGGGAAGGTATTCACTCTCACTTACTCTCTCTCCTACTTCACTTAAACTATTTTCCCCAAGTACCGATACTATTCTCACGCTGGAGGGTGGTCATGGAGAGAATCCCCCTTCTCCCCGTGGCGAGGCTTACGGCGTTCTGTTTTGCAGGTATCGTCGGAGTGTAGTTACGGTCATTCGAAACCAAATGAAGGATTAACCATTTTTATGCAAGAAACCAAACCCTAGATCTAACCAGATTCCGATCTGTTTAATCTACGTTTCTTCAGCTACTTTATGCAAAGCAAGTACATGAATAACCAAATGTTTATTCATGATAAACACTTTCCATAAATAGAGAAGTCACCACCAAAGGAAAATGAGTTAAGCCAAGCATTCATTACATACAACAAAACTCCATTCTCCTTCATTACAGAATTCTTAAAGTATTGGTTTGTACTAGCCAATAACCACACAAGCACCTTATAAAACTTGTTTTTCAAAGTGATATAAACTTCAAAATTCTATACTTGTGTCTTTTGAAAGTTTAATTTTTATTTCCGCACATTATTTTCATACTTGTTGAAATCACTTGCCTCATTGAGTTAAAAGAGCATTGTTTTCTGGGATCAACAATTGGTATCAGAGCATATTGAATAAATCATTTTTCAAATGATCAATTGCTCATTTTTTAAAACTTTTTTAACTATGGCAAACTTTCATACATGGAACGATGCTTTCAATATTGGGTCTATATCAAAGCCTCCGACTTTAGTCAGAGATGAGTAACCCCAGTAAAGAATCAGGATGATCAATTCCCTAAATGGACATGATCGAGCTCTGTTTCAATCCATTAAGATAGGCACACATATACCCACTATTGAAATCCCAGTTGTTCCAGCAACTGAGCAAACACCAGAAATACCTGTCTCTTGGGTTCCAAAGAAAGAGATAAATTGGAGCAAAGAGGACAAGGAAAAGGTGGAAGCCGATGAAAGGGCCAAATCACTTTTTATCATGGCACTTCCAAACATCATATTCTCTCAAGTAGATGCTTGTGCTTCTACTAAACAGACATGGGACCAGTTGGAAAATCTTTGTTAAGGAGGAGATTATACATAGGTGCATTTGTCTTGTAAGGGCATGTACTTATAAGTTTACGTTTGTCTTGTATTAAATAGTCTTGGTTTAGTGGCTTACGGGTTTGGGTCGATTATACATAGGTGCGAATTATGACAACCGGCAATTTGCATTGTATAATTACATGTGTAACAATCATTAACACAATACTACGTAGTGTACTTAGATGTAAATTAACTTAATTTGGCCTTTAGAAAGCCTAGGTGAGTCTATTTGATTCACGTTAAGTGATTTGGCGATATCAGAGAATTTTAGCGCGCAACTGAACTTTAAGTGAACTGACAATGGCTAAATACAGATAACACACAAAAACACAATTTTGTGCTTATAGTTATCATATAATTGTAATTATGCAAATTATTCGGACTGTCGAACATCATAGAGCACAAACGCGGGAGTTACGCGAAAACCAGAACGCACCAGTAATCAACAACGAAATGGAAGCACCTGATTCAAATTACGTCTCGATATTAAAACGTTATGATATAGTCAGCTTTCAAGTTTTTATATCACCATTGAAACCAGATCGAAAAGCGGATATGAAACGAAGATCAAAGCATGTTACGCGATTTAACGCAACCGACGAATGTACGTGCCTAATATCGACACCCGACATAATTCTAAGTGCTTTTGACCCTAAATAAACTTTATAGACATTTAACAAAGTTTGTATTCGAAAACGGGCCTCAGAAATGCTATTGGGCCACACAAACGATTTTGAACGAGTTAACGTGCCTTGGGCCCAGCCCACTAGAAACCCTAGCATGTAAACTAATTAAACTCTCATCTCCTCACATTGAAACCCGAGCCCCTTCAAGATAACCTTCTGCCTCCTCTTTAATCTTCGGCCATCGGAGCCGTTTTTCCGGCCAATATCCGGCACCGATTTTCCGGCCACACATACACACCACCCTCTTGTACCACTACTCTCTCACGCACACACACCTATATGATGTTTTGAAGAGAGAGAGAGTTTAGGAGAGAGAGCGATGAGGGAGAGAGAGAACGATGAGAGAGGGTTCTGGAGAGATGAAGACAGGTTCGGCCATTCCCCTTTCGATGGTTCGGCGGCGATAGGCGGTGAAGCCGCTTCCGGCGAATGGCAGCGGTGGAGGTTGGTGAAACTACCACCCCGACAGCCAGAGGAGCCGCACATCAGCCGCTGCGTTCGCTGTTTCGCGTCAGGCTCCAGTGGAGAGGTCGTGCTCACTTCCAAAATCTCAGTGTTGATGGTCAAGTGATGATGGTGTTGGTAGGTACGGCGGACAAATGAACTGACGAGGACAGTAGTGGTGGTCATTCTTTTAGTTCGGGTTCGGGTCTCAGTACAGGTTAGAGTCAACAAGCTTCAGTTTCGGAGCTCAGTTTAGACATGTTTTGATTCAAGTTTTGTTTGGGTTCCGGGTCAGCTTTCAAGTGATCTAGGTTTGACTCATGCAACTCGATTGGACTCCAAGTCAACTCGGTTCAAGCTTGGTTCAGCTAACTAAGATTTGGTTCGGGTTCAGTTCAGTCAGTTTTCGTTGACACCGAATCTGTTTCTGTCAACCATGGTCAAACCCGGTCAACACAAGTCAACAGGTTAACCGCTCAAACCCGATCAACTGTCGAGTCAACTAGTCAACGCCGGATTTTGTAAATTAATTGCAACGTGGAATTTATAATATTTTTATTATAACATCATCTAAAAGCGACACCTAGCTCGACCCGACCGATTAAAATTATACGTTGTCAAAGTATCGAGATAATAATACTTAACTACTTCATCTATCGGTTGATTACTCGACAGGATTGTCTAGGCATATATAGGATACTTATATAAAACTTAAAACCTTAACGTTATCTAAATATCAGACGTAAAATGATATTATTGTATAATGTTCATAATGAATTATTGAGTCTTGAATTTTTTGCATTTTGAAAATATATCCACAACTCGTATTGTCGGGATCGTCCAAAAACAGAGGAAACTCTACCCGTTTTTCGTAAAATCCGTAATACGAAACATGAATTATTATAAAAACGACACCTATCGGGATTTAAAGTATTGTATAAAATAAATATAAATATGCATTTATCTTCGATGACTCTTTATAACTCGCAAAACAAGTTTACGATATCTAAACGAAACACGTTTACAAGTTAACCGAACTCGGGAATTTTTATAAATTATTTATATTTATTTCAAACGTTAAGAACTCGGAAATCTTTTACAAAATAAATATAATATAATTATTTATATTTATTTTGAACGTCAAACGCTCGGAAATCTTTTATAAAATAAATATAATTGTCATTTATAATTATTTCAAACCGTAACAACTCGAAAACTTTATAAAATAAATATAAATTTTATATTTATTTCAAAGGCCTAAACATCATACCATACTATACCGTACAATCGTAGTAAACTACTTTATCCGGTTTTTTTTTGTTAACAAACAAACGAAGTCGATCCTAACAAGTATATAATGATATAATTATTTTGTATCCACGACACGCACGATTATTATTTCGACTACGTGACGTTTATATATAAACATATTCACGTTTACATATATATGTATACATCTTAGATAAAACTACGACGAGTCGTATTATTATCCGTCAACTTATACGACGACTTTTCGGAGAAATGTTAATACATTATAGGAGTTATAACGACTTATTTTCATATAAATATTTACTACGTACACACATGACCAATCGGGATGACTAATACCATACCATAAATACATTATATATATATATATATATATATATATATATATATACATATACATACGCTAAACCTCTCAAAAACCAAGTGTTTCCAAGACTAAGTAATTATCGCCGACATTAAATTGAACTTAACAAGTATATCTTATACTTTTCCATTAAGTTAACAACTTACCATCTAACCATTTGGTTAGCAATTCGGTAGAGCTCGGTGACCCGTAGTTAGGTACGTCACAATTAGAAACTTATAAGTTATTCCTTGGTAGGAATTAGATAGTTGCATGCTAGCTAGTTTACGTTCTTGGAATAACATCATGGATTCACATTAAGCTAGCTTTGCATAAGGATATCAAGGTGAGTTCATAATCCCCACCTTTAACAGGTTTATATTTTTATAAATGTTTTCGGGGGTGGAAAGAGATTCAAGTTTTGCAAAAGTACACACAATTTCAATGAACAAAAAGATTCATATTTCTATACCATGTTGCAAAAGGATTTTAATCAACTCAAATGGTTTATGAAAAGTTTATGCCAAACATGTCGGTTTTTACAAGAACATATGCGTTTTCGAAACATGCATGAGTTTATGACGAGGGGCAAGGCCCCAATTCTATTAACAACATGGGCTAGGCCCAATAACACCAATGAAATGAGCTAAGCCCAATAACTCGAATGACATGGGCTAGGCCCAATGACACGCCGGCAAGGCATATGAATGGTGAGGCCCGTTCATACACATCGAACACAGTTTATAACAATTGGTATGTAGCTATGGGATTGGATGATAACTAATCACTGTGCGTAACAAGAGTAACCATTAATCACTTAGTGACAAAGGTGCAAAAGGTATAGATCTATCGAGTTTGAGGCACATTCCACTCCGGGTTTGTTAACCCTTTATGAGTGATATTGTGTTCCCTATGATGTTAGAGTTGTCTCGGTTTGGTTATTTACTTATGGCACATAGGTCAGTGTATTAGCTACACACTCATTGATTTCAGTTCCGGTTTACAGATACGACAAAAAGCATTTTATTACCGGTTTACGAACACAACAATTACATGCATCGGTTTCCAAACATAACAGAAAACATTTCAATACCAGTATTCAAAATGACATTTCAAAAGCTTTGGGATTCTATGATATCACAAACCGGTTTTCAAATGCAATATTTTCAAATGTTTTAAGATTCATTTGATACAAAAGAAACAAACTATGAACTCGCCAACATTATATTGATTTTTAACATGTTTCTTTCTCAGGTTTCAAAAATAACACTATGGCACAGTTGGAATAGGAGAACCCTTTGAGATTCGAGTACTTAGCAGGCATTCTACTTTCTAGAAGTCTTAGCATACTTTCAATCTTCCGCTGTGCAATGACGATACCAGTCAGATCACGCCCAACTCTGATTTTAGCGGGTGTGACACGAATGGGGTTTGGGCTTGCCCGGTTGTATTAGGTTATCGTATATGTTATAAATAGGATGCACCTATGTGTAGTTTAGGGGTTGATTGATTTTGCTTGTAACCAGATGTGTACTAGACGATCCTAGAGATCATGTACACTTTGAATCAGTACAATCAACTTGTTCTTCATTCTGCTACATCTTTCTTGTTATTCCGTGAAGGCATTTGTGATATTCGATTGTAGTTTCCTGGACTTACAATTGGTATCAGAGCCTAAGAAGTCTTTCAAAGGCTCAGTTTTGATCGGATATTGCTTGAAGATTGAAGATTGTTGCTGTTTGCTGAATTTGCAGGTTTAAAGACATGCAGAAAAGGGGTTGGGTATGATATGGATGGCTAAAGGTTTAAAGACATACAGAAAAGGGTATGATATGGATGGCTCAAAATTTTAAGATATACAGATGGGTATGATAAAATGCATATATAACCCTTGTTACAAGAACATATGTGTTTTCGAAACATGCATGAGTTTTATGATGAGGAGCAAGGCCCCAATTCTATTAACAACATGGGCTAGGCCCAATAACAAAAATGACATGGGCTAAGCCCAATAATAAAAAAGGTTGAATCCTTGTTCGTCCTTATATGTTTTACATTTATTTTGTTTGATTGATTTCTGGTGTGTTTTAAGTGTGTTCACAGGTTCATGTTAGTTGAATAACTGACCAAGGATTGTCTCAAACCTAGAATTTTATTGAAACAAGTGTCATAAGATTTGAAAATTTTGGTTTATATAAAGAACAGTTGATAAAAAAATCAATATTTCAGAATTCTGTTTAAAGGATAATTATAAAATTCTTGAAGATTTGTTTTAAAAACTGGTTTTGATCTGTTTTGGAATATAGTCAAACTCGTTTGTAGGATTTTCGAAGATATTGGTGGAAGAAAATCCTCAAAGATTGAAATTTCAATCTCCTAATAACTCGGAATTCTTGTTACAACGAAGTGATTGTATTTCCAAAACAATTGTACGTGAGATACATTCCGTATTAAGTGTACGGGACAAGTGTGAGATTTGATTAGTTATTGGACTTTTGGTTAGTGTGCGGGCCCAAGTTTCAAATTGTGTGGTCCAGTAAGGAGGTGTGCGGCTCACAAATGACGGGTGTTTGTTGATGTAGTGTCTTTGCATTTGGGCTCAACTATGTGTGCGGCCCAAAGTTAAGAGTGTACGGCCCAATCTATAAGTGGTGTGCGGTCCAGCAAAAGTGTGTACGGTGTAAAAGACGGTGTCCGACCATCTGAACTGTGCGACTGTTTAAATCTCTTGGACCGATTGACTAATTGGACTGTGCGACCCCATATTGAACATTTTTTTACTTTTGGACTCTTCAAATCATTTGACTATTGGACTGACAAAAATAGATTACACAATCATACCTTGAGCCTTGCAGAATTGATCTCTCTGCTCAATTCGTATGAGTCTTGCAGAATCCCTTTTCTGTATGTCTTTAAACCATCCATATCATACCCATCAAAATTAGAAAAGGGGTTGGGTATGATATGGATAACTCAATTCTGCAAGACCCATCAAAATAATTGAAAAGTTAAATTTCTTAAAATCTAACTATCATTAAATTGTCACTAATAGTTTGATTTTTCAGGAATGGAACCCACTAACCAAGTGTCGTTGAGTGAAAAAAGTGGTCAAGGATCAGGATTTGGACAATGTCATTGGAACGAACAATAAGATCCCTAGGTTACATTTGGGGGATTCTATTTCTGGATGGAAATTTCGTTTTTCTTAATACATGAAAATGAAAGATCCTAAAGCATGGAGATCCATTTGCAGAGGACCAACAATTATCACATATATGTTAGATGAAGAGAAGGGTACGACTGCTATAAAACCTGTATCAGCTTACTATGATGAAGATTATGAAAAGGTCGAAATCGATGATAAAGCCTTGGCAATGTTGCACACTACATTAGTTCTAGAAATTGATATTAGGGTTCGTGAAGCGAAATCTGCGAAAGAACTGTGGGAATCTCTGTTTGCCATGTACGAAGGAAACGAAGAGATGAAAGAGAGCAAGAGGGAAATGTTGACTCAAAGGTTCAACATGTTTAATCACTTTCCTTGAGAAACTCTAGAGAATAAAATTCAAAGGTTCATTGCTTTGATCAAGGAAATGAGAATGCATGATATGATGCTCGAAAATTCAGTTGTAAACAAAAAGTTGCTGAATGTTTTTCCAAGGAACTGGGACATAAATGTTACACTAATCAAAAGAACCAAGGATCTGACCCGTATGAGTCTTGCAGAATTGATCTCTCTGCTCAATTCGTATGACATGGATGACAAAAATAGATTATACAATCATACCTTAAGCTACAACAACACATGAGTCTCCTCTAACACTGCTTTGGTTTCACAGCAAGGGGTTGGGTCATTTCAAATGTTTCCTTTCAGCATTCCCAATCACACCAACACTTCAAGCTTCAACACTTCCACTTACCCTGGTTACTCGGGTTACACGCCTACCACTCCAGTCCACCAAGTGAATCCATTTCAACCTTCACCAACTCATGCTACATCCAGTACTGCTTCAAACTTCACACCTGCCTTCACAATATCTAAATATTTTGAAGACCATATGGCATTTATGGCGGGGGTTATGAATTGTTACAATGTCTTTGTTGCTGAGAAGCTGATCGCTAATCACATTAGGGCAGATGAGTTAAATGAAGTCCATCCTAATGACATATAAGAGATGGACATCACCTGGCAGATGGCCATGTCCGTGTTTCGAGCCAAGAACTTCATCAAGAGAACCATCAAAAACAAGTGGGAAGCGGCAAACAAAGAGCTTGGATGGATCAAATCTAAGCTCAGATGCTTCAATTGCCATGAGCCAAGGCATTTTGCTTGTGAATACCGAAAGCCAAGAAGAGAGAGATCATATTCAAATGTGACCGTTACTGTCAGCTCAACATCAAGACCACATCTAATGAGACTGTCACTCATCCAACAAATAGTGCCACTTCAAATACATCTGCCAGAAGCCGAAACACGGTCTCTGTATCACAATATGTTGTAAACCCAATCAATGCTTTCGTGGCTCAGGAAGGGGAGGATTTGGTTGGTCGAATCAGATGGCTGACCTACAAATCAACGAGGATAATGTGTTTCACGCTCTCATGGCTCAGATGAATGACTTTACTCCTTCTGCTGCTGAGGTATGTGTAGATAATATTTGTTGTACTGATGCTTGTAGGGATAATGTTAGTGGTTACAAAGAGCAGACTGACTCACTCATTATACAACTGCAATTATCCAAATTTGATCTGTATCAGATTAAAAATAAAATCAATGGATATAAGGATAAGGTGGAGGCGCAAAATCGTGATATCGGGCAGTTGCAAAGTGATTTGAGTCAAAAAAAATGCAGGCATCTCCACTTCAAGGAACTATCAGAAAATTAATTGTTGAACTTGGTAATCTAAAATCAACTTTTGAAAGTATAGAATTTAACTTCAAAAAGTTTGATGTGTCAAGTGAAAAGGTTGAGAAAAATGATAAACCAACAGTTAAAATGTAGTGAAAAGGAGGTTAAGAATAAAGGATTGGGATTTGTATGCATTCCTCCACCATACAATCACAATTATACTTCTCTTCCTATGACTGAGGAGGAGATAGACAACGTGCCTGATATGGAATATGAGTGAAAGAGTGATGTGAAGGTTAAACCAGTCAAGTCTTAGAAAATCAGAATCACAAGGCCCGACAAAACTGGAATTAAGTTAGAAAAACCGGCCTTAAACAAAACATCGTAAAATCTGCTGAGGCTTCAAAGCATACTGAGACTCTAAGTTTTGAGAAAAATACTGATGTTGATAAACATTTTCAAGTATTAGATAATATTGAATCAACAATTTCTAAAAACTCACCTGAACTTCAAATTCAAAATGAAGAGTCTTAGAACAATCCAATATGTTGTGAGTGTGCTATGATGAACAGTTCCGCTAAATTCATCAGAGGATTTCAGTCTAGCAAACAAACTGAATCAAATACTTCGGGTGATTCCCCATGTAACTCCTCAGCCGTTGATTGTGAAAATTAAGAATCAGATGGGCCTGCTGAGTCTAGTGATGAATCATCTAAAGAAGTTGAATCAGAACAGATGAAAGTAGAATCAGAATCAACAACAGAAACCTCTGTTCAGCAACAGAATACTACTGATTCTGAAACTGCTAAAAAAGTGGTGTCAACATGCCTGAGATGGAATATGAGTGAAAGAGTGATGTGAAGGTTAAACCAGTCAAGTCTAAGAAAATCAGAATCACAAGGCCCGACAAAACTGGAATTAAGTTAGAAAAACCAGCCTTAAACAAAACATTCGTAAAATCTGTTGAGGCTTCAAAGCATACTGAGACTCTAAGTTTTGAGAAAAATACTGATGTTGATAAACATTTTCAAGTATTAGATAATATTGAATCAACAATTTCTAAAAACTCACCTGAACTTCAAATTCAAAATGAAGAGTCTTAGAACAATCCAATATGTTGTAAGTGTGCTATGATGAACAGTTCCGCTGAATTCATCAGAGGATTTCAGTCTAGCAAACAAACTGAATCAAATACTTCGGGTGATTCCCCATGTAACTCCTCAGCCGTTGATTGTGAAAATTAAGAATCAGATGGGCCTGCTGAGTCTAGTGATGAATCATCTGAAGAAGTTGAATCAGAACAGATGAAAGTAGAATCAGAATCAACAACAGAAACCTCTATTCAGCCACAGAATACTACTGATTCAGAAACTGCTAAAAAAGTGGTGTCAACTAAAACTGAAAGCACTGCTCCAGAATCAACTGACATTGCTTGTGAGAGAATGAACGTTACTAACCCGGTTACTTCATATGCAGAAAAGTGATTGTTGATTATTGGATAGATGATGATGAGGATGATGGTGTTGAATTGCTTTATTTAAAAATAAAAATTTAGAAAACAATCGTTTAGTTTCTGAAGAGTCAAACAATATTTCAATTTCTCATGATGCTTTGGATTGTGTGGGCTCTGTTTTTAACCGATGAATGTTTAAATACTTGATTTGAATTAGTTTCTGGTTGCTTAAATTCAGTTGTTTAGCTAAATAATCTTGATGTGTCTAAGAATTTGTTGGTAAAACAAACTAACCAGGGTGGAGAAACGAAGTATACTCCACCTAAACCCATGATAACAAATGTGTTTGATGATCTTCTAGATACTAAAATTTCGAAAACACAAAGGTACATAAGCAATGTAGAAATCAAAGTAAGTCTATCTCGTCAAGACCTCAGGATCCACACAGGTCATCTAGTTCTGAAAAGGCTGATAGATCTCCAGCTAAGCCTCTTGTGAAACATCAAGTATGTTACACATGTGGCATTGCTGGTCACATTGCAAGAAATTGTCAGCATCGTCCTAAAAATCTCATAGAATGAGAGCATTAGAAGGCTCCAAAAGGAAAGACAAACGGTCTAAGTGTGGGAAGATTGAAAAGGGCTAAGCAATTGAACCATAACAGTCACTTAAAGTCTTCAAATTCAAAATCACAAAATTCAAAATTTCTGAATAATGACAAACAAATCTGGAGACCTAAAAGCCCATTCAAACCTCTCCTTCAAAATTGTCATGTTAAGAAAATAGACATATTTATTCTTAAAACAATATGGTCTGGATGAAAGTCACTTATGTGAATGAGAAGGGTTTGCCCACTGCCACTATGGCCTGGGTTCCCAAATCTAACTGATCCCGCATAATGTGTAGGAACGGCTATGGAGGGTTGTCATTAGACTTTGGGTCATTGATAGTGGTTGTTCCAGGCATATGACCGGCCCTTATCCCAACTAAGCGATCTTGGAGCGTTCAACATTAGAACTGTCATTTTTGCGGAATGGTGATGTCCGTTTCAAGGAAGTAAACTACGTTCCTAAGTTGAAGCATAGCCTGCTGAGTGTCCCTCAAATTTTTTACAATGACTATTCAACTCATTTCACCGACAAACACTATCTAATTTTATAACCATGAATCATTATTTCTGAGGACTGGATTTTGGTAAAATTTGACATAAAAGTAGATGCTTATGTAATTGACATGAACAAACCACCTACAGAAAGCGTTACCTGTTTGTTTTCAAAAAATTCTGAACATAATGCTATGTTATGGCACCGTTGTTTGGGACATTCCAATGCCAAAAACTTGAACTGTCTTGCTAAGTTTGGGTTGTAAGGGGTCTACCGGTAAAAGACTGCATTACTTTTGAAAAATGTGTCTCTTGCACTAAGGGTAAACAACATCGAAAACCTCATTTTCCTAAGTCTGTAAACACAATTAACAGTGTGTTGTAGCTTCTTCACATATATCTTTGGTCCTTTGAACGTGCGCAGTATCTCTGGCAAGTCTTACTGCTTGGTAATTACTGATGACTACTCACAGTTTACTTGGGTTTTCTTCTTAGCTAACAAGACTGAGACTGCAGAGCTCGTTAAACGTTTCATCATCTTTATGGAGAATCAGATTAACAAGAAGGTGAAAGGAATTAGATGTGTTAATGGCACCGAGTTCAAGAATGCAGAGCTAAATTTCTTTTGTGCTTAAAGGGGAATAGCCGGAGAATACAATGCTGCCATAACTCCACAGCAAAATGGTGTAGCGGAAAGAAGGAATAGAACCCTAACTGAAGCAGCTCGCACTATGCTATGTGACTCCAAACTCCCAGTTTTCTTCTGGGACTAGGCAATAAGTACAGCGAGTTATGTTCAAAACAAAGTGTTAATCAACAAAGCACGCATGAAGACTCCTCACGAAGTACTATTTGATGAAAAACCCTCTGTCGGGCATTTTAGAGCTTCTGGCTATCCATGTACCATGTTGCACCTAGATGCAATTCTGAAGTTTGAGCTAGAGGAGATGAATGCTTCTTTATCGGCTATGCTGGCAAAGCTACACACGAGAACAAGACATCATTTAGAGTGTACAACAAGAAGACAAGATAGATAATCGAATCCTTCGATGTACAATGCCTTGAGGAGAACCAGACAGATGCTAGAAACGGGCCATTCACTCTCTATAATTATGCTCATGTGTTTAAATCTTTTAACATTCTTGATGATTTATCTCTTGTTATTTCTGTAGATCATGCAGGTTCTTCAACTACTGCTCCACACCCCTCAATTGTTATAAACACTACCGATAAAGTAGGGGATTTTGAAGCTGAGGGGTATGCTGTAGTTATGGGGGATAGCACAACTCCAGCCTCATCTTAAACAACTGCATCAGAATTACAAGTAGTTTCGGATCATACAGATTCTCTCAAAGCAGAAGAGGAAGCTTCGAATTCATCTGACGATGAAGATTCATTGAACAATCAGAATGATTTTGTTTTTTAATGATCCAATTCCAGAAGAGTATGTTTTGGACAAATCAGTGAATGAGTCTGTGACAGAACGCCTAGAACCTATTGAAATTGAAAATTTGACAAATCTGCCACCAATATGAATTGTTCCCAGATCTGTAGTCCCCACTAGTGTTCAATGGAATCACCCTGTGGAGAATGTGATTAGACCCATTAGGGATGGGGTATTGACCAGAAGTTAGACATGAGTTATCAACACATGTCTATACTCAAACTTCGTATCACAAATCGAGCCGAAAAAACCCAAATGGCCCTTCAAGAACCAAGCTGGGTAGATGCTACGCAAGATGAGCTAAACCAATTTGAGAAATTGAAGGTATCGAGATTGGTAAAGCTTCCTGCAGGAAAGAAAGCACTTGGAACCTGACGGGTTTATCGAATTAAAGAGATGATAGTGGAGTGATCGTCCGAAACAAGGCAAGACTGTTGGTGCAGGGTTTTAGACAGATTGAAGGGCTTGATTGTGACGAATTTTATGCCCTTGTTGCTTGATTAGAGGCCATTTGAATTTTTCTAGCATATGCATTTTTCAAGGGGTTCATAGTTTGTTAGATGGATTGAAGACGACGTTTCTGTATGGCAAAGTGAAAGAGGAAATATATGTTGAACATCCACCCGGTTTAGTAAATCTGCGATATTTAGGACATGTCTGCAGGCTTGACAAGGCATTGTATGGTTTGCATCAAGTACCTGGTGCATGGTATGCTACTCTGATCGAACATTTATTAGCCAATGGATACACTCGTGGAATCATCGATCAGACTTTGTTTATTCGTAAAGTTGGAGAAGATCAAATCATAGTGCAAATCTATGTGGACGACATCATCTTTGGGTCCACCAGTGAAACATTGTGCAAAGAGTTTAAAGAGGTTATGAAGAAGCAATTCGAAATGAGTGGTTTGGGAGAAATAAATTTCTTTCTAGGTTTGCAAGTACGTCAAGACTCAACGGGTATTCTGATTCATCAGGGAAAATATGTTGACGATATCATTGCAAAATTCGAATTTCAAGATGCAAAGCCTGCAAATACTCCTATGGCTGAGAGACCAGTTCTAACTGAAGATCTGGAAGGAGAAGTTGTTGACGAAACATTGTACCGGTCCATGATTCGCTCGTTGATGTATTTGACTGCTAGTAGACCGGATATTATGTTTATTGTGTGCCAGTGTGCACGCTATCAGGCTACTCCTAAACTCTCTCATTTGAATGTTGTTCAGAGAATCTTTCCATACTTAAGGGCAGGCCTAGGCTTGGTTTTCTGTATCGAAGAGATTCCTCATTTGATTTACGTGCTTTCTCAGGTAGTAATTTTGGAGGTGCAGGTAGAGATATGAAGTCCACAACAGCTGGATGTCAGTTCTTGGGAGATAGGCTCATTTCCTGGCAATGCAAAAAAATAGCAGACCGTTTCACTTTCAACTACGGATGTAGGATCGATTCTCCTTTAGCGAAGGTCCTAATTTGGTTTTCTAGTCCATATATGCGGAATTTATATGAATTGCTGACAACTAACAAGGTTTCATATCAAATTAACTGATTTCCTTAATTGTTTTAACAATTACAATCACGCGAAATCTTGACAGCACTTTGTCGTGTCAATCCAAAAGTTCTAACTTTCTAACAACACATCACTTATATATAGACCATCTACCTTCATCTGAAGGTAGCCTCTATCTTCATACGAAGATAGTCTATCTTCGTGCAAAGGCAGATCAATACATAAAATCAATCAAAGCTAATAGTGTAATCTCTATTACAGACTCGATCCAAAGACGTAAGCAATAAACATTAGTACACCAACAAACTCCCCCTTAGATGTTGCCGCAGTCTTGATCTGTCTTCAAAATCTTCAATTTGTTTGACATTAATGCCCGAAGAAATTCTTCATAGGCTTCCGACGTTCTTCTGATGGAATTGCAGTTTGATCAGTCGGAGTTACCTTTTTCATATACTGGAATCTTCTAAGACGCGCTTCCTTCGAGTTCTCATGAATTCTTTCCAAACGTCTTTCTTCTTTCAGAAACTCTTTCTTCTCTAGCTCTCTCGATGACGAGCTCCACATTTACCTAAATTAATACCACGCACACAACAAACATTAATAACACCTAGGTATTGCATCGCTTGAGTCTTGTCTTTCACTTCATATGAGATTTGTTGTAGAATAAACATTTGATGTCATTCTCTGAGTAATTTACTAGCCACATCGGGTCTAGTATTCTGATTGTCCTCCATAAACCCCATATTCTTTGTCTTTCAATCATGTGTGAAGTTAATTCTTCAGTACCTTGCCAGGTGCTATCAGCTTTCAACACAATAACCGCTTCACCTGTCTCACAATCAACTTCCACCAGTTGAAGAACTCATGAAAATCTTGCTCTATTCTCATTAGAGGTATGTTCTTCATTACACGCGGCCTCTTCAGCACCAAGGTCACATCCTTTTCTTTAGTCATCAGATCAATCTAGATTTGTTTCTTCGGTATGAAAGGCTTCCATCTATTAAAGCGAACATATGTTTCATACTTGATCAATTTTCATAACCTCTGATCATGGAAATTCATCTTAAAGGTTATAGTCTTTGTTTGAACTGATTCCTCAATATCCCAGTATGGCAAAGACTTAAGATCACATAAGTATTTGAAATATTGCACGCCAAACTCCCTTTTGATGGCATAAACGTTCAACTCTTCGATCCATTCCCAACTGAGAATATCTCCCAAAGACTTGTCTTTATCTCGAGTGAAGAACGCCAACGGTTGTCAAAACTTGCGTTCTTTTGGAAGCTCTTTGAACCAAGGTTTTCTAGCTTTAGCAATTTCTTTTTTGGATAGGCTTTTCGACACATTTCCTTCTTTCACTGTTTCCTCTACTCTCTGTTTCAATAACTCTTCAGAATTCTCCCTAAATAATTCTTTGAAAGCGGGAAACGTATCAGTATCAGCTCCAGAATACTTCACAGACTCATCATCATCATCTGAAGCATCTTCAACAATAACACGATCATACTCACCAGCATCTGGTACATACTTATACATGTAATCATTCGGCTCAGCAGTAATGTTGTTGGTTCTTCGTCAACTCCCAACATCTTTGCAACCTCTTCTTTTGTGTAATTGTGCACGAACTCTCCCTCTTCAACTTCGTGCTTTAACATGAAAATTCGGGGCTGTTGACATTCAGGAACGAATGTTATAGGATTGGCCGTGAAGTTTCCTGACTGTTTGAGCTTCGAATTCTTCATTCATATTATCTTGCAAATAATCATTATAATTGAACGATTCATTAATCCTTGCCGTTTCAATCACTAATCCTGTTCCACCTTGCGTATCATCGTCATCATTACCATGGTCATCATCATCATTCTTATCATCCTTGCCAGTATCATCATCTTTATCTTCCTCAGCCTCTTTATCATCATTCTCGTCATCACCAAACAATGCATACACCTCTGCATACAATCTCTTTTTCTCAACAGCTTTTCTTTCACAATTGGATTAGAAAAATTAACTGGTTCTCCGATAAGTATAAACGCTTCAGAACCTGGGTTAACTATAGCTTCAATCTCTATTTCAATAGCAATCTCAGCTTCAACCACATTTGTTTCAATAGTAGTTTCTAGCACAGACTTAGCTTCTGGCTGAGATTGAACAATGATAGGAATTTCATCAAGTTTTTCCTTTCTTTTTCGTAAAGCAGAAGATTCATCTTCTACTTGCTTTTCACGCACAGCTATTCTTTCTTTCCCTTCTTCTCTTTCAATAAAATCAACCTCGTCAGCATAAGCTACTCCAAACTTTCTTACCATAATCTTCTGAAACAAATCCATTTGCCATCTGTTCGTAAATGTTCGGCATCATATTCAATGATCAACTTTCTTAATCTTTCATTCTCAGATAAAAAACTTGACAAAACAACTTCCACATTCTTCCTGTCATCTTCCATCCATTTGATTCGACTTTCCAGATCAGTAATCTTTACTTCGTTCATCACGATACGACTTTCAAGTTCTGCAATCTTTGAGTCATTAAACATATCTGGATTGATCTCATCAGGTACTGGAATATCACAAAAATCAAATGAGAATCTATTTTCCCAAGAACCTCTTGGACCAGATCTTGGTGTAGATCGTCGTTGTAGTGTTTGTCTTTGGGAAGAAGATTGTGGTGGTGTAACATGTGGTGGTGTTGGCTGAGGTGGTGGTGGTATAGGTTGTGATGATGATTGTGGTAGTGGTGAAGCTGGTGGTTGTATATGTTGTGGTGATTGATCAACTTTTTCAGCTTCTTTTGTCTTCCTGTGTTTGTACTTCTTTCTTGCTTTCTTGAATGCAAGAGATCCAGTTGTTTTCTTTTGATTTTAAGGCTTGCTCTTTACTTTGCGTGTTTTCTTTGCAGGCCCTTCTGCTTCATCATCTGATTCAACTTCAGATGGAACATACACATCACCATCATCCTTGGCCCTTTTCTTTTCTTAAGCTAGAGCTTCCTTTTCTCTTTGAACCTCCATATAAAAACTATCCTCTGAAACTTCATCATTGTCATCACCAACTCTTTCTATTTCTATCTCATGATCAAATGTTGCTGAAATTACTTCATTGGAAACATCATCTTAAACCTCAACGTTCTCAGCATTTTTGTAATACCCCAATCGCGTAATACAACAACACGCGGCGGAAACATCGGGGAGTCACGTTACAAATTACTCACAACCCATGGTACTAAATTTTTTTCATTAAGTTAACCTTGTTTTACAATTCAAAGAATACATGTAATTGTCTTTTGTTTAAAGGAGTCTAAGGCCCGGAGGCGATCCTATGGGATAGAATGCTTGAATAATCAAAACCTGAAATATATGTGAAAAAGATGTCAACAAAGAATGATGGTTAATGCATAGGTTTTGTTAGCCAAATTAATGGTAAAAGGTTTGGTATTGCAACACTTTGACAACTACGAGAGTTGTCAATTGAAAACGGACTCTTTGAAACCAATAAATGGCAAAAAGGTTTAGCTTTGCAATACATTTTTTTGATTATGAAACCTGTGACAAAATAGTTTTCTATATGGAAATATTATTATTACTAGGTAATTTTTATGCCATTGAAATTATACTTTTGTCTTTGTTCTCTTATACTTTGTTTTTGTTACAACATTAAAATCGGTCACAAACTTGTGAGAGTATTATTAGAAATCCAATCAAGGATTTATAATAGTACTATGGGTATCCTTCTAAGAATCTAACATATTAAAAATACAAAGATTCTACAAGGATTTGGATATTTGAACATTTGAATCAACTGAACACAAAAATCCTAAAGTGATTTGGATAACGCTAAAAGGGTAATACAATAAGAACACTTATATATAGGAAGTACCAGCGGTGTATCCACCATGTTCTTATGGTATTACACTCGTTTCGTTATCTAAATCACAACTAATCACATAAACACATAATCATCAACTTGGTCACATCATGTTGTACATTCGCATGAATGTACACAGAGAATCCAATAAAGGATTTCAATTTAGCACTTTAAACATCCCATAAGAATCTAACTATGAAGATAGATAAATACTATAAGTATTTGGTTTGGTCACATCATCTTGTACATACGCAATAAAGTACATAAAGAATCCAATAAAGGACTTTAATTTAGCACTTTAAACTTCCTATAATAATCTAACTATAAAGATAGATAGATGCTATAAGGATTTGGTTTGGTCTCATTGAATCACAAAATCCTAATTCCTAATGGTGATTTAGATAACGCCACAAAAGCCTAATTCCTAATGTTGATTCGGATAACGCTACGAAGGGTAATACAATAAGCACACTTATATATAGGAAGTACCAGCAGCGTATTCACCATGTCCTTATTTTATTACTCTCATTTCGTTATCTAAATCACCAACAATACTCTACACATAAACAATAACCATCGGCGCGTTCATACGTAAAGCACTTCTTAGAAATCTTACTATGAAGATAGAAAGATTTAAAGTAGTAAATTAAATATCCTACAAGAATCTATTTTTAAGATAGATAGATTCAATAAGAATTTAGTTTGTGTCAGTTGTTGCGTTTAACTTAATAGGAATAACACACAAAAAGCACTTAGTAAACACATATATGCCATACATTGTGAAAAATTGATTACACATATGAATCATTCCAAAACATTTGAAAAAACGTAAAAGAGAGGACTATGTACTCACGAGTTTGCGTATAGGTCTTGTTCAATCGAATAGCAAAGCTCAATGTTCAAGTGTTGAAGTGGTTCCTAGTGTAACGGATACTATGTGTTAGTGTATCAAAACATGAAATGATATATCAGATTGAATGAGGTTTAAAAACCAAACAAGAGTTGGATCTTGTACAACTTGGTTCCTAATATCATACATTATGATTTGGAAGTGTTTCAAAGTGTTCTGATTTGTTACGGCTTGCTAAAGTGGTTTATGCCACTTTAACTGGTCGTAAACGTAACTATGGGTTTAGATGATTAAATATGTCCTATGATGAGTCTAATATGTCAAAACTAGTTTATATAAGTTTTATAATCAGTTTAGATGTCAAAATAATGTTCTTGTATGTTCAAAACTATTTTATGCGGGAAAAGGGTATTTTCGGCATTATAAAGAATATATAATCGACTCATCATTTGACTAACCAAACGATATGACCATAAGGTATGACCTCAGTAGGTTATTCCCTAATATACTATGTTCATGATAAAGGTCTTGGTCGGATCCTAAAGTTGACCAAACGGGTCGGATTCGAAAGTCAAAGCGCTAGTCAAACCACTCAACTAACGACTAAGGAAATAAGCGCTAAACTAGAAACGGCGAGTTAGACATGTTGGAACATGTATAATTATGTTTATAAAACTGATTTGGTGTCAAACCTTTATGTTTTAAAATTCGAAAACCGTTTTGTCGTAAAATGCACTTATGCGCATCTTTGACTTTTAATAAACAAAACTTTGACTCGTCACTTCGCTATAAACGTGGTAATCAAAAGGTGCAATCGCAAGGGAGAATAACCTTCGTGATTGCGATCACATTGAAAAGTTCAGTTTGAACTTTGACTTGACCAAAATTGTCAGAACCGAAAGTCAAACGGTTTGACTTTTCGCTCATAACAAGCTAAAATAAAGAAATGGACTAGAAGTGAGTACTTACTTGTGTTAAGGAATACTTAAGAAGTCAGTAGGAGGTTTCTAGAAGGCTGGAAACAAGCTCCAAAGAGATAGGAGAAAGAATTGTGAAATGAGAAGGAAGAATTCATGGCTATTTATAGTGTTCAAGAGTTCATAGGATCATGCTAAGTGCCCCTTGATGTGTCATGATCAGAGGAACATCACAACACATGTCAAATGGAGCTTATAAGCTGGCAATTTCATGAACTTGGGGAGCAAGACTTGAAACAAAGTGTTGCCACACATTCTGCTGATCTGAGCACCCCTTACGGACTGTGTCCAAAAGTCCTTTCGGTCCTTAAGGCTTCCTTTGGGTCCAAGTTTTTCTTTTTGGCAGATTTGGCCCCTAGACTTGTATTGTTGTATTTTGTCATTTTAACCCCTTTTAACCTAATATTTAGCTTATATAAGGGTTTTAAAGCATGTATAACTTGGATTTGGTTCGGGAATGTCATGGATGTTGGTTTTGTTAGATCTTACGGTTACACATTTCACAAATAATGTAAGAGACTTTATCGAACGTGAAAATGATCGAAATTGCACCACGATTGAAATTATGCATTCTCATAAATAAACTACAAGATTTTAGTGAGTACGAAAATGTGCGGATTTGTACATAGAGTCCGTATGCTGAGGATTTGGACAGACTTTTGTACTTTGTCAAAAATGGTCCCTTAACTTATATAAACGTGTTTTTGTTAATCCTAAGCCCTCAAAACTTTTGTCTAAGTTATGTAAATGGTATTTAGGGTATGTGTAGCTTATGTCCTTATCCTAATGTGTACATTACGTTAAACTGATTACGTTTAAGTATCAGTTAATGAATTACTTCCAAAAGAAAAAGTTTTTGAATGTTTGGAATTTTGCACAAGGGTTTTGTAACACCCCAATCGCGGAGTAGCAACAACACGCGGCGGAAACACTGGGAGTCATGTTACAAATTGTTCCACAACAAATGGTATTTAAGTTTGGTGATATTGAATTAGATTACATAACATTGTCTTAGGAAAATACAAACCATTACAAATAACTACTGTTTATTTTAAACAAACTAAGGCCCTGGTCCATTCCTACATGATCCAAACTTGTAAATCATCACACAACTGAGAATCTATTTTCCCAAGAACCTCTTGGACCAGATCTTGGTGTAGATCGTCGTTGTAGTGTTTGTCTTTGGGAAGAAGATTGTGGTGGTGTAACATGTGGTGGTGTTGGCTGAGGTGGTGGTGGTATAGGTTGTGATGATGATTGTGGTAGTGGTGAAGCTGGTGGTTGTATATGTTGTGGTGATTGATCAACTTTTTCAGCTTCTTTTGTCTTCCTGTGTTTGTACTTCTTTCTTGCTTTCTTGAATGCAAGAGATCCAGTTGTTTTCTTTTGATTTTAAGGCTTGCTCTTTACTTTGCGTGTTTTCTTTGCAGGCCCTTCTGCTTCATCATCTGATTCAACTTCAGATGGAACATACACATCACCATCATCCTTGGCCCTTTTCTTTTCTTAAGCTAGAGCTTCCTTTTCTCTTTGAACCTCCATATAAAAACTATCCTCTGAAACTTCATCATTGTCATCACCAACTCTTTCTATTTCTATCTCATGATCAAATGTTGCTGAAATTACTTCATTGGAAACATCATCTTAAACCTCAACGTTCTCAGCATTTTTGTAATACCCCAATCGCGTAATACAACAACACGCGGCGGAAACATCGGGGAGTCACGTTACAAATTACTCACAACCCATGGTACTAAATTTTTTTCATTAAGTTAACCTTGTTTTACAATTCAAAGAATACATGTAATTGTCTTTTGTTTAAAGGAGTCTAAGGCCCGGAGGCGATCCTATGGGATAGAATGCTTGAATAATCAAAACCTGAAATATATGTGAAAAAGATGTCAACAAAGAATGATGGTTAATGCATAGGTTTTGTTAGCCAAATTAATGGTAAAAGGTTTGGTATTGCAACACTTTGACAACTACGAGAGTTGTCAATTGAAAACGGACTCTTTGAAACCAATAAATGGCAAAAAGGTTTAGCTTTGCAATACATTTTTTTGATTATGAAACCTGTGACAAAATAGTTTTCTATATGGAAATATTATTATTACTAGGTAATTTTTATGCCATTGAAATTATACTTTTGTCTTTGTTCTCTTATACTTTGTTTTTGTTACAACATTAAAATCGGTCACAAACTTGTGAGAGTATTATTAGAAATCCAATCAAGGATTTATAATAGTACTATGGGTATCCTTCTAAGAATCTAACATATTAAAAATACAAAGATTCTACAAGGATTTGGATATTTGAACATTTGAATCAACTGAACACAAAAATCCTAAAGTGATTTGGATAACGCTAAAAGGGTAATACAATAAGAACACTTATATATAGGAAGTACCAGCGGTGTATCCACCATGTTCTTATGGTATTACACTCGTTTCGTTATCTAAATCACAACTAATCACATAAACACATAATCATCAACTTGGTCACATCATGTTGTACATTCGCATGAATGTACACAGAGAATCCAATAAAGGATTTCAATTTAGCACTTTAAACATCCCATAAGAATCTAACTATGAAGATAGATAAATACTATAAGTATTTGGTTTGGTCACATCATCTTGTACATACGCAATAAAGTACATAAAGAATCCAATAAAGGACTTTAATTTAGCACTTTAAACTTCCTATAATAATCTAACTATAAAGATAGATAGATGCTATAAGGATTTGGTTTGGTCTCATTGAATCACAAAATCCTAATTCCTAATGGTGATTTAGATAACGCCACAAAAGCCTAATTCCTAATGTTGATTCGGATAACGCTACGAAGGGTAATACAATAAGCACACTTATATATAGGAAGTACCAGCAGCGTATTCACCATGTCCTTATTTTATTACTCTCATTTCGTTATCTAAATCACCAACAATACTCTACACATAAACAATAACCATCGGCGCGTTCATACGTAAAGCACTTCTTAGAAATCTTACTATGAAGATAGAAAGATTTAAAGTAGTAAATTAAATATCCTACAAGAATCTATTTTTAAGATAGATAGATTCAATAAGAATTTAGTTTGTGTCAGTTGTTGCGTTTAACTTAATAGGAATAACACACAAAAAGCACTTAGTAAACACATATATGCCATACATTGTGAAAAATTGATTACACATATGAATCATTCCAAAACATTTGAAAAAACGTAAAAGAGAGGACTATGTACTCACGAGTTTGCGTATAGGTCTTGTTCAATCGAATAGCAAAGCTCAATGTTCAAGTGTTGAAGTGGTTCCTAGTGTAACGGATACTATGTGTTAGTGTATCAAAACATGAAATGATATATCAGATTGAATGAGGTTTAAAAACCAAACAAGAGTTGGATCTTGTACAACTTGGTTCCTAATATCATACATTATGATTTGGAAGTGTTTCAAAGTGTTCTGATTTGTTACGGCTTGCTAAAGTGGTTTATGCCACTTTAACTGGTCGTAAACGTAACTATGGGTTTAGATGATTAAATATGTCCTATGATGAGTCTAATATGTCAAAACTAGTTTATATAAGTTTTATAATCAGTTTAGATGTCAAAATAATGTTCTTGTATGTTCAAAACTATTTTATGCGGGAAAAGGGTATTTTCGGCATTATAAAGAATATATAATCGACTCATCATTTGACTAACCAAACGATATGACCATAAGGTATGACCTCAGTAGGTTATTCCCTAATATACTATGTTCATGATAAAGGTCTTGGTCGGATCCTAAAGTTGACCAAACGGGTCGGATTCGAAAGTCAAAGCGCTAGTCAAACCACTCAACTAACGACTAAGGAAATAAGCGCTAAACTAGAAACGGCGAGTTAGACATGTTGGAACATGTATAATTATGTTTATAAAACTGATTTGGTGTCAAACCTTTATGTTTTAAAATTCGAAAACCGTTTTGTCGTAAAATGCACTTATGCGCATCTTTGACTTTTAATAAACAAAACTTTGACTCGTCACTTCGCTATAAACGTGGTAATCAAAAGGTGCAATCGCAAGGGAGAATAACCTTCGTGATTGCGATCACATTGAAAAGTTCAGTTTGAACTTTGACTTGACCAAAATTGTCAGAACCGAAAGTCAAACGGTTTGACTTTTCGCTCATAACAAGCTAAAATAAAGAAATGGACTAGAAGTGAGTACTTACTTGTGTTAAGGAATACTTAAGAAGTCAGTAGGAGGTTTCTAGAAGGCTGGAAACAAGCTCCAAAGAGATAGGAGAAAGAATTGTGAAATGAGAAGGAAGAATTCATGGCTATTTATAGTGTTCAAGAGTTCATAGGATCATGCTAAGTGCCCCTTGATGTGTCATGATCAGAGGAACATCACAACACATGTCAAATGGAGCTTATAAGCTGGCAATTTCATGAACTTGGGGAGCAAGACTTGAAACAAAGTGTTGCCACACATTCTGCTGATCTGAGCACCCCTTACGGACTGTGTCCAAAAGTCCTTTCGGTCCTTAAGGCTTCCTTTGGGTCCAAGTTTTTCTTTTTGGCAGATTTGGCCCCTAGACTTGTATTGTTGTATTTTGTCATTTTAACCCCTTTTAACCTAATATTTAGCTTATATAAGGGTTTTAAAGCATGTATAACTTGGATTTGGTTCGGGAATGTCATGGATGTTGGTTTTGTTAGATCTTACGGTTACACATTTCACAAATAATGTAAGAGACTTTATCGAACGTGAAAATGATCGAAATTGCACCACGATTGAAATTATGCATTCTCATAAATAAACTACAAGATTTTAGTGAGTACGAAAATGTGCGGATTTGTACATAGAGTCCGTATGCTGAGGATTTGGACAGACTTTTGTACTTTGTCAAAAATGGTCCCTTAACTTATATAAACGTGTTTTTGTTAATCCTAAGCCCTCAAAACTTTTGTCTAAGTTATGTAAATGGTATTTAGGGTATGTGTAGCTTATGTCCTTATCCTAATGTGTACATTACGTTAAACTGATTACGTTTAAGTATCAGTTAATGAATTACTTCCAAAAGAAAAAGTTTTTGAATGTTTGGAATTTTGCACAAGGGTTTTGTAACACCCCAATCGCGGAGTAGCAACAACACGCGGCGGAAACACTGGGGAGTCATGTTACAAATTGTTCCACAACAAATGGTATTTAAGTTTGGTGATATTGAATTAGATTACATAACATTGTCTTAGGAAAATACAAACCATTACAAATAACTACTGTTATTTTAAACAAACTAAGGCCCTGGTCCATTCCTACATGATCCAAACTTGTAAATCATCACACAACTGCACTTGAAACATATGTGAAAATAACGTGTCAACAATTAAATGTTGGGGAGTAACATAGGTTTTGGATATGTAATGACTTGTTTTGAATAAGTGTTCAAATATCTTGTTTTGAATAAGAGATCAAATAACTTGTATTGAATAAATGATCAAATAACTCGTATTGAATGAATGATCAAATAACTTGTATTGAATAAAACAATTGACTTATTCTAAGAAACCATGATTTGATGATGAATACATTCAAACCTTTGTTCTGACTGATGTCTAATCCCTCAGAAGGGGATTATCGTTGATTTGCTCAGTTTCTGTCATTCCCTAAACAAACTTCATAACATACTATCGGTCGGCTTGGCCTAAGCTAATGAATGTATAATTGATGAATCAAGTCTCACACAATGTAATAATATGTTATATGAAATGTGAACATGCTTTTGTAATTGTTGAAGATACAATTCAACAATGCATGATAGTAAATTTTGTATACTTTGATAAGATAAATGAATCAAGGTAGTTGAGGATGAAAATAAGGTGTATTGAGTACTTATATTATTATGAATAATAATATTTTTCAAATCCTTTTGAAAATATGTTTTATAGGCACATATGAATCGCCCCAAAACATTTGAAAACATAAAAGAGTGGACTATGTACTCACCTTCGGATGCGTTATATTAACAAGCACAAATTTCCTCAATGTTGATCTACACGTCCTAATTTCAAATAGGAACGATTTAATGATCAATTATTCTACAATACCTAAGTTTCTCCAAAACTTATGATTTTTCACATAACTTTAAGATTTTCTCAAAAAGTTATTATTTTGGTTATGTTGGCAATTTGTATATATTTATATATATATGAGTTCATATATATACACAATAATCATAGTTTGCACGTAATAACATAATTACGCAAGATTTGAATATATCATCGAATGTCATAGTGCACGTATTTCACCAAAGTATATAATTTATCATTCTTAGACTATTTGATACATGCAATAATTTCACAAGTTAACCTATGTATCATTTTTATGCTTCAATATATAAGTTGCATTTTAACGGGTCTTTTGACGAAACTATCATATAAACCGCACAAGTACGCATGCATAGATCTATATCCAAATATCATGCTACTACTATCATTCCACATAATGCATGTCATATTCACATATCACACATCATCATACAATTCATTCATGGAACTATTCATGTTCGTGTACCTTAAATATGCGTATTATAGCGTTTTCGGTAACGTTTTCGGGCGTCGGAAGTCACGTATGACTAGCCAAACACCAAAGATACTTAATATAAGTTAAAATACTTATTTTTATACCAAAAATATCAGTTTATTTACTGATCTAAAACAGTTTTATAAAAAGCTCTTAAAAAGGCGATTTTTACCGTTTTTAACGCATAGTTTTGCATCGAACTTTACCATAAGCATCCCAAATCGTAACGACTTGATATTTTGACACAATACATGTTATTTACTGATTAAAATGGTGGTTATACTCATGATAGTGTAGGTCTCACATAAGGAACATAAATTACACAACTTCATCGAATTTACCACTTTTTAAGCCTAATGTACAACATGCAAAGCTACTAATCTTACGTCATGACTTTGTATTATCATAGTACATCAAATAAAATTATTTTTAATGTTTATAATCTGTTTTAATATACTTTTTTCACGCCATAATATATCATCATCATATCAACTTCATATCATTTCCTAATCATCACTAGATGTAATTATGATCTTGTGAGCAAAACTTGTGTGCATGCATACATATATACATATACATGAAACACATATATATGCATATACACTTCCAAAAAACCACTTTTCATATGTTCATCTTCAATCATATGAACTTTTATAAATACTCTTTTTGGTCATGCATGCATTAATCTTCCAATAATCACATCAATCAATATTTAACAAATATCAAAACACAACCTCTAACATGTATATATATATATTCACGGCCACACACACATATATATACATACACTTCCTTTTTTTTGCTTAAAACCATATACTTGATTAAAGTTTAAGTTTGTGAAGAAATCCAAGTTTTTGAGAAACTTCCATCATCATCCCCATCAAAATGCAAGGATATAACTTTGAAAATAAGTTTATACCTTTAAGAAAATTAGTGGGTTATGATGAGATTTTTGATGATATGGAGCTTGAAATCACTTGAAAACACCTTGGAAACTCCCTTGGATCTTCACACCAACTTGAAACTTGCTTGGAACCAACTTGAATCTTCAAGATGAAGATCCAAAATTGAAAATGGAAGAGAGGGGGGGAGTGTACGGTTGGGAGGAGAGAGAGAGGAAGATTTGGTGAATTTTCGTGTTGGAAAGATGAATATATGGAAGATATCTTGGATTTTTGAAGATCTCATGCAAGATTGCTTTAACATATGTCACAAAATGGAGAAACAAGAAAAAGGTGGGCATCAAAATGCCGCCACCTACACACATAAACATATACTTCATATATACATACACATATATACATGTATTCATGCATTACACAGGTATTTAACTGATTACCGGGTATTTTATCTAGCGTTTAAAATGCGTTTTAAGGCGTACAAAATTATTTTTATTTTTTTATAAAAATAAACTTGCTATAATATTGCTGAATAATAATTTATTTGCCTAAACTAGCTGCGTTGTCGGTATTTCACAGTATACGCGTTGTACTACGCAGTATGCGCTTAAACTCGAAAAATAGAGTTTTTAAGCGTTTTAAATAATATTTCCTCAAGGATATAATTAAATATACCATTTTAATCACAACGGATTATTTTTAGGATTTTAATATTAATTGGACGGTCATCGACGTTTGTTTTGCGTTTTGATTGTTACGCAATAAGCTTGTATCGCATTTTAGCCAACATAATTTTAAATAATGTTTGGACTCACCAAAACTTCAAATATCATAAATTAATACTAATCAATGTAAATAAAGTTTGGTTCAATACCCTCCATCTTAGATGCTTAGTCATCAGAACCACTTCCTGAGTTGCTCTATTTATCCTTTAGAGGTGCTTTGTAATTCTTGTCGTTAAACCTTCCAAAGAATTTTCTGGTAATTGGTTCTGACTTCTGTTTCAAATACAGGTTCAGTCTCACCAATGGTAATCCAGTCATATGCTCTAACACCAGTTCATCTTTCTTGTCTTTTACCAGGTTAGGAAACTGGTCATCTAACATCATCTGCATAAACCTAGGGTAGTGCAGGAATTTGTCTTTCTTAATATTCAACTTTATCTGCTCAAATATCATCTTAGTGAAGTTGTAAGGGTTGTTGAGCGCAAGAACCACAATCATACACATCCGATTTTCTACAATAGCATCCCCTCATCCCTTCCTGTGACTGAGGGACACTATGACAGAATGAAAAAAGAATTTGTACGGCCTTCCAAGATAAGCTTTATTAAACCGCGTGTTAACATGACCCTTATATCCCATTCGGCAGAAGTATCCTGTGCACATACGTTCAGTCTACGTCATTTGATCATTTTCTTTGTCTTTGAAATTTAACACACGTCGAATCAAATCTACTGTAATCAGCACTTCTTTATCTTCATTTTTTTACGCAAACAAATGACACAATCGCTTTACGTTCTGGTTCAAACTTAGCATGCTCCCAAAACCTCTCAATATGTTAGTGATATGGCTTATGTTTATCTGTAAGTGCTTTTGCAATCAGAAGCTCACTCATAAACTTTAATATTGACTTGAAAAGAGCAATCTCGGGAATCTTCTCATCCAGAACACAACAGATGTTGTGCTTCTTATCAAAGTTAGACTTTTATCATGCGTAAAAGACAAACCATAAGAAAACAAACACTTAGAAAATTTTTCAACTTTTTATCATTTACCTCAGTGCAAAGTTAATGACCAAACGACAATTGTGCATTTTTAACTTTGTGCGAAGTTAACTGGTCAGAATTTACATTTTTCATTTTACCTTCACACGAAGATAGCTTATCTTCGTGCGAAGATAGCCATTAAGAACACACTCTACTGAAGAACTTGTATAATCAGAAGTTCTAGGCCATTGCTGACACATAATCAGAAGAACTTGTACAATACCCCAGATATGAATTCTCTATAAAGACCTAGTATCTCAAAATCTGGCAATCTCTCAAACGATATTTCGGTGTACTAAGACCATATATTCGAGAGATGTTAAACCACAACTCAAGAAGTTATACATTTATGTTTATATCTCAGACACACTCTACTGAATGTGCGAAGCCCACTGGCACATCGATAGTGAGATCTGATTAATCTTTTTAAAACTTCAAATCTTTAGCATACTGTGATAGTCCACTGATGTACTATCATTTCTTCTTTTCGCACGAAAACTCTTTTTGCCATTTTCATGTTTTTGTACTTTTTATATTTTTTTTAATTTTTAAATTTTTCTATGTTTTTGTATTTTCTACACCATTTCTCCCCCTAAAATCAAAAACATATTTTTGTATTTTTATTTTTAAAGAAAGAAATTCTAAAAAACTATAAAAGTGATAAACCGATGAGGATCACGAAAACTCGTCATCCTATCCGTATTCAACCTCTATTTTCCCATCTGATGTTAGATTTTTCAAACCATTAAGTCTCATAAGATATTTAAATCCGGTGGGATCAAATGGTTTGGTATAAAAATCTGCCTTTGGGTCATCGGTATGGATTTTTCTATTCTAATCAACTTTTTCTCATAGCAATCACGGATAATGTGATGTTAAATTCAATTTGTTTAGTTATAGAGTGTTGAACCGGGTTTTTATTATATCGATGGCTACCTTATTATCTACATATATGGTCGTATCAAGAAACTGCAATCCAAAGTCTCTCATCTGCTGTTGTATCCACAAAATTTGGGAACAACAGCTGGATGCTGAAACGTATTCAGCCTCGCAGTTAGCGAGAGCGACCGTGGTTTGCTTCATTCATTGCCACGTGACTAAGCGTGTTCCGATGAATTGGCAACCGGCCGTTGTAGATTTAGCGTTAAGTTTGCAGCATCTGAAATATGAGTCGGAATATCCAGCGAGGTCGAAGTTGTCGTTTCGCGGATACCACAAGCCGGTGCTTGGGAAACCCTTCAAGTATCTGAAAATCTGCTTGACTATCATGAGGTGTGACACTCGTGGACATAATTGATATCGGGCACAAAGGCAGGGTGGATACATGATGTCTGGCCTTGATGCCGTGAGATACATCAATAATCCAATCATCGATCTGTATAAGGTTTCATCGATCTTGACTCTTTCTTCGTCTAGACAGATGCCATGATTGATTTCCAATGGGGTAGATAATGGTGATGTCCTCGACATTTTGAATTTCTCCAAGATATCGTGAACATACTTCGTCTGATGTATAAAAATACCATCAGGTAACTGATCAACTTGAAGTCCTAGAAAGAACTTCATCTCTCCTATTAAACTCATTTGAAACTTCTTTTTCATGACCTCCTCAATCTCTTTGCATAATTCCTCATTTGTTAAGCCAAAGATGATGTCATCCACATAGATTTGTACGATCAGCAAGTGTCATTTTACTTCCTTCGTGAAGAGTGTGCTATCAAAGTGCCTTTGGTAAAGCCGTTGTTCAACAGGTGCTGAGAGAGTGTCTCATACCAGGCTCTCTGGGCCTGATGCAACCCGTATAATGCTTTATCTGGTATATATATGTTGTCTTTATGCACTGGATCGACAAACCCCGGTGGTTGGCCAACATACACTAACTCCTTCACTTTTCCGTAAAGGAAAGCTGATTTGACATCAACGTGGTACACTTTAAATCCTTTCCATGATGCAAATGCTAGGAAAATGCAAATTGCTTCCAGTCGTGCGACCGGAGCATAAACCTCTGTGTAATCAATTCCTTCTTGCTGATGAAATCCTTTGATAACCAGTCGAGCTTTGTTGCGTACAATTACCCGTCGATCATCTCTTTTACACATGAAGACCCATTTTGTCGCGATAGCTTTCTGATTTACTTGTAGGTCAACAAGCTTCCAGACACCAAGCTTTTCAAATTGTAGCAGCTCCTCCTGCATTGCGTTTAACCAACTATCATCGGCAAGCACTTCTTTATTCGATTTTGGCTCAATCTGCGAAATAAAACAACGATGTAAGCAAATATCTTGAATTAATGAAATTTTGGTATAAAAACAACTTAGATCCTTGTCGATTTGATTTTGCATTTTAACTCCAACTTGCAGTTCTCCAATAATATTCTTTGATGGATGGTAGGACAAATTTCTTGGCACTTCATTATGACCTGCAAATTCGTAATTTGTAATGTTATGTTCAACAGCTTAACTACTTGTTGAAGCTTCATTCTGATTGCTAGGACCTGCAGACTGATTTAACATATTTGTTATCTGCTCAGAACCTTCATCGGAGCTAGATTAACCTCCATTACCATATGACGGCTCAACTTCATAATCAGAAACATCTTGGTCGAAAGTGGGCACTGTATTGTTTACTATTTGTTCGACGACAGATTCTTTTTTAGTAGTACTCGACCTGCACCAAAATCACTTGTTTCAAGAGTTGGTTGTGTAACCACTATTGGTCTTGGAACTTGCTCTTGATTTGACGTTTGATGTTGTTGATATAACAACACAAGTTCCTCTTCATTAGGTACATCTAGCAGATCGAATGAATTCCATAGACTCTCATAATTAAACATCCAGGGATCACCATCCTTTTGCGTAGGCATTGTGTATTTCTGACAATCGACATGTTGAGCAAGAATCACTTTGTTTAAAGTTGGCAGATATACACGTCTCAACGGACTAGTGTAACCCACGAAGAACCCTCCAAAGATCTGGCACCGAATTTACCATCCGGGTCAATGATTATACATGGAGATCTAAATGGCTGTAAAAACTCTAACTTTGTTTTCGTTGATTAAGCAGTTTGAACCATGTCTTCTTGTGAACCTTGATGGTTAATACCTTGTTCAAAGTATAACAAGTAGAGGCAACGACTTCACTCCATAAACTAATTGGTAACTTTGAGTCCGCAAGCATCATGCATGTTGGTTTGATGAGAGTTTGATTCTTACGTTAAGCTACTCCATTTTCTTGCAGAGCATGGGGGCATTGAATTTGTGAAGAATACCTTTGTCATTATAGAATTCGAGCGTTCGATTGTTTTTGAACTCCGTACCGTTGTCACTATGAATTCTTCTGATAGGAAGATGGTACAAGTTCTCTAACATTCTAAACAGAATCATAAGATTCTCGAATGTCTCGTCTTTGCTTTCTTGAAAAATGACCCATAAAAATCTCGAATAGTCGTCTGTTACAACTAGGCAATAAAGATCTCCAGATATGCTTTTGACGTTAACTTGTCCGAAAAGATCCATATGAAGCCTCTCTAGCGGTAATTTGATGGAATTCAAAAGCTTTTTTAGGTGTGATTTCTTATGCTGCTTCCCCTTTTTTGCAACTAAGACAGTCATCATTTAGATGAAAACTTTTCAGATTAACACCCTCCACTAGATTGTTGTGCACCATGTAGTTCATCTTTCTAAAATGAATATGCCCCTCTTTCTATGCCATAAGATCGATTATTTTTCTGTCGCTTTCGTTATGAAACACTGTGCCGATTTTGAGGTAGTAGATGCGACACTCATGTCTAGAAAGTAAAGATCATTTTCTCGTGGAGCGTACATGAGAATCCACTCTTCGGGAATTTTAAATCCCGGCTTCAGAATGAAACATTCTTTATCGTTGAAGTGAGTTGTAAACTTTTTATTACAAATTTGAGAGATGCTCAGCAAATTGTTCTCTAATTCGACAATATAGTTTTCTTTATCAAACGACACCACTCCATTCGAAAGTTTTCCTTCTCCGACAATCCTTCCTCCTGGATTTCCGGCAAACCCTACATAGCCTCCGCGAATAGATTTGACATCATATAGTAAGGCTGGCATTCATGTCATGTGACTAGAAGCTCCACTGTCCATAATCCCTTTCGAAATAATTGACCTCGGGAGCCCCTGCACACGCAAGTAAGAACTTACTTAAACAATGAAACCCAAGCCATCTTGGTCTTGGGTGGGTTCGGAATATCAAACCTTGGAACCTTGACTCTAACATCTTGTCCTGTCTCTGACTTTACAGGAACAAATGTTTTGATTTATGTAGAAGATGGTTTGCCTTAACCACCCAAGTTTGCGCCTTTCTGAATGATTTTTTCGTATAGAAATTTGAATTCTTTTGTTCATTTTTGCTTGAAGTTTCACCAATTTCAAATATTTGTAGTTGTTGGATTCACGATGTTGTTGAATTCATTGTTCCTTTTTTAAATTTGAGTTGGCATAAACTCAGGTTTCTCCTGTTTCTTATTTTTTGTTGGCTTTTTTGCACTATAATCAGGTTTTGGATTATTTTCAAAACATTGTTATGCAATATGCCCGAATTTGTTACACTTGAAACATGTCCTACTATTGTTTCTAATAGAGGAATCCAAAGCCTGCTCACGACGTTCTTTTTCTTTCTTAAACTCATCATTGGACTGTTTTTCAATGCTTTCTTTCACACTCACAGTATTTGTTCCAAAAACAAAGTTAATATTCTTTACAAAATTTGTTTTCAAAAACTGTTGTTATTTTTCTTCTTTTTATAACCCAACAATCTCTCTTGTTTTCCAGATAATCCCCACCCCTCTGATGGTAATTATTGTAAAGGTTTTTTGGTTTAGAATAAAAAGAAGCATCTTGTTTTTCAAGATCAGCATGTTTGACTTCTACCAGGTTGAAAAATTTATCAACTCGTTCAAGATTTACATTCTGAATCGGAAATGCTTCATCAAAATATAGTTCAGCCGATCCATTCATTTTGTAAACAACTACATTTGGATCAGCACTTAAACTATCTTCTGACGATGAAACATGATTCTTGTGGAAACTTTTCTCATTTTTCAGAATGTGAATTTGATTCAGAACTTTCAAGACTTGACTCAGCACTTTCATATTCAGTGCTATCTGACTCATTCCCAAATTATTTTCAACAAAGCTTTTACCACTTTAGATTCACAGTCAATTTCGATTTTAGTGTAGCTTAAATCGATGTTCTCAGGCAGTTCATTATTCTTTTCAGTTTTCAATTTTAAATTGAGCGCCTTTTCCCCCCCAGATGGTTTCTTTCTAGCATAGCTATCCCACATGGGTGTGGAACTCGATCGTAACCTACACCTTTTCTTTTCTCAGTTTTATCATCTTCTTCCTTTTCAATTTTTGGAAGAATATGATCAATGACATATGCACTAGTGGAATAACCGAGTAACATTTTGTTAATCCGTTCAGTTTCGATTTTCATTTTTTCTAAGCCATTTTTTAACTCGAAAATCGTGTTAAGGTGAATGTTAATGGCCATTTGTTTGTCCATAACAGTCTCCTTGAGCATTGAAAGAGTTTTAACATCTTCTCTGTTTAACTGTTCATACTGTTTCATTGTTTTACTTAATTTGTCATAAGCTTCTTTTGTTTCATTGTAATCGCTTGACAAATTATCAGCATGGTTTTTTATTCAATATATTTGTTATCTTTTCCAACTTCTATGATCTGAAGTTACCACTTCTCTTATCACTTCTTTCACACACTCTGACTCTTTCTTGATTTGTTGGAATCTACCTCTTTTAGGTTGGCCATCATATCTTTACTAGCAATTTCCGTCAGATTCTCAACGTTCATTTCTTTATCCACATTTATTTCTCCATAACCTCTGGCTTTGTCTCCTCCACTGAAGATTCTTGATAACTTGTATCAAAGTAACCTGCAAAAGAAGGAAACATATTAGGTGGAATCAATTTTTAAATGTGTCACACCCCGACCCGCAGCGGAATAAGAGTCGGGGCATAATTGGGTTATCACCAAAGCTCATGATATTTACTAATATGTTTCATATTTATTAAAGTCAAAATTACATTCCCAAATATCCAAACATGTCCATACAATACAAAGAAGATAAACCAAACAAAACAATCCCAAACTCTAAATCATTTTATTCTTCTAGTCCAATCCTAAGTGTTTCTTGCTGCAGCTGGTTCACCTGAATCATGTGTAAAAATGGGGGTTTTTGGGTCAACATAAGTTGGCGAGTGAACCTTGTTAGATAAACATTTATTATTGATTTACTTATTAGATTATCAATGAAAAATTGTGCATAATCATAAATGAGCAAATGTAAATACCCAAGCAGTAGCAATAGCAATCACAACTATAACATACAATAACATATGATAGCATACATTAACATACCAACATCATACGATAAATAACATGAAATGAAACTGTGCGATCAAGGCTCAATCAAACGGAGCCGATCGTATTGATGTCCTGAAAATGATAAATGTCTGTGCGATCAAGGCTCAATCAAACGGAGCCGATCGTATGTGGGCATGCCAGGTTCACGCTCATAATGTAATGGGGAGCGGCCCGGCCTATGAAATTGCATGTACTGAAACAATAAATTGAATCTAACAATAACCACACAAACAGTTGAAACAAGCTTGAATACACAAGTTCATGATATGATGTATGCACAATGGTTTAAATATAATATATAGCAAGACACATGATACACCCCAAAACGTGATTAAAAACGGGGAATTTATAAAGATTCACTCACATTGGGTGCGTTTGATTGGAGGTGATGAGATGCGCACGAGTCGGGAGAGTTGAACAACGAGAATTACTAACCTAAATAATAACGGAAAAATATAGTAAATGAGTAGATTTTATTAAGGATTTTAATGGAATTTTTAGATATATTTTTTGAGTTTAAGGCTATTTTCTATCTTTAAAAATATTATTTTTAAGTATTTTTAATTGATTTTTAAATTAAATTAAATAAATAAAAATAAAAAAATATAAAAAAATTGTTTATTTTTGCGTTGACCGTTGACCGTTGACCATTGACTTGTTGACCTGTTTACCGGTTCGGTCAGTGTGCATGTATGCGCTGGGTGAGACTCGAACCCGAGACCTCCCGTACGCGTGCACGCAGCTCTACCAACTGATCTACGTGTCTAACCCGAAATAATCTTGTTTTTATTATATTTATATACTAATTCGATTTATTCAAAATTCATTTGTTATAAAAAAAGATTTTAAATCATCGAACCGGTGCCGTTAACCAGACTCGAACGCGTGACGTGCGAGTTAGTGTTGCACACAGTCCACCGCTGGACTATGTGTCTAACCTGGTTAATATTTCGGTTTTTATTATACTTAACATCTATTTGAGTTAACCCGGTTCGGTTAGAAAAATAAAACATTTTTATAATAGAGAGGGGCGTGTATCAGGGATCGAACTCGCGTCGCGTATGAAATTTGTTTGCACAGTCCACCGCTGGACTGTGTGTCTAACCTGTTCATATTACTGATTTTAAATAAACTTATAACTTAACTATCTTCGTCTTCTTCGCTCAATTTACAGTCGACTGTGTTACTAATCTGTTTCTTGCTTTTACGATATCAATCATTCATAAGACTAAAATGAAATGGCAGAGACGGTGTTGGAAGTAAACATACCGTAGGAAGGATTTATCACAGAATTTCCGGCAATGCATCGGCTCTGTTTTTTTGAACTTCGACTGGTGAACAAATTAATAGTTTTGATTTAGTTAACTGTGGAATTGAAGTACTAAATAAGAGTTATCAGCAGGTTTGAATGGCTGTACCGTTTTACACGGAAGATAAGGATTTTCAGAAGTTTTTCGGCGAGCAGAAATTATCCGATGACGACGTCTGAATTTGATTTCTATTGGAAGGTTTGAGTCAGAAATAGCTTAACAATCGATAGACCACGAAGGTATTGAAAGACTTACTGTTTTGATGAAGAATACGGTTTTCCGGCGACTTGCAGAATTTTTCCGGCGAGTTGATTTAAGCTTTCTGATGGACTGAATGTATGATGAAAGTGAAATGGAAAGTTTGTATGATGTTTCTGAGTCGCGAGAGGGGTCTTGATTGAAGTAATTCAGACATTGATTATTTTCGGTTATAAAAACCGATCATGATCAAAATTGAAGTTCATTCAAATCCGAATTGATTAGGATCATCGGTGCACCGGTTTTGTTCAGTAATTCGCGAGTAATCAATCGTCTTTGGACGATTGGTGACCGATTTCGGTTATGGTTTGGCATTCAGGTTGTTTTCTGTTTGAATATAAGTTTCATTTGTTTCCTAGTGATAACAGAAAACAACAAGTGGCGGAGTGGTGATGTGTGTGTGTGTGTTAAGTCTTTGGATTTCAATTTCTGGCTGACCCGGGTTCGAGCCCCGGTAGCTACATTTTATTTTTATTTATTTTGTTTTCACTTTTTATCAAATATAATTTTTATAGTTTACTTTGTTTATTAATTATGTATCATTAAAAATCAAAATAACCATAAATACACAACGTGACATTTATAACTTGATATTCGATTACAAAACGGAGCGGGTTTTGGAAACCCGTTTTTGACAAATGTTACAGTATCCCCTACTTTTAGGAATTTCGTCCCGAAATTTATGTAGTAGTAGGAAAAAGATGTGGGTATTTTTTCGCGCATTGAGTCTTCACGTTCCCAAGTAAACTCAGGTCCCCGTTTCGACTTCCAGCGTACCCTAACAATTGGAATGCGACTCCGTCGTAGATGTTTCTCCCCGAAGTCCATGATTTCTACTGGTCTTTCAATAAAATGCATAGATTCATCAATCTGAATATCTTCCAGAGGAATGTGGAGGTTTTCATCAGCGAGGCACTTCTTCAAGTTAGATACGTGGAATGTGGGATGAATCCTGTTGAGTTCTTCTGGTAGATCAAGCTTGTATGCTACAGGTCCTACTCTTTCAGTATCTTGAAAGGTCCTACGTAGCGTGGTGCTAGCTTGCCTTTTTGACCAAAACGAACTACTCCCTTCCACGGTGATACTTTTAAAAGTACATGATCACCAATGTTAAACTCCAAAGGCTTCCGTCGTTTATCTGCATAACTCTTTTGACGACTTTGAGCCGCTAGAAGATTGTTTCGAATTTGATGGATCTTGTCTGTGGTTTCTTGAATTAATTCCGGACCAGTGATTTGAGCTTCCCCAATTTCGTGCCAACATACTGGAGATCGGCACTTACGACCATATAAGGCTTCAAAAGGTGCCATGCTGATGCTTGAATGATAGCTGTTGTTGTACGAAAATTCGACTAATGGTAGATGAGCGTCCCAATTTCCCTTGAAGTCTATAACACATGCTCGAAGCATATCTTCAAGAGTTTGAATGGTGCGTTCAGATTGACCATCAGTTTGAGGATGATAGGCGGTACTGAGATCTAATCGCGTACCCATAGCGGCTTGTATGCTTGCCATGTTCGTGAAGTGAAACGACCATCACGATCAGAAATATTGCTTAACGGTACCCCATGTCGGCTTACGATTTCGCTGATATAAATACGAGCAAGCTTTTCGTTCTTGAAATCTTCGCGGATAGGAATAAAGTGAGCTGATTTTGTAAGTCGGTCAATTATTACCCATATAGTGTCATACCCACCAGAAGTGCGAGGTAACCCGGTAATGAAGTCCATGGTTATATTTTCCCACTTCCATACAGGTATTTCAGGTTGGACCAGAAGCCCTGAGGGTCTTTGGTGTTCAGCTTTCACCTTGGAACATGTAAGGCACTTAGAAACAAAAACAGCAATATCCTTTTTCATTCCAGGCCACCAATAGGTATATCGTAGGTCTTGATACATCTTATCGGCTCCTAGGTGTATAGAGTATCGCGTTTTGTGAGCTTCCTTCATAAGAATTTCACGAAGAATGTTGTGATTAGGAATCCAGATACGATCTAGGTAGTACAGAATACCGTCAGATTTAGTTTCAATTTTAAGTTCAGCTCCACAGGACATCTCATTTCGTACATCATCTTCCGTTACTGAAACATGTTGGGCTTCTCGAATTTGATCTTTAATGTCAGTTATGATTTGCGAACATAGAAGACGAATGGAGTTCGCATAACCCTTTCGACTAAGTGCATCAGCCACCACATTTGCTTTGCCAGGGTGGTACCGAATTTCACAGTCGTAGTCATTTAGAAGTTCGACCCATCTTCGTTGCCTCATGTTTAACTCCTTTTGATTGAAGATATGTTGAAGACTCTTGTGGTCAGTGTATATTTCACACTTAGTACCATAGAGATAATGTCTCCATATCTTAAGAGCGAACACAACGGCTCCAAGTTCTAGGTCATGGGTGGTGTAGTTCTTCTCATGCGTCTTGAGTTTGTCTCGAAGCATAAGCTATAACTTTTCCTCTTTGCATTAGAACGCAGCCTAATCCTTGCCCTGACGCGTCGCAAAAGACCACAAAATCATCACAACCTTCAGGAAGAGTGAGGATTGGTGCATCACAGAGTTTTTGTTTAAGGGTTTGGAAGGCTTCTTCTTGCTTGGGTCCCCATATGAAAGGTTTTCCCTTATGAGTTAAAGCCGTGAGTGGTACAGCAATGCGAGAGAAGTTTGAAATGAAACGACGATAATAACCAGCCAAACCAAGAAAAGATCTTACTTCAGTTGGTGTACGTGGAGCTTGCCATTCTTGTACCGCTTTGATCTTTGAGGGGTCGACATGTATTCCCTTGTCATTGACTACATGTCCGAGGAATTGCACCTCTTTTAACCAGAATTCGCATTTGGAGAATTTGGCGTAAAGCTTTTCCTTCTCTAGAAGTGTAAGGATGAGTCGAAGATGACGCTCATGATCAGACTTAGACTTTGAATAAATAAGAATGTCGTCGATGAAGACTATAACAAATCGATCAAGATAAGGTTTGCAGACTCTGTTCATTAGGTCCATGAAGACTGCTGGAGCGTTGGTTAAACCAAATGGCATGACCATGAATTCATAATGGCCATAACGAGTTCGAAATGCGGTCTTTGGGACGTCTTCTTCATGCACCCTAAGTTGATGATAACCAGATCGAAGGTCGATTTTGGAAAAGTAGCTGGCACCTTGAAGTTGGTCAAGAAGATCATCAATGCGAGGTAAGGGATAGCGATTCTTGATTGTTAATTTGTTGAGCTCTCTGTAGTCGATGCACATATGAAACGATCCATCTTTCTTCTTTACAAAAAGAACAGGTGCACCCCAAGGCGATGAACTAGGACGTATGAATCCCTTGTCAGTCATCTCTTGTAATTGACTGGCTAGCTCTTGCATTTCAGAGGGGGCTAACCTATAAGGAGACTTTGCAACTGGTGTAGCACCAGGTATAAGATCAATACGGAATTCGACTTCTCTAACTGGAGGAAGTCCTGAAATGTCATCAGGAAAAACTTGCGGAAAATCTTTTACTACTGGAATGTCTTCAAGTTTCTTCTCCATGGTTCCCTTGTTGATGATATGAGCTAAAAACGCGACATAATTTTTGCGAAGATATTTTTGGGCTTGAAGACAAGACATTAAGCTGAGCCCCTTCGACGAGGTTTCTCCAAGGATTCGAAGAGTCTGACCATTTGAAAGAGGAATACGTATAAATTTTTCGCGACATACAACTTCTGCCTGATGTTGACTGAGCCAGTCCATACCAATTATGATATCAAAACTTCCCAGCTTCATAGGAATAAGGTCGACTGAGAAATCGTGGTCGTTTAAGGTGAGTGTACAGTTGCGTATAATAGAGTTTAATGAAATTGGTTTCCCGTCAGCATCTTCTACCGTTATGGATTCCATGAGCTTATCCCGATTTTGGTTTAAGATAGGTTCAAATTCTAAGGACACAAAACTTCTATCCGCACCAGTATCAAATAACATAGATGCATATCTACCATTTATAAGGAACGTACCGTTAACCACATTGCCGTCAGCTCTAGCCTGATTAGCGTTGATATTGAAAGCTCTTCCTCTTGCAGGTGGAGGAGCTTGGTTCGCTTGATTCACCGGGTTGGCTTGGGCCTGAGCATGAATAATGTTTACCAACCTTGGACAAGTGTTTCTGAAATGGCTTGGGTCTCCGCAATTGTAGCAAGCCCGCATAGGTTGACCCATAGGATAATTGGGTTGGTAATATGTTTGGGCTAAATGTTGGGCGGGTGGATATAGTAGGGGTTGTTGGGCTTGACCCATTATTTGCTGGTGGGTTTGGGTTGAAGGCTGGTGGCGGTTCGTTCGCTGAGGCATGCGACAGGTTTGAACAGTATGACCTGCGCGACCACAGCGGTGCAATGTTGGCAAGGATAATCAGGAGAATGGTGATATTGGCAACGGTTGCATTTTGGTAACGGGCCAGAGTATGGTCTTTTGTATGGTGAGGTGAAGGAGCGACTTGAGTAATGGGTGCAGCAGGAATAGGGGAGTTAGTTTGTGTAACAGCGAAGTTTCTGGTGTTGCGCTTCCTCTTGTTAGCAAACTTAGAGGAGGAGATGGAATGGTTTGAAGTTTGACCCTCAACAGGGGCTTTCTTTTTCTCTTCTTTAAACTTCCCGTTGCGAATTCGATTCTCGGTCAGTTCAGTCGCTAGCTCCATAGCAGCTTCAAGTGTTACCGGTGAGATGCTGAGAACTGAATCTTGAATTTTCGAGGGAAGTCCTCGAATATAATGCTCGATCAAATGATAAGTTGGGGTAAACAAATTAGGAACCATTTGGTTCAACTCCAAGAACCTCTTGTTATAGGTGGTGTGATCTCCCTCCTTCTGCTTTAAAGAATGAAATTCGTCCTCCAACTTTTAATTTCACTCCTAGGACAAAAACGCCTAGTCATGTTTCCCTTAATTCCTCCCAAGTTAAAGCCATTGCATCATCAATTCCCCTCTTCCCTTTTTCAGTATTCCACCAAGTGAGAGCTACCCCAAATAGTCTCCCGGTGGCGTATCGAACCTTGCGATCCTCAGGACAATCGCAGTTGAGGAAGGTGTTTTCCATTTCCTCAAACCAATGGAGGAGAGAAGTGACACCTTCGGTCCCTTCAAATTTAGGAGGATCACAAGATTTGAAGTGTTTGTATGAGCACTTGCTGGTAGGAGGGTTGCCGATGTTCTGGTCATTCTGTTGGGGAGGATTAGTGGGATTTGTGGCGAGAGCTTGTTGTACTTGGACCACAATGTCAGGTAGTATCTGGCCATTTGTTTCGCGATGTGTGTGGCCAAGCGTTCCTGAGACCTTCCTGATCTTTTACCCCCTCGTTGTTGTCTGGACGACATCTACAGGAACATACATAAGAAGATTGTAAGTTTATGGAGTCTTTTTAGGTGTCATGTGTCTTTAAAAAAATGAAAATAACATAAATATCAATAATGCAACTACATCCATAGGATGTCTTGGGTTTGCTCATGTTGGGCCTCAAATGTCCCCCATACCTTCACCTGTATAGTCATGTGGGCCCCCATGGCTATTGGCTTGGTAGGATTCACATTAGTATTGGCGATTTAACACTCGCATCACCCGAATGCAAACCACAAAATATGTTTACGAGATGTATGGTCGGAATGTGTCCAGGTGTAGACACAATGACAACTCAAAGTGGGGTTAGCTCACGCGACGTTTGGTATAACATGCTTTGGCCTAATAGGTACTTCGTACTCTCATCGTTAGTCCCCAGGTAGGCAAACTGGTCCTTTATTTTGGATTTATACGAATGCCAGCCTAGACAGGACGTTCGACTACCGGTACTGGTACCCTTCCAGTTACTACATGCCCGTCATGAGAACTCACTTTGATGAGATTTGAAAACACAAAAATCATTGTAAAAGCAATCATGAAAATGATGTGGTGTGTGCTTTCATGGATATGTTGTGTTATGAGAATATGATTCATGATAGGCATTATATGATAATATATACTTATGAACATGCTTGCATAACATTGAATGTAACATTTAACATAAAACATATAAGCATCATGAAATTTGGCATGTAACACACAAAAATCTTAAAAATTTCTAAACAGCTATAGTATAGGCTCTAAGGGTCTAATAACCTATCCTATATCCCTATAGTCATGGCTCTGATACCAATCTGTCACACCCCGACCCGCAGCGGAATAAGAGTCGGGGCATAATTGGGTTATCACCAAAGCTCATGATATTTACTAATATGTTTCATATTTATTAAAGTCAAAATTACATTCCCAAATATCCAAACATGTCCATACAATACAAAGAAGATAAACCAAACAAAACAATCCCAAACTCTAAATCATTTTATTCTTCTAGTCCAATCCTAAGTGTTTCTTGCTGCAGCTGGTTCACCTGAATCATGTGTAAAAATGGGGGTTTTTGGGTCAACATAAGTTGGCGAGTGAACCTTGTTAGATAAACATTTATTATTGATTTACTTATTAGATTATCAATTAAAAATTGTGCATAATCATAAATGAGCAAATGTAAATACCCAAGCAGTAGCAATAGCAATCACAACTATAACATACAATAACATATGATAGCATACATTAACATGCCAACATCATACGATAAATAACATGAATGAAACTGTGCGATCAAGGCTCAATCAAACGGAGCCGATCGTATTGCATGTACTGAAAATGATAAATGTCTGTGCGATCAAGGCTCAATCAAACGGAGCCGATCGTATGTGGGCACGCCAGGTTCACGCTCTCAATGTAATGGGGAACATGCTTAACGCTCATAATGTAATGGGGAGCGGCGGCCTATGAAATTGCATGTACTGAAATAATAAATTGAATCTAACAATAACCACACAAACAGTTGAAACAAGCTTGAATACACAAGTTCATGATATGATGTATGCACAATGGTTTAAATATAATATATAGCAAGACACATGATACACCCCAAAACGTGATTAAAAACGGGGAATTTATAAAGATTCACTCACATTGGGTGCGTTTGATTGGAGGTGATGAGATGCGCACGAGTCGGGAAAGTTGAACAACGAGAATTACTAACCTAAATAATAACGGAAAAATATAGTAAATGAGTAGATTTTATTAAGGATTTTAATGGAATTTTTAGATATATTTTTGTGAGTTTAAGGCTATTTTCTATCTTTAAAAATATTATTTTTAAGAATTTTTAATTGATTTTTAAATTAAATTAAATAAATAAAAATAAAAAAATATAAAAAAAATTGTTTATTTTTGCGTTGACCGTTGACCATTGACTTGTTGACCTGTTGACCGGTTCGGTCAGTGTGCATGTATGCGCTGGGTGAGACTCGAACCCGAGACCTCCCGTACGCGTGCACGCAGCTCTACCAACTGAGCTACGTGTCTAACCCGAAATAATCTTGTTTTAATTATATTTATATACTAATTCGATTTATTCAAAATTCATTTGTTTTAAAAAAAGATTTTAAATCATCGAACCGGTGCCGTTAACCAGACTCGAACGCGTGACGTGCGAGTTAGTGTTGCACACAGTCCACCGCTGGACTGTGTGTCTAACCTGGTTAATATTTCGGTTTTTATTATACTTAACATCTATTTGAGTTAACCCGGTTCGTTTAGAAAAATAAAACATTTTTATAATAGAGAGGGTGCGTGTATCAGGGATCGAACTCGCGTCGCGTATGAAATTTGTTTGCACACAGTCCACCGCTGGACTGTGTGTCTAACCTGTTCATATTACTGATTTTAAATAAACTTATAACTTAACTATCTTCGTCTTCTTCGCTCAATTTACAGTCGACTGTGTTACTAATCTGTTTCTTGCTTTTACCATAATCAATCATTCATAAGACTAAAATGAAATGGCAGAGACGGTGTTGGAAGTAAACATACCGTAGGAATGATTTATCACATAATTTCCGGCAATGCGTCAGCTCTGTTTTTTTGAACTTCGACTAGCGAACAAATTAATAGTTTTGATTTAGTTAACTGTGGAATTGAAGTACTAAATAAGAGTTATCAGCATGTTTGAATGGCTATAACGTTTTACAGCGGAAGATAAGGATTTTCAGAAGTTTTCCGGCGAGCAGAAATTATCCGATGACGACGTCTGAATTTGATTTCAATTGGAAGGTTTGAGTCAGAAATAGCTTAACAATCGATAGACCACGAAGGTATTGAAAGACTTACTGTTTTGATGAAGAATACGGTTTTCCGGCGACTGGCAGAATTTTTCCGGCGAGTTGATTTAAGCTTTCTGATGGATTGAATGTATGACGAAAGTGAAATGGAAACTTTGTATGATGTTTCTGAGTCGCGAGAGGGGTCTTGATTGAAGTAATTCAGACATTGATTATTTTCGGTTATAAAAACCGATCATGATCAAAATTGAAGTTCATTCAAATCCGAATTGATTAGGATCGTCGTGCACCGGTTTTGTTCAGTAATTCGCGAGTAATCAATCGTCTTTGGACGATTGGTGACCGATTTCGGTTATGGTTTGGCATTCAGGTTGTTTTCTGTTTGAATATAAGTTTCATTTGTTTCCTAGTGATAACAGAAAACAACAAGTGGCGGAGTGGTGATGTGTGTGTGTAGTTAAGTCTTTGGATTTCAATTTCTGGCTGACCCGGGTTCGAGCCCCGGCAGCTACATTTTATTTTTATTTATTTTGTTTTCACTTTTTATCAAATATAATTTTTATAGTTTAGTTTGTTTATTAATTATGTATCATTAAAAATCAAAATAACCATAAATACACAACGTGACATTTATAACTTGATATTCGATTACAAAACGGAGCGGGTTTTGGAAACCCTTTTTGACAAATGTTACAAAATGTACTGTGTAAGATGTTTTCTTGTAGAGAACGTTGCTCCTGATAATATCCCTCCAACTCAGCTTCTTCAATTGCTTCATCAAAGACTGCTTCGGAATATGATTCTATTTCTAGTTCAAGATCTTCGATAATCTCGTCCAGTAATGCAAGAATTTTATTTTTTGTGATGTACTTGTTCCAATTAAAACCTTCATCCTCTTGAGAAACTACCAAGGCTTTTTTCTTTCAAACTTGAAGACCCGTGTTCTATTTGAACCATTCTTGAATTTGTCTGTGGTGGTGACGGTCTGTGATATATAGCCTTTTGTAGTAGTCATCACCAAAAGGATTTTGTTTTCCACTAACTTCTCTGTTAGTACATTCTCTTTTAAAATGACTTTTTTCTCGACATTTGAAGCAAGTAACCTTTGATCTGTCAAAGCCAAGTTTTCCATTTAAACCTCCCAAACTATCTCTCCCTGTTATTTCCAAGAATTTATGTGGCTCTTTGAACTATGGAAGCCATACACCATTTAAAATCCACCAGTTCTAGTTCTTCCTGATCAATTTGATCATAATTTTCTTTGGTCATATCCGAGTTTCCGATTCTCCAGGAAACCTGACTTTCATAAGATTCCAGAACAGAAGTGAGCAATGCAATGTGCTGCTTGGCAGTATGTTCCTTGAATCTTGAGCATTGTCAAGATTCACAGCAATTGTGCACTGTAAAATCCTCTGGTTTGAACTAGACTGGCTTGTTTGGCTTGTATGACTGTTTTGGAAATTATTTGAATTATGTGAGGTTTGTGTGTTTGAGGTGTGTTCGGTTCAAATTTCGGAAATGATTGAAAACTAGATTGGCTCGGAAATGAACTTGTAGAATTATTAGCACTGAAAGCAGTTTGCACTTTAGGACTTTGAGTACTTTGTGTACCAACTGAACTGCTTTTTGTAGTATAGATTCACATCCTGTTGGATTTGAGCACCTTTTTCCTTGGCAATCTTTTGCAACTCCATCTTATGACCTTTGAGCTTCTCGATAAAGTATGTAGTCCATTCACCTTTTGGCAAAGCGTCTGCCAGTTTATCAACTAACTCTTCATCGGTTTTTCAAAATTCCCAACCTCTTCATTTGAACCACCAAGTGACAATATTGTTCGATCAACTGTTTCATATTTTCTCCTTTCATCAAACTGAAAATATTAAACTCTTTCTTTAAAAGTTCTTTCTTGCTTTTTCTCATCTCTGTACTGCCTTGAAATTTCAATCTTAATGCCTTCCACATTGATTGAGCACTATCATTATGCTGAAGAAGTACCATAATATCTTCTTTTACAGATTGTGCAATAAACTGATCATTTTCTTCTCATTGATGAATTTATCTTTTTCAACTATTGAGAACTAAGATAACGTCTTTTCCAAAAGATTTTCCTCGATTGGTGCATTGTTTTCTCTTCTATAGCAAACCAACAACTTAAATGATTTGCCTACACCCAATTAACAAACTTTTCTTTCCAACTATCATAGTCTTCCAAGTTCATCAACTTAGGGGGTTTCACCGCCGTCCCCATCTCGTTCTCTAAGTTCAGATTTTGTGCAACCGCTGCTAATGTATTGACCGTTGTCGTAGCAAACGCATTGTAAAATTCTTCTTCCATCTTATCTGACAAATTTCCTGAAACAACGCTTAAACACTGAAACCAATAAGATTCGGCTCAAGTGAAGGAAAAATTTGCAAAACTTGATTTATCTTCGTGCGAAGATAGGTTTATCTTCATGCAAAGGTAAATATTGTTTAAGTTATATCTTCGTGCAAAGATAGAATTATCTTCGTGCGAAGGTAGACTTCAGATCGCACGAAGGTAGGTTCACAAAACCATGTTTTTTTTCAAAATTTCGACATGAATTCGGCTGTTTTTAGCTCTGATCTTTTCCAGGGTTTATCTAACATGATCATTTAAACCATGAATTCGTTTTAAAAAGTGAAAAATATGAAGAAGGAGTAGAAATAGAAGTCTTCTAGGCTGAATTTTGAACAATTGTCTTCAAATCAGGCTTCATGAGCTCTGATACCACTTGTAGGATCGATTCCTCCTTTAGCAAAGGTCCTAATTTGGTTTTCTAGTCCATATATGCGGAATATATATGAATTCGTGACACTTAAAAAGGTTTCATATCAATTAACTGATTTCATTAATTGTTTTAACAAATACAATCATCGAAAAGCTTACAGCACTTCGTCATGTCAATCCAAAAGTTCTAACATTCTAACAACACATCACCTATATATAGACCATCTACCTTCGTCCGAAGGTAGATCAATACATACAATCAATCAAATCTAATAGTGTAATCTCTATTACGGGCTCGATCCAAAGACATTGGCAATAGGCCATAGACATTAGTGCACTTGGAGTTTGATCAGGAATCTTGGTATAGACGTGAAATTTTATTCCCCCTCATTTTGCAAATCCTGACCATGCCAAATTTTTCACTAAAATTCTCCCTCAAATCTGGAAAATCAGTTTTCATCAAATGCGGATTTTATGTTAATGCCCACTGATAATCACTATACTAAATAATCATCATTCAACATCGGTATCAGTGACTACCCCAATATCTTCAACCAACTGTGATCGTATCATCAAATTTGTACTTGAAGCTCTAGACGTTGTCCCCAAACATGCCAGATTTTTTGATAAAATCTCGAAAAAATTTGCAATCGCCTAAATTTTTTCTGAAACTCGCCTCGTCGAGATGGTTAAAAAATGCCTTCGTGTGAAGATAAAATTTATCTTCGTGCGAAGTGGCGCCTATCTTCGTGCGAAGATAAATCCGTAATGAACACGTTTTTCGATCCAACATCTTTATTTCTGTGAATTTGGAGATAATTCTGCCACAGATCTGGTCGATAATGGTTTTCTAACAATCCAATAAGTTCAATTTTACTTTTTATCTGTGGATTGTCTGTTTATTTGATGTTTTACGTCTAAAACTGTCCATAATTCATGTGTGTAGGTGATAACCGTAGCTCTGATACCAATTGAAGGTCCATGATCTAGCGGTTCTAAACAGAAGCTTGGCATAATATCGCTAATTCGGTAGAATGTTATTAAGAAAGGTGTAGAAATAGAGTGTGCGGAAGCTTCAGTCATTCATATCGAAAGAGTATACATCTTGTCAAGCTGGCGAAATTTCGCGTTTCCCCTCAGGGTACTCCAAAACTTACAAAATAATGAACACACAACACTATTTATATACACGTTTTACCTTCGTGCGAAGGTAGCTTACCTTCGTACGAATAACATTCAACACCATTATCGTTCGCACTTGTGTCGTGTGTTCATATCTAATCTATACATACTCAACACACGCTCTATATAGCCTATTCGCACAGTGACGGACACAAAGTACATCAACACACATGTTAAAACATGATTAATGAACTATACAAGATTACATATAAGTTCATAATACTTCTTGCTGAAATTTCAAGTTATATTGTTTTTATGAAAGATTAGAAAATTGTTGAGTGAAAAGTATATAAAATCATGTTTATAAAACATGGGAAAAGTCTATAGTTTAGGGGAAACTATGGCAATTTTTGTATAGAATTTAGTCATGATTAAAGTATGTTTAACTAAGGATTATTTTGATTAAATGATTAGAAACTTTAATCATAATTATGCAAGTTTTTTGGTGAAAAAATTGAAGTTAAAAATCACAGATTTTCTTAAACTAAAAATGCTTAAATACTTATATTTTAGGATAAAATATATATTTAGAATCACCAAACTTGTGTGTATATATTTTGTGTATGAATTATATGTATTTAGTTAATGTATGAATACATACTAAAATACATATTTGCACAAAAATAAAAAAATATAAAGATACTTGAAAACTTGACAAGTATAAATATATATGTCCAAACTTGGACTAAACATACTTCTCAAACAAATCGGACAAAATGGACAAAATAAACAACATGGGCGACATGAACAAAAGGGACGAAACGGACGACATGAACGAAACAGATGACACGAACGAAAACGAATCGACATGCGAAAAAAAAATAAAATATATATATTATATATATATATATATATATATATATTTATAATTATAATATATATATATATAGGGGATGGATCATGAGAAAACTAGTTTAAATGAGAAAACCAAAGAAAAAAACTAAAAAGCCAAAAAACATATCAATTTTTTTTTATTTTTTATTAAAATTCGCTATATATATTATATAAAAAAACTTTTAAAAAATAAAAAACATATAATGCACATGTGCAACATAAACATATAATGCACATGTGTAGTACACATATAGTTCACATGTGCAGTACAAGTTTTTTGTTTTTTATACATAAAATGTAGCGATTTTTTATAAAAAAAATTGCAAAAAAAAAAATGTGCTTTTTTTTTGCTTTTTGAGTTAGTTTTAGTTTCTCTTATAGCTAGTTTTCTCATGATCCTCTCCCTATATATATATACTATATATATTAATATATATACACATACATATATGCACTAGAGTTTATAGATATTAAACTAACAAAAGTATGTTATATATATTGTGAAACAACAAACCTAATAGCTAATAATATGAGAAAGAGATGTAGGGAGAAATATCTTTATATTATTCATGGTGTGTTCATACAATAAATACAATAGAGTATATATATATGGTAAAGAAACTTGCTAGGAAAAGCCAATGGGACAAAACCTCGTTATCAACTTTATTTTAGGCGTTGATAACCACAATAACAATATATTTATAACATTCCCCTTGGTTATCAACTTTATATGGTTGGTGATGTTGCCTCGTTAAAAACCTTGCTAGGAAAAGCCAATGGGACAAAACCTCGGCTAAGGGAAAAAGACTGCAGTGCGTATTGTTTCCCCTGATACGTTTGGATCAGGTACGTTGCCTCATTAAAAACCTTACTAAGAAACCCAAATGGGACGATACTTAGTGAGGGAAAAGAGTGTAGCTTGTATAATACTCCCACTCTTTTGAATATGTAGCCTTTAAGTAATGTGTGTTGATCTTTCTAAAAATTTGCTTAAAGCTTTTGTAGCCAATGAAATGTCATTCTATCCTTTGACGTACAATCCTTATGTTGAGCAATATTATATGATCTTCATATAAGACTTCTGAGGCCTCCTCTCGAAAACAAATATCATACGATCCACGTCTGTGTTGTGTTACATTCTCAACATCTACAAGACTAACCAAACTTGGTTTCATCGGTTAGTAAAATATAATCAAATAGCATTCATACCTGAAATTATTTGTACTAACTCATTCCAATGTCTCCTATTTTGACATAGGCTATGACAATAAGTTCAAGTGAAAGATGCATAACTAGCAAGACATATTAATGCACCTATGCAATTAACTATGATACTTGTTGAATGAGAATATCTAATTTGGTAGGAATAGTCATTCTTATAACAACTGACTGAACAACCTTTAACATACTTTAAGGTCGAGCTTTGTTTGTACTAAAATGTTCTTACATCTTCTGAATGTAGTTTTATCGATGGATAAAAATATGATTACACATATACTCGAAGTGCAGGTCCAGTAGAATTAGATTGTGCCAAAGTCGCTCAAAAATCTTCACTCTAAAAGCTTGACAGTGTCTCTCGATGATGCCTAAACATCATCATTGTAAATTGAGATTATAGTGAAATTTTAAGAGAGAACTTATGACAAAAATATGATTAATTTATCAAACTCATATCTATCTTAATCAAAGTATTTCCTGAGTTGTACAACAGTTGCTTGACTATTTTGGTCCATGCATATTTTGGAAACTTTATAAGATACATTCCTGATGTTTTGATAATCAATGCTTTAAGCTTTTACAATGCACATACTTTTCCACTTTGACCAACTATGTATGTACGTGCACTCTTCAGGAATTCTTTTACATAGACTTCATCATTTAACTCATTGATTTATACATCGTATGAAAATATGTCTTGAACATATTGTACCATGCTTAAAGGTTGAGACATCATATTCATCGGGTACAATTTGTATGTATATTGGTGCACAAAGTTTTGTTGGTGCATGTTTGTGACAACATTTTTTCAATTTAGGTCTTTGGATATCTTGTCATTAGTTAAATGATAAATGGTTAATGGGTTTAGCTTTGTAATAGTTAGTTAATAGGGATTGGGCCAAACCAAACCCACATTGGGGGAATGGTAGGCGAGTTGGGCCTGCCCAATTTGCAAGCCTATGTGAAACCAGCACAGTATGCATGCCTTGTGTTATATAAACAAAGATTTGCATTAGGGTTAGGGTTAAGCACTTGAAATCAGTTTACAGAGAGTTTAGAGAGAGAGAGAGAGAAATGGTGGAAGAATTTGTGTGAGTGCTAGGATCTTAGGTTGATTGTTAAACTGCTAGTTTGAATACTCAATAGAGATCAGTTTGGTCGGTTGTAGTTTAATCTGCTTCTACACCTTTTGGTGACAATCTGATCTAGATTAGATAGACAATTCTGTTAAGATCTATAGGATTAAGGGACCTACATCTCCATGATGCACACAATGGCACGAAGTTCAAGAATCAGATTCTGGATCTCTATTGTCTGTGCAAGGGAATGAAACGTCAATGTTATGCTCCTTATACACCTCAACCGAATGGTGTCGCTGAGAGGAAAAATAGGACATTGATTTAAGCCGCTAGGACTATGCTTTCTAATTCAAAGCTTCAAGTTCTTTTATGTTGCTTGCTATGTCCTAAACAACGTTTTAACGGTTAAAACCATTTGACAAAACATGTCACGAACTTGAAGGGCTTTGAACCATTTGGATTACCCTGCATAATTGTGCGAAATAAAGATAAGCAAAAATTCGGTGAGGTAGCTGACGAGGGCTACTATCTAGGTTATGTACCTGGAACACCGAATAAAAGGGTTTTCAATCTAAAAACTGGTAAATTTGAGGTTGTGTTTAATGTGGAAATCACTAGTTATTCACCTCAACAATCAACGAGTGGTCCTGCTATATTATATGATTATGATAGTGTTTTTAAATCATTTAATATTCCCGAGTTTTCCAATGCAGATGAGTCTCCGGTGATCCAAGCTGTGATTAGTGAGGATGAAGAAGGCGACTTCATGCCGATATCCAGTAATTACATATGCTCCGGAAACTTCCTCTAATGTTGTTGCACAACATTCAAGTGATAGTGAGTCCGAACCTATTCAGGGGGAGGATTTCACTAATCCGTTTACAGATTAGCATATTCAGGGGGAGGTTGGATCCAATCTAGGAAATAATTTGGAAGTTAACACCATCGCTACTACACGAGCAAACAGAGATCATCCAGTTGAGAATATTTTAGGTGATCCTGCTACAGGTATTCAGACTAGAAGAGGTGTGATTGAAGGTTCCTGCTTGTTTGCTTCAATTCAGAAGACATGAATTATCAGTGAGTGTTTGTATAGCTGCTTTATTTCCCAAGAGGAACCGAAGAATATTCACATGGCTCTAAAAGAAAATTCATGGGTTAAAGCGATGTAAGAGGAATTAGCTAAGTTCAAGAAATTGAAAGTGTGGGAGCTAGTTGACTTGCCTGAAGGAGAAAAAGAAACAGACACCAAGTGGGTGTTTAAGTGCAAGAAAGATGATCGAGGGACTGTGACAAGAAATAAGGATTGATTAGTCATTAAGGGGTTCAATCAGCAAGAGGGGATTGATTATAATGAAGTGTTTGCACCAGTGGTAAGGTTGGGAGTAATTCTTTTGTTCCTAGCCTTCGCATCTTTCAAGAGCTTCAAAGTTTATCAACTTGACGCAAAGAGTGCGTTTCTTTACAGGAAAGTCCAAGAAGTGGTGTATGTCTTACAACCAGATGGGTTTAATGATCCAGACTATCCAGATCGCGTGTACAGACTTGATAAGGCATTGTATGGATTGCATGAGGCACCTAGGGCATGGTATGAGATGTTGTCAACACATTTGTTAAAGAATGGTTTTGAAAGATGTCAGATTGAAAGTACACTATTCATTAAGAGAAAGAAAGAAGATTTTCTGCTGGTAAAGGTATACGTGGATGACATCATTTTTGGGTTATCTGATGATAGCATGTGTCATGAACTCGGGCGGGTCATGTAGAGCAAGTTTTAGATGAGTGCAGTAGGTGAGCTATCCTACTTCCTGGGATTGCAAGTTGAATAGAAGAAGGATGGGATGTTTATACATCAGACAATGTATGTGTATGCCATTTTCTCTCGTATTAAAATGGATGATTTTGCTACTTTTAATACACTTATCTACGAGAATCACAATCTTGGTCCAGATCATGAAAGTGTGGATAACGTTGATCCAACTCAGTACAGGGCAATGATTGGTTCTCTTATGTACTTGACTGCTTCAAGACCATACATCATGTTCGCAGTGTGTCTTTGTGCCAGATATTAAGTGGATCCAAAAGAGTCATATATGAAAGCGGTGAAGCGTATTCTTCGTTACTTGAATGGGAAACCTAAAATTGGATTGTGGTATCCAGCTAATAGTGATTTGAAGTAGCTTTCACTGATTCAAACTTTGGAGGATGTGAGTCAACCAGAAAATCTACAACACGTGGTTGTCAGTTTTTAGGTGGGAGGATCATGTCATGGCAATGCAAGTAGCAGTCTTGCGAGACTACCTCTACGTGTGAAGCTGAATATATTGTTGTGGGTAGCTGTTGCTCTCAGATTCTCTGGATACAACAGTAGATGCTCGATTACGGTTCGAATTTCACTCGTACTCCTATTATGATAGACAATAATGCCACAATTTCAATCATAAACAATCCCGTGAAGTACACTAGAACAAAACATATTGACATTCGTCATCATTTTATACGGGATTGTGCTAAAAAGAAATTGACTGAACTTCATCAAGTCGACACACTAGCTAACCTGGCAGATCTTTACACAAAAGCTATTGACAGGGCTCATTTTTAACATCTAGTCGAACTCAACGGATAAGGAATCTTGAATAACCAGTTTTTCATAAGAATATCGTAAATAGTAACTGTTTTCTTAGAAATCAAAAAAAAAATAAAAGAAAACCACAAAAATAAAAGAATTGAAAAATAAAAAATGAGTTATCACTGTGTGAAAAAGAAGAGATGATAGTACATCAGCAAGTTAGACTATCACACTAAATTTGAAAATTAAATTGCTTAAGTGTAATAGTAGCTTCATCATATGATGTATAGGCAACAAACATGAAATAATCAACTTACCAAAGTGATATAAACATAACAAACTATGTATGAGTGGGTAACATATCAGTGGCGTATGGTTTTATAACCTTGCATTGATAGATTGTCAAAATCTGAGGTTTTGGGTCTTTATAATGTTATTTCATCCGGATATCAGGGTTGTCCTTCTGCCGCATCCAGATATATGTTGAACTAGGCACAACCAAGATATCTTAAATTAGCTAAAATACCAAAACCCAGAATTGAAGAAGCTCCCCTAAAGAGTCATTCAAATGTGCAAAATACATAAATCGTACCAAAATCTATGGTATTTGTCTTAACCCTCGTTAGATATTGGTCTCTTTGCTGTACGGAAGTACTGACCTGATCACCAATTATCTAACTTTGTAAAACAAAAAGGATGAATTCAGTATCCTCAGCTACTACGAGGAATCTTTGTGCATACCTTGATCGTAGGGGTATGTCCTAAAGTGGGACGCACTAGTACCTCAGTTTAAAATTACCTTAACATATCACCGGTTAAAGGTACTTGAAATGTTCATGTGTTTTGTTTAAGTGGATAAACAATACTGATATCGTCTTCAACTACTTTTCATGAAAATTAAAAGAAAGATCGAACTGAGAGTGTGAAACAGTTTGATTTGGCTGATATGATCTTCTTAACTAGTGATTCTCACAAAAACAGAGTGTTTATTGCTTTTGTTATTTTCTTTCAGAAATATCAAAATCCAAAAATATTTTCCCTTTTTCTTTAAAATTCTTAACGTACGGAAAATTGTTGTTCATGGAGGAGTTGTTACCGAAAGGGGAGCTTGTGTTAGAATATGAGTTCAAATTTTTTTAACCTTGCAGGTTCTAGTGGTGTTGGAAATTTTTAGTGTTTGTGTTGAATGGGAAATTGCTTAATCTGTTACATCACTTGATTAATAATAATTTGTTAACTTGTGTTGAAAACTTCTTATGGTTTCTCAAAATCTTTGTGGTGTATACAGATAGTTGCATTTTTTCCCTGTGAAGCTGAGTGATGTGAAGTGCTGAGTTGATGAGAAGTTTAGTGAAGAGGAGTTTGTCTGGATGCATGGTAGATCCTCCTTTCTACACTGCAGACAAAGTTTGAAGAGATTGATGATTACTATGCAGATGTTGAACTAGAGTTTACTCAAGTGCTAACGTTTTTGAAGATTTGGTGATTGGATGCATTAGCTTAGGGGAGTCTGTTACTGACAGAAGCTATTGAAGCTGAAGCTATCCAAATACCAAAGACGATGAAAGATTGCATGAAGGATGCAAGATGACTGAAGACAAAGTTGTTTTATGAAGCTATTATCAAGGGGGAGTCTGTTGGTGCATGTTTGTGACAACAGCTTTTCGATTTAGGTCTGTGGGTATCTTGTAATTAGTGAAACGATTAACAGTTAGCGGTTTTAGCTTTGTAATAGTTAGTTAATAGTGATTGGGCCAAACAAAACCCACCTTGGGGAATGGTAGGCGAATTGGGCCTTTCCAATTCGCAGGCCTATGTGAAACCAACCGAGTATGCATGCCTTGTGTTATATAAACAAAGCTTTGCATTAGGGTTAGGGTTAAGCACTTGAAATCAGTTTATAGAGAGTTTAGGGAGAGAGAATTCGTTTAAGAGTGGTGGACGAATTTGTTGTGAGTGTTAGGATCTTAGGTTGATTGTTAAACTGCTAGTTTGAATAATCAACAGAGATCAGTTTGTTTGGTTTTAGTTTAATCTACTTCTATACCTTTCTGTGACAATCTGATCTAGAAGATTCCACACTCTAGATTAGATAGACAATTCTGTTAAGGTCCATAGGTTAAGGGACCTACAAATTTACATCCTTAAGATATTTCAGTTAAATGTTTAAGCACTCAACTGCTTAAAGAAACTCATGAGGAGTTCAAGTTATATTCAATTCGATAAGAAATACAACATATATAATGTATTCAAATTCGAATATTTATAAAATAATCATGTTATTCTCGAGAACTTACTTTACATGTTTTTCACAATTCAAATCCGTCATAGACTTTCAGGTAAATTTTCAGTATCAAGTGACGTATAAAATTCATAAGAAGTATGTCAATTCTCTCTTTATATATTTCCAGACTAATAAGACAATGGAAAGTCAATGCATCCACCACTAGAGAATATATATCTTCATAATCAGTTATAGGGCTTTGCAAAAAAAACTTGTGCCACCAGTTTTTCCTTATATCACGTAATATGATTTTCACTTGATTCGCCTAAAAGACCCATTTGTATCCAAAATATTTTGCAACTTAAATTGTATGGACTGTTGATCCACAAACTTTCCATTTTTATTAGAGAATTCAACTCTACCTTATTTGCATCTTTCCATTTTTGGCCAATCAATTCGATATTTACGTTCATAGGCAGATGTTAAATCTTGATCCTCAACATTTAATCTTTCAAGCACTACATCATATCAAAAAGTACAATGACGTCAATTTTATTACGATTCCATACATTTCTAAACATGATAAAACTTATTGATATCTCTTTATTTTCAGGTACTTGAGGTTCTTTTTGAACCATCATGTCTACTGTCTCTTCAGGAGATCGACTATAACCTTGACTTGACCATCTTAATTACTTGCTCCATTTTTCGAGGAATTTTATTATTGGAATAGACTAGTCTAGCATGCTTCAAGCGTGCAATAGACTCCTTACCAATATATGGTTGTGTCCTTTGGGGACAAGTATCTTAATTGGAGCAATAACAATTGGCATATGTGACTTAGCTAGTCATTCTATTCAGGTCAGTGAATGTGTCTGGTAATTGATCCCCTAATCTTTGTGAATGAATTATCATGTGAACTTCTGGTTCACATTGTTTAGTACGAGGATCAATGATAATCAATTCTAACTCATTTCTGTTTCCAACTGCCTTTTTATCTCCCCCTAATGTTGTGAATGTTAATCCATTGAGATGGATATCAATTATTTGAGTCGTAAGTAAATATTCGTGAACGTCTCTATCTGTTATCATATATTCCCAACCACTTTTTAAGCCCATCTTTGTGTGTGGTGGTGGATCAATTTCAATATATGTGGCACAACCAAAATTCTTAATGGGACATCTTTGGTTCCTGACCAAAAATCTACTATAATGGAGAGAAACTATTACAACATGTTGGCTTTGTGTACTCATACATAAACATAAACTTGCTCTAATGATTATTGGTTTTGCTATCAATCGTAGACGTTTAATGCTTGTCTTAACAAAAGCAATTCTTGTATGAACATAATCTACATGAAGTTCAACACTTATTCCGCCAATAAATAATAACACGGAAATTAAACTCACCGTTATTACCAAAATAAAATACCAATCTGGAATAATACACTTTCTATCACAATAGCTAAGCCACAATCATACAAACTTCAGGTTGTGGATTTGATAACCATTTAGACTATGCATCGATTTAAAACACTAAATGGTATCATGTTAGGATATGCATACCCTAGGATTCTTACCCTACTTTGGTTGGTGAATCATTAATTTCCCTGGAGAGCAAATATGACAAGTTTAATTGTCAGCAAGAATCTTTTGATTCTTCGTTAAGTTTCACAACCTCATCGACTCGGTGTGGTCTAACGGTCATGACAACCAATTAAATAATTATATCCATAAACTTCTGGTTAATGATCGCATATGTATTACTTACACGTGTGTAATACAAAACTTTAGATATGCGAGAATGTATTGTGACTTCAAAGTTGAAACCACCATGTTATATAATCACTTTATTAGGACCATCATTACAATATCGATAGTTAATCTCATTATTAACTTTGTTATCTAATAATTTCTGATAGTTTGATCTCATTATTAACATGATCATCATCATAAGTTTCTCAATTACATCCATGATCACGACATTTTCATTAATGGTTATATAATCACATTCACTTTCGGGAATGGAGTAGAACCAACCAAGTTTTATGGGTTATATAACCACTACTTTACCGGACAAACATATTTGAAATTTCAAATTTGTTATACTTGTTCCATAATATTGCTACTTTAGCATATTTGAGATATGACAAGTGGAACTTTTATAATCTTCTCTTCACATGACATTAGTTGAGAAGTAATTACACGTCCGGGTCATATAAGATTTATCGGTCGAACATCTTACGGTCTTATATACCTTAATAATGAGATTCATTGAGTATGTTGCTTCAAGTGTCATATCTAATCATATTTATACACTTACATGAAAGTGATAACAAACCACAACTTTGATCATTTAATTGTTCTCTTCCATACGTTATTTGTTGGTCGAACATCTTACGACCTTATATACCTTAATAATGAGATTCAGGAAGTATGACGTTTTGGTGTCATATCTAAGCATATTTATACACTTACATGAAAGCGATAACAAACCACAACTTTTATCATTTAAGTTTTCTCTTCCATACGTCTTTCTATGTGAATTAATGTTGGCGTATAGAACACAAGGTATACCATTGAATCAATAAACAATACACAATGTAATTGCACATCACCTTATAAAACAAGTTATAATAAAAAAATATATGAAACAAGATGTTTTCATCACAACTACAAATATTTCTTCTCTACTCTTAAACATAAATAAATATCTTTACCAAGTTCTCATATCATATGATCATTTATAAATTAACTAAGACTTTCTTTATAACAATAGATTATGGTATCCACATATAAATGTATAGTTAATTTGCAAAATTATCTTTGTCCCCAGCTATTCATATATTCAAATTTTATACTTATTCATAAACTTTAATGAAAATATAAAAACTGGTATGATAACATCCACATATAATCATTAAAAATAAGAAAGCTAATAATAAAATCAATTAATCTTGGAGATAAGACATAGGTAGCAAACTGAAAATAACATCACTTATAACATGTTTTTTTAGATTTATTATAATGAAATATATATACTTCCAACCAAAACGTAGGACACATAACTCTATAGACTCACAAAACTATAAGAATAATGCTTGATGTTGTGCACACAATAAGCATACCATTATAACAATAAGAATAATGCTTCATGTTCTCAACGGCTACCGATTTAGTTTGATCAAAATTGGTTCCTCCTCATAGTCATCAGCAACAAACTCGTTAGGAATGGGACCATCGAACATGTCATTTGATCATTACGCGGGTCTTCATCATCAGATGAATCCAACACTTCCCCTCCTTCATTGAGAATGTTGGTGTGAACAGGAACTACTTGTATCTCAGGTGCAGATGTTGAGGATGTGGCTGCAGGTGTGCGATCACCCACAACTGTAGAATCCCCCTAAAACTCAACATCCCCCTCTTTGTCAGCATTGTATGGAACGGTTGAGGGTCAAGAAACAGCATTCGACAGACTTGAGGTACCAACATGAACAACAAGTGTTTTAAATAGATAAGCATAGTTATAGAGAGTAAATGGCCCGTTTCCAGCATCAGTCTGATTTTCCTCCAGCCATTGTACATAAAAGACTTAATAATTTGTCTTGACTTCTTGTTGTACACTCTATATGCGATTTTGTTTTCATGTGCATCCTTTCCAGCATATCCGATGAAAAAGCATTCATCTCCCCTACATCGAACTTTGGTATGGCTTCCAAATGCAGAAGGGTGCATGGGCAACCGAAAGCTCTAAAGTGGCCAACATGGGTTTCTCACCAAACATCACTTCATGAGGCGTCTTCATATGTGCTTTGTTTATAATGACTTTGTTTTGAACACATGTAGTGTTGATGGCCTCATCCCAGAAGAAAACGGGGAACTTAGAGTCACACAACATTGTTCGAGTCGCTTCAATCAGGGTTCGATTCCTTCTTTCAGCAACTCCATTTTGCTGAGGAGTTCTAGCAACACTTTATTGTCTATCAATTCCCCTTTCAGCACAGAAGAAATTCAATTTAGCATTCTTGAATTCGGTTCCACTGTCACTTTGAATTCCTTTCACTTCCTTCCCAGTCTGATTTTCCATGAAGATTATAAATCTTTTGATCAGTTCTGCAGTCTCATTCTTGTTAGCTGAGAAGAAAACCCAAGTAAAACGTGAGTAATCGTCAGTAATTATTAAACAGTAAGACTTCCCTGATATACTGAGCACATTCATGGGACCAAAGAGATCCATGTGAAGAAGCTGCATCACACTGTTAATTGTGTTAACAATTTTGGGAAAGTGTGGATTTCAATGTTGTTTACCCTTAGCACAAGAGACACGTTTTTCAAAAGTGATAAAATCTTTCACTGGTAGACCCCTTACCAACCCTAGTTTTGCAAGACGATTTAGATTTTTAACGTTTGAATGCCCTAAATGACGATACCACAACATAGCATTGTGATATTAGTAAACAGACAGGCAACGCTTTTAGTGGGCGGTTTGTTCATATCGATGATATAAGCGTTGCCCTTTAAGTTAGACTTCAATAATATCCATTCATCAGGAATGACCGTTCCTAGTTTCAAAATAAGGCAATGTTTGTCAGTAAGGTGAGTCGCATATTTGACACTCAGCAGAATATGCTTCAACTCAGGAATGTAGTTGACTTCTTTGAAACAGAGATCGCCATTTTTTTACTGTGCCTCGCTGTGTAATATTTCCCTCCCCCCCCCCAAAAGCAACATATCCACCATTGAAATCTTCAAGATCAGTCAGTTGGGATAAATCGCCAGTCATATGCCTGGAACAACCACTGTCAATGACCCTAAGTCGCCTCCACAGCCGTTCCTGCATAGTATGCGGGATCAGTTAAATTTTGGTACCCAAGCCATAGCAGCAGTGGGCACACCTTGTTCATTAACATAAGTTACTTGCATCCAAAACCAGATTTCCTTTAGAGTAGATAGGTCTATAATTGATGCATGATGATTTTGAAGAGACATCTAGAACAAGATTCTTTGGTTTGCAAACTTGCTTAGGCCTTTCCAATTTCTTGGATGCTTTATGCAACATAGGTTTAGAGTTTGTAACGTGACTCTTATTTTTAAGTTTCATTTCTTTTGCCTTGTTCCAATCTCCATCAGAAGGCTTCACCTTGGAATTCAGCTTTTTAACAGGTTTAGATTTTTTATTCTTCCCCTATCTCAAAATTTTAAGATTCCTTTTTGGAGCCTCCTAATGCTCTCCACCTTTGAGTTTATCAGGACGATGCTGACAATTTCTTGCAATGTGTCCAGCAATGCCACATACGTAACAAATTTGTCGTTTCATATGCGGCTTTGCTTAAATCCATCAGTCTTTTCAGAACTTGAGGAGTTGTGTGGTTCCTGAGATACAAGCGAAACGGATTTACTTTTATTCTTAGAAACATAATTAATTTCGGTTGAATTTGTCGATCTTGATCTTGGTGGAATATTTTGTTTAACTTCCTTTTTTAGTTTATTTTACCAATAGATTTTTAGATTTATCAGCTTTATTAGGCAAAACAACTAAATTTAAATCCATGCAAATAGAACCAAAATAAATGTCTGAACGTCCACCGCTCTTAAACACGGAGCCCACATGTAAGATCGCTCCTTGATAGCACATAAACCTAAATTGGTATCTAATGTTCAAATAGGCGGAAACTATGTGACAAGTTAATCAAATATTCAAGAATTACTCGTTAAACTGTCTTTTATTGATCTTAAAGTCAATTACATGTGAGATCCAGATTCGACAGAGCTTCGCCTCTGAGTTGCCAAAATTACCCTTACAAATGAAAATCCTAAGGCACCTATATATAGTAGTGCAAGTTCGCTAGGGACGGACCACAAGTTCGAGTGAACTTGTGTGAACAAGTTCGGCCTAACTTGTTCAAACTTCATAGTCGGGTGAACTTGTCTACCATTTACATAAATACTTCTAATTTCTGACACAATCCAATCCAATCTAAACAGACTCGATACAAGACTAAGACATAGACATACGGTACTAATAGACTCCCCCTTGGATATCGTCTTCGTCTTGATCAGTCTTCAAAAGCTCTGTTCATTCAGACTCGTTCTAATATAATGACGTAGGCAACAGACATACGTACCAATAGACTCCCCCTTGGATGTTGCCGTAGTCATTGACTTCAAATAAGCTCCTGAGTCTTTTAATATTCTTAATCTTTAGTCTTGAATAACTTTAACGTCTTTGATCTTCAATTCTTCTCTATTTCTTGAGCTTGTCTTGATAAAACTTTAATCACCATGCTCCCCCTTGCTGTGAGCTATGCTCCCCCTTACTTTGACCTTTCTGGTATCTTCATTCAACGTTTTATCCAGTTTTAACAATCCACTCAGTTGACCAAGTCCAAGTTAATGACCTTGGTTAACCGATTTGTCTGCCGAGTCCAAGTTAATGACCTTGGTTAGACCCGTTATGAACAAACTGTTGGTTTTTCTCAAAATCAAGTTTCAAATATAGTGAACTTTTAATTGTTTTTGGTTATCAGATTTTACAGATTAGCTCCCAGCCCGTTGTCAATCAGATTTCCACCAGTTTAGCACCTTACCAGACGTCGAAGATACGTTCTCCAACATTGGCTTGTTGAAACTAATGCAGAAACAAAATCTTTTTGTATTTTTGAAAGTTTATACTATAACACACTGAAAATATTTTTAGTTTTAATCTGTAAAACAAGTAAAGCAAGTAAACTATGTACAAACATATTTACAGACATATTTTTGTGAATTCATGTCTAAGGATCATATCAGTTGTTTGAGACATATCACCAGTATCGTTGACCTTTTTCAGACTTTAAGTTTTTAAACTCGTTTACCTAGGTTGTCGATATGTTTGTCCACTTAAGCTTCAACACATTTCTCAATTGTTCCAAGATATCTTAGTTAGAATTATGAAACTTGACTCAACTATGGTTCCCATCTCAGAATATACTCTCGTATCAAGATTCCTATATTTCATCTTACAGGTGAATATAGCGTAACTGATATCTGTGTTTGGGTTGTGTGACGCCTTGAGAGCTCAGGTTAGTACTACTGTACAGACAAAGAGATGAAGGCTTGACTTTAAGGTGTGTTCCACTTAAGGAATCTTTAAAGCACTGCAATTGATTAGATCTTTCGATTCTTTCAAGTTTGCATGCAGTTTTGGGATTTTTAGCAAAAGCATAATACCCCAGATATCAATCATCTATAAAGACCTCGTATCTCATAATCAGGCAATCTCTCAAACGAAATTTGGAGTACTAAGTCCATATATCCGAGAGATGTTAATCCACAAGTTTAAGCAGTTGTAAAATTTAGTTTATATCCCGGAAACAATTTACTGAACGTGTAAAGCCTATCGACACATCCACAGTAAGACTTGTTTATCACTTTTAAACTTTACAATTCTTTAGCATATTGTGGTAGTCCACTGATGTGCTATCATTTCCTTTGTGACACACAATTCTTTTTGTCTTTTTCAATGTTTTTGTACTTTTTAATTTTTCATATATTTTTGAATTTTCAACTTTTTCATATGTTTTTGATTTTTGACTTTCACTTCTCCCCCTAAAATCAAAAACATATTTTTGGATTTTAGTTTTAAGAAAATTCTAATCTTAAAAAGATAACAAACCAATGAGGATCACGAAACTCGTCGTCTGATCCTTTTTTCAACATCTACATATGCACCTGTTCAACAAATAAACCATTAAATCTCATTAACATGAAAGAATAAATGGCTTAATCTAACAATCAGTGTTTTGTTCAACGGTGTGGATTTTCACAATTTGCTCTTCACATATTTTCTTTTCCACTTCTCCCCCTCAAAATGACAAATATTATGACACTTTCGAAATAAGTTAATTGACAGGAAGTTCCGCTATCCAGAATCGACTTTGATAATGTGGATCCTTAGAAACCCTGCACATGAGAAGTAGCTACTTAAAGAGAGAAACCCAAGCCTTTTTGGTCTTCGGTTGAATTTGATAAAGATCATCGTAATCACTTTCAAATTCATCATCGTAATAAAAATTGCCATCAAACCTTTCGTCTGGTGTCAACTTTGAAAAATTTTCGACTTTATCTTTCTTTGTTTGTTTTACAAATATTTTTTCAATTTTGAAAGATTAGTTTTTATTACTGACTCATTTGATTTGACATTATCAGTTTTATCTTGAAACAGACTTTTCATTGTCAGATGATGTTGTTTTCTTCTTTACAACCCAGGATTGTGATGCTTCTTGCTTTATTGATGTAGAATCTAGAATCTTTGTTTTCATTCGATTTTGAAGTTTCACCTTTCACAAAAATTGAATTTTCAAACTTTGTTTCAGTTTTAGGTTTCTCTTCGAATTTAGATTCATTGTTTCGTTTTAAGACTGTGGTTGGTTTTACAATCTCTAGTTGCTTATGTTTCTCAACATCTGAAACTGTCTTTCTTCGGTGATACACAGCTTTGATTTCGGACACTTGCAAGCAATGTGACCAACTTCATTGCATTTGAAGCAAGTCCGAGTATCATGTGAATGTCCACTAGTGGGTTTTACTCCACTTGCGTATTTAGCCTTATCCCGAAGTTCTTTTTCTTTCTTGAACTCATCATTTGATTGCTTACCGATCAAATTCTTCCTGAACAGTGTTCGTCCCATACACAAACTTCATTTTTTACCTTTGTATTCATGAAATGGTGACTTCTGTTTCTTCTTCGGTTCATCCTCATTTACCTCCAAACCCAAACCTGCTCTCCTATTCTCAGGAAAATCACCACCATTCTTTCGGTAATTGTTATAGTTCCTTTTGGGTTTTGAGTAAAACTTTTTCTCATTTATCTCACGATCATCTGATGAAACCTCTACAGGTTTGAACAGTTTATCGATTTGATCTTCTTCACATTTCGAATCGGAAAGCTATCATCGAAATATAATCTATCAGATTCCTTAACTTTGTACATGACAACGTTAGGATCATCACTTAGATCATTTTCTGATGATGTATGTTATTTTCGGATTTTGAATCAGAACTGTTCGAACTTGAGTTGGCGCTTTCAAAGCTTCCATCATCAGATTCACTCAACACATTTTAAAAAACATTTTTTACCACTGCTTCACTTTCATCGATTGTGTAGGTTATGTCAATGTTCTCAGGTAGCTCATTTTTGTTTTCAGTCAAAAGCTCAACATTAAGCGACTTTTCCATCCCTTCAACTTTCTTGTGACAATGTTTTTCGCACAAGGGTGGTGGAACATTGCTATAACTTCCACGTTTCTTATCTTTTGATTTCTTATCATCTTCTTCCGACGGAATCGTCGGAAGAATATGATCGATGACGTAAGCATTCGTGGTATAGCTTTTCAAAAGCTGTCTCACTCTTTCGATTTCGATTTTCATATCTTGAAGCTCTTGTTTTACTTCAGCAATGTTATTGATGTAAACATTAATAGCTTTTTGTTCTTCCATTACTGGTGCTTTTAACATTCTCACTGTGTCAACTTGTTCGATGTTGTTTTTATCAAGACTGCCGTAATAATCTTTCATTTTATCATATGCTTCCTTCATTGTGCGATAATCATATTTGAAATTGTTATTATGCACATTGAGTTCAGCTATGATTTGAGCTTTTTCGACACATTGAACATAAGGCTCAGCACATTTCGTGCAAGGTTTTTCAACCTCAAAGAGTTGCACTTTAACCACTTCTTTTTCAACAACATTTACCTCCGGACCTACCTTTTCTTCATTTTCTGATTTCTTTTTCCCAACCACTGGTTTCTTTTCATCCACTTGTTCAGAAGATGCTGCATCAGAACAACCTGCAAAACTAGGAATATTGTTAGCAGAAGTAACACTCTGCATCCTTGTATGATGATAGATCTCCTCTTCTTCTCTTTGTTCTATGTACTTGTCTAGAATTGTGTTCTCTAGAGTTGTATTCTTAGCTGACATATCTTGCTCCTCCATGATCTCAGCCATGAGAGCAACTCCAACCTTCTTGGTAATATACTTGTTCCAATCAAAACCATCATTTTCATGAGAAGGAATCATCGCTTTTTCTGCGGTGTTAAATGGTTGATCTTGGACTTCGACTTTCCTTAGGAATGGCTTATATTGCAATGCTTTCTTGTAGTAATCATTGCCACCCCCGAAAGGACTTTGGTTGTCACTTACTTCTTGATTCGGACACTCATGTTTGAAATGCCCTTTTTGACAACACTTGAAGCAAGTAACTTTCGTCTTGTCAAAACCCAGTTTGTTGCTCGAGTTTCCGATATCTTTTCCGGTGAGCGCTACAAACTTTGTAACCCTTCGTATAATTGAAGTTAATGTCCATCAACTCAAGTTCTTCCTCATCCACTTGATCATAATCCTCAGCAGTCATTTCTGGATTACCTATCTTCCCAGCCACTAAACTCACATAAGCTTCCAGCACTGTAGCAAGAAGTGACATATGCTGTTTAGCCACTTGTTCTGAGAAGACGGTGTTTAAGTTGACCGCAATGTTGCATATAAACGAGTTCTGATCAGAATTTGATTGATTATTCTGATTTAGCTGGTTTTGAAATGAAGAATTAGAACTCGTGCTTGAATATGATGCATTGTGGGGACTCTGATACGATTGAGTATTTTTTTGATGAATGGTTTGAGGAATTTATATTAGCACTGAAAGTTGTCTGGATCTTTGGACTTGAGATATTCTCTTGAGCTCCACTCTTATAATAAAGTCCAACATCCTGAGCAATGTTTAAATTGTTTGACTTGGCAATCTTCAACAATTCCATCTCGTGCCCCTCTAACTTGTCGATAAATGTGGATAATTTGAAAAATTCCCATCTTGGACTTCTTTGAGCACCATGAGATATGTTGTCCATTCACCTTCCGACAAAGCATCTGCCAATTCGTCAATGTATTCTTCATCTTTCTTTTCAAGACCATGCCTTCTCATTATCACTTTCAAATGACAGAATCTTTCTATCATTTGTTTCATCGTCTCGCCTTTTAGCATTGTGAAGATGTCGAATTCTTTCAAGAGTAATGCCTTTTTGCTCTTAACCATTTCTGCACTCCCCTGATATTTTGTCTTTAAAGATTTCCATAATTCTTTTGTAGTTTTGTACTCTGGTAAAAGCACCAAAATATCTTCCTTCACGGACTGCTGAATTAAGCTGATCATTTTCTTTTCAGCAACGTACTCATCCTTTTGTTGAATAGAGAACTTACTAATCTCAATAACATTTTGATGTTCATCTCTAGGCCATGTGTAGCCTGTTTCAACCGCAACCCAACTATGAAAGAAATTCAACTGAACCCAGTTCGAAAACTTTTCTTTCCACCCCTCGTGTTCGTCCATATTCATAAGATTCGTGGCTTCACTGACGTGCCCATTTCATTCTCCAGATTAACTTGATTTACCATGTTGGCATTTGATGATGAAGCCTCGGCTGTCATATACGTACTGTGACCTTCCATTGCGGAAAACAAACGAATATTGCTGAAAACACGTTCACCAAACTTTGAAAATTGATTAGTACACTGACAAGTTCAGGCGAACTTGTGCAGTAGTTAAAATCATATTTCAATTTCAAACAATTTCGGTCGAACTTGTTGAATGGTTTTTGAAAATTTTCTCCCTGATGAAGTTCGGGCGGACTTATAGAAATTTCAATTGAAACAAACAAGTTCGGGCGAACTTGTAGATGGTTTTCAACAAGATTTAATCAAGTTCGGGCGAACTTGATAAAATTTGAAGAATTTTCTAGCAAGTTTGAGCGGACTTATCCAAATTCCTTGAGAAATCAATCAAGTTCGGGCGAACTTGATGAAAAAATGTGAATTTTTCAGTCAAGTTCAGCGAACTTGATGTCAAGTTCGACCAAATTGAGTTTGCAAAACATGATTTTTTCAACTTCTCGTCATCAATTCGTTTGAATTAGGCCTTGAAACTTTCAGGGGTTTATCTTTAGTGTATTTTACGTGACATAATCAAAATTTAGCAGATTTTAAAAGTAGGTTCATTGTTTTTCATGAAAAAATAAGAAAAATGGTAGAAATGAGATGAAATATAGTAGTTCTTGTGACGATTTCACCAATTCAAGTATCCGTGGCTCTGATACCACTTGTAAGATCGCTCCTTGATAGCACATGAACCTAAATTGGTATCTAATGTTCAAATAGGCGGAAACTGTGTGACATTTTAATCAAATATTCAAGAATTACTCGTTAAACTGTCTTTTATTGATCTTAAAGTCAATTACATATGAGATCCAGATCCGACAGAGCTTCGTCTCTGAGTTGCCAAAATTATCAAAGTTACAAATGAAAATCCTAAGGCACCTATATATAGTAGTGCAAGTTCGCTAGGGAAGGACCACAAGTTCGGGCGAACTTGTTCCAACTTCACAGCCCAGGTGAACTTGTCTACCATTTACATAAATACTTCTAATTTCCGACACAATCCAATCCAATCTAAACTGACTCGATACAAGACTAAGACTAAGACATAGACATACTGTACTAACAGACTCCATCTTGGATATCGTCTTCGTCTTGATCAGTCTTCAGAAGCTCTGTTCATTCAGACTTGTCTAATATAATGACGTAGGCAACAGACATTAAAATTACTTGTTTGGTTTTTCATAAATTAAAGAACTAAATCAACATCATCCTTATCATCTTCATCCACCCAATCTTCAATAATTACTTGGTCTGCATTTGAAGTAACAGGGTTAGTGACATTCATTTTTTCAAAAACGGTATCACACGATGTCATAGTATCACTCTCAGTTGCTAGTGACACCTTTGATTCAAAAGTATCAAAATTATTTTCACTTGAGTATTCAGCATGGGCTTCTATAGTCTTTTCACCATTTGACTTATCAGAAGCTCCTGATGTTGATTCTGATTCTTCGTTGATCAATTCTGATTCAACTGTTTCAGATGATTCGTTGCTAGATTCAACTGAATTAACTGACTCGGTATTTCACAGTCAGTCTTTTCTGAGGAATCACATGTCAAATCAGATGAAAGGGTGATTCTATAATCTCTTCAGACTCTATTTCAGTCTGAGGTGACTTAGCTTCTTTAGGTGATTCATCATTAGACTCTACTGATTCAACTATTTTCGATTTCTCACAACTAGTTGTTTCAGAGGAGTCGCATGTTGAATAACATGAAGAAGCTGATTCACTTTGTTTACCATTTCCAAACCCTTTTATAAATTCAGCCAACCCTTTCATCATGGCTAACTCAACATTGTCCACTTTTACTTCAAACTCTAGTTCTTGAGGTTGTACTTTAGGTGAATTTTGAGAAAAACATGGTTCTATATTTTCTAACACTTGAAAATGTTTATCAATATTTATGTTATTCTCAAAATTTAGGGTTTCGGTGTGGTTTGAAACTTTTTTAGGTTTAATAAACCTTTTCTGATAGGTGTATTTCTCAAAATTATTTCAGTTTTATCAGGCCTTATGATTTTTATTGTTCTAGATTTTTCAGGTTCGACCTTCTTGTCTCATGGTTTCCCATATTCCATTTTAGGCAGATTATCTATCTCCTCTTCATTCATGGGAATTGAGGAATAATTGTGGTTGTATGCTGGAGGTATGCATACAAATCCCAATCCTTTATTCCTCACTCCGTTTTGCTGTATTTTAACTATTGGCTAATCATCTTCTCAACTTTCTCACTAGACACATCAAATTTTTTGAAATTAAATTATTTGTTTTCAAAACTTGATTTTAAGTTATCGAGTCCAACAGTTAGTTTTTCCGACAGTTCCTTAAAGCGGAGATATCTACATCGTGCCTCACTCAGATCGATATGCAACTTATGGATATCACGCTTATGTGCCTGACCATATCCTTGTACCCTTTTAATTTCATTTAAGTTTCATAATCATTAGATTTTGAAAATCTAATTTGCATAACGAGCGAGTCTGCCTGCTCTTTGTACCCACTAAGTTTTTCCCTACCAGCAGGACTACAACAAATATTATCTGCACATACCTCAGCTTCAGAAGGAGTGTAGTCGTTCATCTAAGCCATGAGGGCTTGATAGAAAGTCTCCTTAGAAATTTCAGTGGCTAATTCAATGTCTTCGTTCACTTGTGCCACAAAGGCCTGATTTGTCTAATACAAGGTGTCTGGATTAATCTGCAAATCATTCATCTGTTGTGTCCAATCGAAACCCCCTCCTTCCTAGACAACCAAAGCATTTCCAGGGTTTGCAACAGATTCTGGAGAGCTTGCATGATTTCTAGTCGGCGAGTTTAAGTGAGAACCTTAAACAGGACGAGAAATAGTCATATTTGAGGTGGACACAACATTTGGGTTTGGTCTTGCAGTTGAACTGACAGTAACGGTAACACTAAGTGCCTAAGAATAACATAGTGCCTACAAAACAAATTTTTATACACTCAACGACGCTTTACAAATTCAAAAGTTCTAAAGGTTTGTATACCTTGAAGATACTTTGAATATCTTTGTTTATGCTTTGAATCCCCCAAACATTCCCAACACCAAATGATGCTACACATCTTTGAAATCTCGAACTTTGTTTCAAGTATTCTAAACACACTCTATGGTTTGAATAAATTTTGGGACGAAATTTCCTCAAGTAGGGGAGACTGTAACCCTTGTGCCAAAAATTCGGGCTCTCAAAAACATTTTCTTTGAAGGCATTCTGATAACTGCTACTTAAACGTAACTCGTTTAATGTAACGTATGCACCAGAAGAGGACATAAGCTTAACATACCTTAAATGCCCTTTACATAACTTAGAAATAAGTTTTAAGGGCTTCGGTATGACAAAAACACGTTATACTAACTCTAGGGCCTATTTGGCAAAATCTGCGAAAGTACGCCGATTCGCGTATTTCTTAATACGGAACACGTACATACATCCATAAATTTTGGCCATCATTAAAATCTTGCATTTTAATGACTGGAATGAAAAAATATCATTCGTTACGCAATTACGGTCGTTTACGCGTTCATTAAGGCGTTCGTCGTAATTAAGCGAAACGCGAACGAACCAACATCCGAAACATTTTTTGGGCATATTTCAAGTCCTCTATGCTTTATTATCCTTATAGAGCTTAGAAATTAGGTTAACATGCATTAGAAGTGACAAAACACAACAAAAGAAGTCCAGGGGCCAAAACTGTCATTTTTGGAAACTTTGGTCCTTCCAAGGCCTTACGGACCGTATGGAAAAACCCCATACGCTCTGTAAGGGATGCATAGTAACAGATTTATGCTTGGCCTCCAAGTTCTGCCATGTTATGCCCCCTTTTGACACCTAGCTCGAAATTTGCCACTCCCTCTTCTTCTAACACATCATTAGGCACTTGTAATCATCCTAGAACATGTGCTAACACTTGGCATGATCCTATGATCAATCTTCAACTACAAATAGCCATCAAAGTTTCACTTGTTCTTTGCTCAATTCTTTTCTTCATCTCCTTGCTCTAAGTTGGAGTGCTACCACCTTGTGGAGGCCTCCCATCTGAGCATCCTTGGCTGCCTTGAGCACAACTAAGTGTTTTAAATAGCCTTGGTCATTTCTTTTAGCTTATTTTGAGATAAAAGTCAAAAAGTTTGACTTTCTGTTTGAACTTTGCAACGTGATCGTAATCACGATGGTTATGATCCATAGTAATCATGCCTACTGATTACCACGTTTACTAGTCAAAGTGACGAGCCAGAGTTTCTGTCAAAAGTGCGCATTATGTGCATTTTACGACAAAACTATTTTCGGGTATCTATACACCAAGTTTTGATATCAAAACATTTTAATAACTTAGTTAGACATGTTTTGACATGTCTAACTCGTCACTTCTAGTTTAGTGCCTATTTTGGGTCGTAAGTCGAGCAGTCTTGACCACCGTTTCGACTTTCAAATCCGACCATTTGGTCGATCTTAGGATCCGACCAAACACATATTACTGACCATAGTTATATAGGGAATAACCCTCTGAGGTTATACCTTATGGTTACGTCATTTGGTTAGTGTTATGATATGTCGCATATTATTCCCTTAATAATGACCAACATGCCCTTTTTGCGCATACTTCCATCTTAAGCATATGTAACCAACTTTTTGTCATAAACTGATGTTGCAACTTTATTAAACTTATTTTGGAATATAAGACTTATCATAGGACTAGTTTGACCATTCGAACGCATCTTTACGCAAATGACACGTTAAAGTAGTGAAAACTACCTTAATGGGTCAAAAGCACTTAGGAATCGTTCCAAATCAGAATGTTAAGTTTAGTAAATCATTTCATATGAGTTCCAACACTCGTTTGGTTTCTAAAACTTCATACTATCTGATCTCTAGTTTTTAAGTTTCGACACTAATGCATAGTATCTGATACACTCGGAACCACTTCAACACTTGAACTCTTGATCCTTTGAGCTTTGTTTAACCATTTGAACGAGATCTATATGCAACCCTATGTGAGTACATAGCTCCCTCTTTTACGTTTTCAAATATTTTGGGGTGATTCATATGTGTAACCGAATTTTCTCAAATGTATGGCATGTATGTGTTTACTAAGTACTTTTTGTGTATAATTCCTATAATGCAAATACGACGATTGATGAAACGAACCAAATCCTTGTAGGATCTTTCTATATTTATTATTAGATTCTTGTAGGATAATTGAAGTACATTCTTGATCTTCCTTTCTTCATAGTGGGATTTCTAAGAAGTGCTTTACAAGACGATGGGTATTGTTTATGTGTAGAGGTTGTTGGTAATTTAGATAACAAAACTAGAGTAACACAATGAGGTTATGGTGGATACGCCGCTGGTACTTCCTATATATAAGTGTGCTTATTGTATTATCCTTCGTAGCCTTATCCGAATCACCATTAGGATTTAGGATTTTGTGATTCAATGAGACAAGACGATTGTGACGAGACGATGTAACTAAACCAAATCCTTAAAGCATCTACCTATTTTTATAGTAGATTCTTGTAGGATGTTTAAAGTACTAAATAGTAGTCCTTTATTTGGATTCTTGTGTACTTTAATGCGTATGAGACAAGACAATGTGACAAGACAAGTGACTAAACTAAATCCATAAAGTATCTATCTATCTTTATAGTTAGATTCTTGTAGGATGTTTAAAGTACTAAATTGATGTCCTTGATCGGATTCTTTGTGTACTTTAATGCGTATGTGACAAGACGGTGTGATGAGATGATGATTATGTGGTTATTGTGATTAGTTGTGATTTAGATAACGAAACGAGTGTAATACCATAAAAACATGGTGGATACGCCGTGGTACTTCCTATATATAAGTGTTCTTATTGTATTACTCTTGTAGCGTTATCCGAATCACATTAAGATTTTGTGTTCGATTATTTCAATGTACAGTATCCAAATCCTTATAGAAGGATATCCAAAGTATTATTATAAATCATTGATTTTATTTCTGATAATGCTCACGCGAGTTATAACTAATTTGAATATTGTTATTACTAATCCTTGATTGGATTTCTAATAACATACTTACAAGTTTTATGACCAAATTCAATGCGATTACAATGAACAAAGTACAATTTTCAATGGCATAAAATTACTTAGTATTAATCATGTTGCCATATACAATTGTCACAAGTTTCATAATCAAGTTAATGTATTGCAATACTAAATCTTTTTGCCATTCCTTGGCTTTAAAAAGTCCATTTTCAATAGACAATTCTTGTAGTTGTCAAAGTATTGCAACACTAAACTTTTTGCCTATGTACTCGCCAACATTGTTTGTTGATGTCTTTCTTTTACATATGTTTTAGGTATCGATTATTCAAGCATCCTACACATAGGAATGAATACGGGATTTAGACTGCTTTAAACAAAAGACAATTACATGTATTCATTTCTTTGTAAAACAATGTTTAACAATAATTGTCACACCCGAACCGATGGCGGAAACATCGAGGCGGGACGAAAGAGATTGATCATTTCTCATAAATACTAATCGCGACAATATTTAATTAAACCGGATTTTATTTCATAGCAAAATTGTCATACGATACATGGAATTTCAAAATACAACAATAGCAAGGGGAAAATTTTGATACAACATTTGTAAACCTAAACGTCTATATGTGTATCTAGTCATCAACACTACTCCAATTTCATGGAAACATCTTCATCAACCTGTAACATGTTAAAAATACGAGTTCAATGCAAAAGCAAAGGCGAGTACACAAGTTTGGTGATACATAGCATAAGTATAAAATGGTATAACTCGAATCCACATGGTAATTGTAAGCAAAGAATATACTAATCATGCAATACTAGATCAAACCCCGAGTTTCCACAAAAGTTTTACGAGATTGAGCTTGCCTGTCACAAAAGAGACAAGACTAAAATGAGTATGATAATCTTAACATAACCCCGACGGGTGGTGTGCTACTTCTATAGCGCTATACATGTTAAGTTTGTGCTAGCTAAGTTAATGATCAAGCATTTATAATCTAGCATGTATCTAAGCATAAGTATTCATGTATAAGGATTGAGCATGTAAAAGCATAAGTTTGTGATTGTGTATTTTGATACGGAAATATGTTACAATCCAAAAGTGGTAAAAGGTAAATGGGTCGAGTGTACTCACGGTTTTTGCTAAGCGTTCCACTTAAGAAATCCCGCGAGCTTTGTTGTGATTTTAGGCTTTGGCACCTTGTCCTTCTACAAGAAGAACATAGGTATTAGTTAGGAGTTTTAACAGAAGATTCGGATTATTCGAGCAAGATATAAAGGAGTAAAGCATCACAAAGTATTAAGGTAAAATAATCACTAGGATAGAGCACTCGTCATCGTCAAGGATTATATATTAGTCCATATATTTACATATAGATATATAGTCATAGAGGAGATAGGAGGATGAATCATCCACTTTGGAACCTCTTGGTGTCATGTAAGTCAAATAGGAGGTGGGAGGATTAAGCATCCACTTTGGAACCTCGTATGATGTTCACCACTACACAAGTTACCATTGGTAACAAGGAGGGTCTTAAAACAATAATATGACAAGAATGTAAAGTGTGTCATTACGATACCAAGTAGCCAAGTGAAATACAACCCGGTGAGCACACTTTGACACACATCAAAGGCTAGACGGGGTTGTGACACTTTCAATCTAGCAAACTACTTGGGATAATGATGAAAATCATCAAGTGATGTGTGGTCTCAAAGTTAGGATAGCCCAAGCTAAGCAAGGTGGACACACATGAACAAGTTCATGAACTTGCATCACTTGTGAGCTTAAAGCTCTATGAAAACAGAGTATTTGTGAGGATAAATCCTCTAGTTTGAATGTCTCAACCTTGTTTTTAAGCCTAACCAACCACAAGTAGTGTTGTAAGCATTAGGACATAGGTTTGAGATGAGTTAGACTCAAGTTTGATAAGATTAAACAAAGTTTGAAAGGATTTAAAACACAACGAAAGTTTTGGACACTTTAGGTGCATTTCCAGGTCTTGATTCTCCATGGAGAACCCTAGGATTCAAACCTAAAGTTTATCCAAGTATTTAGAAAGAAGAATCAAGTAAAATGAACAAGATTTGAGCAAGTTATGCTCACATTTTGTGAAGGTATGAATCTGCCCGAAAATTCTGATGTTGCAAGAACTTGAGATGATTTGAGACTGATTGAGTGAGATTAGATGGAGTTTAGAAAGTGTGAAATGCTTGGGGAAGCTTGGTATTTATAATGGAAGAGTTACGAGGTGGTTAGGGGGTGTTTAATTGGGATTAGAGGTGATTGGAGGTGAGTTAAATGGTGGGATCCGTGCATATTTCGCGAGCCAAAACCATTCTGCCCGTCCAGAGGTGCTTACGGACTGTAAGTATATAGCCTTGCGGTCGGCAAGGCTTGGCCAGAAAATGGTTTTATTATTTTTTGTGTTTTGCTCAAATGTGACGAGTTTAGGTGTTATTCCAATGTATTTTATGAACATTTAAAGTACTATAAGCATAAGTGTTGTGTCACAATGTATATGTATGAATAGAATGTCCGAGATCGAGTATAAGCATCGAGTATATTGTATATACCAAGTATAAATGTCACGTATGTTACGTTTTCGAGTATGATCAACATGTGTATGAGTGTACGAGTATGTAAAACAAGTATAGGGACAAAAATATATATTTCCATTACGATTTAAGTCTCGATTACAACAATTACAATGAACTGAATAATACGAATACAATGGTTTCCAAAAATAGAATTAAAACACGAGCTTGCTATAAATAGAAAGTATGGAAAACGCGAGGCGTTACAGTCTCCCCTCCTTTAGGAAATTTCGTCCCGAAATTTAGGAAGATGCAAGGAAGAGATGCGGATACTTAGTCTTCATATCACTCTCGAGTTCCCAAGTACATTCAGCGCCACGTTTCCCTTCCCATCGAACCTTGACGATAGAGATTCGACTGCGCCTTAGTTGCTTGATTCCTCGGTCCATGACTTCGACCAGTTTTTCCACAAAGTGCAAAGTATCATTGATTTGAATATCTTCGAGCGGAACTTGAAGTCCTTCTTCAGCTAGACATTCCTTTAAGTTTGAAACATGAAACACAGGATGAACATTGTTGAGCGCTTGAGGTAGGTCCAGTCGATATGCTACCTTACCAATCCTTTCCAAGATCTTGAAAGGACCCACGTAGCGAGGAGCGAGTTTGCCTTTCTTACCAAAACGGACAACGCCTTTCCAAGGGGATACCTTGAGAAGTACATGATCACCTACATTAAATTCCAGGGGTTTCCGTCTCTTATCCGCGTAACTCTTTTGACGACTTCGAGCTTTGAGGAGGTTATCACGGATATGTAAGATCTTATCCATCATCCCTTGTATTAATTTGGGACCGGTGATCTGAACATCTCCAATCTTGTGCCAACAACTAGGCGAATGACACTTACGACCATACAATGCTTCAATGGAGCCATTTGAATACTGGCGTGATAATTATTATTGTATGAGAATTCTACCAAAGGTAAGTGCAAATCCCAATTGCCGCTAAAATTGATTATGCAAGAACGAAGCATATCCTCCAAGGTTTGGATCGTGCGCTCGGTTTGACCATCACTGAGGATGAAAAGTGTTAGGATCCGAGTTTAACCTGATTGTGTTGTTTTAAACAAACTGGATATAAAATAAGATAAAACATATAAAACCTTGCAGCGGAAAGAGATTTAAAACTTTGTAACACAATCAAACGAGAGATTAGCTTTCGTCACACAATGTTTTCATTACTCAAGATATTGAATGAATACAAGTAATTACATGCATGAATCACTAACTCCCCCTCAGCCCGAGCTTCACACAGATTAGATTGTACAAGATAAATGTGTGTGTGTGAGAGCTAAATAGAACAGTACATGCACTGTCTATTTATAGTACAATCCTTATCTCTCAAGCATCTTTGCTGACATCACCAAGACAATGAGATCTAACTAACCTAACAACCTCTAACCACTTCTAATGCTAACCTCTGATACTATTACAAAACACTAATGGTTATCCAAATAGAATTCTAACCACTGTTGAAACTTTATCATATGTTCTTCAAAGGGTGATCAGACCTTTGACTTTCATCAGACGTTTGACTTCAAGCAGAGGTTTGGTCTTCATCAGTCTTTACAACCAGCAAAGCTTAGCACTAAGCAGATGTTAAGGCTATCAGATGTTAGGTGCCTTGTCATTGAGAGAAGTTGTGAACCAAAACACTGTTTATTCTGGACCATTTTGCAGAGACCTGTTTTGGCATTTTATCATCTGTTCTTTTGTAGGGTTCAATCCCAACAATCTCCCCCTAGAACAGATGATGCCGAAACTCTTCTTTATTCATGACCTTTATTCTCTCATCAGCTCTTCCCTGATTTGTTTCTTGAACTGTAGTTCAAAATTCAGGGTATTTTCATCATCTTCATCCCTGCACAGTTGTAGTTCCAAAAGATCATGAAGGTCAGCTACACCCAAGCCTAGTGCATCCTTCCTTGTATATATAATCAACTTTCCCATTGGACTTGAGCAGGTCAATACATGGGTTTGTTTATCAGACATCCATTTTAGTAATTTTGAGTTCAATGGGTTTCTTAGGAGAGTTTTATTTGTGATGAGTTTGGTGAAGCTGGTTTGCTTGATAAAGATGTGGTAGTGATAGTAGATGGATCCTGATAATCTGATGAAGTAGCATCCATTTTTGATTCTTTCATGTTTTCATCTTCCTTCTTTTCATGTACTTATGCTCTTTCCTTTGATTGACGGTTTGGATGTACTCATATAAAGCAAGATCTGCATGTGATTTAGTTTTCTTGAACTTTTTTTTGTATAATTCCTATTATGAAAATACCACGACTGATGACATGAACCAAATCCTTGTAGGATCTTTCTATCTTTGTAGTTAGATTCTTGTAGGATAACTGAAGTACATTCTTGAATCTTCATATCTTCATAGTGGGATTTCTAAGAAGTGCTTTACAAGACGATGGATATGGTTTATGTGTAGAGATTGTTGGTTATTTAGATAATGAAACTAGAGTAGTACAATAAGGGCATGGTGGATACGCCACTGGTACTTCCTATATATAAGTGTGCTTATTGTATTACCCTTCTTAGCCTTATCCGAATCACCATTAGGATTTAGGATTTAGGATTTTGTGATTCAATGAGACAACACGATTGTGACGAGACGATGTGACTAAACCAAATCCTTAAAGTATCTACCTATCTTTATAGTAAATTCTTGTAGGATGTCTAAAGTACTAAATGGTAGTCCTTTATTTGGATTCTTGTGTATTTTAATGCGTATGAGACAAGAACATACTTACAAGTTTTATGACTGAATTCAATGCATTTACAATGAACAAAGTACAATTCTCAATGGAATAAAATTACTTAGTATTAATCATGTTGCCATATACAAAACTCTTTGTGTCACAAGTTTCATAATCAAGTTAATGTAAAAGTATTGAAACACTAAAACTATTTTCAATGGCAATACTAAATCTTTTTGCCATTCCTTGGCTTCAAAAAGTCCATTTTAAATAGACAATTCTCGTAGTTGTCAAAGTATTGCAACACTAAACTTTTTGCCATTTACTTGGCCAACAAAACTATGTACTCGCCAACATGTTTGCTGATGTCTGTCTTTTACATATGTTTCAGGTATCAATTATTCAAGCATGCTACACATAGGAACGCATCCGGGCTTTAGACTGATTTAAACAAAAGACAATTACATGCATTCATTGCTTTGTAAAACAATGTTTAACAATAATGAAACACTTTGGTACCAGTACTTGTGAGCAATTTGTAACGTGACTCCCCGATATTTCCATCGCGTTCTGTTGTATTACGCGATTGGGGTGTTACATTTGCCAAGTAATGTCCAGTTCTTCAATATCATCAGGATTGACTTCATGTAGTTCAGTTGATGCAATGTTATTTGGCATCTTCCCAGTGATGAAAGCATGATAACAGTTCATGACCCCTGTCATGAAAACCATGTGCTCCTCAAATTCATTAGAAACAACAATAGGAGAATACCAGTTGGATGCTACAAATGCAGTAGACGTGGTAGAGTAAGCTTGAGTAGGTGCAGGTGCAGGTTAAGATGGGGTCACTTGTTGAACTGGAGCAGGAAAGTAACCAGAATAGGTACCAAGATTCGAGGGAAACAAAATGGTAGAAGGTAGGTTTGTAGGATTCGTCACTGAAGGGTTTGGAAGCATTTGAAAAGAGCCAGCTCCTTGTTGAGAGACTAGTGTAGTGTTAGTCAACACACCTGCGTTGTTGTAGCTTGAAGTATGATTGTAGACTCTTTGCTTATCATCCATCCATTGGATTTAAGCAATTAAATCAACTCGGCAAGACTCGTTCTTGTCGATCCTTGGTTCTCTTAATAAAAGTGGCGTTCGTATCCCAGTTTCTCGGAAGAGCATTGAGCAACTTCTTGTTGATAACAGATTTTGCAACGTAATTCATGTGTTTTTATTTCAATAATCATGGAGATGAACCTTCGTCTCCTCATTCCCTTCATACATAGCCAGGAGTGAATTCCACAATTCTTTGCAGAAACAACATCTCGAACCCCAATATCGATCTCTGGTGCCAACGCAGAGTGCAGCATGCCAAGCTTTGCATCACATCAAGTTTCTCACGATCTTCATCAGTGTATTGAGACTCAGGCTTAGGTGCAGTAGCTCCTTGAACCTCGTCCACCACGTATATGATCACTGTTGGTCCGTTGCAGATGGACCTCCAAGCTTTTGGATCCTTAATTCTCATATACTGGATGAATCTGAATTTCCATTCTTAAAAGAATCCCCCCACCAATATCAGCCTAGGAGTTCTGTTGTTGGTTCCTATTATGTTATCTAAAGCCTGATTAATAGTAGCATTTTCACTAAATGCCAATTGGTTAGTTTGATCCATTTCTGAAAAAGCAATTAAAAATGTGAGTAACAAACAATTTAAAGATAAAGCAATTTTGTTAACAGCCTTTATTGTTACAATTTAATTTAATTAACAGTTCAGAAGGGTCTAATTAATGTCGCACAGTCCAACACTTGTCAAATTTTGATCACACGGGGTAGGGTTCCAAGTAGGAATCCACACATTCCATTTATTAAGTCGCACAATTCAACGGGTCGCACACTTCACCCCAAGGTCCAAGTTTCTATGATCGTACACTTCAAGACACAGTCGCACACTTGAAAAGGTTCAAGTACAAGTCGCACAGTCAAAATTGAACTCGCACACTTTCAAATGAACCAAAACAGTCGCACACTTGAAAAGATTTAAGTACAAGTCGCACAGTCCAAATTTGAACTCGTCGCACACTTGGAAAGCTTCAAATTAAGTCGCATAGTCCAGAGATAACAGCTGACTGCACACTTGTATTCAAGCCACACACTTTGATTTGGATCGCACAATTGATTAATTTTGGGCATAATCCCTTAATAGCCCAAAATAGATATCTAGAACTTCCTGATGTCGTACACATGAATCGCAGCGTCAATTACAATCACAATATTGTCAACTAAAATCCCGAAAAATCTGATAACTTAATCTCCGATTTTGATTGAGGATTTCCTGCAACAACTTTCCAAAAATTCCTGCAAACACAATCAATCTTGCACACCCACAGATCAAACACCAAATTTATTCAAAAATCTGATGAACTTATAATGAAAATTTTAAATCAATTTCCCAGAATTTTAAAACGGTCTATTTTATGAGGATTCTACCAAAACAATGAACTAAACAATCAAATAGTAGAGATATAGAAAAGGAATTAAATGTAATCAATGAACACAAACCTTCTTATGAAGCTTGAACACCGAAACGCAGCAGAAACAACTTCAATCTTCAAGATATTTGATCAACCGAGCCTTAGCAAGACTACTTAGGCTCTGATACTAATTGTAAGTCCCAAAACTAAACAATCAAATATCAAACACCAAACAAGTAGCGGAAATACAAGCAAGATGTCGAAGATTAAAATAATACTGTTTTGATTCAAGAACAAAACGAGCACACGATCTAAAGATCGTCTGGTACTCTAATCGATTACAAGCGCAGACGTTTCGACAGAATCAACAACCATAAACCTATGAGGAACCTCCTATTTATAATAACATAGGAAGCCCTATTACATCAAGTCAAGCCCATACCCAATTAATTACCAAACGATCTACCAAGCCCATATAAGCAATCAACCCAAAACACTATACAGTAACCCAAGACAGACGCAAACCTACACTAGATTATGCCCTTAAACTCAAGCTTTAAAATATTATTTTACATCAGAATAGTCTATATGGACTGAACGATGGCCTAATGTAATTAAGAAAACTGCAATTCAAAAAAACACATTAGGAGAGAAATCCATGTGTTAATGACCAGCTGTTTTTGTTTCTTCAACAACCCTTATACATTGTTTTTTTTTGTAATTTATAAACAATCAATATATTCAAGTATACTTATAAGCTAGTTTCTGACTAATAATCAATACTAGGTAAGTAGAAATCAAAAAGAAATATATATATATATATAATATATGCATACAAACAATGATCTCGCTTAGGAATTTATGCGAGAAATAAAGTGATACATATCTGTTAAGAATATATAAACAATATCATTTGTATTGATTCATATTTTTTATAGATACCAACCTTTTCATATATTATAATTTATAAATTACAGATGAATATAATTCGTATAACGATAAATTTTATAAATTAGTAGTTTATATATGATTTATATAAGATAAAAAAAAACATGTAGGTGCTTATGATTATCATTATCATATATAATAGAATAAACTTTGAAACTTTAATTACTTTGTATTAAGATTTGATTATAAAAATATTTTGCTAAAAACAAACTCAATCGAATTCATATTGCAAAAGTTAATTATAATAAAAAAATCGACTGAGAAATTATATGCAAATAAACAAAGTCACAAGATCATGTACCTTTTGTTGGCTAGGATGAATGATAAAAACCATCTGTTACCTAGATGGACGAATGCAAACCGAATTACGGATCTCAAGACCTTGAACTGCCGACATCCAATGTTGCATTGTTTGGTGGTAACTGGCTGTACACAACTTGGAAATTTTGGGTGCAAAATATTAGGCAACACAATAGTGGTTTTACGCTAGAAATATTTTTTTTTGAAAGGTGTGAATTAATTGCGAATATCGTGAGATCTAGCATACGTTGTATTAACCGAGTCCACGCTAGAAAGCCCCCTCGCACAATAGATCCCCAATTTAAATCCCTCAATGAAAAACCCCTATCACCTAGACTTGAACTTGACCTAGAGGGGAAAATTCACCTGGGCCCACCATAGGTGGAACTTAAATACTTGTGGCCACCACTCATGGTTTTACGCTAGAGACATTGATGACAACGACTCCAGATATCAAGGTTTCTAAAAAGAGCACTTTCGTGCTCATAACGTGTTGTGAAACAACAAGCCTAATAGCTAATAATATGAGAAAAAGATGTAGGGAGAAAGATCTTTATATTACTCATGGTGTGTTGATACAATAAATACAATGGAGTATATATAGGGGAAAGAAACTTGGAGAATAAGCCTATTATATTTTAGGCGTTGATAACCACAATATCAGTATATTTATAACAATATAAAATTAGGGAAAGATCAAATAGGAAATTTAGTTCGGATAGGAAGTGTATGAAGCAATAATAGGAGGACACGAGCACAATTAAAAAAGTAAAGAAAATGGTATTTTAGTCAATCTCCATATTCCAAAAACTACGTCTTCCAGATCGAAGCTCCATCCTCCCTAATCTGAAACCTCATCTTCCATGCACCACCGTTCCACGAATCCACTGGCACCTTCACTCTTCAACCGGCGGCGATGAAGATGATGACGTCACAAACAACTCCTTAAACTTCTGATGTCCGTCGTTATCCTTCACATCCTCCGTACAATAACCATCGCTTAAGATACAAACTACGAACTCATCGTTTGGTAGCAACTGTCGCCTTAGCTTCCGTTGTGTTTTCCGATGACGGAGATGGATGGATGGAGTTCTGGTGGTGGCGCATTGTGTAGTCAATGTTTTGGGTCTACTTCCGTCTCTCAAGTTCCATACATATCCAGATGATAATAATTACTATTGCTTGACACCAAGGTTAATACAATGTAGTATTCATTTTCATTTGAGACAGAAGAGTTAAGCCCCCAATTTGGTTGAATCTATTCGTTTATAATTAGAACTCCTCTATTGAATTGACTTTAATTTAATTTTTATCTTTATATCATACTTTCTTGGAAAACAAGATCTGTGATGTATGCATTTATCATATTAGAGCTCCACTGAATTTGCGATGTATGCATTCATTTTTAGAGCTCCATTATATTGATGTTAATTGTGTTTTACTTTCAAGGTATTGCATTTTAAGTTTTTATAATGATAAAATACTTGCATTTTTCTGGTTGTGTTTTAAAAAAGTGGCCAAACAATAAACTGGACATACCCAAGTCATTGTGTTTTACGTCAATTGATGAGTTTGTGGTTGTTGGTTCATTGTGTATAATTCATTACGTTTTTAATTGCGTTTTTTTGTCCATTGCATTTTATAAAAGAATGGAAAAGCAACGTTTTTTTCCATTGTGTTTTCAAAAGAATGAAAAACACTTTTTTGTGTTTTTATGTTCATTACGTTTAAAAAATAATAAAAAAACATAGTTTTTTGTTCATTGCGTTTTACAAAAGAATGAAAAAACACATTTTTGTGTGTTTTTTTTTTGTCTATTATGTTTTAGAAAAAAAAAAACACTTTCATATGTGTTTTTAGTAAATTGCGTTATAGAATCAACACTTTCTTTTGTGTTTGAGTCGATTACGTTTTATAATAAACACTTTATTTTATGTTTTTAGTCAATTGAGTTTTAGAATAACCACTTTCTTTCGTATTTTTAGTCCATTGGGTTTTGGAAAGAACACGTTGTTTTGCGTTTTTAATCCATTGTGTTTTAAAAAAGACATTCTTTTGTGTGTTTTTATCCATTGCGTTTTAGAAAGAACACTTTCTTTTATGTTTTTAGTCCATTGCGTTTTAGAAAGAACACTTTGTTTAATGTCCATTGGGATATACCGGTTAAGAACAACATTACATGGAGCTGGAGGAAAATGCTCGGGATGAGACCACTGATTCGCGATCATGTCTGGATTAATGTAGGGAATGGAGCCAATACGTCGCTATGATTTAATAAGTGGGATGAGGTTTGTCCGATTAGCTCTATTGTTACGCCGCGTTTTATAACGAATGCAATGTTCAATATGAATACCAAGCTGCTGGATGTTTATGTAAATGGCGAGTGGGCATGGCCTATTTCCGGGATTACGCGGTTCCCTATTTTAACTCAATTGCAACGTCTATGTCTTCACCAAGCGCATCAAGATAGGGTAGTTTGGAGATCTAGCACGGGGCGCAAGACTGAATTTAGTTCAGCTTCGGTTTGGGATGATCTTCGGGTTCGTCGGAATGAAGTTTTTTGGGATAGAGTTGTGTGGTTTCCTCAGCCAATTCCTAGGCACTAATTTATTATGTGGTTGATAGTCCAGAAGAAACTCAAGACGCAATATGTTATGAGAGGATGGAACTCGTCGGGAAATGCTAATTTTAATCTTATATGTTGCTAGTTGTGCACGTCAATGCCTGATTCTCATGGGCATTTGTTCTTCGAGTGTGGGTATGCTACTGCTGTTTGGAATGGTGTTAAAGACAAAACGGGGATGACTTCTATCCAAAACAAATGGGATTCGATTATTGAAGTTTTGGTGGAGAACGCGTCGTCTACTAAAGCCACCCACATTATCTCTAAATTGGTTGTTAGTACAACGACTTATTTTGTTTGGGAGGAAAGAAATAGAAGATTTTTTTCCTACCAGAAGAAGGAGTGCGGACCAGCTTGTGGAGGTGATCTTAGCGACAGTGAGGTTAAAGCTTTACACAATGAAGTTCAAGTCTACTAGCCACACAGTTCGGATTTTACACGAGTGGGCGCTTCCGCGTGGTCTGATGATAGTGGACGATGATAATGGCTGATTGTAGGATAGTGTTTCCAGTTTTTGATGTCTAGTATCTAGATGTTGGGTTGTGTTCAACGCTTGTTTCGCTTTTGCATTGTTTACTCGAGTAAGCCATGCCTTACTCGAGAACGGGGGGGGGGGGGGGGGGGTTGCCAGTCACTTGTATTTTGTTGGTTGGTTGTTATAAAATTTACCGGGGTAACCCTACCCAAAAAAGAAAGAACACTTTGTTTTGAGTTTTTGATCCATTGTGTTTTAGAAAAAAAAAACACTTTCTTTTGTGTTTTTTTTTCATTACGTTATAGAAAGAACACTTTCTTTGGTGTTTTTAATCCATTGCATTTTAGAAAAAAATCATTTTTTGTGTTTTTTGTCTATTGCGTTTTACACATCTGGGTTATCAAAAACTTTTTTTTTAAAGTATAGCAATAGTTTGCTCGTTTTAATGATAAAAAAACGCTCGTTTTTATGGTGAAATTTTTATAAAAAATAATGTCGTATGTAAAAGTTATTAACGTTTTAAAAATGAGGGGAAATTGGATGAGAGAGAAACTATTGACTTGGATGGACTAGAGTACCCCTTAGAAATCTCACGCGTCTCCTTGTTTTTGTTCAAGTATATCCATTTAATCGAAGCCTTTGATTACTCAATTGATGGTCAAGATTACTTCATATCCTTTCTACCCAAACAAACTTCTTTGTATATCAAGACCCTATAAAATTATTAGTGGTTTTTATAAACTTATTTTTTTTTTACAAAAGTATAAGTAAACTAAACAATTGGTTAGGTCCATTTACATAACTAAATAGGCTAAGCCCATTTACTTAACTAAATAGGCTAAGCCCATTTACATAATAAAATAGGCTAAGCCCATTTATATATAGCTGAACAAGTTCACCCGGAATGTGTCAAGGACAAGTTCGGGCGAACTTAACCATCACAGGTCAAGTTCGGGCGAACTTCCCATTTTCGCTATACGCTCCGTATTTTGGTCGTGTGTTCGATTTTAACCTATACAATATTCAACACACGCTCAATCTAGCATATTCGACAAGTGACGAACACCAAGTGCATCAACAGTTTCCCCCTTGTTCGTTAATGTCGAAGCTTGATCTTGATCTTCAAAACTCTGAGCCGTGTTTGAATATTCTGCAAATTCAATCAAGGTGTCTGCCGATGTCGTCGAAACGTGTCAACAGATTCCCCTTAATTAATGATCCGGGTTTGCATTATCAACTTTAAAAACCGCTGAAAACTCCAGTTCAGATCTTTGGTTGCATGGTTTTCGATCTTATTTGCTTGACCGATAAATTTTCTTGAATAATCATCAACTCGAAGCAAATCAATGCGACAGCTTCTGTATTTCGACGTTAACAATCGAGTTCAGTTTTTGAATAAGCACTGAGCATCGAGAGTTTATTCCGCACACTCTTAAAGTATCAAAAACTCAACCGGCAATTTATAGAAACTTCAAATTACCACGCCGGAAAACTTCAAATCAACGAATACCCTCGAAAATCTGAAATCCCGATTTCCGTAATCGCTGTTAAGCACCCTTCAGAAAGATTTGATCAACAAATCGGTAATCTGCTCAATCAGCAAATCTTCATCGGAAACAAATAATCCGGTAAAGCATCGAATCTGAGAAACCCACGTCCGTGACCAAAATCACATTCTTCTTCTTCAATCACAATGCCAGATATATAGCTATCTCCGGTAGACCAGCGCCACATAATCAACAAACATCATCATCCAACGGCGGTTAGTCCAAAGAGAATAATGATTCAACTGCTTGAAGACTAAAAATAAAGGCCACCAAAGGCTCTCATCATCAGTTATATCTTGGATAACTTCAGATCTCCTCGGTAATTTTTTAAACTATCCGTCTTCGGAGCTAGTCGTTAATTCCTAAGATCATCACTGAATGTTTTGAACATCCTCAGTTCCTCACTGGTACTAATGACTGCTAATCCAGCTAACTATTCCTTCACCGGAGATCAGGACTCTAACCCTTAAGCATCAATCTGTATCATGGTCTGAAAAATCAGAACTTCATGTGATCACAAAATCCCAGTGAATCTCAAATCTCTGTAATTCCCGATAATCCGCAATCAGTAACCAACCGGATACTGTTGCAGTAGTCACGAATTTCAAAAATGCCGGAATCTTCATATATTGTAAAATTTTTATTCCCGCTCATTTTTGCAAATTTTGAATATACCAAAATTTTCACTGAAATTCCCCTCAAATCTGGAATTTTCAATATTCATCAAATGCGGATTTTACGTTTAGGCCCATTACAAGACACGACACCAGAAAATAAACATTCTGCACAGGTATCAATGACTCTCCCGTTATCTTCAAAATTTTGTAATCGTATCATCAAATCTGTACTCTGAAGCCACAGACGGTGTCCCCGAACATCCCGGTTCGGTCATCAGAAAGTCGAAAAAAATTCTATCGCCAATTTTTTTCTGGACACTCATCCCATCAATACAATCAACAAAATTTTTCCATGCCTGTTTGGCTCCCTGGACAAGTTCGGGCTAACTTGGTCACTATGTGACAAGTTCAGGCGAACTTGATCAAAAAGGTACAAGTTCGGGTGAACTTGGTTGGCCAACACCAAGTTCGGCGAACTTGATCTTTAAAATCCAGCTCTTTTTCACATTTTTCGATCCAGAATCCTTATTTCTTCGAATTTCGATATCATTCCACCATAGATCTGATCGAAAATGGTTTTCTAACAATCCTATCCGTTCAATTTTACTTTTTATCCACGGATTGTATGTTTATTTCATGTTTTACGTCTAAAACCCCTCCTAATGTCCATAAATGTCCAAATTCATGAGCGTCGGTGATACCGTAGCTCTGATACTAATTGAAGGTCCGTGATCAGGCGGTTCTAGACGGAAGTTAGTGCGTATGATAATCGATTCGGTAGAATGTTATTAAGAATGGAGTAGAAACAGAATGCAGTGAAAGTCTTCATTTATACCGAAAGAGTATACATCTTTAAGTCCGGCTGCCGGAGTTCCAAAGAGAATCCGGCAGCACCTCCCCGTAGGGATTGCAAAAACTTAAATAACAAATGAACACACACCTATATATAACTGAACAAGTTCGCCCGGAATGTGTCAAGGACAAGTTCGGGCGAACTTGACCAATACATGCCAACTTCGGCCGAACTTAACCATAACAGGTCAAGCTCGGGCGAACTTCTCATTTTCACTATACGCTCCGTATTTTGGTCGTGTCTTCGATTCTAAGCTATACAATATTCAACACACGCTTAATATAGCCTATTCGACAAGTGAAGAACACCAAGTGTATCAACAGTTTCCTCCTTGTTTGTTACTATCGAAGCTTGATCTTGATCTTCAAAACTCTAAGCCGTGTTTGAATATTCTTCAAATTCAATCAAGGTGTCTGCCAATGTTGTCGAAACGCATCAACAGATTCCCCCTTAATTGATGTTCCGGGTTTGCATTATCAACTTTAAAAACCGCTGAAAACTCCAGTTCAGATCTTTGGTTGCATGGTTTCTGACTTCTCTGATTTGCTTGACCGACAAATTTTCTTGAATAATGAGCAACTCGAAGCTAATCAATGCAGCAGCTTCTCTATTTCGACATTAACCACATCCGAGTTCTGTTTTTGAATAAGCATTGAGCATCTAGAGTTTATTCCGCACACTATTAAAGTATCAAAAACTCAACCGGCGATTTATAGAAACTTCGAATCACCACACCGGAAAACTTCAAATCAATGAATACCCTCAAAAATCTGAAATCCTGATTTCCGTAATCGCAGTTAAGCACCCTTCAGAAAGAATTGATCAGCAAATTGGTAAACAACTCAATAAGTAAATCTTCATCGGAAACAAATAATCTGGTAAAGCATCGAATCTGAGAAACACACGTCCGTGACCAAAATCACATTCTTCTTCTTCAGTCACAATGCCAGATATATAGCTATCTCCGGTAGACCAACGCCATTTAATCAACAAACATCATCATCAAACGAAGGTTAGTCCAAAGAGAATAATGATTCAACTGCTTGAAGACTAAAATTAAAAGCCACCAAAGGCTATCATCAGTTATATCTTGGATAACTTCAGATCTCCTCGGTAATTTTTGAAACTATCCGTCTTCGGAGCTCGTCGTTAATTCCTAAGATCATCACTGAATGTTTTGAACGTCCTCTGTTCCTCACTGGTACTAATGACTGCTAATCCAGCTAACTGTTCCTTCACCGGAGATCAGGACTCTAACCCTTAAGCATCAATCTGTATCATGGTCTGAAAAATCAGAACTTTCTGTGATCACAAAATCCCAGTGAATCTCAAATCTCTATATTTCCCGATAATCTGCGATCAGTAACCACCCGGATACTGTTGTAGTAGTCACGAATTTCAAAAATGCCGGAATCTTCATATATTGTAAATTTTTTATTCCCCTCATTTTTTCAAATTCTGACTATACCGAAATTTTCACTGATATTCCCCCTCAAATCTAGAATTTTCAGTATTCATCAGATTTTGATTTAATGTTTAGGCCCATTACAAGACACGACACCAGAAAATAAACATTCGGACAGGTATCAATAACTCTCCCGTTATCTTCAAAATTTTGTAATCGTATCATCAAATATGTACTCTGACCGTAGACGGTGTCCCTGAACATCCCGGTTCGGTCATCGAAAAGTCGAAAAAATTTCTATCGCCAAATTTTTATGGACCCTCATCCCATCAATACGATCAACAAAATTTTTCCATGCCTGTTTGGCTCCCTGGACAAGTTTGGTTGAACTTGGTCACTATGTGACAAGTTCGGGCGAACTTGATCAAAATGGTACAAGTTCGGGCGAACTTGGTTGGCCAACACCAGGTTCGGGTGAACTTGGTTGGCCAACACTAAGTTCGGGCGAACTTGATCTTTAAAATCCAGCTCTATTTCACATTTTTCGATCCAGAATCCTTATTTCTTCGAATTTCGAGATGATTCCACCATAGATCTGATCGAAAATGGTTTTCTAACAATCTTATCCGTTCAATTTGACTTTTTATCCACGGATTGTATGTTTATTTCATGTTTTACGTCTAAAACCCCTCCTAATGTCCATAAATGTCCAAATTCATGAGCGTAGGTGATACCGTAGCTCTGATACTAATTGAAGGTCCGTGATCAGCGGTTCTAGACGGAAGTTAGTGCGTATGATAATCGATCGGTAGAATGTTATTAAGAATGGAGTAGAAACAGAATGTAGTGAACACACACCTATATAGAGCTGAACAAGTTAAACAACAAATGAACACACACCTATATAGAGCTGAACAAGTTCGCCCGGAATGTGTCAAGGAAAACTTCGGGCGAACTTGTCCTTCACAGGACAAGTTCGGGCAAACTTACGGGAAAAATACATTATACAATGGTATGGTTAACCTAGTTAATGAAACAAACATAAGATCATGTGCGATAGGATTGTATCAAGGGGACATTAATGAATATCCGTGTACCGATGAACGAAAGGGATAGATCTAATGGGTTTTGGCGAGCCCCACTCTTATAGGCACAACGAAGTTCGTTAGAGTGCTTTTGTGTCCAAAACGAGTGCCACGGACACAATTTATCTTTTAAGGTTTGGTTGCCTCCTATGTCAGCAACATATTAGTGTCCTTGCCAAATATTAATGATCAACAATTTCATTGAGGCTTTACATACCAGGTTTTCAATAAAATATTTCAAAAGTTTTAAAGATTCATTTGATACAAAACTAAACACATGAATCACCAACTTTTGTTGACGTTTTTAAGCTTAGTGGACAACTTATGAAAAAAACATGTTTCATGGGATTAAGAAGTCAAGAGATAAGATGTCATCCACTTAACGTAGACTTTGGTTCACATGTCACGCCCTCGTGTGCAACATGGAACGCAAAGTCTTAGCTGTTTGAAAAAATTATGTGTTGTAAACTTGTGTTATAAATTTTTAACAATATAAACAAGTTGTAGTTTGTATTTCCTTTGAAACAATATGTAGTTTTTGAACATGTTGTAAATTAATCATATGGATGAACATCTTACTTTTATATTAGTTGTTTACTTGATTGAATGCAATGATTATCGCTCTGATCACACCTCGTGCTTCCGCTACAACTGAGTGTGACAACTTTATCTTCAAGCTCTTTGATTCTTTTCTCATTCGGATCATCAAAGAAATTAAACTCTCCTATTAAACCAACATGAGGAAATGATGGACCTTCTTCGTTCATAAACGCTACACTTGTTGATGGACCTGCTTGATTAGGCTTCTTTTGTTGTGGTGGTGGTGGTGTTGGTTGTGAAGGCATTGAAGTTGGAGTCTTTATATGAATATTCGATGTTGTTTCCAGATCTACAAGCTCATCTTCTACTGTAGGTGTACTAGTCTTCACTATATCATGTAACACCCCAAAAACGTCGCAGCATAAATACAAACGTAATGGTGACGGAAGTTGGTGCCTATAAATATCTTGGGGGATGACGTAGCATTAATTTTGGACATTTGACTTAATTAAAACATAGTTTAAAGTTTAAACATAAACACGATCATAACGTAGTTAAGTTACTTGATCCTTATGGATCTTAATACAAACATGGTCCCAAATCAGTTTTAAAAGTTGGCCAAAACATTATAAATTAAAACATGCATCACCACCACAAGATACGCCAAAGATTCTCGAAGCCGAACTCATGTACCTGAAGAACACGTTAAAATCAAATGTCAACACAAAGGAGGGTGAGTTCACGTATATTTCAAATTATAATTAATTTGATCCAAGGAAAACTTTCATATTATGTGTTTATAAATTAAACATCCATATAAATTTTAGAAAGTCTATTTAATTTCCTTTATATAATCCAAGGGTCAGTCATCACAAGCGTTTCCTAAACCATAGTGATAACCCGACTTGTTCCCAAACATCAAGTGTTCAGATTCGTACGTTTGCAAGACGTTACGAGCTACATATTTGCAATGAAGGTATAATCAAAGCTAGACAATACAGAATATGAATTCGTCGCTTGACTTGACACGGAGCTATCTGTCACGACAGGGCGGTCAACCCGACAGATCTACCAACAATTCCACCCATACTATATTAATGATTAAACGGCAAAACTTGCGCAAGAGCCCGCAATGGGTCTCTTATATAAAGCCTGCCTAACGTACAATGCATATATCCTACTAAAATGATAAATTTAATACAATATGTTTTGTACGAATTTCTCGCATCCCCACCGAAACGTAAGCAATACCGATACTTACTCTCTTGAGACCGAGCAAACTCTTCCCAACTTTAGATTTAAGCGTTTTTAAATCTACACGGTCGTTTTATCCCCAAAACACCGTAATAATCCCTGTTTCATCCATGAAACGCGAATATCATTAATCAAATCCCGTTTATCCACGAAACATATTTTTATCAAAACTATGTATTTTCCACGAATATATATTCATAGTTTAATCAAAGGGATATTTTATACAAAAATGTATACTTATCCTTTTTAAGGCGTGTTCTTCCCCCAAAACAGTTATAAAACAGTAAAAAGAAGGGTTTAGTGACACTCACCTTTGGGTACGTTTTTTATTAGCGCAATCCACAATATCATTCTAGACGTCCTAATATACGTAGGAACGATTTATCAATCAATATTCTACAAAATCCCTAAGTTTCTCCAATACTTAGTTTTTTCACATAACTTTGAGATTTTCTCGAAAAGTCTTTTTTTAATTATGTTGGCGTATATATATATATATATATCTAAGATATTGCTACTTGAACGATTTTAGTGGTGACCCTCATTATGTTATATATGTTATCACACTCGTTTATAAGAATATATCTACGATTTGCGCGTCGTAATATATATACATAAACGTGAACACATAATCACGTATCGTAATACACGTATCTCGTGAACTTATATATTTTATCATTTTTAAATAATTCATACATGTATTGACTCATCAAGTAAGCCTATGTATCATTTTCATGCTCGACAAGAAGTTACACATCTAACACAACTTTTACCGATTTAATCGTTTTAACCGCACAAGTGTATACGCATAGTCTAAACACCTACTATCATGTTATCACTTAACATATCATATCGCATATTCACATATCACATTATAATACACACAAGTTCACTCTTGAACAATCCATGTTCGTGTACATTGAAATATGCGTATTTTAGCATTTTCGGTAACGTTTTCGGGCGTCAGAAGTCACGTATAACTAACCAAACACCAAAGATACTTAATATAAGTTTAAATACTTATATAAAAAATATCAGTTTACTTACTGATCTAAAACAGTTTTATGCAAACCTCTTAAAAAAGCTGATTTTTACCATTTTAACGCGTAGTCTTGTACCGAACTTTACCATAAGCATCCCAAATCGTCATGACTTGATATTTTAAAATAAAACATATTATTTACTTATTAAAATGATGCTTATTATCAGGTTAGTTTATGAAACCCACATAAATCATGCAAATTTCGCATATTTTACTACTTTTTAAGCTACATGTATAAAATGCAAAGCTATCAAACTTGTGACAAAGTTTCATGCCATTATAACACAGCAAATAATGTTATTTCTAGTGTTTATAATCTAATTTAAAACACTTTTGTCATGTAATAACATTTTCATCATCTCATGATCATTTAATCACCATGCATGCTTTTGTACAAGTATCTAATGCACACTTACCATGTCATCATCATTCCTTATGAACTTAAATGCATCTACATGTATTTAATTCATATAGTTCAAGATATCATCATCTTCATATAACAATCACCTTATCATTGCATGCATAAGCATTTATGAGTATTTAAACAAAAACCTACATGCATGCATACATATATACGTATACACGACATACATATATACAGACATATACTTACAAAAATTCACTTTATATATATTCACTTTTAATCATATGAACTTTTATATAAAAACTTTTTGAACATACATGCAACAATATTTCAAGAATCATCAAAATCAAGTATCAACTTTTAAACCAAAACACAATCTCTAGCATCTATATAAACACTAATGACCATATGTATACACACACATACTTCCATTTCATTTTATATTAAAAAATATTTTCTTATTTAAAATCCAAGTATGTGAAAAATCCAAGCTTTGGAGAAACTTTATATCATCATCATCATCATGAAAAAAAAATATAAATTTTAAAGTAGGTTTATACCTTACAAGCATATAAATGGGTTTTTGATGATGGTTTTTGTGATAAAGAGCTTGAACTTCTTAAATAAACTCCATGGATTGACCTTCAAATCTTTGAAGAAACTTGAAAATGGCTTGGAAGGCACTTGATTCTTCAAGAAATAATCAAGAAAAAGTAAAATGGAAGTGGTGGTGATGTCTACGGTTTTTAGAGAAAGAAAGTGGAAGAATTGGTCGATTTTTAGTTGTTAGAAATTGTTAAATGTCGTGTTGAGGAACTAAAATGATTGGACCTTTAATTTTAGACTCAACACTTGTCAAGTGAGAGAGAAATGGTGAACATCTTCCTTGTACGCCACCTTCACATGCACACACATTCACCATGTATACATACATATATATAATATATATTAGGCAAAGACAGGTATTTAACTGGCTACCGGGTTTTTATCTAGCATTTTAATCCTGTTTAGCGTTTTAAATTATTTTTTATCACTTTATAAAAATAAACTTGCCATAATATTGCTGAACAATATTTATTTGCGTTGTCGGTATTTTGCAGTATACGCACTGTATTGGCGCAGTATGCTCTTAAACTCGAAAAAATAGAGGTTTAAGCGTTTTAATTTATTTTTCTTCACGAATATGATAAAAATATTATTTTAATCGTAACGGACTATTTTTGGATTTTAACATTAATCGGACGGTCACCGACGTTCGTTTCGCATCTTATCCGTTACACAATAAGCGTTTATCTTAGTATTGCCAACATAATTTCTACTAAACTTTAAATTTATTATCACATCAAATACTATCAAATAACACTAAATTAAATAAAATTTCGCCTTTTATTTATTTATAACATGTGTCACACTAGTACATGCTCAAAATAACCGGGTGTCACAGATTCCCCCTGTTTAAGGAATTTCGTCCCCGAAATTCTTACATTACAGGTTTCTTTTTCACACTAGACAGAAAGAGATGGGGATATTTTTGTTGCATCTAGTCCTGTCGTTCCCACGTGAACTCGGGTCCACGTTTGGAATTCCAGCGAACTTTGACCAACTTAATCCGACTCCTCCTAAGCTTCTAAATTTTCTCATCAAGAATTTCGACTTGTTCTTTGATAAATCTCAGTTTATCGTCTACTTGAACCTCATCAGGGCGTATGATCAGTGTCTCATCCGTTAGAAACTTTCTCAGGTTGGAAACATGAAACACATCATGTACTTCATTTAACTCATGTGGCAGTTTAAGCCTATATGCGACTGATCAAACTGTAACACCCCAATCGCGTAGTTGCAACAACACGCGGCGAAAACACTGGGGAGTCACGTTACAAATTGTTTCACAACACATGGTAATTAAGTATGGTGATATTGAATTAGATTACATAACCTTGTCTTAGGAAAATACAAACCATTACAAATAACTACTATATACTTTAAACAAACTAAGGCCCTGGTCCATTCCTACGTGATCCAAACTTGTAAATCATCACACATCTGCACCTGAAACATATGTGAAAATAACGTGTCAACAATTAAATGTTGGCGAGTAACTTAGGTTTTAGATATGAAATGTCTTGTTTTGAATAAGTGTTCAAATAACTTGTTTTGAAATAATGATCAAATAACTTGTATTGAATAAATGATCAAATATCTTGTATTGAATAAATGATCAAATATCTTGTATTGAATAAATGATCAAATATCTTGTATTGAATAAAACAATTGTCTTATTGTGAGAAACCATGATTAGATGATGAATACATCTAAACATTTATTCTGACTGATGTCTAGATTATCGTTGGTTTGCTCAGTTTCTGTCATTCCCTAAACAAACTTTCAAACAAACCTACGAAGCGGGAATGGGGTTGTCAATCCTATGGTACCATAACATAATACCGGTCGGCTTGGCCTAAGCTAACGAATGTATAATTGATGAATCAAGTCTCACACAATGTAAAAATATGTTATATGAAATGTGAACATGCTTTTGTAATTGTTGAAGATACAATTCAACAATGCATGATAGTAAATTTTGTATACCTTGATAAGATAAATGAATCAAAGTAGTTGAGGATAAAAATAAGGTGTTTTGAGTACTTATATTATTATGAATGATAATATTTTGCAAATCCTTTTGAAAATATGTTTTATAGGCACATATGAATCACCCCAAAACATTTGAAAACGTAAAAGAGGGGACTATGTACTCACCTTCGGATGCGTTATATTAACAAGCCCAAATTTCCTCAATGTTGATCTACACGTCCTAATTTCAATTAGGAACGATTTAATGATCAATTATTCTACAATCCCTAAGTTTCTCCAAAACTTATGATTTTTCACATAATTTCAAGATTTTCTCAAAAAGTTATTATTTTTGTTATGTTGGCAATTTGTATACATTTATATATATATGAGTTCATATTTATATATATATGAGTTCACATATATATATATATATATACATATATATATATATATATATTATGAACTTGAACGATTTATTGATGACTGTTAATATGTTATATCCGGTTACGCACTCGTTTATATACAATAATCATAGTTTGCACGTAATAACATAATTACGCAAGATTTGAACATATCATCAAATGTCATAGTGCACGTTTTTCACCAAAGTATATAATTTATCATTCTTCGACTATTTGATACATGCAATAATTTCACAAGTTAACCTATGTATCATTTTTAAGCTTCAATATATAAGTTGCATTTTAACGGGTCTTTTGACGAAACTATCATATAAACCGCACAAGTACGCATGCATAGATCTATATCCGAATATCATGCTACTACTTATCATTCCACATAATTCATGTCATACTCACGTATCACACATCATCATACAATTCATGCATGGAACTATTCATGTTCGTATACCTTAAATATGCGTATTTTAGCGTTTTCGGTAACGTTTTCGGGCGTCGGAAGTCACGTATGACTAGCCAAACACCAAAGATACTTAATATAAGTTAAAATACATATTTTTATACTAAAAATATCGGTTTATTTACTGATCTAAAACAGTTTTATAAAAACCTTTTAAAAGTCGATTTTTACCGTTTTTAACGCATAGTTTTGCACCGAACTTTACCATAAGCATCCCAAATCGCAACGACTTGATATTTTGACACAATACATCTTATTTACTGATTAAAATGGTGGTTATACTCATGATAGTGCAGGTCTCACATAAGGCACATAAATCACACAATTTCACCCAATTTACCACTTTTTAAGCCTAATGTACAACATGCAAAGCTACTAATCTTATGTCATGACTTTGTATCATCATAATACATCAAATAACATTATTTTTAATGTTTATAAACTGTTTTAATATACTTTGTCATGCCATAATATATCATCATCATATCAACTTCATATCATTTCCTAATCATCACTAGATGTATGCATGTATTATTTATGATCTTGTGAGCAAAACTTGTGTGCATGCATACATATATACATATACATGAAACACATATATATGCATACACTTCCAAAAATCCACTTTTCATATGTTCATCTTCAATCATATGAACTTTTATAAATACTCTTTTTGGTCATGCATGCATTAATCTTCCAATAATCACATCAATCAATATTCAACAAAAATTAAAACACAACCTCTAACATGTATATATATATATATACACAGATATATATATATATATATATTCACGGCCACACACACATATATATACACTTCCATTTTTTTATTTTGTTTAAAACCATATACTTGATTAAAGTTTAATTTTGTCAAGAAATCCAAGTTTTTTGAGAAACTTCCATCATCGTCCTAATCAAAATGCAACAACTTTGAAAATAAGTTTATACCTTTAAGAAAATTAGTGGGTTATGATGAGATTCTTGAAGATATGGAGCTTGAAATCACTTGAAAACACCTTGGAAACTCCCTTGGATCGTCACACCAACTTGAAACTTGCTTGGAACCAACTTGAATCTTCAAGATGAAGATCAAAAATTGAAAATGGAAGAGAGAGGGGGAGTGTACAGTTGGGAGCAGAGAGAGAGAGAGGAAGATTTGGTGAATTTTGGTGTTGAAAGATGAATATATGGAAGATATCTTGGATTTGTGAAGATCTCATGCAAGATTGCTTTAACATGTGTCACAAAATGGAGAAACAAGAAAAAGTGGGCATCAAAATGCCGCCACCTATAGACATACACACATACTTCATATATACATACACATATATACATGTATTCATACATTACACAAGTATTTAACTGATTAACGGGTATTTTATCTAGCATTTAAAATGCGTTTTAAGGCGTACAAAATTATCTTTATTGTTCTATAAAAATAAACTTTCCATAATATTGTTGAATAATAATTTATTTCCTAAACTGGCTGCGTTGTCGGTATTTCGCAGTATACGCGCTGTACTGCGCAATATGTGCTTAAACTCGAAAAATAGAGTTTTTAAGCGTTTTAAATAATTTTTCCTCACCAATATAATTAAATATACCATTTTAATCACACGGATTATTTTTAGGATTTTAATATTAATTGGACTGTCATCGATGTTTGTTTTGCGTTTTGATTGTTACGCGACAAGCTTGTATTGCATTTTGCCAACAAAATTTTAAATAAAGTTTGGACTCGCCGAAACTTCAAATATCATAAATTAATACCCATCACTGTGAATAATGTCATAAATGTAAAATAACAAATGAAACATAATACTTTATTAAGTACGAAAAACGATCGGAATTGTACAATGTTTTGAAAGTTGCAATTGTTACACCAACTCGAGAGAGGACTTCGAAAAGACCTATATAACGCGGGCTTAGCTTTCCCCTTTTCCAAACCTAACAACACCTTTCCAAGGTGACACCTTCAGCAGAACACGATCCCCGACTTAAAACTGCAACGGTTTCCTTCGGTTGTCTCATAACTCTTCTGTCGATCGGTGGTTTCCTTAATCTGTAAAACCTTGTCGGTGGTTTCCTGGATAAGCTCAGGTCCGGTTAGTTGCCTTTCGCCAACTTCAGCCCAACAAAGGGGTGATCGACACTTCCTTCGTACAAGGCTTCAAACGAAGAGGCCTTGATACTCGCGTGATAGATGTTGTAATAAGAAAACTCAGCCAACGGTAAATGAGTATCCCAACTTCATCAAAATCAATCACACACGCTCTCAACATATCCTCTAACATCTAAATGATTCTCTCACTCTGACTATTCGTTTGAGGATGATACGCAGTACTCATGTCCAAATAAGAGCCCATCGACTCTTGGAGAGATCGCCAAATCTGGAGTCAAATCATCCATCTCTATCAGAGATAATTGACACTGGTACTCCAAGTCGGGCTATAATCTCGTTAAGGTACAACTACGATATCTTTTCCGTCTTGTCTGTTTCCTTAATGGGTAATAAATGGGCAGACTTCGTCAATCAATCCACAATTACCCAAATAGTGTCATGTCCACGTGAGTACGAGGTAATTTGGTGATAAAGTCCTTCGAAAGATGCTCCCATTTCCATTTAGGAATCTCTAGTTGCTGCAGAAGCCCAACCGGCCTCTAATGTTCAGCCTTATCCTTTGAGCATGTCAGACATTTACTAACATACACTGCAATATCTCTCTTCATATTGGGCCACCAATACAACTCTTTGATGTCCTGATACATTTTGGAAGAACCTGGGTGAATAAAATATCTGGATTTATGAGCTTCGTTCATAACCAGTTCACGTAGGTTACCTCTAAGCGGAACCCAAATCCGGTTCATTAAGCACATCACTTCATCCGCTTTCGGTATCAGTTCACACTCCAATCCTCTTAAACCTTCTCTTCTCAAATTCTCATATCTTAAATCTTATCGCTGTGCATTACGAATTTGATCGGTCAAACTTGTCTCTTAGGGTTAAACCTAAAGCACGAACGCGAAGAGGCTTTTCTCGCTCTTTCCTACTGAGCGTGTCAGCAACAACGTTTGGTTTACCTGGGTGATAGCAAATATCACACTCGTAATCATCGAGTAACTCTACCCAGCGCCGTTGTCTCATGTTGAGTTCCTTTTGATCGAAGATATGCTGGAGTGTAACAACCCAATTGCGTAATACAACAGGACCGGTGGAAATATCAGGAAGCTACGTTACAAATTGCTCACAACTACTGGTCTAAAGTGTTTCATTATTGTTAAGCATTGTTTTAGAAAACAATGAATACATATAATTGTCTTTTCTTTAAAGCAGTCTAAAGCTCGGATGCATTCCTATGTGTAGCATGCTTGAATAATCAATACCTAAAACGTATGTAAAAGAAAGACAACAACAAACAATGTTGGCAAGTACATAGTTTTGTTGGCCAAGTTAATGGCAAAAATTTTAGTATTGTAATAGTTCGACAACTACGAGAGTCGCCTATTGAAAATTGACTCTTTGAAGCCAAGGAATGGCAAAAGATTTATTATTGCAATATATTAACTTGATCATGAAACTTATGACAAAAAGAGTTTTGTATATGGCATAATGATTACTACTAAGTAATTTTTATGCCATTGAAAATTGTACTTTGTTCATTGTAATCGCATTGAATTCGGTCATAAAACTTGTGAGTATGTTATTAGAAATCCAATCAAGGATTTATAACAACAATATTGAAAATTGGTCATAACTCGCGTGAGTATTATTAGAAATCAAATCAATGATTTATAATAATACTATGGATACCCTTTTAAGAATCTGACATATAAAAATATGAAAGAGTTCTACAAGGATTTAGTTATTGTACTTTGAAACAATCGAACACAAGACCCTAATGTGATTCGGATAACGCTACAAGAGTAATATAATAAGAACACTTATATATATGAAGTACCAGCGACGTATCCACCATGTTCTTATGGTATTACACTCATTTCGTTATCTAAATCACAACTAATCACAATAACCACATAATCATCATCTCGTCACATTGTCTTGTCATATACGCAATAAAGTACACAAAGAATCCGATCAAGGACATCAATTTTGTTGGTGCACATATGTCTATTGCCTACGTCTAGGACGAGTCTGATGTATAGATAGGGTTTCGCAGTGTTAAAAGTTTATGTTATGAAAGTTATGTTTTGTTTGTTTCAATAATTTTTGCACGAAAATTCTTGCGGATTTTCGCATGAAAATTTCGTGTGAAAATCCTTGTGTCCCAGTCACTTGGTGCTGTCATGTCTTGCCTATAAATAGGTGACTTGGGATGTTTGTTAGGAATGCTATTTTGGTGAATCAGAGGCGAAGCCCTGTTCAAATCGAGTATGTAATCTTCTCAAGTTAATCAATACAAGATACGGACGTGTTAAACAGTAATCATCATACTTGTCGATTGTTTGTTCACTCGGTTAACAAGAATTCCGCCTCTGTTAGCTGAGGAAATCTTACTGGTAGCTCACGAGTTGGGTCCAATCCTACACTCACAAGTGGTATCAGAGCCTTGAGGTCGGATTTGAGAACAAACAACCAAGTTTCAGCTGGATTCAACCTTCAAAGTTCAATATTCATCCATTGAAAACTCTTCTTCTACTCTTTCTTGGAACTTAATCTAGATCTGAAGGATTTCATGGACAATTTGGACTAGGTTTTTAGTATAACATGTTAAATCAATTCTAAAGAGTTCACAGAAACACACAAACCTAAAATTCATCAAAATCATGCTTGAAATTGCAGAAAACGTGAAATTGTGAATAAATGTTCGAAGCAGATAAGAATTTTCGCACGAAATACTATATTTCGTACGAAAATTAGGAGGTTAAAATACTTAAAAGTTTAAAGTATCAACAGTTATAAATTTTCGCGCGAAATCAGGTTTTTATACGAAAATCAAAATTTCGCACGAAATTTTCAACCACCATTTCGTACGAAAATTTCCTGTCTGATCTTGTTTTTCAGTTTGCTTCAGGATAACCAGTTCTAATATGTTTTCTGTTAAAAGTATTTTTAAGATGTCAGGTGAGGAAGATTTTCATAACGCGTTTACAACACAAGCAGTCACAACTTCCTTAGCGGCTCAGAATATGAATCTCGAAAACGAAATGGGAACCACTACAAAGCCTCTGAACCTCATGAACATAAAAGATTACGAAAGTTGGAAGGAGAGATTCAAAAACTGGGTTCAAGCAACGAATTTAGACAGCTGGTTTGCACTTGAAAATAAATACCAAGCACCTCTTAATGAACTTGGATTTGAGAAAACTTTGGGTCGCTTGTCCGATGATGAACGAGAAAAATATGCTAATGCGAAAAAGATGATGAATCTTCTACAACAAGCCATTAAGGAAGATATCTTGGTTCTTTTACAACATGACGACGATGCACATTCTTTGTGGCTCGCTTTACGACTAAGGGCACAAGGAAGTACTCAGCTCAGAAAGGGAAAGAAAGCGCTATTGAACAAAGAATTTGAAGTGTTCAATCTCCTTCTAGGCGAAACAATGAAGCGGCTTATAGAAAGATACTGCCACCTGGTAGTTCAAATGAAGCGTATGGGAATTGTTAAAATAATGAAGAATTAGTCGATAAATTGGCAGATTCACTAACTGAAGGAGAATGGGCAACATATCTAACCATCCTGAAGAATGGAGCCGAGTATGATAGCCTCAGTCTGCCCAGATTCATCAAAAAATTGGAAGGGTATGAATTATAGATGTAGAAAATGGCAAAGAGCAAGAAGTCGAATGCGCAACAGGATGTGAGTCTATATTACAAAGGAAATCCAAATACACCTGTTCAGAGTCACAAGATTCAAACAGCTTTCAGTGCCAAATCTAATGCCAGTCCAGCTTCCAACCAGTCTACTGGATTTCAATCGTTTGCTTCCTTCAATGAAATATTTCGCAAGGGCAACAATCGTCTCAAAGCTCCAATCAATCACAAAACAATCAACATAATCAATCCAATTCCAACCAGCAAATTCAGCAGTGTAACATCGCAGTAAACCTCCAGAATGCTCAAGACTTCAATAAGCAAACTGCTAAGCAACACATGGTATTACTTGTAGCAGTCCTGGAATCCTATGAAAGTCTGGTATCTGGAAGAATTGCAATCCAGAAATGACAAAGAAGATTATGATCAGATTGATCGGAAGAGATGGAGTTAATTGATATTATGTGGTGTATGGCATCGGTGGTTCGAAGAGCTCAGCGCTTCATGGAAATCACGGGGAGAGACGATTTGAGAGGTCTAGATGGAAAACTCAGGTTTGACAAATCCAAAGTTACATGCTTTAAATGCAGGGAGAAAGGACACTTCAAGCGTGAATGTACGAATCATGAAGTAAAAGGTAATCATAATCCATTTGGAGATTATTATTACAAGAAGGCGATTTATCATCGACCACGACCTAAAGAATGGTACAAATTGAAGACGGACCTTCGAATACAAAAGATAAAGCTCTAGTGGTCACACAAGAAGATGAAGGGTTCAACTGGAACAACTTCATCACCAAGAAAGAAAGTCTTGCTCAAATTATGGAAGAGCCTGAATCATCAGAAGAAGTCTCAGAAGAAGAAATGGAAGAAGTTCTTGCAGACTACTTCAGATCATCGGCAGAAGCAGAAGAATTTTTTAAAGGTACTCGTAAACCTTGTTTATTTAACACAATTCTTAAAACTTTTGCAGGAAGTTTTGATTCAAGTCTACAAGAAGAAAGCAATGATGAAAGAAAAGCAGAATGTGTGGAAGTAATTGATGTAACCAAGCCTGTAACGCTGGAAAGCTTAACCGACATTGCCAAAAAAGCACTCATGGCCAATAGAAAGAGGTAGTCAGTGTGGAAGAACATTGTAGAAGAGGTTGAAACAATAAAAGAAACAATCGAAGCTCAAATTGTCGAAATGGTCAGCCCATGTCTGACATGTGACATGGCGTGTGAACAACGCGCTCAAAAAGAAAAAGATTTTAAAGATCTTAAAATATACAATGATAAGTTGTCATATGATTATAACACCATAAAAAATCATATGATAAACTTAGCAGGACCATTCGACAGTATGAGAAAACTGTCAAAGAGAATGACAAAACACTTTCAATGCTCAAAGCAACTGTGACGGACAAACAAATGGCCATTAATCTCCGTATTAAAACAATTGCTGAGCTGAAAAGTGAGCTGGAGAAAATTAGAATTGAACTGAAAGGGTTAACAATTGTTAATCAGTTACTCTACCAGCATGTATGTCCTCGATCACATTCTTCCAAAACCAGAAAACGGTAAAGAAGGTAAGAATGAGAAAAATGTTGGAAAATGTTACGATCATGTTCCACCTCCTATGTGGAATAGCTATGCTAAGAAACATCCTAACGGAGTGGAAAAGGCGCTAAATTTAAATCTACTCACTGAAAAGAGTAACGAGCTGCTTGAAAATCTTGACGTAACATATTCCAAATCTGAAAAGGAGTGTGAATCTGAGGTGGTAACCAAAGTGGTTGAAAATGTTTATGAAAATGAGTCTGATAGCACAATTTATGAAAGTGCTGAGTCAATCAATGAAAGGTCAGAGTCAAGTTCACTCTCTGGAAGTGAGAAAAGTTTTCATGAAAATTTTATCACAGCATCATATAATAGTTTAAATGATGATCCTAATGTAGTTATCTACAAACTAAAAGGATCAGATAAGCTGTATACTGACGAAGATTTTCCAGTCCAGAATGTTAACTTTTATCGTGTCGACAATTTTTTTAAACTCACTGAAGCTGAAACTTCTGATCTTGAGAAAAAAGTTGCTAGTTTCTACTCAAAACCAAAGAAGTCCAACAAAAACATTCATCCCAGAGGTAGAAGTTACCCAGAATACAAAAGGGATGGGTTAGGGTTTGAAAAGAAGGAAAATAACAATAAATCACGAAAAACAGATTTTACCAAAAAAGTTGAGTTTGTTTTTGGAACTAGGCACTGTTGAGGAAAAAGAAGTCATTAACAAACAAACCAACGATGAGTTTAAAAGGGAAAAGGAGCTTCGTGAACAGAGTTTGGAACCACGGTTGGAAACGACAGTAGAGCATGTTACAGATGTAAAACAGTTGGGCATATTGCGCGACAATGTTCTCAAAATCGTCCAAAATATGTTCATGAACAAAGAAGGTTCACAGTAGATGAGAAGAAAAAGGGTCCATAGTTTGTGCCAACAAAGATTTAAAAAGAAAAGATGATTCTGTGGAACCAACAACTGAAATCATTTCTAAATTTGAAGTTGGTGAAACATCACAGAAAAATGAAAAGAAAGAATCTAATTTTATATCAAAAAGGCATTTTCGAAGGCACAAACCTGGGTAGCCAAAGCAAAAACATCTCCTGTGGCCACAAAATCAACCAATGTCCCAGTCAAATCAAAAGAAAAGACTAAATCAAAGACTGGACAATGAGTTGAGATTAAGAAACATATCAAAGTTGCCAATGTTCCAAAGGTTGACATTGCCATCCCACCCAAGACAAAAGGGCTTGGGTCTCTCTCTTTAGGTAATATGTTTTTCATATGTGCAGGGGCTTCCAAGGTCTATCGTTTCAAAGTGGATCATGGACAGTGGAGCTTCTAGGCACATGACAGGGATGTTAGCTTTGTTGTACAATGTAAAAGCTATTAGGGGAGGTTATGTTGGGTTTGCCGGAACACAGGGCAGCAGGATCGTGGGAGAAGGAATTCTTACAAACGGAGTGGTATCTTTCGACAAAGTGAATTATATTGCAGAGCTTGAGAACAATTTGTTGAGCATTTCACAGATCTGTGATAAGAAGTTCACAACTCACTTCAATGACAAAGACTGTCTTATTCTCAAACCAGGATTTGTAATTCTCGAGGAGTGGATCCTCATGCGCGCTCCTTGTGAAAATGATCTATATGTCTTAGACATGAGCGTCGCATCCACTACTTCAAAGGAAGGACAATGTTTTGTATTAAAAGGCACTGAAAAGGAATCAATTCTATGACACAGGAAGATGGGTCATATTCATCTGAGGAAAATGAACTACTTGGTGCACAACGACTTAGTTAAAGGGGTTAATCTCAAAAGTTTTCTTCTGTCAGATGACTGTCTTAGCTGCCAAAAGGGGAAGCAGCATAAGAAGTCATACCCGAGAAAGCTTCTTAATTCTATCAAGCTTCCACTAGAAAGGTTACACATGGATCTCTTCGGACCAGTTAATGTGAAAAGTATTACGGGAGATCTTTATTGTCTTGTAGTCACCGATAACTATTCAAGGTTCTTGTGGGTTTTCTTTCAAGAAAGCAAGAAGGAAACGTTTGAAAATTTAATGATCTTGTTTCGAAAGATTGAAAATCTTTACCATTTGCCTATCAAGAGAATCAGAAGTGACAATGGTACTGAGTTCAAAAACAACAAGATGTTCGAATTCTGCAATGCTAAGGGTATTCATCATGAGTTCAGTGCCCCTATACTCCTCAACAGAATGGAATAGCTGAACGGAAAAACAGAACATTACTCGAGACTGCACGCACGATGCTTGCTGACTCGAAACTGCCCATTAGCTTCTGGAGTGAAGCAGTTGCGTCTGCATGTTACACCCTTAATCGAGTAATGACTGTCAAGCCTCACAAAAAGACATGCTTCGAACTTCTTAACCAATGAAAGCCTAATCTGAAGTTTTTGGAACCTTTTGGATAACCGTTTACTGTATTGGACCCGAAAGGAAAATTTGGAGCCAGATCTTTATAAGGATTCTTCGTAGGGTATGAAAGTCCGCAAAAGAGAATCTACCTTCAAGCATGAACCAGGTTTATTATTGCTCAGCATGTTGATTGCCAGAGATACACAGCGCCTATGCAAAAACCAAGAGATCCTTGGCTTTTCAGCTACGAAGGGTTGTGGAAATCATTTGATCTGCCAAAAAAACCATCAGAGGAAGAACTTCTCTTGTTATTCCAACAACATCAGATATCTAATCAAGAGCAAGTTACACGACCATTGGTGATTTCTTAACCAGCAACAACGCCCTCTGAAGCAGGTCCAAGCAACACTCAGCCAGAACCAGTAGTTGCACTAGTTCAGGGCAGAACCATCTTCCACTCAACCAGCAAATGCAGAACCTGATCGAACTCCTACTTTGATGATGGGGGATCTAGTTCCGATGAAGGATCAGAAGAGAGTACAAGTTATCTCAACAATCAAGTTTCCGAAACCAATGCTAGAAATGAGGCTACTTCTTCAGAACAAGTTGCGGATCAGAATATCACAAACTTAGAAAGCTCAGTAAATGTTCCAAGCGAAGTAATGCCGAGATCAGTCTCCTACCATCCGACAGATAACATCATTGGAGAAATACAAGCTGGTGTAAAAACGCGAAATCAGATCAACAAGGATCTAAGTTGTTTTTATTCCAAAGTTGCTCCACTTCAAACTAGATTTTCTCATAGTTGTTTTGTTTCTCAGGTTGAACCAGGAAACTTCAGAGATGCTCTTAAAGATGAAAGCTAGGTGGAAGCAATGCAGGAAGAATTATTTGCAGTTCCAAAAACCTGGAGTCTGGGAACTTGTCGATTTACCACCAAAGCAGAAAAAGATAAATACTCGGTGGGTCTTCAAGTACAAAAGAGATGATAGAGGAGTAGTTGTGCGCAACAAAGCTCGGCTCGTGGTTCAAGGTTTTCGTCAGCAGGAAGGGATAGACTACAATGAAATCTATGCCCCAGTCACACGCCTAGAAGCTATCCGCATTTTCCTGGCATTCGCCTCATGGAAAGGTTTTCAAGTGTACTAGTTGGATGTAAAATCTGCTTTCCTGTACGGTAAGGTAAAAGAGGAGGTGTACGTCGGACAACCATCGAGGTTTGTCGATCCGATTTACAAGGATAAGGTCTATCTGCTGAACAAAGCATTGTATGGTTTACACCAGGCCCCGAGAGCCTGGTACAGGACGCTTTCAAAACATCTTCTGGCTAATCATTTTACCAGAGGAACAGTAGACATTACCCTCTTTACCAAGGAAGTGGATGGACATCTAATTATTGTGCAAATCTATGTGGATGATATCATCTTTGGATCGACAAATGAACAGCTGTGTAAGGACTATGAGAAAGTTATGAAGGAGAAATTTTAAATGAGAGCTATGGGAGAGATGAAATTCTTTTTGGGGCTTCAGGTTGAACAACTACCAGACGGTATTTTCATTCACCAGATGAAGTATGTTCATGACGTGTTGGAAAGATTTAACATGACAGGAACTAAACCAGCATCTACCCCTTTAGCCACAAACCGCGGCATTTGTCCCAACGAACATGGAGTAGGAGTCGATGAAATATTATATCATTCCATGATCGGATCCTTGATGTATCTCACAGCTTCCAGACCAGATATCATGTACCCGACATGCCTTTGCTCCAGATATCATTCAAACCTAAAGGAATTACATCTGTTGATCGTAAAAAGAATCATGCGCTATCTGAAAGGATGTCCATGCACCGGCTTGTGGTATCCACGACATGACGACTTCAATCTCGCGAGTTACTCTGACTCTGATTTTGGCTGCTGCAAAATAAATGTAAATCTACAACGGCTGGCTGCCAGTTCTTAAAATAAACGTTTGGTAACGTGGCAATGCAAGAAACAGACCACGGTCGCTCTCTCTACTTGTGAAGCTGAATACGTTTCAGCATCCAGTTGTTGTTCTTAAATACTGTGGATACAACAACAGATGAGAGACTTCGGACTGCAATTTCTTGATACGCCCATATACGTAGATAACAAGGCGACTATTGATATCACGATCAATCCTTGTCAACAATCACGCACTAAACATATTGAGATCCGTTACCACTTTATCCGTGACTGTCACGAATTGAGAAAATCCACACTGATAACCAAAAAGCAGATTTTTATACCAAAGCTTTTGACAAAGCAAGATTTTGAAATCTTTCAAAAGTAAATGGTGTAAAGAATCTGACATCAGGGGATGTTTATGAGGTTGAATTTGAGGATGACGATGTCGTGTTGTGATCCTCATCGGTATGTCACATGTTTTTATGTAAATATTTTTCATGCTTTCTTAAAAACAAAAATCTAAAAATATGTTTTTGATTTTAAGGGGAGAAAAGTTGTGGAAAATAATACAAAAGCATTGAAAAAATTATGAAAAATACAAAAACATTAAAAAAGACAAAAAGAGTTTTATGTATAAGAGGAGATGATATTACATCAGTGGATCGTTACAGTAGGCTAAAGAAATGTATTCTTTAAAAAGCGTTTAAACAGATCTTTCTAAGGATGTGCCAGTAGGCTTCGCACGTTTAGTAAACTGCTTTCAGGATATAAACCTAAAAAGATAAGGTAAATCTATTGCTTAACATCTCTCAAATATATGGGCTTTGATACCCAGATTCAGAGATACTAGGTCTTTATATTTAGTTGATATTTGGGGTATTATACGAGTTCTTCTGATTTTGCGTCAGCAATGGCCTAGACCTTGTATAATACTTTCGCATTATTCACCCTAAAACTGCATAAAAAATGAAGAAAAATGTCATAAAAAGATACGACTTTCTGCAGTACAAAAATTAAAAGATTCCGAAGAGGAACACCACCTAAAGTCGAGCCTTCATCTCTTTCTCTGTACGGAAGTACTAACCTAAGCTCTCAAGGTTTCACATTTCACCCCTTTACAGAGATCAGTTAGATCTATTGACCTGTGAGATGAAATCTAGGGAATCTCGATGCGAGAGTATATTCTGAGGTGGGAAACACAGATTAAGCCATCTTGCTAAAAATTACCTAACATATCTTGAAGCAGCTGAGAAACGTGTAGAGGTTTAAGTGGATAAGTATACTGACAATCTACAGAAAATTGTTTAAGAACTTAAAGTTTTATCTAGAGCACATATGTGTCTCAATAAACTAATATGATTCTCTAACACAAACTCGCAAAAATATGTCTGTAAATATGTTTGTACATATTAAGTTACGCATATTTGGTTTAAAGAGTTTACAAAAATTCAAAAAGATTTTCCATTCTACTTTAAGTTTCTGACTACCGGTGATGGAAACAGATCTTCAAAGTCAAAGGCAACGGAATGCAGAGGAAAATCTTTTGAATTATGGACTGGGAGCTAATCTGGAAACAAAGTTTGTTTGGAACGTTTAAAAGTTCATTAATTTGAATCTTAAAATCAAAAGAAAGTTTCAGTTTTGGTCAAAGCATTGGTCAACCAAGGTCATTAACTTGGACTTGGTCAACTGTATGGGCGTTTAAAACTGAAAACTCATGAAACAGGAGAATGGTCAAGAAAACATTGAATTTGATGGCAAATTTTCGTACGGAAATTCTATGGAATTTTCATGCGAAAAATGTTAAACAGTTTTCGTACGAAAATTTCAAAGCCTATATATAAGAGTGAGAGTAACAGATTTCATACGAAATCTTAAAACTATTTTGGTGCGGATTCTCTGAGGCGATTTCTTGCTACATCTCATTCTACTCACTTTCTGACCGATTTGTCACATTAGGGAGGTTGATTTGCACACCTCTTATAATGGTGAAGTTATACCATCGAAATCGAACCGTGAATTAGAGTGATTTGGACTAAATCGGAATAATACATAGTTCTAGGATAAACTAGCCGGTGAAACTTAAAATTGAACTCACTAATCTTAAAATCGGTTACTTTAACCTAGTTTTACCGTTTCAATTTCATAAAAATCACAATAATTACAACTGTTTTAAGTCGGTTCAAAGATGTATAACTGTTGGAGATGAAGCGAATTTTCGCACGAAAATTCTGGATTTTCGTACGAAAATTGATGCTGCAAATTGTTAAATCTTGTTTGAAAATTTTTTGCACGAAAAATTCTTCATAGGTTGTAAAGTTATTTTCGTACGAAAATTGTGAAGATGATTTCTCGATGTCTCACATAAAACCGCACACGAGTTCCATCCTATGCACAATGCGTGTTGTCTGATCGACAAGGAAGTGCCAGAATTTGCTCGGTTTTCGCAGTATATTGAATTTCTGGAAAAGCTGCCAATATTTTATGCTCTCACACACAAGCATGGTGTGTATGCGTCACATGTTGACCGTTTCTGGAGCGCAGCAAAGTTTCAACCCGAATCAAGGGCTATTACTTCAACAGTTAGAATCAGAAAGGATAATGTTGAGGTTACTATCACAGAAGATCTTATCCAAACAGTTTTGCAGCTGAAAGATGAAAGCGACTATACTACAGGTTTTACAGAGAAGATGGTCAAAAGGATGTTTTTACCACATGGGATATAACGGTTATGTGAATTCTGCTCCTTTCAAGATCAACAGGCTAGGAATGCCTTACAGATTCTTAGCTCACTGTGTTACACGTGCTTTAAGTCACAGGAAAGGGGGTTGGGACGATCTCGTTGATTATCACATGTGCATGATTGTGGCGCTCATTCTAAACAAGCCACACACATTCAGTAAGTTGATTTTTGAGCAGATGGTCATGAATTTGGGAAAGGGTCGATTCTTGCAGTATCTGAGGTTTATTTAGATGATTCTCGATCACTTACACCCTAATCTTGAGAAGAAGAAAGACGATATGTTGGATTTAGAACACATGTCTCCATCGGACCTCCACAACATCACCAATTACCGAAAGGGAGGAAAGGCTCCAGCGTTCAAGCCAATCATTGGTACATTCGTAAAGACAGATTATGTTGCTCCTCCAGAGAGAAAGTGGATAAATGATAGAAGTGGTGATGAAAGGGAAGTGTCGAACATGATGGAAGATTTTATTGAGAAGAGAAGCACACGTTTTATCAAAAGCGAGGGTGAGAAGGGTCATTATGGCCGTAAGCAAGCAGGATCAGCTTCTTCTACCGCGAAAAGAAAGAAAGCTCCAGAAACTTCCTCCTCTGCTCCTAAGCGCCAGAAGAAACAGCCCAGTGTTGGTACAGGTTTGATTGATGAACCTGATGTTGAAGAGTTACGTGTTGAAGAAACAGTTCAAACTACAAGCACATCACATGTTGAAGAGTCCGTCGAAGATACCACTGCAAAGATTGAAAAAATGGTTGGTGGTAATACCGAAGCAGGTGGTGGTGATGATGAAGGGCCATCGTCAAGTACTGATTCTGAAGAGAGGAGGGAAGGTGAAAGGAAAGATAGAGAAGAGAAAGAGCGCGAAAGATTGGAAAGAGAGATAAAATTGGCAGAGGAAAAGAAACGCAAGGCAACAGGGGATGATGATGTTACGTATGAACCATCTTAGTCTGACAAGGAGACATCCACTGTGAAGCCTACAAAGAAGAAAGATGGAAGAGGGTTAAGCATACAGCAGTAAGAAAACCAGAGTCTACCACTAAGAGGCTCAAAATCAAGTTACGAATAAAGACTGCTGATATTCCAGTTATTCTCGCAGTTGAAACATCTACTCAACGTCCTCCATCTCCTACTCCAGCAACTCAACCTCCTCCAACAGTTGATCCTCCAGTTGAATCTCCTCAACGTGCTCCATCTCCTCCTACAGTATTTGAACCTCCTGTTGCATCTCCTCCACGTCCACCTATTAGCTCTCCTCCTGCTACTTCTCAGCCACAGACAACATCATCGGCTCATCCTACACAACAACATCCTTCAGCAGACACAGCCTTTGATGATTACTTCTTCGATTATAGTGCTATTCCATGGGGAGAAGGTCTCACAGCTGATGATGTGTACGTTGGGAGACTTGAAGAATAAAGAAACCAAGCTAAAGAATGTTGAGGATAAGATCAAGGTGCTTGAGTCAGACAGGGATAGGATCGGGAGATCCTGAGGGTAGTCACTGATGATAATGAAAAAATCTTTCAAGCTGCAAAACATGTCATTGTTTATGAGGAGAGAATAAAAATGTTGGAGAAAGAGCGAGAAATTCTGAAAGCAACCCTCAATAGTTACGAAACAGAACATCAAAGATTGATAAAGAAAATGGAAGAATATGAAGCTGAAAGAGAGTCGAACAACAAGCAGGTTGATTGATGAAGAAAATACTTGTCAGAACACTAGGCATCTCTCTCACGGATGAGATTGAGAAGATAGAGAAGGGGAGGCAAGGCAAAGGGTAGCTGATAGAGAACAAGCTTTGAAAGCTTTATCAGATGCTTAAGCCAAAGGAAAGCACAAGATTGATGATATTCCTCCAATCAGCCAGCCTGAGCATGAAGCTGTCGTTTCCTCGGATCCTTTGATTGAACAAACTGCGACGGAAGCTGAATCCGTGCTGGTATCTTCGGAGATAGTTGTTTATGATCCAGTTGTTGATATAGGGAGAAGGTTTGTGCTTCTGGGCGAAAGGGTCTTAGAGTCGATGTCAAAAGAAAAAGCCATAGCTCAGAGGGAGTTAGAGAAAGAAACTGATGAAATGGTCGATGGAACGTATGACTGGTTAGAGAAGGAAGGATTCAAATTGTATCAAATTTGTTTGATAATGAAACGATGATTGTTGATGCTTACATGAACGACTCTATTTTTGAACTAACAGATGAATGGGTTCAGGGGGAGTCGTCGAACAATGATGATGAGACAGTGCCAAAGCCGAAAGTCATTTATCTTGAGTACGATGTCGAAGAAGGAGAGTATGTTCATAACTACTCAAAGGTTGATCTCGCTAAGATGTTTGGAATAGATGAAGAATCATTTGAGTTCGATTTTGAGGAAGAGTTGAAGAACACAAGTACAGAGCCAAATGATTATGTTTTTGAAGATGTCCCACAGGCAAATGATTATGACAGAGTGATTATTGAAGATTGGGATTCAGATGACGATAATAAAGCAGCAACGTATACAGGTGAAGGAATTGATGTGTTTCCTACCTTTGCTAAGATGTCCTCTAAAGTAAACGACCATCTGCTAAAACTCAAAGTAGAAGAGGCAGTGAAAGATGGCACAGCTCCTAAACCACCATCAAAAGAAGAGATCATAGAGATGAAGAAAAAGTGGTTCAAAGAAATGCCTCCAGAGAGGAAGTTCCGTCGTCCATTGGCTTTCTTCACCAAAGATCTTGATGTATCTTTAGGTGACATTATCAGTTGGGGTTGGATTGAGGAACTAGTTGTTTGTGCACTGAAACGTGAGTTTGGAGTTTAATACTTCAAACATCAGGGTGATATAACGACTCTACCTGAGTGGGATGTAAAGGAGCTAGTTCAAACTAAGTCGTTCAGCTTGAAGATGAAGCAAAATGATCAACATCTTTGGAAGGTAATCAAGTTTGAAGCTGCTCATGGATTCAACTACTGGAAGCCACACAAGTCGCGCACTATCACAAAGATCGATCCAGTCACGCAAGAGAAAGATGTGACTTGATTGTCAAACGGCCACGTGTTATGAAGAACATGCCCTTGAAAAAGATGGAACAAGATTTTTACAAGATTATCAAATGGTGGCACTATGATTCAAGTACTGGTGAGGCAGTTATCTGTGTAGAGCCTGATGAAGGATCACGGGATAAGTCTGCAGATTTATCAGAAACCATGATCATGCACAAAAGAATTTATGGGTTGTGGCGTGCAATTCGAGTCTTGGATCCAATGTGGCTTATAAACTGCTTAGAGAAAGATATTGAAAGACTATTCTTCATCAAGATTAGTTATGAAGAAAAATATAAGGAGCAGGCCTTGCAGTTCCAGCGGATTGTGAATGTGTGTTATGCTAACAATGTTAATTCAGGTAAAAGTTGGAACACATCATGGAGAAAGCTTGAAGCAAAAGAAAAGAGAAAGGCAGATAAGAAGGAATAAAGGATCGGGGCAAGACGAAAGCTGGCCGCTCGTGAAAGACTCAAATTTGGCGACACATACAACCGACCTCCTCTCTGAGGAGCATCGAAAGCCTCCTAAACACTTTTTCAGATGATCAAGTCAAATATGTTTGAAGATTTTTGCAAGAAAAGTTTTGAAGACTGTCCAAGACTGCGGCGACATCCAAGGGGGAGTCTGTTGGTGCATATATGTCTATTGCCTACGTCTAGGACGAGTCTGATGTATAGATAGGGTTTCGCAGTGTCAAAAGTTTATGTTTTGAAAGTTATGTTTTGTTTGTTTCAAGAATTTTCATACAAAAATTTCGTGCGAAAATCGTTGTGTCCAGTCACTGTGTGTTGTCATGTCTTGCCTATAAATAGGTGACTTGGGATGTTTGTTAGGAATGTTGTTTTGGTGAATCAGAGGCGAAGGCCTGTTCAAATCGAGTCTGTAATCTTCTCAAGTAAATCAATATAAGATACGGAGTGTTAAACCATAATCATCATACTTGTCGATTGTTTGTTCACTCGGTTAACAATGAATTCAGCCTCTGTTAACTGAGCAAATCTTGCCGCTAGCTCACGAATTGGGTCCGATCCTACACTCACAAATTTAGTACTTCAAACATCCTACAAGAATCTAACTATGAAGATAGATAGATACTTTACGGATTTAGTGTAGTCACTTGTCTTGTCACATTGTCTTGTCTCATACGCATTAAAGTACACAAAGAATCCGATCAAGGACATCAATTTAGTACTTCAAACATCCTATAAGAATCTTACTGTGAAGATAGATAGATACTTTATGGATTTAGTTTAGTCACTTGTCTTGTCACATTGTCTTGTCTCATACGCATTAAAATACATAAAGAATCTGAATAAAGGACTACCATTTAGTACTTTAAACATCCTACAAGAATCTAACTATAAAGATAGATAGATACTTTACGGATTTAGTTTAGTCACTTGTCTTGTCACATCGAATCGCAAAATCCTAAAACCTAATGGTGATTCGGATAAGGCTACGAAGGTGTAGGACCGATCCAGATAGCATAGAAACCTAGATTTGATATCTAATGTCCATAATAGCGGAAATATTACAACACGATTACCAAATAACAAGAATTACTAAGTTAAACGTAATTTTATTGATATAACATCAAGTCTCCAATTTGACAGAGCTTCGCCTCAAAGTGCACAAAGTTACAAATGACAAGACAAGTTAGCTATTTATAGAGAGCTAAGTTTGCTGGTGGAGGATATGAGTTCGGGCGAACTTGACTATGTCAAGTTCGGCCGTACTTGACATCACAAGCACATCTCCAGCGAACTTGACCTCTAAACTTATAAATACTTGATTTCACAAGCCTATTCACATCTAATCTATAAAGACTCGATATAAGACTAAGATATAGACATTCTGCACCAACAGAATCCCCCTTGGATATCGTCTTCATCTTTTATCAGTCTTCAAAACTCTGTCTTCAATAAAACTTTAATGCACATGACCAAAGAAGTTCTTGAACGGCTTCTTTCGTCTTTCTTGCTTCGGATCTGGCGTCTGATCAGAGGAGGCACTTTGTTCATAAATTGAAACCTTCTGAGCCTTGCCGCCCTACCTTTTTCATGTATCTCTTCGAGACGCTTTTCTTCCTTTAAAAATTCAACACGTTTTAGATCCCTCCAGCTCATTTCCACATCTTTCCAGAATTACTTCACGTGCATAGCATACGTTAACGACCCTTTGATATTGCATGGCTTGTTCTTTTTCATGTTCTTCAAACACTATCTTGCTGTAGAACAAGCATTTGATATCTTCTCTCGAACAATTCACTAGCCACATCGGGTCTAGTATCCTGATCGTTCTCCACAAACCTCTCATACCCTGAAACCGTAATATTTCAACCCTTTCCTTTGTGTTCTTAAAATCGTAATACTATCACTTCTTCACATGTGTTAGGATCAATCTGCCACCACTTAAACACCGGATAAAAATTCTGTTCGATAGGCATCAAAGGCATGTTTCTCATTGCTCTCGGTCATTTCATGATTAACGTTATATCTTTTTCCCCTGTCTTCTTGTTCGTTTTGATGCAACGACCTGGAATGAACGACTTCCAATATCTAAAACCCTTTGTCGTTTCAAACTTGATCATTTTCCATAATAACTGATCAATGAACTTCATCTGATATGTGACATTTATTGTTTGAACAAGTTCTTCAACATCCCAGTAAGGTAGTGTCTTGAAATCAGCCAGATATTTGAAGTATTGCACCCCAAATTCTCTTTTGATGGCATAAACATTCAGCTCCTTAAACCTGTAACATCCGTCGAAAAACGGGTTTTCAAAACCCGCGCTTTGTTTACTAATCGAATAGTCAGTTACATTTCTCGTTGCTTATTTAATGCTCTTTTTAATTTTAAACAATACATAATTAATAAATATATTAGAATTTATAAACTATAATTAATAAACAATAAAAACGGTCGAAGAAAAAAAATAAATGTCGCTGCCGGGTTTCGAACCCGGGTCAGCCGGCTCATTTAACACAAAGCCATTCACCACTCCGCCACTTGATTCTTTTGTGTAATCAATGAACCAAATAAAAACTTAAGTTGCACCCGTGAACTCATCTGTTTGCGCCAAAAACTGAAACCGATCATCGGCTTTCAAATATCTAGAGACGTTTGAGTGATCGCGAGTTCCTGAGTATAACCGATAAATCAATGCCAACCCACGTTCTCAATCAATTCAGTCTTCAATGCCTCGATTCATATGATTTTCGAGATTGAAAACCGAAATCATATTACTCCTGATTTGCACTAATAATTCCAACGTCTCACATCTCGGAAACAATCGCAACACTCTCAATTTCATTTTCACTCTAACTTCTGTTCGTCGAAATCGTTATCTGCTATCGCCGGACTTTCGCCGGAAAACCGAGACATACATCAAATCGGTAAATTTCTCGATTCTTTCATCTTCTATCCATTGTTAGACTTATACTAACTTAAATCCTTCAACCAGAATCGGTCCCAGACGACGTTATCGGATAATCTGCACTCGCCGGAAATATCTGAAAAATTTCCGAAAACACGCTGTGAATCGGTACAAATATCTAAACCCTCTGATAATCTTTGTTTAGTAACTCAATTTCACAATTAGTTGATCAAAACTGTTAATTGATCCGCTCAGACGGAATTCATAAATCAGAGCCAACGACCCTTGCCGGAGTTCTGAGAAAAACATCCTGTTTGGTACAATTCTGTTCTTTAATCTCAATATCTAATACTTTCCAACAAATTATAAGTTTCGTTAATCGAATTAAATCTGAACAGTCGGATATTGTTGTCTATGTCTTTGAACGAAGAAGATGAAGTCGAACATTATGTATAAGTTTAATTAAAACAAGATATTAAACCGGGTTAGACACAAGTCCAGCGGTGGACTGTGTGCAAACACACAGCGCACATCACGAGTTCGAATCTTACAAACGCACCGGCTTTCCGAATTAAAACCAATTTTTTTTAAACTGAATCAGAGTAGGTCCCATGATGTTTTTAAGATTAATATAAACTGTAAGTTTAACAGATAAGACACACAGCCCAACTGGTTGGGCTGTGCGCTTACAAACCAAAGGACCCGAGTTCGATCTGGTTTCCCTGCAACCGGTTCAACCATTTAAATTCTTTTAATATAAAACCAAATAAATTAAACATTTAATTCGTATATATATATAATTAAAACATAGAATATTTCGGGTTAGACACGTAGCTCAGTTGGTAGAGTTGCGTGCACGCGTACGAGAGGTCTCGGGTTCGAGCCTCACCCAGCGCACACATAAGTCACTGTCCGACCGGTCAACGGACCGGTCAACGGTCAACCAACAAAAGTTAAATTTTTATTTTTTTATTTATTTATTTAATTTAAAAATCAATTAAAAATACTTAAAAATAATTTTTAAAGTTAGAAAATGACCTTAAACTCACAAAAATAAATCTAAAAATCCTATTAAAATTGTTAATAAAATCCACTTATTTACCGAACCATTTCGTTATTATTTTAGGTTAGTTATTTCTCGTCGATCAAATCTCCAAACTCGTGCGCATTCAACATCATCAAATGAACGCACTCAATGTGAGTGAATCTCTACCAATTCCCCGTTTTAATCACATTTTGGGGTGTATCATGTGTCGCTTATTATTTATTACATTTAAACACTTGTGCATCCATTATATCCATGATCAAATGTGTATCCAATATGTATCAATTATTTGTGTGGTAAATGTTTAGATTAAATTTATTATTTTCAGTACATACATTATCATAGGCTCGTCTATTCCCCATTACCTATGAGCGGAACTGTTCCCCAATACCTATGAGCGGAACGTGGCGTTGCCAACATATGATCGGCTTCGTTTGATTGAGCCTTGATCTCACATACATCATCATAGGCTCGTCCGTTCCCCATTACCTATGAGCGGAACGTGACGTTGCCAACATATACATTGTCATTCATGTCATATACTCATTCAAGGTGGGTTGTGTTTGTTTGATTATATACGTTTGCTCACATATGATTATTGCACAAACTTTTCCATATTAAATACAATAAGAAATCAATATCAAATGTTTTAAACAAGGTTCACTCGCCAACTTTTGTTGACCCAAAATCCCCCATTTTTACACATGATACAGGTGATCCAGTTGCAGCAAGAAACATATAGGACGGCCTAGAAGAATAAATCAGTTTAGGCTTTGGATTGTTTACTTAGTTACTTTTTCCTTGTAATTGTATGAACTTGTTTGGAATATTGAAGTTGTAATTTGAATTTAATAAATATGAAACATTTTAGTAAACATCATGAGCTTTGGTGATAACCCAATTATCCCCCGACTCTTATTCCGCTGCGGGTCGGGGTGTGACAGATTGGTATCAGAGCCATGACTATAGGGATATAGGATAGGTTATTAGAACCTTAGAGCCTATACTATAGTTGATTAGAATTATTTAAATTGTTTATGTGTTACATACAAAATTCATGATGTTTATATGCTTTATGTTTATTGTTACATTCAATGTTATGCAAGCATGTTCATAAGTACATATTACTATACAATGCTCATCATGAATCACATCCTCATAACATATCATATCCATGAGAACACACACCACACAATTTCCATAATTTTTGCAACGATTTTTGTATTTTTTTCAAATCACATCAAAGTGAGTTCTCATGACGGGCATGTAGTAACTGGAAGGGTACGAGTACCGGTAGTCAGAACGTCCTGTCTAGGATTGGCATTCGTATAAATCCAAAATAAAGGACCAGTTTGCCTACCTGGGGACTAACGATGAGAGTAGAAGGACCTATTAGGCCAAAGCATGCTATACCAAACGTCGTGTGAGCTAACCCCACTTTGAGTTGTCATTGTGTCTATACCTGGACACCCTCCTACCATACATCTCGCAAACATATTTCATGGTTTTCATTCGGGTGATGCGAGTGTTAAACCGTCAACACCAATGTGAATGTAAGGTTTCTTATTTGGGTAAGTTGAGTTGGGTGCTACTTGAGTGATTGGGATAGTTTAGGGGAGGTACAACTTGTGAAGCTGGTTGGTGGCGTTGGGTGACGGCGAAGATTTGCCCATCTCGTTTTCTCTTAGAAATGGGTGGTGTAGAGGATTCGGTTCGGGCGGAGTTTGAGGTTTCGGTTGATGCTTTATCCTTCTTCTTCTCCTCCTTGAAATCTTGGTTCCGATTCGGTTCTCGGTGAGCGCTGTTGCTAGCTCCATTGCTGCTTCCAAAGTTGCAGGCGAGGTACTTATTACAGAGTCTTGAATCTTTGATGGAAGACCACGAATGTAGTGCTCTATCAAACGGTAGAGGGGAGTGAACAAGTTGGGAACCATTTGATTTAACTCAAGGAATCTCTTGTTGTATGTGGTGTGGTCGCCTTCCTTTTGTTTCAAAGAATGGAACTCATCCTCCAATTTCTTGATTTCGCTTCTTGGGCAAAACCGTCTTGTCATGATTCCCTTCATCTCTTCCCAAGTCAAAGTCATCGTATCTTCAACACCTCGTTTGGTCTTCTCTGTATTCCACCATGTGATTGCTGTTCCAAGTAAACGACCGGTAGCATAACGCACTTTGCGATCATCGGGGCAATCGCAATTTAGAAAAGTATTCTCCATTTCTTCAAACCAATGGAGGAGAGCGGTGACACCTTCAGTACCTTCGTATTTTGGAGGATCGCAGGATTTGAAATGTTTGTAGGTGCATTTAGTGACTTTTGGGGAAAGATTGACAGTGTTTTGATCTTCTTGGTGGGTTGGGTTGATGGAATTAGCGGTAAGGGCTTGTTGAACTTGAACTACGATGTTGGGTATTACGGTCGCCATTTGCTGAGCGATTTGGGCAGCCATGCGCTCACGGGATTTTCCTGCTCTCATTTTCCTACGAGCGAGGCTAGAAGACATCTACACGGAATACATATCAAGAGTATGAGTTGGATGCTTTTGGGATCGTGGGACGTGTTTGGGAATGAACATTCATAAAATAAATATAGAAAAATAAATCTACTACATTCATAGGATGTCTTGGGCTTTGCTCGTAATTGGGCCTTGCATGCCGCCATACTTCACCTTCGTAATCACGTGGGCCCCCATGATTACCGGGTTTTTCATATGGTTCGCATGTGTTAGCCAGGTTACGTACACTAAAACCCGAGAAAATCGAGAAATATGTAACGTATGATATTCGGAATGTGCCCAGGTATGGACACGGTGACATCTCAAAGTGGGGTTAGTTCGAACGACGTTTGGTGTGGCATGCTTTGGCCTAATAGGTCCGTCGTACTCTCATCGTTAGTCCCCAGGTAGGCAAACTGGTCCGTTATTTTGGATTTATACGAATGCCAACCTAGACAGGACGTTCCGACTACCGGTACTTGTACCCTTCCGGTTACTACATGCCCGTCGCAGAACTTACTTTGATGAGATTTGAAAATTGCAACAAAATCTTTGAATAATGAGAGTATGAAAATGAATTGAATATATGAACATTGATATATGTGTAATGAATATGTATGTAAGTATGTATGTTTGACTGTAAGTATAAACAAATATGAAACAATAAATATCATAAGTTTGTATGTAACCACCTAGACAATTAAAATTTAGGCAAACTATAGTATAGGCTCTAAGGGTCTAATAACCTATCCTATATCCCTATAGTCATGGCTCTGATACCAATCTGTCACACCCCGACCCGCAGCGGAAAAGGTGACCGGGGCATGATTGGGTTATCATCAAAGCTCATGACATTTATTATAACGTTTCATATTCATTAATACAATTTAATGGGAAATTTACAATCATAAAATACATCATGACCTAACATCAATCTAAGCTTTTTTGTTTTCTTCTAAGGCATTTCCTATGTTTTCCTTGCTTCATCCTGTTCACCTGTATCATGTGTAAAAGGGTTTTTGGATCAACAAAAAGTTGGCGAGTGAATCCTATGGAAAACATTTGAACAAGTTCATTCAATTGATTATAAATAATGTGCATAACCACATATGAGTAAATGTAGATGTAAATTTATTCACACAACACATATTATAAAATATTGCACACACATACATCAAATGATTGTTTTGAGGCGCGCGTTGTTCGACTCGTTTCCCACGAGGAACTGATGGGCCTAATGAATGAGTTTTGAGGCACCGTTGTTCTACGAACTGATGGGCCTAATGAATGAGTTTTGAGGCACGCGTTGTTCTACGAACTGATGGGCCTAATGAATGAGTTTTAAGGCATGCGTTGTTCTACGAACTGATGGGCCTAATGAATGAGTTTTAAGGCACGCGTTGTTCAACTCGTCTCCCACGAGGAACTGATGGGCCTAACAAATGATTTGCATACAACTTGTAATACATCACAACAAACAATATTTACATTCTAAGTTTAGATCATATAATGGTATGCAGAATTTGAATAAGCAAATTAATTTAAGCGACACATGATACACCCCAAAACATGAATAAAAAGGGGAATTTGTAAGAATTCACTCACATTGGGTTCGTTCGGTTGATGATGTTGAATGCACGCGAAGTGGTTTTAACCACGAGTGAAATTAACCTAGATAAATAGCATCATGGTTCGGTAAGTAAACGGATTTTATTAATCCATTTTAGTAGGATTTGTTGGGTGCATTATTGTGAGTTTAAGGCTGTTTTCTAACCTTAAAAATGTTATTTTTAAGTATTTTTAATTGATTTTTAAATAAAATAATTAAATAAAAATAATAAAAAAATTTGACTTTTTTTGACCGTTGACTTTGACTTTGACCGTTGACTTGACCATTGACCGGTTCGTATGCGTATAGTTGTGCGCTGAGTGAGGCTCGAACCGAGACCTCCCGTACGCGTGCACGCAGCTCTACCAACTGAGCTACGTGTCTAACCCGAAATATTTCTGTTTTTAATTACTTATATATATTAATTAGATTTAAACAGAAAATCCTTTTTCTAAAAACGATTTTAATTCAAGGCTCGGTGCGCTCCACAGGTCTCGAACCCGGGACCTGTGGTTTAGATTAACACACAATCCACCGTTGGACTGTGTGTTTAACATGTTATATAAACCGATTTTTATTATACTTAAATACAAACTAAGTATTTTCATTTATACCGCATTTACAAAAAAGTAGATAATTGTCCGAGTCGGTGCAGCAGACCGGACTCGAACTCGTGACATGTGATTTAAACATACACACAGTCCACCACTGGACTGTGTGTCTAACTTGGTTATTATTCCGATTATTAATAAACTTAACATATAACCGTGGTGACTCCGGTTCGGTAAAAAAAGGCATCTTTATTAAGGCATCGTGTGTGGAAACAAGATTCGAACTCGAGACCTTTGTGTGTTTAATGTGCACACAGTCCACCGCTGGACTGTGTGTCTAACCCGATTAATAACTTGATTTTAATTATACTTATACTTCATCTTCTTTGTTGGTTTTAACCAGAATCGGAAATCCGACTGGTTCGATGATTAATTCATATTCTTTAGTGTCAGATGGTTAAATACATGTGAGATTAAATAAAAAGAATGAAGAAATTAGGCGTGAGATATACCGACTGGATTCCTCTGTTTCTCCGGCGAAACTCCAGCGACAGCAACTACCTCCGGCGACGTGTGTCTTGCAGCAGAGAGTCTTCAGAAAGCTTGAAAAGGATGTGGGTGACTTCGGTATAAGCTCAGGGGGTTTAGTAAGGCTTAGAAATGAAGGGCTCGGTTTTCCGGCGATGTGCAGAAATATTCCGGCGACTTGCAACGACTGATTCCGAGTGTTTTAGCGAGTGTTTAAGAGAGTGTTCGAGGGATTAGACTGGATGGATTGAGAAAACTAGTTCTGTATTTATAGGCTGCTTATGCCCTTGACTTCCTTGCCACTACTGCGGTTACAACCCGGAATTAAAGCTAGACATCGGTTATAACCGATGTCGTCGTTAATATAAACGTTAGGTCAAGAGTAATTGTCGCAAATTGGCGAAAACTTTGGATTTTCCGGCGTCTGCGGATTTGGGCGCCGGTTTTGAATTCGGAAACTCATGATATGAATTAAATGATTCTAATAACTAACAAAAATCACAAGTGGCGCAGTGGTTGAACGGCTGGGTGTTAAGTTGTTGTTGAACCGGCTACTGACCCGGGTTCGAAACCCGGCAGTGCCAAAACATTTTTATTTTGTGATTTTTAACAGTTTTTCAAAAACTAAATATATATTCACATATAATAATTGATTATGTATCGTTTAAAAATATTTTGGGCATTTAATTCGCAACGAAATTTTTAACTGATTATTCGGTTAATAAACGGAGCGGGTTTGGTAAAATCCGTTTTTGACGAATGTTACAGCATTGATCTTATACCTGGAGCTACACCAGTTGCAAAATCTCCTTATAGGTTAGCCCCATCCGAAATGCAAGAGCTGGCCAGTCAACTGCAAGAGCTGACTGACAAAGGATTCATACGTCCTAGCTCATCGCCTTGGGGTGCACCTGTTCTATTTGTGAAGAAGAAAGACGGAACGTTTCGCATGTGTATCGACTACAGAGAACTCAACAAATTAACGGTCAAGAACCGCTACCCATTACCTCTTATCGATGATCTTCTAGACCAACTTCAAGGCGCCACCTGTTTTTCAAAAATCGACCTTCGTTCTGGTTATCATCAACTCAGAGTACATGAAGAAGACGTCCCAAAGACCGCCTTCCGAACTCGTTATGGTCATTACGAATTCATGGTCATGCCATTTGGTTTAACCAATGCTCCAGTAGTATTTATGGATTTAATGAATAGGGTATGCAAACCCTACCTCGGCCGCTTTGTCATAGTCTTCATCGACGACATCCTCATCTACTCAAAGTCTAAGTCTGATCATGAACGACATCTTCGACTCATCCTTACACTCTTAAGGACAGAAAAGTTGTACGCTAAGTTCTCGAAATGTGAATTCTGGTTAAGGGAAGTACAATTCCTTGGACACGTCGTCAATGACAAGGGAATTCATGTTGATCCCTCAAAAATCAAGGCAGTACAGGAATGGCAAGCGCCACGTAACCCTACCGAAGTAAGATCATTTCTTGGTTTGGCTGGTTACTATCGCCGCTTCATTTCCAATTTCTCACGTATTGTTGTACCACTCACGGCTTTGACTCATAAAGGAAAACCCTTCATATGGGGACCTAAACAAGAAGCCTTCCAAACCCTTAAGCAAAAGCTTTGTGACGCACCTATCCTCACACTTCCTGAAGGTTGCGATGACTTTGTAGTATATTGCGACGCATCAGGGCAAGGGCTAGGCTGTGTATTAATGCAAAGAGGAAAAGTTATAGCCTATGCTTCTAGGCAACTCAAAGTTCACGAGAAGAACTACACCACCCACGACCTAGAACTTGGAGCCGTTGTGTTCGCTCTTAAGATATGGAGACATTACCTCTACGGTACCAAGTGTGAAATATACACTGACCACAAGAGCCTCCAACATATCTTTAACCAAAAGGAGTTGAATATGAGACAACGAAGATGGGTCGAACTTCTTAATGACTACGACTGTGAAATTCGGTATCATCCTGGCAAGGCAAACGTGGTGGCCGATGCGCTCAGTCGAAAGGGTTATGCGAACTCCATTCGTCTTCTATGTTCGCAAATCATAACCGACATCAAAGATCAAATCCGAGAAGCCCAACATGTTTCTGTAACAGAAAACGACGTACGCAATGAGCTGTCTTGTGGAGCAGAACTTAAAATCGAAACCAAATCTGACGGTATTATGTACTATCTAGATCGCATATGGATTCCCGATCACAATAACCTTCGTGATTTCCTTATGAATGAGGCGCACAAAACACGGTACTCTGTACACCCAGGAGCTGACAAGATGTATCAAGACCTTTGATACACCTACTGGTGGCCTGGCATGAAGAAGGATATCGCTGTTTTTGTTTCCAAGTGCCTTACATGTTCCAAAGTAAAAGCTGAACATCAAAGACCCTCAGGACTTCTAGTCCAACCCGAAATACCTGTATGGAAGTGGGAAAACATAACTATGGATTTCATTACCGGGTTACCTCGCACCTCCAGTGGGTATGACACTATATGGGTAATCATTGATCGTCTTAGAAAATCAGCTCACTTAATTCCGATTCGCGAGGACTTCAAGAACGAGAAGTTAGCTCGTATCTACATCAGCGAGATCGTAAGCCGTCATGGTGTACCTTTAAGCATTATTTCAGACCGTGATGGTCGTTTCACTTCACGAACATGGCAAGCCATACAAGCCGCTTTGGGTACACGATTAGACCTCAGTACCGCTTATCATCCTCAAACTGATGGACAATCTGAACGCACCATCCAAACTCTTGAAGATATGCTCGAGCATGTGTCAAAGACTTCAAAGGGAATTGGGACGCTCATCTACCATTAGTTGAATTTTCGTACAACAATAGTTACCACTCAAGTATCGGCATGGCTCCTTTCGAAGCGTTATATGGCCGTAAGTGCCGATCTCCAGTATGTTGGCACGAAATTGGGGAAGCACAAATCACCGATCCAGAATTGATTCAAGAAACAACAGACAAGATCCATCAAATTCGAAAAAATCTTCTAGCGGCACAAAGTCGTCAAAAGAGTTATGCAGACAAACGACGAAAGCCCTTGGAGTTTAACATTGGTGATCATGTACTTTTAAGAGTATCACCGTGGAAGGGAGTAGTTCGTTTTGGCCAGAAGGGAAAGCTAGCACCACGCTATGTAGGACCTTTCAAGATACTCGAAAGAGTAGGACCTGTAGCATACAAGCTTGACCTACCAGAAGAACTCAACATAATTCACCCCACATTCCACGTATCAAACTTAAAGAAGTGCCTCGCCGATGAAAACCTCCATATTCCCCTAGAAGATATTCAGATCGATGAATCTATGCACTTCATTGAAAGACCAGTAGAGATCATGGACTTCGGAGAAAAACGTTTAAGACGGAGTCGTATTCCAATTGTTAGGGTACGCTGGGAGTCGAAACGAGGACCTGAGTTTACTTGGGAACGTGAAGACTCAATGCACGAAAAATACCCGCATCTTTTTCCTGTTACCACTACTACTTAAATTTCGGGACGAAATTTATAAAAGTAGGGGATTCTGTAACATCCGTCGAAAAACGGGTTTTCAAAACCCGCTTCATTTATATCGAATAGTCAGTTACATTTCTCGTTGCTTATTTAATGCTCTTTTTAATTTTAAACAATACATAATTAATAAATATATTAGAATTTATAAACTATAATTAATAAACAATAAAAACGGTCGAAGAAAAAAATAAATGTCGCTGCCGGGTTTCAAACCCGGGTCAGCCGGCTCATTTAACACACAAGCCATTCACCACTCCGCCACTTGATTATTTTGTGTAACCAATGAACCAAATAAAAACTTAGTTGCACCCGTGAACTCATCTGTTTGCGCCAAAAACTGAAACCGATCATCGGCTTTCAAATATCCAGAGACGTTTGAGTGATCGCAAGTTCCTGAGTATAACCGATAAATCAATTCCAACCCACGTTCTCAATCAATTCAGTCTTCAATGCCTCGATTCATATGATTTTCGAGATTAAAAACCGAAATCATATTACTCCTGATTTGCACTAATAATTCCAACGTCTCACATCTCGGAAACAATCGCAACACTCTCAATTTCATTTTCACTCTAACTTCTGTTCGTCGGAATCGTTATCTGCTATCGCCGGACTTTCGCCGGAAAACCGAGACATACATCAAATCGGTAAATTTCTCGATTCTTTCATCTTCTATCCATTGTTAGACTTATACTAACTTAAATCCTTCAACCAGAATCGGTCCCAGACGACGTTATCGGATAATCTGCACTCGCCAGAAAATCTCTGAAAATTTCCGAAAACACGCTGTGAATCGGTACAAATATCTAAACCCTCTGATAATCTTTGTTTAGCAACTCAATTTCACAATTAGTTGATCAAAACTGTTAATTGATCCGCTCTGACGGAATTCATAAATCAGAGCCGACGACCCTTGCCGGAGTTCTGAGAAAAATCTCCTGTTTGTACAATTCTGTTCTTTAATCTCAATATCTAATACTTTCCAACAAATTATAAGTTTCGTTAATCGAATTAAACCAGAACAGTCGGATATTGTTGTCTGTGTCTGTGAACGAAGAAGATGAAGTCAAACATTATGTATAAGTTTAATTAAAACAAGATATTAAACCGGGTTAGACACACAGTCCAGCGGTGGACTGCGTGCAAACACACAGCGCACGTCACGAGTTCGAATCTTACAAACGCACCGGCTTTCCGAATTAAAACCATTTTTTTAAACTGAATCAGAGTAGGTCCCAGGATGTTTTTAAGATTAATATAAACTGTAAGTTTAACAGATAAGACACACAGCCCAACTGGTTGGGCTGTGTGTGATATCCCGGGTTTTTCGGATAAATAATACGTGACACTTGTCGAATAATATGCGTGCTAAGTGTTAAACGTGAATGAATACGTGATGAGTGTTTATGTGATTGTTTAGTTATTATTGTAAATATGCACACAACCGAACCCTTTGGGAAACTAGGAAACTTGGAACCCAAGTCTTCGGCCAAAAGAGAACGAAATCAAGTTCAAACCAAACTAACTTTCTTAAGTCTCTCGGTCACAAACACTAACCAAAACCGAATAGCATGCGACTTTAATCCCTCGGCCGCAAGACCCAAACCCAAACCGTAACCCTATCCCTTGACCGCGAAACCGAACCAACCATCCTAGTTCCTCGGCCACAATACTTATCCCAAATTGAAATCTTTATCTCTTGCGCCTATATCTACAAACTTGTGCATGTTTCCTTCTAAAACACAAACTCTAAACCACCCTCCTCTTGCTCCATAAATCGCGACGGCTTCTCTTTCTCTTCTTTCGGTCGCAGCAAACATCAGCCGAAGCCATCATCATCTCGGTCGCTAACAGCCTTTGTTCACCTTCATAAAGTCGCGAGTTCAGTTCTTGTTCACCTCTAGTCGATCAACAAAACAGCCCACTTTATCAACGTCCTCTCGGTCACGTTCTAGTTGGATCAGCCGAGTTGTTTTTGTCCAAATCTCGGGTTGTTTACCTAGTTATTCAAGGTTAGATTTATCCTTGATTTCGAGATCATGTTCGGTTAAATATATGTTCGAATGATATTGATTAGTTTGTGTCGGGTCTTATGAGTTGGATAAGTAATAGGCTGTTTTGATCATGTGCTTGTGATTAATTGTTTGCGGAAATCCTAAGTGCTTGAATGAATTGATTGTATTGTCTTCGGACTATATGTGCTTACAAGTAGCCTGCTGAATTGACCGTATATATATACGCATGATTTTGTTCGGATATTAGATGTACTAGATGTGATCGGCTGAATTAATCAATGTTGATATGCATGTATACTTGTTTGCGGATCTCATGAGGATTCAAGTGTGTTTTGTTATATTAACTAGAAGTTATTAAGTAGGGTTGCATGGATAGATTATTAGTATTAATCTAGGATTAAAAATCGAATCTTGATCGCCTTGGCTAGTCACATGAACGAGTTATACGAACTTATTATAAGGAGATGCAGAAAACAGCATGCTGAGTGAAAGTTTCAGCCGACTTTATCAGGCTGTAACTTGGTCGTTAGTTGTCGAAAAACGGATTTTCTGAGGTCTAAAACGTAGAGATTTGAATAAGGAATCCAATGGTGCTGGATTCATAATTTTCTGAAATCGTTTGATATTTTTAAAGGGTTAAACAAGTTCGGTAGGTAAAAACTGTTAAAATTCTGGAATTTTGTTGGTTGTTTATCAAGCTAGATTTTAAAATCAGTAGAGAGTTGAGTCATGATTTTTTGTACAGCAACTAGGTATAGAAATTTCCGGGCAACTCCAACTGGAATTTTGTTAATCGGACGATCAGTGATTTTTAAATAAATTCTTCCGTGGACTGCAGTCAGAAAGCGGTAAATCTGACTGCAGCTTAGTGAATTAATATTTATGGTTAATTGGTAAAGATTTAGGACTTGGAAAAATTATATAAATTTCTATGGTATAAAGGTTACCTACTGTAAAAATATGGGAATTTTTAGAATGCTGGAACTATTTTATAAAAATCCTAGAAAACAGCTGAATAATTGAGTATTAAGCAGAAAGTTGTTAACTTGTGATTTTATGCATTAAAGTGTTGCATGGATTTGGAATGTGTTCATGATAAGTTGTTTGATTACTATGATCATATGAGAATACTTGCATGCATGTTTGAAGTGTTAGTTATGTTGTTTGTGTGTATCACTTTGTGAGTAAATTACGTGTGGAATTTGTATTGGTGTGATTACACACTGACATGGAATTAATTGGTTTGTTAGGACGCAACTAGCGGTCCCATCTCTTATAATATCTTTGCCACACTAACTGAGCTAATAAAGGTGAGTTCACGGCCCCTAACTTTATACGGTTTTTAAACAACAGGGGGAGAAACATGTATACATTCTTAAACTCAAACTCTTTACGTTATACGAATGTAACGTCACATAACTATGCGGTAACTAAGTTAATGTTAATGTAATGTTATGGTCACTATGCAGCTTTATCACTTAAGTCCTCGACAATCTCCTCGGGTCGTTAATATTTGGGTTAAGTAGCGGGGGAATTATAAGTAGTACTACTGGGTCTGACGAGCCCCATCCGAGCTAGTCGCGCTAGCTGACCGGGTTTGGTCAACGGGTGTATGATTGGCCTAACATCGCCATGGTCATGTGATAGGCCTGGCAAAACGGAGGCACAAATGTCAGCTTCGATCGCGAACACTTAGTGACATGACTTTAGGCTAGCTACCTATATACATTAATATTGAACTTAATTACGGGATAACTTAATATTCCGGGTTTGGAATATTGGAACATCAACGTATTATCCCGGGTTGGGGATAATGGAAACACAACTTAATATTCCGGTTTGGGAATATTGGAAGCAACAACTTATTATTCCGGGTTTGGAATAATGCAACTGATATGTTATCCCGGGTTGGGGATAACGGAGTAACAAACTAAAACCGAACAACAAATTTATGAAAACCTGTGAACTCACTCATCTTTAATGTTGACACTTGTTTCTTTACATGTTTCTCAGGACGCTAGGAGCTCTAGGTGCACGCACACGCATTGAACAAGACATCATTATAGAGTCTCATTTATTAATACTGTTTTGGGATTTTACCTTTGTTTTGGCGTTTGTGTTGGCGCCGCATCACTACTTATTGATGCTTCCGCTCAAACTTTAAAAACTGATACTCATGCTAAATATTGGTAATCTAAAATTTACAACAAATGATTTTGGAAAACGTATTATCAAATCATATAGAGTCGTTCGACGTACTAGTGTCTTAGATTCTGGTTTGTTCACACGTCTCGCGGTAGAACTCCGCAAGTGGAAATTGAGGGTGTGACAGATTGGTATCAGAGCCACTAGCTATAGAGAACCAGGTTTGCATTAGAAGTAGACCTAAACTATAGCTGATATCACGACACTAGACTTAGTTTGGCACTGAATTATTATATCTTGTTATGCAATATGCTACAAACGTGTTTGGTAGGTTATACCTTCATCATAAAAAAAAAAAAAATGAAAACAACTCGTAACTAACTACACGACCCAACAGGCAATGTCATCATCCTCATCGTCATCATCGTCCGACAGACTTACGCCACCAAGGGCACCAGGAAAGGCACCAATGGTGGAACCCATGCTACCTTATGGCATGGAGACACGCTCAGCAGCGAGGAAAAGGCTCGCTCTGGGGGAGGAGTCATCGTTACGCCCAACTATTGCTGTACCGGTTGAACCGGTTAATCCTGTAGAAATAGGACTTGACATGCTTAGAATCCTGGTACATACACAACAAAAACAGTTAGAAAGAATGCAGGAAACCATCTTAGCACAAGGATGGATGATCCGACACCTTACCGGAAAGACCGACACGCTCGAGGAAGAGCATCGTACGAGCAAGATAGCTCGTAACACCATAGCTAGAGATCTGCGTGCGGAGCAGATAAGAGCTGACTGGCTTGAGGACAGAGTCCTGGAAAACAGTTGGAACATTCAGGAACTGCAAAATCAAGCACTTGAACCAGCACCTGCCCCTCCAGTGCCGGTAGAGGAGGATCCAGAAGAGGATCCAGAGGAGGATCCTGAGGAGGATCCGGAGGAGGAGGACCCAGCTGAGGAAGCTGGAAATGCCGCACAGGATGACGGCAACGACAGTGACTTGGGGGATGGAGATGTAGACGACTGACACATCTCGTTTATATTATTTGTTTTTCTTTAGTTTATTATTTTCCCACTTGTATTTAAACTTGAGACTTTATAGTAAAATTCGTATGTTTGATTTGCACTTTTGTAAGACGTTGAGATTTCAGTTAATCAAGTATTTCTTTGACTATTTAACATATTGAGTTGATATAACTTAATAATTATTAAAGTACGAAGTAGGATAACTCTATTGGGTATATAGACTTATCGGAGTGTGTTTATGTTGTGTTTCGAAGATCTAAATGGCGACTGGAAGACGTGGAAACCTAAACTTGACGCCCGAAGAGCTAGCTGCCATGATCCAGGAGCATGTGAACGCAGCCTTAGCGGGTGTGCAGAACCAGCCAGCAGGTAACCATTATTAAGTTTTCGCGTGAAAATCTAATAGTGAGGTTAGTACAATTCCATGCTGACTTCCTGTTCTCTGTCAGCAGGAGGGGGCTTTAACCCCTATAAAATGTTCCTTGACGCAAAGCCTAGCAAGTTCTCGGGGGCGGAAGGACCCATTGGATTGGTCCGCTGGATCGAAAAGTCGGAATCTGTTTTTGAAATGTGCAACTGCTTAGAGGCCAACAAAGTCAAATACGCCGCCTCAACACTGGAAGAGGGGGCACTGACATGGTGGAATGCCCAAGTCCAAACACGTGGACTGTTAGCTGCAAATGCAATGGCTTGGACCGAGTTCAAGGCCTTGATTAAAGAGGAGTACTGTCCACGAGACAGAGTGCAACAGCTAGAGCAAGCTTTGTGGAACCACAAGATGGTGGGATCGGAGATTGAAGCTTACACCGCAAAACATCATGATCTAGTATTTCTGTGTCCCGAATTGGCCAACACGGTGGAGAAAAGACTCGAGTTCTATCTCGGGGGTCTGGTTCCGGAAATTCAGGGTATGGTGATGTCTAGTAACCCTGTAACAGAACATCAAGCTATCCGATTGGCTCACAAACTCACCGATAAAGCGGTGGAACAGAAGAAACTGCCAGCACGGGGTACCACTGAAGTTGCCTCAGATAACAAAAGAAAGTTTGAAGACTCCACCATTCGACAGTCTTCGTCATCACATCCACAGCAAGGGAACCAGAAACGGTTCAATTACTACCACAACCACCGGGGTCATCAAAATCGTTCCAACAACAACAACAGCAACTATAACAACAACTACAACAACAATAACAACCAGAATGCAGGCGGCTATGTAGGTCGAAAGCCGCAGTGCAATCGCTGCAATCTTCACCATAACGGCCCTTGTGCCGGAAATCGCTGCCAAAGATGTGGCAAGATGGGACATGCGGCAAGGGATTGTCGTGGGGAAATTATGTCCCGACAAAATCAGAATCAGCCTCAGGGTCAGCAGCAGGGTATAAACCGGGGATGCTATCAGTGTGGTAGCACCGCTCATTTCAGAAAAGACTGCCACACGTTGCGCAACAACAACAATAATGGTGGAAACAACCACAACAACCACAACAATAATAACAATAATAATGGGAACGGTGGCACAGGAGGTGCCAAGGGTCGCGCATTTACATTGGGTCGCGGGGAGGCCAGAAACGACACCAACGTGGTCACCGGTAAGTTTCCCCTTAATGAACATTTTGCTTCTGTGCTTTTTGATACGGGTGCGGATAGGAGCTTTATATCTGAGTCTTTTAGGAAGAACCTAAATCTCACGCTCAAACCATTAGAGACCCCTTATGTGATAGAATTAGCCAATGGTAAATCTGTAAATGTGACCCAAATCGTATCCGGCTGCCAACTCAAACTCGCGGGCCACACTTTTACCATCGATCTGATGACAACAACCCTGGGTAGTTTTGACGTGGTAGTCGGAATGGACTGGCTATCCGACGTCCGGGCTGAAGTTCTCTGCTTCGAAAAGTCTATCCGTATTCCACTCTCGAACGACGAACTCTTGACGGTACAAGGCGACAAGGCAAGCGCCGTCACCAACATTATCTCATTTATGCAAGCTCAGAAGTATCTCCGGAAAAAGAATTCCTTCGCTTTACTCGCACTAATTACCGAACCGCCTAAGGACGAGAAACGTATAGAAGACATCCCTGTCGTCCGTGATTTTTCCGATGTATTCCCAGAAGAACTACCTGGTCTTCCACCACATCGACAATTGGAGTTTGAAATCGAATTGGCAAGCAATGCAACTCCCATCGCCAAGGCTCCATACCGCCTAGCTCCAGCCGAGCTGCAGGAGCTGTCTACCCAACTTCAAGAGCTGCTAGAAAAAGGATTTATTCGACCAAGCGTTTCGCCATGGGGAGCTCCAGTCCTGTTTGTCAAGAAGAAGGACGGGACTTTCCGCATGTGCATCGACTATAGGGAACTCAACAAGGTTACAGTCAAGAACCGATACCCGTTACCTCGCATCGATGATCTATTCGACCAACTTCAAGGATCAAGTTACTACTCTAAGATTGATTTACGGTCCGGTTATCATCAGCTACGCGTCAGGGAGGAGGATATCGCTAAGACAGCATTTCGCACTCGGTATGGCCATTACGAGTTCTTGGTCATGCCATTCGGTCTCACTAACGCACCTGCGGTATTCATGGACCTCATGAACCGCGTGTGTAAACCATACCTTGACAAATTTGTCATCGTGTTCATCGATGACATACTCATCTACTCCAAAGATAAAGAAGAGCATGCTGAGCATCTACGATTGCTGCTAGAATTACTTCAACAGGAAAAGCTATACGCCAAGCTTTCGAAGTGTGATTTCTGGATCCGAGAAGTTCAGTTTCTCGGGCACGTCGTGAATGAAAAGGATATCCACGTAGACCCTGCCAAGATTGAGGCCATCAAAAACTGGGAAGCACCTAAGACTCCGACGGAAATCCGCCAATTCTTAGGATTGGCTGGTTACTACAGACGCTTCATCGAGGGGTTCTCAAAGATTGCACAACCGCTTACTACCCTCACCCAGAAAGGTATCAAGTATAATTGGGGTGACAAGCAAGAAGCAGCATTTCAACTGCTGAAGCAGAAACTTTGCAGTGCACCCATTCTGTCCTTGCCGGAAGGGACAGATGACTTTGTAGTGTATTGTGATGCTTCCATTCAGGGATTGGGATGCGTACTCATGCAACGCGATAAGGTCATCGCGTATGCGTCGCGACAGCTGAAGGTTCACGAGAAGAACTACACGACGCATGACCTAGAATTGGGAGCAGTAGTGTTTGCACTTAAGATTTGGAGACACTACCTTTATGGAACGAAGTGCACAATCTTCACTGACCACAAAAGCCTCCAGCACATCTTTGATCAGAAGGAGTTGAACATGCGACAGCGTCGCTGGGTCGAACTCCTGAACGATTATGAGTGTGCCATTCGGTATCACCCGGGTAAAGCTAACGTGGTAGCTGATGCCCTCAGCAGGAAGGAACACTTGAAACCTCGTCGTGTACGAGCACTACAACTCACTATTCATTCGGGGCTACCCGATCAAATACGCGACGCCCAGTTAGAAGCAGTTAAGGAGGAAAACATCAAAGCCGAATCAGTGGGAAAAATGGAACGCGATTGGGAAGTAAAACCCAATGGAGCCCGGTATTTTATGAATCGCATATGGGTACCTCTCTACGGGAACCTCAGAGAGCTAGTCATGGATGAAGCACACAAATCTCGATACTCTGTCCATCCGGGTTCGGATAAGATGTATCAAGACCTTAAAGCTGCGTATTGGTGGCCCAACATGAAAGCCGATATAGCCATCTACGTGAGTAAATGTTTGACTTGTGCAAAAGTCAAGGTGGAGTATCAAAAGCCATCGGGGCTACTCCAACAACCTGAGATCCCAGTGTGGAAATGGGATCAGATCTCAATGGATTTCATCACTAAACTCCCGCGAACCTTGGGTGGTTGCGACACCATCTGGGTGATTGTGGATCGTTTAACTAAGTCCGCACACTTCCTAGCTATCAAAGAAACGGATAAGATGGAGAAGTTGACTCGCATCTACATTAAGGAAGTAGTTTCTCGGCACGGGGTGCCAACGTCCATCATATCAGATAGAGATGCTCGTTTCACGTCAAACTTCTGGCAGTCACTCCAGAAAGCGTTGGGAACACGCTTGGATATGAGCACAGCTTATCACCCTCAGACTGATGGTCAAAGCGAAAGGACCATACAGACCTTGGAAGACATGCTTAGGGCATGCGTAGTGGACTTCGGAAATAATTGGGAAATTCACCTGCCTCTAGTAGAATTCTCATATAACAACAGCTATCACACGAGTATTTCGGCAGCACCGTTTGAAGCATTATACGGTCGTAGATGTAGATCACCGGTCTGCTGGGCAGAAGTCGGTGACAGTCAACTCACAGGCCCTGAGTTAATACTTGAGGCTACTGAAAAGATTGTACAAATCAGAAACCGTATGGCGGCGGCACGAGATCGACAGAAAAGCTACGCTGATCAACGACGCAAACCGCTCGAATTCCAAGTAGGCGATCGCGTCCTACTAAAGGTGTCACCCTGGAAGGGTGTAATCCGTTTTGGAAAACGGGGCAAACTTAACCCACGGTACGTAGGCCCGTTTGAAATCTTGAAACGAATTGGACCCGTAGCATACCAATTAGACCTCCCTGCCGAACTCAGTGGAGTTCACAACGTATTTCACGTGTCAAATCTGAAGAAGTGTCTATCAGATGAAACTTTAATGATTCCATTGGATGAGATCCAAGTGGATGAACAACTACACTTCGTGGAAAAGCCTATCGAGATCATGGATCGTGAGATCAAGACTCGGAGGCAAAGCAAGATTCCAATCGTTAAAGTTCGTTGGGACTCTAAGCGTGGACCGGAGTTCACGTGGGAAAGAGAGGACCAAATGAAAAGCAAATACCCACATCTCTTCGCAACTGAGCAGCAAACTAACGATGACCATACCTAAATTTTCGGGACGAAAATTCTTTCAACAAGGGGATGATGTGACAACCTGGAAATTTTCTCATACTTTCGTGTACTATTGTTGACTAAATTCTCGTGCATGGCACTTGGAAATCTTTGTGTATGACATTTGGGAACTTCTTGTAACGTTGCGTACCATTATAAACGAATTAACTCTTTGTGCGTGGCACTCTAAACATGTACGTTACATGCTAAACCGCGTTTACTCAATTTTCGGGACGAAAATTCTTTCAACATGGGGATAATGTGATATCCCGGGTTTTTCGGATAAATTATACGTGACACTTGTCGAATAATATGCGTGCTAAGTGTTAAACGTGAATGAATACGTGATGAGTGTTTATGTGATTGTTTAGTTATTATTGTAAATATGCACACAACCGAACCCTTTGGGAAACTAGGAAACTTGGAACCCAAGTCTTCGGCCAAAAGAGAACGAAATCAAGTTCAAACCAAACTAACTTTCTTAAGTCTCTCGGTCTCAAACACTAACCAAAACCGAATAGCATGCGACTTTAATCCCTCGGCCGCAAGATCCAAACCCAAACCGTAACCCTATCCCTTGACCGCGAAACCGAACCAACCATCCTAGTTCCTCGGCCACAATACTTATCCCAAATTGAAATCTTTATCTCTTGCGCCTATATCTACAAACTTGTGCATGTTTCCTTCTAAAACACAAACTCTAAACCACCCTCCTCTTGCTCCATAAATCGCGACGGCTTCTCTTTCTCTTCTTTCGGTCGCAGCAAACATCAGCCGAAGCCATCATCATCTCGGTCGCTAACAGCCTTTGTTCACCTTCATAAAGTCGCGAGTTCAGTTCTTGTTCACCTCTAGTCGATCAACAAAACAGCCCACTTTATCAACGTCCTCTCGGTCACGTTCTAGTTGGATCAGCCGAGTTGTTTTTGTCCAAATCTCGGGTTGTTTACCTAGTTATTCAAGATTAGATTTATCCTTGATTTCGAGATCATGTTCGGTTAAATATATGTTCGAATGATATTGATTAGTTTGTGTCGGGTCTTATGAGTTGGATAAGTAATAGGCTGTTTTGATCATGTGCTTGTGATTAATTGTTTGCGGAAATCCTAAGTGCTTGAATGAATTGATTGTATTGTCTTCGGACTATATGTGCTTACAAGTAGCCTGCTGAATTGACCGTATATATATACGCATGATTTTGTTCGGATATTAGATGTACTAGATGTGATCGGCTGAATTAATCAATGTTGATATGCATGTATACTTGTTTGCGGATCTCATGAGGATTCAAGTGTGTTTTGTTATATTAACTAGAAGTTATTAAGTAGGGTTGCATGGATAGATTATTAGTATTAATCTAGGATTAAAAATCGAATCTTGATCGCCTTGGCTAGTCACATGAACGAGTTATACGAACTTATTATAAGGAGATGCAGAAAACAGCATGCTGAGTGAAAGTTTCAGCCGACTTTATCAGGCTGTAACTTGGTCGTTAGTTGTCGAAAAACGGATTTTCTGAGGTCTAAAACGTAGAGATTTGAATAAGGAATCCAATGGCGCTGGATTCATAATTTTCTGAAATCGTTTGATATTTTTAAAGGGTTAAACAAGTTCGGTAGGTAAAAACTGTTAAAATTCTGGAATTTTGTTGGTTGTTTATCAAGCTAGATTTTAAAATCAGTAGAGAGTTGAGTCATGATTTTTTGTACAGCAACTAGGTATAGAAATTTCCGGGCAACTCCAACTGGAATTTTGTTAATCGGACGATCAGTGATTTTTAAATAAATTCTTCCGTGGACTGCAGTCAGAAAGCGGTAAATCTGACTGCAGCTTAGTGAATTAATATTTATGGTTAATTGGTAAAGATTTAGGACTTGGAAAAATTATATAAATTTCTATGGTATAAAGGTTACCTACTGTAAAAATATGGGAATTTTTAGAATGCTGGAACTATTTTATAAAAATCCTAGAAAACAGCTGAATAATTGAGTATTAAGCAGAAAGTTGTTAACTTGTGATTTTATGCATTAAAGTGTTGCATGGATTTGGAATGTGTTCATGATAAGTTGTTTGATTACTATGATCATATGAGAATACTTGCATGCATGTTTGAAGTGTTAGTTATGTTGTTTGTGTGTATCACTTTGTGAGTAAATTACGTGTGGAATTTGTATTGGTGTGATTACACACTGACATGGAATTAATTGGTTTGTTAGGACGCAACTAGCGGTCCCATCTCTTATAATATCTTTGCCACACTAACCGAGCTAATAAAGGTGAGTTCACGGCCCCTAACTTTATACGGTTTTTAAACAACAGGGGGAGAAACATGTATACATTCTTAAACTCAAACTCTTTACGTTATACGAATGTAACGTCACATAACTATGCGGTAACTAAGTTAATGTTAATGTAATGTTATGGTCACTATGCAGCTTTATCACTTAAGTCCTCGACAATCTCCTCGGATCGTTAATATTTGGGTTAAGTAGCGGGGGAATTATAAGTAGTACTACTGGGTCTGACGAGCCCCATCCGAGCTAGTCGCGCTAGCTGACCGAGTTTGGTCAACGGGTGTATGATTGGCCTAACATCGCCATGGTCATGTGATAGGCCTGGCAAAACGGAGGCACAAATGTCAGCTTCGATCGCGAACACTTAGTGACATGACTTTAGGCTAGCTACCTATATACATTAATATTGAACTTAATTACGGGACAACTTAATATTCCGGGTTTGGAATATTGGAACATCAACGTATTATCCCGGGTTGGGGATAATGGAAACACAACTTAATATTCCGGTTTGGGAATATTGGAAGCAACAACTTATTATTCCGGGTTTGGAATAATGCAACTGATATGTTATCCCGGGTTGGGGATAACGGAGTAACAAACTAAAACCGAACAACAAATTTATGAAAACCTGTGAACTCACTCATCTTTAATGTTGACACTTGTTTCTTTACATGTTTCTCAGGACGCTAGGAGCTCTAGGTGCACGCACACGCATTGAACAAGACATCATTATAGAGTCTCATTTATTAATACTGTTTTGGGATTTTACCTTTGTTTTGGCGTTTGTGTTGGCGCCGCATCACTACTTATTGATGCTTCCGCTCAAACTTTAAAAACTGATACTCATGCTAAATATTGGTAATCTAAAATTTACAACAAATGATTTTGGAAAACGTATTATCAAATCATATAGAGTCGTTCGACGTACTAGTGTCTTAGATTCTGGTTTGTTCACACGTCTCGCGGTAGAACTCCGCAAGTGGAAATTGAGGGTGTGACAGATTGGTATCAGAGCCACTAGCTATAGAGAACCAGGTTTGCATTAGAAGTAGACCTAAACTATAGCTGATATCACGACACTAGACTTAGTTTGGCACTGAATTATTATATCTTGTTATGCAATATGCTACAAACGTGTTTGGTAGGTTATACCTTCATCATAAAAAAAAAAAAAATGAAAACAACTCGTAACTAACTACACGACCCAACAGGCAATGTCATCATCCTCATCGTCATCATCGTCCGACAGACTTACGCCACCAAGGGCACCAGGAAAGGCACCAATGGTGGAACCCATGCTACCTTATGGCATGGAGACACGCTCAGCAGCGAGGAAAAGGCTCGCTCTGGGGGAGGAGTCATCGTTACGCCCAACTATTGCTGTACCGGTTGAACCGGTTAATCCTGTAGAAATAGGACTTGACATGCTTAGAATCCTGGTACATACACAACAAAAACAGTTAGAAAGAATGCAGGAAACCATCTTAGCACAAGGATGGATGATCCGACACCTTACCGGAAAGACCGACACGCTCGAGGAAGAGCATCGTACGAGCAAGATAGCTCGTAACACCATAGCTAGAGATCTGCGTGCGGAGCAGATAAGAGCTGACTGGCTTGAGGACAGAGTCCTGGAAAACAGTTGGAACATTCAGGAACTGCAAAATCAAGCACTTGAACCAGCACCTGCCCCTCCAGTGCCGGTAGAGGAGGATCCAGAAGAGGATCCAGAGGAGGATCCTGAGGAGGATCCGGAGGAGGAGGACCCAGCTGAGGAAGCTGGAAATGCCGCACAGGATGACGGCAACGACAGTGACTTGGGGGATGGAGATGTAGACGACTGACACATCTCGTTTATATTATTTGTTTTTCTTTAGTTTATTATTTTCCCACTTGTATTTAAACTTGAGACTTTATAGTAAAATTCGTATGTTTGATTTGCACTTTTGTAAGACGTTGAGATTTCAGTTAATCAAGTATTTCTTTGACTATTTAACATATTGAGTTGATATAACTTAATAATTATTAAAGTACGAAGTAGGATAACTCTATTGGGTATATAGACTTATCGGAGTGTGTTTATGTTGTGTTTCGAAGATCTAAATGGCGACTGGAAGACGTGGAAACCTAAACTTGACGCCCGAAGAGCTAGCTGCCATGATCCAGGAGCATGTGAACGCAGCCTTAGCGGGTGTGCAGAACCAGCCAGCAGGTAACCATTATTAAGTTTTCGCGTGAAAATCTAATAGTGAGGTTAGTACAATTCCATGCTGACTTCCTGTTCTCTGTCAGCAGGAGGGGGCTTTAACCCCTATAAAATGTTCCTTGACGCAAAGCCTAGCAAGTTCTCGGGGGCGGAAGGACCCATTGGATTGGTCCGCTGGATCGAAAAGTCGGAATCTGTTTTTGAAATGTGCAACTGCTTAGAGGCCAACAAAGTCAAATACGCCGCCTCAACACTGGAAGAGGGGGCACTGACATGGTGGAATGCCCAAGTCCAAACACGTGGACTGTTAGCTGCAAATGCAATGGCTTGGACCGAGTTCAAGGCCCTGATTAAAGAGGAGTACTGTCCACGAGACAGAGTGCAACAGCTAGAGCAAGCTTTGTGGAACCACAAGATGGTGGGATCGGAGATTGAAGCTTACACCGCAAAACATCATGATCTAGTATTTCTGTGTCCCGAATTGGCCAACACGGTGGAGAAAAGACTCGAGTTCTATCTCGGGGGTCTGGTTCCGGAAATTCAGGGTATGGTGATGTCTAGTAACCCTGTAACAGAACATCAAGCTATCCGATTGGCTCACAAACTCACCGATAAAGCGGTGGAACAGAAGAAACTGCCAGCACGGGGTACCACTGAAGTTGCCTCAGATAACAAAAGAAAGTTTGAAGACTCCACCATTCGACAGTCTTCGTCATCACATCCACAGCAAGGGAACCAGAAACGGTTCAATTACTACCACAACCACCGGGGTCATCAAAATCGTTCCAACAACAACAACAGCAACTATAACAACAACTACAACAACAATAACAACCAGAATGCAGGCGGCTATGTAGGTCGAAAGCCGCAGTGCAATCGCTGCAATCTTCACCATAACGGCCCTTGTGCCGGAAATCGCTGCCAAAGATGTGGCAAGATGGGACATGCGGCAAGGGATTGTCGTGGGGAAATTATGTCCCGACAAAATCAGAATCAGCCTCAGGGTCAGCAGCAGGGTATAAACCGGGGATGCTATCAGTGTGGTAGCACCGCTCATTTCAGAAAAGACTGCCCACAGTTGCGCAACAACAACAATAATGGTGGAAACAACCACAACAACCACAACAATAATAACAATAATAATGGGAACGGTGGCACAGGAGGTGCCAAGGGTCGCGCATTTACATTGGGTCGCGGGGAGGCCAGAAACGACACCAACGTGGTCACCGGTAAGTTTCCCCTTAATGAACATTTTGCTTCTGTGCTTTTTGATACGGGTGCGGATAGGAGCTTTATATCTGAGTCTTTTAGGAAGAACCTAAATCTCACGCTCAAACCATTAGAGACCCCTTATGTGATAGAATTAGCCAATGGTAAATCTGTAAATGTGACCCAAATCGTATCCGGCTGCCAACTCAAACTCGCGGGCCACACTTTTACCATCGATCTGATGACAACAACCCTGGGTAGTTTTGACGTGGTAGTCAGAATGGACTGGCTATCCGACGTCCGGGCTGAAGTTCTCTGCTTCGAAAAGTCTATCCGTATTCCACTCTCGAACGACGAAATCTTGACGGTACAAGGCGACAAGGCAAGCGCCGTCACCAACATTATCTCATTTATGCAAGCTCAGAAGTATCTCCGGAAAAAGAATTCCTTCGCTTTACTCGCACTAATTACCGAACCGCCTAAGGACGAGAAACGTATAGAAGACATCCCTGTCGTCCGTGATTTTTCCGATGTATTCCCAGAAGAACTACCTGGTCTTCCACCACATCGACAATTGGAGTTTGAAATCGAATTGGCAAGCAATGCAACTCCCATCGCCAAGGCTCCATACCGCCTAGCTCCAGCCGAGCTGCAGGAGCTGTCTACCCAACTTCAAGAGCTGCTAGAAAAAGGATTTATTCGACCAAGCGTTTCGCCATGGGGAGCTCCAGTCCTGTTTGTCAAGAAGAAGGACGGGACTTTCCGCATGTGCATCGACTATAGGGAACTCAACAAGGTTACAGTCAAGAACCGATACCCGTTACCTCGCATCGATGATCTATTCGACCAACTTCAAGGATCAAGTTACTACTCTAAGATTGATTTACGGTCCGGTTATCATCAGCTACGCGTCAGGGAGGAGGATATCGCTAAGACAGCATTTCGCACTCGGTATGGCCATTACGAGTTCTTGGTCATGCCATTCGGTCTCACTAACGCACCTGCGGTATTCATGGACCTCATGAACCGCGTGTGTAAACCATACCTTGACAAATTTGTCATCGTGTTCATCGATGACATACTCATCTACTCCAAAGATAAAGAAGAGCATGCTGAGCATCTACGATTGCTGCTAGAATTACTTCAACAGGAAAAGCTATACGCCAAGCTTTCGAAGTGTGATTTCTGGATCCGAGAAGTTCAGTTTCTCGGGCACGTCGTGAATGAAAAGGATATCCACGTAGACCCTGCCAAGATTGAGGCCATCAAAAACTGGGAAGCACCTAAGACTCCGACGGAAATCCGCCAATTCTTAGGATTGGCTGGTTACTACAGACGCTTCATCGAGGGGTTCTCAAAGATTGCACAACCGCTTACTACCCTCACCCAGAAAGGTATCAAGTATAATTGGGGTGACAAGCAAGAAGCAGCATTTCAACTGCTGAAGCAGAAACTTTGCAGTGCACCCATTCTGTCCTTGCCGGAAGGGACAGATGACTTTGTAGTGTATTGTGATGCTTCCATTCAGGGATTGGGATGCGTACTCATGCAACGCGATAAGGTCATCGCGTATGCGTCGCGACAGCTGAAGGTTCACGAGAAGAACTACACGACGCATGACCTAGAATTGGGAGCAGTAGTGTTTGCACTTAAGATTTGGAGACACTACCTTTATGGAACGAAGTGCACAATCTTCACTGACCACAAAAGCCTCCAGCACATCTTTGATCAGAAGGAGTTGAACATGCGACAGCGTCGCTGGGTCGAACTCCTGAACGATTATGAGTGTGCCATTCGGTATCACCCGGGTAAAGCTAACGTGGTAGCTGATGCCCTCAGCAGGAAGGAACACTTGAAACCTCGTCGTGTACGAGCACTACAACTCACTATTCATTCGGGGCTACCCGATCAAATACGCGACGCCCAGTTAGAAGCAGTTAAGGAGGAAAACATCAAAGCCGAATCAGTGGGAAAAATGGAACGCGATTGGGAAGTAAAACCCAATGGAGCCCGGTATTTTATGAATCGCATATGGGTACCTCTCTACGGGAACCTCAGAGAGCTAGTCATGGATGAAGCACACAAATCTCGATACTCTGTCCATCCGGGTTCGGATAAGATGTATCAAGACCTTAAAGCTGCGTATTGGTGGCCCAACATGAAAGCCGATATAGCCATCTACGTGAGTAAATGTTTGACTTGTGCAAAAGTCAAGGTGGAGTATCAAAAGCCATCGGGGCTACTCCAACAACCTGAGATCCCAGTGTGGAAATGGGATCAGATCTCAATGGATTTCATCACTAAACTCCCGCGAACCTTGGGTGGTTGCGACACCATCTGGGTGATTGTGGATCGTTTAACTAAGTCCGCACACTTCCTAGCTATCAAAGAAACGGATAAGATGGAGAAGTTGACTCGCATCTACATTAAGGAAGTAGTTTCTCGGCACGGGGTGCCAACGTCCATCATATCAGATAGAGATGCTCGTTTCACGTCAAACTTCTGGCAGTCACTCCAGAAAGCGTTGGGAACACGCTTGGATATGAGCACAGCTTATCACCCTCAGACTGATGGTCAAAGCGAAAGGACCATACAGACCTTGGAAGACATGCTTAGGGCATGCGTAGTGGACTTCGGAAATAATTGGGAAATTCACCTGCCTCTAGTAGAATTCTCATATAACAACAGCTATCACACGAGTATTTCGGCAGCACCGTTTGAAGCATTATACGGTCGTAGATGTAGATCACCGGTCTGCTGGGCAGAAGTCGGTGACAGTCAACTCACAGGCCCTGAGTTAATACTTGAGGCTACTGAAAAGATTGTACAAATCAGAAACCGTATGGCGGCGGCACGAGATCGACAGAAAAGCTACGCTGATCAACGACGCAAACCGCTCGAATTCCAAGTAGGCGATCGCGTCCTACTAAAGGTGTCACCCTGGAAGGGTGTAATCCGTTTTGGAAAACGGGGCAAACTTAACCCACGGTACGTAGGCCCGTTTGAAATCTTGAAACGAATTGGACCCGTAGCATACCAATTAGACCTCCCTGCCGAACTCAGTGGAGTTCACAACGTATTTCACGTGTCAAATCTGAAGAAGTGTCTATCAGATGAAACTTTAATGATTCCATTGGATGAGATCCAAGTGGATGAACAACTACACTTCGTGGAAAAGCCTATCGAGATCATGGATCGTGAGATCAAGACTCGGAGGCAAAGCAAGATTCCAATCGTTAAAGTTCGTTGGGACTCTAAGCGTGGACCGGAGTTCACGTGGGAAAGAGAGGACCAAATGAAAAGCAAATACCCACATCTCTTCGCAACTGAGCAGCAAACTAACGATGACCATACCTAAATTTTCGGGACGAAAATTCTTTCAACAAGGGGATGATGTGACAACCTGGAAATTTTCTCATACTTTCGTGTACTATTGTTGACTAAATTCTCGTGCATGGCACTTGGAAATCTTTGTGTATGACATTTGGGAACTTCTTGTAACGTTGCGTACCATTATAAACGAATTAACTCTTTGTGCGTGGCACTCTAAACATGTACGTTACATGCTAAACCGCGTTTACTCAATTTTCGGGACGAAAATTCTTTCAACATGGGGATAATGTGATATCCCGGGTTTTTCGGATAAATTATACGTGACACTTGTCGAATAATATGCGTGCTAAGTGTTAAACGTGAATGAATACGTGATGAGTGTTTATGTGATTGTTTAGTTATTATTGTAAATATGCACACAACCGAACCCTTTGGGAAACTAGGAAACTTGGAACCCAAGTCTTCGGCCAAAAGAGAACGAAATCAAGTTCAAACCAAACTAACTTTCTTAAGTCTCTCGGTCTCAAACACTAACCAAAACCGAATAGCATGCGACTTTAATCCCTCGGCCGCAAGATCCAAACCCAAACCGTAACCCTATCCCTTGACCGCGAAACCGAACCAACCATCCTAGTTCCTCGGCCACAATACTTATCCCAAATTGAAATCTTTATCTCTTGCGCCTATATCTACAAACTTGTGCATGTTTCCTTCTAAAACACAAACTCTAAACCACCCTCCTCTTGCTCCATAAATCGCGACGGCTTCTCTTTCTCTTCTTTCGGTCGCAGCAAACATCAGCCGAAGCCATCATCATCTCGGTCGCTAACAGCCTTTGTTCACCTTCATAAAGTCGCGAGTTCAGTTCTTGTTCACCTCTAGTCGATCAACAAAACAGCCCACTTTATCAACGTCCTCTCGGTCACGTTCTAGTTGGATCAGCCGAGTTGTTTTTGTCCAAATCTCGGGTTGTTTACCTAGTTATTCAAGATTAGATTTATCCTTGATTTCGAGATCATGTTCGGTTAAATATATGTTCGAATGATATTGATTAGTTTGTGTCGGGTCTTATGAGTTGGATAAGTAATAGGCTGTTTTGATCATGTGCTTGTGATTAATTGTTTGCGGAAATCCTAAGTGCTTGAATGAATTGATTGTATTGTCTTCGGACTATATGTGCTTACAAGTAGCCTGCTGAATTGACCGTATATATATACGCATGATTTTGTTCGGATATTAGATGTACTAGATGTGATCGGCTGAATTAATCAATGTTGATATGCATGTATACTTGTTTGCGGATCTCATGAGGATTCAAGTGTGTTTTGTTATATTAACTAGAAGTTATTAAGTAGGGTTGCATGGATAGATTATTAGTATTAATCTAGGATTAAAAATCGAATCTTGATCGCCTTGGCTAGTCACATGAACGAGTTATACGAACTTATTATAAGGAGATGCAGAAAACAGCATGCTGAGTGAAAGTTTCAGCCGACTTTATCAGGCTGTAACTTGGTCGTTAGTTGTCGAAAAACGGATTTTCTGAGGTCTAAAACGTAGAGATTTGAATAAGGAATCCAATGGCGCTGGATTCATAATTTTCTGAAATCGTTTGATATTTTTAAAGGGTTAAACAAGTTCGGTAGGTAAAAACTGTTAAAATTCTGGAATTTTGTTGGTTGTTTATCAAGCTAGATTTTAAAATCAGTAGAGAGTTGAGTCATGATTTTTTGTACAGCAACTAGGTATAGAAATTTCCGGGCAACTCCAACTGGAATTTTGTTAATCGGACGATCAGTGATTTTTAAATAAATTCTTCCGTGGACTGCAGTCAGAAAGCGGTAAATCTGACTGCAGCTTAGTGAATTAATATTTATGGTTAATTGGTAAAGATTTAGGACTTGGAAAAATTATATAAATTTCTATGGTATAAAGGTTACCTACTGTAAAAATATGGGAATTTTTAGAATGCTGGAACTATTTTATAAAAATCCTAGAAAACAGCTGAATAATTGAGTATTAAGCAGAAAGTTGTTAACTTGTGATTTTATGCATTAAAGTGTTGCATGGATTTGGAATGTGTTCATGATAAGTTGTTTGATTACTATGATCATATGAGAATACTTGCATGCATGTTTGAAGTGTTAGTTATGTTGTTTGTGTGTATCACTTTGTGAGTAAATTACGTGTGGAATTTGTATTGGTGTGATTACACACTGACATGGAATTAATTGGTTTGTTAGGACGCAACTAGCGGTCCCATCTCTTATAATATCTTTGCCACACTAACCGAGCTAATAAAGGTGAGTTCACGGCCCCTAACTTTATACGGTTTTTAAACAACAGGGGGAGAAACATGTATACATTCTTAAACTCAAACTCTTTACGTTATACGAATGTAACGTCACATAACTATGCGGTAACTAAGTTAATGTTAATGTAATGTTATGGTCACTATGCAGCTTTATCACTTAAGTCCTCGACAATCTCCTCGGATCGTTAATATTTGGGTTAAGTAGCGGGGGAATTATAAGTAGTACTACTGGGTCTGACGAGCCCCATCCGAGCTAGTCGCGCTAGCTGACCGAGTTTGGTCAACGGGTGTATGATTGGCCTAACATCGCCATGGTCATGTGATAGGCCTGGCAAAACGGAGGCACAAATGTCAGCTTCGATCGCGAACACTTAGTGACATGACTTTAGGCTAGCTACCTATATACATTAATATTGAACTTAATTACGGGACAACTTAATATTCCGGGTTTGGAATATTGGAACATCAACGTATTATCCCGGGTTGGGGATAATGGAAACACAACTTAATATTCCGGTTTGGGAATATTGGAAGCAACAACTTATTATTCCGGGTTTGGAATAATGCAACTGATATGTTATCCCGGGTTGGGGATAACGGAGTAACAAACTAAAACCGAACAACAAATTTATGAAAACCTGTGAACTCACTCATCTTTAATGTTGACACTTGTTTCTTTACATGTTTCTCAGGACGCTAGGAGCTCTAGGTGCACGCACACGCATTGAACAAGACATCATTATAGAGTCTCATTTATTAATACTGTTTTGGGATTTTACCTTTGTTTTGGCGTTTGTGTTGGCGCCGCATCACTACTTATTGATGCTTCCGCTCAAACTTTAAAAACTGATACTCATGCTAAATATTGGTAATCTAAAATTTACAACAAATGATTTTGGAAAACGTATTATCAAATCATATAGAGTCGTTCGACGTACTAGTGTCTTAGATTCTGGTTTGTTCACACGTCTCGCGGTAGAACTCCGCAAGTGGAAATTGAGGGTGTGACACTGTGTGCTTACAAACCAAAGGACCCGAGTTCGATCTGGTTTCCCTGCAACCGGTTCAACCATTTAAATTCTTTTAATATAAAACCAAATAAATTAAACATTTAATTAGTTATATATATATTATATAATTAAAACATAGAATATTTCGGGTTAGACACGTAGCTCAGTTGGTAGAGCTGCGTGCACGCGTACGAGAGGTCTCGGGTTCGAGCCTCACCCAGCGCACACATAAGTCACTGTCCGACCGGTCAACGGTCAACCAAAAAGTCAAATTTTTTATTTTTTTTATTTATTTATTTAATTTAAAAATCAATTAAAAATACTTAAAAATAATATTTTTAAAGTTAGAAAATGACCTTAAACTCACAAAAATAAATCTAAAAATCCTATTAAAATTGTTAATAAAATCCACTTATTTACCGAACCATTTCGTTATTATTTTAGGTTAGTTATTTCTCGTCGATCAAATCTCCAAACTCGTGCGCATTCAACATCATCAAATGAACGCACTCAATGTGAGTGAATCTCTACCAATTCCCCGTTTTAATCACATTTTGGGGTGTATCATGTGTCACTTACTATTTATTACATGTAACAATTGTGCATCCATCATATCCATGATTAAATGTGTATCCAATATGTATCAATTATTTGTGTGGTAAATGTTTAGATTAAATTTATTATTTTCAGTACATACATTATCATAGGCTCGTCTGTTCCCCATTACCTATGAGCGGAACTGTTCCCCATTACCTATGAGCGAAACGTGGCGTTGCCAACATATGATCGGCTCCGTTTGATTGAGCCTTGATCTCACATACATCATCATAGGCTCGTCCGTTCCCCATTACCTATGAGCGGAACGTGACGTTGCCAACATATACATTGTCATTCATGTCATATACTCATTCAAGGTGGTTTGTGTTTGTTTGATTATATACGTTTGTTCACATATGATTATTGCACAAATTTTTCCATATTAAATACAATAAGAAGTCAATATCAAATGTTTTAAACAAGGTTCACTCGCCAACTTTTGTTGACCCAAAATCCCCCATTTTTACACATGATACAGGTGATCCAGTTGCAGCAAGAAACATATAGGACGGCCTAGAAGAAATAAATCAGTTTAGGCTTTGGATTGTTTACTTAGTTACTTTTTCCTTGTAATTGTATGAACTTCTTTGGAATATTGAAGTTGTAATTTGAATTTAATAAATATAAACATCATGAGCTTTGGTGATATCCCAATTATGCCCCGACTCTTATTCCGCTGCGGGTCGAGGTGTGACAAAACCACCCCCAGCTTAGGATATCACCTAATGACACGTCTTTATCTCTGGTAAAGAATGCTAGAGGATGTCAAAACTTACGTTCACGCGGCATCTCTTTAAACCAGGATTTCTTAGCTTGAGCTATTTCCTCCTTTGTCATCGGCTTCGGAACTTTACCTTCACGAATAGATTTTTCAATCTTTTCTTTCAACATATCTTCATCCAATTGCTTGTAAATTTCCTCGAAAGTAGGAAAACTATCTGTGTTAGGACCCATGTACTTCGCAGCTTCGTCTTTCTCGTCATCCGAAGACCAATCTTCTACTATAACTCTGTTATACTCGTCTGCCTCGATTCTATGCTGATAATGATATTCGTTAGGCTCAAACGTATTCACGTTCAGCACTTGCTCCTCAAAATCAAAATCTAATGATTCAGCATCAACTTCAATCAACTTGGCCAGATCTTCTTTAGTATAGTTGTGCACGAACTCGCCTTCCTCGACGTTATGTTCAAGCATCAGTATCAAAGGCTTTGTTGGAACTGCATCAACTGGATTTGTAATAGTAATAGCATCAGACATTTCAATATCATTCGTTGGACCTGTTTTCCCTGACTCCCCCTCATTCTGATCATTCATAGCATTCGCCTCATCTTTTAACAGATTAGAGAAATCAAAACTTTCATTCACTGTAGCATCAACCACCTTTATCCCTGTACCACTCGAATCATCATCATTACCTCCATCGTGGTCAGAATCATCTTTCAGATCATCAGTGGGTGGTTCATCATCTTTTTGCTCATCTTCGGCTTCATCATCGTCCTTATTTTCAGTAAACATTTCAACATCAGAAGGCTTGACAGATTCGTCAACCTTAGCAATCTCGGACTCAGAAGCTTTTTCAACATTCTCATCAACAGGCTTTTCAACAGCTTTAGAAGACTTTGGTGCTTCACCTTCAACACCTTTACCTTTACCACTTTCTACAAGCTCTTTCTCTGCTCTTTCTTTCGCCTCTTGCCTATCTAAACGATCATACTCAGCAATAAAATTAATACCAAGGCTGTTTGATATCACTTTCTGCATTCTAAATCTTCAATCATTTAGGGCTTGTATCGTTTTCAGATCAGCAATTTCTGTCTGCAGCTTTTCATTAGCATCCTGTAGACTTTCAATTAGTGCCTTGAAGAATTCACGCTCACTTTCCAACACCTTGATCTTATCAACCATCATTTCTTTCTCTACTGAACTTTGATTCACCTTCTTGATTAGCTCAGCTTTCTCTTCTTCATTCTTTTGTACTTTATCCTCTAAAATCTTGACACGCTTTTCAAGAATGTCTACATCTGATTCAAGAAATAAATCTCTAGATATTGAAGATCCACAGGCACATTCGGAATTTCACCAAATAGATTCGTCTTTGGAGTTTTGGGTGTTGATTTCGGAGTAGCAGCCTTCGGTGTAGATTTCTTTGGAGTTGAGCTTTCTAGTTTAACACCTTTAAGATCAGGAGATTGTATCACCGGTACTTCAAGTAAATTAGACTCAGGAGGTTCTCGTATAACTCCTGGCCTTTCTGCTTCAGATGAAATGATAACAGGAGGTTCTTGTGTAACTCTTGGACGTTCAGCTTCAGATGAAATAACAACAGGAGGTTCTTGTGTAGGAGGTTCTTGTGTAACTCCTTTCTCCTGTTCGCCAGAAGGTTCTTGTGTAACATCTGCGCTTTTAGGCTTCCTGATATATCTCCTGCTTGCAGCTTTCTTTGTTTTCTTTCCTTTGGTCTTTGGAGACCCTGTAGTCTTTGTAGTTGAAGCTACGGCAAATTTCACACGCTTCGCTCTTTTCTTAGGTCTCTCCTCATCAGACTCTTTTTCCAAATTCAGATCAAAATCAGCATCAGTATCTTTGATCTTTTCAGCTTCCTTTTCAGCTATTGACTTCTTTGTTTCTTACTAGAGCGAATCATCACTATCATCGTCGTTCTCGGAAGTAGCAGAAATTACATCATCTTCTTGAGTAGTCTTTTTAGTCTCTTGCTCTCAATAACAATTGTTGCACTCGAACCAGCCTCTGTTTGCACATTAACAGGCTCATCTTCATCAATCAACATGGTGTCAACTTTCTTAGTCGCACGTTTCTTTTTCTTTTCAATCTCTGCTTTGACAAACCATTCACTACGAGCTTTCGGCTTAAACGTTGCGAACCATTCTTTTTCTGCATTCAACTCTTTCTCATCACCACTACCGTCATTCCTCCACTTATTTCCAGCAGGCGCAACATAATTCTCATTCTTTAATGCCCCAAATATTGGTTTGGCCACTGGTGCTGAATCCTGCTTCTGAAACTTTAACAACTTCTTCACAGTAGTCTCATCAAGGTGACTGAAGTACAGAATATCATTTGGATCACGTGCAATATCTGTAAACTTTTCATCAATAAGCATCTGCATGAATCTCGGATATAGACACAATATTGTATCCTCCATATTCTTCGACATATGAGTGAAAACAAGCTTCGAATAGTTATACGGTTTCTTCAGAATCAACGCCGTAGCCATGCAGGCCATGTAATCTTGTACATCATCGAGACCCGCCTTACGACGGCTAAAAGTATGAATGATTGCATGCATGAGGAGCTTGTAGGGGTTAGGAACTTCCCCTTTCTTCAATGTTGGCTTATTCACACTTCCTTTGTATCCCATATGATAAAAACAACCTCGTACCATCTTTTCTTCCAGAAAAATAGAATCATCTTTGTCGTCGTTGAATTGCAAGATCCTGCGTATATCATCTTCAGTGACTGTGATCTCTTTATTCTCATTTTCGACTTGTACTGACGATGTGATAGTCTTCTTGTCTGTACTTAGACGTTCGTTCATCCAGAAATGATAAGTATGCGATCTATAAGACACTGTTCGCTCTGTAATAGCACGGTGTATCGAAGAATCCTTCAGAAACTTCAGAATGCTTTCGTATTCCTTCAGTGATGGACACAACACCTTATCGAGAGTGATACAGGTGTTATGAAACTTAGAATAATCCATTGTAATCACCCGCGCTAGTACTTCAACCTGAAAATCGACGCAAAACACTTAACACGTATTTCGAGAAAAGGTTACAGAATTTTCAACACTTTAACATCAAGTTCGGGCGAACTTAATGTTGGTATAACAAACAGGTTTGAGTCAACTTCACCCGAACATGTCCAACACATGTTCAACGATAACATAGTAAGTTCGGGCGAACTTATGGTTATCAAATTTCAAAATCCTAAAAACTAAGTTCGGGCGAACTTCTCAGATAAATCTCAAATTCTGATTTTAAATGAAGTTCGGTCGAACTTGTGTTCTGATCAATTTTTATTCATGTTATTCACTAGAAAGTTTGGGCTTCACAAAATCTGCATATCCATTCTATACCAATCTGTTTAAATTTATCACAATTTCATGGTCGATTTTTGATGTTAATCACATTTTTAAGTTCAATTTGACCACAAAAAACCTAGATCTATCATTTTTAACAAGTTTCATATCTAAGTTAATCAATTAGGTCCAATTAACGGTTCAAATCTTGATATCTCACCTCTTCCATTGCAATACGTGTGCAAATCACCTAATACAATTCAAATTTTGGCAGAATAACGACACTAGATTGACAATTTCGACAAATCGCTCAATTCTTGCTAAGTTCGCTCAGAGACTAGTGATTGTAGATAATGAAGTTCGGCCGAACTTGCAAGGTATATATACCCTAGCAAGTTCGGGCGAACTTGAGAGCCCATTAAATGAAAGCCCATATCAAGTCCGGGCGGACTTACAAAAAAACTCACCAAAATCCCAACAAGTTCGGTCGAACTTGTTATCAAATGAATCTTTAAACAGTTAAGCAAGTTCGGCCGAACTTGCCTAAACTCAAATTCAAATTTTCAAAATTTTGCAATTAAGTCCCCTAACTTTTCACATTTTACCAGTTTTGAAAATCCACTTAGTTGACCAAGTCCAAGCTAATGACCTTGGTTAACCGATTTGTCTGCCAAGTCCAAGTTAATGACCTCGATTTGACCCGATACGAACAAACTGTTGAACTTTTCAAATTTTTCAAAAATCAAAGTTTCAAATTAATGAACTTTTTCATCGTTTTGGCTAATCAGATTTTACAGATTAGCTCCCGGCCTGTTGTGAATTAGATTCCCACCAGTTTAGCACCGTACCAGACTTCGAAGACCCGTTCTCCAACATTGGTTTGTTGAATACAATGTAGGAACAAAATTTTTTGTAGTTTTGTAAGTTTATACTGAAACACACTGAAAATCTTTTTGGTTTTAATCTGTAAAGCAGATAAACTATGTACAGGACAATGTAAACTATGTACAAACATATTTACTGACATATTTTTGTGAATTCGTGTCTAAGGATCATATCAGTTGATTGAGACATATCACCAGTACCGTTGACCTTTATATGACTTTAAGTTTTAAACTCGTTTACCTAGATTGTCGATATGTTTTTCCACTTAAACTTTACTACGTTTCTCAACTGTTCCAAGATATGTTAAGGTATGATTTATGAAACTTGACTTATCTATGGTTCCCACTTCTTGAATATGCTCCCATATCAAGATTCCCTAGATTTCATCTTACAGGTGAATATAGTGTAACTGATATCTGTATCTGGGTTAATGCGAGGCCTTGAGAGCTCAGGTTAGTACTACCGTACAGACAAAGAGATGAAGGCTCGTCTTTAAGGTGTGTTCCATTTAAGGAATCTTTTTAGCACTGCAAATGATTAGATCTTTTGATACTTTTAAAGATTGCATGCAATTTAGGGGTTTATAGCGAATGTATTATAGAAGTTCTAGGCTATTGCTTCCGCAAAATCAGAAGAACTTGTATAATACCACAGATATCAACTATCTATAAAGACCTTGTATCTCAGAATCAGGCAATCTCTCAAATGAAATTTCGGAGTACTAAGTCCATATATCCAAGATGTGTTAATCCACAAGATTAAGCAGTTGTAAAATTTTGTTTATATCTCAGAAAAAATTTACCGAACGTGTTAAGCCTATCGACACATCCACAATAAGACTTGTTAATCACTTTTAAACTTTACATTTCTTTAGCATACTGTGATAGTCCACTGATGTACTATCATTTCCTTATTTGTGACACCGAATTCTTTTTGTCTTTTTCAATGTTTTTATACTTTTTGAAATTTTTCATATGTTTTTGTATTTTCTCAAATATTTCTCCCCCTAAAATCAAAAACATATTTTTGGATTTTAGTTTTTAAGAAATAACTAGACTAGAAGATAAATAACAAACCAATGTGGATCACGTGAACTCTTCGTCCGATCCGTATTCAACCTCAGCCTCCGCACCTGTCAGCAAATTTTTAATACCGTTAAGCCTCATTAGATATTTAAATCTTGTTAAAGAAAATGCTTTGGTATAAAAATCAGCCTTTTGTTCATCAGTGTGGATTTTTTCTATTCGCACCAACCTCTTTTCATAGCAATCACGAATGAAGTGATAACGAATTTCAATATGTTTAGTACGTGAGTGATGAACCGGATTTTTGGTTATATCGATAGCTGCTTTATTATCTACGAATAAAGGCGTATCAAGAAACTGTAGACCATAATCCCTCATCTGTTGTTGAATCCAGAGGATTTGAGAACAACTTTGGATTCAACAACAGCTGCAAGCAGAAATGTATTCTGCCTCACAAGTAGAGAGAGAGACCATTGTCTGTTTCTTGCACTGCCACATTACCAAACGTGTTCCAAAGAACTGGCATCCTGCCGTTGTAGATTTCGAGTTCAGCTTGTCTACTCCGAAGTCTGAGTCAGCGTATCCCGTTAGATCAAAATTGTAGTTCTTTGGATACCACAAGCCGGTGCTTGGACATCCCTTCAAGTAACGGAAGATTCGCTTGACTATCTACATGTGTGACACTCGAGGACTAGACTGATATCTCGCACATAAGCAGGTAGGATACATGATGTCTGGGCGAGATGTCGTCAGATACATCAGAGATCCTATCATCGATCGATAGAGTGTGTCATCAACTTTGGTTCCCGTCTCGTCTATGCAAATCCCATGATTCAGTGCCAGCGGAGTCGAAAACGGCTTCGAGCTATCCATTTCAAACTTCTTGAGAATGTCGTGAACATACTTTGTCTGATGAATGAATATGCCGTCTGGTAACTGATCGACCTGTAATCCAAGGAAGAATTTCATTTCACCCATGGAGGACATCTCGAATTTCTTCTTCATGATCTTTTCGAACTCTTTGCAAAGAGTATCATCCGTTGAACTGAAGATGATATCATCCACATAGATTTGTACAATGATTAGATAGGATCCAACTTCTCTGGTAAACAATGTACTACCCATTGTGCCTCTTGTAAAGCCATTTCCAACGAGATGTTGTGATAACGTCTCGTACCAAGCTCTCGGGGCTTGGTGTAATCCGTATAAGGCTTTGTCTAGGAGATAAGCTTTGTTCTTGTTCAGCGGATCAACGAACCCCGGTGGTTGGCTGACATACACTTGTTCACGAAGTTTACCGTAGAGAAATGCAGATTTTACATCCAACTGGTACACCTTAAATCCTTTCCAAGTTGCGAACGCTAGGAAAATGTGGATAGACTCTAATCGTGCAACCGGTGCGTATACTTCTGTGTAGTCAATACCCCCTTGCTGGTGGAAACCTTTGACAACCAACCGAGCTTTGTTTCTGACTATTACACCCCGATCGTCTCTTTTACACTTGAAGACCCACTTCGTATCAATAGCTTTCTGCTTCGGTGGTAAGTCTACAAGCCTCCAAACACCCAATTTCTCGAACTGTAACAGTTCCTCTTGCATAGCTATCACCCAGTTCTCGTCCCCCCAGAGCTTCATTAATAGTTTTGGCTCTATTTGAGAAATGAAACATGAATAGTAGCAGTAGTCTTGAGTTGGAGCAACTCGGGTGTAGAAACAACTAAGTGCTTTATTGATTTGGCTTCGTGTACGCACACCAGTTTGTAATTCACCAATGATATTTGTTGAAGGATGGTAAGAATATGATTGTGGCATTTCTTCTCTAGGAACATCAACTGAGCTTTGCTGATTCGAGATATTCAGATCACTGTTCATTTCAACATTAGGAGCACTTGATGAAGCTTTGTTCTGATTTCTCGGACTAGCAGATTGATTCAACATGTTGGAGATCTGCTCAACTTCTTCATCCGATGAGGTTTCACCATCAGTATCAAATGTCGGCGCTTCATCAGAGTCGGAGTTCTGATTCTGAGGTATACTTGGCACTGTTGTTTCATTTCTTGGTTCTGAAGAATCATTTGATGGAGTTGTAACAGGTGTTACTTCTGCTTCAGAAACATTTTCAACTTGAACACCGCTATTACTCGGACCTGCTTCGGAAGATGAAGTATCCAACGTGGGTTGATTAACCACAATTGGTCTAATGATTTGATCTTGATTCGCCGACTGTTGAAGATAGTATAACGCTGTGATTTCTTCTTCAGACAGTTCTTCCGGCAAGTCGAATGACTTCCAAAGATCTTGATAGTTGAACAACCATGCGTCGCCTCTTCTCTGAATAGGATCCATATAGTTAAAGCAATCCACATGTTGTGCTTCAATTACCTTTCTCAACGAGGGAATATATACACGTCTTAGCGGACTCGCATACCCGACAAAGGAACCCTCAAGCGATTTGGCTCCGAATTTACCATCTTGATCGATTACAGTACATGGCGCACCAAATGGCTCTAGAAACTTCAAATTTGGCTTCTGTCGGTTAATCATTTCAAAACATGTCTTCTTTGTTGGTTTAACAGTTAAGACTTTGTTTAGCGTGTAGCAAGCCGCTGCAACTGCTTCACTCTATAAGCTGACCGGAAGCTTTGAGTCTGCAAGCATGGTTCTTGCAGTTTCGATTAAAGTTTTGTTCTTCCTTTCAGCTACACCGTTTTGTTGCAGAGTATAGGGTGCACTAAACTCGTGCAGAATCCCTTTAACGTTGCAAAATTCTCCCATCTTACTATTCTTGAACTCTGTGCCATTGTCATTGCAAATTCATCGTACAGGAAGATGATAAAGGTTTTCTAGCTTCTTGAAAAGAATCACCAAGTTTTCGAATGTTTCATCTTTTGATTTTTGGAAGAAAACCCATGAATAACGTGAATAGTCATTTGTTACGACCAAGCAGTATAAGTCTCCTGAAATACTTCGAACGTTTACAGGACCAAATAAATCCATGTGGAGACGTTCAAGCGGCAACTTGAAATTGAGTTCAGAATTTTCTTCGAATGTGATTTCTTGATCTGCTTTCCCTTTTTACATTCTAACAGTGGTCAGACATATGAAAGCTCCGAAGATTTACACCCTCAACCAGATCATTATGAACCAAGAAATTCATTTTCGTAAATGAATATGCCCTATTTTCTGATGCCTAAGAATAGAATCTTTCTCAATAGCTTCGTCACAAAACATTGCACTGATTTTGATGATGTGGTAGCGATGCCCATATCCAAGACATATAGATCATTCTCGCGCGGAGCTCGCATCAGAATCCACTCATCAGGTATTTTGAAACCAGGCTTCAGAATAACACATTCTTTGTCATTGAAATGCACCGTGAACTGTTTGTCACAAATCTGTGATATGCTTAGAAGATTGTTTTCCAGCTCTGCAATGTAGTTCACGCGATCAAATGAACCAACACCATTGGAAAGTTTTCCTTTGGCGACGATCCTTCCACCCAGATTACCAGCAAATACAACATATTCGTTGTTGATAGCGTTTATGTCGAACAGAAGAGCTTTCATTCCCATCATATACCTGGACGCTCCACTATCCAAAATCCACTTTGAAAGAATGGATCTCTGGAGCCCCTGCACATGTTAAAATTTTAGTTAAAGAGCGCGACCCAAGCCTTTTTGGTCTTCGGTTTTGGATAGAAAGCTTGGTAATCATCTTCATAATCTCCATCTGAGCCTCCACTGTCGTTTACATTTTCAAAATTCACTTTTTTTCACCCTTTGAATTGTTACCACTTGTAGGTTTGACAGTTTCAGATTTTGTCTCAGATTTTGATTCTTTCTTGTTATCAGTCTTGACAGGCTCAAACTTGATGACAACAGATGTTGTTGACTTTTTCTTAGCAATCCAGGCTTGTGATTTAATATTTGCCTTTTTGATGTAAAACCTTGATTCATTTGCCCTAGAAGTTTCACCTATTTCGAAAGTTGAGTTTTCAAATTTGTTTTCAATTTTAGGTTTAACCTCAGGTTTTGATTCATTTCTTTTCAAAATCGTTACAGGTTTTACAAACTCTAGTTTCTTTGGTTTCACAACATTTGAACTTTCTTTCCTTTGAAGATAGGCCGGTTTAGATTTCGGACACTTGCGTGCAATATGACCAACTTCATTGCACTTGAAGCAAGTCCTATTATCTTGTGAGTGTCCACTAGTGGATTTTACACCACTTGTGGCTTTTGCCTTATCTCGAAGTTCCTTCTGTTTCTTAAATTCATCGTTTGATTGTTTTCCGATCAAACTTTCCTCATGAACCGTGTTCGTCCCATAAACAAATTTCCTATTTTTGTCTTTGTACTCATGAAATGGTGACGTTTTCTTTTTAGGTTCATCAGATTCCTCTAAACCTAACCCAGCTCTCCGGTTTTCCAGATGATCACCACCATTCCTTCGGTAGTTATTGTAATTTCTTTTGGGTTTTGAATAGAATTTCTTTTCATTCTTCTCCAGGTCATCTGATGTGACTTCAACCAGTTTGAACAATTTATCCAATTGATCTTCTATGACATTCCGAATCGGAAAACTGTCATCAAAGTATAATCTATCAGATTCCTTAACCTTGTACATTACAACGTTAGGATCATCACACAGATCATCTTCTGATGATGTATCGTCATCTTCGGAATTTGTGTCAAAACTGTTTTCAAATTCGAGGTGGCGCTTTCAAAGCTGCCATCATCAGAATCATTCAGAACATTTTCAACCACATTTTTAACTACCGCATTGTCATCATCTGATAGTATAGACTACATCAATGTTCTCCAGCAACTCATTTTTCTTTTCAGATAACAACTCAATGTTGAGTGCTTATCCATCCCATCAACAGTTTTGCGACAGTATTTCTCGCATAGGGGTGGAGGAACATTGTTGTATTCTTTACCATTTTTCTTTTTAGATTGTTTATCATTTGCTTCCGACGAAATCGTAGGAAGTATATGATCAATGACATAAGCGTTAGTTTTGTAACTTCTTAAAAGTTGTTGAACATGTTCTGTTTCAATTTTCATGTCCTGGGGTTGTTGTTTGGTTTCAGCAATGGTGTTGATATAAATGTTTATTTCTTTTTGTTTATCCATTAATGTACCTTTCAACATCCTTATAGTATCATGTTGTTCAATATTGTTTCTATCGAGCCTGCCATCATCATCTTTCATTTTGTCATACGCTTCCTTCATTGGATGATAATCGTATTTGAAATGTTCATTATGTACATTGAGTCCAGCGATGATTTGTGATTTTTCGGCACATTTTGCACATGGCTTGGTGCATCTTGTACAAGGTTTTACAACCTCTACAACTTGCATTTTGACAACTTCCTTTACCTCTGGACCTACCTTGGTAAGATTTACCATCATTGCTTTATTGGCAACGTCCTTGAGGTTTTCAGCTTTCACTTCTTGAGCAACATCAATGATAACTTCTTCATCAATCGATTTCTCCTTGACCATTGCTCCTGAGAACTTCCATCAAAGTTACCTGCAAAACTAGAAGTTGAATTAGGCGTTAAAATACCATGTGTCTTCATGTGAAGATACATCTCCTCTTCTTCTTGTTGTTGCGGATATTGTTCCAATAGAGCATTCTCCATAGCTGTTGCATCTTCTGTAGATGTATCCTCGACAATCTCAGCCATCAATGTAACTCCTGTCTTTTTTCCAATGTAAGAATTCCAATCGAAACCATCATATTCATTGGTAGCAACCATTGCCTTCTCGGTATGGTTGGATGATTTCTCTTGAATCTCAACTTGAGTCTTTTTCAGAAATGGTTTATACTGAAGTGACTTCTTGTAGTATTCGTTGCCACCTCCAAATGGACTCTGATTACCCGTTGCTTCAGGATTTTTGCATTCTCTCTTGAAATGCCCTTTCTGTCGGCATCTGAAACAAGTGACCTTTGATTTGTCGAACCCTAGTTTGTTGCTCGAATTTCCGATATCTCGGCCTGTGAGTGCAACAAACTTTGTCACCCTTCGAATGATAGAAGCTAAGGACCATTTAATGTCCATCAGTTCAAGCTCTTCTCCGTCCACCTGATCGTAGTCTTCAGCGGTCATTTCAGGATTGTCGATTTTCCCTGTTACGAGACTTTCATACGATTCTAGAACTATGGCAAGAAGTGACATGTGTTGTTTTGCAACTTGCTCAGAAACTACATTGTTTAGATTGACAGCAATGTGATGTGCTAAAAGTAGTTTAATAAAAACAACTAAAATTAACCTAAATCTAGACTCAAAGTAATACTCTAGACTCACTAAAACGAACTAAACTACTAACCGGCAAGTGTACCGATCGACTCTAGTATAGCTAAAGTAAGTCCGGATATCGAACCCACAAGACTCTACTGATTAGATTAACTAATTTATTTAGACTCTGACGGACACGGACTAAAATGTTGTGATTTGATGGGGGGTTTCTAACAAATTCCTAAGAAAACAATTTAAAAACTAACTAAGATTAACTAAGTTAACTAAACGAATTACTTTGGACTTAACCTCTGATGGTGAGAAAACACTACCTAGACTGGAATCCTGATTGCTTCAAGTAATGATTTTTAATTAGAAGTTGTCAACTATGGAACCGGGAACATAAAATTCTCGCCTTTCAGAACATCTAAAGGACCCCTAACCCTTCTCAATAGCACACAGTGACACCCTAAAGGTTGTTAAGAATACCGGTTGTTAGACTCCCTCACAGGACCTCTAATGGGTTTATGGAAGTACCTTGCAAGAACCACTCCCTCACAGGATCTGAATCAAAGGTAGACCTGGACTTTCGGTTAAAGTTACTAGACAATAGCCAATGGGTTACTCCTTAGGGAATATCCTACCTTACGGTTTAATGACTTAGACCTAGTAATAATCTCGCACCTCACAGCTATTGACGATTAGCAGAACACTTGATTTTATAAGGTTATCAAAAATTACTTCTAAGGTTTATTACGTAATTCAACCTCAAAGATTCAGGGTTCATTATGTGATATAGACACTCACCAAAACCTTAATCTAGCAAGACTCTATTATGTGATAAAGACCGTCACCAAGAATCAAGCGAAGTGATAAATAATCAACAAATACTATCAAGCATGCATACACATCTAAACGAAAGAACAAGTCGCTTACAAACTCATAAACAATCCATAGCATCCGTAAATCACATAAAAATCAAAACTTTAACACAATCATTCATCCAATGTAGGTAGTCTATAAAAATTAGCCAATCAAAGTCATGGATAACATTGCAACAAAGTAAGTTCAAGTATGCAAGACATAGTTAAGATCAGATAGCACAAACGAGAACACCCGGACAACAGAATGACGACCCGAAGTTGCTACACTTGATTTATCTTCACTCGAGCGCTTCAGCTGCTATGAATTACTCCAAGAATGCTCCAAAATCGCCCAAGTTCTCTCCCAATTCGTAGTTAGGGTTTTATTATGATAAAATTGCTTTTATACCCCCAAATCTCAGCTGAATTCGAAACAATCTGCAGATAACACCCTCTTGCTGGCCGTGAGAGGGTTCTGGCCATGAAGTCGCGGCCCGCGACTGCATTAGTGATGTCAGCACTTTACAGGCTTCTCACGGTGGCGAGAAGCAATAGCTCAGTTAGTCGCAGCCCGCCAGAAGCTCATTTTTCAAGAATCTTAGTTCGTTTCAGCTCCCAAGCTCTCCAATTCGTTCCGCGACTTTACCAATTCGTATTTCCACTCAATTTTCACGCTTTTCAGCTACTTTACGCTCATACGACCTGCAAAACGCAATTGGATCAAAAGACTAACTATTCTACAGAAAATGAAACTAAAACTAATAAAGATTGTACAACTATACACGAATAAACGATGTAATTTAAAATACATCACAATGTTACACTTGTACACATTCGGATCAGAATTCGTTTGTTGATTCTGGTTTGCTTAACTTGATATGAAGAATTTGAACTAGTGCTTGAAAACGAAGAACTCTGTGGACTTTGATCATATTGAGGATTTTGATTCTGTGGCGAAGAGTTCATATTTGCACTGAATGTTGTTTGTATCTTTGGACTTGAAATACTGTCTTGCATTCCGTTCTTGTAATACAGACCAACATCTTGAACATGTTAGCCTTCTTCGACTTTGCGATCTTAAGAAGTTCCATCTCATGACCTTCTAGTTTGTCGATGAATGTGGCCAGCTTAAGAATTCCCAATTCGGACTTTCTTTCAAGACCATGAGGTAAGTAGTCCACTCTCCGTCAGGTAACGCATCAGCAAGCTTGTCGATGTACTCTGGTTCTGTCTTCTCTAGACCGTGTCTCCTCATTTGGACTTTTAGATGACAAAATCGCTCAATCATCTGTTTCATTGTCTCGCCCTTCAACATGGTAAAAATATCAAATTCCTTCAAGATAAGAGCTTTTTTACTCTTGATCATCTTTGTGCTTCCTTGGTATTTTTTTGCAGTGACAACCATAGCTCTCTCGCAGTCGTGTATTCAGGCAATAAGACCAAAATATCCTCTTTAATAGATTGTATAATGAGACTGATCATCTTTTTCTCGGCAATGTACTCATCTTTTTGTATTGTGGTGTACTTGTACTTTTCCAGAACTTGCTGATTTTCGTCCAACGGAACGACATATCCTATCTCAATAGCCACCCAGCTTTGGAAATGCATGGCCTGAACCCAATAACTGAACTTCTCCTTCCATCCTTCGTACTCATCCATACTCATTAACTTCAGAGGTTTGACAGACGTGCCCATTTCGTTGTCAAGGTTGACTTGTTGTATCACATTGGCATTGGACGTACCCACTCCTGACATAAACACTCTCTGAAGATCATCCATCACGAATATCAACAAACTACGCTGAAAACACGTTCAAACTTTGAAAATTGTTAGATTTACTACAAGTTCGGTCGAACTTGTAAATGGATGAAGAATTTTAGACTTTTACACTCAAGTTCGGTCGAACTTATATGTTTTGATTTGAAAAAGATCCTGAAAGACTAACTTCGATCGAACTTATCATAATTTTCAAGATTAGTTTGCAAGTTCGAGCTACTTATTGTAAACTTCCTGAATTTTATCAAGTTCGAGCGAACTTGATAAAATCCCAATGAAATTTGAGTGAGTTCGAGCGAACTTAACACTTTTTCTCTTAAAAACCCTCAAGTTCGAGCGAACTATATAGAAAATCACTCAAAAAGTGAGTTCCTAAATCAAGTTCGGTTGAACTTGGCTTACAAGTTCGGTTGAACTTGGCTTACAAGTTCGATGAAAATGGTTTTGGAAAACATGGTTTTTGTAACAAATTGACACTAATTCCTTTGATTTTAGTCTCCAAACTCTCAGGGGTTTATCTATGATGTATTTAACATGTCATATTCAAATTTGGACAGAATTTGCCCGTGACTTCTTCATTTTAGTGTAAAAGTTAAGAAAAATAGAAGAATGGAGTAGAATTAGAAGTGTTCTTGTCTTGATATCAATCAAATAAGGCTATTCTAGCTCTGATACCACTTGTAGGACCGATCCTGATAGCATAGGAACCTAGATTTGATATCTAAAATGTCCATAATAGTAGAAATATTATGACACAATTACCAAATAACAAGAATTACTCAGTTAAACGTCAATTTTATTGATATAACATCAAGTCTCCAATTTGACAGAGCTTCACCTCAAAGTGCACAAAGTTACAAATGACAAGATAAGCTAGCTATTTATGGAGAGCTAAGTTCGCTGGTGGAGGAGATGAGTTCGGGCGAACTTGACATCACAAGCACATCTCCAACGAACTTGACCTCTAAACTTATAAATACTTGATTTCGCTAGTAGTCACATCTAATCTATAAAGACTCCATGTAAGACTAAGACATAGACATTCTGCACCAACAGAAGGGTAACACAATAAGCACACTTATATATAGGAAGTACCAGCGGCGTATCCACCATGTACTTATTGTATTACTCTAGTTTCGTACCCAAAGAATCCGATCAAGGACATCAATTTAGTACTTCAAACATCCTACAAGAGCTAACTATGAAGATAGATAGATACTTTACGGACTTAGTTTGGTCACTTGTCTTGTCACATTGTCTTGTCTCATATGCATTAAAGTACACAAAGAATCTGAATAAACGACTACCATTTAGTACTTTAAACATCCTACAAGAATCTAACTATAGAGATAGATAGATAGATAGATACTTTACAGATTTAGTTTAGTCACTTGTCTTGTCACATCGAATTGCAAAATCCTAAAACCTAATGGCGATGCGGATAAGGCTACGAAGGGTAATACAATAAGCACACTTATATATATATATATATATGAAGTACCGACGGCGTATCCACCATGTACTTATTGTATTACTCTAGTTTCGTTATCTAAATCACCAACAAGCTCTACACATAAACAAAAACCATCGTCATCGGCGTGTAAAGCACTTCTTAGAAATCTCACTATGAAGATAGAAGATTTAAGACTGTACTTAAAAATATCCTACAAGAATCTAACTATAAAGATAGAAAGATCCTACAAGGATTTGGTTCGTGTCCCCATTCGACGTGTTTTGCATAATTGAAATAATACACAAAAAGTACTTAGTAAACACATACATGTCATACATTTGAGAAAATTCGGTGACACATGTGAATCACCCCAAAACTTTTGAAAAACGTAAAAGAGGGGAGCTACGTACTCACTTGGGATTGCGTATAGGTTTTGTTCTAATGATATAACAAAGCTCAAAGGATCAAGAGTTCAAATGTTGAAGTGGTTCCAAGTGTATCGGATGCTATGTGTTAGTGTCGAGACTTGAAAACAAGAGATCGGATAGAATGAAGTCTTATAAACCAAATGGGTGTTGGAACTCACATGATATGGTTTAACAAACTTAAGATTCTGATTTAGAACGATTCCTAATTGCTTTTGACCAGTTATGTCTCATTAAGGTAGTTTACGCTACTTTAAGTGTGTCATTTGCGTAAAAACGCATTTGGATTTCAAACTAGTCCTTTGATAAGTCTTATATGCCAAAACAAGTTTAATAAATTTGAAACATCATTTTATATGTCAAAACATTGGTTACATATGCTTAAAGTGAATTATGCGCAAAAAGGGGCATTTTGGTCATTATTAAGGGCATAATAAGTGACTTATCAAATACTAACCAAACAACGTGACCATAAGGTATAACCTCAGAGGGTTATTTCCTATATAACTATTGTCACTAATATGTGTTTGGTCGGATCCTAAGATCGACCAAACGGGTCGGAATCGAAAGTCAAAGTGGTGGTCAAGACCGCTCGACTTACGACCCTAAACAAGCGCTAAACTAAAAGTGACGAGTCAGACATGTCAAAACATGTCTAACTAAGTTATAAAAATGTTTTGGTATCAAAATTTGGTGTTTTGATACCCAAAAATAGTTCCGACATAAAATGCACAAAATGCGCATTTTTGACCGAAACTTTGACTCGTCACTACAACTAGTAAACGTGGTAATCAGTAGGTATGATCGCTATGGATCATAACCATCGTGATTACGATCACGTTGAAAAGTTCAATTGAACTTTGCTTTGACTAAAAATGGTCAGAACCGAAAGTCAAACAAAAAGTCAAATTGTTTGAATTTTAGCTCAAATAGCTAAAAGAAATGAACAAGACTAGAAGAGAGCACTTACTTGAGTTGTAGCACTCTCAAGAGCTCAGGTAGGAGGCCTCCAAAGGGAAGCAAACTCCACTTAGAGCAGATTTAGAGAAAGGAAAGAATTAAGCAAGAAAATGAGGTGAAAATGGCTAGCTATTTATACTTGAAACAAGAGCGCAAGATCATGCCAAGTGTTAGGGGGTGTTGTATGATTAAAACAAGTGTTTAGTGAGGTGTTGCAACCTGAAGGAGTGTGGCAAATTCGAGTTAAAGGTGTACAAGCAAAGCAACAAGCAGCTGCCAGGTTGCTGCCCAAAATCTGCTATCTGGCACCCCCATGCGGACCATATGGTCCAATGGATGCGGTCCGCATCCACCCTTGCTGGCACCAAGTTTCAAAAATTGGCAGAAATGGCCCATTGATTGTTTTATCGCGTTTTGGCCTTCTAACATCCGTTAACCTGATTTTTAAGCTTTATAAGGACTATAAAGCTTAAGGAACTTGAAATATGCCCAGAAATGGCACATATGTCGGTTTATTCGGTTGTACGGTTGCGTTTTTCGCTTAATTACGACGTACGCTTTAATTAACGCGTAAACGACCATATTTGCGTAATGAATGATATTTTTGCATTCCAATGATTAAAATACAAGATTTTGATGATTACAAATTTTTTTGGATATAGGTATGTATTCCGTATTATGAAATACGCGAATCGGCGTACTTTCATAGTTTTGCAAAATAGTCCCTGGAGTTAAAATAGCGTGTTTTTGTCATACCGACGCCCTCAAAACTTATTTCTAAGTTATGTAAAGGGTATTTAAGGTATGTTAAGCTTATGTCCTTGTCCCGGTGCATACGTTACATTAAACATGTTACGTTTAAGTATCAGTTATCGGAATGCCTTCAAAGAAAAAAAAATTAAAAGCCCGATATTTAGCACAAGGATTATAGTCTCTCTTATTTAGGATTTCATCCCGAAATTTATTCGAAGGAGACCGTAGAGTGAGTTTGGAATAATTGAATGATAACAAAGCGCGAGATCCCAAAGATGTGGTGCATCATTTGGTGTTGGGAATGTTTGGGGGATTCAAAGCGTAAACAAAGATATTCAAAGTATCTTCAAGGTATACAAACCTTTAGAACTTTTGAATCTGTAAAGCATCGTCGAGTGTATAAAAATTGTTTTGTATGGCACTATGTTATACACGGTTTCTAATGTCCCATGAGGTACATTCCATGTACCATGAGCATCTCATGCATAGGAGACGGGTCAACATACCTATGGCATCAAGATTGTCACATTTAACGCCATAATATATCCCGGTCGGCTCGATAGGAGCTAATGAATGTACTCATCTCGTTCATTGCATTCAATAAACAAATAACAGATAATCACACAATCACATAATGGTCCAAGATAACATAAAACCTTCAAGTGATACGAATAACGTTCCGAGGAATAACACAACATCTATTAAATCAAAACGTGTTTCGTACTAGCAATGATAACACTACTTGTTTTGCATACAACAAAATTAGTAGCAGATATTTCGTTCTAGTACAAATGTTAATATATTTTTCACACTAACCAAACTGGTTGTATGCATCATATACTAAGCACGGATTGTCATCAACAGTATAAGTATGTCGCGACAATATTTGAAATAATGTGTTAGGTATGTTAGATCAACATACTAAGCGAAAGTGTGTTTGTAAATCGTGTATAAGTATGTTAGGTCAACATACGAAGTAAAATGTATTTGTAAACATGTACTATACAAAACAAACCATGTATGTAATGTCATGAAAATAAAAATAGTAGTGATAAATAGTATTTGTAGAAATCGTTTGCGAGATAGTGCGAACGCACTAGTGTGCAATCACAATATGTTAAACTAAGTGATTTAGCTCCTAATAATAAAGAATATAATCCTCGAAGTTGGTACGTAGTTGTATATTACACATAGTGTAATCACACTGGAATTTGTAAATGGAATACGAATAATCAAGAATGAAGAAAAACTTCTTGAAAAATTATATTGTCATTACAAACATGGTTGAAATATGTACATTGTCTTTGGAAAATAAAACAGGAATGTAGAGGCTCAAATGATCATAAGTGCTTGACCATCAGCTTGAGCCTCATTGACATTGTATACTTGTCCATTTGCGTTAGCAAGCTTGGGGCAGTTTCGTTTGAAATGATATAAATCACCGCAATTGAAACATGCTTCAGATGGATAGCGAGGGCGTGCTTAAGTAGGGGCAGCTTGGTTTTGGATGTGACAAGTCGTAGCTAGATGTCCAAAAAGACCACAGATTGTACACTAGCGGCATTGAAAATTTGATGGGTGATGATAGTTGCAACGATTGCACCTAGGATGTTTCCCACGATAAAATCCCCTAATGGGTACTGAGTTAAGTGGGATTGTTGTAGCAATCGTATAATTATTTGAAGCTTTATGCTTCTTAGAATTTTTGGAAGATTCACCCTTTGTTTCTTGTGTATTTCATTTCTTGTCTCCTTTTCGAAAAAGTTTCCCTTTGCTTACTTGGGAGTCAGTTAGGGTAGCGGCTAATTCCTTAGCCTCCCTAAGTGTTGCAGGTTTGCTGCCAGTGACAATATCTTGTACTGGATCAGGTAGGCCATCAATGTATTTCTCAATGGCCCGATCCAAAGGTGTGACCATAGTGGGGCAGAGTAGGCTCAACTCTACAAACCGATCCGTGTAAGCACGGTTTTCACCACTATCTTGTTTTAGGTAATAGAACTCGGTTTCAAGTGCCCTTTTTTCGCTTCATGGAAAAAATTATTTCATCATAAGGTTCTAGAATTCTTCCCACGTTTGTGCCAAAGCTATTTCTGCACCTCTGTCTCTCATGACTGTGTTCCACCAGGTGAGTGCTCTCTTTTGGAAAACACTCGAGGCGAACTCTACCATGCGTTCATTAGAACACTGAACATGGCGGAATGTGCTTTTTATACTCTCAAACCATTGTAGGAGCCAAGTTGTTCCTTCAGACCCATTAAACTTGAGTGGTTTAGCTGAGTTAAATTGTTTGTAGTTACTTGGCGTAGGAACATTGTTGTTGTTTTTATTGTTGTAGTTTTGATTAATTTGGGTCACAATGTCTGGGAGTACAGCACCTATAAGTTGAGCGATCATTGCTGCCATTTCAGTGTTCCAAGTAACGTCACCATGAGGAGGCATCTCGAAGAAATAGCTACAGTGAAATCAAATAAGTGAGATTTCGTAGATTTGTTATAGGTTTAATACACCATATAGAATTGAAAATCTTAAGTTGGTATTCGTTCTAAAGTCTTGTTCTTGTATTTAGGAAAAATAGTGTTATGGATTTTGTTTTGAAATAAAATTGCTTGAAAACAAACTTTTGTTATATTTTTTGATGAGAATATACAAACCTAGTTAATGGTTTGTATTAATAAATCGAATTTCTAAAATAAAGAAACTTTGTGTATAAAAATATGAAAACTCTCATCCAAATGAATAAAAAATTTGAAAATTTGAAAGGCGAAAAATAGTATTTGAAAATTAAGTAGGAATATAAAGTGCCGTAAAATGAAATGGAATTTGTTAAAAATGCATTGGATATATTCGTAACCTATTACCAAAGGTAACATGTCAGAGTAGCGTCACAAAGGTAGTAGTGTTTAGGAATTTGTTCGACTGATCAAGGTAGATGGGTTTTCATAATGTTTTCGAGAAGACATGCTTTAGCCTATAAGTGAATACTCACGCTAAGAGTTCCAGGTAAGAGTGACTGGTCCGATAATGTGGATTTGTATGAACACTCTAGCCTTAGACAGAAAACTCGGGGTACAAGCATTCACCCTTCCAGATTGCATGAGTTCACATTATTAAAACCCAAGATTTCGATGAAAATGTTTGAGAGTAAAACATTTTTTGAGAAATCTTTTTGATAAATGTTTGAGATAAATAAGTCGAGAAACATTTTGATGAAAACGTTTTAGAAAACATTTTGAGAAGTATTCCAATGAAAATGTTTTGAGAAAAATATTTTAGGAATATTTTAAGGCATAAATCCTAAGGATTTAGGATAAATCATCTAAGGTCAGATGATTTGTAAATCATAGAGTAGTTGCAACATGAGCAAGGATGAGGATTAGGATAGAGATCCTAAGTCTACTCATGTTCGGGTCCCTAGGAAGGTTATTGACTAGGTTAAAGGCATTCTAATAACCTAATTCCCTATAACCAGTGCTATGATACCAATCTGTAACACCCCAATCGCGTAATACAACAGGACACGACGGAAATATCGGGGAGTCACGTTACAAATTGCTCACAACTACTGGTACTAAAGTGTTTTATTATTGTTAAACATTGTTTTATAAAGCAATGAATACATATAATTGTCTTTTGTTTAAAGCAGTCTAAAGCCCAGATGCGTTCCTATGTGTAGCATGCTTGAATAATCAATACCTGAAACATATGTAATAGAAAGACATCAACAAACAATGTTGGCGAGTACATAGTTTTGTTGGCCAAGTTAATGGAAAAAATTTTAGTATTGCAATACTTCGACAACTACGAGAGTCGCCTATTGAAAATGGACTCTTTGAAGCCAAGGAATGGCAAAAAGATTTAGTATTGCAATATATTAACTTAATCATGAAACTTATGACAAAAAGAGTTTTGTATATGGCATCATGATTAATACTAAGTAATTTTTATGCCATTGAAAATTGTACTTTGTTCATTGTAATCGCATTGAATACGGTCATAAAACTTGTGAGTATGTTATTAGATATCCAATCAAGGATTAATAACAACAATAGTGAAAATTGGTCATAACTCGCGTGAGTATTGTTAGAAATCAAACCGATGATTTATAATAATACTATGGATATCCTTTTAAGCATCTAACATATAAAAATATGAAAGAGTTCTACAAGGATTTAGTTATTGTACTTTGAAACAATCGAACACAAGACCCTAATGTGATTCGGATAACGCTACAAGAGTAATACAATAAGAACACTTACATATAGGAAGTACCAGCGGCGTATCCACCATGTTCTTATGGTATTACACTCGTTTCGTTATCTAAATCACAACTGGTCACAATAACCACATAATCAACATTTCATCACATTGTCTTGTCATATACGCATTAAAGTACACAGAATCCAATCAAGGACATCAAATTAGTACTTTTGAAACATCCTACAAAAATCTAACTATGAAGATAGATAGATACTTTACGGATTTAGTTTTGTCACTTGTCTTGTCACATTGTTTTGTCTCATACGCATTTAAGTACACAAAGAATCCGATCAAGGATATCAATTTAGTACTTCAAACATCCTACAAGAATCTAACTATGAAGATAGATAGATACTTTACGGATTTAGTTTAGTCACTTGTCTTGTCATATTGTCTTGTCTCATACGCATTAAAGTACACAAAAAATCCGAATAAAGGACTACCATTCGGTACTTTAAACATCCTACAAGAATCTAACTATAAAGATAAATAGATACTTTACGAATTTAGTTTAGTCACTTGTCTTGTCACATCGAATCGTAAAATCTTAAATCCTAATGGTGACTCGGATAATGGTGACTCAGATAAGGGTACAAAGGATAAGTACAGTCTTAAATCTTCTATACCAGCGGTGTATCCACCATGTCCTTATTGTATTACTCTAGTTTCGTTATCTGAATCACCAACAATCTCTACACATAAACAATAACCATTGTCATCGGCATGATTTAAGACTGTACTTAAAATGTCCTACAAGAATCTAACTATAATGATAGAAAGATCCTACAAGGATTTGGTTCGTGTCCCCATTCGTCGTGTTTTACATAATTGGAATAATACACAAAAAGTACTTAGTAAACACATACGTGTCATACATTTGAGAAAATTCGGTTACACATATGAATCACCCCAAACATTTGAAAACGTAAAAGAGGGGAGCTATGTACTCACTTGGGATTGCGTATAGGTCTTGTTCAAATGAATAAACAAAACTCAAAGGATCAAGAGTTTAAATGTTGAAGTGGTTCCTAGTGTATCGGATACTACGTGTTAATGTCGAGACTTGAAAACAAGAGGTCAGATAGAATGATGTCTTATAAACAAAATAAGTGTTGGAACTCACATGATATGGTTTAACAAACTTAATATTCTGATTTGGAACAATTCGTAAGTGCTTTTGACCCGTTATGTCTCCTTAAGGTAGTTTATGCTACTTTAACGTGTCATTTGCGTAAAAACGCATTCGGGTGGTCAACCTAGTCCTATGATAAGTCTTATATGCCAAAACAAGTTTCATAAAGTTGCAACATCATTTTATATGTCAAAACATTGGTTACATATGCTTAAAGTGAATTTATGCACAAAAAGGGCATTTTGGTCATTATTAAGGGCATAATAAGCGACTTATCATAATACTAACCAAACGGCGTGACCATAAGGTATAACCTCGGAGGGTTACTTCCTATATAACTATTGTCACTAATATGTGTTTGGTCTGATCCTAAGATCGACCAAACGGGTCGGATTCGAAAGTCAAAGTGGTGGTCAAGACTGCTCGACTTACGACCCTAAACAAGCGCTAAACTAAAAGTGACGAGTCAGACATGTCAAAACATGTCTAACTAAGTTATAAAAATGTTTTGGTATCAAAATTGCTGTTTTGATACCCGAAAATAGTTCGTTCATAAAATTCACAAAATGCGCATTTTTTACCAAAACTTTGACTAGTCACTACGACTGGTAAACGTGGTAATCAGTAGGTATGATCGCTATGGATCATAACGATCGTGATTACGATCACGTTGCAAAGTTCAATTAAACTTTGCTTTGACCAAAATTGGTCAGAACCGAAAGTCAAACAGAAAGTCAAACTGTTTGACTTTTAGCTCAAATAGCTTAAGAAATGAACAAGACTAGAAGAGAGCACTTACTTGAGTTGTAGCACTCTCAAAAGCTCAGTTAGGAGGCCTCCAAAGGGAAGCAAACTCCACTTAGATCAGATTTAGAGAAAGGAAAGAATTGAGTCAGAAAATGAGGTGAAAATGGCTTGCAATATATACTTGAAACAAGATCACAGGATAATGCCAAGTGTTAGGGGTGTTGTAGGATTAAAACAAGCGTTTAGTGAGGTGTTGCAACCTGAAGGAGTGTGGCAACTTCGAGTTATAGGTGTACAAGCAAAGCAACAAGAAGCTGCCAGGTTTCTACCCAAAATCTGGTGTCTGGCTCCCCCATGCGGATCGTTGGTCTCATGGATGTGGTCCGCATCCACCCTTGCTGGCACCAAGTTTCAAAAATTTGCAGAAATGGCCCTTGGACTTGTTTTGTCGTGTTTTGGCACCTCTAACATCCATTAACCTGATTTTTAAGCTTTGTAAGGACTATAAAGCCTAGGGAACTTGAAATATGCCCGGAAATGTCACAGATGTTTGTTCATTCAGATGTACGGCTGCGTTTTCGCTTAATTACAACGAACGCTTTAATTAACGCGTAAACGACCATATTTGCGTAACGAATGATAATTTTGCATTCCAATCATTAAAATACAAGATTTCAATGGTTACAAAAATTTTTGGATGTACATATGTGTTCCGTATCAAGAAATAGGTGAATCGGCGTAATTTCACAGATTTTGCAAAAAGGTCCCTGGAGTTAAAATAGCGTGTTTTTATCATACCGAAGCCCTCAAAACTTATTTCTAAGTTATGTAAAGGGTATTTAAGGTATGTTAAGCTTATGTCCTCGTTTCGGTGCATACGTTACGTTAAACGAGTTATTTAAGTATCAGTTATCGGAACGCCTTCATAGAAAAAGTATTTGAAAACCCGAAATTTTAGCACAAGGATTACATGGAGACTCTTATGATCAGTGTAAATCGTACACTTCATGCCATAAAGATAATGTCTCCAAATCTTCAAGGCAAACAAAACAACTCCTAACTCCAAATCATGAGTTGTGTAGTTCTTCTCGTGCACTTTTAGTTGCTGGATGCATAGGCTGTCACTTTGTCCTTCTGCATAAGCATGTAACCCAGGCCAAAACGTGACGCATCGCAGTATACAACAAAACCGTCATATCCCTCAGGCTGGGAAAGAATAAATGCACTACGCAATCTTTCCTTCAACAACCGAAAAGCTTTCTCCTGCTTCTCTGTCCAATCAAACTTCTTATCCTTCTGGGTCAATAGCGTCAAGGGCTGCGCTATTCTGGAAAAATTCTCAATGAATCTCTGATAATACCCAATAAGTCCTAAGAATTGTCGCACCTCTGAAGGAGTCCTTAGTGCTTCTCAATTCTTAATCGCTTCAATCTTCGATGATCCACATGTATACCCTTCTCATTTATGACATGTCCGAGAAAGTGAACTTCAAGAATCCAGAATTCACACTTAGAGAACTTGGCATACAACTTCTTGTTCTTCAGCAGCTCCAAAATCGTCTTCAAATGTTGCTCATGATCTTCTTTGGTTTGTGAATAAATAAGTACATTATTGGTGTGCGTTAAGCGTACTATATTTTTGTTGTCATTTTAAGTTCATTTTACGCATTAGTCAAGTTTTAAATTTATAAAACACGATATTCTGCTAACACTAAACACACACTTGGGCAAGTGCACTCATCGTGAGCGTAGTATAGCGTTGGTAAGATACCGAGATCGTCCAATGACACAAGAGCTTTTAATACCGGTTCGTCGTCAATGTCTAATCAATCTAAATTTTGGATAAATATTTTTAAAACATAAAGATAAAAAGAAGGATAAATAAAATAAAATACAAATAGACAAGATAGAATCACTTGGATCTAACTTCTCTTTTATTTATCCTTTGATAGTTTTTGCACTTTCGGACTTTTTAAGAGATTATCTTAGTTATAGTAGTAGGCCTCTCTTTTGAAGGTGACGTTACCCTCAACCCAGTGGTTTGATTAAGCAGGGATACAATCCTAAAAGGTCTTAATATTGGAAGATAATTAAGTAAGTTATTAATGCGAAAAGTGGTAGGCCCTTCTTTTGAAGGTGACGTTACCCTCGGCTAAGTGGTTTGAGTCAGTAGGGATACAATCCCAAGTAGCCGGTTTAAAATATTAATAGTAGTTTACATATGAGGGATTCAAGGCATTCGCGCCCCTGCTATCCAATACCCATAGAGTATTGAAGGAAGCCCTAGTAAGCTTGAACCAAGTCCTCGCAGGATATATACACTGAACGAGACAAGAAATTTACCAAACCACCCTTCTAACCCCCTTCCCAGTAGTTAACGCGCTTTATATAGACCGTAAAGACACGAATGAGAAAATCAATGACATCATGAAGAAATGGTTAGGAAAATTCACTTTCAACATAAGAAACTAGTTATTAAAGTCATTAATACATACCCAAATAAAAAGTACCAAAAAATTAAAAACTAAAAGTAATACATAAAAGATTAGTCTTCACCAAGTGATGTAAGGAATTTAGTCAAGCATGGCCTTTGTTTGACAAGAACCCTTACAATGTATCATGGATCCCAAGACTACTACACACTCTAAAGATGATTGATGGATGATGGTGGTGGTGGGTGTTGGTGTTATAGTGGTGATGGAGTGGTGGCAAAGTGAGAGAGAAGTGGTTTGCCAAGGGATGCCTTTTGAAGGGAACCAAGCATCTCTATTTATATCCAGAACAGAGCCCTGACCATGGCCCTGTGCTCGCTGAGCATGGCCCCATGGTGACCAATTTCTCTTCCTTCATTAAATGCAGATGTCAGATCTTGTACGCACATGCCCCATGGTGACCGAGCACGGGCCTGTGGTCATTGTACTTGCTGTACTATCAAGATTTTGCGAATCTTAGAGTTGACCACGGCCCGTGGTGAGCTGGACACGGCCCGTGGTGGCCTGAATTCTGCAATTTTGTCTTTTCTGTAGAAGCTGTTGGCTGAGCATGGGGTGTGGTGGTTGAGCACGGGGCATGGTGAGCTTGAGCACGGAGCGTGGTGAGCTGAGCACAGCCCCGTGGTGGAGCTTCTGTTTGTCTTGTTTTTGTTCTTGGGATGCTGCCAAGGGGCCGGGCAAGTCATGTTATTTCTTCTTCTTGTATTTTATGTTGGTTTTAGCCGCTAATTTGCTTCTTTTATTCGTATAAGCTCTTTTAGTCCTGTAAATTAAAAAGGATCAAAGAAACGTGTTTGTTTCCAACATTAGTACTGAAAAAGGGTTGGTTTTATGCCTCGTTTAATGTATTTTATATGTTGCATTTTGTACACATCAAATACCCCCACACTTGAATCTTTGCTTGTCCTCAAGCAAAACTCTTAAATGTGGCTTACACTCCCAAATGGAATAGGTAGAAGAGAAGTTTTGAGCTTATCTTTAGAGTGTCGGGAATCCTAGTTCTAAATTTATTTTGTTTTTATTTTATTTACAATCATATTCGTCATGATTATTTAAAACACATTTTAAGAAAAATTATTTATTTTGGGCATAACATGTCTTTATAAAATGCTATTTAGTTATATACACATTTACACACCTCACAAGTGTTCACTCAACTCTCGGCCGAAGATATTTAAGTAGAAACGCTCGAACCCGATGTGAAGCTTACTCCTACCATAGGCTTGACAAACAATCAAACCTCATCCTTTTTGACGTTTTAATCCTTGTAAATATTAAGAGGGCTTTAAAAAGGGTAGGTTTTGGCTTGGTAGGTGTTTTGGGGTAAAAATAGTGAAAAATGTAACAAGTGTCGGTTTTTAGAATTCTTTTGTGGCTTAGGAAAAAAAACTTTAATCAAAGTGTTTTTTCTTTTCTTTTCTTTCTCTCTCTCTCTCTCTCTTTTGAATAAAGTTGAAACTAAGCCATACTTTGTAGTTTTATAACCGAACTTTTTACGAAAAATGAGGGGTGTGAAAATAAAAGGGTTTTATGGATGTGGGTGATTGTTTTTTGCAAGGTTATATTTTTGCAGCTTTAGGAACGAAACGGTTAAGGCTCAAAGGGGGTTTACTAAGGAAATATTTTTGGTAAGGGACGAAAAAGGGAAAAATAATGGTTTAGAATGAAAAATGGGTTATACTCCTAATGCCTCCATCATTTACTTACTTGAATTTTTGTCGGTAAGGATTTGGAACGTATTGCTTTGCCAAGTTCTAGATTAGTAAGAACCAAACGGACTATTCACACAAGAAACGAAAAATTGAGCAATTAGTATAGATACGTATTTGTATGCTCGGTAAAGGCTCAAAACTCACTTTTTTTGTGGGAAAAGGGGGTATAGTGTAAAAATGTATAAATAATCAAATTTTACAAAGATTTGTTATGCCCGTTTTTATAATTTTCTTAATCGATTCTTTTTATCACGACACTATCAATTGTAAATTAGTAAAAACATAATTTTTAGAACTTATGTTTCCCAAACTTAAAACAAGACAAGTAAAAAAAATAAAAAATTTTGAAAAGATTTGGGGTGATTAGCGGTTCCAATGTGAGTTTTGTGTAAGGCTTGTTTTTAGGTCTCACAAAATTCAAGGTTTTAGCATCCCTCCCACACTTAAATTACACATTGCCCTTAATGTTTCCAAAAATAAGTTTTTTAGTTGATTAGAATGTGAAAAGTGGGTTAAAAACAAGTTTTTATGTTACTGGGCTGCTGAACAGGGGGTGTGGTGAGCTGAACACGGGGTGTGGTGAGTTGAGCATGGACCCTTGGTCAGATTGCCAGTAACAGAAAGTTACAGAAGGATGGCCACGGAGTGTGCCTAGTGGACACGGCCAGTGGACAGGTACCTGTTAGAAAACTGTTCTGCAGAAGCTTGGGCACGGGGGCGTGTTGGGTGGCCACGGCCCCGTGCTACACATTATGCAATGCTGGAAATTTGTCAGGAGGCTCCTGTTTACATGCATGGGGTCCCTTTTTTAAACGTCCCTTTTCCATCTCCAATCCTTCTTTGAGTGTTTATTATCTCTACTAATTTATAAACTTAAAAATAAAAGCATTAACTAAGAATTAAACTAAATCTTAAACATGATTGTCCTTTCAAAACAAAAGAAACCATACTTTTGAAATTTGAACAAGTATGTTAAGTAAACTACTCTTATTAATTTATAATCCATGGAATGCCTCCATGGTGCACCACGTTTATAAGGGTCTTTGGCTAGACCCAACGTATCGGGTGGCTCCTGCTCACCTTCAATTAGGGGGTTGTCATTGCCGATTGGATATTTCATTGATTGGTCAAGATTGACATACCTTTTTTCGGCCCCCAATTGAATTGGTAGATTGTTTTGCTTCTGGTTGGTCAAGGCTTCATGGGTTTTTATAAAAGATTGTCCCAACACAAGTAGGGCATCATCAAGAATAATAAGGTCGGTTGGGACTACCATTTGATTTGTTTGCGCTAACACATCCTCAATCACTCCCGTTGTTTTTATTATTTTTCTATTAGAAAGAAAAATGGGGATTCGAAGTGGAGAAAAATCACTAATATTTAATTTTTTCAAAAATGTAGTTTGGCATTATATTAACACAAAGATCTTTATCATTGTAATGTTACTAATAAAAGTGTTATGAAAAAAACATGGAACCGGTTTTATGTTCATTTCAAATTGCTCATCTTTTATTAGTGTAGTTTGATCGTTTGTTAATCTAACGCTAAACATTTTGTCAATTTTAATGTTAGTGTTTAACTCATTTAAAAACTTAGCATGTGTAAGTACCAACCAATGATTTTCGAAAGAAGGTGGCAAAATGTTAATTTCTTGAAAATTTGACTCTTTTTCGAAATTTTTGTTTGTTCACTTACCTTCTTCTTTGGTTGACTCATGCGTAGGTTTTTCACTTATTTGTTCTTCCATTTTTATTCTTCGATTATTACTTCCTTGGTATAAACAACCTCTTCCCTTGCTCGGGATTCTTTTAGTAACCGCTCAAGAGTTTTGAGATGCTCTATGATTCTTTCGGCTACGGGAAGGATAGTCGGTGGTGTGTCAAAATGAGTGGGATAAGTGTTCCAATCAAACCATGATTTTGGACGTTCAAAACTAGGTTCCTCATAATAAGAATATGAGGCGGATGGTTGGAAAAAGTCACAATATTGTACCGAATGGGGGTGCTGCAAATGGTACAATATTCTTCCTCATAATCATCCTCTATGTAGTAGTGAGTGTAATCTCCTAATTATTGATCCATGAGGGAATACCCAACAGATTGCAGAGTCTCAGGACCAAAAATAAAATTTAAAATTGAAAGGGAAGCTCACCACGGCCACGTGTTCAGTGAGCACGTCCGTGGTCAGACTCTATATCTGGGCATTTGAAAAATTTGTTTCAGTTAATCTGCAGCACGGGGGCGTGTCCAATGGGCACGGCCCGTGTTCAGCTTGCTCTAAAATGAAAAAAAATCCAAAAAAGTAAGAAAACGAGCTGCGCAGTTTTGAAAATTGATTAGGCCGTCGATTTCAAGCTTTCTTAAAATCCTTGTGTCCCCGGCAATGGCGCCAAAAACTTGGTGTGCGTTAAGTGTACTATATTTTTGTTGTCATTTTAAGTTCATTTTACGCATTAGCCAAGTTTTAAATTTATAAAACACGATATTCTACTAACACTAAACACACACTTGGGCAAGTGCACCCATCGTGAGCGTAGTATAGCGTTGGTAAGATACCGAGATCGTCCAAGGACACAAGAGCTTTTAATACCGGTTCGTCGTCAACGTCTAATCAATCTAAATTTTTAATAAAGATTTTTAAAACATAAAGATAAATAAAATAAAATAAAAATAGGCAAGATAGAATCACTTGGATCTAACTTCTCTTTTATGTATCCTTTGATAGTTTTTGCACTTTCGGACTTTTTAAGAGATTATCTTAGTTATAGTAGTAGGCCCCTCTTTTGAAGGTGGCATTACCCTGAACCAGTGGTTTGATTAAGCAGGGATACAATCCCAAAAGGTCTGAATATTGGAAGATAATTAAGTAAGTTATCATGAAGAAATGGTTAGGAAATTCACTTTCAACATAAGAAACTAGTTATTAAAGTCATTAATACATACCCAAATAAAAAGTGGCGAAAGATTAAAAATTAAAGTAATACATAAAAGATTAGTCTTCACCAAGTGATGTAAGGAATTTAGCCAAGAATGGCCTTTGTTTGACAAGAACCCTTACAATCTATCTTGGATCCTAAGACTACTACACACTCTAAAGATGATTGATGGATGATGGTGGTGGGTGTTGGTGTTGTAGTGGTGGTGGAGTGGTGGCAAAGTGAGAGAGAAGTGGTTTGCCAAGGGATGCCTTTTGAAGGGAACCAACCACCTCTATTTATATCCAGAACAGAGCCCTGACCACGGCCCCGTGCCCGCTGGGCACGGCCCCGTGGTGACCAATTTCTCTTCCTTCATTAAATGCAGATGCCATGTCTTGTACGAACACGCCCCGTGGTGACCAAGCACGGCCCCGTGGTCAATGTACTTGTTGTACTATCAAGATTTTGCGAATCTTAGAGTTGACCACGGCCTGTGGTGAGCTGGACACGGCCCGTGGTGGCCTAAATTCTGCATTTTTTTCTTTTTTTAGAAGCTGTTGGCTGAGCATGGGGTGTGGTGGTTGAGCACGGGGCATGGTGAGCTTGAGCAGGGGGCATGGTGAGCTGAGCACGTCCCCGTGGTGGGGCTTCTGTTTCTCTTGTTTTTGTTCTTGGGATGCTGCCGAGGGGCCGGCAAGTCACGTTATTTCTTCTTCTTGTATTTTGTGTTGGTTTTAGCCGCTAATTTGCTTTTTTATTTGTTTAAGCTCTTTTATTCCTGTAAATAAAAAGGAACAAAGAAACGTGCTTTTCCAACATTAGTACTGAAAAAGGGTTGGTTTTATGCCTCGTTTGATGTATTTTATATGTTTCATTTTGTACACATCAATCATCAGTGAATACTATCACGAATTTATCCAAATAGGGGTTTGCATACCCTAGTTCATGAGGTCCATGAACATTGCAGGCACATTAGTTAAGCCAAAGGGCATGACTAAGTATTCATAATGGCCATATCGTGTTCTGAAAGCAGTCTTCAGAACATCTTCATCAGCAATCTTCAATGGGTGATAGCCCGAACGCAAACCAATCTTCGAATAGTAGCTAGATCCTTGCAGTTGATCAAATAGATCATCAATTCTCGGTAGTGGGTACCTATTCTTGATAGTTAGCTAGTTCTGCTCCCAATAATCTATACACATCCTAAATGAACCATCCTTCTTCTTCACGAACAAAACAAGTGCTCCCTAAGGAGAAAAGATTGGGCGAATGAAACCTTTGTCTAATAGCTCTTGAAGCTGATTCGGCAATTCTTTCATTTTCGAAGGTGCTAATCTATAAGGAGATTTTGCAATCGGTGCAGCACCAGGAACAAGATCAATTCTAAACTCAATCTGTCTCTTAGGAGGCAATCCAGGTAAGTTTTTAGGAAAAACTTCTGGATACTCACAAACTACAGGAATCTCCTCAATCTTCCTCCCTTCGATCTTCGTATCAACCACGTTGACCAAAAATGCAGGATAACCCTTATACAACATCTTGTGCATCCTCATAATGCTAACGATTCTCGATTTCCGATTTGTTCGATCTCCGTGGATCACTATTGCTTCACCACCAGAGCTGGGTATATGCACTAGCTTCCCTAAACAAACAATCTCAGCTCCATTCTTGGATAGCCAATCCATTCCAACAACTACATCGAAACTACCAAGCTCCACTGGTAATAAGTCGTTACTAAAACTACGATCGCATAACCGAATACTACAACCACGAATTACTTTGTTAGTTTTCTATCAATTTGCCATTTTGCTAATTCGATCGAGTACTTTTTTATCTAGCTTACTTGCTTGAGAACACAGAAACTGTTCAAAGTTCGTAGAAAAAAAAACTCAAGTCAACTCAAGTATCAAATAGCATAAACGCAGAATGGTTGTTGATTAGAACGTACTGATAACAACTATAGGATCATCTCGAGCTTTCCCATCATTTAGCTCAAATGTTCTACCTCTAGCCAACTGATCCTTCAACAAAGGACAATTCTGCTTGTAATGCTCATGCTCTCCACACTAAAGCATCCTTAAAGTTTGACTCCGCCGATGTGCTTTTAGCATAGCACTCACAAGTTGCGTGCCCAGATCGTCCGCATCTGGCACATCTCCCTTGCTCATCACAATGAGCTCTCCTCCCTGCACTACTCTTGTTATCCTTGTCCACATCCTTTCCAGATCCATTGGTTTTAACCGTGACCGCTTTACCATCACCCTGCCTCTTCTTACGCTTCTTATCTGAATCCTTCCTCGAATTCTCTGACTTTCACTTCCTTGAGTTCCTAGACCTATCCTCAAAGCACTGCTCTACCCGAATGGTTGAAGCACTATGATGGCCTAACACCACGTATAGCGCTATCCCTTCATCGCGAAGGGTACCAGTAAATGATCTTGGGTTATAACCCTGGAATGTTTTGTGCGCACATCCGTGCACTGTTCACAAGTTATGAAAAATCAAGATTAATCTTTGGATTATATCATAACACGGGAACTACCAAACATTTCCGATCATCACTCTACCTGGAGGGCTTCCAATTTGCGCTCGAGTCATCGTGTTCGCGTTAACACCATGTCCACATCCTCACCCTTTAGTCTGGTTAGCGTCGCGCTGTTCGATGGCGGTATTGACGTGCTGTGCAATAATTTATGCCAACTCCTCAGGTGTGGTAGGTAATCCAGTACCGTCAGTAGAGGGACCCTGTCTTGCTTTTGGTGGCATATTGTCATTTCTATTATTGCAATAATAATAACAACATAAGAAAATATTTAAATAATCAATCATTAAATAATAGTGGACTAAACAATACGCATGCATCCACATAATAATGAGAATAATTTAACCAAAACCCATTGTCTTGATATTTTAGCTTAGAAATTACATTGCTTGTTTGTAGTATAAAAACCAACAAAATTTGGTGTGAATCGGATCAAACACCATCAACAAGTTTATCAAATTTCCTCCTAAAACATCTAGTTTGGCATGTAAGCCATAATAGGGTTACCAAAAAGGGACAACCAAACGAAACAAACAACAATCACTTAAGGCCTAAAAAGTCCAAAAGTTTCCTAACTAACTCCTCGATCTCCACTATCCTACAATGCATCTGGTCCATAGCACTATCATCCAAGTCTTGAACCTCATCGTACTAATCCATTTGTCCCTCAAGATCCTTCACCAAGCCTTTAGTCGTCTCCAGGTCTCCGCGAATGGTAGAAATTTGGCAATCGCAATGAGAGCATAGGTCAACCCAAACTCGTTTCTATTTCTTCAAAGCAGACTCCATAGCGGCTCTAGAGGTCGATGCGATATTTCCAGCGGGTCGAGTCCTACTCTTACATCGACTATAGACAAGCAATGGTGTAGTAGAGACTCATGGCTTGGGCTGTGGAACGGACGACTCTGATACGACTGGCGGAGGGATCTCAGGTGTAGGCTCAACAGTGGCAGTCGGTGGGACTACCAAGGGCTCTAAAGGTCGAACCGTGATAGTAGTGGCGTCCATCACTAGTGCAATCCCAAAAGATCCTCCAGTCAAAGGAATACATCTACTCATCTCATCAACAATAGGCACGGTACCAGATGATTGTCATATCTCAAAAATCGAGGGAGGAACAGAGTCATCATCGTCAATCCACCCGCTACTAGTATAAGCGTAACGAGGGTCAACCTGACTGGCAAATGCAGTAGGGCCGACATAAAATGACGAGGTAAAACCGGCCATGTCAACAATCTAAGGTGTCATATGTGGTATCTCTAGCAGGAATGAGGTCGGTGAGATCTCGAACTCATGCTCGCTCTCTGAGTCGTGAATCATAATCTCGTGGGAGTGCGACATCTGTGACACAAGGTAAGTGTACTAAGTAAGTGTGTGTTTAAATGATTAATAACACATAAGGCCAAACTAAACAGACTAACACATATGCACATAAACTCAAAATAGTTTTCATACATGATCAAACTACATGTTTATTTTAAATTATTGGCTTCGCGTATTTTGGAATTTAATCTCAAAATTTATCGGTTGAAGTGTTGAGTTTTCCCCCGAAAACATCTAGTTCGCTAACAGCCATTGGCTCTGATACCAACTTCTGTAACACCCAAAAACGTCGCAACGGAAATACAAACATAGTGGTGACGGAAGTTGGTGCATAAATATCTTGTTGGATGATGCATCATTAATTTTGGACATTTGACTTAATTAAAACATAGTTTAAAGTTTAAACATAAACACAACCATAATGTGGTTAAGTTGTCTTGATCCTTATGGATCTTAATACAAACATGGTCCCAAATCAGTTTTAAAAGTTGCCCAAAACATTATTAATTAAAACATGCATCACAACCACAAGATACGCCAAGCCGAACTCATGTACCTGAAGAACTCGTTAAAATCAAATGTCAACACAAAGGAGGGTGAGTTCACGTATGTTTCAAATTATAATTAATTTGATCCAAGGAAAACTTTCATAGTATGTGTTTATAATAAAACATCCATATAAGTTTTAGAAAGTCTATTTAATTTCCTTTATAAAATCCAAGGGTCAGTCATCACAAGCGTTTCCTAAACCATAGTGATATCCCGACTTGTTCCCAAGGTTTACATATTAAATTTCAAGCATTAAGTGTTCAGATTCGTAAGTTTGCAAGACGTTACGAGCTACATATTTACAATGACGGTATAATCCAAGCTAGACAATACAGAATATAAATTCGTCGCTTGACTTGACACGGAGCTACCGGTCACGACAAGGTGGTCAACCCGGTAGATCTACCAACAATTCCACGCGTATTATATTAATGATTAAACAGTAAAACTTGCGTAAGAGCCCGCTATGGGTCTCTTATATAATGCATGCCTCAGGTATAATACATATATCCTACTAAAATGATAAATTTAATACAGTATGTGTTAAACAGTTATAAAACAGTAAAAAGAGGGGTTTAGTGACACTCATCTTTGGGTGCGTATTTATATTAGCGCAATCCCACAATTTGATTCTACACGTCCTAATATACGTAGGAACGATTTATCAATCAATATTCTACAAAATCCCTAAGTTTCTCCAATACTTAGAGTTTTCACATAACTTTGAGATATTGGGACTTGAATAATTTTAGTGGTGACCCTCATTATGTTATATCCCTTATCACACCTGTTTATAAGCTATATATCTACGATTTGCGCGTCATAATATATATACATAAACGTGAACGTATAATCACGTATCGTAACACACGTATCTCGTGAACTTATAAATTTAATCATTTTTAAAGAATTCATACATGTACTAACTCATCAAGTTAGCCTATGTATCATTTTCATGCTCGACAACAAGTTACATATCTAACGCGACTTTTACCGATTTCACCGTTTTAACCGCACATGTGTACATGCATAGTCTAAATCCCTACTATCATATTATCACTTAAAATATCATATCATATATTCTCATATTCACATTTCACATTATAATACATACAAGTTCACTCTTGAACAATCCATGTTCGTGTACAATGAAATATGCGTATTTTAGCGTTTTCTGTGACAACTGTGAAAAATCCTGTAAACTTTGACCGGTACAAGTCCGTGGTAATCGGACGTGTCATGTGTATCATGATACTGGTTGGGATTACGTGTGATGATATGTGTTTTTGAAACTCAGGACGAAACCAGAGACATCATAATTGGTCCCAAAACTTTAAGTGTGCTTAGAACAATAATTGTGCGAAAACCCTAAACACATGCATGACTTGTGTGCTATGCTAAACGATATCTGTTATATCTCGGAGGAATCCGAGAACACGTCATGGTTAACATGACACTAATAAGGGCCAATGGTGCGAGGTTGGTTTCCTTAGCCTTAAACAACGTGTTAAACTGGAGCTTTCCGTTTAACAATGCATTAAACATTTGACGATGATTATTAGGCCCACGGTAGGGCTATTTAAGATTCTGAGTTCACGAAACATCTTAGTTATGTGCCATAGACCATGACATAAGACTTGAAGCAAATAGAAGCTCGGGCACGCAAAACGAGGAATTTCCCAGTGAGGCAAACGCCTTCGTTTTGAAAACAACACAAGGCAACCAAACATGCAAGAAACGGTCAATCAAGCCAAAGAACACTTAAACGACACTAATACAAGGTCACCTTAATAATAAACATAACTGGGTTCGGATTTCGAGACGGTTATGTACGGTTTATAAAACCGAGTCTTTTGACACTAAAAACGCGCAAAAACGGAGTCCGTTTTGCAAATAGGAGACGCGTGTGGGACCTGAAAACGAACCTAAAAGCGCCACCGAAGATAAACATCATCTTTTAACACGAAAAGAAGAAGCACGACAAAGCACGGGTGGGGTAGGGGTACCCCACTTGAACCCCCCCCCCCCCCCTTATTATATAAATTTATTTTTCATTTTTTCTTCATTTTCAACATAAAATCTGCTCCATTTATTTAAGTTCTCAGCTGATCATCCCTCTAATTCAGCTAAATCAAGGTATTTTTGCAAGATTTAAGTGGTTTTGATGATGTTTTCTTGATTAAACATGAACTAGAGCAAGAAAACTCTTTTTAATCCATGATTTTAGATGGTTTAAGTATGATTCTTGGCTGAATAAGAACACACCAGGCATTCCCTGATGTTATATGGTAGCCAAGATCACAAAACTTCGGCTTTTGATACACTAATCAACCCCTAATCGACCAAAAGCGATTAACAAAGTTATTAACTGAAAAACAGTGAAACAAGGCTTGATTGACATGGGTTATGGCATGTTTGGATTGTTCTTCGCATATAGGTACTGAATATGGATCACACACACTTCTGGCCTCAAGAAAAACGCTCGGAATCGAAGGAATCGCTAGGTATATCGCCTGAAACTCGAAACTAGAAAAGGCATAATTTTGTTTGGACCATGACTTGGTCCGTGGTATTGTATTTAACTGAAAATTGGTGTGGTTATGTGGGGTATTGACAGGAATTATAAAATTTTAGAATTTTTGGAATTTTCTTGAATTTTTGGTAAATTTTTGACTGTTTTATCAAAAGAAATCCAGAAAGAATACCAAACAGAGTCAATAAATCACCAAAATTTACATGAACACTGAGTGACACATATGAAAGGTTTTGGGAAGTTTGGGAGTCCATTAATTGAATTTTGGTTCAGATTAAAAATCCGTGTTTTTGGGAATATCGGTAGCCGGAAACGCACTGAAACGAATTGGAAAAATCCTAAATTTTTGCAGGGAGTTCCTGGATATATAAGGAGTCTACTAGAATATTTTTAGAATATTTAGACATCGGATGATAAGCGATGTAAATTATTCGGTTAAATACTGTTTCACAAATAAATTATTTAAGTTATAAAAATAACTTTATAAATTCCCAATAAATTTTTCATTGAATCTATATATTGTTACTGAGTTCTACAAAAATTTAAGAATTTTATAAAATAGGTAGATTAAATGGGATTTTTCGGCTTTTAAAACGCTTCTTTTAACTTATTTCGGCAGTTTACCGGACAATGAACCTACCGGAACTGGGAACGGACCAACCCTATTGTGACTATAAGGGGAAACACGGGGGTATTCTGGGAAGTTCAAGGGTAACTGGACACTCTGGGTGTTTTCCACCACCGTTCGGGAGAACCCTCAACGGTGAAAACGGAAACTCAAATTCGAGTGACCTAGATCCTCCAAACGTCCGGATTTCCTTAATAAATACTTAATCTTTTCTAAATGACAATATATTGGCACTGTCTAGATCTTAGTGCTGTTATCCGAACACATAGAACAACCGACCTTGGCTGGCACGCGAACCGGTGCCCGGGAGCCAAACCTAAAACTGATCCTACCTTAACATCCCTCACTACACCAGGGTACTAGATGTACAATGTGGCCTGAAAATACCCACCCGGGCCCAAGTTATAGGTGTTACCGACTTAGCAACTGATATTGGTAATTACTTCCATGATTACTGATAGAACCGAAGCAGCTTGCATATACTCCTATTGCTACCTGTGATATTGCTATCCTGTGAGTTTCACTCCCCCACTTTTAAACTGTTTTACTGTTTTCAGGGGTGATTTGCATGTTACAAAACTGTGTTAATTGCACCAACTTGTGAAGATGTGAATTATCTAACACACGAAACCCATGACCTTCCCCACTTTAAGTGATTAACGTAAGCCGTGGATAGTATTATTGGTCTGACTAACCCAGTTGACGCCGGATGGTGCGATGCCGGCAACGAACAACTAAACGTGTCCTAAACTCGGTTATGTTGTTAGGCATAACTACATTGGGGCGTTGAACAGCACATGACGCAGTTGGTGGGCCGGAAGTGTCTGTGTGACATGGTCCGGTGGGCGGCAGTGTCTGTGGTGACACGGCCCAGGGATTATGACAGTCAAGGTTCCACTTTTGCCCTCGTCTAATTCCATCTGTAACTATGACCTGTGCAATTAAACCTGTTAACGCCTTTTGTTACGAAACAACAAAACCAGTGAAACTCACAGGCTCGTTTAGCTGACCCTTTTTAAAACTAACATGCATTTCAGGTAACATGAGCCTGGTGTGATCCGTGTATGTTGTTCAAGATGTGTTTATAGACGAATACTGATATAATCACATGCGGCTTAGAAGACTTATGTGGTTCATGGGAACACGCAGTTGTAACATACATGTATTATGTAATCAACATTTTGTAAGTAATAAAATGTAGTGTCATTATAAACAATGTGCTTGTACCAGAGGTGTCTGTTGCATCCGTGTTTTCTTCCGCTGCAGATTGGGGTGTGACATTTTCGGTAACGTTTTCAGGCGTCGGAAGTCACGTATGACTAACCAAACACCAAAGATACTTAATATAAGTTAAAATACTTATATTTATATAAAAATATCAGTTTACAAATCAGTTTTATACAAACCTCTTAAAAAACGATTTTTACCGTTTTTAACGCTTAGTCTTGTATCGAACTTTACCATAAGCATCCCTAATCGTCATAACTTGATGTTTTAACATAATACATATTATTTACTAATTAAAATGATGCTTATCATCAGGTTAGTGCAGTTTTTGTGTAACCCACATAAATCATGCAAATTTCACATATTTTACTACTTTTTAAGCTACATGTACAACATGCAAAGCTACCAAACCTGTGACAAAGTTTCATGCCATTATAACACACCAATTAATGTTATTTCTAGTGTTTATAATCTGATTTAAAACACTTTTGTATATAATAACATTTTTCATCATCTCATGATCATTTAATCACCATGCATGCTTATGTACAAGTATCTAATGCACACTTATCATGTCATCATCATTCCTTATGAACTTAAATGCATCTACATGTATTTAATTTATATAGTTCAAGATATCATCATCTTCATATAACCATCACCTTATCATTGCATGCATAAGCATTTATGAACATTTAAACAAAAACCCGCATGCATGCATACATATATACATATACACGACATACATATATACACACATATACTTCCAAAAATTCACTTTTTATATATTTACTTTTAATCATGTGAACTTTTATATAAAACCTTTTTGAACATACATGCAACAATCTTTCAAGAATCATCAAAATCAAGTATCAACTTTTAAACCAAAACGCAATCTCTAGCATCTATATATACACTCACAACCATATGTATACACACACATACTTCCATTTCATTTTATTTTAAAAACATTTTCCTATTTAAAATCCAAGTATGTGAAAAAACCAAGCTTGTGAGAAACTTTCTATCATCATCATCATCAAGAAACAAAAATATAAATTTTAAAGTAGGTTTATACCTTACAAGCATATAAATGGGTTTTTGATGATGGTTTTTGTGATAAAGAGCTTGAACATCTTAAATAAACTCCATGGATTGACCTTCAAATCTTTGAAGAAACCTAAAAATGGCTTGGAAGGCACTTGATTCTTCAACAAATAATCAAGAAAAAGTAAAATGGAAGTGGTGGTGATGTCTACGGTTTTTAGAGAAAGAAAGTTGAAGAATTGGTTGATTTTTAGTTGTTGGAAATTGTTAAATGTTGTGTTGAGGAATTAAAATGATTGGAACTTTAATTTTAGACTCAACACTTGTCAAGTGAGAGAGAAATGGTGGACATCTTCCTTGGACGCCACCTTCACATGCACACACATTCACCATGTATACATACATATATATAATATATATTAGGTAAAGACAGGTATTTAACTGGCTACTAGGTATTTTATCTAGCCTTTTAATCTTGTTTTAAAGCGTTTTAAACTATTTTTTTATAACTTTATAAAAATAAACTTGCCATAATATTGCTGAACAACATTTTATTTGCCTAGGCTGGCTGCATTGTCAGTATTTTGCAGTATACGCATTGTATTGCGCAATATGCGCTTAAACTTGAAAAATAGAGTTTTTAAGCGTTTTAATTTATTTTTCTTCATGAATATAATTAAAAATATTATTTTAATCATAACGGACTATTTTTAGGATTTTAACATTAATCGGGCGGTCACCGACATTCGTTTCGCATTTTATCCGTTACATGATAAGCGTTTATATTAATATTGCCAACACAATTTCCAGTAAACTTTAAATTTATTATCACATCAAATACTATCAAATAAAACTAAATTCAATAAAATTTCGCCTTTTATTTACTCATAACACATGTCACACTAGTACAGGCTCAAAATAACCGGGTGTCACATATCAGCCTTTGGATCTTCATCCATCTGTTCAACCACCCTTTCTGCTTCAGTTTCTGTGACTAATGGTACAGTACTAATAGTTTGTTCAGTTAAAGGTTCATCTTCATCTATCAGTCTTAAACCAGATGACTTCATTGATTTCTTAGCTACTAGAGAACCCGTTTTCTTTACGCTTGAACTATCACTGCTTTTCTTTCTCCCAACAGACATCTTTACATGCTTTACTTTAACCACAGGCTCTGGAAGAACGTATGTCTTTTTCCTCCTCTGTTGGTTTAGGTCGATCACTCTTTGATATAATCTTGCCACTTTTAAGATATGGACCTTTGTGAGTTAAATGGCATCATCACTTTCAGTAAGTTCATCATCTACATAACCTTTCTCAGCTGCTTTATCAATCTCTTTCTCAGGTTCTTCAGCTGTGTCTTTCTCAGATGTTGCAGAACTAACTTCATCCTCATCTTCATCTTTGAGTTCTTTCTGTGTTGCACGCTTTCTTTTCTTTTGAGTTTTCCCTTTTTTCTCTTAATTAATGAACCACTTGCTTCGAGTTATCTTGAAATCTTTCATCAAAGGTTCTTCATTATTAGACCCACTACCGTCTTTTCTCTATCTACCCTCTAGCGGAGAAACATATTTAGCTTTCTTTAATGCTCCAAATAAACCTTTAAACTTAGGTATATCTTTTTCTTTTTGGGCCCTTGTAAGTAGTTAAACATTCAAGAGGAATAGTGTTCATGTGTTGCAGCTGCATCTTCCAGACTCTTTCTTCACAAGATCTAGCAACAAGTAATCTAAAAACATTTGTACGAACCTCGGATACATCAACCATCTATCTTCAACTATATTGTTCTTCATTTGCAGAAAGATGACCTTAGAGAAATTGTTCTTTAAATTCAGACATAAAGCGGCAATCATGCACATTATATAGCTGATGATAGCATCATAACCTCCTTTGTGACGTCCTAAACCGTGAATAACCACGTGCATCAAAGATTTATAAGGACTCGAATACAGCTCTTAGCATAATTCGTTGTTTTTCACATCACCCATATAGCCCATTCTAAGGAAGCACCCTTTAACCATTCTCTCTGAGAAACCAGTCGGATATTCAGAACTATCTCTGAACTCTGGTAACTATCTCTGAACTCTGGTACTTTCATGGTCAACTCTTTAGATCACCTCCTTTTCTTGCACAATCGAATGAATTTCCGGTGGATCTGTCTCTTCATATCTAGCATTATTCCAGAGGTCTCTGATTATATCTGCATATGGAGTGCAAGCCATTGTAATCGCGTGTGAATGCGTGATTGTTCTAAGAATGGTATCATCTCAGCAAACGGTGCCATATTCTTGTCATCTTTGTATAGCAAAGCATGGATATTGTGCTTGGAATCAAAATCATGAACTTTAATCTGCAAAATACAACACAAAACAAATCAAATTACAAAATTTAACAACTTAAAGATTTGGAGTAGATCAATAACATTTAGTATGGATTTAAATTAATACGGATGACCATTTAGAATGGATTAATATTTCAAAGGTATGACATTTCAAAACCCAAATTTAAAGCGGGTGACCCATTTGAAACGAATGAGAATTTCGAACGGATCAAACCTTTGAACGAATAACATGTTTTCAGACTTATGAGTCATTCATCCGGATGAATCTTCATCTGTGCGAATGAACTCCTCTGTTCCAAACAACATTTTCCAAATCCAAAACAATAAACATCAGATTTTTAACATGATTTCAATCAAAATTTTGACCAACCCAAAGAATCTACCGATGAGCAATAATTCAATTTTATCAATTATCCACTAAAACCTAACAAATCTAGATCTAGGTTATCTCATATTTGATTTGTTCAATTAATGTTCAATATTTTTTTTATTTTGTAAATGATGTATTATGGTTCGTATGATGTTCATAAACATTTGTTATTACCCAACCATACTCCAATCTAATCGTAAATTCCAAATATGCAAGTCGATACATATAGAAATGAATCAGTTCAGATTTCACAATCTTTTACCTTCATATTAAAAGTTGTTGTGCGAATCAACAACCCTAATCAAATTTTGGCAGCAATTCGACGTGAAAATGTATTTTTTTGAAATCAAATACTTTTTGAACGGATGAGTATATTATGCGAATGACTAATTCGTACGTATGAAAGCATTTTGTATCATGCGGATAAGTCATCCGTGCTAATGAAGCTCTTTTGTGCGGATGAGCTAATCATTCGTGCGAAGGAGTCCTCCATTTGAGACTCGTTCGTGCGAATTAGCTTGTCCATTCGAAAATACTCATTCGTATGAAATCTGATAATTTCATTTTTTTATCTTTTTCAGTTTTGACAACCCACTTGGTTAACCAAGTCCAAGTTAATGACCCTTGTTATCTGATTTTCTAACCAAGTCCAGATTAATGACCTTGATTAAACACTTTATGAACAAACTGATATTTCTCAAACAATGTTAAGTTCAACTTAATGAACTTGTATTCATTTGAAATCCTTTTACTTTCAGATTGACTCCCAGCCTGTTGTGCTTTAGGTTCTGTCAACAACTTTGGATTTTCAAAGATTAGTATTCCATCATCGATTGTCGAATATAAGATGAAATAAAATCTTTTTGTCTTTTCAAAACTTTATGCTAAAACACACGAATTTTTTTTGTTTTTGAAAGAAAAATAACTATTTAAAGACATATTTTTCTGAGTTTGTGTAAGAGGATCATATCAGTTGAATAGGACGTGTCACATATACCGTTGATCACATGAAACTTTAAGCTTTAAACTAGTTTGCATAGATTGTGAGTATTGTTTGTCCACTTAAACCTCTACACATGTTTCAATTGTTTCAAGATATCATTATGAAGTGTCTTAGAACTTGACTTAACTATGTTCCCTGCCTCAGAATATACTCCCGTATCAAGACTTCCTAGATTTCATCTTACAGGTAAATATACTATTTGATATTTGTATCTAGGTTAATGCGAGACCTTGAGAGTTCAGGTTAGTACCACCGTACAGACAAAGCGTTGAAGACTCGACTTTGAGAGTAGTGTTCCTTAATTTGGAGCCTTTTACTGCAATTGTCATATCATTTGATATTTTCAATTTTAATGCAGTTTAGTAGAAAAGAAATTTGCTTTGAGGGTTGCACATAAAGAAAGTGCTTTAGCAAAGTATTCTAGGCTATTGCTTTCGCAAAATCAGAAGAACAAGTATAATACCCCATATATCAACTAGTTAAAAAGATCTAGTATCTCAGAATCAGGCAATCTCTCAAATGAAATTACGGTACCAAGACCATATATCTATGAGATGTTGACCACATATCAAGAAATTTCGTTATCTTTACATCAAGAAAAAATTTAGTAGACGTGTGAAGCCTCCTGACACATCCTTAGTAAGACTGTTTAATAACTTTTAAACTTCACATTTCTTTAGCATGTATTGACAGTCCACTAATGTACTATCATTTTCTCTTTTCACAACAAAACTCATTTTTGTCTTTTTCTATTTTTAGTAATTTTATCTTTTTATATGTTTTTGTATTTTTCCCAAACCATTTCTCCCCCTAAAATCAAAAACTTATTTTTGGTTTTTGGAATTTATGGAAAGAAATAATAACACAATCTTGACTTCCGATGAGGTCTACTTTAGATCATCATCCATCACGGTTTCACTCTTTTTACTTTTATCCCCTCTTGGTGACAAATATTTTATACCATTTATTTGTAAAAGATATTGAAATCTGGTTTTATCAAATGGTTTTGTGTAAAGATCAACTTTTTGTTCATCAATGTGTATTTTCTCAACGCTTATAACTCTTTGTTCATTAGTTTTTGAGTGATGAACTGGATTTTCGTGATAGATATTGCAGCCTCATTATCTACAAAGATAGGGGTGTTAAGAAAATGCAAACCATAATCCTTCATCTGTTGTTGGATCCAAAGAATCTAAGAGCAGCAACTAGAAGCAGACACATACTCCGTCTCACAAGTCGAGAGAGAAACAGTTGTTTGTTTCTTACACTTCCACGTCAGTAAGCGCGAACCAAAAAACTGACATCCGGCTGTAGTAGACTTTGAATTCAGCGTTACAACAACCAAAATCAAAATCCGAGTATCCTTTTAGCACAAATTCATCATCCCTCGGGTACCAAAGACCGGTTCCTGGGAGCCATTGAGATAACGAAGAACCCTTTTGACGATCATAAGATTAGATACCTTCGGACTTGATTGCTATCTAGCACAAAGGCATGTCGGATACATTATATCGGGCCTTGAAGCAACGAATACATCAATGATCCGATCATGGAATGGTATAAGGCTTCGTTAACTTTTTCACCAGTTGGACCTGAACCAATTCCATCAACTTTTTCGTCTAATGAATAAAAATTCCGTTGGGCAATTTATCCACCTTGGAAAAACTTTATTTATCCCATTGAGCTCGTCTCAAACTTCTAATTCATCACAACTTCAAACTCTTTGAAGAGTACATCATTTGTTGACCAAAATATAATATCATGTACGTAGATTTGCACAATTAGAATGTGTCCATCTATCTCCCTCGTGAAGAGAGTACAATCCATAGTGCCTCGAATGAAGTTGTTATCCAATAGATGCTGGGATAATGTTTCGTACCAAGCTCTCACGCTTGATGCAAACCGTAAAGCACCTTATTGAGTAAATACACCTCGTCTTTGTGAATTGGATCGACAAAACCCGGTAGTTGGTCGACGTACACCTCCTCTTTAACATTGCCATAGAGGAATGCAGATTTAACATCCAATTGGTACACTTTGAAACCCTTCCAAGAAGCAAAGGCTAGAAAGATCTGGGTTTGGCCTCGAGCCTTGCAACTGGAGCGTAGACTTAAGTAAAATTGATGCCTTCCTGTTGACAGAAACCCTACACAACCAACCAAGCCTTTTTCCGAACAATAACACCTCGATCATCCTTCTTACACTTGAAAACCCATTTCGTCTTGATCTTTTTGTGGTTTTGTGGCAAATCTACCAATTGCCAAACACCAAGCGTTTCAATCTGCGAAAGTTCTTCTTGCATCACGTTCACCCAACTCTCCTTGATTCAAGATTCTTTACTATTCTTCGGTTCTATTTGAGAGATAACACATTTAAACGAGAACAAGTTTTGCAACGAAGCAACCTGAGTGTAAAAATAACTTAAACCCTGATTAATTTGACTTGGGGTCTTGACTCCACATTACAGCTCTCCAATGATGTATTCACTGGGATGATAAGATAAAGATCTAGGCATCACTTCATTAGAAACACTCACTTCTGGTTGTAAATTTGTAACATTCTGTTCAACAGCTTGATTAACAATAGGTGTAGCATTCTAAAAACCGGTAGCTTTGTTTTGATCTTCTGGTTGAACATCAAAGAGAGGTTCACCATCAGATGTTGATGCACCATCATCATCGTAAGTCGGTTCAGCTTCAGAATCATCAGACATATCAGAACTCAAAGCGGGTTCATTCACCACTGGTTCACCTATGGGGTCACTTGTTCCTTGACTTTGTGGTTCTTCTGCTTGAGTACTTGGTCTTGCTTTTGCATCATGTGTGCCAGATTGTGTCGGGATGACAACAATTGGTCCAGGAACTTGATCTTGAGTGAAAGCTTGTTGATGTTGGTACAATATAGCAAGTTCTTTTTCATTAGATTCGGCAGGCAGATTGAATGAACTTCAGAGACTTTGGTAATCGAATAGCCAATTATCCCCGGGTTTTTGTGTTGGAGATGTATAACGTTGAAAATCTACATGTTGAGCTTACACCCTTGGTTTATGCTCGGAAGATAACCGACGAAGAATCCATCCAAAGATTTTGCTCCAAACTTACTGTCGGGATCTATTACGATGCACAGAGACCCAAATGGCTCAAGCCATTGAAGATTGGGCTTCCGATTACTAATTAGCTCGAAACATGTTTTCTTAAACTTTTTACTATTAAGACTCTGTTTAAAGTATAACACGTAGAGGCAACTGCTTCGCTTCAAAAACTACCTAGCAATCTCGAATCCGCGAGCATCATGCGTGATGTCTCAATGAGGGTTTGATTCTTTCTTTTGGCAACGCCATTTTGTTGCGGTGTATAAGGCGCGCTAAATTTGTGTAGAATCCCTCGTTCATTATAATACTCTATCATTTTGTTGTTCTTAAATTTGGTGCCGTTGTCGCTTAGAATTCTTCGTATCGGCAACTTGTATAAATTCTTGATCTTTTTTATAAACACCATTAAATAGTCGAATGTTTCATCTTTTGATTCGAGGAACATCACCCATGAAAATCGTGAATAGTCGTTTGTGACTACCAAGCAATAAAGATCTCCAGATATGCTTTTAATGTTGACGGGCCTCCATGTTCAATCTTTCAAGCGGCAGTTTGATCGAATTTAGTAACTTTCATGGATACAACTTTTTCGTTTGTTTGCCTTTCTTGCACTTATATAGTCGTCATTAAGATGAAAATCCTTCAAATTCACTCCTACCACCAGATTATTATGAACCAAAAAAATTATTTTGCGGAGGTGAATGTGGCCCATCTTCCGATGCAATAATATCTATTCCTTTTCTATAGCTTTTATAAGAAAACACTACGCAGTCTTCGAAGTTGTGGTGGCGACGCTCTTGTCTAGAACATATAAGTCTGTTTTCTCTGGGAGCTCGCATCAATCTCCACTCCTCTAGAATTACAAAACCAGGCTTTAGAATAAGACATTCCTAATCAGTAAAATGCGTTGTGAACTTCTTGTCATAAATCTGCGATATGCTCAGAAGATTGTTCTCTAACTCGGCAGTGTAGTTTACTTTGTCAAAAGATACAATTCCGATCAATATTCCATCACCAACAATTCTCATGCCTTGATTACAGCAAACCCTATGTAGCCTCCTTTGACAGGTTTGACGTCGTATGACAAGGCTAGCATCCCCATCATGTGCCGACAAGTGGTAGTTTGATCAATTGAGTAACTTTCGTGGATACGAATTTTACGTTTCTTTGCCTTTCTTGCAGCTTATGCAGTCGTCATTAAGATAAAAATTCTTCAAATTCACTCCTACCACCAGATTATTATGAACCAAAAAAATATTTTGCGGAGGTAATTGTGGCCCATCTTCTGATGCAATAATATCGATTCCTTTTCCGTAGCTTTTGTAAGAAAACACTGCGCAGTCTTCGAAGTTGTGGTGGCAACGCTCATGTCTAGAACATATAAGTCGTTTTCTCTGGGAGCTCACATCAATATCCATTCCTCCAGAATTACAAAACCAGGCTTCAGAATAAGACATTCCTAATCCATAAAATGCGTTGTGAACTTCTTGTCATAAATCTGCGACATGCTCAGAAGATTGTTCTCTAACTCGGCAATATAGTTTACTTTGTTAAAAGGTACCATCCTGTTGGACAATATTCCTTCACCAACAATTCTCCCTCCTTGATTTCCAGCAAACCCTACGTAGCCCTTTTGATAGGTTTGACATTGTATGACAAGGCTAGCATCCCCATCATGTGCCGACAAGCTCCGCTATCCATAATCCACTATGAAAAGACGATCTTACAAGCCCCTGCCCATGCAAATAAGGAATTACTTAAAGAGGAAAACCCAAGCCTTTATAGTCTTGGGTGGGTTTACAACAACCTTCTCAGCAAACACATTCTCACCAACTGATTTTAAATCACTCTTAACATCAACTTTATCAACTTTTTCAGGTAATTTTTCAATTTTGACTACTTCAGAAGATTTAACCTTCTTTTCCACCAAAGTGTGATTCTTTGAAAGTGTTTGCTTCTTATAAAATTTTGAATCAATTTGATCTTTATTTTTGAACACTCACCAGTCTTCGGTCTTGAAATAATTACAAGTTTAAATCATTTTTTGATTCAAATTTCTTGTTAAGAATCACTCTTGTTCCATCATGGATGAAATCGGTTTAACATCTTCTGAAGTCATTTTTCAAACATGAACAGGTTTAGGACTTTTGCGTGGACGATTGTAAGAAATATGTCCAACTTCAGTGCATTTAAAGCATGTTCTTCTATCAACAAAGGTAGAAGGTCCTTCAACTTGTTCACAATTGCCTTTTTATCCAAGAAACTCTTCATTTGATTGATTTCTAAATTGAGTTTCTTTTTCACTCTCAGAACTTGTCTCGGACACAAAGTTTATTTTCTCGACATACTTTGTCTTACCTAACTTCCTATTATTCATGAACCTTTTCTCTTGACTATTACCCAAACCAAAACCATTCCTTATTTAATTTCGAACAAAATGATCATTTCTTGTTTTGTTATTGCACGAATTTCATGGTTTGTAATAGTTTGATTCAACAAATTTTGTCTCATTTTTAACTTGTGAAAACTTTTGATCATTTCTCACACTTAGGATTAACCTCAGACATATCAACTTCCACAAGTTTGAAAACCTTTTCAATCATTTTCATGTTCACATTCCTTAGAGGAAAATCAGAATCTGAATGTAATTTGTCTGATCCGTTCATTTTGTACATCACTAAACCCTGGATCACACAATTTACATTCAGACTTTGGAATGTATCGTTTATGAAAACTTTCATTACTATCTGATTCAGTACCTAAATCACTTTTCCAAAGTCAGTTTTAATTGTTTCATACTCACTTCTCTCACCTTCATTTTAAAAAACTTTGTTTACAACATTTTTCACAACTTCCGATTTACATTCTGAATCCGATTTGGTGTAGGTAACATCCATGTTCTCGAGTAATTTGTCATTTTGCTCAACTGTTTGTGTAGTTTTAAATTTCACATCGAGAGCTTTGTCCACCCCATCTGGATTTTTCTTAGCATAGTTATTCCACATTGGGGGTAGAACCTAATGATAACCAATACCACGATTATGATATCCGTAGATATCTTCTCCCGTTTCTTCATCCTTACCAATTGGTTTCGGTAGAATATGGTCTACGACGTATGATGTCGTAGAATAACTTTTTAATTTCCTATCAACTCTTTCAGTCTCAATTTTAATCTTTTGCAGCTCTTGTTTTAAATCAGCAATCGTATCTAAATGGTTATTATTGCACCCTATTTATTAAGAATCGTCATTTTGAGCATAAGAATTGTAGGATCATTTTCTTTAATTGCTTGTCTAAAATCTTTGATTGTTTTTTTTTGTAATATGTCATATGCTTCTTTACCGATTTAAAATCTTTTGACAAATTATCTGTGTATTTTTTCAAAGTTTTGTAAGCTTCACCCTTTTTAGTGCAGTCTTTGCAAGGTTCAGTGCACTTTGTGCACTGAAAGGTATTTTTTTACTCAATTTTTGACACATTCTATTCAACATCTTTTACCAACTCAACTTTACTTTCATCAGATGCAGATGATGTAGATACCTCATTTAATTGCGCCATAATTGCTTTCTGGGTAATTTCTGATAGCATCTTAACATTCGTCTCTTTGGAAACATCAATAATCTCCTCACTTTGCTCTATTCATCATCCCTAAAGTGAAGATCTTTATAATTTGCTTCTTCGCCAAAGAAACCTATCAAACTTTTAAACACATCAGGAGGTAAAATTGATCTAAAAGCGTTATTCATGACCTTTTGTTAGGAATTTGAATTTTTTTTCAGCATCCAAGATCGTTGACTCAGCTTCAACAAGATCCTTTTGTGCCTCGTCAAACTTTTATCTCCTCATGCAATTCAGCAACTTTACCTTCCGTAACATCTTCACTTTGGTCTTTTTCCAAACCATCATCACCAACTTCAACAATCTCTTAATCATCAAATTCTTTAATCTCAGCCATTAGTGCCATACTTCCAGAATTTGCAATCATATCGTTCCAGTTAAGGCCTTCGTCGTTCTGAGTAACCACCGGCGCTTTGTGTTTTATGTAGAGCTCGAACAATCTTCTATTATATAGGTCTTGATGTAGATGTAAGATGTTGAGAATTTTTTTGTTTAATGACCCTTTGATAGAAGTCTCTTCCGAGAGGATTGTAGTTGTCATCTTTAACTTCCCGATTGGTACATTCCCTCTTGAAGTGACCCTTCTCTTTGCAACGAAAAACATAATTTCGGGTTTGTGAAACCTAACTTCGTGTCTGGATCTCCAATGTAGTTTCTTCTAGTCAATTGCATAAACCTACGCGCCGTCTAACAACACTAGCCATGACACCAACTTCTATCTATCAATTCCATCTCTTATGGATCAATTTGGTCATAGACTTCTTTCGTCATATTGCAGTTTCCAATTTTCTGGCGACTAATCCCTCGTATGATTCAAGAATAGATGGGAGAAATGACATATGCTCTTTGCGGTAGCTTCTGTAAATCCCTATGCATTTTGTAGATTCACAGCAATGTTTCACTATAACACATTAGGATTCTGATTATCATTGCTTGAGTAATTGTTTGATTGTTGTGAAGATTGTGGGGTTTGACTTGAATTTTCGTTGTTAAAAGAAGCTTGAAATTGTTGTGGATAATTGAAGCCTCCACTACCACCACTGCTCGTTTCTACATTAAAAGCAGTTTGGATTTTCGGACTCATTTGAACATTTGACTCACTACCTCGGTAGTATAATCCAACATCTAGATGAATCGAGCAGCTTTCAATTTTTTCGTTATTTCTGAGATCTAGTTCATGAGCCTCGAGTTTTTCGATGAACTTTGACAGGAATGTCCACGTATTTTTGTTGAATTTTTTACTTTTTTATCAAAAGAATCCAGAAAAAAATACCAAACAGAGTCAATAAATCACCAAAGTTTACATGAACACTAAGTAACATATGGGAAAGGTTCTTGGAAGTTTGGAAGTCCATTAACTGAATTTTGGTTCGGGTTAAAAATCCGCGTTTTTTTGGAGATTTCGGTAGCCGGAAGCTCACTGAAACGAAATCGAAAAATCCCAAATTTTTGCAGGGAGTTCCTCGACATATAAGGAGTCTACTGGAATATTTTGAAAATTTTTAGACATCGGATGATAAGCGATGTAAATTATTCGGTTAAATATTGTTTCACAAATAAATTATTTAAGTTATAAAAGTAACTTATAAATTCCCAAAATATTTTTCCCTGAATCTATATATTGTTACTGAGTTCTACAAAAATTTTCAGAATTTTATAAGAGATTAAATGGATTTTTCGGCTTTTAAAACGCTTCTTTTAACTTATTTCGGCAATTTACCGGACAACGAACCTGCCGGAACTGGAAACGGACCGAACCCTATTGTGACAATAAGGGGAAAACCGGGGGTAATCTGGGAAGTTCCAGGGTAAGCTGGACACTCTGGGTGTGTTCCACCACCGTTCGGGAGAACCCTCAATGGTGAAAACGGACACTCAAATTCGAGTGACCTAGATCCTCCAAACGTCCGGATTTCCTTAATAAATACTTAATCTTTTCTAAATGACGATGTATTGGAACTATCTAGATCTTAGTGCTGTTATCCGAACACATAGAACAACCGACTTTGGCTGGCACGTGAATCGGTGCCCGGGAGCCAAACGTAAAACTGATCCTACCCTAACATCCCTCACCACACCAGGGTACTAGATGTACAATGTGGCCTGAAAATACTCACCCGGGCCCAACTGAGTTCTACAAAATTTTCAGAATTTTATTTTTCGGCTTTTAAAACGCTTCTTTAACTTATTTAGGCAGTTTACCAGACAACGAACCTGCCAGAACTGGGAACAGACCGAACCCTATTGTGACAATAAGGGGAACATCGGGGGTATTCTGGGAAGTTCCAGGGTAAGCTGGACACTCTGGGTGTGTTCCACCACCGTTCGGGAGAACCCTCGACGGCGAAAACGGACACTCAAATTCGAGTGACCTAGATCCTCCAAACGTCCGGATTTTCTTAATAAATACTTAATCTTTTCTAAATGACAATGTATTGGCACTATCTAGATCTTAGTGCTGTTATCCACAGAACACATATGAACAAACGTAAAACTGATCCTACCCTAACATCCCTCACCACACCAGGGTACTAGATGTACAATGTGGCCTGAAAGTACTCACTCGGGCCCAAGTTATAGGCGTTACCGACTTAGCGACTGATATTGGTAATTACTTGCATGATTAATGATAGAACCGAACCAGCTTGCATATACTCCTATTGCTACCATTTATAGTGCTATCCTATGAGTTCCACTCCCCCACTTTTAAACTGTTTTACTGTTTTCTGGGGTGATTTGCATGTTAAAAAACTGTGTTAATTGCACCAACTTGTGAAGCTATGAATTATCTAACACACGAACTCCATGACCTTCCCCACTACAAGTGATTAACGAAGCCGTGGATAGTACTATTGGTCTGACTAACCCAGTTGACGCCGGATGGTGCGATGCTGGCAACGAACAACAGCACGCGTCCTAAACTCGGTTATGTTGTTCGGCATAACTACACTAGGGCGTTGAACTCCACGTGACGCAGTTGGTGGGCCGGGAGTGTCTGTGTGACCCGGTCCGGTGGGCGGCAGTGTCTGTGGTGACACGGACCAGGGATTATGACAATGAAGGTTTCACTTGTGCCCTCGTGTAATTCCATCTGTGACTATGACCTGTGCAATTAAACCTGTTAACGCCTTTTGTTACGAAACAACCAAACTAGTGAAACTCACCGGCTCGTTTAGATGACCCTTTTTAAAACTAACATGCATTTTAGGTAACTTGAGACTAGTGTGACCCGTGTATGTTGTTCAAGACGTGTTTATAGACGAATACTGATATAATCGCATGCGGCTTAGAAGACTTATGTGGTTCGTGCGAACACGCAGTTGTAACATACATGTAGTATGTCATCAACATTTTGTAAGTGATAAAATGTAATGTCATTATAAACAATGTGCTTGTACCAGGTGTGTGTTGCATCCCGTGTTTTCTTCCGCTGCAGATTCGGTGTGACATTTTCAGTAACGTTTTCAGGCGTCGGAAGTCACGTATGATTAACCAAACACCAACGATACTTAATATAAGTTATAATACTTATATTTATATCAAAAATATCAGTTTACTTTTTGATCTAAATCAGTTTTATACAAACTTCTTAAAAAGCCGATTTTTACCGTTTTTAACGCTTAGTCTTGTATCGAACTTTACCATAAGCATCCTAAATCGTCATGACTTGATGTATTAACATAATACATATTATTTACTGATTAAAATGATGCTTATCATCAGGTTGGTGCAGTTTTTGTGTAACCCACATAAATCATGCAAATTTCACATATTTTATTACTTTTTAAGCTACATGTACAACATGCAAAGCTACCGAACCTATGACAAAGTTTCATGCCATTATAACATACCAAATAATGTTATTTCTAGTGTTTATAATCTGATTTAAAACACTTTGGTCATATAATAACATTTTCATCATCTCATGATCATTTAATCACCATGCATGATTATGTACAAGTATCTAATGCATCCTTATCATATCATCATCATTCCTTATGAACTTAAATGCATCTACATGTATTTAATTCATATAGTTCAAGATATCATCATCTTCATATAACCATCACCTTATCATTTCATGCATAAGCATTTATGAACATTTAAACAAAAACCCACATGCATGCATACATATAAACGACATACATATATACACACATATACTTCCAGAAAATCACTTTAACGAGCACCAGACAGATTGTGCAGAACCCGTATGTTGAAGAAGATCAAAAATGTCTTCGTTTATGGCTTGTTGTAACAGGTTCATCATCTTGTTTTCTCGAATATACTTTTCTCTGTCTCTTTCATTGATTTGACTGATACTAATCTTTATCCCGTTATCACCCACTGGAATCATGTACTCCTCTTTAGTAGCCATCCAACAATCAAAATGATTTGCTTGAACATAGTTTTCAAATCGACCCTCCCACCTTTGACAATTCTCCATGCGTAAAAGTTTGGGTGGTTTTTTATTTGTGCCCATTTCATTATCAAAATTCATATTTTGGGCAACGGTTATCGAGGTAGTAGAAAAAGCATTCAAATTTTCAAACTCCATCTTTAAAAATGTCAAGTTATGATTGGAACGGATCACTAAGTGTTTGGAACGGATGACAACTTTCAAACGATGAAAGATGAAATCTGGTGTGACAACCTATAAGTTTTGGTTGTTAATTACGTTGTAAACGAACATTAAGACAATTATAAGTATTGTTTTAAGATACAAGTTAACTTAGTTGGGCCTTTGGAATGCGTAGGAACGTCTATTTAAAACGTACACTACGCGATTGGTAATTTCGATAAATTTTGCGCGCATTTAAACGATAACGAACTGACACCAGACGAAATACTAACAACACCAACTAATATGAGTTTATACGTATATTTTATACACATGGATTTGGTTTTGCTAAATTATCATGCTTCCGAACACAACAGAACGCATACGTGAACGAAAACGCGGTTGTAGGAACGTACCGACAACGAAACGGAAGCAACGAACACATGTATTACCTTAAAAACTGAAATATTATGATAGAATTAGTTTCTTTTAGAAATTTCTAAACACAGTTGAAACCGGATCGAAAATAGGATAGAAACGACGACCGTAGTGATTTACGCAACTTTAACGCAACCGACGAACGTACGCGTCTAATATCTACATACGACTTAAATTTTTATATTTTAGACCCTAAATAAACATCATACGACATTTTATAAAGATCGGGAGTGAAAACAAACCTTGAAAATGTAACTAGGCAACTCAAAAACACTAGAAACGCGATAACGGGCCTTGGGCCCAACTCACCTACAAGCCCAACCCACATCCCAAACCCTAGATACAAATATCTTGCAAACACACACACTTACACCATTCACACACACTCACTCTCTCTCATTCCCCCTTCTCTCTCAACCGACTGACTCCGGTCAGCGAAGCCGGCGGAGCCGGCGACGACCACGGTGGTCTGACAAGACACGCGACGGCCAGCGACGGTGGAGCGCGGGGGACCACGGCGACGGCGGTGACGGCTTTTCGCGGCGGAACCGGGGTGTACCCCCCTAAATCAGACCTCTTGAGTCCATTTCCAGCATCCATTTTTCGTTTAGAGCAACGGAAGTAACGATTTCAGAGCCGGCAGCCTTGGTTTCATCGTTAACCTTTCAACTCCCTCTCTTTCTTTTAGATCTGTAAAGATCCATGTTCTCCGGCCATTTTGTTCATCATTTCAGGGGTGTTATGGTCGAGTGAAGGTGGGTAACGGGATGTAGACGGTGTGATGGCAGCGGTGGGTGCCAAACGACGGTGGTGAGTTCAGGTGTGGTGACGGTGAGCGGCAGAACAAGCCGCAGCCGGCGGAATGGGGGTCGGCCGGTAGCGGCGGTAATGGTAGCGGGTCCGGTGAGGGTGGTTAAGTTCGGTTCGGGTCTTGGTTCAGTTTCGGTTCAGGTTTTACCTTGGTTCACTTCAACTCGGTTCACCCAGTCAACACAGTCAACTCGGTCAAACCTGGGTCAACAATGATCAACAGCACTCAACGTGTAGCTACGGTTCATTTTGGTGTTCAGGTCAAACCCCAGTCAACAACGGTCAAATTGGTCAACGATCAGATTTGGGTTCGGGTCAAACCCGGTCAACGTGAATCTTGGTAAAATAATATTAACATAAATTTTATTAAATAATTATTTAATCTTTCGTCTTAACGTGACATCGAGCTCTAACCCAAACCAACTAACGAACTCATTAGAAAATAAAGTTTACGAACTTATTCATGTTTGTATTTAAGTAACTTGCATACATTTACATGTATATGAAAATATATATTAGACAAAGACCGAGCCGACACATCGCTACATAATATATAATACATATATATTTTAGACTTGAGCACGACAAATATTCAACGTTTTAAAGTTACCATAGAATTTTGCATATGTTTGACTTTATTGAAATGTTGCGTTTTGGAAATTTATATCAACACTTTGATTGTCGGGGCATCCTAAAAACAGAGGAAACTATGCCCAATTTTCGTTAAAAAATGTAAAGATATATGTTATTACTTCAAAACCGACGGAAATATATCGAAAGTTCAAGTATTTTTCTAAATAAGTATAAGTAAATATTTATTTTGACGACACTTATAACTTACAAAAATGAGATTGTAACCTTTCAACAAATATGGTACACTAGTTAACGGAAAATCGAACATCCCTATTGTTTCAAACGTCGTTAATTTGTATACCTTTATAAAATAAATATAATTGTTTACATTTATTTCAAACATCGACAGTTCATTTACTTTTATAAAATAAATATAATTGTTTATATTTATTTCGAACATCGATAATTCGAATACTTTTATAAAATGAATATAATTTTTATATTTATTTCAAACATCTCGAATTCGGAGATTTCATAAAAATAAATATTATTATTTACATTTATTCCAATGTCTATAAATCGATGATTTATAATATAAATATGATTATTTATATTTATTCCAAATGCCTAAACAGTGTACGACATATTACCGTACGATCTTAACACCTATTTGTATTCGAGTCATTTCGATAACAGATCAACGAGATTTGATTATAACAAGCATATAACTATATAATTATTTTATTAATTATAAACAAGACGCAAAAGTATTATTTTGGGTACGCGACGTTTTACATATATATGTATACATGTGTATATATATACTTACATCTCACGAAACACCACAACAAGTCGTATATTTATCTGTATATGACGACTATCCAGAAAAATGCGTAAATCCATTATACGAGTTTACAACATATTGTTTCATCTAAATACTCGTTACGTATAGGTAGTTCTGTTCACGACAGCTAACTTCTTAAATATATTTATAGTTATATGTATAATATATATTTTGTGTGTGTGTGTGTGTGTGTGTATATAATCCGAATCACTTGAAAACTAAGTCGTTTCCACTATTTAGTGTTTTACCGATTAAATGGAATCAAACAACCATAGATTGGTTATTTCAAACCAAGATATCAACACTTTCATAGAATCGTATGGTCAACGATTCGGTAGAGCTCGCTGACACGTAGTTTAGCTACATCATCTTATTAGAAACTTATAAGCTTGATTCCTTGATAGGAATGCTCTAGTTTGCATGCTAGCGAATTACGTTCTTGGAACAACATTACAGAATCATATTAGCTAGCTTTGCACAAGGATATCGAGGTGAGTTCGTAACCCCCTTTTTTTACCGTTTTATGTTTTTATAAATGTTTTCAGGGGTGGAAAGATATGCAAGTTTTGCAAAAGCACACAATGTTTCGATAAAAAAAATTCATATATCTAAACCATGTTGCAAATGGATTTCAATTAACTCAAATGTTTACGAATGGTTTATGCTCAACATACCAGTTTTACAAAACAAACGCGTATTTTCAGAGCGTGCATGAGTTTCATGACTAGTGAAGGGAACGTCCTAGTTACAACGGGACTGGATAGTCCTACATAATAATAAGGGGACTAGTTGGTCCTGCTTACAGACTCAAATGGGATAGGCCCATTCTCATTTTTACGAGGCACAAAGACTCAAGTGGGTTAGACCCACCTATACTCGTGCGAGGCACGAAGACTCAAGGACTGGATTTTCCACTACTCAACACTAAGGGTCGTAGGGTCGCTTAAAACTGTACAGTGAAGTCCTCGCTACACATTGGAACTATAACCGCCTGCTAGTCGACCGTCTTGAGTAAACGGTTTAGCGAGGCACTTACTAGCTTGGGGTGGGTTATAGGCTCATGCGGGCATGTTGTCATTGTCGTACGCGGACATCGGCGGTTATTCAAATATTACAAAAACAAGGTTTTCAATTGACATGCCGAGAAAAATGGTTTTATTACGTTTTCTCAACAGTATTTAAATTGGTTACTAAAAAGATTTATTTTATATCTTTTCGAACAAACTACGAACTCACCAACATTATGTTGACTTTTCGTATGTTTCTTTCTCAGGTTATATTTTCAAATTATGGCACGGTTGGAATAGGAGAACCCATGGGGATTCGAGTACTTAACAGGAGTTCACTTTCTAGAAGTCTTAGCGTAAAATACGTCCGCTGTGCAATGTAGATACCAGTCAGTTTACACCGACTCTGATTTTAGTGGGCGTGACATCTGGATTGAATCAGATCACTCCTTCAAACGCACGAAGACTTGGAACGGTTCACTCCTTTATGCGGATGAAAAGAAAATTTGATACGGATGAAACAACTAAATTTGGAGCAGATTAACTATTTATGCGGATGAGAAGCGTTGACTCGTGCGGATGAACTACCGGTTCGTGCGAACGACCTGTTTTTTTCAAATGAATGAACGCCTCTTTCGTGCGGATCACTCTTTCGTGCGAATGACACCCTTATTCGTGCGAATCACTCTTCCATACGAACGTGTTTAGCCATGATTTTTGCACTTTTGGGCATGAAAATGTGTGATTTCTGGTCCATTACACTGTTATGCTATCCTATAAATCATGATACGACACAAAGATAGAGGTAATAGACATATACACTAAAACTGTAAATTGATTGTAAATCTTGATGTAAAACATTTCTAATTCAACAAAGAAACTAATAAATCACCTCAAAACTTCTCAATCTAGTAACATGGCGATGACAACCAAACTAGCCCTAGCCATTTCAGTTTCGCAATCCAAAGACGCCGACGATAACGATCGTCCAACCACCATTATGATCCACCACATCTTCCTCCAGGGATCGCAGTAGACGATGAACACAATATGTGGTCCTTTTCCGGTGAATATATGGAAGGCGATGTTATGTCTTCGCGACCCTGTACCTTCCTCTACCATTTTCAAAATCGATCTGCTACAAGCATGAGGACATCGGGTAACCTACAAACCACATCGGCCAGAACCCTAACCTCAGCCTGTTCGAGGGTGGCCACTGAGGGTTCGAGGTCGAATGATTTGAGATTACAAAAAACTAAAGACCATCCTTATTACTAACGTTGAGCGAAATCTAACAGTGACTAGGATGTTATTCTGGCGATGCTTCTAGGAGGCGAGAGTGTGAGTGTTTTAGAGAGATAAACAAAAGGCTAACAAAACTTTGTTGCGGTGATGGAATTGGTTACCACACATAGCAAGCGACTAAACGTGGCACACAAAAGTCTTTGGTACAAAACCTACAAAAAAGAGTTCATGTAACAAAAGCACAAAACTCAGTTTAAGCAACATGTAGAATCAGCAACTGCATAAAACAGTTGCTAGTTAGGGTGTGTATATATATACACATGATTGGGTTCCAGAGTGAAAACTAGTATATTTGTGAACTGGGTGAACAAATCTTGTCATTGATTTAAACTTGTGTATTGATAATCAAGTGTTAGGATTAGTTCAGTAGTGTTCACAATCAAAAGAGTTTTTCACAAATGAACCTAACCCTCTATATTTATATATATATATATATATATAAATATAAGAGAGAGAATATTAGGATGTTGAAAATTGGAGGATTTCATAACTTTCTATGCATAACTTACAACCCATCAAAGCATAGAGACCTAAAATGGTTAAATGGGCGGGAGTTAAAGACTCAAAATCAAAATAAGACCATCCTTTATGCTTAGATGAGCGGGACTTGAAAACTCAAAATCAAAATCAAGCCATCCTTTTCTAAAGTCTGACATTATTTGGTGGAATTCAATTTCAAACACAAAGAAATCTTATCTCACCTTATTTCTCTCCCTCCCCAGATTTGCCTCTGTTATCGTTTCATCTATAACCTCAAATTGCACATATCGTTCATCTATAACCCCCACGATGAAAGATGTTGGGATGGTGGTAGTGGGTGGAAAGTAGAGGGCTGTGTTGGTTTGGATCTATAATTTTATGGGGTCTCGAAGAGGATGACAAAGGGCTTGGTTAGTGGCCAGATTGGTGTAACAAGATAGCTGAGAGATTTTGGCAGAGTCAAACTTCCAGCGACCTAGACTAGGGTTCCGGTGAGGTTCCGATCAAATCCGGTGAGTCCTATTTCTTATGCGTATCTCATTTACTTTTGATGTGGGTGTTGTTTCGAAGCAATTTGTTTTCATCGTTTGAAATACAGGGGATATTGCTAAAGAGGACCAACAATTAGAAGTAGATGGTGACACGGTGAAAATATGATGACCGTTTGCTCCATGTCTACCAACTTTTTTGTGGAAAGTCATCAGAGAAACTTTGCTTATACACATCAAACTTTAAAGGGTTTCAAGATTTTTGTTGGTTTTTGTGAAGGTATGGTTATATATGTCTCTGGTTTTATACACAATTTTATGGTTTGTTATTATAGATCAAAATGTCATTTAAGAAATTAGATTATGCAGGAGTAGGGTTGCGAGGTAGGACCTGCTACAGGTAATCAACCGATGAACTAGGGAACAAGTAATGTTAACCCTTCATGGGGTTTGTAAGAAGGTCGTGGTGATTTGAAAACTGGCTGGGTTCCTCCATAGCCGGTTCTAGGGTCTCACCAATTCAAGGCTGGATTAGTGGCCCTGGTCTAACCCAAGCACCGATAGTTTCGGGACTGGAAAAACCCTGGTGAGGTGGCATCGGCTGGGAATTCAAACCACGCATGGGGTTCACCAAAGCCTAAGAATGGAATCTGGTGGGATAGAAGTGAACCCTACAACAGATGTAGAGTTGGGGGTTCAGGTTTCAGTAGTAACAGAAGGCATTGGAAGAAACAGGGATCGTTCGGCAACAAAGGGTGTTGAACGAGCGTATGTATGACTGCAGCTTTTTACAATGTTTCTGGGTATATGTTTTTTTGCATGTTGTATAGGTTGTTTTCTGTTTTGTATATGAATGTTGTAACACATGTGCACAACATGTGTAGGGGTAGAAACCTTTGCAAGCCTTTTCAAGTGCTTATGATAAGATTAACATAGTATCGACGGTAGTTATTTTGTAACGGTTAAGCTAGATCTTCTTGCAAATAGCAATCTTCTTTTGATATAGTTTAAGGTTAATAAACATCGCTAATGGCTGATTTAATTGTAGTTAATTGACCATTGTATTTTTAACATATTAAAATAAAAATAAAAACAACAAATGTCTACAATGGTCAACTTTTTGTCAAAACATGACATTTGTTAAACCATGGTGCTAGGCCGTTGGCTTTACAATTTAAGGAAGTTTACAAAGGTTTTAAAACAGATTTATAAATCATGTCAAATGTATGTTTCCCCATAAGGTTTAGCTGGTCTAGAAACATATATAAAACTAATAAGAAATTATAAACTGAGAGTATTTTTTAAAAACACTTTTAAAACCAATAACATAACAACATAGTTGTTACATGTCTACTTTGCTCAGGTCTTATTAGTTTAAAAGTTTTGTATAAATATAGGTGGCAATATGTGTTGGTTAGATCAATGGATTGGGTAATTAGTTAAAAGGGAAAGGATCAAATAGGAAGTTTATTTTGGCTAGGAAGGATAGGAAGCAATAGGATTATGACATGTGGCAAAATTTAAAATAAAGAGGAAGGGTATTTTAGTTAACCGTATCCAATCTTCTTCCTTCTTCTCTCCCAGTAACTTCAAAACTCACCATTTTCAAAACCCACCATCTTCAACCTTTTCTTCACTTTTTATCTCAATAATCACTACATTTAGTGCGATTTTATCACCAATCAACGATTCAAACACCCAATCAACGAGTTCTTCAACTTTTTTGAAGAAACCCATTTTAATTTTATAAAATATCTCATTTTTTCCCCTATGATTTTGAAGCGATCACTCGATTCGTTCAATTCGGTCGCTGATAGGTGTTTCTAACATTCAAATTTCGTCAATCGGTGAAGAATCAGCTTCGATCTATGTAAGAAATTTTTGAATTTGCATTTTTACGATCTGGGTTTTTGAATTGAGTCATTGCGTTTTACGATCTTGGCGGGGGTCCGGGGCCAGCGCCCCTGGGAGCAGGGTTCAAGGGGCGGCAGCTGGAAATTTTTTTTTGATTAAATTGTTTTAATAAAATTGCATCAGAAAAATTAATTTTCTGGAAATTGCCTTATTTTCATAGACAGTTTTTGATCTCTTACTTCCTGGTTTAGTAATTGCGTTTTAGAAAAAAGACATTTTAATTGTTTTCTGGCCGTTGCGATTTAGAAATAAGACATTTCTTTGTATTTTTGGTGCATTGCGTTTTATGTAAAACACATTTTTATGTGTTTTCAGTCCATTGCGTTTTAGGTAAAACACTTTCTTTTGTCTTTTCAGTCTATTGCGTTTTAGAAAAAAAAACATTTTAAGTCTTTTCTGGCCATTGCGTTTTAGAAATAAGACATTTCTTGTGTTTTTAGGCATTGCTTTTTAGGTAAAAACACATTTTTATGTGTTTTCAGTCCATTGCGTTTTAGAAAGTACACTTTCTTTTGTGTTTTTAGGCTACTGCTTTTTAGAAATAAGATATTTCTTTGTATTTTCTGGCTATTGCGTTTTATAATTATATCTATCTGGTTGCTAATAAATCTGTCTGATATATTTCTTCAATGCCCACATAAAATAACAGTTATTGAAGTTATTTTTCATCTTTATCAACAATAGTTTCATGCTTCTGCTTCTGTATGCTGAAGGTGGAGTTTGAAGTTACAGCTGTTGAAGGTTCTTGTGACTGTTTAAACAGCACAAGAAGACAAAATATTATCAGCAGCAGATGATACCCTTTGATGATCGGGCACTAGATATCTCACCTTCTGATCGTCATAATCAACAAAAGTCTCATGCTTCTGTTTCTGATATAAATATGTTTGCTGATCTTGATGCCAATAGTAACCCAAAAGCTAGTTCCTCTTTGTTTTTTGTGTGCATTGCGTTTAAAAAAAATCATTTTTTACATTTTTTTCCATTGCGTTTTACGCAACTGAGTTTTTTTCATTGCGTTTTCGAAATTTTTTTTCGAAAATATAGCAATAGTATACTCGTTTTAAAGATAAAAAAACGCTCGTTTTTTGTGCAATTTTTATAAAAAATAATGTCGTATGAAAAAGTTATCAACGTTTAAAAAATGAGGGAGAATTGAAGGACAGAGAAACTATTGTTCTGGATTGACTAAAATGCCCTTACACAAACCCACACGCCTCTTTTCTTCTCTTCAAATTCACTTATTTAATCTTAGCCCTTGATTAAATCAATTGATGGTCAAGATTACTTCCTAACCAAAGAAACTTTCCATTGTATCCTGACCCTTAGTTAGAAAGGGTAATTGTTAGGATAATTGAGATGGCAGCGGGTCTGGAAACATGTTAGCTTGGGCCAACCGCACACTTTTTTTGTTTAATTTTTTTCTTTGTTTAATATTATAAGTAATTAAGATTTATATAAAATTAAAAGTATGAACATTTAATGCCGTATTAGATGTTAAATGCATTCAATTTCATAGTTGTATTATATTTTTTAACGGCGGATTTTATTAAACAAAAATATACAACAAAAACATAGAGGCTTATAGGAAATCAAAAGCTAACCAATTTACCCATTCTGTCGAAAACAGTTTATCTCTATTTATTACCCAATGATAACTAGACGCCTTTATGACCGCCATAAGCCTTGCTATATCGATCCTCTTGCCAGAAAAAAACAACCTAATCACAAAGTTTCCAAATACCTCAGCATGCTATTACCATGATAGTGTGAAAGATCCTCTTTCTCACATCTGATCCAGATATTCTTTTATGCAAACCTAGTAGATCTCTAATCATGTATGCTCAATATAGGTGGACTGATAACCATGATGATACCATTTGCCAAACCATTGAACAAACAAAACATGCATGATGTAAACAAATGTTCCACTGTTTCATCATGTTTACAGCAAAGAGGGCAAAGGTAGAAGGTATAGTTATACGTCTTTTTCCTAAAGCACTTCTTGAAGGTAGACGATCCAAGTTCATTCTCCAACCAAAAATGTTTACTTTACGTGGTATCCACCTATTCCAATCAAAGATGATATCACAAGTTACCGCATTGATACTCAATATAATCTTTCGTACCAATTTAGCTGTTAAAGTCCCCCAGTCTTCGGCTTGCCAGGTCCATTTGTCTTCGTTATTCGTGATAGATATTTGTGCTAAGATATCACCAACCCATTCAGCTTAGATACTTCTACGTTTGTTGAAGATGCTCGATGCCATTGCCACTCAATACTAGCAGCCGGACCCCCCCCCCCTGATATACTAAGTCTATCGATTACCATGCACCCCGTGTATATTTCTAAGGAGAATAGAGCTAGAAAAAGGTATTGGAATGGTATATTTGATGCCTAAGTGTCAGTCCAAAATTGCACATCTCTCCCGTTACCCACCGAACCTTTCATGAGTCGATTTAGATGGATGTTGTCTAAAAACACCAATTTCATACTTGTATGCATTCGACCAGATTCAAGCACCAACTTTAGTCTACTCAAAATTAGGTAGTTTTTTTTGTCAATTTACTAACCACATTCATGTTTCTGAATTAGTGTGTTATAGGAACCCGCGACTGCAGGTGAAAGGTTGAGTGAGATTGTAGGTAGTTCATACTACATGGCTCCTGAGGTACTAGAGAGAAATTATCGCCTGAAGTTGATGTATGAAGTGTTGGACTAATCCTACACATATTGCTTCGTGGTGTCTCTCCATTTTGGGCAGGTCGGTTTTTAGTTCTTTACATTAAAACACAGGTGGAAACATGGGTGGAGGATAACACATCGAAATGTGTTCGGGTCAGAACAAGTAACTCTATATACTGATCAACACAAAAAGTAATTAATCCCCCTTTTTGTCTGTTTTCTAATTATCATATTCTTTTTTTATTATGATATCGTATTTTTATTATGTTCTTTGTCCAGACCGAGACGAAAATTCTAGCGTTTGATTGTTTGAAATTTGCGCACCAAAAGAAGAAAGAAGATGAACCCATACAAATAAAATCTTGGGTCCGTCATGGGTAGCAAGGAATATCTGACTTTACGCCTTAAACAACAAATGCGCATGAGTACACTATTTCTCATGCCTTCTATGACAACTTCATATAGTGATGTACATCTCCTGAATTAAATCATATGCTTTAGTAAGGATTAAATTGTATGCTTTATATTACTGTCAGATGCTATTTGATCAATCTTGTTATCACTTAAGAGCGTTGAAGTACGTTAATTTATATTGTATGTAATTTTTTTGACATATGTGCTTTTTCGAAACAAGCATTCATCTTTCTTTTTATGGTTTATTTAATGTTAAGTTTCTAGGATACTTTGGTTACCTTCCGAGAATATTGATAAAAAGAACTAGAAAACGAGTATAGAAAACGAATACCGTATTGTAAATTGTTGTCGTCGTTGCATCGTGCGGGTTTTATATTATTATATATATATATATATATATATATTATATATATATTATATATATAAGGTGGGATTCTAGAGTGAGCAATAATGTATTTGTGAACTGTGTGAACAAATCCTGGCTATTTACATCATCAAATCGTAATATACACTAGTTTATTTTCATCACACACTAATGTACTTTTATCATCAAATCCTGACCATTAATTTACACTTGTATATTGATAATCAAGGGCTAAGATTAGTTCACACAGTTCACTATCAAGGGAGTTGTTTATAAATGAACCTAACACTATTTATACATATACATAATATATATATATATATATTATATATATATTATATATATGTATATATATATAAAAAGGAGAAGGATCCGTTAGGAACCACCCTTTACTGCGAGAAACGCGAGACCCAGTGTGAACACAACCAAAAATACCTAAAAATTATAAAAAATAAAAAAAAACACAATTTTTTTAATATTTTTTTTTTAAAAATCGCTATATTTCGTCACTACAAAAACAAAAAAAAAATCGAGTAACAATTATCCATACACGTGTGCATATCTATCATTTTTTTGACAAATTTCGTAATACATTACCAATATTAGACAATTGCACTTTCATTTACACTACCATCCATAATACATTGCTTTTTGCATTAACAATATCATAAATTCACATATGCATATATATGTATGAACATGATATAACGTGTTTTGGTACACTACTTCGAATACATTTTCCTTTTCATTTATCATATCATCCATAATACATTACCATTACTTCCTACCATCCATAATACAATATCATTACCTCCTAGCATTCATAATACAATACCATTACCAATATTTCACTTTCATGTACATCAACACCCTTTATACCATACAAACAACATATTACATCATAAAGTGACAAATATAACCAAATCATCAACCACTAGATATAACTAGGGATGAGATCGGTATCATACCAGTACCGTACTGGTACCGATACCGAAAATACCGTTACCGAAATTGAGGAAAAGTGGATACCGAATACCGTACCGAATTTTTCAGTTTGCTAACGGTACGGTACCGGTATTTCGGTATTTTACCGCTTTGGTGTTTTCAATTGTTTTACCTAAAAAATATCATGTAAATCCATCCATCCATTATTAACTAAATTGAAATAATATATATTAGGAAAACTAGACAAATGCATGTGGTAAAAAATCAAAAGAAAACATACATGGGTTAGACTTTTAACATCCAAACTATGGTTTATATATATTGAATTAATTATATTTATTTAATAGTGTTTTGGATATATTTTTCTAATAATATTGTTGGAATGTCGGTAATCAACTAGAATTTGTTTGTATTCAAATTTTTAGGATTCGTTATTATTTTTTACTTTTTTATAAGGGTATTGCTATTCATAACTTTTCTAATTTTAATTTAAATAGTGTGTGTCTATATATATATATTATATATATATGGGTAAGATCAAATAAAAAGTTGATTTTGCCTAAGAATGATAAAAATGAATCTTAACCTTTCATTTTCAAATTAATGGTTAAGATCAAAGTGTAGGAAAAAAGATGTGTAAGGGTATTTTTCTAATAGCTTATTTGTTGAATTTTTCTCTCCACATGCAAAACACATACATATTCCCCCTTCGTTTTTTAAACGTTCATAACTTTTTCATACGACATTATTTTTTTTTAAATTGCACCATAAAATCAAGCATCTTTTTATCTTTAATTTAAGCACCATATTGCTATATAAAAATATATGATTTCAAAAAAACCCAAAAAATGGCTTAGATTTCTATGTTTTGTGCTAGACTTTTTGTACTACATTTTTGTGCTGGATTTTTTGTGATGAAATTTTTGTGTTGAATTTTTGTACTTGATTTTTTTTGCTATATTCTTTGTGTTGAATTTTTTTTTGATGCATTTTTTGTACTTGATTTTTTGTGCTACATTTTTTGTACTAGTTTTTTTGTATTGTATTTTGAAAAAATAAATGGGTGGGAGTTTGTGTTTTAAGACCAAAATACCCTTCCATCCTACTTATAAGGGGTGTCATATGTCATCACCACAATCCTTTTTAGGCTACTTAGCCAAAATCCACTTTTTAGTGGATCTTTCCCTCTTATATATATATATATAGTATATTTTGGATATATTTTTTTCTAATAATATTGTGAGATTATGATCTATAGTGAATTAATTATATTTGCCAAAATACCCCTTAAAATTCCTTACTATAATTCGGTATTAATACCGTGTTTTACCTAAAAATACCGATACCGATACCGAAATCAAAAAATTTATTACCGATACCAGTACCGTTTATACCGGTATCGGTACGATACCGATATTTCGGTAAAAAATCTCATCCCTAGATATAACTAACCAAAAAACATGTATATGGGCCTACTTCATCATTCAAAATCACAGACATTTTGTACAAAACAAGTTATATCATGGTTATACATAATGATGAACATGTGCATTTTTAATATTGGTAATGTAAAAGTAGTGTATTAAGGATGGTAGTGTAAATAAAGTGCATTTGTTTACTACTGGTAATGTATTATAGAATTTGTCCAAGAAATGACACATATGCACATGTGCATCGATAATTGTTACTCGAAAAAAGAAAGTTTTTTTTTGTAACGAAATACAACGATTTTATTTAAAAAATTATTAAAAAACTGTGTGTTTTTAGATTTTTTAGGTATTTTTTTGTGTTCACATTGGTTCTCACGGTTCTCACAATAAAGGTGGTTCTTGCATGAGCCCTACCCTATATATAGTATCCTATATATATAGAGGATACAGTTCAAGTGAGAACCACTACCATTGCGAGAACCATGAGAACTTCTCAAATCCAATAGAATTTTAAAACATCACCTATAATCAATTTAATTTAAAATAGGTAATTTAGTCTTTTTCTCTTAATGTCACACCCCCTCTCTCTTATCTACAATACACATCACACCATTATATAGTTGACATAACAATATATATCTATTTTTTCATCTTTCTTATACTTTTTATATTTAAAATTAGGAAAAAATATCTTAACTATTTTTTATTTAAACACAAAAAATATTACGTAATTTAGAAAATACAAAAATATCGGAAACGATATCTATTCCTTTATGCTTTATTTTCCTTAATTATGACATAATGTTCTTTATAAAACGAAAGCTATATTTGTCTTATATGTTTATTAGAAAATACAAAATTATTTAAATGATATATATTTCTTTTTGCTGTATTTTCCCAAATTTCTGACATAATGTTTTTTTTATAAAATGCAAGCTATATTTGTCTTATATGTTTTGAGAATTTCTATTTCATTCGTTAATATTTGATAACTTTCCACTACAACTTTTTAAAAAAACATTCGACAACGTGCGAAAAAAAAGTTTTGACGTGCGTAAAAAAATGTTTTGACAATGTGCGTAAACATTTACACGAACTGAGTATGAGAACACCACTAGGTAAAAAAAATGTTTTGACAATGTGCGTAAAAAAGCTTTTTTACGCCCCTAATCGTCGACCCGAGCTCCTCTAAACGTTACACGTAAATCTATATTCAAACATATGTAAACACAACACGCGTAAATGTTTAGTTTTTACATACGTTTGAAAAAATATTCTCGTACATTGTCAAATGTAAAAAAAAAACCGCACACGGTGTCGAATGTAAAAAAAATTCCCGCACGGTGCCGAATGTAAAAAAATGTTTTTTTAATACACACGATAAAATATGTTGTTTTATGCTCCTGGTCGCCGGCCCCAGCTCCACTAAATGTTTGTGGAATGTAAACGCTTTATTTTTTTCTTTGATTCTCGTAGGTATTGGGGCTTTTACGTTTTAATGACGAGGATAGGAAACAAAAAATGAAGATCAAGATCAGGTATTGAAGATGTTTTCTTTTAATACATGTAGTATAATTTTTTATATAAAATATAATGTGTTATAATTAATTTCTTTTTTTAAATAGATAAACGTATTTAATGTTGACATGAAGAGTGATGTAGCTTATGATGTTTGATTGTCAATTTGACAACTTGTCATGAATAATACACAAGTCAAATTTTCCAACTCAATGTGGTTCCTATTTTACCCCATCCATATATATATATATATATATATAATGAATATTTATTTGGTTGGCTAGCTAGAATGTACATAAGGCAATCTCCTATCGTTTCACGCCTTTCACTTCACGTCACTGCCACATCATAAAGTGTCCGCCACCTCACCGACACATCACCACTCCATTTCCGTTCGTTTTCTTTCATTAACTCCTACTATGGTTTCACGTCCTTTTACTAACCAATACCCATTATTTTAAAAACATTAAAAGAAATAAAAAAGCTTTGATTGGTTGAGAAACATGGAGCCCACCACCAACACCTCCTCCACGATGTTTCCCTTCCACACTGGAGGTGCAACCCTAAACCGGATTAGAAATCGAACCCGACAACCCTACCTTACCTGAACCCGCTTTGAACCCGATCTATAGCCAACCTGGTTTGGACCCGTTTCAACCCATAGGGTAGGACTCGGTTTGGGTATTTCACAGGCAAACCGGTTTCAACCGGACCCTTGACAACCCGATCACTCAACCTGGTATGAGAACCCGATTTCAATCCGATATCACGAACCCGTCCATATATATGGAACTAGCTATTACCCAATGGTTATTTAGCGGCTTTGTGACCATTATAGTACATTCAATGTTGAGTTTTTGGACCTTTTTCATCCAAAACACTAGTACACATATGTATCAATGGTGTTGTTTAAATCAAAACATATAAAAACGCAAAAAATAAATACATACATGAATAAACGCTCCCAAAGCGCTGTGGAATCGAAAGCGGGCATTCATCCGTCAATAGGGTTATTCATTTACCGAACCTACCAAAGACGACGAAAAATGTAAAAGAAATTGTATTTCGTTTCATAATTTTTTTTCATAATTATATTATATTTGTATTTGAGAATTTTATATTAACGGGTTGGGCAATAGGGTTGAACCCGGTTTGATAACCTAACCCGGTCCCAACCCAACCCGAATCGGTTTCGTAGGGCTCGGTTCTCTTGTCTCCTAACCTGGGCAAGAACCCAACCCGGTTTGCGTGCTATCACGGTTTGAATATTTTCATGCTAACCCCAACCCGATTTGAAACCAGTTCGAATTGAAACCCAAACCCGATGTGTGCACCTCTATCTACTCCACACCACACCACTCCCCACCTCGCCCCCTTCCACGCCAAGCCTCTTACCATATGACAAGGGGCGTCATACCATAGTAGATCGCCTGGCCTAAAGTGGGTAGTCTCGTATCAAGACTACAATTGTTCACCCGTCAACATAACTATATGGAAGTTATAATATACTGTAAATAGCTAATTTAGCTCACTAGAATATCTTGTTTTTGGTTGGATTGTAAATGTATATGTTTGGGGCTATTTAATAAAATTTGGACTTCCAAAAAAAGATATGGCACTAATCTTATGATAAATGTTTCACAACCTAATCAGACCGGTTGATCAAATCGTTGCCCCGCAGATGACTAACATGGTTGGTGTTAACTGTTTTACCTTTTTATTTACTTATTTGTTTTTTACAACATTCTCATTTACTGGTTCATTCGTTAGTCCATATTTTTATTTCTTTAGTGTTTATATATTATTAAATTACAAACCTACACCAAAACACAAAACCTTATTAAAATTACAAATCTACACCAATAAACCATTATTCGAGTTCTTAACTCTTGTTCGATAATACGAAAGCATGCTTCTAATGATGACGGTTACGAAAATACGAAAACATTACTAAAGATTAAATACGTGGTTCTTTTCTCCGTGATTACAGAGCATGGTTGTAAAAATCCCAATTATCGTCTGATTAGTCGCTAGTCGGAGTTTGGAGGTTCACCGAGTAATTTTCCTCTAATCGGCCAATTAATCTCTAGACAATTTACTCAAAATAGAGTTAATTATTGTTTTCGTCCCTGTGGTTTGTCAAAAATCACTATTTCAGTCCATTAGTTTAAAATTTGCGATTTCAGTCCCTGTGATTTCACTTTCGTAACCATTTCAGTCAACCTCGCAACCATTTCAGTCCTGTACTTACAGAATAAATGGATTAAAGTGGTTACGAAAGTGAAACCACAGGGACTGAAATGGTTAGAAAATTGAAACCACAGGGACTGAAATCGCAATTTTTAAACTAATGGACTGAAATAGTGATTTTTGACAAACCACAAGGACGAAAACAGTAATTAACTCAAAAAAAATATTTTCAACACTTGATATGAAAAATCTTCAGAATCTCCAATTTCCGATTTCAGGTAAATGAAGAAAAAGATTTGAAGATGAAAAGAAATTTTGTAACATGGGATGTTCCAAATTGGAGGTTGACCCACTGAGTCATAGTCCAGTCCGTTAATTATGCATGTTGGTAATGCTTTGGATTCTAATATAATTCTTTGAGTAATAATTAACCAATAGAATTTTGATTGAGTTCTCACGTCTTTATCAAGACAAGACAACGTCTTTATAGCCGACTAAATATACAGCTTGCATGTCATTATTTGCCAACTTTATAAGTTTTTGCACATGAAAGATGATCCAAACATCATAATCAAGATTTGTTTCACCATGAAAGTGACCACCCTACAACCACCACCCACCGGTTCACATAATTGAACAACCTTCACCATCCTCTTCACCTCCATAATCATTACTTGCATAGTGGCTTCGGTTATCATTATACCCGTTATACCCATTTTCGTATCCGTATCCGAACCCACCATAACTAGGTGGTGGTGGTGGTGCTACCAGCGTCCCATACCCATGTTGAAATGGTGCATCGCGGTAATAAGGATCATAGTGCTGCCCGTATCCCACCATCGGGTAACCGGATAATGGGTACATTTGTGGATAGCCGTGTACCGGCTCGTAGACCATCTTTGCAACGTCAGGGTTTGGACCCGCGCCCATCATTATTGGTACTTCCTTGGGTGGGTTTGGTTTATCTGCTTCTTTAGGTTTAGCCTTCTCGGGTTCTGGTGGCTTCCCTGAGTCCTTGGGCTTATCAGCTGGTTTGGGCTTTTCGGCCTCCTTGGGCTTGTCAGCAGGTTGGGCCTCCTTAGGCTTGTCAGCAGCTGGCTTAGGCTTGTCGGCTGCCGGCTTAGGCTTCTCGGGCTCTTTAGGCTTGTCGGCTGCCGGCTTTGGCTTCTCGGGCTCTTTAGGCTGGTCGGCAGCCGGCTTTGGCTTCTCGGGCTCTTTAGGCTTGTCAGCTGGGGGCTTAGGCTTCTCGGGCTCTTTAGGCTTATCGACTGGCGGCTTAGCAGGCTCTTTAGGCTTGTCAGCCGCTGGCTTTGGCTTCTTGGGCTCTTTAGGCTTGTCGGCCGCTGGCTTAGCAGGTTCTTTTGGCTTGTCAGCAGGTGCTTTGGGCTTTTCAACAATCTCTATGCTCTGAATTGCACCTCCACCCTTATAACAAAGCTTGTCACGAATGTTCTCTGGGCTACAACATACCACCTTGATCCTCACCTCATTTTTGTCCACATCAAATACTTGGTCCCTTATTTCTAATTTATCACAAAAGGAATAAAGAACATTATCCCTATGTACCATCAATCAAGAATCCAAATCCTCATTATATGTCATACACATACACAAATAAATACAAGAATCGCGAAAACAACATAATTCATACACTTATATCTATCACATTATATATAATAAATATATCATTATTAGTTGGACCATTACCTTGTTTTTGCAATTCTCTACATATTGCTAGTTTGAAAACAAGCGCATCTCGTGCATACAAATAATATATAAATTTTCATTAACATTTATAGAAGTACCATTAAAAATTAGGGATTTAAATGATGAACACAAAGATTTGTTAATTTAAAGGTAAATAAAAGGGGGCATAATAATAATAATAAACTCACGAGGCATTTTGCAGATGACCTTCTTCACTTTCTTGTAGCAGCCGGAGCATTTGAGATCAACATACAGGATCATTTCGGTCACCTTGTATTACAAGAAATAGTTACAAAAGCTTAATTTGATATTGTTATACTCAAAAAACAACAAAACTAGATTAAAATTTGGATGAATGAAATACCTACCTTCCCTGGTGCCATGGCAGCTGACCGACAGTTATCTATTGATGGAGAGAAGAAGAGAGAATGTGGTATGAATGAGTGGGAGTTGGATTAAAAAGAGGTGAGTGATGATGTCATTATTATCGATAAGACTTTCTATGCATATATTATTATATTATATTTTAATAATTTTGTAGCTCTAGAAAGTACTTTATATCTCTGTTGTCAACGCTAATTCAGGTGCGAGTTAGGCTTCACTTTTTAGGCTCGTCTCGATATTCTTGCTTCGCTTTCAAAAGCTCTACTTTCAGGCCCTCAGACGCATATTCAGGCCAAATTTCAATGAAATTCCGATCAAAAAATGGTTTAACATGTTTGAGACAATTATAAGAACCTTAAATAAGCCTGCAAACAAACTAAAACAACTTAAATTAGCCCTAAAGAAGCTTAAAACATGTCTAAAATCTCTAAAAACTGTATTTTATACTAAACGGCTCATCTAAAAAAGCCTTCGCTTTTTAAGCGCCTTGTATTAAGGCCCAAAGCTCACCCTTTGCGCCTTGAGTGCGCATTGCGCCTTTGACAACTATGCTTTATATTTGATCAAGGTATAGTTATAAAAGTTACGTAAATGTTTTTTTGCAATACGCCATCTACTTTTTCTTATTAGCTAAAGAGGTGGTAAGAAAGTGAAGAGAAGCAAAAGATGAGTTGGGTGAGTTGGAAAATAATCACTCTCTAGTTAAACAAATCGGTTTCGGCTTAACTCCTTTAAAAAAACAAATATCACGTTACTTTCAAAGTGGTGATGGAGTTTAAAAACGAATCAAATGTGTTATGGAGGAAAGTGATCATAGCATTACATCCGACAATACGTTCTTGCTCTTTTATTCCATGCAAGAAAATTGACAGGTACATGAAATAACATTGTTCGTGTTGATTCAGTTTTAGAAAATTATAATTTGAGAATGTTGAATCTTATACAAGGAGAAATAGAGTGGGGAGATAAAGTTCTTCAGGTGGATCCTTGGGTATCAAATCAGTCTTTAAGTGTTTTATTCCCAAACTTGTTTCACTTGCAACAAGTAAAATCTGTTTTCATACAAGATTGTATGGAGAGAGTGATTAGTAGTGTAGTCTGAAATTGGAGATGGAGAAAAGATAACCTGGATCAGGGAGAGCTAGCCTAATGGGAAGAGTGTTTACATTTGGTTAGAAATGTAGTGCTAATAAATAATATGAATTCTGGATTCTAGCGATGTTTTTTTGGTAGCTTCCATGAAGAATACTTTACCAAACTCATCGGATACAGTAGTTCCGTATGTTGTTGTCACACCCCGACTTGTAGTGGAAGCGTACGGGGATGGGCAACGAACACATGGCAAAAGCACATTGTACATAAAGATATTGTATTAAACGCTAAACAGAACATCATTTTACATTATTGTTTACACACTAAAGTTTGTCACAAAAGCGTAATTCCACAAGCATCTATGTACGATAATATCTGAAAGTCAAAACTTATCCACCTAGCACATTCGTACATTATTCCTCTTTCATTTTACATGAAAAACATATTACAAAATTTGAACGGTCGTAGTTGGTGAGTTTCACCGGTTTTATTCGTATCAAATTAATGTACATGTAAATCGAATTTAGCACATGTGATGTAATTATACTAAGCCCACAGGTGAAACCTTGATTGTTTATCCATACCCCGTGGCCCACAGAAACCACATCAACAACATCACTGCCCCAAGTAGCTATGTCTAACACCACATAGCCTGTGTAGTCATGAATATGTGCAACCGCAGAACGATTAGTGCACAATGCAGTGGCGAACTATGTCATGCAATTTAGGCTTGTTGGGCCAAAAAGTATTATCCACACTATTCATTGGCCTATAGTTGATAACTTGTGTTTGTGGGGACTTTTCGTGTGTTAGTGCTAACTCAGATAATTTACATCAAATCACATTTTCATGTGCAAGTATGTACGTATATAAACATGCTTTTCTCCCCCAAGTAAAACAGTTTAGAAATAAAGGGCAATGGAATTCACCTGATAGTATAACTCGTCCTATTATCAGTAGTGTAATAATAAAGGTAGTCTCGTCCTATTATCAGTATTATATGGTTAGTTACCGAAAACAGTTCTCAGATCGGTAATTGCTATATACTAAGCTTGGATGTGAATATTCATCTGAGAATGGGCAAATAGCCTCAATGCATGGCAATGGGTAATTTCTTAGTTTCAAATTCAAGTTTTGCTTCCGTGCACTGTTTTAACGCTAGTCACAGTTATTCGTTTGAGGTGTTAGAATAATAGCATGATCACATATTTTTTTCAAAACTCGTTGGTTAATATTAAATGATTTGTTGTACAAAGAAATTTTAGGCGTTAGAGCAGTCTAATTTGCTCAAACGACAGTCCCATTTTTAAAATTTCGGGATTAACCAAACAAGTGTACACCCCGGTTACCCGGTTTACCCATGAAAAGTTGGATTTACTCCCGACTTTCCAATTATCACAACAAAGTCATTGAATTGCTCAAAAGTAGTTCTGGCAGGTTCGTTAAACGGTAAAGTTACTGGTTTTGCTAAAAATAATATACTTAAATCATGATTTACATAAATATATGTCCAAATTAATAAAATCCTGATTTTTTATGTAAGACTTTATTAACATATATATTAATTATTTTCAAAATTTATCAAACTCATTTATCATATTTAATAATTTGGTATTTTTAACCGATAAATTGGCGATTCATACCATCCGATTTCTAAAAATTCCAAAAAAAAAAAAATTTGAAGTGTCAAAATATACCAGAAACCCCTTGTAAAATTCTCAGATCTAACTGAGCTTCCGAAAAAAGATTTTCGGTCATCGAAAGTTTGATAATAAACGATTTTAAAACTATATCTAGGGTTAACTAATGATCCCCCCGAATTCTGTATGGATGATTCGTATGTCAAAGATAGCCTCTCAGCAAAATTTCAAGATTTATTAAGTCCGTTTACTATCTTTCCTGAATTAATGCTATTAAATACCGATAAACTCTCCAAATATTCTCAGTAATTCCAAAATTTTGTAGAGAACTTACTTTTACAGCATGTGATCATCCTACAAAACTTCAAGTACTAACAATACCCACTCTAAAAGTTGTGTTCAAACAAAGATCTAATGCTCCTAAATTCGGTTTTCGACGGTATACCTTCCGTTTCTCGATTACTTAAGCAATTTCTAAGCTTCCAAATCCAAAGTAAAGCTAATTACAGTACCTACAAACGACATACAACACAAACATGTATACGAAATCATCAATCAAGCCTTGTTAATAGTCTTTTTTGGTTAAGTTGTTATCTATGTGTTTCTTGCCGAATATCTAGTGTTTTTGATCCATAAACCAAACTTCTCTACCATGAACCAACTTATTATATGTAACATGTGTTTAAACAACCCTCATGGCCAAAAGGTTCAAGGTTTGTGGATCAAAACATGTTGCTTTTTGTTTATTATGTTTAAACATGAAAAAGCATATAAAAAGAGCTTATAAAGGCATAATGATCTTTGGCTAGAAATTGTGTGTTATAATCTACACCAGGTGTAGAAGTGCTAAAATGGTGAATTATATTGTATTATGAAGAAAAGAAAGAAGGTGGAGGTTGTCACACCCCAACGGATGGCGGAAACATCGGGATGAGAGGAAAACGAGATTGCAAGAGGCTTCATTCACTATTTGTGTCAAATGTTTAATAATTACATTTTTCTACATTGCTTAAATAAGGTAATACAAATATGAATCACGACACATTTAAAAGTAGTATAATTTCATTTAATTGACAACAGTTTAATACAAGGTTTTGAAACGAAATACATGTTTGAAACAAGATGCATTACAACCAGTATTTAAAGCTTAAATGCGTTTCTAGGCAATCCTACTAGATTCCTTGCATCATCAGAATTCATGCAACATTTATTAAAAGTATGGATCAATACAAATGTATTGGCGAGCATACAAGTTTGAAAATAAGTATAAGCATGAAGTTGTCACAAATCCATCATGGCAGTTACATTCAAGTTTAAACTAGCATACTTAAACAATCTAAGCATAACAAAATAGCATGGACATACACATTGGAACTGGCACGTATAACTAACATAAGTGTAACAAGTAGCAGGTATATACAAGTTGAAACTAACACGCATAACTAACTTAAGCATAACAAGTAACACATTTAGTGTTTTGGATACGTTTGATTTCGTTTAATATGAGTTTTGTTAATTGTTACATGTTGCACCCCAAAACGCATTAAAGTGTAAAAAGGGGTCGAGTATGCTCACAGTTTGCAAAGTCTCCTTTAGTATGCCGCGAAGTGTCGAATAGTTTGACATCACATACATGTGTAGACGAAGGTGTGAAATATAGTTAGAATAATTATACTTTTTATATATATATATATCTCGTTAAAATTTAATCGGATCCCGATAGGCTCGTTTTATTGCTTAACACTCTTTGTTTTAAGGATTTTCACGAAAAACGGGCAGAGTTTCCCCTATTTTTGGATGAGCCCGACAATACAAGCTGTCGTTATAGTTTCCCAAAACGCAATAAGTAAAGGAACGATATGTAAAATGCCTTTCATTTGTAACCAAATGTTATCTTTAGTTTTTTAAGCTCAATATTCACACGTTTATAGTAAATAATATTATCTCGCTTAAGGACTTGGCTTTGACCGGTGCATAAACATGTTTTGTATGTGAAATACGTTGTGCAAAAGGCAAAATATTATTATTATAGTGTTCATTAATCGGTTCGGTTTTAAAGCGCGATCCCATATTTAAATCGATATATATATATATATATATATACACGTGTTTTATGTCCAATATTTTTCAGACACGTGTCTCGGTAATCCATGTGTGCCGTGTGCTAAAATGGGAGGGACAAAAGTTTGTCGAATCGCTTACTACTATCCTTGTTATGCCTTGGAATGAAGTTGAGGGGCCAGTTATGCAAGAATTTCAAACAAAATTGAGTTGGGAAGTGCAGGGGCTAAACCTGCTAAATTTTTGACAAGTTTCAGGGTTGCTGCGTAGCGCGACGCCCTAGGGGCTCCCCCGTCGCGTAGCGTGACAGGCCTATCTGGGCAGTTGTTTATTTTGTTACCAGCTTGCATTTTGGACACTACTCATACGAATTTGTGCTACCATGCTCGCAATTTTGCCACCTCTTGACACTCAAAGAGCACTTGTAACTCTCTAAATTCATGCTCCAACACCTGGCAACCTCCCCTCTCTCCTCCATAGCTTTTAAAATGAACATTCTTGTGAGTTGCAACAATCTTCATGCACTCCAAAATCACCAAGTTCATGCCAGAGGAGTTCTGATCAAATCCAAGTGTTCCATTTCATTCCTACTGCTCATTTGGACCTAATGTAAGTGTTCAAACTCATGCTTAGTGAATTCTTATAGCTATTTGCTTCAAACGAAGTCTTGTCGTAAAAACAACTTGACTTTGTTCTAAATCCGTGTATACTCCGTTATTGTGAGTAACGAAAGTTCCTATACGCTCATAATGATGGAGGTAATAAACCCTCTAGAAGGCATCTTCAGATTTTCACGGATTCATGGCCAATTGACCAGTCAAACGAAAAGTCAATAAAAGTCAAACTGAGTGATTTTTGTAAAATATATATCTAATGATTCAGAAGTTATAAAATATGTTTTAAGGCATTAATAACCCAAAAATAAGTATATGAACATATGACAACAGGTTCGGTTCGTTAATTTTGGTCTAGGCTCGGTTCGTAACCGAAAGTCTCAAACAGTTGACTTTGTGTTGACTTTCAGTTCTGACCCATTTTGAGCCAATCTTGATACAAAGTTTTGATCATTTTATGACCATGATTATGTTTAGAATATTGTCCTAAAGTTTCGTGACTCGATTCTTAAGAAATCCGAGTCTTTACATAAGTTCCATAATTTTAATTAAAACTTTGCAAAAAGGCCCTTATGGTGCAAAATATGATTTTTAAGCACGCACGTACATATGATCTTGATACCTACTGATATGTTATAATTAATAGGACAAATTGGGATATTTATTCATATGAATACCTGAATAAAAGCCTAAGAATCGCTAAACGCCGCAAAATGACTAAACTACTCTTTTTACGGAAAAATAGCAAGAATCAAACTTTTTATAACCAAAACCTTGACTTACTGATGTATAAGTTAAACAACATATTTTTGGTCTTTTAAAACAGGTCCTAACTTCAGTTTATATTAAATATCGATTTAATGGTATTTTAGCGACTTTTACGCCTTTCGGCGCATAAGTATGGTTTAAAACCATAACCATGAGCCGAGACTTGTTACCTACTAATTTATAAACTAATTTTTAATATAATTACAGTAAGTACAAGTCCCGAACTCGGAATCCCAAATTCGGCATCAAAGCTATGTGTGAAATTACTAAAATGCCCCCACGGGACAGAGTATGTTTCAAAATCATTAAACACACATATATTTGATATCCTACTGACATAACATGATAAAATATAGGTTTTTACAGAATATTTAAAGTCATAACATCAGATTCACTTTAAACATCTTTTATAAGCCTAAAAATGACCAAAATGTCCTTGTAAGGCATAAATCGGTTTTAAATATAACTCGGGCCTCTCTTTTGCAAAGCTACTGATTTTATAACATATTTTAAACATATCTCATTTTGGAACTTATATACGACTCTTACGGTTACCTGGTTTCGCTTATACGCGTTCAGTTAAACATACGTAGCTAGTTTACGTATTTTAACCAAGACGGGTTTAACTTTGTCCATTCTTTACCAAAATCCAGAATGTTATATACAAGTCTTTGTACTTGTCGGGTCCAATCAATATTCTATTCCGGTCACCGCTTAATCTAGCGTATCGTACCGTATCACAATTTAGCGTAAGACTAACCGGTCCAAGTCTTGGACTTAATTTAGGACCCGTTAGCATTCTAATATTGGTCATTAATTACCATTACTCCAGACTGAATGCCTCCATGTAAATTGCTCCTGTACTTGCTCTGGAATACGACTGAATTAGGATTACTTGCGAACTTTAATTCAGGTAAATACTCTTAACTTATTTTCCCTATATGGGCTTGGGATACGGTAGATTACTACCGCTTGGTCGGGTATGGGATAATGTTTTATCCAGTTGTGATAATTAACTGAAATCTTTCATAACCCGGTTTTGATCTGTTTTGACTGAAACTAAAACATTGGGTGTGAGCTTGACCGTGTCTAGGATATCCTTGGCTCACTAAATTGGTAGTGGCCACGACAATATAGCATGGCGTGTAGGCATACACTGGGTAATTGCTATCCTGCTTTCTGTGTGAAAGTTCAGAGTGGTGTGTCAGTCGATCATGTCTCGGTTTTTGTACCGGGCCTCATATGTAAAAGCCAGCATGTAAATCTGTATACAAGGTCTTTTGTACTGTCCCAAGTTATTTAAGAAATGCACTATGTGCACCTAAAACCATTTTCGAAAAGGTTTTCAAAATGAGTCGGTTGAGCGTATTTACCAGTGTAAACTGACGTATTTTCAAAAGCTTAAGTTACAGGTTGCAAGTACGGAATAGGCCGGGAGCTGTGGGGCGAATAACCAAGGAGTTGCGACCTTAGGGAATTGCCTGTTTATAGTCTGTTATCATTTTGTATGTATTTCGACCCGCCTGTGGATCTTGTTACAACCATGTCTGTATATATTTATTTTGGACACTAGACATTATTGGTTGTAATAGTTTATTTATTCCAAGCCTTCCACTGTGTTATGCTTATTTGGTTATAATGATATCAATTGTACGTCACGATACTCCCCACTGGGCCCACTGGTAGACACGTGGATGTCGGGGGTATGACAGGTTGGTATCAACACTACGTGTTTTTACGTCTAATATTTTTCAGACACGTGTCCCGATAATCCATGTGTGCCGTGCGCTAAAATGGGAGGGACCAAAGTTTGTCGAATCGCTTACTACTATCCTCGTTATGCCTTGGAATGAAGTTGAGGGGCCAGTTATGCAAGAATTTCAAACAAAATTGAGTTGGGAAGTGCAGGGGCTAAACCTGCCAAATTTTTGGCAAGTTTCAGGGTCGCCGCGTAGCGCGACGCCCTGGGGGCTCCCCCGTTGCGTAGCGCGACGGGCCTATCTGGGCAGATTGTTTATTTTGTTGCCAGCTTGCATTTTGGACACTACTCATACGAATTTGTGCCACCATGCTCGCAATTCTGCCACCTCTTGACATTCAAAGAGCACTTGTAACTCTCTAAATTCATGCTCCAACACCTTGATATCCAATTTCACTCACCTTCTGTGACCCCACTGGAAGATTCCCGGAGCCCATGGAAGAAGACTCCGACCCAGAAATGCTGGCAATGGGATCAATGGGTCATCCCATTTACTTATCCAGCGGATCCAACTCGTACGCTGGAACACCACAACACTATCCTAATGAATTTCAAGAAAAGTTTTCACAATATATTTTCTACGACACCCCATCTTACCACAACACACCATCCCACCACACTCCATCCTACCATACACCTATACACCATACCCCTCCACCTGAAGACCAACAGGTGGAACAACCATAACTACCACCTCGTCCACCTAGGAAGAGGAACGCACGCATGTCCGTGCGAATGGGACCCAGGGTTGGGACTATCTCTCCAGCCTTCATCTTACCCCACTATCCCGGAAGATCCACAAATGGTTGGACCTTCTTATGCCTCGCCTTACAACGAGCAACCACCTTCTACTGTTGAGCCTAAGCCTCAACCACCCTTACCATTTGGCGAACCTTTTCAACCACCTCCGCCACCGGGTTTTGATAACCCCATACCTACCTACCAACAATTGCCAGAATACAACCCCTTCGATCCTTCTACCTGGCCAGAGCATAGCCATAGCCATCACATATCTCATCCTGGCCCTTACCTTGAAACGGCCATGGATGCTCACTATCCTAACCCTTATCCTTATCAACCAGGCGGATATCTCTATTATAATTATCAGCATCCGGTTGCGCCATATCAACCTCAACCTCAAACGCAACCACAGCAGCCACCGCCAACAATGGAAGTTCTTACTGAAGCATTAGAAAAGGTCAAAGAACTTCAGGAACAAACCGCGAAAGACAACAAGAAAAATAACAAGCTATTGAGAAGACTAGTAAAGAAGCTAAGAGGGAAGAAGGATTAAATTCAAATTATCTGTCGTATTTTATTATTTACAAATAAGTCCCTGCATGGACAAGTCTAGTTTAGTCCATGCGTTGACATTTTAATTATTTCAAGTACAGTCCCTGCGAGGACAATTTTCCTTTATTTAAGTCCTATTGTGGACTCTATTGTATCGTACTACTATTATTAATGAAATTTTGAAAATTTAAAATTCCTTTCATCTAGTTGTTCAAGCGATCGTCTTGATTTTAATTCGAAATTTATGATCTGCGTAATATTTTCAAAAGATCCTCTTAATGATTTACGCCCGCCAAGTGATTAGGTCACACTAATTGGCAAAACGGTAGTTATATGGTTTTCTACCTTGATAGTTAAGGTTGAGATTTCCCTTCTATCCAGGGTGGTGAACTACGTTCTAAACCTCACTAGTCTTCCCGATCTGGACTGGTTATTTTTTACTCATTTTAAGAGTTACTATTCTAAAGGTTAATATATTCAAGGTATTAACCATCTGCTAGTGTGACTTGAGGAACCATACGAGATATCTAGGTAAATGGACTACGTCCAAACCTATGCAATCATTATGATCAATTCAAAAATCATTAGTGCGATGAACTCATTATTTAAATATCCATTAGAGATATTTCCTACGACTATGTTATGTCCATTAGTGACTATGATAGTTATATTCCACGACTTCCTGTCCCGAAGCAGTATGACTATGTTCGAGCTTCGAAGTTCTACGATCCTATAAGTGATCTTAACTCATGTAAAATTTAGTCGTTATGGCAAGCCATTTGTGCTATCTTCCTGAATGTCCTGTGTGACAGGCCTTTTGTGCCACAACTAATCATCCCCTAATTAAGGCTTTTATGCCGTTTTCAATCAATCAAACAAGTGGCTAATTAAAACTCCACGTTGTTGCTTCAGCATCAAGCAGAGAAACGGTAAACTCAAACGAAGTTAGCAGCCGACGTAAGGATAGCAATGATAATGAAAAAGTTATAATGACAAGAGATGAGTTACAAGCCTTTGTTGCTACAGAGGTTGATAAAGCAATGAAGGAACATGATGAGAAGAATAGAGAATCCAGTGCATCGCAATCAAGCGCACGTCAAAGTATTCATCGACACATCACTCAAAGCACTCATCGGAGAAGAAATCGGATCATCCGTCAAACGAAAATGAAAAGTCCGAACACTCATCTAACATAAGGAGAAAAAGAAAGGGATACCGAAAGAAAACCCAGTTCACGAAAGAATGATGCCCGTATAAATATTTTGTGTCTTGCAAACCGTGAGACTTTACTAGGGAGAAGGGAGGTGTGGAAACGCTCCGTCGGTTGGATGAGATTGAGACTATCATGGAAATCAATGGATGTGCTGAGAAAGATATAGTTCAGTTTGTTGCACAATCTTTCAAGGGCGATGCCCTCTCATGGTGGAAGTCGATGATTCAATCTTCTGGGAAGGTTCATTTTAACAATCTGAGTTGGGATGAGTTTGTTGAATTGGTTAAGAATGCCTACTGTCCTCCACACGAGATAGAGAGGATTGAGACAGAATTTATTGGGTTAACCATGAAAAGTATCGACTGTGGGAAGTATGTATCACAGTTTAACTCTATATCGAGATTGGTGCCATATGTGATCACTCCCGAGTCCAAACGCATTTCACGTTTCATTGGCGGGTTAGAGTCGGAGATTAAGGGAGATGTTAGGGCATCTAGGCCCGTAACATTTAGGTCTGTTGTGGACCTATCTATGGTATTAACGCAAGATTTGAAGAGACAAAGGTCTCTTAGGGCAGAAGTTGGAGAGAAAGGAAGAGAGAAGATGGCAGGTTACACCATTTCAGCAAGAACAAAAGATTCGGGTCAAGCAAAGGTCACCAAAGGTTTGATAATAGACCAAGATGCAAGAAATGTAATAGACGACATTCTGGTGCATGTCGTGAAGAGTCACGGGCGAAATCATGTGGTATTTGTAAGGGATTTGGACACAAGGCATTTGAATGCAAAGATTTGAAGGAAGCTACCTGTTACAACTGTGACGAGAAAGGACATATCAAACCCAACTGTCCTAAGTATAAGAAAGATGACACTGCTAAGGCCGATGGGGCGAAGAAAGGAAAGGCTTGTGCTTTCCAGATGAAAGCCAAGGAGGTTGTGAATGATGACAATGTGATAACAGGTACGTTCCTTATTAATGATGTCTATACTAGAGTTCTTTTCGATTCAGGGGCGGATAAATCATTTGTAGATCATAAGTTTAGTGCCTTATTAAACTTGCCCATGAGAACTCTAGACATAACATACGATGTAGAACTTGCTGATGGAACGATAGAAACCGCTTCTACAATTCTTGATGGATGTTTTATTTCCATTAAGGATCACTCTATTCCTGTTTCGCTATTGCCAATGAAGTTGGCAGGTTTTGATGTAGTTCTTGGTATGGAATGGTTGTCTAGTAACCATGCCCATATAGCCTGTAACAAGAAGCTCATCGAAATCAAAACCTCGACCGGTGAATTGCTGCCTATCCAAGGTGATGTATGTTATGGTTTGTCTGAAAAAGATTCGTTGCTTAAAACTTCGAAATGCCTGAAGAAAAATTGTGTCATTTACATGGCACAAGTAACCATTGATGAAGCTAAGCCAAAGATCGAAGATCTAGCCGTTATCTCAGAATTTGCTGACGTGTTTCCTGAACACTTGCCCGGACTACCCCCAGACAGGCAAGTAGAATTTAGAATTGATATCATACCTGGTGCAGCTCCAGTTGCTAGATCCCTGTACAGACTTGCACCTACAAAAATGAAGGAGTTAAAGTCAGAAGTTGAAGAATTAATGGAAAAAGGATTTATTCAGCCAAGCTCTTCGCCTTGGGGAGCTCCAATACTGTTTGTGAAAAAGAAAGACGGTTCAATGCGAATGTGCATTGACTATCGCGAGCTGAACAAGTTAACAATTAAGAATCGTTATCCATTGCCCAGAATTGATGATTTATTTGACCAGCTTCAGGGAGCAAGCTACTTCTCGAAGATTGCTTTGAGGTCAGGTTATCATCAACTCAAAGTTCGCACTAAAGACGTTCCAAAGACGGCGTTCAGAACAAGATATGGTCATTATGAGTTCTTAGTGATGCCTTTTGGGCTCACTAATGCACCTGCAGCGTTTATGGATTTGATGAACAGAGTCTACAAGCCGTATTTAGATAAGTTTGTCATTGTCTTTATTGATGATATACTTATATACTCTCGTAATCGGGCGGATCACGAGAAACATTTGAGGTGTATTTTGGAGTTGTTGAGACACGAGAAACTTTATGCAAAGTTTTCTAAATGTGAATTTTGGTTGCGGGAAGTGCAATTCTTAGGCCACGTAGTCAGTGAACTTGGAATTCAAGTCGACCCTGCTAAAGTTGAAGCAGTAATGAACTGGCAAGCCCCCAAGACACCATCAGAGATTCGTAGCTTTCTGGGTTTAGCTGGTTATTATAGAAGATTTATTGAAAATTTCTCCAGAATAGCTACCCCATTAACTACATTAACCCGTAAAGATGTTAAATTTGTTTGGGGTCCAAAACAGCAGGAAGCCTTTGATGTATTGAAGCAGAAATTAAGTAATGCTCCTGTGTTGACTCTACCAGAAGGAATTGAAGATTTTGTGGTATATTGTGATGCTTCACACACCGGCATGGGGTGTGTACTCATGCAAAGAGGAAAGGTAATTGCCTACGCTTCAAGGCAATTAAAGATACACGAAAGAAACTACACCACGCATAATTTCGAACTAGGTGCCGTGGTGTTTGCGCTCAAACTATGCAGACATTATTTATATGGAACAAAGTGTGTTATATACACCGACCACAAAAGTCTCCAACATTTATTCAATCAAAAGGATTTAAATATGCGACAGCGTTGGTGGATGGAGACACTGAACGATTATGATTGTGAGAACCGTTATCATCCAGGCAAGGAAAATGTGGTTGCCGATGCCTTGAGCCGCAAGGAAAGGGTTAAGCCCATAAGGATCAATGCCAAGAGCATTCAGGTTAAGATTTTGGAAGCTCAGAAGCAAGCTTTGTTAGAAGCGAATCTACCTAAGGAAGAACTGGGAAAGTTGGTAGAACAACTTACCCCGGGAAATGATGGAATCCTTCGGTTTTGTGGACGCATATGGATTCCAATCTTCGGTGGACTTAGAGATCTGATCCTTCAAGAAGCACATAGTTCCAGATATTCAATTCACCCGGGTGGTGATAAAATGTATAAAGATTTGAGACCCGATTATTGGTGGTCTGGATTAAAGAAATCTATAGCTGAGTATGTATCAAAACGTTTGACGTGCTCACAAATTAAAGCAGAACACCAGAAGCCATCAGGATTATTACAGCCATTAGAGATCCCCATGTGGAAATGGGAATGCGTGACTATGGATTTTATCACTAAGTTACCAAGGACTAAACGCGGAAATGATGCAATACGGGTAATTGTAGATAGACTGACTAAGTCAGCTCATTTTCTGCCCATTAACAAAACTTACAGTTCATACAAACTAGCAAAGCTATACATGGACGAGATTGTAACTTTGCATGGTGTGCCAGTATCCATAGTGTCAGATAGGGACACAAGATATACTTCGCACTTCTGGAAAAGTTTCCAGCAAGCCTTGGGCACTCGATTAAATTTTAGCACAGCCTATCATCCTCAAACGATGGGCAAAGTGAGCGCACTATACAAACTCTGAAAGATATGCTCCGCGATTGTGTGATTGATCTAGGTGGAAGCTGGGATAGCCACTTACCACTTGTTGAGTTCTCCTACAACAACAACTATCATGCAAGTATTCAAGCTGCCCCGTTTGAAGCACTCTATGGGAGAAAATGTAGGACGCCCGTTTGTTGGGCAGAAGTTGGGGAAGCCCAACTAACAGGACCGGAGATAGTCCTGGAAACGACAGATAAGATTTTGCAGATCCATGACTGTCTTAAAGCTGGTAAAGATAGGCAGAGCTTATAAAGGCATAATGGTCTTTGGCTAGAAATTGTGTGTTATAATCTACAACAAGTGTAGAAGTGCTAAAATGGTGAATTATATTGTATATGAAGAAAAGAAAGAAGGTGGAGGTGGTCTTAGTCCGATCGGAACTTAGGGACAAAAACATGTGTCCCTTTGACTTTTCAAAGACATGTGTTTCTACAAAAATGATAACTATTAGATGATACTTAGGGTTAGGTTAGTTTTCGGGTTTTAAACGCTCCTTCGGTTCGCTAAATGGTCGCGAAACGAAGCGTTCTTGCACGGCTTGTCTAAAAAAACGAACCCAACTTTAACGAAAATCCGAATGCTTTAACATATCTTATTAAATTATCATTTATTAATTTTTTTTATAAGTCTTTTTAGGCTTGATGGATGATGCAATGCGCGTTTGGATGATAAAGTGCACGTTAAAATTGAAAACTTTCCATTTACTAGAAACTATATCGTTTTGTCACACCCCAACCGATAGCGAAAACATCGACGCAAGACGTAATAGATTGCTCAAAGACAACATAACGCTAAAACTGTGACAATATATGAAAATTCAAAATTTTATTTCATTACATCGAATAACACGTCACATTGTTCAAAGAAAAATATTTGTCCTAAGTAGATTTCTTGCAGTATCATCATCAAATATTTACTACAACATGTGTAAAATATCTGTCAATAAAAATTATGTCGATGAGCATACTAGGTTGTCTATATTGCATAAGTACAAATATAGTATCCACATGTTTTAAGTTATACTAATCATGTAATCATACTAGAATTTGATGGCTAAAAATCAACCCAAAGTTTCCACTAGTGTAACCTTATCACCGAAGTGAATAAGACCCTAGAGATTGAATACTTCACAATTACCCAACAAACGGTGCGGTGTGCTAATCCTATAACGCTATACATGTTAAGAGAGACTTTTTAAAGTTAATGATAGATAGCATGGCTGAATATTGTTCTAACATGTATAACGATTTAGCATAACAAGTAATCATGTTAAAATGAGTGTTTGCGTAAGATTGATTGTAGGTGTGTGATTGTGTATCTAATTATGGATACATGTTGCAACCCAAATAGTGTTTAAAGCGTAAAATGGGTCATATATGAACTCATGGTTTGCGAAATATTACAAAGTGCGAGCGAGCAGTTTTGAAGGATGGAACACCGAAGTTACCCTAAAATGGTAAACAAAGGTGTATGAGTATTTGGACTTGGAGATTGGGAACGTAAACAAAAGTAACAGGTATGAAATTACATAGAAATATATCCCGTCTTAGACACTTCTTATTCGGACACTATTACTTGTTTGTATTTTTCATGAGTCCTATTACCCATTAGAAATCCGAACTAAGGAATCCAAAACCTTGGATATTCTCCACCTTAACACAATATTCAACCATGGTTTGATTGATATCATGGTTAGGTTTTGGGAGTATGTATTATATATGTATATATATATATATTATTAGATATATTGTCAAGTATGTCAAGCACTAGAGGTATGATAGATCCATTAACCTCAAGAATTCACAAATCATAACATGGATGATTCCAGATGGTCATGAATACAAGTATGAAGAATATAAAATAAACTATTTAAGTAACCAACTGAGGATAACTAGACTAGTGCTTCCAACATGGTGTAGTTTGAGACTTGATATAGTCTTACTCACTTTAGTGCTTAGAGATTACTTAGAGCATGTATATGAAACTCATGTTTCTGGAACAAAACTTTAACACAAGCCATTTAACATGGAAGTTAGTTGCTGGCTTTGTTTAGTTTGCAAAAGTTCCAAGAACAAAGCTAAAGAAAGATAAGTTCATAAAGTTTAACAAAAAAAGTACCTAATTTAGACCTCAAAATGGTGGTATACCATCTTAGTGTACCTTGGTAAATATATGGTAATACTCCTAGAGGTTATCCAAGGAAGAAAAAAAAGAAGAAAACATAAAGAAAAAAAATGCAAGAACAAGCTCAAACTCACTGTTTTGAAGCTTGAACAATCTGCCTAAGCTTCAAATTTTGAAGAAAATGAGGGAGTTTGGAAGTGTTGAAAGTGTTTAGGATGTGTGGGAGTATTGTATTTATAAGTGGGGATTAGAGTTTGGGAGTAGAGGTGTACTAATCAGTTTTTTTCAATAGCCGGTTTTGGTTTTTAATCGAACCGGTTTTACATCCAAATCAAAAACCGGTTTTTTAATAACCGGTTTCAGTTACTAACCGGTTTTCCAAACCCAAAACAGTAACCGGTGTAACCGGTTTGGATCGGTTTTTAACTAGTTTATTCCAAAAAAACCGGCTTTTTACATGTTAAAACCGGTTTTTTTATAACTGGGGTTTCAATTTTAAAACCGGTTTCAAAGCTCAAGATCCCTAACCGGTCTACAACCGCCGGTTCAGTTCAGTTCTAAAACCGATTATAAGAAAAACCAGTTTCGGTTTTTTTTTCCCGGTTTCGGTTCTAAAACCGGTTTTTTTGTACACCTCTATTTGGGAGTAAATGAAGGTGTTTGGGAGTTAGGTGGAGGGAAAGGAGTTTGAAACTCAAAATTCATGATTTCTGTATCATATGGGCTCCATAAAGACCGCAAGGACATCTCATACGGTTCGCATGGACCGTCAGAAATCGAAAAATTCAAGTTTAGTCCCTTGTGTTGTTTGGTTTGTCACTTGATGCCTAAAGCTCAATGTTTAAACATGTTTTTAGGGTTTTAAGGTGTATACAAGCATGAATAATAACAAAACACATATGGATATCATTCCGAGAAAATATAATCTCGATGTATTGTTTGGTTTTGAATATAAAACATGTATTTCGTGATTGTTTACGTATTTTGCAAGTATGATTAAACAAAATGGTATAAAATATAATTTCCATTATGATCAAGTCTCGAAATTATAAGGATTGAAATTGAAATACAAATTACAAATAAATGAAAAAGAATTGGAAAAATACGGAACGTTACACGTTTAACGTGTTTGCTACATGTTAAGGCCATAATATCCTTATGTTATTGTCTAAGTATCATGTTTAGGTAAATCCGTACCCTTGATTCATTAACGGCACATACGGTTGTGTTTGAATCGTTAACGTGTTGTTAACCAGAAATCTTTCTATTTAACATGTTTTCTACATTCTAGGGCCCTAATATCACCGTGTTAATTACTGACATTCATATGTTAACTATAACGTCCCCTTAAAATCGTCTGAGGCACGAATAGTGTCGTTTATTTAGTCATGTAAGTTGCGCATCGATTAGGATTTACCTGGTTTTACCGCAGATGTCACATTTGTAAAGTTGAATAACTGGGTACCTAAGAAAATAAACATATTCATGTAACGTGTTGAGAAGTAGAGATTCCCGACAACTGATGCTTTCCGACGAAGAAATATAAATATCGAGACTAGGGTATGTAATTTGTGTGGCGATAGAGAAGAAACGTTCGATCATCTACTAAGTTCTTGTTCACCTCTCGAGTTTGGCAAGGAGTAAGCTCATCGTGCCGGATTTCACCAGTGTACACATTCCAAGTAAGGGATTTGTGCTCGGTACATAAAATTATTAACATAGAAGCTCATAAAAGAAAGTCATTTATGGAATTATTCTTACGGCTAGCTGGGTCATTTGGAAGAAACGAAATGAACCGGTCTTTGAAAGCGAGTGTGGCTAAGGTGATGGGAGATGTAAAGTCTATAGCGTTTCTGTGGATTAAAAATATATTTCTTTTAAAAGTCTCACATGGAAAGATTGATGTGTTTTTGATGTGTAATTTCGGATGTTTGCTTTATTTCTAGCTTCTTGCTAGTATTTCAATGAAAGTTGCAGTTCTGAAAAAAGAAATACAGATTGATATTTTGTTATGTATTTATTGTTGTCTTAAACAAGTTAACTTGTTTGTGAGAATTGATATTGACGTATCAAAAGTCAAATGAATTCAAGTTTAAACAAGCTTTAAGTTAAAACTCAATTCTAAACGTGTTTTGTTTAGTAGATGCGAAGCTTTTTTTTTTTTTTTTTTTTTGTTTTGTTTAGTAGATGGGAAGCTAAGATTTATTCTTTTCAAAGGTTGAAGAAAGGTGGGATGGGAACGATCGGGATTCGGGAAATTAATTCTTTTATTTTTTACATTTTTGATGTCTAGTAACCAAGGTAATGGAAATATTACTTTAACATTACTTACAAATAAAAAAAATAAACGAAATGCGTTACTAGCAAATGAACACTTAAGACTAAACGTGTAATTCCTTAAAACATATGACAAAACACGTAAATAATGACATTTATGTAACTAATTAGGCTAAGGCCGTGGGTATGGGTGTTGGTTGGGGCGGGGGTTGCCCTTTAACGTCAGCTTTTTCACCCTGAGTTGGCGTTGGGCGTGGCGTTGCCCCTTTAGCGTGGGTATTCCGCCTGGCGGAGGGGGAGATCGAGTGAGTTGGCTGGCTTTGGTTGGCTGGTCCAATATGACTGGCTTTGGTTGTGGTGCATGGTGGAGCCCACCTCCGCCACGTGCTAGCCACGCCACACCCCGCCTCCTCCACACCCCACTTTTTTGGGGTGCATGGTGGAGCCCACCTCCGCCACGTGTCGTGCAAAGACCCCAACCCAACCCAAGCCACCCCCACACCCCACGGTCTAAGGGGTATGGGGGCATGAGATTGGTCAAGGATTGCCACATAAGATAGTGGATGATGTGCTACACCGCCCCCTTAGGGAACCACCATGGTCCGTATGGATTAAATCATGTCAACCATGCACCTCCTATTCCTTAATTAGTTAAATATATTTTACATAAAAAATAGGAATGGTGGTTTGGGTCATAACTACACCATATAGATGGAAGATTAGAGTGAGATGACATGACGTTGACGTGAAGGGTTATGATGGTCATTAGGATCATGACCACACATTATAGCCTTATAGTATTGGATTAAAATGAAAAGATTAAAATCGTTTGAAAGGTAAGTAGAGATTTTAATCATTAATCTTGAAAACAGAGAGTTGTAAAGGTGCCACTTAAAGCGATTAAAATCGCATGTGAGTTCCTCCTCATCTTTAAACATTCATAATTTTTTATACGTCAACTTTGAAAAAAATACACAATAAAATCGAGCGTTTTTTTTTAATTTTCCAATGAATATGCTATTAGTATATATAAATTGAAAAAAAAATGTTTTAAGTGGGATTTTTAGTTTACTGTGTTTTTGGTTATGTTCATTCTGTTTTTTCCATCACATAGTGTTTTACTCTAAACATGATGTTATTCGGTTATTTTCATTGTGTTTTTTTCCTGCAAAATGTTTTAGTTTAAACATGGTGTTATTTGGTTATGTCAATTGTGTTATTGGTTCCGTCCATTGTGTTTTTTTTTCTGTTCATTGTTTACATGAGTTTTACTTCTTTTTGGTTTTATCCATGTGTTTTTTGTTCTTACCATGGTGTTATTAGATTTTGTACATGGCGTTAGTCATATTGTATTTTTGGTAACTGTAAATGGCGTGGGTAGGAAGGAATTTGGAAATCGCAAATCATTTAGAACCGGATTTATGTTTGAAATTGTTTAGAGCGATAATTGTATATTTCTCTTTATAGAACTTATTAATTGTGTATTTACCCAACCCTAAATAAAAACTAGTTTAATACACGTCCGGTGGACGGGTTACGTTAATATATTATAGTAATACCATGAATGAACCTATGAACATAAAGCTAATCTATGTTAAGTGTACACAAACTTAAATAACATGACAAACAAAAGCACCATTCTTTAATTTATGAAAGGAAAACGAACGTCAACAATTTACAACCACAAAACGATAGAAAATAAAACTGAGTATTAAAACATGAAATTGTGTTTTTTTTTAATGCAAAAGTAAATGGTAGGCAAAACACATGCATGGTAAAGTACAACATGGACGGAATGTGTAATAACATTTAAACATGGTTTACACACTCAATTTTTTCGGCTTTTGGAACGTCTCCTTTGACCTCAAAGGGGACCTATTTCCGACCTGTTGACTTGATGTCTAGTGCCCAACTGATAAGTTGGGTGTATTTCTTGCATCATCTATTGGGAGACATTTAGAAATGTCAGTGTCGACCTCATGATTAAAATAAGGTTTTTATTTCTTTCATGTGCAATACGTAAAAAAGATAAAATAGAACACCTTACCTATCAACCTTCATCTCTTAAGCATCTTTAATTGATTCATAAACATATCGGCATATTCAAAGCCGGTGCCTGAGTTTTTCTTCCCCTGCAAAACAAAAAAAAATAATGTTAAGCTTCTCACTCATACAAAACTATTAAACCAATTTAACTATGAATTGTCCAATGAACACAATGCAAAGGGGAAATTGTTTCCAGTTCCTAGCGACATTATGGCTACAGGAGGTGACTGAGCTAGGTTGAGATCATAGATAATCCAACCGACAGTCAAGTCTAAAAAGTAGATAATCCAAATTATGCGTTTTGATCCAAGCCCATTTTGACCCGTTACAGCAACCCCCTGGCTGGCCCATTTGCCATCTCTAAACTAATGCAATAAAAAAGATTGCAAGACACCAACCTGAATGCCATATTTGAAACCTGGTGTCCGAAAGAAGTCCATTTATCCCTTCAAGCAAGAATTATGCACTGCTATATATGACAAGATCAAAAAATTTTGTCACAAATATCACATACTTATGAATAATATACCAGGTTCAAAAGGGTTGGGTTGGCTGGCCCCATAGTAGCTCTCATGGTTTGGTGCTATTGAAACTATCCCTGTAGAACATAAAACGAAGTTAAACTTGTACATAATATCTAATGATAATAGAATATCCGAGCCAAGTCATGATTATAATTTTGGAAGGATTTACCAATCCCTGAATAGCCTACAAATTTCCATTAAAAATATCTCTTGAAGATTGGCATCAAGTAAAGCTGAACCTGTATAAACCACAATTCAATAATATACGCTGCAAAATCAACAGATTTTATGAGTATGATTAAAGTATTTATGTATAAATGAGTCCCTACCATTCATTGCATACTTTGTTGTGTGCCAAAATAACCAATCAGTGATATGATATGATGAGAACAAACTTAACCGTGAGCTCAGCTTGCCGTGTAAAAGTGGAGATGATGAGAACAAACTTAACCGTAAACATGGACATTTGAGGAGAAAATGAGTTGTGTAAAGTCGATTTGTGTACTTACATTGATTTAACAATATACATGAATACTGAACATATTAGCAGGTTGATTCATGGCAACATACTAACAGTGACCTTAACTCCAAGTAGATATATCAATTTATAGGGGTCAAAAGGCTCGAGCAGGCTGATTAACTTCTTTCTACCACGTATTTATTTTTTCAATCTATAAAATAATTTGTATACATATGATTAGAGAATACATATTGTTATAATAAAAATAATAATAAGAAGAAGAAGAATTATTTTTTTAGATAATGTGATTTCATAGGCATTTTTAATTGTTATCTTTTTTGTTATAACTTTTTATTTATTAATTTGACCCGTCAAAGTTAAGACAATTTATGCTGATAAACAAACCAATACATGCATTAAGAAAGCAAAGCAAGATTCAGATAGAAGCAAGGCAATTTATGACAATGCAACCCGACAAGTATTACCCACGTCGCACGTTCTATATAATAAACATAGTTATTCTATATTTTTCATAAAACACCCCATTTCCACCCTATCTAATTTGACAAGCCCGTTCTTACACAAACAAAAATGATCATTTTTTAAAAGAACCCATCCTGACCGGTACCCGTAGGGCTGAGCACGTACCGAACCGGTACCGAAAAACGGGGAAAACTTGTACCGGTACGGTACCAGTGTTTTACCCGTAAATACCGGTATCGTACCGATACCGAAAAATAGGGAAAATGGGAACCGGTTCCGAATATACCCGTTTTGACCAGCCGTGACCCGTACTCATACCAGTTTTGACCTCAACCAATAAAGTAGTTGCTTTAAAAGGACATTAGAAATGCCTGGCACATGTGCTCACAAGAACATAATTGTATGCATAACTTAGTTATCACATATTGTAAAAAGTATCTTTTAAAAGTACCGGTAGGAACTTAAACATAAGCAATTAACGTTTAATGTAACAATCATACCACGAAACTAACTAATCTTGTCCACTTTTTATTAACTGGGAAATTGAAAATATGCAAGAATAGCAAACCTTATTATTTGGCCAGTTGTGAAGACACCACTATGAGCCCAGCACCTGAACCACTAAATGTTCCTTTCAAGGATCCTGATGCATTATTTAACCATGTTGCCACAGAGAGAATCAATGCCTTGATAACATCTGAAAGAAGATTATTATGTGGTCAAAGGAAACCAATCAAAATTAGAACATGAAAAAGTCATATGTTTCTAAGATAGGATACATCCAACCTGCATTTCTTTAACCAAATCAGTGAAAGGGGCAAAATTGTAACTGTATTTGTGCTTGATACACATCTAAACCATGAATAGATGTAATTAGTACGCATAAACACACATATATTGCGCAGACTTACTCAAATAAACTTGTATACATGACCTAAAACGAATCAAACAATTAGTGATAGAAAAAATAACTTAGGAGCAAGTGAAAGAAAGACATTGTTTGATTAACAATGCAAATAAAACAAATACATACAGCAAGAATAGTGTCAGTAGCTCCAATCAGACCAGATATTAGAATCCCCCAAATCCCAATCTTGTGTTCTTCTTCCTTTATGTAGCGATCGTAGGGTATGTTTTGCAGAGTGGGTCTTGAATTATCCCAATTTCCTTGACCTTTTTCGACATCGTCGTGGATTTGCTTCTTGAACACATAATATAAGGCTATTTATGAATCTGCAAGAATAGCCAAAAAAATTGCCGAACTGACAGTGATTGTATGTAGGACTGCATTATATAAGAATAGTGCTCAACTGACCACTACCCAGGTTTGTAGGAGGCTAAATTTTTGGAGATAGTGGGTAGAAAAAGGTGGAGGTAACCATCAGATAAGAAAACTGCTAATAACCGCTCTGAACCGTCATTAGAGCGGTTATTTTTGTGAGTTTAAACGGCTGAGATTTCAACTCAGCATGATCTGACGGTGGATATCAATTTCAAAGGTGGTTAGACTTAGAGGGTGTTTGGTGTTGCGTTTTCAAAATAGATTTTGCGTTTTCAAAACTGCGTTTTGAAAAAGCATGTAGGTACACGCTTATCTAAAACTGCGTTTTGAAGGCAGATAATCACTTTTTCATCCAAACACTTTTTTAGATTATTTATGTTTTACAAACGCAATAATCAAATAATCACTTCAAAACGTAATCCCAAACACCCTCTTAATGGACTTAATATATATATATATATATATATATATATATATATATATATATATATATATATATATATATATATAATTGCATACTTTCCCTCCTTTATTAAAATTTTTCGAAATGACCAAATCACCCATTTTAAAACCAAAGATACTTATCACATATACACAACCATGATAAGAGGTAAAAAAATCATGCATTCTATTCAATCCGTGATTTAAGTGTTTTATCAGATTGTGATTCCATAAAAATGTGATTTAACAAAAAAAGAGGGGGATTGATTTTGAATATGCTATAGTTTAAGAAGAAATTAAATTGATTTATAGAGACAAAGCGATGATGATGGAGATAAATTTTACCCACAAAACCACCCCATGTTTCGCGTTGTGAACGGCGTTGTGTTTGGGGCTTGAGGATATCCACCGGCGTAGAGACAAATGTGTGGGTGAGATGGAGTCTTTTGATTGGTGGGTTTAATTTAGGTTTGTTTTGATTGCTTGATGTTTATTTTTTATTTTTTTTCATTTTTTATTCTCTTTCACTTCACTTTTCCACCCATATTATTTTTTTCACACCTCCATACTGATGTAAACGCCACGTGTCGTTTCACACCTTTCCTTCACGCCACTCACCATGTTCTTACACATATCGTAATATCAGTATGCATCCTTTTTCTTGTCAACGATTCCAATGACTTCACCATCAACATTTGCTTCTTTCACTTTGTATGTGGGTCAAACATATGAAATGAGTTATCGTCACTTGAGGCTTTTGATTGGTGGGTTTAATTTAGGTTTGTTTTGATTGCTTGATGTTTATTTTTTATTTTTTTTTCATTTTTTATTCTCTTTCACTTCACTTTTCCACCCATATTATTTTTTTCACACCTCCATACTGATGTAAACGCCACGTGTCGTTTCACACCTTTCCTTCACGCCACTCACCATGTTCTTACACATATCGTAATATCAGTATGCATCCTTTTTCTTGTCAACGATTCCAATGACTTCACCATCAGCATTTGCTTCTTTCACTTTGTATGTGGGTCAAACATATGAAATGAGTTATCGTCACTTGAGGCTTTTGATTGGTGGGTTTAATTTAGGTTTGTTTTGATTGCTTGATGTTTATTTTTTATTTTTTTTTCATTTTTTATTCTCTTTCACTTCACTTTTCCACCCATATTATTTTTTTCACACCTCCATACTGATGTAAACGCCACGTGTCGTTTCACACCTTTCCTTCACGCCACTCACCATGTTCTTACACATATCGTAATATCAGTATGCATCCTTTTTCTTGTCAACGATTCCAATGACTTCACCATCAACATTTGCTTCTTTCACTTTGTATGTGGGTCAAACATATGAAATGAGTTATCGTCACTTGAGGCTTTGAATCAGGTATCTTCTTTGAATGATTGTTTGAATTATAGACGTAAATATAATAATGAAAAAACATAGAGAAAGGTAACCTAGTAAAAAAGCAAGAAACAGAAATATTTAGCGAAACTTAAAAAGAAACTCTAGAAATACACAAAAAAGAACCAAAGAACCAAGTTAAAATGGGTAAATATTGTTATGAATATTATATGTGATATGTATTATGAATCACATTCACCATAAAGATCAAGATTTATCTCTAGATCTACCAAGTAAGTGGATGAATCCTTTGTCAAACTTATAAATAATATAGCATACTACTTGTTCATCAAATAGTTAACCTTGTCCACCAAATAGTTAATTTTTTTGTAGTATAAATACTAGCTCAAGGTAGAAGAAAAAATGCACCTCATGTATACACTTTCATAAGTTATACAATTCTCTACTTCTTGCTCTTATAATCTTTCTAAGGTTCTTAAAGTTTTAGCACTAATCTTGTGTTAATTCTTGTTATATTATAACACGTTATTAGCATGAGTCGCTTATATACTAATCAAGAAAGGCTTTAAGCACAAAGATATCCATCATAAGCTTTGTAAGGACTTCATTAACTCTATAATTTACTTTGAAAAAAAATAAGTACAAAAGAACATTTTATTATACATATTTCATAACTACGGGACTATCAACAATCTAATATTTAATTATGTATCTAACTTTTACTTTTATCGCAACTAACTTTTATTTATACACATACACTCACATTTCATTAAGAGCTTACATTTCTTTATGTATACTAACATTTTTATTCTTATTATTATCCATCCTAATTTTATATCTTATAAAATAACATTTCTTTAATACATCATTTAATATAAAGACATACATACATACATATAGAGTGGGGATCCTGCGCAAAGTGTGTTTTTTCTGGAAAGTCTAGGAAGCGATCTGAGCCATCCGATGGGTGTGTTTAATGGTTGAGATCATCTTGGTGGCATTTTGGTAATATGCGTGTCTTAAAAATATGATTATTTAATTAATTAGGGTAGATGTGTCATTTAAGTTGTTTTAAATTAGGAAATAACTACCAATCATAAAAAAACCCCAAAAATGTCGCAATTTTCGTTCTCTCTCTAATCCCTCACATTTGAAAACACCAAATCATACAAAAAATAACGATAAATCAGATCTAGATGTGTTCATGGTAGTGTGTTTAAAGCGATAAAACACAATGTGACGAACTAGTGACTGACTGCTAAAACACAATGTGACAACTAGTGACTGACTGATAAAACACAATGTGACGAACTAGTGACTGACTACTAAAACACAACATCAAGAATGCCAAAATCATATCAACCAGTAACTACTAAAACACATTGTGATGAAACAGTAACTGGAACCATTAACTGATTAAACATATTGTGATGAAACCAATAACTAATAAAACGCAACATCAAGAATGCCAAAATCACATCAACCAGTAACTGATAAAACACATTGTGATGAAACCAGTATTGATAAAACACAACGTGAACCAGTAACTGATAAAACACATCAAGAATGCCAAAAATTATATCAACCGGTAACTTATAAAACACATTGTGATGAGATAGTAACTGCTAAAACACATTGTGATGAACCCAGTAACTCATAAAACACAACGTGAAGAAATTGTTAAATATTTGAACTTCGTAATTTAAAGTAACTGCCCTTTTGAATCGTAATGATTTGAAATTGTCAAAGAGATATACGTTTCCATAAATATCTGGATAGTTAGTTTTAGGATATATAATATTCCAAATTAAATTAATAATCAATTACCATCATGCCCTTTTGAATAGAAAACTAAAAGCCACATGTCACTCCCTATTGCTTCCTACACGTTCTAGGAAACTTAGGCTTTCTAGCCAACTCCCACTTTATATATATATATATATATATAACTGTTGTATAACGGCTATAAAACGGTAATATAACCGTTACAAAACGGTTATAATTTACCCCTATAAATTACCAATTATCACTCTCATTTTTCCACAACAAACACTCTTCTTCTCAAGGTTTTTCAAGAAAAATTTCGAAGATGATTCACCCGGTTATAATAGTGGCCGGCATAATATTAATATTATTGTCAACCTTAATGTATGAGCTTCCACCTCATCTTTTTAGTACTTATGTTTTCATTTATTTGTTTATAGTTGTACCCATGTATGTTATCTCATTTTCAATGAGTATTTACATTTTAATATATATTTTATTTATGTTTAGCAACAACATGGCAAACCTCGCAAAAATTGAATTCACAGCTCTTAACATCACTGGAGAAAATTATATGCCGTGGACGGCACATGTTAAGCGACATCTCAAATCAATGTGTGTTTTGGAAACGATAACGGGGTGGGATAATTGTAGCGATCAAGACAATGCAAAAGCCAATGTCTTCCTCCATAAACACATTGATGAGATGTTGCAATTTGAATATTCAAATTGTGAGGATCCATACGTTTTGTGGGAAGATTTGAAAAGCATATTTGATCATCAAAAGGAAGTTTTACTTCCTACTGCAAGAGATGAATGGAACAATCTTAAGTTCCAAGATTTTCAAAAGGTGAATGAGTACACCTCTGCTTTGTTCAGAATATGCTCAACGCTCCGATTCTGTGGGCAAATTATTAGAGAGGAAGACATGTTAGAGAAAACTTTCTCCATATTTCATGCATCAAATATAAACTTGCAACAACAATATCAGTTGCAAAGGTTTCAAAGATATTTTGATCTAAATTCATTTCTCCTCGTAGCAGAGAAAAACAATGAGCTACTAATGAAAAATCGCCAAGCTCGTTCCACTGGATCATTGGCCATTCCAGAAGCAAATGTTGTTATTAATGATGATACTAAAGACTTTGAAAGAAAATGGTAAAGGTAATTTTAATGGTCGCAACCATTCCTTCAAAGGAAATAATAAATTTTGAGGCAATTCCCATGGTCGTGGACTTGGTCGAGGTCGTGGTCGTGGTCAAAATCAAAGAACCACCAATTATCACACTTCACAAAATACCAATTCCAACCAGTATAACAAAAGGAATGAAGCTGGTAGGTCCGAAAACAATGTCACTTCTTGTTTCTGATGTGGAAGTACAAACCTTTGGTCAAAGGCTTGTCGTACACCTTCACATTTATGTGAACTTTACCAAGCCTCCCTCAAAAGAAAAGAAAAGGAAGTGAACCATGTGGATAACTTTAATGATATCAATGTCAAGCTGAATGTCGCCAACTATACCAATGGGATGGAACTCTGAAACAAATGTTGCTAAGTCATAATAATTATATGCAACAATTATGTAGTTTCCTTTATTATAAGTATCTTTATTATGTTTCATTAGTCTTCCTTTTCATGTAATGTTTTCAACTAATAAATAAACTTATTATTAAAATAATTCATAATGTCTTTGTTATACACTTATTATTGTTTTTCTTTATATTTTCAAGATTAAAATGAATACCACTGGAGCACAAGAGCAAACGAATGATGCAGATATATGTATAGCGGATAGTGGAGCCACACACACTATACTTAAATCTCATAAATATTTTTATGAGTTGAAACCGACTAAAGGAACCGTTGATACAATATCGGGTACTACAAACTTGATAGAAGGAGCGGGAAAACGAATTTAATATTACCAAATGGTACAAAGCTCTTAATAGAGAATGCTTTATTTTACCCAAAATCAACTAGAAACTTGTTGAGTTATAAAAAACGTATATCATAATGGATATGATACTCAGTCAAGGACTGTTGATAATAAAAAATATTTGCACATCATGAGCAAAGATCGTATATTGGAAAAACTGCCAATGCTCCATTCTGGATTGCATTACACACACATTAATGTGCCTCAAGCACATATGGCAGTAAAAGAAAGTTTTTATGATCCTGAGACATTTAACTTACGGCATGACATATTAGGCCATCTAGGATCTACAATGATGAAAAGAATTATTGAAAACACACATGGACATCCATTGAAATGTCAAAAGATTCCCCAATCAGATAAAATGCCTCTATGTACCTCTTGTTCACTTGGAATACTAATTACAAGGCCTTCGTCCTTAAAAGTTGAAAAGGAATCACCAATGTTTCTTGAAAGAATTCAAGGTGATATATGTGGACCAGTTCATCCACTATGTGGACCATTTAGATATTTCATGGTCTTGATGGATGCATCCAGTAGATGGTCTCATGTTTCTTTATTATCAATTCATAATGTTGTCTTTGCAAAATTTCTTGCTCAAATTATCAAATTACGGGCACATTTCCCGGATTATACCGTTAAAAGGATGAGACTTGATAACGCTGGTGAATTTACATCACGTGCTTTTAATGATTATTGCATGTTTGTGGGAATTGTTGTCGAACACCCTGTTGCTCATGTACATACACTAAATGGCTTAGCTGAATCATTAATCAAACGTTTACAGCTAATAGCTAGACCATTAATAATGAGAACAAAACTTCCTATGTCTGTTTGGGGTCATGCAATTTTACATGTCGAATCACTGGTTCGTGTGAGAGCAAGTGCAAATCATAGATACTCCCTACTACAATTTAGTTTTGGCTATGAGCCAGACATTCCCCACCTTAGAATTTTTGGGTGTGCAGTATATGTTACTATTACACCACCACAACGTATAAAAACAGGACCTCAAAGAAGGTTGGGAATATATGTTGGATATGAAACAGCATCTATCATACGATATCTTGAACCTTTAACAGGTGACGTATTTAAAGTATGTTTTGATGACTATCATTTTAACGAGGCAATGTTCTCAGCATTAGAGGGAGAAAATAAAAAACAAGAAACTGATGTCTCATGGTGTGTGCCTTCATAGTCCCATCTTGATCCTAGAACAAAACAATGTTAGACAGAGGTTCAAAGATAATACACTTGAAAGAAATTGCAAATCAACTGCCTGATGCTTTTACTGATACAACAAAGTTACTAAATCTCATATACCAGCTGCTAATGCTCCAGCTCGAGTTGAGATCCCAAGAAAGGCAATAGATAATAAGATAGCTCATGAATCTAAAAAACATTTGAAACGTGGAAGGCCAATCGGTTCGAAGGATAAGAATCCTAGAAAAAGAAAAGCACTTATAAAGGAAATTGACCACAAAGAGAATGATCTTGATAAGACAGTGAATATCGAAACCTCTCATAAGGAAGATGTTGATGATACTAAGAAAGAGATATCAATAAACTATGTACATATCATATGGAACCGATATGAAATGGAAATTTTGTATTCTATAGCAAGTGACATCATGGGTGGAGATGATGATCCTGAACCAAAATTTGTCAATGATTGTCAGAATAGACGTGACTGGGATAAATGGAAAGGCGCTATGCAAGCTGAATTAGATTCACTCAACAAACGAAAGGTTTTTGGATCTATTATTGTTACACGTAAGGCTGTAAAGCTTGTAGGGTATAAATGGGTTTTTGTACGAAATGAAATGAGAAAAATGAGATTACAAGATATAAAGCGAGACTTGTAGCTCAAGGATTTTCACAAAGGCCAGGGATTGACTATGAAGGAACATATTCTCCCGTTATGGATGCAATAACCTTTAGATACTTAATCAGTTTAGCAGTTTCTAAAAAGTTAAAAATGCGTCTTATGGATGTCGTTACAGCTTACTTGTATGGATCACTTGATAGTGACATCTATATGAAAATTCCTGAAGTATTTAAACTCCCTGAAGCGTTAAGTTCAAAACCCAAAGAAATGTGTTTGATCAAATTACAAAGATCTTTATATGGGTTAAAACAATCTGGAAGGATGTGGTACAATTGTTTGAGCGAGTATTTGATAAGTAAAGGTTATATAAACAATCTTATCTGTCCACGTGTCTTTATTAACAAGACAACGTCAGGATATGTGATCATAGCTGTATATGTTGATGATCTAAATATAATTGGGACACAAAAGGAAATTCATGAAGCAATTATTCTTTTAAAGAAAGAATTTGAAATGAAAGACCTTGGAAAAACCAAATATTGTCTTGGTTTACAGATTGAACTTATGAGCAATGGATACTTGTGCATCAAACGAATTATACTGAAAAGTTGTTGAAACGTTTCAATATGGACAAAGCAAATCCTTTAAGCACTCCAATGGTCGTTAGATCACTTAATGTCGAAAATGATCCATTTCGTCCTTGTGAGGACAACGAAGAAGTTCTTGGTCCAGAACTACAATACCTCAGTGCAATTGGAGCACTTATGTATCTTACGAATTGTACGAGACCTGGCATTTCTTTTGCAGTGAACTTGTTAGCAAGATTTAGTTCAGCTCCTACTAAAAGGCACTGGAATGGGATTAAACATATTTTTTGATATCTTCGAGGTACTGTTGATGTAGGCTTGTTTTATCCTAACGATTCAAAAGAAGGGTTAGTTGGTAATGCAGATGCAGGTTATTTATCTGATCCTCATAAAGCAAAATCTCAAACTGGATATGTATTCATGAATGGAGGAACTGCGATTTCATGGCGTTCTCAGAAACAAACATTTGTCACAGCATCCTCAAATCATGCTGAATTCATTGCACTACATGAAGCTTCAAGAGAATGTGTATAGATGAGATCTATGTCTCAACACATATTGACTTCTTGAAGGTTAGAGAAACATCAAAGGCCAACTCCTATTCACGGAGATTATGCGGCTTGTGTCTCTCAAATAAAAGAAGGGTATATCAAAAGTGACAGAACAAAGCATATACCACCAAGATTCTTTGCATATACTCGGGACCTTATTAAAGACAATCAGGTCGAGATGAGATATGTCCAATCCAGCAACAATTCAGCCGATCTTTCCACAAAAGCACTACCTACAACAACTTTCAGGAAACACGTTCATGACATTAACATGTGTCACGTACAGAGAATGTGATGCCTTACAAATTGCAACTTGAGGGTGAGCTACAGACTGCACTCTTTTTCCCTTAGCTAAGGTTTTTTCCCACTGGGTTTTTCTTTAGCAAGGTTTTTAATGAGGCAGTACTTAAAGACCCCAAAGTTTGCAAAGTGTCATCCAAGGGGGAGTGTTATGAATATTATATGTGATATGTATTATCTCACATTTACCATGAATATCAAGATTTACCTCTAGATCTACCAAGCAAGTGGATGAACCCTTTGTCAAACTTATAGACAATGTACTATACTACGTGTCCATCAAATAGTTAATCTTTTTGTAGTATAAATACTAGCTCAAGGTAAAAGAAAAAATGCACCTCATGTATACACTTTCATAAGTTATATCATTCTCTACTTCTTGCTCTTATAATCTATCTAAGGTTTTTAAAGTTTTAGTACTAATCTTGTGTTAATTCTTATTATATTATAACAAATATGCAAATTTAAAAGCTTTTGTAATAAATAAAGAAGTTATTCTATAACTTATTAAAAGCTTTTGTGTAACATAAAGATAAAATAGTTATTATATAACTTATCTTTACTAAGATGAATCTTTAATTAAAAGAAAGGATATATGCAATTGCCTCTGGTTTAGAAATCCATTTGTGTTTGAATATAATAAATAATAATTCTGTAAAACACAAATTCTGATGCACCGACTTTATAGTTGAAATCGTTTCAAATTTTCGATCACCTTGAATCAGTTGATTATAAAATTGATTTAGAAATCCATTTTGTATTTAATTTATATAATAATAATTTAGTAATATGATGCACCATTAAATCTGAAGAATTTAATGCCTCGATTTTGTTAACAATTGAAATTGTTTAATTTAGAGTAAGTTACTATTTTCGCCCTTCTAGTTTAGTTAATTTAATTATTTTAGTTTAAAAATGATATTTTTTTATATATCGTTGCCTTTTATAATGGTATTGTCCTTAAATACTAATTTTATTATTTTTTTAAAGTTAAGTGTAAGGGGTAATTATGTTATTATATACGATGTTTTTGATAATTACAAAGTTCTTTTAATATTTAAGAAATTATTAATGAAATCACTCAAGTTTTTTTATTGTTATTTCATTATATTCACAATTATTATTTAACAAAATACATTTTAAATATATAAATAAATATGTATTTTTATTAACCGTTTATTTTTATAAACGTTGTTTTAAAACTATTCTTTTTAACCTTTTTTAAAGCATCTATCAAAGTTTTTTAAACAATTCAATTTTTAAAGTTCATTCATTTTAAATTTTGCAAAATGATATGTATTAAAATAAAAAGAAATGGAAGATTTGAAGGAAAAAAAATGAACCATTCTAATAAAGTGTTTGCAAAATATCATTCATTTTTTAAACTTTTTTTAAGAATGGTTTAAATTTATTCAAATCTTCCATTTCTTTGGCGTTTATTTATTCAGAATTCGTTATATTTTAACATTTCCTTTATTAGATTTGTGCGTTTTTTAAAACCTTACATTTCTTAACTTACTTTTTAAGGTTTTGTTTTTTATATAAACGTCATTTTTTTAAATCTTTGTTTTATACCATTCGTTCCTTTCAAATCGACCGTTTATAAATTCCTTTTATTTTTAAAATAAGTCATTTTTTGAAGTTCTTTTTTCCTAACGGCTATAAGTACATTGAATACAAAGTTTCAAAAATGAACGATTTCGAAAACGGTTCTAAAAGTAACAGTTAAAAGAGAAATACTTTTTCAAAACAACGACTTAAAAAACGATTTGTTTCAAAAAGTTTAAAAGAAAACTTTTAAAAAGTACGGTATAAAATAAATTGTTTAAAAAACTTTAAAACACAAACGAGTTTAAAAAGAACGATTTTAATAAACAAACGGTTTAAAAGGAACAATTTTAAAATGATAGACAGTTAAAAACAATTATTATAATAAATTACGTTTATAAAAACAAATGGTTAATGAAAATACATATTTATTCATATATTTAAAATGCATTTTGTTAAATAATAATTGTGAAAATAGCAAAGAATAAAAAGAACTTGAATAATTGCAATAATAATCTCTTAAATGTAAAAAGAACTTTGTAATTACGAAAAACAACTTCTAAGGTATATAATGACCTAATTACCCTTACATTTAACTGAAAAAAAGTAACAAAGTTAGTGTCAATGGTCAAAACCATTATAAAATGCAACATCAGGGTCGGATATGCGAAAAGATTCTTTTTAAGCTGAAAGGGTTAAATTGGCTAAACCAAATAAGCCAAAATAGTAATTTACTCTTTAATTTATGTAAACTAGTATTAAGCACCCCACGTTGTGGCAGATGCGTAAAATTGTGCCAAATAGCATCAATGCCACATTACCGCAGCGAACACCAACATTGAAGTTGCGGCGTGTTATGTGAAGAAATTAGACCGAGACGTTAAACATGGATGTTAATAACTAAGTCGATCTAGGATTCGCACGTTATGTCGAACCTGTCAAACGGGGAAAAAATAGACGATGTAAAAACGTTGAACCGTACACGCATGTTGCGTCGTGTTAACTCGCAAATTTAGAACGAAACGTAAAAACGTTAAACCACACACGCACGTTGCGATGTGTTAACCCACAAAATTTAAAACAAAGCATAAAGAGAAAAATTTGAGAAAAATGAAAACTATAAAGGAACAAAGTTGAAAGTAAAAAAGTCGTTAGGATAGATTGCAAAAGATAAAAAATTTTGGGTTAAAAGTAAAACAACAAATAGTTTTGGGTTAAAAGTAATCTATGAAATACTTTTGGGTGAAAAGTAAAAAAAAAACCAATTTTTTCTTAAAATCTCCCAAAGCATTGGATACAAGACACCAGGGACGAAGGTTAGTTGGTGCCCGAGGTGCACTCGCCTACCCCAATATTTTGGTTAAAAGTGTAAAAGTATCGATTTTTTCGTTCGAAAATTTTAAAATTATATAGAATCATCCCCCAATTATTTTTCCTAAATATTTATACAATATATAAATTAAAGTAAAGTTTGTTATCACTTTGTATATAAATGATTGGTAGTTCGGTAAATATATTTTAACTCTTATTTTTTTAACTCTAGATTACCCACCACACAATAAACTTAATCGCAAGTTAATACCAAACTACCAATAATCTTCTTCCTGTACTCCCGTAGCTTTCTGCGGCTCAATCTTCTTCCCGTACTCCCGTAGCTTTCGTTATACAATATTTAGTTTTTCTATTTGTAAGAATGGATCCTTTGAATAAATGAAAATTTTTACTATTATTTGGAACTATTATTATTTGACCCGACCCGAATCGAATAGCCGCCCTGACCCGAAACATAACGATAGGAAAAAAAATTGGGTCCCGTCACTTTACGCCCCTCGAAACTTTTGGTCAAGCTCCACCACAGCAAGACACATATACATAAATAAATTGAGTGCGGTGAAAAAATGACATGTGTACCCTTTAATCTAAAATAACTCCATGATACGTGGGGTAATTAGGGCACAGTTTGGAGGGGCATGGAAAAGGATATGAAGCGTCATGTGGTAGCCGTCAGCAGAGACTGTGATAAAAAAGGATAGGATGGAAAGGGATTGAAATGAGGCCTTTTAAGAAATAAAATAAAATAACAAATAACCAATCAAAACTAACCCAAATACTACTCACCAATGAAATGCCCCACGTCACCACCCTATTTGCCTCCACCCGGTGAAACTTTCGACCCCCTACACGCTGGGCCACGGAGCGGTGTGCTGGCGTGGTTGACACCTTCATGCCATTTCAACCTCGCGACTTGTTAGGATCTGAGTTTGAATTACTTGTAGTTTTTGTTTCAAAAATGGAAAATGATTGAGTTTTAAAAGAGATTTGCAGCGGAAATAGATGGAAAACTTTTACTAAAAGCAATGGTCGTTTGTTTTCATCATCATCATGCTTTCAAGTTGGTAAACTCGCATGTTATTCACAAACTCCCCCTCAGCCTTTGCAATTGAAGTTTGGTAGTAAGAAAATGCAGAGAAGATGATATGCGAAAGTTGATCTTTTGATAGATAAGTTAAACCGTTACACAAGTTTCCTATTTATACTAAACTATCTAACCACTGAGCATCTTTGATGACGTCAGGGTTGATAATGACAGAAAACTAAATGTAACTAACTACAAACACTGCTAATCCTAACTATCAGTGCTTAGCACTGTTACATTGATTATCTAACTAATGACTAAGCTCTGATCTCTATCCTCTGATCCTTGTAACTATGGCAGACCTTTGCAACTTTGTGAAGTCAGATGATAGGAGAGCAGTCTTTAGGGAAAGCAGTGTATGTACAACAGAGGTTGTAACCTCTGATAGTTTAACCAAAGCTCGGATAGTGTTATTTGGCTTTGTATCATCTGTTCCTTTTCATAGGGTTCGATCCCAACAATGTCCCCCTGGAACAGATGATGCCAAAAACACTTTATTCTTTGTCTTTATTCCTCAGGAAGAATTCTCTTATTTGACATTTGAATTGATGTTCAAAGTTAAGAGATTCTATGTCATCAGCATCCTTCTCCAGCTCTAAACATAATAATTCTTGGAAGTCTTCTACTATAGGCCCATAAGCAGCTTCCATGGATAGTTTAGTGGCATTACCATCAGACTTGAGCAGTGTCAATTCATGGGTGTCTTTGTCGACGTTCCATTTTAGAATTTTTGGGTCTGAAGGTTTTCTTGAAGGAGCTTTTATTGCTGAGGATTGTGAATGAGCTATTTGTGATAAATCTTTAGCCAGCTTGGCACTTGAATCATCTGTTGGATAATCAATCATGTTTTGTATACCTTCTTTGATAAATGTATCCTCAAACTCTTTGTCAGTCTTTAGAGACATCTCCCCTTGCCTTTTTTTGTGTAACAGGGAAAGTGTGGAATGGGCAGATGTTGTGCTGGACTTTTTGGAGAGTTGGGCTTTGAGAATAGCATCTTCTTTTGAATAATCAGGTTTAGGAGGCATGGATGGATCCTTTTTCCTCCTTTCTTCCAACTTTTTGTAAGTGTCTATCACCCTGACCTCACCCCATCTCATCACTTGGTTCTTTGAACCATAATGATTCTGAATTAGTTCATTCTTCATTCTCTTCAACTTTACGTCTTTTTCAGGCATATCTTTCTTGTATAAATCCCAGTTGGGAGGAGTTGGCTTTTTGAGAGGGTCTTTCAACATTTCTTGCATTATGTTGATTTAATCTCTTAGCTCATCTATGCTCCAATCCCTGAACTGTGCCCTTGTTACCTTATACATCTTCTTCTCCATGATATACTCAATGAGTTCACTTTTGAGCAGCTTATCTTCCCTTTCTGACAACTGGTTGCTCAGGTCTTTGACAAAGTTTTGTAAAATGTTGGCTTTACTTAGTTGAAAGGACACGGCAATCTGTATTTCTCTATCATCTTTACCAGCTGTTTCTCTTTTGGCAATATCCTCTGCTTGCTTCTGTTTCAATTTTAGGTAATCATCAACATTTGTAGGTCTTGGATAGCCATCAAGGGATAGGATTGTTCTTTTGTCAGGGTCTTCCTCTGAGTAGAAACTTAGGATCTCTTTCCTGACTACTGGTAAATCAAGAGGATATAGCTTTGTTGCAGGAGTAACTTCAAGAGTTGAAGATGTTGTAAGCTCTGATGTGGAGGTCACTGGTTGTGATGATAGTGGAAGAGGTGCAGGAATCTCATCATCATTGATCACTTTTGTGATTTTTCTCCTTTTAAACCTTAAAGTGGGTGATGGTGGTAGTGGGATTTTAGGTGGTCTGGATAATGGATGAGTTGATGTGGGAAATGTGATCATGGCAGTGGATAGAGTTGCATCTGTTGCAACCTCTGTTGTATCAACAGATGTTGACACAATAGGTGCTGTAACATCTGCTTGTGTGAATGTGGGTTGTGGTTTTGAAGATGTGATAGGTTTTTGAGAGGCAGAGGTTTTAATGATTTGATTGGTTGCAGGCTTAGTTTTAGGAGGTGTGGATGTTAGTTGCCTGGCTTTTCTAGCAGGTATCCTCTTTGATGAAGTACCAACCTCTCCTTTTCTTTTTGCTGTTCAATCTTTTTCTCAACCAACACTCTGCTCTCCTCGATCACTGTCTTCTTGTGACTAGCCCTTGCCTTGGCCACAGTTTCATCAGTTAAATCTTTCTTCTTTGAACCATCAGGCCTTGGAATATTTAAAGTAGGTCTGGCCTTATCATCATCTATTTTCAGCTTTTTGTTTCCAAAAGGTTTCTGCCCATTTTTGGCTTCATCTGTTGTAACAAAGATAACTGTTGGAGGTGCATGGCCAGTGGTTGTGAGTATATGAGCTTTGATGGCTTTAATGTCTGCTACAGTGTCTTGATACCTTGATTCAACCATGTTTCTAACATCATTAATCTGGTGCTTGTGTTGTAGATCCAAATAATGTTGTTGATGTTGACACAGAGGGTTAAGAGCTTCTTTGAGATCAACAGTGGATAGAACAGAGGGTTGACTTTTTGTAGCTATCATCTGTTTCAGTAAACTTTTGATTTCATCAATAGAGTTTTCTATCTTTGTCACTTTCTCTGTCAAATCCTGGTATTTTAGCTCATCACCTAATTTAATAGGATCATCTGAACTCCTACCTGAAGTGGTAGTTGTAGCTATGGTATCATTAGCAGTGGTTTTAGTACCAGCTTCAACCATATATGCCCCTTTGTCTTGGAACTGGGGACTTCCCACAACAGAGGTAACAGTTGTTGCCTCAACAGTGGTTTCCTTCAACCAAGTCTTAGTATTGAAACCACTGTCCAATCGAGAACTTGGGAGTTCAGCAATTGTAGTGGCTGCTTGAGTTGAACTATCACCAAGGGTTACATGTAACCCAAGGGATGTAGCCTCTTCATGTGCTGATGGGCTAGCAATGAATATAGAGTCAGACCCAGCCTCTTGATGAAGTATATTCTCAGTAATAGGTTGTTGAGAAGTGTTGGTTTGTGTCTGGTTTAATTCAATTGCATTCAGCAATGGTAACATAGTAGGTGGAAGTGTAGTCATTGGTGAAGGTAGCTGTGTAGAAAGCGACAGTGCCCTGGGAGAGGGGCTGTGGAAGATAGAACCAAGTGGATCTAGAGCTTCATAATTTGGTGTCCCTGTGTCTACAACCTTTTCCTTTTGTGAGGAAGAAGGAGGAGTTTCAAAGCCGGTTGGAGATCTTTGAACCATCTGCTGTGAAGAAGTAGCAGCAGTGGTTTGTGACTTTGGTACTGTCAGTGGGTTAACCTCTGGGATTCATCTTCTAGGGGACCCTTTTTGGGTTTGGTGGGTGTTTTGGTAAGTGTTTTGGTTTTCTTTTTGAGGATTTTTGGTGTGGGCTTCAGAGCAGCGGTTGTGTTGCCCTGATCAAAAAGAGCAGTGGGCTCAGTAGCAGGAGGTTGAGTTTGAACATTTTGTTCAGGTAAAACTTGCTCAGCCTCCTCTACTTGTGTTTTCGCAACTTTATCTTGATTTGTTATTCTGGTGAAGGTTTCATGAGTGAGGCAGCCTGGTTTAGTCACAACGCCTTTTTTACTTTCAGGTACTTTGATTTGATCTTGTAAGTAAACACTCAGAAAACGTGGATGAATCAAAAAAACTTTTCTTTTTGCAATATTTAGAAAATTATTCACAAGATCATTGAACAATATCTGGGAGTAGTTAAAATCTGTGTCAGTTAAAATTGCATACCCCAGATATTGCATGTTCAATTGAATTTCATTGAAAGCAGTGGTTTTTGCTTAGAGACAAGTTAGAATTGTGTGAAAGAAAAATCTCATTTCAGCAGGAAAGTTAGGTTTAAAGATGGTCATACCTTTCATCTGGCCTACATAACCTCTTTCCAGAAACTCTGCTTGGATCTCATTTTGGGGAAATGACACAGGGTGTTCTATGTCATTTAACTTGAAAACTTGAGAGATCGACTGAGGGCTAATTTGCATCAACACTCCCCCTACTCTTGAGATTATTGTATAAGGAACACCAGCAGCAGTTGAGTGAACCTTAGCATCATTCCAGAAGTCACAAAGAGAATCAATGTAAATTGGGGCTTTGACTTCTAACATGTGCTTGAATTTCGACTTTTGCAAAATTCGAGTCATTGGATGATAGCGAGTATTTGCGTTGTTTGCTTCAAGTATGGAGGTGTAATTATGTGGGGTTTTGATTATGAGAGTGAAGGGTGGAAGTGCTTGTGTGGGTTTCTTCAAAGATTTTGATTTGGGAGCCATTGTGATAGAGTGAAAAACTGTTTTTAGATTTTTGAAATCGACACAGTTTAGGGTAAACACTGGTGAGGGATAAAACAGGGTTTTATAGGGTTTTGAAAAAGTGAACATGACGTGGCATCTGATGCAAGATCTGATGGCTAACATCTGGCCACGTGTAACCTCTGATGAGAAAAGTACTGATTTTTACACTCTCAGAGGATAGCTATCAGTGTTTTTGAAAAAGTGGTAAAAATGGAAGTCAGAGGATACACTTTAACAGTGGATAAGATTTAGAAGCCTATCAGAGGTTTTGAGCAAACAGATGTTATGAGCAGACTTTTAAAGATTTATTGAAAAATTTCAACTTTAACTATTTTTAAGGATGAGTTTTTGATTTTCTGAACACATTTTGATGCTATGTACGCATGGATTTACAAGAAAACATGTTTTTTAATCCATGTTTAGCATTCCAATTATTGAGATCAAGTTTTCAAAGGTAGATAGATGTATCCAATGTCTTGGTTAAAACATCTGCCAACTGATCTGAAGTATGGACATGATGCAAAGAAATCAAACCTTTTTCATAGCAATCTCTCACAAAGTGATGTCTGATGTCAATGTGCTTTGTAGTTGAATGAGAAACTGGATTTTTAATGATGTTTTCAGCAGCTTGACTATCCAATCTGAGTGGAGTCTTTAGTGTAGTTACACCAAAATCCAGCAACTGCTTTTGAAGCCACAAGAGTTGAGCAGTGCAGCTAGCAGCAGCAATATACTCTGCCTCAGCAGTGGATGTTGAAACTGCAACCTGCTTTTTGCTTTGCCAAGACTCTAGACAATCACCTAGGAATTGACATCCTCCTGATGTGGACTTCCTTGTAGTTTTACACCCATCAAAGTCACTATCTGAAAAACCTGAAAGCTAAATATTCTCATTAGCTGGATACCAGATACCAAGTGTGGGAGCACCTTTTATGTATCTGAATATTCTTTTTACAGAAATAAGATCAGACTTTCTAGGTAATGCTGTGATCTGGCACAAACACATGTTGCAAACATGATGTCTGGCCTTGATGCAGTTAGGTACAATAAAGACCCAATCATGCTTCTATAAAGAGTTTGATCAACAAGGTCATCTTTACCATCAATGGTGACTAGCTGTGGTTGCGTGGGTGTGATACATGGTTCACAATCATCCATATCAAACTTTTTAAGCAGTTCTTTCACATACTTGTTTTGATGGATAAATGTACCATTTTGCAATTGTTTAACTTGGAGACCAAGAAAACATTGGAGCTCACCCATAGCACTCATCTCAAACTCTGATGTCATGAGTTTTCGAAACTCTTCACACATAGCAGTGCTTGTGGATCCAAAAATGATGTCATCCACATAAACTTGGACAAGCATCAAATCTTTTCCTTTCCATTTTAAGAATAGGTTTTTATCTATTTTACCTCTAGTAAACCCTATGGATAAGAGAAAAGTGGATAGAGTTTCATACCAGGCTCTTGGTGCTTGTTTCAAGCCATACAATGCTTTGTTGAGCTTGTAGACATGATCATGATGGAATGCATCTTCAAAACCTGGAGGTTGACAGACATACACCTCCTCTTTGATTTTTCCATACAAAAATGCACTTTTATATCCATTTGATACACCTTTATGTTGTGGTTAGCAGCAAAAGCTAAGAACAGCGGATAACTTCCAACCTTGCTACAGGAGCAAAAGTTTCATCATAGTCTATACCTTCTTCCTGTCTGTAGCCTTGAACCGCGAGCCTTGCTTTGTTTTTGACAACAATACCCCTTTCATCAGTTTTGTTCTTGAAGACCCACTTTGTGCCAATTGGGCTTACATCTTTTGGAAGTGGCACAAGCTCCCAAACTTGTTGTCTCTTGAACTGAAGGAGTTCTTCTTGCATGGCTTCTACCCAGCTGTTGTCTTTCAATGCCTCTTGATACTTGACTGGCTGTGTGAGTGATAGAAAACTAGCAAAAAGACAAATATTTTGGGATTGGCTCCGTGTGAGCACCCCAGATTTGATGTTGCCAATAACTTGATCTGCTGGATGGCTTTTTAGATAAATCAAATCACCTTGGTATGGAACAATAGCATTTTGAGATTATGGCTGCAAATGTGTATCATCTGAGCTAACCCCTGCTGGTGAATTTGAAGTATCAGCCGCTGATGGAAATGGAGGTGGTGGTATTGGGGGTATAGAGGTAACATTCTGATGATTTTGTTGCCCAATTGTACGACTTTTATCAACAGATGTTTGATTTTGTGAACTGGCAGAGGTTTGAGGATCAACCACTGTTGATCCGGAAGTGGCAGAGTTTACACAAGAGCTTGTAGCACCTGATCCTCTGTTGGAAGAATTGACTTTTGTTTGTGGAAGCACACGACCATATTCTTGATCTTGATCTTCTGTAGATGATTGTGGTGTACCTGCATTGTCTAGCTTGATAGAAACATCAGCAAATGTGAATTTATCTAAATCAAAAAGCTCTGCAGGGTTTGCTGGGATTTTTAGTGATGAAAGTTCATTTAACTTCACATTCAAAGTTTCTTCAACACACTTGATCCTAGAGTTAAAAACTCTGTAGGCTTTAGCAGTGGTTGAGTATCCCAGAAAATAACCACAGTCAATTTTGGCTGCAAACTTAGATATAAAATCTTTTAAGTTCAAAATGAAACATGGACAACCAAAAACTTTAAAATAGGAAATCAGAGGTTTGATTTTATACAAAATCTCATAGGCAGTCTTTTGATGCCTGGGGTTAATCAAACCTCTGTTTTGGACAAGCAAGCAGTGTTTACAGCTTCTGCCCAGAAGGACAAGGGTAAACCAGAGTCTGCAAGCACTATGCTAGCAGATTCTTTAAAAGTCTGCTCATAACATCTGTTTGCTCAAAACCTCTGGAAGGCTTCAAAATCTCATCCACTGTTAAAGTGTATCCTCTGACTTCCATTTTTACCACTTTCTCAAACCACTGATAGCTATCCTTTGATAGTGTTAAAAATCAGTATTGTTCCATCCCCTGTCTTAAACCAGTGGTTTGCCACCTCAACAGTTACTTTTTCTAATCAGAGGTTACACGTGGCCAGATGTTAGCCATCAGATCTTGCAACAGATGCCACGTCATGTTCACTTTTTCAAAACCCTATAAAATCCCTGTTTTATGCTTTATCAGTGTTTACCCTAAACTGTGTCGATTCCAAAAATCTCAAAACAGTTTTTCTCTCTAACACCATGGCTCCCAAATCAAAATCTTCAAAGAAATCCACATAAGAACTTCCACCCTTCACTCTCATAATCAAAACCCCACATACGCCATACTTGAAGAAACCGACGCCAATACTCGTTATCATCCAATGATTCGAATTTTGCAAAGTCGAAATTCAAGCACATGTTAGAAGTCAAAGCCCCAATCTACATTGATGCTCTTCGTGATTTTTGGAATAATGCCAAGTTTCATCTCAACTGCTGCTGGTGTTCCTTACATAATAATCTCAAGAGTAGGGGGAGTGTTAATGCAAATTACCTCCCAATCGATCTCTCAAGTTTTCAAGTTAAATGACATACAACACCCTGTGTCTTTCCTCAAAATGAGATCCAAGCAGAGTTTTTGGAAAGAGGTTATGAAGGCCAGATGAAAGGTATGACAATTTTTAAACCTAACTTTCCTGCTGAGATGAGATTTTTCTTTCACACAATTCTTACTTGTCTCTCAGCAAAAACCACTGCTTTCAATGAAATTCCATTGAACATGCAATATCTGGGGTATGCAATTTTAACTAACACAGATTTAAACTACTCCCAGATATTGTTCAATGATCTTGTGAACAATTTTAAAAATATTTAAAAAGAAAAGCCTTTTTGATGCATCCACGTTTCCTGAGTTTTTACTTACAGGATCAAATTAAAGGTCCTGAAAGTAAACAACGTGTTGTGACTAACCCAGACCGCCTTAATCATGAAACTTTCACCAGAATAACAAACCAAGATAAAGTTGTGAAAACACAAGTAGAGGAGGTTGAGCAAGTTTTACCTGAACAAAATGTTCAAACTCAACCTCTTGCTACTGAGCCCACTGCTCTTGGTGATCAGGGCACCACAACCGCTGTCCTGAAGCCCACACCAAAAATATCCAAAAAGAAAACCAAAACACGTTCCAAAAAGCCCACCAAACCCAAAAAGGGTCCTCTGGAAGATGAGATCCCAGAGGTTAACCCAGTGACAACACAAAAGTCACAAACCACTGCTGCTACTTCTTCACAGCAGATGGTTCATAGATCTCCCACCGGCTTTGAAACTCCTCCTTCTTCCTCACAAAAGGAAAAGGTTGTAGACACAGGGACACCACTTTATGAAGCTCTAGATCCACTTGGTTCTATCTTCCACACTATCGCTTGCTACACAGCCACCTTCACCAATACCTTTACTTCCACCTACTATTTTACCATTGCTGAATGCAATTGAATTCGAGCAGACACAAACCAACACTTCTCAACAACCTATTACCGAGAATATACTTCATCAAGAGGTTGGGTCTGACTCTTTGTTCATTGCTAGCCCATCAGCAAATGAAGAGGCTACATCCCTTGGGTTACATGCAACCCTTGGTGATAGTTCAACACAAGCAGCCACTACAATTGCTGAACTCCCAAGTTCTCAGTTGGACAGTGGTTTCATTAATAAGACTTGGTTGAAGGCAACCACTGTTGAGGCAACAACTGTTACCTCTGTTGTGGGAAGTCCCCAGTACCAAGACAAATGGGCATCTATGTTTGAAGCTGGTCCTAAAACCACTACTCATGATGACATAGATATAACTACCACCACTGGTAGGAGTTCAGATGATCCTATTAAATTAGGTGATGAGCTAAAATATCAGGATTTGACAGAGAGAGTGACAAGGATAGAAAGTTCTGTTGATGAAATCAAAAGTTTACTGCAGCAGATGATAGCTACCAAGTCAACCCTCTGTTCTATCCACTGCTGATCTCAAAGAAGCTCTTAACCCTCTGTTTCAACATCAACAACATTATTTGGATCTACAACACAAGCATCAGATGAATGATGTTAGGAACATGTTTGAATTAAGGTATCAAGACACTGCAGCCGACATTAAAGCCATCAAAGCTCATCTACTCACAACCACTAGCCATGCACCTCCTATGGTTATATTTGTTACAACAGATGAAGCCAAAAAGGGGGAGAAACATTTGGGAAACAAAAAGCTGACAATAGATGATGACAAGGCCAGACCTACCTTAAATATTCCAAGGCCTGATAGTTCAAAGAAGAAAGATTTGACTGATGAAATTGTGGCCAAGGCAAAGGCTAGTCACAAGAAGAATGTGATTGAGGAGAGTAGAGTGTTGGTTGAGAAAAAGATTGATCAGCAAAAAGAAAAAGGAGAGGTTGGTACTTCATCAAAAAGAACACCCGCTAGAAAAGCCAGGCAACCAACATCCACACCTCCTAAAACTAAGCCTGCAACCAATCCAACCATCAAAACCTCTGCCTCTCAAAAACCTATCACATCTTCAAAACCACAACCCACATCCACACAAGCAGATGTTACAGCAACTGTTGTGTCAACATCTGTTGATACAGCAGAGGTTGCAACAGATGCAACTCCATCCACTTCCATGATCACATTTCCCACATCAACTCAACCATTATCCACACCACCAAAAATCCCACAACCACCATCACCCACTCTAAGGTTTAAAAGGAGGAAAATCACAAAAGTGATAAATGATGATGAGATCTCTGCACCTCTTCCACTATCATCAACACCAATGACCTCCACATCAGTGATTACAATATCTTCAACTCTTCAAGTTACTCCAGCATCAAAGTTATATCCTCTTGATTTACCAGCAGTCAGGGAAGAGATCCTAAGTTTCTTTTCAGAGGATGGCCCTGACAAAAGAACAATCCTATCCCTTGATGGCTGGCTATCCAAGACCAGCAAATGTTGATGCTTACCTGGAACTGAAAGGAAGCAAGCAGAGGATATTGCCAAAAGAGAATCACCTCGTAAAGATGATAGAGAAATACAGATTGTCATGTCCTTTCAACTGAGCAAAGTCACCATTTTACAAAAATTTTCAAGAACCTGAGCAACTAGATTTCAGAAAGGGAAGATAAGCTGGTCAAAAGTGAGCTCATTGAGTACATCATGGAAAACAAGAAGTATAGGGCAACAAGGCCACAGTTTAGGGATTGGAGCTTGGCTGAGCTAAGAGAAAAAATAAGCAGAATACAAGAAATGTCAAAATATCCTCTTAAAAGGCCAACTCCTCCCAACTAGGATTTATACAAGAAAGATGTGTCTGAAAGAGACCTGAAGTTGAAAAGAATGAAGAATGAACTGATTCAGAATCACTATGGTTCGATGGGGTGAGGTCAGGGTGATAGACACTTACAAAAGTTTGGAAGAGAGGAGGAAAAAGGATCCATCCATGCCTCCTAAGCTTGATTATTCAAAAGAAGATGCTATCCTCAGAGCTCAACTCTCCAAAAAGTCCAGCTCAACATTTACCCATTCCACACTTGCCTTGTTACACAGAAAAAGGCAAGGGGAGATGTCTGAAAAGACTGACAAAGAGTTTGAGGATACATTTATCAAAGAAGGCATACAGAACATGACTGATTATCCAACAGATGATAGAAGTGCCAAGCTAGCCAAAGATCTATCACAAAAAGCTCCTGCTCAAACCTCAGCAATAAAAGCTCCTTCAAGAAAACCATCAGACCCAAAAATTCTAAAATGGAAGGTCGACAAAGACACCCATGAATTGACACTGCTCAAGTCTGATGGTGCAGCCACTAAACTATCCATGGAAGCTGCTTATGAGCTTACAGTAGAAGACTTCCAAGAACTACTATGTTTAGAGCTGGAGAAGGATGCTGATGACATGGAATCTCTTAACTTTGAACTTCAATTCAAAGGTCAAATAAGAGAATTCCTTCTGAGGAATAAAGACCAAGAATAAAGGGTTTTTGGCATCATCTGTTCCAGGAGGAGATTGTTGGGATTGAATCCAATGAAAGAAACAGATGATACAAAGCCAAATCACACTATCCAAGCTTTGGTTAAACTATCAGAGGTTACAACCTCTGATGTATATACACTGCTTTCCCTAATGACTGCTCATCCTATCATCTGCCTTCACAAAGCTTCAAAGGTCTGCCAGAGTTACAAGGGACAGAGGATAGAGATCAAAGTTTAGTCTTTAGCTTAGTTAAATCAATGTAACAGTGCTAAGCACTGATAGTTAGTATTAGTAGTGTTTTCAGTTAGTTACAATTAGTTTCCTGTCACTATCAACCCTGACGTCATCAAAGATGCTCAGTGGTTAGATAGTTAGTATAAATAGGTAACTTTTGTAACAGTTTAAATTTGTCTATTAAAAGATCAACTTTCGCATATCATCTTCTCTACATTTTCTTATTACCAAACTGAAATTGCAAAGGCTGAGGGGGAGTTTGTGAATCACATGCAAGTTTACCAACTTGAAAGCATGATGATGATGAAAACAAATGACCATTGCTTGTAGTAAAAGTTTTCCATCTTATTCCGCTGCAAATCTCTTTTCATTCAATCATTTTCCATTTTATTGAAACAAAACTACAAGTAATTTAAACTCAGATCCTAACACTGGCAGACCTTTGCAACTTTGTGAAGTCAGATGATAGGAGAGCAGTCTTTAGAGAAAGCAGTGTATGTACAACAGAGGTTGTAACCTCTGATAGTTTAACCAAAGCTCGGATATTGTTATTTAGCTTTGTATCATCTGTTCCTTTTCATAGGGTTCAATCCCAACACGACTCCATCCGGTCTTACCATTTCCTCATAAAAACCTTTTTTTATCACATTTACTACCTGTACTATATATTATAATGTTTTAGAAACACAATTTTATAATACCCAAAAGTTAATATATTTTTTTTAATTTAATGCATAAGGTACAACCTAAAATAAGGGTTAGTTACTCTTTTAACCACTAAATACGATTTAATTTCTCATCTTAATTATATTTTAATCTCTCAGCTTTAATCAAATTTTGGTTACTTAATTATTAGTTATATATTGTCCCTATTTTAAATCAATTGCACCATGATTTTTAAACGACCATAACTTTTTTCATACGCAAACGTATTTTATTTAAAAAATTACACCATAAAAAGAACAGTATATTCTCTCTATAATTTGGGTATAATATTGATATATTTTTTTACTAAAAAAACTTGATAAGTTAAGTGATTAACAGTGTCTGGGGGTAAGCAATAACTGAACCCTTAATCAAACTGAACCGAACCGAAATCAACCAATATCCGGGTTAACCGAAAACCAAATTAACAACAAATTGTTTATCGTTTTTTGTATCATTGAAAAGCCAAAGTTAATCGAACCGAACCGTTCATATTTTCATATATTTCTAGCTTTTATACCTCCTTTACATGTATTTCATGTATTTATATATCCATTTCATGTATTTATACATCCATTTCATTTGCTTCTTAGAAAATATTTTAACCTAACTTTGGGTTGGTTATTAACTAAAATTAACCAAACAGAACCAAAAACTAACAATCTAACAGAATAAACCAAACGAATTAACAAAAATCTGATTGGTTAATAAAATAGATTAACCAATGACTTTGATTTTAATTTTGCTTGAGGCTAAGGCGGTGGGGTGTGAGAGCGAGGAACCACACGGGGATATGAGATGGCATCGGCCCACGATGGGGACACCCCACGACCTCATTTCGGTGCACATGAGGTTATTTCCCCGATCTGCCCGAAACTAGTTTTCCATTTTTCAAAAATCTATCTGTTATATCAACGACTATTTGTAATAAAATTTTTTTTTTTTAAATTTTCAACCCTATATGTACCTCACTTTAAAATCAAAAACTCATCACAGTTTCCATCTTTTATACATTCCTCTCCTTCATCTTTTATATAAACTTTATAAAACTATTGCCATGAGTTCTTCATCATCAGAGGAAAACACTGTAAACTTTTTTGTTAACATCTTGATTGAGATGGCCAAAATTATTGTGAAGATGGAAGAAGACGACGAAGACGAAGGAACTTTACAACCAAAAAGAATGGCCGGACGTTAAATAGAGATCACAAACGTATATTATTTGTTTACATTTTATTTATTTTTAAATAACCGGTTTTATAAATTTTGTAATTTATTTTAAGTTGTTTAGTATAATTTACTAAAATTATTTTTCAAACTTTATTTAGGTGCACATGATCGTTTGGTGAGTGATTATTTTGATGAAAACTGTGTGTACATTGACAAACAATTTAGGCGTCGGTTTCGAATGAGTCGCCGAATGATCCTACGTATTGCCAATGATTTTGCCAATTATGATGTGTTTTCACATTATGCTACGATGCTAAAGGGAAAAGGGTTTTACTACATTTCGGAAATGCACTTCTGCACTTCGTCAAATAGCGTATGGCACTGCTAGTGATTCATGAGATGAATATTTAAGGATGTCTACTAGAATGAGTTGGGAGTGTTGCTATGAATTTTCTAAAGGTATCGTGAACCTATATAGCAAAGTGTATTTGCATAGACCAATGAAGTAGTACATCAAAAAGATTATTCATTCCATTAAGAGAGACATGGATTTCCTTGCATGCTAGAAAGTATTGATTGTACGCATTGACCATGGCGTAATTGCCCTAATGCATGACGAGGTCAATTTATGTGTTTTATGGAGTTGTATTATATACAATGGTTTAAACGTTTTAGCAAAATCTGATATTTTCGATGACGTCATTAGAGGTACGAGCCTTGATTCTTTGTTTATTCTTAATGGGGTGTCATACAAGCACTTGTATTATCTAACTGACGGTATACACCCAAGCTATGTGGCTATTGTTAAAACTTTACCATACCCACTTGATGAAAAAAGAAAAAAAAATGGTAAGTGCCAAGAAGCGGCAAGAAAAGATGTCGAACAATTGCTTACTGTGGTAAAGTCATGATGTCATATAATACAACAACCGACATGTGCATGGTCGCCACAAATATTAACACATTATGTATGCTTGTACAATACTACATAACATGATTATTGAAGATGAAGGTCGAGCAATATGCGAATACGATCCGAATGACATTGATGAGAATGTTGAGCCGGTTGACAAGGCGCAAAAGAATCAAATGCGTGGACGTTACGCAATGAGAATGTGCATGGAAATCTATATGCGGATTTAATCGACCATATTTGGAATAGCTTCCTTGTTGATCCTATTAATGACCAGTGGTGGTGTTCGTAGGTTTAGGCAAAATTTATTTTATACTTTTAGTAAGGAAATTTAGATTAAAATTTGTGTTTTTTTATGTGTAAGTTTCTTGAATTTTTATGAAATGTCTAATTTTCTTAAAAAATATTCATATTATTAGTTTTTAACAAATTAAATAAATAAAAAATGTTATTTATAAATAAAATACATTAAATAAAAAATATATAAAATGTAAAGGGGAAGGGGTAAGAAGGGGAGCCACCCGATGTTGGAGAAGGTTGCTGAGGTGAAAGGAGAGGGTGATATGACGTTGATGAGGATCTAGGGAAAGAAGACGGAAGGGGAAACAACACCCCACAGCCTAAAAACCAAGCCGTGTACACCCTTGGCAATGATGCATTCCTTGTCGTATCGCGCAAGCACCCTTCTAGTATACATGCATGATTAAAAAAGCTAACTGTCATATTGTATATAATAATAACTGGAAAAATTAGTTAAATGTGTTACATCGATGTTTAGTAGTCGTTTTAAATGTTTCGTGCCAAATATGACCGATTTAAAATTAGACGATAATTTTTATCAACTCTTAACTAAAAGCAAAGCCAGTGTCTGAACCATAGTATGGTGGAGCTAGGCCTGTTAACATCAAACGTCAAAATAGAGGTTGATGTGTCACCTCTAAATTATTATATAATGATAACAAAGTAACACTCTCAATCTTACTTGACTCTCAAAATGTTACAATAGTCATAATCAAGGTTTTCAATTTAAACGACCTAATTTAAGTCTATTTAGTTGTGGTTATGTTTCACGTTTTTTGTGGTCACTTCTAAAACGAGCACCTTCAATCCTTTATTGCCTCCCTTGCCTTGATAACCATGGTTATATTTTTTGAACGGCGAATGTTTTAGTAACCCTATTCCCAAATTACTGTAGGAATTAAGTTCACTTTCATTAAAATATATTACGAAATATATAATAACGAGACTCTCGTTATTCATAGGAAATATGATAGTACAATCCGGTTACAAAACTATATGAAATAAATGAAATACAAATACATTGTACCAATCTTGATTCAAGTCGACGTCTTCGGAAAACTTCAACCGTACCTTGTTGTACGAATCTCCGCTACAAGACAAACAAAAATTGTTGACAGTTTTGGTTGAGGCATGTGTTCAACACGCTTCCCTTAAAACAGATTTCACTCCTCTACTAAAGACGACGCGACTGTTTCCCAGGGTACAACAGCCGAAGCAGTCTGTACTGTCGAAGATGGCCACGCGCCCGAGGTTACACCGGGTAATTATAGTGTTTGAATTTATGGAACAAATAATGATGTCATGGTGGTGAAATCGAATAGAGAAAACATATCTCTCTAAGTACCCAACACATGGGTCTTCAACTATTTCTTCTTTTCAATAACTCTTTATATATTCATGTAATTTCCTTGTATCTTCTCTTGTATTTTTCTAATTTCTTCTTGTCTCAAAATGAGACACATAGCCTACTATTATACAAGAGTTGAGGATGAATGACAAGTCTTACTTAATTAGACACTTAATTAGAGACTTAATTTGAGACATAAAGACTCAAATTAAAAGACATTAAAACTCTACTTAAAGAGTTTAGTCTTTAATTTGCCATATGAAGAGTTTATTAATAATTATAATTTCATTAAATTATAATTCACTAAATATCCATTCATCAAATTTCCAACAATCCCCCACATGAATGGAGATCGTTCAAAACACATAAAATTTCCAATGAAACCTCGACAGTTGAGTTTTGCATAAGAATAGGTAGGTGTTACCCTTTGAACCTTCGCTCATGAAATGCACTTAGCTCACTAGCTCTGAGTAGATCTTGATGTCTTTGAACTCGTTTGCCGTTTGTGTAGACGACAATACACTTCACACAAGACTATCCCTAGCCGGGTCAACTCCTCATAGTCATGTCCAATAATGGTCGTGGAACGCTTTCCTTTGTTCTGCGAGAGCTCTAGGAATTGTGCCCTCAATTCCATTCGAATCGACCACACTTCTCTCTAACATAGGTGATTCTCCTTAGATCATTAAAAGCATTGTGGTTATCGTGATTTATCCAAATCATTTACCACATATTATGCTTAGCCTCACTCTTTGTCACTGAATATCATAGGAATAGACTAGGACGTATTTAAACACCCTTTTTATACTTTTGGGGTATGTATAACCATATATAGTAGCTTATGCATATCATTTATGCCCCCACAGTGACCACCCTTAGGCATATGAGTTAGTTTTCCTATTGAACTTAGATCTTGGGATCTCAAGTCAACTAAGTTAGGTGTCCTTCACATACTTTTTTAATGGGCTTTAGTCTCATTCCACAACTTGATCTCTAATAAACCTTCGGGTTGTTGGATCCATAACATTAACAAATAACTTTACGTATTTGAGATCAGTTGTCATGATGTGTTCTTAACTCGTAAATTAATTTTGTCTATTGTCAACTTCAAAGACTATAACCTCAGTGGCCATCTGAATCTGGTTATAACATATGTCTTTGTAAGATACGCGTATCATTTAAGGCAAACACATCTCCATTATGCACTACGACCTTTGTGTCCTACACTTAGTCGTCTGTTTGCAATGTTCGATTGGATTACAAAATCCTTATTGCCAAACTTTTATGATAAAAATGCAAGACACCCCCACATTTAAGTGTTATAGGATCTTATCCAGATGGGTAATAAAAACCATTTTTACATACCCTTATAGGGTTGTTTCTAAATGGATCCTCCCCCACATTTTTTGCCATTTGATCAACATATTTTTGTAACTTCACGTATGACGACATATACAAATATGATTGAACAAGATCAACCTCATTGTATCAGTGAATTCAACTCATGTTGCATTAGCTTACATAAGCTTCCGAGCTGACCAAAGCAACACATGTCATTGTCATAAGTTTGTCACAAACTTAGAATAATTTCATGTCTTTTCCTTATAATGAATGAAAATTCTTCCTCAACTTTGTCTATACACAAATTCTTATTGTGTTCATACACATTTGAATGTTTAGAGTTAATTAGTCTCCTCAAGACCCATAATTAACCAAGTACTAGTCTAGCATGCTTTAGACTACAATACTTTAGCATGTGAACAGAAGATGCATCATTCTGGTTCTTCACAGCCCCAAGGATATCATAATATCACTTTACAACATTCATCCCTTGTTAAGACAAAATAATGAGACTTATTCATAATCCTAAAACATCAATATTTAGGAAAGTCTCATAAATTATTGTATATAGCACATAGCTAAAATTTATCATTCAATTAAGGAACATAACTTGTTTACCTTTGATCTCCAACGTTTTACCATTGACTCATAAGGACTTAAACATAAGCCTTAATCCAAGTCACTTGGCGAACACATTCATCACCGACAAGATGAATGTTCCTCGTCTACAATCACTATTATGTGTGAGATAGAGTCAACTAGATCGACACTCAACAACATGGCATTCATAATCTTTCCATAAGTGATTTGTACACATCTATTGTTATTCATTAGGAGATATGTATATTTAGGATGCTCTCCCAAACGAATATAAAATCTCCATATAGTTCTAACAATAATCAAGTGGTGGACGTATATACATAGAGATCACTTGGAACAAATCTCGCAAGATTTATCAAAGGTATACAATAACATATAGTAATTTTCATTCATATGTTAGAATTCACACTTGTGAATTTTCCAATGACTTCTAACAAAGTACTTCAATATGAATCTCGTTTGTGTATTTCATCTCAATACACCCACCACTCACTCGGGATGTGGTTACACATTTGATGTCTCGTCTTTGACTTTTAGTCAATGCAACAACTCTCAAGTTGTTCAAGTCCAAATATTTTCATGTACTATCCGTTTTGACGTTATAATTATTTTCCACAAAATAATTTATAAGTCACAAAACATTAGTGATTTATTTCTTTGTAAAAAATTGCATGTGTTATCCGAAGATATTGAACACAAAACAATAATTACACTAGAAACTAAATCATAAGTGCCAAACACTTTTGAAATTTAAACGGAAACATAGACGATATGGGGACATCAAATATAAAGTGCTTATATCTTTAACACTTTATAATCTGACCGAAATGTTCTCAACGGTATCGTCCCATGGCATGTCTTGAGGTACTCCCTCAATAAGACACCATGCAATAAGTACAAGTTCCTCATTTCATCTTGAAACTTTAAACTTAGACAATTCTTGCTCAAAACAACACCAAGTTGTTATATAGACTACATTTAAGTAGTAAACTTGAACAATTAAAATTGTTCACAATAATATCAAGTTGTTTTCCACCAAATAATATCTATGCGAACGAACGTTTACATAAAACGTTTTCCAAGGATAAGTTTATAAAATAAATTATTTCTCATCATTTTTAATGCACACATAGGCAATTAAATGTTTACATAAAACATTTCCATTCATCATGGCATATACAATGTACAATCTCTAACATTGTATTTGTGATACACGTTTTCTAACACACGTGTTAGAAAATTTAAGTCATTTTATATATAAAAACATGACCATTTAGATTTAGAAATCACAAATTAAAGTTGGTGATAAATCCCACATAACTATACCATCACTTTATGGTGATTTAATCCTTGTATTCTTACTCTTGTAGTATTCCAATCTCATCAAGTTAGTCACATAGCCTACTTTTAATATAAGAGACATGAGGTGGAGAAATGTCTCACTCAATTAGAGATTTTATTAGAGACATAAACTCTAATAGAAACTAATAAATTGACATAAAACTTTACTTAAGAGTTTATGTTCCATACGCAATTAGAGATTTTATTAGAGACATAAACTCTAATAAAAACTAATAAATTGACATAAAACTCTACTTAAGAGTTTATCTTCCATACTCAATTAGAGATTTATTAAAGACATAAACTCTAATAAAAACTAGTAAATTGACATAAAACTCTATTTAAGAGTTTATCTTCCATACGAAGAGTCTAGCAAATGATTTTAATTTCATTAAATTCATATAAATACCACACCATCACTTTATGGTGATTTAATTATTGAAGCCAATCAAACATCAACTTCAAAGTATGACCTTTTATTTGTAAACCATACAAAGCATTATATTTATTAAAATCAATGCTAAAACAAATTACTTATATAAAATGTTTACATAAAACATTTCAAAGCATTTGTGTTTTAATCATTTTTAACAATCATGTTAAAACGAAATAAATTCTAACGCGCGCGTTAGAAATATTAACATTTCAACAAAATCTTAATTCGACTTGCTATAAATACATATATGGTTCAAATAAATAAGTCATTTCCAATACACACGTTAGAAATAAACAATTAAAAAATTGCTTCCAAACTAACGCTTTCCATGAAAGTTTCTAACACACATGTTAGAAGACAAATGATTACAAAAATCAATATAAGTCTTATTTTTCATATCAATCAATGGGTGGATAAATAGTCTACTTTTAATAGAGACTTAAATAGAGACATAAAATTCTAATCAAGTAACATAAAACTCTTATTTAAAGACATGAAAATTTTACTCAAGAGAATTTAACCTTTATAAAAACGTATGGTTTACACCCATAATTCCGGTCTAACACACAAGTTAGAGAAATTTAACGTTTACAAAAAACGTATGGTTTACACAATAAACTCATTCTAACACACATGTTAGAAAAAGTTAACGATTGTCTAACACACAAGTTAGAGAAATTTAACGTTTACAAAAAACGTATGGTTTACACAATAAACCCATTCTAACACACATGTTAGAGAAAATTAACGATTGTCTAACACACAAGTTAGAGAAATTTAACGTTTACAAAAAACGTATGGTTTACACAATAAACCCATTCTACCACGGTATAGGATTTAAGATTGTACAACAATCTCAATAAATCCAAACACACCAAGTTGTACTATATACATATTTCCCAAAAATAATATTTATAAGATCATAATCTCTAAAATATGTTTTATAATAAATCCTTTTGTGAACCCAAAATCCTTATAAAGTTTTAAGATTGTAGCAACAATCTCACGAAATCTGTTTTAAGTTTATAGGAACTAGGTTCACTTTTATTAAAATATATTACGAAATATATAATAACGAGACTCTCGTTATTCATAGGAAATATGATAGTACAATCCGGTTACAAAACTATATGAAATAAATGAAATACAAATACATTGTACCAATCTTGATTCAAGTCGACGTCTTCGGAAAACTTCAACCGTACCTTGTTGTACGAATCTCCGCTACAAGACAAACAAAAATTGTTGACAGTTTTGGTTGAGGCATGTGTTCAACACGCTTCCCTTAAAACAGATTTCACTCCTCTACTAAAGACGACGCGACTGTTTCCCAGGGTACAACAGCCGAAACAGTCTGTACTGTCGAAGATGGCCACGCGCCCGAGGTTACACCGGGTAATTATAGTGTTTGAATTTATGGAACAAATAATGATGTCATGGTGGTGAAATCGAATAGAGAAAACATATCTCTCTAAGTACCCAACACATGGGTCTTCAACTATTTCTTCTTTTCAATAACTCTTTATATATTCATGTAATTTCCTTGTATCTTCTCTTGTATTTTTCTAATTTCTTCTTGTCTCAAAATGAGACACATAGCCTAATATTATACAAGAGTTGAGGATGAATGACAAGTCTCACTTAATTAGACACTTAATTTGAGACATAAGGACTTAAATTAAAAGACATTAAAACTCTACTTAAAGAGTTTACTCTTTAATTCACCATATGAATAGTTTATTAATAATTATAATTCCATTAAATTATAATTCACTAAATATCCATTCACCAAATTTCCAACAATTACATTAAATATCCAAGGCAAGGGGCGGCCTGATTCGACATTGTTGTTTACTCTGATCCGGTCGAGGTACCACACCTCAGTAATTAAATCATGATCTTCTCTTCAAAAGACAACACTCTCTATCATCTAACCAAAGCTAGAATGACAACTATGGTTATATGGCTCTTAGAATACAATTTGTGACTCTAGTCAAACAGCCAATTAACGGCTAAAAGATGCTAAAATATACATATCTAATAATGAAAATTGAAAATAAAAATTTATTCCAACAAAGTCAATAACAAAATATTAATGATAAATTTTCGCTCACTATTAAAATAAAATTCATTAAGATGATGAAGGTTTTAGTAAAGCAAGATGTTCCTTTATTTTAAGAAAAATACTATAAGCTTTTCTTGGTATGAGAAATTAAGCTTTTCTTGGTATGAGAAAAAGTGAAAAAACTATTTAACGTTAAGCAGCTTTAGTAATCTTGACTTCAACCGCTGGTTGAGTAAGTATTTGACCACCACAAGGTTTTTAGCACATTTATGAACCTCCACATGAAAATTGCAATATAACGTGAGACTTAAGCAATCACAGTACCAAAGAAGATAGAAGTATACCCATATGAAAATAAGTCTAATCCTTACCTAATAAATTAATAACCGGTTGCATAACTTATTACAATTGTATAGCTTAAGATTATTTATTTATTTATTTGTTTTTCTTTCTCTTATTTCAACCCGTTTATTTTATCTTTAATTTTTATTTTTCATTTATTTAACCTATGTAATATACCAATTTCTAACCTACTTAAATTTAACCTATATAATATACGAATTTCTAAATACTTGATGAATAAACAAGCCAAAACATGTAAACTCTAAATAGGGTATAGACACACAATCATATCACAAATGTCATCAAATCTAGGACCGACATGCCCATACAGAAAATGCGTGACAGGGCACTCACTGCGGTTTCTATATGAAATTGCATACTGCAACAGTAATTTTTTTTAAAACAATAACTTTCTTAGGCTATCAGACTCTATAAATTGAAGAGTCCTGTTGCCCCACTCCAACCAGACTATGTTGTCTTAACTAGGCCCACACTGGCTTCAAAGTTTGACTTGGGCGAGTCCCCTAGGAAATCATATCACCGACTGCCACTTGACAGCCGTTGTACCAGCAAGGGGTTCACTTTTTTAAGTGTTCCAATTTCATATGTCCGAACATAAAAAAATCTCGGTCGGTTCAACGGTTCGGGTCGGATAAGGTTCATTACATAATAAAAATATGATAAAATAATGAAACACGTAATATAAATAAGATGGTCTCCATTTATAAAAAAAAATACCTACGGTTGGTTATACCTACAGTTGTTCGCTTCGTCTCCACATGGTACTTGTCAAGTGAGATGCATATTCATCGATCATTAAACGTTGTGGCCAGGGGCGTAGGATAAGTGGGGCGGGGGAGGGGGGGGGGTGCGCCCGCCCTCTGATTTTTTTCGCTCAGTAGTGTAGACTGGTAAGACACGAAAACTTGTGGCTCGGACCAATTTGATTTTCCTTAGCAACATTGCTTCCTGGATCATGTTCTGACTAATATTGATGGTTTTGTAACCTTGGTTTTGTTAAGGAATTTCACTTGATACCGGAAGCCGTAAATGTTTGTTACAATGTGTTTCAACGTAAGTTTAACTTGTACTGAACATCTTCTAGATTAAACATAATCTTCATTCATTTTCATCAAAATTTATTTATAAATTTCGGATTCATCTCATATGCTATATAGATCGGTTGGTTAGGAAGAGTTGACCCATAAATTAGATCATTTGAGTGATTCGATGCCCAAGTAGAGAGGTAATTTGGGTCGTAATTCTTCATAGAACACAAAAGCAAATTAAACTAGCAATGGTTCCACAAACGACACGAGATGGGCTCAAGCTTTATAGGACTCGAGTACTTTTGACCAAGCTTGATGTCAACTTGATTGTTTTATGTGCCTTCATGATGCAAGCTCCAGCCCGACTCAATGAGAAGTCAAGATCAATTTGAGCTCCACTCTAAAAGATTGACTATTTACGTTAAAAATATTATCAATACAAATTATATTTGATTGCATAACTCATGTCAAACTAAAAGACACAAGAAAATTGACTTCAAATTTAACACTATTTAGATATTCATTCTCACAATAATGAAAGCCAATAATAATATTAATCATAGCCGATAATAATATTAATCATTTGTAAGTATGAGTAATATATCTATATATGCCATAAAGAGCATAAATAAACCTGTAGAGAGTGAGAGAAGGGGCTGGTGCATAAAAAAGGCATAAAACCTAATTTCTAAATTCGTTTTTCAGGGGATAAAAGGGAAAAAACGCAAAACAAGGAAATAAAACACGTTGACGTGAATCGAACTTGGAACCTCACCCTTAAACACCACACGTGTTACCAGTAAACCACTAAACAAACTTTGTCATAGGTTCCCTTACAAAATATTAGATGGTTCCTTCAGAATTTTTTATATGCTTTTACACTATAAGCTACAAACCGAACGGGTTCCTGGGAACCCCCTATTTAACACTAGCTCCGCCCCTGAACACCTGTGTAAGGAGGATATGTTATATCCATCATTGTCTAATCCACCAAAGTGACACAAGAAATTAAACTTGGATCTCCATTAGAGAACCCAAGGCTCCCTACCACTAGGCCACAAGTGGAGAATACCGCAACAGTAAATACTTAGGAAAACATGTGTTATCATATTAAAATTTAAAATTGTTTAAATATAAAACTTGTACAACCATATAACAAATAAACCATAATTGCAAGTTACTTTGCAAAATGTTTGATGTAAAAGACTGCTCTATGACAAGACTTGTTTGAATTAGAAAAAAATAACGTAACTAAGAAAATTTGATGCCAAAGAAAAATACCCAATGTTATTGCGAAATTCCAAAACAAATTATACTAGATGCTAACAACATCTACATCAATAAACTTCTACAAAGTACAAACTACTACCATGTCACATTATATGTTAAAACTTTCTTAAAAAATACCTACACTTTTTCTACACCAACAAACTTTCATCTCACACTTCACTTCATCACCTACTTTTACATTTAGTTTAATATTAATTAAATTCATTTAATTCCACTAGCCGTTGCATATGGGCATCAGCCCCACTTTTCTTCGTTCGAAACCAACTCCGGGAATCCGACCTCCCAACGACCACCCAAGCGGACGAGGCCCACATCAATGGGTTTGTGGTTTTTGGTTCTTGGTTCTGGTTCAGCCACGTAGATATGGGCGAGTTCTGCGAACGAGCCAATGTAGATGGACTAAAGAAAGTAATCAATAAAGTGTTACAATACAAAATGGTAATCAAGAGATTAAGAGCTAAAGAATTTGTAGGATCTGAGGTTGTTATACTTACGAGTTTAAGCAATGAAAATCAAACAATTTGTAAATTACAAAGAGAGAAAAGTGCCCGGAATATGGTTTGCTTCGATTTCACCTTTAGTCCTTACATTTTCAAAATTACATCTATAGTTCTCAACTTTGGCAAATTCATGGTGTGAAGATGTGCAGACAAGGATGAAATTGGAGCAAACCACAGGGACTATCAGGCACTTTTCATTAACAAAGATAATAAGATACACGCATAAGCAAGAAGTTATATCAAAAGTGTTTTATATTGAATTCCTATGATTTCATTTACAGTATAATGATTATACAAACTCCCACTCAGATGATCACTCACTGTTTTGTTCGAACAAAAGGAATGTTTATGACCAAATAGATCTTTAACACATGAGATCTATTTATACAAGTACGAAAACTCGTTTACAATCAGTTGACATCACCATGATGGTGACATCTAACATTCCTAACAGAAAAGATTCCACAGATGTTAGCAAACATCTGCGGGAATCTAACATCTGTTCTAAGCTAAGTACTGTTATATTGAGCAAACCTCTGTTCTTCAAGCTGTTGTTGCTTGTATCAGACATCTATTTGACCACAACAAATTTTTGGTCTTCATGATCAGTGCTTTACTTCAACAGAGCTTTGTCCTTGAACAATGGTTTCTTCATCATCAAAGTGTTTCCAAGGCTTCAAACAGATCTTTGAATGTCTTCAACAAATGTTCTGATTAGTGTTCAAGATTCACTATCATTGACAGGGGAATGCTTCATCAACTGTTTATTTCTTCTTTAGAATGTCATGTTTTTGCTTTTGAAAATCTTCTGTTCTTTTGCAGGTCTAATAATCCCCCTAGAACAGATGATTCCACAACAGATGTTTATTGGATCAATCTTTATTTCTCATCAATTTCTCTCTATCTGGCCCTTGAAATGTAATTCGAATTTCATAGAGAAGCTATCTTCTAAATCCTTTTCGAGTGGAAGAGTCTTGCCGATCTGCATCATTGAGCCCAATGACATTATTCATTAAGATCTTTTCACTTCCCCACTAGCCCTAAGCAGAGGCAATTCATGACTTGTCTTATCAGACTTCCCTTTTAGAATTTTGAGGTTAGGAGGGCATGCTACGACTAGAGTTATTGTAGATGAGTTTGGGGAAACAAGTCTTCTGAAAATTTTATCAAGTAGATCCTCTTGATTTGTATCTGAGCTCCCATACTTTAACTCACTTCTGAATCCTTCTTTTATGAGCTCATTTTGTTGTATCTTCACATTTTCTTTTGACATATCCATTTCTCTTTTGAGATAGCTCCTTGCAGCTGCTGAGATGTTCTTTGAAGATGAAAGCTCTAAAGGGTCAACTAAAGTCTTTATGGGGAAGTCTACTTGTTCATTATCTGGCTTTCTAGGAACTAAGGGATCTTTTTCTTTTAGAATTTATAGTCTCTTGTAGTTTTGACAGATTGTTGACTCATCCCATTTTGCCATTGATCCAGTGGTGCCGTTTTTAGCAGCAACCATCTCTTCCTTCATCCTCCTTAACCACACTGTCCTTTTATATTTCTTCCTATTTTCCAGTTGGGAGGAGTAGGAATCAATTGGCCTTCCTGCAAATTGATATCTGGTTGCATCATAGGGCTTCTTTTCCATGATGTGGTTTAAATAATCTTCCTTTAACATCTTTTTGAGATCTAAATCATGTATTGGAGCTTGGGAGAGATATTTGAAAATATTTCTTACATAATCTTCCAAGGCATCTACTTTCCTGTATTCCTTAGACATGATTTGTTGTAGTTGCTTATCATTTTTTCTTGTATTCTTTTCAAGAACAATCCTTTTAGCCTACTTCTTTTTGAGCTCCAAATATTCTTTGACATTGGTTGGCTTTGGACGGGCTTGGTGAGAAGTTGTGGTGTTTGATGGAAGTGATGACATTTTGATGGGAGGAGTTTCATCATCTTGGACAATGAATTTAGCTTTCTTTTTTTTGGTTTGTATTGTGGGTATTTTGTGGATAAGAAGACCGATAAGGCCCTTTTGTGAAATGGACTTTATTGGTTCTGGTTGTGTGGTAAGTGTTGTTGTGGATATAACATCTATTTCATTTTTGTAATGCCAACAAATGTTTGGTGTGAGGGATCAGTGGTTTGGATTACAACAATGCTTTGAGGAAGTCGTCTTTTTGTGGGAGTGTCTGTCATTGATGGATCTAAGTTCTCTTGAACTTTTTCTCTTCCAGTTGATGATATGGCATTTTTGGCTGTAGATGTGTCAGGATTCTTTTGAGCTCTTTTAGCTGGAGGAGGAAGCCTTCTCATGTTATCATTCTCCCCCTTTTTGGTATCATCTTCTGGATACCTGGGTTTTGGAGTAGTGCATGTCGTTTGAAGGATATGATCTTTAATGGCTTTGATCTCTGCTTGTGTATCATTGTACCTTACTTCAATCATATTCCTAATCATTTCCATATGCATATTGCGACTGGCTTCTACAGTTTCCTTTTGAAGTTGGAGATAGGATTGTGCATGAGACCATATCTTCTCCGCAAGTTCTGCATTAGTTGGTGGAGCTCTAGAGTTAGTACCGAAGTGGTCATCATCCCTTTGATTTGATCAATAGAAGATTCTAGGTCGGTTACTCTGTCTGTCAAATCTTGATTTTTAATCCATCACCTATTGAATAGGATCATCTGAATTCCCACCTGAGGTGGTTGTACTTGGTTTTGAACCAACTGCCCGTTGTTCTTGTACTGGGGACTTGAAGTGCTAAAGAGTGTACTATTTTAGACTCAACAGTTGTTGCCTTCAAGAGGTTGATATGCACAAAATGCAACATGTAAGTTTTATCAAACAGGCATAAAATCAACCCTTTTTATTTACTAACACCAGAAAAAGTACGTTTCTTTGTATACTTTTGATTTTCAGGATAAATGAGCTTAAATGTACAAAAGGAACAAATTAATAGCAAAAACCAACAAAAATACAAGAAAGAAGAGTTGACACACCATGCCTGCCCTCCAAGCTACACCCCAAGACCAAAACGACAAACCAAAAGACAAGCACGGGGCCATGCCACCAAAGCATGGGGCCGTGTCCCACTCCAGAGTCCATGCATAACAAGACAAACAGAGCAGACAAGAGACATGGGGCCATGATCAACTCCCAGATATGCAGAATCTCTCAAAGGACAACACAGTACGGACCACGGGGCTGTGCCTTCGGACACATGAGATCTGTGTGTATACGGACTGACACGTATCAATTAATGAAGACAGAGAAGAAAGGACACGGGGTCATGCCCCCTGCGCACGGGGCCGAGTGAAGGGTATGTTTCAGCTATAAAAGGAGGTGCTTGGTTCATTTCCAACTCATCCTTTGGCAACCATTTCTCTTCCACTTCCTACCATTCCACCACCACTACAACACCATCATCCACCACATTCCTCCGTTATCCACCTTTAGAGTGTGTTTAGTGGTCTTGAGATCCAAGATTGATCGTAAGAGTTCTTTTCAAACAAAGGCCATGCTTTGCTAAGTCTCTTACAACACTTGGTGAAGACAAATCTTTTATGTATTACTTTTGATTCCCAAGCTTTGGCTACATTTTATTTGAGTAAGTATTAATGACTTTAAGAAATAGTTTTTTATATTGGAAGTGAACTTTACTCTATCATTTCTTCATGTTTTGTTGATTCACTTATTCATGTCTTTACGGTTTATTGATGCCTTCCAGACAGAAGGGGTTGGCAGGGTGGTTTGGGTAAAGTTCTTGCCTCGTTTAGTGTATAGATCCTACGAGGACTTGATTCAAGCATATTAGGATTTCTCTTGAGGCAGATAGCATGAAATCGGGGAAGTAAGAACGCCTTGAATCCCTTATAACTAAACTACTATTAAAACTTTAAACCAGCCTTGCTGGTGTAACACTCCAAAAAACGTCGCAGTGGAAATACAAACGTAATGGTGATGGAAGTTGGTGCACATAAATATCTTAGTGGATGATGCATCGTTAATTTTGGACATATTACTTAATTAAAACAGAGTTTAAGTTTTAACGCAAGTCACAACCATAACACAGTTAAGTTGTCTCGATCCTTAAGGATCTTATTACAAACATGGTCCTAGATTAGTTTTAAAAGTTGTCCAAAATGTTATTAATTAAAAACATGCATCACAACCACAGATACGCCAAAGGTTCCCGAATCCGAACTCAAGTACCTGAAGAACACATTAAAATCAAGTGTCAACACAAAGGAGGGTGAGTTCACATATTCAAATTTAAAACAATTTGATCCAAGGAAAACTTTCAAATTACGTGTTTAATTAATAAAACATCCATATAATATTAAGAAAGCCACTTTCATTTCCTTAATAAAAATTTCATGGGTCAGCCATCGCAAGCGTTTTCCTAAAACCTTCGATACACAACATCTTCCCAAGTTTTCCATATTAAATTGATAGCATCAAGTGTTGAGACTCGTATGTTTGCAAGACAATACGAGCTATATATTTACTATTAAGGTATAATCAAAGCTAGACAATACAAAATATAAATTCGTCGCTTGACTTGACACGGAGCTACCGGTCACGATGGGGTGGTCAACCCGATAGATCTATCAACAATTCCACACATACAATATTAATGATTAGGCGGCAAAACTTGCACAAAAGCCCACAATGGGTCTCTTATATAATGCCTGCCTCACGTACAATACATATATCCTACTAAAATGATAAATTTAATATATAACGAGTTGTAAGAATTTCCCCGAAGTCCCTACCGAAACGTAAACCATACATGGTACTTACTCTCTTGAGACTGAGAGAATTCGTCACAACTTTTAGATTTAAGCAATTTTAAATCTACACGGTCGTTTTCTCTAGAACACCGTAATAACACCCGTTTCTCCCGGAAACATATATTCACATTATTCACAAATCCGTTCTCGCCGAAACATATATGACATTTTAAAATCATATATCTTCCATGAAAATATATTTAATTTATTGAAAGGCATATTTTGTAGGACTGTTCATTCCCTTAGCAAAGGTGCCTAAGATATTTCTAATCCAAGTAAGTGAAAATTACGAGTATTAGTGACATATACACAAGTTTAATAGTTTAATTCGTCAGTTTATTAATGTCCAAAGATGTACATCGAGAATCCAAACTGACATAGCTTCGCCGTCTCTAATGCAAAAGTTAACAAATGAAAGAACCTAGACAACTATTTATAGGAAAGCTAGTTCGCACCAAAACAACATGTACCTAGTTCGTACGAAGTACTACTTCGTGCAAACTGGCACATTACATCAACAACTTCGTGCGAACTGGTATTCTACTATACAATCTTAACTTTAAACTTTAACGTCACATACTCAAAACAATTAGACTAGATCCAAGACATAGACAATATACATCGTGCACTAACATATTTTATACTAAAAAACGTATAATCATCTTTTAAGGTGTGTTCTTCCCCTAAAACATATACAAAGCAGTAAAAAGAGGGGTTTAGTGACACTCACCTTTGGGTGCGTATTATATATAGCGCAATCCCATAATTGTTTCTACGCGTCCTAATATACATAGGAACGATTTATCAAACAATATATCACAATATTCCTAAGTTCTCAAAATCTTGGAATTTTCACATAAATTTGAGATTTTCTCGAAAAGTCGTTATTTTTTATTATGTTGGCACTTTAATATTATATATATATATATATATATATTTATATATATATATATAAAGATTTTGCGACTTGAACGATTTTATTGGTGACCCTTAATATGTTATATCCGTTAACACTCCTGTTTATACGTACTATATATCTATGATTTGCGCGTCGTAATATATATACATAAACGTACACAAATATTAAATATCATAACACGCGAAAACTCGTTATCTCATACACTTCATCATTTTTAAAGCATGTATACATGAAATAATTTAATAAGTTAACCTATGTACCAATTTTCATGCTCGACAAATAAGTTACACATTTAACGCGATTTCACCGATTCTACCGCTTTAAACACACAAGTGTACATGCATAGTCTAAATTCCCGCTATCATGTCAACACTTAACATATCATCATATACAAATATTTAAATCCCATAACACTTTTAAACACATGAGGTTCACCTACGAACAACCCATTCTAGTGTACATTGTAAAACGTGTATTTTAGTGATTCGGTAACGTTTTCGTGCGTCGAAAGTCACGTATGACTAAACAAAAACCAAGTAAACTTAATATAAGTTAAAATACTTTTATTTATATTAAAAATATCAGTTTACTTACTGATCTAAAATAGTTTTATAAAAAACTCTTAAAAAGGCGATTTTTACCGTTTTATTGCATAGTTTTGCATCAAACGTTACCATAACCATCCCGAATCGAAACGACTTGATATTTTAACATAACCCATGTTATTTACTGATTAAATGATGGTTATAATCAGATTAGTGCAGTTTTTGTGTAAGCATCTTAAATCATGCGATTTCAAATACTTTACAACTCTTTTAAGCACAATGTACAACATGCAAGCTAGTAAACTTTATGACAAAGCTTCATGCTATTTTAACATTTCAAATATTAGTGTTTAGGACCTGATAAAAAATCATCTTTATCATTCCATACATTATTCATCATTTCATGTTCATACATCCACATGCATGCCTAAGTACAAGCATCTAATGCATCAAATTTTCATCATCATCATGTATGAACTAACCCATATTCAACATGCATTTAACTCACGTTCAAACATTCAAGAACATCATCATCTTTACATGATCATCATCCAATCATTTATCATAAATGAAAGAATCTTGTTTCTACACATTTATGTACTAACATCAATTTTCACATGCATGCATATATATATATATATATATATATATATATATATACATACATATGATTCCAAAATTTTACTTTTCTCATATTCATCTCAAATCACTAAGCAACCTTTTTAAACATGCATGCATTCAACTTCCATGAATCACATTAATAAGAATCTATCAAAAATAAAAAACTCATCTCAAACATATATACACACATACATACGGTTATGTATACATACATACATACACTTATCCATTTTTATTTTCTTTCAAAACCCATTTGTTTTTAGTTTTAAGTTAGTGTTTAAATCCAAGAACAAGAGACCTTTCTCATCATGAATATCAATATGAATCAAGAGTATGTTTTATAGAAATAGTTTTTACACCTTCAAGATTCAAGTGGGTTTTTGAATAAAAAGATGAGGTGAAGCTTGGTTCTTGCTTGAAACTCTTTGGAATCACCTTTAAACCTTCAAATGAACTTGAAATCACGTTGAAATGAGCTTGAATCTCCAAGAACAAGGTTGAAAATTTGAAAATGGTGGTGTCAAGGGGGGTGTTTGGCCAAGTTTTTGCAAGAGAGAGAGAGAGAGAGAGAGAGAGATTGAGTGTTTTGATGATGTTTCTTGGATTTGGAGGATTTTGGAAGATTTGTAGAAAGTATAATCATCATGCAATCTTCCAAGGCCAACAAGTGGAGGAGAGAGGAGAGAGAGACCTCCTTGGCCACCACCTCCATCCATGCACACACATCTATATCGTATACATACATATAATATATATATATATATACATATAATATATATATATAGACCATAAACTGGTATTTAACTGGATATCGGGTGTTTTATCTAGCGTTTTAATCATGTTTTAACGCGTTTTAAATTAGTTTTAACGCTCTATAAAATAAACTCATCAAAATATTACTAAATAATATTTTATTTGCCTGGATTGGCTGTGTTGCCCGTAATTGGCAGTACACGCTTAAACTCGAAAAATAGAGTTTCTTAGCGTTTTAATTTATTTTCCTCACGAACATGATGAAATATATTATTTTAATCATAATGGACTATTTTTAGGATTTAACATTAATGGAGTGGTCACTGACGTTCGTTTCGCATTTTAAGCGTTACGCGATAAGCGTTTATCTTAAGTTGCCAACATAATTTCCAATAAATTTTAAATTTATTAACACATCAAATAACATCAAATTCAATAAAGTTTTTCCTTTTATTTATTCATAACGCGTGTCACATTGGTATAGGCTCAAAATAACCGGGTGGCACAGCGGGACCGTATCCCTGCTAACCCAGACCAATATAGCCGAGGGTAGCGTTGCCTCCAAAAGAGGGACATGCCACATTTTGCATTAATAACTTACTTAATCATCTTTCAATAATCCAACCTTGCGGGTTGTATCCCTGCTGATTCAGACCAATATGGCTGAGGGTAGCATTGCCTCCAAAAGATGGACATGCCACAATAACTAAGATAATCTCTTAAAAAACCCAAAGTGAGGAAATATTCAAAGGATATGTAAAAGAGGAGCCAGAACCAAGTGATTCTATCTTGTTTATTGCTTTTCTTCTAACGTTTTACTTTTATTTCTTTTTTAAACTTACTAATTCCTTTTCTCAAAATTCTGGTTAGATTAGACGTTGATGATATTCTGGTATTAAAAGCTCTTGTGTCCTTGGACGACCTAGGTATCTTACCATCACTGTACTACACCAACAATGGGTGCACTTCCTAATGCTGTAGAGAGTGATTTTATTTTATCGTGTTTTATAAATTTAAAGCTTGATAAACGAGTATAATGTGCTAAAAATATATCAAAAATTATAACACCCTCACACCACGTCAGAGGTCTTAGCTATGTAACCATTATCCAACTGTGATACTGTTGTCTCTATAGTTGTAGTGGTAGCCTCACTTGAAAAAACCAAGTGTCACTTGTGACACAAGGGGTGTACCTCCTTTGCTTGTGGGCTAACAATGACATGACCTGGCCAATCACTTTCTATGGCATGCTCCCAGTAATAGGTGGTGGGAGAAACTGTTCTATCCAGATCACTTTGGTCAATTGCATCAAGCAATGGTTGTATAGTTGCTAGGCTTGTTTTTATGGGTGGTGGAGTGAAGAGAGAAGCAGCGCTGGGAGAGGGCTTGAGAAGAAATGTTCAAATGAATCATCTCCCTCTTGACTTAGCTCCACTGTGCTTCCGACACTATCCTTTTGTGAGGATATGTGAGGAGTTTGACTGGGTGGAGATGTTTGCATATGTTCTGAAGAAGTAACAACATATATTTGTTTCTTTTGTGTTGTACCAGGTATCTTTGCCATCTCATCCTCCAGAGTGACCTTCTTTTTGGGTTTTCTTTTGGATTTGGTGATGGGAGTGGGGTTGGTTGTTGTGGAAATATCTGATATGGGTACCATAGTGGTGGTTTGATCACTGTGGGCATTAGGAGCAGTGGGCTCAGCAACATATGTTGTAACATATGCTGTTTAATTTTCTAAAACATTTTTCATGACCTTTGCTGGTCATCATTCTTGTAAATGTTTCATTTGAAAGACTATTCATGTGTAGGGCCTCACCTTGTTCAAAAATTTCTTTTTTTAAAAGCTTTTGTAGGTAGAAACTTAGTAGTCTTAGGTATAGAAGAAATGCCTTGGCAGTTCCCCTCATGATTGTTTTTATGTTACACACCATGTCCAAAACTAGTGTTTGGGATAAATTATAATATGTATTAGTAAGAATAGCATATCCCAAATACTGAGTTTTCAAAGGAATCTCATTAAAAGATGTGGTTTTTGTAGATAAGAAAACTAATATAGTAGTTCCTAGTTGAGCATCATACCCCCTTTTAATGTATTCATGTTGAAGATCCTTTTTGGAGAAGGATTTCATGCCTGCCAAGGCTTTTAAGTTGAAAGTGGTGGAGAGTGATTCTGGTATGATCTGAATATCAATACCATCAAATTTTGAGATGATTGTGAAGGGAATTTTGTTTCTTAGTAGAAAGTCTGCATTTGCCCAAAATTTCTTCAAGGTTTCGGTAAAGACTAGTGCATCTACTGTCAAAATATTTTTATATTTTGATGCTTGAAAAGTATCAATAATGCGATGGAATTCTGTGTTCTTATCATGTTTGACTAGGTACTTGTGACATTTGTGGTGATTTGATCATGTAACAATTTCAAACGAATCATCAATCAATGATAATATTGTGTTTTATTTTCGAGATTTGTATTTTTTATCATAACAATTGCACATATTCAATTCTTGCACGATTTCAAACTCTCAAACAACTTCTGGAAGTGAAATCGCCAACTATTACGCAAACGTAATCAGTTTAACGCAACGATACAAGCCAAACATACCTTAAATAGCCTTTACATAACTTAGAAATAAGTTTTGGAGGGTTCGGTATGTCAAAAACATGCTTATGAAACTTCACGGGCTATTTTGCAAATTCTGTGAAACTATGCCGATATGCGTATTTCTTAATCCGGAACACGTACGTACATCCAAAATTTTTGTAATCATTAAAATCTTGTATTTTAATGGTTGGAATGCAAAAATATCATTTGTTAAGCATTTACGGTCATTTGCGCGTTTGTTACGATTTTCATCATAATTAACCGAAAACCACAACCGTACAACTATACGAACTGACACCTGGGACATTTTTGGACATATTTCAAGTTCCCTATGCTTAACCATCCTTACGAAGCGTGAAAATGAGGTTAACGGGTGTTAGAAGTGCCAAAACGCGACGAAACGAGTTCAGGAGCCTGTTCTGCCAATTTTCAAAAGGTGATGCCAGTTAAGGGGCTTACGGACCGTAAGCCCATGGCCCATATGGTCCATAAGGACCCCCCCCAGCTCAGCAGAAACTTGGCAGCTCCTTGTTTAAGGCCTTGGACACTAATCTTTCGAAATTGCCACACTTTCTCTGGTTGCAATATACACGTGTAACGATCTGGAAACAACCCCTAACACTTGGAATGATCTTGTGGCTTCAAGATTACTATAAATAGGCGATCATTTTGGCCATGTTTCCTTGCTCATTCACTTCTTCTTTCTCTCTTGCTATACTTGGACGCTACCACATTGTCGGAGGCTTCCTAACTGAGCATTCTTCATCCTTGAGCTCTTCAAGTGTTCTTCAACACAAGTAAGTGCTCTCTTCTAGTCTTGTTTCATTCTTTGGCTATTTTAAGCCAAAAGTCAAACAATTTGACTTTCTGTTGGACTTTCGGTTTTGACAATGAATTGGTCAAAGCAAAGACCAATTGGACTTTGTAACGCGATCGTAATCACGATGGTTATGATCCTTAGAGATCATGCCTAATGATTACCATGTTTTCTAGTCGAAGTGACGAGTCAAAGTTTCAGTCAAAATCCGCATATGAGTATTTTGTGACAGAACTATTTTCGGGTATCAAAACACCAAGTTTTGATACAAAAACATTTAACTTAGTTAGACTTGTTTTGACATGTCTAACTCATCACTTTTAGTTTAGTGCTTTATTAGGGTCGTAAGTCAAGCGGTCTTGACAACCGCTTTGACTTTCGATTCCGACCCGTTTGGTCGTTCTTAGGATTCGACCAAACACATATTTGTTACCATAGTTGTATATGGAATAACCCTCTGAGGTTATGCCTCATGGTCACGTCATTTGGTTAGTGTTATGTTAAGTCGCTTATTATGCCTTTATATATGACCAAAATGCCCTTTTTGCGCATTAATCGATTTTAAACCTATGTAACCAATGTTTTGCCATATACACTGATGTTTTAACATTATTAAACATATTTTGGCATATAAGACTTTTCATAAGACATATCTAACCATCCGAACACATATTTACGCAAATAAACTGTTAAAGTAGCGTAAACTACCTTAACGAGTCATAACGGGTCAAAAGCACTTAGATTTCATTTCAAATCAGAATGTAGACTTTGTTAAACCATTTCCTATGAGTTCTAACACTCATTTGGTTTACAAGACCTCATTCTATCCGATCCGCCGATTAAAGTCCCAACATTTACATAGTTTTCTGATTCTAGGACACGCTTGAATCTTTGATCGTTTGAAGCTTTGATATATCATTTGATCCAAGATTTACTTTGCAATCCCAAGTGAGTACATAGCTTCCCTCTTTTACGTTTTGCAAATATTTTGGGGTGATTCATATGTGCCAAATTGTTTTCAAGCTTTCAAATTACAAATGCTGTGGTTTATATTAAACACGACGATTTCAATAATGTGAACAACTTGTTGGTGCGTTATATACATGACACGAATGTCATTCATTAGCTTTGGCCAAGCCAACCAGTAGTAAGTTATGGTACCATAGGACTGAAAATCCATTTACCAAGGTTCCCGATGTTTGTGGGAAAGTTTGGGGACGACCGAAACTGTTTACTTTATCAAACCCTTTGGTGGTCTGTTATTGCAATTTAAAGATACCCTTTGGTGGTATAGACGAGTCAACATAGGTTTGAATGTATTCACTGAAATGACCAATAGTTTTTCACAACTAAAACAAGGACGATTTGTTTTTAACACGGACGATGAACAATTGGTTTATGACACAAACAATGGACGATTGGTTTATGACATGAACAATGAATGATTTGTTTATAACAAGGACGATTGAACAGTTGGTTTATGATAGGTGATTTAGATAACGCGACGGGTGTAATATAATAAAAGCATGGTGGATACGCCGTTGGTACTTCCTATATATAAGTGCTTTTATTGTATTGCATACCGTGGCCTTATCTTAATTACTTAAACAAATGGTTTTGAACGATGACACGCAACGAATTTCCATTAAAGATATAAACCGTACGAAGTTTTTCTTTTAAATCGATTACTACTCGAATTTACAAAAGAAATGTTTTGGTCAAGATTCATGGCTACAAGTCTTTTATAAACTCAAACCAACTTATTTTAGTTGGTTAATTATTATTGCAATACCAAATACTTTTTAACACAAGGTTTTCACTTAATGACTCTAGTAGTCGACGAGGTATTGCAATACATATACAAAGCCATGAATTTGACACACTCACAAAACCTATGTACTCGCCGGCATATTTTTGCTGACTCATTTTCACATATGTTTCAGGAAACCAAGTTTGATGTCGATGCATGTTCACATAGGATCAGACACGGACTTTAGTGCCTTAAAATATGAAAGACAATTGTTTGTTTAGTTTGTTTTAATTCCAAGACAATGTAACTATGAAATTCCAATATTCAATAAAACATATCTTTAATTACCACGTGTTGTTGAATCAATCTGTTAACGTGACTCCCCGACATTTTCGCCGTGGTTTGTTGTTTTTATGCGGTCGGGGTGTTACAGATTGGTTATAGGGAATTAGGTTGTTAGTAATGCTTTGACCTAGACTATAACCTTCCTAGGAGCCTAACGCAAGTTTACTTGTGTTAAGTTTCATAAAACACGATACCATCACCTATCCTTAGGTGATTACCAAAAACAATACAAAAGTCACAAACTCTTTCCGAAAACTTTTTGCAAAGAAAAACATCTATCCTTAGATGAATCTTTTTTGGCATTGTGCCTTCAAAGTTTTCAAAATCTCGTCAAAGTTTGGGCTTAATAATGTGGACACATCCAATCTGGAAGGGTGGGTGCATGTACCCCGAGTTTTCTATCTAAGGCTAGAGTGTTCATACAAATCCACTTAATCAGACCAGTCACTCTTACCTGGGAACTCTTGGGGTGAGTGTCCACTTATAGGCTAAAGCATGTCGTCGCATATATTATAAAGACCCATTTACTTTGATTAGTCATCTGTGTCGTTTGTTTGTTTTGAGAAATGAACGAATGACCACCATCTTTATTTCTCTCTTTTAGAATGCCTCCTCGGCGTAATGTAACTCAAAATGCCGAAATGGCAGCCATTATCGCTCAGGAAATTGCTGCTGTACTTCCGAATCTAGTGACCCAACTAAATCAAGCGGACAACAACAATAACATTAACAATTCACCAGCCTCGTGCAATTATAAACAATTTTGTTCAGCTAAACAACTCTCGTTTTCTGGGTCTGAAGGAGCCACTGGCTTCTACAATGGTTTGAGAGTCTCGAAAGCACGTTTTGATTTGTTCAATGTCCAAATGAGCGAAAGGTTGAGTTCGCGTCAAGTGTATTCAAGAAGAGAGCTCTTACGTGGTGGAATGGTATAATGAGAGACAGAGGTGCCAATATGGCCTTAGCTCAAACTTGGGAAGAGCTTAGGGCTCTAATGATGAAGGAATTATGTCCTCGTCACGAGCAGATGGTGCTCGAAAATGAATTCCACGATCTTAAGCAAGACAGTGGTGAGAGTCGTGCTTATACCGATCGATACGAAGAGTTGAGTTTACGTTGTCCTTCGATGGTGACGTCTTTGGATAAGGCGATCGAGAAGTATATCGATGGTTTACCTGATCCCGTGACAGATATCATCACTGGTAGCAACCCTACTACCGTTCGACAAGCTATTGAGTTAGCTGCAACTTTAACTGATTCGCAAGTCAGGAAAGGTAACCTTCATCACAAGGGCGATAAGAAATCCTCTGCTAAGTCAATCCAAGAGAAACCAAAGGAAAACAAAACCGAACCATCCAAGAGGTCAAGGAAGCATAAGGCTTCGCAAAATTTCGCTGCAATTGCTCAACCCAATCAAGCTCCCCAAAACCAACCAGCTCAACCTCCTGTGAGGAAGCCATATGCTGGTACTGCACCCTTGTGAAATCAGTGCAACGGTCACCACCAAGTTCATCAACCATGTCGTCAATGTACTACTTGTGGAAGATTCAGTTACTTGGCCAACATTTGTCGATCTGTTCCAAATCCAGCTGTTCAGAACCCTGTTCAACCTCAAGCCAACCCTGCTCGACCTCACTTCCCACCTGGTTCTTGTTACAACTGTGGTAAAATGGGTCATTACAAGAACAATTGCCCGAGGCTAGCGAATGCAAATCCAGTCCATGGACGCGCATTCAACATCAATGCCAACGTGGCTTGTGCTGATAATGAAGTTGTTAACGGTACGTTCTTTGTCAACGATCACCCTGTTTCTGTTCTTTTCGATACGGGTGCCGATAGAAGTTTTGTGTCCCTAGTTTTCGAACCCCTACTTTTGATGCCAAGAACTAAACTAGGAAAGCCCTTGATAGTCGAAATAGCTAGTGGCGAACCCCTTAAACTTGATTCTGTTATTCGTGATTGTCAGTTGAACTTCAATAACCACCTTTTTCCCGTTGACCTCATGCCAATGTAACTTGGGAGTTTCGACATCATTATTAGAATGGATTGGTTAACCAAACACCATGCCGAAGTTATTTGTTTTGACAAGATAGTTCGAATACCTCTTCCCTCTGGTGAAATCATAGAAGTTCGTGGAGAGAAACCTGCTAGTAATCTTAAACTCATGACATGTATCCAAGCCCAAAAATACCTACGAAAGAACTATGTAGCCTTCCTGGCACATATCGTAGAGGAGAAAGGCAAAAGCAAAACTGTTCAGGACATCCCCGTTGTTTGGGATTATCCTGAGATATTTCCTGAGGAACACCTGGTTTACCTCCAGCACGTCAAGTTGAGTTCCGTATTGATCTTGTACCTGGTGCCAACCCTATTGCTAAATCTCCTTGTCGTCTTGCACCATCTGAGATGCAAGAGTTATCAAAACAGCTTTCAGAACTATCTGATAAAGGATTCATTCGTCCGAGCTATTCACCATGGGGCGCTCCTGTGCTATTTGTGAAAAAGAAGGATGGATCCTTCCATATGTATCGATTACTGTGAGCTCAACAAACTCACAATAAAAAATCGATATCCCCTACCTCGAATTGATGACCTTTTTGATCAACTACAAGGTGCTACATGTTTTTCGAAGATCGATTTGCATTCTGGGTATCATCAACTTCGTGTACTCGAGGAAGATATTCCCAAAACTGCTTTTCACACAAGATACGACCACTACGAGTTTACTGTCATGCCTTTCGGTTTGACCAATGCTCCAGTTGTTTTCATGGACTTGATGAATCGGGTTTGTAAACCTTATTTAGACAAGTTCATCATTGTTTTCATCGACGATATTCTCATTTATTCCATGTCTCGAGCTGAACACGAACAACATCTACGATTAACAATGGAACTACTAAAGAAGGAACAACTTTATGCCAAATTCTCCAAATGCGAGTTTTAGCTAAAAGAAGTTCAATTCTTGGGCACATAGTTAACGAGCAAGGTATACATATGGATCCTTCCAAAATCACTGCGATTAAGGATTGGAACACACCCACTACACCCACAGAAGTTCACTCATTTCTTGGTCTTGCTGGATATTATCAACGATTCATCGCGAACTTCTCAAAGATCGCGGTTCCCCTCATTGATTTGACTCAGAAGAGTAAGCCTTTTGAGTGGGGACCCAAACAAGAGGAAGCTTTTCAGACATTGAAACAAATACTCTGTGATGCTCCTGTCTTATCCTTACCTGATGGCAACGGGATTTTGTTGTCTATTGTGAAGCATAGAATCTAGGCCTTGGAACTCACGAGAAGAACTACACGAATCATGATCTTGAGTTGGGTGCCGTAGTTTTTGCTCTCAAGATTTGGAGACACTACCTATGCGGTACGAAATGCATGATTTTCAAGGAGCACAAAAGTCTCCAACACATATTCAATCAAAAGGAGCTGAACATGAGACAACGACGTTGGGTCGAACTTTTAAACGATTACGACTGCGAGATTCGCCACCATCCTGGTAAGGCGAATGTTGTGGCTGATGCGCTTAGTTGCAAGTAACGTGTCAAACTTCATTGTGTTCGATTTCAATCCTATATACAGAAACGTATCTTCCAAGCTCAACGTACTTGTGTTATACAAGGCATGATGGGTAGTGAATTACCGCATCATCTTGAGCTTCAAGTCGAAACAAAAGACAATGGATTACTCTATTATTTAAACCGTTTGTGGGTTCCAAGTCAAGACAATCTTCGCACCTTATTGATGGACGAAGCTCATAAGTCTTGTTATTCAATCCATCCTGGTGCAGACAAAATGGACAAGGATCTCCGTACCAAGTATTGGTGGCCGGGTATGAAGAAAGACATTGCCTTGTATGTGTCTAAATGCCTAACTTGTCTTAAATTTAAGGCTGAATATCAACGTCCATTTGGTTTGCTTGAACAACCAAAAATACCAGTATGGAAGTGGGAGAACTTGTGATGGATCTCATCACAAAACGACCACGGACATCTAGAGGTCATGATGCTATATGGGTAGCCATCGATCGTCTAACCAAGTCAGCACACTTTTTGGCAATTCGTGAGGATTACTCTGCTGACAAAGTCGCCAAAATCTATGTCGATGAGATTGTATCTCGTCATGGTATTCCTTTGGACATCATATCTGACAGAGATGCTCGGTTCTCATCTCATTTTTGAAGACCATGCAAATTGCTATGGGAACCAAACTCAATCTAAGAACTGCTTATCATCCTCAAACGGATGGACAAACCGAAAGAACGATTCAAACACTGGAGGATATGCTTCGAGCCTGTGTGATCGACTTTTGTGGTAGTTGGGATTCGCATCTACCGTTGATCGAATTCTCCTACAACCATAGTTATCATGCCAGCATCGACAAGGCGCCTTTTGAAGCTTTATACGGTCGAAAATGTCGTTCACCTGTCTGTTGGAATGAAGTTGGAGAGTCTCTGTTTACTGGACCTGAACTTATTCATGACACAACAGACAAAGTCAAGAAAATACACGATAACCTTCTGATAGCTAGAAGCCGTTAAAAGAGTTATGCGGAAAAGCGACGCGAGCCCTTGGAATTCCAAGTCGTTGAGCTACCTCCTAAACTTGGGAATGTTCACCCAACATTCCACGTGTCCAATCAAAGAAATGTTTAGCCGACACAAATCTTCACATCCCTCTTGACAAAGATCACCTTGATGACACTATGCACTTTGTCGAGAAACCCGTGGAGATTTTGGACCGTGAAGTCAAGAAACTTAAACCAAGACGAATACCGATAGTCAAACTTCGCTGGGAATCCAAACGTGGCCCAGAATTTACATGGGAATGAGAGGATCAAATGAAAGCGAAATACCCACATCTGTTCCCACAAGTTTCCTCTAATTAAATTTGGGACGAAATTTCCTAAAGTAGGGAGACTGTGACATTTGTGGTGATTTGATCATGTAATGATTTCAAAGGAATCATCAATCAATGATAATATTGTGTTTTATTTTTGAGATTTGTACTTTTTATCATGACAATTACACATATTCAATTCTTGCACGATTTCAAACTCTCAAACAACTTCTGGAAGTGAAATGGCAAACTATTACACAAACGTAAACAGTTTAACGCAAAGTACACTTCGGAACCATGATACAAGCCAAAGATACCTTAAATAACCTTTACATAACTTAGAAATACGTTTTGGAGGGTTTGGTATGGCAAAAACATGCTTATGCAACTTTAGGAGCTATTTTGCAAATTCTGCGAAACTATACTGATACGCGTATATCTTAATCCGGAACACGTATGTACATCCAAAAATTTTTGTAATCATTAAAATCTTGTATTTTAATGGTTGGAATGCAAAAAAAAAAATCATTTATTACGCATTTACGGTCATTTGCGTGTTCGTTAGGATTTCCGTCGTAATTAATCGAAAACTGCAACCGTACAACCGAAGAAACCGACACTCGGGACATTTTTGGACATATTTCAAGTTCCCTAAGCTTTACCATCCTTATGAAGCTTGAAAATGATGTTGACGGGTGTTAGAATGTCCAAAACGTGACGAAACGAGTTCAGGGGCCTGTTCTGCTAATTTTCAAAAGTTATTGCCAGCTAAGGGGCTTACGGACCATAAGCCCATGGCCCATATGGTCCGTAAGGACCCTCCAGCTCAGCAGAAACTTAGCAGCTCCTTGTTTAAGGCCTTGGACACTAATATTTCGAAATTGCCACACTTTCTCTGGTTGCAACACATCATTATACACTTGTAATGATCTGGAAACAACCCCTAACACTTGGAATGATCTTGTGGCTTTACGATTACTATAAATAGGTGATCATTTTGGCCATTTTCCTTGCTCATTCACTTCTTCTTTCTCTCTTGCTCTACTTGGAGGCTACCACATTGTTGGAGGCTACCACATTGTTGGAGGCTTCCTAACTGAGCATTCTTCATCCTTGAGCTCTTCAAGTGTTCTTCAACACAAGTAAGTGCGCTCTTCTAGTCTTGTTTCATTCTTTTGGCTATTTTAAGCCTAAAGTCAAACAATTTGACTTTCTGTTTGACTTTCGGTTTTGACCATGAATTGGTCAAAGCAAAGTCCAATTGGACTTTGCAACGTGATCGTAATCACGACGGTTATGATCCTTAGAGATCATGCCTACTAATTACCACATTTTATAGTCGAAGTGATGAGTCAAAGTTTCAGTCAAAATGCGCATTATGTGCATTTTGCGACGGAACTATTTTCGGGTATCAAAACACCAAGTTTTGATACCAAAACACTTTTATAACTTAGTTAGACATATTTTGACATGTCTAACTCGTCACTTTTAGTTTAGTGCTCTACTAGGGTCGTAAGTCGAGCGGTCTTGACCACCGCTTTGACTTTCGAATCCGACCCGTTTGGTCGATCTTAGGATTCGACCAAACACATATTTGTGACCATAGTTGTATCGGGAATAACCCTCCGAGGTTATACCTTATGGTCACGTCATTTGGTTAGTGTTATGTTAAGTCGCTTATTATGCCTTATAAATGACCAAAATGCCCTTTTTGCGCATTAATCAATTTTAAGCCTATGTATCCAATGTTTTTCCATAGACATTGATGTTATAACATTGTTAAACATGGTTTGGCATATCAAACTTATGATATTACATATCTAACCACCTGAACACATATTTAAGCAAATGAACCGTTAAAGTAGCGTAAACTACCTTAACGAGTCATAATGGGGTCAAAAGCACTTAGATTTCATTTCAAATCAGAATGTAGACTTTGTTAAACCATTTCATATGAGTTCCAATACTCATTTGGTTTACAAGACCTCATTCTATCCGATTCGCCGATTAAAGTCCCAGCATTTACATAGTTTTCCAATTCTAGGACACACTTGAATCTTTGATCGTTTGAAGCTTTGATATATCATTTGATCTAAGATTTACTTTGCAATACCAAGTGAGTACATAGCTCCCCTCTTTTACCTTTTCAAATATTTTAGGGTGATTTGTATTTGCCAAATTGTTTTAAAGCTTTCAAATTACAAATGCTATGGTTTATATTAAACATGGCGATTTAAATAATGTGAACAACTTGTTGATGCTTATATACATGACACGAATGACATTCATTAGCTTTGACCAAGCCAACAAGTAGTAAGTTACGGTACCATAGGACTGACAATCTCGTTACCAAGGTTCCCAAGGTTTGTGGTGAAGTTTGGGGAACGACCGAAACTGTTTACTTTAACAAACCCTTTGGTGGTTTGTTATTGCATTTTAAAGATACCCTTTGGTGGTATAGGCGAGTCAACACAGGTTTGAATGTATTCACCAAAATGACCAAAAGTTTTTCATAATTAAAACAAGGATGATTTGTTTTTAACACGAACGATGAACAATTGGTTTATGGCATGAACAATGGATGATTGGTTTATGATACGAACAATGGACGATTTGTTTATAACAAGGACAATTGAACAATTGGTTTACTATATGTGATTTAGATAACGCGACGGGTGTAATATAATAAAAGCATGATGAATACGCCATTGGTACTTCCTACATTTATTGTATTGCATTTCGTGGCCTTATCTTAATCACTAGAATAAAAGGTTTTGAATGATGACACGCAACGGATCTCAATTAAAGATATAAACCATACGAAGCTTTTCTTTTAAATCGATTTTCTACTCAAATTTACAAAAGAAATGTTTTGGTCAAGATTCATGGCTACAAGTCTTTTATAAACTCAAAGCAACTTATTTTAATTGGTTAATTATTATTGCAATACCATACACTTTTTGATACAAGGTTTTCACTTAACGACTCTAGTAGTCGACGAGGTATTGCAATACATATATAAGGCCATGAATTTGACAAACTCACAAAACCGATGTACTCGCCGGCATATTTTTGCTGACTCGTTTTCACATATGTTTCAGGAAACCAAGTTTGATGTCGATGCATGTTCACGTAGGATCAGACACGGATTTTAGTGCCTTCAAATATGAAAGACAATTGTTTGTTTAGTTTTTTTAATTCCAAGACAATGTAACTATGAAATTCCAATATTCAATAAAACATATCTTTAATTACCAAGTGTTGTTGAAACAATCTGTTAACGTGACTCCCTGACGTTTCCGTCGTGGTTTGTTGTTTTTGCGCGGTCGGGGTGTTACAGTACTGAAGATAATTGTGAAAAGATTTGAGTACAAGCTCCATTTTATTATCGTAAGATTGTGTTTTCCGAGTTTTTCTCTTTGTGAAATGCTTCAGATTTTAAGAATTTTACAAAGGAAAAGTAAGCTTTATTTGGCAAGGGTTTTTATATGGTTTAGTGAACAACGACACCAACGTGGCCAACAGTTACTTTTTGAGTGACGTGGCAAGCCTCTATTTGTGTAAAGCAAAAAACTGTTTATCAAAGCTCTGTTTTACATAAACACTAGGCCCCACTGAGAAAACCATTTGATGAAGTAATGAAATGTCTGTTTTGCAAAGGTTTGTTGTATACTTTGAAAACTCTGTTTGTTATTTATAGATGTTAAGATATAAAATAGTGGTCGGTACATATGTTGACTAAGTTCAACAAATGGATGGAAATAGATGTTTCATACCACTGTTGGGTTAAAAAACAGTGTTTTAAAGAGAAAACTGTTAGGATCTGAGTTTACAAGGCTTGTGATTAAGACAAATAAGAACAAGCTATTTTGTATTGTAAACAAATTTATTCATACAAAAGAGAATGGTATGTGATAAATAGATCTCTAACAGGTGAGATCTATTTATACTAAGTACAAATGGTATGTTCATGATTGGCTGACATCACCCTGATAGTGACATCTAACATTCCTAATAGAAAAGATTCCACAGATGTTTACAAGATATGTGGAAATCTAACATCTGATCTAATATACTAAACCTCTATTACATACAAAATACTGTTACAAAGATGAAATCGTTGATCTTCAAACCGCTGTTGTTTCATATGAAACATCTGTTTAGCCTAAGCGGATGTTTGGTCTTCTTGAACAGATCTTTTCTTGAACAACAATTTGGTCTTGATCAGTTCTTGGTTTTCCTTCAACAGTTGTTTCCAAGGCTTAAACAGATGTTTGCATGTATTCAATAGATGTTCTGATTAGTGTTCAAGATTCACCATCTTTGGGATGAGTCTAGTTCAATTTTCTGTTTATCTCTTGATCAGATAGGTGATATTTTGGCTCTTGAATATCATCTGTTCTTTTGTAGGTCCAACAAAAAACAGTGTTTGCTTTTGCAGAAATGGTTGTGACTTTCATCGAACCAACTTTTGAACCACAAATTACTTCTTTTGAACAGAGTTTTTGATTTTGGTGATTTTTGAACACTCTTTTAATGATTTAAACATATTTTTGAGATTTCTAAAGCAACATATTAATGTTCTTATGTTGAACGTTTGAAAAACTTTTATTTTGTTTATCATCCCAATTCTAGAGATCAGGTTTCCAAAAGTAGAAGTATCCAAAGCTTTTGTGAATACATCTGCTAGCTGATTTGCAATGGGAACATGGTGAAGTGATATTACTCCTTTTCGTAACAATCTCATATAAAGTGATGACGAATGTCACTGTGCTTTATTTTGAAATGAGATACAGGATTTTTTATGATGTTCTCAGCTGCTTCACTGTCCAATTTTAATGGTGTTTTTAAAGCAGTGATCCCAAAATCAAACAATTGGTTTTGAAACCACAACAATTGAGTAGCACAACTTGCAGCAACCATATATTCTGCTTCTACTATAGAGTTTGAAAATGTTTTTCTGCTTTTTTGCTCTGCCAAGAAATCAAGGCATTTCCAAGGAGCTGACATCCTCCTGAGGTGGACTTCCTTGTAATGTGACAACCAGCAAAATCACTATCTGAATACATGAAAGTTCAATATTACTATTAGTCGGATACCAAATACCAAGTGTGGGTGCACCTTTGAGGTCTATGAATATGCTTTTCACAGCTATTAAGTGAGACTTCCTAGGTTCTGCTCGGTATCTAGCACAACAACGGGTTGCAAACATGATATTTGGCCTCAATGCAGTTCAATACATTAAGGATCCAATCATGCACCTATAAAGTGTCTGATCTACCAAGTCAACCCTTTCATCAGAAATGAACGGTTTGCTTGTGCTTTTGGGTGTAACATTTGCAAATTTCAACCATTGTACACTTTCGATCGTTTCCATGTTTAAAAAAATTGTATATTTTCTTTACAAAATACCTAATCATACGATCGAGCAAAATGATATTCATAACATTTCCAAGACAAAATCTAAGTTACATATGCCTTTATACCCTTTACATAATCTAAACAATGTGTTAGAAGGGTTAAAATGGAAAACAAGTGATAATACAAGTCTCGGGGCCAAAGCTATCATAAATACAAAATTTTTGGCGTCAGAGTGCTTTACGGACTGTAAATATTTGGTTACCGTTAGGGCTGCCCAGATGTAGAAAATTGCCATGATCACCAAGTTTGGCCACCTATGCTCAATTTTTGACACATAGCATGTAATTTGCCACCTCTAATCTGGTTAAGACACATGTATGGACACTAAGCAACATCCTTAACACCTCATCTAACACTTTTCAAGCTCTCACGAATCCAAGATACTATAAATAGCCTTGAGTTCTTCACACCATTCTTTTCTTTCTCACTCAAAAACTCATTTGGAGCTTTCTTCTACATTGAGGCCTCCTTCTCGGAGTTCTAAGCTTCCCTTTCAAGCACTTGTAAGTGTTTCTCCAAGTCTTTTCCATTATTTGGCTAAATATGAGCCAAAAGTCATGCAAATTGACTTTTTCTTTGACTTTCTGTTCTGACCATTTTGGTCAAGTCAAAGTTCAAATTGAACTTTGCCACGTGATCATAATATTGAACGTGATAATCCTTTGCTATTACACCCTCTGATCAAGAGTCAAGCTTTTAGTGCATTTACAAGGAATGAGTGTTACATTAGTAGACATGTTTTAACATATCTTGCTCTTCATATATAGTTTAGTACTTATTCCTTAGTCGAAAGTCAAGTGGTTTGACTTCTGATTTGACTTTCGAATCTGACCTGTTTGGTCAACCTTAGGATCCGACCAAGCCCATTTATATTTTTTATGAACGGTGGCTTTCTTTTTGAGTGGCCCAATGTCACATCGCCTAAACAGCGGCCTAGCCAAGATCTGCCCAGACTATGTTGTCTTAACCGGGCCCTCACTGAAGTAACAACCGGATGAAAACAGGGTGCGGCTCAGGATCGAACCCCCCTCGGTGGGTTTGTCACCATCATTGCCTAACCAGTGAGCATAAGCCCAGGGTTATATCCACCCTAATATGACATAAGTGGTAATTGAACTTGAGTCTCCATTGGAATGTGATGGAGAGGGTGAAACCCGAGCTTAAAGGTGTCTATATGTTGAGTTTTATATGAATTTTATGTGTTTATATACGTGGGATAGAGTAACTATGAGTATTTGTTTCTTTTCAGGTTAAACACGTAATTGGTGCATTTATGATGGTTAAACTGGAAGTGGAATGTGCAAGGATGGTGTTTGCAGCTCATGACACTGATTCAGAGATTGTTCGGTTGAAAAGACGAGTTGAGAACGCAAGGAACAAGGATGAATATAGTTGAGGGACTATTTGGCACTTAAATGAAAGTCATATTATGGTTGAATATGCAAGAAACACAAAAGACTTAAGCCAGGGGCCTTCTGGTCAATATTTGAAAGTTAAATTGTGAAGGAAATGGAAGTGGCTGAGTATCGACATAAGTTATGGTCCATTGGTCGTAACTTACGGTGGATCTATGTTAGCAGCAATGGGCCAGAGATTGGTTACCGTAACTTATGGTAAGTAGCCGCAAGTTACGGTGGAGACTTATTTTATTGAAACAGAACTTATTGACTGTAGGTTACGGTTCTTAACCGTGACTTACGATCTGAAGGATGAAAAGACGCGTGCTTCAAGTTCTGGAGGGATATTTAGGGTTTGCAAAGTATCCAATCATCATCTCATCTTGCACAAACGAAAAAGGCACTCTTAGGGCTCAAAAGTTGAAGGCTTTCTACCTCAATTCATCATATTCTTGCTTCTAATCATCGGATTGGTCATGAGTTCTTCGTCTAATCAAGTTTTCGGTGATTTTCTTGATGAGATGAGTAGCTAAACTCTTATGGTTTCCTTCGGATGGAGGGTTTTTGTAAGTTAATGGATTTTCTTTGTTTTGTGACAATCGTTTGACTCAGTGATCTAAGCATTCAATGCTTTTCACCCTTGATATATTTAATTAATTGTAATCGATTGCATTTGCTTAAACCTTGATTCTTAATCATTCAATTCCCGAGAGTTCTAGTAATTGGGATATATTTGCTATGAGATTAGGGCTGTTAATTGTAATTGATAGTTATTTGATAACCCCCCGTTAAGTATTAACCGAAGTACTTGGTCTTTGGTTATCACAATTGGTTAATTAAATTACTCCACTTATGTCTATGTAAGTGTTTCGATTAAACACATAAATGAATTTAACTACAAAACCTGAATTCCGGAGGAACCATTCTTCTTCCTATTGAATTAGATCTCAAAATCTTAGTTGTTAGCTTAATCAAACAATCAAACCATAATTGAATTTATTTTTTCTCATCAATTAGTTGATACTGAACATTATACACTCTCCACAATCCTCCTCTTGTTCGATACCCAACTTACTCTAGCTACCTAGTTTATTTTGGTTTTTGCATGACACTAACACAATCATCAGAAAACCCAAGCCCATTTATATGACCATAGTAATATAGGGAATAGCCCTCTGAGGTTATACCTTATGGTCATGTCCTTCGGTGGCTTAAGTTACGAGTCAACTTTAGATACTTTTAAAATGGTAAAAAATACCCTTTTGCATAAAATGCGTTTTATACCTACATGAACAATAGGACTCATTCGACCATCCAAACCCGTAATTATGCATACAACCCGTTAAAGTGGCGCAAACCATATTAACAAGTCATAATGGGTCAAACCACCTATGGACACTTTCCAAATCAGAATGTAAGGTTAATAAATCATATTACACGAGGCCCTTTGCTCGTTTGATTTTAAACCTCATTGTATCCGTTCTTCCGTTTAAGCTACAATGGACATCGTCTTATAACAATCTGATACATTAGGAAGCACTTGAACTTTGCATACACGATTGAACAAGACATCTACGCATCCTGTGAGTACATAGTCCCTTCTTTTACATTTTCTAAATGTTTTGGCGTGATTCACGTATGCCTAATCTTTTCCAAGTTTTCAAAACTACATATATGGTTTATATATACAATATGCTTTCAGTTTGTGTGAGGTGGTTCGTCATTCATAACAAGGGTACGTTCATTAACTTTGGCCAAGCTGACCGGTAGTATGTTATGGTACCATAAGATTGACAATCTCGTTTCCAAATTTCCCGGGGTTTATGGGGAAGTTTGGGGAACGATAGAAACTGTGCATTTGACAAACCCTTTGGTGATTTGTCCGATGAGTCAACATAGGCTTGAATGTATTCACCATACGATCACACTTTTTTTACATAAAAAGAAAACTATTGGTTTACATACATGACGATTGGTTTTACAACATGATGATTGGTTTATACAAAACATGACGATTGGTTTTCAAGTATAATATATAAACCATAAAAGTTACAAGAAAACATTTGGTTACTTACACGATTTTTTAAAGAAACATTTTTGTCAAGTTTCATGGCTACAAAAGTTTACTTTAAATACAACTTGCATATTGCAATACTAAACACATTTGAAACAAGTTTGGTTTACAAAGTTTTCGCTCATCGATTCTCGTAGTCGGATGAGTTATTGAAATTCAAATTATAGCCATGCACTTGACCACAAAACCTATGTTACTCACCAACATTCATTGTTGACAAAATGTTTCACATATGTTTTAGGTATGAATGTTTGATGATTGCACAAGTATGCTACACGTAGGAAGGACTCGGGCCTTAGTTTACCTTAAAATATAAAGACAATTGTATATGTTTTGGTTATGTTTTAAGACAATCTAGTTAAAGTAATCAATAACAGTGAAACTTTAAGTACCATGTGTTGTGAAACAATTAACCCCTGGCGATTCTGCCGCGGGTTGTTTTATATGTGGTCGGGGTGTTACAGATTGGTATCAGAGCCATTAGGTTATTATAAATGATTTTGACCTAGACTATAAAATTCCTAGGACCCAAACGTGAGGTAACTCGCGTCGAGATTCTTAGTACGAAAAAAATACAAAACGATCACCTATCCCTAGGTGATTACAAAACAATACAAAGTCATAATTCAATCTTAAAAGTTTAATTTTTCAAAATTTTACTAGATATCATCTTCTATCCTGAGATGATTTGTTTTTAGGCTTTTAAGCCTTTAATGTTTTCAAAATCTCGTCAAAGTTTTGGGTCTTAATATTGTGAACACGTGCAATCTGGAAGGGTGGATACCTGTACCTTGAGTTTTCTGTCTAAGGCTAGAGTGTTCATACAAATCCACTTAATCAGACCAGTCACTCTTACTTAGGAACTCTTGGGGTGAGTGTCTACTTATAGGCTAAAACATGTCTTCGCGATACATTATAAAGACCCATTACTTTGATTAGTCAAAATGTCGTTTTTTCATTTTAAGTAACGAACAAATGATTACAATCTTTGTGCTTCGTCGATATTTTAAAAGATTCTTTTAGACTATCCTATATCGATCTCACTCATTTTCCCTCATGATTCCTTTTTCTTTTAGAATGCCTTCGCGACGCAACACTACCCAAAATGCCAAAATGGCGGCTCTGATCGCCCAGCAAATGCCGGCGATAGTTCCAAACCTTGTGACCCAACTCAATTGTTGATACACTATGTCTGCTGCATGCGTCTACGAGTCGTGTCGATTCTTTAATAGGACGTATGTTTGATTAGTTGGTTTTATAGTTGTAATGTTACGTTCGTACAGAGGTAACAAATCCGTGCGGAGGTAAGCTAGTCTGCACTGATGTGTATGTCCGTACGGAAGTACTTTTTAGTCCGCACGAAGGAGCTTCTTATGTGTATAAATAGTCGTGTGGACTTAGGGTTAGATAAAGGTTTTTGCTGATCAGACGACGAAGCTCTGTCAGTTTGCAGGATTGTAAACGTTATCAATTAATGGAAACAGTGAAAATTAAGTAATCTTGTGTTGTCGCCTAACTAAAATCGGATTCTGCACAATTATGAACTAGGTTAACAGATATTACCTGAGCTATTCATATGGAAAACGGTCCTCACAAGTGGTATCAGAGCTTGGAGGCTAATATCAGAGACATATCATAAGATCTAGACATGAAGACTTCTTTTCTACTCCTTTTTTTCTTATTTTTATCATTTCTCACAAATTTAACCTTCAAAATGGACTAACTTTTTCCAGGATTACATAGAACACATTTTTCACAAATCCTTTGAAAATTAAGACTAAAATTCAATCATGAACATACAAAAATGGCAAAAACAAAAAATATTGAATTTTTTACTCTCGTACGAAAGAGTTACATCCGTACGGATATACTACGCCCGTACGAAAGTAAAACTACCTTTGTTTGGAAACATTACCTTTGCACGAACATAAACAATTTTTGTTTGTTTGGTGTTAGTTCGCACGAAGTATACCTTCACACCAAAGATCTCTTTCAATCAATTTCAAGTACATCCGCACGAGCTCTTTCGCACCAAACTTTTATTGAAAGTTTCGGATCCGGCGGGTTTAGACGGAAGTTTGGACTGGATAGAGCTAATTTGATAGAATTCCAGTTAGATTAGTCATAAGTTGAATGATTCCATTCATACCTGTAAGTGCAGTTCCTGTCGGGTAACTTTGATTTACCAGTTTGGTCAACCAAAGTAGAAGTCCAAGTCAAGAAGTCATAGAAATCAAAGGTCCAATGGATTTATCCAAATTTATCAGTTAAATTCGGACTAGGGATGGTTGTGCGAGTTTGTTAATTGTTTATATGTATGTCCGAATTTATATATTAAATTCGGACTAGGTATAGTATGTCCGAGTTTTTTGGAAAGCAATATTAGGTTTGTCAGGACTTGGTGGTCTGAGTTTGTGGTATCCGGACATATGTTTTTCCGCGTTTAGGCCCTAGTCTATATATATGTGTGTACATGGTAGATTAGGGCAAGTCTCACAAACTCGCGTAATCCTTTAATAGTGTGTGCACATTTTAGAGAGGGAGATTATGTGTCAGTGAGAGAAAGCTAGGTTTAGATCTTAGTGATCTAAACCAACTTGTAGAAGATGTACACTCGTTTGGTAACGTAAATCTGTGTTGATTGTAATGAATGAATGTATCACACTCCAACCGATGGCGGAAACATTGGAGTGAGACGTAAACGAGATTGCAAGAGACTTCATAACGCTATTAGCGACAATATTTACACAAACCCATATTTCATTCATTCAACGATAACATTGTCAAATTACATCATTAAGTCAAATACAACAATTTGGAAATTTAAAGACGAGTAAAACATAAGCATAACAACATATAATACAACATTTTAACCATCGTTTAAATGTGTATCTAGAGCATCATCACTCCTCCAATTTCATGGCAAAATCTTTATCAACCTGTAACATGTTAAAAATACGAGTTCAATGCAAAAGAAAAGGCGAGTACACAAGTTTGATGATACATAGCATAAGTATAAAAGTGTAACTCAAATCCACATGGTAATTGTAAGCAAAGTTCATACTAATCATGCAATACTAGATCAAACCCCGAGTTTCCACAAAATTTTTAACGACGGAGCTACGTCCGTACGGATATACTACACCCGTGTCTGCTGCATGCGTCTACGAGTCATGTCGAGTCTTTAAAAGGACGAATGTTAGATTAGTTGGTTTTATAGTTGTAATGTTACATTCGTACAGAGGTAACACATCCGTGCAGAGGTAACCTAGTCCGTACAGATGTGTATGTCCGTAGGGAAGTACTTTTTGGTCCGCACGAAGGAACTTCTTATGTGTATAAATAGTCGTGTGGACTTAGGGTTAGATAAAGGTTTTTGCTGATCAGACGACGAAGCTCTGTCAGTTTACAGGATTGTAAACGTTATCAATTAATGGAAACAGTGAAAATTAAGTAATCTTGTGTTGTCGCCTAACTAAAATCGGATTCCGCACAATATGAACTAGGTTAACAGATATTACCTGAGCTATTCATATGGAAAACGGTACTCACAAGTGGTATCAGAGCTTGGAGGCTAATATCAGAGACATATCATAAGATCTAGACATGAAGACTTCTTTTCTACTCCTTTTTTTCTTATTTTTATCATTTCTCACAAATTTAACCTTCAAAATGGACTAACTTTTTCGAGGATTACATAGAACACATTTTTCACAAATCCTTTGAAAATTAAGACTAAAATTCAATCATGAACATACAAAAATGGCAAAAACAAAAAATATTGAATTTTTTACCCTCGTACGAAAGAGTTACATCCGTACGGATATACTACGCCCGTACGAAAGTAAAACTACCTTCGTTTGGAAACATTACCTTTGCACGAACATAAACAATTTTTGTTTGTTTGGTGTTAGTTCGCACGAAAGTATACCTTCACACCAAAGATCTCTTTCAATCAATTTCATGTACATCCGCACGAGCTCTTTCGCACCAAACTTTTATTGAAAGTTTCGGATCCGGCGGGTTTAGACGGAAGTTTGGACTAGATAGAGCTAATTTGATAGAATTCCATTTAGATTAGTCATAAGTCGAATGATTCCATTCATACCTGTAAGTGCAGTTCCTGTCGGGTAACTTTGATTTACCAGTTTTGGTCAACCAAAGCAGAAGTCCAAGTCAAGAAGTCATAGAAATCAAAGGTCCAATGGATTTATCCAAATTTTTCAGTTAAATTCGGACTAGGGATGGTTTTCTGAGTTTGTTAGTTGTTGATATGTATGTCCGAATTTATATATTAAATTCGGACTAGGTATATTATGTCCGAGTTTTTTGGAAAGCAATATTAGGTTTGTCAGGACTTGGTGGTCTGAGTTTGTGGTATCTGGACATACGTTTTTCCGGGTTTAGGCCCTAGTCTATATATATGTGAGTATATGGTAGATTAGGGCAACTCTCACAAACTCGCGTAATCCTTTAACAGTGTGTTCACATTCTAGAGAGGGAGATTATGTGTTAGTGAGAGAAAGCTAGGTTTAGATCTTAGTGATCTAAACCAACTTGTAGAAGATGTACACTCGTTTGGTAACGTAAATCTGTGTTGATTGTAATGAATGAATGTATCACACTCCAACCGATGGCGGAAACATTGGAGTGAGACGTAAACGAGATTGCAAGAGACTTCATAACGCTATTAGCGACAATATTTACACAAACCCATATTTCATTCATTCAACGATAACATTGTCAAATTACATCATTAAGTCAATTACAACAATTTGGAAATCTAAAGACGAGTACAACATAAGCATAACAACAAAATAATACAACATTTTAACCTAACGTCTAAATGTGTATCTAGAGCATCATCACTACTCCAATTTCATGGCAAAATCTTCATCAACCTCTAACATGTTAAAATACGAGTTCAATGCAAAAGCAAATGTGAGTACTCAAGTTGGTGATACATAGCATAAGTATAAAAGTGTAACTCAAATCCACATGGTAATTGTAAGCAAAGTTCATACTAATCATGCAATACTAGATCAAACCCCGAGTTTCCACAAAAGTTTTAACGAGATCGAGCTTCCCTTGCCACAAAAGCGAAAAGACTAAAATGAGTGTGAATATCTTAACATAACCCGCCGGGCGGTGTGCTACTCCTATAGCGCTATATATGATAAGTTGGGCTAGCTAAGTTATTGATCAAGCATGTATCTAGGCATAACTAGTATTCATGTATAAGGATTGAGCATGTAAAGCATGAGTTTGTGATATGTGTATTTTGATAGGTAAACATGTTACAACCCAAAAGTGATTAAAACGGTAAATGGGTCGAGTGTACTCACGGTTTTTGCTAAGGGTTCCACTTAGGTAATCCTAGGAGCTTTGTTGTGTTGATTTAGAGTTTGGCACCTTATCCTTCTACAAGAAGAACTTAGGTATTAGTTATGAGTGCAATGGTGGATTTGGAGTATTCGAGCGAGATTACGAAAATAAGAATTAAAGTATTATGCATGAAAATATTCACTAAGACATAGCACTTGTTCTTGACACTATGATAACCTAAAAGGGGTTAATATGGTTTCATAGGTTCGAGACCTATTAGAATCGTGACAAGGAACTACATACTTTAGTGATAAACTTAATAACTTGACAGGTGATTATTTAGTCATTATCAAGGTTTCGGTTTTAGGATTATATTATAGTATATAATATATACATAGTGGTAAGATCATGTAGGAGGTGGGAGGATGAACCATCACTTTGGTACATCTAAGTATTCAAGTAAGTCAAGCATGGAGGTAGGATGATGAACATCCATTTAACCTCGTTATATGATTCATCACTACACAAATTGTCATAGACAACAAGGAGGGTCATGGTTAGAACAATACAAGAATGAAATGACAAGAATTGTAAGTATGTCACCATAATACCAAGTAGCCAAGTGAATACAACCCGGAGAGCACACGAGGACACATGTCAATGGCTTGGCGGGGTTGTGACACTTAAGGACTACAAACTACTTGAGATGATGATGAAAATCATCAAGTGATGTGTGGTCTCAATGTTTAGGATAGCCAAAGCTAACCTTGGTGGACACACATGAACAAGTCTATGAACTTGCATCACTTGTGAGCTAAATGCACTATGAAAATAGAATTATTGTGAGGTTTAAACCACTTGTTTGAATGTCTCAACTTTGTTTTTAAGCCTAACCAACCACAAGAAGTGTTGTAAGCATTCTGACATAGGTTTGAGATGAGTTTGACTCAAGTTTGATGAACATAAACAAAGTTTGAAAGAGTTTGAAAACAAATAGAAAGTTTTGGACAATTTAGGGGCATATCCACGTCTGAATTCTCCAAGGAGAGACCATGGAATCATGCCCAAAGGAAAACCAAGCATGTAGGAAAAATAATGGGGCAATTTCGTTGAGTATTGAGTGAGTTATGATCACTTTGGTGTAGAGGTACAAATCTGCCCGAAAATTGGATTCAGCTACGAACTTGGAGTGTTTTGGGAGGCTTGGAGGCTTTGTAAAGTGGAAAATGGCTGGAATATAAGAGGTACTTATAGGGAAAGGATTAGGGTTTAAGTGGGTTGGGTTTTGAATAGAATTAGTGGGTCATTAGACTTGAAACAAGCCCAAAAACATACCCAAACAAGGCTGATTGCAAGGCTGATTTTCAGCCCTTATATTCTTTTTTTTGTTTTTTAAATGTAATAAGGTGTATTTGAGATGCACTTTATATAAATAAGATGTTACATGATGTTTGGTGTATTATTCATAGGTTATCAAGGTCTAAAGTGCATATTAAACATGTTTTAAAGTGCCAAAATGTGTGATAAAAATACATGTCTGTGACATATCAAAAGTAACAAGTATGTTTGATTTATGGTTAGGTATAATCAAGTGAAAACATAGAACTTAATCTTAAAATCGAATAACCAAGTATTTGAATGTATGGAGATTTGAGAATTACGAATACACGATCAATGTTTACGAGTTAAACTTACGTTTAAGCGAATTATGAATCATGTATCAACTGAATGCACGTATTAATTTATAGTCATGTATAAACAATGTATACAAGATTCATTTTATTACTATCAAAGTCTCGGATTTACAATGATTTGAAAACGAGATACGATTACAAGGGAAGCAAGTTTCCGAAAAATAGAATTACGATACAATTTTGCTAAAAAAAGGAAAGCTGCAAAAAGCGAGGCGTTACAGTCTCCCCTCCTTCAGGAAATTTAGTCCCGAAATTTAGGAAGATGCAACGAAGAGATGCGGATACTTAGTCTTCATATCACTCTCAAGTTCCCAAGTAAACTCGGCGCCACGTTTCCCTTCCCAACGAACTTTTACGATAGGGATCCGACTGCGTCGTAGCTGCTTGACTCCTCGGTCCATGATTTCGACCGGTTTTTACACAAAATGCAACGTCTCATTGATTTGAAGATCTTCGAGCGGAACTTGAAGTCCTTCTTTGGCTAGACGTTTCTTTAGATTTGAAACATGAAAAACGGGATGAACATTGTTGAGCGTTTGAGGTAGGTCCAGTCGATATGCTACCTTGCCAATCCTTTCCAAGATCTTGAAAGGACCTACGTAGCAAGGAGCGATTTTGCCTTTATTACCAAAAAGGACAACGCCTTTCCAAGGGGATACCTTGAGAAGTACATGATCACCCACATTAAATTCCAAGGGCTTGCGTCTTTTGTCAGCGTAGCTCTTTTGTCAGCTTCGTGCTTTGAGGAGATTATCATGTATTTGTAAGATCTTGTCCGTTGTCTCTTGTATTAGCTCGGGACCGGTGATTTGTACGTCTCCAATCTCGTGCCAACAAATAGGCGAACGACACTTACGACCATACAATGCTTCAAATGGAGCCATTTGAATACTAGCATGATGACTATTGTTGTACGAGAATTCAACCATGGGTAATGACGAATCCCAATTGCCGCCAAAATCGATCACGTATGACCGAAATATATCCTCCAAGGTTTGGATAGTACGCTCGGTTTGACCATCAGACTGAGGATGAAAAGTGATGCTAAGATTAAGCTCAGTGCCAAGGGCGGATTGAAAAGTTTGCCAAAGGCGAGAGGTGAAACGAGCATCGCGATCAGAGATAATATCAAGAGGAGTACAATGGCGACTAATGATTTCATCCGTGTAGATACGAGCCAATTTCTCGACTTTGTAATCTTCACGAATAGCGAGAAAATGCGCGGATTTGGTCAATAGGTCAATGATGATCCAAATGCTGTCATGACCAGACGAAGTACGAGGCAATTTCGTAATGAAAGCCATGGCTATGCTTTCCCATTTCCAGACAGGAATTTCTGGTTGTTCGAGCAAACTAGAGGGACGTTGATGTTTTGCCTTGACTTTAGAACACGTAAGGCATTTGGACACGTAAAGGCGATATCACGTTTCATTCCAGCCCACCAATAGGATGTACGTAAGTCGTGATACATCTTATCGGCTCCGAGATGAACAGAGTATCAGGATTTATGGGCTTCATCCATTAAGGTAGACCGAAGATTGAGACAATCGGGAATCTAAATACGACTATGGTAATAAAGAATACCATCGGGTTTAGCTTTGAGTGGGTTTTCGACTCCACAATTCAACTCGTCACCGAGGTTACCCTCATCGATAACGACAAATTGTGCTTGACGAATCAACTCATGGATTCTTCCCACGATTTGGTAGCAATGAACACTCTTAACATGAGTCTTGCGACTAAGTGCATCCGCCACGACATTCGCCTTACTGGGGTGGTAGCGAATATCACAGTCATAGTCGTTTAACAATTCTACCAAACGGCGTTGACGCATGTTGAGTTCCTTTTGATCAAAGATATGTTGGAGGCTCTTATGGTCGGTGAAGATCGTACACTTTGTACCGTAAAGGTAGTGTCGTCAAGTCTTTAATGTAAAAACAACTGCACCAAGTTCAAGGTTGTGAGTAGTATAGTTTTTCTCATGAATTTTGAGTTGTCTCGACGCGTAAGTGATTACTTTGTCCCGTTTCATGAGAACGCAACCAAGACCCTGGTTAAAGGCATCGCAATACACGATGAAATCGTTGTTCCCATCGGGGAGAGTGAGGATAGGAGCATTACAAAGCATGTCCTTGAGCGTTTCGAAAGATTCCTCTTGTTCAGGACCCCAAACAAAAGGTTTATCTTTTTGAGTCAAGAAAGTTAAAGGAACGGAAATCATCGAGAAGTTTGAGATGAAGCGGCGATAATACCCATGTAGGCCAAGAAACGAACGAATTTCAGAGGGCGACTTAGGTGCAATCCAATTCTTCACAGCTTCTATCTTTGCAGGGTCAACGTGTATACCGAGTTCATTGACGGTGTGACCTAAGAATTGAACCTCTTTTAGCCAAAATTCACACTTGGAGAATTTGGCATAAAGACGTTCGGTTTGCAAAAGCTGAAGAATGAGACACAGATGTCGTCCGTGCTCTTCTTTCGTCTTGGAGTAGATTAGGATATCGTCAATGAATACAATGAAAAAATGATCGAGAAAAGGCTTACACACGTGCTTCATGAGATCCATAAACACTGCAGGTGCGTTGGTCAAACCAAAAGGCATGACCACGAACTCGTAGTGTCCATAACGTGTGCGGAAAGCGGTTTTGGGTACATCTTCCTCGGAAACCCGAAGTTGATGATAGCCAGAACGGAGATCAATCTTTGAAAAGAACTTCACACCTTGCAATTGATCAAAGAGATCATCAATATGAGGAAGGGGGTATTGGTTCTTGACTGTAAGCTTATTGAGTTCATGATAGTCAATACACATCCGAAAAGACCCATCTTTCTTTTTGACGAACAAAACGGGAGCGCCCCAAGGGGAAGTACTAGGGCGTATAAAACCTTTATCAAGAAGCTCTTGAAGTTGGCTTGATAGCTCTTGCATCTCTGAGGGTGCTAAACGGTAGGGAGCTTTTGCAACAGGAATTGCGCCAGGGATAAGATCAATATGAAAATCGACAGCTCGAGGAGGAGAAGGTCTGGGAAGATCCTCAGGGAAAACAGAAGGAAATTCACAAACGACAAGAATATCACTTATGCTAGGAACTTTGTCTTTCTTTCCCACAACATGGGCGAGAAAGGAAAAGTACTCCTTACGTAAGTATTTGTTTGCTTTGATGCATGACATAAGCTTGAGACCTTTGGAAGGTTTCTCGCCATAGACATGTAGAGAATCACCTTGAGGAAGAGGGAGGCGAATAAATTTTTCAGAACAAACAACTTCGGCACGAACTCGCATTAGCCAATCCATGCCTACTATGATGTCAAAACTACCCATTTGCATGGGAATGAGGTCAACGGAGAAAGAATGATCATTAAGAATTAAAGAGCAACCAGAAAGAATGGAATCAATGGAGATGGTTTTACCATTAGCGACTTCCACAGCGAAAGCGAAATGATTAGGCATTTTAGATCGTTCGCGCTTAAGCAAAGGTTCAAATTCTAGCGACACAATACTCCTATCGGTGCAAGTATCAAATAGGCATGTAGCATAAATATGGTTCACAAGGAACGTACTAGTAATGACGTCGTTAGAAATTTGGGCTTGAGCGGAGGTAAGCATGAAAGCTCGCCCCTTTGCAGGCTCAGGCTGTTGCTGCTGCTGATGTTGCTGGTTGAGAAGAGGATAGACATTGGTGAGATGATTGAGATCGCCACATTTGTCACATGCTCGCATAGGAGCATTCTAATGCTGAGGTTGGGTTTGGTTCGGGTTAGGGTTAGGGACAATGGCTTGATTGCTTTGGGTTTGGCAACAATGGCTAGTGATATGCCCCATCCTGTTACAGTTGGTGCATTTCTGACACGGGGTAGAAGGGAGATGGTGGTAGGTGCAGCGATCACACCTAGGCCAAGTGCCGGTGTAGTTTCGCTTGGGTGGATCCTTGCTTTGAGTGGAGGAGATGTCATTGAGTGGTGTGGGGGCAGGCGGAGTAATGACCGCGTTATTATGAACTGAAGCTTTCCGCTTCTTGTTCTTGTTGTGATTCTTTTTGGGTTGAGGGGTAGGTGACTCGGTAGTGGTGGTGATAGTGGCGGTGGCTTGATGCGCATGCTTCGTAGGAACCTTGTCGTAGGCCCCCTGAAGGATGCAGTTGTGGTTTAGTTGGATGGTTATGCTAAATGCTTGTTTGAGGGTTCTAGGGTTTGTGGCGGCTACGTGATTCATGATCACAGGCGAAAGCGAACGAATAAGCTTGGCTATCGCCTTGGGAACCGTATCCACCTGTCCAGGACAAACGATACTCAATTGTTTGAAGCGAGCGATCAATCCTTCAGCATTGCTTCCTAGCTGCGTGAGGTTCCAGAATTCGTTCTCGAGCTTCTGGGTCTCGTGGGGAGGACAAAACTGATCCTCATGAGCTGCTTAAGCTCATCCCAAGAGAGAGCGTGAGCTGCTTTGTTGCCACGCTTGTTACGTTCCGTAGTCCACCACTCGAGGGCTCTCTGGCGAAAGACCCCAGTAGCATTAAGGGTTCGAAGTTCATCAGGGCACCCGCCCTGAAGGAAAGTAAGCTCCATCGCGTCAAACCAATTGATCATGGCGGTGACACCGTCCATGCCAGTGAATTCTACCGGTTTACAAGCCATGAAATGCTTGAATTGGAAGGACGTTTTGGGGTTGTCGGTTTTAGAGTCGGAAGAGGATTTTGTGTTTCGGTGTTAATGGTTTGAAGCTGGCTAACGATATCGGGTATCACACGGGCCATTTGATCGGCCATTTGCTTGGCGACAAGACCAATGAGTTCTTACTTGGAGATGGAGTCTTCATTGTTGTTGTTGTTGTTGTTGGAACCCTTGTTGGACCTCTTGGATTTCTTGGACGAGTTAGGAGAATTCATCTAGTGGTTCAACATAGAAGAAAAGCGATGAGACTTGATCATAATATGGAAAAATAAGTTGTGCATGAATAAGCATGTAATAGGTTCAAGCATGGTTCACATAAGGTTGCATGGGTTCATCAAGTATAGTTCACAAAGTTTGCATGAATTCATTAAGCATAACACGTACAATCACGTATGAATACGAGTAAGGAGTATAAATTTAGTGTGTTCACAAGGATTAGTATTGTTTTTAATTGCGACAACGTGTGAAATATGTAACGGTTCAAATGAACAAGGTAACAAGTATAAAACCATATAAAAATTGAGATAACATAAAAAATTGGCTCAATAAAACATGAGATTGTTTCGGGTAGAGAAACGTCGACAATTCCAAAGTGAATCGAAGATCCTTACTAATTAGAGAAACGTGCTTTGGCCTATAGGTAAAATACTCTCATCGAGAAGCGACTAACGGTATTTTACCCTTCCAGTTACTACACGTCTCTAATAGATTAGAAAATCAAAACTTTGGCGAGAGCGAAAATCAAGGAATGGGACTTAATCGACAAGGTGCGGGTTTCACCCCTGATTTGACGATTTCGTACCCTAAGTGTGGTTGTTTCTTACTAAACGAGGAGCATATTCCGACTCGTTTATAAGATCCACTAGAGCATGAAATGAAAGTTTCCATCAAGATGTGGATATCACTCCTAACTTGATGGTATAACTTCATGAAAATCGAATACGCGGAATCAGGGGTTTCACCAAAAATTGTAAGTCATTGGACCTATTTTGGTGCAAATCGCCTCGTTTGCATCATGAGTGTCTTCAAGTATATTGTGTAAAATGTCTTAGGAAAGACATTATGTGAATTTTAAGACCAAGAGATAAGGAAGAAGCAATGAGGAAGATTAAAGTTTTAAGCATGATGTAAGAATGGTCAAAATGGACACTCAACTATAGACTAGGTCAAACATGACAATTCTACCTATTTCCCTATAGTTATGGCTCTGATACCAATCTGTCACACCCCAACCGATAGCGGAAACATCGGAGTGAGACGTAAACGAGATTACAAGAGACTTCATAACTCTATTAGCGACAATATTTAAACAAAACCCATATTTCATTCATTCAACGATAACATTGTCAAATTACATCATTAAGTCAACTACAACAATTTGGAAATTTAAAGACGAGTAAAACATAAGCATAACAACATATAATACAACATTTTAACCATCGTTTAAATGTGTATCTAGAGCATCATCACTCCTCCAATTTCATGGCAAAATCTTTATCAACCTGTAACATGTTAAAAATACGAGTTCAATGCAAAAGAAAAGGCGAGTACACAAGTTTGATGATACATAGCATAAGTATAAAAGTGTAACTCAAATCCACATGGTAATTGTAAGCAAAGTTCATACTAATCATGCAATACTAGATCAAACCCCGAGTTTCCACAAAATTTTTAACGACGGAGCTACGTCCGTACGGATATACTACACCCGTGTCTGCTGCATGCGTCTACGAGTCATGTCGAATCTTTAAAAGGACGAATGTTAGATTAGTTGGTTTTATAGTTGTAATGTTACATTCGTACAGAGGTAACACATCCGTGCAGAGGTAACCTAGTCCGTACAGATGTGTATGTCCGTAGGGAAGTACTTTTTGGTCCGCACGAAGGAACTTCTTATGTGTATAAATAGTCGTGTGGACTTAGGGTTAGATAAAGGTTTTTGCTGATCAGACGACGAAGCTCTGTCAGTTTACAGGATTGTAAACGTTATCAATTAATGGAAACAGTGAAAATTAAGTAATCTTGTGTTGTCGCCTAACTAAAATCGGATTCCGCACAATATGAACTAGGTTAACAGATATTACCTGAGCTATTCATATGGAAAACGGTACTCACAAGTGGTATCAGAGCTTGGAGGCTAATATCAGAGACATATCATAAGATCTAGACATGAAGACTTCTTTTCTACTCCTTTTTTTCTTATTTTTATCATTTCTCACAAATTTAACCTTCAAAATGGACTAACTTTTTCGAGGATTACATAGAACACATTTTTCACAAATCCTTTGAAAATTAAGACTAAAATTCAATCATGAACATACAAAAATGGAAAAAACAAAAAATATTGAATTTTTTACCCTCGTACGAAAGAGTTACATCCGTACGGATATACTACGCCCGTACGAAAGTAAAACTACCTTCGTTTGGAAACATTACCTTTGCACGAACATAAACAATTTTTGTTTGTTTGGTGTTAGTTCGCACGAAAGTATACCTTCACACCAAAGATCTCTTTCAATCAATTTCATGTACATCCGCACGAGCTCTTTCGCACCAAACTTTTATTGAAAGTTTCGGATCCGGCGGGTTTAGACGGAAGTTTGGACTAGATAGAGCTAATTTGATAGAATTCCATTTAGATTAGTCATAAGTCGAATGATTCCATTCATACCTGTAAGTGCAGTTCCTGTCGGGTAACTTTGATTTACCAGTTTTGGTCAACCAAAGCAGAAGTTCAAGTCAAGAAGTCATAGAAATCAAAGGTCCAATGGATTTATCCAAAATTTTCAGTTAAATTCGGACTAGGGATGGTTTTCTGAGTTTGTTAGTTGTTGATATGTATGTCCGAATTTATATATTAAATTAGGACTAGGTATATTATGTCCGAGTTTTTTGGAAAGCAATATTAGGTTTGTCAGGACTTGGTGGTCTGAGTTTGTGGTATCTGGACATACGTTTTTCCGGGTTTAGGCCCTAGTCTATATATATGTGAGTATATGGTAGATTAGGGCAACTCTCACAAACTCGCGTAATCCTTTAACAGTGTGTTCACATTCTAGAGAGGGAGATTATGTGTTAGTGAGAGAAAGCTAGGTTTAGATCTTAGTGATCTAAACAACTTGTAGAAGACGTTACACATTTGGTAACGTAAATATGTGTTGATTGTAATGAATGAATGTGTCACACCCATCCGATGGCGGAAACATCGGAGTGAGACGTAAATGAGATTGCAAGAGACTTCATAATGCTATTAGCGACAATATTTAAACAAAACTCATATTTCATTCATTCAATGATAACATTATCAAATTACATCATTAAGTCAATTACAACAATTTGGAAATCTAAAGACGAGTACAACATAAGCATAACAACAAAATAATACAACATTTTAACCTAACGTCTAAATGTGTATCTAGAGCATCATCACTACTCCAATTTCATGGCAAAATCTTCATCAACCTGTAAATGTTAAAAATACGAGTTCAATGCAAAAGCAAAGGCGAGTACACAAGTTTGGTGATACATAGCATAAGTATAATAGTGTAACTCGAATCCACATGGTAATTGTAAGGAAAGTTCATACTAATCATGCAACACTAGATCAAACCTCGAGTTTCCAAAAAAGTTTTAACGAGATCGAGCTTCCCTTGCCACAAAAGTGACAAGACTAAAATGAGTGTGAATATCTTAACATAACCCCGACGGGTGGTGTGCTACTCCTATAGCGCTATATATGATAAGTTGGGCTAGCTAAGTTAATGATCAAGCATGTATAATCAAGCATGTATCTAGGCATAATAAGTATTCATGTATAAGGATTGAGCATGTAAAGCATGAGTTTGTGATATGTGTATTTTGATAGGTAAACATGTTACAACCAAAAAGTGACTAAAACGGTAAATGGGTCGAGTATACTCACGGTTTTTGCTAAGTGTTCCACTTAAGTAATCCCGGGAGCTTTGTTGTGTTGATTTAGAGTTTGGCACCTTGTCCTTCTACAAGAAGAACTTAGGTATTAGTTATGAGTGCAACGGTGGATTTGGAGTATTCGAGCGAGATTACGGAAATAAGAATTAAAGTATTATGTATGAAAATATTCACTAAGACATAGCACTTGTTCTTGACACTATGATAACCCAAAAGGGGTTAATATGGTTTCATAGGTTCGAGACCTATTAGAATCGTGACAAGGAACTACATACTTTAGTGATAAACTTAATAACTTGACAGGTGATTATTTAGTCATTATCAAGGTTTCGGTTTTAGGATTATATTATAGTCTATAATATATACATAGTAGTAAGATCATGTAGGAGGTGGGAGGATGAACCATCCACTTTGGTATTCTAGTAAGTCAAGCATGGAGGTAGGATGACGAACATCCATTTAACCTCTTATATGATTCACCACTACACAAGTTGTCATAGACAACAAGGAGGGTCATGACTGAGAACAATACAAGAATGAAATGACAAGAATTGTAAGTATGTCACCATAATACCAAGTAGCCAAGTGAATACAACCCGGAGAGCACACGAGGACACATGTCAATGGCTTGGCAGGGTTGTGACACTTTAGAAATAGAAAACTACTTGAGATGATGAAAATCATCAAGTGATGTGTGGTCTCAATGTTTAGGATAGTCAAAGCTAACCTTGGTGGACACACATGAACAAGTCTATGAACTTGCATCACTTGTGAGCTAAATGCTCAATGAAAACATAATTATTTTGAGGTTTAAACCTATTGTTTGAATGTATCAACCTTGTTTTTAAGCCTAACTAGCCACAAGAAGTGTTGTAAGCCTTCAGACATAGGTTTGAGATGAGTTTGGCTCAAGTTTGATGAACATAAACAAAGTTTGAAAGAGTGTGAAAACAAACAGAAAGTTTTGGACAATTTAGGGGCATTTCCAGGTCTGAATTCTCCAAGCATGTAGGAAAAATAATGGGGCATTGTTGAGTATTGAGTGAGTTATGCTCACTTTAGTGTAGAGGTACTGCCCGAAATTGGATTCAGCTATGAACTTTGAGTGTTTTGGGAGGCTTGGAGACTTTGTAAAGTGAAAAAATAGCTGGAATATAAGAGGTACTTATAGGGAAAGGATTAGGGTTTAAGTGGGTTGGGTTTTGAGTAGAATTAGTGGCTCATTAGACTTGAAACAAGCCCAAAAACATACCCAAACAAGGGCTGATTGCAAGGCTGATTTTCAGCCCTTACATATTTTTTTTGTTTAAATGTAATAAAAGGTATATTTGAGATGCACTTTATATAAATAAGATGTTCCATGATGTTTGGTGTATTATTTATAGGTTATCAAGGTCTAAAGTGCATATTAAACATGTTTTAAAGTGCCGAAATGTGTGATAAAAATACATGTGGGTGACATATCAAAAGTAACAAGTATGTTTGATTTATGGTTAGGTTTAATCAAGTGAAAACATAGAACTTAATCTTAAAATCGAATAACCAAGTATTTGAATGTATGGAGATTTGAGAATTACGAATACAAGACCAATGTTTACGAGTTAAACTTACGTTTAAGCGAATTATGAATCATGTATCAACCGAATGCACGTATTAATGTATAGTCATGTATAAACAATGTATAAAAGATTCATTTATTATGATCAAAGTCTCGAATTACAATGATTTGAAAACGAGATACGATTACAAGGAAGCAAGTTTCCGAAAAATAGAATTACGATACAATCTTGCTAAAAAAGGAAAGCTGCGAAAAGCGAGGCGTTACAGAATGAGTTTCTTCTACATCTTCTTCTCTATCTTTTATGTTTTGTTGATTTCACGTCTTGTTCGAGGGCTGTGGATGTTGTTAGTCGATGATTCAGGGGGTCCCGGGGACTTTCAAGAGGTATTAGAGCAGGCTCTGTATAGAGAGTGCTCTTGCCACCGTTGGTTTCGTGTTGAAGGTTAGATTCTTTGATAGGTTTTGTTTGCTCTAGGGGTTTTCTATTTTCTATGGGTTTTCATCTTTTTCATCTATTCCTTGATTTTTCATGATGGATGGTGATTAGGTTATAGTATTGAGTGCTTGTCCTTGATCTGATTGTTGAGATTGTGTTTAGAAAGTGTCAAATCTAAAAGTTTCTGCAAATTCTCTGGGTTTTTGCTGAAAAGATGAAGGAGATTTCTCAAGTAAGTAATCATCAGATCTATTTTTTTATTTTAGCACTGTTCGATTTTACACATTTGTCTGTATTTGTTACTTCCGTCTTTGTTGAGGCCCTAGTGTGAAGTCACGCTTGGGAAATAAATTTGGAAGCTGGTTACTGGGTTACTGATATGAATTTAGACACTCTGGAGTTTTAGTCCAATCTTAAAGTGTCCGAATTTGGGGATTTTATCCAAAACAATTTGGATATAACCCTGTCCGAATTTGTAGGTTTTTATCCGAATTTGTTCAAAGATACCTTGTCCGAATTGTTGTTTTTCTCTTGTCTGAATTTACAAATCGTTCCCTGTCCGAATTTGTTTAAATAAGCTTTCCTTATCTGAATTTAAGGTGTGTCACATGCCCAAGTTGGGGAGTTTTCTTGAGTCTGAATTTATTCACCTGTCCGAATTTGTGTCTAGTTTGTCTAGTCTGAATTTGTGAGTTATCATTTGTCTGTTTCGAATTTGTTAAGTGTTTAAGTTTCATCCAAGTTTGTTTCATCAGGTTCCTAATCTGGGCATTTAGTAAGTGTTTATTTCTCTCCGGACTTGAGAGATTCTTGAAAAATGTTAACTATTTCTAAAACTAAAACCTACTGTTACTATAATTTGTGAACATGGCAAACAATTTAACCACTGTGGTTCAAAATATAAAACACAATATTGAAGTCTGAAGGAGTGATAAACCTCCAGGGCTGTTAAATGAACTAGATTACCCAGAATGGAAAGGACGTTTTGAGAGTTACGTTAAAGCTAAAGACTTAAGGATGTGGTTTTGTATGACATTAGGTCATGGAGCTCGACATGTTCGAACTTTAACAATTACCAATTACATGGCCTTAACTAGTGATCAAAGAAAGTATTACGAATGTGAAGAAAAGGCCATGTCTTTGATCACAATGTCTTTACCACAATCAATCCTTCACACGTTTTGCAATAGAAACTTATCAAAGGAGATGTGGGACAGTTTGAGTGAAAGATATGAAGGAAATGAGATTTTCAAGAAAAGAAGACTTGATCGACTCAAAACACACAATGGTATTTAAAGCCATGAAGAATAAATCTCTAGATGACTTGGTTAACAAATTTTATCATCTTTTAAGTGAGCTAGATTGAAGTCAACCGGGCATATATACTGAATCTGAAAAAGTGGAAAAATTCTTAACTGCTTGCTGAAGCAGTGGAATATGTTTACTGCCTTAATTAAAGAAAGTCCACAGTACGAAGAACTAACTTTTGAGCAAGCTATTCAGAAGATGAAAGGTTATGCATGGACCCTAGAAGATCAAGATTCTGATTTTAAGAAACTTCAAGACCCTACACTGTATCGAGCTAAACAAGTTGAAAAAGGAAGCAGTGCTGGTGTTGCCTTAATTTGGGAAGACGTTTCTCAAGGAGAATTCATGAATCAAAGTGATTTTGTTTGTAGAAATAGTGGAGGTGTTACGGGTGGAGCTCATACATCCCATGGAACTTCATCTTCTAGTGCTAGTGCTAGACCGAGCACGCAAAGCTTGAATATGCCTAAAATTGAATCACATTGTCTAAAACTATAGAAGAAAACATGAGACTACTAGCATCGTTCATGACGACGTTTGAAAATTTTTCTCTCAGTAAATTGGTTGAAGCATCGAGTTTCGATGAAGATCTTGGTCAAATTGATTAAGATGAAATGGAAGAGCTCGATTTACAATTGAATATGGCTTTGTTGGTCAGACGAGCAAAGAAATATCTTCAAAAAACTATAAAATTTTTCATTGGAGGCAACACAAAGACCCATATGGGAATCGATATAACCAAGGTAAAATGCTACAACTGTTGTATCTATGGTCATTATGCTAGGGAATGACGCAAACCAAAGGGAGAAAGAAAAAATAGAGAAGGCAACACTGGTCAAGGAAGCTCATCAAGAACTAATAACAATAGTTCAGCCCCATCTACTGCTACTCCTACGACTTCTACAACAACCTCATCTGATAATCTTACTCCTTCTCCACACTATGCATTGGTTATTCAACCCCTTCAATCCATAAGTGTGCCACATGATTGGGGTATTGTAATGGAAGATATAGCTACTTCTATTGTGGCACAAGCATTCACAGCTGAGATCGTTGAAGAAAAGTATGAAGATATTTTTGAAGAGGCGAATTTGGAAGAATTAAATGTGGTGGCGGAAGCTCTAAGTGAGAAGCTGGAGATGGATAAAGTTTTTGAAGATGAGGAAAGTTTGAGAAAAGAGAATGAGGAAGAGGAAAGTCGAAAGAAAGAGGAAGAGAAAGATGATAGCAATCCATTTGAGTTCAAAATCATGAACGAAGAAATGAAACATTTTGTTGAAGAAGAAATGGCAAAGCTAGAAGCAAGAAAGGAATCAGGAGATGCAGGAAGCTCAGATCAAGCTTTCATTGCTAATACCGAGGTACAATCTAAACTTGCTGATAAAAGATGTGCTAGATGCGTAGACTTTGTTGCTATGTGCGACAGATACGCTCCCCATAACAGTAATTTGATTACCGATTTGGAGAAGTCTAGAGAGTTAATTGTTGCACTTTCTAGTGCCAACAAGGAACATAGAAGTAAGGTGATTGTCTTGAAAAAGGACATCTCTGAGTTTGAGAGACGATTGGCTCAAGCAATGGTAAAGAATCAAGAATTAAAATCTGAACTTGAACTTTGTCAAAACACTGTTTTGGAAAGGAATAAAATGATTTTAAACAAATAACTTGATTCTAGATTTACAAAGAAAATTGAGAAATTCAAAAATTCATCAGAAGTGATGAATTTTTGTATAAACAATTAACATCTCAAAGAATCAGAAGATGAAAGGTATGGTGTTGGTTACAGAAAGGTTCCACCATCTTTTAACAACATCTATACATCGACACCTTTATTTGATCCCGAAATTGCAAACTTTGTTCCTGTTGCTCCTTTGACTGTTGATCCAATTAATGAGCAAGAGTCTAAATCTGAATCAGAATCGGGTTCAGAACACACGAGGTCGTGTGACGCTAGTGCAAATGAAGTTAATTTGAACAGTATGGAAGATTTAAGTAACTCAAAGATTTTAGAAGCTCTAAATCAAGTTCAAAATGTTAAACAAAATTCAAAGCCTACCAAAAAGGGTAAAAGAATGTTGAGAACATTAAGAAAATGAATTTTTTAAAAGGCGAAATTTTCAACAATGAACTTGAAAAGATTGAGAAGAGTTCAAATTCTTATTTTGTAAAACTAAGTGTCAAAGGCTCAAACAAAGCATCCTCATCCTCTAGCAATCAGTGTCAAGATGAGCAACAAGAAAAGCTTGTAAAGTTGATAAACGACGATGCTATAAATGTCGAGTGAAAGGTCATTTAGCTGCAGATTGTCCGAATGACAAAGGTAAAGACCATGTCGATCCTGATCAAGATAAACCTATTTTCATTAAACCACAAAATGAACCTAAAAAGGATGAAAAGAAAAGTGGCAAAACCCAAAAGGTAGAAAAACCTGAGGTTGAAAAACAAGAAACTAAACAAGTTCATAAACCAAAGGTTAAAAATCAACAAGAAAAGAATCAGGAAATCGACCGTTTGGATAATTACAGTGGTCGTGGTTTAGATCATGGTTCGGAAAGTTCTTTTGTGAAACGAGAGATTCGTTAGAAAACCCATGCTAGACGATAGCCTCATCTAACTTTCCAACCATCAGAACAAGTTATTCAAGCTGGAGGTTCTTATAACCACAACATAAGACCTCACGCTCAAAACCGATATGTTGAAAATCGAAACATCTCACCGACCAGATACCAAGGTCAAAGACAAAATTCAGAATTCCAACAATGAAATGTTTTCATTATACCGAACAACCAAGGTTTGATAGAAGTTTTAGACCTCAATATAGTCAAATGGTAATCGTTTTGGAGGAAATTCCGAAAATAATAACCGTCCTCAAACTCCGTACAATCCTCGATTTATGGGTGGACATTCTAACAATTTTCGAGGTGGAAATGTTAGAAATAACAATGGAGATGGTTATTTAAAGGAATTTTCATTTGTCGATGAATACAGACCACCCAAGACCATCACGGCTTGGGTTCCCCATTCTAACTAGTTTCCTGTTTGGTAATGCAGGAACATATAAAAAGGGCTATCTATATTTGGTATATTGATAGTGGTTGTTCCAGACATATGACGGGATACAAGGAATTTTAACAAATGCAAAATATATTCAATGGAGTTATGTTAATTTCGCGGGTGAAAAGGGTGGTTACGTCACGGGTGAAGGTTCAATGTCAAACAACAAGATCACCTTACACAAGGTGAACTATGTTGAAGAACTAAAGCACAACTTTCTGATAGTATCTCAGATCTGTGATAACAAGTATACAATCCATTTCACGGATAAGGCTTGTTTCATTCTTAAGCCGGGATTTGTCGTACCAGAAGATTGGATCGTGATGAGGGCACCAAGAGTGAACAACAATTATGTAATGGACATGCGTCTAGTTGTGAGCTCCTCTGGTCCAACGACGTCTCTGCTTTCAAGGGCAACATAAGACCAATCTTTCCTTTGGCATAGAACAACGGGTCACGTGCATTTACGCAAAATGAATCACATGATAAAGAACAACTTGGTGTTGGGTGTTCCATTGCGTAGATTTAACATGCATAATAAATGAGAATTATGTGAGAAAGGGAAAATAAAATGCAAACCTCATAAGCCTAAACGTATAAACTCTATCCAACAACCACTAGAGTTGCTTCACATGGATCTCTTTGGTCCGATTCATGTAACCAACATTGGTGGTATGTCTTACTGTTTGGTTGTCACAAATGATTTTTCAAGATAGTCGTGGGTATTTTTATTAAAATCTAAAGATCAAACTTTCAGAATTTTAAAGGATTTATTCTAACGATCAGAGAAAAACTACTCATTGCCCATCAAACGAATCAGAAATGATGACGAAACTGAATTTAAAAATCAATATATGGATGAGTTATCTCGTGATATGGTATTGTTCATCAGTTAAGCGTTCCTTATATTCCTAAACAGAACGGAGCATCTGTAAGTGCAATTCCTACCGGGTAACTGTGCTTTATCAGTTCTGGTCAACCAAAGCAGAAGTCCAAGTCAATAAGTCAAAAAGTCAAAGGTCCAATAGAGTTGTCCTAATTTATTAGTTAAATTCAGACTAGGGATGATTGTCCGAGTTTGTTATTCGTTGATATGTATGTCTGAATTTATATATTAAATTCAGACTAGGTATATTATGTCCGAGTTTGTTTGGAATGTAATGTTTAGTCTAAATTAATATATTAAATTCGTATTAAGTTTGTCAAGACTTGGTGATTCGAATTTGTAGTATCCGGACATATGTTTGTCCGGGTTTAGGCCCTAGTATATATATATATGTGTTTATAGGGTAGATTAGGGAAACTCTCACAAACTCCGGTAATCCCTCAATAGTGTGTGCACATTTAGGAGAGGGAGACTATGTGTTAGTGAGAGAAAGCTAGGTTTTGATCTTGGTGATCTAAACCATCTTGTCAAATATGTTTACACGTTCGGTAATGTAAATGTGCGTTGAATGTAATGAATGAATGAGTTTCTTCTATATCTTCTTCTCTATTTTTATGTTTTGTTGATTTAGCGTCTTGTTAATTTATAAATTCGGAAATACATATCAACAATTAACACATTGGACAATCATCCCTAGTCCGAATTTAACTGATAAATTTGGACAACTCCATTAGACCTATGATTTCATTGACTTGTTGACTTGGACTTCGGATTTTGTTGACCAGAACTGATAAAGCACACTTACCCAGCAGGAATTGCATATACAAACTCCCCCTTAACTGTTGCAATCAGTTCTTCTGTCTGACATTGATATCTTCAGTCACCGGATACTGCACTTACAAATTCCCCTAGACTGATGATATCATGCCTTGTAACAACCTGACTTTTCAGTTGTCTATTACTGTTTATTTCGCTTTGTAACCGGTTGTACTCTGGGATTCGATGATAACAAGGTTATCCGTATTTTAAACGCATTTTGTTTCACTTACTTATCACATTTAAATGTTGGAGTACGGACGCTCTTCGCAATGCAAACTAAACACGGATATTAATGACGGTAATGTAATGTTGTGTGCTTATGTGTATACATGTTTATATATATATATATATATATATATTATACTCTCTCAAACGATCTCATGCTTATATATATATATATATATATATATATTATACTCTCTCAAACGATCTCATGCTTGCTTAACTCGCTTTATCGCACTGAAACGCAACACAATGCTTACTGTCTTGCTAAACGCTTAACACAACTAACTAATACGAATGAAAACCCCAAACAAGCCAACGCGTGAATTGGAAACGATTTGTACAAAACTGGCCAATTCGTACGAATTCTTCAATTTATACGAATTGCCCAATTCGTACGAATCGTCACAAATCACACCCAACTCCTCTCCAATAAATACCACACTCACTCACACGCACTCCTCTCGCTGCCACTCGCATAAAACACTCTCTACGCAACTTTTCTCTTTATTCTAATTAAGTAATAACTCGTTTTACACAAAACACAACAACTTCTTCAACGATTTTACACGAGATTATCTCTGATTTCATCTAAATCATTCTGTTTACGAAAACCCTTATCTTTTTCATAGAACTTTCCGATTTCACCTTGGATCCACACTTAGACGAGTATATTGGGCTTAGCCTTAGCTTCCCAAATTAGAAATCTTGCTATTTCAACTCACCAAGTGTGCAAACCGAAGAACAACTGTGTTAAACTTGATTTTTACACTAAAACAGACTAAAACCGACATATGTTTCGTTCACTAAATAGTGGGACGAAACGGTGTCAAAATCTGCCTGAAATGGACTCGAAATCCCATATGTTTCAAGCGAAAACTCAGTTTCAGACGCACGAAGACGGAAAACAGTCAACTCGTGCGAACTGGACTGGCTCGCATGAACTGACCAGTTTGTACGAACCATCCCAAGTTCCCACAAGTGACTAACTCGCCCAAAAGACCTCTCCGGCTCACGGTTTGCTCCGTAACGTAAGGCTGAAGGGATGAACACTCGATTTCCCGAAGAAAGACACGAAAACACTCAATTTTAGACACAAACAGGTCACTTCGCACAAAGCTTCAGTTCGCACTAATTGGTACAATTCGTACGAACTAAACCAGTTCGTACGAAGTGCAATTTACACGAACTGACTATTTCCCCACCCGACACTCTGTTTCGACTGTTTCAGCACTATGGAAGACTGATGTACTTTTGTTCCTGCTTGCAGGCTGATCCAACACTCTCCTCACTCCATCTCGCTCGTGCTTAGCTATTTAAGCACTCACTGTGAGTATATTTGACCCCTTTTCACTTTAATGTAAATTTGGGTGTTAAATACGTTCTCTATCAAACGATCACTACACACAACGCTAAAATGCTTAAAAATGCAAACCGCTCTCGCATGACTATACGTGAAACGCTGAACTGCTATGTGTTATTTGTATGCCTTGAGACTTGCCTACCTCCCTTAACATGATAGTAGCTATAGGTTGACCCGTCACCCGTAGGTTCGGGGGTTGTTAAGGTTCGCTTTACTTTACGGTTTACGTGCGTGGCCATTTCGGTGGACACGTATCGCACATACTCACTTGTGGTCTAATTGGTTAGTTAGTTTCGGTGTTGATAACATATGTGTTCACATGACTACGTTAATGCATGATGGTTTCGCTGAACGCTTTATTATTATTACTATGCTAAACCTGTGTACTCACCTTTACATATTGTATTGATTTTATTTTAATGTATGTGACAGGTTGATGGATTATATGCTGCAATTGGATTAGGCCCTTAGATACTCGCTTAATCTAGTTGTTCATTTTTGTTTTATTGCTTGAGATCAATGTAATTCATTTCGGATAAGTTGTTTGAATGTTTGTTTAATTGTATGGGAAATTGAACTTAATTAATATTCGTCACAAATTAGCCGTTACGAATTTCTCAAGCAATCTCGTCGCATAGTGCCACATCCCGATGATTCCGCCATCGGTTGGGGTGTGATATGCCTGCTTTCAACTTTGGCTGAGACTTGATCTTTCCAGCAGAGCACAACGATCTTCAACCCTTCTAATAAAAGATTAGCTGACTATCACTTAAATGGCCGCTTTGAGAAACCCGAAGAATCCAACATCAAGCAATGTCGATCTTTCCCCTCAAACTACTCTGGAATTAAGTTAACACGAACCAACCTACAACCAAATGTAAGAACATCACTCGATCCTTGATCTTCAAATTTAACCGACAAAAGAACGAAACGTTAGGTTTCCAATGCCGAATATTGAACAATTCAAATTCCTCAAAGACATGAAGTTTGGTATGATAAGTTAATAACAAACCAACTCCGAAAATGTACATCTACCATCTTGATCAAACTCTTCAACCGAGTGTCTGAAATCATTTCATCTTGAATCTTCAAGATCCAATCTTGTATCTTCACGAGTCCACCAATTACCCGATAACTTTTCTCACTGATCCCCCCTCAATGTAAGAACCTCCGAATTATTTTGAGAATCTGACCAGTCACCAACTTGGAAGAGGGACCAAGAAGACTATTCTTTTCTACTCTAACTGGCATAAAATAAGGCTCGACCTTCAACTAATTACCAAAAGAACAGTCATCTTCAACATGAACACACTTAATCAAACCTCGAATAAAGTCGACAAAATTCAATCACATACTCACTCTACATGCATCGTGTTCTAAACGCTTCGCCACCGGTAAGATTAACCAAGTTAATCTTAAGATATCAGCACGAACTAAGATCCTTAACGCACCGTGAACATTTTGAAATTTACAAAGAAAATAGGATTTTTTTTTGTATTTAGACTCCCCTTTTTTCTTTGTCAACTTTCAAAGTCCAAGCCACTTCAACTTTATTTCTCCTCGAATGCCCGAGATAGAAGTCCCAAATTGTCCGAAAACTATAGAACGGAGCAAATCCGAACATCGAGAAACTAGTAACCGAATCTAACTAAAAAATTCCGAACATAACTCATAAAATAAGAATTTAACCATCAAATTCAAAAAAAAAAAATATTTTTTTAAGGTCCGAAGGTAACCATATATAGTCTGTATTTAACAAGTCCGGACTAATCAATTCGGACAAGTAATTTTTTTAAGGTTCGAAAGAGTTTACATCATTTACAAGCTGGAGAAACAAAGTTTCTCCAACATTTCTCCTCCTGGATCTCCTAAACTTATCAAATTATGAACACACGACACTATATGTAGACACTTGTTTAGTGAGGATGTACACTTTTGTACGAATGTAATTTACATTAGTACAAACTAGCTCTTCCGTGCGGATGTGCTACATCCGTACGGATGTACTTCATCCTCTCCAAAGTCATGTGTTCGTCACTAAATTACACAATATTCAACACACACTCTATCTAGCCTATTCGCATAGCGGGGGACATACATAATATGCACCAACATCAATCAAGCCAACAATAACATTAACAATAACAACGTACCCATGACATGTAGCTACAAATAGTTCAACTCGGCTAAAGCCCTCAAATTTTATGCGTCTGAGGGAGCTAATGGGCTCCTCCAATGGTTTGAAAGCATCGAGAGCATTTTCCGCTATCGTCAGTTTTCTAATGAGCGCAAGGTAGAATTTGTTCTGAGTGTTTTCCAAAAGAGAGCACTCACGTGGTGGAACAAAATTATGAGAGGCTATGGCACTAACCTGGGAGGAACTCAGAGCTCTTATGATGAAAGTGTTTCTACCCACTCAATGAGATGAGGGAACTTGAGAATGAATTCCACGATTTTAAGCAAGATAGTGAAGAAAATCGTGCGTATGCCGAGTGTTACAAAGAGTTGAGCCCACTCTGTCCCACCATGGTTACACCATTGGATCGTGCCATTGAGAAATATATTGATAGCCTACATGATCCGGTTCAAGACATAGTCACTGGTAACAAGCCAACTATCGTTAAGGAGGCTATCGAACTAGCTGCAACCCTAACCGACTCTCAAGTAAAGAAAGGGAAACTTTTTCGTAAAGGTGACAAGAAACCGTCTGCCAAGACTACTCAGGAGAAACCAACGGAAACAAAAGCCGAACCCTCTAGAAATTCAAGGAAGCGTAAGGCTTCACGGAACATTGTTGTTGTGGCTCAAACCAACCAGGCTACTCCCAACCAATTGTCACACCCCAACCGCTGGTGGAAACATCAGAGTGAGATGAAAACGAGATTGTTTAAGACTACATAATGACTAGTTGTGACAAGTATTCAATAATCAAAATTTCATTTCACTACTAAGACAAAAATACATCGTTTGGAAACAAATTACAATAACTTGTAACATGGAATTAAAATACAAAACAAGTACTAAAATTTAAAGGTGCATTTCTACTCGTCCTACTAGATTTCTTTCAACGTGTCATCATCAAGATCTTGCAATACATATTAAAGTACAAGTCAAAACATAAAGTATTGGCGAGATACAAGTTTTAATTACTAGCATAAGTATAAAACTGTTAATGGCATAATAGTAAACTAAGACTTATCATAACAATACTAGCATGCAACTTATAATGGTCAACCCAAAGTTTCCTAATAGCATAATCTTGTCGTCGCAACAACAAGATCGATCTTGTATGACTTAACATGAGCTCAAGAATACGGTCGGTATGTTACTCCTATAGCGTTATACATGTTAAGGGAGGCTTGTACGAAGTTAATGACAAGTATAGAGCAAATAAGTATTCGAGCATGCATGAGTTCTAGCATCACGTATTAAGCATGTATATTGGATTGTTTGTATGTGTCAAGCATGTTTGTAAGTGTTTGTGTGCGTTTAAATAAGTATGGCACCCAAAAGTGTCGAAAAGTAAAAAGGGGTCATGTACACTCACGGTTTGCTAAGCTTTCTGAGTAAACGCGAGCTAACGAGTCGTTGAGGGTGGAGCACCAAAGTTACCCTACATTGGGGAAACGAAGGTGTATGAGTATGTGGAGTTCGAAGAGGATTTGGATTTGGAATTAAGTAAAGAAGTATATATACACGAAAATATATCTTGTCTAAATACTCTTTTGGACACTAAGTTTTCATGGGTCCTAACTTGTCCATTAGAATCACAAATGAGGAGTCTAGAACTAACATAATATCACCTATGTCCTTGATATCTAACCATAATCCAATTAGTATCAAGAATTCGGTTAAATATATATTATATATTATATAGTATAAGTTACAATGTAGTCCGTCATGTACTATCAAGTATTGTCATGTAAGTTAAACATGGAGGTAGGGTGATTTCCATCCGTTAATCCTCATTTTATGATTCATCAAAGCACAAAGTCATCAGCTTAGTTGATGACCTGGAATTAAATAAAAATATAACTAATTAAGTTTGTCAAGTAGCCAAGTAAGAACAACTCGGGTGTATCATACCCAACATGGCAAATGTTGGAGGCCAGGCGGGGTTATGTTACTTTGATTCTTGAAAGCTACTTGGTATTACTCTAAGTCCTAAAACAACCAAGAGAGCAAGCTAGGTGCATGCATCCCGAGCATAGAAAGTGTTCGGGGACATGTCGTAGCCTTGTCTCTTTAGTGGATTGTGACTTATGGTATGAAAGTGCGAACAAGTGAGATTGTGGACAAATTTGGAAAGCCAAAGCTTCCATGTTTCACATATAACTCATGCATAGGTCTTTCAACATGAAAGTTTGAAGCTTAGATGGTTTTCAATCAGCTAGAACATTTGGACATAATTTAAAGTAGGTTTTAAGCTTGTTTCTTGGTGGGAAATCAACCACAACACAAACCTGATCGGAGTGTCGCGCCCCGGTCAAAGATAATACTTATATGCCCAAATTACCCTTAACAAATGCGTTAGTGGTAGTAAGGGGTCAATCCATGAAGAGTATGTGCTTTACGTATGGACTAATTTGATTAGGAAGTTGTCACGTTATGAAGCTTGCTATTTGATTGAATTAGTTTGTTGATTGAAAAAGGTGTCAGAATTTACCAACGATGGTTTTGAATTCGATTGATTGCCACAATTACTCAATAACAAGTAAATGAAAATGCAAATAACAATTCAACAAATATGAGAAAAAGGGTCCACACCCGGTTTTGGCAATTGTAAACCTAAGGTTTCTACAAGTTTTAGAATTGACCTAATTGGGTATATGATTAACGGATTTAGTGTATCGTGACTTAGGTGCCAATAATTATCAACATTCATAAAATGGACAAGAATGCACTTTGTAATCAACACAAGTAAATCCAACCAAGATAACGCATAAGTGCATAAATTCATTTCACAAAGTCATAACTTTATCATCGTTCGACAGTTTGCAAATTCAATTCAAATACACGACAATTATCAAAGGTGTTCTAATTAAAACATAATTTGTCACACAAGTCAAGACCAAACACAAATCAAAACCCTAGATAATACAACTACCTACACCGGGGTGAAACCAAGGTGATTAGCCGTTCATGGTTGAAGGAACTTGATCACCGGATGATTGAGCCTTGAACTTGTACATCTTGCTACTTGGAGATGGAGATGAGGTATGATTAGGATTTAGGTGAATGGTGGTGATAATGAGGATGATGTTTGATGATTGATGATGAAGGTGATGATCTACGGCAAGAATCGACTCGGATGAATTGAATGATTGGAAGGTGATTTGAAATGGAATGGTTGAAGGTTATGGCTCCAAGAACAATGTTGTAACTCCCAAAACTCGTGATACCTCAAAATAGGTCAAAAACATGTGTTATACCCGTCCCCAATCAACAAAAACAACAAAATTCGCGACGTCAAAAAGCAAAGGCCGTCGCCGACGGGTTGTGGATTCTGGTTTCTCCTCCGACGCTCTAACCTTTTGTCTACGAACAAATTAGTCGACGAAAACACATATGGTGCATCACCGACGGCCCACAAGGGCGTCGGCGATGGTGCCTCAAAATTCCATTTTCTGTTTTCTTCAAATATCGCTTCCGGTTGACCCAGTTCGCGTCCCGGTGCTCCGTTTAGCTCCCGATTAGCTCCTTAAACTCCATAAGACCTGCAAAACACAAACCTTATTAATAGTAGGCTATCCGGAATTAAAAGTCACGTAAAAACATCAACTTAAGCATAAACAAGCACCGGTTTTCGACCACGTATTACATCCCCACACTTGTCTTTTGCTTGCCCTCAAGCAAATCTGTTTTTCACTTTCACGTGGGTCGAACAAGAAATACACTCCCTATTCTTGAGAAGTAAGTTAAAGTCTAATTCATACCCAGTTCTCGCTTTTTACAATGTTCAAAATATTCTAGCGGTAAAGGACTAATCACATAAAAATGGTTACCCAAGATTAACCCGCCCTTGAAATCACAAGTCATGCATACCCCTCACAATGTTCTCTCCCCTCGGTTTACAGGTTGGCTAATTTAATGGTGTATTAGCACTTTTATAGTGATCACTCAAAACCGAATAGAACAAGTACCCGCATAAGCTTGCACTTCAATCATTCTCCACCACTGAACACAAATACTAAGCACAAGTCAAAAGGTCTTTAAAAGGGTTGTATTGGGTTAGGCTAAAGGTATGAAATAGGATATTTGAAAGTGGCTAAGGTGATGAAAATTCGATTTTTATTATAAAACAACTAATCTAGAAACGACTACTATAAATAGACAAGCTGAGAGACAAAGAATTTCGCCTTTTATTCACTGGCTAACACACTTCTTTATGCATTTTTCTCAATAACTTTTCGCATATTTTTCATAACATTTTCTGAAATTTCGACTTTTTTTCATGCAACTTTACAAACAACTAATCCTAAGATCGAATTTTCATCACACGGGTTAAAGGAGGTTTAAGGTTAAGGCTAATTTGGGTGATCAAATGAAAGGTTTAGGCTCAAAGTTGGCGACTAGGGGGTAGATTTCGGGTAAGGGTATGCAAATGGTGTAAAAGAAAAAGGTTTACCTAATGCCTTAATCATTCTTGTGCTTGTACTCAGTCTACGGTGTATCAAAAGATGCAAGTTCTACAATACATGACTAATGGTCCACTCAAACAAAGAAACATATAACGTATAAAGGTGGCTCAAAGATCTCACGTATATAAAGGGTATGATATGTGGCATGCATAAATTATAAGTTTCTTAGGCGAATTATTCCCATATAACCACCCGCTAAATATCCGTCATGCTATTAACTTGAACTTGACCATGACAAAAGACTAAATGGGTCGTGCCATCACTTGTTAACTTAGTTACTTGTACTTCTTAGATCGCCTCAAACAAACACAATTATGAAAAAAAATTTGAAATTTTCCCCCATCCCCACAATTGAGATCAACATTGTCCTCAATGTGTAGTGTTTAAATAAAAGGGTTAAAATCGAAAAACTTTTTCTCCCCCATCCCCACACTTGAGGTCAACATTGTCCTCAATGTGTAAGAATGGAGCTTTTAAAATCGCACAAGGGATGTGACACGGCTAACTTCCCCGAAATTTCACCTCGAAAAATAATATATGATTTACAATCCACTTATTCGCTAACTAAAAATCAAAAGTAAAAAGAAACGTATGCACCTGGTTTTCAGTTGATTCCTCGTGTGCTTTTCGTTCTTCAATAAACTTGGTCCTCTCATGAACATGGTGTACTTGCAAATCTTAATCTTTGTGTAGAAGCATGCTTCTCACAACCATCAAAATTTGTTAGTAGCCTAATTCTACAAATTTTATGAGAATATTACCAAGCCATACGTTAATTTACTTTTGATTGACGTGGAAAATAATGTACAACAACAACAATCCTAACTCACTTTCGTAGGAATCACGGTTGCATTTAGCTTATGCAACAAGCCCTTTTAAACCTCCTGACAGCTTGAGAGGATGAGTAGGTCTTGTGAGGGTTATATAGAGAACATACCCACAAAGTTCATTTAACTTGGAAAGCGGTAAAAACTAGCTACTACTATCAAAGACTATTTAAACAAAAGAAGAATATACAACAACAACAACAGAAAACATACCTCGCCTATCTTTGATAGGGCTCGTTTGGATCGACTGGCGGGTATGGGTTGTAGGAGTACCCGGTGAGGGCTGAAATCACCTCCTTCCAACTGTCAAAGGGTCCAGGCTCCTTTCGGGTGGTGTCGGTAGCTGTGATGGAAGGAAACTAGAGCCAAGAACCTTGGGGCCAATGCAGAGATGGGTCAGAAGGACCACGAGGTACCGGGAGATCTTCGAATCTCTGCCACGGTGTGTGCTCTTGAAATGGCAATCCAGCCATATGGTCCCGCAAGTGCCTTTCTTGATCATGAAGGAATTTGTAATTATTGCGCGCCATTTGCTGCTCGGTAGCGATTTCCATCAACGACGGTCTTCTTGAGCATTTCGTTCCACTTGGAGGCGATATTGCTCCTCCTCCCACTCGCGTCTTCGAGCATTCTCTTGTACCCGCTGCTGCTCCAATTGTTCCATCCGAGATAACTGTTCGGCTTTGAATAATTGTTGGCCCTCCCAATACTTCTCAACCTTGGCCCGGTGGGCAGCTTTCTCATCCCAATGAGTTTGGTACTGCGCTTAGAAGCTTTGCTCCCACTGGTGCCTAACTTGGTGGTACCCGCGGTTCTCCCCATGCCTGCAGATACATTATCATAGATACTCTGGGCTCCCCGATTATAATTGCAATGATCCGGTTTTCTTCGTGAGACCACAACCTGAGCCACCTCATTTGAAACTTCCCGGTGGGCTCTTGTGTATCTTCGACGTGGTTTCCTTTCACCACCTTGCTCTTCCTCTTCTTCTTCATCACCCATTTGTACATCCCCTTGGGCTTCTTGAGCCTCATCTTGATCCACAAATTGAAAAATGTTGCCATGCTCATCCTTAACTGTATACTGGTTCCCAAAAACTGAAACATGAAACTTCCAATGGCGCTTCATTGATGCAAAAGAGATCTGATCTATTGGCTTAGCAACCCATAATGACTCTGCAGGCAATGCGTTTTGCTGCAGGATCATAGCACTGATTATTCTCACATATGGGATCATTTTTCTATTGCATGCCTCTCTTGTATCCCATGTATTCATCATTACTATTTACCGCCACGACAGTTTCGGCAAACCGTATAACAAAGCATGCAACACCTGACAATCGGGTGCCTTCACTTTCCCGCGGTCTCCGAACCGCACCATTACATTCTCCAAGGAGATGCCTTGGAGAATCTTCCCTTCCAAAGGCAAATAATTCCTTGACTCCCCCATTCCTCCTGATTTCACAAACACAACCGCCAACATACCCGGCGGATCAGCACCGTTCATCTTGTTATCCAAAAACTTATCAATCGTGTAGTAATTGTACGCTTCAACCCCCAATGAATCGAATCGAGCTACCGCGTTCATACGCTCAAACGACATGATTATTTGGTTTTTACCAATATCACCTGGTCAAAGATAATACTTATATGCCCAAATTACACATAACAAATGCGTTAGTGGTAGTAAGGGATCGATCCATGAAGAGTATGTGGTTTACGTATAGACTAATTTGATTATGAAGTTGTGACATTATGAAGCTTGCTACTTTGATTGAATTAGTTTGTTGATTGAAAAAGGTGTCGGAATTTACCGACGATGGTTTTGAATTCGATTGATTACCACAATTACTCAATAACAAGTAAACGAAAATGCAAGTAACAATTCAAACAAATATGAGAAAAAGGGTCCACACCCAGTTTCGGCAATTGTAAACCTAGGGTTTCTACAAGTTTTAGAATTAACCTAATTAGGTATACGATTAACGGATTTAGTGTACCGTGAATTAGGTGCCAATAATTATCAACATTCATAAAATGGACAAGAATGCACTTTGTAATCAACACAAGTAAATCCTAACCAAAATAATGCATAAGTGCACAAATTCATTTCACAAAGTCATAACTTTATCATCGTTCGACAGTTTGCAAATTCAATTCAAATACATGACAATTATCAAAGGTGTTCTAATCAAAACAAAATTTGTCACACAAGTCAAGACTAAACACAAATCAAAACCCTAGATAATACAACTACCTACACTGGGGTGAAACCAAGGTGATTAGCCGCTCATGGTTGAAGGAACTTGATCACCGGATGATTGAGCCTTGAACTTGTACATCTTGCTACTTGGAGATGGAGATGAGGTATGATTAGGGTTTAGGTGAATGGTGGTGATGATGAGGATGATGTTTGATGATTGATGATGAAGGTGATGATCTAGGGCAAGAATCAAATCGAATGAATTGAATGATTGGAAGGTGATTTGAAATGGAATGGTTGAAGGTTATGGCTCCAAGAACAATGTTGTAATTCCCAAAACTCGTGATACCTCAAAATAGGTCAAAACATGTGTTATACTCGTCCCAATCAACAAAAACAACAAAATTCACGACGTCAAAAAGCAAAGGCCGTCGCCGACGGCCTAAAGGGGCGTCGGCGACGGGTTGTGGATTATGGTTTCTCCTCCGAAGCTCTAACCTTCTGTCTACGAACAAATTGGTCGACGGAAACACATATGGTGCATCGCCGATGGCCCACAAGGGCGTCGACGACGGTGCCTCAAAATTCCATTTTCTGTTTTCTTCAAATCCCGCTTCCGGTTGACCCAGTTCGCGTCCTGGTGCTCCGTTTAGCTCCTGATTAGCTCCTTAATCTCCATAAGACCTGCAAAACATAAACCTTATTAAAAGTAGGCTATCTAGAATTAAATGTCACGTAAAAACATCAACTTAAACATAAACAAACACCTGTTTTCGACCACGTATCCAAACCCACAACTATGAGCTTAGTTGGGAGCTTGGTGGGTACAAGATTACACCAAGTTTTAATCAAAACAAACAAGGAATAAGAATATAACTCATAACAGAATTTTATAACTTCTTTGGACCTCAAATTTGGTGAGGTTCCACCTTAGTTTGCCATGGCAAACTTGTGGAAACCTTCTGGGAGATTATCAAAGAAATTTAGAAAAGAAAAGAAGAAGAAAAGAGAAGGAATAGTTAGTGAAAACTCATTGTGAACACTTGGGAGTTCACAACCTTGTTTGAGAGTCTTGAGATAAATGAGAGCACTTGAGAGAGATTTGGGTGTGTGGAAAGGATTTAGGAATGTGTGGAGGCTCCTATTTATAAGCTAGGATTAGGGTCTTGGTGATTAATAAGGTTGGTAGTGGTCAGGAGTTGGAATAACAGTGGGACAGAAGATTTTAGAACATTCTATGATAAGTTGCGCAACAGTCTGCGTGCAAACAAGTCCTCATGAAAGTAATTGTTCTTACACGAAGGCCACCTTCGCGTGGTCCCTCATGTGTGGTGGGGGTTTTTCATGGGACGTGAAGGCACAATATGTGCCTTCGTGTATGGTGGTTCGCGAGGAGAAGGGAAAAGGGGGACACAAAGGTAAGCAACATTCGTGTGGGTGCTGATTCACGCGAACAAGAGGAAAGGGGGCGAAGTTCTTTTTGGCCGTACAAATGAGAAGGCTAGTCCTTTGCATGGACTAGTCCTTCGTGTGGACTTGTGGTCCGTACGGGGAAGGTCAAACCTCCTTCATGCAAATGGGCTTAAAGGCCCAAAGGTGAAGGTTTGGATTAGTTCATGCTAGTTTCCCGTATTTAGGCCGCTTAAGTATATTAAAATGTGACAAGGTATTAAATAGGTATAAGGTATGCATAATTTATAATTACAAGTAATTCAAGTATCGGTTGCACGTATAATTTGCATTCAATATGATAACGTATGTTCCAAGTATGTAGTATTTATAAGTATAAAATATAATTTTATTATGATCAAAGCCTCGGATTACAAGATTGGAAATGAAATACGAATACGATACGATTACATGTTTCTAAAAATAGAAATACGAACTTTCAAAATAAGGAAAGTACAAAATGTGAAGTGTTACATCAACCAGCTCAACCTCCTGTTGGGAAACCATATGATGGTACTGCACCTTTGTGCAACCAATGCAATGATCACCACTAGAATCACTTACCATGTCGTCAGTTTTCTCTTTTTGGGCGACTCGGTCATCTAGCCAACACTTGTCGAGTTAATCCAACCAAGTTGTTCAAAATCCTGATCAACTTCACGCAAATCCTACTCGCCCTCACTTTCAACCTGGGTCTTGTTACAATTGTGGCGAGATGGGCCACTTCCAGAACAACTGTCTAAAGCTTGTTAATGCTAATCCAGCCAGTGGACGTGCATTTAACAAAAACGCTAACGAGGCCCGTGCTAACAATGACGTGGTTAATGGTATGTTCCTTGTTAACCACTATCCTTCTTCTATTCTTTTTTATTCGGGTGCTGATAAAAGTTTTATATCCTTAGCTTTTGAGCCTTATCTTTCAACACCACGAACTAAGCTAGGAAAACCTTTAACGATAGAAATAGCTAGTGGCAAACCTCTTGTACTCGATTCTGTCATTTGTAATTGTCAACTAAACTTCAATGACCATCTTTTTCCTATCAACCTCACGCCAATGTAACTTGGGAGTTTTGACATCATAGTAAGCATGGATTGGTTAGCCAAACACCATGCCAAAGTTATCTGTTTTGACAATTTTGTTCGTGTACCTTTCCCATCTGGCGAAGTCTTAGAAGTTCATGGAGAGGAATCTTCTAAAGGACTCAAACTCATAACTTGTACCCAAGCCCAGAGATACCTACGAAAGAAATATGTAGCCTTCTTGGCACATATCGTAGAGGAGAATGGCAAGTTTAAGAGTATCCAAGACATTCCCATTGTTCGGGAATTCCAGAGGTCAATCCGGAAGAATTACATGGCTTACCCCCGGTACGCCAAGTAGAATTCCACAACGACATTGTACCTGATGCCAACCCAATTACCAAATCCCCTTACATTCTTGCATCGTCTAAAATGCAAGAATTGTAGAAACAACTTCAAGAACTTTCAGACAAAAGATTTATCCTCCATGCTTCTCACCTTGGGATGCTCCTGGGTGTTGTTTGTAAAAAAGAAGGATGGAACCTTTCGCATGTGCATCAATTATCGTGATCTCAACAAACTCACGATTAAAAATCGACAACTTCTACCTCGTATTGATGATCTTTTTGATCAACTACTAGGTGCTACCTATTTTCAAATATCGACATCTGTTCCGAGTATCATCAACTTCGTGTACACGAAGAAGATATTCCCAAAACTGCTTTTTGTACCTGATACGACCATTACAAGCTCACAATCATGCCATTTGGCTTGACAAATGCCCCAGCCGTTTTCATGGACTTAATGTATACGGTTTGTAAACCTTATTTAGACAAGTTCATCATTGTTTTCATCAATAACATCTTGATTTATTTGAAATATCAAGCTAACCACGAATATCACTTCCGTCTAACGATGGAACATCTTAAGAAGGAACAACTTTTTGCAAGATTCTCCAAGTGTGAATTTTGGCTTAAGGAAGGTCAATTCTTGGGTCACATTATCAATAAACAAGGTATACATGTGGATCCTTCCAAAATCACTGCGATTAAGGATTGGAGTACACCTACTACTCCTACCAAACTTAGTTTTTTTCTTGGTCTTGCCGGTTACTACCGTCGTTTCATCGCAAAACTTCTCAAAGATTACGGTTCTCCTCACTTATTTAATTCAAAAGAATAAACCTTTTGAGTGGGGGCCCAAACAAGAAGAAGCTTTCCAAACCTTGAAACAAAAGCTTTGTGATGCCCCTATTCTATCCTTACCCGATGGCAACAATGATTTTGTTGTATACTACGATGCCTCGAATCTAGGCCTTGGTTGTGTTCTCATGCAAAGAGACAAAGTCATAGCCTATGCATCAAGACAACTGAAAATCCATGAAAAGAACTACACAACTCATGATATTGAGTTAGGTGTTGTTTTAGCTCTTAAAATTTGGATACACTACCTCTATGGTACTAAATGTGTGGTTTTCACTGACCACAAAAGTCTCCAACACATATTCAATCAGAAGGAATTGAACATGAGACAGCGGTGTGGGGTCGAACTTCTGAACGATTATGAATGTGAGATTCAATACCATCCTGGTAAAGCGAATGTCGTAACCGATGCACTTAGTCACAAAGAACGTGCCAAACTTCATTGTGTTAGAGTCCAATTAGATATCCAAACACGCATTTTCCAATCTGAACGTACTTGTTTAACCCAAGGCATGATGTGTAATGAACTGCCACATAACCTTGAGTTTCAGCTTGAAACTAAAGATGATGGGTTACTCTATTTCTTGGATCATTTGTTGGTTCCAAACCAAGATGATCTTCATACATTGTTGATGAAAGACGTCCACAAGTCTCGTTATTCTATCCATCATGGTACATATAAAATGTAGATGGATCTTTGTACCCAATATTGGTGGTCGGGTATGAAAAAGGACATAGCGTTGTACCTGTCTAAATTCCTTACTTGCTTTAAGATCAAGGCAGAACATCAATGTCCCTCTGGTTTGGTTGAACAACCAGAAGTCTCGATATGGAAATGGGAGAATATCGTTATGAATCTCATCTCTAAATTACCACGCACTTCTAGAGGTCATATTGCTATTTGGGTGATCATTGACCGTCTTACTAAACACACTTTTTGCTGATTTGAGAGGATTTCTCACTGACAAACTTGCTAAGATCTATATCGATGAGATTGGATCTCATCATGGTGTTCCTTTGAACATCGTATCAGATTGTGATGCTCGTCTCTCATCTCGTTTTTTGGAAGACCATGCAATCTTCCATGGGAATCAAATTAAATCTAAACACCTCTTATCATCCTCAAACTGATGGATAAACAAAAAGGACTATCCAAACACTTCAGGATATGTTTAGAGCTTGTGTGATTAACTTTGGGGGTAGTTGGGATTCACATCTACGTTTGATCGAATTCTCCTACAACAATAGTTATCACTCCCGCATCAACGTGGCTCCTTTTGAAACTCTTTAATGTCGAAAATGTCGGTCACCTGTCTATTGGAATGAACTTGATGAAGCTCAGATCACCGGACCTGAACTCATACAAGAAACAATAGAAAAAATCATGAAAATCCGCAATAACCTTTTGACAAACTTCGGCAAGGTGTTTTGACAAACGACACAAATATTTAGAATTTCAAGTTGGTGACCATGTTCTTCTCAAGGTATCCCTTGGAAGGGTGTGATTAGATTTAGAAAGAAAGGTAAACTAGCTCCTCGCTACGTGGGACCTTTTAAAATCATTAAAAAGATCGAAAAGGTAGCCTACAAACTCGAACTACCTCCTAAACTTGGGAACCTTCATCCAACCTTCCACGTGTCCAACTTGAAAAGGTGTTTAGACGATGAAATCCACATCCTTCTTGATAAAATTCGCATTGATGACACCATGCATTTTATCGAGAAACCTATGGAAATCATGGACCATGAAGTCAAGAAACTCAAGCGTTGCCGAATACCCATTATTAGAGTTTTTTAGGAATCCAAACGTGGCCCAAAGTTTACCTGGGAATGAGAGGATCAAATGAAATCGAAGTATCCCCATCTTTTCTCACAAGTCTTCTCTGATTCAATTTCGGGATGAAATTTTCCAAAGTAGGGGAGATTGTAACATTTGAAAATTTCAACTGTTGTACACTTTTGATTGTTTCCGTGTTTAATAAAATTGTATATTTTATTTACAAAATTCGCCTTAATCACCAAGTTTAGCCACATGTGCTCAATTTTTTACACCTAGCATGTAAATTACCACCTCTAATCTAGTTAAGATACATGTATGGACACTAAGAAACATCCTTAACACCTCATCTAACACTTGTCAAGCACTCATGAATCCAAGATTACTAAAAATAGCCTTAAGTTCTTTGAGTTCTTCACACCATTTTTTTCTTTCTCATTCAAAAACTCATTTGAGCTTGCTTTTGCATTTAGGCATCCTTCTCTCAGTTCTAAGCTTCCCTCTCAAACACTTGTAAGTGTTTTCTCCTAGTCTTTTTCATTATTTGGCTACATATGAGCCAAAAGTCAAACAAATTGACTTTTTCTTTGACTTCCGGTTCTGACCATTTTGGTCAAGTCAAATTTTAAACTGAACTTTGCTACGTGATCTTAATATTGAAGGTGTTAATCCTTTGCAATTACACCCTCTGATAATCATGTTTAGTAGGCGAAATGACGAGTCAAACTTTTATGAAATAAAAGTCAAAACCGCATAAAAGTGCATTTTACGACGAATGAGTTTTCAAGTATTAAAACTTAAAGTTTTGACACCAAATCAGTTTTATAACATTAGTAGACATCTTATTCCTTCATTGAAAGTCGAGCGGTTTGACTTCTGCTTTGATTTTCAAATCTGACCTTTTTGCATAAAATGAGTTTTAAACCTACATGAGTAATAGTTTTGACATAGAAATTGATCATACAAAATTATTAAACATGTTTTGATATATCAGACTCGTCATAGGACTCATTCGACCAACTGGACCCATAATTATGCATACGACCCGTTAAAGTGGCGTAAACCATTTTAAAAAGTCGTAACGGGTCAAAACGCCTATAGACACTTTCCAAATTTGAATGTAAGGTTAACAAATCTTATTACACGAGACTCTTTGCTCATTTGGTTTTAAACGCCATTCTATTTGTTCTTCCGTTTAAGCCATAATGTACACTAATCTTATAATAATCTGATACATTGGGAAGCACTTGAACTTTGCATACAAGATTTACAAGACATCTATGCATCTTGTGAGTACATAGTCTCATCTTTTAAGTTTTCTAAATGTTTTTGGGTGATTCATATGTGCCTAATCTTTTTCTAAGTTTCCAAAACTACATATATGGTTTATATATACAATATGCTTTCAGTTTGCATGAAACATTGTGGTGCATCTTTCATAACAAGGGTACCTTCATTTACTTTGGCCAAGCCGACCGGTAGTATGTTATAGTATCGTAGGATTGACAATCCCGTTTCCAAATTTCCCGGGGTTTGTGGGAAAGTTTGGGGAACGACAAAAACTATGCATTTGACAAACCCTTTGGTGACTTGCCCGACGAGTTAACATAGGTTTCAGTGTATTCACCATACGACCACACTTGTTTACATAAAAAGAAACTATTGGTTTCATACACGACGACTGCTTTAGAAACATGACGGTTGATTTTACATACATGACGATTGGTTTCGGAACGTGAAGATTGTTTTACAACATGACGATTGGTTTACACATACATGATGATTGGTTTAAACATGATGATTGGTTTATACAAAACATGATGATAGGTTTTCAAGAATATATATATAAACCATACAAGTTACAAAAAAATATTTGGTTACTTACATGATTTCATGAAGAAACATTTTTGTCAAGTTTCATGGCTATAGAAGTTTACTTTAAATACCAACTTGCATAGTTGGTAAAATATATTGCAATACCAAACACATTTGATACAAGTTTGGCTACAAAGTTTTCACTCATCGACTCTCGTAGTCGGACGAGGTATTGCAATTCAAATTATAGCCATGAACTTGACCACAAAACCTATGTTACTCACCAGCATTCATTGTTGACAAACTTTTTCAAATATGTTTCAGGTATGATTGTTTGATGATTGCACAAGTATGCTGTAACACCCACCAAAAACAAGTCCTAGAAAACCCGACTCGTTTTGTTAACCGGACCCATATCAAAATAACTAAAAGATACGAACTATTAGTATCATTTATTATTGTTAATAATGCCATGTATTTGGATATTTTTATCACTGATATTTCATCTATATATATATATATATAACAAAAATTGTAATTTAGTTAATACATACGATTTCTAAATCCTAGAATTTAACTTCTAGTAAATTATGAATATAAATATTTTGAAAGATGTAAAACATCATTCGGTGTATTAGTGAGTTTTACTTAATTAGTTTTGATTAAAAGAAAATTTAATACCAATTAAAACTTTTCATAATCCTTAACTCCTAATACATTTTCTAGAACACTAAAACACATATAAAAGTTGATTAATGGTGTGAATTAGAAAGTAGTAATAACATGAAAATTTGATGAAAAATAATTGTATGGGGAGGTGGATGGACTCTTATTAAAACAAATAATTAATACCTAAATAAATTCTATTTAAGAGTATTTGTAGTGTAATCCACGAGAACTCTTCCTTTGGCCTTTCAACATTCTCTAAATAAAAAAGTGAAAACCCATCTAATACCTCTCAAGTGTCTACAATTTTTGATGAGCGAGAGTCTAGCGATCAAATTTCTATCATTCAATCTTCTAACTTCTAATCCGTCTAAGGTAACTCTTGAGTCCATTTCGTTTAATATTTCATTTTTCTACAAAAGCCATCTATCAATTTATGTTATAGAAGGCAATTGTTAATCAATTAGATTTCATGAATTCTAGGGTTCATAAGCATTTGAGAATTTCTATATTTTATAAAATTAAATCAATTAAGTTGTTCTATAATGTTTCTAGACATATGTTAAAATGCAATTTTAGTAGTGTTATGATTAATTATTTTTATAGATTTATTCTTGTCATAATCTAGCATATATGCTTATATTTTGCTATGATTATCATGCTACAAATTCTTTTTAAAAATGCCAGCTTATTGTAATTATTGAATTTTCATAATATTAATTAGAAAATTCTTAGATATAACTTTTACTAATTTAATCATAGTTTATCATGTTAATTTATATTTTATGAAAGATATATAAATTGTTAGAAATCTATATCAGATTAACCTATATAGTTGGTTAAACCGAACATAAGTATATTTTTGGTTAAATTGGACTATAAGTATATATTTATGCCTTAGACAATATTATGGACTATTATATATTTTTTGCCACTAAATTTAGGTCTCGTCCATTAAAAATATATATTTGATTAAAATAAGCATTTTAGTCGCATTATATCAACTCTCTCTCTCTCTCTCTCTATATATATATATATATGCTTTGTCGCGAAATAGACAAATTATATATATATAATACTTGTAGCCAAATCCGTTGTTATGAAAAGTATAAATCTATATTTTATATTAGAATTATATTCATGATCAAAATCAACAAATATATGTTTAGACTAATTATTATTTGTTGGTATTCTTGTTCAGTCTTGAAATATATATATATGTATACATATACATACATACATATATAGTGTAAGGTTCGTTAGGGAACACTAAAAAAGTGGAGAACAGCGGGGAACCGACTCAAACGAACTCCGATTGGACTCATTCCAGTGGCGTTGGAACCGGCTCGTCGAACCCTAACTGGGATCTTTTAACCCTACACCCCAAATCCTAACCCCTAAACCCTAAATATTTTAGGGTTTAGATTTAGGGTCTTATATTAGGGTTTAGCCTTAGGGTTTAGTTTTAGGGTTAATCATTAATATTTAGGGTTTAGCTTTAGGGTTTTAGGGTTTAGCTTTAGTGTTTAGCCTTTAGAGTTTAGCTTTTAGGGTTTATAGCTTAGATTTTACGATTTAGCTTAGGTTTTAGCCTTCTTTTTTAGCTTTAGGGTTTAGGTTTTATGGGTTAGAATTTATGGTTTAGGGTTATGAGATCCTAGTTAGGGTTCGACAAGCCGGTTCCAACGCTTCTGGAATGAGTCGAATCGGAGTTCGTATGAGTCGGTTCCCCACTGTTCTTCACTTTTTTAGTGTTCCCCAATAAACCTTCCCCTATATATTAACATTATATATTTTATTATAACGAACTTGAAGATGTTATATATTTGTTTTTAGAGAAAATATATATAATATCTTTTTAGTCTAGTTCGTACAACTTCGTTAGTGTTTATTATTATATATAAATACGAATTTTATTATTAGTACTTATGTATTTTTGTCACTTAAATCGTTTTATCATTTAAACAAGAAAATCCCCAAATCATGTGAACCTAGAAATCATCATCTCACCGAATTTGCTTATTCGCTCGTTTGGTACCTTGTTTATTGATATTTTTTAGGGTGATTGTTTTTTTAGATATTATCCATTTCCTTTTCATGTGGTAATTCTCGTGGATCTTATCTTCGCAACCAGTGAGTAGATTCGACTCTTTTTCCCCCTTTTTCTATTAACTCTTTTTGGTGTGTATATTGATTTCAAATTTATTTGAATTGATAACATGTTATTCGATGTGTTTCTATGTGTCACTTATTGCTAAATTCTATTGTTTCTCTATACATGCATCTATGTGTTACTCGGTTTGTATCACAGGTTTCGCGTGGATCCACCTGGCTGACCGGTTCCCCACAGCCATGGGTCGAACTCGGTATCGCCATCATTGTTTCACAATTCGCCTTTTGGGGCTTGAGTTTCTATGTGTCTATGGTTACTAATATTGTTATGTTTGTGTTGCTTATGAGATATGTATTGAATTCTTGTTATATTGAAAGACCTAGTTTCACATTTGATACTGCATGTTATAAAATAAGGTTTTCTAAAATAATAAAACAAAAACGTTTTTAAATAAAAACCGAATCTATTCACCAACATGTTTGTTGACCCAAAACTATTTTATGCGTGATACAGGTACACAAGGGGGTGGATATTGAGTGAAGACATGTAGGATTGCCTTAGTAATAAACCAGCTATGATATTTTGCTTTTATTTATTTGATTTTGTAACTTGGTATTACTATTTGAATTCTATGTTATGTGTGACATTTTGATAATGATGCTTTAAATACTACAACCTTTAAATAGATGTCATAAGTATTGAGCAATCAACCATGCCCCATAGCATTCCGCTATGGATCGGGGTTTGACATATGCTACACGTAGGAAAGAGTCGGGCCTTAGTTTACCTTAAAATCTAAATACAATTGTACGTGTTTTGTTTATGTTCAATGTAATTTAATTCATCAATAACAATGAAACTTTATGAACCATTGTTGTGAAACAATTTGTAACGTTGTTGGTGCATAATGTCTATGTCTTAGTCTTATATCGAGTCTTTATAGTATAGAGCTGAATAGGCTAGTTTAATGTTGTATTTATGTAGAATGAGGACAAGTTCGCCCATGTGTGTCATGTTAGGACATGTTCGGCCGAACTTGCTTAGGCAAGTTCGGGCGAACTTGCTTAGGCAAGTTCGGGCGAACTTGAGTCTCCCACTGGCGAACTTGCATCTCTATATAAAGCTAGCTAGCCTCTCTCATTTGTAACTTTGGCATTTTGGAGGCGAAGCTCTGTCAGTTTGTACTCTCGAAGTTTGATCAATAAAACTGATGATTAACTAATTAAATCTTGTCTATTGGTAAACATGACGTAATATTTCCGCTATTATGGACGTTAGATATCAAATTTAGGTTCCTTAGCATCAAGGATCGGTCCTACAAGTTGTATCAGAGCTAGAATAGCCTGATTTGATAGTATCAAGACAAGAACACTTTTATTTCATCTCCATTCTTCTATTTTTCTTAACTTTCATCAAAAATGAAGAATTCACGGTCAAAATCTTTTCAATTTTGAATATATCATGTAAAATACAACAAAGATAAACCTTGAAAGATTGGAGACCAAATTCAACCGAATTGATGTCAAATTTTTGAAAAAAGATCATGTTTTGGAAAACCCTCAATTTCGAACTTGTTAGCCAAGTTCGGCCGAACTTGTGCTAAAAAGTCACTTTTCAAGTGAAGTTTTAGCAATTTCGCTCGAACTTGAGGTGTTTTTGAGGAGATATTTGTCAAGTTCGATCGAAGTTACAAGTTTTTCACTGATTTTATATCAAGTTCGAACGAACTTGTGTAATATCAAGGAAATTCTGAGTAAGTTCGCCCGACTTACAAGATCATAATCAAATCTTTGACAGCAAGTTCGACCGAAGATCTAAAGCAAATTTTTCAAAACAAATATCACAAGTTCGACCGAACTTGTGATAAACTCAAGAATTCTTCATTTCAAACTACAAGTTCGACCGAACTTGTAGTCGGACTAATTGTTTTTAAAGTTTTTTGAGAATTTTTAGTATACACGTTTCGTTATTCACAATGGATGATATTCAAAGAGCTTTCATGTCCGGAGCTAGTTCGTCAAATGCCAACGTGATCCATCAAGTCAATCTTGATAACGAAATGGGCACGACTATTAAACCGCCCAAGCTAATGAGCACGGACGAGTATGAAGCATGGAAAGAGAAATTTACATATTGGGTTTAAGCAATGCACTTCGCAGGCTGGGTGTCAATTGAAAGAGGTTACACTGTTCCGGTGGATGAACATCAGCAAGTTCTTGAGAAGTGCAATTACTCGATGCTACAGAAAGAAGAATACATTGCTGAGAAAAAGATGATCAGTCTTATTCAACAATCCGTCAAAGAAGATATTCTCATCTTGCTACCGGAAGACACAACTGCAAGAGATCTCTGGCTCTCACTTCAAAAGAAGCATCAAGGAAGCGCGGAGATGATCAAAAGCAAGAAAGCTCTCATTACGAAAGAGTTCAATATCTTCAACATGCTGAAGGGTGAAACCATGAAGCAGATGATTGAACGCTTCTGCCATCTTAAAGTCCAAATGCGAAGACACAGTCTCGAGAAGACGGAACAAGAATACATCGACAAGCTTGCAGACGCTCTACCAGATGGAGAGTGGACTACTTATCCAATGGTTCTGAAGGAAAGTGATAAATGGGAATTCTTCAAGCTGTCAACATTTATCGATAAACTCGAAGGCCATGAAATGGAACTCTTGAAGATTGCAAAGTCAAAGAACGCTAATGTAGTTCAAGACGTTGGGTTGTACTACAAAAGTGGAATGCAAGACATCATTTCAAGTCCGAAAATTGGGACAGCGTTTAGTGCGAACATGAATGCTTCTCCACAGAACCAGAGTCAATCACAGCCTCATTATGATCAGAGTCCACAGAGTTCGTTCTCAAGCACTGGTTCAAATTAATCTTATCAAAGTCAAGCAAATCAGAATCAACAAACAAATTCTGATTCGAATGTATACAAGTGCAACATCGCAGTGAATTTGAACAATGTTGTTTCGGAATAAGTCGCTAAACAGCATATGTCGCTTCTTGCCACTATTCTGGAGTCATACGAAAATCTTGTAGCCGGTAAAATTGGAAATCCCGAAATGACGGCAGAAGATTATGACCAAGTGGATGAAGAACTCGAGTTGATGGATATCAAGTGGTGTTTAGCATCTATAATTCAAAGAGTCACAAAGTTCGTTGCTCTCACTGGCCGAGATATCAGAAACCAAGTAACAAACTAGGTTTGGCAAGACGAAAGTGACGTGCTTCAGATGTCGCCAAAAGGGACATTTCAAGAGAGAGTGCAAAAATCCTGAAGCAATGGGAAATCAGAGTCCATTCGGAGGAGGCAACGAGTATTACAAGAAGTCACTTCAGTACAAGCCTTTCCCAAAGAAGACTCAGGTTGAAATTCAAGAGAAACCGAATAGCAGTAACACTAAGAAAGCTATGGTTGCATCAAACGAAGATGACGGTTTCGACTGGAATTCTTATATTGGTAAAAAAACCGGAGTTGCATTAATGACTGAAATTGTTGAAGATACTTCTATAGAAGAAGTAGCGGCTTTGGAGAATATTCTGCTGGAACAATATCTACAACAACAACGTGAAGAAGAGGAGTATATCCACATGCAGGAGCAAGGAATTTTATCTTCTAATTCTTGTGAAAATTTGCAGGTCATTTTGATGGAAGTTCTCAGGAACAAGTTCCTGAGAAGAAATCAACTGATGAAGTAGTCATTGATGTTACTCAAGAAATGAATGCTGAAAACCTCAAGGACATTGCCGACAAAGCATTAATGGCAAATCTAACCAACGTAGGTCCAGAGGTAAATGAAGTTGTCAAAGTAAAAGTTGTAGAGGTTGAGAAACCTTGTACAAAATGTACTGAACCATGTTCTGAGTGTGCTGAAAAATCAAAGATCATCGCTGAAAACAATGTGCATAATGAACTTTTGAAATACGATTATCGCACAATGAAGGAAGCGTATGACAAAATGAAAAATGATTATGGTAGGCTTGATAGGAATAATATCGAACAACATGATACCATAAGGATGTTAAAAGGAACAGTAATGGATAAGAAATAAGCGATTAATATCTATATTAACACCATTGCTGAAACTAAGCAACAACTCCAGGACATGACAATTGAAACAGAGCGTGTTTAAGAACTTTTGAGAAGTTACACTTGTAACGCATATGTCACTGATCACATCCTTCCGACAATTCCATCGGAAGAGAAACCTAAAAAGAAAATTGGTAAAGAATACAGCAATGTTCCTCCACCCCTATGCGAGAAGTATTGTAGCAAATCCGCTGATGGGATGGATAAGGCACTCAATATTGAGTTGTTATCTGATAAGAAAACTGAGTTGCCAGAGAACATTGATGTAATCTATACTAAAACAGATGATAACAATGTTGTGGTTAAAAAGGTTGTTGAAAATGTTTTGAATGGTTCTGATGAAGGCAGCTTTAAAAGCGCCGACTCGAGCTCAAAGAATTCTGATTCACAGTCCGAAAATGACACATCATTGGAGAATGATCTATGTGATGATCCTAATGTTGTCATGTACAAGATTAAGGAATCTGATAGATTATACTTTGATGACAGTTTTCCGATTCAGAATGTGAAGGAAGAATTGTTAGACAAATTCTTTAAACTCGTGGAAGTCACATCAGATGATCTGGAGATCAATGAAAAGAAATTCTATTCCAAACATAAAAGAAATAACTACCGAAAGAATGGTGGTGATCATCCGGAAAACCGGAGAGCTGGGTTGGGATTAGAGGAATCAGATGAACCTAAAAAGAAAGTGTCACTATTTCATGAATACAAGAATAAAAACATGAATTTTGTATACGGGACGAACACGGTTCATGAGGAAAGTTTGATGGGGAAACAATCAAACGATGAGTTCAAGAAACAGAAAGAACTTCGAGATAAAGCCAAAATTGCAAGAGGTGTCAAAACAAGTGGTGTAAAACCCACAAAAGGACATCCACATGATTCTCGGACTTGTTTCAAGTGCAACGAAATTGGTCATATTGCACGTTACTGTCCGAAATCAAAGCCGGCTTATCTTCGAAGGAAAGAAAGTTCAAATGTTGTGAAACCGAAGCAACCAGTGTTTGTAAAACCTGTAAAGATTTTGAAAAGAAATGAATCAAAAGCTGAAGTTAAACCTAAGTTTGAAAATTCAATTTTTGAAAAAGTGAAACTTCAAAGGCTAATGAAAACAATTTTTACATCAAGAAGGCTAACATAAAATCTTAAGCCTGGATTGCAAAGAAACGGTCAACAACATCTGAGATCACTAAGTCTGAGCTTGTTAAGACTAGTGATAGCATGAAAGAATCAAAATCTGAAATCATAATTGAAACCACATCTGAAAATGTCAAAACTACAAGTGGTAAGAATTCAAAAGATAAAAAGACAGTAAAGTTTTCAAATATAACATCACAGAAAATCCAGATGATGAATATGAATTTGATTATGCAGATGAGTGTGGATTCGATTATGCTAATGAGTGTGAGTTTGATTTTGACGATGGTTATCCAATTCAACCCAAGACCAAAAAGGCTTGGGTCTCGCTTTTTAAATAGATTGCTAAAATGTGCAGGGGCTCTAGAGATCCGTACTTTCTAAGTGGATTTTGGAAAGTGGAGCATCCAGGCTATGACGGGAATGAAAGCGTTGCTATTCGACATAAAAGCTGTCAATGGTGGATATGTTGGATATGCGGGTAACCAAGGTGGAAGGATAGTCGCCGAGGGAAAACTCTCCAATGGCGTCGTTTCATTCATAGCGTGAATTATATTGCAGAGTTGGAAAATAATCTTCTGAGCATATAGCAGATTTGCGACAAGAAGTTCACGGTACATTTCAACGGCAAAGAATGTATTATCTTGAAGCCGGGATTCAAAATACCAGATGAGTGGATTCTGATGCGAGCACCACGTGAGAATGATCTTTATGTTCTTGATATGGGCGTCGCTACCACTTCATCAAAATCAGCACAATGTTTTGTGACAAAGGCTACTGAAAAGGATTCTATTCTTTGGCATCATAAGATGGGGCATATTCATTTGTGAAAAATGAATTACTTGGTTCATAATGATCTTGTAGATGGTGTAAATCTTCAGAGCTTTAATATGTCTGATCACTGCTTAGAATGTAAAAACGGAAAGCAGGTCAAGGAATCTCATCCGAAGAAAATTCTAAACTCAATCAAGTTGCCGTTAGAACGTCTCCACATGGATTTATTTGGTCCTGTAAATGTTCGAAGCATCTCAGGAGACTTATATTGCTTGGTCGTGACAGATGACTATTCGAGATATTCGTGGGTATTCTTTCAGGAATAAAAAGACGAAGTGTTCGAGAACTTGGTAATTCTATTCAAGAAACTCGAGAACCTTTATCATCTGCCGGTCAGACGCGTTAGAAGTGACAACGGCACAGAGTTTAAGAATAACAAAATGAAGGAATTCTGCAACGCAAAAGGGATTCTTCACGAGTTTAGTGCTCCCTATACTCCACAGCAAAACGGAGTAGCTGAATGAAAAAACAGAACTTTGATTGAAACTGCGAGAACCATGCTTGCAGATTCTAAACTTCCAATCAGCTTCTGGAGTGAAGCGGTTGTTGCGGCTTGCTACACGCTAAACAAAGTTTTCACTGTCAAACCAACAAAGAAAACATGTTTCGAGATGATAAACCTACGGAAGCCAAATTTGAAATCCTTAAAACCTTTTGGTGCGCCATGCACTGTAATCGATCAAGATGGCAAATTCGAAGCTAAATCTCTTGAAGGTTTCTTTGTTGGATATGCAAGTCCGCTGAAGGGAGTATATGTTCCTTCGTTGAGAAAGGTTATTGAAGCACAGCACGTGGATTATTTCAACTATACAGATCCTATTCAAAGGAGAGGTGACGCGTGGCTGTTTAACTACCAAGATCTTTGGAAGTCATTCGACTTGCCGGAAGAACCGTCTGATGAATAAGTTGCAGCATTATATTACCTTCACCAGTCAGCAAATCAAGATCAAATCATTAGACCAATTGTGGTTAATCAACCCACGTTGGTTCTTCATCTTCCGGAGCAGGTCCAAGCAATAGCAGTAGTGTTCAAGTTGAAAATATTTCTGAAACAGAAGTAACACCTGCTACACCTCTAGTGAATGCTTCTAATGAACCATAAAACACAACAATGCCTAGTACGCCTCAGAATCAGAATTCTGATTCAGATGAAGCACCGACATTTGATGCTGATGATGAAACTTCATCGGATGAAGAAGTTGAGCAGATTTCTAACCTGTTAAATCAATCTGCTAGTCCGAGAAATCAGAACGAAGCTTCAACAAGTACTCCTAATGTTGATGTGAACAGTGATCTGATTGTTTCAAATCAGCAAAGCTCAGTTGATGTTCCAACAGAAGAAATGGCCGCGATCATATTCGTACCATCCTTCAACGAATATTATAGGAGAACTACAAACTGGTGTGCGTACACGAAACCAAATCAACAAAGCACTTAGTTGTTTCTATACCCGAGTTGCACGAACTCAGAACTACTGCTACTACTCATGTTTCATTTCTCAAATTGAGCCAAAGACAGTTATTGAGGCTCTGGCAGACGAGAATTGGGTGATAGCAATGCAAGAGGAACTTTACAGTTCGAGAAGTTGGGTGTGTGGAAGCTTGTAGACTTGCCACCGAAGCAGAAAGCTATTGATACAAAGTGGGTCTTCAAGTGTAAAAGAGACGATCGGGGGGTTATAGTAAGAACAAAGCTTGGCTGGTTTTCAAGGGATTCCACCAGCAGGAAGGTATAGATTATACAGAGGTATACGCACCGGTTGCGCGATTAGAATCTATCCGCATTTTCCTAGCGTTCGCAGCTTGGAAAGGAGTTAAGGTGTACCAGTTGGATGTAAAATCTGCATTTCTCTACGGTAAACTTCGTGAACAAGTTTATGTCAGCCAATCACCGGGGTTTGTCGATCCACTGAACAAGAATAAAGCATATCTCCTGGACAAAGCTTTGTACGGTTTACACCAAGCCTCGAGAGCTTGGTACGAGACGTTATCGCACATCTCGTAGGAAATGGTTTTACACGAAGCACAGTGGACAACACTTTGTTTACCAAAGAAGTTCGATCGCATCTGATTATAGTACAAATCAATGTGGATGATATCATTTTCGGTTCTACGGATGACAGTTTGTGCAAAGAGTTCGAAAAGATCATGAAGAAGAAATTTGAGATGTCCTCGATGGACGAAATGTAGTTCTTCTTAGGTCTTCAAGTAGATCATCTTCCAGACGGGATATTCATTCATCAGACTAAGTATGTTCACGACATTCTCAAAAAGTTTGAAATGGATTCTTCGAAGCCGCTTTCGACACCGCTGGCACTGAACCATGGGATTTGCGTAGACGAGACGGGAACGAAAGTTGATGAAACACTGTATCGATCGATGATAGGTTCATTGATGTATCTAATGGCCTCGTGCCTGGACATCATGTATCCTACTTGCTTATGTGCGAGATATCAGTCAAGTCTTCGAATGTCACACTTGCAGATAGTCAAGCGAATCTTCCGTTACTTGAAAGGTTGCCCAAGCACCGGCCTGTGGTACCCCAAGAACGACAATTTTGATCTCACTGATACGCTGACTCGGACTTCGGAGTGGACAAACTGAACTCGAAATCTACAACTGCAGGATGCCAGTTCTTTGGCACACGTTTGGTAACGTGGCAGTGTAAGAAAAAGACCACGGTCTCTCTCTCAACCTGTGAAGTGGAATACATTTCTGCTTCCAGCTGTTGCTCTCAAATCCTCTGGATTCAGCAACAGATGAGGGATTATGGTCTGCAGTTTCTTGACACGCTTTTATTTGTAGATAACAAAGCAGCCATCGATATAACTAAAAATCCGGTTCATCACTCACGTACAAAACACATTGAAATTCGATACCATTTACTGTTACGAAAAGAAATTGGTTTGAATAGAAAAAATCCACACCGACGAACAAAGGGCTGATTTTTATACCAAAGCATTTCCATTAACAAGATTTAAATATCTAATGCGACTTAACAGTATTAAAAATTTGCTTATAGGTGCGGAAGCTGAGGTTGAATACGGATCGGATGACGAATTCACGTAATCCGCATTGGTTTGTATGGTTTGTAAATATCTTTCTACTTTAGTATTTCTTAAAAATCTAAAATCTAAAAAATATGTTTTTGATTTTAGGGGGAGAAATATTTGGGAAAATACAAAAACATATGAAAATTTTCAAAAATGTACAAAAACATTGAAAAAGACAAAAAGAATTCGGTGTCACAAAAGGAAATGATAGTACATAAGTGGACTATCACAGTACGCTAAAGAAATGTAAAGTTTAAAAGTAATAAATGAGTCTTACTGTGGATGTGTCGATAGGCTTAACACGTTCAATAAACTGTTTTCGAGATATAAACTAAATTAAGCAACTTCTTATTCCTGTGGATTAACACATCTTGGATATATGGACTTAGTACTCCGAAATTTCGTTTGAGAGATTGCTTGATTCTGAGATACGAGGTCTTTATAGATAGTTGATATCTGGGGTATTATACAAGTTCTTCTGATTTTGCGAAAGCAATCGCCTAGAACTTCTATAATACTTTCACAAAAAATCCCCAAACTGCATGCAATATTGAAAATAATCGAAAGATCTAATCATTTGCAGTACTAAAAAGATTCCTTAAGTGGAACACACCTTAAAGACGAGCCTTCATCTCTTTGTCTGTACGGTAGTACTAACCTGAGCTCTCAAGGTCTCGCACTTACCCAGATACAGATATCAATTACCCTATATTTACCTGTAAGATGAAATCTAGGGAATCTTGATATGGGAGTATATTCAAGAACTGGGAAACACAGATAAGTCAAGTTTCATAAATCTTACAAAAACATATCTTGAAACAGTTGAGAAATGTGGTAAAGTTTAAGTGGACAAACATATCGACAATCTAGGTAAACAAGTTTACAGCTTAAAGTCATCTAAAGGTCAACGGTACTGGTGATATATCTCAATTAACTGATATGATCCTTTAGACACGAATTCACAAAAATATGTCTGTAAATATGTTTGTACATAGTTTACTTTGTCCTGTACATAGTTTATCAGCTTTACAGATTAAAACTAAAAAGATTTTCAGTGTATTTTAGCATAAACTTACAAAAATTCAAAAAGTTTTTATTTCTACATTGTTTTCACCAAACCAATGTTGGAGAACGGGTCTTCGAAGTCTGGTAAGATGCTAGAACTGGTGGGAATCTCTTTGACAACGGGCTGGGAGCTAATCTGTAAAATCAAAAGTCAAAATGATAAAAAGTTCATTAATTTGAAACTTTGTTTTTGAAAATATCAACAGTTTGTTCGTAACGGGTCAAACCAAGGTCATTAACTTCAATTCGGCAGACAGATCGGTTAACCAAGGTCATTAGCTTGGACTTGGTCAACTGAGTAGATTTTCATAACTGATAAAAAGTTGGAAAGTTCAGGGGTTAAAATGAAAAATTAGAAAAGTTTGATTTTAGGGTTTGGCAAGTTCGGCCGAACTTGCTAAACAAAATCAAGTTTATCAAAACAGCAAGTTCGACCAAACTTACAGATGGCTGCTTATTGATAATTGTTAAGTTCGCCCAGATTTCAGTTGGGCTCTTCAAGTTGGGCTTAACAAGTTCACCCGAACTTGACATGGTATAAATACAATTCAAGTTCGACCGAACTCATTTCATCAGCAGATAAATCCTCTGAGCGAACTTATCTGTTTGAGTGATCTTGATTGAAATTGGCAATTTGATACCGTTATTCTGCCCGTTTTTCAATTGATTTTGGTGATTTGCACACCACGATTAATGGCTGAGGTGAGATTTGGACTTTGAACCATGTTTGGACCGTAAACAAACGAAACAAGATCTGAAAACTTAAAATCAGTTAGATCTAGGGCTTATTGGACAAAATTTAGCTTAAATAAAGATCTACACTTTAAATCGACCGTGTAAATGTTTTTGATTGGATTGAAATGGTTGTTTGCATGTCTAACAGGTTTGGAATGGAGATGATGACAAGTTCGGCCGAACTTGTTATCAAGTTCGACCGAACTTGTTAATAAAAATCTGAATAAAAACAGAAAACCATGAACATGTTTGACCGAACTTCAAAACTGGCTATTGAAATAATATGTGGAAGTTCGCCCGAACTTGGTTTATGAAAATCTGAATTTTTTTGTTTATAAAAGTTCGCCCGAACTTATTAGAAAAGTAATTAACATGTGTTGATACATGTTCGGGCGAACTTGGCATTTCCAGAATGTTATAACACAGAATCAAGTTCGCCCGAACTTGATGAATGTGTTAGAAATTTTTTGTAACTTTTCTCGATAAATGTGCTAATTGTTTTGCGTCGTTTTTCAGGCTCAAGTACCAGCGCGTGCAATCTCAGTAGAGTTTTCTAAGACGCACAACACATGTATTACGCTCGACAAATCGATATGTCCATCTTTGAAAGAGTATGAAAGTATTCTGAAGTTTTTGGAAGAAAGTCCTATTCATAGAGCTATAACAGAGCGCACAGTGTCGTATAGATCACATACTTTCCATTTTTGGACGAACGCAAGTTTAAGTGATGATCAGAAGTCGATTATTTCAACTGTGCAAGACGGAAATGAAGTCAAACCGATCACTGTTACTGAAGATGATATACGCAGAGTGTTACAATTCGATGACAACAAAGACGATCCAATATATCTAGATGAAAAGATGGTGCGTGGTTGTTTCTTTCGAATGGGCTATAAAGGAAGCGTGAATAAGCCAACGTTGAAGAAAGGGGAAGTGCCAAACCCATATAAGTTCCTCATGCACGCTATCATTTACACATTCAGTCACCGCAAGGCTGGTCTCAACGACGTGCAAGATTATTTAGCTTGTATGGCAACGGCGCTTATTCTGAAGAAGCCGTTTAATTTTTCTAAGCTGGTTTTCACACACGTCCAAGAACATGGAGGATTTGAGGTTGTGTTTATATCCGAGATTTGTGTAGTTGTTGATTGATGAAAAGTTCAAGAATATAGCACGAGATCCAAACGATGTGTTGTATCTAGTTCATCTTGATGAAACAACAGTGAAGAAGCTCATAAAGTTTCAGAAGCAAGCATCAGCTCCTGTTGCAAAACCAGTTTTCAGAGCTATTAAAGATGCTAACTACATTGGCTGTCAGACAATAAATGGAGGAAAGATGGTACCGATGATGAGAAAGAACTTAACGCTGAGAAGGAATGGTTCAAAGACTTCAAACCGAAAGCTAGAAGTGAATGGTTCTTAAAGGCAGAATCTGATAAGCCTAAAAAGAAACGAGCTGCAAGGAAAATTGAAACTATGCTCGTTGACGAAGATGAACTAGAAAACATTCAAACTGAAGCAGGTTCTAGTGTTGCGGTAGTTGTTGAGAGTCAGGAAACTGTTAAGATGACTCAGGAAGAGGTTATTTCAGCAACTTCTGAACAAGATGATGATTTCGACGAAGAACAGGTGAAAGAACCTGAAAAACAGCAGCAGAAATTGTAGCTGAAAAAGATAAGGAAAAGGATGCTGATTTCGATCCAAATCTTGAGAATGTATCTGATGAGGAAAGACCAAAGAAGAAAACTAAACGTGTAAAGTCTGCAACTATTTCTTCTACAAAGACTACTGGGTCTCCTCAAACAAAAGGCAAAAGAAAAAAGAAAGCTCAAAAGGCAGTCAGCAAAAGATACAAAGGATCATTGAGAAGCGCAGAAGTTACACAAGAACCTTCTGGCGCACAGGAGAAAGGAGTTACACAAGAACCTCCTACACAAGAACCTCCTGTTGTTGATATAAGTGAAGCTGAACGTCCAGGAGTCACACAAGAACCTCCTGTGATTGTTTCATCGGAAGCTGAAAGGCCAGGAGCTACACAAGAACCTCCTGTGTCTGGTTTTGTGGAAGTACCTATTATTCAATCTCCATTGCTGCAACGACTTCAAATCTTGAAAGTTCTACTCCAAGAAGTCTACACCAAAGGTTGCGACTCCAAAGTCAACACCAAAAACTCCAGGAGGGCCTAATATGTTTGGTGATATGCACAACGATCCGATAAGTCTGCAGGATCTAAACAATTTCTTTCCAGAGACTAACGTTGAACTTCTGGAAAAGCGTGTCAAGGCATTAGAAGACAAAGTGGCACAGAATGAAGTTGAAAAAGCAGAGCTTATTCAAAAGATGAATCAAAGCGCAGTTGAAAAAGAAATGTTGGACGACAAAGTGAAGGTGTTAGAGAATGAGCGTAAATATTTTAAAGCGTTGATCGAAAGTCTGCAAGATGCGAATGAGAAGATGCAGACAGAAATTTCAGAGTTAAAGTCAATTCAAGCTCTTAATGATCGAAGATTCTCCAAGATGCAAAAAGTTTTATCTAATGCACTGGGTATCGATTTCATCAAAGAATATGATCGTCTAGATCAACAAGAAGCTAAAGAACGATCATAAAAAGAATTAGCTACGAGTGGCAAATGAAAAGGAGTTGAAGGTGAAGCTCCTACTTCTTCTGAAGCTGCAGAGAAGTCTGATGATGTGACTAAAGCTTCTGAGTCTGATATTCCAAAGGTTGACGAATCTGTCAAGCCTTCTGATCCTATAGTTACTTCGGAAAAGGAAGATGAAGACACTGAAAAGGAGGATAAAGATGATGAAGAGAAAGATGATTCCGAGTACGAAGATTGGAATGTGGCTGATGATGATGATGATGATCAGGGTGGTGTTGGTATTAGAATCACTGAAGCCAAAGTTTCAAGTGAATTTGATTTTTCCTCGCTAATGGATGATGAATCGCATAGAATGGATGATAAAAGTAAGGGGAGTCAGGGCAGAAAGGGCCAACTGATGAGATTGATCTGTTGAATGTTGATAGATTTGCTAAGCCAGTTGATGTTGTACCCACGAAGCCTTTATTGTTAATGCTTGAACATAACGTGGAGGAAGGTGAGTTTATACACAACTATACTAAGGAAGATCTTGCAAAGTTAGTTGAAGTTGATGTTGCAGATCTACAGTTTGATTTCAAAGAAGATGTGTTGAATGTTAACATTTTCGAGCCGAATGATTATCAGTATGTTAGAAGATTTGAGGCTGACGAGTATAATAGAGTGATTGTGGAAGATTGGTCTTCTGATGACGAAATAGATCAAACAGCGAAGTACGTCGGTCCTAATTCTGAAAGTTTTCCTACATTCGAAGAGATGTACAAGCAACTCGATGAAGACATGCTTAAAGAAAAGATTCAAGAGTCTCTACGAGAGGGTAAAGTTCCTAAACCCATGACAAAGGAGGAAATCGCTCAAGCGAAGAAGTCCTGGTTTAAAGAGATGCCTCGCGAACGTAAGTTTTGACGTGCTTTAACATTCTTTACCAGAGACAAAGACGTTTCATTGGGAGACATTTTGAGTTGGTGTTGGTTCAAGGAGCTTAACGTTTTTGAAATCAAAAGGGAGTTTGGAGTGCAATATTTCAAATACCTTGCTAATTTCAAGACATTACCGTATTGGGATGTGGAAGAGTTGGTACAAACAGTAAACGTTACATATCACATGATGTATATTGATCAGTTATTGTGGAAAATGATCAAGTATGAAGCAGTTAAAGGATTTAGATATTGGAAGCCATTTATTCCTGGCCGCAGAATCAAGACAAACAAGAAAACGGGAGAAAAAGACATAACGTTGATCATGAAACGTCCAAGAGCCATGAGGAATATGCCGCTAATGTCGATTCAACAAAACTTCTATCCTTTGTTCAAGTGGTGGCAAATAGATCCAGCTACTTGTGAAGCAGTTATTGTTCTGAAGTTTGAAGAACACTTGGATATAACAAAGGAAAGGGTTGAGGTGATGGGTCATTAGGGCATGAGGAGTTTATGGAGGACGATAAGGATTCTAGATCCTATGTGGCTTGTGAACTGCTCAAGAGAAGACATCAAAACCTTGTTCTATAGCAATATTTTTTTGAAGAACAAGAAAAGGTACAAGCGATGCAGTTTCAGAAAGTGGTTAATGTTTGCTATGCACGCGAAGTCAATTCTGGAAAGATGTGACAAACTAAGTGGAGAGATCTAGAAAGAGTTGATTTTCTAAAGGAGGAGAAGCGTCTTGAAGCAATTAATAAAAGAACTAGGAAGGCAAGTATTAAAAGATTTCAGCATTTGAACAAACTGCCTCCTACAGATCAGACGCCAGATCCTAAGCAAGAACGACGAAAGAAGCCGTACAAGAACTTCTTCGGTCGGGTGCGTTAAAGTATATTATGAAGACAGAGTTTTGGAGACTGATATAAGACGAAGACTATATCCAAGGGGGAGTCTGTTGGTGCATAATGTCTATGTCTTAGTCTTGTATCGAGTCTATATAGTATAGAGCTGAATAGGCTAGTTGAATGTTGTATTTATGTAGAATAAGGACAAGTTCGCCCATGTGTGTCATGTTAGGACATGTTCGGCCGAACTTGCTTAGGCAAGTTCGGGCGAACTTGAGTCTCCCACTTGCGAACTTGCATCTCTATATAAAGCTAGCTAGCCTCTCTCATTTGTAACTTTGGCATTTTGGAGGCGAAGCTCTGTCAGTTTGTACTCTCGAAGTTTGATCAATAAAACTGATGATTAACTGATTAAATCTTGTCAATTGGTAAACACGACGTAAAATTTCCGCTATTATGGACGTTAGATATCAAATTTAGGTTCCTTAGATCAAGGATCGGTCCTACAAATGTGACCCCTAACAACTTTGTCGCGGGTTGTTTTAAAATAGAGTTTTATCAATTCTACCTCTTTTGAATTCATGTGATAAGAGAAAAGTGGATAAAGTATCATACAAGGCTCTTGGTGCTTGTTTCAGTCCATACAAAGCTTTGTTTAGCTTGTAGATATAATCAGTATAGAATGTGTCTTCAAATCCTGGTGGTTGGATCACATAGACTTCTTCTTGGATTTTTCCATAAAGAAAGGCACATTTTATGTCATCTTATACAACTTGATGTCGTGGTTGACAACAAACATCAAGAAGAGTCTTATAGCCTCTAACCTTGCTATAGGAGTTTCATCATAATCAATCCCCTCTTCTTGTCTATATCAATGAACCACAAACCTGACTTTGTTTTTTACAACTATGTCCCTCTTATATGTTTTATATTTGAAGACCCATTTTGTGCCAATTGGGCATATATCTTTTGGTAATGGAACAAGTTCCCACACTTGTTGTCTTTTGAACTAAAGAAGTTCTTCCTACATGGCTTCTATCCAGCAGTTGTCTCTCATGGCCTCTTGGAACTTGATAGATTGATTCAATGATAGGAAACCAGCAAACATACATATTTTGGAGGTTTGTCCTCTTGTGAGCACACCATCATTGATATTTCCAATAATTTGATCTGGTGGATGGGATCTGAGAAAGGTATGATTACCAGTGTATGGAATGATAGAGTTTTGTGGGAAAGGCAAAAATAAGAATTATCTGGTAAAACCTTTGTTACCATTGTATTATGGTCAATGGTGGTTTGGAAAGGAGGTGGTGCAATTGGCCAAGTGGAGAATATGTTGTAGAGGATAAATCAGTGGTTAGACCACATGTTTTATCAGTGGTTTGAAGTTGACTTTGGTCAATACTGGTTTAAGTTGTTGTTGATAGATTGTTATTCTGAGCAGATGAACTTTGTGGATCAGAAGAGACTTTGTATTGAGAAGGCATCTCAATGTCAAATTTGTAGTCATGTTGCATTGCTTTGATTCTCCTGTATTAACATTAGTCTTGGTAGTAATTTCTTCAAATTTAAATTTATCAATATCAAACACTCCTATAGGATTTTTGGGGATTTTCGTAGAAGAAAGTTCATTGAACTTTACATTTAGGGTTTCTTCTATAATCATGGTCCTTGTGTTAAACACCTTACAGGCCTTGGTTGTAAAAGAATATCCTAAGAAATACCCACAATCAACCTTGGCAGCAAATTTTGAAACTGAATCTTTAAGATTTAAACTGAAACTCGAACAACCAAAGATTTTGAAAAATGAGATTAGTGGTTTGATATTAAACAAAATTTCATAGGTAGTCTTTTGATGCTAGGATTAATCAGGACTCTGTTTTAAACATAGCACGCAGTATTCACAGCCTTAGCCCAAAAGGACAAAGGAATACCAGAATCTGTAAGCATAGTTCTTGCACCCTCAATTAGGGTTCTGTTTTTTCTTTCCCATCCTGTTCTGGTGTTCTTGAATACTGAATTGTCTCACTATTCCTTTTTATGTCCAGAATTCATCAAGTTCGTGATTGCTGAACTCTATCCCATTGTCACTCCTGAAGTTTTATATTGGCAAATCATATTGTTTTTCAACTTTGGTAATAAAGTCCTTCAAAATACCTACAGCTTCATCTTTGGAATACAACAAATAAGTTCATGTAAACCTTGAAAATTTATCAACTATTACAAGACAATATCTCCTTTACTTTAAGCTCATGATTTTTACAGGACCAAACATATCCATGTGAATCGTTTGAAAACAATGGGTTGTTTTTTTACTCATTTATGGGGTTGTCTGACACTTTGTGGTGTTTTCCTTTTAGGCATGAGACACATTGTTTATCACATTTGAATGTTATTCTCTGACAAGATTTTGTTTTGTCAGAGTGTTAATTGTTTCTTTATAGAATGTCCCAACTTTATATGTCATAAATCTTATTCTTTTGTTGAAGCAACAGAATACAGGCATACACTTGTCATTGGTTTATCTTTTAACATGTCCACTACATAAACATTGCCACTTCTGTGAGCAACTTGTTGTGCAGTGCTGTCAATAATAACTTTGTCAATCTTTTTCATTACTTCAGGTCCAACAATTTTACAACTTTTCTTCGTATAAAATGAGTCGTAGCCTTTATCACTCATTTTTGAGACACTAAATAGATTGAATTTTAGATTATCAATAAGATTAACAATCTCAAATTTTAGCTAACCAGCTTGGACAGTTCCTGAACCCAACACTTTACCTTTTGAGTCATTTCCATATGATATATCACCTCATCCATGTGTAGAGAAGTTTGATATCAAAGTTTTACATCTAGTGATATGTTTGGATCCTCCACTATCAACATACCATAAGCTATCTAGGCATGTGGAGACTCCATTTTTTGTCGCCATCAAAGTACAATCACATTAATATTCACACCTAGTGGAATTCCAGGGATAATTGTTTTCTATAACTCCTACATCAACCTTTTCACAAACTGTTGTTTGTACTATGTTAAATGCATTTTCAACATCTTGTTGGTTGAGAGTTTCTTGATATATTTCAACATTTTTTTTTATTTACTGAACTTTTCCTTTAGTGCATCCCATAACTCCTTTGCACTACTACAATGTTGTAGTTCAGCATAGATCTCGTCTGGTAGAGCCTTTGCCACACTATTGAGTGCTTTGGCATCTATCTCTGAGTAGTTCTCTGGTTTCTTTGGCTCCTTAACATTTGGATTTTCGGTACTAGGTACCATTAGAATGTGTGGTCCGACTATTACATACTTCCAACATCACGTGTTCTTTTGAACTAGCAAGTGTGCCATCTGACGTTGCCAAATATTGTATTCAGATCTGACAAGAACTAGAAGCTTGTTGCTAAAACCGGTATTATAGGGATCTTGATTGTATTGTGTCATTCCTTTTGATCTTTTGTGAAAACAGAGTACGCATAAAGATTTTTTGAATGTTATACTTTAAACTCTAAATTTAGATACAACGAACATATTGGATCTTTTGGTGTGCTGATCTTTGTATATTAAACTGATTGTGAAATCAGGTTTAATGTGACCAAGCTCTGATACCAATTGTAGGATCATGAGTTTGTTATACTTATAAGTTTAAGCAATGAAGATCAAACAATTTGTAAATTGCGACATAATAAGATAAACACATAAGCAGGAAGTTATATCAAAACTGTTTTATATTGAATTCCAATTATTCAATTATAGTACAATGATTATACAAACCCCCCTTAGATTATCACTCATTTGTTGTTCGTACAAAAAGAATGTTTGTGATAAAATAGATCTCTAACACATGAGACCTATTTATACAAGCACGAATGCTCTGTTTGCAATCAGTTGTCGTTACCCTGATAGTGACATCTAACATTTCTAACAGAAAGATTCCACAGATGTTAACAAACATCTGTGGGAATCTAACATCTGATCTATTACATTAAACATATGTTCTAAGCTAAGTAATATTACATTGAGTAAACCTCTGTAATTCAAACTGTCGTTGGCTTATACCAAACATTTGTTTGGCCACAATAGATGTTTGGTCTTCATGATCAGTGTTTTACTTTAATAGAGCTTTGGCCTTGAACTATGGTTTCTTCATCTTCAAAAGTGGTTCCAAGGTTTCAAACAGATCTTTGAATGTCTTCCACAGATGTTCTGATTAGTGTTCAAGATTCACTATCTTTGGGAGAAGAATGATTCAACAGTTGTTTATTTCTTGATCATGTTTTGGCTTTTGAATATCACCTCTTCCTTTGCAGGTCCAACAGAATTGTAGAAGAAGAAGAATCACAGGAGAGAAAGAGATTACTCTCAAATCAATAGCGGTTTATTCCTTATCCCAGTCCGTATATCTAACAAACTATGTTACAATGAATGTTTACAACTATCACCTCCTACTTCCTAACAATGACACATAACCCCCTGTACTATTTACTACCTAACATTTATCCGCCCTCAAAAGTTGTTTGTCCTCAAAAATCATAATAGGAAAAAAAATAATGCTAATCGCAACAATTAAAGCCAAGCTAGTTGTTCCTTTGAAATGGAATTACTTTGTTTGAAAACGCCTAAACTTCATTAAAGCTGCTAGCAAGTGGTAGTTGACCAGGTTCGGCATATTATTTCACTTCATCAAAGTAATCATTCACCTTCAGTTACAAACTAACTAGTTTTCTTTTCTGAACAAAAATGTCAACCATCATCCAATATTAGTCAGCCTCAATCTCACTCATCAACTTCATTGCCTCAATATTGCAAACAACCAAACCTTTTTTAACCTTATCTCCAACCTTTACAGAAGGGAGTGTGATGTGTCATCAATTATACATATTTGTAGTACATAATCACCCCCGAAATCGAAGTACTTTAATGACGTTTTAGTTGAAAATACTACCTAAATCATTGCTATTTGACAAATGTAGGTTTCCAAGTCCTCGGAATGAAGGGAAGTGAAAACGAGCATAATCGAAGTAAAAAATTAGGATTCAAAGGAAACCATCAAGTTACCAGATAAGCGCAACCGTGCCAGGCTATGGGCATGCCGGCACGGCCATGCACAACACCAAAAAGCACAACGTGAATAAGTCAACCTAAGAAATAGTCAACAAAAGTTTATCAGAAGGAAAGCACATCGGTACCTACATAGGCACGCCCGTGCTCAGCAAGGACATAAGCTGGAAGCTTCGAGAACCAAACAGAATGACACATGTTCAAGCCTTTCGGGACACCCGTCCAAGCACGGGTGTGCCTCCCTAATCACATCCGTTACTATAACATAATTGCAACAAATTGCGCTAGAAAAGGACAATAAGGACAAGCAGTGTTGGGAATCAGCACCAAGCATGGTCGTGCCCCCTAGGCACACCAGTGCTCACCTGGCCACTTCTAGCCTTTAAATAGATGGCCTTGGCTGCCCATTTTCACCATCCCATTTCAACCACTTCTCTTCCACGTTTCATACACAAACTTTCAAATCTTGAGAGACCAAAAAGGAGTTTAGGATCACTCCAAGAAAAAACTTGTAATAGCTTAGTTTGAGAGAGAGAGAGAGGGAGAGATAGAACTTGTAATCAACAACCCTTCTTCAAGTTGTTTGATCTTATCATACTTGATCCATCATGATCCACTTTATGATCTTTGTTTGTGGATAAGTTATGGACATTATCGGCTATACCCTTTGTGTGGCTTCGTTTGAAGATGAAGCTTGGTATGAATTAAATGTTTAATCTCTGGCAAAGAGGTGTGTTGTGTCTTTAAAAATTCCGTCTACTCTCCTTTATAATGAGCTTGTAATTGTTTTGGTCTTTGATCACCAAGGGAGGTGAAGCTTATTAGCACACTAATGGTGTGTAACAACCCATATACTAATAAGGGAAATCCGATCTTGGAGAAGAGGTTGACCCATTTGTGGAAACACATCTTGTGATCAACCCCCGTTTATCAAGAATATCTTTGTTGGCCCGCACAGTCTTTATGCTAGGCGTCAATGATTAGCCAAAACTTGGTTATGCGACTTGTCTAGCACGTTCTATATGTTAGATTTGGTGCAGACCAAGAGTTGGTGAACTCATGTTAAAATACTATAAATCTTTGTGTGTGTGTGTGTATATATATTATAATGCCCCCGTTAATAAAGATCAATCACCCTAATTAATAAGTGTCATTACACCCGTGGGGAGAACTTAGATATATCATTGCTACCTTTGAAGTAAGACAAAGGTATGCCAAATAGAGGATCGCAAACCATGGGAACAATGTAAAAGAAAAAAAAAGTAGTTGGATGTTACTAACCCAAGATTAGGGGATTGTTCCTTAAAAAGAATATTTCCCTAAGATTGGGCAATGAATTATCTTTAACCGACTCTAATTATATTTTAACCTTAAAGTCACATCTTGTAAATCTAATAAAGTTCGTTGGTAAGCTTAGCTAACAGCTGGGTCTTTGATTTAATTAACCTCGTCTCTTGTCAATAACGTAACTATAATTCATTCAAGTGGATTCGAAGATCTAAAGCAACACTCTTCATGCTCTTGATATTCTCTACTAATCATCTATTAATTGCTTTTATTTTGGTTTTAATATAAAATTAATGTTAAGATAATTAATCAACTAGTTGGTAATTTAAAGATAACTTTTAAAAGTTGTATCCTTTGGGTTTGATACTTAGTTCTTACATAAACTTTACTACAAACGATAGGTACGCTTGCGTATTGGGTGTGTCTAGTCTAAGTAATAATAATTTCTTATAAATTTAAAACTAGGTGAAAGTGTCTAAAAGTTATTAACTTAACCCACCTAATACGGGCCAAGAGTTATTAAATTCGCGACACCAACACTCCACGACACAATCACATCAGGTGCTCATGGTGAACAGAACGATAAAAGGTTCCAGACATGGGGCTTTTTAATGGAGGGGTGACTGGTTCTGGTGCAGACGGAGATGTTGTTGCTGATGGTTGAAACATAGCATATTGTTATGGAAATGTTGGTGGTGCTAATGGTAAAGCTTCAGTCTTTCTTATAACAACTTCGCATCCCTATTGCTTTAGTTCCAGATCTACAATGTTTCTTAAATCCATATGCCGAACAAGATCTAACATTTTGATTCGTATATGCAGAAACCGATGCAACATTAGGGATTGGTGATTTCTGAAGAAGTTGGAACTACTGCTTTCTCAAATGAAGGTGAAGAATTTGATTCCTTTTATGATCATTAATAAGAAACATCATTTTAGAATGTTTGATATCCTTCCACTATTTCCATCTTACAAGCCAACTTCTCACACCTTTTTTTTATACTTGCACATCAATTTGTCTCAGCCATAAGTAAGACCCTTTACCATTTGAATGTTGAGATCCACATTATAGTTATTAGTCACCAAAGATATCAATGGTTTGATTGTCTTCAAAGGTAATATATGAATATTACTGGACGTCGACAAATCTAAACACTTTGAAGCATTGTATGAACATACTTCTTGTATCGCACCTTGATGTAATACAACCTCCTTTGCACCTTCTTTTAGTTACTCACTACAGTTTCAACCTTCACATCATGATTTAAAGTATCATCTTCATATAGATCATCTATAAGTGTAACATTATCAAGATCATTACCCTCACTAATGCAATCCATATTGATATCTTTTTCCTGTATATCATTACAAAGATTGATTTGGACATGATTACTTTCATTACTTTTTCCACTTTCCTTTTCCTTTGAATCATCACTATCATACGATTCTTAAATCTTATTTTCAAATCTAATAGGCGTTTCAACAAACACGTTAGGTGCATACTTTTCTTTGGTAAATTTGGAGTAATCTTGTGATCCATAACCTCTTCAGTTAACACCCATATAACAAGATTCTTGTTGGAAACAGAAGTTACTCACCTCAAAGCTTGATGCCACCGTTTGATTTGAAGAACTCGTATTGTTCGTCAATTGCTCCGATTGTATACCGTTCGTCCATTGCTTCAGTTGCACCATCAATATACCCATTAATCCATTAAATTCTGTTGTTTTTTCCTTGAATTCTTCCACCGTTGCCTTTGTTGGTGCACCTGGTGTTCGTCACTTGTCGAATAGGCTAGATAGAGCGTGTGTTGAATAATGTATAGGTTAGAATCGAACACACGACCAAAATACGGAGATTTTAGTGTAAAATGGAACAAGTTCGCTCGAACTTGACTTGTGGAGGTTAAGTTCGCTCGAACTTGACATGTGGCAGACAAGTTCGGCCGAACTTGTCATATGATAGACAAGTTCGCCCGAACTTGACCTTATATGCACATGTCAAGCGAACTTGGCTCTTTCCCTATAAATAGGTGGTGTGTGTTTATTTGTCATTTAAGTTTTTGGCATCCCTACGGGGAGGTGTTGCCGGATTCTCTCCAGGAACTCCGGCAGCTGGACTTATAAAGATGTATACTCTTTCGGTATGAATGAATGAAGACTTCCGCTGCATTCTGTTTCTACTCCTTTCTGTAATAACATTCTACCGAATCGGTTTACGTTCTGTTGAACCAAATTGGATCGTGAATCACCCAAATGCATCGTTTGATTAATCACCCAATTGAATCTTCCGCTGGAATCCTCAAATTGATATTGTGAAATTGTTGAAATGAATTGGCCGATCGCTCCAATTGTTCTTGAATTACAGTGGTAATCACACAACCTTGAAATGTTGCTAGAATCAAGCCCGTTCCGGGAAAAGAACAACTCTGATATCACTTGTTACGATACAAAATGGTAATCGAGAGATAAAGAGCTAAAGAATTGTAGAAGAAGAATAATCATAGAAGAAAAAGTGATTGCTCTCAAATCAATAGTTGTTTATTCCTTATCTCAACTTGTATATTTAACGACCTCTGTTAAAATGATTATTTACAACTATCACCTCCTACTTCCTAACAATGACACACAACCCCTATACTATTTACTACACAACATTCTTGTTATGATACAAAATAGTAATTAAGAGATAAAGAGCTAAAGAATTATAAAAAAAAGAAAGAAGAAGAAGAATCACATAAAAGAAAAAGATTGCTCTCAAATCAATAGTGCATTCCTTATCTCATTTCATATATTTAACGTACTTTGTATTGTTACAATATAAAGATGAAGCAAAAAATGTTTAAAGAAAAAGCCCGTAAAAAATTGAGTTGAACTTTAAATTGCAATATGAACTTTAAAGAAACATGTTGAAAATTTGAGGAAAAAAAACATTTTTGGTTTAATGGTTCAGAACCCATCTTTCACAAGCCTGAGTGTTCAACTGCTCCTAAGGATCTCAATTAAAATCACCACATTAATTCAACCTCAACAATTTAAATTTCAAATTGCCCTCTTTCAATTCAAAACTTAGAATTAAAATTAAGGTTAAGAACGTTTAAAGGAAAGAAACGGTTGTGTCCCTTTAATTCAACCTCAACAATTAAAATTTCAAATTTCCCTCTTTCAATTTCAAGACTTAGAAAATTTCAAGACTTAGAATTAAGGTTAAGAACGTTTAAAGGAAAGGAACGATTGTGTTTTAAGTTTTAAAGGATAAGATTTCCAATATTTAGGTTATCGTGCATATGATTGTCTATCTGTTTTTATGTACATATATTGTATATATTGTTTTTATGTACATATATTGTATATATGTTTCTACTTTACTCTTTTAGTCCTGTTTGTCTAGAAGCCAAAGGTTTATTTAAAAATAACTTTTCTATCTCATAGTAGAGGTAAAATTTGCATACATATCACCTTTTTAGACCATATTAGTAGCTACCATATGAGTAGGATTTAGTATTATGTATTTACATATATGCTCTATTTTACTCTTTTAGTATTGTTTGTCTTGGAGCTAAGGTTTCTTTAGAAAGCTCTCTGTTTTATAGATAAAGGTAAGGTTTGCATACATACCATCCTATCCAATAGCTTCCATATGAGTGGGATTTAATAGGTAAATTTTAAAAAAAAATAGCAAAAATCCTAAAAAGTCAACTTTTACAAAAAAAAAAAAACAGAAAAACGATTTCTTTAATTTGCAGTAACCGTAAATACTGTAAAAAGGTGATGTCATGCCTATGTCACCAGCTTTTTACAGCTACTGTGAGGAGCTACTGTGAGGGGCCGAAAAACACACTTCAAATTTTTTGTTTTTACAGTCGGCTTCGAAACGTCTTAAACTAGGGGTATAAAAAATGGAGTTGAAAAAGTTATTTACTTAAATGGGTACTTTGAAAAATATTTACCAAAATAGGTTTTTTTTGTAAACTAATTTTTTCCCACTCCTAATTTTATTGGGTAAAGTAATAATTCCATATAAAACAATGTTCCTTTACAAGAGTTAAAAAAATTAGTTTCTAATAAAACTAAAAACATACTGTTGGATCATAAAATTTTATGAAAAGGTTTTTAATTTCTTTTTGATATAAATGTTTTCTTTTGCTTTTATTAAAGGTTTTTTTTAATAAAAAAAGTTTATATTCTTTCATAAATATTCTGTTAGTTTTCTAAATTACTTTTCTTAACATATTTTTAAAAATTTCATATCTAACTTTTAAATACATTTTTAAATGATTTAGAATATGTACTTTCCAAGACAATTTTATGAAATAGCGTGATCAAATAATATGAGTTACAAATGGTTGATTTAATATTCTTAATAATATCATCTTTTAGCTTTCTTAACTGCTACTAACGATATCATAGTTTATTTTTTCAATTCCTAAAAACATCATCTTTTATCTTTTTCTTAACTGCTAAGGATATCATATTTTTATTAATGTAAAATTAAGATGTATTTTTTTATTATGTAAAGTATTAACTTTTTAAAAATAGTTAAAACATTACAGATAAGGGTTTGAATATGTGATAAGACACAAACCTAACGCAAAATTTACGAGTTTGGTTTGTGTAAACAGGTTAGTTTGAGGTGAACTTACGAACATATTAGCTAATTGGTTAGTTTCGTGTCAGTCCGACTAGTTTGTAGGTTAACCCGTTTAACTCATTTTTATTTGACTTATGGATATGTGTTTTATGTCAAAATTTTACTCGGTTGAGTACTTTTTTCGCGTCGAAAACATGTCCTTTTTAACACAACTAAATTAAATGATATGTAATAACTGATGACAAACACTTATGAAAAAAATTGTTACGTAAGTTCAAAAATATTTTCTTGAAAAATAGTTAAAGGAAATATTAATATTAATAAAATAATTCAAATAACATTAAAAACTTTTTCAAAGTCTTACGACCTTTTTTATTGAACTATAATTTTATGAATTATTCTAAATACACCATACTCTAATTTTCATTTACACCTTACTCTATTGCATTAATTATATTTCACCAAAACCCAAATTTAACAAGCCACTTAGAATTTGAGTTTTAGTCAAACCTAATTAATGTTTGAGATGAATTATTTCTAAATCAGAATGTAATAAGTTTTATTTTAATTATTTATTTGTCTTTTTATCTGATTATTAAAAAACTTAAAATAATGATATTATTATGTACTTAAAAGGTTTTTTTTTTACATCCTGATTAAACAACTCGTTCCTAAATATATTTTCAGGTTATGTTTTTGTGTATTTCCTATTTAAATTATATAGCAATAATATTATAATGAACTTGATTATTTGATATAAAAATAGCTTTCTAAATGACTTTTAAATCAACGAAACGACTTTTATTATTACGTATATTGGTTGATTGGATCTTCACATCCCTATTAGCCCGTTACTTGAAATAATTCAAATATGTGTAAAAAAATTAAAGAGTTATTTTTGCTTAAAAATTAAAGAGTTAAAGAAGTTTCGCTTTAAAAAAATTAAAGAGTTTTAGATAACAATGAAAACACTCTTGCATTTATTGAGAACTTTTATTTTTAAGCAATAATTAATGAGCTAATCACTGAAAGCATTTAATTAGTTTATAGAGTAAGGTGTTATAAAGTAGGGTGTAAATAGCAACACCCTAATTTTTTCCTTTAACTCATGTTAAATAACATATTTTTGAAAAAAAAAATTACTTTACCCAATAAGATTAGGAGTGAGAAAAGGTTAGTTTAAAAAAAACTCATTTTGGTAAATATTTTCAAAGTACCCATTTAGGTAAACAATTTTTCTAATTACACCCTTTTGGGAAAAAAAAAACTCTAAAAAATGTGGTCGAACTCGCACGGGAAAGCCAAGTTCTTCAAGTTATCACAACTCGTAGGGTTTTTCATTGATCCTAATCCTATCATTGTTAATAAAAAAACTCATTTTCACACATGCCCAACGAAATTGGTTAAGTGATTTTCACCAAACCTAATACTCTTTCCCCAACGAAATTGGTTAAGTGAAATTTGATACCGATGACATGTACTAAAGTGAGGATGGCGTACAAAAACCATCACCCATATCTCATTCATCTTACCCCCACCTATTGCATTGTACTTAGATTTCACATTCTTAGAAAACATGACCATTTTCAAAAGGGAGTAGTAAATCTACACGATGGTTACTGTTCATACATATAACGCTCGAAAACATACCGCTAAGTAAAAAGCTAAGAAGGGGTCAAACACAAACACATACACACAACGCAACTGGCATAAAACTACGCATTCACACTGGACCAGATTGGTTGGTTTGGCGGTCTGTGATTATTGATGTATAGATTTGTAGAGCACGACAGTAACATACTTGGATAGGAAACGATGAGTGGACCCCAGCGCCACAACAGAGTCACTGCTCTTCCCTTTCTGCATGTAAAGATGGTTTATAACAACGTGCTGCGGTCTGGAAGAAATAGGCGGGTTCTCCATATGGTGCAACGGAGGGGCGTTAAGCAGCGTCATTTGGAGATGTGGTGGTACTAATGGGGGCTCCTTTGCATAGTCTTCTGCCCGAGTTGTAAATTGTTGTAGCTTGAATCTGGGGACCGAGGGGGTTCAAAACCAGATATGCTTCCAATGTCTTCAGGTACATATTCCTGTCATCAACAACCGTAATGCTAGATAAAGTTTTTGAGAAAAACAAAACAGACAAAATGGGCTAGTTGGGTAACAGTTCAAAACAAGTAATCTTTTACTATGGATTAAAACGGGTCAGGCTGGGTTGACCCGAAACACTTCTTGTCCAAAAATTTTTCACCTTAGTTATAAACAAGTAGTGAATCGAATCAAATATGGCTACACTTTCATGCGACGTTTGACCAGCGCAATGCATTTGACCTTTTACCTTTTCCGCTAACCTTTTCATTCTACCTGTTTGACCCAATGGATGTAAAACATAACCCAAAGTGACCCATTCCAGAGTAAATGGGTCAAAATTGCCACCCCTGCGCTTATATGAACAAATTATCTGGCCACTAATATCACGTTTCATATCAAGATCCGATAAAAAAATAAAATTCAATCATCAAGATTCATCTTACCAGTAAAAATGATAATCGAACAAAATGGAACAAATTTTCAGACATGATATATTGAATAAATATATGTAATTTGCAAAGACTTATATCACGTTTCATATCAAGATTCGATAAGAATCAGATTATATCATCAAGATTCCTCCTGCCATTTAATTTGATAATCGAACAAAACGAAACTAAATCTTCACCGACATGATATACTGAATAGATACATGTAATTTGCAAAGAAAATACCTGCAAATCTAAGATGTTGAAAGTGTTTCCGGCTTCATCCTTGGTCCATTGTACATCAGGGGAATACCTCCATTGACCATCAACAACGAATCTATACTGGTAAACGCCTGAAGGAAGAACCTTTAATATGATGAAATCTTTTCCAGATCTCTGCAACGGCTTCCTGTTCAAGAACAAAGCACCAAATGATTCTATCAGCGATCACATATTCCTCCAATATAAAAAGGGTTGTAATTAAAAAATGAAACATACGTTGTTTTTTTTATACATATAATTTACCTCGTTTTCCAATTGTCCCATGAGCCTTCGACAGCCACTTCTTTTCCATCATAACTCCAAGTAATCATTGTCGGAATTCCCTGCTCGGGAACCGTGTCCTCATAGCTAGAGGAGTTGTGCATCCATGAATTGTTTGATTGCATTTCCTCCGGCCTTTGCAACGGAGCCACGGGAACCTGAAAACACACACAACAATGCAAATGATCACGGCTTTAGGATATTCTTCCTATAATGCAAGTCTCATTTTACTATATAAACATTTGTATCTCCTTGCATTTTGTGTATCTTCAGAGAGTTGTTGCCAAATAGAACACGCTTCTTAACCGCCGAGGTAGAATATGACGTGAGAGCGATGAACACTTTGTGTTTGTCCGAAACAAAGTTTTATTATATTTAATAATAAATATTTTCAAGAGAATGCATTAAAGAGAGACGATGTTCTTGTCGGTGGTCGTAGCCATTTATTTTGACCAAGGTGGAAGCTAAAAAACGAGGTATCATTTCATATATTATATTCCCTCAAAAACTTGGTATGATATCATATTTACCCAATAAAATTGTCATGATATTGAAAAATACCCGTTTAAACAGGTATATTTGATATTAGTTTTTTTGGTTGAGTGAAGATATTATACAAGTTCAAGGCTATATATGAAATCACCACAAAAAAAAACAAAGTGGGAAGAACATTTAAGGGAGGCGTTTGGTTTTCAAATTCTTAATGTGTTCGATTAGTAATTTTCTTAACGGATTTCAACTATGCAGTTAATATCGGTGATATCTAGGTGAGATATCGGTTATATCGGTCCCCTAGTAAAATATCGGTGTCAAATATCGGTCATAATATCGGTACCGATATTATCGGCGATATTGACCGATATTTGACCGATATAACCGATATATCACTGAATTATTAGTGTTAAATTGCTATATATATAAATTCTACATTATATTAAAATTACCGATATCCCACCGAGATAACCTATATCTCAAATATCGGTCCTTGACGGATATCCGATATTTTACCGCATTAACTGCATAGCTTCCACTCACTCTCATTTTCAACCATTTGAACGGAAACTATTATTAGAAACTACATTCGTGTATCGATTTTATAATAGTATGTGTGTTCATTGAATTGAATATCAATAATGCAATACAGTAAATAACACATGCAGGCGCGTTTAAAAAGTGATAATCATGACTTACAAAACTATAATCAGATCAATGTAGACAAACAAGAGGGATAGTCCGGGAACTAAATAAGCACATTAGACACTCATCCAAACAAACCCTTCTCCCCCTCCCTTAATCTCACCGAACTAGTATTCGCCTAAACCATTAGCTATAATCACATTTTTACCACAGTAAAAACCAGATTTCATAACTTCTGATTAATTAATGCTTAACAAACTAAACAGTAATTAAAAAACAAAATTCACAAATCAATCTGTTATCCTTCAACAACCCTAACTCCTTTAATAACAAATCTTCACACACACCAGATCTATTCAATAATTAATATTGATATTGAAATCACTAAAAATAAAACATATAATTAGAAGTTATATACCTGTGGAGTGAACATCAATGGGGAACCAGAAACCCTAGGGCTCGGAGGAGGAGAGTGGCCCATGAAATCATTATCATCACCGCCACCGCGGACAGCCGAGTTACCGTCGGGACCATTGCCGATCGACGCCGTGCTGCCACCGCCACCGTCGTCTCTACCGTTTACGTTCCCCATAATAAACAAACAAAGGGGCTTCAGAATCGGAATAATATAGATTCCATAAAATAGTGAAAAAACCGACCACTAAATCTCAGTGATTATTAAAAAAATGAAAAGGTTTTTGTGAATGTGGAGACTGGATATGAAAAGGGAAATGGCGTTGGATATTGATTGTAGTGAGTGAGATGGAGGATGGTGGGATGAACAAGAGAGCGACCAAAGGAATCTCAAGTGTATGATGAACCCATAGAAATGTTTTTTCTTTTTTCTTTTCTTGCACATTACACTTGAATTTTGTCAATTTCATTTAAACAACTTTTTTATATGAAATAGTTCTTTATTTTTAAGATTTTTCTCATTTTTATTCAACAGTCTAATTTTCTTTATTTTTCTGTCAAATATATGGATGATGGAAAAAAAATACTACATCTTAGGGACGATTTTGACAAAAAAGTTAGACATTTAGATGAAAATGACAAAAAAATCCCACAAGTAAAGGGCAATATGGTACAAAAAAGTTTTTTGGATGAAATTGGCAAACATGCCCAAACCTCATGGAAGATTTTGGTAATTTACTCCATATTTTATAAATCGTGTCGGGTTGGTCGATTTTCAAACGCACCAAAAACTTTAAGTAATTACATCTTATTTTAAAACATAAATAAACATAATTAGTCTTTAACAAACACTAAAATTAAACAGCTAGAGGGGATGCTAGTCTTCCAACAAGAACCTACACCAACATAGTCGAGAAACCTCTCAAGCCCAAATAACTTTAACAAGATTTGTACACTAGAAAGTTAACTACGTTGAGTGAGTTCTAGTTTAATAAGTGAGCTATACACTTTAGCAAACAATAAACATAGGTACATGCAACACACATCATTACATCCCATAACTTTATACTACGCAACAAAACATAAGCTTTACTATAAAACTGCAACATGCACTCGATCTTATACGTAGTTGTATAACCAATGACAAGCCACAAAGGCCCTTTATCTTTTGGTTATTGTGTTAACTTTAGACATCAGCGTTAACTTTAAACGTCTTTCATAACCAAAGTGTTACCTTTAGACATTGTTTGAGACTACGATGTTAACTTTAGACACCAATGTTAACTTAGGACACGGAATTCTTCTTTAGCCTTTAACTAATGCATCATGCATACTCTGAACACTTTATCACTAAAAGTGTACTTTAACTCTAGCAATTTTATCAAACTATGTCGTACTTTCAAACATATTTTTTATTTACTTTGAAAACTTTATCAAGTATGTGCCCAAAACGATAATGCAAAGAGGAGTCTAGAGACTCACTTGTGTGCAATGCACATTTACCAATTAACTCTCTGTATAGACCCCTAGCTATAGGTTCTAGATCTCTATCGACAATACCGAAATCAAACTTGAATCTCCGAGATACCCACTGATTCTGGTAACCTAGATCTTTATCAACAAGTAAACCGAAATCGAACTTGAATCACCAAGATACCCACTGATTCTGGTCCAAATCACCTTTTTATTGCTCTAAACTAGATAATGAATGATCCCTCAACCTTCCTTTTCGATTCACCTGCAATATCGTCTTGAAACGTATCCGAAGTAAGGTTTCTCTCTCTAGAACCAAAGATGATATTGATGAGAATGAGGTTGTGGTGGTTGCTCCATATTCCCATAATGGGATTGTTGATGATTTACCAACCCCCCCCCCCCCCCCCTAATACATTTGTTCCCTTCCACAATTACCAATTTTATTGAAATTTTTGGGTTAAATAAATCAATCCGAGTATGGTCCTTATTTTATGTTTCAAAGATATCAACCTAATTAGGACGCATTTAAAATCGTGTCGTGTTTTGCGTCGATGTGTGTGTACATATATATACATATATAATATATAATATATATATAATATATATATATATAATATATTATATATATATATAAAACATGGTGATGTAGCAACAGTTTAAACAACAATAACTATAACTAACAATGTTTTTCTGCTAATTGGTATGCTTTTTAGTTGTTTCACGCTTATATTTTATTCCACCAATTAACAATCTTTAGTTTATGCCATTCTTGCATGAGGTGTTTTATGTTCGTCGAAATGATGAAGATTCCAATTTCACAGACCGTTTAGGTGAATTTCAGAAGTAGGTTTTAGAAGAATGTGTATATCAAGTTAAAAAAAAAACTTTAGTTTTATATTAAGCTTACAGTAATCAGATTGAAAAATGGAAAGAATGAGTAGTTAAAAGTATTTAATAAAGTTGTTATAAATAAATATTTGACCAATGGTTCACGGGAAAGTTTTTTTTTTTTTTTTGAACGGCTAACTGCTTTCCACGTGTAAATCCACCCTTTCGGAGCTATGTCCAAAGGCCGACTACTCGACCAAGAAAGCGTCCCCTTGGACTCGAACTCGGGTAAAACCCCGGGCCAAACCTTCACCGAGATGAGAACAAGTTATTTTTATTTTTAGAAATTAATATTAAGAGGGGAAACAAAATACAAAAAAAATTGAACTTTAAATCTCTTCGGAGTTTAAATTGAAATGTCTCTAAAAAGCTTAAATAAAACATGTTAACATATAAACTTAGATCGAGTTAACCATTCTCTAAAAAGTTTAAATTAAACATCTAAACATATAAACTTAGTTCGAGTTAACCAATATATATTGGTAAACGGATATTTTTTAGAACAACAAAGTCAAAATTCATTGATAAACGCCTAAATGGACTATATGAATTAGGGCCGTTGAAATTGCTCGACGCTCGAGACTCGTTCGATACTCGAGACTGGTTTGATACTTGATTGAAAAATGTTCAAAATTTGCTCGTTCGATTCAGCTCGGTTGAAAAAGGTGTTCAGTTCGGAGTAGTTCGGTTTGAAATGAACCGAGCATGTGCAAAGGTCTGCTCAATTCGGTTCGACTCGGTTGGCTCGATTATTTTTTAAATATATGCATATACATATACATATCATGGTTGCAAAAGTCGCTAGGCGCTCCCTAGTCGGTCGACCGGGGAGTTGAGAGTATTCGGGGAGTACTCGGACATGTTAAATTATAAAGAAATTAGTTTTCGAAAATTAAATATGTGTCAAATAACATAAATTTACTAACATTTATAACAAAATACGTGAAAATGATATTCATTCTATAATATGACAGACGTAGAAATTATGTTTTATTTTTTTTAAGTCAAACTCGGCCGGAATTGACATGCCAGGTCCGATTCTGGTCGAGGTTGGCCGCGTTTGATCGATTCCGAGTAATTAGGCGGAGTTGAAGAAAGTCGCATCGGCAGCCTACCTTGTAACGACTACTCGGCCTTGGAGACCTAGTTTTACAACCATGATATATATATATATATATATATATATATATATAATAATAATATATATATAATTTAATAAAATAATGAGAGACGCACATTAATAATGTTTGGTCCAAGATCCAACTAGAGCTCATTTAATTATAGAATTGAAGGCCGATACCAATAGTCCATTGCCCAATAATCAAGAGTAACTGAGTCAAAAATATCAAAACACCGAAATATGAAGCATCGATCAATACTCAAGTGTTAACTCGTCATTTAATTTAGAAATACATAATCCTAATTAAAGCCCTGCATCAACCATCATAATTCGAAATCTCTGTCGCCAAGAAGCCAACTCCCTAAGGTTTTGCTTCAATCGATTTTAAACTTCTCGTAGATCAAAGGTCTGTTTCAATTGAGCGACGATTCATCTTTCCACTTAGATGATCTCGGTAGAACCATTGAGTGTTTTTTCTATTCAATGTTACTTAGTAAATTTATATTAGTGTTCTAACTAGATGAAACTTTAGGGATGAAGATTGCACTTTACTCTAAAAACTAACAACCCCATAGTCACTTTTCTATTTGTTATGCGATGCTCGATACTCGCTCGATGTTCGTTTGAAAAATACTCGGATCGAAAGGCGCTCGTTCGGCTTTGGCTAGATTGAAAAAAGTTTAGTTCGATTCGGTTCGGTTTGTAAATGAACCGAGCACTCACAATGGTTTGATCGGTTCGGTTCAGCTCGTGAACAACCCTAATATGAATAGACTTAAAATCTCATTATTTCAGTATAATATTAGATATATATTCCCTTGAATCGAAGTTCATAACTAATGTTCATATAGTATAACTACTAAATTTCTTCGTGTATTGCCTCAGCGTAGAAACGTAAGGTAACTTAAATTCATACCGTCTAATAAAAACATATATATTTGACCCGACACATTTCCAAACAAAATTTACGTCAAAATGTAGACCAACTAAAAACGTACATAAAAAAGTACAAAAATATATTATATTTTACCCAACTTGTTTGCGAAAGAAATTTACGTTAAAACGTAAACCATCATGAATTTATACCAACACGTACATAAAAATAAGCATGTATGAAATAACTTTTTTCTTTAAGTTTAAGAATGGTATGGCGTGTTGTGACGGCACCAAAACTTAAAGTAACTCGAAAATTCGTCTAATGAAAACGTATTATATTTTACTCCACTCGTTTTGAAACAAAATTTATTTCAAAACATAGAACAACTAGAAGCGTACATAAAAATAAGCATGAAAATGTATTAAATTTGACCCGACTAATTTCTAAAAAAAATATTACGCTGAAACGTAAATAATCTTGAATTTGTATTGCACTTTGATATGCGTCAAATGCAACATATAAATTGTATCAAATACGGTATAAAATCTACCCTTTTTAGTAGTAATGTTGGAAAAAACACGTTTTTTTGTATACTTTTGATTTTCAGGATTAAAAGAGCTTAATTACACAAAAGGTACAAATTAACGACAAAATCCAGCATAAGTATAGAAGATGGGAAGGGAACACATTATACTAGCCCTTCGAGCTTCACCCCAAGACTAAAAACAACAAATCAGAAGTCTCGCACGGGGCCGTGCCTAGTCGGCATGGGGTCGTGCCCCTTCAAGATTCCAAGCAGAAGAAGACAAACAGAATCAGACAAGAGACACGGGGTCGTATCCCAGTGGACACGGGCCATGGTCAACTTCCAGATTCGCGTGTCTGGGTTCGTACAACAAGTACAATGGCCAAGGGGTTGTGTTGTTGACCCTCGAGGCCGTGGAGCATCTAATCTGACAAAAAAATTAAATGAAGACAGAGAAGAAGGAAGACACGGGGCGCTCTGCAGGCACGGGGCCGTGTGAAGGCTTTATTTCCAGCTATAAATAGGAGTGCTTGGTTTCATTCCAACTTATCCCATGGCAAACCACTTCTCTCACACCTGCCACCACTCTACCACCACAATACCATCATCATCCACCACATTTATCCATCATCCATCCTAGAGTGTGTGTAGTAGTCTCGGGATCCAATATTGATCGTCAGAGTTTTTGTCAAACAAATGCCATGCTTGGCTAATCTCTTACATCACTTGGTGAAGAATTATGTATTACTTTTGATTTCTTAGCTTTGGTTAACTTTTTAATTGGGTATGTTATAATGACTTTAGTAACTAGTTTTTTTATTGAAGTGAGTTTATTCTATCATCATTCATGTTTCGTTGATTCAGTCATTCGTGTCTTACAGTCTATATAAAGCGTGTTAACTGCCTGTAAGGGGGTTAGAAGGGTGGTTTGGTTAAAGCTCTTGCCTCGTTCAGTGTATAGATTCTGCGAGGACTTGGTTCAAGCCTATTAGGACTTCCTTTGAGGCAGATAGCATCAAATCGGGGGAAGTAAGAACGACTTGAATCCCTTATAAATAAACTACTATAAAAGGCCTTGTGGGACTGTATCCCTATTGACTCAGACCAATATGGCCGAGGGTAGCGTGGCCTCCAAAAAAGGGACATGCCACATTTTGCGTTAATAACTTACTTAATTATCTTTCAATATTCCGGCTTTCCGGGGCTGTATCCTGCTGACTCAGACCAATATGGCTGAGGGTACTGCCGCCTCTAAAAGAGGGGCATGCCACTATAACTAAGATAATCTTTAAAAAAAACCAAAGCATGGAAATCATCAAAGGGTACGTAAATAATGAGTCGGAGCCAATTGATTCTATCTTATCTATTTGTATCTTCTTTTATTTTAATTATTTCTTTATTTTTACTTACCAAAAATCTTTCCTAAAAATTTTATTAGATTAGACGTCGACGATATTCCGGTATTAAAAGTACTTGTGTCCTTGGACAACCTCGGTATCTTACATCACTATACTACGCCAACGATGGGTGCACTTGCCCTAGCGTCAAGTAGAGAGTGATAGTGGTATATCGTGTTTTTATAAATTTAAAGCTTGAATAAATGAGTGAAAAGTACTTAAAATATATCTAAAATTCATACTCACCTCACTCACGTCAAGTTTTTGGCGGCGTTGCTAGGGACACAAGGATTTTAAGAAAGTTTAAAATTGACGGCCTAATCATTTTTAATCTTCTTTATTTTCTTTCGAGTTTTTTCTTCTTTTTCTGCATTTTCTCTACTTTCTGTAAGTTCAGATCAACACGGGGCCGTGCCTGATCAACATGAGGCCATCCTAACTTATAGTAGCTAAAAATCAACCAAAAACTTTTTTCACAAAAGGCTCACACAGGGCCATGCCTCATTTGACACGGGGCCGTGTTAAAAACGTATAGTATCAGATAAATCACAGTCCTGAACAGGGGCCGTGCTTAATAACAAGGGGCCGTGCTAACGAAAAAAAAATCTTTCCGGGAGCCGTAATCTTCTAGCTATTATCCAAACAATGGGAGATTATTGTTGGAATCGGTATGCCCAAGACACATATTAAATTGATGTGGCTAGTACGTTATGATCCAAGTCGGGTCATACCCAATAACAAGCTAGACAAACGCCAATAATATTTATTTATGATATGATCAAACAAATAAATATTAACACTTAGAATATTTAGAAATTCACTTGAGAAATTAATAAATTATATGGATAATTTATTTTTGTGAGAATATTTTATCTTGTTATTTAATGGGTTAAATAACATTATAAAAGGTTATGAGATGTTGCATAAAGTCTTGTAAACATATGATGTTATATTTATAAAATTTATAAATAATACAAGACATAAAATAAAAGAAAAAAAATTTTGAATTTTTTTAAAAGACCCTATAGGGCCGGCCCCTTTATGGTCTTCCCAATAGGGTTTTTTGGTCCAATCAAATTACATGCAAAATCTCAAAAAGGAAGGCACTTGATTGGGTGAAAAATTGGCCCAATGGCCGGCCATATGTAGCCTCCCAATGTGGGTTTTCCTTTTTCCTATACATGCAAAAGATCTCATAAAAGATCATGGAAGATTGCATGTTCTATAAGATACTTTCTCTCACTAAAATTCAAGCGCAAGAACTCTCTTTTTCTTCTCTAATTTTCGGCCAAAAGGGGTAATCCAAGAGAGTTTTAGAAGTGAAAATCCTAACAACATAAGGTGTTTGTTGGAGACTTGGGGTATGCAAGCTTGAGGTCTTCATCTTTGAAGATAACTATTCAAGAATCATCATCTTCTTCAATCTCCTAGCTCTTTAAAAGGTAGTATTCTAAAACACCATATGGTTATGTTTAAATAACATGCATGTTCATATATGGATCCGGTTTTGGGTTTTTACATAAAATCAGTTTTTGTATCAACATACTAACATGTTTTAAATACTTATTCCGCTGCATTTGACATTTTATATGGATAAAATGACTTTAATAAACATTTGGAAACCCCAACACTGGTATCAGAGCCGCTTATATGAATGCATGCTTCATAGGATTTAAAAATTTCGGGTGTTTGGGTTTGGAGAAACCCTATGGCCGAAAATTTTAACCATGGTTCACCTTTTGTTTTTCAAGATATTTCTCATACATGCATAAAAATATCTTGAAAAATTATGTCATATGGATGATTTGTTTGTTTGGACAAAAATCCATCTTTTTCGGTTTCTCTATCTTGGCCGAAAATATGGGTTGTAAAAAGGGAACCATTTTGCTCTTGAATAATATACATATGTGGATGTATATTTTGGTTTTCATAACCTAGCCATGATCTTGTGTTTGAATATGTTGAATGATTGTGTTGTGATTTATGTTTGATTATTTCAATGGGTTGTAATAATTAATTATCTTTGTACACTTCCATTTGTAAAGTTGTATAATTTATTTATTTCCATTTGGCGTGTAAGTAAATAGATTAGTCGCATTTCTTTTTCTAGAAAAAAATGTATTAGGATACTTATTGTAAAAGAAGATTCACACAAAAATGTGTTTTGGTTTTGGCTAATTTTGGGCCTGAAGAACCTCATAGTTCTTAACGGAATTTTAGCCCAATAATCAAAACACATTTTGAAGCCCAAAGGAGTTCGGAGCTGAATTTAAAGTCCATTTAAGCCCAAAGAAAGTGGAGAAATCGCAACACAAAAGGAATACTTGAAGCATTTGGATGCGGGTTCAAGTGGGAGTTCAACGACACATTTATTGTGTCAGTATTCACCCTTTAGGAAGGACCTTTTGGCACACTTGTTTTGGCTAACAAGTGTTGTAAAAAATAGTTGGCTATGGTTATGCACCTTTTGTGATAATAAGTGTTATGCTTGTATGGTTATTTATTTATGGTTGTTTGGATGATATTTGGTTATGCTTGCTTAACAACTTATAATCCATAACAAGCTTAAAATTGGTTTTTTAAAAATCATTAAAGTGGCTAATAAAAGGTTTTCTAAAGGTTAATGATTTTATAATAAAATGAGTTTTATTAAAAGAACCTTGAAATTGGTTTTCACTAAGGTACCATGCATTTGAATGCATGCAAATGTACGGTATATAAAGTTTTCTAAAACTAGAATTTTGAAAACTTAAAAATCCCTTTTATGAAACAAGTCAAACACCATCCTTTTATACAACACTCGAATCACTTGGGAACTCTTTGTGGGATAAAGGTCACCTAACCCATTTGAGGGAACTTGTGTGTTTGAGGTAGGGTTACCATATTTGTGGGATAAAGGTCACATAACCACTTGTATGTGTAAACTCACATGTGTGTAAGTTGGACGACTTGATTTGGAAACCATGTGATTAGGGTCACCGAAGCATGGCGTACAAAGGTGTTGATGGGATTAAACATACCAACTAAACATAAAGATGTTTAACCGATCCCATATGGCTAGAAATTGCAAATGGTAGCAATCGTCAAACGTTGACTACCTTGTTAATTTAAATAATGGGATAAAGGTCACCTAACCAATATTTAAATGTAATGTTGGATTCTAGATTTTAATTATTAATTGTCTGTGAGACATAAAAAAGGTATTAATGATTAAAATTTAATAATACCAAAAATACTAAAATGAACTTTGTTAAAATTTTGTAGATGGCCGTTAACAATACAGATACAATTACCCAAACCGTCTGTAACCTATCACTAAGAACAATCCTTGAAAAGGATCGTCTCAACCATAACAACTTCATGGATTGGTATCAAAACTTGAGAATCGTTCTCAAACAAGAGAAGATATCCTATGTGTTGGACGATCCTATTCCCGATGAACCTAACGTGGAAGATGAGGATGCCTATAACAATTGGGTTAAGTATACCGAGGACTCCATGCAAGCTTCTTGCCTCATGTTGGGAACTATGATTCCCGAAATTCAAAAGGATTTTGAACATCACGGGGCGTACGACATGATTACCCAATTGAAGGAAATGTTCCTTCAACAAGCAAGGCTAGAACGCTTCAAAACGGTTCGGGCGCTTCATGCATGTCGAATGGAGGAAACCCGTCGGTCTCATCTTATGTCCTTAAGATGAAAAGCCACATTGATCGCCTCGAAAGGCTCAATTGTCCCGTCTCTAAAGATTTGGCTACGGATTTGATCCTCAACTCTTTAACAAAGAAATTTGAGACTTTTGTTATGAACTATAACATGAACGGATGGGACAAAAGCATTGGTGAACTTCATGCAATGCTCAAAACTGCCGAGGCGGGCATGGGTAAAAAGGCTTTACCCGTTCTAACAATCAATGAGGGAGGCAACAAGAAGAGACCCCACCCCGACTCAAGGCAAGTTTTGCCAAAAGGAAGGGGCACGTCAAATGGAAAGGGAAGGGAAAGGCTAAAGCGGAACCCACGAAACCAAAAGAAAAGAAGCAAAAGGTTGCCTCGAATGACCCATGCTTTGAGTGTGGAGAGATAAGGCATTGGAAAAGAAATTGTCCAACCTATCTCAAAGAGTTGAAAAATAAGAGGGATGTAGAGCAAACCTCAGGTACAATCTTTATGATACATGTTGAGCTTAATGTTATTTCTTCTAACACATGGGTACTAGATACCAGATGTGGAACTCATATTTGCAATTTGTTGCAGGGGTTCAAAAGAAATAAGCATTACAAGAATGGAGACGCTAGTCTCCTCATGGGCAATGGAGCAAAAGTTGAAGTCGAAGCCCAAGGAGACTATGTGTTGAAGCTTCCAAGTGGTTTGGAAGTGATTTTGAAAAATGTTTTGTATGTTCCTAGTTTGACTAGGAACATTATTTCAGTTTCCCTTTTAAGACAATATGGTTCTAATTTCGAATTTGTTAACCATGACATTTATGTTTCGATGCATGATGTGTTTTACTTTAAAGCTATGCCTTCAAAAGGTATTTATGAATTAGTTCAAGATGACACATCATATGATAGCTCAATGTACCAAGTAACCACCAAGAAACTCAAAACAGATTTGAGTGATTCCTATCTTTGGCATTGTCGCCTTGGACATATAAACAAAAATCGCATGCAAACACTTCGAAAGAATGGTCTTTTGGAAACAAATGAAGATGATTCATTTGATGTATGTGAATCTTGTTTACAAGGCAAAATGACTAAGGCACCCTTTAGTGGCACTTTTGAAAGGGCAAAAGACTTATTAGGTATCATACATTCGGATGTGTGTGGTCCTTTTAAGCCAATGACTAGGAATGGTGAAAGATACTTCATTACTTTTATCGACGATTATAGTCGTTATGGTTATGTGTATTTACTAAGACACAAGGATGAGGCATTTGAAATGTTCAAAAATTCAAATGTGAAGTAGAAAATCAATTCAAGAAAACAATCAAAGTCCTTCGCACAGATAGAGGAGGTGAATACCTTAGTGATGCTTTTCAAGATCATCTTAAGAGTTGTGGAATTATCTCACAACTTACTCCACCGGGAACACCACAACATAATGGTGTGTCTGAAAGGAGGAATCGAACTCTATTGGATATGGTTCGATCTATGATGGCTAGGAGCACATTACCTGTCACACCACGACTCGCAGCGGAAGAAAAATACGGGATGCAACTGACACCTCTGGCACAAGTACATTGTTTATAAAGATACTACATTTTATTACTTACAACATGTTGATTACATACTACATGTATGTTACAACTGCGTGTTCCCATGAGCCACATAAGTCTTCTAAGCGGCATACGTCTATATCAGGATTCGTCTACAAACACGTCTTGAAAACATACACGGATCACATCAGTCTCAAGTTACCTGAAATACATGTTAGTTTTAAAAAGGGTCAGCTAACGCTGCTGGTGACTTGCACTGGTTTAGTTGTTGTGGAACAATATGTGCTAACAAGTTTAATGCACTGGTCATAGTCACAGATGGAATTACACGAAGAGCACAAGTGAAACCTAGACTATTTTAACCGAACAGTGTCACGCAGACACATTATCGCACCTGGCCGTGTCATAACGGAAACCTTAGCCCACCAACTGCGTCACATGCAGTTGAATGTCCCCAAAGTAGTTATGCCTAACAACATAACCAAGGTTAGGACGCGTGCAGTTGCCTTGTTACCGGCCGCACTGGTCCGGAGCAACTGGGTTTGTCAGACCAATAGTACTATCCACTGCCCCATAAGGCTTACGTTAATCATTTGTAGTGGGGAGGTTGTTCGTGTGTTAGATAATTCACATGATCACAAGTTGGTGCAATTATCACAGTTTGTAACATGTAAACCACCCTGGAAAACAATAAAACAGTTTAAAAGTGGAGGAGTGAAACTCACTCCCAACTTGGTGTAATCCACACAGTTTTTAACATGCAAGTCCCCAGAAAACAGTAAAACAATTTAAAAGCGGGGAAGTGAACTCACTAGATAGTAGTATCACTGGTAGTAATAGGAGTATATGTAAGCTTGTTCGGCTTTAACAGCAATCATGCAAGTAATTACTAATATCAGTCGCTAGGTCGGTAACGCCTATAACTTGGGTCTAAGAGGGTATTTTCAGTTCATATTGTACATATAGTATCCTGGTGTGGTGATGGATGTTAGGGTAGGATTAGTTTCACGTTTGGCTCCCGGGCACCGGTTCGCGTGCCAGCCAAAGTCGGCTGTTTTATGTGTTCGGATAATGGCAGTAAGATTCAGACAGTGCCAATACATTGTTATTTAGGAAAGATGAAGTATTCATTAAGGAAATCCGGACGTTTGGAGGCTCTAGGTCCCCCCGAATTTGAGTTTCCGTTTTCACCGTCGGGGATCTTCCCGAACGGTGGTGGAACACACCTAGAGTGTCCCGCTTACCTTGGAACCTTCCAAAATACTCCCGTTATTCCAATTATAGTTAAAATAGGTTTTGGTCCGTTCCCAGTTTCGGCAGGTTCGTTGTCCGGTAAACTGCCGAATTTAGTTAAAATAAGCGTTTTAAAAGTCAAAAAATCCGATTTAATCTACATAGTTTATAAAATCCTGGAAATTTTTTAGAACTTAGTAAAAATATGTAGATTCTAATAAAATTATTTTGGGAATTTATAAAGCTATTTTAACTTCTCAAATTAATTTATTTGTAAAACAGTATGTACCCGAATAATTCACTTTGTTTACCATCCGATGTCCAAAAATTCCCAAAATATTACAGGAACTTCCTTACATGTCCAGAAACTCGCTGTACAAATTTGGGAATTTTCTGATTTCATTTCAGTGCGTTTCCGGCTACCGAAAAGTCATAAAAACACGGATTTGTATTTTGTATCTAAACTCAACCAATGGACTCCCAAACTTCCCAGAACCTTTCCCATATGTTCACTAGTGTTAATGTAAATGTTGGTGATTTATTGACTTTGTTTGGTATCTGTTCCGAATTTAATTTGGTAAAACTGTCAATAATTCACCAAAAATGGTAAAAAAATCCAAATATTCTAAACTTTTACGTGAACCTTCCTGTCAATACCCTACCTCACCACACAAAATTTCAGCTCAATCCAATACCCACGAACCAAGTTATGGTCGAAACAATATTCTGCCTATAGTAGTTTTGAGTTTCGGGTAATATACCTAGCGATTCCTTCGATTCCAAGTGTTTTTCTTGAGTCCAGAAGTGGTTGTTTGCCATATTCAGTACCTATATACCAAGAACAATCCAACCATGCCATAACCCATGTCAATCAAGCCTTGTTTCATAGTTTTCGGTTAATTGATTTGTTATGCGATTTTGGTCGATTAGGGGTCGATTAGGGTATCAGAACCCGGAGTTTTGTGATCTTGGCTGCCATATAATACCAGGGAATTCATGGGTGTTCTTAATTATCCAAGAGACATGTTTAAAATCATGGATTAAAAAGGGTTTTCGTAAGCTAGATCATGTTTTCATAAAAAATAATCATCAAAATCACATGAAACTTAAATTATACCTTGGATTTAGCTTGTTTTAGTTGAAGATCAGCTGATCTCTTGAAGAATTTGAGCAGAATTTGTGTTGAAAATGAAGAAAAAATGAAAAATATAAAGAAAAAAACCTTTATATAATAAGGTGGGGTGCCCCTACCCGACCTACTTTGTTGTGCTTCGTTTTTCGTGTTAAAAGATGTTGTTTATCTTCGACTGCGCATTTATGTTCGTTTTCGGGTCCCAGATGAGTACCTGATTTGTGAAACGGACTCCGTTTTTCACGTTCTTAGTGTCAAAAGACTCGGTTTTAAAAATCGAGCATAACCGTCTCGAAACTCGAGCATGGTTACATTTTAATCATAAAAGCCCCGTTTTAGGTTAGTTTAAGTGTTTTTAGGCTTGATTGATTGTTCCTTGCATATTTGGTTTGTCTTTCATTGCTCCTAACGCAAAGGCGTTTCCCTAACTAGGATTGCCTCGTTTTGCGTGCCCGAGCACCGATTTGTTTCAAATCTTATGTCAGAGTCTATGGCACATAACTAAGATGTTTCGTGAACTCAAAATCTTAAAGGGCCATACAGTTGGCCTAATAATCATGATCAAATGTTTAATGCGCTGTTAAACGTCAATTCCCCGTTTAACACGTTGTTAAAGGCTAAGGACACCAACCTCACATCATTGGTAGCATCGTATTTTACGAATACTTATTTAAATTGATCAGCCTGAAATCAATTGAAGGTACCAACCATTCGAAGGAAAACGAGGGGTGGTTCAACAATACTCCCCTGATCTAAATAATTTATTTCTCGTATACTGTTTAACGCATACTCTTGGTTACTCACAAGCGTAGGGTATCGTTCAGTTTGTGTCCAATCGACGGATGAAAGTCAGTGTATCTCATTCATCATTCTCCTACTCATGTAGGAGACCACTACCAAATAACACCTTTACAATGGCCCGAAGGGAATTTCGATCATCCCCTTTGAATCGTGAATATGTATAAATTAGGACTCCTCGGGTGTTTCAAGGAAGAGGAGGAAACGTATGGTGTTCTCCAGGTATTATTATCGTAGCGTCAGGGAGTCAATATGTCTTTTAGGCATACAAGTATCTGAGTTAGTCCCTACTCAGGACCACTCGCACGGCCGTAGTAGGTATCGTGACGTGAAAAGCCTTAATTGAAAGGAATGAAAGAACCATGTATCCCCTTATGCGATTTCTAGCGTGAATGCACCGCCCTCATACGGGTGATATTGATTCAAGACTTAGTATCTCAGGGTTACCGAAAGAATTCAGGTCAGGACCCCGTGTAGTCTAGAGTTTGAAGATGTAAATAAGAGTTGTCACATAGGTTAATCATCGTATTACGGTACTCGAATACTACTCGAAGGTGATCTCGTCTTTCATTAGAACATATTTTCACTAAGTTATGCGAGGCTGAAAACAAGGGATCATTTGATATATAAAAATTCTATATGGTTATTAAATATGCGTAAAGAGGTAGCTTCGTTACGGTCCTTCGTATCGCTTATTCATTATTACTTCGAGTTACTGGGGATTTATCTTGTAGTACTTTGAACTAAATCGATAGAATTCAAGGTTGTATGCCACTTGGTTCTATCACCGAGACACCTGCCGTAATTCCATAGGAAGCTAACGTACCGCAACATAGCTGAACATTGATTAAAAGGATAAGGAGTATCAAATTAGTAATTACATGTACCGAACCTTAACGCTATCCAATAGTGTTAGTAAGGAGAATTGAATTTATTTAAAAAAAATGAATCGGATTACTTTATGATTATAGTTTTCTTACTTCGCACTGGGTTACATCACCCTTAACCGAGATTTACTAAATTGGCCCGTGGATTGGACCGCGGATAATGTTGTATATTTATACGTAAACATATACATATGTGTGTTCGGTTAATACGAAGTATTAACGGTTATGAGGAATATGGACAAAATGTTTTCGCCTCCACGGGTCTTATTACAATCAGATCCGCATCCACACAACTCCTTGCCGAACTTTGATTATATCAGATAAGTTTTTCCATTTAAGTGTTACCCCTAAATTTCCTTGGGTTACCAATACCGATGCTAAATACGTGTCCTTACTAAGAATTAGGGATTGCATCACTAGCGAACAACAGCTAGTAAAGGAAATATACGCTTCAACCGAATAGCTTCATCGACAACGGTCGGTGACATAAGTATAGCTGTTTGTTGTAACGTAATGATTTCGAATAAATGGCTGTACGTTTTAGCAAATCCTGCCAACAGAAATAAATTACGCTGAATCGTCTTACCGAAGACAGAACATTGTTACTTATCGCGAATCGATCATTGGGTCATCGATGTGGGTAAGCTATCACCGGCTATACCCAAATAGTTCAGTATAGAGTACTACCAGGGTGTAGTACACCTAGAAAGTCGTACTATAATTTCGAAAAAAAGGACCTTTCCCGGATTAACCCAAAGGTCGTTAAATGTCAACCCCCAAATTTTTTTTCATTTTAAATCACCACAAACGTATATAGATATCATGGTAACGACAACTACGGCATTATCTATCGCATCAAACAGGGTCGAAGTCTCAACACCGTGTTGCCCAAAACATAACTGAACAAATCGCATCTGCCCTGAGTAACGGTACCTTGATCATGTAGCCGGGTGTTTATCTACAGGAAGTACCGCAGCGTATCCACCACGCCCATATACCTGATCAATGTTCCGTTCACCAAGATATTTGGCCTAATATTGACTTTCGCGACTAACCTGTAACAACTCAGAAATTCGTTGTTATCTTTTAATTTGTCTTTCCGATGTACCTATCTTTTGTAATCCTGAGATTCGGTTAATAATAAAGTTTATGTTAATTAATTATGTTATTATACGTTATTATCGCATCTAATCGCTTATTAAATCGTATCGCTTATCTCATCGCATCGCAAAACGCAGTTAATTATGTGGTTTATGTTATTTATGTGTTATGTGTGTTTGTGGTTATGGTTACAATTGCTATCGCATCGCTCTCGCACACTCAGATCACTAAATCGCATTATTACATAAATTATAATGCATAATATAACTATTTAATACAAACCGAATCGCCAAACGAACACTTAACGCGAAATCAACAAACGGAACTTGGTCACCAGGCTAAGTTCGGCCGAACTTGACTACCACAAGTTCGCTCGAACTTGCCTGAGACACAAGGATCCCTTACTTTCCACAAGTTTGCTCGAACTTGTACAAAAACGTACAAGTTCGGCCGAACTTGACTTGCTAATCTGGAATATCTAGCAAGTTCGCCCGTGCATGAAATTAATGCAAGTTCGACCAAACTTGACTCCATCAGCTCACCTTTTTGCCTTCTCCTATAAATACCCAACTCCATTCTCTCATTTGAACTTGCTGCAAGTTCGCCCAGAGCTCCTGAAACCCAAAACCCTTTGTTTCTAAGTAAGAATCAACCCGATTTCAACTACAATGATGTTCAACAACGGTTTACAACGATTTTGCACAAGGCTTTGCCTTCGTTTTCATCAAATCTCTTCTGTTTACAAAAATCTTCATCTTTTTCCATAAAAACTTCTGTTTTCACTCAGATCTATACTAGATCTGAGCAAAGCCTTTTAAAGTATTGATTTTTACACCATTTTCGGACTAATGACGTATGTTTCGTTCACTTTTGAGTGGAACGAGGCGTTGTCGAAGCTAAATCTTAGATCCAGAAGCACAAGGACGAAATCGTCACTTTACACAAGCTAGACTAACCCGTATGAACCATCAAGTTCACCCGGATTAGCCCGAGTTTCTGTAAAATGGCTAAGTTCGCTCCAAAAGACCTCTCCAACCTAAGTTTTACTCAGTGGCTTAAGGTTGGAGGGATGGGCACTCGATTTCCTCAGCAAACGACGCGAAGACGCAAGATTTTGGACCCGAAAACATCAAGTTCGCTTGAGATTTCATTGATTTTTGATAGCAACAGTAGCAAAGTTCGCTCAAACTTGCCCACAAGGGGTCAAGTTCGGCTGAACTTGAGTGAAAATGGCCAATATTCAACAAAAAACCCTCAAGTTCGCTCGAACTTGCAAAGTTTCTCAGGAAACTTCACAAGTTCGGCCGAACTTGTCAACCCACTTATCAAAACCTCACAAGTTCGACCAAACTTGACTCTCAGCTCAGCAAATCCTTACAAGTTCGCTCGAACTTGTATGTTTACATACAAGTTCGGCCGAACTTGCCTACTGCTCAACTCAAACTTAACCGTTTCAGCAATTCTGAAGACTGATTCACTTCTATTAGTATGCAGGCTGATCCGGCGCTCCTCTTCACCTCTTGGCAGTCGTGTACTCCTTCCCAAACGCACCCACGGTGAGTATACTTGACTTGTTTTCGCTTTAATGCACTATTTGGGTTTTACATACGTTCCTCTATTAAAATCACATCACAAATCAAACTGTTTATCACAGACGAATAATCTGATTATATATGCTCAATACGTGATACTAGAAACATGTGACTAGGACTTATTTTAGTTAACTTGCCTCCTTAGCTAGTATGGTACTATAGTGTGGCTAGCACCCGACGGGGTCTAGTTAGGATGGACGCGCAAACCTTCTCACGGTAGTTAGCTTGAGAAATAAGCCTATGTTTATCTGTGTGATGTGTTTTGGTGTATCATGATATGTAATTGGACTATTTCGAGAAAGATGCTCACCTTTACTTAATTGTATTGACTTGTATTTTAACGTATGTAACAGGTTGAGGATTTTTCGCTTGGATGCTTTGGAAGTAGTTTGCTTAGCTTAGTTTGTTTTGTTTTTATGTTTAGAATGGTTTGTAATAAAATTAGGGGATATCGGATCATATTATATGTTTAAGGGATTCATTGGAAGATTCTATGAGTTTGATAGTATTGGATATTAAATGTTGATTATTGTCTTTAAAATGATAGTTGTGGAATCCCTTGATCAATCTGATTCGCCTAGTGCCACTACCCCGATGATTCCGCCATCGGTTGGGGTGTGACAGATTGGTATCAGAGCCCATAACCTTAGGGCAATAGGTAGGTTGCCATGATACAACCTAGTAGCATGTTTAAGTACCCGATTGACCTATCTTTGACTTAAATGTTAAACTACTTGCCATAAATGCTTAAATGAGCCTTTCCTAAGGCTAATACAATATACACGCTTGGAAACACTCGTATCGCACAAAACAAGTGATCAAGTCGAGATTAGGTGAGAAAACTGAGAACTCTTGATGAGATCATTCATTCCGCGCAATCTCTATCGCACGAGATACCTTCGTCGAGTTAGGAGTGATATCCAAACCTCGACGAAAATCTCCAGTTCTAACTAGGACGCCGTTGCTAAGTTAGGGGTGAAACCCGCATCTTAGGAACAAATTCCGCCTTTCGATTTTCAATCTCACCAAAGTCTCGATTATTTTGATGATTTGGAACACGTAGTAACGGAAGGATAATGTCGTTAGCCGCTTGCGGTGAGAGCATCTATCTATTAGGCCAAAGCGTGGGTCCAAAGTCAAAGGATGATTGAATCACTTTGGATAGTTAACGTCTCAAAACCCCGGTGTAACAACTCTCCAAAACACCCCAAACCGAGCCGTAACTAGCGAACCGGACATGCACCACGAGACCCGACACGAAAAACGAAGATATTCCACAAGGACGTCTCAGGCGACACTCGCTAGAAACCCTGGCATCTCCCGCGACGCGCGGGAGACGTCCAGGTGACGTGTCACCGTTTCACGCCATGTGGCAAGGCTATGCTGATGAGGAGGCTGACGTAGCCTAGCTAGGTGTCTCTGGCGCCACGCGAGAGGGAACCCAACATCCCGCGCGACGTGCATGGGAGGTCAAAATCGGGTATAAATAGAGCAGCATGGGACTGAGTCCAGTGCTCAAAATCAATCAAATTCTCTGATCGTATACCCTCTCAAATCTCTGCTTCTGTCAAAACCCCCTCCCCCTAAACCCCTAAACCTGCGAAGCGCTCCCCGCTGTAAGTATCTTAACCCCCGATCACTAATTCGTTACCCTACCCGAGTTAGAACCCGCCAACGCATGTCAAGGCTCTGCCCGATTGAGTACGTTGTGGTTGTATCTTGTGCTGTATGGTTATCCTACCCGATTGATTTAGGACCCACCGACGCATGTCAAGCCCCTGCCTAACTACGCACGCCGGGGTTCTGTCTCGGTTGTATGGCAAAAAGTGACCTGGGTTAATTTACTAACGCATGTGTATTGTATGTTTTAAATAGAAATTTCCAGGAAGTAATCAAGAATTTTCACCAGGAACTCCGTAGGAATACTTAAGTTTTCAAAGTGAGTACATTCTCTTTTTGTAAACCTTTTTGTGAGTCAAAATATTTTAATTATGCGTAACAATATTTGAGTATATGCATTCTATAATTACTGCCGGTATGTTGGGGTTTTGTATACGAAATTTGAATCCGTTACCGTTGAACATGACCCACAAGTCAGGAGTGACAGTACTGATTGGGTAATGCTGTAGATATAAACATTGTAAATGCGGATGCTCTCAATAACTGTAAAGCTATAAAACTTGTTTTGAATATACTGGGATGTATTCACCAGTATTTCTTGCTGATAAAATCTTTTTAAAACGCGTTTCAGGTAACTTAATGTGAAGCTAATAGAAGCCAGCTGGAGAGCACTGAAGGCTTAGAAAAGTGGCTATAAAAGTTACCTAAATAAACGGAGTTTATGTTTTCCATAAGTCAGGGTTTATCCATACAAATGTATTGTAATTGAAACTTGGGTTTTATCCCCTTTTATGTAATATAAAAGTTTGGTGTTTTGAAACTCTGATCAATTATTTCCTAACTATGATCCTGATGTCGTAATTCTGCTGGCAAATTAATAAACACCGGTACCACCAGCTCTGTGTCTCGCGGATCTCGCTCCCGGGGTAGGGGTCGGGGGTTGCGACAGAAGGTGGTATCAGAGCCATGCCACTGGTTTAAGCCATTTAGGTGTTCTTTCACATACCTAAATTTTATCCTATTGTGTTAGGAAATATCTATAACTTCTATGATTATTTTGTGTTAATCTTACAAATTTTCTTAGTTTACAGTATGAGTGATCAGGGTACTTTTGACGCTTATCGTCACCTACCTCATTCTCCCACAGATGAAGGAGCCTCCCAGTCAACCGCTGGATCCACTACTGATTCCGAGGGAATCTTTGTTTTCAAAGCCAAAGCTGTAGAACCTTTTCCCCCTAAAAAGAGAGGTTGGTTTAGTTGAGGCCATGGAGAGAGGAGGAAAAGATTAAGACAAGCCCAACAGTAAGCCATAGCAGTTAAAAATACCCAGAACCCAGAAGCTAGGCCCTTGTGGTAAGAAGAGTTGGATAGACAATTAGCAAATTTTCATCTGTATGGAAATATAGGAGGAGAGCCTAACTTCAACCAAGCAGCAAATCCAGAACCACAAATACTTCCTTTATTTCCCAACCAACCCATGAATCTAGACCAGACCAGGGGAACCAATTTCCAATCCCAGTCTTTGATCCCAACGAGGAACCCAGAATTCCAGCAGCAAATCCTCTAAACCTATGGTGGGCAAACAACTGGGAAATACACAATTACTAGAAAATTTATTCCCCTACGAAGAACCAGTTCCACCTTACCCTGAACCAGTGCCAGCCCTAGTGCTACCCATGGAGCATGTGGAAGAACTTCGCCAGCTTGGAGATGAACTGGTGGAGGAAGGAAACCGAATTCGCCAAATCGGAGAAAAGCTCGTTTGGAAGTATGACGAGCGGGAAATGCAGTTTTAAGCAACCGCCACCTACTATATATGTATATATATGTGTGTTTATTTTGTTACATAGTTAAAAAAACTAAAATAGATATAAACTATATACCACCTATATACATATATCGATGCATAGTTACTAATGTTTGAATTTCAGTTATATTTGTAATAGACGCATATATATGAAAAGAGTAAAAGTCGCAATGCTCGACGATTTTGATTCATTGTGTTGTGTGATATTTATTATTCTATGATATTAATACCTGATAAATGTTTACGATTCAGATGTCAGACGAAGTAAATCAGAAAACCAGAATAACGATAATAACGGGAATCAAATGAATAAAAATGTCATCGAACACACACTAGCCCAAGGAATCATAGATGCTATGCCCTATATTATCGATACTATTAAAAAGGCAGAAAACGATAAGTCCGGAAACGGAAGTAAACGCGTATCCTCTTAACCAAATCATAGCATGAACGGAAATCATGAACTATTAATTCAAGCTCCTGTTCCAAAAAGAAGAAGAACCATCTCATATGGTTGTTCTTATAAAGAATTCTTATCATATAAACCGATAGAATTCTCAGGCAGTGAAGGAGCTATTTCAGCCTTGCGCTGGATAGAAAAGACAGAAGCAGTTTAAAAATAAGTAAGTGTGCCAACGAGGATAAAGTTATGTATGCTTCTAATCTTTTTAAAGATGCAGCTTTAGAATGGTGGAATACCATTCTTCAGTCCAGTGGAAGTGACAGGGTTTACAGTATGGAATGGAACAACTTTAAGGAAATAGTTGAAAGGAAATTCTGTCCTCCTAATGAAAAGGAACAGATTGCTAATAAGTTCCTAAATCATAGAATGATTGGGGTAAATTGCAAAGATTATACCACCACATTCTTTGAATATGCAAGGATTGTACCAACCCTAGTCTCCCCAGAACCAGTATTAATCTCCCGTTACATTTTGGGATTAATCAGTGAAATCAGACATGTGGTAAAGGCAGCTAGACCACAAACCATAGAAAGCAGTAGAGCTAGCAAACACCTTGACGGATGAATTGGTACGTACGCAAGAAGAAAACCAGAAAAAGAACCTAGCCCAAAAGATTGCCCAGGAACTACGTTATGGTAATTCATCGCGGAAAAGGGGCAAGTTCTTCGTCACCCCTATGTAAGTACTGCAAAAAGAAGCATTCCGGGAAATGCTCTACATACTGCAATTTCTGCAAATTCCTAGGGCATAAGGAAGAAGACTGCAGAAAGAAACCTAATAATAGGCTATGCTACAATTGTGGAGAAGCCGGTCATATTAAAACCAACTGCCCGAAACTAGCTCCAGCGGCAAACAACAAAGCAAGGACGACGGAAGGACCGAAGAAGACTGCCAGAGCATTCGTGCTGACTATCGAAGAAGCCAAGATGATTCCGGATGTGATTGCTGGTACGTTTTTATTTAATGATGTTTATGCAAAAGTATTATTTGACTCTGGTGCAAACCAAAGTTTCATAAATACTTCCTTCTGCAATTTTCTTAATCAACCATTAACTAAACTTCACCAAGACTGTTTGGTGGAGACGGCAGATGGATCCTCTATCAAAATAAGCGAAATCCTGCAGGGAGCTAAGATAGAACTTTTAAGTCAAAATTTTTCTGCTAACCTTTTTCCAATGGATCTAGCCGGATTCGATGTCGTGTTAGGAATGGATTGGTTGGTAACCAATCAGGCACGAATATTGTGTGCTCAAAAATCTGTAGAAGTGATTGCGCCATCTGGCGAGAGGATCACAATTAAGGGAGATAAGTCGACAAGATCAAAAAAGTTCATCTCCGTGATGAAAGCTGCAAGTTCTACACGAAAAGGAGGAATGGTGTATATGATTTCTGTAATCATCAACACTAAAGGAAAAGAATTAAAAGATATTCCTGTAATATCAAATTTCTCAGATGTCTTTCCAGAAGAGTTACCTGGATTGTCGCCAGATCGAGAGGTTGAATTTAGAATTCACCTAATACCAGGAATAGCTCTGATTGCCAAAGCCCCCTATTGCCTAGCACTGACGGAAATGCAGGAACTGAAGAAACAATTGGAAGAATTACTAAAGAAGGGTTTCATACAACCTAGCTCATCTCCATGGGGAGCACTGGTGTTATTTGTTAAGAAGAAGGACAGATCAATGCGAATGTGCATTGACTACCGAGAATTGAATAAGGTTACAATTAAAAATCGGTACCCATTACCGAGAATCGATGATCTGTTTGATCAACTCCAAGGAGCCCGATTCTTTTCTAAGATCGACTTACGCTCAGGATATCATTAGCTGAAAGTACAGGAAGAGGACATTCCTAAAACTGCTTTCAGAACGAGGTATGGTCATTATGAATTTACAGTCATGCCATTTGGTTTAACCAATGCCCCAGCTGTGTTTATGGACATGATGAACAGGATATGTAAACCATACCTGGACAAATTCATAATCGTCTTTATAGATGATATTCTAATTTACACTAAGAGTAAGGAAGATCATGCAGAGCATTTTCATATACTCCTAACATTGTTAAGGAAGGAAAAGCTTTACGCTAAATTCTCGAAGTGTGAATTTTGGTTACAAGAAGTACAATTCCTTGGACATTGAGTCCAGAAGTGGTTTTGAGCCATATTCAGTACCTATTTACTAAGAACAATCCAACCATGCCATAACCCATGTCAATCAAGCCTTGTTTCATAGTTTTTCGGTTAATTGACCTGTTATGCGATTTTGGTCGATTAGGGGTCGATTAGGGTATCAAAACCCGGAGTTTTGTGATCTTGGCTGCCATATAATACCAGGGAATTCATGAGGTGTTCTTAATCAGCCAAGAAACATGTTTAAACCTTCCACAATCATGGATTAACAAGGGTTTTCTTAAGCTAGATCATGTTTTCATAAGAAATCATCATCAAAATCACATGAAACTTAAATTAAACCTTGGATTTAGCTTTTTTAGTTGAAGATCAGCTGATCTCTTGCAGAATTTGAGCATAATTTGTGCTGAAAATGAAGAAAAAAATGAAAAATATAAAGAAAAAAACCTTTATATAATAAGGTGGGGTACCCCTACCCCACCTACGCTTTGTCGTGCTTCGTTTTTCGTGTTAAAAGATGATATTTATCTTCGACTACGTGTTTAGGTTCGTTTTCGGGTCCCAGACACGTACCCGATTTGTGAAACGGACTCCGTTTTTCACGTTCTTAGTGTCAAAAGACTCGGTTTTAAAAATCGAGCATAACCGTCTCGAAACCCGAGCACGGTTGCGTTTTAATCATAAAAGCCTCGTTTTAGGTTAGTTTAAGTGTTTTTAGGCTTGATTGACTGTTCCTTGCATATTTGGTTTGTCTTTCATTGCTCCTAACGCAAAGGCGTTTCCCTAACTAGGACTGCCTCGTTTTGCGTGCCCGAGCACCGATTTGTTTCAAATCTTATGTTAGAGTCTATGGAACATAACTAAAAGATTTCGTGAACTCAGAATCTTAAAGGGCTATACCGTTTGCCTAATGATCATGATCGAATGTTTAATGCGCTGTTAAACGTCAAGTCCCCGTTTAACACGTTGTTAAAGGCTAAGGACACCAACCTCACATCGTTGGCCCTTAATAGTGTCATGTCAACCATGACATGTTCCCAGAGTCGTCAATCCATTCACGACTTTGTCTTGCCATGTAGGTGACGCGTAGCGCCAATGTATTGTTTTTGGTAATTACTTGGCATATACTCATATTATAGTCGGTGTAACATGCTCCAAAATTCGTATCATCACACATAATCACAACAAATATCATGATATACATATCACGTCCAGTTACCACGGACTTGTACCAATCAAAGTTTACCGGGATTTTTCACAATTGTCACAGTCTCCCCCAGTTAAAAGAATTTCGTCCTCGAAATTTCGTTTAGTAATTTGTTGAAAAGCTCAGTCTTTACAGTTAAGCCAGTCATTCGACAGACAAGTATGTTTTCGCTTTTCGTTTAGTATTGTCATCGTACAGGGATGATAATTGTGTTACATAGTAGCTGTGTAATTTTTCCATCCACAATTCCTATGTATTGTTAAGAGTAACGTTTGTCATCACTTCTAAACTGAAAGTGAGAGTGTTGTTGGGCTCACAGTAGAACAGGAGTCACGTATTCAGCTTATAGCTGACTGCAATTATTACGTTTTCTTCGCATTCATTATCTTCACCATTCATACACCATAAGTTTCATTTACGATTTCTTTTAATAGTTATTGAACACCCTATAGAGGAGGAGTACGGATACCCTCCCAGGGTTCGTTGTGAACGTCGCAATGGTGAGCATTATGCTCCACATGTTTATGTTAAGGGAATAAATTTCGTTTCACCGAGTTATGCGCGACAATCTTCCTTGTTGTTGTGTGCGTGGTTATCTTTGGTTACTACAAAACCGACCATGAGAGTCCCTATTCTATGGTAGAGAATAAGGAAGAGAAAGGCTTTTGAGAGCCCAACGTTGCCATAAGGCGGGCATGTACACGAGTAACAACGAATCTACCCACTTACATCCATGGTGTGCCCGAACTACTTACCATTAGTCGGGTTACGTTGTAAGGATATGAAATTTTCACAATAATAATTCTAGTTTGTGTTAAGTTTCGGGGAACTTGGCTTTAGCTGCTATACAACTGTTTATGTCTTTTCCATAAGGAAAAACTTAGTAACTTCGATAACATTGATGTGATTATCCGGGAGATAATCGTATACAATTTCCCGAATACTAGGAATGGTGGAGTGTGTACCCAATGAGGTTTTAATTCAAGTAACACCATGTTTAAAACGCTACTATATCACGTAGAAATATTTAAGGCATGATGAGTGTCTAACGGTCACAAGTGTCACCATGATGCTCCCAATTATGGACTCAAAATTGACCGTAGACGTGCAAGTAATTCTGTAAAAGATGACTAAATAACGAGTCATCGAATCAAGATTCCCTATCAACGGAGTACCTCCCGCAGGGTTGGAACATAGCCATGCTCGACTAACGTTTCATAATGATAATGTTAATGAAAACAACAGGAAATAATCATTTCTCGTTCTAGTGAACTTTTGTGAACCAGTTGGTATTTAGTCTGATAAGATGTGGCATCGTTTAAATCTCCAACGTTTGAACTTTATAGCTTATGTTAATGAAATAAATGTTTTTGTTTAATGGGGGTACCAATTGGGTACTTTTTATCCTTATCTGGGTGAGGTGCACAGTTCACAAGATGGTTTATCCCCACTTGACTGTCTCGGTCTCGTGGTTTTTCGAGTCCTGCTCGGACTTGGTATGATCTGCACCGTATATGAGTATTGATAAATATGATACTTTCCTACCTTGGCACCTCCGCCATCTAAATCACTGATTAAACCTAAGGGTTTCATCGAGTTTGCTCACTTCAAACTGTCTCAGTTTAGATTGGGAAAATCGTGTGGTTTTATGAAACCATGGGCACTCGACCCTTTGTCTTAGGATTAGTCCGCTGTGCTTCCTGATAGAGCAAGGAAGGAATACAGGCTGCTGGGAAGTGTCGTAACATAGATCCATAATCGTCCGGCAACCTCCGGGAATAACAAAAGCAGCTTCAAGAAGGCTGAATGAAAACCGTAATCAATCGGGGTAAGTCTAGCACTTTGACGGCTAGGATACAAGTAGAGGTTATTAATGCTATTTCACAACTAGTCGGTGCATCCAACCAAGCACCGATTTACACTTTGGTCGTTTGGTTTGACTTGGTATCGTAGATCGAGGTATCTATAATTTTGATTATACGTTAAGTAATTCTCCAAGTTTGAAGAGCATTAGTTGTAGCGTCGAAGTTTTATTTTTATTTTAGGCGTATAATACGTGCTTATCAAAGGAATTCCCCTCTGGGTGGGCATGATATCCGAGGGACGTATTCGGAAGATTCACTAGTCCCCTCATATGGAATAATCGGGACTACTAGATTTCTGGTTTCGCCTTCCCCAGGTGGGTTCAGTGCACAAAAGACACCAATTACGATATTCGGATGACTCAGGACTACTCCATTTCAAAGAGAGTTTGGTTTTGACCATGTTCCTTTATGCAGGGTAGTTCGTGCTTTTCATAGTATGGCGTATATACGTCACTCCGGTGACATGTTCTGACTGCACCTTTAAGCACTGGCCATTTTGGGTTAAGTCTAAGTGCAATTTTTAAATGTTGTATGATGACGGATATCATTATATACATGATAACGATGTTGGTTATACATGTTGTGGACTCATGCGTGCGACGAAATTGTGTAATATGGGAGGATTGAATTTGTGACATTAATACATGTATATATATATATTGTTTATAATAGAATGGCCCCGAAGCGCTCACCACGAATGACCGAAGTGGAAATCGCGTAAATGATAGCGCAACAGCTTCCGACAATCATCCCCCCGATCGTGAATTTCACTCGTGGTACGAATACCCAGGTATATATGTATATATACAATATTATACTTAATATTTCTCCCGTTCTTGTTTCCTTAAATAACATAAGAATTTTCGTCACTCGAAAATAACGAAGAATCGGGTTTATTGGTAGCATCATATTTTATGAATACTTATTTAAATCGATCAGACTGAAATCAATTGAAGGTACCAACCATTCGAAGGAAGACGAGGGGTGGTTCAACAATACTCCCCTGATCTAAATACTTTATTTCTCGTATACTCACGAGGACAAGCAACACTATTTAACGCATACTCTTGGTTACTCACAAGCGTAGGGTATCGTTCACTTTGTGTCCAATCGACAGATGAAATTCAGTGTATCTCATGCATCATTCTCCTACTCATGTAGGAGACCACTACCAAATAACACCTTTACAATGGCCCGAAGGGAATTTCGATCATCCCCTATGAATCGTGAATATGCATAAATTTGGACTCCTCGGGTGTTTCAAGGAAGAGGAGGAGACGTATGGTGTTCTCCAGGTATTATTATCGTAGCGTCAGGGAGTCAATATGTCTTATAGGCATACAAGTATCTGGGTTAGTCCCTACTCAGGACCACTCGCACGGCTGTAGTAGGTATCGTGACGTGAAAAGCCTTAATCGAAAGGAATTAAAGAATCATGTATCCCCTTATGCGATTTCTAGAGTGAATGCACCGCCCTCATACGGGTGATATTGATTCAAGACTTAGTATATCAGGGTTACCGAAAGAATTCAGGTCAGGACCCCGTGTAGTCTAGAGTTTGAAGATGTAAATAAGATTTATCACATAGGTTAATCATCGTATTACGGTACTCGAATACTACTCGAAGGCGATCTCGTCTTTCATTAGAACATCTTTTCACTAAGTTATGCGAGGCTGAAAACAAGGGATCGTTTGATATATAAAAATTCTATATGATTCTTTTAAATATCGTCCTTTAAACAAAGTCATCGTCCGATGAAAACTTCGCGTTGTGTCATTTTGGTTATTAAATATGCATTAAGAGGTAGCTTCGTTACGGGTCCTTCATATCGCTCATTCATTATTACTTCGAGTTACTGGGGATTTATCTTGTAGACTTTGAACTAAATCGATAGGATTCAAGATTGTATGCCACTTGGCTCTATCACTGAGACACCTGTCGTAATTCCATAGGAAGCTAACGTACCGCAGCATAGCTGAACATTGATTAAAAGGATAAGGAGTATCAAATTAGTAATTACATGTACCGACCTTAACGTTATCCAATAGTGTTAGTAAGGAGAATTGAACTTATTTAAAAAATAAATAAATCGGATTACTTTATGATTATAGTTTTCTTACTTTGCGCTGGGGTTACATCACCCTTAACCTCGATTTACTAAATTGACCCGTGGATTGGATTACGGATAATGTTGTATATTTATACGTAAACATATACATATAAGTGTTCGGTTAATACGAAGTATTAACGGTTACGAGGAATATGGACAAAATGTTTTCGCCTCCACGGGTCTTATTACAATCAGATCCGCATCCACACAACTCCTTGCCGAACTTTGATTATATCAGATAAGTTTTTCCATTTACGTGTTACCCCTAAATTTCCTTGGGTTACCAATACCGATGCTAAATACGTGTCCTTACTAAGAATTAGGGATTGCATCACTAGCGAACAACAGCTAGTAAAGGAAATATACGCTTCAACCGAATAGCTTCATCGACGACGGTCGGTGACATAAGTATAGCTGTTTGTTGTAACGTAATGATTTCGAATAAATGGCTGTACGTTTTAGCAAATCCTGCCAACAGAAATAAATTACGCTGAATCGTCTTACCGAAGACAGAACATTGTTACTTATCGCGAATCGATCATTGGGTCATCGATGTGGGTAAGCTATCACCGGCTATACCCAAATAGTTCAGTATAGAGTACTACCAGGGTGTAGTACCCCTAGAAAGTCGTACTATAATTTCGAAAAAAGGACCTTTCCCGGATTAACCCAACGGTCGTTATATGTTAACCCCCAAACAATTTTTCATTTAAAATCACCACAAACGTATATAGATATCGTGGTAACGACAACTATGGCATTATCTATCGCATCAAACAGGGTCGAAGTCTCAACACCGCGTTGCCCAAAATATAACCGAACGAATCGCATATGCCCTGAGTAACGGTACCTTGATCATGTAGCCGGGTGTTTATATAGGAAGTACCGCAACGTATCCACCACACCCATAAACCTGATCAATGTTCCTTTCACCAAGATATTTGGCCTAATATTGCTTTTCGCGACTAACCAACTGAAATTCAAAACAATCGTTAATCGTAAAGAACACTATATAACAAACGGTCACACGAACGATGTTCCACATCACAAAGCGTTTCAAAGGAATCTGTATCATCGCAAACTCTATACCCAATGGCATCGAATGACAACGGGAAGGGTAACTTATTCACGCACTCCATGACATCTCCAAAACCCAGGGATCATCATATTCAGATATAACATATATCGAAACACGTGCTAAGGAATACCACTAAGTATCATAGTATCACATGGCGTGAAAGCTAAAGCCAATATTGTAAGCAAAAGAGGAATCCAGCGGACAATCAAATGAATCGTGGATTCAAGGATGAAAAGTTTCATAAAATGTTTGAACTCTGTGATTGTATAACAATCGAGTGTGAAGCAATGAGAAGTGGAATAAGGATCCGTACACATCCTCCCAGTCTATCAGAACGACTTGCGCGTTCTTTATGTATCTACGTTCTTTTTAAAGTATCACTCTGGTATATAATCGTCGTTATAATAATTATAAGGATCGAGTTGGTGAGATCATATCGTAACAAAAACTTGAGTTCTCACATCATAACGTATATGTAACAACTGTATGAGTGATAGGAATCCAATTCTAGTGGGTATTAGTTATGTGAGCAGTAGGAATGTGGAATGGACTGTAATACCAGTTTTCTGCCTATCCCGAAGGCATATGTAGTAACGCATTATCCACCAATCCTAATTCACGTGTCAATCCATGCACAAACATTCACACACTATCACCTTGGTACACGTATGTATCATTCCACATATTTAAGTGTATTGATTGTTGCGGCTTTCCCAACACTGCCTCATATGAGCAAGTCTGTTATTACGTTCCGGACCATAATAATCCACTTGCCCCACAAGGCCATCCTGGTACTTGCCAATAGGATACTTTACAATGTTCAGTAAGTACTTTTAGTTGAGGTTAATTTTTCCAATGATGTCCACTAAAGTCCGAGCCTGTAGTTATAGTCTAGGTTTCCTTAAAGGCACCTAAATCTCTAAAACCAATGGCTCTGATACCATCTTCTGTCACACCCCGACTCGCAGCGGAAGAAAAATACAGGATGCAACAGACACCTCTGGTATAAGCACATTGTTTATAAAGATACTACATTTTATTACTTACAATATGTTGATTACATACTACATGTATGTTACAACTGCGTGTTCCCATGAACTACATAAGTCTTCTAAGCTGCATGCGTCTATATCAGGATTCGTCTACAAACACGTCTTGAAAACATACACGGATCACATCAGTCTCAAGTTACCTGAAATGCATGTTAGTTTTAAAAAGCGTCAGCTAACGCTGCTGGTGAGTTCCACAGGTTTAGTTTTTGTGGAACAATATGTGTTACCAAGTTTAATTGCACTGGTCACAGTCACAGATGGAATTACACGAAGAGCACAAGTTAAACCTTGACTATATTAACCGAACCGTGTCACGCAGACACATCATCGCACTGGGCCGTGTCATAACGGAAACTTTAGCCCACCAACTGCGTCACATGCAGTTGAATGTCCCCAAAGTTGTTATGCCTAACAACATAACCAAGGTTAGGACGCGTGCAGTTGCCTTGTTACCGGCCGCACTGGTCCGGAGCAACTGGGTTTGTCAGACCAATAGTACTATCCAGTGCTCCATAAGGCTTACGTTAATCACTTGTAGTGAGGAGGTTGTTCGTGTGTTAGATAATTCACATCATCAGAAGTTGGTGCAATTATCACAGTTTGTAACATGTAAACCACCCCAGAAAACAATAAAACAGTTTAAAAGTGGGGGAGTGAAACTCACTCCCAACTTGGTGTAATCCACACAATTTTTAACATGCAAGTCCCCATAAAACAGTAAAACAATTTAAAAGCGGGGAAGTGAACTCACTGGATAGTAGTATCACAGGTAGCAATAGGAGTATATGTAAGCTTGTTCGGCTTTAACAGCAATCATAAAAATCAGTCACTAGGTCGGTAACGCCTATAACTTGGGTCTAAATGGGTATTTTCAGTTCATATTGTACATATAGTATCTTGGTGTGGTGATGGATGTTAGGCTAGGATTAGTTTCACGTTTGGCTCCCGGGCACCGGTTCGCGTGCCAGCCAAAGTTGACTGTTTTATGTGTTCGGATACGGCAGTAAGATTCAGATAGTGCCACTACATTTTTATTTAGGAAAGATTAAGTATTCATTAAGGAAATCCGGACGTTTGGAGGCTCTAGGTCCCCTGAATTTGAGTTTCCGTTTTCGCCGTCGGGGATCTTCCCCAACGGTGGTGGAACACACCTAGAGTGTCCCGCTTACCTTAGAACCTCCCAAAATACTCCCGGTGTTCGAATTATAGTCCAAATAGGTTTTGGTCCGTTCCCAGTTTCGGCAGGTTCGTTGTCCGGTAAACTGCCGAATTTAGTTAAAATAAGCGTTGTAAAAGTCGAAAAATCCCATTTAATCTACATAGTTCATAAAATCCTGGAAATTTTTGTAGAACTCAGTAAAAATATATAGATTCCTATAAAATTATTTTGGGAATTTATAAAGCTATTTTAACTTCTCAAATAAATTATTTGTAAAACAGTATTTCCAGAATAATTCACTTTTTTTACCATCCGATGTCCAAAAATTCCCCAAATATTCTAGGAACTTCCTTACATGTCCAGAAACTCCCTGTAAAAATTTGGGAATTTTACAATTTTGTTTCAGTACGTTTCCTACTGCCGAAAACTCATAAAAACGTGGATTTTTAATCTGCATCAAAACTCAACTAATGGACTCCCAAACTTCCCAGAAACTTTCCTGTATGTTCATTAGTGTTCACATAAATTTTGATGATTTATTGACTTTGTTTGGTATTTGTTCGGAATTTCGTTTGGTAAAACACTAAAAACTTCACCAAAAATCGTAGAAAATTCCAAAAATTCTAAACTTTTACGTGGACCTTTCTGTCAATACCCTACATCAGCACACCCAAAATTCAGCACCATCCAATACACACGGACCAAGTTATGGTCCAAACAATATTCTGCCTATACTAGTTTCGAATTTCGGGTAATACACCTAACGATTCCTTCGATTCCAAGTGTTTTTCTTGAGTCCAGATATGGTTGTGAGCCATATTCAGTACCTATATACAAAAAACAATCCAACCATGCCATGACCCATGTCAATTAAGCCTTGTTTCATAGTTTTTCGGTTAATTGATTTGTTATGCGATTTTGGTCGATTAGGGTATCAAAACCCGGAGTTTTGTGATCTTGGCTGCCATATAATACCAGGGAATTCATGAGGTGTTCTTAATCAGCCAAGAAACATGTTTAAACCTTCCAAAATCATGGATTAAAAAGGGTTTTCTTAAGCTAGATCATGTTTTCATAAGAAATTATCATCCAAATCACATGAAACTTAAATTATACCTTGGATTTAGCTTGTTTTAGTTGAAGATCAGCTGATCTCTTGAAGAATTTGAGCAGAATTTGTGTTGAAAATGAAGAAAAAATGAAAAATATAAAGAAAAAACCTTTATATAATAAGGTGGGGTGCCCTACCCCACCTACGCTTTGTCGTGCTTTGTTTTTCGTGTTAAAATATAATGTTTATCTTTGACTGCGCGTTTAGGTTCGTTTTCGGGTTCCAGACGCGTACCCGATTTGCGAAACGGACTCTGTTTTTCGTGTTCTTAGTGTCAAAAGACTCGGTTTTAAAAATCGAGCATAACCGTCTTGAAACCCGAGCACGGTTACATTTTAATCATAAAAGCCCTGTTTTAGGTTATTTTAAGTGTTTTTAGGCTAGATTGACCGTTCCTTGCATATTTGGTTTGTGTTTCATTGCTCCTAATGCAAAGGCGTTTCCCTATCTGGGACTGCCTCGTTTTGCATGCCCGAGCACCGATTTGTTTCAAACCTTATGTCAGCATCTATGGCACATAATTAAGATGTTTCGTGAACTCAGCATCTTAAAGGGCCATACCGTTGGCCTATTAATCATGATCGAATGTTTAATGCGATGTTAAACGTCAAGTCCCCGTTTAACACGTTGTTAAAAGCTAAGGACACCAACCTCACATCGTTGGCCCTTAATAGTGTCATGTCAACCATGACATGTTCCCAGAGTCGTCAATCCATTCACGACTTTGTTTTGCCATGTAGGTGACGCATAGCGCCAATGTAATGTTTTTTGTAATTATTTGGCATATACTCCTATTATAGTCAGTGTAACATGTTCCGGAATTCGTATCATCACACATAATCACAACAAATATCATGATATACATATCATGTCCAGTTACCACGGACTTGTACCAATCAAAGTTTATCGGGATTTTTCACAATTGTCACATTATCTCTATCATTTTAGGGTTACACTTTGCTCTCAGCGGTCCATATATTAAATATGGCCCCAACCAAGAAAGTGGAGAGGACACCTTTTGAAATATGGTATGGAAAGCCTCCATCATTATCATTCTTAAGGGTGTGTGGTGTGAAGCTTATGTCAAGCAATACACCCCAAATAAATTGGAAGTCCGATCTACTAAGTGTATCTTTGTAGGATATCCTAAAGATGATATAGGATATTACTTCTACGATCCAACGAGCAAAAGGTATTTGTTGCTCGAAAGGGTAAGTTCTTAAAAGCTAAGTTCCATATGGAAGGGACTAGTGGTAGAATGGTGGAACTTGAGGAGGATTAAGAACCATAAGCCGATACACGTGTGGTTGATACTAGCACTCAACAAGAGGGTGTTGATTGTGATCAAATGGTTGATTAATACACACAAAATGTTCGCAGATCTGGTAGAATTAGTAATCCAACCAAATGATATGGATTTTTCATGGATGGATGCTACGTGGTAGATTCGGATGAACCAACCACATACCATGATGCAATGTCACAATCCGATTGTGACAAGTGGCTTGAATCCATGGACGTAGAAATGCAATCAATGTATGGCAACCAATTATGGGAATTGGTTGTGCCACCTCTTAACTTCAAAGTAGTTGGAAGTAAGTGGGTTTTCAAGAAGAAAACCGATATGCATGGTAACTTGGACACTTACAAAGCAAGACTTGTAGCAAAAGGTTTCACTCAAACTCAAGGGGTTGATTATGATGAGACCTTCTCGCACGTGGCGATGCTAAAGTCAATTAGGATATTATTTACCATAGCTGCACATTATGATTATGAGATTTGGCAAATGGATGTCAAAACGACTTTCCTCAATGGATATCTTGATGAAGATGTCTATATAGTTCAGCCTGAAGGTTTTGTCGATCCAACATATCCTAACAAAGTATGCACGTTGAAGAAATCAATTTATGGATTGAAACAAGCATCTAAAATTTAGAATCATCGTTTTGATGAAGAGATCAAGAAATTTGGTTTTATCAAAAAAGGTGATGAAGCTTGTGTGTATAAGAAGGCTAGTGGGAGCAGCATCACTTTCCTAGTACTGTATGTCGATGACATGCTACTATTTGGAAATGACATTCCAACCATGGAAGGTGTAAAAACTTGGCTTGGAAGTTGTTTTTCCATTAAAGATCTTGGTGAAGCAGTGGGAATAAAGATCTATAGGGATAGATCAAGATGCTTGATAGGTTTAAACCAAAGTGCATACATTGAAAATATCTTGAAAAGGTTCAAGATGGGAAACTCTAAGAAAGGTTTGGCACCTATTCAAAAGGGAACGATATTGAATGCGTCTCAATGTCCATGCTCACATGATGAGCAAGAAAGAATGAAAGGAGTCCCTTATGCGTCTGCTATAAGATCCATCATGTATGCAATGATATGCACTAGGCCGGACGTGTCATACGCTTTAAGCATGACGAGTAGATACCAACAAAATCCAGGTGACAGTCATTGGGTGGCTGTTAAAAGCATATTGAAATACCTTAGAAGGACTAAGGATATGTTTCTAATATATGGATCTGGTGAAGAGGAACTCGTTGTAAAGGGTTACACGGATGCGAGTTTCCAAACTGATCGAGATGATTCTTGATCACAATCTGGGTATGTCTTCATTTTGAATGGAGCAGCAGTATCTTGGAATAGCTCGAAGCAAGATGTGTTAGCATTGTCCACTATAGAATCAGAATACATCACCGCTTCATTGGCAGCACAAGAAGCTGCATGGTTGAAGAAATTCATTGCTGATCTAGGGGTAGTCCCTACCATTCAAGACCCCATGGAAATCTTTTGTGATAACGAGGATACGATTGCTCAAATCATGGAACCTCGTGCACACCAAAAGACTAGGCATATAGAGCGGAGGTTCAACTACATAAGGGATGAATTTGAAAAAGGAAAGATATGTATTCGCAAGGTTCACACCGATCAAAACATTGCGGATCCACTCACGAAGCTCCTTGAAAGGCCAAAACATGAGAATCATACTTGTGCCTTGGGACTTCGATATTCTAGTGATTGGATTTGATCTACTTTGTATTTGGATATCGGAATAATTGTTATTTTGACTCTTTTAAATGATTATGGCATTTTGAGTTATGTTCCATTTTAGCATGTTTAAATCCATGAATAAGTTAATTATTCTAAATGTCCATAGTCGATCATATTTGTGGGAACAAATATGAAGGTAAGACTATTACGAACTTGGATTGGCGGATATTCATTAGGTATGAATATAGAGCAATGTGTTGCTGCCAAAGTTCATAAATATTTGTGGGATACAAATATTGGACTGACCCGCTCTCAAATGTTACTGCATGGGATCTTTTGTAATTGATCATAAGTAAATTTGAGTAAAGGCGAATATCATAGTATCCTCTGACCTAAGATACATATTGGGTCTTGAGATTCATCAAATATTATACCTTAACCTAGTTCTTCGCTATCCGTAACATGACAACACATAAGGCTAAGCTCAGGTGTAGTACAAGGTGATTGTGAGAGACGTATGTAGCCAAGATGGGATTTGTTCCTCTTATTCGTTGAGAGTAAGATGTCTAAGGCCTGCTAAAGTTAAATCAACAGAGAATGGTCACTCTATGTCTCTGGATTCAACATGACATCTGAAACAAAAGGATAAATGGTCGATTCACCTAAATCATGTTCAAGTAAGGGACTTGAAGGAGATGATGTTATTGAATGGCACTTCGTCATACGTATTAGGGTAGTAAACCGTTGTTAGGAGGTATTTGCTACTTGCATCAATCTTCTATGTATCTTGTGAAAGTGGGAGATTGTTGGAATCGGTATGCCCAAGACACATATTAAATTGATGTGGCTAGTACGTTATGATCCAAGTCGGGTTATACCCAATAACAAGCTAGACAAACGCCTATAATATTTATTATGATATGATCAAACAAATAAATATTAACACTTAGAATATTTAGAAATTGGTTTTCTAAATAATTGCACTTGAGAAATTAATAAATTATATGGATAATTTATTTTTGTGAGAATATTTTATCTTGTTATTTAATTGGTTAAATAACATTATAAAAGGTTATGAGATGTTGCCTAAAGTCTTGTAAACATATAATGTTATATTTATAAAAGTTGTAAATAATACAAGACATAAAATAAAAGAAAAAAAATTGGAATTTTTTTTTAAAAGACCCCATAGGGCTGGCCCCTTTATGGTCTTCCCAAGAAGGTTTTTTGGTCCAATCAAATTACATGCAAAATCTCAAAAAGGAAGGCACTTGATTGGGTGAAAATTGGCCCAATGGCCGGCCATATGTAGCCTCCCAAGGTGGGTTTTCCTTTTTCCTATACATGCAAAAGATCTCATAAAAGATCATGGAAGATTGCATGTTCTAAAAGAACATATGAGAAGCCACCCATAATCGTCCCCGAGGCCGAAAGTCTCATACAAAGTCTCAAGAACTTAGAATTCTTGATCAAGCAATCTCGTGCAAAAGAAGAGACCATTTGTACCAAGGAGGAAATCGAAGAAGAGGTAAAACCTTAAAAGTCGAAAGAAGATGAACCACACAAAGAAAAGCCTGCGCATGACGATGAGAAAACCGAACCAAGTCATATAGAAGGTAAGTCTACAAAGGTAGATTTCGAAGAGTTACAACAAGACCTCCAATAAATACATATTTTACAACCTTCTTTTAAAATCATAGTTTGGTTCCATCTCATGCTAAGCTTTTGAAAGAGTTAAACACTAATCCTAAAATCAAAGAATTAGCAAGTATTAATTTAACTAAAGATCAAACTTCATTAATACAAGTTGAATTAAACATAAACCGGTAACATGTTTATTCAAAACATCCATATTAGTAAAATTTCAATAGACAAAGATCTTTGTGTTAATATAATGCCTAGCTATCTATTTGAAAGATTAGGTATTGGTGATTTCCTTCCGATAAAAATTTCTATCCTCTTGGCTGATCGAAAAACTAAAAATGCAACGGGAGTGGTTGAAGGCGTTCTCATTCAAACACAACAAACGGTTGTACCAACCGACTTCATCATCTTACCTGATGCTCCCCTCGCGTTGGGACAACCATTCATAAAAACCCATCAAGCTTTGCTCAAACAAAAACACAAAAATCTTCCCACTAAACTTGGGGCCAACAAACGAAGCTTTAATCTCGATATGAAATATCCAATAAGTAATGATGACCCCTTGTTGGAAGATGAGCCAGAACTACCCGTTACGGTGGGTCTAGCCAAGGACCCTTATAAACGTGGCGTACCATGGAGGCATGCCATGTACTATAAATTATTAAAAGTAGTTTACTTAAACATACTTGTTCAACTTTCAAAAGTATAGCTTTTTTTTAAAGGACAATCATGTTTAAGATTTAGTTTAGTTCTTAGTTAATGCTTTTATTTTTAAGTTTTCTAAATTAGTAGGGATAATAAATACTCAAAGAAGGGTTGGAACTAGCCAAAGGACGTGGAAACAAAACCCCATGCACGTAAACAGAAGTCCCCCCGAATCGAAATCTTCATTACAGAAAGTGCAGCACGGGGCCGTATGAGGTAAGCACGCCTCCGTGCCTCTTCACTAATGAAACAAAATTGGCCACTGGAACTATTACACCCGTGCCTTTAGGCACGCCCACGTGCCCATCTTCTGTAAGTTTTTCAAAAATTCGTGATATTGACATTTTTGACACGGGGTCGTGCCTCCATAACACGGCCCCATGTCTAGTGCATAGTTTTTAAAAAGATTTGTTGTTTTTAACCCACATTTACACATTTAATCAAACTCAACCAATTTTGGATACATTGAGGACAATGTGTAATTTAAGTGTGTGTGTAGGGGGGGGGGGGGAGGGGACTTAACTTGAATATGTTTGTCCTAAAATCAAGTCTTACACAAAACTCTACTTGGAATCGCTAAAACACACCAAGTCTTTTTCAAAAACATTCTTTAGTTTGTTTTTTCTTGTTTATAGTTTAAGTTAGAAACCAAGATCTAAAAAAGTTCAAGTTTTTTTCCAAATTTACAACCGATAGCGGTGTGATAAAAAGAACCATATAAGAAAAATTTATAAAAAGACACGACAATTCTTGTTAAAATTCGATGGTATAAATAATTTCACACTTTTACCCTTTTTCCCACAAAAATGTGAGTTTTGAGCCTTTACCGAGCATTCAAATTCATATCTTTACTAAATGCTCATTTTCATTTCTTGTGTGAATATCCATATGGTTCTTATGAATCTAGAACTTGACAAGATAATGCATTCCCGTTCTTGCTAACCAATCCAAGTAAGTTAATGATTGAGGCGTTAGGACTATAAGCCCTTTTTCTTTTTCAACCTTATTTTCTCCTTATCTCCCCACCAAAAAACAAAAAAAATTCCCCTAGTTAAACCTTTTGAGCCTAAACTTTCATTTCAAAACCCCACCCATCACCCATACCACTTTTCTTTTCACCCCATTTTTTTGTAAAATTCGGTTCTTTTGAAAAACACAAAAATGTGTGCTTAGTTATCTTGTGCATATTTACTCTATAAAAAAATAAAAATAAAAAATATATCTAATTGGTTGAAATAAAATAAGCAAACGTATTGCTTATAAGCCTTTAATTCGTAACTAAGTCACAAATAAAAAAAAATTCAAAAGAAAACCAACACTTTACGTCTTTAGCTACTTTTCAAATAAAACTACCTTACCCCTTACAAAGATTATGTTAAAAAAGGAGGAGGTTTGATTACTAGTCAAGTATATGGTAGGAGTAAGTTCCATACAAGACTTTTACATCTCGGCCAAGTGTTGAGTGATCACTTGTGAGGTGTGTCAATTTGTATATATTTTAAATGAAATTTTATAAAGACATGTTATGCCCCAAAAATATTCATTTTTCTTAAAAAGTGTTCTAAATAAATCATATCGAATAGGATTGCAAATTATATAAAAACAAGAATAAAAGAACTTGGATTCCCGACACTCTACAAACAAGACCCAAAAACTTTTTCTCTACCAAGTCCATTTGGGTGTGTAAGTTTTGCTTCAGGACAAGCAAATATTTAAGTGTGGAGGTATTTGATATGCGTCAAATGCAACATATAAATTGTATCAAATACGGTATAAAATCTACCCTTTTTAGTACTAATATTGGAAAAAGCACGTTTCTTTGTATACTTTTAATTTTCAGGATTAAAAGAGCTTAATTGTACAAAAAGAATAAATTAACGACAAAATCCAGCATAAGTATAGTAGACGGGAAGGTAACACATTATACCAGCACTCCGAGCTTCACCCCAAGACTAAAAATAAAAAAACATAAGTCTAGCACGAGGTCGTGCCTAGTCGGTGACGTGAGCGAGGTGGGAATAAATTTTAAATATATTTTAGGTACTTTTCACTCGTTTATTCAAGCTTTAAATTTATAAACACATCTATAAAAAAGTAAAAAAAAATTGTCGATCGGTAGTTTTGAGTGATTCAACTTTTTGGTACGCGCTGGCGTAAATTTTGCTGGAAGATAAATATTATTTTACGCCTCGTGTAAATGTGGGTATGCGACATTTTTAAAAATTTTTTTTCTGAAACAAGTGATCTTTTTTATGACTTTTGAGAAAAAAATTCGAAAAACCTTTTGAATGGCCTAATTCTCACGGTTTTCACAACTCATGGTGGTTCTCATTTTACCCATCCATATATATATATTGAGAACACATATATTAACAAAGTTCGGTAGATTATACAAAATCGGACAAGACACTAAAATTATATATATTTTACAAGTATGAGGAACATATACATATTATATATATAGATATGTATATATATACAACCGATCTTAAAAATATATTATTTGTAAGAAGCAACAAAGATATATTTTACAAAAAATATAATTCTAGAAAAGAATCCTAAAAAATCACAAATGATGAAATTATCCACCAAGTATAAAATACATATAAATAGGTATACATACCTAAACGTACAAACAGGTGTCTACGTATACACCTAGTGAAAAATATAAGATTTCATGTTACATACATACTTATACAAAAATAATATTAAAAATATTATTTTTAACAAAGTATTGAAATCTATATATATATATATATATACGCACACACTTTGTCCTAGTCAAAGGTCCACAAAGACAAGAATACATGAAATGGTATAAGTATACATATACAAGGATAATGTTAAAAATCTATTATTTTTAATAAATATCGAACTTGGAAAATATATATATTTAAGAAGAAGTATATATATATATATATGTATATATATATACTTATACATAATTAAAGAATTCGGGAAACAAGAATATATATTTTAGGAGATAAAATATATATTATCCACCTCGAGACCCCTTTGATGGGCGTCGCAATGGCTCTATTTGCGGTATTTCTATCTATTATTTTAGAGATTTATAATTCTTCTGTTTTATTGGATGGAATTTCAATGAATTAGATCTATAAGAACCCCCAAGTCCTAGCTTTTCAATAACAAATGAATCCTTTAGAACTTGGATTCCAAAAGATTCCCCTTTTAGTGGAAAAGACCCGTATCAATAATTATGATTTTACGTATGGACATGCTAAAGTTTCAATCAATTCGTGCCAATATCCCCGCCAGGAAATTAAAAACATAAATCCAGTAGCCCAAACAAGATGTCCAAATAAAAACATCCATGTCCCGGCCATTGTAGCACGTGTGTCGCCCAGGGCATAAGGGGCATGATGACACGAAAACAATCGTGCAAGACACGAAGACATACGAAGGGCTAGACCCTATTTATACATGAACAAATAATACAAATACATGTACAGACATTATACAATAAACATATGAATAATCAACTACCAACGAGTCTAAACAGAAAGGGTTTTCGGACAAACAAATCAAAGACAAGTCTCAACAAGGTTCATGATGAAAGACTTGTACATAAAAAAAACAATGGACCTAAGTGCCTTAATGAAATTAGGACACTTGTAGGACGAAGACAAACACAGTATACAAGTTGATTGCTAGCGGTTTAGCACGAAACACAAACTGTGAGTTCATGTCCCCTCTTTTAAATACATTTTTTGTTCCAAATTAGGTGGAGATACATGTTGCAAATGGTATGATAAGCTAGGGATGAAATAACTATAGATCACGTGCGCATAAGTAGAATACACAAGTAGCCGTTAATCACACATAGAGACTGAGGAACGAAAGAGGTAGATCTATTGAGTTTTGGCGAGCTCCACTTCTGGTTCGTGAGACCCCGTTAGAGTGATCTTTTTTGTCCCAAGTCAGGGAGAACCGACATACATCGTCTAGGTTTGGTTGATTCTTATGTCGACACACGTATTAATGTCCTTGCAAAACGTTAATGATCAACTAATTTCATAGACGCTTTATATACCTGGTTTTCAATACAAGTTACATAAATATTTTCAAGATTCATTTGCTACAAAACAAAACAAATGAATTCACCAACTTTTTATTAACTTTTCAAACTTATATGCATTTAAGGAAAGTAAGTTCAAACGTGGAAAGCAAGAGTACGAGGACCAATATTGATTCTACTTTGAAGGATTTGTCTCCTATACGTCGCCTCCTTGGGGAAATATAGTGGCCAAAACCTTGAATCTCAAAACTATATTTTTGTTGAAAGTTATTTATGAAACAATTACATTTGGAAAAGTTGTAAACAATATACTTTACTTTTGCATCGTGACTTTTGATATAACTTTGGTAATGGCATCTTGGTTTATTTTATGATATAGATTTTTTACTTTATCGAATTCATTGAGAACATTTCTAAGTTCACACCTCACGCTTCTGCTACGAGTGGGTGGGACAGATCCTACCTTTCGGTACATTAACATTTCATTGGCCATAATATTTCTGTGGTTAGAACATTTTGTTCAACATAAATGATTTGTTAATCATTTGCATTTTGTTGGACACATGCCTTTCTTTGGAATGGTTCAACAAAATGTACCTAAAGACCCTAGAGTGCAACATTGGTGGCTGTGTTAAGATCCAAGCTTGTTTTATGTCAAGATCCTTACTTTGTTGTTGGAATTTCACAAGAATCATTCCATGATACCGTTTCATGCATTAAGCATAAAAACATGTAAACTTTAACGTTACCTTCTTTTGCCTATAAAACCCAAACCTGAAAACCTTCAAAAGTGGCGAAAACCACGAGAAAAACAGGCTATCCTTAATCCCAAATGGATAAACCAACCAGATGGCGTCGATTCACGAGGTGTAACACACGACCCCTAACATTCAAAGCTTGGTTCATGCTTTCTCTCTCTAGTTTCTTTCTCTAAGCTTGGGTAAAGTTTGTTGCAAATGTGACGGGCGATCCTAGCCTCCTTCCCATAATAAGGATTTTCATATGCCCTTATACCAACTTGCCCTCCATGGGCTTTGTATATAAACCTCCGAATTATGGGTGCTTTAAACATAAAAAATTATCCCTTTATGCCATGACTTGGGTCTTCATTTCATACCTATCTTAAAGCCTGCCTCACCTTTATCATTTATTGAAAATTGGGGTGTTACAGGATCTTCATGAAGCTTCTGCAGATTTCATTACACCTCTACTAATTTACTGAAATATCTAATCTACTAGGTGCAACAAGCTCTAATACCCATTGTTGGTCTCGGAAAAGGATGTTCAAATAATATAATCGTTAAAGGATAGTGTAGAGAAGTGTTATAATGTTTAGGATGAACAAATAAAGGATAAAAAGACACAACAAAGTCGTTGTTCTTCAAATATTATCATGATTAATGAATAACGAACACTACAAAAAGAATAAGTGATCTAAAGACAAACCCTAGACCTATTTTTCATACCCCTTATAGTAGATTAGGTAGTATCTACCTCAAGGCCCAATTAGTTTTCCACAACTAAGAACACTTTGTCTTTAAAAAGAATGCGCGCGCGCACACACACACATATATAAGTGAATTTCCTTACTAGTTAGAATTAATCTAATAATGAGGAAATTTCTAATTGGACAAGCATTTCTTATGAGTTTAGTGAGGTTTGATTGTAAAGTTTCTCTCTTGAGCCCCAAAATAATTAGACAAATATATCTCAAGTCTTTACTTATACGTTTTTATATACAATTAAATGACGTATTTCCATTATTCATACACAATAAAATGACGTATTTATGTTATTATGCATACTTTAATGTATATAGTGATAGTTTTAAATTGAATTATAACATAGTTAATGTGTATTTAATGTTGAAACATAACATATACACATATATATGATGTAAAAACAATTGTAGAATTATATAAATGACACAATGCAAGTAAAACTAAGGCCACATCCCTCTTTTGAATAAGGTTCAATAGTTTTAGTTATCGTGGGTGGTGCTAATAAGGGACCAATGAGACATTTAAGTATGGGTGCAACGGGAATGAATTTAAAATTCATAATCATTGTTACACTATGATACTTGAGGGGCATATGTTAAGAAGTGGGTAAAACTTAAATCTAATGGAAAAAGAGAAGGGGGTGCTATGTGTATAGTCACTTTACAAGTTAACAAGTGTGAGTGTGTTTGTTGGTAGGAAAATGGAAGAAGGCTAGAAATCAAAGGGGAAAGCCGAAAATCCATCAAAATTGGATGTGAAAAATCAAGGGTTTGTGTTGTATTCTCCATCCTTTAGTGAAGAAGGATGATTGGTAAATAATTTTCTAACCAAAACCTAGATTTTGTGCTATTCTTGAGTTAGTGTTGAGTAAAACTTGAGGATTTATCTTCATATTGGTTGTAGATTAACTCCAAAGATGATAATTTGTTGATATGTTTGGGTTTTTTGGGAGTTTCTACTAACATAATAGGTAAAAGCTATAATCTATCTATGATGAGGTCATATGAGTTCGATGGAATTGAATATGGCTAATTCAATATACAATAGTTGTTGGTTTTGTTTAAACAAGAATATCTAGGTTAATCCATATGTCAAGGGTGAATGGAGAATTAAGGATATTACACTTATATGTGTGTGAATTGAGAATTTGGTACAATCATGTAGTAACAATCATGTATGGGGGAAATTGTCCCAACCTTACGTGTATGTGACTTATATCAAGTAAAAGTGTTAAGATTTGTATTCTATGCGTTTTGTTATATTATTTTCATAATGGCCATCCGGGTCAAGAGATGAGAATAAAGACTTACGCTATATGCAAATGTGTTGAAAAGCAAACCTTAATAACTTGTTTCTGATGTAAGCAAAGTGGCTATCTACATAAGTTGTACTTGTTTCTGAGACTTTGCATTTTGATATGATAAGTGTCGACTCTACATAAGTTGTACTTGTGTTTGAGAATTTGCATTTTGACATCATAAATGTTGACTTTAGGAGGTCAATAATAAGAGGAAAAACACGAGATAAAGGACCATCAAGTAAAGGTTAGTAATTACACATCCCTTATCTGAAAACATATATCTTTACATTATGTGTATGCTTTTGAGATATATTATACATAAACTACATTAAATTTTCACGTCTCAAAAAAGTTACATTGTATTTTCGAATATTACACATAAACTACATCAAGACTTTGCATTTTGTTGGGATTGAACCCTGTAAAAAGGAACATATGATATAAAGCCAAAATCACATCAGATGTTTGATCCTAATAACAGAGTTTACAAGCTCTGTTCAATAAACTCTGCTTTGCCTAAAGCTCTGCCTCCTATCATCTGCTTGTACTAAACGACAAAGTTCAAGGGTCTGCCAGAAGACAAAGCAATGGATAGTGATCAGCGTTTAGCTATATTAGTTTATATTCAATGTAACAGTGTTTGGCACTAATCAGAGTTTAGGTTTAGCAGTGCTTAGAGTTAGTTTTATTTGTTACCTGTCACTATCAACCCTGACATCATCAAAGATGCTCAGAGGTTAGAAGTGTTAGTATAAATAGACGATCAGTTGTACTATTTTATCGTCTATCTAAAAGATCATTCACCTATCATCTTCCTTGCATTTCTGTACTATTCAAACTTGGATCCTAACAATTGGTATCAGAGCTTGGTCAATCAAAATTTGATTTAACTATCAATTTGAGTTGAAAGATCAGCTCTCCCTGCTAATTCGTTTGACAGTTTTTGGAAAACAAAGTTTTATAGCATTTAAAAGTTTTAAAACAAAATCTGTTGAAAACCATCAGAAATGTCTCAAAACACACCTGATTCCAACATTGGATCGATGTTTAAACCACCGCTGCTGAAAAGAAATGAATATTTCATATGGCAACGTCAGATGAGACACATTTTAGCTAAACCGAACACCGGTTGTTGGCGATCTGTTGTATTTGGACCTCACATTCCAATGGTTCCAAGTATAGAGGATCCCAATACTCAAGTGCCAAAAAGTCCTGATCTATACTCCAAGCAGGATTACCAGAAAATAGAGTTGGATGCTATGGCGTTTAGCATTGTTGCTTCTGCCTTACCCAACGAGATCTATGCTGGACTGCTCCACTCTAATAGTGCAAAGGAGTTGTGGGATGCACTAAAAGAGCAATTCGGTGGTACTGAAGAGGTTATCGAAAACAATAGAGAAATTCTGAATCAACAGTATGAAAGCTTTTATCACGTCAAAGGTGAGTCGTTAACACAACAGTTCAAACGTTTTAGCTGTCTAATCAGTAACTCAAACTGGTGAACGTTGTGTTCTCTAATTCGACTGTCAATAGTCGTTTCCTTCGATCGTTACTAGAAAAATGGGACACTGTAGCTTACGTTACACGAACATCTTTTGGTTTTAAAGAGATGTCGCTCACACAGCTTAATGGCATACTCCTCACTTATGAGAGAGAGTTAAACAAGAAAGAAGCTACAAGAGTCTGGTAAAATAACTGATGATTACCCTTTGGGTAACACAGCTCTATTTGGCCAAGAAAAGGGTTCTGGCAGTGGAAAGGATCAGGGTTATGATCATTTTATTGATATAACTTCTGGAGGAAACTTTAACTCTGATTCTTATTCACCCAACTATGCATTACTGTAAGTGGGGAAAGCCAAACCTCTGCCAATCTCTCTTTTGACTTAAATGATTTACAACACTTTGAACCATCTGATTTGGAAGAGATGGACATTTTGCACCAACTAGCTGTATTAAGTTTAAGGGCTAGTAAATTTTACAAGAGAACAAGTAGGAAATTCCCTGGGTTGCATGGGGGGTTGAAGCTTGGGCTAGACAAGTCTAAAATCAAGTGCTATAAGTGCAATAGGCTAGGAAACTTTTCCAGAGAATGCAGATCTCAAACTTCAGGACCAATTGTAACACATCCTGGCCCTAGACCTCAGCACACACAAAGCACTGCCAATATTCCCAATATACCACTGCTCATCAAGTTCAAAACACTGCTCATTATGCACACCCGGCTACCTCTGTTCTAGTGCATTATGTTTAAACCACTGTTCCACAAATTCAATATGTTCAAGCACCACCACCTCAAGTGCATATGCAACAAGCACCTCATGTCACTCAAACTACTCAAACCACTGTGTAGGACCGTTGAATTCCTTAGCAAAGGTGCCTAAGATGTATCTAACCATGTATGCGGAAAATTACGTGAATTAGTGACAATATACACAATGTATTCAGTTAAACGTCAGTTTATTAATGTTCAAATTTGTACATTCGAGATCCAAACTGACAGAGCTTTGCCGTCAAAGTTGCAAAACTATTACAAATGAAATCCCAAGACAGCTATTTATAGACTAGCTAGTTCGCACCAAAACCACCTTTTGTCTAGTTCGTACGAAGTACTACTTCGTACAAACTAACACATTACAATGCACAACTTCGTGCGAACTAGTCCTTAATCAAACATAAAATTAACTTTAAACATCATAACCCTATACTTTAGACTAGATTAAAGACATAGACAATATACATCAAGCACTAACAGACTCCCCCTTGAATGCTGCCGTCGTCTTGATCAGTCTTCAAATCTTCATCCATGACCAAAGAAGTTCTTGTAAGGCTTCCTGCATCTTTCTTGTGATGGAATAGGCGTTTGATCCATAGGAGGTGCTCATTTCATGAATTGAAATCTTCTAAGACGTGCCTCTCTTCCTTTCTCGTGTATTTCTTCTAAACGTTTTTCTTCTTTCAAAAATTCTTCACGTTCAAGTCCATGCCACTTAGACTCCCACATATGACCCGAATTAAATACCATGTGCGTAGCAAACGTTGATCACCCCTTGGTATTACTTCGCTTGAGTCTCTTCGCGCTTGTCATAGCATATCTTGTTGAAGAACAAACATTTCACGTCTTCTTTCGAACAATTTACTAGCCACATCGGGTCTAGTATCCTTATCGTCCTCCATAAACCCCAAATCCTTCGACGTTCAATCAATTCTGGAGTTACTTCTTTAGTGAGATCCCAATTACCATCAGCTCTAAGCACAATCACGGCTTCACATGTTTCAGGGTCTGTCTGCCTCCACAAGAAGTAAGGATGGAAAGCTTGCTCAATTGGTTTTAGAGCATATTCTTCATAACTTTAGGCCTCTTCATAACCAATGTAACATCCTTTTCTTTCGTCACTTTGTTGATCTTCACTATGCGTTTAGGAATAAATGGTTTCCGGTGATTGAAACCATGCATCTCTTCAAACTTTATAACTTTCTATAAACGTTGATCGTTAAACTTCATCTAAAAGTTTATATTTCTTGTCTGCACCAGTTCTTCTACAATCCAGAGCGGTAAACTCTTTAAATCATTCAGATATCGAAAGTATTGTACCCGAACTCCCTTTTGATAGCATATATATTCAGCTCGCTAATCCAACCCCAACTTAGAATATCTCCAAGAGACTTATCTTTATCTCGTGTAAAGAATGCCAATGGATGTTTAAACTTTCTTTCTTTCGGCATTTCTTTAAACCACGATTTCATAGCTTCAGCTATCTCCTCTTTTGATAAACGTTTCGGTATGCTTCCATCTTTGACAACTTCTTCAATCTTTCTCTTCAATAACTCTAGATCAACCTGACTCATAATTTCTTCAAACGTTGGAAAACTATCGGTGTCAGTTCCAGAGTACTTTTTAACCTCGTCATCTGAAGCATCTTCAATAATGACATGATCATAATCATCTGCTTCAGGCACTTTCTTATATACATAGCTATTCAGCTCAAATGTACTAATGTTCACCAACTCCTCTTCGAAGTCGAAATCAATTGATCCTTCATCAATCTCTAACAACTTAGCAAGTTCTTCTTTTGAGTAGTTATGAACATATTCTCCTTCTTCAACATTATGTTCTAACATTAACATCATAGGTTTGTAGCTATCAAGAAAAACTGCTACAGGATTAGCTGTGAAGATTCCTGATGCTTCTGTCGTTGTTGGCCCTGTTTGCTCCCCTGAATTTGAACATCTTCAACATTTACTTCATCATTCAACATAGAATCTTAATCAAACTCATCATGTATCTTAGCAGTTTCAACAGTAAGACCAACACCATCCTGATCATCATCATCGTCATCGTTATCATCTTTCTTCTCAGAATCATCTTTCTAATCATTATCTTGTTTGTCATCATCGTTTTTCTCTTCATCTTTGTCCTTCTCTTCTTCCGTTATAGCTCTCTCAGCCCTTAAATGTCTAATTTTTGCGATTCTTTGAAGAATAGGATTGTCAATAACATCAATGACCTGACCCACTGCTACTAACCCTCTTTCAGCAACTTCTTCAACAATTGGTTTAGAAGTTCCTTCAATAACACTCTTACCCCTTCCCTGAACTTCTGATTCAGCATCAGCTTTTCTTTCACGCTCAGCAACTCTTTGTTTCGTTTCTTGTACTTCTAGACGGTCGTACTCAGCGGCAAAATCTATTCCAAGGTTGTTTGCTAGTACTTTCTGAAGCATATCGAACCTCTTGTTGCTCACTGCCCTTTCATTCTCTAAGTCATTCACCACTTTTCGCAATCTCTCGTTATCAGTGGTTAAACTCTCGATCACTGCTTTCATAAATTCTCGATCATTTTCTAGGAATTTCATTCTTCCCTTCAATACTTCCTTCTCCTCTTCATTGGCTTTCATTTGTTTTTCTAACTCTTTAATTCTGTTTTCGAACTTAACTAGCTTGGATTCGTTAAACATATCTGCCAATGAATCACTAGTAATTACTTAATCAAAATCCCGGGGGGAAGAGGAATATCTTCAAAAGCATCATGAAAATCACGTTCACGTTCACGATCAGAAGTTTGACTTTGAGCTGTTTTTGGTTTTGGAGCTGACTTTGGTGTTGCTTGCTTTGGAGTAGATTGCTGTTTTGGAGGAATCGGTTGTGTAGTAGCCGGTGGTGTTTGAACATTAGTGGATAATGTGATAACAGGAATTGGAGATGGTGGTGCAGTAAAAGTTGTTTCTTTCACAGGCTTTAATTTCTTCATGAACTTTCATCTTGTCGCAGCAACAGGTGACCCTGTATGTGACAACCGGTACTTTTCGGCTTCTAATTACGAGATTAACAAACGTTTAAGGTGATAATAAATATTGTTAAGACACATATTAACTTAATTAGGCTCTTGTAATGCCTAGGAACGCCTATTCGACCTTACATTACGTGTATGGCGACTTGTGGAATAACTGCGTAACGATAAACGGTAATAAACTAACAATGGAAAAAATACCGACAAAGCATAAAAATACAAATTTTGTGCTTATATTTATTATAAATTTATAAATATGTGAACTATTCGGATTGTCGAACCTCACAGAGCATAAACGCGGAAGTTACGTGGAAACTAGAACGCACCGACAGTCGACAACAAAACAGAAGCACGGGACACTTGTATACTTTTAAAACAGAAATATTATGATATTTTTAGCTTCATTTGCGAATTTTGATTTTCGCGGATGAAACGAATGCGAAAAACATATCATAAACGATAACATAAGCATCTTCGCAATTTTTACGAAAACGACAGGTTGACGCGATAATCAAATTACGACACAATTTTTATATGCGTATGACCCTAAAACTTAATCCTACGACATTTTACGAAGTGCGTAAGCGAAAACGGGCCTCATAAACGTTGTTGGGCCGCTTGAAGACTAGATACACGCTAATGGGCCTAGGGCCCAACTCACCAATAACCCTAACTATATAAGCTTCTTAACCTTCTCATTTCTCATTTTAAACATTCAAAAACCCTAGCCCCCCACTCATATCACTCTTCTGCCCTCTCAAAAATCCGGCCACTGGAGCGAAGTCCGGCCGGCTTTCCGGCGAGTCTCAACCACACAATCATCCTCTACTTTCTTATACCATTTCATAGCTATACACACACATTCTGAAGTTTAGAGAGAGACATGAGAGAGAGAGTGGATAGCAGGAGAGAGAGAGAGCAACGGCAAGAGAGAGGAGGCAGGAGAGAGAGTACGGCAGAGAAAGGAAGATACCGGCGAAAGTGAATCGGGCCGGCACCTTCCACGGTGGCACGACGGCGGAGCCGCCAGCTTCGGCATCCAGAAACGCCACAGATAGGGGGCAGAAGTGTGGAGGAGGGGGTGTTTTGTGGCAGCTGCGGTGGTGTTCCGACGCTGGAGTCACGACGGTTTAAGAAGAAGTCAGATTGGGTTTGGCTTGGTGCTCATTTGTTACGGATTCAGGCTAGGTTTCGGTCAGGTTTGCGGGTCAGGTGAGGCGGGGTGTTGATGGTGACGCAGGTGCTTGGTTTGGGATACTTGCAGATTCGAGTCTTGGTTCAGTGTTGGTTCAGGCTCGGTTGAGTCTCGGCTCTGTTTGGTTCAGTCTTGGCTCGATTCAGTTCTGGGTTCGGGTCAAGAAGTCGACACCGAGTCAGATTTGGCTGGTTCGTGTTAGCATTGGTTCGGTTCAACAAGTAAACGGTTCAGATTTGGTCGGGTCAGTTTTGGGGTTCGAGTCAAATTGGACAACATGAGTCAACCTGGTTGGCTCGGTCTGCCGGCCAACTCGGTTCAGCTACGGTCAAACCCGGTTAAGCGCAGTCAAGACGAGCCTTGGTAAAAATTATTTTAACGCAAGTTACTAGATAGTTATTTAGTTTTCATCTTACGCCATCGAGCTCTAATCCGAACCAATTAACAAGATCGTGAAGGAAATAAAGTTTTGGGACTTATACGTGATTTTGTTAATATATCCTGCGTACATACATATTTATATATATATTAGTTAAAACAGTCTGATGTATCGTGAAGTAATATATATACAAAAACATAAATTAGACTCGTGTTCGATAAAAATTTATGTTTTGAACTTGACGGAAACTTATATACATAATTGAATTGTTGTGTTTTGAAAATATAGCGACACATTGATTGTCGGGATCGTCCCAAAAACAGAGGAAACTCTGCCCGTTTTTCCTAAAAGTCCGTAACACGGAACATGTTGATATTTTAAAACGACGCCTATCGGGACTCAAAAGTATTTTTATATAAAAAATATAAATAAATATAAGTATATATTTGTGTTCGACAAATTACACGATTCGCAAAAGCGAGATTACAACATTTCAAATTATTACGGTTTACTGGTTAAAGAAACGAGAGTGCTTTTATAAAATAAATATAACTATCTATATTTATTTCAAACGTCTCGTACTCGGAAGTCTTTTATAAGATAAACATAATTAAGTATATTTATTTCAAACACCTAAACGCTATACGCCACTTTACCCTACTATCTTCGTATACATCACTATCCGCGTTATTTTAATAACAAACCAACACCGTCGACTCCACAAGCGTAGTACTATATAACTATTATGATAATTGTCAGTGAGACACACGAGTATACTATTTTGACTACGCGACATTTCATACATATGCATTTACGTTTACATATACACGTATACATATATGTTTACCTCTTATGAAACACTACGACGAGACGTACTTCTATCCGTCAACGTATATGACGACTAATCAGCGAACGCGTAAACACATTATACTAGTCTATAACATGTACTATCTTATATGTATATTTGATTACATACACGTATCACCTTTTGAGACGACTAACACGATTCTACAAAATATTTATGTTTTATAAAAATATATATACTAAACTATTTGGAAACTAAGTGTTTCCAAAACCTAGTATTTATTCCGATTACAAATGGGATTAAACAACCGTAGATGGTCTATTTCAACACAAGATAATAACATTTTTTTGGATCGTTGTTAATGATTCGGTAGAGCTCAGACACGTAGTTTAACTACGTTGTCTTATTAGAAACTTATAAGCTCGATTTCTTATTAGGAAGGCTATAGTTGCATGCTAGCGAGTTCGCGTTCTTGGAACGACACAATGGAATCACATTAAGCTAGCTTTGCACATGGATGACAAGGTGAGTTCATAACCCCACTTTTTACAGTTTTATATTTTTATAAATGTTTTCGGGGTGGAAAGACATGCAGGTTTTGCGAAAGCACACAATATTTCGATAAATGCAAATCATATATTTCTAAACCATATTACAAACGTATTACAGATAACACAAATGGTTTATGAAAAGCTTATGCCAAATACATCAGTTTTTACAAGACTGTACGCGTTTTCGAAACATACTCGAATTTATAACATGGGCTCGGCCCAATAACATGGATAACAAGACAATAACACAGATAACAAGATAACATGGGCTAGGCCCAACAACACAGACTATGACATTCGGTATGTAGCTGTGGAATTAGATAACAATACGATCGATGTGCGTAAGTAGGATTGGATAACAATATAACATTAGTAACCATTAATCACTTAGTGACCAAGGTGCAAAAGGTGTGGATCTCTTGAACTTGAGGCACGCTCCAGTCCTAGTTGTATACCATGGGGTGCTTTTGTGATCCCAATTGAGAACAAAGTTGTCTCGGTTTGGTTATTTACTTAGGGTACATAATATTAGGGGGTTCGCTACCCACTGATTGATCCTTAGATTCCATAGGCACCCTACATACTATGATTTTATCACCGGTTTACAAACACAACAGTACATGCATCGGTTTACAAACACAATGGAAAACATTTTACTACCGATATACAGTTTTGACATTTCAACGCTTTGAGATATTATGATCTCACAAACCGGCTTTCAAATACGTGATTTTCAAATACATGATTTTCAGTCGCATGATTTTCAAAAGTTTTAAGATTCCTTTGAAACAAAACAAACAAACTATGAACTCGCTCAACTTTATGTTGATTTTTCGCATGTTTTTTTCTCATGTTATATTGTCAAACTATGGCACGGTTGGAATAAGAGAACCCATTTGGAATTCGAGTACCTAGCAGGCGTTCAACTTTATAGAAGTCTTAGCACTTTAATACTTCCGCTGTGCAATGAAGATACCAGTCCAGTTACGCCAGCTCTGATATTTCAGGGTGTGACAGATTGGTATCAGAGCTATAGGTTTCAGCGAATTAGGTTTCTGTAGAGATACATAGGCTTTAACCTCACTTCCCTTGGGGACTTAGCTTAGTAAGACTTGAACACATATAGAACGCCTAGAACACATACATGGGTTCCAACCATGGCAAAAAAACAACGAGTCAACATATTTATTTCAAAACATGCATTAGTGTTGTGTTTATACACGTTACACGAAACGATTGCATACGATAAGCAAAACTTGAAAGTTTTGAGAACACACACTTAAGACCTTTGGTTAACTTATGGCAAGAATTCATTAAAGGTCATTTCGTAGGAACTGCGACTATTTACTCGGGAAAACGATTTTATATATGTCACCTATGCTATTTTACTAACCCGAGCAGGTAAACTACGGCAAACAGAATGCCGAGGGGCATGATTACATAAAACTTAGCACATACATCGCAAACGTACGAAATACGAGGCAAGGCTTTGGGAAAGCGTGAACAACCATCGTCATATAGCCCTGCACTTATAGCACTTGATTTTAGACTTGTCTTTTGGGAAAGCGTGAGAACACACACTTAAGACCTTTGGTTAACTTATGGCAAGAATTCATTAAAGGTCATTTCGTAGGAACTGCGACTATTTACTCGGGAAAACGATTTTATATATGTCACCTATGCTATTTTACTAACCCGAGCAGGTAAACTACGGCAAACAGAATGCCGAGGGGCATGATTACATAAAACTTAGCACATACATCGCAAACGTACGAAATACGAGGCAAGGCTTTGGGAAAGCGTGAACAACCATCGTCATATAGCCGTGGAATGACCGACGATCAGAATACAACCATCGTCATATAGCCCTGCAAGCGGTATCAAACACGCCAAGGTATGTCCAAACGAGGACTTCACGAACCAATGGAAATCATGATTATGGGCATCGCAACAGAAAACACAAGTCTTCACATCTCCCCACTCCCCTAATGATGACTACGCCAAGATTGACATCTCGTGGTGATGACACGTAACGCTAGGTCATTGCACGAAATTTGAGGTAAATCCTAAATTCTTTTGTTGAATCTTCGAACTTTGCATACAATGAGTAGATTCTTGCATCTCTACTCTTTCTAAGTTTCATCTCATTACGAGAATTTCATTCATGATTATCGAACACCCGATTACAACTTCTTAACAAATTTATACGTCATGCATGCATTATTTGTTCGGCATGTGGTTGGCTTGATTCGTGGAAACCTTCTGGGATTCCACATTGAATGAGTTGTTCTATAAATATTTCAACTATTGTTTCCAATATATCGATTATTGCATTTCAACCTTGACGACTTATATTATCGCAAGAGTTGACTCATTGATATCGAGTCAACTAAATTCCATGAATCACTTTTCTTGACAAGCCTCATACATGGTTTTGTGTGGCCATGTTAAAACTTCCTTGGAGAAACATATATCGTTGTTGGTCAATATCTAAATTAAGTTTAGTTGGCTAAACTTGCTCACGAAATATATTCAATTCACAGATTTCATATTATGGATTGAGTCCATCGTATTCAAAGTAATATCAACCAGCGTTTCATTCATTTTGAACCATAGCAGACTTGTTTGATCTTAACTCTACCAAGTCGTTTGTTGCTTACGACACCTTGCAGTGGCGTATTCATTAAATTGAAGCTTGTGCTGATGTCGTATACCAACTTCACATACAGATTTAATTATTCGTTATTTTATTTATTATTAAATCCACTTTGTTGATTCATTAACTGAAGACATTCTTAATACAATTGTGTATTAAGAAAATGGTACACAAATTCATGGCTTGTTTCGGTGTACCTCTAACGATTATTTCAACGCCACTAGCAAACTCGATGACTTTCATTTGTTAATTATTTTTGTCATCGACCCGAATTTCTACGAAATTCATTCGGAATAAATTTTTGAATTTACTTCGTTGAACCTTCTATCCTATTGCAAACACAGTGAACTTGTTCGGTCACCGCTATTGTTAAATTATTTCAATCACTACATCGCCTTATGGCGTTGGTATAAACTTGTAGCTTAGGCTAATCATGATCAATTGTTTCATGCGAAACTAGTGAGCTTTTTATTTAACTTATCATTTTTCATGATCCTATTCTATTTGGGCTTGTTGATTCTGGTTTTCACTTATTTAACGACCAACGTCAGTTTCAGCTAGTAGAAATTCTTATTATTTGTAGAACTCATTTGCAAGTTGTGAACATTCAATTGGACATCTGTTGGTTGAATTCCTCTTTTGTTGGACTCCAGTCAACCTAGTAACATTAGTGACTGTATCATAACATCTCGTTCACTTAGCATCAATTCAGAAAACAAATACAGTTAACTTGTTGAGTTCTTATGGTCGTAACGAGTCATCGTACTCATACACTACGAACAAGTCTTGATTCATTCCGTAGTCAACTACCTCGGTGTTATTCATTCTTACTTGTGCATGACAAAACTCTAAGAAGATAACAAAGTCTAAATTTCAAGGATGAAATTTCTATAACAGGGGGAGAATGTGACAATCGGTACTTTTCGGCTTCTAATTACAAGATTAACAAACGTTTAAGGCGATAATAAATATTGTTTAAGACACGTATTAACTTAATTAGGCTCTTGTAATGCCTAGGAACGCCTATTCGACCTTACATTACGCGTCTGGCGATTTGTGGAATAACTGCGTAACGATAAACGGTAACGAACTAACAACGGACGAAATAAAAATACAAATTTTGTGCTTATATTTATTATAAATTTATAATTATGCGAATTATTCAGATTGTCGGACCTCATAAAGCACAAACGCGGAAGTTACGGGAAACTAGAACGCACCAACGATCGACAACAAAACAGAAGCACGGGACACTTGTATTACTTTTAAAACATAAATATTATGATATTTTTAGCTTCATTTGCGAATTTTGATATTCACGGATGAAACCAAGCCGAAAAACAGATTTTAAACGATAACATAAGCATCTTCGCAATTTTTTCGAAAACGACAGGCTGACGCGATAAATCAAATTACGACACAATTTTTATATGCGTATGACCCTAAAACTTAATCCTACGACATTTTACGAAGTGCGTAAGCGAAAACAGGCCTCATAAACGTTGTTGGGCCGCTCGAAGGACTAGATACACGCTAATGGGCCTAGGGCCCAACTGACCAATAACCCTAACTATATAAGCTTCTTAACCTTCTCATTTCTCATTTTCAACATTCAAAAACCCTAGCCCCCCCCCCCACTCATATCACTCCTCTGCCCTCTCAAAAATCCGGCCACCAAAGCAAAGTCCGGCCGGCTTTCCGGCGAGTCTCAACCACACAATCATTCTCTCCTTTCTTGTACCATTTCATAGCTATACACATACATTCTGAAGTTTAGAGAGAGAGACATGAGAGAGAGTGGATAGCAGGAGAGAGAGAGAGCAGTGGCGAGAGCGAGAAGGAGGCAGGAGAGAGAGTACGGCAGAGAAAGAGAGAGACCGGCGAAAGTGAATCAGGGCCGGCACCCTCCACGGTGGCACGATGGCGGAGCCGCCCCATCGGCATCCAGAAAGGCCACAGATCGGTGGCAGAAGGGTGGGGGCGGGGGTGTTTTGCTGCAGCTACGGTGGTGTTCCGACGCTAGAGTCACGAAGGTTCAAGAACAAGTCAGATTGGGTTTGGTTTGGTGCTCGTTTGTTACAGATTAAGGCTAGGTTTCGGTCAGGTTTGCGGGTCAGGTGGGGGGGGGTGTTGATGGTGACGCAGGTGCTTGGTTTGGGATACTTGCAGATTCGAGTCTTGGTTCAGTGTTGGTTCAGGCTCGGTTGAGTCTTGGCTTTGTTTGGTTCAGTCTTGGCTCGATTCGGTTCCTGGTTCGGGTCAAGAAGTCGACACCGAGTCAGATTTGGCTGGTTCGTGTTCGCATTGGTTCGGTTCAACAAGTAAACGGTTCAGATTTGGTCGGTTCAGTTTTGGGGTTCGAGTCAAACTGTTCAACATGAGTCAACCTGGTTGACTCGGTCAGCCTGCCAACTCGGTTCAGCTACGGTCAAACCTGGTTAAGCGCAATCAAGACGAGCGTTGGTAAAAATTATTTTAACGCATGTTACTAGATAATTATTTAGTTTTCATCTTACGCCATCGAGCTCTAATCCGAACCAATTAACAAGATCGTGAAGGAAATAAAGTTTTGGGACTTATACGTGATTTTGTTAATATATCCTGCGTACATACATATGTGTGTATATATATATATTAGTTAAAACAAACCGATGTATCGTGAAGTAATATATATACAAATACATATATTAGACTCATTTTTGTTAAAAATTTATGTTTTGAACTTGACGGAAACTTATGTACATAATTGAATTGTTGTGTTTTGAAAATATAGCGACACATTGATTGTCGGGATCGTCCCAAAAACAGAGGAAACTCTGCCCGTTTTTCCTAAAAGTCCGTAACACGGAACATGTTGATATGTTAAAAACGACCCTATCGGGACTTAAAATTATTTTTATATAAAAAATATAAATAAATATAAGTATATATTTGTGTGCGACAAATTACATGATTCGCAAAAGCGAGATAACAACATTTCAAATTATTACGGCTTACTGGTTAAAGAAACGCGAGTGCTTTTATAAAATAAATTTAACTATCTATATTTATTTCAAACGTCTCGTACTCGGAAGTCTTTTATCAGATAAACATAATTAAGTATATTTATTTCAAACACCTAAACGCTATACGACACTTTACCCTACTATCTTCGTATACATCACTATTTGTGTTATTTTAATAACAAACCAACACCGTCGACTCCACAAGCGTAGTACTATATAATTATTATGATAATTGTCAGTGAGACACACGAGTCTACTATTTTGACTACGCAACATTTACATACATATGTATTTACGTTTACATATACACGTATACATATATGTTTACCTCTTACGAAACAATACGACGAGATGTACTTCTATCCGTCAACGTATATGACGACTAATCGGCGAATGCGTAAACACATTATACTAGTCTATAATGTGTACTATCTTATATGTATATTTGATTACATACAAGTATCACCTTTCGAGACGACAAACACGATTCTACAAAATATTTATGTTTTATAAAAATATATATACTAAACTATTTGGAAACTAAGTGTTTCCAAAACCTAGTATTTATTCCGATTACAAATGGGATTAAACAACCGTAGATGGTCTATTTCAACACAAGATAATAACATTTTTTTGGATCGTTGTTAATAATTCGGTAGAGCTCAGACACGTAGTTTAACTACTTGTCTCATTAGAAACTTATAAGCTCGATTTCTTATTAGGAAGGCTATAATTGCACGCTAGTGAGTTCACGTTCTTGGAACGACACTATGGAATCACATTAAGCTAGCTTTGCACATGGCAAGGTGAGTTCATAACCCCCACTTTTTACAGTTTTACATTTTTATAAATGTTTTCGGGGTGGAAAGACATGCAGGTTTTGTTGAAGCACACAATATTTTGATAAACGTAAATCATATATCTCTAAACCATATTACAAACGTATTCCAGATAACACAAATGGTTTATGAAAAGCTTATGCCAAATACATCAGTTTTTACAAGACTATACGCGTTTTCAAACATACTCGAATTTATAACATGGGCTCGGCCCAATAACAAGGATAACAAGACAATAACACGGATAACAAGATAACATGGGGGTCCTCCACTATAGCATAGTGGTTGTTCCCATCTCGGTGAAGGCTTGGCCTGGGGTTTTACCCAGGTTCGAGTCCAAGGGGGTGCAGTTTTACCTATTCCACGGGGTTTCTACGCATCAGGGGTGTGCTATGCTTTCTAGCGGTGGTCGAGTAGTCGGCCTTTGGACATAGCTCCGAAAGGGTAGGTTTACACGTGGAAAGCAGTTAGCCGTTCAAAAAAAACAAGATAACATGGGCTAGGCCCAACGACACAGACTATGACATTCAGTATGTAGCTATGGAATTAGATAACAATAAGATCGATGTGCGTAAGTAGGATTGGATAACAATATAACATTAGTAACCATTAATCACTTAGTGACCAAGGTGCAAAAGGTGTAGATCTATTGAGCTTGAGGCACGCTCCACTCCTAGTTGTATACCATGGGGTGCTTTTTGATCCCAATTGAGAACAAAGTTGTCTCGGTTTGGTTATTTACTTATGGTACATAATATTAGGGGGTTCGCTACCCACTTATTGATCCTTAGATTCCATAGGCACCATACATACTATGATTTTATCACCGGTTTACAAACACAACAGTACATGCATCGGTTTACAATCATAATGGAAAATAGTTTACTACCGATATACAGTTATGACATTTCAAACGCTTTGAGATATTATGATCTCACAATCCGGCTTTCAAATGCGTGATTTTCAACTACATGATTTTCGATCGCATGATTTTCAAAGGTTTTAAGATTCCTTTGAAACAAAACAAACAAACTATGAACTCGCTCAACTTTATGTTGATTTTTCGCATGTTTCTTTCTCAGGTTATATTGTCAAACTCACGGTTGGAATAAGAGAACCCATTTGGAATTCGAGTACCTAGCAGGCGTTCAACTTTATAGAAGTCTTAGCACTTTAATACATCCGCTGTGCAATGAAGATACCAGTCCAGTCACGCCAGCTCTGATATTTCGAGGTGTGACATTGTAGACTTTAATGAGTCTCCAGCTTTCTGCTTCACACGCCTTGTTTTCTTTTTAGGCCTTTCTTCTTCAGATTCGTGCTCAGAAGGCTCATATAGATCATCACCATGTTTCTTTAATCTTTCTTGCTCCAGCTCCTCCCTAATCTTTCGTTCTCTCACATCAATAGGATCTTCAGAATCTTCTTTGTCAGATGTAGCACTAATAACACCATGATCCTCTATTTCAATGTTCTGATCTTCAACATTTTCAGTATCAACATTCTCTGCTTCAACATTTGCCATAGTACCCGCTTCAGGAGTTTCTTCAACACTGACAGGTTCATCTTCTGGCTCATCAACTAATAAAGAATCAGCTTTCTTTGAAGATCTGTTTTGTTTCTTCTTTTCTGGCTCAGGTTTGATGTACCAGTAACTTCTCTTTTCATTAAACCCCTCTAAGCTCTTTATCTCTTCGCTTTCATCACCACTACCTTCTTTTCTACAGTTGTCAACAGATGGTACAACATTATCACTTTTGACAATAGCCCCAAACATAGGCTTTGGAGTAGGTGCATTTTATTGCCTCAGATAAATGTTCAGCTTTCTCAAAGTTTCATCATCCATATGATGTAAATATAACACATCGCTATCCTTCTTTTCAAGGTCTTTATACTTGTCGTCAATCAACATTTCAACGAATCTTGGATATAGCAGAAACTTGTCATTTCCAGTATTCTTTGACATGTGAGTGAATATGATGTGTGAGAAATTGAATGTCTTGTTCAAGATCAATGTTGTAGCCATGCACATCATGTACTCTTGCATATAGTCAAAACCTCCTTTTCGATGGCTCGTTGCATGTATCAATGTGTCACACCCTCAATTTCCACTTGCGGAGTTTTACCGCGAGGCGTGTGAATAAACTAGAATCTGAGACACTAGTAATATCGAACGACTCTATATGATTTATTTAAAACGTTTTCCAAAAACATTTGTTTACCCATTCATAATTATTTTCAACTTGTCTTAGTTTAGTTTCAAAGTTTAGCGGAAGCATTAGTTTCTAAGTTGTGCGGAAGCATTAAAGTAAAGTAAAGTAACGGGCGCCAACATAAACGCCAAAAACCAAAAATCCCAAACAATATTCGTAAATGAGACTCGATAAAAATATGTCTTGGTCAATGCAAGTGAGTGCACCTAGCTCTCCTAGCGTCCTGAGAAACATGTAAAGAAACAAGTGTCAACATTAAAGAAGAGTGAGTTCACAGGTTTTTATAAGTTCACAAGTTCGGTTATAAGTTTGTTTCCCCCGTTATCCCTAACCCGGGATAACGATTTAGTTCCATTATTCCTAACCCGGAATAATATTGTTGGTTCCATTATTCCTAACCCGGAATAATAATGATATTGGTTCGTAATTAAGTTCAATGTTAACATGTAGGTAGCGAGCCTAAAGTTACGTCACATAAGTGTTCGCGATCGAAGCTGACTGTTGTGCCTCCGTGTTGCCAGGCCTATTCACTGACCATGGCGAAAGTTAGGCCAAATTAATCACCCGTTGACCATACCCGGTCGGCTAGCGCGACTAGCTCGGGTGGGGCTTGTCGGGCCCAGTAGTACTACTTATAATTTCCCCACTATCTAACCTAATACTAACGATCCGAGAGTTTGTCGAGGACTTCCGTGATATAGCTGCTTAGTGACCATAACGTACATTAACATTAACTTAGTTACCGAGTAGTTTAACGATGTTAATTTCGCATAACGTAAAAAGATAGAGTTATAGAATGTATACATGTTTCTCCCCTTTTGTTTAAAACCGGATAAAATAGGGGCCGTGAACTCACCTTTAATTGCTCGTTAGTGTAACACAGAAGTAGCAAATGATGGGACCGCTAATTGCGTCCTAACATGTCAATCGATTAAAAGTTAGTGTGTGAACACACTGATACAAACCCTACGCATAATGCGGCACACATAATAACAAATTCGAAAACACAATCATGCATGCAAAGTATCATCATACCAAAATAGTGATCAAACCAACTTGTCATAAACACAAATCAACTCATACAACACTTTGGTACACACATACGTAAGTTATCATTTTTCAGCTTGTACGCTCATAACTAGGCTGTTTTCGAGGATTTTTATAAAATAGTTCCAATGTTCTAAAAATTCCAATTTCTTTACAGGAGATGTCAACTGAACTGTAGAATTTCATGTAAACTTTTCAAGTCCTAAAACTTTACCAATTATTTATAAACATTTATATACTAGGCTTCAGTCAGATTCGTCGCTTTCTGACTGCAGTCCACGGGAAAAATTATTTAAAAATCACCGTTCATCCAATTAACAAAATTCCAGTGGGTGTTTTCCAGAAATTCCCGTCTCCAGTTACTGTACAAATTTCGTGACCCAACCCTCTACAGATTATGAGATCCGACTCGATAAACAACTAGCAAAGTTTCAGAATTTACGCAGCTTCAGCTGCTGCACTTAAATGACCACTTAAAAATAGCAAACGACCTCAGAAAAATATGATTCTGGCGCCATTAGAAGCGTTTTTTCAAAAATACACGTTTTAGGCTTTAGAAAATCTACTTTTCGATAAATAATGACCAGGTTACAGCCAATCGAAGTTGGCTGTAAATACCATCAGCAACCTGTTTTCGACTTTCATCGCAATAGAACACGCTTAAACGATCAAGACTCTAAATAACAATGATCAAGAGCAGGTTTATTTGTCACATATCATCATGTACATCAATACCCATGCAAACCCTAATCATATGATATGATTTTTATCACTAAAACGCAGCCTATGATTTTTGTATTCATCCAAACATCACAATCGCAAAACTCGCACAATTAACCGAACTAAACATAAATCATAACACTTTTCATAACAATGATTCAAACAATACATACAATCATGATCAAGATTTCATAAACCCTAATGTGATTTGCAAAACAATTAAAGTCCTAACCTTGATACGATGAAGATTAGCGAACCGGGAACAAGAATTGAATCAATCCGGGTTGAAGGCTTGTGCGATCGAGAGAGGGGGGGGCTGTCGTCGGCTTCTTAGGGTCTAGGGTTTCTTGTTCTTTTAAAAAAAAAACACTAACCCATGCATACATTATATAGCACAAGAAAAGAAAGGAGAAGGGGTGGGGGCTCGCGACCGCAAAGGGGGGGGGGGGTTTGGGTGAGTAACTTGGGCCTCAAGTTTAGGCTAGTTCCTTGGGCCGCAAGGAGGTGAGGTTGACCCGTTTCGTGGTTCGGTTCGGTTCGGTTATTTATTTATATATATATTATTATATATATATATATATATATATATATATATATATTTAAAACTAATAATCGCGAAATCAAAACGTGATATAATAATTCACAAAATTCACAAACGTCTAATAACACATAGCACGTAATTTGCCCAATGCATTCAAAAGTTAGCGTAGTTATTGCGAGCGTGTAATTAAATTCTCCGAATCAATTTAGCGTAGGAATGAATAACCGTGAAGTAGCGCGTTTAAGATACCTGAAAAGCCGGGATGTCACATTATCCCCATGTTGAAAGAATTTTCGTCCCGAAAATTGAGTAAACGCGGTTTAGAATGCAACGCACCAAGATTCAGTTTGTTAGCAATGGTACAAGAAATTCCCAGGCTGTCACATCATCCCCATGTTGAAAGAATTTCGTCCCGAAATTTAGTTGGTGGTAACGTTAGATTGCTGCTCAGCTGCAAAAAGGTGTGGGTATTTGCTTTTCATTTGGTCCTCTCTTTCCCACGTGAACTCCGGTCCATGCTTAGAGTCCCAACGAACCTTGACGATCGGTATCTTGCTGTGCCTTCGAGTCTTGATCTCACGATCCATGATCTCGATAGGTTGTTCCACAAAGTGTAGTTGTTCATCCACTTGAATCTCATCCAATTGAATGACTAGGGTCTCATCTGATAGACACTTCTTTAGATTGGACACGTGAAAAACGTTGTGAACTCCACTGAGTTCGGCAGGAAGGTCTAATTGATAAGCTACGTGCCCGATACGCTTCAAGATCACAAATGGGCCTACGTACCGTGGGTTTAGTTTGCCTCGTTTCCCAAAACGGATTACACCCTTCCAAGGTGACACCTTCAGTAGGACGCGGTCGCCTACTTGAAATTCGAGCGGTTTGCGTCGTTGATCAGCGTAGCTTTTCTGTCGATCTCGTGCCGCTGCCATGCGGTTTCTGATTTGCACAATCTTTTCAGTAGCCTCAAGTATCAACTCAGGACCTGTGAGTTGACTGTCACCGACTTCTGCCCAACAGATCGGTGATCTACATTTGCGACCGTATAATGCTTCAAACGGTGCCGCTTGAATACTCGTATGGTAACTGTTGTTATACGAGAATTCTACTAAAGGCAGATGGATTTCCCAACTGTTCCCAAAGTCTACCACACATGCCCTAAGCATGTCTTCCAAGGTCTGAATAGTCCTTTCACTTTGACCATTCGTCTGAGGGTGATAAGCTGTGCTCATATCTAAGCGTGTACCCAACACTTTCTGAAGTGACTGCCAAAAGTTGGAGTGAAACGAGCATCTCTGTCTGAGATGATGGACGTTGGCACTCCGTGCCGAGAAACTACTTCCTTAATGTAGATGCGAGTCAGCTTATCCATCTTATCTGTTTCTTTGATCGCTAGAAAGTGTGCGGACTTAGTTAAACGATCCACGATTACCCAGATGGTATCGCAACCACCCGGAGTTCGCGGGAGTTTAGTGATAAAGTCCATCGAGATCTGATCCCATTTCCACACTGGGATCTCAGGTTGTTGAAGTAGCCCTGATGGCTTCTGGTATTCCACATTGACTTTCGCACAAGTCAAACACTTGCTAACGTAGGTGGCTATATCCGCTTTCATGTTGGGCCACCAGTACGCGGCTTTAAGGTCTTGATACATCTTGTCCGAACCGGGATGGACAGAGTATCGGGATTTGTGAGCTTCGTCCATAACTAGCTTTCTAAGATCTCCGCAGAGAGGTACCCATATACGATTCATGATATACCGGGCACCATTGGGTTTTACTTCCCAATCGCGTTCCATCTTTCCCACAGATTCGGCCTTAATGTTTTCTTCCTTAACTGCTTCTAGCTGCGCATCGCGTATCTGTTCGGGTAACCCCGAATGGATGGTGAATTGTAATGCTCGTACCCGACGAGGTTTCAAGTGCTCCTTCCTACTGAGGGCATCAGCTACCACGTTAGCTTTACCGGGTGATACCGAATGGCACATTCGTAATCGTTCAGGAGTTCGACCCAGCGACGTTGTCGTATGTTCAACTCCTTCTGGTCAAAGATATGCTGGAGGCTCTTGTGATCCGTATAGATTGTGCACTTTGTTCCATATAGGCAGTGTCTCCAAATCTTAAGCGCAAACACCATTGCTCCCAATTCCAGGTCATGTGTTGTGTAGTTTTTCTCACGACCCATGCATACATTATATAGCACAAGAAAAGAAAGGAGAAGGGTGGGGGCTCGCGACCGCAAAGGGGGGGGGTTTGGGTGAGTAACTTGGGCCTCAAGTTTAGGCTAGTTCCTTGGGCCAAGGAGGTGAGGTTGACCCGTTTCGTGGTTCGGTTCGGTTCGGTTATTATATACATATATATATATATATATATATATTTTAAAACTAATAATCGTGAAATCAAAACGTGATATAATAATTCACAAAATTCACAAACGTCTAATAACACATAGCACGTAATTTGCCCAATACATTCAAAAGTTAGCGTAGTAATTGCGAGCGTGTAATTAAATTCTCCGAATCAATTTAGCGTAGGAATGAATAACCGTGAAGTAGCGCGTTTAAGATACCTGAAAAGCCGGGATGTCACACAATGCATGTAAGAAAAACTTGTAAGGCCAACCGAGACCACCTTTCTTTAAAGTTGTAGCATTAACATACCGTTGATATCCCATTCTTTTAAAGCATCCTTTTACCATGCGCTCAGAAAATCCAATTGGATATGAATCTTTGTCGTTGAACTCTAACACCCTACGAACATCTTCTTCAGTGATTTTGATCCTCATTCTTGATTCTGACCGCAGATGTAATAGTCTTTTCAGCTTCACTGTATGATGCTGACGTCCAGAAGAAAGTAACGTGTGAACGATACACCGTATGAAGTTGCGTTAAAGCTTTTGTCACTAGCAAACGTCCCATGAATTCTAATACGTCTTGAAACGGTGCCAATCAAGAAAATCTTTCCTTGTCTAAAACACAGCACGTGTTATGAAACTTCGAATATCCCAACTGCATCAACAATGACAAAACACAATTACTTCACAATATTTAACATACAAAGCTGTAATTCGTACGAATCATACCAGAACTAGTCTCAAATCAAACACACAAATCTCTAATTCGCACGAATTAACATTTATTAATTTTTTAGTTTATCCCCTACTTCGTACGAACTAGAAATAAAACAGATCTGATCATATTGGACTGTAATTCGTACGAACTAAGCCAATTATTTTTGAAACATCTTGATCACTAGTTCATACGAACTAGTCATCTTCTCCAATACAACCTGCAGTCATCAAACATGTTCAAAATCTAAAATTGATGGTTCCATCAAGTGTTATACATGTCGTTTAAAGATTTATATGTTCAATTTCAAATTTTAACCATAAAAAGCTATCAGATCTAAGTTCTAAGGCCCGGCATATTCAAAACTTCAAAATTCTTGGTTCAATCGATCAATTATGCATGTGCCATTATATAAGTTGTGCTAATCAACTTAAACAATTGAAAATCCGATAGGGTAACGGCTTAATTTTGACAAAATCACTAATTCGCACCAGAATGTCATAGAGAATTCAAAGAGGATAATGACTGCTTCGTCCGAAGGAGTCTATTTATACCTTCTATCATGTACTTCGCACGAAGTAGTCCATCTGGACTCTTCTTCTAATTCGTACGATTAGGATTATATATTTCAACACTTTTCCAAATTTTACATTTTAAATCCTCTTGTTTTATCATATTGCAGTTATAGAAATCCACTCAGTTGACCAATTCCAAGTTAATGACCCTGGTTAACCGATTTGTCTGCCAAGTCTAACTTAATGACCTTGGTTTGATGCTTTATGAACAAACTGAAGTTTTCGGCAGCTTTAAAGTTTCAAATTAATGAACTTTGAAATCATTCAAAGCTTTTCATCATTTTTCATTAGCTCCCAGCCCGTTGTGTCAAGATTTTCATCATCACACTCCTTCTTTGGACATTGAAGATCCGCTTTCCATCATTGATAGTCGAAACTAAGATAGAAATAAAATATTTTTGAATTTTCCAAAGTTTATGCTAAAACACACCGAAAATCTTTTTGGGATCTTATGGCAATGAAATGTAAAGCACCATGTACAAACATATTTACAGCCATTTTTGCGAGTTTGTGTTTGAGGATCATATCTGTTTTTGAAACAAATCACCAGTACCGTTGATCTATATAAGACTTTAAGTTTCAAAAATTAATTTCACCTAGAATGTCAGTATGTTTGTCCTTTTAAACATCAACACATTTCTCAATTGTTCCGAGATATGTTATGTGGAATTAGGAACTTGACTTAACTGTGTTTCCCATCTCAGAATATACTTCTGTATCAAGATTCCCTAGATTTCATCTTATAGGTGAGTATAGCTTAACTGATATCTGTATCTGGGTTGTGCGAGACCTTGAGAGCTCAGATTAGTACCACTGTACTGACAAAGAGATGAAGGCTCGTCTTTAAGGTGTTGTTCCATTATGGAATCTTTTGACTGCAATTGTTGAATCTTCCGATACTTACAATTCGCTGCAGTTTATGGGGTTTAAGCAAAAGTATTATATAAGTTCTAGGTTATTACTTACGCAAAATCAGAAGAACTTGTATAATACCCCAGATATCAATTATATATAAAGACCTAGTATCTCAGAATCAGGCAATCTCTCAAACGAAATTTCAGAGTACCAAGTCAGTATATTCGAGAGATGTTGACCCACAAATTAAGAAGTTGTAAATTTAAGTTTATATCCCAAAACCAATCTTGCAAAGCCTACTGGCACATCCATAGTGAGATTCATTTTCTCAACTTTTAAACACTTCAATTCTTTAGCATACTATGATAGTCCACTGATGCACTATCATTTCCTCGTTTTACACAAAACTCTTTTTGCCCTTTTTCATGTTTTTGTACTTTTTGAATTTTATATGTTTTTGTATTTTTCCAAATTTCTCCCTCTAAAATCAAAAACATATTTTTGGATTCTTGATTTTTAAGATAGAAATAAAATCTAACTAAAAATAAAGTGACTAACCAATGAGGATTACGAAAACTCATCGTCAGACCCGTATTCAACATCATCCCCATCCGACGTAAGATTTTTCATACTGTTTAATCTCATAAGATATTTAAATCTTGTTCGTTTAAAAGATTTGGTATAAAAATCTACCTTCTGTTCATCAGTGTGGATTTTTTCAATTCGAATCAAATTTTTCTCATGACAATCACGGATAAAGTGATACCGAATTTCAATATGTTTCGTTTTAGCATGTTGAACAAGATTTTTTGTAATGTCGATTGCTGCCTTATTATCTACATACAGCGGTGTGTCAACAAACCAAAGTCTCTCATCTGTTGTTGTATCCACAAGAGTTGGGAACAACTGGAAGCTGAAATGTACTCAGCCTCACAAGTCGAGAGAGCGATTGTGGTCTGTTTCTTACACTGCCAAGTTACAAAACGAGTTCTGAAGAACTGGCTACCGGCTGTAGTAGATTTAGTGTTAAGTTTATCACATCCGAAATCAGAATCTGCGTATCCAGGAAGATCAAAACCATCGTTTTTAGGATACATAAAGCTGGTGCTTGGTCAACCCTTTAAGTATCGGAAAATTCTCTTTATGACCATCAGGTGTGATACTCTTGGACAAGACTGATAGCGGGCGCATAGGAAGGTAGGATACATAATGTCTAGCCTCAAAGCTGTCAGATACATTAGAGATCCTATCATCGACTGATACAATGTTTCATCCACTTTGGTTCCATGTTCATCAGGCAGAGACCATGATTGATAGCCAATGGTGTTGATATCGGTTTAGAACTCGTCATTTCAAACTTCTGCAAAATATCATGCACCTATTTAGTTTGATGAATGAATATACCATCGGGTAATTGATCAACCTGTAATCCTAGAAAGAATTTCATCTCTCCCATCGAACTCATCTCGAACTTTTTCTTCATGATATCTTCGAACTCTTTGCACAAGTCATCATTTGTGGAACCAAAGATTATGTCGTCTACGTAAATCTGTACAATCAGCAAATGTCCACCAACTTCTCTCATGAAGAGTGTGCTATCCACAGTACCTCTTGTAAAGCCGTTGCTTAACAGGTGCTGAGATAAGGTCTCATACGAGGCTCTCGGGGCCTGATGCAACCCGTAAAGTGCTTTATCCAACAAGTATACCTTGTCTTTGTTCTGTGGATCGACAAACTCTGGTGGTTGTCCGACAAACACAAGCTCTTTCACCTTTCCGTAGAGGAAAGCTGGTTTGACATCTAGCTGATATACCTTGAAGCCCTTCCATGACGCAAACGCTAAGAAAATTCGAATTGCTTCCAGTCTCGCAACCGGAGCATACACTTCTGTGTAATCAATTCCTTCTTGTTGATGAAAACTGTAACACCCCGACCGTGTAAAAACAACAAACCGCGGCGGAAACGTCAGGGAGTCACGTTAACAGATTGTTACAACAACACATGGTATTTGAAGTTTTGTTTTATTTGAATATTGAAATTACATAGTTATATTGTCTTGGAATTTAAAACAAACTAAATAAACTATTGTCTTTCTTATTTTAAGGCACTAAGTACGCGTTCGATCCTACGTGAGCATGCATCGACATCAAACTTGGTTTCCTGAAACATATGTGAAAACGAGTCAGCAAAAATATGCCGGCGAGTACATAGGTTTTGTTAGTGTGTCAAATTCATGGCCTTGAATATGTATTGCAATACCTCGTCAGACTACTAGATTCGTTAATTGAAAACCTTATTATCAAACGTATTTGGTATTGCAATGATAACTAACCGACTAAAATAAGTTAGTTATAATTTATAAAAGACTTGTAGCCATGAATCTTAAGCAAAAACATTTGTTTCGTAAATTCGAGTAGTAAATCGTCTTGAAGAACCCTTGTATGGTTTATATCTTTAAATTGAAAATCGTTGCGTGTCATTGTTTGAAAACCTTTGTTTCAAGTGATTTGAATAACGCCACGTATGTAACGTGATAAACACACTTATATATAGGAAGTACCAGCGGCGTATCCACCATTCTTTTATCACATTACACACGTCCCGTTATCTAAACCACTTACCAAAAAGCAATCGTTCATTGTTCGTGTCATAAACCAATCGTCCATTGTTCGTTTCATAAACCAATTGTCCATTGTTCGTGTCATAAACCAATTGTTCATCGTCCGTGTAAACAAATCGTCCTTGTTTTAATTGTGAAAACTTTTTGTCGTTTTGGTGAATACATTCAAACCTGTGTTGACTCGTCTATACCACCAAAGGTTATCTTTAAATTGCAATAACAATCCACCAAAAGGTTTGTTATAGTAAACAGTTTCGGTCATTCCCCAAACTTCCCCACAAACACCGGGAACCTTGGTAACGGGATTGTCATTCCTATGGTACCATAACTTATTACTAGCCGGCTTGGCCAAAGCTAATGAATGTCATTCGTATCATGTATACAACGCACCAACAAGTTTGTTCACATTAATGAAATCGTCGTGTTTATATAAACCATAACATTTGTAATTTGAAAACTTGAAAACCATTTATCACATATGAGTCACCCCAAAATATTTGCAAAACATAAAAGAGGGGAGCTATGTACTCACTTCGGGTTGCAAAATAACCTTGAATCAAAGATTAAACAAGCTCAAAAGTCCGAGAAATCAAACGTGTCTTAAAATCGGATAACTATGTAAATATCGGGACTTTAATCGGCGGATCGGATAGAATGAGGTCTTGTAAACCAAATGAGTGTTGGAATTCATATGAAATGGTTTAACAAAGTTAACATTCTGGTTTGAAAAGGATTCCTAAGTGCTTTTGACCCGTTATGACTCGTTAAGGTAGTTTACGCTTTAACGGATTATTTACGTAAAAACGTGTTCGGATGGTTAGATATGTGTTATGATAAGCCTTATATGCCAAAATAAGTTTAATATAGTTGCAACATCAGTTTCTATGTCAAAACATTGGTCACATATGTTTAGAGTTGATTTATGCGCAAAAAGGGCATTTTGGTCATTTATAAAGGCATAACTAGCGACTTAACAAAATACTAACCAAACGACGTGACCATAAGGTATAACCTCAGAGGGTGATTCCCTATACAACTATGGTCACAAATATGTGTTTGGTCGGATCCTAAGATTGACCAAACGGGTCGGATTCGAAAGTCAAAGCGGTGGTCAAGACGCTCGACTTACGACCCTAAATAAGCACTAAACTAAAAGTGACGAGTTAGTCATATCAAACAAGTCTAACTAAGTTTATAAAAATGATTTGGTATCAAAACAAAGTGTTTTGAGACCTAAAAATGTTTTCATCGTAAAATGCACATAATGCGCACTTTTGACCGAAACTTTGACTCGTTACTTTGACTGGTAACGGGGTAAATCAGTAGGCATGATCACTAAGGATCATAACCATCGTGATTACGATCACGTTGCAAAGTCCAATTGGACTTTGCTTTGACCAATTAATGGTCAAATCTGAAAGTCAAACACTGTTTGACTTTTAGCTTGAAATAGCTAAAATGAATGAACAAGGCTAAGTTAGAACACTTACTTGTGCTCAAGGCAGCCAAGGATGAAGAAAAAGACATAGAAAACTCAGATGGGAGACCTCCAACAATGTGGGAGTCTCCACTTAGAGTTACAGAGAGAAAGAGAAGGAATGATCAAAGATTGTGGCTGCATACCACACCTATTTATACTTGTGGAGCTTGCACAAGATCATTCCAAGTGTTAGGGGAGGTTGTAGGATCATTACAAGTGTATAATGATGTGTTGACACCAGAAGAAGTGTGGCAATTTCGAAAGATTAATGTCCAAGGAAGTAAACAAGAAGCTACCAAGTTTTTGCTGAGCTTGGGGGTCCTTACGGACCGTAAGGGCTATGGATTACGGTCCGTAAGCCCTTTAGCTGGCAGCAACTTTTGAAAATTGCAGAACAGGCCCCTGAACTCGTTTCGTCGTGTTTTGGCACTTTTAACACCCGTTAACCACATTTTTAAGCTTTATAAGGACGATAAAGCATATGGAACTTGAAATATGTCCAAAAATGTCCCGGGTGTCAGTTCGTTCGCTCGTACGGTTGCGGTTTTCGGTTAATTACAACGAAAACCGTAACGAACGCGCAAATGACCGTAAACGCGTAACAAATGATATTTTTGCATTCCAATCATTAAAATACTAGATTTTAATGATTACAAAAATTCTTGGATCTGCGTGCATGTTCCAGATTAAGAAATACGCGTAACGACATAGTTTCACAGAATTTGCAAAATAGCCCCTGAGCTTGCATAAGCGTGTTTTTGCCATACCGAAGCCCTCAAAACTTATTTCTAAGTTATGTAAAGGTTATTTAGGGTATGTTTAGCTTATGTCATTGTTTCGGAGTGTACATCGCGTTAAACTGATTACGTTTGTGTAACAGTTTGCGATTTCACTTCCAGAAGTTATTTAAGAGTCCGAAATCGTGCAAGAATTGAATACGTGCAATTGTCATGATAAAATACAAATCTCATAAATAAAACACAAAATTTTCATTGATTGATAATTCGTTAGGAATTTGTTACACGATCGAATCACCACAAATGTCACAGTCTCTCCTACTTTAGGAAATTTAGTCCCGAAATTGAATTAGAGGAAACTTGTGGAAACAGATGTGGGTATTTCGCTTTCATTTGATCCTCTCGTTCCCAAGTAAATTTTGGGCCACGTTTGGATTCCCAGCAAACTTTGACTATCGGTAGTCATTGCGCTTGAGTTTCTTCACTTCACGGTCCAAAATCTCCAACGGGTTTTTCGACAAAGTGCATAGTGTCATCAACGTGAATTTCGTCGAGAGGGACGTGAAGATTTGCGTCAGCTAAACACTTCTTTAGATTGGACACATGGAATGTTAGTTGACGTTCCCAAGTTTAGGAGGCAGCTCAAGTCGGTAGGCCATCTTTCCGATTCTTTCAACGATCTTGAATGGTCCAACGTATCGTGGTGCAAGTTTTCCTTTCTTTCCAAATCTGACCACTCATTTCCAAGGGGATACCTTGAGTAGGACATGATCACCAACTTGGAATTCCAAGGGCTTGCGTCGTTCGTCCGCATAACTCTTTTGACGACTTCTAGCTGTCAGAAGGTTATCGCGTATTTTCTTGACTTTGTCTGTTGTGTCATGAATAAGTTCGGGTCCAGTAAACTGAGACTCCAACTTCATTCCAACAGACAGGTGAATGACATTATAGACCATATAAAGCTTTGAAAGGCGCCATGTTGATGCTGGCGTGATAACTATTGTTGTAGGAGAATTCGATCAAAGGTAGATGCGAATCCCAACTACCACCAAAGTCGATCACACACGCTCTAAGCATATCCTCCAACGTTTGAATTGTTCTCTCGGTTTGTCCATCCGATTGAGGATGATAAGCAGTGATCAGATTTAGTTTGGTTCCCATAGCATCTTGCATGGTCTTCCAAAAGTGAGATGAGAACTGAGCATCTTTGTCAGATATGATATCCAAAGGAACACCGTGACGAGATACAATCTCATCGACATAGATCTTGGCGAGTTTGTCAGCAGAATAATCCTCACGAATTGCCAAAAAGTGTGCTGACTTTGTTAGACGGTCAATGATTACCCAAATAGCATCATGACCTCTAGATGTGCGTGGTAGTTTGTGATGAGATCCATCGCAATGTTCTCCCACTTCCATACCGGTATTTCTGGTTGTTCGAGCAAACCAGATGGGCGTTGATGTTCAGCCTTGACTTTGAGACAAGTTAGGCATTTTGATACATACAAGGCAATGTCTTTCTTCATACCCGGCCACCAATACTGGGTACGAAGATCCTTGTACATTTTGTCTGCACCAGGATAGATTGAATAACGAGACTTGTGAGCTTCGTCCATCAATAGGGTGCGGAGATTGTCTTAGCTTAGAACCCATAAACGGTTCAAATAATAGAGTAATCCATTGTCTTTCGTTTCGAGTTGAAGTTCGAGATTTTGAGGTAGCTCATTTTTCAACAAGCTTTGGTTCACACATGTACGTTGTGCTTGTAGGATACGTTTCTGAATATCAGATTGAATTCGAACAAAATGAAGCTTGACACGTTCCTTACGACTAAGCGCATCAGCTACGACATTCGCCTTACCAGGATGGTAGCGAATTTCGCAATCGTAGTAGCCGTTTAAAAGTTCGACCCAGCGTCGTTGTCTCATGTTCAGCTCCTTTTGATTGAATATGTGTTGGAGACTTTTGTGGTCAGTAAAAACCACACACTTCGTACCATAAAGGTAGTGTCTCCAAATCTTAGAGCAAAAACTACAGCACCTAACTCAAGATCATAAGTCGTGTAGTGCTTCTCGTGGATTTTCAATTGTCTTGACGCATAGGCTATGACTTTATCTCGTTGCATGACAACACAACCAAGGCTTAGATTCGATGCGTCACAATAGACAACAAAATCATCGTTGCCATCGGGTAAAGATAGAATAGGAGCATCGCAGAGCTTTTCTTTCAAGGCTTCCTCTTGTTTGGGTCCCCACTCAAAAGGCTTACTCTTTTGAGTCAAAGCAGTGAGGGGAACCGCGAATTTTGAGAAGTTCGTGATGAATCGACAGTAATATCCAGCAAGGCCAAGAAATGAGCAAACTTCTGTGGGAGTAGTAGGTGTGTTCCAATCTTTAATCGCGGTGATTTTGGAAGGATCCACATGTCTTCGTTGACTATGTGTCCCAAGAATTGAATTTCTTTTAGCCAAAAATCTCACTTGGAGAATTTGGCATAAAAGTTGTTCTTTCTTTAGTAGTTCCATAGTTAATCGAAGGTGTTGTTCGTGTTCGGCTTGAGACTTGGAATAAATAAGAATGTCGTCGATGAAAACAATGATGAACTTGTCCAAATAAGGTTTACAAACCCGATTCATCAAGTCCATGAAAACAGCTGGAGCATTTGTCAAACCGAAAGGCATGACAGTAAACTCGTTATGACCATACGAGTGCAAAAAAACAGTCTTGGGAATATCTTCTTCGAGGACACGAAGTTGATGATACCCAGAACGTAGATCAATCTTTGAAAAGCAAGTAGCACCTTGTAGCTGATCAAAGAGATCTATTGATGGTCAAGGTTACCTCATATTATGCGTGTGTAGGATAACCTTGCATGATACTCACATTTCTCATCACAAAAGTAGCAGATGTTCAAAACAACTGTCAAAGCTTATCCTCTGCTGGTTCAACAGTAGTTGATCAAAACAGCATCTAAATCACTGCCATCACATGATATCCAAACACTGATGACATCAGACATCATTTATGAGGGATTGCTATAAAAATGGTTTGATTTCTTTATAACATATCCAGTCTAAAGATCAGTTGGGAGATGTACAAAACAAAAATTGGAATCATCTGTCCTTAAAAACTTGATCTCTAGGCTTGGAAAGCTAAACATGGATTATAACAAAATTTCTTTGTTATCCATGTGTAAATAGCAACAAAATGTTTTTAGAAAATCAAAATCCATCCTTAAAAATAGTTTAAAATTGAATTTTTCAATAATCCTCAAAGTCTGTTCAAAATAATAGCACAAAAACATTGTTCGTTTAGAAAGATCTACCCACTATCAAAAAGTGTATCCTCTGATAGTTGCAACTACTATTCTTATCCACTGATCAAAATTTCCAACAGTGGTTAGCCAAACAACTGTCTTCCATTTTCAAACAGAGGTTACACGTGGTCAGATGTTATTCGACAGTTGTTGCATCAGATGCCACGTCATCATCACTTTTTCAGAAACCCTATAAAAACCCTGTTTTATCTAGAACAGAGGTTTTAATAGTACTGTGTGATTTCAAAAATCTAAAAACAGTTTTTACCACAGATCATGGCTCCTAAGACAAAATCAAAAGCAAAATCTAAACTTGTATCATCGAAATTCAAGTTAATCATCAAAACTCCTCATAACTACACTACTATTTTGGAGGAAACCGAGTCAAACACGAGATATCATACAATGATTCAGCTACTAAAGGAGTCCAAATTCAAGTAGATGCTGATGGCAAAAGCTCCAATTTATGAAGGTTCATTCCGACAATTTTGGGTAAATGCTGAGGTTCACTCAACAGAGGGAGTACCTTATGTAATAATCTCAAGAGTGGGCAAAACCTTGATGAAAATTGCCCCACAATCGATTTCACAGGTCTTTAATTTGAATGACATGTCACATCCTGTGACATTTCCTCTGGGTGAGATCCAAGCAGAGTTTATTGAAAGAGGGTATGCTGGTCAACTCAAAGGTATGACTACATACAAACCAAATTTCCTGCTGAGATGAGATTTTTCTTTCATACTATTTTGACATGTCGCTCAGCAAAAACTACTGGTTTTAATGAAATTCCATTGAACATGCAATATTTGGGATATGCTATTTTGACTGATTCAGATTTCAATTTTTCCCAAGTCTTGTTCAGTGACATTGTTAATAATTATTATAATATTGCAAAAGAAAAGGCTTTTCTGATACATCCCAGGTTCTTAAGCATATATTTACAAAATCAATTACCTGGAGATGATTCTAAAATTGGCCCAGTTAGCCAGGCAGGAGCTATAGGTCATGAAACTTTTACACGCATTTCTAATCAAGATAAAGTTTCAAAAACCCAAGTAGAGGTGGTAGAGAAAGATTTATCGGAACAACCTGCCTAAACTCAACCACCTGCTACTAAGCCTACTGCTCATGGTGACCACAACATCACAACCAATGTTGTGCAACCCCCACCAAAAACCACCAAAAGGAAATCCACCAAGCCCACCAAAAAGGGTCTTCTGGAAGATGAGATCCCAGAAGTTAATCCAGTGACAACACAAATGTCACAAGAAACTACTGTTGCTACTTCCTCACAACAGCTGGAAAGATCTCCACCTAAAACCAAGACCCTCATGATTCCTCACAAAAGGAACATGTTGTAAGCAAAGGGAATCCACAACACGAGACATTACCCTCATTTGAGAGTATGTTGAATAGCTCTCCTCCAAGGGGATATTCTCCTTCCTTCCCACACCACATATCTAAATTTCCACCATCTATACAACCATTGTTTGGTACCATTGAAACTCAGACACAAAATAGTCCCTCTCACCCAACACATTACTTAGAGTACAACTACAACAAGGGCTATGTGTGAATCATTTCAATTGGTTAACCCACAAACAGAAGAGGAGGCTACACCACCTGAATTTCACGAAATTCATGTTGGTAGTTCAAGTGGAGCAACTACTACGGATGTTAGACCCACTGTTCTATCTCTGGACAGTGGTTACATAAGTAAGTCTCCCTTGAAGGCAATTTCTACGCAGGCTACCAGTGTAACCACTGCTGGTATTAAAACCACTGTTGAGTTTGTCAAGGAAACCTCTGCTGTAGAAAGGAGTCCCTAGTACCAAAAAAAAGGGGCATATGTGTTTGAAATAAGGGTTGAAACCTCTGTTCATGATAACATAGATATAACTACCACTTCAGGTAGGAGTTCAGATGATCCTATTAAGTTAGGTGATGATCAAAAATCTAAAGATTTGACGGAGAGAGTTACAAAAATCTAGACATCAGTGGCAGATATCAAAAAATATGCTGCAACAGATGTTAGAAGCTTCAAAGTCTTAAAACACTGCTCAATCCTCTGCTCTTCAAACCGCTGATATAATCAAACAAGTATATCCGTTGTTTCAACAACAACACCAACTTGCTGTCCATCAACATGAAATACGTGTAAAAATGCTCAAAGATTTGGTTGATGAAAGATATAGAGAAACTCAGGCAGACCTCAAGGGTATCAAAGAATTCCTTACAAAGAAGTCTGGCACTTCCTGTACACCTATCTTCGAAAAAGATGATCCAAAAAGGGGAGAAAACTGAGTCTGTGGATAATATGTCAAAGCAAAAGCCAGAACCTACAAAAGAATCCTTGGTAACTTCTGCTGAAACATCTGTCAAAGAAAAGAAAAAGGGAGTTGATGAAACCCTAGACATTCAAGCAGATGATGAAGGTATAGGAAAAAGGACTTCTAAAAAGGATCTTGGCACTTCAAACAAAAAGAAATCACCATCACAAGAACCTAAAGAGCAAACCACTGCTGGTCTCAAACCACTGCTGGTACTATATCCACTGTTGCACCTAAACCAACAACCCCACCTCACAAATCACCTACTAAAAAGCAGAAAACAATGCCATCAACTTCATCACCAACTTTCACTGCAACAGATGTTGTGACTACCAAAGGTACAACAGATGTTAAAACACCAGTGGTTGAGAAGCGTTCCTTTATCAGCTGTTAGCCAAGCCACTGTTATCATATCTTCTCAAATCCAAACTCCTGTAACACACACCTCTAAAGCAACTCAGTCACTAAGCTCAGTCTATACAAGAAAGAGAAAATTCAAAGTGACTGATGATATATCCACACCTACACCACTTATTCTAACCAATTCAGAACCTTTCATCCCTCCATCATCGCCAACATCAAACCCATTACTCAATCACCTACTGGCCGTAATCCTACAAGAGAAATACCCTTGGCAGTAAATTATCCTCTGGAATTGCTTGCAGTAAAAGATGAAATGTTACAATTTTTCACAGAGGATAATCCATCCAAAAGAACATTCCCATCTCTTTTTGGCTACAAAGCTCCATGGAACATTGGGGATCTTAGGAAACCTTATATGTATGATTGAAGTATTGAAGAAAAATGAAGAAAGAAAGTCTGATCAATCTGATCAGATCTGGTGAAAAAGAAGCCAAAAGATCAAGACAACAGAAGAAATATGATCATAGGCCATAAGAAGAAGAATTTGAGTCAGATCTGATGAGGATATCTTTGTGTAAGTGTTCGAAGAAAGGATCAGAAGAGATCTGATCAAACTGATGAAACCTCATTAGATTCTGATCAGAAGTCATTAGAAATCTGATGACCATTTATGATGTCCACTTGCAGTTGACGATAAGGTAATTCAGTTGAAGGACATTTATGATACATGTGGAAATGGTAAGCATGACCTATGAAATGATCTGCCACAACAAACACTTGCATGAATAAACAAATTGTGAATTCATGCCAATTGCTCTCTATAAATAGAGTTCACCAAACCGAGGATCAATGGAGCTGAATTGCAAGTATTACATCTTACATACTCTATTGCCCTTCATCACACAGAATTCTTAAGCATTGTTTTGTATTAGAAAATAACTTTTCAATCATCTTTTGTAAACATTCAAAAGTGATATAAACTTCAAAATTTTGTATCTCTGTTTCTTACAAGTTGGTTTCTAATTCCGCACATTATTTTCATATAAAGTTGAAATCAACTTGCCATTTTAAGTTAAAGCATTGTTATCTGGGATCAACAATTGGTATCAGAGCAAATTGAATGAAACATTTTCAAATCGATCAATTGCTTGAGTATCCTTGTTAATACTCTGTTTTGCAAAAGTTCAAAACTTTGGCTAAAAAGGCAAACTTTCAGTCTTGGAATAGTGCATTCAACATGGGTTCTATGTCAAAGCCTCCGACGTTAGTCAGGGAGGAGTACCCCCAATGGAAAATCAGGATGATCAATTTCCTAAATGGACATGATCAAGCTCTGTTTCAATCCATTGTGTGTGGCCCACATATACCACGTGTTGAAATACCTGGTGTTCCAGCATCTGATGATTCACCAGCAATCTCTGCTTCTTGGGCTCCCAAACAAGAAAAAAAATTGGAGCCCAGAAGACAGGAAAGGAAACTGGTAGAAACAGATGAAAGGGCCAAATCACTACTGATTATGGCACTTCCAAATGACATATTCTCTTATGTAGATGCATGCTCATCTGTAAAAGAGATATGGGATCAACTTGAAAATCTTTGTGAAGGAGGAGACAAAATGAAAAGAAACATGAGAACAAATCATGTCTCTGCTTATGAGAGGTTCAAATGTTCACCAAATGAAACACTCACTGATGCTTACAACAGATTAACAAAATTTTGAATGAGCTAAAAAAACATGGAGTTGAAAAAGCCAATGATGAAAAAAATGTAAAATTTCTTGATGCTCTGCCCAGAGAATGGCAAAATCTTGCCATGACCATAGCTTCCACTCTGCAACTAGGAAATCTTAACCTGCATGACCTATACAGTATCCTACTTCCAAGAGAGCATCAAATCATTGAAAACTCAAAGCAATATGGTGGACCTATAACCTTAATATCACACTCACAAAGATCAAACACACCTGATCCACAACCCTCCAACTCACAAAACAAGGTTTTAGTATCAGAAAATTCTGAAAATCCATCAGATTTTTCTGCATTTGCTGAAGCAATAGCCTTGCTCACCAAAACCTTTGATCGAAGATTGAAGGGAGGAAGTTCCAGAAGTCAGAGAAGTGATAAAGGAAAGATGGAAGCAAGATCCAAAGAAAGAAGAGCAGAGAGTAAATCTGAAGTGGTATGCTATAGATGCAAGCAAAAGGGTCACGATGCATCTGAATATAAAAACAAAAAGTTAAAAGATTCAGCTTACTATGAAAAAAAACTAGAATAAGCCAAGAAACAACAGCAACAACAAGTCAGCCTGATTGCAGGGACAGACACCTGGATGACTGATGACTCATCAGATGATGATCAAGAAGAAATGGCAAACTTTTGTCTTATGGCAAAACTTGACAATGGGGCACCAGAAATCAATGTAAGTCAAAATGATCAAGAACTTCAAAATCAAATAAACAAATTACTGGAAGATTTTCAAAAATTACAAGAAAAATATTTGAGAGAAACAAAGAAATCTGATGAACTTAAAGACATGATGAAACATTGTCAAGAAAATGAAAATGTCTTACATGAAGAAAGTTTGATCAAAGATACAAAATTTAGTTTTTATGAAAAATAGAGAAAGTGCTTATATGCAGAAATTCATAAAAATAAGGTAAATGTAAAAGGTTTTCAACAAGCAAAAGATTTCATTGACTACATTGAAACAACAACAAAAATCAGGGTGAAGGATTGGGTTATACAAAACTTACAAAAGATAATCCAACGGTGTTTGTAAAAGCTTCAGAAAAACCACAAACAGATTTTGATAGTGAATCAAATGTATCAGAAGAATGTGACATCATGTCATCTTGTTCTGAGTCAAGACTAGAATCAAAGGGGCCTGCTCTAAAGAAAAAGCTAAGAAAATCTTGAAAGAAAAGGGTCAAAACATTTTTCAAAAATTACAGAAAAATGGGCATTCATCAAAACCTTTCCATCAACCATTTCTAATAAGATTTGATGTATGTGTGTTGATATTCTGAAAATAATCAACAGCATTTGAACAAACAATATGTCAATGATTCAGAATTCTACAGAAATTCTATCAGATCTGATCAGATAGCAACAGATTTGATAAAGAGAACTGATCAGTCATAATCAGCATATGATGAAGGAAAACTATTACATGCTATGTACTCATCTGACAAAGTACCCAAGAAAGTCTGGGTACCAAAAAATCACTAACCTCTTCATTACAGGACCATCATGTGCAGCAGATTTGGTACTGCGATTCAGGAAGCTCCAAGCACATGACTGGAGATAGGAGCTTACTTAGCAACTATGTAGAAAAACTAGGTAAATTTGTGAATTTTGGTAATGGAGTCAAGGGTAGGGTAAAAGGTTATGGAAGCATAACATATGGTACAATAACAATTGAGAAAGTGGCTCATGTAGAAGATCTAAAATACAATCTTCTAAGTTGTGTCAAGTTTTGTGACACAGGATTTAAGGTAAGTTTTTTACCCGATACTTGCTTATTAATAGGTCTTGAAGATGATAAAATTTATATTAAGGGAAAAAGGATAAAAGGATCAATTTATTTCTTTGATTTCAATAACAAAGTTGAGGAACCTCAATTCTGTTTATTTTCCAAAGAAATTAAAGGAAATAGTTGGTTATGGCATAAAATATTGGCTCACATAAATTTTAAAGTTTTAAACAAATTAGCAAGCAAGTGTCTGGTAAAAGGATTACCATTTATTGCTTTAAGAAAAGACAAACTTTGTGAAGCATGTGAGCTAGGAAAGTCAAAAAAGAGGCTCACATAAAACTGTGATGGAATCTTCTATCTCTGAAAATCTTGAACTTTTACACATGGACCTTTGTGGACGAAAAAGCACTTAAAGTTTTTCTGGAAAGAAATACATTTTAGTCATTGTTGATGATTATTCAAGGTACACATGGGTGGAATTTTTGAGGCAAAAAAGTGAAACACCAGTTCTGATCATAAATTTTGTTAAAAGAATTGAAAATCTGTTGAAATTAACTGTAAGAAAAATTAGATCTGACAATGTGACAGAATTAAAAAATGCAAAACTTGAGAACTTCCTAACAGAAAAAATGAATATCTCATGATTTTTCTGCTCCCAGAACCCCACAACAAAATGGGGTTGTTGAAAGAAGAAACAGAACCTTGGTAGAAGCAGCTAGAACAATGCTTGCATATGCCAAACTACCAACCTATTTCTGGGCTGAAGCAGTGGCAAATGCATGTTTCACACAAAACAGAACTATCATCAACAAAAGACATCTGAAAACACCTTTTCACATCATAAGCAAAAGGGTACAAAGCGTCAAATTCTTACATACCTTTGGATGTAGATGTTTTATTTTTAATGATTTTGATAGTTTAGAAAAATCTGACAAAAAAGCTAAAAAGGGAATTTTTCTTGGATACTCTTTATCTTTAAAAGCATACATAGTATTTGTTTTAAATAGCAGAACAATTAGAGAAAGTTTGTATGTGTCTTTTGATGATTCATCAGAAACAAAAATTTCTAATGACATTATAACTTTATCACAAAAGGAAAATCCTATAAATAATGAACATCTTCTAACAGAACTAACAAATGAACTGCTTGGGTATGACTGGGAAGGAAATTATGGAAATTTACCAGAAAGCCAGTCATACTCTACCTCTGTAGAAAATTTAGAGCCATCAGATGAAATACAAGGAATGACAAATCAGACATCAGATAGTACATCAGAAAATCAAGAAAAACAAATGTCTGATAACTCAGGCTCAGAACAAATCTTCCATCTGGAAGAAGCCAAAAGTTCTTCACAAAATCCATCGCCAGATTCAACAAATGATGCTACAAGTGGAATATGGATAAAGGGTCACTTAACATAAAATATCATAGGAAACCCTCAAGATGGTGATAAAACAAGATCAGCAACTGCTCATGAATGTCTTCATGCTGGCTTCTTAAGCTTAACTCAACCAAAAACAACAATTGAAGCATTCACGGATCTAGACTGGGTTCAAGCAATGCAAGAAGAACTTGATCAGTTTGAAAAAAGTCAAGTGTGGAACTTAGTACCTAGACCAAATGGCAAATCTGTCATCGGGTCAAAATGGGTATTTAGAAACAAATCTGATGAACAAGGCATAGTAACAAGAAAAGAAGCAAGGTTAGTAGTAAAAGGGTATAGTCAACAAGAAGGATTTGACTATGATAAAACATTTGCACCAGTAGCAAGAATGGAGGCAGTCAGAATCTTCCTTGCTTATGCAGCTTCAAAATGCTTCAAAGTCTATCAGATGGATGTCAAGTCTGCTTTTCTAAATGGTAAGATTGATCAAGAAGTATATGTGCAGCAACCAGAAGGCTTTGTTGATTCAAAATTTCCAAAACATGTTTATAAACTGAACAAAGCCTTGTATAGGTTGAAGCAAGCTCCAAGAGCATGGTATGAGACTCTCTCAAACTTTTTAATCCAATCTGGCTTTACCAAAGGTACCGTAGACACAACTCTGTTTCTCAAAACACACAAAGGAATACTTTGTTGGTACAAATATATGTTGATGACATAATATTTGGATCAACCAACTCAAAACATTGTAAAAAGTTTGAAAAATTAATGACAAGCAATTTTGAAATGAGCATGATGGGAGAACTAAACTTCTTTTTAGGACTCCAAGTGAAACAAGAATCTGATGGAATATTTTTTAATCAATCAAAATATGTTAAAACTATTTTAAAGAAATATTCATTAGAAAATTGCTCACCATCAAAAACTCCAATGGCCACAGGAAAAATTTAGATTCTGATCCTGATGGTACAAATGTAGATCTTAAAACCTATAGGGGAATGATTGGATCACTCTTATATCTAATGGCCAGCAGACCTGATATAATGTTTTCAACATGTTTTCTGGCTAGATACTAGTGTAATCCAAAAGAATCTCATTTAAAAGCAGTAAAAAGGGTTTTTAAGTATCTAAAAGGCACATCTGGCCATGTCTTATGGTATCCTAAGGGAACCAGTTTAGAGCTAATTGCATATTCAGATGCAGATCATGCAGGTTGTAAACTGGACAGAAAAAGCACATCAGGTGCTTGTCAAATGCTTGGAGAAAAGCTTGTATATTGGGCAAGTAAGAAACAAAACTGTGTTTCCACTTCTATAGCTGAAGCAGAATATGTAGCAGCAGCAAGCTGTTGTTCACAAGTTTTGTGGATGCAAACACAACTAAAAGATTATGGAGTGAATCTGACAAAAATACCAATCCTGTGTGATTCTAAGTGTGCAATAGCAATAACTTCAAATCCAGTTCACCACTCACGAACAAAACATATTGATATCAGGTATCATTTCATAAAAGATCATGTGGAAAAAGGAAATATAGAAATGTATTTTGTTCCAACAAAAAATCAGTTTGCTGACATTTTTACAAAACCTTTGGATGAGAAAAGACATAATTACTTAATCAGCAAATTGGGAATGATAAACAAGAGATATGTTGAAAATACACAATCCACAAAATTTTATAACTGAAAGGGTTCTAATAAATTGATCAGAAATCGGATAAAAGTATTGATCAGAATTCTGTCAAAACTAAATCTGATAATCTCATCAGAAATCTGATCAATTCATTAGAAACTAGGAAATTTTCCTTTGTTTTCAACAGAAAAATGTCACAATCATGTATCTCTTTTGTACCATATATGCAGACATAACTTGTGCATATTCTTTTTATCATCTTTTATCGTTTATTTTTTTTCTTTCTCTTGGGAATATCCAATGAATGAGGAAAGTATACGTCACAAAGACAACTCCCCAAGTCTTCATTTTTTCTTTCTTTATTTTTTTACCACCATCACATCAACTCCACACGACTCAGCACGGTTGAAAAGAAAGGAAGGCTACACCTGTCCTCTCATCAGAAAATTGAAGACCTGGGTGCTGCCTACTCTTAAATGAGGAGGGAGAATATGGCCGCTTTTAGTTCTAAACGAATTTGACACCATATCTCCAAAGGAGAGTTATATTGGTACAATCAAGATCTTAACCGGTGAAAACATTTAAGGCATATACTTATTGTCTTTAAATAGACATACACTCCTTCATTCATTTTTCACCTGAAAATCTTTTGAATTTCTTATCTTCTTCACTTTAAACACAACCACTACTTCCATGGAGAGAATTGAGAGCAACAGATTTCCTCTACCTTACTTCCAGAGGCACAATGCAAGAGTAAGGATGAACGTGGATGACCCACGATATGTAAACTGCTCCACCATTCTGAACATGCTGCTTAGCAGCCCAATCGCTTTTGCCCTCTCCATGCCATTCAAGTGGTTTCCGAAATTCCTTCAAGAGTTTTGGAGGTCTGCATGACTGGTTGTAGATGATGGTAGGCTGACTACCATTGCAGGAATGGTGATGGGCGACAGGCTAATTTGTTTAAATGAGGAAACTATTAGGGAAGCACTCTTGCTAAGAGATAACTGTCTCCCAACCACCTTCTCCTTGGTAGACAAGCAGGCTACCTTAGGCATGATGGGGTACCATGATCCTCAAGGAAGGGTTCCCATCTTCAAAAGCGGGTTCATTGAACCATGGCAGTTTCTGGTGACCCAGTTTGCCTTTTTCTTTACAAGGAAAGCCTCAAGTTGGTATGAGATCACTCAAAGGATAATGGATCCACTCCATGCCTTAGTAAACCATCTCCCCTACAACTACTCAACCTATCTGATGAATGACTTTAGGGCCAACTTAAGGGGAGGTCGTCCTTTCCTCATCTACCCAAGGTTCTTGATGAAAGTGTTAGCCTCTCAGCTGGACTTTGGAGGAGTTCCTGCATCATACGTCAGAGCAAAGATGCTTGTTCAGGAGGAAAAACAAATTGGCTGCCCTCATACCAATAGACGAACACACGGGGCATGAAACACCTCTCTAGGAAATGATGCAGATCATTTATGGGGATGAAGACTTTGGAGATGATGATCCAAGTGATGAAGACATAGTTTAACTTTTCTTTGTTTTCTTTAGTTTTTTTTGTGTGTACATAGCTACTTGTGTTTATATATATATGTTAATATCTATTTTGTTTTGATTAAGGGGGAATTTCTGATGAAAAATCAGGAAAAATTTCTGATGAGCTCAGGAATTCAGGGGGAATTTCCGATGGACTTGAGAAATCAAGAAAAAATTCTGATGAAATCAGGAATTCAGGAGGAATTTCTGATAAATTTGGGGGTTCTTACATAAGATCAACATTTTTCAGAAACTGCTTGTCTTAAAAGGAATCCTTGAAATCTTTGTTTCAAAAATAATGGACAAAGGAGATGATGTTAAGATAATTAAAACAAATTTCTTTCTTTCAAATGAAACATATTTTTCTTGTTTCAAATGCAACAACTTTTTCTTGATTCAAATACTTCTTCTGATAAAAATCTGATCATGTTTATCAGAAATCTGTTAAAGAACATCAGAAAATCTGATCACATTTATCGGAAATCTGATCATCTTCAACAGAAAATCTGATCATGTTTATCAGAAATCTGTTCATTCTTATCAGAAAATCTGCTCAAACACAAAGGAGAGGAGTTAAAACAAAGATAAATAAACTTAAGTTTTTCAGAAAGAAATTTTTTATGACACATGAAAAGGAAGTTTCTGATATAACAAAGTTTAAAATGACTCCAAAATTTGGTTAATTAAATTTTCAAATGGAATGATAACGATGAAACACAAAATATATTCCTTGAAGTAGCACCAGAAAAGCATGTGTAGGTAAACTCTCTAAAACTCTACTCATTCCCTCTCATCTTAAAAAAAACATACTTGAACAGAAAGTCAACAGAATCTCACAAACAAATCTGTTGAGCAAAAGTCAACAGAAATCAGCAGATTCAAAGAGTTGAGTTTTTGTCTTACAGAAAGGGGAAAGATAAAATTATGCAAAAGTGAAAGATTGGCAGTTAGCAGCAAGAAGATAAGTGGACCACTCTTCAAAACATGGACCCACTTGTGCAAGTGGACCACTCTTCAAGAACGTGGACCCACTTATGTAAAAGCAAAGATTGGCGGTTACACTCTTCAAAACGTGGACCCACTTGTGCAAGTGGACCACTCTTCAAGAACATGGACCCACTTATGTAAAAGCAAAGATTGGCGGTTATCAAGCACCAATAAAAAAACAGTTTTTTTTAAGATAACCCAAAGGTGTCAAGCATTAAACATATAATTTAATGGATTATTAACATAGTTAATCACCAATCACGTGGGATAACAAAAGCCTATATAAATCCGACCCAACCCACAATCTCTCACAACACTTCCAAAAGCTTCAAGCTCTCAAAATTCCAAACCCTAAAAATCACAACTTTGTTTCTGCAAGCCAAAACCTCAAATCACTACATCATGTCTGCTTCCGGCTCCATGAACCTCAACTTTCCAGCAGTAGAACATGAAGTTCCTCTTGTCAAGAAATCAAAATGGCTAGACACAGAGAAAAAGAACAACCTAGCTCTCAACACTGATCATGAGCAGCATGATGAAATGGTCAGAATTCTTATAGAATTTCTGATCAATTGTCCCATAAAGTATGCTTTAACTTGTGGCTATGAAGTTCCACAACAGATACTACAGCAAACAGTGCATACAACAGAGAAGTCAGGAACATAATTAACTACACACGTGTGGGGTAACGTCAGAATCACTGTCAATGAAGAAAACATCAGAAGATGGTTGGAGATCCCAGAAAAACAGGAATATCACATTCCTCCAGTCAAAGAAGAACTCTTAGCAGTATTCAGAAACCTTGGGTACAAGGCTCCAATCACTCTGATTAGCCAATTCAAGAGAAAGGAACTGCCAGGATTTTGGCAAGTCTTTATGGATATAATCAATAGTTTTCTCACAGGGAAGATAGGAGGTGTTGATCAAACAACTATTCCAGTACTAAATATCATGTATGAGCTAATAAAGGGTGAAGATGTAGACTATGCCAAAGAAATATACTCTCTGTTGAAAACCAGCATATTCACCCACAAAGGAAGAACAACACATCTACCGCATGCAAGATTTTGGTCAATCATCATAACAAAAGTCTTTGCTGAAAGAAACATGGAAGTACCTACTCTTGACATGGTGTGGAAACCAGTGGTAATGACTCCATGGACTGCTGCAGCAAGTGCTTGGGCTCATCCCGTGACCTTCCTCCCCTGCCTCAAAGCATGGTTAAGGTGATTCCTAAAGACTCACCTTATATAAAAAGACATGAAAAATTGATCAAACCAACAGGACCAGATGATTGTGTATCAAGAATGGAGACTGCATCAGCTGCTGGTGACAAGAACATTGCTGAAGGATATGGAACAAATGAAGAATCTGATGAAATCTCATCCACTAAAGATGGTGCAACAGACTCAGACTCAATACTTGCTGGAGAAGGTCAACAACATGATACTCTTGAAACAGGTGCACATCTTGAATCAAACCTTGAACCTAATTTCACAAAACCAACTTCTGATGAAACCTCATCAGAATCTGTTGAGGCTGATTTTGAAATAAAACAAGAGTACCCAATGTTGAAGCCCAATTGGGTGTGGCTTTGAGCATTAACTCAGAATCTGATGAAGTTGAAACTACAGCAAGTGGAGAATATTCACTTGATCAGGAACAACTCCTGGATACTTTGTGTTATCCCAAAACTCAAGGAGAACATTCTCAAAGAACTATTCAAGGATCTGAGGAAATCTAGGAAATGCCAGTGTGCATGAATCTGGTAGGAATCCTTTGAATTGGTCTTTTGATCAAAACATGGGATTTTCTGAAACAACAAGAAATGTTTTTCTGCTGGTATGTTAAAAGGAACATATGTTGTTCCAAATGACCCAAGTACAACCAACCTTGAAGCAACATGGAAAAAGGTGATGGAGAATGTAAAGAATCAGGAGAAAAAGGCTACTCTAGAAGAAAAACTGGATGATCTGTTGAAAGAAATGAAGCAACAGAAGTCTGACATTAGAAATCGTCAGAATCTATTGAAACCATCAGAAAGCAATCAGAAGCAAACACAGATAAACTGAACAAATTGGAAGAGTCACCAGTCTCCTCTCAAGAGGTGTAGAAAATCTCACATGAATTTCAGAAACTAGCAGAGGAATTCAGAACTATGAGAGAAGAAAAGAAAACTGGTAGTGCTGAAACAGAAACTGCATGCAAAATCTGTCAAGTGTTGCAGAGAATTTCACAAGAATGGAAGAAAAGCTGAAGGAAGTGGAGAAGAACAATGATCTGATGGTGCATCTGTTAAAAGAACAGGTGCAAAATTGGAGCAAAGGTAAGACAGAATTGCAAGGGCAGATGGCAAGCATCAGAGAAGAAAGTGCCATTAACACAAAGTTAACTGAAGATGTAAAAGATTTATTGAAAAACTTTGTGTTAATATTGCACAAGCAACAAAGACAAGTCTACCAGAATTGTTGAAACAAATTCCTGAAGGTAGAGAAAAGTCTGATGCAACCAGAAAAGATGCACCCAAACAGACTGCAACTACAACAACAAAACCTTTTTTCAAGATACTAGTTCCTATACCAACTAAAGCAAAAGATTCAACCCAACCACCACAAAGTACAATGAGCTCCTTCCCTCCTACACCTCATCCTATCTCAAAAGCCTTGATCATACATCCTCTAACACAAACTCAATCATCACCTCAATCAGCACCAATTCAATCAAAACCAACTCAACCACCACCACAACAATCTCAGACTCAAACAGAACCATCAAGAAGAACAAGAGCTCAAACTCGGTCCACTTCTAGAGACAAAGTGAAAGGGAAAGAAATTATTGAACCTACTCTCTCTGGCCAAACTGAATTCAGCAAACAATGTATATCTGGAGAGAAAAGGAAAATGGAAGAAAGTGGTCATACTTCCTCAAAGAAGCCTACTGTGATTCCGACAGAAGATCCAAACATTACAAGAATCATAGTAATTGTTGATGATCATGAAGTACACTTCCCAGAGTTTGTTTTAAAGGAATATTACAGGAAAAATGATGAACTCTTCCAAGCAATATGAACCCAGTCACCAGAAATGCCCTGACACTGAGATGAAATAGAAGAGAAGGATGTCTCTGGGGAAAATACAAGAATCCCATCAAAAATGTGCACATCACAGATAGATCAGTTCAAACTACTCTCAAAGGTTTATGGCATCAAGACATGTATCACATTAGAAGAGAAGATGGTGAAGAACAATCAGTCCTTGATAGCCAAATTATGGAACGTCTGCACCCACTAGACATAGTTAAGCTAAGGAGAATGTATGCACAAGAATAAATAAGAAGAAGAGAAAACAGAAAAGCACTTCATAGCTTCTCAGAACGTGGAGTGGAGATAGCAACTACCATATGCCAAGTAGACTTTGACCTGTTTCTTCGATACAAACACTTGGTCAAAGGCAAGCCTCTGATCACAGCACCAAACACTGAAATCCCTGAAACAATGAAAGATGCCAGAACAGGTAGCATAGTTGAAACACCCGAGCTAGCAGTAATCTATAACGATGAAGAAGGGAGAAAGATTTTCAGAATTGATGAAATATGTAAGTTTTCAAACAGAACTTTAACTTACATTAAAGAGATCATGAGGAAAAAGCAAGAACAAAAGAAGGACAAGAAGTAAGAGCTCTTGGTGAAACAGATTTGGAGACATCATTGATGACTTGATTCAAGACAAGGAGTACGTAAAAACCATGTATGAGGAATGAAAGCAACCAATCCCTCAGAAGTGGAAGCCCAGCATGAAAGACTTCTATTATTGAATTTGTCAAAACAATGATTGCAATGTTGAACAAGTTTTCTTGCAAAATTCTTGTTTGTATGTTCTTTATTTTACTTACAATACTTAGGGGAAATTGTTAGGAAACCTTATATGTATGATTGAAGTATTGAAGAAAAATGAAGAAAGAAAGTCCGATCAATCTAATCAGATCTAGTGAAAAAGAAGCCAAAAGATCAAGACAACAGAAGAAATATGATCATAGGCCATAAGAAGAAGCATTGAGTCAGATCTCATGAGGATATCTTGGTCTAAGTGTTCGAAGAAAGGATCAGAAGAGATCTGATCAAATCTGATGAAACCTCATCAGATTCTGATCAGAAGTCATCAGAAATCTGATGACCATTTATGATGTCCACTTGCAGTTGAAGATAAGGTAATTCAGTTGAAGGACATTTATGATACAAGTGGAAATGGTAAGCATGACATATGAAATGATCTGCCATAACAAACACTTGCATGAATAAACAAATGTAAATTCATGCCAATTGCTCTCTATAAATAGAGATCACCAAACCGAGGATCAATGGAGCTGAGCATTGCAAGTATTACATCTTACATACTCCGTTGCCCTTCACTCACACAGAATTCTTAAGCATTGTTTTGTTTTTGAAAATAACTTTTCAATCATCTTTTGTAAACATTCAAAAGTGATATAAACTTGAAAATTCTGTATCTCTGTTTCTTACAAGTTGGTTTCTAATTCCGCACATTATTTTCATATGAAGTTGAAATCAACTTGCCATTTTAAGTCAAAGCATTGTTATCTGGGATCAACAGAGGAGTATCTGAAATTAAAAGTCAAACAAGCCAAAAACATTGCAAAAGAAGAGAGTAAAGGGAAAGGTGAATTTTACTTGTCAAGTCAAATGCAGCATGTACTGAGTAAAGTTAAGAAACTGGAAGACTTTGCAAAAGACTTGAACAAGAAGAGGTCAACTCAATCACCTGATGCTGATATTCAAAAGAAACTAAGAAGAGACTTCATAGAAATTATCATGAGAGACAAACCATATCAAGCTGAAGAGCATCAATTGGAAGAATGGCCTCTCAAAGCTCTTCAAGAAGAAGCAATCAGGTGTGAAAAAATGAAGAATGATCCTCAGATAAGGAAGATTGCACCAGGCTGGAACAAGTTCAAGAAAACTAAGTCAAAAGCAGATATTGCCATAGATGAATACATCCAAGCCTTAAATCAAAGGAAAGAGCATCAAATGGTTAAGATACATGAAAAGAAGGAAGATGAAAACATGAAGGAATCAAAAATGGATGCTATTTCATCAGACTATCAGGATCCACCTACTATCACTGCCACATCCTTATCAAGCAAACCAACTTCACCAAACTCATCACAAATAAAACTTCTCCTAAGAAACCCATTGAACTCAAAAATACTAAAGTGGATGTTTGATAAACAGACCCATGTATTGACTTTGCTCAAGTCCAATGGGAAAGTTGAATATATAACAAGGAAGGATGCACTAAGCCTGGGGTAGCTGACCTTCAAGATCTCCTGGAACTTCAACTGTGCAGGGATGAAGATGATGAAAATTCCCTGAATTGAACTATAGTTCAAGAGACAAATTAGGGAAAAACTGATGAGAGAATAAAGATCATGAATAAAGAAGAGTTTTGGCATCATCTGTCCTAGGGGGAGATTGTTGGGATTGACCCCTACAAAGGAACAGATGATAAAATGCCAAAACAGGTCTGCTCTAAAATAATCCAGAATAAACAGTTTATTTGATTCACAACTTCCTTCAATGGCCAGATATCTAATATCTGATGGTTCTAACATCTGCTCAAGGCTAAGCTCTGTTGATTATAAAGACTGGTGAAGACCAAACCTCTGCTTGAAGTCAAAAGTCTGTTGAAAGTCAAAGGTCTTATCATCCTTTGAAGAACATTGGATAAAGCTTCATCAGTGGTTTCGCTCATCAGTGGTTAGCTCTATATTTGGCTAGCTATCAGTGTTTTGTATATGCATCAGAGGATAGCACTAGCAGTGGTTAGAGGTTGTTAGGTTTGTTAGATGTCATTGTCTTGGTGATGTCAGCAAAGATGCCACAGAGGTTAGGATTTGTGCTATAAATAGATAGTGCATGTACTGTTCTATTCAGCTCACACACACACACTTATCTTGTACGATCTAATCTGTGTGAAGTTCGGGCTGAGGGGGAGTTAGTGATTCATGCATGTAATTACTTGTAATCTTTTCAATCTTTTGAGTAATGAAAACATTGTGTGATGAAAGCTAATATCTCATTTGATTGTGCCACAAAGTTTTAAATCGTATTCCGCTGCAAGTTTTATATGTTTTATCTTATTTTATGTTCAATTTGTTTAAAACAACACAATCAGGTCAAACTCAAATCCTAACATATAACCTCAGAGGGTTATTCCCTATACAACTATGGTCACAAATATGTGTTTGGTCGGATCCTAAGATTGACCAAATGGGTAGGATTCTAAAGTCAAAGTGGTGGTCAAGACCGCTCGACTTACAACCCTAAATAAGCACTAAACTAAAAGTGACGAGTTAGTCATGTCAAACATGTCTAACTAAGTTTATAAAACTGATTTGGTATCAAAACAAAGTGTTTTGATACCTAAAAATGTCCCCGCCGTAAAATGCACATAATGCGCACTTATGACCGAAACTTTGACTCGTCACGTTGACTAGTAATGTGGTAAATCAGTAGGCATGATCGCTAAGGATCATAACCATCGTGATTACGATCACGTTGCAATTGGACTTTGCTTTGACCAATTAATGGTCAAAGCTTAAAGTCAAACACTGTTTGACTTTTAGCTTGAAATAGCTAAAATAATGAACAAGGCTAAGTTAGAACACTTACTTGTGCTCAAGGCAGCCAAGGATGAAGAAAAAGACTTAGAAAACTCAGATGGGAGACCTCAACAATGTGGGAGTCTCCGCTTAGAGTTATAAAGAGAAAGAGAAGGAACGATCAAAGATTGTGGTTGCATACCACACCTATGTATACTTGTGGAGCTTGCACAAGATCATTCCAAGTGTTAGGGGAGGTTGTAGGATCATTACAAGTGTATAATGATGCGTTGCAACTAGAAGAAGTGTGGCAATTTCGAAAGATTAGTGTCCAAGGAAGTAAACAAGTAGCTGCCCGTTTCTACTGAGCTAGGGGGTCCTTACGGACCGTAAGGGCTATGGGCTTATGGTCCGTAAGCCCATTAGCTGGCAGCAACTTTTGAAAATTGGCAGGACAGGCCCCTGAACTCGTTTCGTCACGTTTTGGCACTTTTAACACCCGTTAACCACAATTTTAAGCTTTATAAGGATGATAAAGCATAGGGAACTTGAAATCTATCCAAAATGTCCCGGGTGTTGGTTCGTTCAGTCGTACGGTTGCGGTTTTCGGGTAATTACGACGAAAATCGTAACGAACGCGCAAATGACTGTAAACGCGTAACGAATGATATTTTTGCATTCCAATCATTAAAATACTAGATTTTAATGATTACAAAAATTCTTGGATCTACGTACATGTTCCAGATTAAGAAATACGCTTAACGGCATAGTTTCACAGAATTTGCAAAATAGCCCCTGAGCTTGCATAAGCATGTTTTTACCATACCGAAGCCCTCAAAACTTATTTCTAAGTTATGTAAAGGGTATTTAGGGTATGTTTAGCGTATGTCATTGTTTCGGAGTGTACAAACTGATTACATTTGTGTAACAGTTTGCGATTTCACTTCCAGAAGTTTTTAAGAGTTCGAAATCGTGCAAGAATGGAATACGTGCAATTGTCATGATAAAATACAAATCTCATAAATAAAACACAAAAATTTCATTGATTGATAATTCGTTTGGATTTTTTTACACGATCGAATCACCACAAATGTCACGAAAACAACTGACAACGAGCCGAGGTTTGTTGCGCACTATAACTCCTCGATCATCACGCTTGCATTTAAAGACCCATTTAGTATCAATGGCTTTTTGATTTGCTGGAGGATCCACAAGCTTCCAAACTCCTAACTTCTCGAAATTGTTGTAGTTCTTCCTGCATAGCGTTGACCCAGCTTTCATCAGCAATTGCTCCCTTCCAATGCTTAGGTTCAATCTGCGAAATAAAATAGCAAAAAGAACAATATTCCTTAACAGGAGCTACTTTAGTGTAGAAAAAACTAAGAGATTTGTTAATATGATTTCGCGTTTTAACTCCTGCACGCAGTTCACTAATTATATTGTCTGAAGGATGATATGATAGATTTCGAGGAACCACTTCGTCAGAAACAACCACTTCATTCTCCAGATTAGTAATATTCTGTTCAGCCATAGAATTAACACAGTACCACATGTAGATGCTTTATTGCTTGAACTAGGACCAACAGATTGATTTAATAAACTTGTGATCTGCTCAGATTCCTCATTACAACATGAATCACCATCTTGATCATAAGTTGGTGCAGAATCAGAATCAGACTCATTTGTTGGAGAAAGAATTGGAGCAGTTGAACTTGAATTTGTTGCAGCAACTGGTTCATCAGGAGCATTTGTTTGAACATTTTCAACATTTGAGGTACCAACAGGTGGTTGAGTTACCACTATCGGTCGTGAAACATGTTCTTGATTAGTTGATTGTTGCATTTGATATAACAATGCAAGTTCTTCTTCAATTGGTTCTTCTGGCAACTCAAAAGAATCCCACAAATTGTCGTAGTTAAACATCCAAGAATCTCCAGGTTTTTGTGTTGACAACGTGTATCTTCGATAATCAACATGCTGTGCAAGAACTACTTAATTCAAACTTGGCAAATATACCCCCGTAGTGGACTTGCATATCCAACAAAGAAACCTTCTAGCAACTTTACTCCAAATTTGCCATCACGATCGATTACCGTACAAGGAGATCCGAAAGTTTCAGGAAACTCGAAGTTAGGTTTTCTTTGATTGAGAAGTTCGCAGCATGTCTTCTTAAATGGTTTAACAGTTAGCACCCGGTTCAAAGTATAACATGCTGAAGCAACAGCCTCACTCCAGAAACTCACAGGCAATTTAGAATCAGCCAGCATCGTTCTTGCCGTTTCAATAAGTGTGCGATTCTTACTTTCAGCTACTCCATTTTTTCGAGGAGTATAGGGGACGCTGAATTCGTGAAGAATGCCATTATCGTTGCAAAATTCGAGCATTCGGTTATTCTTAAATTTCGTTCCATTATCGCTTCTGATTCTTTGAATGGGTAAATGATATAAATTCTCAAGCTTCCAGAAGAGAATCATCAGATTTTGAAATGTTTCATCCTTGCTCTCTTGAAAGAATACCCATGAAAACCTTGAATAATCATCCGAAACTACCAAGTAGTATAGATCTCCAAAAATGCGTTTCACATTACCTGTCCGAAGAGTTCCATGTGTAACCGCTCTAAAGGTAGCTTAATTGAATTTAAAAGCTTTTTCAGATGAGATTTCTTGTGCTGCTTTCCTTTCTTGCAACTAACACAATCATCATTTAGATGAAAACTTTTCAGATTTACCCCATCAACTAAGTTGTTGTGAACCAGAAAATTCATCTTTCTTTAATGTATGTGACCCATCTTTCTGTGCCATAACACTGATTCCTTTTCTAGCTTTGGTGACAAAACACTATGCATACTTTGATGTTGTAGTGGCAACTCCCATATCAAGCACGTATAAATCATTTTCTCTTGGAGCTCTCATCAAAATCCACTCTTCTGGAATCTCAAATCCTGGTTTTCAAGATCATGCATTCTTTGTCATTGAAATGTGTGGTGAACTTCTTATCACATATCTGGGAGATACTCAGCAAGTTGTTTTCTAACTCTGAAATATAGTTCACTCTATCAAAAGATACAACTCCATTTGACAACTTTCCTTCACCGATAATCCGACCACCTTGATTTCCCGCAAAGCCCACGTATCCACCTCTAATAGATTTGACATCATAAAGCAGCACTAGCATTCCGGTCATGTGTCTGGAAGCTCTACTATCCATAATTCATTTAGAAAGAATCGACCGTGGAAGCCCCTGCACACACAATCAAAGAATCTAGTTAAAGAGAGAAACCCAAGCCTTTTTGGTCTTGGGGATTGGATAGACATCTTCGTAATCACACTCAAATGCATATTTATTCTCATTATCAAAATACTGATCAACAATATCCTTTTTAAACTTGACTTTCTTTTTTATCTTTGTGAGTTTAGGAAATCTTTTGCATTGTCAATTTTCACTGGTTTTTCAACTTTTTCATGCTTACATGTTCAACCTTTTCCTTTCCTTTGGTTGAATCAATTTGTTTGGATTTCACAAAAGATGATTTTGCCCTAACCATCCATCTTTGTTGATTCAAAATTGCCTTTTTAGGATAATATGTTGATTCTCTCTTTTCAACTTTAACTGACGATTCAACAATATCAGTTTTAGGTACAAAATCATTTACTGGTTTCTCAGTTTCAGTTTCCCTTTTCAAAATTTTTGTTGGTACAAAATATGGTGATTTCTTATTAACATCTTCTGTGAACTTCCTTTCCCCATAAGCAAATCTTGGATTCTTTTGCAAACAACGTCGTCCAATATGCCCAACTTCGTTGCATTTGAAACATATTTTGCTATCAAATCTAGCAGATGAATCCAACTTCTGTTCACAGAGTTCTTTTTCCTTTTTAAACTCATCATTAGATTGTTTACCAATGACTTCCTTTTCAATAACTGTGTTACTTCCAAAAACAAATTTCATTTTCTTATTATTAAAATTTTGCTTTGAAAGTTATTTGTCATTTTTCTTTGTCTCAAAACCCAAACCTCCTCTTCTTGTCTAAGGAAAATCCCCACCCTTTGTTGAAAATCTTTTAGGATTTTGAGTAAAACTTTGTCAAATTTTTGTCAAGATCTTCTGATGTTACTTCTACTAATTTGAAAAGTTTATCAATCTGATGTTCTTTCACATTCTAAATTGGAAAAGTTTTCATCAAAGTACAGTTTATCAGAATCCTTTACTTTGTATAAAACAATGTTAGGATCATCACTTAAACTATCTTCTGAAGAAACGTTATCTTCATTTTCAGATTGTGAATCAGATTCTGAACTGTTTAAGCTTGATTTAGCACTTTCAAAACTTCAATCATCATAATCGTTTTCTAAAACCTTTTCAACCACATTTTTCACGATTTCTGTTTTGGTGTCATCTTCTGTTTTAGTATAGATTACATCAATGTTCTCAGGCAGCTCATCTTTTGTTTCAGTTTTAAGTTTCAAATTGAGCGCCTTCTCCATTCCTCGGGTTTCTTTTTCACATAACTTTGCCTCATAGGTGGAGGAACATTTCTATAATCCACACTTTTCTTCTCAATTTGACCATCCTCTCCTGTCTTTACAGTAGGAAGAATATGATCTTTATAATATGAACTTTTCGAATAACTGACCAAGAGTTTATTTACTCTTTCAGTTTCAATTTTTTTTGTTTCAAGTTCCATTTTAAGTTCAGCAATCTTGTTTATATGAATGTTAATAGCCGTTTGTTTTTCCATTAAAGTGGCTTTTAACATGTCCATCATTTTACTTTGTTCAAGATTTGCTTGCTCGGCCATTTTATAAGTTCTTTTCATTTTATCATATGATTCTTTCATTGTTCTATAATCATATTTGAAATTTTCATCATGTTTCTTAAGATCTTTGATTATTTCATCCTTTTGAAAACATTTTTCACATGGTTAAGGCATTTTGCGCATGGTTTCTCAACCTCAACAATTTGCACTTTAACCATTTTATCTTGTGAACCAGGTTCTACCTCTTTCAAATTTGCCAGCATTGCTTTGTTAGCAATTTGTCAAATTCTCAGCTGGCATCTCCTTTTCCACATCAATCACTTCTTCAATTTCCGTCTTCATTTTCCCCACTGTCTGTCCATGACATCCTGTAGAATCCTGCAAAAGAAGGCATCAAATTAGGTGGAATAATATTTTTAAATGCATTGTGTAAAATATTTTCTTCCTCTGTGCGTTGAAGATATTCCCCTAATAGTGCATCTTCCAAAGATTCTTCTTCATCTTAAACAACACTTGAATCTTCCATTTCAGGTTCTGGCTATTCGATGATTTCGGCCAGTAAAGCTAAGTTTTCATTCTGGGAAAGATATTTGTTCCAGTTAAAGCCCTCATCTTCTTGTGCTACTACCAAAGCCTTTTCTCTTGATTGTGACGGTCCGTCTTCAATTTGAACGACTCTTGTTTGAGGAGAAAGTCGATGGTAAATAGCCCTTTGATAGAAATCGTTGTTGTTTCCAAAAGGATTTTAATTACCGCTTACGTCACGATTTGGACATTCACGCTTAAAGTGAACTTTTTCTGTACATTTAAAGCATGTGACCTTTGATTTATCAAACCCCAATTTACTCTTTCCATCTTCGATATCTCTTCTAGTTAATTCCATGAATCTGGTTGGTCTTTGGATGATAGAAGCCATACACCATCTTATGTCCATCAACTCCAATTCCTCTTGGTCGATTTGATCATAATCTTTAGCTGTCATTTCTGGATTTCCAATCCTACCAGCGACCAAACTTTCATAAGACTCTAAGACAGTTGCAAGTAGTGCCATATGTTGCTTTGCTGTTTGCTCATTGAAATTTTGAGCATTCTTCAGATTAACAGCTATGTTGCATTGAATGACATTCGGGTTTGAACTTGCATTGCTGGACTGGTTTGATTATTATAAAATGGATTTATATCATGTGATGTCTGAGGTGCCTGAGGTGTATTCAGATCGAATCTTGGAAATGATTGAAAACTTGATTGGCTAGAATTTGAACTCCCGGAAGTATTTGCACTGAAAGCGTTTTGTATTTTAGGTCTCTGAGTTTCAGTAGACCCTGTTTTGTAGTATAGACCGACATCTTGTACTACTTGTGCACTTTAGATCGCGCAATCTTCTGAAGTTCCATCTCATGGACTTTGAGTTTTTCAATGAATGTTGACAAATTGTAACCACTATATTCAATTCCGTTTTTCAAAACCATCAGATACGTCGACCATTCACCCTCCGGTAATGCGTCTGCAAGTTTATCAACCAGTTCTTCATCGATTTTGGGTATCACGTGCCTCTTCATATGATGTACCAAGTGACAGTAGCGATCGATCAGTTGTTTCATTGATTCTCCTTTCATGAGACTGAATATGTCAAATTCCTTTCTCAGTAGTGCCTTTTTTCTTTTCCTCATCTCGGTACTTCCATGATAATTCATATGCAAAGCATTCCACAATGTTTGTGAGTGGTTATCATGTTGCAACAGCATCAGGATATCCTCTTTGACTGACTGTAACAGTAGACTCATCGTTTTCTTTTCATTGATGAAATTTTCTTTCTCTTCTAGAGTAAAATTCTTTGGAATTTTCTCCAAGTTATTTTCGTCTCTTGGCTAAGTATATTTTGTTCCGATCGCCAACCAGCATTTGAAATGATTCACCTAAACCCAGTTCTCGATTTTTTCTCTCCAACTTTCATAGTCTACAAGATTCATTACTCTCGGGGGTTTTAACAGCAGTTCCCATTTTGTTTTTGAGGTTCATTTGAGCAACTGCGTTGGTTGTTTTTTGCAGCATTGGTTTCAAACGCGTTGATAAACTCAGAATCCATTTTGATATGCTGAAAATATCTGAAACACGGGTCAAACTTGAAAATTTATCAGTCACAAGGTCTAATTCGTACGAATTAGAAGGTTCTAGTTCGTACGAACTAGGGTAACATTTTTTGAAAAAATCTAAACAATGTTAATTCGTGCAAATTAGGATGTACAATTTTTGAAAGAATTTGGACTTGTAATTCGTACGAATTACAGGTTTCCAGTTCGCACAGAATGGTTCTCCAAAATGTGCTTTTTTCAATTTTCAAAATGAATTCGTTTGATTTTAGGTCTGAAACTTTCAAGGGTTTATCGTTATGTAATTTTACATAACATACTGAAAATTCAGTCCATTTTAAGCGTGAATTCGTTAAAAGTGAAAATAAGAAGAAATGAGTAGAAGTAGAAGTAGATCTTGTGTAGATGTCCACAAATCAGGCCTCCATAGCTCTGATACCACTTGTAGGACCGTTGAATTCCTTAGCAAAGGTGCCTAAGATGTATCTAATCCATGTATGCGAAAATTACGTGAATTAGTGACAATATACACAAGATATTCAGTTTAAACATCAGTTTATTAAGGTTCAAAGTTGTACATTCGAGATCCAAAACTGACAGAGCTTCGCCGTCAAGGTTTCAAAACTATTACAAATGAAATCCCAAGATAGCTACTTATAGACTAGCTAGTTCGCACCAAAACCACCTTGTGTCTAGTTCGTACGAAGTACTACTTCGTACGAACTAGCACATTACAATGCACAACTTCATGCGAACTAGTCCTTAATCAAACATAAAATTAACTTTAAACATCATAACCCTATACATTTAGACTAGATCAAAGACATAGACAATATACATCATGCACTAATACACTGCTCCGGCAGAGGTTAACCAGCAAAGCTTCTTCACTCAAGGCTTTGTGATTGGAGTAGTTTGCTAGAGGAATTAACTGATGAAAACTTTGCTCTTATGGCCAAAAATGATTTTGAAAATGAAAATGTTTGTTTAATGGCCTTAGTGACAATTGTTGAAGGTGATGAGTCTGTGGAACAAGTGTCTAAGTCTGATGAGTTTCAAAGTTGTGATGAAGCAGTGGTTTCAAAAGATATTGTTGATGAAAATAAGAGCTCTCTATATGATCCATAGAATACAGAGGTGTGTGAAGATGATTGTGACTGTGCTCTCATGGCTGCTTCTAAGGTATCACCCCAGATCCTCAAAGATCTATGTTCTGAAAAATGCATCATAGCTTTTGCAAACATAAAAAGGGTAAATGAAAACCTTAGAAACAAAATTCTGGAAGATGAACTAAATTTTGAAAAACTCACAAAAGAGTTGAAAACAAAGTCGGTTAACAAAGATTCTGAAATCAGCAGCCTGAAGCATGAAGCAAGCATAACCAAAGACCAACTCCAAACAATGGTAGAGAAATACCAAGTTTGCAAAAAGGAGTTAGAATCTACCCAAATCACATGTGAAAAATGGGTAGAGTCTTGCAAAGGTTATGAAATCTTGTTGGAAATCAGATCAAGAGCAACATAAAGTTTGGCATTGGTTTTAACAAAAATGTTCAAGTTTCTGAAAATGCTGCTAAAATTGATTCTGAATTGGTTGAGGTTGTTCCAAAAAATTTGGCTGGTGAAGAAATAAAAGTCACAGATAAGAATGAAAACAAAATCATTTTGGGAAAACATGAGGGTTCCTCAATTTTTAAAGAAGTTGAGAAATATCAATTCAAACCCACATGGTCAGATGAGTGTAACATTTTAGAAAATTTCAAGCCAATGGACTTCACAACCATTGATGGTGTTAAGGCACCAAAAGCAAGAGTCATTCCTATTAAAGATCTTCCTGCAGATGTTACAACATCTGTTGAAAAGAAGTCTAATTAAAGGAAGAAGGAAAAGGTCAAAAACTTGTTTTGTAATTTTTGTGAGAAAAGAAATCATGTCTTTGAAAATTGTTTTCTTTTAAGAGCTTATGATATAAACAAAACTTGTGTGATCCCAAATTCCTCAAAATGTGTCATCTGTGATAAGACAAATCACAAAACTCGAGAGTGTGTTTATCTTAAAACCTATGATGAAAAGGCAAAAGCGCTTGAAAGTCAAAGTTCAAGCTCTGCTAGAAATAAATCTAAGCAGACCTTTGAACCTGTTGAAACATCTGTTACCAAAGCACTGACCAAAACCTCTGTTCCGAGAGAGGTACAAGTGACAGATGCACCATCTACGAACAGATATCCAAGAGGATATGGCCAACCTATTTAGCAAAAGGTTCCTTTTAGCTATGAGGGTTACAAAAAGCCCTCAAAGCCAAAAGTCAATAGGCATCCTCATGGCTACCAACATCTGATAGGAAATGGTTCACAACAGTGGTTACAAAGACCAATCCAAACCATTGACCATTCTCCTGAATTTGAGATTGGATAGTCTGCAACCCCATCCAAAACCATTTTGGCGTTGGAAACCCACCTGAACTAGTTATTTACTTGTGTGCAGGGAGCTTCTACTTGCCTTGATAGTTTATGGTATGTAGATAGTCGAGGCTCCAGGCACATGACAGGATGTAAAGCCCTGCTCAAAGACTTCATGGCTCATGGAGGGGGTGATATATCCTTTGGTAATAATTCAAAAAGGAAGGTGTTGGGGTCTGGGTGTGTTCAAGCTGGGCAACTCAAATTTGAAAATGTTAATCTCATTAACAATCTAAAATTCAATCTTCTGAGTGTTTCACAAATGAGTGAAAAAGGATATGGATCCTTCTTTACAAAGAAAACATGTCAAATTGTAGGACCAGAGGTTGTTAAAAAGATTGATCAAATCATTGCTGAGAATAAAGCACAACTTGTTACTCACAGAAGTGGCAATGTGTATGTGGTTGATATGTTGAAAGATAACCCAATGTCTAATGCAAGCATGTTCTCAGTTGCCTCAAACAAAGAGACAGAGCTATGACATAGAGGACTTGGGCACACAAATCTCAAAACTATCTCCACTCTCTCAAAACAAAGTCTTGTCAGAGGTTTACCTCAAAAACAATTTACTTGTGAAGAGCATTGTGTTTCCTGTTTAAAAGGCAAACAACATAAAAGCTCTTACAAATCCATTGAAGAGTCCAAAACAACCCAGGGCTTGCAATTGCTGCACATGGATTTGTTTGGCCCTGTAAAAATCATGAGTCTCACAAAGAGAAGGTATTGTCTTGTCATTGTTGATGATTTTTCAAGGTTTACATGGACTTTCTTCATGCATTCTAAAGATGAAACTGCTGGCATTTTGCAAAATTTTGTAAAACAAGTTGAAAAGCAATTTGACCTACCAGTAAAAATTTATAGAAGTGGCAATGAGACAGAGTTTAGGAACAAGGATTTGGATGCTTTCTGTGAGTCAAAAGGGATTGTTAGGCAATATAGCATCCCAAGGACTCCAGAACAAAATGGGGTGGTTGAAAGGAAAAATAGAACTTTAATTGAATCAGCAAGAACTATGCTTGCAGACTTAGGTTTACCCTTGTCTTTTTGGGCAGAGGTTGTAAACACTGCTTGCTATGTTCAAAATAGAGTTTTGATTAATACAGGCATCAAAAGACTGCCTAAGAAATTCTTTACAAAATCAAACCTCTGATCTCATATTTCAAAGTTTTGGTTGTCCATGTTTCATTTTAAACTTAAAAGATTCAATTTAAAAGTTTGCTGCAAAAGTTGATTGTGGTTATTTTCTGGGATACTCAACCACTGCCAAAGCCTATAGAGTTTTTAACTCTAGGAAAAAGTGTGTTGAAGAAACCTTGAATGTGAAGTTCAATGAACTTTCTTCAATGAAAATCCCAGCAAATCCTGCAGAGTTGTTTGATTTAGAAAAATTTACATTTGAAGATGTGTCTGTCAAGACTAACCATGCAGGTACATCACAATCAACACATCAAGATCAAGGATATGACTGTGTTCTTCCAAACTTCAAAGTCAGTTATGCTACCAGAGGAGCAGATGTTAGTAACAATGGTGAAAGCTCTACTGGCTCAACAGTTGTTGATCCACAAACCTCTGCCAGTTATCAAAATCAAACCACTGTTGATAAAAGTCCACACAATATGGACAAAAATCAACACAATCACACATCCATACCTCCCATACCTCCACCACCATTCCAATCAGAGGCAGGACCTTCAAATTCACCAGCAGAGGTTAGGTCAGTTGATACACATTTGCAGCCTTCACCTCAAAATGCAATTGTCCCATATCAAGGTGAATTGATTTTCCTCAAAATCCATCCATTGGATCAAGTTATTGGAAACATAAATGAGGGAGTGCTCACAAGAAGCCAGTCCCAAAACATTTGCCTCTTTGCTGGTTTTCTATCACTCAGACAACCTGTCAAATACCAAGAGGCACTAAAAGACAATGGTTGGGTAGAAGCTATGCAAGAGGAGCTCCTTCAGTTCAAAAGACAACAATCTGGGAACTTGTACCACTGCCTCATAATGTATGTCCTATTGGCACAAAGTGGGTCTTCAAGAACAAAACTGATGAAAGGGTATTGTTGTCAAGAACAAGGCAAGGATCATGGTTCAAGGTTATAGACAGGAAGAAGGCATAGACTCTGATGAAACCTTTGCTCCTGTAGCAAGGTTAGAAGCCATCAGACTGTTCTTAGCTTTTGCTGCTAACCATAACATTAAAGTGTATCAAATGGACATCAAAAGTGTATTCTTGTATGGAAAGATCAAGGAAGAAGTGTATATGTGTCAACCTCATGGATTTGAAGATGCATTCTATCCTGATCATGTGTACAAGCTCAACAAAGCACTGTATGGTCTAAAACAAGCACCCAGGGCTTGGTATGAAACTCTTTCCACTTTTCTCTTATCCATTAGATTTTCAAGAGGTAAAATTGATAAAACCTTATTTTTGAAATGGAGAGGAAAAGATTTGATGCTTGTCCAAATTTATGTGGACGACATCATATTTGGATCCACATGCACAGCCATGTGTGAAGAGTTTAGACAACTCATGGGAGCTGAGTTTGAAATGAGTGCAATAGGTGAGCTACAATGTTTTCTTGGTCTTCAAGTTAAACAAAAGCACAATGGCACTTTCATTCATCAAAATAAGTATGTCAAAGAACTACTTAACAAATTTGATATGGATGCCTACAAACCTTGTAGCACACCCATAGCAACCTTAAAGCTTGTCACTGTTGAGGACAAAGATGACTTGGTTGATCAAACTCCTTATAGAAGTATGATTGGGTCTTTATTGTACCAACTGCTTCTAGGCCATATATCATGTTTGCAACATGTGTTTGTGCCAGATCCCAATTAGCACCTAGAAAGTCAAACTTAATTGCTGTGAAGAGGATATTCAGATACATAAAAAGGTGCTCCCACACTTGGTATCTGGTATCCTGCTAATGGAAACATTGAGCTTTCAGGTTACTCAGATAGTGATTTTGCTGGTTGCCACACCACAAGGAAGTCCACATCAGGAGGAGTTCAATTCCTAGGTGATTGCCTAGTGTCTTGGCAAAGCAAAAAAGCAAGTTGCAGTTTCCACATCCACTGCTGAAGCAGAATACATTGCTGCTGCAAGTTGCACAGCTCAACTTTTGTGGCTTCAGAACCAACTGCTGGATTTTGGTGTAACTCCTGTAAAGACTCCTCTTAAGATAGATAGTCAAGCAGCTAAAAACATCATTAAAAATCTTGTCTCACACTCCACAACAAAGCACATTGACATCAGACATCACTTTGTGAGAGATTGCTATGAAAAAGGTTTGATTTCTTTACAACATGTCCATACTAAAGATCAACTGGCAGATGTTCTAACCAAAGCATTAGACACATCCACCTTTGAAAGTCTAATCTCTAGAATTGGAATGCTAAACATGGATTGAAAGCAAATTCTTGTGTTCCATGTGTAAATAGCAATAAAATGTTTTCAGAAAATCAAAAATCCATCCTTAAAAATAGTCAAAATTGAAATTTTTAATAAATCTAAAAAGTCTATTTTATCCACTACTCTTTCAAAACACTGATGGGCTTGAAAATCTATCCACTGGACAAAGTGTATTCTCTGATTGGTCAAACCACTGCGTTGACCTTATCCACTGATGAGTTATCCACTGATAGTGAAAAATCAAAACACTGCTTTCCATCCACTGTTGACACACAACAGTGTTTACCATAACAACTGTCTTCCATAAACTATTAGAGGATACACATGGACAGATGATAGCCGTCAGATGTTTGCCACGTCATCATCACTTTTTCACTTTATTAAACCCTGTTTTATCCCAATCAGAGTTTTTACCTCTGTAGTATCAAATTCAAAACTCTCAAAGCGGTTTTCTCTCAAATCTTCTCCATTTTCACAACTATTTACATCGTCTTCGGTCATGACGATCCTAAATTTCAAAACCCCACATAACTACACTGCAATTTTTGAAGATACAAACTCAAATACGTAATATCATACTATGATTAAAGCGTTGAAAGAGTCAAAATACAAAGAACTCATGGAAATTATTGCTCCTATCTACCGTACATCTTTAAGAGAGTTCTGGGCAAATGCCAAGGTTTACTACACGAAGAAGGTGGCCTATCTTATTGTCACCACAGTGGGAAAACATTGTTGGAAGTAACCCATGCTTCTATTTCAGAGGTTTTTGGGTTAAATGACCTAAATCATGCTACTACATTCCCAATCACAGAGTTACAACATGAGTTCATCGAAAGAGGGTATGTTGGTCAACTTAAAGGTAAGACTTCTACAAACCTCAATTTCCTGCTGAAATGAAGTTTTTCTTCCACACTTTGTTAACTTGCATGTCTACCAAGTCAACGGCTTTTAATGAGATACCTTTGAACATGCAATACTTGGGTTATGCTATTTTAACAAAATCTGATTTTAACTTTTCCCAAGTATTGTTCAATGACTTGGTAACAAATTTTGAAAACACTCAAAGGGATCGCTCACCTATTCTGATGCATCCAAGATTTTTAAGTGTTTATCTTCAAAAGAAGATTGGTGATGCTGTTAAACAAGGTGTTGTGACACCACATGGCTGTCTTACTCATGAAACTTTTACTCGCATCACCAATCAATCAAAAGAAAAAACACAAGTAGAGGAGGCTGGGCCTGTTTTAGAAGAACAAAATGTTCAATCTCAACCTCCTGCTACTAAGCTCACTGCTCTTGGTGATCAGGGCACTACAACCAGTGCTTTGAAACCCACACCAAAAATCACCAAAAAGAAAACCAAGAAACAATCCAAAAAACCCACCAAACCAAGAAACAAAAAGGGACTTGTGGAAGATGAGATCACAGAAGATAACCCTGTGACAACACAAAAGTCACCTGAAAACACTGCTGCTACTTCTTCACAGCAGGTGTTAGAAAGATCTCAACCTGCTTACCAAACTCCTCCTTCATCCTCACAAAAGGATAAGGTTGTAAACACAGGGACACCAAATTATGAACCTCTAGATCCACTTGGCTCTATCTTCCGCAGCCTCTCTCCCAGGGCAATGTCTCTTTTAACACCACAACCCTCACCAATATAACTTCCACCTACCATACTACCTTTGTTGAATGAAACTGATTTGAACAGACATTAACCAGTTCTTCTCAATACCTATTACTGAGAATTTACTTCTAAATGTGACTGGGTCTGATTCTTTAATCTTTGCTAACCCATCAACAATCGAAGAGGCTACATCCCTTGGGTTACAAGTAACCCTTGGTGATAGTTCAACAGAGCAGTAAAATTGCAAAACTACCAAGTTTTCAATTGGATAGGGGTTACAAGTATAAAACTCTGTTGAAGGCAACAACTGTTGAGGCTACCAAGGTATCCTCTGATAAAGTTGGAAGTACCCAGTACAAAGACAAAAGGGGCATCTGTGTTTGAAGCAAGTTTTGAAACCTCTGCTCATGATCTCACAGATAAAACTACCACAAGTGGTAGGAGTTCAAGTGATCGTATTGAATTAGGTGATGAGCTAAAATACATGATTTGACGGAGAGAGTTACAAAGATTGAAAATTCTGTGGATGAAATAAAAAATTTGATGAAGCAAATGTTAGCACAATCCAAAGATCAATCCACTGTTCTACCCACTGTTGAGCTACAACAAGTTATGTATCCTCTGTTTCAACAACAACAACAATACTATGCTGATCTACAACATAAACATCACATGCAAGAGCTCAGAAATTTGGTTGATACAAGATACAAGGATACTTCTGCAGATATAAAGGCCATCAAAGCTCACCTACTCCAAACCACTGGCACGTCTCCTCCCACTGTGATTCTGGTTAACACAGATGAAGCCAAAAATGGGGAGAAATTCAATGAAAAAGATGTGTTAAGGCTCAAAACAGATCCATCTTCAAGACCAACAGTGGTTATCCCAAAGCTAGATGGCACTAAGAAAATTGATGAAACTCAGAACATATTGGCCAGGGAAAAGGAGAAGAATAGATGAGAGCAGAGCTTTGGTTGAGCAAAAGATTACTCAACAATAGGAAAAAGAAGAGGTTGGTACTTCTCAACAAAAGAAGAGGGTTGTTAGAAAAACTAGACAACCAACATCCACACTTCTAAAACCAAGACTGTTGAAAATCCAATCACAACCTCTGCTCCCACAAAATCTCAATCAACACCATCTACAACTACAACACCATCCACAACCATAACAGATGTTACAACTCCTATTGTATCAACATCTGTTGATGCATCAGTGGTTATAACAGATGTTAACCAAACCACTACCATGATCACATTCCCAATCACCACTCATCAAATTTCCAATCCCACAAGAATTCCACAACCACCATCACCTAAACTCATCTTTAAAAGAAGGAAAATGACAAATGTCATAGAAGATGAGAATATCATCCCTTCACCACTCCCATTATCATCAGAACCACTAACTTCAACATCTGATTCAAGTCCCATTACTGCAAAACCTCAAACCATTGTCCAACCAACTCCTCTATCTACTAAGTTCCCTCTTGATCTACTAGCTTAAAGGAAGAGATAAAATCTTTCTTTTCTGAAGAAAATCCAGATAAAAGGGATTTCCGATCTCTTGAAGGATATCCCAAACCAAGGAACTTGGATGAATACTTGCAATTGAAAGCTAAACAAGCGGAGGATATAACTAAGAGATATACATAGGGAAAGAGTGGTAGAGGGGTGCAGAGTAATATGTAGTATCAGTTGAGCAAAGTCAGGAAACTTGAAGATTTTTCAAGAGACTTGTGCGAAAGGCTATCAGAAAAGGATGTTGAAAGCCTAAGAAATGATTATATTGAACACATCATGCAACACAAACAATACAAGGCTACAAGAGCACAATTCAAGGATTGGTCTGTGAGTCATTTAAAGCAAGAAGTGGTGAGACTGCAAGAACTGTTGAAGGACCCACTCAAAAAGCCTACTCCTCCAGACTGGAACAAGTTCAAAAAGAATGTGCCAGATAGAGTGTTGAAGCTCAAAAGAATGAAAGAAGAACTCATAGCAGCAAACTATGGGTCAAAGAATTAGATCACAAGATGGTCAGAGGTTAAGGTGATTGATACATATAAGAGGCTTGAAGAAAGAAGGAAAACAGATCATACATTGCCAAAGAAGCCAGATTATCCATCAAAGGTTACAACTCATCAGACCCAACCTACTCAAAAGTCATCTGCAACATCTGCTCATTCCATCCTAGCCTTGAATCAAAGAAAAACGCAAAGAGAGATGTCAGAAGAAGATGAGAGAAGGTATGAGTTGGACCTCATCAAACAAGGGATCAGAGATCAATTCCAATTCCACACTGATGATGCAAGTGATATGTTAAGAGAAACCTTGTCAAAGATTGCACATCAACTTCCACCATCACTCTCAACAATATTTAGCCATCCTAGAAAGCCTTCTGATCCAAAAATTCTAAAATGGAAGGTCAACAAAGACAACCATGAATTGACCCTGCTCAAATCAGATGGCCAAGCTACCAAAATGAAAATGAAAGATGCATATGGGTTAGGTGCAGAGACCTCCAAGATCTGATGAATTTAGAGCTTGTAAAGGATGAGGATGATATAGAGTCTCTTAACTTTGAACTTCAATTCAAAGGCCAAATAAGAGAACTCTTGTTGAGAAATAAAGATCAACAATAAATGTGCTTTGGCATCATCTGTTCCAGGGGAGATTGTTGGGATTGAACCCTGTAAAAAGGAATAGATGATATAAAGCCAAAATCACATCAAATGTTTGATCATGATAACAGAGTTTACAAGCTCTGTTCAATAAACTCTTCTTTGCCTAAAACTCTGCCTCCTATCATTGCTTGTACTAAACGACATAGGTCAAAGGTCTGCCATAAGACAAAGCAGTGGATAGTGATCAGTGTTTAGCTATATTAGTTTTATATTCAATGTAACAGTGCTTGGCACTGATCAGAGTTTAGGTTTAGTAGTGCTTAGAGTTAGTTTTATTTGTTACATGTCACTATCAACCGTGACATCATCAAAGATGCTCAGAGGTTAGAAATGTTAGTATAAATAGATGATCAGTAGTACTGTTTTATCATCTATCTAAAAGATCATTCACCTATCATCTTCCTTGCATTTCTGTACTATTCAAACGATCTTATTGGGCTAAGGGGCAGTTTGTGATTTGCATGCAAAAACTAAGTTTGAAAGCATGATGGTCAAAACAAACGACCATTAGTTGTGATAAAAGTTTTCCATATATTTCCGATGCATTATACTTTGATTTCTACGTTCACTTTCCATTTTTGAAACAAAAACCACAACTAATTCATGTTAGTGCATAATGTCTATGTCTTAGTCTTGGATCGAGTTTGTATAGTTTTGGGCTAGAATACATCAATTTAGAGGGTAAATTATGTATTTTGGGTACAAGTTCGCTTGGAACATGATTGTAAGATCAATTTCGGCCGAACTTGATCAAGTCAAGTTCGCCCGAACTTGATCACCCTCCAGCGAACTTGTAAACCTATAAATAGGTGCCTTGGTGATTTCATTTGTAACTTTTGTGATTTTGGCACACTGACGGCGAAGCTCTGCCGGATCTGGAACTAAATGTAATTAAACATTATTGATCAATAAAACAACGTTTAAACAGTAAATCTTGACTATTTGGTTAATCATGTCATATTGTTTCCGCCATTATGGACATTAGATACAATTTAGGTTCCTAAGCTTAACGGGAGACGATCTAACAAGTGGTATCAGAGCCACGGTATCTAGATTGATGAAATCATAGCAAGATTTACTCTTATTCTACCTCTTTCTACCATTTTTTCTTCATTTTTCAAATAAAACAATGAATTCACGGATAAAGTTGCTCAATTTTTAGTATGTCATGTAAAATACACTTGTGATAAACCCCTGAGAGTTTGGACATCAAATTCAAACGAATTAGTATCAAAAGGTTCAAAAATCCATGATTTACAAACTCATTCTGGCCGAACTTGACATCAAGTTCGCCCGGACTTGATTGAAATTCATTGAATTTTAATCAAGTTCGCCCGAACCTGATAGTTTTTCAAGCATTTTACAACAAGTCTGCTCGAACTTACCTAACTATTCTTCAATTTATCAAGTTCGCCCGAACTTGTATAAAATTAGTTGAAATTTTAGTATAAGTTCGCCCGAACTTATTCAATTCTCTTGAAAATTATCATAAGTTCGCCCGAACTAAACCAGGGATAAATTTTTCAAAAGTTCAACCACAAGTTCGCCCGAACTAGTGTAAAATCAATCTGATTTCTCACCAACTGCAAGTTCGCCCGAACTTGTCAATTTACTAATAATTTTTCGAAGTTTGTGAACGTGTGTTTTTCAGTAAAATTCGTCAATTTTGAAGATGGAAGATCTTCACACTGCTTTCATGACTGCAACAACGTCAAACGCTCAGATGGTGAACCAAGTAAACATCGACAATGAAATGGGCACGTCTGTAAAACCTTCAAAACTCATGTGTATGGACGAATATGAGGGATGGAAAGAGAAGTTTATGAATTGGGTCCAAGCTACATATTTCCACAGCTGGGTGGCAATCGAGGCTGGTTATACATGGCCCATGGATGAGAATGATAATGTTATCGACATCGGCAAGTTCTCCACTATACAGAAAGATGCTTATGTCGCTGAAAAGAAAATGATAAGCTTGATCCAACAATCGGTGAAAGAAGATATTTTGGTACTTCTACCAGAATTCAAGACAACACAATAACTATGGAAATCCTTGAAGAACAAATACCAAGGAAGTGCAGAAATGGTCAAAAGCAAGAAAGCACTGATCATGAAAGAATTTGACATTTTCACGATGATTAAGGGTGAAACAATGAAACAAATGTTCGAAAGATTTTGTCATCTTAAAGTAATCATGAGAAGACACGGGCTTGAGAAAACAGAAGAAGAATACATCGATAAGCTTGCTGACGCGTTACCAAAGGGTGAATGGACGACTTATCTCATGGTGCTCAAAGAAAGTCCGAGTTGGGAATTCTTCAAACTATCAACTTTCATTAATAAACTAGAAGGGCACGAGATGGAGTTGTTAAAGATAGCAAAATCGAAGAATCCCAATGTGACTCAAGATGTCGGGTTGTACTATAAGTCAGGAGTTCAAGATAATATCACTGGCCCGAAGATCCAAACCGCTTTCAGCGTGAATCTGAATTCTTCGAATCATTCGCCACAGAGTCAAAATCAATCGTATCCAAAATATGATCAAATTCCGCATAGTTCTTCGTTTTCAAGCACTGGTACGAATTCTTCATATCAGAATCAAGAAAATCAAAATCACCAAACGAATTTTGATCCGAATGTGTACAAGTGTAACATTGCTGTCAATTTAAACAATGTTGTTTTTGAGCAAGTTGCAAAACAACACATGACACTTCTCGCCACAGCATTGGAATCGTATGAAGTTTGGTGGCAGGGAAAATTGGCAATCCTGAAATGACCGCCGAAGACTACGATCAAGTAGATGAAGAAGAGCTTGAACCGATGGACATTAAATGGTCCTTAGCATCGATTATTCAGGAGGTTACCAAGTTTGTTGCACTTACTGGCAGAGATATCGGGAATTCAAGCAACAAGTTGGGATTCGACAAAACGAAGGTCACTTGCTTCAGATGCCGACAGAAAGGGCACTTCAAGAGGGAATGCAAAAATCCTGAAGCAACTGGCAATCAGAGTCCATTTGGAGGTGGCAACGAATACTACAAGAAGTCTCTACAGTACAAGCCTTTCCCAAAGAAGACTCAAGTCGAAATCCAGGAAAAACCAAACAACAACAACACTGAGAAGGCTATGGTCGCTTCAAATGAAGATGACGGATTTGATTGGAACTCTTATATTGCCAAGAAGACCGGCGTTGCTCTTATGGCCGAGATTGTAGAAGATACATCTGCTGAAGATGCAGCCATGGAGAGTGCATTACTAGAGGAATACATGCAACAAGCTAAGGAGGAGGAAATTTATCAGCATACAAAGATACACGGTATCCTTTCCCCTAACATGTCTACTAATTTTGCAGGTTGTTTTGGTGAAACAATGTCTTTAGAGAATGTTGCTGAGGAAAAGCCCGAGATCGAAGAAGTTATCCATGTGAACAAAGAAGTGAACGAAGAAAACCTCACTGAGATTGCCAACAAGGCTATGATGGCAAATCTAACTAAGGTAGGTTCAGAAGTTCAGGTAAATGTTGTAGAAAAGGAGGTAGTAAAAGTCGTTGAGGTTGTAAAACCTTGTACGAAGTGTGATGAACCGTGTGTTCAATGTGCTGAAAAATCACAGATCATAGCCGAAATCAATGTGCATAATAATAATTTCAAATACGATTATTGCACAATGAAGGAGGCATATGACAAAATGAAAGATGATTACAGCAGGTTGGATAGAAATAACATTGAACAAGATGATTCTCTCGGAATGTTAAAAGCTACTTTAATAGAAAAACAAAAAGCTATTAACGTTTACATAAACACAATTCCTGAAGTAAAACAAGACTTCAAGACATTAAAATCGAAACCGAAAGGGTTCGACAGCTTCTAAAGAGCTATACCACGAATGCCTATGTCATCGATCACATTCTTCCGACAATTCAATCGGAAGAAAATGTTCAGAAAGCCAAAGGTAAGAAAGGTGGAGATTATACCAAAGTTCCACCACCCCTATGCGAAAAGTATTGTCGCAAAAAGGCTGAGGGGATGGATAAGGCGCTCAACATTGAACTTTTAACAGAAAAGAAAAATGAGCTGCCTGAAAACATTGATATAACCTACACGAGTGATGATGGCGAAGCTGTGGTTAAGCAAGTTGTTGATATTGTCTTGAGTGAATATGATGAACGCAACTATGAAAGCGCCAACTCGAGTTCGAACAATTCTGATTCACAATCCGAAGATGACATAAATCATCGGATGATAGTCTAAGTGATAATCCTAACGTTGTCATGTACAAAGTTAAGGACTCGGATAGACTATACTTCAACGATAGCTTTCCGATTCGGAACGTGAAGGAAGATCAGCTTAACAAATTTTTCAAATCGTGGAAGTTTCATCAGAAGATTTGGAAAATCAATGAAAGGAAATTTTATTCTCAACCTAAAAAAACAACTACGAAGAAATGGTGGTGATTTTCCTGAGCACAGGAGAGCTGGGCTGGGTTTGGATGTGGAAGAAGAACCGGTTAAGAAAAAGTCACCATTTCGCGAATACAAAGATAAAAACATGACGTTCGTTTATGGGACAAGCACGGTTCAAGAGGAAATTTTGATTGGAAAGCAATCAAACGATGAATTTAAGAAAGCAAAAGAACTTCGAGATAAGGCCAAAGCCATAAGTGGTGTAAAACCCACTAGTGGACATTCTCATGATGATCGGACTTGCTTCAAGTGCAATGAAGTGGATCATATTGCACGCAAGTGTCCGAAATCTAAGCCGGCTTATCTTCGAAGAAACGAAAGTTCAGATGTTGTAAAGCCTAAGCAACCAGAGTTTGTAAAACCTGTCACTATTTTGAAAAGAAAAGAATCAAAGCTTGAAGTTAAACCTAAAACTAAAAAGATGTTTGAAAACTCAACTTTCGAAAAAGGTGAAACTTCCAAGGCTAATGAATCAAGGTTTTATATAAAAAAGGCACAGATTAAATCACAATCCTGGATTGCTAAAAAGAAGTCAACAACATCTGAAGTTACCAAGTCTGAGTCTGTTAAGACTGGTAACAACAAAGAATCAAAATCTGAGACCAAAACTGAAATTGTCAAACCTACAATTGGTATCAAATCATCAAAAGGTAAAAAGAAAGTTAACTTTGAAAATGAAACTGACAGTGGAGGCTCAGATGGAGATTATGAGGATGATTACCAAGCTTTTTATCCCAAACCCAAGACCAAGAAGGCTTGGGTCGCGCTTTTTAACTGAATGATTATATGTGCAGGGGCTTCAGAGATCCGTTCTTTCAAAGTGGATTCTGGATAGTGGAGCGTCAAGGCATATGACAGGGATGAAAGCTCTTTTGTTCGACATTAAAGCTATAAACGGCGGATATGTTGGTTTTGCCGGTAATCAAGGTGGAAGGATCGTCGCTGAAGGAAAACTTCCAATGGCGTTATATCGTTTGATCGTGTGAACTACGTCGCTGAGCTTGAGAACAATCTTCTGAGCATCTCGTAGATTTGTGATAAACAATTCACGGTGCATTTCAATGACAAAGAGTGTATGATATTAAAGCCGGGTTTCAAAATACCTGATGATTGGATTCTGATGCGAGCCCCGCTAGAGAACGATCTCTATGTTTTAGATATGGGCAACGCTACCACATCATCAAAATTGGCTCAATGTTTTGTGACAAAGCTACAGAGAAAGATTCTATTATTTGGCATCGAAAAATAGGACACATTCATTTGAGGAAAATGAATTTTCTGTTTCATAATAATCTGGTTGAAGGTGTGAATCTTCGAAGCTTCCATATGACTGATCACTGCCTAGAATGTAAAAGGGGAAGCAGATCAAAAAGTCACATCCGAAGAAGATTCTGAAATCAACTAAGCTGTCGCTTGAACGTCTTCATATGGATCTTTTTGGTCCGGTTATACTGCTTAGTCGTCACAGATGATTATTCGCGTTATTCATGGGTTTTGTTTCAAGAATCAAAGGATGAAACGTTTGATAATCCGGTGATTCTTTTCAAGAAGCTCGAAAATCTTTATCATCTTCCTGTAAGACGTATTCGCAGTGATAACGGCACGGAATTCAAGAACAATAGGATGAAAGAATTTTGCAACGCCAAAGGAATTATGCATGAACTCAGTGCACCTTATACTCCACAAAAAAACGGCGTAGCTGAGAGGAAGAATAGAACTTTGATCGAAACAGCAAGAACCATGCTTGCAGACTCGAAACTTCCTATTAGCTTCTGGAGTGAGGCGGTTGCAGCGGCTTGCTACACACTAAACAGGGTCTTAACTGTCAAACCAACTAACAAGACATGTTTTGAAATGATCAACCGAAGGAAACCAAATTTGAAACATCTAAAGCCATTTGGTGCGCCATGTACTGTACTCGATCAAGATGGTAAATTTGGGGCTAAATCGCTTGAAGGTTTCTTTGTCGGGTATGCTAGTCCGCTATGAAGAGTTTATGTTCCCGCGTTAAGAAAGGTTATTGAAGCACAACACGTTGATTGCTTTAAGTACACAACTAATATTCAGAGGAAAGGTGATGCGTGGTTATTCAACTACCAAGATTTGTGGAAGTCATTCGACTTGCCGGAAGAACCGTCTGATGAAGAACTTGCAGCGCTTTATTATCTTCAACGGTCGGCAAACCAAGAACAGATTATTAGGCCAATTGTGGTTAATCAACCCATGTTGGATCCTTCGTCTTCTGGTGCAGGTCCGAGTAATAGTGGTGTTCCGGTTGAAAATGTTTCTGAAGCAGAAGCAACACCTACTACAACTCCAACAAATGTTTCCACTGAACCAGGAAATACATCATCAGAGCCCAATTTGCCTCAGAATCAGAATTCCGACTCTGATGAAGCTCCAACTTATGATGATGATGGAGAAGAATCTTCTTCAGATTAAGAATCAGAGCAGATATCCAACATGTTGAATCAATCTGCTGGCCCGAGCAATCAAAACGAAGCTACATCGAGCACTCTTAACGTTGATTTGATTGTTGATATGAATATTTCAAATCAGCAAAGCTCAGTTGATGTTCCTAGTGAAGAAATGCCACGATCATATTCTTACCATCCTTCGACGAATATTATTAGTGAATTACAAACTGGTGTGCGAACAGGAAGCCAAATCAACAAAGCACTAAGTTGTTTCTACACCCGAGTTGCTCCAACTCAAGACTAGTGCTATTATTCATGTTTCATTTCTCAAAGAGCCAAAGACTGTGAATGAAGCTCTGGGTGACGAGAACTGGGTGATAGCAATGCAAGAAGAACTGTTACCGTTCGAGAAATTGGGAGTTTGGAGGCTTGTAGACTTACCACCGAAGCAGAAAGCTATAGATACGAAGTGGGTCTTCAAGTGCAAAAGGGATGATCGGGGTATGATTGTCAGAAACAAAGCTTGGTTGGTTGTCAAAGGTTTCCACCAGCAAGAGGGTATTGACTACACAGAAGTATATGCACCGGTTGCACGATTAGAGTCAATCCGCATTTTCCCTGCGTTTGCAGCTTGGAAAGGTTTTAAAGTGTACCAGTTAGATGTGAAATCTGCATTTCTCTACGGTAAGCTACGCGAACAAGTGTACGTCGGCCAACCACCGGGGTTCTTCGATCCGCTGAACAAGAACAAAGCTTATCGCCTAGACAAAGCCTTATACGGATTACACCAATCCCCGAGAGCTTGGTACGAGATGTTATCGCAACATCTCGTTGGAAAGGCTTTACAAGAGGCACAGTGGATAGTACATTGTTTACCAGAGAAGTCGGAAATCATCTAATAATCATACAAATCTATGTGGATGATACGCCTAGACAAAGCCTTATACGGATTACACCAATCCCCGAGAGCTTGGTACGAGATGTTATCGCAACATCTCGTTGGAAAGGCTTTACAAGAGGCACAGTGGATAGTACATTGTTTACCAGAGAAGTCGGAAATCATCTAATAATCATACAAATCTATGTGGATGATATCATATTTGGTTCAACGGATGATAGTCTTTGCAAAGAATTCGAAAAGATCATGAAGAAGAAGTTCAAAATGTCTTCTATGGGCGAAATGAAATTCTTCCTCAGATTACAGGTCGATCAGTTACCAGACGGCATATTCATTCATCAAACAAAGTATGTTCACGATATTCTCAAGAAGTTTGAAATGGATAGCTCGAAGCCGCTTTCGACTCCGCTGGCACTGAATCATGGGATTTGCATTGATGAGACACGAACCAAAGTTGATGACACACTCTATCGGTCGATGATAGGATCTCTGATGTATCTGACGGCATCTCGCCCATATATCATGTATCCTACCTGCCTTTGTGCGAGATATCAGTCTAGTCCTCGAGTGTCACACATGCAGATAGTCAAAAGAATATTCCGTTACTTGAAGGGATGTCCAAGAACTGGCTTGTGGTATCCAAAGAACGATAATTTTGATCTAACGGGATGCGCTAACTCAGACTTCGGAGTAGACAAGCTGAACTCTAAATCTACAACGGGTGGTTGCAAGTTCTTCGAAACTCGTTTGGTAATGTGGCAATACAAGAAACAAACCGCGGTCTATCTTTCTACCTATGAGGCAGAAGACATTTATGCTTCCAGCTGTTGTTCACAAATCCTCTGGATTCAACAACAGATGAGGGACTTTGGATTGCAATTTCTTGATACGCCTTTATACGTAGATAACAAGGCAGCTATCGACATAACCAAAATCCAGTTCATCACTCACGTACTAACACATTGAATTCGTTATCACTTCATTCGTGACTACTACGAAAAGAAGTTGGTGCGAATAGAAAAAATCCACACCGATGAACAAAGCTGATTTTTATACCAAAGCATTTTCTTTGACAAGATTTAAATATCTAATGAGCTTAACGGTATTAAAAATTTGCTTACAGGTGCGGAAGCAGAGATTGAATACGGATCGGACGACGAGTTCACGTGATCCACATTGATTGTCATTTCTTTTAGCTTAGTATTTTTAAAAACGAAAATCCAAAAATATGTTTTTGATTTTAGTGGGAGAAATATTTGGGAAAATACAAAAACATATGAAAATTTTCAAAAAGTAAAAAAAATTGAAAAAGACAAAAAGAATTTGTTGTCACAAAGGAAATGATAGTACATCAGTGGACTATCACAGTATGCTAAAGAAATATAAAGTTTAAAAAGTCATAAGCAAGTCTTACTGTGGATGTGTCGATAGCTTTACACATTCAGTAAATTGTTTCTGAGATATAAACTAAATTTTACAACTGCTTAATCTTGTGGATAAACATCTCTCGGATATATGGACTTAGTACTCCGAAATTTCGTTTGAGAGATTGCCTGATTCAGAGATACGAGGTCATTATAGATAGTTGATATATGGGGTATTATACGAGTTCTTCTAATTTTGCGAAAGCAATAGCCTAGAACTTTATAATGCTTTATGCTAAAAACCCCTAAACTGCATGCAAACTTGAAAAGAATCGAAAGATCTAATCATTTGCCGTGATAAAAATATTCCTTAAGTGGAACACACCTATAAGTCAAGCCTTCATCTCTTTGTCGATACGGTGGTATTAACCTGAGCTCTCAAGGCTTCGTATTAACCCAGATACAGATATCAATTACGCTATACTCACTAGTAAGATGAAATCTAGGGAATCTTGATACGGGAGTATATTCAAGAGGTGGGAACCATAGTTAAGTCAAGTTTCATAATTCATACCTAACATATCTTGGAACAATTGAGAAATGTGTCAAAGTTTAAGTGGAAAAACATATCGACAATCTAGGTAAACGAGTTCAAAACTTAAAGTCATTAAAAGATCAACGGTACTGGTGATATGTCTCAATCAACTGATATGATCCTTAGTCACGAATTCACAAAAATATGTCTGTAAATATGTTTGTACATAGTTTACTTTGTTCTGTACATAGTTTATCTGCTTTACATATTAAAACCAAAAAGATTTTCAGTGTGTTTTAGCATAAACTTACAAACAGACAAAAAGATGTTGTTTCTACATTGTTTTCAGCAAACCAATGTTGGAGAACGGATCTTCGAAGTCTGGTAAGGTACTAAACTGGTGGGAATCTAATTGATAACGGGCTGGGAGCTAATCTGTAAAATCTGACAAGCCAAAACGATAAAAAGTTCATTAATTTGAAACTTAATTTTTGAAAAATTCAACAGTTTGTTCATAACGGTCAAACCGAGGTCATTAACTTTGACTCGGCAAACAAATCGGTTAACCAAGGTCATTAGCTTGGACTTGGTCAAGTGAGTGGATTGTTAAAACTGGTAAAATCTGAAAAGTTCAGTGTCTAACTTGAAAATTTTGAAAAATTAGGGTTTGAAATCAATCAAGTTCGCCCGGACTTGCAAACAAGTTCGACCGAACTTGTTCAAGTTTTGAAATCGATATCAGTCATCAAGTTCACCCGGACTTATGGCTAATCTTAGTTGATTGGTTACATAAGTTCACCCGAACTTGTCACCTATAAATAGATGACAAGTTCGCCCGAACTTCAACACTGATCTTCATACCTCTAGAGTGAACTTGGGCGAAAATTTGCGATTTTCAAAATTGGCACTTAAATGACGAAGTGCTACCCGATTAAATCCTGATTTGTCGTGATTTGCACATCACACATCATGGCTATGGTAGGTGATTTGAATTTGGACCTTGAATTGATAGTGTTTGAGAGATTTAGATCTGAATCAAACGATTGAACATGTTGTTGGACTCTAATGTACAAATTAATATATAAAACATGTCTAACAAACATAAACGACCGTATAAGTGGCTTGAATTTGATCAGGAGATCTTGAACATCATGTTGCAGGAACTTTGGGACGATGACAAGTTCGCCCGAACTTGTATTAGTTCGGCCGAACTTGTCCTCAGGAGTTTCTAAATGATAATATATAAGTTCGCCCGAACTTCCTGAGATAATTCAAAATGTTTTTCAATACAAGTTCGCCCGGACTTGTAAAAATGTTTTTGAAAAATCCTAAACAAGTTCACCCGAACTTGTAGAAAAATGTTAAAAAAAGTTGATAAGTTCGCCCGGACTTGTGAATTGTTAATGTTGTTTATATGATAAGTCCGCCCGAACTTAGTGTAATAAATATGTCAAGTTGTATATCAAGTTCGCCCGAACTTGATGAAAAAGTGTAAAATTGAAAAATTGTTGACTAATTTCGTCTCGATTTACGTGTTTGCATAATATTGGAGCTATCGTTTAATAAGTTTCATAACACGTGCATCACGTTGGATAAAGATATTTGTCCATCACTCGGAGGTTTGATGATATTCTCGCTTTTATGGCACGGATTCCTATTCACAAGGCGATTACAGAGAAAACAGTGGTTTATAGATCGCATGTCAACAGATTCTGGATGTTCGCAGCAATGAACGAAGATGATACAGCTATAAAGTCGGTAGTTCGTGAAGATAATGAGGATAAAGAGATCACTATTACTGAAGCTGACATACGCAAAGTGCTGGAATTCAACGACACAGCTACTGATCCGATGATGCTAGACGAGCGAATGGTTAGAGGTTGCTTTTGTCGTATGGGGTATAAGGGGCATGTGAACGAGTCTACGTTAAAGAAAGGATCTGTTCCTAATCCTTACAAGTTTTTTATGCACGCGATCATTCATACTTTCAGTCATCGAAAGGCAGGCCTAGACGACGTGCAAGATTATATGGCCTGCATGGCGACAGCGCTCATTCTAAACAAAAGATTCAACTATTCGAAGCTGGTATTTACGAATATGAAGAACAATATGGGGTCAAAGAGGCTTGTTATGTACCCAAGGTTCGTACAGATGTTGATAGAAGATCAATTCAAGAAGATTGCAAAAGACCAGAATGATATTGTTTATCTTAGTCATCTTGATGATACGACCATAAAGAAGTTGATCACTTTTCAGAAACAATCGTCTGCACCAGTTGCAAAGCCACTATTTGGTGCTATTGCGTCAGAAAATTATACTGCGCCGCCTGGGTATAAGTGGAGAAAGACGACAGTGGTGATGAAAAGGAGTGTAATGCTGAGATTGAATGGTTATCTACTTTCAAAGAGAAGCGAAGTGATTGGTTTTTGAAGAAAGTAGTGGTTCAAGAGAAAAAGAAAGCTCGCGAAAGCCGAAGAAATTTGAAACGATGTTAATGGACGAAGATGAGCCTGTGAATGATCAATCAGGAGCTAGTCCCAGTACTGAGAATGTGGTGATAGAAAGTCAAGAGGCAGAAAAGACAACACAAGAAGACGATGTGATTTCTGCTACATCGGAGAATGAAAAAACTGATAGTGATGATTCTTTAGAGATTGCAACAAATATAGCGATTGCTGAATCAGTTGAAGAGAAACTTAAAGAAGGTGATGCTGACTACGAGCCTGAGCAAGAAAAAGAGTCTGATGAGGAGAGACCGAAGAAGAAAGAAAAGCGCGTAAAGTCTTCAGTAACTGATGTATCAAAGAAGGCTACAGGGTCTCCAAAGACGAAAGGAAAGAAAACAAAGAAACCTAAGAGCAGACGTTATGTTGGGAAGCCAAAGAGCATAGAAGCTACACAAGAACCTTCTGGTGCACAGGAGAAAGGAGTCACACAAGAACCTCCTACACAAGAAACTCTTGTTATTATCACAACTGAAGCAGAGCGTCCAGGAGTTACACAAGAACCTCCTGAGACTGTATTGTTAGAGGTTCCAGTTATTCAATCTCAGATCCTCCAACGACTTCTCATTTTGAAAGCTCAACTCCGAAAAAGTCTACACCAAAGGGTACGACGAAATCGACGCCAAAGACTACTCCGAAATCGAAGATATTTGGTGATATTCCGAATGTGCCAATAGATATACAAGATCTGAACGATTTCTTCCTGAATCAGACGTTGATGAATTAGAGAAGCGTGTGAAAGTATTGGAAGATAAAGTGGCTAAGAATGAATCAGAGAAAGCTGAGTTGGAAAAGCTGATGAAACAGAGTGAAGTTGAAAAGGAAATATTGTCTGACAAAGTCAAATTCCTTGAAGGTGATCGAGGATACTTGAAAGCTTTAGTTGAAAGCCTGCAAGGAAGCAAACGAACGTTTGATTAAAGAGATAGCAGAGCTTCGATCAGAACGAGACATGAATGATAAAAGATTCAACAGGCTACAAAAGGTTCTGACGAATAGTTTGGGAATTGATTTTGCTGCCGAATATGCACGAATGGATTTGCAGGAAGCCAAAGAGAAAGCTGAAAAAGAATTAGCTGAACAGGGCAAGGGTAAAAATTAAATGAAAGCATGCCCGAGATCACTAAACCTGTGAAAGAGTTAGAGTCTACGAAAGCTTCAGAGTCTACCTTTATTCCAGAAACAGAAACAGAAACAAAAGACGATGATGAAGATGAAGATAAAGGCGACAATGATGATAATGTTGATGATACTAAAGACGACTCGGATAATGATGATGGCAATGATGATAATGATCAGGGTGGAGTCGGTCTGAAAATAGTTGATGCGAAGGTGAATGATGAGTTTGACTTTACTTCGTTGCTGAATGATGAATCAATCAGATGGAAGATCAAACTCAGGGGGAGCAGACAGGGGGGCAAAAAGATGATATTGATATGTTATTTGCTATTACAGTTATGCATATGGCTACGATTCCTACAAAGCTTCTGATTCTAATGCTCGAACATAACGTCAAAGAAGGCGAATTCGTGCACAACTACTCGAAAGAAGATCTAGCGAAGTTGATCGATGTTGATGCAGAATCTTTGGACTTTAATTTCGAAGAATAAGTACTAAATGTGAATATGTTAGAGCCGAACGAGTATCATTACAAACGTAGATATGAGGCAGATGAATACAATAAAGTTATAGTGGAAGATTGGTCCTCTGATGACGAAAAAGATGAAGCTGAGAAGTATGTCGGTCCTAATACAGATAGTTTTCCAACATTTGAGGAGATGTACAAACAGCTGAATGAGGATATGTTGAAAGAAAAGATAGAAGAGTCTTTACGTGATGATAAGATCCCTAAACTGATGACTAAAGAGGAGATTGCGCAAGCGAAAAAGTCTTGGTTTAAAGAAATTCCGCGAGAACGCAAGTTTCAATGTCCACTAGCATTCTTTACCAGAGATAAAGATGTGTCACTGGGAGATATACTAAGCTGGGGTGGTTCAAAGAATTGAATGTTTACGCCATCAAAAGGGAATTTGGAGTTCAATACTTCAGATATCTGGCAGATTTCATGACACTTCCATACTGGGATGTTGAGGAGCTTGTTCAAACAAGGAATGTCACGTACCACATGAAGTTCATGATCAGTTACTTTGGAAGATGATCAAGTTTGAGGCTACTAAAGGTTTTAGATACTGGAAGCCGTTTATTCCTAAGCGTCGCATCAAAACAGATAAAAAGACTGGGGTTAAAGACATCACGTTGATTATGAAACGCCCAAGAGCAATGCGTAATATGCCCCTGATGCCGATTGAACAAAATTTTTATCCTTTGTTCAAATGGTGGCAGATTGATCCAACTACTTGTGAAGCAGTGATCATGTTACGATTTGAAGATCATCTGGATATTACGAAAGAAAGAGTTGAAATGTTTGGGGTTGAAGATTTGAGAGGGCTATGGAGAACGATAAGGATACTAGACCCGATGTGGCTAGTGAACTGCTCAAAAGAAGATATAAAATGTTTATTCTACAGCAAGATTATGTTTGAAGAACGTGAAAAGGAGCAAGCGATGCAATACCAGAGAGTTGTAAATGTATGTTATGCACATGAGGTGAACTCTGGTAGGATGTCGGAATCAACTTGGAGAGAACTTGACGCACAGAGTTTTTGAAGGACGAAGCGAGAATTGAACGAATACATGAGATGGGTAGGGAGGCAAGGCTTAGAAGGTTTCAGTTTATGACAAAGGTGTCACCTACAGATCAAACGCCGATTCCAGAACAAGAACGTCGCAAAAAGCCAATCAAGAACTTCTTTGGGCGTGTCAGGCAGAAATAGAGCTTCGAAGACTGGTCAAGACGAAGACGATATCCAAGGTGGAGTCTGTTAGTGCATAATGTCTATGTCTTAGTCTTGGATCGAGTCTGTATAGTTTTGGGCTAGAATACGTCAATTTAGAGGGTAAATTATGTATTTTGGGTACAAGTTCGCTTGGAACATGATTGTAAGATCAAGTTCGCCCGAACTTGATCACCCTCCAGCGAACTTGTAAACCTATAAATAGGCGCCTTGGTGAGTTCATTTGTAACTTTTGTGATTTTGGCACACTGACGGCAAAGCTCTGCCGGATCTGGAACTAAATGTAATTGAACATTATTGATCAATAAAACAACCTTTAAACATTAAATCTTGACTATTTGGTTAATCATGTCATATTGTTTCCGCCATTATGGACATTAGATACAATTTAGGTTCCTGAGCTTAACGGGAGACGATCTAACAATTCAAACTTAGATTCTAACACATTTTGACATGATAAATGTTGACTTTAGGAGGTCAACAATAAGAGGGAAACACGAGATAAAGGACCATCAAGTAAAGGTTAGTAATTACACAACCCTTATCTGAAAACATATGTGTTTACACTTTGTGTAAACTTTTGAGATATATTATACATAAACTACATTACATTTTCATGTCTCAAATAAGTTACGTGGTATTTTCAAATATTACACATAAACTACATCACATTTTCACAGCTTACAAATAAACTGCATTACATTTTCACATCTTGTATATATAAATTATATTGCATTGCATTTTTATATCATGCAAATAAAGTACATTTACATGTCCATATGGATAAACATGCACACGTCAGAAACCAATGGGCCTACCTGCTCTAATCTCAAGAGTTTGGGAATCCCATTGGCTTATCACATTAATACAAAGCTATACTTATTGCCTTCATAAAGGGTGATGGAGTGCCGATGGAGTACCTAAATTGCGAGAGAACACCAAAGAATTTTCAGCCGTATTTGATAAAGAAGGAGGTTACCATACCCTGTCTTAAAAGATTGGGGCTATACTTTAGGAATTGACTAGCACTAAAGTTCTATCAAACTGAAAAAAGCTGACATAATTTTTAAAAGTGGACTAACTGAAGATAATATGGAAAACTATTTGGAGACAAATTGGAAATAAATTATCCCAGCTGACTCAATTTGGACGATAATAATCCAAGGTCAGTTATTGGCGATAATAATCCGAACTGGTCAATAATTTTTTTTTTGTAAAATAGTCTGCCGTTAAAATAGCTTAACGGAGTTAAGTTTTTTTCATAATTACTAACCGATGTTTTAGGGCTTTTGATCTGAACGAGGATACGAGTCGATTGATGTAAAACTTACCTTGAAATATTGCCCCAACCCATGAAAATGGTGCGTTCAATTCGGGTGTTTAAACTTCCCATTAACAAAAATCAAGCCATTTCGAGCACAATTTCGAGGTAAGTTTTACATCAATCGATTCGTATCCTGGTTCTGATTAAAAGCCCTAAAACATCGGTTTGTAATTCGGAAAAAAACTTAACTCCGTTAAGCTATTTTAACGGCAGACTATTTTACAAAAAAATGACCAGTTCGGATTATTATCGGCCAATAATTGACTTGAGATTATTATCAACCAAATTGAGTTAAGTTGAATTATTTTTTTCCAATTTGCCTTTTCCAAAAGCCTAAACCCATAACTTATTTTCAGCCTTGTCCTATTCGCTTACAATCTTTATCTTGATTGAATCTTGAGGGTGTCAAAAGAGTTTGTCAACTTTTTTTTTAACATCAATCTTTTTACTTCTAAATATCACCTAAATATGTAATCGTAAGAATTTAAACATATATCACAGGGTAATCACCAATAACATTGAATCACAACTTCATGGAAGGCAAAGTTTGTTAACAACAATTATTAATCTTGGACATAGTTTTAGACCAAGTCAATGATTGTTGTATGCCAAGAAAAATAGAAGTTATGACCATGTAGTTATAAAATATACTTTAATAAAGGTTGATCACCAAGTTGGAGTATTTTATTTTCTATTATTTATGTCTTTTTCCACACATGCCAACCACAAAAGTGTTTTATGACTCATGATGTAAACGAAAGATTTGTTTGTGATGCATGGAATATCATCTCCGAGAATGTCTCTAAAACCTCATGATCGTCCTCTCCCTTCGCAATTTTTTTTTCAAACCTAATTAATTGATACATCTGAAGACATGACTAAGTTTCTAAATTTAGTAAGAAAGACCCTCATTCTCACTCACCTTGATCATACGATCAAAATCAAAATTTTGAGCTTCTTCATGTTATGTTATGTTTCTCCCACGAAAACTGACCGATCATATTTCACCCTTTTGTTGTTATTCGTTTTTCCCAAGCTCCAATTCGGCGGTCTTGATTTAGCTAAGAGAGAGAGGCTTAGTTTTCTTTTGTTTTCTTCATGACATCGTAAAACAAATAGAAAGGCGAAAACTAGGATATCTAACATGGAAAGTTGAGTCACCAAGACAAACCCATCTTTGAGGTACTAACATTTTGATTAATGCTTCCTGAATATGCTATATATTGGAGCATGTGAAAGAATGTTTTGTTTCATATGTGAAATTAACATATATGTTGTGTAACACAAAAGCAATGATATTGTTAAAGATTTATTGGTGCTTCAATGTTATGTTTGATGATTTTTTATATGTGTTTTTTATATGTATCATATAGGTGGATAAGAAGAGACAATGTTTAATTTTCAAATAAGAGTGCGCCCAAATGTTTCTCCGACTCCTTCTCCTGGCGTATCAAACTCTGCAACAGGTTCACCAAATGCAACCGTTGGTAAGATCGATACTCGGGCACCCTTCCAATCTGTTAAAGCAGCTGTTAATTTATTTGGAGAAGGATCACCAAGATCAAGAAAACCTTTTACTGGAAGAACTGGTGGTGAAGAGGTATACACACATTTAGAAATGGGTTATTTTCAAATACCATGATTACAAATAGGTGGTTTTTTGGTTAGACTTAATGTTTGGGTCTATTTATATCTACGATAGCGACTTCAAATGAATAAAGTCAAAGTCGCTATCTAAGATAGCGATGTCAGGTGAGAAAAGTAAGAGTCTAAAAAGCGACTTCAGTTGTCTTTTTCACAGAAGGTGAAGTAGCGACTTCGAATTTTTTTTCCATCTGAAATCGCTATATTAGACAACTACTCTGAATTGAACAAAAAAATACATCCAAATTCAAATAACCCATTTATAATAAAAAGTTTCGCATTTAGCCAAGAAATCTTATCTATATTGTTGGTGAGTTTAAATTTTAATAAGCATGTTGACAGAGGGTGTTGGAGAAGGAGACACAACTACATTGGACATTGAAGGAGCTTGACAAGTATAAAGAACTTCTAAAAAGTGCAGAAAGTACAAAAGCACAAGCACGCCTTGACCTCGAAAAGGCGAATAAATCGTTGCAGGAGCTAACTAACAAGCTAGAGATGATAAGTGAAGTTCCGGCAATTGAGACTACTGAGGCTGCAAAGGCACGAGCTCAAGAACTCGAGTTGAGAAAATCGAGCCAAACCCAAGTAGTTAATGACGGATGGAAAGAAGATGTTGATAATGAAAGAAATCAGTATAAAACATCAGCTAATGAACTTATTTCAATCAAGCAAGAACTCACTAGCCTCAAACAAGATTTTGATGCTGCTTTAGAAGCTAAGTTGGCTGCTTTTCAACAGGCTGCAGATGCACAACATGCTGCAAAAGTAAACCATAAGAAAATGGTTGAACTGTCGAAAGAAGTTGAAGAAATGCACGAAACCCTTCATCGCGTTGAAGTTGCTTCTGAAAAAGCACACGAAGAACATCTCAAGCTTATGGAAGAAAAAGAAGCACGCGTAGAGCCAAAAAAGAAAGCCAAAGAAGATTTAGATTTGAAAATTCAGTCTTTGAAAGAAGAACATAAACTTTCAGAACTTAGGACTTTAGGACAAAAGCTAGAAGAAACAACCGAAATGATTAAAGTTTTAGAAGAACAGTTACCGAGGTTTGTGTTGCAGATATGGAAACTTTAGATAAAGCTAAGTTAGAGGTAGACGAAGCGAAAAAACGACTTGAAGAGATTAAACAAGAAGAGTCATCAGTTAGAACGATGGTGGAAAAATTAAAACAGGAACTCGAGAAAGTAAAGCGGGACATTACTTTGTTGAGGGAGACGACTTAAAACGGGAGCAACAACAAGTCGAATTAGACAAAATTAAACAGGAAATTGAAGAGGCTAATTCCGAATTAACAAAAGCAACAAACAGTATAAATGAACTAGAGGTAAAGATAAAAGAAACAATGGCTGTAGCTGAAAATGCGAAAAAAGAAGAAGCAGAAGTTAAAGAACAAGCAGAAACACTTAACCGACAAGCTGAACATTCTGAGACCGGGAACAAAGAAGCTGAAGAAAAGATGGAGGCTGCTCTTAAAGAGCTTGAGAAAGCAAAAGCTGCAGAGGAGCTCGCGAATGGAAACATATACAGGATGATGGAAATCTTTATTAAGATGGGTGCGAAATGGAAACATTTCAATCTATGCACAATCTCATGGTAATACCTAGATTTCCTTGCTGTTATTCATTATGCGAATCAGATAACACATCAAAATGCATAAATATGTTATGACCGTGAGTTAGCACTCTAATCACTGATTTGGATATCATGTAACCGAGTAAGATCGTCTTGACTATGAAACCTTTTCAACTCAGATTCAAGAGTTCGGCAGATCTCAGCCTTTTTGATGTCTGCCAGGGGCATTTCCACATGCACCGATCCATGCTTTAGTGGTCTTGTTGGTGCACAATTCCCCGACTGCTTCTTCATGTAGTTGTATAGTTGTTGATGAAAAGGATGGTCGAGTGAGAAGCAATCATTAGTTGTATTAACACCACGCCGAGAAGACCAAGAGCCATCTCTTTGACAAAAATGAGGAAGGGCAGAATAGTCCATTATCTACACACGACATATTAAAAATAAAACATCGCTACATTCATATGATTTTACTAAACAAATTGTATTCACCTTTAACAACTCATCACGGCCAGAGCCTTGTAACACTTGAACTTTTAACCTTGTCCGCTCATGCAAAAGAGGTTTTACAACCTGAAAATAACTTGTTACATGACATGCTCAAAAAATTGAAAGTCCAGTTTACATGGCATGAAACTAACCTTCCAACAAGCCGAGAATACGTATGGAACGTTGACTATATAGTATGTGATTGTTTTCTCAGGATAGTTGAGGTCATCAATGGTAGACATAGCAGTCAGCAGCTGTAGTCCATCAACCATAAAGTGAAACTATTACGCACAAGTATAAAGTTTTGTAAAACCATTTACCTTAATTTGGTTCAGCGCTGAAAGTTTCAGGCCACTCATATCTAAAATCTTCACACACTTGCCAACATAGCGTCCGGTTTTCTTTGTTGCAGCAGGCTGCAACAAATCAATGCATAAGCATATATAGTCTGTCATGAACTAAAGAGTAATAAAGAAACCAGTGACTGCAATGGTTCCCTCACCAATATTACACGATCACGGTACTCATTAATTTGAATATGTGATTGCACATAATACTGGACCTGCAGGTAGTAAATGAATCAAATTATATAACCATTGTGGTATTGTTAAAAATATTACACCAGAAAATACTAAATCAAAGTCTTACAGATGCTTTATCAAATGTACTGAGACCTACACCGATAGCAAAGACCGGAAGGCCCTGTCATAAACAGCATACAAATATATGAGTGAACAAACAATAAGATTGTACAACTTTTGTACGAGAAGAAGTACCTCTCTTGTATAACCGGACACTCCGATTAGCTGTGAATCGCGCACTCCTTTATAAAAATTTGTAGGAACTATGGGTTTCTGCATAGAATTGTAGATAATTATATAAAAAATTATACTTCAGTTTTGTTAATATGTTTTGTAGGAATTGATGTAATAATAGTGATAGGAATAGAATCGAACAAGAAGAATCGTAAGAGAGGGAAAGCTCAATTCATTATCCAGATGATGATTACAATTGACGCAACTATCTCATATACCGACTCGACAACCTAACCAACTATTTACAAACAAGTCCCTGAACTTTGACAACACTACATACAGTCCCTCTACTTATTTGAACACAATTACTATTATACCCCTGACTATTTTTAACATGTAACAATACTCCCTTCTTTCTAAAAATTCTTGTCCTCAAGAATTAAAATCAAACTCTGGAAATCTAGTCACAAACTCTGAAGCAACTACCCAAGTAGCATCATGTAGGGGTAAATCCTTCCACTGAACCAAGAACTTAACCACCGGTCTTTGTCCTTGTCTTGCCAGCTTTCTCTCTAAGATTGCAAAAGGCTGCAACCCTGTTGGTTCTTCATTAGGCAACTGTATTTGTTGTGCAGGTGGACCATAAGCCTGTTTTAACAAAGAAACATGAAAGGTAGGGTGAATTTGGGAACCTGCTGGAAGGTCCAACGTATAAGCAGCTGCACCAATCTTCTTTATTATTAAAAATGGCCCATAGTACTTCTGAGACAGCTTAGAGTACTTATGTGTTCGTAATGAAGATTGCACATGTGGCTGCAGCTTTAAGTAGACCTAGTCTCCCACCTTGAAGCTTCTTTCACTTCTTTTCAAATCTGCAAATTGTTTCATACGATTTTTTGCTTTCTCCAATGCCTGTTTAAGAGTGGTGATCATTAACTCTCTATTTGAAAACCAAAGCTCCAAATCTTCAACTTGAGTATCAGAAGGAATGTGTGGCAAGTGTATTGGAGCTTCAATACCATACAAAGCCTTAAAAGGAGACATACGAATGGCAGAATGTCATGTGGTATTATACCACCATTCATCAAGAGGAAGCCATTTTGACCAAGAAGCTTTCAGACATAGCCATGCACCTAAGGTAGGTCTCTAAACATCTGTTTAAGACCTCTGTTTGTCCATCCGACTGTGGATGGTAAGCAGTTGAAAGGGCCTGATCTATTCCTTGCAATCTCAAAAATTCCTTCCAAAACAAACTCAAGAACAAAGGATCTCTGTCTGAGACAATGGTCTGAGGACACCCATGCAGTTTGAAAACGTTATCCATTATCACTTGAGCCACATTCACAGTCATGAAAGGATGCTTTAAAGCTATAAAATGACCATATTTAGTGAAACGGTCAACTACCACCAAAATTACATCTTTACCCCCGGATTCGGGTAAGCCACTTATAAAATCCATTGAAACATCTGTGAAAATGGATTTAGGAGTAGGTAATGGTTGCAATAGCCCAGGAGTAGCTACTGTTTCATATTTGGCCTTCAAACATACATCACATTTCTTTATTAGGGCTTTAATATCTTTAGAAGCCCCTCTCCAATAGAACATGTCTTTAAATCTCTGAATTGTTGGTTGTACCCCTGAATGACCTCCTAAAGGAGAGGCATGACATAGCAACAAAATGTCATTTCTCAAACTTTGATCTTGCCCAATCCATAATTTCTTCTTTCTAGTTAATAAACTACCATTCCACTCTATATTCCGAGTGACTTCACTGTGTGATGATCTTTGAATTAGTTGCTGAGCAATAACATCAGTTTCCCAATGTGCTTTAATCCTTTGGAGAAGAAGTGGATCATAAGAAGAGACTGCCATTTGAAATAATGTGACCCCATGTACTCTAGATAAAGCATCAGCAACATTATTATCTACTCCTTTCTTATAATCATAGCCCATTAGCTTGCTTAACCATGTATATTGTAATGGAGTAGTAATTTTCTGCTCCAATAAATGTTTCAAACTTTTTTGGTCTGTCTTTATAGTAAAATGCTTCATAATAAGATACGATGCCAATGCTTAACAGCTAGTAAGATGGCTAAGAGTTTTTTTTCATAAACAGACAAGGTGCATTGTCTAGCAGATAAGGCTTTACTTACAAAAGCAATGGGTGCTTATCCTGCATAAGAACTGCTCCAAGACCTTTTGAACTGGCATCAGTTTCTACCACAAATTCTCTTGACCAATCTGGCAATGCTAAAACTGGTGCGGTAGTTAAAGCCAATTTCAATTTGTCAAAAGCCAGCTGGGCTTCATTTGACCATTTAAAAGCATCTTTTTGAAGCAACTGAGTGAGAGGTTTAGCCATAGCTCCATAGGAAGCAATGAACCTCCTATAGTAACCAGTTAGGCCCAAAAACCCTCTTAACTGTTTAATATTTGTAGGAGTAGGCCAATTCTTTATAGACTCTACTTTTGATGGATCAGTAGCCACACCGTCTTTGGAAATAACATGCCCCAAATATTCAATTTGAGACCCACCAAAACTACATTTGGATTCCTTTGCATACAATTGATTATCTCTGAACAGTTGCAGAACTTCTCTTAGATCCTGCACATGCTGCTTCATAGACTTGCTATAGACTAGCACATCATCAAAGAATATGAGCACAGATTTCCTTAATAATTTTTGGAACACAACATTCATAAGGCCTTGAAAGGTTGCTGGAGCATTTGTTAACCCAAAAGGAAGAACCAGAAATTCAAATAGACCTTGGTGGGTTCTGAATGCGGTTTTATGGATATCATCTTCATGCATTCTAATTTGATGATATCCGGATCTGAGATCCAGCTTTGAAAATACTACTGCTCCTCCCAATTCTTCCAACAATTCCTCAATGAGAGGAATAGGAAATCTGTTTTTTATAGTTTGATCATTCAACCTTCTATAATCAACACAAAGTCGCCAGGTTCCATCTTTTTTTTTTACCAAAACTACTGGAGAAGCAAAAGAGCTGACACTATGCCTTATAACACCCATATCTAACATCTTTGCACCATCTTTTCTATTACATCCTTCTGGCCCACAGGATATCGATATGCTCTCTGATTAATGTTGACCTTCTCATCTATCAACTGGATTATGTGGTTACAACTCCTGTCAGGAGGCAAAGTCTTTGGAGTTTGGAAATCATCCTTGAACTCTTGCAACAAGGCCTTCATTTCATCATTAGGTTGACAACCAACTATTGATGATTGATGTTGGAAGGACCCATTTTCCAGTTGCATACTATATAATTGCACATGTACCATAGGGTTATCCTTCTCCAATATATTTGTTAACCTCTCCACTGAACACAAGGATACCTCATTGCTATTAGATCCCTTTAACATGATTACCTTTGAATCTACGTTAAATTGCATGGTTAATGCCTTGAAGTTCCGGACTATATCATCAAGGGATTGTAGCCATTGAACCCCAAGAACCATATCATAATTGTCTAGTGGTAGGAGTAAAACATCTGTTTTAAACCACACCCCTTGCATAAGCCACTGAAAGTCTTTACATAATTGGCTGCAATCTAAATTCTTCCCATTTGCCACTCTTACCTTCATGGCTGGCACCCCTTTTGTAAAGCATTGCAGTTTGGATGCAAGCTTCGAATCAAGGAAATTATGAGTGGAGCCCGAGTCAATCAAAATCTGGATTTACCTAGTACCAATAGTCCCCACAATTCTCATAGTTGAAAAAGAATTAACTCCCATTATTGCATGAATGGAATTTTGAGGATCTAAATTCATAGCTTGTAATTCTCCAGAAGTATCACCATCTTCATCTTCTATATCATCATCCCCATGGATTTCTAACACATATAAGTGTTTGAACTTACACTTATGTGTTGGTGTATATTTTTCGTCACACCAAAAACACTCATTTCTGGCCCTTTTTTCTTCAGCCACTTTTGCAGGTACCTTTTTAACATTTTTAAGCATCTTATTGGCAGGGGGTGTAGGTAACAGTGCTAATGTATTGACAGAGTTTCCCCTACCTTGGCACTATTACTATTAATGTGATTGCTTACATTAATAGAACTGACCTTATTTTCTTTATCCCCAAATAGTGTTGCATAGACTACACTCTGCTGCTTAGCCATAGTTATAGCATCTCTCATGGATCTTGGCGTAAAAATTTTTGACTAAACAACGAATTTTTGGTTTTAACCCCCCACAAACAAACTAGCAGCATATTCATCTGTTAGTTTGACTCTATTAAGCAATGAATCAAACTCTTTAGTGTAATCTTGTAACGAACCTGTTTGATGGAGGTTCTTCAACTCTTCCATAGGATCTTGTGAAAGTCTCTCTGAAAACCGATTTATAATGGATCTTGAGTACTCATCCCAAGTAATTCTTCAATTCTCGATCTTGACTATCAAAATAACCTTGATGCCAATCTAAGGCTGCACCTTCCAAATTGATAACTGCGTAATGTACTTTCGCAAATTCAGGAGTCTTGTCTACTGCAAAGTAATGGTTGCAGCGTATCACCCAACCTTCCACTTCATTACCATTGAATCGGAAAATCTACCTTCCCGGCCGTATCAACCGATCTTGGTGACCCCCACCTCGATCATGGCTCATTTTGTTGTTAATTTCTGTCATTTGAGTCATCAATGTTGTCATACTGATCTGTAACAACCGAATAGCCTTCTGGTCTAAAATTGCTTGCTGAGACTCAATCAAGCTAGCATTACCTGCGCTAACTTCTCTAACCTTTCCATTTCTTGTTGCCTAGTTGCCATCGATGATTATCAAAATTGATTGAAGAATTATCACGAAGATTGAAACTGGAACAATCAGTTCCAACGAATTGAAAAGAAACCGAAGGAAAATTGCTCGAGCAATCGAAGCAATTCAAACGAAAATTGAAGGAATGAACGAATTAGGGTTTACAATTCGAGCGTGTCCAAGGATTGAACAGCTCTGATACCAATGATAGGAATAGAATCAAACAAGAAGAATCTAAGAGAGGGAAAGCTCAATTCATTATCCAGATGATGATTACAATTGACGCAACTATCTCATATACCGACTCAACAACCTAACCAACTATTTACAAACAAGTCCCTGAACTTTGACAACACTACATAGAGTCCCTCTACTTATTTGAACACAATTACTAGTATACCCCTGACTATTTTTAACATGTAACAAATAGTGTAGTAAAAGATACTTACAGATACAATGTCATCTATACCATTTTCCAACCTCCACTTTAAACTATCTAACAGCTGTAAATTCATGCAAGGAGATACCATCAAAACGCGTAAAGAATATAAAGCATAAGTAAAAAAGGGGTTAAAGATTGAACCATCTTGTGGGCTTTTGCAACACTCCCATCTCTTGCTTTTAAAAACCTTTCCAATGTTTCTGCTTTATACCCTTGATGAACATTCTGTAGATAGAGAGGCAATCTACAGTTAGTAACCGCCGAGAGTAGGAGCGTTCATGGTTCGGTTTGAAACCATGAAATCAACCGAACTGGTCGTTGGCTTGGTTTCACCGACGACAGGCTTTGTGAATTTCAAACAGTATCTAACGGTTTTGTTTACAATTTAATCTAAAAACAGTATAAAAAAACGAGTAAATCTGTAACTAACAAGCACATGATAAGAAGATGATAAACTGGTAATGGAAAACTCAACATACCTGAAATGTTCTTTTGAGACGCTCATCAACTGCATCATATATAAAGTCCCAGAATTGTCAAAAGTTAGTAAGATTTATAAAGATCGAAATAAATAAGATGATCATGATAAATTCAAAAGGAGGCAACAAAACAAACCTTGGTCCATCAAGGTCTTGAGCTGATTGATTGCTTCATGAGAAACTGCACCCATCAGCTTATTCTGACTTCTGAGTTGTTCCAAAACAAAACAACCTTTCAGATGGTTTATAAAGAAAAATAAAAAATATACTTCAAATTTGGAGGCTCTTTTATAAGTTTCAATTCTCTCTCTGGCTACTTTCAATTTACAGTGTGGAAAAGAAAGATAAAGATGTGTAGTAGAAAGAATCCATTCTTTATTCTTTGTTACTAGTAGAGGGAAGCTAATTTAAAGTGGGGTAAAGAAAGAAAGACAGGTGTGCTGTGTGTGACACATAAAGAGAGAGACCGACGTCATCATCATTTTTTTTTTCTTTCTAATGTTTGGTCATGCTATGATTGGTAACAGTCCAAGTCTAGAGGGTCTCTTCCACTTTTAGTAAATAAGTAGTCGGATTATATGCTTTGAGCAACTAGCTTTACTAGTGTTTAATATTACATGGATTGAAAATCAAAAAACAAATACTGATACTATTCGGCCGGTATCGATTCATCACAGTGCTGTCACCACACAATTACTCGTTATGGCTTACGGTACAAAAAAAACCCTCTATGGCAAACAAAACTCCACTTTCAACAAATTCTATATGGCCACATTGAGAAAACCGTTAAAACGGATACGATACTGCTATCAAATATTTTTTAAAATATATATTTTTTTAATTTGTATTAGTAAATCTCGTCGAACCCTAACTAGGATCTCTTAACCCTAAACCCTAAATCCTAACCCCTAAACCCTAAGCTAAAAATAAGACTAAAACCTAAGCTAAATCGTAAAATCTAACCTATAAACGCTAAAAAAGATAAACCCTAAAGGCTAAACCCTATAGCTAAAACCCTAAACCTTAAAGCTAAACCCTAAATACTAATGATTAACCCTAAAGCTAAACCCTAATATAAGACCCTAAATCCAAACCCTAATATATTTAGGGTTTAGAGGTTAGGATTTAGGGTTTAGGGTTAAGAGATCCTAGTTAGGGTTCGACGAGCCGGTTCCAACGCCGCTGGAATGAGTCCAATCAGAGTTCATTTGAGTTGGTTCCCCACTGTTCCCCACTTTTTAGTGTTCCCCAATGAACCTCACACTATATATATATATATATATATATATATATATATATATATATATATATTATTCATCTTTTTATACAAAAAGAAGAAGAAGCTAAAATCATCATTTTGAAAAAAATTACCATAAATTTGAACAATAGTTAGTCTTAGACTTAAAGATGTCACGGAAATGAAACCACACAACCCAAACTTGCAATTTTAGAAGTTGCTAAATGTGTGATCAGGCACAGACATGGACCATTTGTTTAATTTAACTCTAAACATATATTTTTGACAACATCAGTTGAATACTTTTTCCAAGAACACTATTTCGAAGAATAAATATAGTCTTTAAAGAAAAAACGATGTAATATTAAATAACTAATGTTGTATATACTATTACCGATCTAGACCTGGCAATAAAAACCCATTTGGGTATTTTGGGTAATTTTAAAAATGAGTATGGGTCAGGATGGGTTGGGAAATAATTAAGGATGGGTTAGGATGGGTTGTAACATATCTATTAAAATAATTTGTGGGCTAGGATTGGTATTAAGATAGGTAAATTGATAACTCTAACAGAAGTATCGTCAGATTCTTAATCTTATTCAAGTGTTCGTTCTGTAAACAAAAAATCAAAAAAAATCAGAATAATTTTAAAAAAAATCAAAAAAGTTCAAAAAATCAATAAAATTCTAAAAAATACAAAAAAAAGTAAAAATAAAATTTAAAAATAAAAAATAAAAAAAATTCGGAAAAATAAAAAAAATCCAAAAACTCAAAAAAGTTCTAAAGTAAAAAAATAAAAAAATTCTAAAAAATAAAAAATTCTAAAAAAAAAATACAAAAGAATCAGAATAATTCAAAAAATTCAAAAAAATATAAAAATTCAAAAAAAAAATTATAAAAATTCAAAAAAATCAAAAAATAAAATAAATTCAAAAAAAAACCAAAAAATTAACAAAAAATTTAAAAATTCAAAAACAATCAAAAAAATTCTAAAAATTATAAAAATTTAAAAAATGTAAAAAATAAAAAAAAATTAAAAAAACCCAAAAAAATTTAAAAAAAAATTTTAAAAATCAAAAAATCCAAAAAATTCTAAAAAATTCTAAAAAAATCAAAATATTTCTAAAAATAAAAAAATTATAAAAATTCAAAAAACTAAAAAACTAAAAAACCAAAAAATTCTAAAAAATTAAAAAAAAATAAAAATTCAAAAAAATCAAAAAAATAAAAAAAATAAAAAATTACCAAAAAATTTCAAAAAATTCAAAAAAAATTCTAAAAATAAAAAAACTGTAAGATTATAAAAAAGTATAAAAATTCAAAAAAACCAAAAAAATCTAAAAAACCAAAATATTTATAAAAATCACAAAAATTATATAAATAAAAAAACAAAAAATAAAAAATCTAAAAAACAAAAAATTCTAAAAAACAAAAAATTATAAAAATTAAAAAAATCTAAAAAGTAACTTTTGATTTTTAGTTTTTTTTTTAATTTTTAGAGATTTTTGAATTTTTAAAATTTTTAGAATATTTTTTGATTTTTTGAAAATTTTTTAGAATATTTTGATTTTTTTTGAATTTTTTATAATTTTTTTGATCTTTTTCTGAATTTTTAGAGTTTTTTTGAATTTTTTATTTTTTTTATTTTTTCATTTTTTTGTATTTTTATAATTTGATTTTTTTGTATTTTTTAATTTTTATTTCTAGATTTTTAGATTTTTTTTATTTTTTAGAATTTGTTTTTATTTTTTTTTTTTTGAATTTTAGAACTTTTTTTGATTTTTTTGAATTTTTTTTATTTTTTGAATTTTTAGAAATTTTTGAATTTTTTAATTTTTTGAGTTTTTTTAATTTTTAGATTTTTATATTTTTAGATTTTTTTTAAAAATTTTGGACTTTTTTAGATTTTTTTTATTTTTTTGAATATTTACCCAAACTCATCTTAAACCTTTGATAAACCCATCTTTACATAAACCTATCGTAACCCATACCCATCCTAACCCATACCCCATTATAACTTTTTTCTTAAAAAAACTCATCCTAACCCAAATCCATCCTAACCTATACACATTCTAACCAATAACCCAAACCTACCCAACCCATCACTTTTGCCACCCTTACTTACACAAAGGATTCTCTAAACGGTTAAACCTACATTTGCCGGTTCAAGTTAAATTTTGACAAAATTGGACTTGACTTTCTAATCATGAAAATGACTTTCTAGATAAACACGTAAATTGCTTGAATCAAAGATTTACGCATTATTATATAGACAATGAAAACCCGTAAACTAAGGAAAAACCATAAAGTTCGATCATCATTGGTTGTAATTAAATCAGGTAAAGATGGAATATGTAACATTTTTTTGTGTATAGTTTGGCATATGTTAGTTATGCTGCCACAAATGAACAAAGACATAGCAGCCCGGCCAAACAAAAGGACATCATGATGATGTCTTTAACCAAACTGAATATGCCCATGTAAACACTTAACATAAAACAAGAATAACTAATAATTTATGGTAACCAAAAGCAACGGACCATGAGCCATCACTTTATTATGGGCATAAGATTCTTTTTCTTAAAAAACAAAATAATATAAAATTCATTGTTTCTCTTGAATTAATCAAATTGATTGATTTGAAGTTTTGATTTTCTTTTTGTTTCATCAACTTTACTTTTGATCCAAGCGGATGGTTCTCGATTGCGAAACAAACTTTTTCTAGGTTTCTTGGTAGGGAAGCTATTATGTAGAAAAACATGGGGTAATCCTTGTTTGCATATCAATGGTGCAACTTATTTTAAAATTTGGGTCATATTCAAACTCAAAAGACTTGATGACAAGTGGTGGCACTAAATACCCTACTAACGATGCGTGACACCTATTAATCATATAAAATGCTAAATCATAACCACTTAACCTAACTTCATACTAGTTATTCGTGATAAGCTCTCACTAATGCTAGTTTACTTAGCTACGTTTGTTCAAATTTTTTTGAGGTTATAATGATATATTATTTGCTAAAGACTTAAAAGATAAATATTAAAGATATACATATCTAATATTAATATGGTACTATAGAAGAATGAACAAAACAATAAACATGCATTGTTTAGTGTGTTGGCTTAACCCTTCTTCAAAGTTTGAATTTTAGCTATTGTCTAACACATTTGGCAAATTCTCTGTTCATACTGAGTGATACTGGGTCATTAAGAATGCTCCATCTTTTATATTGCCAACGGTTTTGAGTGTAATGATGTGGAGAAGATGAAAGCTCAACACTTAAGTGTACTTTAGTGGAAGTAGCACAAGGACCGGTGATCACATGGGAAGTCTCCATATAGACAACCAAACAAATTAATGAGCTTTATGTTTTGTTTGCGATTGTGGGGCAAACCATATCGGGGATGATGAGTCTTAGGAGGGTGCTTATGACATCTTAGGCAAATCCTACATAGTTTTGTTTTGTTATGTCCATAGAAGAAATACTGGGTGAAAGGAGTGTCCTGCCTTGAATATTACCTACGCGTTTCCTGCTAATTGTTGTGGAGAAGATCATAACGCAACAGTTAAGTGTGCTTTGGTGGTAATAGTACCATGATAAGTGATATCATGAGAAGTCACCACTTAGGCAGCCAAAAACAAATCCGTAAGCTCACTGTGGGCAAAACAAACAACATTGGTGCTACGAGAGTAATCAAAGATAATATCCTTTATCTCTAGCTGAACATTGAGAAAAAGTTATAAAATCAAGTTCACTTATTGACACGAAGTTATCCTTCGATCCCTGTGTGACGTCCCTAGTTGCATGGGGATAAGCCAATACATCCTACTCTTGATCCGGGTCACTGGTTTCGTCCTGCCTTTGACTCATCAGGATAGAGGCAACAGATCTCAACCAGTGATGCATTCGTCAGATATACACGACTAGGCACGTACACCTTCTTAATCCGCTGAGGTCGTCCCTAATAAAGTCCAGGACTAGCCAGTAAACCTAAACGTTTAAGTACAACCCAAGCTAAACGACATTCGAAAATTTGTCATGTGACACTCTCCCACCACCATTTCATTCACATCCTCGTGCATTTGCCTCACAATCGCGCTAGCACACCGTAAGACAACGCATCATCACCCGTAAGTTAAGCATAATTCACTTTGGTAAGATGGTTACCCAATAGCACAACGACAATGATCTTCATTCAGATCGTTTTGTATATTGCATCGGATTATTTTAGTCGACACTGATGTTCGCCAGTAGTTTCAGGCATATGAGGACCTGAAGAATGTGCAACCTTCAATCTGGTTACGGTGTTGCTAGACCGTAGTTGCTAAACTAAATCTCGTTTAGCTTCATTGATACTATATTAGGGCAACGCTCACGATTCTATACTCGCGGCGTACAAAGACCTTCACCGAGGTGCCCATTATTTGGTCTTCTCTAACCACCATTGCGCAAACATACTCAATATTCTTATGCACATTTTGGTTAAGTGTCCACGTCCCAACATATCTGATAATCGACCTACTCTGATACCACTTTGTCACGGAGTTATCTTTTGATCCGTGTGTGCCGTCCCCGGTTGCCCGGTGATGTCATTTCATCGTGCTCTTGATCCGAGTCACTAGTTTCGTCCTGCCTTAGGTTCATCAGAAAGCGACAACAACTTTCGACCAGTGGTGTGTTCGTCAGATAGACATAACTAGGCACATACACTTTCTTAATTTGCCAAGGTCGTCCCTGATAAAAGTGTAGGACTAGCCAGTAAACCCAAGGGTTTTAAGTATAACCCAAATAAAATGACCTTCGAACATTGGCCTATAACATCATGCTGATCATAGGTACCGATGCACTTAGGGATGAACTCGGTACCAACCAGTACCAGTACCGAAAATCCTCAAAAGTGGGTACCGGTACCATTACCGAATATATCTGGTACGTTACGGTTTGATACCGGTATTTGAGGATAAAAACCGATACCGTACCGAACCGATACAAAAAATGTACCCGGTCAGTAAATTTGGTACCGATACCCGTACCATTTGCTTCTCTATAGATGCACCTAAGCTATTTACAAGCTTCAATCAAAAGACTTAAAAGAAAAAAATTACTCAAGGTAAACAATAGATGCAACTTAACTTCTCTGCTAACAACAGAGTAGTTATATTATCCGTCAAAAAAAAATCTTTTAGAGCAGGGGAGGATGGTACTCATTGTCAAATTTCAACATCAAGGATTGACCATCCACAAAATTTTAGTAGTAATAGTATAGGAAACCAAACTGAAAATTGTAAAAAAGATGACAAGTTTTGACTAAGTTATCGATTATATAATTTTATGAATTATAATATTATTTATACTAGACCAACATATTAAAATAAATAAAAAGCTAATGAGTAACTCAAAAGTCATTAAAAAAATTCGTGCATCTAAAAAAACTCAAAAAGTTAATAAATATTATAAAAAAATTCACCATCAAATAGAGTTGACATTGATTTGAATTGACATTAATTTGAATTAAAATAAAACGATGTATGGTAGCCATCGAATCTCCAAAAGGTCGAAACATGATAATCTATTAAATTAAAATCCATAGAAAAGTCATACTTCGTGAACATGACAATTGTTTGAAAGGCAGAAAAGATGACATTTCAACCAGAAACTATTTGCGACCATACAGCTTGACATGGCCACTAATTTTTTTATCAACAAAATTTATTCAGCGTTACAATATATATAGGGTAAAGCTCATTTGAGAACTATCTTTATTGTGAGAATCGCAAGAACCACTAAATTAAGCCACTACATCACCATCCAAAACTAAAAAAACCTAACCCTCCACCCCAAGCTAAATGTTAAAAACTAGACCATAATGCTAACCCTCCCCCCTTCCCCAAAAAAAAACCCTAAAAAATCTAAAAACTACCCAAAATAAATTTATTTTTAAACAATTTTTATTAAAAAATCGCTACTTTTCGTCACCAAAAAAAATTGGTGACGAAAAGTAGCGATTTTCTTATAAAAAATGTTTTAAAAAAATTGGGTGGTTTTTAGATTTTTTTAGGTATTTTTGGTTGTGTTCACATTGATTCTCGCAATAAAGGGTGGTTCCTAACAGGTCCTTCTACTATATATATATAGAAATGGGATCCGAATAAAACATTTTGAAGTGTGAGAACGGATCCTGGCCTAACACCTGACAGAGGCGCGCTAAATGATACGCGGGGTACGATTGTCATTTTCCGACCCCGCTCAATAGATGGCGTTATCATTATTCAAATTATGGCGTTTTAATAAGAACAAGTAGATGTAATATTCTAAAACAATTTTTTCGGCGTTTTCATTATCTAGAACTTATTGTTTTTGGAGTTTGGTGTTTGTGTCATCTTGGCGTTTTACAAGCCCTTTTTGCAGAAAAATAATGTACTTAACCGGAAAATTAGATAACAAACACTATAAAAAAATAGAAGCGTAAAAAAAATTAAATTAAAAATCCGAATGCAATTTCTTCCCAAAATCTTCACTATCATCGGTCTCTTTCTTCTTTTGAAACTATAAGAACTGTCACAAATTTATGGCGTTTTGGGTTCGTTGCGTGAATTGGCTTTTGTGGATATTGGAGACAGGATCGACGTCGTGTGGGTGGATGCTATTTGCTCCTCGTCTTCATCCTCATTATGGAGTCAAAATAGCATTTGCATTGGTATCGGCCTCCTTCCCATGCAAATATCCATCAAGAAAAAATCACACAAAATGACATATCGTTGTCATATGTCTCTTTTTCTTGAAGATCTGTCAATCTCATTCAGTAAAAGCTTATTGAGTCATCCTCCTCACCTAAGAACCCATTCACCGAATTTTCATTAAAAATAATACTAAATATCCAAGAGAAGTTGGTTGCCATCTCTGACTTTTTTAACCTTTCTAGCGTTTTTATGGTGAGTGGTATTTAGGAAACATGGCGTTTATTATGTAGTGTGATCAATGGAAGGTGCTGAGACGTTTCTCTTTATAGGACATATTTGGCGGGATATTATTATAATTAATGCAATTAATAAGTATCTGTCGTTTCAGGTTCACTGTTTTTATCCAGCCTCCCCCATCTTTCTCGTTTGACGTTGTATAATTAATGGCATTTTAACAACAAAATCTCGGAAAAAACAACATAGGAAAAATATCTTTTTATATTTTAGTGGGATTTTTTATATTTTTAGTGGGTGTTTTACATTTTTGATAGCATTTTTTTACGTGAGAAATTTTGTTTTGGCGCCAAAAACAATAGCAGGATGAAGACCTATATATTTTTCTTTTTGATGTGTATTTTTTGTCATTTTGATGTAAGATGCAGACCTATAGCGCGTCAGGTAATTATAGCGTTTAGAAAATATAAAAGTTGACTTTTTTTATGTGTCATGGTGTGGTTTTCAATATAATAATTATTAGTAATCAAGTATCCGTCGCCTCAGTTACAGTTTGTAGTTACTGTTTGTTCAGTCTGTTTAGGGCTGTAAAACTTCCCACCTCTTTAAGTTTGACGTTTTTTATTTAATGGCGTTTTATAGATGTAAACTAAAACTTTTAGTACGGTAATGCATGCATTTTGTGTTCTATTCACCTGTACATTTTGAATTTGGCGTTTTGTTGTTTGTCCTTTTTTGGCATTTTGGCGTTTCTATAAAGCGACACCAAAAAAAATATTAGGAAAGAAGGAGAAAACTAAAATGCCAAACAAATTCCCTTTTCCCAATCTTCACTGCTATCAGTCTCTTCTTCTTCACTGCTATCAAATTTTCTTTCCAAATCTTCACTGCTATTAGTCCCTTCTTCTCGAACTTCATCCCCAACACAGCTGAAACGCCAAGCTCTAAACGAAGCTGATCGATCCGTTATATGGCGTTTTGGTTTTGTGATGATATGTTGTTGTTGGGTTGTTTTGGGGTGGTTCTTTTGGATGTCGTAGTCATAGACCGATGCCGTATTTTGTCGATGCTATTATTGGGGTGTAATTGTGAGTGGGGTTTTCTCTTGATGTCCAAGATAGCATTTACACATGCGCTTATCCTCATCCTCATCCCACTCTACATCATGCAACAATACACTCCAAAATAGCATTGACACTGATATCGGTCTCTTCTTCTCATCCAAACCTTCCTCAAGGAAAGAGTATACAAAGTGACAGATCATCTTCGTTATAGCCGTTTTCTTGAAGATTTGTCCATCTCATTCAGCAAAAGTTTATGGGTGTGAGCATGAGAACATGGTGTTTTTTAAGTGAAATGGAATGCCAAGTGACCATGGCGTGTTAAGTGAATGGTTTAGCAAGAGAAATATGGTTTTTTTGTGTTTTTGGGTGTGACCAATTTGGTTATGAGATCTTTGTTTATATAAGAGTTTTGTCGCGTAGTTTTTGGCGGGATTTTACTTTAATAAATGGTAGCACTAAAGTATCTGTCTATTCAGTTACTGTTTGTTCAGCTTTTATACGTTGAGGCTGTGACACGTCCCATCTTTCATGTTTTGGCGTTTTTGTATCTGGCGTTTTAATAAATGACGGTAATAAAGTATCTGGCGTTTCACTTATAAGAATTATAGAGCTCACTAATTAAATTTTTTGCAATTGTGGCATTTTGGCGTTTTATAGATAATTGGAAGAAAATATTTTTATTATTTAAAAAGTAGTTAGCAAAAACAGAAAAATTAGCCTACAAGATTAAAGAAAAATTTAAAACTCTTGGTCAGAAGAGATTATGTCTGAGAAGTATCCATCACTCCCTTCGTCTTCTTCTTCGGAATCTTCATCCAGTTTCTCATCCAAGTCATCACTTTCGCTTTCATTGGCGTTTTGTTCTTGAAGATTTTGAAGCCTCCATTTGAACATGTCATGCAACAACTCCAGTTTTGGATTCATGTTCGTGTTCAAACATGTTGCGTTATGTAACTCCTCCATGAAACCAAGTCTCTGCTTGGTCATGATGTTTTAAAGCATGTAGTCTTCCTGCTCTCCGTTGTCACATATAACAGTGACCATGTCAGTGTCATCATCAAAACACCATGATTTGATGACTGGGTCTATTGTTGCATTCGCGTTGTTTGTTCCAAAATTTTCTGGTTAGTCTTCTTATAATCGTATGTGTTTTATCACAGTGGTTATCTAGAGTGACGCCAAGTGCTAAGATCCCTCTTTGTACTTCTTCCTCCAGGTTCAAGATAACTCTGATTGTTTTAACAAACACTCTTCTTCTGTTGTCAAAACGGATCAGTAATCTTCTCGTTCTGAGTGTGTATCTCCATGAAACGATTGCTGCCATTTTTTCTTTCCCGTCAGATTTTTTACGTTTTGGCTATCAATGGCGTTTTAGTACAACTAATTTTGTTTTGCAGTGATAATTGAGTTGATTATAACGTTTGTTTATATAATGATGGTTTGGCACATATTTTAGGAGGGAATTTTTTTTTTGTAATAAATGTTAATAATTAACTTTTAGTTACATTTTCGTTCAAAACAAATATCTGCAACGCGTTTTATCATTAATGGCGTTTTAAGTATATATGTCGTTTCATATGCAAGGGAGCTTGTGTAATAGATGGTGTTTTGCCATTAATGTGGCGTTTTGTTTAATAACTGTGGAAAGACTCTATTACCCTTAATGAAGCACGTCTGAGTAATAAAGTTGATGTTATTTACGAAAACACCACTGCGAATCCTAATCCATTGATTGTTTTGATCCAACGGCTGATGGTCGTTCTCAGCGTTCTCACATTTCTCACCGTTTTCTCCAAATCCCACCCCTATATATGATTCGGGTCAAGCAGGAACCACCACCAATTGCGAGAACCATGAGAACTCCTCCAGTCCAATAGAATTTTAACACATCACCTATAATCAATTTAATTTAAAAGGGTAATTTAGTCTTTTCTCTTAATGTCACATCCCCTATCTCTTATCTATAATACACATCATATTATCATTAATATCAATGACATAACAATATATCTCTTTCTTTTCATTTTTTGTACTTTTTATATATAAAATTAGGAAAAAATATCTTAAGTTTTAAATTTTAACACAAAAAATATTACGTAATTTAGAAAATACAAAAATATCAAAAAATATATCTATTTCTTTTTCCTCTATTTTCCTTTATTATGACATAATGTCCTTTATAAAATGCAAGCTATATTTGTCTTATATGTTTATTAGAAAATACAAAATTAACGAAAATGATATCTATTTCTTTTTGCTCTATTTTCCCTAATTGCTGACATAATGTTTTTTATAAAATACAAGCTATATTTGTCTCATATATTTTGAGAACGTTTGATATCTTTCCACTACAACTTTTTAAAAAAAACATTCGACAACACGCACAAAAAAAAGTTTTGAAACATGCGTAAATTTGTTGCAAACCTTTACGCACCCCGTAAAAACTACACGTTAAAACTTTTTTATACCTAACCGCATGCGTAAATTTGTTTGCAAACCTTTACGCACCCCGTAAAAACTTTGTAAAACTCTACATAAAACTTTACGCTATCCGTAAAAACTCCATGTAAAAAGTTTTTTAATCTCAAAAAAATTTTACAGCTCTCGTAAAAAGTTTAAAAAACCTCTAGTCAAACAATCGACTCGGGGCGTAAAAAATTTACAACCGAGGCGCAAAAAAAGTTTACAATGTTTTAATAGGGGGGTAAAAAACATACAACTGAGACAGAAATAAAAATTTACAACAGGGGCGTAAAAATAATTTATAGCCGGGGCTGGGGTAAAAATAAAAAAATTACGTGTCGGCGACAAAAAACAATTATACAAAATGTTTTGTAAATTCACGTTTGTAAATTTGTAGTTTTTATATACGTTTAAAAAAATGTTTTTACATTCGTTGTCCAATGTAAAAAAAATTTGCGTACGGTGTCGAAAGTAAAAAATGTTTTTTACATGTGGCAGAAAAATGTTTTTTCGCCCATGCATGTCCGCTCGAGCTCCTCTAAACGTCACTTTTGTGGAATGTAAATGTTGTATTTCGAGTAAATGATATTTAATTTATTTGTAGAATGATAATTTGGGATTTTACATGTTTTGTGTAGTGTCTGTGCAGATATCAGACGATAGAGGTGCAAACTATCATTTACTAACGACGACTTCGCTTTATTTATTTTTGTTTATTTTTTTGTTTTCTGGTGATTTATTTGCAATTTAAACTTTTACCTCAATTTTTTTAAATTTTTTTATTAAAGAATAATCTTATTAATTAAAGCACAATCATTAATGAGACCAATCATTAATGGTCATAGTAAAAAGACCAATTAACCCTTATCTCATTAAAAACAAAAATTTCATTAATTAAAGCATAATCATTACTCAACTTTATTGTCTTTTAATCACATCCATCAAAACACATTTGATCAATGCTTAATATTGGTTCCTACGGTTCTCACAACTCAAGGTGTATGGATTGGTAATATGAGAACCACCTTGAGTTGTGAGAACCATAGGAACCAATATTAATCATTGATCAAATGTGTATTGATGAATGAGATTAAAAGACAATAAAGTAGAGTAATGATTGTGCTTTAATTAATAATTTTTTTGTTTTTAGTGAGATAAGGGCTAATTGGTCTTTTTACTATGACCATTAACGATTGGTCTTATTAATGATTGTACTTTAATTAGTAATATTGTTCTTTAATTAAAAAAATTTAAAAATTGAGATATGTTTACATTGCAAATAAATCACCAGAAAAAGAAAATAAATTAAAATAAATAAAGCGAAGTCGTCGTTAGTAAATGATACTTTGCACCTTCATCGTCTGAGATCTGCACGGACACCACACAAAACATGTAAAAATCCCAAATTATCATTCTACAAACAAATTAAATATCATTTACTCCAAAATATAACATTTACATTCCACAAAATGACGTTAGATGAGGTCGAGCGGACATTCAGGGGCGTAAAAAACATTTTTCTGCCACATGTAAAAAAATATTTTTTACTTTCGATACCGTGCGCAATTTTTTTTACATTCGGCAACGAATGTAAAAACATTTGGAAACGTATGTAAAAACTACAAATTTGCAAACGTGAATTTACAAAACATTTAATTGTTTTTTATGCCGTCGACACGTAAATAATTTATTTTTACCCCAACCCCCACTGTAAATTATTTTTACGCCCCGATTGTAAATTTTTATTTCCGTCTTGGTTGTATGTTTTTTTACGTCCCTATTAAACCATTTCAAACTTTTTTACGCGTCAGTTGTAAACATTTTTACGCCCCAGTCGATTGTTTGGCTAGGGGTGGCCGTAAAAAATTTTTGAGAATAATTTTTTTTTCATTCGACACCGTGCGTAAATAAAATATTTTACATTCGGCAACTTACGTAAAATATTATTTAAATGTACGTAAAATCTATTTTACGCCTTCTGTTTTTACATAAGTTTGAAAATTAGATTTACGCGTGACGTTTAGAGGAGTCCGGGTCGGCGATCGGGGGTTTAAAAAACCTTTTTTACGCACGTTCTCAAAACATTATTTATTTATTTACATAATAGTGTTCTCATACTCACTTCGTGTAAATGTTTATGCACGTTGTCAAACTTTTTTTACGCACGTTTTCAAAACTTTTTTTACGCACGTTGTTGAATATTTTTTTAAAAACTTGTAGTGCAAAGTCATCAAACGTTAACGAATAAAATAGAAATTCTTAATAAACACATAAGACAAATATAGCTTTTCATTTTATAAAGAACAATATGTCATAATTAGGGAAAATCGAGCAAAATGAAATAGATATCATTTTCGATAATTTTGTATTTTCTAATAAATATATAAGACAAATATGATTGCATTTTATAAAGAACATTATGTCATAATTAGTGAAAATAAAGCAAATATAAATAGATATTATTTTCGATATTTTTGTATTTTCTAAATTACGTAATACTTTTAGTGTTTTAATTTGAAACTTAAGATATTGTTTCTCAATTTTAAATATAATAAGTATATAAAAGAGAATAAAGGTGAGAGATATTATTAGACATATTAATGATGATGTGATGTGTTTTAGACGTAAGAGAGAGGTGATATGACATTGATAGAAAAATACTAAATTGCCATTTTGAATTAAATTGATTATAGGTGATGTATTAAAATTCTATTGGATGAGAGGAGTTCTCATAGGTTCTCGCAACTGGTAGTTTGAACCGAATCATATATATATATATATATATATATATATATATATATATATATAGGTTCATTGGGGAATACCAAAAAAATTGTGAACCGGGGAACACCTTTAAAAATTTAACTTAACATGTTAAAAAATTATTTTTTTTAAATAATTTCGGCGCTTCTTGTTATAAATATTGTTAGAAGCATTTTTAATAAAAAAATCAAAAACAAAAAATATAAAAAACAGTTAAAAAAGGGTAAAATTGTTTTTAAAAAAAATTATTTTTTCTCGAATAGTTTCTATCCATTTTTATAAGGAAAAGCGCCGAAAAAAATTAAAAATGATTTTTAACATGTTAAGTTAATTTTATAAGATATGTATTTTTCAACAAACATTTTTTATATTTTTAGTTTTGTATTTTAAATGTTTCTACATGTCTTTATAAGAAAAGCCACCGAAATTTAAAAAAAAAATAATTTTTAACATGTTAAGTATAATTTTTAAGAGTGTTCCCATGTTTTCCATTTTTGTAGTGTTCCCCAATGAACTCTGCCATATATATATATATATATATATATATATAGAGAGAGAGAGAGAGAGAGAGAGAGAGTGAGGTTATTATAAAAAAGATGTTTTTTTTGTGAGAAGGGTAAGAAATAATCTAAACCATTACATCTTTAATCTAATGGTTCAGATCTTGATAACAATCTTGTAAATAGTGTAACAATTAAAATAATTAATTTTCTAAATTAAGGGTATAAAGGTAAAATTAACATTTTTAAATTTACAAAGTCACATGCAATCCACATGCAAGTTCCCCCTTCTTTTTTAAACGCCAATAACTTTTTACACGTAACTCTTTTTTATTAAAATTACCCATAATAACGAGTGTTTTTTTATCGTTAATATGAGTACAATATTGTTATACTTTTGTAGAGAAAAAAAATTATATCTCGATTGGATGTTTTAGTCCATGGTGTTTTTTCTATGTTTATACAATTGTGTTTTAATTATATTGTGATTCAAGGCGTTGTGTTTTACAGTAAAACACCATGACGTAAATAAGATACCATAGCATTGTAAATAATGAATTATGATTCAAGCCATGGTATTTTAACATCTAGAGTATGCAACATTGGATTGTGATTACAGTTATGGTGTTTTAACATCTGAAATAGCAATAGGATTATTCTAAATGTTTAAAACACCACGACTGTATTATGATTCAATTCATGGTGTTTTATACCTACAAGAATAACAAAAATCATTACAGATGTTAGAACACCATGGCTGTATTACGATTCAAGTTGTGGTGTTTTCTGGAATTTGTATGGTGTTTTATACGAACTGATGATGAATTCCTAAAATAAATGAATTCTCTAAAAAAACTCCTTAAAAATGGTTACAAATATTTTATCTTTAATTAGGATTATTAGTAAAACTACCATTCTAACCTTAAACTAATAAAATGGACAGGGACATGTGTCATCAATAGAATCTTTCTTACCCTTCCTCACACTATTAGTCTTTTTTATAGGATCCTCTACCCACATATATATATAGGCTGCAGATAATGTACAAAACAAGGGATAGCATTTTCGACAATTGAAAAAACAAATAAAGAAAGGGTATTTTGGTCATTTTCCACTTGAACTCATTTCCCCATTATTTTCAAATGGCTATAACTTTTCATACGTTAATGTTTTATATAAAAAAAATTACACCATATTAACGCATTTCATGCTCTTTAATTCGAGCAGTCTTTTGCTATAGTTTTCTTAAAAAAATTACATGATGTTTGAATATCCATTATGTGATTACGTGATTTTGAAAACCCAGTATGACTACGTGATTTGAATACCCATGACATGATTTCATTACAACATGTGAAACCCCACTTAGTGATTACGTACTTACATAAAAATAGCTGACTATGTATTATTACGTGGCTACGTGATTTTGAATAATCATTTATTGATTACGTGATATTATTTTAGTATTTTATGTGATACCACATTGAGTGATTACTTGATTACATAAAAACAAAAACATTTAATACATAATATTTCATATAGAATACCAAATGTTTCATGTTTAATCACGTATTAAGGATAAATTATATACAAAACATTAGCCATATCAACCTATAATAAACACATAATGTCGTATATTAGAGATTTAATCACGTAATAAAGCATAAACAATCAAGTTCTTATTATTGAATGTATAATCACGTAATAGCATAATCGTAATAACATCAGTTATCACAAATTATATTGATTGTGTAATCACGTAATGGATTTATACAAAATGTGTAATCAAGTAATGATTTAGGTTGAATGTATAATCACGTAATGGGTATTCAAAATCACGTAGTCATGAGACGGGTATTCAAAATTACGTAATCACGTAATGAACTAATGGGTATTCAAAATCCTGTAATTTTTTTAAAAAAACTATAGCAATATCCTGCTCGGATTAAAGAGAATGAAACGCTCATTAATACGGTGTAATTTTTTTAAATATTAATGTATGAAAAAGTTATAGTCGTTTGAAAATCAAGGGGGTGAGTTGTATAAGTGAGAATGACTAAATTACCCTTTAATTTAAGGACACTTGTCCTCCGTTCCTTGTCGCATAGGCTTCGTATGATTTGTTTGTCTTGTACACTATCCTCTCCCTTAATAATATATATATATATATATATATATACTATCATGGTGCTCGTACGATGCAGAGGAATTAACGATTTGCATTGCTGTATTCATTTCTAGTAGTTTTCTTATTCATATCATATTTATTGTAGGATCATTGTGATATCATCAAAAACGAGGTAATCAGGCAATCCTTTTCATTGTCATGTGCATGGTTGAGTCGGTTCGGCTATTATCCTCAACCGAAGCCGAGACCAAAGTCATCGGTCAGTCTACCTTATTAACCAAATGGTTTTCGGTTAATCACTTCGGTTTATTCCGTTAGATTGACGGTTTTTTGTTTGGTTCATTTAGTTTCAATTAATTGCAAAAACCAAACTTTGGCTAAAACTTTTGCTTAGAAATATATGAAATTAAGGTATAAATACATGAAATGAAAGTATAAATATTTGAATGGAGATATAAAATATGAAATATATGAATTGGACGTATAAAAGCTAGAAATATATGAAAATATGAATGATTCGGTTCGATCAACTAATTTTGGCTAAACGAGAGTACAAAAAATTGATAACCGGTTTTTGGTTGCTTTCGTTTGGTTTCGTCTCGATTTGGTTTAGGTTAACGATTTAGTTATTGCTCACCGATAACCGGTTTTGGTTACTAACCAATAGGTGCGTGCGCGATGTGGCGGGAAACACAAACATTGCCGCGGTATGCATCGTTTGGTTGGTTAAATTATTATCCTCAACCGAAATCGAGGTCATCGATTAGTCTATTTTATAAACTAATCTGTTTTCAGTTAATCGGTTTAGTTTATTCAGATAGATTGATGGTTTTTGGTTTGATCTATATAATTTCGGTTAATAGCCACAACCAAACTTGGGCTAAAACTTTTTACCAGAAATACATGAAATTTTGGTATAATTATATGAAATAGATGCATATGTACTTGAAATGGAGGTATAAATACATAAAATATGGGTATAAATATGAAATATATCAACTGGAGGTATAAAAGCTGGAAATATATGAAAATATGAATGGTTTGTCACACCCCAACTGATGGCGGAATCATCGGGATGTATGTAGGACCGATCCTCAATGCATAGGAACCTAGATTTGATCTCTATTGTCCATAATAGCGGAAATATTATGACAAGTTTACCAAATAACAAGAATTAGTCAATTAATCGTCAATTTTATTGATATAACATCAAGTTTCCAAATTGACAGAGCTTCGCCTCAGAAATGCCAAAGTTACAAATGAGAGAGTCATGCTAGCTATTTATAGAGATACAAGTTCGCCAGTGAGGATAGAAGTTCTCCCGAACTTAACCTGGTCAAGTTCAGCCGAACTTGACTTTACATGTAACACATGAGCGAACTTGTCTCAATACTACATAAATACTCCGTTTCGCTAGCCTATTCAACTCTAATCTATACAGACTCGATATAAGACTAAGACATAGACATTCTGCACCAACAGACTCCCCTTGGATATCGTCTTCGTCTTGTATCAGTCTTCAAAACTCTATCTTCAAATAAACTTTAACGAACACGACCGAAGAAGTTCTTGTAAGGCTTCTTTCGTCGTTCTTGCTTCGGATATGGCGTCTGATCTGTAGGAGGCACTTTGTTCATGAACTGAAACCTTCTAAGCTTTGCCGCCTTACCTTTCCCTGTATAGCTTCTAGACGCTTTTCTTCCTTTAGAAATTCAACTCGTTCTAGCTCTCTCCAGCTTGTCTGCCACATCATCCCTGAATACACTTCTCGTGCATAGCAAACATTCACAACCCTTTGATACTGCATAACCTGCTCTTTTTCACGTTCTTCGAATACTATCTTGTTGTAGAACAAGCATTTGATATCTTCTCTTGAACAGTTAACAAGCCACATAGGGTCTAGTATCCTGATTGTTCTCCACAACCCCCTCATGCCCTGAAATCCCAATATCTCAACCTTTCCTTCGTGATATACAAGTGTTCTTCAAATCGTAAAACAATAACGGCTTCACATGTGGTTGAATCAATCTGCCACCACTTGAACACTGGATAGAAATTTTGCTCAATCGGCATCAACGGCATGTTTCTCATCGCTCTTGGTCATTTCATTATCTACGTTATATCCTTTTCTCATGTCTTCTTATTTGTTTTGATTCGGCGACCTGGAATCAATGGCTTCTAATACTTGAATCCCTTTGTCGCTTCAAACTTTATCATTTTCCAAAGTAACTGATCAATATACTTCATATGATATGTGACATTCACAGTTTGCACAAGCTCCTCCACATCCCAATACGGTAGAGTCTTGAAATTAGCCAGATATTTGAAGTATTGCACTCCAAATTCCCTTTTGATTTCATATACATTCAGCTCTTTAAACCAACCCCAACTGAGAATATCTCCCAACGACACGTCTTTGTCTCTGGTAAAGAATGTTAGAGGACGTCGAAACTTGCGTTCGCGTGAAATCTCTTTAAACAAAGATTTCTTTTCTTGAGCTATTTCTTCCTTTGTCATCGGTTTAGGAACTTTGCCTTCTCGTATAGATTCTTCAATCTTTTCTTTCAACATGTCTTTGTCAAGTTGCTTGTACATCTCCTCAAATGTAGGAAAACTATCAGTGTTAGGACCGACGTACTTTGCAGTTTGATCTGTTTCATCATCCGAAGACCAATCTTCTACAATAACTCTGTTATACTCATCAGCTTCATATCTTCGTATATACTGATAATCATTTGGCTCAAACGTGTTAACATTCAACACATCCTCTTCAAAGTCAAATTCAAGAGTTTCAGCATCAACTTCGATCAATTTCGCCAAATCTTCCTTTGTATAATTGTGCACGTACTCGCCTTCCTCAATGTTGTGTTCCAACATCAATATCATAGGCTTTGTAGGTACGGCAGCAACAGGATTTGCAAACCTATCAACATCAATCATATCAACATCATCAGTTGGCCTTGTTTGCCCTGACTCCCCCTCAATTTGATCATCCATCTTGTTTGATTCATCATCCATTAGAGACGAATAATCAAAATCATCAGAGATTTTGCTTCACTGATTTTCATACCAACTCCTCCCTTCATCATCATCCTCAGCATTATTCCAATCTTCATAATCAGAATCATCTTTCTTGTCGTCATCATCTTTATCCTCATCTTCTGCTTCTTCATCGTCCTTTTCTTCAGAAACGATTACTGGATCAGAAGGCTTGACAGATTCGTCAAACTTAGCAATCTCGGACTCAGAAACTTTTGTAGATTCATCAACAGGCTTTTCGGCAGCTTCAGAATATTTAGGTGCTTCACCTTCAACACCTTTATTTTTATCACTAGCAGCAAGCTCTTTTTCAACTCTTTCTTTCGCTTCTTGCCTATCAAGGCGATCGTATTCAGCAATGAAATCAATACTCAAAGTATTAGATAATACTTTCTGCATTCTTGTGAACCTTCGATCATTTAGGGCTTGAATCATTTTCAACTCAGCAATCTTTGTCTGCAGTTTCTTATTCGCGTCTTGCAGACTTTCAATCAGGGCTTTGAAGAATTCTCTTTTGTTTTCCAACACTTTAACCTTATCATCTAACAACTCTTTCTCAACCGCGCTTTGATTCATTCTTTTGATCAACTCAGCTTTTTCTTCTTCGTTCTTGGCTACTTTATCTTCCAAGATCTTTACACGCTTTTCGTGAAGATTAACATTAGTTTCAGGAAAGAAATCATTCAGATCTTGAAGACTAATCGGTTCATTCTGCATATCACCAAACAAATTAGGCCCTGGAGTTTTTGGTGTTGACTTTGGAGTAGCAGCCTTTGGTGTAGACTTCCTTGGCGTAGAACTTTCAAAATGAGAAGTCGTTGGAGCAACCGGAGATGAACTAATACGACTTCAAGTAATCCAGCCTCAGGAGGTTCTTGTGTGACTCTTGGACGTTCTGTCTCAGATGAAATGATCACATGAGGTTCTTGTGTAACTCCTGGACGTTCAGCTTCCGATGTAATAACAACAGGAGGTTCTTGTGTTACTCCTTTCTCATGTGCGCCAGAAGGTTCTTGAGTAACTTCTGCGCTTTTCGGCTTACCCTTATAACGACGACTAGTAGGTTTCTGAGCTTTCTTTGTTTTCTTCCCGTCTTTTGTCTGAGGAGACCCTGTAGTCTTTGTCGTTGAAATAGTAGCAGACTTCACACGTTTAGCTTTTTTCTTGGGTCTTTCCTCATCAGACTCTTTTTCTTAACTTGGATCGAAATCAGCATCAGTCTCTTTGGCTTTTTCTGCCTCATTCTCTGTTATTGTTTTCTTTGTAATTCTTTCGAGAGAATCATTAGAATCTTCATCATTCTCTGAAGTAGTTGAAATAACATCATCTTCCTGAGTCGTTTTAATAGTTTCCGGACTCTCAATAATTACCGCAGCACTCGATCCAGGCTCTGTTTGAACATTTTCTGGCTCGTCTTCATCAACTAGCATTGTTTTAACTTTCTTTGCTGCATGCTTCTTTTTAGGCTTTTCAACTTCGGCCTTAAGAAACCATTCACTTCGAGCTTTCGGCTTGAAAGCTTTAAACCACTCTTTTTCTGCGTTCAATTCTTTCTCGTCCCCACTACCATCTTTTCTCCACTTGTTATCAACCGGGGCAATATAATTTTCATCTTTAATTGCCCCAAATACTGGCTTTGCCACTAGTGCTGAGTCTTACTTTTGAAATTTTAACAACTTCTTCATTGTTGTATCATCAAGATGACTGAGATATAGAACATCATTTGGGTCATGTGCAATGTTTGTGAACTTCTCATCGATCAGCATTTGCACAAACCTTGGATATAAACATAACCTTGAATCATCCAAATTCTTCAACATATGTGTAAATACAAGCTTTGAATAATTGAACGACTTCTTCAAAATCAACGCTGTTGCCATACAGGCCATGTAATCCTGAACATCATCAAGGCCCGCTTTTCGATGACTGAAAGTGTGAATAATCGTGTGCATGAGGAGCTTATAGGGGTTAGGAACTTCCCCTTTCTTCAATGTTGGCTTATTAACGCTCCCTGTGTAGCCCATGCGGTAGAAACAACCTCACCATCTTTTCATCAAGAAATATAGGATCGTCTTTGTCATCATTAAACTGCAAGATCCTTCGAATATCATCTTCAGTAATAGTGATCTCCTTTACTTCATTCCCGACTTGAACAGATGAAATAATGGTCTTTTTATCTTCACTAAGACTCGCGTTCATCCAAAAATGATAAGTGTGCGAACGATACGACACTGTACGCTCTGTGATAGCTCGATGTATAGGGCAATCCTTTAAAAACTTCAATATGCTCTCATACTCCTTCAGTGACGGATATAACGCCTTATCGAGCATGATGCAGGTGTTACGGAACTTGGAAAAGTCCATTGTGATTACCCGAGCTGGTTCTTGAACCTGAAACACGACGCAAAACACATAGCACGTATTTCGAGAAAAAGATACAAAAATTTTTCAACACATTTCATCAAGTTCGGGCGAACTTGATGTGTGTATAACAATCAGATTTATTCAAGTCCGCCCGAACATGCACTATACACATGTTCAACAAAAACAAAAACATAAGTTCGGGCGAACTTATGTTAAACACATTTCATTTTTTAAACACTAAGTTCGGTCGCACTACTCAAATCATGATCAATTTCAATGTTTAACAGGAGTTCGGTCGAACTTGAATTCTGACCATGTATGTTCATTGATTGGTTAGCAAGTTCGGTCGAACTTGATAACAAGTTCGGCCGAACTTGTTATCTTCTTCAACAGAACAAAACCTTCTCAAAACATTAACAATCATAATTCATGTCATTTTTATGGTCGATTTATGTCTATTAATATGATTTTAGATTCAATTTGTCCAACAAACCCTTAGATCTATCATTTTTTAACATTTCAGATCTGAGATCAAATTTTTAAGTCCAATTAACAGTTCGAATCTTGATTACACATCTCAGCCATTGAAGATGGTGTGTGTCTCACCACAATCAATCAAACTTTGGGCAGAGTAACGTTACAATCTTGCCAATTTAACCAAATCGCTCAAACGGAATAAGTTCGCTCAGAGAATTCTTGTGTGCAAGTAATGAGTTCGGCCGAACTTGCAAGGTATTTATACCTTGGCAAGTTCGAGCGAACTTGATAAGACCAAGTTATAAGGCCCAACAAGTCCGGGCGAACTTATGCTTTCTCAAAACAACCACCAACGCAAGTTCGGTCGAAATTGCCACAATGTGAAAACTTAATAAGTTTAGCAAGTTCGGTCGAACTTGCCAAACCCAAAATTTTTCAAAATTTCCAACTTTTTGCAATTTAGTCCCTAAACTTTCAACTTTTTATCAGTTTTGAATATACACTCATTTGACCAAGTCCAAGTTAATGACCTTGGTTAACCGATTTGTCTGCCGGGTCCAAGTTAATGACCCCGGTTTGACCCGTTACGAACAAACTGTTGATATTTTCAAAAACAAAGTTTCAAATTAATGAACTTTTCATCGTTTTTACTTTTCAGATTTTACAGATTAGCTCCCAGCCCGTTGTTAAAGAGATTCCCACCAGTTTAGCACCTTACCAGACTTCGAAGATCCGTTCTCCAACATGGTTTGCTGAAAACAATGTAGAAACAAAATCTTTTCGTATTTTTGTAAGTTTATGCTAAAACACATTGAAAATCTTTTTGGTTTTAATCTATAAAGCTGATAAACTATGTACAGGACAATGTAAACTATGTACAAACATATTTACAGACATGTTTTTGTGAATTCGTGTCTAAGGATCATATCAGTTTATTGAGACATACCACCAGTACCGTTGACCTTTAAATGACTTTAAGTTTAAACTCGTTTACCTAGATTGTCGATATGTTTGTCCACTTAAACTTTACCATGTTTCTCAAATGTTCCAAGATATGTTAAGGTATGATTTAGGAAACTTGACTTATCTGCGGTTCCCACTTCTTGAATATACTCACGTATCAAGATTCCCTAGATTTCATCTTACAGGTAAATATAGCATAATTGATATCTATATCTGGGTTAGTGTGAGACCTTGAGAGCTCAGGTTAGTACTATCGTACAGACAAAGAGATAAAGGCTCGACTTTAAGGTGTGTTCCATTTAAGGAATCTTTTCAGCACTACAAATGATTAGATCTTTCGATACTTTTCAAGATTGCATGCAGTTTAGGGGTTTATTGCAAAAGTATTATAGAAGTTCTAGGCTATTGCTTCCGCAAAATTAGAAGAACTTGTATAATACCGCAGATATCAACTATTTATAAAGACCTCGTATCTCAGAATCAGGCAATCTCTCAAACGAAATTTCGGAGTACTAAGTTCATATATCCAAGATATGTTAATCCACAAGATTAAGTAGTTGTAAAATTTACTTTATATCTCGAAAACTGTTTACTGAACGTGTTAAGCCTATCGACACATCCACAGTAAGACTTGTTTATCACTTTTAAGCTTTACATTTCTTTAGCATACTGTGATAATCCACTGATGTACTATCATTTCCTTTTTGTGACACCGAATTCTTTTTGTCTTTTTCAATGTTTTTGTACTTTTTTGCATTTTTTATATGTTTTTGAATTTTAAAATTTTCAAATGTTTTTGTATTTTCTCTAACATTTCTCCCCCTAAAATCAAAAACATATTTTTGTATTTTAGTTTTTAATAAAATTCTAAACTAGAAAGATATAGACAAACCAATTTGGATCACGCGAACTCGTCGTCCGATCCGTATTTAACCACAGCGTCCGCACCTGTCAGCAAATTTTTCATACCATTAATTCTTAACAAGTATTTAAATCGTGATAAAGAAAATGGTTTGGTATAAAAATCAGCCTTTTGTTCGTCAGTGTGGATTTTTTCTATTCGCACCAACTTCTTTTCGTAGCAGTCACGAATGAAGAGATAACGAATTTCAATGTGTTTTGTGCGTGAGTGATGAACCGGATTTTGGTTATATCAATGGCTGCCTTATTATCAACATACAACGGAGTGTCGAGAAATTGCAGACCATAGTCTCTCATCTGCTGTTGTATCCACAGAATCTGTGAACAACAGCTGGAGGCCGAGATATACTCAGCTTCACAGGTAGAGAGAGCGACCGTAGTCTGTTTCTTACATTGACAGGTTACCATTCTTGTTCCGAAGAACTGGCATCCCGCTGTAGTCGATTTTGAATTCAACTTATCTACACCAAAATCAGAATCAGCATATCCTGCAAGATTGAAATTATCATTTTTCGGGTACCACAAGCCGGTGCTTGGGCATCCCTTCAAGTATCTGAAGATTCGCTTCACGATCTGCATGTGTGAAATTCTCGGGCTAGACTGATATCTTGCGCAAAGGCAGGTAGGATACATGATATCTGGGTGCGGTGCCGTCAGATACATCAGCGATCCTATCATTGATCTGTAGAGCGTCTAATCAACTTTGGTTCCAGATTCGTCAATGCAAATCCCGTGATTAAGAGCAAGAGGAGTAGATAACGGCTTCGAGTTATCCATATAAAACTTCTTCAAGATGTCATGCACATACTTGGTCTGATGAATTAAAATACCGTCAGGAAGTTGATCTACTTGCAATCCAAGGAAGAATTTCATTTCCCCCATCGAAGATATTTCGAATTTCTTCTTCATGATGCCCTCAAACTCCTTGTAAAGACTATCATTCGTTGACCCAAAGATGATGTCGTCCACATAGATTTGAACGATAATTAGATGACTACCAACTTCTCTGGTAAAGAGAGTACTATCCACAGTTCCTCTGACAAAGCCGTTTCCCACGAGATGTTGCAATAACGTCTCGTACCAAGCTCTCGGGGCTTGGTGTAAACCGTAAAGAGCTTTATCAAGAAGATATGCTTTCTTTTTGTTGAGTGGATCGACAAACCCCGGTGGTTGTCCGACGTACACCTTCTCGTGTAATTTTCCGTACAGAAAAGCTGATTTGACATCCAACTGATAAACTTTAAATCCCTTCCATGCTGCAAAAGCAAGAAATATTCGAATAGATTCTAAGCAAGCTACTAGTGCGTAGACTTCTGTGTAGTCTATCCTTTCCTGCTGGTGAAATCCCTTAACAACAAGCCGAGCTTTGTTTCGAACTATAACCCCTCGATCGTGTCGCTTGCATTTAAAGACCCATTAGTATAAATCGCTTTCTGATTTTCAGGTAGGTCTACAAGCTTCCACACTACTAACTTCTCGAACTGTAACAGTTCCTCTTGCATTGCTTGTACCCAGTTTTCATCGCCTAAAGCTTCAGAAACACTCTTTAGCTCTATCTGGGATATGAAACATGAATAGTAGTAATACTCTTGAATTGGAGCAACACGAGTATAGAAACAGCTCAAAGCTTTGTTTATTTAACTCCGTGTTCTCTTACCAGCTTGTAATTCGCCCATTATAGAATTTGACGGATGATAAGAATATGATCTTGGCATCACTTCGCCTGGAACAACCACAGTATTCTCTTGATTTGTGATATGTTGATCTACCATTACTTCAACTTTAGGAGCACTACTCGGGCTTGCAGATTCATTCAATAAACTTGTAATCTACTCTGCTTCTTCATCTGAAGAAGATTCTCCATCGGCATCGAATGTTGGAGCCTCGTCTGATTCTGAACTCTGTGCTTCAGAACGATTAGGAATCACTGTCGTATTGACTGGTTCTGTAGTCGGTGACATTTTTTCTATTTGAGTTTCTTGACCACCGTTATTACTTGAACTAGCACCAGAAGCAGATGATCCCAATGTGGGTTGATTAACCACAATTGGTCTGACGATTTGCTCTTGCTGATTGATGAAGATAATATAACGCTGCAATTTCTTCATCGGATGGTTCTTCAGGCAAATCAAATGATTTCCACAAGTCTTGATAGTTGAATAACCATGCATCACCTTTTCTCTGAACAGGATCCGTATAGTTAAAACAATCAACATGCTGCGCTTCAATGACTCTTCTCAATGAGGGAACATAAACTCTTCGTAATGGACTTGCATATCCGACATAAAAACCTTCGAGTGATTTAGCTCCAAATTTTGCCATCTTGATCGATTACAGTACATGGCGCTCCAAATGGTTCTAAGAACTTTAAATTCGGTTTTCGTCGGCTGGTCATCTCAAAACAGGTCTTCTTCGTTGGTTTGACAGTTACGACTCTGTTAAGTGTGTAACAAGTTGTTGCAACCGCTTCACTCCAGAAGCTGACTAGAAGCTTTGAGTTTGCAAGCATGGTTCTTGCAGTTTCGATTAAAGTTCTGTTCTTCCTTTCAACGACACCGTTTTGCTGCAGAGTGTAGGGTGCACTAAACTCGTGCAAAATCCCTTTCGCGTTGCAGAATTCCCTCATTTTTGTGTTTTTGAACTCAGTACCGTTGTCACTTCTAATGCGTCTCACCGGAAGATGGTACAGGTTCTCAAGTTTCTTGAAAAGAATTACTAAGTTTTCAAATGTCTCATCTTTTGATCCTTGGAAGAATACCCATGAGTATCGGGAATAATCGTCTATTACTACCAAGCAGTAGAGATCTCCAAAGATGCTTCGGACATTCACTGGACCAAAGAGATCCATATGGAGTCTTTTGAGTGGAAACTTTATCGAATTTAGAATCTTTCTTGGATGAGATTTCTTGATCTGCTTTCCCTTTTTACACTCGAGGCAATAATCTGACATATGAAAACTTTTCAGATTCACACCTTCCACCAAATCATTGTGCACCAAATGATTCATCTTCCTCAGGTGAATGTGACCCATCTTTCTATGCCATAACATTGACTCCTTCTCAGTAGCTTTCGAGACAAAACATTGTGCCGTTTTTGAAGAAGTAGTAGCATTTCCCATGTCAAGAACATACAAATCATTCTCTCTTGGTGCACGCATGAGTATCCACTCGTCTGGTATTTTGAAACCTAGTTTGATGATCATGCATTCTTTATTGTTAAAGTGGACGGTAAATTTCTTATCACAAATTTGAGAAATACTCAGAAGGTTGTTCTCAAGCTCCGCAATGTAGTTCACTTGATCAAATGAAACAACTCCGTTTGAGAGCTTTCCCTCAGTGATAATCCTTCCACCTTGGTCTCCAGCAAATCCAACATACCCGCCATTGATAGCTTTTATGTCGAACAAGAGCACTTTCATTCCTGTCATATGTCTGGAAGCTCCACTATCCAGAATCCACTTAGAAAGTACGGATCTCTGGAGCCCCTGCACGTTTCAACAATTAGTTAAACAGCGCGACCCAAGCCTTCTTGGTCTTGGGTTGAATTGGATAACCATCATCGTAATCGAATTCACATTCGTCAGCATAATCAAATTCCTATTCATCATCTGGATTTTCTATGATGTTTATGTTTGAAAACTTCACTTTCTTTTTATCTTTCAAACATTTGACATTTTCAATTTTGATTTCAGATTTTGATTCTATCATGTTATCACTAGTCTTAATAGGCTCAGACTTAGTGATTTCAGATTTTAATTCTTTCATGTTATCACTAGTCTTAACAGGACTTAGTGATTTCAGATGTTGGCAACTTCCTTTTTGCAATCCAGGCTTGTGATTTTATGTTAGCCTTTTTGATGTAAAACTTTGTTTCGTTTGCTTTTGAAGATTCACCTTTTTCGAAAGTTGAATTTGCAAACTTCTTTTCAGATTTAAGTTTCTCTTCAGGTTTGATTCAAAAATTTGTTTCATTTCCTTTATGTCAACGTTTCTTTTCAAAATTCTTATTTGTCCAAGCTCTGGTTGCTTTAATTTTTCAACATCTGAACTTTCTTTCCTTCAAAGATAAGCCGGTTTTGACTTTGGACACTTCCGTTCAATATGACCAACTTCGTTGCACTTGAAGGAAATCCGATTATCATGTGAGTGTCCACTAGTGGATTTTACACCACTTGTGGCTTTCGCCTTATCTCGAAGTTCCTTCAGTTTCTTAAACTCGTCGTTTGACTGCTTCCCTATCAAATTTTCCTCATGAACCGTGCTTGTCCCATAAACAAATTTCATGTTTTTATCTTTGTATTCATGAAATGGTGACATTTTCTTTTTCGGTTCATCAGATTCCTCTAAACCCAACCCAGCCTTCCGGTTTTCCGGATGATCACCATTATTTCTCCAGTAGTTATTGTAATTTCTTTTGGGTTTTGAATAGAATTTCTTTTCATTTTTCTCCAGGTCATCTGATGTGACTTCAACCAATTTGAACAATTTGTCTAATTGATCTTCTTTGACGTTCTGAATCGGAAAACTATCATCAAAGTATAATCTATCAGATTCCCTAACCTTGTACATGACAACGTTAGGATCATCACATAGATCATCTTCCGATGATGTATCGTCCTCTTCGGAATTTGTCTCAGAACTGTTCAAACTCGATGTGGCGCTCTCGAAGCTGCCATCATCAGAATCATTCAGAACATTTTCAACCACCTTTTCACTACCGCATTGTCATCATCTAATTTAGTATAGACTACACCAATGTTCTCCGGCAACTCATTTTTCTTTTCAGATAACAACTCAATGTTTAGTGCCTTATCCATCCCATCAACAGTTTTGCGACAATACTTCTCGCATAGGGGTGGAGGAACATTGTTGTATTCTTTACCAGTTTTCTTTTTAGTCTTATTAACATTTTCTTCCAACAAGATCGTGGGAAGTATGTGACTGATGACATACGCGTTAGTTGTGTAACTTCTTAAAAGTTGTTGAACACGTTTTGTTTCAATTTTCATGTCGTGGAGTTGTTGCTTGGTTTCAGCAATGGTGTTGATATAAATGTTTATTGCTTTTAGTTTATCCATTACTGTACCTTTCAACATCCTTATAGTATCATGTTGTTCAATATTATTTCTATCAAGCCTACCATAATCACCTTTCATTATGTCAGACGCTTCCTTCATTGTACGATAAACATATTTGAAATGTTCATTATGTACATTGAGTTCAGCGATGATTTGTGATTTTTCAGCGCATTCAGCACATGGCTCGATACATTTTGTGCAAGGTTTTACAACCTCTACAACTTGTATTTTGACAACTTCCTTTACCTCTGAACCTACCTTGGTTAGATTCGCATCATAGCTTTATCTGCAAAGTCCTTGAGGTTTTCAGCAGTTACTTCTCGAACAATATCAGTAATTTCTTTATTCGATTTCTCTTCAATCACTTGCTCTTGAGAACTTCCATCAAAGTTACCTGCAAAACTATAAGATGAATAAGGAGTTAAAATTCCCTGTGCCTTCACGTGATGATACAGTTCCTATTCTTTCTGTTGTTGCAGATACTGTTCCAATAAAGCATTCTCTATCGCTGCTGCTTCTTCGGCAGAAGTATCTTCAACGATCTCAGCCATCAATGCAACTCCGGTCTTCTTACCGATATAAGAATTCCAATCGAAGCCATCATCCTCGTTTGAAGCAACCATTGCTTTATCAGTGTTACTGCTGTTTGGCTTTTCCTGGATCTAAACTTGTGTCTTCTTTGGGAAAGGCTTGTATTGAAGAGATTTCTTGTAATACATGTTGCCTCCACCAAATGGACTTTGATTTCCCGTTGCTTCAGGGTTTTTGCATTCTCTCTTGAAATGCCCTTTCTGTCGGCATCTAAAACAAGTGACCTTCGATTTGTCAAACCCTAGTTTGTTGCTTGAATTTCCGATATCTCGGCCAGTGAGTGCAACAAACTTTGTGACCCTTCGAATGATAGAAGCTAGTGACCACTTGATATCCATCAGCTCAAGCTCTTCTTCGTCCACCTGATCGTAGTCTTCAGCGGTCATTTCGGGATTGCCGATCTTTCCAGCTACAAGACTTTCGTATGATTCTAGAACAGTGGCGAGAAGTGACATGTGTTGTTTTGCAACTTGCTCAGAAACAACATTGTTTAGATTTACAGCAATGTTACACTTGTACACATTTGAATCAGAATTTGTTTGTTGATTCTGATTTGTTTGACTCTGGTAAGAAGCATTTGACCATGTGCTTGAGAATGAAGAGCTCTGTGGACTTTGATCATACTGAGGATATGATTGGTTCTGATTCTGTGGAGAAGAATTCATGTTTGCACTGAACGCGTCTGTATCTTTGGGCTTGAAATACTGTCTTGCATTCCGTTCTTGTAATACAGACCAACATCTTGAACAATGTTAGCATTTTTTGACTTTGCGATCTTTAGAAGTTCCATTTCGTGACCTTCTAGTTTGTCGATGAATGTAGATAGCTTAAAGAATTCCCAGTTATGACTTTCTTTCAGAACCATGAGATACGTACTCCACTCTCCGTCAGGTAACTCATCTGCAAGCTTATCGATGTACTCTTGTTCCGTCTTCTCGAGACCGTATCTTCTCATTTGGGCTTTCAGATGACAGAAACACTCAATCATCTGTTTCATTGTCTCTCCCTTCAACATGTTAAAAATATCGAACTCCTTCAGGATGAGAGCTTTCTTACTCTTGATCATCTCTGCGCTTCCTTGGTATTTCTTTTGCAGTGATAGCCATAGATCTCTCGCAGTCGTATATTCTGGCAAGAAGACCAAAATATCCTCTTTAACAGATTGTTGAATGAGGCTGATCATCTTTTTTTCGCCAATGTACTCATCTTTCTGAATTGTGGAGTACTTGTACTTCTCGAGAACTTGTTGATGTTCATCTAACAGAACAGTATAACCTCTCTCAATCGACACCCAGCCTTGGAAATGCATGGCCTGAACCCAATAAGTAAATTTCTCCTTCCATCCTTCGTACTCGTCCATGCTCATAAGCTTTGGCGGTTTAACGGACGTGCCCATTTCGTTGTCTAGATTGACTTGCTGTATGACATTAGTATTGGATATACCCACTCCTGACATATACGCTCTCTGAATATCATCCATCGCCAAAAACAAAACACGTACGCTGAAAACACGTTAAAACTTTTGAAAAAGTTAGAATTACTACAAGTTCGGTCGAACTTGTAGTTTGAATGAAGAATTCTCAGATTTTTCACAAGTTCGGTCGAACTTGTGACTTTTGCTTTGAAAAATTTTCCATGAATAACCTCGGTCGAACTTGTGTTTGAATTTTATAAGAAAGATGTGCAAGTACGGGCAAACTTGGCAAAAGTTTTCTTGAATTTTATCAAGTTCGGTCGAACTTGACAAAAAATCAGTGAAATTTTAGTAAGTTCGAGCGAACTTAGCAGTATTCTTTCAAAAGCACCTCAAGTTCGAGCAAACTTAGCAAAAACTCACTCAAAAAGTGACTTTTTACCTCAAGTTCGGTCGAACTTGGCTAACAAGTTCGATGATAGAGGGTTTTGAAAACATGGTTTTTGCAACATTTTGATACCAATTCGTTTGATTTTAGTCTCCAAACTCTCAGAGGTTTATCTATGATGTATTTAACATGTCATATTGAAAATTGGACAGAATTTGCCCGTGAATTATTCATTTTTGTGTAAAAGTTAAGAAAAATAGAAGAATGGAGTTGAATTAGAAGTATTCTTGTCTTGATATCAATCAAATCAGGCTATTCTAGCTCTGATACCACTTGTAGGACCGATCCTCAATGCATGAAACCTAGATTTGATCTCTATTCTCCATAATAGCGGAAATATTATGACACGTTTACCAAATAACAAAATTAGTAAATTAATCGTCAATTTTATTGATATAACATCAAGTTTCCATATTGACAGAGCTTCGCCTCAGAAATGCCAAAGTTACAAATGAGAGAGGCATGCTAGCTATTTATAGAGATACAAGTTCGCCAGTGAGGATAGAAATTCGCCCCAACTTGACTTTAGATGTAACACATGAGCGAACTTGTCTCAATACTACATAAATACTCCGTTTCGCTAGCCTATCCAACTCTAATCTATACAGACTCGATATAAGACTAAGACATAGACATTCTGCACCAACAATGTGGCACTAAGCGACGAGATTGCTCGAGAGATCCATAATGGCTAAACTGTGATAAATATTAGTTTAGTTCAAATTCCCATACAATTAAATAAACATTCAAACAACTTATCCGAAACAAATTACAATATTGTCTCAAGCAATGAAATTAAACATAACAAAATTTTGGCAACTAGTTAGGATCGTATCTTGGAGCCTAATCCTTTTGCAACATATAATCCATCAACTTGTTACATACGTTAAAATAAAAGTCAATATAAATATGTAAAGGTGAGTACACATGTTTTGCATAATAATAGTAAATAAGCGTTTAATGAAACCGGCATGTGCTAGCGTAATCATGTGAACATATATGTTACTATATCGATATAGACTAACCAACACAACCGCGAGTGAGACAAGTAAAGTAAAGCGAGAGCGAGCCTTAACAACCCCCGAACTAATGGGTGGCGGGTCAACCTATAGCAACTATCATGCGGAGATTTTCTATACATCCGCTTTGGTGGAAAGTGACCTCAATTGTGTCGAACCACTGAAAGATCTTGCTTGGACCTTCTTCGCCTGTGAGGGTCATTGGAGCGCAAGCTTTGAATTGCTTGAAGCTGAACGGAGCTTTCAGAGCATCGTTCTTGGAATCAACGGATGAGTTGCAGCTGACGGCATGAATCTCACTGATAATCTAAGGGATCACCTTAGCCATTTCCTTGGCAACGAGAGAGGCGATTCATTTGTTGGCGTTGTTTCGCTGGGCGGTTCGGCAAGTGTGAGATCCCATGGATGTATCTACAGGAAGACGTTTGGATGAGATTTGATTATAACGGGTTTTGTTAAAAAGTTTGTGTTTTACACATATTATTATTATTATTATTCATGTAAGGCACATAATCACGTAATCACTTAAGCACATAAGTACACAATCACAAAAGCACATAAGCACGTAATCACATAAGTCACGTAAGCATATATTTTGCACGTATTCACATAATCCACGTATACATATTTTGCATGTATTCATGTATAGCGCGTATGAGATGTGCATAGTATAAGTGTATATAAGCGAGTAATATAGCGAGTATCATTGTGTATGAGGTGCTCATGCCCTCATGAGCATAATGTAGGTGAGATTGTTAGTTTGTTCGCACTTAATTAGCATTTTAGATTGCGAGAGTTGTGCAAGTCGTGCGTACGTTCATAGAGCAAAAAGCGATAAATTGAGAAATCAATAAAGTGTAAGAGTTTAAAATTCACAATTAAAAACACATAAATATAACAAAATCCGATGATGCGTAAAATCAGCGATTACAGGCTTGAATCTAATGGAGCGTCCCGGGGTTTTGAGTCATCGACTACACAAAGTGATTCGGCCATTCCTCTGAGTTCGGGCACACTTTGGCCTAATAGGTAAATGCTCTGGCCGCCTCGCGGCTAACGACATTACCCTTCCGGTTACTACGTGCCCCAAATCATTGAAACAATCGAGACTTTGGTGAGATTGAAAATCAAAGAGTGGAACTAGTTATTAAGATGTGGGTTTCACCCCTAACTTAACAACTTCGTACCATAACTGTGGTAAGAACAACCACAAGATAGAAATGGAGATTTCGGTCGAGATATAGATATCACTCCTAACTCGACGAAGTATCTCATGAAGAGAGTAATACGTGGAATGAGTGATCTTATCGAGAGTTCTTGGTTATCACACCTAATCTAGACACAATCACTCGTTTGTGCTATACGAGTACCTTCAAGTGTGTATTGTGATAGCTTTAAGAAAAGCATATGTAGTTTAGTTAACATGGCTAGATCTGAAGCAAAATAGGTAAAATTCGGTTATTTCGTTTGACAACTATCCTCTTCGTACGAGTTGGCCCACTTCGTGCGAGTTGTACAATTCGTACGAGGTTACCCTCCACGTGCAAGGAGACTTACTTCGTACGGGTTGAGACAGTTCGCACGGAAGGTCTGTTCTGGGTACTTAGACTATAGACTAGGCCGAATCGTGCAATTCTACCTAATTTCTTATAGTTATGGCTCTGATACCAATCTGTCACACCCCAACCGATGGCGGAATCATCGACATGTGGCACTAAGCGACGAGATTGCTCGAGAGATCCATAACGGGTAAATTGTGATGAGTATTAATTTAGTTCAATTTCCCATACAATTAAACAAACATTCAAACAACTTATCCGAAACAAATAACAATATAGTCTCAAGAAATGAAATTAGAACATAACAAAACTTTTGCCAACTAAGTTAGGCGTGTATCTAGGAGCCTACTCCTTTTGCGGCATATAATCCATAAACCTGTTACAGACGTTAAAATAAAAATCAATACAAATATTTAAAGGTGAGTACACAGATTTTGCATAATAATAGTAAATAAGCATTTAACGAAACTAGCATGCGCTAACGTAATCATGTGAACATATATGTTACCTATACCGAAATAGACTAACCAACAAAACCGTGAGTGAGAAAGTAAAGCAAAGTGAGAGCGAGCCTTAACAACCCCCGAACTAACGGGTGGCGGGTCAACCTATAGCAGCTATCATGTTAAGGGTGGTCAGCAATCTCAAGGCATACAATTAACACATAGTTGTTCAGCGTTTCACGTATAGTCATGCGAGAATGGGTTTGCGTTTTGAAAGCGTTTTAGCGTTGTGTGTTGTGTTCGTTTGATAGAGTACGTATGTAACACCCGAAAGTGCATTAAAACAAAAAGGGGTCAAGTATACTCACAATGGATGGTAAATAGTTAAACACGAGCGAAGGAGAGCAACGAGAGTTCCGGGTCAGCCTGCAAGCGTGAACTTAGACAATTGTGGGAACTTAGACAGGTTCGTATGAACTGGTCAGTTCGTGCGAGCCAGTCCAATTCGCACGAGTTGACTGTTTTCGCCTTCGTGCGTCTGGAACTGAGTTTTCGCTTGGAACAGACGTGATTTCGAGTCCATTGCAGGCCGGTTTTGACAACGCTTCGTCCCACAGTCTAGTGAACGAAACAAACATCGGTTTGAGTCTGTTTTAGTGTAAAAATCGATCTTCTAAATGGTTTTCTTTGGATCAACACTTGGTGAGTTGAAAAACATCACGTTTGCTAATTTGAGAAGCCAAGGCTAACTCAAACATGCTCGTTTAAGTGTGATTCCGAGGGAAAAACAGAAGGTTTTATGAAAAAGATGAAGATTTTCATAAACAGAGAAGTTAGATGAAATAGGAGATAATCTCGTGCAAAAGTGTTGTGATTCGCGTGTAAATCACAGTCTTCTTACTTGGAAACAGAGAAAACGAGTGGAGAGTAATCTGGTGCGAGTTGGCAGCAAGAGGTGTGCATGTGGGATGAGTGAAGTATTAATAGGAGAGGAGGTGAAGTGCAATTCGTATGAATTGGTCAGTTTGTACGAGTTGAGCAATTCATATGAAGTGGCCAACTTCGTGTGAATCGTTTCCAATTCACGCGTTTGGCTTGTTCGTTTAGTGCTTTCGTATCGTATTAGTTAGTTTTGTTTCGTGAAGCATTATAGTGAGATGCGTGAGCGAGCGAGTGAGAGTGAGAGCGAGTATAAGCATTAAAGCATAAACATACATAATACATAGCATAACAGAACCAACATAAATAACTGCATTTTCGATTTAGTGTGATAAGCGAGGTCGAAGGCGAGAGCGAGTACCGAACAAACAAACACACTCGGCACATAAAGTAACATAATTAACTACTATTCGTGTTGCGTTACCGTTGCGAGTATTAAGATTTTAAGTGTGCAGCAGTGGTATTGTGTTGTGAAAATGTATTTAAATTAACATAAACCACTTTTATATCAAATCTCGGATTATAAGACGGTTACAAGAATAAACGGTAGTAACAGAATAACCGGAAAAGTCGGGTTGTTACAATGAACCCTACTTTAGGAAATTTCATCCCGAAATTTAAGTAGTAGAAGTAACGAAGAGATGCGGATATTTAGCTTTCATATCACTTTCGAGTTCCCAAGTGAACTCGGTGCCGCGTTTGCCTTCCCATCAGACTTTCACAATAGGAATGCGACTGTGTCGAAGTTTCTTGTTCTCTCGTTCCATGATTTCTACTGGCTTTTCCACGAAGTGTAGGGTCTCGTTTATTTGTAAATCTTCAAGAGGTATGTGAAGATTTTCTTTAGCTAAACATTTTTTGAGGTTTGAGACGTGGAAATTCGGATGTACGTTGCTGAGTTCCACCGGTAATTCAATTCGATAAACCACCTTGCCAATTGTGTCCAGAATCGTAAAGGGACCTATGTATCGTGGCGCTAGTTTCCCTTTCTTTCCAAATAGGATCACTCTTTTTCCAAGGTGAAATCTTTAAGAGAACGTGATCTCCAACTTCGAACTGTCGGGGCTTGTGGCGTTTATCGGCGTGTCTCTTTTGACGACTGCGAGCTTTCAGGATATTGTCATTAATCTGGAGAATCTTGTCTGTTGTTTCTTGTATTAACTCGAAACCGGTGATCTGTGCTTCTCTGATCTCGTGCCATACAATAGGCGATCGACATTTTCTACCGTATAGTGCCGTAAAGGGTGCCATTTGAATACTAGTATGATAACTGTTGTTGGACGAAAATTCTATTAAGGGTAAATGTGAATCCCAATTACCAACAAAATCTATAACACACGACCGAAGCATGTCTTCAAGGGTGCGGATCGTGCGCTAAGTCTGACCATCGATCTAAGGATGGAAAGCGGTACTGAGATTTAGAGTAGTACCGAGTGCGGATTGAAATGTCTCCCAGAGACGTGAAGTAAAATGACCTTCGTGATCAGAGATGATGTCACGAGGCGTCCCGTGTCGACAAATAACTTCGTCGGTGTAGATCTATGCTAATCATTCAACCTTATAGTCTTCTTGTATGGCAATGAAATGAACAGATTTCATAAGACGATCGACGATAACCCAGATGCTATCGTGACTAGAAGGTGTGCGAGGGAGTTTTGTAACAAAATCTATAGCTATACTTTCCCATTTCCATATCAGAATGTCAGGTTGCTCGAGTAAACCAGAGGGTCGTTGATATTCGGCTTTAACTTTCGCACAAGTTAAGCATTTCAAAACATACAGAGCGATATCCTTTTTCATGTCTGGCCACCAATACCTAGAACAGATGTCATGGTACATCTTATCGGCTCCGGTGTGAATGGAATATCGAGATTTATGAGCTTCGGTCATCAATAACTCTCGGAGATTATTGCGACTGGGAATCCAAATATGATCGAGATAGTAATAAATACCGACGGACTTATTCACCAACTGGTTTTCAGCACCTCATTTCATTTCCTCATACAAAGTACTCTCAATGAAACATGCGTGCTGAGCTTCACGAATCAGGTTTTCGAGTTCATTTTGGGCTTTAACATCGTGAATGCTATACACATAGCTTCGTCGACTGAGGGCATCGGCTACGACATTTGCTTTGCCGGGATGGTAGAGGATATAACGGTCATATTCGTTGAGAAGTTCAACCCATCTGCATTGGCGCCTTTTTAGTTCTTTCTGGTTGAAGATATGTTGTAAGCTCCATGGTTGGTGAAGACTGAACACTTGGTACCATAAAGGTAGTGTCGACGTATATTTAACGCAAAAAAACTACACCAAGCTCGAGATCATGGGTAGTGTAGTTCTTCTCGTGGATTTTGAGTTGTCGAGATGCATACGCGATAACCTTGTCTGTTGCATAAGAACACAACCAAGACTTAGGATAGAGGCATCACAATAAACAACGAAATCGTCGTTTCTGTCGGGAAGTGCGAGAACGGGAGCGTCACAAAGCATATGTTTGAGAGTTTGAAAGGCTTCCTCCTGCTTGGAACCCCAAACAAAAGGTTTACCCCTGTGTGTTAACGTGGTAAGAGGTATAACAATTTTCGAAAAGTCGGTGATGAATCGACGGTAATAACCGGCCAATCCGAGAAAAGAAAAGATTTCAGATGGAGTCTTCGGTGTATTCCAACTCTTTACAACTTCTATCTTCGCGAGATCGACGTGAATTCCTTGGTCGTTAACGATGTGACCGACGAATTGGACTTCCTTAAGGAAATCACCTTACGAAGAAAATCCATGCCTACTATGACATCAAAGCTACTTAACAGCATGGGTCTGAGATTAATCGAGAAGTTGTGATTGTTGAGATCGAGAATACAATAACGTAAAACGAAGTTAACGGTAATGGTTCTTCCGGTGTTTTGACATCCAAGGTCCTGGGGAGGTTAGCGCGTTTACATTTTAAAAGCTTTTCGAATTCAAACGATACAAAATAGTTATCGACTCCAGTATCAAATAAGCTAAAAGCATAAATACCATTTACGAGGAACGTACCATTGACAACATTGTTGTCATTCTGAGCCTGGTGGTGGTTGATGTTGAAAGCTCTTCCACGCACGCTTGTGGTTGTTGCTGTTGCTGCGGCTGTGGTGGCTGTTGCTGCTGCTACGGCTCTTGTTTCACAACTAGATGCGGGCAGACGTTCCGGAAGTGGCTAGGATCGCCACAAGTGTAGCAAGAACGTGCATTAGCAACGGGTGCTTACGGAGGTGGATTGGCCTGAGGAGCGTGAGGTGGAGATGGCAGTGCTGCAATAGGTTGAGGAGCTTGCTAACGAGGGCTTGAGCGGCAGCTGACGGTGTAGTGACCATAAATGTTGTAGTTGACACAGAAAGGACAGTTACCTCCAATTGTATGATGATAAGTGCACTTAGGGCACGGAGGATGAGGACCAGTATACGCACGCTTGGTAGGAGGTGCGTTGGGAGTAGCAACTTGATGAGAGTGGGAGTTCAGTGCGGGGACTACTACGAAGTCCTTGTTGGAATTCCTTCGCTTGCGACCTTGAAGATTTGACTTGGCGGCTTGAGATGGGATAGCATCGGCGCTTGGCTCAACGATGGCTTGACTGAGGTTCTTGGTCGGGACTTTGAAAGTTCCAGCCAAGACTCGCTTGTCATTGATTTCTTCAACGAGTTTATAAGCTTCCTCAATAGTAGTCGGCTTTGATGCATGAACAAAGTCAGCAACACAATCAGGGAGAGTGCGGAGATACTTCTTGATAGCTTTCTCTTTTGTGTCCACTTGACTTGGATAAATGATGCTGAGATGTTTGAATCGAGCTATGAGGTCGGTGTTATCACCACCAACTTGCTTGATGTTCTAGAATTCGTTTTCCAACTTCTAAACCTCGTGAGGAGGGTAGAATTCACTTATCATGAGCTCCTTTAGGTCTTCCCATGTGTTTCTATAAGCCAAATTCTTTCCGCGCCTATTGCGCTCGATGGTCCACCAGTCAAATGCCCTTGATTGAAAACACCGGTAGCATTGACGGTGCAGAGATTTTCTGGACATCTGCTTTGGCGGAAAGTGACCTTAATTGTGTCGAACCATTGAAACATCTTGCTTGGACCTTCTTCGCCTGTGAAGGACATCGGAGTGCAAGCTTTGAATTGCTTGAAGTTGAATGGAGCTTTCGGAGCATCGTTCTTGGAATCAACGGATGAGTTGCTGCTGACAACGTGAATCTCACTGACAATCTGAGGAATCACCTTAGCCATTTCCTTGACGATAAGAGAGGCGATTCGTTTGTTGGGGTTGTTTTGCTGGGCAGTTCAGCGAGTGTGAGATCCCATGGATGCCATCTACAGGAAGACGTTTGGATGAGATTCGATTATAACGGGTTTTGTTAACAAGTTTGCGTTTTACACCATATAGCGTATTATTATTATTCACATCAGGCACATAATCACGTAATCACATAAGCACAAAAGTACACAATCACATAAGCACATAAGCACGTAATCGCATAAGTCACGTAAGCATATATTTTGCACGTATTCACATAATTCACGTATACATATTTTGCTCGTATTCATGTGTAGCGTGTATGAGGTGTGCCTAGTATAAGCGTATATAAGCGAGTAATACAGCGAGTATCACTGCGTATGAGGTGTGCATGCCTTCATGAGTGTAATGTAAGTGAGATTGTTAGCTTGTTCGCGGTTAATTAGCGTTTTAGATTGCGAGAGCTGTGCGAGTAGTGCGTACGTTCATAGAGCGAATAGCGATAAATCGAGAAATCAATAAAGCGTAAGAGTTTAAAATTCACAATTAAAAACACATAAACATAACAAAATCCGATGATACGTAAAATCAGCGATTGCAGGCTTGAATTTAATGGTGCGTCCCGGGGTTTTGAGGCATTGACTACCCAAAGTGATTCAACCATTCCTTTGAGTTTGGGCACACGCTTTGTCCTAATTGGTAAATGCTCTCGCTGCCTCGCGGCTAACGGCATTACCTTTCTGGTTGCTACGCACCCCAAATCATTGAAACAATCGAGACTTTGGTGAGATTGAAAACTGAAGAGTAGAACTAGTTAATAAGATGCGGGTTTCACCCCTAACTTAACAACTTCATACCATAACTGTGGTAAGGACAACCACAAGATAGAAATGGAGATTTCGGTCGAGATATGGATATCACTCCTAACTCAACGAAAGTATCTCGTGCGGAGAGTAATACGTGGAATGACTGGTCTTATAGAGATTTGTTGGTTATCACACCTAATCTCGACACAATCGCTCGTTTGTGATATACGAGTACCTTCAAGTGTGTATTGTGATAGCTCTAGGAAAAGCATATGTTGTTTAGCTAACAGGGCTAGATCAGAAGCAGAATAGGTAAAATTCGGTTATTTCGTTTGACAACTATCCTCTTTGTACGATTTGGCCCACTTCGTGCGAGTTGTACAATTCGTACGAGGTGACCCTCCTCGTGCTAGGAGACTTACTTCGTACGATTTGAACAATTCGCACGAACTGTGCAGTTCGTACGAGTTGAGACAGTTCGCACGAAGGGTCTGTTCTGGGTACTTAGACTATAGACTAGGCTGAATCATGCAATTCTACCTAATTCCATATAGTTATGGCTCTGGTACCAATCTGTCATACCCCAACCGATGGAGGAATCATCAGGGAATGGCACTAAGCGACGAGATTGCTCGTGTAACAACCTGCTTTTTGGCAGCTCGTTACTCTCGTTACGCCTAGCAGCAAATGTTCGGATCATAATGTAAACTATATCGCTTACTACGCTACATCGCATATTTTCGCACTACATGCTTATTTTCGCACACTACATCGCACCTTACAACGCTTACCACGCACTCGCTAAACAACAAAGCTATTGCGTGATGTTTCCAAGACTATTTGCTCGCTTAAACAACAACGCGACTCTCGCAAGACTTGGGAACTGAGACGCATACTATCTCACTTAATTAAATTATTTAATTAAATTTAAACGCTTAATGATTCGCCAAAACTTTCAGCGCACTTAACCTAACTAAGCGAAGCCTTAAAAAATAAAAAATTCGCATGAAAATTCATATTTTCGCACGAAAATATTGTTTTTCAAGCGAAAACGACGTATTTTTTGTGTTTTTGGCACGAAAATGGTATTTTTCACCTCGCAAATGCATTTTTTCGCACAAAAATGGACATTTTCGCCTGAAAATATCATTAGATCACCCTCATTCCTCTCCTCCTATAAATACCAACTTTTGTTATTCATTCTCAGCTTGCTGATTCTGCACCAAAACGCTCTCTAGCTCGTTTTCTCTGTTTCAAGTAAGAAGACTACGTTTTTCACGAGAATCACATCGACTTCTACAACGATTTTGCATGAGATTATCTCCTATTTCATCTAAACTTCTCTGTTTACGAAAATCTTCATCTTTTTCATAAAACTTTCTGATTTTTCAACTTGGATTCACACTTAACCGAGTATATTTGAGTTAGCTTTGGCTTCTCAATGTAGAAACCTCGTTGTTTCAGACTCACCAAGTGTTTATCCTAACAAAACTGTTTTCTAAATCGATTTTTACACAAAAACGGACAACAACCGACTAAGGTTTCATTCACTAATCAGTGGGACGAGCACTGTCGAAACCGTCATGAAATGGACTCGAAAATACATCCGTTTCAGACGAAATCTCAGTCCCGAACGCACCGAGATGCAAGAACAGTCACTTGTGCGATCTGGACTGGCTCGCGTGAACCATACTTGGTTCACACAGTCCAATCCGAGTTCATACAAGAGACTCGCTCGCTCAATAGACCCCTCCGATGCTAGGTTGATCAGTAGCCTAAGGTTGGAGGGATGAACACTCGATTTCCCGAAGACAGAAACGAAACACTCGACTTTGGACACAAAAACAGGCATTTCCGCACAACAAATTTCGCATGAAAATTTTCGCACGAAAATTCCATATTCGTGCGAAATAGTTTGTTCCCGCATGACTCTCCGTTCTGACTGTTCCAACACTCTGGAAGACTGATGCACTTCTGTCTCTAATCGCAGGCTAAACCCACACTCTTTCTCTCCTCTCATCAACTCTTGGTGTTCGCTGTTACGCACTCACTGTGAGTATACTTGAACCCTTTTTCGCTTTAAACGCATTTTTGGGTGTAACATACGTCCATAACAAAACACATCAAACGCACAAACTGATTTATCACACGCGAATATCTATTATACATGTTAATACGTGATGCTAGATACATATAAGAACTCTCGACCTTTACTCGTTAATTTCCAACTTAACTAGTATGATATCATAGTTCGACTCACACCTGACGGGGTCTAGTTACGCATATCACAAACGCGCATCGTAGGAATCTCGGAACTTAGCTGGAGTATTTGTCATTCGATTTATATGTTATGTTGTATCTCGTTTATGTATATGTGGTATTTCGCGACATTTTTATCTACTATGCTATTATATCAAACTCGCCAATACGTTTTTGTATTGACATTATTTTAACGTATGTTGCAGGTTAAATGCAGGTTATCTCGAATCAAGAATAGGACTCTCTAGAAACCAAATTAATAAATTTAGGTTGTCGGATTTGGTTGTTTAAGAGACATGTAATTTGTGACGATTGTTATGAAATGTTTGTTTAATTGTATAGGAAGTTAAACTTATAAATATTGTCATTTAATAGTTGTTATGGATTCTCTTGAGCAATCTGATTCGCCTAGTGCCACGCCCCGATAATTCCGCCATCGGTTGGGGTGTGACAAATTGGTATCAGAGCCATAACTATAGGGAATTAGGTAGATTGCCTAGTCTATAGTAGGAAACTATGTGCTTATTCATTGCTTATCCGATTAAAACATTATCTTTGGACTTAAAATACTATACGAAGTCTTTCCTAAGACTTGGACACAACACACAAAGCTGCAAAGAAACTCGTACATCACAAACGAGTCGATTTGTCGAGATTAGGTGTGAAAACCGCGAACTCTCGACGAATCACTCACTCTGCGTATTCCGATTAGCACGAAATTCTCTGATAAGTTAGGAGTGATACCCACATCTTAACGGAAATTTCCCATTCTATCCGGTGGAAACCTCATTATGGGTCCGGGAGGGAAACCACAATCAGGGATTCGAAGTTATCAGGTTAGGGGTGAAATCCGAACCTTGACAACTCGTCCCACTCAACGATTTTCAATCTCACCAAAGTCTCGACTATTTCGCAGATTTAGGACGCGTACTAACCGGAAGGGTAATGCCGTTAGCCGCTAGGCGGTGAGAGCATTCACCTATTAGGCCAAAGCGTGTGTCCAAACTCAACGGAATAATCGAATCACTTTGGGTAGTTGCTGTCTCAAAACCCAGGATGCTCCATTTATTTTAAGCCTGCAATCGCCGATTTTACGCATCATCGAATTTTATTATGCTTATATGTTTTCGAATTGAAGATTTTACGCTTTATCGATTTATCGCTTTTTGCTCCATAAACGTACGCACAACTCGCACAGCCATCGCAATCCAAAATAGGAGCTAATACTCGCAACAAAACAAAATCATAATAACTATATTAAACGTGTCCTCGCGCGCTCTCTCTCTCTATATATATATACGTATAAATAGTACGTGGTTACATGTGCTTATGTGAATACATGAGAATCTAGGGCATACGTGTTTTCCTATGTGATCTTCAAAATACGTGTTACTATATCAACTATAACAAGCTTTAACCCGCTAAATCGTATCGCAATTTCAAAAATCATTATGATCGAATCTCATTCCAAATCTCTTTGTCTAGATGACCTCAAACGCTTCCAACTCGCGACGTTACGCCAGAAGAAACGCCAATAAAAGAATCGCCTCGCTTATAGCCGAGGAATTGGCCAAGGTGATTCCTCAAATTGTCACCCAAGTCCAAGCCCGCATCAGTACTCAGACATCGAAAGACTCTAAGACCGACGCACCGCCGCAAGCCACCGCCAAGCCTAGCTGAAAGAGAAAGAACTCGCGCCTCAAATGCTCAGCAACTGCATCGCTTAACTCTGAACCTCTCCAAACAGTCGCACCTCCCCCAAGGCGTAACTACACAGGGCCTCATCGCCTGTTTCAGAAGTGTACTTATCACCACCGGCCCGAAGCCAACTGCCGTTATTGCGACAACTGCAACTGTTTCGGTCACTACACCAGTCACTACCACACAGGGCCACGAAAACAAGCTAAACCAGCACTTCCAGCACCAGCAGCACCAGCCGCCACATCAGCACCAGCCGCCACATCAGCAGCACCAGCGTCAGCAGCCTTAGCAGCCGCCGCACCAGTAGCACCAACAGCCACAAGCCCATCAGCAGAAATCCTCAACATCAACGCCAACCAGACGTAGAACGATGTTGCTAACGGTACGACCCTCGATGTTAATTCTTACACCTTATAGTGGAATCTAATGATCGATGTCGCCTCAACACACGACGACATCTTTTTCTCTCTCTCTCTCCCCCTCTCTATGCTCCTTCGCTCTCGATTCCTTGCACTTAGTCTAAGCTCACACACTAAGTCTTATTACTAACGCTATATAGTATATCACGATATAGTATGTTTTTTCCCCCTACTATGCGCCTTTAAAATAAGTTACGATAAACATGAAAACAACAAGTTAATCACGGGTGCACACGGGATTATCTTGGTGTGTGCATGGGGATCGTAGTGAGTTCTAATAGTACCCTAAAGTTAAAAGCATGGTTAAAACATGGTGGATACGCCGCTGGTAGTTCCTATATATAAGTGTTTTAACCATGTCGACAAAGCGTGACACCTATTCATGGGAGGAAGGCGGTGTGGTTAAAGTATGGTGGATACGCCACTGGTACTTCCTATATATAAGTGCTTTGCCATACTGACAAACTCCCGTGGTGACGTGCCTTGTGTAGTTGAACGTTATTAGACCTTTAATATTATGATGATTATTTTCACACCCTAACTCCTTCGCAAGGCGTAACATCTCATCACTTCTCGATCACACCATCTCTAGACTTTTCGTAAGTCTACAGCAATGCGAACTCGCTTTCGATGAAATCTATATCGCATGGCTTGACGCATTCTGTTCTCGACGCTTAAACGTTATCGCTTCGCTTATCGCTTTCTCCTCTCGATGCTTAAGCGCTATCGCTTGGCTTATCACTTCTCTTATCGCTTCGCTTATCGCTTTCTCCTCTCGATGCTTAAACGCTACCGCTTCGCTATCGCATCGCTTATCGCCTTCCTCTCTCAATGCTTAAACGCTATCGCTTCGCTTATCGCTTTCTCCCCCTACGCTCGAACGCTATCTCTTCGCTTATCGTTTTCACCTCGTGACGCTTTAACGCTTACCACATCTCTCATTCTTAACGCTTCGTTATTCCAATCGCCGCACCATTCCCACCTTATCCCTAAACAAGTATGCAATCAACTTCTCCACGCAAGCTACTTGGCTTACTATTCAAACTTGGTCCAATCATTCGCCGCTTGGATCAAAATCCATCCACGTCATGTCGGCACACATGGCATCATTCCACGGGACGGAGGCGGTATGGCTAAAACATGGTGGATACGCCGCTGGTACTTCCTATATATAAGTGTTTTAGCCATACTAACAAACTTCCGTGAAAAGATGCCATGTGGGGTTCGACACTATCTAAGCTCTGTAAAATACTTGGTCCCACCCTTCGCCACATGGACCAAGGATACCAAAATCTATCCATATAATGTCAACACACATGACACCGTTCCACGAGACGGAGGCGATATGGCTAAAACATGGTGGATACACCGCTGGTACTTCCTATATATAAGTGTTTTAGCCATATTAACAAACTTTCATGGAAAGATGCCATGTGGAGTTGGACGCTAATTAAACTTTTTGATACCGTTAAAAAATTATTTTTACCTTTATGTTTTGGAAATAAATGGGAAATTTTCTAGATATTTTGATTTTTATTAAACCTTTGGGCAAGTAAAATCTTTCTTACAATGTGAAATCGACTCGGCCTAACGCCACGTTGTGAGAAAATTTTCGTAAATCGAGTTTCCTTTAAAAAGTCTTTCCGTAATAAGTTTAACAAAAATGCTTAAAAACTTAAAAACATTTTTGGATCGCCAACTCGTGAGTTATCAACCACGAGTCAATTAAGTCGCTTTTACTCATTGATTCCCTACACCACCGAGACGCTTTCCCTCGTCAATCCTCGATCAAACGCTTATTCATCCTCAACTTACGCTAACCCCTTATCACTATCTATTCGTGTCAATTCTCAAGTCTTCCTTTTGAATAAATTTCAGGACGAAATTTCCTAAAGTAGGGGAGACTGTAACAACCCGCTTTTTCGCAGCTCGTTACTCTCGTTACGCCTAGCACCAGAGATTCGGATCATAATGTAAACTATATCGCTTACTACGCTACATCGCATATTTTGGCACACTACATCGCACCTCACAACGCTTACCACGCACTCGATAAACAACAAAGCTACTGCGTGATGTTTCCAAGACTATCTGCTCACTTAAAAAACAACGCGACTCTCGCAAGACTTGGGAACTGAGACGCATACTATCTCGCTTAATTATTTTATTTAATTAAATTTAAACGCTTAATGATTCGCCAAAACTTTCAGCGCACTTAACCTAACTAAGCGAAGCCTATAAAAAAATCCGCACGAAAATTCATATTTTTGTACGAAAATGTTGTTTTTCGTGCGAAAATGACGTATTTTTGGTGTTTTTGGCACGAAAATGGTATTATTCGCACGAAAATGGACATTTTCGCACGAAAATATCATATGATCACCCTCATTCCTCTCCTCCTATAAATACCAACCTTTGCCATTCATTCTCAGCTTGCTGATTCCGCACCAAAACGCTCTCTAGCTCGTTTTCTCTGTTTCAAGTAAGAAGACTACGTTTTTCACGAGAATCACAACGATTTCTACAAAGATTTTGCACGAGATTATCTCTGATTTCATCAAAACTTCTCTGTTTACGAAAATCTTCATCTTTTTCATAAAACTTTCTGATTTTCAACTTGGATTCACACTTAACCGAGTATATTTTAGTTAGCTTTGGCTTCTCAATGTACAAACCTCGTTGTTTCAGACTCACCAAGTGTTTATCCGAACAAAACTATTTTCTAAATCAATTTTTACACAAAACGGACAACAACCTACTAAGGTTTCGTTCACTAATCAGTGGGACGAAGCATTGTCAAAACCGTCATGAAATGGACTCGAAAATACATCCATTTCAGACGAAATCTCAGTCCTGCACGCACCGAGACGCAAGAACAGTCACTTGTGCGATCTGGACTGGCTCGCGTGAACCATACTTGGTTCACACGGTCCAATCCGAGTTCATACAAGAGATCACTCGCTCAAAAGACCTCTCCGATGCTAGGTTGATCAGTAGCCTAAGGTTGGAGGGATGAACAATCGATTTCCCGAAGACACACGCGAAAACACTCGATTTTGGACACAAAAACAGGCATTTTCGCACAAAATTTTTGCACGAAAATTTCCGCATGAAAATTTTTGCTTGAAAATTCCACTTTCGTGCGAAATAGTTTGTTCCCGCACGACTCTCCGTTCCGACTGTTCCAACACTCTGGAAGACTGATGCACTTCTGTCTCTACCGCAGGCTAAACCGACACTCTTTCTCTCCTCTCATCAACTCTCGGTGTTCGCTGTTACGCACTCACTGTGAGTTTACTTGAAACCTTTTTCGCTTTAAACGCACTTTTGTGTGTAACATACGTTCATAAGAAAACACATCAAATGCACAAACTGATTTATCACACGCGAATATCTGTTATACATGTTAATACGTGATGGTAGATACATTTAAGCACTCTCGATCATAGTTCGACTCACACCTTTAGTTACGCACATCACAAACGCGCATCACAGTCATGTCGGAACTTAGTTGGAGTTTTTTCCATCGATTTATATGTTATGTTGTATCTCGTTTATGTATATGTGGTATTTCGCGACATTTTTATCTACTATGCTATTATATCAAAACCTGTATGCTCGCCAATACATTTTTGTATTGACATTATTTTAACGTATGTTGCAGGTTAAACGCAGGTTATCTCGAATCAAGAATAGGACTCTCTAGAAACCCACTAAATAAATCTAGGTTGTCGGATTTGGTTGTTTAAGAGACCTGTAATTTGTGACGATTGTTATGAAATGTTTGTTTAATTGTATGGGAAGTTAAACTTATAAATATTGTCATTTAATAGTTGTTATGGATTCTCTTGAGCAATCTGATTCGCCTAGTGCCGCGCCCCGATGATTCCGCCATCGTTTGGGGTGTGACAGCTCGAGAGATCCATAACGGGTAAATTGTGACGAATATTAATTTAGTTCAATTTCCCATACAATTAAACAAACATTCAAACAACTTATCCAACACAAATTACAATATTGTCTCAAGCAATGAAATTAAACATAACAAAATTTGGCAACTAAGTTAGGCGTGTATCTAGGAGCATAATCCTTTTGAAGCATATAATCCATCAACCTGTAACATACGTTAAAATAAAAGTCAATACAAATATGTAAAGGTGAGTACACAGTAGGGGTGCTCATTGGTTCGGTTTATGGTTTATTTGGTTTATTCGGTTCGGTTTATTCGGCTTTCAAAATTTTGTACCCCAAACCAAACCAAATAAGGAATATGCAAACCAATCCTAACCAAACCAAATTCAATTCGGTTTGGTTTCGGTTAGAAACCAAATCTAACCAAATTGTACCTAAGTACTTCTTTTTTTCCTAATTTATATTTATATTTACGTTTGAGTTCCAACTTCCGAATATCGCAACTAATTTACACCTAACAATATATGAATACAAGAAAGTTTCATTGCGAAATAAATTAAACACATCCATAAAGTAATCGTAGACACAACCACAAAGTTAAATCTTCAAAACATAGATCTATACTGAAGGTCTGAAGTTCTATTATTTTAGAAATGAGTGGATTTGAATTGGGCTTTTAGAATTACATTTGGTATTTTGGGTTGCATAAAAAAATAACTATTTTGGGCTAATAAATTGTATATGATTTATAAAATATTATTATTTTTATTTAATAACTAATTAAGTTAAACGGTTTATTCGGTTATCCAAATAAACCGAATAAACCAAATAAAATAAAATGTGAATCCATAAACTGAACCAAAAACCATATTCACAATTCGGTTTCAGTTAGAAACCAAACCAAAAATCGAATTCGTTATTCGGATCGGTTTATTTGGTTATGGTTACGTTTCAGTTTACGATTTTTATTTGGTTACGGTTTTTTCTGAACACCCCTAGTACACAGGTTTTGCATAATAATAGTACATAAGCATTTAACGAAACCAGCATGCGCTAACGTAATCATGTGAACATATATGTTACCTATACCGAAATAGACTAACCAACACAACCGCGAGTGACACAAGTAAAGTAAAGCGAGAGCGAGCCTTAACAACCCCCGAACTAATGGGTGGCGGATCAACCTATAGCAGCTATCATGTTAAGGGTGGTCAGCAATCTCAAGGCATACAATTAACACATAGATGTTCAGCGTTTCACGTATAGTCATCGAGAGTGGGTTTGTGTTTTGAAAGCGTTTTAGCGTTGTGTGTTGTGATCGTTTGATATAAAACGTATGTAACACCCAAAAGTACATAGTTAAGTACATCAGTCTTCTACAGTGATGAATCGGTTGAAACGAAGTGTCGGGTGCGAGAAAGAGGTCAATTCGTACGAGTTGTACCAGTTCGTACGAATTAGCCAATTCGTACAAATTGGTCAATTCGTACGAATTGAGCTTCGTACGAAGTGAGTTGTTGAGTGTCTAAAATCGAGTGTTTTCGCGTCGTTTCTTAAGGAAATTGAGTGTCCATCCTTCCAACCTTAAGCTACAGAGCAAACCAAAAGCTGGGGACGTCTTTAGAGCGAGTTTAGTCAATTGTGGGAACTTAGACAGGTTCGTATGAACTGGTCAGTTCGTACGAGCCAGTCCAGTTCGCACGAGTTGACTGTTTTCGTCTTCGTGTGTCCGGAACTAAGTTTCGCTTGGAACAGACGTGATTTCGAGTCCATTCCAGGCCGATTTCGACATCGCTTCATCCCACAGTCTAGTGAACAAAACATACGTCGTTTTGGGTCTGTTTTAGTGTAAAAATCGATGTTTTAAACAGTTTTCTTTGGATCAACACTTGGTGAGTTGGAAACATCACGTTTGCTAATTTGAGAAGCCAACGCTAACTAAAACATGCTTGTTTAAGTGTGATTCCGAGGGAAAAAACAGAAGGTTTTATGAAAAAGATGAATATTTTCGTAAACAGAAAAGTTTAGATGAAATCAGAGATAATCTCGTGTAAAATCGTTGTGATTCGCGTGTAAATCACAGTCATCTTACTTCGAAACAGAGAAAACAAGTGGAGAGTAATCTGGTGCGAGTTAGCAGCAAGAGGTGTGCATGTGGGAGGAGTGAAGTATCTATAGGAGAGGAGGTGAAGTGCAATTCGTACGAATTGCTCAGTTCGTACGAGTTGAGCAATTCATACGAAGTGGCCAGTTTCGTGCGAATCGTTTCCAATTCACGGGTTGTTCGTTTAGTGTTTTCGTTCGTATTAGTTAGTCTGTTTCGTTAAGCGTTTAGTTAGATGCGTTAGCGAGCGAGTGAGAGCGAGAGCGAGTATAAGCATATAAATATAAACATACATAACACACAGCATAACATAACCAACATATATAATTGCGTTTTTGATTTAGTGTGATAAGCGAGGTCGAAGGCGGAGCGAGTACCGAACAAATAAACACACTTGGCAAATAAAGTAACATAATTAACTGCGATTCGTGTTGCATTAGCGTTGCGAGTATTAAGCGTTTAAGTGTGCAGCAATGGTGCTGTGTTATGAAAATGTATTTAAATTAACATAAACCACTTTTATATCGAATCTCGGATTCCAAGACGGTTACAATAAAATAAACGGTAGTAACAGAACAACCGGAAAAGTCGGGTTGTTACATGGTTCGGTTCAGTTATTTTTGTTACATGAGGGTACAAAACAAATCGATAACAATTCAGTTATTACTCATCCTTAGACATTTTTAATCACGTAACATATCATTTTTTTAATTAAAAAAATATAGCAATATTATACTGAAATTAAGAGAATAAAATAATCGTATATATGGTGTAAGTTTAAAAAAAATTATTAATGTACCAAAAAGTTATGACCGTTTAAAAATCGAGAGGGGGTTAGTTTTTTATAAGTGGATAAGTGTAACTACTAACTAATTATTTATAATTTTATTAAGAGTAAATTACAAGTTTTGTCCTTTATGTATGTCCAAAATTACAGGCGGTATCCTTTACTTTCAAAATTGGTCAGTTTTGTACTTAATGTTTGCAAATCTTGCATGGTTTGTCCTTTAGGTCAAAACCAAATTGCATGTTTTGTCATTAATGTTTAACCAAAAATATGAAATGGTTATCGCCTAAAGGACAAACCATGCAAGATTTGCAAACATTAAGGACAAAACTGATCATTTTGAAGGTAAAGGACACCGCCTGCAATTTTGGACATACATAAAGGACAAAACTTGTAATTCACTCTTTTATTAAAGATGAAAGATTAAAATGTAATCTAGATGAGAGGATTAAATTGACGGTATTTAATCACTTCAAATTTTGTAGCTATTAAACATGCTTGGATAATGACTAAGTACGTTGGGATTTAATTACTTGTACAATAAGGCATCATTACTTGTATCTTTTAATCCACACATCAATACTGACCAAGACAACTGTCGAAACGTCGAAAAAATGAGTAAGCGTCACGGTACTTTTGGTTTTTTTTTTAAACATTATAGTTTATAAGATAAGGCAAGAGTACGTAAAAGAATTATAAGTTTGTTGTGGAGAGAGAAAAATATAACTAATTATCTATAATTTTATTATAACTTAGGGACTTAAGTGTGATAAATTTAGGGGCCAAAAAATAAATAGTGTTTAAAAGACCAAATTATCATCATTTTATGGGTTTATCTATAAATTAAGGAGATAAAAGTTCTTATTTTTTAGGAATCTTAAAATGTCCATCCCTCATGCATTATAATATAGTGTGTGTGTGTGTATATAGGGATCGGTTTAAATGAAAACCATATATATATATATATATATATATGTATATATATATATATATATATATGTATATATATATATATATGATTATATATGTATATATATATATATATATATATGTATATATATATGTATATATATATATATATATATATATATGTATATATATATGTATATATATAGGATCGGTTCAAATGAAAACCATCCCCAGTTGCAAGAACCACGAGAACCACTCTCCACCAATCAGATCATGCCACATATACACTATTATTTTGAAACTTAAAGGTTATTTTGGTAATTTACTCAAAATGTCATGTCTTTTCTCTCTCTCTCTATAAAGTCTTATCGGACTTTTTCATCCATCAAAATGTCATATCTACTCTCTCGACTCTCTTAAAATCTAAAAAAAAATTGTTTTTTGGTTAAAAAACCCTATTATATATAATATTAATATTATTTGTTTTTAATGAAATTACTATTCTGTCTTTTTTTTGTTACTGTTTTATACATACAAAAGGTAATTTTTTGAAGGATTGATTTGTAATTTTGATGTTATTTAAAAATAGTAACCGATTATAAACTCACTCTGGCATGGTTATTATAACCGGCTATAAACTCACTCTGGCGCGTAAAAAAAGTTTAAAACCGGGGCGTAAAAAAAGTTTAAAACCGGCGCGTACAAAAAGTTTAAAACCGTGCGTAAAAAAAGTTTAAAACCGCGCGTACAAAATTTTTTATACCGGTGTGTAAAAAAATTCTAAACCGGCGCGTAAAAAAAGTTTAAAACCGCGCGTAAAAAAATTAACTGAGAATTAAAATTCATGTTTAAAACAAAATTAATAATTAATATTTAAAAAATTAACTGAGAATTAAAATAAAAAATTATATGAGAATTAATAAAATCAATAATGCATGTTTAAATTTAAAAAAACAATCTTATTAATTAAAACAAAATCAATAATCATATCAATCATTAAAGTTATAGTAAAAAGACTAATATGCCCCTTTGTCACTAAAAAACAAAATATCATTAATAAAAACACAATCATTATATTGCTTTATTGTTTTTTAATCTCATCCATCAAAACTAACTTGATCAATGGCTAATATTGGTTCATACAGTTTTCACAACTCAAGATGGTTCTCATTTTACCTATCCCCTATATCTTAAAATTCCCATCCCTCATGCATTATAATATAGTATATATATATGTATGTATAAATGTGTGTATATATATATATATATTATATAGGGGACTAAAGCATAATTAGTGTTTAAAATACCATTTTACCCCCAGTTTAGGGTGTATTTATAAATAAAGAGGGAAGAAGTTCTTTTATTTTAGGTATCTTAAAATATAGAACTTCTTCCTCTTATATATATATATATATACACACATTTATACATACATATATATATACTATATTATAATGCATGAGGGATGGGAATTTTAAGATACCTAAAATATAAGAACTTCTTCCCTCTTTATTTATAAATACACCCCTAAACTGGGGGTAAAATGGTATTTTAAACACTAATTATGCTTTAGTCCCCTATCTAATTACACTTAAATCCCTTTGTTTTAACAAAAATATGGATAATTAGTTACATTTTTCTCTCTACAACAAACTTATAATTCTTTTACATATTCTTGTTATATCTTATAAACTATAATGTTTTAAATAAATCCAAAGGTACCGTGATGACCTACTCATTTTTGTCGACGTTTCAATAGTTGTCTTGGTCAGTATTGTTACGTGGATTAATATGTACAAGTAGATGATACATTAGGGTACAAGTGATTAAAGCAATATGTTCTATCACGTTTCAAATGCTCAAGACGTACTCTCTATGTTGTTATTATTATTATCAATTTAATATTCCAACCGTTTTTAAGTTGTCACAAATATCCAGAACACAACACGGTACCTTGTTCGGGTTTGTCCAGTTTACACTGTCACATTCCAACCATTTTCAACGTGTTTCCTACAAGCATAACAACAATAAAAGACATCCAATACACACTTATATTAAAAATATATAAACATTGCATTCGGTCAATACTTAATAGTTAATTATTAACTTTTATTGGAGTGTTGTAATATCATATACCTAAAACTAGAATTAGAAACTTAGACTATTTTGAAAAAAAAATATTGTAACCACGTTTATTTTAAGAAGTGTGAGTAATACTTTTGTGTTGTCTACTGTTACTCTTCTTTGTTTACAAAACTAAATAGGAGTAATACATTAATTTTGGGAGTATCGAACTTAACAAGTATATTATATATCCAAAGAAAAGCCTGCAGCTAGATCAACAACAAATCATCGGGTTACATATCTCACTACCCTTTTCAACGTGTTTCCTAAAAACATAACGAAAATGAAAAACAAAACCAATAAAAAAGCCTGTAGTCAGATTAACAACAAACCCACGAGCAGAAGACCGAGTCCACCCAGCTGACATAAAGATTATTTCGACCTGATCTCCTAAGTGATTAAAACTCCTAAGTGATTAAAACTATTGTTGTTATTTACAAAAATAAGAGAAAGTCACTAATTATAAACAACATAATGAAATCAACATTTTATATCAAAAATAGTAGCTCGTAATCAATGATAGTTTACAAGGTCCATAACTAAGAACTCAACTAAAATAATTGTTTAACGAACCAAAATCGAGAGAGCTGACAAAAGCAAACCAAAATAACTTACCTAAGCTAATAAATGACAGTGTGGTCTTTTTTAACCGGTAGTTACGCTTCAATTTTGGTTATGCCTCACTCTAAAACCACACTGAACCGAATCGAATAACACCGAACTTTTCAAATGTTTATTATTAAATATATAGTTCAAATTCATCATTTTAGGCCAAAATTTTTATGCCCGAGTTTATTAACAAGATGATTAACAAAACCTTTTGTACAAAAGTTTTAGCCCAATTATTTTGGAATATATTTACTTGCCCAAACATTTCAAACATAAATGAACAAACTCATAACTTAACTGAACTGAAGCCACATGCAAAAACCGAAACCTGACAACAGTCTAAAACTGAAAAACTGGATTTTCGGTTTTGGTTCGGTTTAAGCCCAAAACCGACACGAATCGACCCATGCAATACCCTGTAAGTATTAATATTCAAGTTTCCTCATTAATAACCAACTCATCAAGCCTTGAAGATTCTCAACTTTTTGTAATTTATATCACATAGCAACATGAATGAATAAAAGACATGAACTTATCTTATGAGAGACATGTCTCCTACAAGTGAAATAACTATAAACTAAATTAAATTAAAAGCAACAAAAATAACTTTATATTGAAAATGGTGGTGTTTGTGATAGAAATTTAAAAAGTTAGGGTTTGGATTGTGGAAAAAGAACCGCATGTGTTTGTGTATAATTCGTCCCAGGTCCCACGACTGATGGCCCCATGTCCACACCCACATATATTTTTTTAATTTTTAATTATTAACATGTATTTAACGAGTTTTAATCTGTTTAGACACGAAACCTGTTAAGGTCTTATTGTGTCGACCTGTTTTAGACACGAAATCGGTTAAGGTCAAACACGAAACATGGTAACTTCATGTAGGTTTGTGTCGTGTTATCGTGTTCGTGTCAGAATTGCCAGCCCTAATGACGTGTCTTGTTTGACATGTCTTTAATCAAATCCGTTAAAATTAGTATAAAAAGATTTTTTAAAAGTAGATATTTAATAAGGTTCACTAGCCAACCTGTCCGCCCATTTATTGCTTGTTTATACTGCACCATCAGCCCATTTAACTCAACTGGATAAATGGGTTAATATCACGCCCAAGGTTCATCAATTCAATCGGCCAACCTGAAACACGCCAACCTAAAACAATTACCACCCTAAATTCATGTGTTTCTGGTTGGAAACAGCATCTTCTGTTTCTGAAACTTCTAGTGTTACAGGTTCAAGTTGAAACTGTGCTTATAGAGAGAGACATGGAGGAAAAAGCCATTCTGGACCTCATTCCAATTCTAAACATAAGAAAGCTGTCTAATTCTAAACATAAGAAAGCTGGTAATGGGTGCTACCAAATCCAACTTAAGGGACACGTGAAGTCTCCAGTCATCTCAATCGCGTTTTGATAACCCGCCTACTCATTCTCCTCTGTTTAATCCTGCACTTGATTGCAGAAAACTTAAGAGTAGCAGCAAGAAAGGTGGCGGTGGAGGGACTCTTGATCAAATACTACATAACACCCCCGGTTTTTGTGAAGTCAAGGTCATATGTGAAGGAAAGGAAGTGTCCTTGCAAGACCAGTTGACTGACGAGCCAACGTTTTCACCAACCTCAACCGCTCCTTCTCCACGCGACACCGTGATGGGACCTATGCAGGACCATACCAATGGCTTTGTCAGTTGCAGCTGCTTCAAGATTTGAAAATCTGTTGTATACATATATTAATAAAACTCAATAGCACAACCTTATTGTTGTCAGGAAACATGTTTACCAAAAAACACAATAAACAATGTTGTAGTTGACGTTGTATGTTCATAACTAGATCAACATCATCATTATATAACCATCATCATCGTCATCATTATAAGTTTCACAAATGTATTTAGAAGAAATCAAACTCCAAGTAATTGTCTGAACCTTTGTGAGCCGGAGCAGCTACAGGGGGTACATTAGTCTTTCCACTTGTCGATGCAACGGGAGCAGAAGAGAATCGTTCAAACTCAACGGGCTTAGGGACATCTGGTGGTGTAGCACAGCGGATCAACGCCCAATTAACACCTTCAAAGAACGGGTGTTGCTTAATCTCAGTGGCTCCTCGTTTATAAGCCAGTCTGTGCTGAGGTTCTTTAACGAGCAGCCCTCGTATCAGATCCCGAGCCGAAAAGCTGACTGCTGGTGATTCAGGAAACCGAAGAGGCTGACCCACGGACATTAAACAAAGTGGCTCGGTTACCCGACCCTTTGAATGGAGTTCTACCAAATAATAGTTCGTACAGGAATATTCCAAAGGTCCACCAATCAACAGCACTTCCGTGACCTTCACCTTTGATGATTTCAGGGGCTAAGTACTCGTGAGTCCCCACAAACGACATGGACCGCGCGTTCGTTGGTTCAGCCATGAGCTCAGGCAATGGGCTAACTTGGTTTACTATGTCTTTTGTGATTTTTGTTTTTCTTTCCTTTTTGGATTTGCTGGAAAAGAACCGAGGGGAGAAACACGATGTAGGGACCACACATGAAGGTTGAATACATGAAGGCTCAATGCACGCGGGTTGGGCACAATACGCAGTGTTCTTACGAAGGGGCTCAGAGTCCATAGATGAAGATGTTACTAAAGTTGGGCTAACACTACAGCGAAGAGAAAGGTCAAAATCCGAGAGCATTATATGGCCATCTTCCCTCACGAGAACGTTTTCTGGCTTAAGGTCACGATAAACAATCCCTAGCATGTGGAGATATTCCATGGCTAACAGCACCTCTGCTACATAAAATCTGCAATACAAAATCAAGATGTTTTCCTGTTTAATATCCCATGATTTAAAGATTTAGTCAAAAGCATATCTAATGACAAAACAGGAAACCATAGCAGCTTGAATTAATTTTACATCTATGTGAGCTTAAGTATATTACAAGCAAAATCAACAAACCATAGCAGCTTGAATTAAAAAGCGTGAGGCGTTCTGAAGGGTTTAGGTCGCGAAAGCCAAAGCGCGAGGCAAGAACTTCACGTACGTGAGTCGTTACTATATGTATAACCAAAAGTTTCATCTATCTCATATGTTTTACTAACATATCAGCCTCCTCTAGACCCTAATTTTGACCCCACGTGTGCAAGAAGTGCCGCCTCCAAACTCTTGAGTTTTCTAATCAACGTGCTTTTTTAAGCCAAACATAGCTTAATTGACGTACACAATGCTACCACACGGGACAAAAAATACACAATTCGTCAACCCGAAACAATTTTGAGGTTCATTAATGATATATGAATGAGTTCATTCCCTAGATACACAAATCCAATCAATCCATTTGAAATGAGTTGCATGCTCAATTGACTTTTACCTCATAAAGTTCATACATTAAATAATGCAGGCGAAAAGTATTCTCAGTATAGAAAAAAAATCCGGCATTCGTATAATAATCATGATCAAGGAAAACAAAACTTGACAATCTTGGACCGGAAAGATAATAATGCAGCATGTGAAATAAGATTTCTATTTATTCAAAACGCCTAATTCACGACATAACAAGATAAATGATATAAAGAAAAACCAAGCATAACTGCGGGGCAGGATGCTTACTTGGCAGCCTGCTCTGTGAAGTGCTTCCCGGGCTGTCTTTGCCTAAGCATGTGCAAGTCTCCTCCCGGGCAGAACTCCATAACCAAACACGAGAACTTATCAGTCTCAAAATGTGTGTATAACGTTGGAAGAAACGGATGATCCAAGGATTGCAAAATCTCCCTCTCGGTTTGAGCTCTAAGAAGCTTCTTACGGCTAGCTAACGATGCTTTATCCATAACTTTCATAGCAAAGTAAGCTTTAGTACCCGTCAACTCCGCCAAGTAAACACTCCCAATATCACCACACCCTAACCGTTTCAACAACCTGAAATGAGTCAAACCCAAAGCCCCATCGCGCGCTCTAACCACTTGAATAGCTTCCCATCGCGTATCATTTGACTTATGCGGCTTATTAATACTGCTACTGAAACTACTACAACTGCTTTCATCACTCACATTGCTGCTGCTGCTTCCTCTACACATACTACTCTTCCCACTATCCACAAAATCGACACGTGCACTCCCACTCGTCTTCCCAAGGCTGCTGCTTCCATCACTCACTAACACATCAACCTTACGCGTTTCAATCGATAGTTTTGAAGCAAATTTCGCTTCCAAATCCTCTGCAACAACATGTTTTGTAACAATTGGGTCCATAGCAGGTGGTATACCCGCAGCACGGGCTTTCGAGGCCATTGAAAGATAGATCCTATGTAACAGATAGGATCAACTAATCAAGAAACTCATTCAAGTAAACACCTTTTTATGCTAATTTCAGTCAAAAGCCCCAAAATTCTCACATCTGTCAACAATGTCATCAACAAAAGATCAGAATTTATCAACATATCCTATTCAAAATAAGTAACTATTGGATCCAGGTGCAGATCTTAAAACAATTAATTAAGAAAATTATAAGGATATACGTAAAAAATAAAAATAAAAAATGTAACAATTTGATAACATAACTAGCATAGAGGTAAGATTTTGATCATGAAATTACAAACAAAAGTTGAAAAAAATAAAATTAAACCCATTAAGACAGATCTTACATAATCTGTAGAAACCAAGATGCAGGCAAGCAAATCTAGGAACACTCTTGTAGAAAAAAAAATATAGGAAATAAAAAAACCTATATAGAGAAGAATCTTGCCCACAAGTTTATTGCTTTGATGGTAGCAGCAAAAGGGAAGGAATGAAGGTTGAAGCACTCTTGTTCATCACATGCTGCTGCTGATGATGAAACCTGTGAAAAGAGGAGAGAGAGGGTTGGGTTTTTTTAATTTAATTTAATTTTATATTTTGGAAGAAATGAATGAATAATGAATAATTTGGGTAGGGTCCAAATTACGAATGGATCTTGCTATTCAAACACGGAGCAACTTATTTTCACACCTCAAAGTGTCTCGTTTTGGGTAAAGCGGGGCGTTTAGAGTTACTTTACCAGACAAAAGGTGAAGTGACTGATGTCTGAGTGACATAAAGGTGATACGAGGTTGACCAGGTACGATGTTGTCCGGTGACCCCTAAGCGCTGCGCTTTGGCCAAAGCGCGGCGCTTCGACCCCAAATATTTGCCTTTAAAGCTTGCCCGGGAGAAGAGTTAACGCATTCGATACAAACTCATTATATTTGTTTCTGTTGTGTTTCATCAAAATAACGCACGGTTACGATGTCGTGGTTAAGTAACTATCTTTTCGGTGAATATTCTAACGAGTCAGTTGTTCCTGATTCTTACAAGGGGACCGCTATTTCCGACACGTATGAGAAACCAGTCTTGTCCAACTTGAGGGAGGAGGAGGAGGTTGTATCTGGCATTCGCTATCGGATAACACGGTGGAGCTGGATTTGAATATCCCTGTGGAGGACCCGTAGGCACAACAAGGTTATTCGAATTACAGATACGGAGGCGAAGCGTATCCTCAGGCTGAATATTCATACGGTCTTCCAAACTATCCCGACTTTGGTCACGGTTGTGAGCAGAGCTTTGAACATCAAGTCTATTCGGAACTCGGTGACGATGGAGAGCAGGAGGATGTGTCAGTTGACGAGGAAGGTTGTTACCCGGTTACATTTTCGTTTGATACAACGCAGAAGTTTTCGTCACATAAAGAGCTGGTTTGTTGGGTACAAGACATGGCAAAAGACAATGGTTACCTCATTGTGATCAAGAGGTCGAATAAAAGAGGAGAGAATTACAAGATTTGGTTTCAATGCACTCTTGGTGGGGAGCATAAGAGTATAGCTACACAGAGGAAAACGGGTAGCAAGAAAATAGGCTGCCTGTTCGAGATGATCGGGTTTTCGGAATCAAACGGTAAGGTTTGGAAGATCGAGGTGACGAAGGCGAAGCACAACCACACTCCTATCGAAAACCTAGAAGGTCACGCGTATGCGAGGAGGCTTTCTTCGGATGATAAATTAATGGTTGAGCATCTGGCGGAGCAAGATATTCCCAACCGCAGTATCTGGCGAACGCTGACAAAAAACAAATAGAAAGCTTATTCCGAAAGATATACACAACGCTGTTCAAAAGATCAATGTCAGAAAAATGTCGGTAAGTCTCCGATGCAAAAACTTGAAAACATTCTTCGTGAAAAATATTACACTTATTACATGCGCACGAACGAGATATCAAACGCAGTTGAAGATGTCTTCTTTGTTCACAAAAAATCATTCACTATGTGGTGTGCCTTCCCGCATGTGCTAATGATTGACGCCACCTACAAAACGAACATGTACAACCTGCCGTTTGTTCAGGTCGTAGGAATGACGTCGACAAACAAATCGTTTATGGCTGCTGGTGCGGTAATTTCCGCTGAGAAGTTAGAGAACTACCTATGGGTGCTGCAGAGGATCAAGTCTATGTTGGCAGGCTGTATGGAGCCGCGCGTGATTTTAACAGATAGGGATTTTGCGCTAATTAACGCGTGTGAACAAGTTTTTTCAAAAGCGCAGAAGTATCTTTGTCGGTTCCTTATTCAACAAAATATTAACAAGAATAGCAAGAAGAAATTCTCAGACAAGCAGTGGACATAATTCGTACGTTCATTTTGGACATTGTGCGAATCTACGACCGAGGAAATATACAGGTATAACTTGGAAAACCTTAAAGCACAGCTGAAAGAAGATGGCCGTGAACGTGAGTATTTCTTACATAATTATGTTCAACCAACTATTTACGTTTTTATACAATAACAAAAACTCACTATTTACGTTTTTTAATTTCAGAGGTTTTTGATTATTTAAGGAAATCCTGGTTGGATCCATACCGTGAAAAGTTTGTATCTTCCTGGACTAACAAAGCTATTAACTTTCACCAAACTACGACCAACCGGGTTGAGGGAATGCATGCAAGACTAAAAAGTCTCTTTCCAAGTCATCGCAACACACTGGATAAACTTGTATTGTATGTTGATCATGTTGTTGACATACAATACGCCGAGATTAGAACTAGCTTTGAAACAAGCCTCCGAAAAGTGATGAACCACCACAAGGATCATCACATGCTTGAAAATATTCTCAGAAAGGTTTCAATATTTGCGATTGAGCTTTTGAATATGGAGCTAAAGCGTAAGGAAGACGGGTTGAGAGCCCACGGTTCAAGCTGTGGTTGCCAACTTTTTACCAGTTGTGGTTTGCCATGTGCCTGTCGCTTGGAAAAGTTGGAAAATAACGGTAATTAATTATTTTGTCCTTTTCCGTTGTGATTTTGCCATCTAATTTTTGTTTCCGTCCACAGGTCAGCAAATCCGTATCAATTCGATAGACGTGTTCTGGAAGAAGCTTGACTTCAAGCCGGCGAGGAATAAGATAGAGGATATTGATGTAGACGCGGAATTCGAAAAATTGAAACAACAGATCGATCCAACACCTCCTCAAGTGAAAAGGAGCTTCTTTGAAAAGTTTCAGCAAATCCTCAATCCAAGCAACAGTAACAAAAAAACCTCCTATTGTTTTGAAGAAAACTTGCGACCGCCCAACATTGAAAACGCAGGAACAAAGAAAGGTTGAAGCGGCCAGAAAAAGCTCGTATATTCCGTCGGAATAAACTTGGCTCGAAGCCTCAGACGATCTCCCCCGTCACAGCTCGTACGTATCATCCCAAGACTCTGGAAGACAAAAGAAAACCAAACCGCTCCACGAACACCCTGATTTCCCGATGATCAAGCTCGGTCCTAAGACGGATATAGCGATCCGCAACTATGCTTCTCAGATTTCTGAAGTGTTCCATCCATACATCGTGAGAATAAAGGACGTGAGACCAGATGGTCATTGCGGGTTTCGATCAGTAGCTGTTGGGTTAGGAATGAAACAATCAAAGTATTTGACTATCCGGAAACAACTTATAATGGAGTTACGTACGAATGAATTGCTTTGGAGGCAGGTTTTCGATCCGGAAAACATAGGACATTATGATTCGCTAGTCAGACGGATCAAATTCGAGGGGGTGGGACGAGCAGGTATCGAAAATTACATGACAATGTCTGAGACGGGGTTTCTTATTGCCCAACGATACGGTGTGATTGTTCACACCTTCGACATTCGTGGGAACGATACAATTTTCCCTCTACTGGGCGGGCCAGACGAATCCGAGCAACCTCACCAGGTGGTTGCAGTTGTGTTCGTCGACAATGGGCATTTCATCCATGTAGAGCTTGGAGGATGGTATCCAATGCCACCCACAAACCCCCAGTGGATAGCGAACAGATCAGCGCGCGCAGCTGCTTGGCATACATTATATAGGGATCAGATCAGCGCGTACCAAATGTTTACGTACAAACCCCCGGACCTTAATCTAACGCCATATGTTCAAGATGTAGGTTAAATAGGTGTAATATTAATCATGTTAATTTATTTATAATCCAAGAGTACGTTTATGTTTTTTACTTACATGCGTTGAATCATTTACAATCCAAGTGTGTGTATGTGGTTTGCTAAGTATATGCGCTTTTGTACAATAGTGAACGTAACGACCAACATACGCGACAAAACTGAATAATACAGATAGTAAACGTTATAATACAACTTTTAACGACAATATACGATAAGCATTGATCCGGTATGGCGCGCGTACATGCAATACCGCACGTCGGACTACAAGTGAAATCAAAAGAGAAACACATGAAATCGTGAATACATCACCCGAGCTGACCAAACTTATCCGGAATTTGAGGTATAGACTATAAACTTCCCAAAAAGAAATAAAATGGCAAATTACGTCACATTACGACATGTATCGATGCGTTTTTGAATTATAATCAAATTAAAAATTAATTAAAAAAGGCCAAAGTGCGCCGCTTAGGCCTAAGCGGGGCGCTCTGGACCCACGTTCTAACCCAAAGCGACCTGTTGCACCCCCAAACTCACAAAACTTCAAAACACACACACCAACGATGCGATTTACACACACTAGCCTCGTTTGAGCTCGTTTGACGTCCATTTCCGCGATTCGACTCTCTAGGTATGATCGTTGCCCCCCTACTCATTTATTCCATTAGATTATTCATTTGAGGTTTGTTTGGTTCGATTTGGGGGTTCCGGCCAGCTACCACCGCTGTGCTCAAAAAGACAGAGGCAAAGCGCGGCGCTTGGCCCTAAGCACCCCGCTTTGCCTTGTTTTTTTTTTTTTTTTAAAATTACTTAGTTTATATTAATGTTATTAGTAATAGTTTAATTATTCTTATTAATAATAGTTTAATTAGTTTATATTATTGTTATTAATAATAGTTTAATTATTGTTATTAATAATAGTTTTAATTAGTTTATATTATTGTTATTAATAATAGTTTAATTATTTTTAATAATAGTTATTTTAATAATGTATTTATTAATTGATAATTATGGTTTGTTTATTATTTAATTATTAATAATAGTTATTGTTATTTGTTTTTTAGTTGTTATTGTTATTAATATTTCTTTAATAATAGTTATTGTTTAATTATTGATGATTGTTTTGTTAAAACGCAGATATGGATATGGATGATTTTGATGTCGACATGGATGTGGGGTTGGAGGATCAGGGCGCTGATCCAACCCCGAACCACCAGTATCTCGCGTTCCCGGCAGGTGAGGATAAGCATGAGAGGTGCGCGAGGTTGTGCGTCATGTCGATAGGGGCGCATGTCGGGATTGACTGGGGCTTGTTAGAGACAGTACAGGAGGCGCCTAGGGCGAGGGATATTATAGGGTTGGATTCCCCATGGGCGCGTTTATTCCAGGGGGCGGCGGAGGACTCGTACCGTGAGCTTACGGTCGAGTTTATCGCGTCGTCTGTATTCACTCCGCATCCGGCGGATTACGTGGAGGACCCGGCCCATCCTCAGCACGAGATTACCTTCCACCTGGCCACCCAGGAGTTTGGGATGAGTCTTAAGTAGTTCGCCGTCCATGCAGGTTTGTACACCACAGCTGAGCTTGATACAGATTTATATACGCAGGGGGTTAGAGCCTTGGACAGGCAGACCCTTATTAGTTTCTGGAGAGCTATTGCGAGGGTTCCGTTTGGGAAATCCTCGCAAAACGCCTCCACCATCAGAGACCCCCTCTTCAGGTACCTGCATCGCATTATCGCGTCCTCGATCGTGCCCCGGTTTCACAGTCGGGACAAGGTCAACAAGGGAGACCTTTTTTACCTGTACTGCCTGCTGCGACCTCACTCGTGCGCGTTGGCTCACTGCTTGGCCGAGTACTATGCTTCTGCTTATCATAAGAAGGAGCGCGCAGGCTTTTTGGCGGATGCTACGTCACCGTCATCGCCCGATCTTTAGGGCTCGTGCCCGAGAGTGATCCGCTATTGGCCCCGCCCATTCCGTCGACTTTATTAGGCCGGGCGTCAGCGTCGTCCATGGGCATACTTCACCAGTTTGACGTTGGCTACCGGTTTCGGGGCCGGATGGGGGTGTTTGGGTGCCGGAGCCGCCGTTGCCGGAGGTGATCCCCGTAGTTTTCGAGATCACCGAGGGCATACTAGCTCCTCCGGTTGTTCAGGCGGCGGCTTACGAGGCTCAGCTTGCAGCTCTGGGTCTGCCACCTCCTCAGGATGACCAGCCACCGCCGCCGCCACCGCCTCACGATCAGGAGCATGAGCCTCAGGGTGACCCGCCACCACCGCCGCCACTGCCTCCACACCCCCCGCAGTACCCACAGCATGTCATTGTTGACCTGCTTCCTGCTGCGCAGGCGGTGGCGAGGGACTTCGATCGGCGCCTCCGGCGGTCTGAGCAACAGCAGGCGTGGATTATCAAGACGCTCACGGCTATCAGCGCACATTTGGGACTGCCGGAGATTCCACTGCCACCGTCTCCACCGCCGGAGGATCATCCGGAGGATCAGTAGATTTACTTTGTATAGTTTTTTTCCTGTATTAGACATTTTGTTTTGTGTTGTATGTACAAACCGACTATTTATGTATATATGCAGTTGATCTTTTATGTATGCTTGTATGGATTGTTTGCGATTATTTCATACGTCTCGTTCGCGACATATCGTACGGTGTTTTTATTAAACATGTTCGTGTAATTCATTAAAAATTAAATCGGATAACATTTATACAAAAACTTTAAATTATATACGTTTGTAAGAAATAAAACGATTGATTGCGCTTATTTCATACGTCTCATTCGCGACATATCGTACGGTGTTTTAATTAAATATGTTCGGGTGATTTATTAAAATAAAATGGGATAACATTTATAAAAACAACTTTAAATAGTATACGTTTGTAAGAAATAAAACAAGTTTGTAATATAAATGTCCATTTTGTAAACATAAAACAAAAATCTACAACTTTTCAAAAAAATAACACAACCAAATACAACAAAAATAATCAACCAACAACCCATTTTTCACCAAAACCTAACCCATTCCACCAAATTAAGTCTGGCAGCCCAAAGCGTCCCGCTTTGATCATAGCGGGGCGCTTCATACTAGGGTCAACAGACAAAGATTGACAGTCTCAGTCCTTGTCTGTTGACTTTACATTGAAACGCCCCGCTTTGATCATAGCGGGGTGCTTTGATGTGTGTAAAGAGATTAATGCGTGTGGGAATAGACCAGGCCTTACGAATCAAGAAAGTGGAGTCTTGAGTCACACCTGTCGGTCAAGCCATCAATGCAACACAAGCACTCCTGTTTGAGAAATGACTAACCTGTCTCCTTCACAACACATCAACTTCCCAATCATATAGTTGTTTACTGTTTGAAATAAAATGTTCCTGTCTTTATGGGAGGTCAAACTTCATTTTACACTCTTGATTGATACATTCCATCATATTTGTCCTTGCTACTCTCAACACCATCTCTCTCTCACTTAACTTCTTAGTTTATATAAGATCTTGTGCCGTTTAAAAAATAAATAAATAAATAAATAAATCATGTATTTATCTTTGTTTATATGGTAACAACTAGTTTAAGATCCTGTGAATTTCACGGGTTGCTAAAAAAAGTATATTTTCATTATCACCGTCGACATAAATGTTACAATTTTATACACGTTAAAACACAAACGGATATATTAGATTACAACGACAAATTGAAATACATGAATATGCAACGATCACAATTCGTTGAAAATCGCTTTATAAACCACATTAGTTGTTTTATCTGTAGGTATCCCGTTATCAAGTATTAGTAGTTTAACTCTATCTCGTTTTTTTTCTCTTAAAAAGCAACATACAATTGACTATGAGAGAAGACATGTTTCAAATGCAAACCAACTCTAGAAAGTGACTGTCCTTAACTTTTGTTGATTGTTATTATAAAACATACGGCCACTGGATTAATCACTGTGCAAGATGAGTGAAAAGCAAAAGTTAAGGAACGAAGACCTGCAATAATAAAATAACCTTCGACTTTGAGAACCAGTTGCAATACATTTGAATCCAAAGTATAGGAGAGTACTAAAACATCAAGCAATCTATTGGAGGGTTAGTGTCCTCTAATGTTAATCTTGTAAATAGTTATAATAAATGAATTACGTGTTACATAAAATAATAAAATCCGTGTACTACTTAAAAGAAATGTTAAACATTTTACTTCAGTTTCATTTCTCTTTTCTTCTTCACCTACCTATCATCATTCTTCAATACAATCATCCAATCACATGGGACAACCCCCAAGCCTTTGTAGCTAAACCTCTATTTTCGCACAATTTCACTTTAACAACATAATCTATGATCCAAATAAACACAATATTAATCAACCTTTAATTTTTTTTTATTTCAAGTGAACTTACGTGGCCCTATAATTACATATATTCCTCCATTTCATCAAATGCTTATTTAAATCTATAGGCAAGTTGTTGTCCAACACTTATAACCTGTCAAGGTAAAACCAGATCTAAACAGACCGATCACTTAGTAGTAGCAAATGAGGACTGACGTGTCTCATAGTGTGAAAGATAAACAATCAAACAAACATACCAGGTAATGACGGTGACTACCCGTCCATACCTAGTAATGTCTCACTTGTGAACAGTATAAATAATAAAATTACAGAATTACAAACATAGATAGAGGATTACAAAATTGGGACAGACTGATCACAAAAGAAGCGACTGGGAACGATCCGTGATTGTGGATGCACCGACTTAGTTCTGTGATTTACATACGATAAAGGAAATAAATGCAAAAAAATAAAACATTTTATTAAATGGATTTATTATCTTTAACTAATATATACAAAGGGAAACTAAATGAAAAGGATAATTACCATATAACTTGATGATGGTTCCCACATAAATTTATAGGATTGAGAACCTATTTAAATAGATAGGTCGATATGAAAATAAGGGTTTGAGAACCTATCTAAATATATAGGTCGAGATGAAAATAAGGGTTGTTGAAAGTGGAATTCTCACAAACTGGATAATCATAAAAGAATCGAAACTCATATCACAAAATCCTAAAAAAATATATATAAAAGTAAGATAAATTGACTGTCAAGAACATTAAAAACCCTAATTTAAAAATGATATCATAACAGGTACACAAATGAACAGATTAAATGAATATCACCAAATTTATTTAGTACTAATACAGATTCAGATGATAATTTGGTACCAATAAAGCATTTGCTTTAAAGGATCATGATTCAAGACTAAAGATAATTGACCAACTTCAATAGAAAACATATGTTTCTCAATCTATCTCCAAAACCAGTAACTTCTTATAGATTTCCAAACAAATATTTTTTTTGAACAGCCAATGAAGCTTTATTCACCAGACCAAACGACACCGGCATAGCAAGACACTAAGCCGAGCCGAAACAACAAAAGCAAAACTACAACACCCGCTAAAAGAGGGGCGGTCCCCACCAAAAGAAGAACATAGAAGCAATCCACCCAAGTAAGCCAACCCGACCAAACAAACATATAACCTTCTTACCTTTGCAATTGCTACACTTGAAGCAGGATTTGTGTTAATATAAACCATTAGCTGACAAAAGTTCCACCGGCTAAACCGTGTTCCCAAAAGCCTTGCAATTTTGTCGTGTTCGTTCCAATAAAAGACATATTTAACCATCATTTGGTCTTGATATTTTCCTTTACCTCTCTTCATGTATCTAATATTATTAATTTTACTCATGTTTATAGTTGCCTGCTTGGTTCTTAGACTCCACTTCAACCGGAGCACATAAGGTGCCATCAGGTAAATGCCAGTGCCCAAGCTCCCCTAGACCTTTTCGGTCATCGTCTGATTTTGCCCGCCAAGAACCGACTGGCTTCACCTTAATTTCCGTAACTTTGCATCTTAAAAAAGGAATAAAAAAAAGTCCAGTCAACAAAACATTAAAAAAAAGCAAAACAATCAAAATCATAGATCATCACATGCTATACCTTAGATGTGATCCGAGTAAAATACGGGTCAATAATGACTCTCTCCAGAGAGTAGTTCTTGAGACAAATGGGCCATTGCCACTTCCAACAAGATATATATATAAATATGGAATATATAAAGCTGATCGTAGGGAGAGGGATTCTAGACTACATAAAAGCTCTATGGCAAGTGCCCAGTGAGGGGTGGACCAGACTCATCATTCAAGACCACCAAGAGCGCCAAAACTAAATATCATATAACACAAACCTATTGTAGGTCCATTGACTTATTGCCCACATTGCCAAGCACATTAATGCTATGTAGAGGCTTTAAGGCCCGATTCACCAGCTTTGAAATTTCTTGATTAAGCATGTTTGTACCAGTTCAACAAAGTGAGAATAACCTCTACAGAATACATAAAAGGATCCCAGGTCAACAAAGTCACCATTAAACAAATAGGATTTTCCTCAAGAGGGGAGACCATTGACTCGGAGATAAATAAAAGATATAAGGTCGATTAAGTTAGAGTGTAGTCTCCAAGGAAAAACTGTTGCCAAGCTTAAACAATGTCATTCTTTTAAAAGACTTTTTATTTAAATGGGTGTTTTTTTATTTGTATTCATAGGGAATAGGTGGTTTCAATTGTATCAATAGTTCAGACCACCACGGATTCTCTCTCGTCAATCTTTCAAAATACAAATTATAAATCACATACCCTCAAGTCAAAAAACAGCCCCTAATTAAAATAAACTAACGTTTTAAGACTTATTCCACACACAATAGACTTGCTATACCTTGAAAGGATCCAACTTGCGTTGGATCCTTGTTTTATGTTCTATGTTCGAAGACCGGATTATAAATATTGTGATGCATGTGAAAGGATAAGAAATACAACCCGATACTCGTGGATGCTACTGAGACAGTGCAGCAGCATCTGCCACCACCAATTTTTTGCAATTGAAACACTCCTCTCACCTTTATATATAAATTTCACTAAGACCAGAACCGAAAACCATTGAAGGGTATGATCTAATGATTGGGATTCTTATACAAATTTAACTTAACTTTAAAGTTTAAAATCTTAGAATCCGATTGACTGAAAAGTTACCTCAATGAGCTAGTCAATAGCTATGGTTTGCTTATTCTCATTGATGTCGAATTGTTGGCTCACATTAGCTACAACTACAAAAAAGACAGAGTCAGACACATTCTAGCAGCAAGAAAGTAAAATCATTTGTGTAAAAGTCAAACGGACTAAAAGCTCCATTTTTTTCATAATACCAATGAAATTAAGCTACAATTCAATTAACATTTAAACTGAAGTCATTTTAAAGAAATTAAGAAAGTAAAGTAATCAGCATGCTTAGACTTTCAAAGATCAAAAGAGCCTTACATGAGAGCTTTAAAATTTACTCTCAATGGCGCTAGATAGAACCGTAAGAGCGTGTTATCAATATGGTTCTGCGAGTATCTTGCACTTTGATTCCATTCAAGAACAAACACATCTCCTGTTCTTCTACTCTTCTAAATCTCGATTCTGATTCTCCCAAACCCTACACTAAATCACATCCAATCCTAACATGATCAAACAATAAACCACATCAATTAGCGTACATTCGACTATAAAGATATTCAAGTTCTTCAAATTAAAAGATACAATTTTTTCATCAACAAACCTTCATACTCTTCCCAATAATCCCCTCCTTGGCATCATACCATTTATACGCAAACGGGTTCTAGCTACTTGGGCCCTGCATAAAACAATCTAGATCAAGAATGCAAGATTTCCTCGTAACCCAAAGTTCACAATTCAAAAAATAAGTGATGCCAAATTACAGTTCAATAGGCTGCAACAATGTGAATAAGATATCAAAGAGCATGTAATCAGAAGAAATTAGAAAAATTAAATCCTATCCCAAAAACTCCCACATTATTTTTTGCCCTTTTTTAAATCCACATGAAAGCTTTAAGCTTGATGCTTCAAAAACACCATAATCCATTTTCAACCTGCACAAATCCAAACAACAATCAATTAAACAACTATCTAACAACACCGATAATATATATATATATATAACATAATTAATTGCAAACCCACCAATTCCAATGGGATGTCACAGAATCATATATCATTGATTAAACTAAAAGTCAATCCTCTTGACATTGAGGACAAAATCTCTTACACGCTACACTTAAATTGATATAAACTTCACAATTAGCTACACATCAACTCCTTTTATATTACAAATTGATAATGCATAAAGCCAGATTTCAGAAGCAAAACATAAAAAGTCAGTTTAACCAACAATAAACAACACACCTAGTGATTTGCAAGGAAGAATTGTAGCAGCATCTCTTTCACTCAATGCATAAAGTGCTCTCCTTAGCTCTGCAGACAACTGGAAACATGCAAATAAAGATGATAATAATAATAACTTTAACCCTAAATCGTAAAATCAACAAAATTCTTACTTTCTCTGCACATTTTGAATCCAAATTGCCTTTCTTAACAGACGGATCAATGAAAAATCGAAGCATTTTGATATTCGAATCAAGAGCTAGGGCTCTCTATTGTAACAACCCATCCTCCTGCGAATTTATAGAAATTAACGTCGATGCTGATTCCCAATCTCAATCAGTGAATAACTCTTCAATCCCCAGATTTGCCCAACTTGTGTAAAATAAAACAGCAACAACCTATCAAATCGATACATACCAAGACAACCTTTCTCATCATAACAGGAAACACCACTCAGTAATTTCAAGCAAACAATCAACAACAAAACAGATTCAATCGAATCTTCACTTACATGATGATGATGATTGTTGTTGTTTGCTTCTTGATTCAACATGCTGATGATTTCAATCGCTAAACCTAAATAATCCGTATCCAATTAATCAAAATATGATTAGAAACCATCCTCTCGTAATCACCGTTAAGGCTTTCCATCGTATCAACCTCCTTCGTCACAACCACCACCGTATGCCTCTATGTATATATCCAGCGTCCTCTGAAAGCAAGATGAAGATGATAAAGATACCTGGATTAGAGCTTTTGTGTTTGAGACAATCAAAGATGTACGAAATCGCCAGCGAATCACCTATATGATGATAATTAGGGTAATGAAAAGCGTATTTGAGAAGCCGCGTGTGAGAGTTAATCAGACAAAGGAGAATAGAGGAAAGGGGTTTGGCGCTTAGGGTGAATTCTCGTTCCACATCATTAAAAATGATTGGTCCAGAATAGACCATGCCTTTTAACTATAGTAGATAGATGTTACTCTTTTTGATACGTATTGTGTTAAACAAGTTACGTGTTAAAAATCTTTTTAAATGGGTTTAACCTACCTAAACTGTTTATTGTTGGAGATATGTATGTCCGACCGTAATTAAAGTCAATATAACTAACTCGGTACGATCCGAAGAGTTACACGTTGAATCGTATATGTTCACGAGTAGGTGGATTATTATTTGTGAAATAATAATAGTTTAAACCCGATGGACTTAATATTAATTAGATTATTATTAAGATAATTGTATAATCTTAAAGGGCTTTTATGTAAGATTTGGTTCTATAAAAGGATGCTTAAGGTGCAAACCCTAGACACACTTTTATAAAACACAAAACCCTAGCTTCCCTCTGAAGTTTAGCCGCCGTCGCCGCCTTCTTCTTGGCGGTTCTACCTTTGGGTATCTTGTGATCGGTTGTGAACTTCCTACTAGCGAGGATTCGTTGTAACCCGCGTGTTACGATCCCGGTGTAGTCGTCAAATGTTGATTACTAAAACCCTCTATGGTTGTTTATTATTTTATTTGTTTATACGCGTATAACCTTGATCCGATTGGGAATATTTATTAATCAGATTAATAAATCAAACTTATATAATCGGCTTTTGGTAAATTATATAAACCGCTTCCGCTAATATTTTGATACACTGATTCCCAACAGTGGTATTAGAGCCACGGTTACACGCGTATAGATGGTAAAGTCATAATTTTGATCTATGTTTTATTTGTCAAAAATTATTTATTTTGACAAAAGATCAAAAGCTTTTGGTTGTCTATGGATTGTGATGTGAATCGAGCCCTAGGTTATGACCGTTGTCATGGTGGTGTTTGTTATGATTTTATTTTGATTTGTATTTTTTTCGGATATTGGATCTGATGTTTTTTTTTTTGTATTTTTTTGCGGATAATGGATCCGATGTAATAGATAGTATTAGAATAGATTTGGTTTTATTGTATTTCAAATTTATTATTGTAATCCTGAAGTACAAGATCAAGATCAAGATAAATCGCGAACAGGTACCATGAAGATAGAGATCACGGGTCAAGTGAGAGCTTTCAAAAATTAGCTTTTGAAACCCTTTAGACTAGTTCGTTTCGTTTATGGCTAAAACGAAACGGGCAACCTATTAGGGGCTCGATTCGGTTATTTTATTATTGTGTTTTGTGGTTGTGTTTTATTTATTGTAAATAATCTAAATAACCCAAAATAAATAAAGTTTTTCACAATCAAGACAACGTTTTTATTAAAACAAGTTTTATAAAACTGAAAAGTATATTTAATAAAAGAGTTTTATTAAAATTCAAAACAAGTTTATTCGCGATAAAACGACCAACATAGTTTAATAGGGTATTTAAAACTATACCGGGTCGTGTGTGGAAAGGAGTTTCTATTATCACGAATTATATAAATTTGGATTTTTAAACTGTTGTGTAACTCGCCTCATGCTACGAGTTATTCAAAATATTTTGGTAAATATTAAAATAAATCCCAAATTTTAAATTGATGTTTTATGCCACCCTTAACGAGTTAACACTTCATTCTAAATAGAACCCAAATGTTAGTGTTACACCCTGCATCTGGGCATCTATCATGAAAGAAGGTAATCATCGCGTTTGCCTGTGTAACATAGGCCGGTGTTACAGCTAACAGTAAAGGACAAAACATCGCTTGTTCATCAAGTGGCCATAGTTGGGGTTAAACATGCATCGTTTAAGCGATAACGAGAGTTGTGTAGTAGACACAATTAACAATCGTTGTTTACCTACATAATCATACCAGTAGATAGAGCTCAAGCCAATTCACTGTAATTGATGAATCAGGGTCTCATCTTAATTATAATTTTGTTTTTGGGTCATAAAATAAAATTAGGATATTTAAAACACAAATACTAATAAATTAATTTTGAATTTTGTAGATGTCAAATGAAAACAATTCCTCCAAATTCTCTCTCAAGTCCATCTTAGAGAAGGACAAACTGAACCACTCCAACTTCATGGACTGGCACCGCAACTTGAAAATTGTTCTCAAGGCGGAGAACAAACTGTATGTTCTTGAAACGCCAGTCCCTGATGAACCCATCAATCAGCAAACTATTGCATATAGAAACTATGCGAAGCACTTTGATGACGCTTTGAAAGTCTCATCTCTGATGCTAGCATCCATGATCCCTGAACTTCAAAGGACCATGGAGGATATGATGGCATACGAGATGAATGAGAACCTGGTAGAAATGTTCCGCAGAAGGCTCGTCATGAGAGGTTTGATGTGATGAGGTCACTCATAACCACTCGTATGCAAGAGGGTACATCAGTTAGCACCCATGTGCTAAAAATGAAGGCATATGTTGATCACTTGGCTCGTCAGGAATCCCCCTTGAGTGATGAGTTAGCTGGAGATATCATCCTCAACTCATTGCCCAAGTCATCTGATCAGTTCACTATGAACTACAATATGAATGGGATGGAGAAGAAACTTGCAGAGCTGCATCAGATGCTCAAAGCTGCTGAGGTAAATATACCCAGCAAGACTGCACCAGTGCTGATGATCAAGGAGGGTCATGTTAAGAAACCTAACACCAAGAAAAAGGGCAATCATGGTAAAAGGAAGGGCAAAGGCAAATCTGTTGCAAACAAGAAGCCTCAGAAGGATGCCAAGTGTTTTCATTGTAATGAAATTGGGCACTGGAAGAGGAACTGTGCTAAGTATTTAGCTTAACTAAAGCAAGCCAAGGCTTCAGGAGGAGAGTCCTCAGGTATATATGTTATTGAAATCTTTGTTTTTTCTGGCAAAGCATGGGTGTTTGACACAGGATGTGGTTTTCGCATTTGTAATGCTTTGCAGGGACTAAGAAAGATTAGAAAGCTGAAACAGGGCGACTTGGAGGTCCATGTTGGCAATGGACAAAGAGTTGCTGTGAAGGCGATTGGAGAATATGTTCTTTTACTTCCTTCTGGTTTAGAACTTGTTTTGAACAATGTTTATTTTATTCCTAGCGTCACTAGAAATATTGTTTCGGTTTCTGCTTTGACTGGACAAGGTTTCAATTATCGTTTTAATGGTGAATTTATTTCTGCTTATTTTAATGATGTTTTTTACTTTGATGCAAAACCAAACAATGGAATCTATGAGATAGAAACACAAAACAATAACATATTATGCAACATCTCCCATAAACGTAATAAGTTAGACTTTAATGATATGTATATGTGGCATTGTAGACTTGGTCACATAAGCGAGAATCGTGTTAAACAACTCAAAACCGCAGGAATCCTAGATTCCAAGGGTTCAGAAACATTTGGCAAATGCGAATCATGCTTAAGTGGAAAGCTAACAAAAGCACCTTTTTCAAATGTTGGAGAAAGAGCTAATGATCTGTTGGGACTTGTACATACAGATGTATGTGGTCTATTTAGAACAATGTCAAGACATGGAGAAAGATACTTTGTTACATTTACTGATGATTTCAGTAGATATGGTTATTTTTATCTTATGAAGCATAAACACTTGAAAAGCTTAAGGAGTACCAAAACGAAGTAGAGAATCAGCAAAATAGAACTATCAAGATGTTTCGATCAGATCGAGGCGGTGAATATCTTAGTCAAGAGTTCATCAACCATCTAAAGGATTGTGGAATAGTTTCACAACTCACTCCATCTGGAACATCACAACATAATGGTGTATCTGAGAGGATAAATCGAACTCTATTAGATATGGTTCGATCAATGATGTGTCGAACAACCCTCCCAAGCTCCTTTTGGAGTTATGCTCTGGAAACTGCCGCAAGACTTGTGAATATAGCTCCAACGAAGAAGGTTGACAAAATGCCTTATGAGATATGGCATGTAAAGAAACCTAAAGTATCATATCTTAAGGTCTGGGGATGTAACGCTTATGTCACTCTAGAATCTTCGGATAAACTAGATCCCAGAGGCGAAAAAGTGGTTTTCGTCGGATACGCTAAAAGGATTTGTTACCTTTTCTACCACCCCACTGAAAATAAGATTTTCACTAAACGCAGAGGCACTTTCTTGGAGGAAGAGCTTCTGGCGCGAGGGATTGGAGAAAACCATGTGGATCTCGAAGAAATTCGAGAATCACAAGTGACTGAACCAGTTGTTCAGTCAGAACCAGAAGTAACTGATCCAGTTGTTGATGTTGAGCCTGAGAGGACTCAAGAAACAACAGAAACACCAAGTGTTCAAAGAAGTATTAGGGATCGTCGTGCACCTGAAAGGTATGACGATATCTTCATGATTGATGAAGCTGAACCTGCTACTTACAAAGTTGCAATGTTGGATTCAGAATCCAAGAAATGGAAGGAAGCCATGAATGCAGAGATGCAATCCATGTATGATAACCAAGTTTGGGACTGTAGGAAACAAGTGGATCTTCAAGAAGAAGACCGACATGGATGGAAATGTGCAAACCTACAAAGCAAGGCTTGTAGCGAAAGGGTTTACTCAGACTCAAGGAATTGATTATGAGGAAACTTTCTCGCCAGTAGCCATGCTTAAGTCTATTAGAATTCTACTTGCCATTGCTTCGTATTATGACTATGAGATATGGTAAATGGATGTCAAGACTGCATTCCATAATGGACACTTACTTGAAGATGTCTATATGGTTCAACCTGAAGGTTTTGTCAATCCAAAGAATCCTAATAAGGTATGCAAGCTAAATAAATCCATCTATGGATTAAAGCAAGCATCTCGCAGCTGGAATCTCCGTTTTGATAGAAAATCAAAGAGTTTGGTTTTATTAAAAACGAAGATGAACCGTGTGTTTACAAGAAATCTAGTGGGAGCTATATCACTTTTCTCATTCTGTATGTAGATGACATACTAATAATTGAAAACAATGTCCCTATGCTAAAAGATGTTAAGGCTTGGTTGGGTAAATGTTTCACAATGAAAGATCTTGGTGAAGCCGCTTATATTCTAGGAATAAAGATTTATAGAGATAGATTAAAGCGGTTATTACGTTTAAGTCAAAGTACATATATTGATAAGGTCATGCGACGCTTCTCAATGCAAGACTCAAAAAGGGGGCTCTTGCCCATGGCACATGGAACCATTCTTAATAGCGAGCAGTGTGCAAAGACTGAAGAGGAAAAGAAGAAAATGGAAAGAGTTCCATATGCTTCTGCTATTGGTTCTATCATGTACGCCATGTTATGTACTAGACCTGATGTTTCGTATGCTCTTAGCATGACGAGTAGATATCAACAGAATCCAGGAGAGAGTCACTGGGCTGCAGTGAAGAACATTCTTAAGTACTTAAGAAGGACTAAGGACATGTTCTTAATATATGGAGGACTGAATGAGGAGCTGTCAGTTAAGTGTTATACTGATGCAAGTTTCCAGACTGATCGTGATGATTCAAGATCATAGACCGGATATGTTTTCATTCTGAATGGTGGGGCTGTTACTTGGAAGAGCTCGAAGCAAAGTGTGGTTGCTCAGTCCACCTGTGAATCAGAATACAATGCTGCATCAGATGCTGCTAAGGAGGCTGCCTGGATGAAGAAGTTCATTACTGATCTCAACGTTGTGCCTAGCATAGAGAAACCGATCGAGATGCTGTGTGACAACACTGGTGCCATTGCTCTTGCAAAGGAACCAAGGTCGCATCAAACCACAAGGCATATACTCAGAAAATTCCACTATATTAGAGAGATAATAGAGCGTGGAGACATCGTAATAAGCAAAGTTCATACGGATCTAAATCTGGCTGACCCCTTTACTAAGCCTTTACCTCAAGCTAAACATGAGGAGCATGCTGAAAAGATAGGGCTTAGATTTGCTAGACAGTGGGCATGATCTGTAGTTAGTATTGGTGTTTTAAGTTTGAACTACAACAGTTACATTGAATAGTTATTTGATTTATTGGTTAAATACAAGTTTAATTATTTTGTAACTGTGTTTGTTATTTGTATGTTTATATCCTTGAATAAGCGTATTCTAAAAATCCGTAGTCGATCAAATTACATGGGAATGAATTTGAATGTAAGACTATTGTGAATTGAGATGATTGTATTCATGAGATGAATAACTCAAGGGTTCGAGAATCAAAATTCACAGATATCACTAGGGAATGATATTGGATATGACTCGCTTCAAAACGATCTCCATGGATCTAAGTCATGAGATGTTTTGATATTGATATGTTCAACATGTCCTTTTTCCTTAGGCACATATTAAACTACATTGATCAAGGACAATCTTTGATGTTATCTAACACTGTCCTAAAACATGGATAGTAATCCGGGTAGCGTTAGGAAAAATCCAAGGTAAGTGGGAGTTGTATGACGCTGATGGAATTCTATACTTCTATGCAATTAGAAGTTTAGACATTCTGGCGCCCTCGTTAACTTAAACTGGAATAAACACGTGGCCACGCTCGGACTAAAAGTAGTTCGTTAGACCAGTTTGAATTAAAGTCGAGAACAGAGAATAGTTGATCACTATATAAGAATGAATGATCCATGCCTTATGATCAATGAATGTTCTATACATAAGGGACTTATTGATAGAATTATCAGGGCTACAATATTTGGTTAAGTAAAGTGTTAATTGAACTCAAAGAACTAGTTGACGACTGTAAAGTGTCATACCATGTTAGGAGCAGTGCGATGCAGCTAGGCATCCAACTCTGCACACGTTAACTCATTTAATTAAAATCGTCCAAGTGGGAGATTGTTGGAGATATGTATGTCCGACCGTAATTTAAGTCAACGTAACTAACTCGGTACGATCTGAAGAGTTACACGTTGGTACACGAATCGTATATGTTCACGAGTAGGTGGATTATTATTTGTGAAATAATAATAGTTTAAACCCCAGGGACTTAACATTAATTAGATTATTATTAAGAGGATTATAATTGTATAATCTTAAAGGGCTTTTATGTAAGATTGGGTTCTATAAAAGGATGCTTAAGGTGCAAACCCTAGACACACTTTTATAAAACACAAAACCCTAGCTTCCCTCGGAAGTTTAGCCGTCGTCGCCGCCTTCTTCTTGGCCGGTTCTACCTTTGGGTATCTTGTGCTCGGTTGTGAACTTCCTACTAGTGAGGATTCGTTGTAACCCGCGTGTTACGATCCCGGTGTAGTCGTTAAAGGTTGATTACTAAAACCCTCTATGGTTATTTATTATTTTATTTGTTTATACGCGTATAACCTTGATCCTGATTAGGAATATTTATTAATTGGATTAATAAATTAAACTTATATAATCGGCTTTTGGTAAATTATATAAATCGCTTCCGCTAATATTTTGATAAACTGATTCCCAACATTTATGACATGAATAAACACATGACCTAGTGTGTAGTGATTTGGTGCTAATCCCCAACAAAAGTGATATGAACTTAAATTCTTGCAAGTGCAAGGTTTGGTGCATTTAGATCTAAAAGCAATGTTGTTCAAACACGACACGTTTACAACCGATTTATCAAAATTATATACCGTTTAAAAGTAATTAAATATATCAATATTCTATACGTTATATCCTTTAGTCCTAGCTCTAGCCGCATCAGACAAACTCACAATTGTAAAAATAAATTCGACTCTTAGATATGTTCATTTTTGCCCTCCTCTCGTCTCTGCATTGTAAAATCCTAGTCTACTCGTCGGATCATTGTCGTCTCCTACTCGTCTCTCTCTTTCGTAGGTTAATCATCTATCTTCGAGTAGTAATCCATCACTTAATGTAGCTTATATTTCGATTTGCTTCTAGGTGTATTATTTACAAGGTTTGCTTATGTAATGGCTTTGTATTATTGTATTATATAGGTTATGTTTCGTATTTGCTTTTGTATAGCTTCTATTCATATTATTGTTTCGTATGGCTAAGTGTGTATTTTAGTATTGCTTTGTATAAATTGATTAATGACTAATTATGAAAATGGTGTTGATTGTGTGAGGTTGGTAATTGAAGATTCAATTTGGTGAAAGTTTATGCATTTGTTGAAGCCTCGAGGATTGATGATTTATGATTTTTTTTATTCAAGTATGATTTTGTTTATTCAAGTATGTTACGCATTGTTATTTAAGAACTTTATGGGTTTTTTTTGTTTTAAACATGTTACAAGTTGTTGTTAAGGATATTATAGATTGTAACTTTTAAGTTATTTTCTTATGCATTAACCTTGTTAAACATTGTCATGTCATTTCACACGTGAAGGGGTATGGCTCCAAACCATGCACCGACTAAGGAGCTAACCCCGGTCGCACGCAGAACCATACCCAACATAGCCAGAAACGGGAACTTATCAGACGTTGCGCCGACCACGTGGATGCACCAAAGGTCAAAAGAGTGACTAGAACCATCTCTGACACTTAGCCGTTTTTAGAAAAAAAAAAACCTGACTCCCATGACCCTGCGCCGGTTACGTCAGCGTCGTTAAGCCGCGCAGAGTGTACGGATATAAAGGATATGATTAGCAGAACAATGGGCCAATAGGCACAAGACATGCTATATTAGATCATGCTGCACGATGGACAATCGTGCAGGGGACAAGAAGTACACAAGTACGCATACGTGGCACCAATCAGCTTGCGCTGACCACTGTCCCATAATCTCCACTAACCGTTGATGGCAGAGTAGACAACAAGGACGATTGTCAGGACACGTGGATCCATTCACCTCGCGCCAAGTGTCCTCATCGTTAGAAAACACTAACGGTCGTGACAGAAGAGACACAACGGATATTCCTTGTTGTCATCCTTATGCCTAAGGCCAATCATCCCATCTCCTTCACAATCCACTCCGGCTATAAATAGAGGACTTCATCTCTAGGTTAGATGATCGATTTCTCTGCTCTATCACTTAATACACACACTTATCCTCAAAACATATACATATTCTCATGTCGGAGGGTGGTTACAAGGAGAACCCCCTATTCCCCTCCTCGTAACGAGCTTAACGGTGTGTTTAGTGTTTTGCGGGATCGTTGCATCAGAATAGGCAAGACGAGAGAAAATTAACCTTATTTGTCGAGGCAAGCACCACAAACTAAGCACTAGATTAGTTTGGTGTTTCTTCAACACGGGTTCTTGAAGAAGTTATTAACATGTTAAACGGTCCATGTTGTATAACCCGTTTATTGATAGGTTTGTGTTAGTGTCTAGGTAACTGACTTGTTCAGTTAAATGGGTAATGTTTCGTATTTTGTATCTTTACCAATCGCATGTGTTGTGTCATGTTTAACTTGTTTAACACGACACAATACATTTGCTTATCCTAGCCTATAAGTTATATTGTTGGTTTTGATTTCCCTGAACTACGTATATGAAGTGGTGTGATGTGCACGTAAAAAATCATATATGTTTAGCCATTTTGTACACTAGTTCAAGTTTTAACATTTATAAAAAAAAACACGATGAAATACACTTCAAGTTGGGAAAATACATCCATCTTTGGAGTAATATAGTGATGATAAGAAACCGAGGTCTTCCAAGGATATAATGAGTTTTAGTACCGAGTCTTTGTTAGCATCTAGTCAAACCAAAAGTTAAAAGGTTAAATATGACTCGAAACAACAGCAAAGAGATAAATAAAAAGATAGTAATCAATGATAAGAAAACTGGGGTGTTTTAGATCGACTTAACTCATGATGCTTCGTTAACTAACCCTTACCATGGGGTAACAAGGCTTGATTGTCAAACAAGTAATTACATATCTTTATGCATAAAGTTGTGTAGTTCTTTGTTATGGACCCTAGCACACTCGACCATATCACTTTGAATTAGCATGGAAACGCCACTCAAGGTCAGATAAAACCATAATGGTAACGCCCAAATAACAAGGAAAGTATATACCACTATGATTTAGTATTTGCTAGTTAGATAGTTGAAGGGTTTAAATTACTTGTGACTATCATTCCCTCGGTGAGTCGTCAATTCTCCTAGGTAGTTACTTTATAAACACCAAGTCCTTTGTGCTTTTTAAACATGTTTTGACTCTACATAGACGTATAAAACATGAACAACCCAAGTTAATGGAGACGTAAGATTATTGGTAGATTTTAAGGGTTAAGCCTAAAGACTAATGACCCAAGTTAATGGCGATACTAATATTTCACTCACTTTCAGTAAACTATTAATTGGCTAAATTCATTAAAACACACACACACACACACCTTATTCCCCCATGATTTGCTTTAATTAACTCCCCATCAAGGGGTAAGTTTCCCCAAACACCCTCAAGAAATCTAACCAAGAATGGCCATGAACTAGTTTTCATCAAACTTGAAAAGATTATATTAATCATCAAAAGACTAATTACACTAATCATTCTTGTGTTTTCTTAGTGATTACAATGATTAAAATAGTGGGTAGAAGAGAAAATTGTTGTGGAGAAGAGAGGATAGAATGATCAAGTGAAAATAATGGAATTAGCCCTCTATTTATAGCCTGTCGGGGGCCCAGACTTAGAGCGTGCCTAGAAGGCACGGGGCATGTCCAACCAAGTGACCAGTTGTAACCCGTAAGCAGGACATAACCCGTGGTCAATCCTTGTGGGTCCTCCTGATCTTCCAGAAGTCAACTTTTGTCATCTATGCCGAGACACGGGGCGTGCCTTTAGGGCACGGGGCATGCCTGGGCTTGTTATGTCTGCACTTCGCTCTGTGACCTTCTGGAGGCGCTGACATTTTCCAGATCCGAGACATGGGGCGTGTCTAGCGAGGCATGAGGTGTGTCTGGACAACCTTTCTCTTTTTCTTTAGATTTTTGCCCAATTTTGCTTCCTTTCCTTCATTTTGGGTTTGTTTTTTCATGAAAATAAAAAATAAACCAAAATAAATTTATTTGAAATATATCTTTAAAAAACTTAATAAAAAGTAGGTGTAAATTGATATAAAAACATGTGAATTTTTGCTTTAATATACAACAAAAATATTGGTTGCGGGGGGGGGGGGGGGGTCTCACGACCAACCTCTCTGTCCTAGTAGATAAGTTTATTGTAAGAAACTATATATTTGTTTACTAAAATTTCTTATAAATCTATGTTCAAGGTTCATAAAGGAGAAACTAACAAAGAAGAACGAGAAATTTATATGGGGCATCGAACAAGAGAAGGCATTCCAGACATTAAAGGAGAAACTGTCAAGTTCTCTCGTGTTGACCCTACCCGACGGTACGAAGACTTAGTCGTTTATACGGATGCTTCGCACCAAGTAGTAGGGTGTGTTTTGATGCAAAGGAGCAGGGTCATTGCGTATGCCTCAAGACAATTGAAGCAACATGAGGGTAACTATCCAACCCATGATTTAGAATTAGCAGCGGTAGTGTTCGCTGTGATACCCAGGATGAAACCAGGTACACCATAATCGGTCCAAAACTTTAAGTACGCTTAAAACAATAATTGTGCGAAAACCCTAAAAACATGTATGACTTGTGTGCTAGGTTAAATGATATCTGTTATGTCTCGGAGGAATCCGAGAGCATGTCATGGTTAACACAACACTAATAAGGGCCAACAGCGCGAGGTTGGTGTCCTTAGCCTTTAAAAACGTGTTAAACAGGAGCTTTCCTTTTAACAGTGTATTAAACGTTTAACTAAGATTATTAGACCAACGGTGGGGCTATTTAAGATTCTGAGTTCATGGAACATCTTAGTTATGTGCCATAGACCATGACATAAGATTTGAAGCAAATCGGAGCTCGGGCACACAAAATGAGGCAGTTTCCCGGTTAGGGAAACGCCTTCCTTTTGAGAACAACAAAAGGCAACCAAACATGCAAGGAACGGTCAATCAAGCCTAAAGACACTTAAACTACCCTAATACGAGGCCATTATGAATGAAACATAACCTTGTTTCGAGACGGTTATGCACGGTTTTTAAAACCGATTCTTTTAACACTAAAAACGCGAAAAAGGGAGCCCGTTTGGCAAATCGGGGACGCATGTGGGACCCGAAAATGAACCTAAACGCAAAAACGAAGATATGTGTCATCTTTTTAACACGAAAAATGAAGCACGACAAAGCAGGGGGGTGGGATAGGGGTACCCCACCTTGCGACCGCCCCCCATATTGTATAAAAGTTCTTTTTATTTTTTCTTCATCTTGCAACCAAATTCTGCTCTCAAGCATCAAAAACACAGCTGATCATCATCTTAGTTCAACAAAAGTGAAGGTATTTTTCAAGTTTTGTAAGGTTTTGATGAAGATTTCTTGTATAAACATGAACTAGACTAGGAAAACCCTTTCTAATCCATGCTAATGGATGGTTTAAACATGGTTCTTGGTTGAATAAGAACACATCAGGGATTCCCTGATGTTATATGGTAGCCAAGATCACAAAACGTCGGCTTTTGATACCCTAATCGACCAAAAGCGATTAACAAAGTTATTAACCGAAAAACAGTGAAACGAGGCTTGATTGACATGGGTTATGGCACGTTTGCATTGTGCTTGACGTGTAGGTACTAAATATAGCACCCACACACTTCTGGACTCGAGAGAAACGCACGGGAACGGAGCTTCGCTAGGTATAACACCCGAACCCTTCAGCTAGTTTTGGCAGAATGTCGTTTGGACTATAACTTGGTCTGTGATGCTTGGATTGAGCTGAAATGTCCACCTAAAATTTTAGAATTTTTGGAATTTTCTATGATTTTTGGCGAATTTTTGACTTTTTATCCAAAGAAATTCGGGAAAATAACAAATGGAGTCGATAAATCACCAAAATTTACATGAACACTAAGAAACATATAGGGAATGTTCTAGGAAGTTTGGGAGTCCATTGGTTGGATTTTGATTCAGATTAAACATCCGCGTTTTTTGGGAGGTTTTGGTAGCCGGAAACACACCGAATCAAAATCGGAAAAATCCCAAATTTTTACAGGGACTTTCTGGAATATTTTGGGAATTTTTAGACATCGAATGATAAGAAATGTAATTATTCGGTTAAATATTGTTTATAAATGATTTATTTGGGGAGTTAAAATGGCTAAATAAATTCCCAAATTATTTTTCTCATAATCTATATATTTTTACTGAATTGTATAAAAATTTCTAGATTTTTATCAAACTTATGTATTAAAGGGGAATTTACGGAGTTAAAAACGCTTTATTTTAAACTAGTTTCGGCAGTTTACCGTGTAACGGACTGCCGGAACCGGAAACTGACCAAACCCGACGTTTACTATAGTTGGAACACCGGGAATATCCCGGGAGATTCCAGGGTCGTTTGGACACTAGGGGTGTGTCCCATGCCAGTTCGGGAGAATCCCCGACGACGAAAACGGAAACTTAATCTTGGGCAACCTAGACTCCCTCCCTTAATGAAAAGTTAATCTTTCTTAAATGACAACATGGTGGTACTATTGGTATTCCCGTACCATTATCCGAGCGTGTCAAACAACTGACTTTGGCTGGCACGCGAACCGGTGCCCAGAAGCCAAACTAAAAACTAATACTACTCTGACATCCTCACCATACCAATATCCTATAGGTTCAATCTAGGGTGAAAACTCATAACCAGGTCCAAGTTATAACCATTACCAACCTAGATGCTGATTTGAGTCCCTACTTGCATGCGTGCTATTAAAGCTGATCCAGTTGCATAATCACTCTTTGATTGAGGCTACTGCCCTCACTGTGAGTTTCACTCCCCCACTTTTAAACTGTTTTACTGTTTTCTGGGGTGAATTGCATGTTACAAACTGTGTTAATTGCACCAACTTGTGATGATGAGAATTACCTAACACACGAATTATCCCCAATGAAGGTGATTAACGTAAGCTGTGGGCAGTGGATAGTACTATTGGTCTGACAAATCCAGTTGCCACCGGACCGGTGTGCCGGCAGCCAGGCAACTGCACGCCTCCTAAACTATGTTATGTTGCTAGGCATAAGTACCCCTGGGGCGTTGGACTGCACGTGACGCAGTCGGTGGGCTGAGGTGTCGAAGGTGACACAGCCCGGTGTGCTGACGTGTCAAACGTGACACGGCACGATTATTGCGGTCAAGGTTTCACTTGTGAACTCGTGTAATTCCATCTGTGATCTGTGACACGTGCAATTAAACTTGTTAACGCATATTGCTGTAAAACAACCAAACCAGTGGAACTCACCGGCTCGGTTAGCTGACCCTTTTTTAAAAAATTAACGTGCATTTCAGGTAAAACTAAACAGGAATGAGGAACGTTCGTATGGAATGGCTTGAGTAAGCGGACAGTAGCAAAATAAAGGTTGTAGTGGCTTGTAGTACCGCACTTGAACTAATGGGTTGTAATATGATAGTTTATGTGTGTTGTAACCGATGTTCCCTCTTTATATGATATCACGTTTTTAAATTATGAGGAAATACCATGTGTCTGCCGCACCCCGAAATTGTCTTCCGCTGCGAGTCGGGGTGTGACATTCGCCTTAAAAATATGAAGGCATTCTCTGTACGAAACGAAAAGTACAATTTATTCGGACCACAAAAGTCTGAAATACTTTTTCGAGCAAAAGGATCTAACTATGAGACAACGAAGATGGCTAGAGTTGATAAAGGATTATGATTGTGACATCCTTTATCACCCGGGAAAAGCCAATGTTGTAGCGGATGCACTAAGCCGAAAGAGCCATTCATGTAACACTTCGTATTTTTGTACTTTCCTTATTTAGAAAGTGTAATCATATTTCTATTTAAGGAAACTCTTATTCATGTCTTGTTCATATTTTGTTTCCAACTTTGTAATCCGAGACATTGGTCATAATGAAAATTCATACTTTATTCATACTTGTTATACATGCAATCAATCAGTTACATACGTATTTTTCATGCAAGCTAATACTTATTATACATGCAATACTCATATGTTACAACTTTATACTTGAAATACTCAAAAACCGGCTAAAATATGTAAAACAGGCGAAAACTAACACCTTTGTGCAAACGGAAGCCACTTCGCATGAAGTGTACCCACTTCGTACAAAGTGAAGTACACTTCACACAAAGTGAACACACTTCACACGAAGTGGAGCTGGCAGCAACTCGTTCCTATAAATACCAGCTCATTTCACACCTTCAATCTTTCCGAGTTTTCACACTTTTACTCTGAAACTTTTGAATTTTTGGCAGATTGTCCTCAGTCCTTCTAAGTGAGTTCAACTCACTGTTACTTTGTCATTCTTGTGATTTTTTCTTCTTTTTTCCTTTGTACCAAGTGTGGAAGCTAACCAAGTTCATCCCTATTAGGATTGGACTTGTGTTCAGCAAGTGTGAGAACGTCGGGAGCCTTGGCTACCCGAATTAAGTTCCACACCTCAATTGAACATTTTATATTTAATTTTCTCTATATTCATGACCAACCGGGTTTATCGACTATGTTGATAAACTTTGAGCTTTGGTGAATCATATAATGAAGTATTCGTACCCCATTGCTTGACTTCTATGACGTGACTGGTGAACTTTGGACATAACTTACATACATTATAAACTAAAATACTTATATTTCCACTTAGTCAAATTCCTGATACTAACCGATCCATGGTTAACTATTATGAACTAAGACTAATCTGGCTCGTTCCTAAATTCCTCGTTCAACAGAAATCATTGTCGAAACGGAAGCTTAAACGAGCTACATTTTCTAGAAACAGTCCCTTCGCACAGAGTGATCAGTCACTTTGCACGAAGTGTAAGAAGTGTAATTTTTCCGTGTTTACTTTACGTACTTTCTGCTTTCGAATCTGAAACTTTCGCCAAACTCAGAATATTTTCACACCTCTGTTTCCTCGCGTAGGATAACTTCGGTGTTCATCACTTCAACTCATCAACTCTCGGATTGCTAGGAAAGCTTGCAAAACCGTGAGTATACTCGACTCCCTTTTTCCTCTTTACACTTTTGGGGTGCAACATATATGCTTACCAAGCCACTAATTCACAAATACTTTATGCTTAATCACAATACAAACATTCAATCATAGATTCCTAATACGAATACTTATAGCTTATTCATGCTAGAATCGAATGCTTTATACTACGTCATTAACTGTGTACAAGCCTCCCTGCACATGTATAGCGTTATAGGATTAACGCACCGCCCGTATTCGTGAGGTCATGTTAAGTAAACATAACGGTCTATTCAATGCTATGATTAGATTACGCTAACGGTAAACTTTGGGTTGACATGTATAGTCGCATTGCTAGTATTGTATGTTAGTTTTAGGTAAACGATTATGCCATGTTGAATGTTCAGACTTTTATTATACTTAGTATCTAAACTTGTATGCTCACCAATGCCTTGTGTGTTAAACTATACTTTAATATATGTTGCAGGTTTTTGACGATGATGAAGATGCATGGAATCTAGTAGGATGAACTAGAAACCCATCTTAATTAGATTATGTTGTACTTTGTATTTTGATTTCATTGTTGTACTTTGATTTCGATGTTGTATTTTGCTTCCAAACGATTGTATTTGGATTTTAGAAATGAAACGAAATATTGATGTTTAAATACTTGTCACAAAATAGTGTTATGAAGTCTCGAGCAATCTATTTCGTCTGCCCCGATGATTCCGCCATCGGTTAGGGTGTGACAGATTGGTATCAGAGCTATAACTATAGGGAATTAGGAAAAATTGCATGATTTGACCTAGTCTATAATCTAAGTACTAGATCAGACCCTCTTCGTGTGAATTGGAACTCTCTGTGCGACAGAACCTCCTTGTACGGATTTGACACTCCGCACGAAGTGAATTCATCTCGCACGACTTCACTTCGCACGAAATGAACCTACTTCGCACGAAGTGAACCCACTTCGCACGAAGCGAACTGTTTCCTCGATTAAAACATCTAAACTTCTTTCTCTTCTACTTCTGATCTAGTTCTGTTATCTTAAACATTACCTACCTTCCTAAGGCGAACACAATACAAATTTGAAGACATGGAGGCACTCATACTTCACAAACGAGACGATTTGCACCAAAATAGGCCCAATGGCCCGTAATTTTTGGAAGTCTCTCATCTGCGTGTTCGATTTTACACGAATTTATGCATCAAGTTAGGAGTGATATTCACATCTTGATGGAAAACTTCCATTTCTTACTCTAGTGGACCTTACCAACGAGTCGGAATTTGCTCCTCGTTTGGTAAGTATCAACCACACTTAGGGGTTCGTGGATAAGTTGGAAGATAGTGCAAATGGACTCAAAACCAGGTTTGGCCGAATTCGAATACCACGGTTTTGTGAAGAAAAGGCAACACTACTTGACGAAGCTCATAAGTCCCGGTATTCGATCCACCCGGGGAGACTAAAATGTACAGAGATTTAAGGAAGAACTATTGGTGGCTCGGAATGAAACGAGACATTTTTAAATACGTCCCGAAATGTCTAACATGTTCACGAGTAAAGGCGGAGCACCAAAATCCATACGACAAGTTACAACCTTTGGAAATTCCAGTATGTAAATGGGAAGATGGACCTTGTAACCAAATTACCCAAAACAAAGAAAGGGCATGATGCTATATAGGTGATTGTAGACCGCCTCACCAAAGGGGCTCACTTCTTACCCATCTGAGAAACCTCATCCTCAGAAAAGATGGCGGAAATTTATGTAAACGAGATCATATCTCGTCATGGAGTACCGGTGTCCATCGTGTCGGATCGGGACAAAAGGGTCACATCTCGGCTCTGGCAAAAGTTTCATGAGAAAATAGGTACGAAATTACATTTCAGTATCGCTTATCACCCCCAAATGGATGGTCAATCTGAGCGAACCATTCAAACGTTCATAGATATGTTGAGAGCATGTGTTATGGATTTTGGTGGAAGTTGGGACGACCACTTGCCTTTTGTAGAGTTTTCGTACAACAATAGCTATCACAATAGTATTCAAATGGCTCCCTATGAAATGTTATACGGAAGGAAATGTAGAACTCCCGTATGTTGGGGAGAGGTGGGACAAAGAGAAATCGCCCTAAAGGACAAAGTGGCCAAGACTAACGAAAAGATTGATCTCATACGAGTCGGATTAAAAGCGGTACACACCGACAAAAAGCCTACGCGTATCAAAGAAGACGCCCCATTGAGTTTCAAGTAGGAGACCACGTGCTATTGAAAGTCTCTCCATGGAAAGGTATAATCTGGTTCCGTAAGCGAAGGAAGCTGGGTCCTCGTTACATAAGACCTTTCAAAATTACAGCCCGGGTCGGAAAGGTAGCTTATCGGCTGGATCTATCACCGGCATTAGATAGAATACATAACACATTTCATGTGTCACAATTAAGAAAATGCTTCGCGGATGAAACGACTTACGTGCCATTCGATGATATCGAACTGGATGAGCGAATGAATTACGTTGAAAGACCGATAGCGATCAAGGATTCCAAGGTAACGTACCTTTGCAACAAGGCTATAAGGCAAGTCTTATTGCAATGGAAACATTGAAAATGATCGGATCTTACATGGGAATTAGAAGAGGAAATGCGGGAGCACTAGCCGACATTATTTGGTACCTATCTAGGTTTCGGGGATGAAACCTCCTTTAAGGGGGTAGACTTGTAACACCCCTAAGTCTTTTTATATGTGTATATGTTAAAGATACGTATTTATAAACATAATCATTGTTAGAATGGTAACTGGGATTATGAACCTAGTTAAAGTATAAGTAAATATCTTAACTTAAAGAATAGATTTTTACCCTTAAAATACAGATATCCATGCATGAGAGACCAAATTAGGATGAACTAAAAGATGATATATAGAAACAAAATTTAAAACCCAAACACACACACTGGTGTGTGTGTGTGTGTCGACAGGTGCAAGAGAAAGAGAGGAGAAACCCTTAAACTTAGCAAAATCAGTAAAATTGAAAGGGGACTTGAAGCTTGATTGTATGCATGAACACAAATTATCCATCATCTAAGTGTTCTTAACATAAAGGTAAGTGAATTTCATGATTTGGTGATTTTGTAGAAAGTGGGTTGCAACCAATCCTTGAGTTTATGTGAAAATTAGTATGGTTATAAGTTAGAATCACCTCATAGAACAAGAACTTTGCTTGAATTTGGTTAATTGATGACTTAAAAGTGAAAACCCATTTGTAGTAGAAGTGTGATGAAATATGATGATCATGCAGGTGCAGATAGGGGTAATGTTGATGTATGAACTTGTATGTAATGGAGTATTGTTAGATAAATTGATGTGGGATGAAGATTATGTGAAATTGATTGATTATAATCATCCATGTTATGAAATAGGAAGAATGTGCATAGACTACTTGTACATTATGCTTTGATTTAGGTATGCACACCAAGTATTTGATGAAATTCTTAGAATAGAGATTTTTATGTGATTTCAACGATCCTAAATGATTATGATGCTAAACGGTTAATGTCGAGAATGTGAAAAAAATTATAATGTGTTATGTTAAGAAAAGTATGAGATGAGAACATGAGATTAAAGCATGTTAATTGTTAAATTTTAGGTGTGAAAGAAGAAGGCCCGAGTAACAAGAAAGTACAAGGCGTTCAAGATCGAGGTATGCCCCTTCTATGATTAAAGTTTTAATTCTAGCATTTTTATTGTTATATATTTTGATAATCATAGTCCGTTAGAGAATGATCATGTAATAGACCCATTATGAATGGGTCGAACAAAGTAGAATGACAAATTAGAGAATGATCATGTAATAGACCCATTACGAACGGGTCGAAAGAACTAGATTGTCAAGTTAGAGAATGATCATGTAATACACCCATTACGAACGGGTCGAACGAACTAGAAGGTCATGTTAAATAACGATCATGCAATAGACCCATAGGAATGGGTCGAACAAATTAGAATGTTACGTTAAAGAATGACCATGTATTAGATCCAATACGAGCGAGTCGAACGAACCAGAATGTTAATGTTAAAGAATGATCTTGTAATAGACCTCTACGAACGGGTCGAACGAACTAGAATGAGTATGTAAAAGAATGGTCATGTGTTGATCTGTTATGAACGTGTCAAATGAACTAGAATGAGGATGTAAATAGAATGGTCGTATGAAAGTGATAATGGGTCAAACGAAATACTGTTAGTATCAGTTTAGAAAGGGAATAAGAATGAAAGTGATAAATAGTATGGTTATCATGTTTATTGGAAGTTAGTATGTTGTGTTGTATGAACTTGATAATTATTCTTGTTGCTTGTGTTTTAGGTAAAGCTTCTTTAGGTGTATCCGTGACGCTTGGGATCGAACACACAAATCGCCTTCATTACGCCTCCGAACTAAATTATGCAAATGGGTCAAACATTTTGTGGCTATGTATTAAGGTGTAGACGCTAAACTTAAACTAAAGTATGTGTTCCGTCACCTTTTATAAATGTTGGAATGGTTTGTAACTAGTTGAATTAGTTAACTTAGTTTATGTAATCAAATTTTCTTAGTAATATGTAAAAGTTCAAATTTGATCGTAAATTTTTATTGTTTAAGTCTTGGTCTTTGACCGATTGAAATATAGGCATTTCACAACTAGGATGTTCTTTATTGAGGTGTTAGTTTTTATTACAAGTACATGGAAAATATATACATAATAATTAGGGTTAGCAAACTTGCTCTCCAAGATTAGCCCAAGTAGAGCTCACAAGGCCTACAAACCCAACAAACCCAAGGTATATCAACATTATTAATCTAAATTAACACAATGTATTAGAAAAGATAAGTTAACCTGGTTGAATCAGCTCCCAATTCAATGCACTAGCAGGGATCTTGTGTTGAGTATTGAAGTGAAATTTTAAGGTATTATCTACTATACCTATGTAATTTAACTTAAGCTTCATGATAGAGACAACTTAATGTCACTTATTATATAATTCTTAGAGTAAAATATAATTTGAGTTTATGTGGTTTATATAAAATTGCATGTTGGGTTCCTAACTATTTTTTCCACCCTCTGCGTGCCAAGGTTGTAATATTTTGCCATCTAAGCCCCTAAAATATTGCAACAATGGGAACTTAGAGTTTGAAAAAACAATTAGGGCTCAATATGCAATTTCATATAAACAAGAGGGACTCATATTGTACTTACTCTAAATCTTAGCTTACTAATTCAACATAGCTAAAGTTAGGGGTGATTAAGATAATGGGAGTTTGTCTAAGTAAACTTTGAACTTTGTGGATGCCAAACAATGCCAATAATAACAATAAGAGTTTCTAACCAACATATATTGGGCCAATTCTTATAAGTAACAAAATAATTATGTTCTTAAACATGAAAAGAAGTCCTATGTCCTAGACGCATATAATCCTAAAATGAATTTTGTTAGGAAACTTCTATGTAAGTATTGAAGAAAAATGTAATCAGTCTGATCATTAGGAGAAGACAAAGTTCTGATGGCCAAATCAACAAAGAAGAACCAAGGCGGAACACCAGAAATGAAGAAAGCATCTTCTTCATGAATCAGAAACTGATTAAAAACAAGAGAAGACAATCAGAAGAAACCATTCTGATGAATCCGATGATGATTCTGATAAACATCTGAAGATTCTGGTAAAATCTGATCATCAGAATTTCTGACATTCTGATGAAGTGGTCATCAGAAAATCTGATGAAACCCACTTGTCTGCAAGTTGGAGCTCTACCACAATTCATGAAGCAAGTTGACTCATAAAGGTTCAATGAATATGTCAAAAAGCTACTTTAAACGAAGCAAGTACATGAATAAACAAATGTTTATTCATGCCCACGACCTTCTATAAATAGAAAGTCCCTTAGTAAAGGACGGTGAGTTAAAGCTAGCATTAAATACACATGACAAAACTCTATTGCCCTTTCACCACAGAATTATTAAGTATTCGTTTGTATTATTCAATAACCTTACAATCACCTTCCAAACCATTTTGTTTCAAAGTGATATAAACTTGAAAATTCTGTAGCTTTTGTTTCTTGAAAGTTTGATTTCTATTTCCGCACACTATTTTCATATTTGTTGAAATCACTTGCCATATTATGATAAAAGAAGGTTTTTAGTCTATCTGGGACCAACAAACTGTTTGTGATGTTAAATTTATTAATGAGAAGCATGTTTACATCTCTAGTGATGTTGCTTGTTTAAAGTTAGTCAACATTAAGTTAGGAGATTTTTGTTTCTTTCTTTTGTGGTTATTGTATTGTCACCACATAGCTATCCAAGACATCTTATTCATGTCATTATCGTCGTCCTTGTGGGTGTAGGGTGAGACCCACGAGACATCACCTCATCTCCCTTGGTCCATAGACCTTGGCTAGCTAGTTGAACTAAATTTTTATATTATAGTTGAATTGGTCACATTTAGTAGCTTCCATTTGAATAGACTGATAAATATAATTTGAAGTAGGGTTGTTCACGGGCTAAGTCAGGATAAGCTAAGCTCGGCTCGAGTTTTTAATCGAACTGAAAACTTGAGCACAAACTTGCTTAGATTGTTAGAACTTAGAAGAAAGAAAAGGTCTTAATATGTATACAAAATTTGGGCTTAAAGAATTTTCTTCTACTTGGGTTATAAATTGTTAAAAGTTGTGGTTAAGTTAAACTAGTCAATGTGCGAGTCTCGCAACCTTGGATCGAGCTCAACTGGTTTACAAACCATGCCAATTTCAAACGAGTTGTTTTTAAAACCTTTTTTTTCAAACTGAGTTACGAACCAAAAAGTATTAACTACTAATTTAGAGTAATGAAGTTGGTATACGTTTCTTTTATAACTTGCTATATCATTCCTTAAACCTCAAAGGAAAGGTTGGGTATCGTTGTTTATTAGCGGTCCTCACTTCATTAGTTTGATATTTCTATCAAAAATATGTTTTTTTGCCCACATGATCTTATGACACGTTATAGAAAGAGAGTGTTGTCTGGGGTAGACCCCCTTTTGATAGAGCAACACCAACTTATTTCATTAAGACCTTTTAAACGGCAACAACCTATAAAACAATATAAAAAAATAGGATGTATTAGCATCAGCCATAAGCTTTTCTATAAATTTTCTCAACAATTCCACTGTCTCAAAAATATTCTTACTTTTTTCTTATTATCACCAATCTTTTATATTCATTATGTACAACCAAGTAATTTTTTAACATCATTTTGTACGACTAAGTAATTTTTTAACATCCAGTTGATGATATATATCATATCATATAAATAAATATATAAAAACTTTACAATTTCTTTATATTTATATTTTTTATTAAAATTAAACAAAAGAAAGTTTCCATCAATTAAACATATAAAAACTGTAATCGTATTTGATTCGTTATTGTATTGAGTTCTGATACCCATATACGTAATAGTGCGTCTACTCGATTACAACAGAGAGTCAACTTTCTTGATAAAATTCCTTGTTATAATATGTTTTAATACACATGTATACTACGATGCGGCTAACCTAACACGTCCACTTGTTTTGAGACACAAGTATATAATGGTGCATCCATTTTTGAGGTTTGGTCGCTTTTGCATTGAGTTTTGAAGCAAAAGCATATATAACAATGTGCCTAACCAATCATCACAATGCATTAATTTTAATTCGTTGTTGTAGTGAGTTTGATGTGCATATATATACAACAGTGCATCCAATTTCATAGGTTTTAATGTCCAACAAATGCATAGAACACCAATGTATCTTAAAAACGGATATATGGAACTATTACATTAATGGCATGGCTTATCATCGATGGCCGAATTGGTAATAAACGAAAAACTAAATATATATTTGTAGTAATGTGAGAGTGAGATACTGCATATTTGTGATGTTTTCTTGGGCCGAGTACATTTGGGCTTCACTTCTTCAATGTTTGTTTGACCCAAGATCACAATACGTTGGTATCGGTAAGTAGAGGTGCAAAAAAAAAAAAAAAAACCATACCCGGAACCGGACCCGGTACAAGAACCCGAAACCAGTTTTTTTAATAACCGGGTATTCTATACCCGAAACCAGAACCGACCCTACTCGAAGGGTATAGATAGGGTATGCATTTTGATCTCAATACCTGGAATCGGAACCGATCATACCCGAAACTGGAGAAGAACTGGAACCGAAACCGATTATACCCGGCTATACCCGATACATGATTTTAAATCTTTCTTTTAAATTTATGTTAGTGCATTGTTTTTAAATTTATGTTAGTGAATACAGAGCTTGCAACCTTCTGATTTGGAGTAAATGGGGGTAATGTGATTTAGGCGGTGGTTCAGGATCGACTGGTTCCTTGCCACTAGCATGTTGTGGTTTCGAATTAGAGTTAGGGGAATTCATTCTTACCTCAGGTATATCATGTTTACATATTTAGTTTGTACTTGTGCCAAGGTGTTGTGTGTGTGATGGAAAGGGAAAAACGTGTTTATCTTATGGTTTTTATTATATTTTAGGTGATTATGTTTTTTGAATGTGATAACACGAGAAATTGTGGTTTTGCAGATTAATCGCTTAAATCGATGGAGTTGAAGTATTTGAAGATGAAATGGAACACCCGAAGATGATGAGCAAGGCAAAAGACATTGTTTGAGACGTGTTTTAGTTAAGAAGATAGCTTGGAGGCATGGAAAACATAGAAGAATGAAGTTTGGGGGCCTAATGGTCATTTGTTGGAAGATTAAAAAGAAGAAATGAAAAGTTGAAAAAAACCCGGCGTAAGTCAGAGTCGGTTAGCAGTAACTTACAGCCATGTAAGCTTATAACAAAGGAGTCAGAAAGTGTCTGCCGTAACTTACGACAGGCAGCCATAACTTAGAGCAAAAGGAGAACAGAAGTTGACTGCCGTAACTTACGGCAGTGAGCCGTAGCTTACGGCGGGGGTTCAGGTGGAAACGTGGGTATAAAAGGCTATTATGCAAACCTTAATGCATTTTAGCCGTGGGACGAACTTGGGTGAGCTAGGAGCATTCCTTGGACGAATTTTAACCTCTCCATCATAGTTTTTCACCGAACGAAGATCCTGAAGATGCAATCAACCATGATCCAAGCATTTGAAGACCGAATCACCAACATGAGCGGCTAATTCCTTTGTGGTTTCCTCTGGGTGGAGGATTCTTGTAAGTAGTTGGATTTTATGTGTTTTTATTGTCTTTGAACCTGGTAAACTAAGCATTCGATGCTTTTTACCAATTGATTCATTTGATTGGTTGTAAACGGTTGACTTTTATTTAAACCTTAGTTCTAATTCATTCCCGAGAGTTATAGTAATTGGGATATATTTGATAGGGATTGTGGTTGGTAATTTTAATTGATGTTTATATGATAACCTTATGTTGTTTTGCAATCGGAGTAGTCTTTGAATAATCACAACCGATTAATTGAGTTATGCAATCATGTCTATGTGATTGTTATAATTGAACACATAATTGAAATCCATTTTGAGTCTAAAATCCAAAGGAACCATCTTTTCTCTCATTGTTACAACTCTTCTCAGTCACTTTTAACTTATTTAGAATACCTAAACAATCGATTTTACATTTTTGCTATCTAGTTTATTTAGGATTTTGCATGACACTCACGATAGTCATCAGTATGATACCAACATAGTGCACGTATAAGTGTCAAGTAAATGTAAGTGTAATGTATGCATCTAAGAATGACGAACCTTGCAATTTGGAGTGTGGTTTCGTTGTGGTTTTTCAAAAGAAAACGATTATAGTCTGGCTTTCAAAAGTTTTAAACCAAGTTTACTATAACCAATGGCTCTGATACTAATCTATCACACCCTCAAATTCCACATGAGGATTTTTACCGCGAGGCGTGTGACTGACCAGGATCCAGCCACTAATCATGTTAAACTAAATATTTAAAAACATAAAAACTTCACTAACAACATCATTAGTGATAGAGTTTTTGTTGTCAAAACACAGTTTAGGTTGCAGCGGAAATAAAGTTAAAACCCAACAAGAATTTAAATCCACAAGTTTAATAGTAATTTAAAATATAATGTTTATCGAACCACACCACTCTAGCAGTTGCAACGCCCATCCCAGTTGTACCTACTGACCTACAAAGCATGTAACTACGTGTCAACAATAAAGTTGGCGAATTCACAAATTTTAGTTAAGCAAAAGTAAAGTTCATAACTGTTTTTGGTTTATCTATGACTTGGGTAGCTAACCCTCATCAAATGACTAAACTGTGAATGTTGACGTTTCGTTTGTGCCTTCATTAATGTCTATCAACATTAATGTAAAAGTGAAGGTTAGAAGTTCACGCCCGACTCCCAACATGGTGTGAGGTTTGTCAATCATAATAGCGTTATTAACTAATACCCCGCGTGTGCCCACCCGGCAATCTAATCGATAAAATATAGGGACTTTAATTATAGATTTTTCGTTTAGTCCAATTGTACTACTCCACCTCCAATACATAGTATATTTCAGTGGTTCCACTAGGAACCGCGTGCGTAGCCCCAACCAGGTTTACCGTAAAAAGTGTTGTTCCAACCTAGGAATGCATGTCACACCCCGACCCGCAGCGGAATAAGAGTCGGGGCATAATTGGGTTATCACCAAAGCTCATGACATTTACTAATATGTTTCATATTTAATAAAGTCAAAGTTACATTTCCAAAAATCCAAACATGTTCATTCAATACAAAGAAAATAAACCAAACATAACAATCCCAACTCTAAATCGTTTTATTCTTCTAGTCCAATGCCTATGTGTTCCTAGCTGCTGCTGGTTCACCTGTATCATGTGTAAAATGGGGGTTTTTGGGTCAACATAAGTTGGCGAGTGAACCTTATTAGATAAACATTTATTAATGAATTTCTTGTTAGTTTATCAATGAAAAATTGTGCATAATCATAGATGAGCAAATGTAAATAATCAAGCAATGGCAAATAGCAGTCACAACTATAACATACAATAACACATGACAGCATACATGAACATACCAACATCATACTGTAAATAACATAAATGAAACTGTGCGATCAAGGCTCAATCAAACGGAGCCGATCGTATTGCATGTACTGAAAATGAAGATGTCTGTGCGATCAAGGCTCAATCAAACGGAGCCGATCGTATGTGGGCACGCCAGGTTCAACCTCATAATGAAATGGGGAACATGCTCAACGCTCATAATGTAATGGGGAGCGGCGGCCTATGAAATTGCATGTACTGAAAATAATAAACTTGCATCCAACAATAACTACACAACAGAAACAAACTGAATACACTAGTTAATGATATGATGTATGCACAATGGTTTAAGTATAATATATATATCAAGACACATGATACACCCCAAAACGTGATTAAAACGGGGAATTTGTAAAGATTCACTCACATTGGGTGCGTTGGATTGGAGATGGTGATATGCGCACGAATTAGATGAGCCGAACAACGAGGATTACTAACCTGAATAATAACGGAAAAATATATTAAATGAGTGGATTTTATTAAGGATTTTAATGAAATTTTTAGAAATATTTTTGTGAGTTTAAGGCTATTTTCTATCTTTAAAAAATGTTATTTTTTAATATTTTTAATTAATTTTTAAATTAAATTAAATAAATAAAAATATAAAAAAAATTGTTTATTTTGCGTGACCGTTGACCGTTGACCGTTGACTTGTTGACCGGTTCGGTCAGGAGCACGGTTTGCGCTGGGTGAGGCTCGAACCCGAGACCTCCCGTACGCATGCACGCAGCTCTACCAACTGAGCTACGTGTCTAACCCGAAATAATCTTGTTTTTAATTATATTTATACACTTATTCAGTTTAACCGAAATTCTTTTTAATTTCAAAAACATTCTAATTCAACGGACCGGTGCTAGTGACGGGTTTCGAACGCGCGACGTATGGTTTATGTTGCACACAGTCCACCGCTGGACTGTGTGTCTAACCTGGTTAATATCTCGGTTTTTATTATACTTAACAACTAACTGAGTTATCCCGGTTTAGTTTTTAAACAAAAAGGCATTTTATTATATAAGGAGTGCGTATAGCAGGAATCGAACTCGGGACGTGCGTTTGTATTTTGCACACAGTCCACCGCTGGACTGTGTGTCTAACCCGTTCATTTTACTAGTTTTAAATATACTTATAACTTAGTTAGCTTCATCTTCTTCATTCAAATTACAGTCAACTGATTTACTGACTCGTTCCTTGTGTTTACGATTTACAGACATTATTAAAGCTTAAATGAAAAGGCAGAGACGGTAATTAGAGGTGAACATACCGATGAACGGTTTATTTCAGATTTCCGGCGATGTGTCGGTTCCTGTTTTTATGCTCTTCAACTGAACAAGATAATTAACTATTTTGATTAGTCGAATGTGGAATTGAAGTGATAAACAAACGTTAACGATGTGTTTGAAGACCCTTACCGTTTCACAGACGGAATTAGAAATTTTCAGGGGAGTTCCGGCGAACTGGAATTAGTTGAATACAGCGCCTGAATTCGATTTCAATTGAGAGGTTTAAGTTAGAAATAGTCTAATAATTGTTGAACTGCAATAATATTGAGAGAATTACCGTTTGAGGATGAATACGGTTTTCCGGCGGGATTTGCAGAAAATTCCGACGAACTGATTTAAGCGTTCTGATGGTCTGAAAATGTGACGAAAATGAAATGGAGTATGGTTATGACGTTTCTGAGTCGCGAGAGTGATCTTGGGTTGAAGTATTCAGGATTTGATTTCTTTTCGGTTATGAAGGCCGATAATGATGAGACTTGATGCTCAATCAATTCTGAATTGATTAAAGACATCGGTTCATCGGTTATGAACGTGAATACGCGAGAAATCAAACGACTTGACGATTGCTTTGCCGTTTTCCGTTTCTCAGTTGGCGGAAACCGGTTTAACCTAGTCTGTATATAAATCTCATTTTTTTCCTAGAGATAACAGAAAACACAAAGTGGCGGAGTGGTGATGTGAGTGTGTGTTAAGGCGTTGGAGTGTGACTTGGCTGACCCGGGTTCGAGTCCCGGCAGCAACATAATTTATTTATTTATTTTATTTTAACTTTTTATCTAATATAATTTTTATAGTTTAGTCTATTTATTAATTATGTATCGTTTTATATGTAAATAATCATAAATATTCAATGTAACTTTTATAACTCGATATTCGATTACAAAACGGAGCGGGTTTTGAAAACCCGATTTTTACAAATGTTACAATGCATGCTTTTGGAAAAAAGGTTGTGAACTCACCTTAGTTTGCTCGGTAGAAATAAGTGTGAAAGGTAATCAGGAACGCTCAAGCTCTTCCTGATATGTTTACCGTTTCAGTTATTTGATTCACGTAATCCTACACGTAGTCTAACACATAGCCATGAAATCACGTTTGACATTCAATTACCCATTCATGTGATCATCTAAATATATGCTATACATTCATTGACACCCATTAAGATTTTTAATAACATTTAACACCTTGTAGCAACACGTATGCATATTTAAAACATTTACAATCACTTTCAGCACATTGCAGCTCCACGTCAAATTTTAGGCAGTTTTCTGGAATTTATTTAAAATACTAAACGAAGTCAGAAAATTATGATTTTTTAAATAGCATGTCATTTAGTTCACGAATACGTGTTTATTTTTGTCATGACCTAAATACTTACAGAAAATTCACTAAAAATCATCTTTGATGCCTAGGTCTGATTTGAAACCTTCTGATGACAGTTTACGACAAAAATCATTTAAAAATCCTCGTTAACTCTTTTAACAAAATTCCAGTGGGAGATTTTCACTATCACCTGAAAGCTATCTACAGTAAAATGTTTAGGTAATAACTCATTTGCTACATTGAGTTATGACATTCGTAATGGGCTGCAAATTCTGATAGAAAACGCAACTTGGACCTTTGTTATAAAAAAATCATTTAAAATATCAAATCACGTTGAAAAATTATGATTCCAGTCGATTTGAAGCGTATTTGAAATCACTACATTTTAGACTCAAGAAACATTGGATTTCATTATGTTTTGACCTCGTTACCGCCAACACGAGTCGGCTGTAAAGATTTGGATAGAATTTCTTTACTTTCAGCTCTTCCCAAAAACGTGTTTATGATCTTGTTTACCCCAAATCCAACCCGTACATCATGCATAACACCAAAGACATCAGATTCAACAACCAATATCATCAATATCAAGTAATAAACAAAACCCTAATTTTTAAATCATGAGAAACATAAAAAATGATCAAGAAAACTTACTTGTAAGCGTTAAGGGGTATTGAAATCGATCAAGAAATCCACCAATTGCAAGATCCAAGTAACAAACAAAGTGGAATGGTGTTTTGAAGGCATCATTTCAAAAGTATGGTGGAGGTAGGGCTGCCATACGTATTTGGGGGTTTAGGGTTAGGTTATGTTTTTTTAACTAATTAAACCTATGGGTGGGCCTTTTGGTGGGCTTTTGTAACTTTTGGTGGCCCTTTCTAACTAACCCAAGCCTACCAAACCAATTTTAAAAAGTTTAACAACCCAAGTCTATAATAATAAAACCCAATAGTTTGTTTATAAAAATAAATATTTTTATAACACTAGATCAGACAAACCGCACAGTGTTCGCAATTACAAAAATCAACTAGAAGTAGTCCATGTAATCAAATAACATATAATTCCACTCAATCATATTATTATTTCTATGTTTGCAATACTATATCCATGTTTCAGCAATGTTCGGGGTCGGATTTGTGTGCAGTTTGGTAATTGGTTGATTCGCCGAATTATTGTTATGTGAGTGTTCGTGTACTAACTGACACACTTAACCAACCAATATGAAGTGAAATGATATAATGAACGTTTTAAATCATGTAAAGATAACGAAGTTAACGTGAAAAATCTCAGTTGTCATAGGCATAACACGATACGACAACTGCTCTTGACTAGAGTTATCACGATTGACTATGTGAAGAAGTCAAATGATAACATTGCGAATCCGCTTACAAAAGGCTTAAGCAGAGAGTTAGTACATAAGTAGTCGATGGGAATGGGTCCAAAGCCGTTGGAGTAAGTTTTTACAACGGAAAACCTATCCTAGAAGATTGGAGATCCCATGATCTAGGCTTAATAGGACCACCTAACTGTACAAACTGAGGTCGTTGTGGGGGAGTACGTCAAAATACACAGGGAGTTACAAACTTCCTAGTCCATTCCTACTTAAAATCAGTGATATCAAGAGAGTTAAAGCATATGGATTTTAATGATTTGGAAATCACCTATGTTAGAGAGAAGTGGGGTCGCTTCGAATGGAAATGGGGGCACAATTCCTAGAGCTCTCATAGAACCAGGATGGTCTTCCATGACCATAACGGACACAACTAGAGGGGTTAGCCAGATCAGGAAGAGTAATGTGTGATGTGTAATAACGTCTACGTAAAAGGGGTTGGTTCAAGGACATCACATCTACTAACCGCTAGGAGACTAAGTATATGTCACAAAGGAGGGTTCAAAGGGAAACCTACCTATCCTGCATTACTTAACCGCTGAAATTTTATCGTGACACTTGAATGTATGGGATGATCTCCATTCATGTGGAGGATTGTTGGATATGTGATAAATAATATTATATTATATTATTGAATAATATAATGATTATTTAGTGATTAAAGCAAAATGAATGAGAGATCACAAGCTTAATGGTGTTAGAACTTTAATGTGTGGGAAGTTGTGCTTGTCCCACATTGGTGAAGAGATAAATCTTTTGTAGATTTATAATTAGAATTCTCTACACGAATATATTCTTATGTGACAACTCACACCCGGTGGTAGCAAGGAGGGTGCGAAGCACCTGACGCGCCTCCGTCCGAGCACGGGACAAGGGTGATGGGCGTAATGTGGCGTTTTAATGGCGCACTTTGCACTGTGCCCTTCGCACTTCGCACTCTTACATCACCTCGAGCCGCTTGGAGCCGCCTTTACTATTTTTTAAATGCGTCTTGGCTCGAGTCTGTGGCTCCGTCAGCTAAAGACTATTCAGGTTCCTACATGTCAAATGATTAAGTCTCATAATTTAATGTGTCATTGAATTCTAGAATTTATTTTTATTGAATTTTGTATTCAATCAAGACTTATCAATTCGAATTCTAATAGGTCTATATAGAAAGCGTTGTGCTTGATTTGGAAACACATGTGTAACATTTGCAAAATTTCAACCATTGTACCTTTAGACAGTTTACGTGTTTAATAAAATTGTTTACAAAATACGTAATCTTACAATGACCTTAATCGCAACCCCGGGCACGCACGACGAAATCCGACACGAAAAAAAAAACTTGGACCTCTCAGGCGCCATGCGCCAGAATCCCTGTCATCTCCCGCAACGCGCGGGAGAGTGCCAGGACACGTGGCTCCGTTTTGCGACACGTGTCCAACCTACCTAAGACCGGTGGCAGTATAGGCCTAGCTGACCTCTCCCACGCCACGCGAGAGAATCCTTGTCTCCTCGAGCGACGCGTGGGAGAAACCCAGTTTGGGTATATAAAGGCCGGCTTGGGACGAGTTCAAATCGCCCAGTTCGATCGAAAATCGACGTCTCTTACTCTTTCTAAGCTCTGTTCAATACCGAGCCCCCTAAACCCTAAACTTGCGAAGCTCTGCCTCGTTGTAAGTATCTTAACCCTAATCACTAATTCGTCACCCTACCCGATTGATTTAGGACCCACCGACGCATGACAAGGCTCTGCCTGACTAAGTTCGTTGGGGTTCTGTCTCGTGTAGTATGGCCACCCTAACCGATTGATTTAGGACCCACCAACGCATGTCGAGGCTCTGCCTAACTAAGTCCGTTGGGGTTCTGTCTCGTGTTGTGTGGCTAAAGTGACTTGGGTTATTTTACTAAGACATGATGCACTTTATTATTATTAGGAACGCAGGATTTGCACCAGAAAGCTTTAAGTTAGAAACCCGAAAGCTACAGGCGAGTACATAGTTCCCCTTCTTTATGTTTTCTAAATGTTTTGGGGTGATTCATATGTGCTAAACTATCTTTCAAAACATACTTTCTACTTATGGTTCTTGTGAATATATAATTCCCCTCTTTTACATCTTTGGAGGTGAATTATATATTTCCACATTAACAAAACTTAGTTACATATGATTTATATACACAACATGCTTTACATTGTACGAAACTTGATGGTAGGTTGAACATGACAATGATACATTCATTAACTTTGATCACGCCGACAGGTAGTATGTTATGGTACCATAGGATTGACAACCCCATTCCCGCTTCCTAGGTTTGTTTGGAATTTTCCTCTGGGAATGACAGAAACTGTGCAACACATTTGATACACCTTTATTTATAAAGGTTTGTCCGACAGTCAACAAGGTTTGAATGTATTCGCCAACAAACCACACTTGTTTTATACAAAAAGGAAAATTGTTTTATATACAAAACAAGACGTTTGTTTACACAAGACATTACGTTGGTTCATACAAAGTCACAAATGGTTTCTAAGTAAACCATACAATGTTTCTCTTAAATCGAATGGTTTCTCATACGATCTTACAAAAGAAACATTTTTGTCAGAGATTCATGGCTACAAGGATTTATTTAAAATATCAACTGTTAAAGTTGACTAAATATATTTCAGTATTCAAAAGCCATGAATCGTGACCACAAAACCTATGTTACTCGCCAGCATTCAATGTTGACTTTATTTTCACATATGTTTCAGGTACTAATGCATGATCAAGTGTGCTACACATAGGACGGACGCTGGCCTTAGCTTGATTAAAAATAAACTTAGTTGTTGTATTTTGTTTCGAATTCTCAAAAGACGATGTAATTTATAAGTTCAATAAAACCAAACTTTATTTACCATGTATTTGAATCAACTTGTAACGTGACCCCACGACGTTTACGCTGCGGGTTGTTTTTATTACGCGGTCGGGGTGTTACAGGTTGGTATCAGAGCCATGGTTATAGGGAATTAGGTTATTAGTAACACTTTTGACCTAGACTATAACCTTCCTAGGACCCTAACGCAAGTTATCTTGCGTTTAGATTTTAAATACAATACCATCACCTATCCTTAGGTGATTACAAAACAATACAAAATCTCACATTCATTCTTAAAAGTCAAGATCTCCTAAAACATTTTACAAGAAATCATCATCTATCCTTAAATGATTTGTTTTTAGGCTTTTAAAACCTTATAAGTTTTTCAAAATCTCTTCAAAATTTGGGTTTTAATAATGTGAACACGTGCAATCTGGAAGGGTGGATGCCTGTACCCTGGGTTTTCTGTCTAAGGCTAGAGTGTTCGTATAAATCCACTTAATCGGACCAGTCACTCTTACCTGGGAACTCTTGGGGTGAGTGTCCACTTATAGACTAAAGCATGTCTTCGCTATACATTATAAAGACTCATTTACTTTGATTAGTCACCGTGTCATTTATTCATTTTAAGTAACGAATAAATGGATTCACTCCTTATGCTTCATCGATATTTTAATATTTCTTTTTAACTATCCTTTACCAATCTCACTCGTTTCCTCTCATATTTCCTTTTCCTTTAGAATGCCTCCTCGTCGGGACACTACTCCAAACGCCAAAATGGCAGCTATAATCGCTCAACAAATGGCTGTGATACTTCCAAACCTTGTGACACAACTCAATCAACTCAACAATAACAATAACAACAACAATGTACTGTGTAATTTCAAACAGTTCAATTCGGCTAAACCACCCAAGTTTAATGGGTCTGAAGGAGCTACTGGGCTCCTACAATGGTTTGAAAGCATTGAGAACACTTTTCGCCATTGTCAATGTCCCAATGAGCGCAAAGTAGAGTTTGCTTCAAGTGTATTCCAGAAAAGAGCGCTCACCTGGTGGAATGGGATCATGAGAGATCGAGGTGCGGATATAGCCATGTCACAAACTTGGGGAGAACTTAGAGCTCTTATGATGAAAGAGTTATGCCCACGCAATGAAATAAGGGCACTTGAGAATGATTTCCACGATCTCAAGCAAGATAGTGGCTAGAATCATGCCTACACAGATCCGTACGAGGAATTAAGCTTACTATGTCCCACTATGGTCACTCCCTTGGATAAGGCCATTGAGAAATACATTGATGGCTTACCTGATCCATTCAAGACATCGTTACTGGTAGCCATCCAGTCACCGTTAGGAAAGCTATTGAACTAGCCGCAACTCTAACTAATTCTCAAGTCAAGAAAGGGAAACTTTTCCGCAAAAGTGACAAGAAACAATCTGCTAAGAATACCCCAGAGAAACCAAAAGAAACCAAAACCGAACCTCCTAGAGATTCATGGAAGCGTAAGGCTTCAAAGAATTTTACTGTTGTTACCCCAACCAACCAAGTTACCCACAACCAACCAGCTCAACCTCCTGCTAAGAAACAATATGTTGGTACCGCACCCTTGTGCAACCAATGTAACCGTCATCACCAACATCATTTACCATGTCGCCAATGTACCCTTTGTGGATGATTTGGTCACTTAGCTAACGTTTGTCGTTCTGCACCTACCCTGAACCAAACTGTTCCAAATCCTGTTCAAAATCAAGCAATACATAACCGCCCGCATTTCCCACCTGGATCCTGCTATAATTGTGGTGATCTTACTCACTACCGAAACAATTGCCCGAAGCTTGTTAATGACGCTCGTGCTGACAATAACGTGGTTAACGGTACGTTCCTTGTTAATAACCATCCTGCTTCTATTCTTTTTGATTTAGATGCTGATAAAAGTTTTGTATCCATAGCATTTGAAACTTTTCTTTTGATGCCCTGAACTAAGCTAGGAAAACCTTTAACGATAGAAATAGCTAATGCCAAACCCCTTTTTCTTGATTCCATTATTCTCAATTGTCAACTAAACCTCAATAACCATCTTTTTCCCATTGACCTCATGCCAATGCAACTTGGGAGTTTTGACGTCATAATCGGAATGGACTGGTTAACCAAACACCATGCAGAATTAATCTGTTTCGATAAAATTGTTCGTATACCTCTTCCATCTGGCGAAATCTTAGAAATTCATGGAGAGGAACCATGTATTAAACCCAAACTTATAACGTGTACCCAAGCCCAGAAATACCTACAAAAGAACTATGTAGCCTTCAATAGTATTCAAGACATCCCCCTTGTTCGGGATTTTCCTGAGGTATTTCCAGAAGATCTACCTGGCTTACCTCCGGTACGCCAAGTGGAATTTTGCATCGATCTTATACCTGGTGCTAACCCAATTGCCAAATCCCCTTACCGTCTTGCACCATCTGAAATGCAAGAAGTGTCAAAACAACTCCAAGAGCTTTCAGACAAAGGTTTCATTCGTCCGAGTTTTTCACCTTTGGGCGCTCCTGTGCTTTTTGTGAAAAAGAAGGACGGATCCTTTCGCATGTGCATCAATTATCGTGAGCTCAACGAACTTATGATTAAAAATCGATATCCCCTACCTCGTATTGATGATATTTTTTTATCAACTTCAAGGTGCTACCTATTTTTCAAAGCTCGACCTCCGTTCAGGGTATCATCAACTTCGTGTACAAGAAGAAGATATTCCCAAAACTGCTTTTCGAACCCGATACGACCATTATGAGTTCACTGTCATGCCTTTTGGATTAACAAATGCTCCTGCCGTTTTCATGGACTTAATGAATAGGGTTTGTAAATGATATTTAGATAAGTTCATCATTGTTTTTATCAATGACATCTTGATTTATTCGAAATCTCGAGCTGACCACGAACATCACCTCCGTCTAACGATGGAGCTTCTAAAGAGGGAACAACTTTATGCCAAATTCTCCAAGTGTGAATTTTGGCTAAATAAAGTTCAATTCTTAGGTCACATTATCAATAAACAAGGCATACATGTGGATCCCGCCAAAATCACAGTGATCAAGGATTGGAGTACACCTACTACTCCTCCGAAGTTCGTTCTTTTCTTGGTCTTGCCGGTTACTATCGTCGTTTTATCGCAAACTTTTCCAAGATTGCGGTTCCACTCACTTCTCTAACTCAAAAGAGCAAACCTTTTGAGTGGGGACCTAAACAAGAAGAAGCTTTCAAACCTTGAAACAAAAGCTTTGTGATGCTCCTATTTTATCCTTACCCGATGGCAACAACGATTTCATTGTATATTGTGATGCCTCAAACCTAGGCCTTGGTTGTGTTCTCATGCAAAGAGACAAAGTCATAGCATATACATCAAGGCAATTGACAATTCACGAAAAGAACTACACAACTCATGATCTTGAGTTAGGTGCCATTATTTTCGCTCTCAAATTTCGGGACATTACCTCTATGGTACTAAATGTGTGGTTTTCACTGACCCCAAAAGTCTCCAACCCATTTTCAATGAAAAGGAACTAAACATGAGACAACGACGTTGGATCGAACTTCTAAACGACTATGACTGCGAAATTCGTACCACCCTAGTAAGGCGAATGTAGTAGCAGATGCGCTTAGTCGCAAAGAATAACTCAAATTCAATTGTGTCCGTATCCAATAAGATCTCCAAACACGTATTTCCCAAGCCCAACGTACGTGCGTAACCCAAGGCCTGATCAATAATGAACTCCCAAATAATCTTGAGCTTCAGCTTGAAACTAAAGATGATGGGTTACTCTATTTCTTGAATCATTTATGGATTCCGAACCAAGGTAATCTTCATACCTTACTGATGGGCGAAGTACAGAAGTCACGTTACTCCATCCATCCAGGTACAGACAAAATATACATGGATCTTCGTACCCAGTATTGGTGGCCGAGTATGAAGAAGGATATAGCTTTGTACATGTCTAAATGCCTTACTTGTCTTAAAGTCAAGGCAGAACATCAATGTCCCTCTTGTTTGCTCGAACAACCAGAAGTTCCGGTATGGAAGTGAGAGAACATCGCCATGGATCTCATCACTAAGTTACCACGCACTTCTAGAGGCCATGACGCCATTTGGGTAATCATTGACCGTCTGACTAAGTCAGCACACTTTCTGCCAATTCGTGAGGACTTCTCTACTAACAAACTTGCTAAGATCTATATCAATGAGATTGTATCTCATCATGGTGTTCCTTTGAATATCATTTCAGATCGTGATGCTCGTTTCTCATCTCGTTTCTGGAAAACCATGCAATCAGCCATGGGAACCAAATTAAATCTAAGCACTGCTTATCATCCTTAAACGGATGGACAAACCGAAAGGACAATCCAAACACTGGAGGATATGCTTAGAGCTTGTGTGATTGACTTTCGTGGTAGTTGGGATTCGCATCTACCTTTGATCGAATTCTCCTACAACAACAGCTATCACTCCAGCATCAACATGGCTCCTTTCGAGGCTCTGTATGGTCGGAAATGTTGTTCACCTGTCTGTTGGAATGAAGTTGGTGAAGCTCAAATCACCAGACCTGAACTCATTCAAGAAACAACAGACAAAATCATAAAAATCCGCAATAACCTTTGACAGCAAGAAGTCGTCAAAAGAGTTATGCTGACAAACGACCAAACCTTTGGAATTCCAAATTGGTGACCATGTTCTACTCAAGGTATCCCCTTGGAAGGGTATGGTCAGATTTGGAAAGAAAGGTAAACTAGCTCCTCGATATGTGGGACCTTTTAAGATCATCGAAAAGATCGAAAAGGTAGCCTACAAACTCAAACTACCCCCTGAACTTGGAAATATTCATCCAACTTTTCACGTGTCCAACTTGAAAAAGTGTTTAGCCGATGAAAACCTACACATCCCTCTTGATGAAATTCGTATTGATGATATTATGCATTTCGTCGAGAAACCTGTGGAAATTAAGGACCGTGAAGTCAACAAGCTCAAACGTAGTCAAATTCCAATTGTTAAAGTTCGCTGGGAATCCAAACGTGGCCCAGAATTTACCTGGGAACGAGAGGATCAAATGAAAGCAAAATATCCACATCTTTTCTCTCAAGTCTCCTCTGATTCAATTTCGGGACGAAATTCCCCAAAGTAGGGGAGACTGTAACATTTGCAAAATTTCAACCATTGTACCTTTCGACAGTCTACGTTTTTAATAAAATTGTTTACAAAATACGTAATTTTACAATGACCTTGATCGCAACCCCGGGCACGCACGACGAAACCCGACACGAAAAAAAAAACTTGGACCTTTTAGGCGCCATGCGCCAGAATCCCTGTCATCTCCCGCGACGCGCGGGAGAGTGCTAGGATACGTGGCTCCCTTTCACGATACGTGTCTAACCTACCTAAGACCGGTGGCAGTCTAGGCCTAGCTGACCTCCCCTGCGCCACGTGAGAGAATCCTTGTCTCCTCGAGCGACGCATGGGAGAAACCCAGTTTGGGTATATAAAGGCCGGCTTGGGACGAGTTTAAATCGCTCAGTTCGATCGAAAATCGACGTCTCTTACTCTCTCTAAGCTCTGTTCAATACCGAGCCCCCTAAACCCTAAACCTGCGAAGCTCTGCCCCGTTGTAAGTATCTTAACCCCTAATCACTAATTCGTCACCCTACCGATTGATTTAGGACCCACCGACGCATGTCAAGGCTCTGCCTGACTAAGTTCGTTGGGGTTCTGTCTCGTGTAGTATGGCCACCCTAACCGATTGATTTAGGACCCACCAACGCATGTCGAGACTCTGCCTAACTAAGTCCGTTGGGGTTCTGTCTCGTGTTGTGTGGCTAAAGTGACTTGGGTTATTTTACTAAGACATGATGCACTTTATTATTATTAGGAACGCAGGATTTGCACCAGAAAGCTTTAAGTTAGAAACCCTAAAGCTACAGGCGAGTACATAGTTATCCTTCTTTATGTTTTCTAAATGTTTTGGGGTGATTCATATGTGCTAAACTATCTTTCAAAACATACTTACTACTTATGGTTCTTGTGAATACATAATTCCCCTCTTTTACATGTTTGGAGGTGAATTATATATTTCCACATTAAAAAACTTATTTACATATGATTTATATATACAACATGCTTTACAATGTACGAAACTTGATGGTACGTTGAACATCACAATGATACATTCATTAACTTTGATCACGCCGACCGGTAGTATATTATGGTACCTAGGATTAACAACCCCATTCCTGCTTCCTAAGTTTGTTTGGAAGTTTCCTCTGGGAATGACAGAAACTGTGCAACACATTTGACAGATCTTTATTTATAAAGGTTTTTCCGACAATCGACAAGGCTTGAATGTATTCGCCAACAAACCACACTTGTTTTATACAAAAAGGCAAATTGTTTTATATACAAAACAAGACGTTTGTTTACACAAGACATTTGGTTTTTACAAAGACATATGTTTATACAATACAAGACATTTGGTTGGTTCATACAAAGTCACAAATGGTTTCTAAGTAAACCATACAATATTCTCTTAAATCGAATGATTTCTCATATACAAAAGAAACATTTTTGTCTGATATTCATGGCTACAAGGATTTATTTAAAATATCAACTATTAAAGTTGACTAAATATATTTCAGTATTCAAAATCCATGAATCGTGACCACAATATGTTACTCGCCAACATTCAATGTTGACTTTATTTTCACATATGTTTCAGGTACTAATGCATGATTAAGTATGCTACACATAGGACGAACGCTGGCCTTAGCTTGATTAAAAATAAACTTAGTTGTTGTATTTTGTTTCGAATTCTCAAAAGACGATGTAATTTATAAGTTTAATAAAACCAAACTTTATTTACCATGTATTTAAATCAACTTGTAACGTTACCCCCCGACGTTTCCGCCGCAGGTTGTTTTTATCACGCGGTCGGGGTGTTAAACATGGAATAGAAATTTGTATGGTTCATAGGACACACTCTACTCCCCAAAATTTACGAACTTTCCATCCCTGAGAACTCTTGTTTCATGTATTCTTTCTGGTGCTTGGCTATCCCCGGTAATACAATCTGCTATGGCTGTTGTACCCTTGGAAACAGATGGGTTCACCTGGGTGGCCCAAAATCTGTTTTAAGGGAAGCGTGATCTTCACGTGCCTCAGTCACCGTTGTTTTATGCTTTTCTTATTTCTTTGTATTCTGTTCTTAGTTTTGTTTACATTTTGTATTGTATTTTGTTACAGTTTGGCTCAGTTCCTGTTTATGTATTGTGATCTGAATATTGATTAATAAAAATTATTATTTTGTTTTATTTCTTGAACGGTTCTCCTACAACATGTTGACATGGTAAGTTATCATTACGATAAATAAGATAAGCATGTACAACTTATAAAGTATCATAAATTTTCATGTCTTCGAGATGGCATCCCGGTGGTTAAGTTGTATGCTCCACAATAAAAAATTTGGGAGGTTGAATCATGCATAGTGCTTCGTTTCATGTTTATATTCTAGAAAATCTAAGAATTGTTGTTCAATTAGAAATTAATTTTCATACGTGTGCATTTTTTAACAACCAAACTTTCTATACCTAAACTCTATACTAAATTACACCTTCAAAGGATAGAACCTTGGTCTTCTTGGTAATTCCTCTTGACCTTTAGGTCAAAACCTAAATGGCTTCATATGTGTGCATTAATTTGTAAATTGAGATATATTGAGATGCTTTCAGATTCTCAATAGAGTAAACTGTCAAAATCGTCCCTGATGGTTAGTTTTGGCAGATCCATCCAAAATACTTTTTTTTCTCACCTGGGCAACAGAGGTTTATAAACTGTTGTCAAATCAATCCAAATCTCTAGCACCATTATAATTCAATGTTAAATGTGGTGAATACTTGTCATTTCGCCTGGATTTTAAATTTATCCTTTTATCCTTATTTAATTAAGAGAAAAGTGCCCGGATAGTCCCTGTGGTTTGCTCCGATTCCACATTTAGTCCCTACATTTTTAAAATTACAGCTATAGTCCCCAACTTTAGCAAATTCGTTCTCGGATAGTCGCTGGCATGGATGGGGGTTATTTTTCTCAGTTAAGTGGGTGTAAAATGTCACAAATGCCCTTAATAGAAATGTTACTAATTATCTAATATTAAAAAAGTGAGACCATCCGGACAAGTTGGTCTAGTGGTTAGTCACTTGTTTTCTCTCCTTAAGGTCCCAAGTTCAACACCCAATAGCATCATTTTGAAGGACATTAGTGGTGGCAATGAAGTTTAGAACTAGGCCTCTTTGGAGGTCGTCAGTTCGAAACCGAGCCAAACCGGGTTTTACCGCAGTGGGCCTTCGGGTGGGCGGGTTTTCCCCGGAACTAGTGGCTTGGTGGCTCAGGTATTCATCCAACTCTGACGTTATGTAGGAGGGGATGCATTTGCTCGATTGAGGGCATCCCAGTATGCTTATCCAGTAATTTAGTTGGCCGTTCAAAAAAAATTTTAAAAAGTGGGACCCACCTACCAACAACCCCATCCCTTTCTTCCGCTTTTTACGGTCATCTTCCCCAATTCGTCGGTGATAAGATCCGACCACTGTAGATAAAATATAGGGCTTGTTTGGCTAAGCTTATTAACTCAAATAGGACTTTTCGTGAAAATGAATTATTGAGTTATGACTTTTTGAAAAAGAGTTTTTAAAAAAGTGTTTAGATTAGCTTATGGGTTGGAAAAGCCAATAAATTAATAAGTTGTTTAAAAAGTGTTTGGCTTAGCTTTTCCATGTAAAATTACTAAAAAGCCATAAAATTCTAGTTTTTCAAAACTAATTTTTTCTCTATTGAAAAGTTGTTTTGAAAAGTCTTTTTCAATTACTCAAATAATATTTTGACTTATTAACGAAAAAACCAATAAATCAATAAGTTGGTTCAAAAGTTAGCCAAACATGCCCATAATATCATAAATCCAAAAAACAAACCCCTCCCTTCTTCAATGCTTCACAGGTCTTGTCCGAAATGAAATTAGATTAAACTTCATATTTTATAATCTTTATTGGAACTAGATAATTTGATATCTTTAGATTTTAAAGATGCTGAAAATTTGGGAAACAATATAGATACAGGCTACGCTCAGATCCAGTTATTTATCTTCCATATCCGAATTTTCTAGGATCAAATCGCAATAACCCTTCAACAAATCTTATGATGCAATCATTCATTGCAGTAGTAAATCACGAATCTGTGCACAACAAACCTTCAACAAATCTCGTTTTTTTTTCCGAACAGAACCAGAGTCGCCGGCGAGGCGGCACATGACTTCGACAACCAAAACCCAACTCGATCAAAACAAAACAGAACGAAATTGCAAGAAAAACTTGTGTAACATTTTCCTAGAATTCTATGAGTATCAGCAAGCTTCTTTCATCAACACAAGAAATTGTGTATCTTTCTGGTTCGAGAGAGAGAGTGAAAGAGATTGAGAGTTTGGAGTAGTGAAATCGTGAGGCAAAACAGAGAGTTGAAGCTCAGAGTTGGGTGGCCCACTGGAGTTGCAGCGGTGGGGGCTGAGGTGGTCGGAGTTGGGGGGTCGGATTTTGGTTGGGGGTTGAGGGAAAACGGAGTGTTGAAGAGGATAGGGTGGGGCCGTGGAGTGGATGGGTTTGATATTTGTTAATGTTTCAAATATTATTTTAATAAGAGAGGTATTCTAATTATTTCACACTTATTTAACACAAAAAACTACATCCATTCGCTTCAGGGACTATTCGAGAATAAATTTGTCAAATTTGAAGACTATAGCTGGAATTTTGAAAATGTATGGACTAAAGGTGAAATCGAAGCAAACCACAAGGACTATCTGGGCACTTTTCTCTTTAATAAATTTCCCATTTTAAACATAATATTAAACCATAAAATCCATACAAACGCACAAGATCATTATATCGTATACGAACAACATTAATAACAACCAATAGTATATCATGTTAAAAAAAACAAAAAAAAACAACTATAAGTAAAAATAATTACATGGGTATAAGACCTGGCAAACAGGTCGGGTTGGGTCGGGACATGGGTCAAATGGGTTCGGGTCAAAACGGGTCAATTAAAAAATGGGTTGATTTGGTTCGGGTCAATGGGTTTCGGGTCAAAATGGGTTCGGGTCAAAATGGGTTCGGGTCAGGCTGGTTTAAAAAAGTTTTTTTTTAAAGAGACTGAACATCAAGGGCCAATTTTGTCGGGTTGAAACGTGTCCAGGTTGGTTCGGGTTGAAAACAGGTCAAAAGTGGACGAACCAATCACCAAGTTGATTTCAAAGGATAATCCCGTCAATTATAGAGGCACAACAGTGAAAGAATATGCAGATAGCTACAAACATCTTTCATGAAATTCTTGTAACCTATGTAGCACGAGGACTCCATTTATGTGGCCGTACCCGTCTCGGGTACTTGTCGGGGATGGAAACACCATGGGTACTTGTTGGGGACGTATTTGGTAGAAGTATCCAGCCCGTTTTCATTTATTTGTAGGGCTTTAACCCTTTTAAATTCTACAACCGGCCATTAAATAAATAGACCAATCATATTCGGCTTCTCTAATCTATAAACTCTTAACCTTTGGAAGATGTAGTATTTTTGGAATTTGTTTAATATATTTTTATTTTTTTATATTTTTTATTGTCGTACTCGTATCTTGGAATTTTAAGTTTTGCCGTTCCTCGTTCCTGTATCGTCCCTGTACCCGTTCTAGTGCTATGTAGCTTGTAAGCATGCAATACAGAGGACCCAATTCTTTAAGTCGTAAATAAATCAAAATCTAACTTGTACAAGTTAACATTGGTGTTTGGGTATTCATGTCCCATAGCCGGACAGTTTTGTCACCAGAACCACTAGCCAACTGTTGTCCATCGGGACTAAAAGCAACTGAAAGTACAGCCTCTGTATAACCTACAAGAACAAATTTTCCAAAAACAGCCTCTGTATAACCTACAAGAACAAATTTTCAAAAAAAAAAATACCTTTTTTGTTACTTAACAACGAAATAAAACTAAAAAAAATCCACAAAATATAATAAATCTACCAACAATTGTAGAAGAACAATGACTAACTCGAGGGATACGGAACACTGCCTGCAGCTAATACAACTGTTAATGGTTTGAAATTTATTTTATTCTAGCATAATCTGAATTTATTTTATCTCAACAAATAATACAAGCATTCTAGCATAATGCGCGACACACAACATCACTGTAATTGATTTATACAACTTGAAAGGTGTAATTGTATGTCTCATATACTTATTTGCATAACTGATAACTGTAATTGATTTATATAACTTTATAAAAAATAATTTCATAACAAGTTCATATACGATACATTAATGAACCTCAATTTTCAATTCCAAACAAATTCAATCCATTTTTCCTACATAGTTTCATGTTTCTCGAGCTGAATTTTAAAAATAAAAGACCATTTTTTTTATTAAAATCAAACCCTAAGTAATAACTTGTACTAAAATCAATAAATTAAAAATGGAAGAACAGAAAAGATTTGATGATGTAATACTGTAATATCACCTATCACTTAAAAATGCATATAAGTGTAAACTTGCCTGAAAACTATGTAAAGACAAGGAAATCAATCAGAATTCCACATGCAAAAGCATTGACAAATTGTTTTTAGAGTTTTTTTTTACTGGTGAACTTCACAACAGACGGTTAATTCACATCTGCTAGTCATAGGCCCGTCACTCCACTCATTACCAAGGATTATGTTGTCTAAACCGGGTCCACGCCTTGGTCGAATGTGGCTTGGCTATCCCCGAGAAAATTTCCAGCCCCCTGCCACTTGACAGGAGTTGCACCCTCCACAAGAGTCGACCCTATTGTGAAAGCCAACTCTCTGGAGTAAATGCGATGTTTTTAGAGTTAAATGTCATTTTAGTCATGTGGTTTGTGTCATTTTACATGTGGGTTCAAAAAGGTTTCATTATTATCATTTTAGTCCACTGGGTTAATTTCATCCATTTTTTCTGTTAACGAGAAGAGCAATTCGGTCATTTTATATGTAATTCTATTAACTTGAAGGGCAATTCCGCCATATAAAATAACCGAATTGCCCTTCTCACTAACATACATAATGGACGAAATTAACCCAGTGGACTAAAATAGCAACGGTGAAACCTTTTTGGACCCACAGACAAAAAATAAAACCTTTGGACTAAACTGACAAAATGACCAAAACCACAGAGACTAAAATTTAACTCTTGTTTTTAAGTATGAAAAAGTTCACTACATCTCAAAATTCAAAAAACTACAAATTTAATTAAAAGAACAAAAAGGAAAGAGAGAATTCAAACATCTAATCGGAAATGTGCATATGTTGAGGGGCTGGTCTACTACGTACTATAAGGAAGCAAAAGAAGATGATTGAAATCGAGCAATGGAGGAAACGAGAAGAAGAAGATGATTTATCCCATGGTGTTGTAGAGAAGGTTTCAAAGAGCTCTAAGAAAAAACCCTAGAAAAGTAAACTCTCCTAAATGTGTCTTATTTCTTCTAAATCCATTAAGACTAGAGGGTATGGGGAGGTCATCCCTAAGGTGATGGGCCGCCACGTGGATGCCAATTCTCATCCTTTTGAGGATGACCCTCCTAGCAAAATGAGAGGTGGAGGGATGGGCCTACCCTACTTTAACTTTAAGATTAAATTAATTTTTAGTTTTTATTAATTTAGTTTTATAGAAACACTACATAAATTTTAAAAAATTACATAAAATAAAAAATAAAATTACGAATCCTAAAAATAAAAATTACGATTCCTAAAAATAAAACTACGAGGTCCACTTTCTTTTAACGTCCTCCTATCTCCGTAAACCTCCTTCATCCTCCGGTAAACCTCCCCTTCATCCTCGGGTTGTTCGTGTTCGGGTTGAACGTGTTTGGGTTCGGGTTATTCGGGTTGAACGCGTTCGGGTTGTTCGGGTTGAAAAGATTCATGTTTTTTTTTTAATAAAAAAGATAAGAGATTTTTAAAGTTGATGAGAAGAGTGGGTGGATTTGAGTGAATGTGGTATAAAAAATGTAAGGTTGTTTTGTATTTAAAGTGAAAAAAAACAAAAAAAAAATTTATTTATGAAAGAGTCATTGCCCAACAGGCATTTTTTGAAAATCGTGCAAAATTGGACTGGCATCAGCGGCAGCTGGGAAACGGAGGAGCTGGGGCCGGGCCTAGGGGGCAGTGTGGGGGTCCGGCGCCGGGCCTAGCCATGCATATGCCAGCCCCATACCGACTAGTCTAACTCGTTCCTTTTTACTTCTAAATCCAAACTGACCCGGAAACATACTTCCCTCTTTTAAAATTGACCCAATGGGACCCATTAATTTTTACAAGGGGAAGCCCGACACATAGTAATTAAAAACAGACCCAAAGTGACCCAATTTTATACTGGGTAAGAATTGCCCCTTAGTTGGTTTCACAGTCATACCTCCATGACTGAGCTGACTGTCGCACCTGACTTCGTATAACATAAACATAAAAATATACATAAAATCAAAGTATGCAAGAACAGTTATTATGAAAATAGTATTTAAAAAAAGATGTCAGGCGAAATGACAAGTATATCCCTCATTTAACATTGAATTTTAACAGTGTTAAAGATATGGATGGATTTGGCAACAATTAATAAACCTCAGTTCAGATAAGAAAAAAACTATTTTGGATGGATCTGGTAAAATTGGCTAAACCCGAGAGATGATTTTAACAGTTTTCTCTTCTCAATAAATTGAAATTTTTCATTGTATTTATCTATTTATCGGTTATTTAATAGACGAAATATTATTACATGATAACATGAAATGAAATGCAGACAAAAAGAAGTTTCTGAATTTCATTTACTGTCTCGTGATTTACAAAAGTACTACTTATACCCAAATCTAGCATTAAATCGTCTCTTGAAAACTTTTTGTGCAGTAGGTGTGACGTTGTGCAGGAAACGAGTGATCATCTTTTGGTCTCTTGCTTCTCAAAAGAGGCCGATTCAGTGGAATATCCTGGCATGGCTTAAACATCCTATCCCATGTGTGTTTAGTTCGTGCAAAGGAAGTTAGTAAACAAGTTGGTCGGAAGGATGGAAGAAAATGATAGATGCCGTCCTATATATACAACATTTTGGAGGATTTGAAAAGCGAGAATCAAATGGACTTCAATGACAACTTTATTTCCACGGCGAATATGGTTAGGAGAATCAAAGATCATTCTTTCCTTTGGGTAAAAAATAGGTCCATTTATATGTCTTTGAATTGGGAGAGATAATGTGATTTTCATATTCGTAATTTTTTAATGAAGTTTTTTCGTTGTTTCTTGGGGATTTCCAACTTCTTGCTGGCTCATTTCTCTATATTTTAATCAATATAGTCTATGTTGTTAAAAAATTATCAGAGTTTACAATCTCAATAATTCTTGTTATTTTTATAAAATTTAAGAATTTCCAAACATTATCAAATAGTTAATTATCTTTTAATTTTACAATATTTGAACATAAGGCTTTTACGAAACACCATTTCTCGAGTCCACAGATCTAGGAGAAGGTCGGCAGGCCTCGTCAACTTCAAGAAGATGCGATCTTGTTATGCTACAAAAAAGAACACCATTAGCCTCGCCACGGAGGGCCCCGAAGGGGGGGAATCCGTGACCAAGCTCCGGCGTGAGAGTAAGTAACCTTGCCGAAGACAAAGAGAAGCTTGTTCCGACGAAGTGGTGTTTCGCCGGAATATCCTCTATGGTGTGGATAAGTGATTCGAGTATTTAATACTGGGAATGTGGGGAGTAAATGTAGTGTGGGTATATTAAATGAGAGCTCAGCCTGAAAAATCCTTACCTTAACCGACGTCTACCTTCCTTATATAAAGAACTTCGCTTATCCCTTTCCATTGGGATGCCATAACGATCCTTCCCAGACACGTGTCACGTGTCTGCTTACTAACGGTCGGATTGGCAGGTCATTAAATGAAGCCAGCTTGTGCTATACTTTCAAGCATTATATGCTGCAGAGGTTTCACGTCAAAAGGATTTTCCCACCTTTTCCTTTATCTGGTATCTCATAAAGACGATGTCCCTTTTCTGGGCTTACAACCAGGCCCAAGTGAAAGGAGCCCATGACGGGCTTAGTGGGCTACCAGTGGGCCCCGTCGTCAAGTCATCTCTAGTCCCAGGTTATGGGTCCCGGGCTACGTGATCCTGGGCTAAAATAAAAAATAAAAAAGGAAAGGGGCTCCGGAACTGTGGCGTCGTTATTAAAGACGAATAAGAAGCGAGTCCCTCTTAATGATGGTGGTTTACGGCGGTCCATCCTGATCGAGAAGATCCAATGGTTGGGAGTCATTGTTGCGTTGCACGTGTCCCTAATCAACCTATTTTGAATTTAAAAAGGTTGATTTGACAGTTACCGCTCTCTCTTTCGTATCCCCTTAAAACTGGTGCACCCTTACTTACCCGGTCATAATTTCCTTCCTCCTTCTCTATCCTCACTCTTTCTTTCGGCTGTTCTGGCTGCCATCATCATTCGTTCCATCATGAGCAGGTCTGATTGTTCGGTGACACGCTCCATTTTGATGGAAGAAGATTTAGACTTCTTTGTTTCGACATAATACCTTCAAGGTTTTCCCCATCTCTGCCTTCTTGTTTTGTGGAGTCCGTTACCCTTGTCGCCATTCAAAATAAAGCTCTTGAAGCACTTTGGGGTTCATCTTTCCCAACTGCACACATTGGGACTTATGAGAGTGGTGCACTTTGAGCTCTCCTGTGCGGCATTCGACGGCGAACCCACGATACCACTCTTCTGTACTTTCTACAAGCTTTCGCTGGATGGGGACTGGTTTACTTTCGCCAAAAGCAAGGGTAGTGTTACTCTCCCCTGCTACTCATTCATGCCTACATCTACCTACCCCAAAGAGTGGAAAAACGGTTTATTTTTGTCTCTGCTTCACTGATTCCCGAATTACCCCCTTTGAGAGATCCCAAGATGGCCATTGAGGATACTGTTCCGCTCTTTCTGCTCATGAGACGGTGTTGTGGAACAAGATGCACGAGAATCCTACGAGAGCCTACTGTTTCCCGGAGGGGCTTCTAGCCATGGCGGGTTTGAGTCCTTCCTATTCTACTCGCCCACGAGCTTTCTTTGGAAAAAAAGGTAACCTTCTCTTCTATGCCCTTTATCTTTTTTGTCGATTAATCGGTCCTTTGGCTTAGAACTTTTGGTTTTCTCCCCAGTCATCTCTAGTGTTTGTTTATGCAGAGATGTCGCTGTGGCATTTACTACAGGCTGATTGCAAAGGAATCTCATATGTGGTTGATGATGTGGCTGGTTCGAAATCAAGGGGTGTTTTGGAGTGACGTCCCTCTGATGCTGGGGCTCCCTAATTGCTGGAGAGGGGGAGGATACTCCGCCCCGTGAGGTGGGTCCCCCCAGGGGGTTGAAGGTTCCCAGGATTCCAACAGTGGGGATCTTGAGGATTTGGGGGGGCCGTTTGACCCAGAAGCGGAAAACCAGCCAGGAGGGAGCTGGGTTCGAGGCGAAGGCTCCCGAGCCCCGAAATATTCATCTGAGGCTCCGTAGCGCGAGTAGCCAGAAATCTCTCCCCATGTCCAGAGCTGCTTCCGGGGCTCCTTATCTAAACATTTGAAAACCTTGAGGCCTTCCTCCAGCCTTGTCAGTGAGCCTCTACCGGTAGGTTCTTCACACCTTGTAGCTTTCTTTACTTGCATCCTTGACTTTTGCTTTTCTCTTGGCGACATGGGAGTTTTAAGGCTCCAATTATGATCCCTGTTGCCCTCGTATCCTCTCAAGTTAGTTATAAGGCTCCCGAGACCAGCATGGTCCAAGTTGCTCGTGTGGAAACTTCTCCTCTTCATGCCACCGGTACCAGCAAGCTTAAATAGCCTGAGGATCTTCATTTATGTTCCCCCTTGGCTCCTTTGTTCGCAGAGGGCCTTCTTACCCCCTATGTCCCCAACTGGAAAATTACTGCTTCAACTGTTGTGGGGACTCCTGCGATTGCTCGTGATTTCATGGCTCATGTCGTCCCTCCTCTTCACAAGTTCATGAACTTTGCTTTGGACCCTGATCTTTTTGATGATTTGCGAGGTCTTCTTCAGGGGAGCTGGTATGTTGCAAAGGGTTAATGAACTGAGAGGTATAAACGAGGGGTTGTCGAGTGAGCTGAAGACCTCCCAAACAGTTGCTGCTGAGCTTAGGTGTCGAGTGACTGATGCTGAGAGGAAACTACCAGAGGAGAAGGTAACTCTACTCCTTCTCTCCCCTCCACCTTCTTTTTTTATTTTATTATTATTTTTTTAATCTGACACTTTTTCTTGCTAGAATTTTGGGGCGCTGCTAGAGCGTAAGGAGAAGGGTTGGGAGCAAGAGGAAAGAGCTTCGATGGATGAGAAAGAACACTTGGTCGCCGAGTTGAAGCACTATAAGGAGGCTGCCTCCGTCTCGGGGGCAGATGTGGAGGACTTCTATGCCGATTGGGCTATGGCGATGGAAGATAGTCAACGCCTAGCCCGAGAGCATTATTGGCTCCTCTCCCAAGGATTTGGGTTGTTCCTTTCTGCTTTTGCCAAGTCTGAGGAGTTCAGGGGTGGCCTTGAGGAGATATACCAGGTATATAGGGACGTTGGTTACCAGGCATACCTTAAGGATGGATACTCTTACTCTGCCCAGGGTTTGAAAAGGAAAACAACTCCTTTGTATAACTCGAAGGCCAAGAAACAACTGTCTAAGGACGATAGGTTTGCCGAGAAGATTCCATCCCTGCTTGTGAAGATCACTGAGAATCCCCAGATATCTTTGGATGAGCTTAAGTCCCTGCTCACCTCCGCTGGCCCCTCGTCTTTCCAATCTCTGCCGGGAGATGGTTCTTCGTGATTGACTCTCTTTTTAAGACAAACTTTCAATGTGGTTGTAATTAAACAAACATCTGTTCTCGATGCTTTGACGCTTTTGGTTGGGAGGCTTTCGTGTTGGGGCCTCCTTCATGCTTGGCTATGCTATAATATTTTGTTGCTTCTGTTGTGTTTTAGGGGCATTTGTACGTGCTCCCCCTTTTGGCTATATGTCTTCACTTTTCCTTGCAGGAGTTTATTGATCGTTTGAGGTTTTGGTGTGTTTATGAGGAGTTGATCGTCGTGCCCTTTGGTGTGTTTTCTCCCAACCTTGGAAGTATGGAGTTATAAAAAAGGGTGAGGCAACTCAGTTTATCGCTTGTTACACGAGATTTACAGCCTGTTCGTAGACTTTTTGGTTGTATCTGTATATTTGGATTGTAGCTTGGCTGCGAACATTCCAGTGTGTTTTTCCTGATGTTTTTTGTTTGTGGCTCATTCGTAAACATTTTGCTGTGTCTTTTGCACACCTAATTTGTAGCTTGTTTACAAATTTATGTTGTTTGTAAGGGAGCAACTCGCGAGCTAGTTTGCGATTATTGTCTATAACAATGATCCGTCGCCACTTCCCTTGGATGAGTCGACGTCATCCTGCCCCATGGCCAGGCTTTAGGATCAGTATGCACGTTATACTGATTTACACGTGTGTATATTGTTAGTCATCTTCTTTTATTGGGTGTTTATAGTTATCGGGCACGTCTGCCTTGATGCACTACCCGTTCGTTGGACCGCCCCTCGTGGCGGCCCTGAGATGCAGGAACAATTTTGTAGGGGAAAGAGAAAATTGTCAGTTATCAATTGTGTTGGGGGCAACCCCAAGTACATAGGTTAACAAAATAAGGACTTAGTTCTAAGTCTTTTAACAAAAGTGGCTCTTGGGCCGTTTAGGTAGAAAGTGTTGGGGGAACCCCTAGTACATAGGTTAACAAAATAAGGACTTAGTTCTAAGTCTTCCAACTAAAGTGGCTCTTGGGCCGTTTAAGTAAAAAGAAGAGAAACTTGGCTTCGGGTTGTTTCACAAAAGTGGCTCTTAGGCCATCACTACGCCTTTCCCCAAGGAGGTGCTCCTCACATGAAGTACTTCCGGAGCTGCATGAGATTCCAGGTCCTTGGGATCTCTTTGCCTTCGATGGTTTCCAGCTTGCACGTCCCCTTACCGTTGGAACCCTGTAGGGTCCTTCCCAATTGGTCCTAGCTTCCCCGTATTTTCTTGCAGGCTGGCTTCATTGGCCCTTAGGACCAAGTCCTCGGGCACCAGATTGAGCTTTTTCATCTTGGTGTTGTAGTACTTTTCGATTTGTTTCTTGTACCTGGCTTCCTTATCACTGCCAACTCCCTCCTTTCTTCGAGGAGGTTAAGGTTCATCGGTAAATCCTGTTCATTCTCCTCCTCCCTCAGGCGCATTCTCGCTGTAGGAGACCCTATTTCGACTGGGATGACCGCCTCCATTCCATAGGTTAAACTGAAAGGGGTTTCCCCGTTACAGACCTTGGGGTTCGTCCTGTAAGCCCAGAGAACAAACGGTAGCTCCTCTAGCCAGCCCTTTTGCTTCCGTCCCAACCTTCCCTTCATTCCTCGGATAACATTTTGGTTGGCCTTTTCGACTAGCCCGTTGCTTTGAGCATGAGTTACTGATGTGAAGACCTGCCGGATATGCATCTGCTCACACCAAGGTTTGAACGGTTTCCCTGCAATTGGACTCCGTTGTTACTAACCAACTCCGATGGTATCCCGAAGCGACATATGATGTTGTACATGACGAATCTTTTCATTTGCTCCCCCGTGATCTTGGCCAGGGGCCAGGCCTCGACCCACTTTGTGAAATAATCATGGCCACCACCACAAATTTTAACCCCCGGGCCCCGTCGTCATCATTTATGTTTTAACTAACAATATAAATATATTATGCTGCTGAATTCATCTATACTTAATAAAAAAATTAATTGGTTACGTCATGTGTCACAGTTAAATAATTGTACGATTGTTTTTTTTAGTTTCTATTTTCACCACTTCGTATCTATTGTAAATTTGAAAAAAAAGGTGACAACATGTATTTAAGTTTCACCTATAGTGGGCCAGGGTGAGGTATCCCCTCAAGGTCTCAAGTTCGAGTCTGGGTGATGGGGGTTTCTCATTGAGGGGTTTAAATTGGTGATATATTGTGTGAGGGGGCTCTCTAGCGCGGATCTGGTTAAGACAACGTATGCTAACCTCCTGATATTTGCAAATAATTCACACCTTTAAAAAAAATAAAAAGTCTACAATATCTTATATCAAAATATCTTCTAATAATTACTTAATCTTAATTACTAACTATTTAAATATTTATTGTTTTTATACGTTTAATATACGAATTTTTAACCTAGTTTAGTTATATAATTAAACCACATTTTTAGTTTCACATATATCATTAAAACTCACTGATATTTTTTTTCTATAATAGTGTTAGTGGAAAAATTATTTACAAAAATAGTCTTGTTTAGAAAAATATTTACTAAAATGATGTTTTTGATTTTTTTTTTTGTTTCTCACTTCTAACCTCATTGGATTATTTCATAAATCTAATGCATTAAATAACTAATGATTTCTGTTTGAAAGGCCAATAAAATCTTATTCATAACCTAGCTATGAAACAAATTAACCAAGCATAAGACCATATTGTGTGGAGGGGCCTGAAAAATGAGCGTTATTCGACACCTGAAGGATACGTCAGCGCGCGTCAGAAATGGTGCCAAAATGGGGGTGTGAGAAGGGACGTGAAAAAGTGTCGTTATCCGATAGGTGACACACTTGTATTGTTAAATTATATTTAAAAATGATATAAAATCTATTTAATTTAAAAAAACAATAATAGTAATTAAACTAATAACACTAATACATAAACATTACATAATTTAAACATAAAAAACATTATATAGTTAAAAAACACAAAATTGAAAAAGATTACATAACTTAATTTAAACCTAAAAATTAAACATTACTACATAAAAAAACCAAACCTGACCACGCCGAAACATGACGGAATTCACGGTTGTGGTCGTGCCTAGGCGTGTTCATCGGGATTTTTATTCAAATTTCGGGTTTTTCGGGTCGGGTTGTTCGAGCTTTTTTCTAGGAAAATTGACCCAATAACGACCCATTTAAAGTTCGGGTTAGTCGGGTTTGGGTTATTCAGGTTCGGGTTAGTTTGGGTCTGGTTATTCGGTTTTCGGTTTAGATGTAAAATGAAAAATAAATGTATGTTTTTTATAAAATATCATCAAAATTCATATTGCTACTTTAAAAGTATCATCAAAGTTCAAACATTATTAGACAATATGCTATTATAATATTTAAAAGTCCTAAAACTTATGTTCCATATATTAAATACTCCAAAACAAAACACTTCTATAAGAAAAAAATAAATGTTTGTGGTTTTTATTCGGGTTTCGTGTTTCGGGTTTTTCGTGTCGGGTTGTTCGGGTTTTTAGTGGGAAAAAAAGTGACCCGATAACCAAACCATTAAAGTTCGGGTTGGTGGGGTTCGGGTTTCTCGGATATTCGCTAATTCGGGTTCGGGTGGCTTTGAATTCGGGTCGGGTTTTGGATAAAAAAGAACAGCCCTAGTCGTGCCTGAAGTTGATTAGGGCGAACTTGTATCATGTCGTCTTCACCAAGGTCACCACCCGCCTTTTCCACCACAGTGTACATTATCTCGAATCTTTCACAATCCAAACAGATAACCCTAAAACGATACGAAAGCGCTTCAACAGTTTGGGTGGTCTCACCCTATGGAAGCAAAAGTGTTGGAGAATTCTCCCAGAATGGATCGCTCGAGCGATTACGTGGGGCGTAGTGGCTCAAGGATTCAACCCACAACTTACATAAAGCGATAGCTTTCTTTTCGGTCCAAGGAATCGTAGCCATTTTCGGTTTTTTGAAGTGAAAAGTGGTAGAAAATGAAATAGAATTTTTAGTGAAATTTGAGAGTTGGTAAAAAATGGAAGACGTGTGTGGTTTCTATAGGAAAATTTGATTTTTAAAAAGTAAAGTTTTTAAAAACATTACTATTGGTGTCAAATGAAAAAAACCAACGCCGAATTATAACGTGCCATGTCACAGCGAATTTCATCTCCACGCCGGTGGAGTTTTCCCTGCCGAAGGACCAACGCCGGCTTAAACGCCGGGACAGGCCGGTGTAAACGACGTTGTCAAGAATAAAGACCCCTTTTAAAGCCCACACTTGTGGTCTAATGGTTTACATATACCAAACCATAAGCAGAACTCCAACTAAAATCCAACTAATGAATCTATGTGATCAACTAGGCCTTTGATCTACTCCTTAACCATAAAATGCCAAGAGATTTAATCTCTTCCTTCATGTATGCGACTGATGATCTTTTGTTGCGGAATACCAAGTCATTGCGACTCCTACAAATCACCCGTAAGGTTGTGTAAGTCAATAGTTGCGTTTCATCCTTCGAGTTTTTAGTCTGTCAGTTCTGAGCATGGATATTCGCTGTAACACCTCGTAAAATCATGTCCAATAAAGTATCGACACGTGTCCCTGATCCTTATAATGTCAAACGTTGACTTGGAAGGACTAAAAGTGTCAACATGCTTAAACTTAGCCTCTGAGTGACCTTACACGGTGTTCGTATTCTCTTAACGAGCCGCTTGTTGGACAAACAAAACCGTATGTGATTTAATTCAAAAGTTGTGAGTTGAAAGGTTAAAAGCATCAACATGTTAATTCATACCTCTGAATGACCTTTTAACGCAACCGGAGCATTATGATGTTCGATTATACACCCGGGTATGCCTAACACTGGCTTGAGGGATTTAAGTGCCTAAAATGAAAGTATAATGGAGTTTAGAGGTGTAGGGACTGAAGCTGTCAAACTTTCAAAGTTAAAATGGGGCACCGTGCCGCGCAACGCCTAAATAGTATGACCGTTGCATAGCGCGACAGTATGGAACTGGCAGAATGGTTTGCTACAGCTGCCAGTCTTCTTCCTTGTTTCCCACACAAACCACCATGGCACCTCTAATTCAAAACCAGGAGCTGAATTCTGGTATTGGACATCTGTAGTGAGCTCTAGACCCTTCAAACACCTGGCTTGATTCTAAAACTTCAGCTCCAACTATAAATAAGAGTGTTCCTCCACTCATTTCTTTGCTCATTCTATCATTCTCCTCTCCATTACACTCTTGGAAGTTCCTGGTCATCTAGGAGCATCCTTTTTAGTTCTAAACTTTCTCTTAGACCACTTGTAAGTGTTCCATCTCTGCACTTTTCATTTTATAGGCTTCTATAGCCCAAAGTCAAGCGTTTTCGATAAACGCTTTGACTTTCGGTTAAGACCATTATGGTCTAGCCATTGTTCGTTATGAACATGGCTACGTGATCATAATTTGGTAGGCGTTAATCCCTCTAGATGGCACCTCCTAAGAATCACGTTTGCTTGGTCAATTGACGGGTCAACTTATTATTAATTAAAAAGTCAAATGGGTCAGTTTTGAAAATAATCATAATTTGATAAGTAGGTGTTGTAAAATATGTTTTAACACTTTAATAACTTGGTAATAATTATTAGAACATGTGTAAACATGTTTAGTTCGTCAATTCCAGGTTTAAGGTCGTTCGCAACCGAAAGTCGCGAAGTTTGAGTTCTGCCTTGACTTTCACTTCTGACCCGAATTAGATTAGTTTCAGTTTGTTTTAAGGTTATATTATGACCATATTATAATGTAGTATAACCATCTGAGGTTATATTGCATGGTCATGTAGTAATCTGAGTTTATATTGCAAGTTCCGTTATTATGCTTAATGTTGACTAAAATGCCCTTTTTTCATGTAAGAAAAGTTTTAAACAGAATTTCTCGGCGACATTCATTACCTACTAATGTAATATCACAAGTAGAATTATTTGGGATGTTTAGTCAGATTATAAACAGAGTTTACATACAAGTCCTTGTACTATGTCAATAAATGACGATAATGCCCTTAAAGCACATAAAATGCTTTTTAATCATGATTTTCATACAAAACCTTTTTATCACTAATATTTTATACTAAATAACATATCCTAATCATATAAACCTGATTATAACATCAGATTTCATTAAACATCGCTTAAATTGTCATTTATCGACTTTGTCGCTGTTTTGGCGCATAGTATGGTTTAAAACCATATTTAACAACCAAGACTTGTTACCTAATGATTATATAACCCATTTTAAATATTTTACAGTACGTACATGTTCTAAACTCAGAATCCCAAATAAGATATCGAAACTATGTGTGAAATGACCAAAATGCCCTTACGATGCATAGTATGGTCTTAAACAATAAACCACACATAAATTTGATATTCTACTGATATTATATCATAAATTAAATATTTTTTCCAGAATGTTTATGATAATAATATCATATTACGTGCAAGTCTCTTTTCTACGTAATTAAATGACCAAAACCCCCTTATGAAGCATAGTTTTTTTTAAAACTTTACCAGGCATATAAATTGATATCCTACTAATATCATAGCTTATTTAAAACATAATGGCATACGGAATGTTAGGATCTAAGTTTGAATCACTTGTAGTTTAAAGATATGCAGCGGAATTAATGTAAAACTTTTACTACAAGCAATCGGTCGTTTGTTTTCATCATCATCATGCTTTCAAGTTGGTAAACTCGCATGTGATTCACAAACTCCCCTTAGCCTATTACAATCGTTTGATAGTAAGAAATGAATAAGATAAAGTGCGAATTGATCTTTTTCAGGAAGACTAGTTAAACTGTTACATCGATCAGCTATTTATACTAACTATCTAACCACTGAGCATCTTTTATGACATCATGGTTGACAGTAACAACTAACAAAGTCATAACTAACTAAAACACTGCTAAACTAACACTATCAGTGCATAGCACTGTTACATTGAATAAACTATAACTAGTCTAAGCACTGATCTCTATCCTCTGATCTTGTTTCTTCTATCAGACCTTTGCTTCTTCTTAGATAAGATGATAGGAGTAGTTGTTTATGGAAAGCAGTGTAAAGGTAGATCAGAGGTTGTAACCTCTGATAGTTGGACCAAAGCTCGGATAGTGTATTTGGCTTTGATATCATCTGTTCCTTTGTTAGGTTTTAATCCTAACAATCTCCCCTAGAACAGATGATGCCAAAACACTTGTTTATTCTTGGTCTTTATTCCTCAATAGAAATTCTCTGATTTGGCCTTTAAACTGTAATTTAAAACTCAGAGAAATTTCATCATCATCATCATCATCATCCTTTTCGAGTGTCAGATTCAAAAGATCAGGAGGTCTTCTGCACTTAGCTCATATGCAGCCTCCATGCTAATCTTGACAGCCTCACCATTAGACTTGAGCTGTGTCAATTCGTGGGAGTCCTCATCGACTTTCCACTTTAGAATTATTGGTTGAGGTTTGAAGAACTTTTTGTTGAACTATCTTTGTCAAATCTGCTCTGAGCTTTTCACTAGCTTCATCTGTGTGATAGTCAATCATGTTTTTAATTCCCTCTTTGATGTGTTCATACACTCTCTTGTCTTCTTCATCTATCCTTTTTTTGTTTTTTAATTGATTGAAAGCAAGGATGGAGGGGACAGATGATGAGATAGACTTTTCAGAGTGTTGAGCTTTATGAACATCATCTGATGGAGGGTAAATTGGTTTAGGAGGCATGTTTGGATCTTTCTTCCTCCTCTCTTCTAACATCTTATAAGTATCAATCACCCTGACTTCTCCCCACATTGTCAATTGGTTCCTTGAACCATAGTGATTCTGTATCAATTCTTCTTTCATCCTTTTAATCTTCAAAGCTCTGTCTGACATGTTTTTCTTATGTTTTTTCCAGTCAGGAGGAGTTGGCTTATTGTGAGGATCTTTTAACATTCTTGCATTCTTTCAATTTCTTCTCTCAGCTCATCCACACTCCAATCCTTGAACTGTGCCTTTGTTGCCTTATATTGCTTGTTCTTCATGATATGTTCAATGAGTTCATGTTTAAGGCATTGATCTTCCCTTTCTGACAGCTTATTACACAGATCTTTGACAAAATCTTGCAATGCCCTGGCTTTGCTTAGCCGAAAAGACATGTTGGTCTGTATCTCTCTATCACTTTTACCAGCCGAGTCTCTTTTTGCTATATCCTCTGCTTGTTTCAATTTGAGTTCTAGATAATCATCAATATTTGCAGGTCTTGGGTAGCCATCAAGAGATAATATGATTCTTTTGTCAGGGTCTTCCTCATAATAGAAGCTTTTAATTTCTTCCCTGACTGCTGGTAAATCAAGAGGATATTGCTTTGCTGCAGGTATAACTGTAAAGGGATCAGTGGTTGGAATTGAAGATGATGGAAGCATTGATGTGGAGGTCAGTGGTTGTGATGATAAAGGAGTAGGAGCAGGAAAGATCTCTTCTTCATTCACAATCCTTGTAGTCCTTCTCCTCTTAAATTTGACTTCAGGTGATGAAGGATGAGTTGGAATTGTGGTTGGTGTTGGTAGAGGTTGGGTGGATGTATTAAAAATGACCGTGGCAGTGGATGAGATTGCATCTGCTGCAACCTCTGCTGTGTCAACAGATGTTGACACAACAATTGCTGTAACATCTGCTTTGGTGGAAATGGGGATGGAAGTTGAAGTAGGTCTGCTTGATTTTTGGAAAGCAAAGGTTTTAATGGTTGGATTTATAGCAGGCTCAGTTTTGGAAGGTGGGGGAGTTGGTTGCCTTACTTTTCTAGCAGCTCTCCTCTTTGCTGAGGTACCAACCTCTTCCTTTTCTTTTTGCTGCTTAATCTTTTGCTCAACCAATACCCTGCCATCAAGATACACTTTTCTCTTCTGCTTCTCTTTTTCTCCGGCCAAGATATCATCTATTAGATCCTTTTTCTTTGAACCATCTGGCCTGGGAATATCCACTGTTGGCTTTGCCATTTGATCATCTATTGTAAGCTTCTTCTTTCCCAAAGGTTTCTCCCCCTTTTTGGCATCATCTTCAGTGTTTACAAAAATTACTGTAGGCGGAGCAATACCAGTGGTTTGGAGAAGATGAGCTTTTATCGCTTTAATGTCTGCCCTTGTATCCATGAATCTAGCTTCAACCATGTTTCGTACTTCCTACATTTGATGTTTGTGTTGTAGATCAGAGAAGTGCTTTTGTTGCTGAAACAGGGGGTGCTTTTAGATCAGCAGTGGTTAAGACAGAAGGTTGGCTCTTTGTAGCTAACAACTACTTCAAGAGATTTTTGATCTCATCAACAGAAGTTTCAATCTTTGATACTCTCTCCGTCAAATCTTTGTATTTTAGATCATCACCTAATTTAATAGGATCATCTGAACTCCTACCTGAGGTGGTAGTTATATCTAAGGTATCATGAGTATGTGATGTGACACTAGCTTCAACCTTAGATGCCCCTTTTTCCTGGTACTGGGGACCTCCCACATTATCAGAGGCTACCTCAGCAGTGGTTGCCTTCAACAGAGACTTAGTAGTGTAACCACTGTCCAAAGGAAAACTAGGTAGTTTTACAATTGTAGTGGCTGCTCTAGTTGAAGTATCACCAAGGGTTACATGTAACCCAAGGGATGTAGCCTCTTCATTTGTTGATGGGCTAGCAAAGAATGGAGATTCAGACCCAGCATCATGTTGAAGTATATTCTCAGTGATAGGTTGGTGAGAACTGCTGAATAATGTCTACTCTAGTTCTATTGCATTCAGCAAGGGTAAAATGGTTTGTGGTGGTGATTTTATTGGAGAAGGGATAGGTGCAGAAAGAGACATTGCCATGGGAGATGGGCTGTGGAAGATAGAACCAAGTGGTCCTAGAGCTTCATAATTTGGTGTCCCTATGTTTGCAACCTGATCCTTTTGTGAGGATGCAGGAGGAGTTTCATAGCCAGGTGGAGATCTGTCAACCATCTGCTGTGAAGAAGTAGCAGCAGTGGTTTGTGACTTTGGTGTTGTCACAGGGTTTACCTCTGGGATCTCATCTTCCAGGGGACCCTTTTTGGGTTTGGTGGGTTTTCTGGATGTTTTTGTTGGTTTCTTTTTGGTGATTTTAGGTGTGGGTTTCAGAGCAGCGGTTGCAATGCTCTGATCACCTAGAGCAGTGGGCTCAGTAGCAAGAGGAAGAGATTGAACATTTTGTTCTTGTAAAACTGGCTCAGCCTCCTCTACTTCTATTTTGTAAACCTTTTCTTGATTTGTTATTCGTGTAAAAGTTTCATGAGTTAGGCAGCCAGGTGTGGTCACTACGCCTTGTTTACTTGCTGCAGATCTGATCTGGTCTTGCAAGTAAACACTCAAGAATCGAGGATGTATCAACAAAGCTTTTCTTTTTGAGATATTATTAAAATTAATTACAAGATCATTGAACAATACCTGTGAATAGTTAAAATCAGAATCAGTCAAAATTGCATTTCTAGATATTGCATGTTCAATGGAATCTCATTGAAAGCAGTAGTTTTAGCAGAGAGACATGTTAAAAGAGAATGGAAAAAGAATTTCATCTCCGCTAGAAAATGGGGTTTAAATATTGTCATACCTTTTAATTGGCAAGTGTAACCCCTTTCCACAAACTCTGCTTGCATCTCTCTTAAAGAAAATGACACAGGATGTGCCATATCATTCAATTGAAAAACCAGAGAGATTGATTGTGGACTAATATGCATAGAAGTACCCCAACCTTTGAGATTATTGCATAAGGAACACCATCAGCGGATGTTTTGACCTTAGCATTTTCAAGAAATCCCGAAGAGAATCGATGTAAATTTGGGCTTTGACTTCGAGCATATGCTTAAATTTTGACTTTCTTAGAATCTGAATCATTGTGTGGTATCGTGTGTTGACTTTGGTTTCTTCTACGATCCCCGTGTAATTGTGCTAGGTTTTGAGAATCAAGACGTATGGTGGTCAATCTTGCTTTGATTTCGCCTTTGATTTTGTTTTAGGAGCCATGATTTGAGTGCAAACTGTTTTGAGATTTTTGAAATCGACACAGTTTTGTGAATCCTCTGTTCCGGATAGAACAGGGGTTTTATAGGGTTTCTGATGAGGACGTGGCATCTGATGCAACGACGGTCAAATAACATCTGACCACGTGTAACCTCTTATTGAAAATGGAAGACAGTTGTTTGGCTAAACACTGTTTCAAATTTTTGATCCGTGGATAAGAACAGTGTGTGCAACTATCAGAGGATACACTTTTTGACACTGGATGGACTTTTCTAAACGAACAGTGTTTTTGAGCTATCAGTGCTTTGAACAGACTTTTAGGATTTATTGAAAAATTCAATTTTAAACTATTTTTAAGGATGGATTTTGATTTTCTAATAACATTTTATTTATATTTACACATGGATCACAAAAAAAATTGTTTTTAATCCATGTTTAGCATTCCAAGCCTAGATATCAAATTGTCAAAAGTGTGAGTATCAAGTGCTTTTGTCAACACATCTGGCAGTTGATCCTTGGTAAGGACATGTTGTAAAGAAATCAAACATTTTTCATAGCAATCCCTCACAAAGTGATGTCTGATGTCAATGCGCTTAGTGGTGGAATGAGAGACAGGGTTTTTGATGATATTTTCTTCTGCTTGACAATCAATTTTGAGTGGAGTCTTTAAAGCAGTGATACCAAAATCCAGCAATTGATTTTGAAGCAACAGGAGTTGAGCAGTACAACTTGCAACAGCTATATACTCTGCCTCAGCAGTGGATGTGGAAACTGCAACTTGCTTTTTGCTTTGCCAAGACACTAAGCAATCACCTAGGAATTGGGCTCCTCCAGATGTGGACTTCCTTGTTGTTTACATCCAGCAAAGTCACTATCAGAATATCCTGCAAGCTCAATGTTACCATTAGTTGGATACAGATACCAAGTGTGGGATCACCTTTTATGTATCTGAATATCCTTTTTATAGCAATAAGATCTGATTTTCTTGGCAATGACTGTGATCTGGCACAAACACATGTTGCAAACATGATGTCTGGCCTTGATGCAGTTAGGTACAGTAAAGACCCAATCATGCTTCGCTACAATGTTTGATCAACAAGGTCATCTTTGCCATCAAATGTGACTAGCTTGGATGTTACCATGGGTGTGCTGCAAGGTTTACAATCATCCATATCAAATTTCTTAAGTAGTTCTTTCACATACTTATTTTGATAGATGAAAGTGCCATGTTGCATTTGTTTGACTTGTAAACCAAGAAAACATTGCAACTCACCCATTGCACTCATCTCAAACTATGCTGCCATGAGTTTCCTGAACTCTTCACACATGGCAGTGCATGTGGATCCAAAAATGATGTCATCCACATAAATTTGGACAAGCATCAAATCATTTCATTTCCATTTTAAAAACAGGGTTTTATCAATCCTACCTCTGGTGAAACCAATGGATAAGAGAAAAGTGGATAGAGTTTCATACCAGGCTCTGGGTGCTTGTTTTAGACCATATAGTGCTTTGTTTAACCTGTAAACATGATCAGGATGAAATACGTCTTCAAAACCAGGAGGTTGACACACATACACTTCTTCCTTAATCTTTCCATACAAGAATGCACTTTTGATGTCCATTTGATACACCTTGATGTTGTAGTTAGCAGCAAAAGCTAAGAACAATCTGATGGCCTCCAATCTTGCAGCTGGAGCAAATGTTTCATCATAGTGTATGCCTTCTTCCTGTCTATAGCCTTGAACCACGAGCCTTGCTTTGTTCTTGACAACAATGCCCCTTTCATCTGTTTTGTTCTTGAAGACCCACTTTGTGCCAATAGGACACACATCTTTTCGCAGTGGTACAGTTCCCATACTTGTTGCCTTTGAACTATAAGAGCTCCTCTTGCATGACTTCTACCCCAACTGATGTCTTTTAGTGCCTCTTAGTACTTGACAGGTTGTGTTAGTGCTAGAAAACCAGCAAAAAGACAAATGTTTTGGGATTGGCTTCTGGTGAGCACTCCCTCATTGATGATGCCAATAACTTGATCCAAAGTATGGCTTTTGAGGAAAATCAATTCACCTTGATATCGGACAATGGCATTCTGAGGTGAAGCTTGCAAATGTGTATCATCTGAGCTATCCTCTGTTGGTGAATTTGATGGTCCAGCCTCTGATTGGAATGGTGGTGGAGGAATTGGTGGAATGGATGTGAAAATGGGTTGACTTATGTCCATTTGGGGTGGAGTTTTATCAACAGATGTTTGGTTCTGAGAGCTAGCAGAGGTTTGATTATTAACCACTGTTGACCTGGCAGAGCTTTCACCATTGCTACTAACATCTGCTCCTCTGCCTGAAGGATTGATTTTGAAACTTGGAAGAATGCAATCATATCCTTACTATTGACTTGATGACTGTGGGGTACCTGCATGGTTAGTCTTGACAGACACATCTTCAAATGTAAATTTGGATAGGTCAAACAGTTCAGCAGGATTTGCTGTGATTTTCAAAGATGAGAGTTCATTGAACTTCACATTCAGAGTTTCTTCAACACACTTGGTCCTAGAGTTAAAAACTCTGTAGGCTTTGGTAGTGGTTGAGTATCCCAGAAAATAACCACAATCAACTTTGGCTGCAAACTTGGATATTGAATCCTTTAAATTTAATGAAGCATGGGCAGCCAAAGACTTTAAAATAAGAGATCAGATGTTTGATTTTTTAAAGCAATTCATAAGCAGTCTTTTGATGCCTGGGGTTCATCAAAACTCTGTTCTGAACATAACAAGCAGTATTTACAACCTCTGCCCAGAAAGACAGGGGTAAACCAGAATCTGCTAGCATAGTTCTTGCTGATTCAATCAAAGTTCTGTTTTTCCTTTCAACAACCCCATTTTGTTCTGGAGTTCTAGGGGTGCTATATTGCCTAACAATATCTTTTGACTCACAGAAGGCATCCAACTCTATGTTCTAAACTCTGTCCCATTATCACTCCTAAAGATTTTTACAGGAAGATCAAATTGCTTTTCAACTTGTTTAACAAAGTTTTGCAAAATATTTGTTGTTTCATCTTTAGAGTGTAAAAAGAAAGTCCATGTGAACCTTGAAAAATCATCAACTATCACCAGACAATACCTTTTGTGTTTTAAGCTCATGATTTTCACAGGTCCAAACAAGTCCATATGAAGTAACTATAAGCATTGACTTGTTTTGGACTCTTCAATTGACTTGTAAGAACTTTTATGTTGTTTACCTTTTAAACATGAAACACAATGTTCTTCACACGTAAATTGTTTGTGAGGCAAACCTCTGACAAGACTTTGTTTTGAGAGAGTGGAGATGGGTTTTAGATTTGTGTGACCTAGTCATTTATGCCATAATTCTGTTTCTTTGCTTGAAGCAGCTGAGAACAAACATGCATTTGACATAGGATTATCTTTTACCATGTCTAACACATACACATTTCCTACCCTAGTAGAAGTAAGTTGTGCTTTGCTCTCTGCAATTATTTGATTAATCTTTTTAATAACCTATGGGCCTACTATTTGACAAGTTTCCTTTGTGAAGAATGATCCATAACCCTTATCACTCATTTGTGAGACACTCAGAAGATTGAATTTTAGATTATCAATGAGATTCACATTCTCAAACTTGAGTTTTCCAGCTGAGACACATCCTGACCCCAACACCTTTCCTTTTGAATTATTTCCAAAGGATATATCACCCCCTCCATGAGCTTTAAAATCTCTGAGCAGGGCTTTACATCCTGTCATTTGCCTGGAGCCCCCACTACCTACATACCAAAGACTGTCAAGACAAGTAGAAGCTCCCTGCACATGTTTTGAAATAATTAGTTCAGGTGAGTTTCCAAAGACAGAATGGCTTTGGATGGGGTATCAGATGATCCAGACTCAAGTTCAGATAAATGAGCGGTGGTTAGATTAGGTTTTTGTAACCACTACTGTGAGCCACTTCCTATCAACTGTTGGTAACCATGAGGATGCCTATTTACCCTTGTCTTAGAAGGCTTTCTGTAAGTCTCATAAACCATAGGCACCTTTTGATAACTAGGTTGGCTTTTACCTCTTGGAAACTGGTTTGATGGAGGTGCATCTGTCACTTGAATTTCTCTGTGAACAGAGGTTTGATTTAAGGCTTTTATGACAAATGTTTCAATTGATTCAAAGTTCTGTTTAGATTTGTTTTCAGAAAATCTTGAACTTTCTTTTTCAAGAGCTTTTGCTCTAATCTCTTTTACCTTTTGATGATAGATTTTGAGATAGGCACACTCTTGGGTTATGTGATTTGTTTTGTTGCAGATGGTGCATCTAGGAGATTTGGGTATGACACAAGTTTTGTTTATGTCAAAGGCTTTTAGAAGAAAACAATTTGCAGCCACATGATTTATCTTTTCACAAAATTCACAAAACAAGTATTTAACATTTTCTTTCCTTTTCCTATCAGACTTTTTGAGAGCAGTGGGTGTAACCTCTGCTGGCAAATCTTTGATATGGATCACCAGTGCTTTTGGTGCTTTTATACCATCAATGGTTGAAAAGTCCATTGGCTTGAAGTTTTCCAAAATATCACATTCATCTAACCAGGTTGGTTTAAACTGATATTTTTCAATTTCTTTATCTTTTGCTGAAACCTCTGGTTTTTCAAGAATGATTTTGTTTCCATTTTTATATGTGATTTTAATTTCTTCACCAGCCAAGTTTTTGGGACTATTTTAACCGTCTCAGAATCAATTTTTGCAGCATTTTCACAAGTCTGGTCATAGTCTCTAAATCCTATTCCAAACTTTATGTTGCTCTTGATTTGAGCATCAAGCATAAGCTCATAACCTTTACAAGACTCTACCCATTTTTCACAAGTGATCTGGGTAGATTCAAGCTCCTGTTTGCAAACTTGGTATTTTTCTATCAAGGTTTGGAGCTGGTCTTTGGTTATGCTTGATTTATGCCTTAGGCTACTCATTTCAGAATCTTTTTTACTTAACTTTGTTTTCAACTCTTTGACAAGCTTTTCAAAATTTAGTTCATCTTCTAAAACTTTGTTTCTCAGTTTTTCATTCACCTGCTTTATGTTTGCAAAAGCAATAATGCATTTGTCAGAACATAGATCTTTAAGGATCTGAGGTGATACCTTTGAAGCAGCCATAAGAGCACAATCACACTCTTCTTCCTCACACACCTTCTCATCCCAAGGGTCAGATAGAGTGTCTCTTTCAACATTAACAACATTCACTTCAACCACTGGTGTAACTTCTGGTATAACCACTGCTTCACAACAATCAACCACGTCAGACTTTAACTCCTGCTCCACAGATTCATCACCTTCAACAATGGTCTCCAAAGCCATTAAACATATATTTTCATTTTCAAAATCATTTTTGGCTATGAGAGCAAAGTTTTCATCTGTCAAATCCTCAGGCAAACTACTCTAATCAACAAAACCTTGTGTGAAAAAGCTTTGTTGATTAACATCTGTTGGTGTAGCAGTAGTTTGAGTAGGTTGAGTACTTGTGGCACTTGCTGCACATGTACTTGAGGTGGTTCTAGGACATATTGAATCTGTGGTGCAGGTGCTTGGAAATAATGGACAAGAACTATAGCAACAGGATGTGCAAAGTGTGCAGTGTTTTGCATTTGAGGTGCAGGGGTATATCAGTGCTTTGAGGTCTGTTGCCAGGATGTGTTACAATTGGTCCTGCATATTGTGATCTACATTATCTGGCAAAGTGACCCATCTTGTTACATTTGTAACATTTGATTTTAGACTTATCCAACCCAATTTTCAACCCCCCATGCAATCCTGGAAACCTTCTACCAGTTCTTTTGTAAAATTTACTTGCTCTAACACTTAAAAGTGCCAGCTGATGCAAAATGTCCATCTCTTCAAGGTCGGTGGGTTCAAAATGTTGTAAATCATTCATTTCAAAAGACAGATTGTCAGAGGCCTGGCTTTCACAATTTGCAGCAAAAGCAAAATTAGGTGTACAAGGATCATAATTGAAATTGTTTCTAGATGTTATGTCAATGTAATGATCATAACTCTGATCCTTTCCACTGCTAGACCCCTCCTCATGACTATATAGAGCAGTGTTTCCCAAAGTATAATCATCAGTCATTTTCCCTAACTCTTGCAACTTCTTTTTCTGGTTCAACTCTCTCTCATATGTGAGGAGTCGTCCATGAAGTTGTGTCAAGGTCATTTCCTTGTAACCAAAAGTTGTTCTAGTGACATAAGCTACAGTCTCCCATTTCTCAGGTAAAGATCTCAAGAAACGACTATTGATAATCGAATTTGGAAATTCCACATTTACCAATTTGAGCTCACTGATGAGACAGCTATATCTTTTGAACTGATGGGTTCATGACTCACCCTTAACATGGCAAAATGTTTCATACTGTTGATTTAAGACTTCTCTGTTATTCTCTATCACCTCTTCAGTACCACCGAACTGCTCTTTAAGAGCATCCCATAACTCTTTAGCACTATTACAATGAATTAATCATGCATAAATCTCATTGGGCAAAGCCGAAGCAACAATGCTAAAGGCCTTAGCATCCAATTCAATTTTGAGGAAATCCTGTTCATAGTAATTTTCGAGTTTCTTAGGGACCTGCGTGTGGGGATCCTCTGTATTTGGAACCATGGGACATGAGGTCCAAATAAAATGGATCTCCAGCATCCGGTGTTCTGTTGGGCAAGAATATGACCCATCCGACGTTGCCAAATAAAGTATTCATTTCGTTTCAACATCGGAGGTTTGAACATGGATCCAATATTGGATTCCGGTTTGTGTTGTGCCATTTCTCTTGTTTACAACAAATTTGTGTTTTAAAAACTTTTGTAGTAATAAAACTCTGTATTCAAGTAAAACTATCAAACGAATTAGCACAAAGAGCTACTCTGTTCAAATCAATTTGACTGTTAAATCAAAATCGATTCACCAAGCTCTGATACCAATTGTTAGGATCTAAGTTTGAATCACTTGTAGTTTCTGTTTCTAAAGATGGAAAATGGTTTGAATTTTAAAGATATGCAGCGGAATTAATGGAAAACTTTTACTACAAGAAATCGGTCGTTTGTTTTCATCATCATCATGCTTTCAAGTTGGTAAACTTGCATGTGATTCACAAACTCCCCCTTAGCCTATTATAATCGTTTGATAGTAAGAAATGAAGAAGATAAAGTGCGAATTGATCTTTTTCAGGAAGACCAGTTAAACTGTTACATCGATCAACTATTTATACTAACTATCTAACCACTGAGCATCTTTTATGACGTTATGGTTGATAGTGACAGCTAACAAAGTCATAACTAACTAAAACAATGCTAAACTAACACTATAAGTGCATAGCACTGTTACATTGAATAAACTATAACTAGTCTAAGCATTGATCTCTATCCTCTGATCTTGTTTCTTATATCAGACCTTTGCTTCTTGTTCGATCAGATGATAGGAGCAGTTGTTTATGGAAAACAGTGTAAAGGTAGATCAGAGGTTGTAACCTCTGATAGTTGGACCAAAGCTCGGATAGTTTATTTGGGTTTGATATCATCTGTTCCTTTGTTAGGGTTTAATCCCAACATGGAACATGTTCATGACTTATCTGGTTACCCGGTATTGCTTATATGCATACGGTAAAGCTTATGTGACTAGTTTACGTAATTTAACCAAAATGGTTTTAACCTTATCATTTTTATTTCAAATTCCAGAATGTAAATAGTTTACCCATATTATAAAAGTCTTAGTACTTGTCAGGTTTAAACTACATTTTATTCCGGCCATCGCTTAATCTAGCGTATCGTACCGTATTCATTAATTTAAGCTAGCTGGTCCGAGTCTACGACTTTAATAGGATCTGTTAGCATTCTAATTGGTTATTAATACCATCATTCCTGACTAGAGCCTTCCAGTAGATTGCTACCTATACTTATCTATTGATTTAAACGGCTGAGTTAATAAAACTTTGAAGTGCTAACTAAGGTAAATACTCTTAACCTATTTTCCATATACGGGCTTGGGATACGGTATATTATTACTGCTTGGTCGAGTATGAGATCACTTAACCAGATTGTGGTTATAAAATCTTCATAACCCATTTTAATTTGTATTATCTGATAACTTAAACACTGGGAGTTAACTCGACCGTGTCCTGGATATCCTCGGCTCATTAAAGTTACTAATGGCCACGACCTAAGCAGGGGGTGCAGGCATACACCTGACATATGCTAATGCTAAATTATTTTTATATACTCCTTGTGAGTTTTTAAGTGGCGTGTCGGTTAGTCATGTTATTCGGTTTTTGCACCGTACCCCATATGTATTTACAGACCTGTAAAACTGCATACAAGATCATTTTGAATTGTCCCAAGTTATTTAGAAAATGTGCCTTGTGCACCTAAATCAAATTTTGAAAAGATTTTCAAAATGTGTCGGTTATTTGTATTTACCAGTGTAAACTGACGTATTTTCAAAAGAGTAAGCTACAGGTACAACACGTAAATAGGCTGGGAGCTGCTCGGTATCGACATAGGGGATCTTGCAAGTCCGTAGTTGTGCCTAAAGTCTGTTGAACACCTTTTGTATATTTTTACGATCCGCCTGTGGATCTTATTACAAACCGCCTGTATATATATTTTAACTTTGAACATTTCAGTTTGTAATAGTAATATAACTCCAAGACTTCCGCTGTGTTATTTGGTGTATATATTGACTATGATGATATCAACTTACGTCATGATACTCCCCACCGGGCCCACCAGGATCTTTGTGGAAATCGGGGTAAGGTTGGTATTAGAGCCAACGTTTGAGAGAATTCGACACTAGTATTTTGTGTTTGATCTCAAACGACACAGTAACACATTCCTTAGACTTCCGAGTCTAGGCTTCACCTAGGATTACTCGCATCTTTATTAAGTTATTATTATTTTTTTATTAACTTGTTTTTGAAGCAGGAAATGTGCCGCCTAGAATAAGAGGATAGAGCGGTAAGGGCAAGGTCCTATGCGGGGAGGACCATCCAGACGGATACCCCCACACGGCTTAAACCCGTATGAAGATTCGGGAGATTCTTCATCTTTTAACGCTAAGAGGCATTCAATCTCGCATGAATACTCTCCCCCAAACTCTCATTCCCACCATTCTTACCACTCTCACCAGTCCCATCATACGCACCATTCTCATTCCCACTCATACCACGCTGAATTTGACCCAAACCAATATCTAAACCCAAACCCAGCTGAACAAAATCAGGTGGACCAACCTGATCATATGACGAGGAAGCCAATCCAGAGATGCTACCAACAGGGTCATTTGGGCACCCCATCGAAATTTCAAGCGGCTCTAACTCCTATGCAGGGTCGCCGTATCAGGGTCCCAACGAATGGGCCAATACTGGGATAAATTTGATTTTTATTTTACACCTCCTTATCATTCTCCAACTCCGCCTCCGCAACAAGATGCTCAAATGGAGCAGGTGGAACAACCTCCACCTCTGCCCCCAGAATCGTCAAGAAGAAGACGGGGCGCACGTATGTCGGTACTTGCAGGACAATGGTCAGGCTCGCTACCACTATTGCCTCCAACATACCCAACCAATCCCGAGGATCCCCAAATGGGTGGACCCTTAAACACTACACCTGCAGTTGATCCGACACCACCACCTGTGGTTCAACCGCCACCATTGGGTTATGATAACCCAATTCCTGCTTATCCAGATACGTCTGGATATAACCCTTTTAACCCTGAGCCAGTAGATGCAAACTATCAGGCGCCACCATACGACCCCTATGTGCAAGCGGCCGTACATAATGCACTTTATCCATCCCCCTTCCCTCCTTACTCAGATACTGGATATCCCAATTATGGGTACCAGTATCATGTGGTGCCTCCACCACAACCTTAGCCACCACCACAACTTGAGGCCATTAATGAGGCCTTAGAACAAGTGAAACAAATGCAACGATAGGCTGAGAAATCAGAGAGAAAGGCAAGCAAGTTCTTTAAGAAACTCTCCAAAATGATTAGAGGGAAGAAGGACGAGTCGTGTACTTTTAACTTATGTATTGAATTTCCAAAAGTCCCTGCGTGGACATGTCTCTTTTTAGCCCCTGCGTAGACATGTTTTCTTTGAAGTCCTGTGAGGACAATTAGTTCATTTCAAAGACCTTTTTAAGGAAATTATGTAATTTCTATTAATTTAATGAAAACTTTGAATTACTATATATATGTATTCATTACATCCTTTATTCAAGCGATCGTCTCGATTTTAATTCGTTTTTTATCGATCTGCTATAAAATTCCAAAAGATCTTCTTAATGCTTTACACCAGCCAAGTGATAAGTTCACAATAATTGGAAAACATAAATGGTAGTTAAGAATGAATAGCCTTCTACCATGATAGTTAAGGAAGATTATCCCTTCTATCCAGAGGTTGTGGACTATGTTCAAGCCTCCAAGCCTTTATGGTCAATGCGACCATGGCTATATTGTTTAACCAGTAAGACAATTATTCTATGTTAATATTCAAGTAATGTTAACACTCCTGGCTGTGTGACTTGAGGAATCACATTAGCCATCAAGATAGTTGGACTACGTCCAAGTTTTATAGCCTATATGGTCAAATTAGATCTTGGTTAAAATCATCAATGTGATGATCAAAACATCCATTAGTGATGTGTTGCCTACGGGCTATTATTATTAAAACATCTGTTAGTGATGATTTACCTACGAGCTATATTATATTGTCCATTTGAGACAATGACAGTTGTGGTCTACGACTCCCTGTCCAAAGGTAATGAACTGTTCAAGCCTTAAAAGCCTATTGATCAACTGAGATCACGACTTAGATGTTTAATGTCCTTTTGTGACAAGCCATTTGTGCTACATCTAAATGTCCTTTAGTGACAAGGCCTTTTGTGCCATATCTATAAGTCCTTGGTGATAGGCCTTTGTGCCACATTTTGATATCCCTCGGGACAGGCCTTGTGCGGTATTTTTTAATGTCCTTTGTGGCGAGCCTTTGGGCCATATAAAATTTGTCTTTATGATGATGACAGTTGTGACTTTATGATCCACTGTTCAAATAACTGAAGGACTACGTCCAAACTCAGTTGCCTTTGATGGTCATTTGGAGGCCTAGGCCAATTACATACTATAAAACATTCATTTAAAATGTTTAAGCCTGGCAGTTGTGGCATTGTGCCCACTAGTCCACAAGGCGAAGGATTATATATCCAAACTTTTACATGCCCATATGGTTTGATAGTACCATGGTATAAGCATGTTAAGTCATCAAATGAGATGACTAGCTAATATAATTATTCATTTGGTGTTTAGTGCCAAAGCGACAAGATGGAAAATTCTAATGAAGCTCACAGTAGTCGTCGCGATAATGACGCTGCTAATATAGTCATCAATAATGATGACTTTCAAGCTCGCATAGATGCAGCCATTGGAAAGGCAAAGGAAAATGCCTTTGAGAAGTTTAAGGAGTCGAGTGCTACTCGCTCCAAACCTGTGTATAAACCTCATCCGTATCAAAGAGAGAGCTCTGTACATTCCTCAAATGTGAGGAGTGAGGTTAAGAAACTGGAGCATCGTGGCAGGACACATTCTTCTAAGGATAGTTGTTCCTACAAGTATTTTGTCTCTTGCAAGCCTCGAGACTTTAACGGTGAAAAAGGGGCTGTAGAAGCCTTGAGATGGTGGGATGAGATGGAAACCATTGTAGACATCAGCGGCTGTGCTGATAAAGATGTGGTAAAGTTTGTATCACAATCTTTCAAGGGCGATGCCCTAATATGGTGGAAAGCAATGGTACAATCTACAGGGAAGGTACACCTGTATAACCTGGGATGGTCCAAGTTTATGGACCTGGTTAAGGATACTTACTGCCCACCTCACGAGGTGGAGAAGATTGAGTCAGATTTCCTGACTCATACAATGAGAAACCTGGACTGTCGGAATATGTGATTGACTACAATTCTCTGTCTAGGTTAGTACCATACCTGATTACCCCTGAACCCAAACGCATGGCGTGTTTTATTGGTGGTCTAGCTCCAGAGATTAAAGGCATGGAAAGAGCTTCAAAGCCTAGTACATATAGGTCTGCTGTGGACCTATCATTATCTCTCACTCAAGAATTAGTGAGGCAAAGGTCAGTCAGGTCTGAGACTGACGGAAAAAGAAAATGGGAGGATGACAACTACCAGAGTTTTAAGAAGAAAGGGAAATTTGGGTTCAATAAGAACCAGAATAGGTCTGATGAGAGACCACTATGTAAGACCTGCAACAAAAGGCACGGGGGTCAGTGTCGTTTTGATCAAAAGGCAAAGCCTTGTGGGATTTGCAAGAAAGTGGGGCATAACACCTTGGAATGCAAGGATCTTAAGGACGCATCCTGCTATGGTTGTGGCGAGAAAAGCCATATAAAGACCAACTGCCCCAAGGCTACAAAGGAAGGTATTGATAAGAATGGATGGGCAAAGAAAGGAAATGCTCGAGCCTTCCAAATGAACGCCAGGGAGGCGATGAATGACAACAATGTCATAACCGGTATGTTCCTAATTAATGTCATCTTTGCTAGTGTTCTTTTCGATTCGGGTGCTGAAAAGTCTCTTGTAGACCATAAGTTTAGTAAACTATTATACGTGCCCATAAGAACCTAGACATAACTTTTGAAGTAGAACTTGCCGACGGAACCATAGAAACCGCTTCTTCCATTCTTGATGGATGTTCTATATCCATTAAGAACCATTCAATTCCAACCTCTCTTCTGCCAATAAAATTGACGGGATTCGATGTAGTCTTAGGCATGGATTGGTTATCTCATAACTAGGCCCGCATTGCCTGTGATAAGAAACTCATCGAGATTAAATCCCCATCCGGTGATATACTCGCCATCCATGGAGACGTACACTATGGATTTCCAGAGAAAGCATCTTTGCTAAGGTATCCAGGTGTTTGAAGAGAGGTTGTGTCATCTACATGGTACAAGTGACCGTCGATGAGCCAAAGCCAAAGATTAAAGATATACATGTCATCTCTGAGTACCCTGATGTATTCCCCGAGGAATTACCCGGTCTACCACCCCAGATAGGCAAGTAGAGTTTAAGATTGACATTCTACCAGGAGCTGCACCAGTCGCAAGAGCTCCTTATCGTTTAGTGCTTACGGAGATGAAGGAATTAAGAACCCAACTTGATGAGCTTCTGGAGAAAGGCTTTATACAGCCTAGCTCATCACCTTGAGCTCCTATTTTATTCGTTAAAAAGGACGGTTCAATGCGAATTTGCATTGACTACCGCAAGTTGAACAAAATAACGATCAAGAATCGTTATCCCTGCCAAGGATCGACGACTTGTTTGATCAGCTTCAATGAGCAAGTTACTTTTCAAAAATAGATTTAAGGTCAAGCTATCACCAACTGAAAGTCAGAAGTGAAGATGTTCCAAAGACTGCTTTCAGAACTAGATACGGCCATTATGAGTTCTTAGTGATGCCTTTCAGGCTCACTAATGCACCTGGAGCATTCATGGATCTCATGAATAGAGTCTGCAAGTCATACTTAGATAAGTTTGTCATTGTCTTCATAGACGACATACTTATATATTCTTGCAATCATTCTGATCATGAGAAACATCTTAGGTGCATCCTAGAGCTATTACAACAGGAGAAGCTTTATGCTAAGTTCTCTAAATGCGAATTTTGGTTCGCGAAGTCCAATTCCTTGGACATGTCGTTAGTGAGTGTGGTATCCAAGTAGATCCCACTAAGATTGAAGCAATCATGAACTAGGAAGCACCCAAGACTCCATCTGAGATTCACAGCTTCTTAGGATTGGCTGGTTATTATAGAAGGTTCATTGAGAACTTCTCAAGAATAGCCACTCCTTTAACTACTTTGACCAGTAAGAATGTCAAGTTTGACTGGGGTCCAAAGCAACAAGAATCCTTCGAGATTTTAAAGCAAAAATTGAGCAATGCTCCAGTACTAACTCTACTTGAAGGTATTGAGGAATTTGTTGTCTATTGTGATGCTTCGCACATTGGCATGTGATGTGTGCTCATACAAAGAGGCAAAGTAATTGCCTATGCATCATGAAAACTTAAAGTGCATGAGAGAAATTACACCACCCATGATTTAGAGCTAGGTGCCGTCGTATTTGCATTAAAACTATAGAGACATTATATATACGGAACAAAGTGTATTATATACACTGATCACAAAGTCTCCAACATCTGTTCAATTAGAAAGATTTGAATATGAGACAACACCATTGGATGGAAACCTTAAATGATTATGACTGCGGAATTCGCTACCATCCCGGCAAGGATAATGTTGTTGTCGACGCCTTAAGTCATAAGGAAAGAGTTAAACCGATTAGGATTAACGCCAAGAGCATTGAGCTCAAAAACAGCTTGAATGAGAAGCTACTGGATGCGTAAAAACAAGCCCTATTAGAGGCTAATGTTCCTAGTGAGGGATTAGGTGGAACTATTGGTCAATTTTTATCTGGAAAGGATGGAATTCTTAGATTCAATGACAGAATCTGGGTTCCAATCTTTGGAGGACTTAGAGATCTTATCCTCCAGGAACGCATAATTCGAAATACTCAGTTCACCCAGGTGGTGACACGATGTATCAAGATCTGAAGAAGAATTATTGGTGGATGGATATGAAAAAATCCAAAGCCACTTATGTAGTTAAGTGTCTGACATATTCGCAAGTGAAAGCTGAACATCAGAAACCGTCAGGACTTCTACAACAGCTCGAAATTCCCACTTGGAAATGGGAAATGGTAACTATGGATTTGATTGCCAAGTTAGCTAAGATCAAATGTGGTAATGACATGATTTGGGTCATTGTAGATAGGTTGACTTAGTCAGCACACTTTTTGCCAATAAAAGAGACGTATAGTTCTGACAAATTGGCTAAGATGTATGTGGACGAGATTGTGTCCCTACATGGAGTGCCCATATCTATTGTATCCGACAGAGATACAAGATACACTTCTCATTTTCGGAAAAGTTTCCAATAATCATTAGGCACTCGATTGAACTTCTGTACGACTTACCATCCTCAGACTGATGGACAGAGTGAGCGTACCATTCGGACTTTGGAAGACATGCTTCGTGCATGTGTAATCGACTTAGGTGGTAGCTGGGATGACCATCTACCCCTAATTGAATTATCCTACAATAATAGTTATAATACAAGTATCAAGGCTGCTCCTTTTGAGGCCTTGTATGGGAGAAAATGTCAAACGCCTGTTTGTTGGGCAGAAGTTGGGGAGGCCCAACTGTCAGGACCTGAGATAGTCCTAGAGACGACGGATAAGATAATACAAATCCGTGATCGTTTAAAAGCTGCAAGAGATAGGCAAAAGAGTTGTGCTGATAAGATGCGTAAACTTCTTAAGTTCCAAATAGGGGACAAAGTTTTGTTGAAAGTATCACCTTGGAAAGGTGTGATGCGTTTCAGAAAGATGGGCAAGTTGAGCCCGAGATACATAGGGCCATTCGAGATAATCGAATGTGTCGGATCTGTGGCTTATAAGCTTAATCTACCTGAGGAGCTTAGTGGAATTCACGATGTGTTCCACATCTGTAACTTAAAAAATGTCTAGTTGACGAGTCGCTAGCAATGTCACATCAAGATGTGCAAATCGATGAAAACTTGAGGTTTGTTGAGAAACCTATCTCGATCGAGGATCGACAGGTGAAAAAGCTCCAATGAAATATATACCTATTGTAAAAGTCAAATGGGATGCCCATCGAGGCCCCGAATATACATGGGAGGTCGAGTCCATTATACGACAAAAGTACCCCCATCTTTTTTGAGTAAATCTCGAGTTCGAGATTTCTTTTAAGAGGGTGAGGATGTAACACCTCGTAAAATCATGTCCAATGAAGTATCAACACATGTCCCTGATCCTTATAATGTCAAACGTTGACTTGGAAGGACTAAAAGCAAGGTTGGAGAACTCACTAGTCGCTAGTCGGCCGGTGAAGTGGGGACTAGTGACTACTCGGGATTAATCAGGATTAATTGGATCGGGTTTTTTATATGTAATTTTTAGTTTTATGTATAAATATATACATTTTTATAGGTAAATGTTTTAAGTAGCTAGGTTTTAAATCTTACTCAACTCATTTATTTAAGTATATATGATTAATTGTTGGAATTCATATGATTGTTTGGAAATTGATAGGAATTTAGAGGTTTTGGCCGAAATATACAGGTTTTTTGCTGAAATCTGGCTGGAATCGTCGATTTTGGCTGGCCTAGTCGGACCTAGTCGTGCCTAGTCGGACCTACTCGGTTAATGGACCGATTTAAGAAAAATTACGCAGTAACTAGACGACTAGCGATTAATCGCCGACTAATCGTCGCCTAGTCACGATTTTTACAACACTTACTAAAAGTGTCAACATGCTTAAACTTAGCCTCTGAGTGACCTTACACGGTGTTCGTAATCTCTTAACGAGCCACTTATTGGACGAACGAAACCGTATGTGATTTCAAAAGTTGTGAGTTGAAGGGTTAAAAGATCAGCATGTTAATTCATACCTCTGAATGACCTTTTAATGAAACCGGAGAATTTTGATGTTCGATTATACACCCGGGTATGCCTAATACTCGCTTGAGGTGTTAAAAGTGCTTAAAATGAAAGTATAAAGGAGTTTGGAGGTGTAGGGACTGAAGTTGTCAATCTTTCAAAGTTAAAAAGGGCCTAAAGAGTATGTTCGTCGCGTAGCGCGATGGTATGGAACTTGCAGAAAGTTTGTTACAGCTGCAAGTCTTCTTCCTTGTTTCTGACACAAACCACCATGGCACCTCTAATTCGAAACCAGGAGCTGAATTCTGGTATTGGACACCTCATGGGACACCTTGAGTGATCTCTAGACCCATCAAACACCTGGTTTGATTCTAAAACTTCAGCTCCAACTATAAATAGGAGTGTTCCTCCACTCCTTTCTTTGCTCATTCTATCATTCTCCTCTCTATTACACTCTTGAAAGTTCCTGGTCATCTAGGAGCATCCTGTTTAGTTCTAAACTTTCTCTTGGACCACTTGTAAGTGTTCCATCTCTGCACTTTTCATTTTATAGGCTTCTATAGCCCAAAGTCAAGCGTTTTTGATAAAAGCTTTGACTTTCGGTTAAGACCATTATGGTCCAGCCATTGTTTGTTATGAACATGGCTACATGATCGTAATTAGGTAGGTGTTAATCCCTCTAGAGGGCACCTCCTAAGAATCACGTTTGCTTGGTCAATTGACGGGTCAACTTATTATTAATTAAAAAGTTAAACGGGTCAGTTTTGAAAATAATCATAATTTGAAATGTAGGTGTTATAAAACATGTTTTAACACTTTAATAGCTTGGTAATAATTATTAGAACATGTGTAAACATGTTTAGCCCATCAATTCCAGGTTTAAGGTCGATTCGCAACCGAAAGTCGCAAAGTTTGACTTCTTCCTTGACTTTCAGTTCTGACTCGAATTAGATTAGTTTCATTCTGTTTTAAGGTTCTATTATGACCATATTGTATTGTATTATAACCCTCTGAGGTTATATTGCATGGTCATATTGTAATCTGAGTTTATATTGCAAGTTCCGTTATTATGCTTAATGTTGACTAAAATACCCTTTTTCATATAAGGCAAGTTTTAAACAGAATTTCTCGGCAACATTCATTAGCTACTGATGTAATATCACAAGTAGAATTATTTGGGATGTTTAGTTAGATTACAAACTGAGTTTACATACAAGTCCTTGTACTATGTCAATAAATGACGATAATGCCCTTAAAGTGCATAAAATGGTTTTTATCATGCTTTTCATATAAAACCTTGTTACTCACTAATATGTATATTAAATAACATATCCTAATCATATAAACCTGATTATAGCATCAGATTTTATTAAACATCGCTTAAGTGTCATTTATCAACTTTGTCGCCGTTTCGGCGCATAGTATGGTTTAAAACCATATCTAACAACCAAGACTTGTTACCTAATGATTATATAACCCATTTTAAATATTTTATAGTAGGTACATGTTCTAAACTCAGAATCCCAAATAAGCTATCGAAACTATGTGTGAAATGACTAAAATTCCCTTACGGTGGCATAGTATGGTCTTAAACTATAAACCACACATAGATTTGATATCTTACCGATATTATATCACAAATTAAATATTTTTCCAGAATGTTTATGATCATAATATCAGATTACATGCAAGTCTCTTTTATACGTAATTAAATGACCAAAACGCCCTTATGAAGCATAGTTTTTTTTAAAACCTTAACGGGCATATAAATTGATATCCTACTGATATCATAGCTTATTTAAAACATAATGGCATGTGGAACATGTTCATCACTCATCCGGTTACCCGGTATCGCTTATATGCATACGGTTAAGCTTATGTGACTAGTTTACGTAATTTAACCAAAACCAGAATGTAAATAGTTTACCCATATTATACAAGTCTTAGTACTTGTCAGGTTTAAACTACATTCTATTCCGGTCATCGCTTAATCTAGCATATCGTACCGTATTCATTAATTTAAGCTAGCAGGTCCGAGTCTACGACTTTAATAGGACCCGTTAGAATTCTAATTGGTTATTAATACCATCATCCAGACTAGAGCCTTCTAGTAGATTGCTACCGATACTTATCTATTGATTTAAACGGCTGAGTTAATAAAACTTTGAAGTGCTAACTCAGGTAAATACTCTTAACCTATTTTCCTATACGGGCTTGTGATACGTATATTATTACCGCTTGGTCGGATATGGGATCACTTAACCGGATTGTGATTATAAATCTTCATAACGCGTTTTAATCTGTATTGGCTAATAACTTAAACATTGGGGGTTAACTCGACTGTGTCCTGGATATCTTCGGCTCATTTAAGTTACTAATGGCCACGACCTAAGCACGGGGTGTAGGCATACACCTAATAGATGCTAATGCTAAATTATTTTTATATACTCCTTGTGAGTTTTTAAATGGTGTGTCGTTTAATCATGTTATTCGGTTTTTGCATCAGACCCCATATGTATTGAGAGACCTATAAAACTGCATACAAGATCATTTTGAATTGTCCCGAGTTATTTATAAAATGTACCTTATCCACCTAAATCAAATTTTGAAAAGATTTTCAAAATGTGTTGGTTATTTGTATTTACTAGTGTAAACTGACGTATTTTCAAAAGACTAAGCTACATGTACAACACGTAAATAGGCTGGGAGCTGCTCTGTATCGACATAGGGGATCTTGCAAGTCCTTAGTTGTGCCTAAAGTCTGTTGAACACCTTTTGTATATTTTTACGATCCGCCTGTGGATCTTTTTACGATTTGTCTGTATATGTATATTGAACTTTGAACATTTCAGTTTGTAATAGTAATTTAACTCTAAGACTTCCGCTGTGTTATTATGTATATATTGACTATGATGATATCAACTTACGTCACGATACTCCCTACCGGGCCCACCAGGATCTATGTGGAAATCAGGGTGTGACATTTGCCAAGTCTTTCAGCTCCAGAATGAAGATTGGTTTTATCGACACCATACCGCAATGAAATCCCAATCCAATTGTGAAACCCCATATCAACCAAACAGATGCAACGCTGTTTCCGAATCTTCATTGCAGAGCTTACATGATTCCTAATCTAAATGAATGTTCCTTTGTGCGAGTGCAGTCGTGGTTGGTACCTTGTCCTGGACCCTATTTAACAAATACCAGGCTGTAAACATAGCCTTACCAAAAAAACCGTCACTTAGACCCGAATAAGACAACATGGTATTAACCATTTCCTTTGAGTCCTATTCTTGTTAGGATTAGTTAGCCTTACCTCAACTCTACAACCCAAAACTCTGGATCAAAATACTCACCACCTCTATTGATATGCAGAGTTTTAATCAACCCACTCCAATAAAGCTCTACTTCTTGCTTATAAATTTTAAACTTTTCCAGAGCTTCATCCTTAGCATGCAACAAAAAAAACATAGTAGAATCTAGTAGCATCATATAAATACGTTACTACATACTTTTTTTATTTTCTAGTGATGATAGTCAGATAGATCACTATGTATCAAATCTAACATTTTGCTTTCCCTATGAACATGTTGCATGAAAGGCTTTTAGTTATCTTATTAACCTTGCAAACATGGAATTTATCATTGTTTATCTTAATAGCAGGAATTAAGCTCATTTTAGACATTTCTTTAATTCTTTATAATGTACATGTCCTAGTCTAGAATGCCATAATTCCGAATCAGTCAGGTTGTTACTATTACTAGTTAAAGCAAGACAAATAGATTCATTCATAAAAGACACATCAACATTCAACATAAACACGCCATTACAACGATAACCAAATCCTACAAAAGTACCATGTCTTGACAAGATATACTTGTCACTTTCCAACACTTGTTTGTAACCACAATTATTCAACACAATGCCACTAAACAGACTCTTCTGAATTCCGGGCGCATACACAACATTGTTCAAAAGTAAAGATTTTCCAGAAGTAAAAAACAAGCTGCACAGTTCCTATTTCTTTGATTGGCCAGTTGCAACATTCCCCATCTTGATGATAGACTCGTCTTCAATTGGTTGAAAGTCTTTAAACCAACGAAGATCTTTGCACACATGGCTTGTTGCACCCGAATTAACTCACCAAGCAATATCTTCATCCTGCACATAAAATGCTTCAGAAATTAGTGTTACATAATTCTGAACCGAATTATTAATTTCTACTAAATTCTGACCCTGCTTGCTCGAGTCCTTGGACCCACTAGAACTAGCATCATTCTTGTTCTTTAAACCAAACTTCTTGTTGTTCTTCATCACTTTACAATCTCTTTTAAAGTGACCCAGCTTACCGCATTTCCAGCAAGGGTAATTCGTTTTCTTGTTTGGACCCGAATTGTTATCCCCTTGAAACTTACGTTTCCCTTTGAACTTGTTGTTTCCTTTAAATGATTCACCCATCTCAACCTTGTTCACCAAAGACGTTGCAGTCTATTTCTTTTCATCATTGACCAACACATTTTCTTGTGCCTTAGGCTTTCTTCAATTCCGAAGTGACTTCCAAGTTCAACCAAACTTAACTCTCATTTCTGTTGTTTCAGATTATATTTAAAATCTTTCCAGGAAGGAGGTAACATCTGAATAATGCTTGAAACTGAGATGGATTCATCCATCTTGATGTCATGTTTGGCAAACTACCCTAGAATTCGCAACAGTTCATTGTACTGTTCATGACAGGCCTCGAATCAACCATCTTGTAACTGTTGAAATTACTAACAAGAAACTTCTTACTAGAAGAATATTCTGCCATGTATTTGGCTTCCATAGTGTCCCATAGTAACTTTGCACTTTGTACGTTTTGATAATCATCAAACAAGGAATTAGACATACCATTTAGGATGTGGCCAAGACTGATGTAATTGTCGCTTTTCCCACTTTGACCGTATTTTGATTTGTTCAAGATTGCCATCCTCCAATATCTCCGGAATTGGAGTAGTCAAAACGTACACCACTTTAAGGGTTGTAAGAAGAAAGTGCATCTCCTTCTGCCATCGACGGAAATCCTGCCCTTCGAATTTCTCCAGTTTGTCAAACTTGCTTGTCATATCCTTCATCGATCCGCTTATCATCTTCACGGAAAGTAATTTGATCTTTGTTGGGGAATTTTGTATGACACGGATAATCAGAGAGGCGTGTGATCACTCGCAGATCAAATTATTTTGGTGGTTTCTCCCGAATAATTCAATTGGATAAAACTCTAATTCGAGAAATTGAACAACCGTATGTGTGTTTTAGAATTCATGAATGAACCAGTAGAACTTTAACCAAAAAACTGACATGAATTTTAGGGTTAGGGATAAGTAACTGCCTATGGCAGTTATCTTTTAGTTTTGAATAAAAAGCTTTCAAAATTCCTTAATTTTTATTTCGAAAAATAATGTCGTAAAATTGAATTTCTATGGTACTTTTTTACAAAGTACTTTAATTAAAATAAAATAAATCCCCAACCAGGGGCTCTGTCCCTTGGACCCTGCTCCCAGGGACGCTGCCCTCGGACCCCCCACTAAGGGAGCGTTGCCCCCTTGGAACCCCTATTCGGGAATTATAACAACTCGAACAAGCATGCACTCTCGCACCTCCTAACTTATTTCCATGTATATTATAATTCCCTTTTGTTACCTAGTTAATTCCGATTGCACGAAAATATCTAACATACAATGATGGTGGTGTAAAACGACTAACACTGGTGAGGTGGAATGAAGCACAATGTCATATAAATTACCAAAACTTTGTGTTACCTAGTTAATTCCGATTACACGAAAATATCTAACATACAATGATGGTGGTGTAAAACGACTAACACTTATGATGTCGAACGACAAGAAGTTCGGGCATTCCTTATTTCTCCCGCTGTGGCCAGAGTTAATAGTTGGAATTTATGCTTTCTTTTAACTTAATTAGTCGCCAAATTCGTCACGATTCCTATTGTCTAAACTTGCCTACACAAAGTTTTGGTAATCGCTAAACAGGATGGATTTTTTGGAGTTCATGGATATTCTAGCATGACTACATAACAAGTTATGCCAAAGTGACTAACGATGTTTTAACTGAACGCAACTTCCAATTATATATGACAAACAACAAACTGCAAAATCTCCTCAACCATGAAAAGATTCCATTACTAAATAAACCAATATGTGCGACAATCAGATATCAGTGTACCCGTTGATTGGTTCAGTTGTTACATCATTCTGGCAGAAATAGTTGATGTAATGAAGGATTGTTTCAAATAATTAAGGATGTAACATACATATACGAATCTTTTTCCTTTACTTACCTAATGTTCGTTATATTCAGATGGTTACATCTCATAATTCACATGCCATATCATATAAATTCTGATTTTGCAAACCAGGGTAAAAACTAGCATGTATTGTTTTTTTCTTTTTTCTACTTTTCACCTATACGCTTCTTCCTCTTTAAGATATTTTATTCATCAACACTATAATTTGGTTTGATTTTGTCAAACCCTAGACATTAAAATAAACTCGTTTTTAAATAAATTAGTAAATAAAGTTGACATGACATAAAAAAGGCTGGCCAAGAGTGTCTGCCGAATGGCATGTTTACTTCTTTTTTTCACTACACTGTGTATGTATGTGTGTGTGAACTTAATTAGAACACATATGTGTGCCTGGTCTGGTGGCTGGAACCCCACCCCCAAAAGCCCCTAGTTTTAGGTTCATCTTTGCCTTTACCTTTCGTTTTGAATTATGTTAAATTTCCACTCATTCTCCACTACAGAGCATGGATTACCCATCAGTTATTTATATAATAAAGTTAACCTACTACTACTACTATTAGGAAATTTTGTAGGACTAGGAAAACCATGTGTACATTTATTCCGTTTTATAAGACCACTATACATTTTGCAAAATCGTTAAGTTCCTCGTTATCATGACCCTAGCAATCATTCATGAGTTTGTTAGAAAGCGATTTTAGAGAGAGAGAAAAAGTGGTAGCATTAAACCTGTGACAGCTTCACGCACTGCCAGGGAAGACAAACATAGAAGTTGAAAGAGAAACGGCTGGTCAAGATGACATAAACTAATAAAAGAGGAAAAGCAATCAAACCCTAATTGGCTGGATATATATAATGTTGCATTTGGGCTTAAAATTGAAATTATACCAAATAATGGTTCTATTATCTATCATATAATAATAAATAAAAATAAGCTACCTTATATTTACAGATGTAAATAAACATTAATCAAGCAATTTAGGTGGGAATTTAATAAAAATATATAATTGAGTATTATTATAAGTAGAAAATTTTAGTTATAAAACTAATCATTTTTCATATTTTATAAATCAAATATATTATCATCCGGTTCTTAATTCTGGTTCGACCGGTCTGACCGTTGAACCGGTATCCGGTCCGGTCCTGAAAACATTGGTTTTCTAAACCACCTCATCCTAAAAAGACTTTGATCACTAACGTGTCCCCTAAACTTAGAAATTATGTTATTTTGCCAATAAGACTATTATATTAGTAGTAGTATTATCATAAAGGTATTTTATAAGTTAAGGTATTACTTAATCAAGCCAATCATTTGGAGTTTTAAGTAAATGAAAACTGAAAGATAACATAACTGAAAAGGAAAGATGGCACTAGTTTCCAAACTACATAAAAGATCTTTCAACACGTACAAAACATCTTGAAAACGAAAGCTAAGGTTTATCTCTACCGCATACTCATATTCCAGACTTGTGTTTTATCTTTGCCCTATATGAGGTTGTCCGGCCTTACCATATCTTCTCATGTCATAACCTTTCAACCATATGTTTCTCACACATATTATATTTTATTTTTTAAGGAAAATGTTACAGAATAGTAACCAAGTTTCAAAAGTGTTCTAATTAGGTCACTCGTATCATTTTTGTCTGAATTAGATAACTTAACATTCAAATCGAGTCATGTCCTTTTTTTCCATACGTCGAGAAGAAAAATCGAGCATAAGATGCTAGGGTCAGATTGTATTAATATATGAAATTTTATTTATTAAAAATAAAAACACTTTAATTACATTAAAAATTAAAAAAAAACAAGTTAAAATCCACGTCATCACGGTTACCTATGAAATGAATGAAAAACCCCTTAATTTTAATAAAAAATGAATGTCGAGTGACCTAATTGGAACAATTTTAAAACTTGAGTGACCTAATTGGAACACTCTTAAAACTTGGTTCTATTCTAAAAAGTTACCCCTTATTTTTATTAGTATTTATATTGGTCCTTAAATGAACGATAAACAAGTCAAGACAATCACTTCTTACCGCCATCTCAACTTATGTATGTGTCTTATGCATATATACGAATCAAAGTTCAAGGTTAGCGTAACAGTAGGAGGTGAATCCAAGAAGAATATTCTACAACAATCAAATCTGCCGACCCTATAAATTAACCTTAATGCACTTGCATTAAGTTCCTCAAGCTAAACATGGATCATTCACAGACCGATTCCTATAAACTCAGTCCACAAGAAGGTACGTTAATTTCGCGATACTATAAAGGTTTATCTAACGTTAATCTCACGACGGAATTCTTTTGTTAATTTTGGGACGTCTTGTCCACTTTCAATTGTAGTGATGCATATGCTATCACCTTGTAAATTTGTATCAATACACACCCATGTGCATGATAATAAGATGTGTCATAATAAACCACAAAATCATTTGTACCCTCCTAATACTGGGATAGCGCACATTTGGATATCCATCATCTTATATTTGGATAATTTGTACAATTCTATGGCTTCATATAATTTTGTGAATTATGTATAAATTTTTGGTTTAATTCGTATTTGTATAGCATGGAAACTTTTAAAATAATACAGATTTGCGATTAAAATTACACTGTAACATGTCTGGATGTCGGTCTCAAAACGGTCACAAACTAAATGTTGCAAACTAAGTCACAATTGCTGTCGGTCGGTAGCAAATATAGTAGGAATGTTCATAGCTTAAATTTTCTTTTCTTTTAAATTTTGTGTTGGTGATGGGTTCAAGTTTCATGACAGATGATCTAAATGATTGTCCGGTCGAGCAAGTTCGATTAACCGTTCCAACAACCGACGATCCAACACTGCCTTGCTTGACTTTCCGGACATGGTTTTTAGGGATCATATCATGTGGTGTTCTTGCCTTCTTGAACCAGTTCTTTGGTTACAGGCAAAACGCGTTATCAGTGTCTTCAGTCATAGCACAAATTGTTGTTCTTCCTGTTGGAAAAATGATGGCAGCAAGTCTACCGACAAAACGATTCAGAATTCTCGGGTGGTCATTTTCATTGAACCCGGGGCCTTTCAACATGAAGGAACATGTGCTTATTACCATATTAGCTAATGCTGGTGCGAGTTCGGTTTACGCAGTGGGGATTATCACTATTGTTAAAGCTTTCTACCACACTGATATTCACCCAATGGCAGCAATGTTGCTAGCACAAAGTACTCAGGTAAGTTTCTACAAGTTGTATTTCCTAAATTAATTATTAATTTATTCTCAAATGTGAGAAGAGTTGAACAGAATACATGTACATGTGCCTTAGTTAGGTAAGTGTTGTTATTGTTTTCTGATGGATCTTTTATGACTAAGTAGCTTCTTGGATTTGGATGGGCTGGTATATTCCGAAAGTTTTTAGTTGATTCTCCGTACATGTGGTGGCCTTCTAGTCTCGTTCAAGTCTCCCTGTTCAGGTTTTGTCTCTTTCTTAAAATCTTAACCCCTTAAGATAGGTCGACCTAAAAATTGAAAACCTACCTAGCAAATGGACTTCCAAAATGAACTTGCGATTTACTTTAATAAAATTTTCAACGTTTTCACATAAAAAATGAAACAAAGAAAAATTAGGGATAATTGTTGACTTCGAATCTAGATGATGGAATTTAGGTAGGGCTGTTCAAAACACGGAGCTCGCTCGGAAAAAGCTCGTTCGATATGGCTCGGTTTAAAAGTGAGCCGAGCTGGCTCGGCTCGGTTAGAAAGTGAGCCGAGCCGAGAGTCGAGTTGGCTCGGTTTGGCTCGCTTTGTAGCTCGGCTCGGTTTAGCTCGGATTATTTTACTTATAATAAATTCTAATTTTATATGCATTATAATATATTACAAAAAAATTGATTATTATTTACATGTATATAGGTTTGTAATTTGAAATCAATGACATATTTGAAGGTAAATTACCATACCAATGGACTAATATTATATTTCATTGAAATTAAAATTTATTTTGCGTTGTTGAACTTGATTCTGGTTTGTAATGTATTAGCTTGAACTTATTTTGAATATATTCTTTTAAAGTATTGAATAATATTTTAGGCCACTGAATTTTAAAAGGTATATATTAAATTTTCTTTATAAAATCGAGACAAATCAAGCCGAGCCGAGCTAGCTCGAATTAAAACCAAGCCGAGCCCGAGCTTAGACTTTCAACTCGGTTTCAAAAACGAGCTGAGCCAAGCCCGAGCTTGGCCTGGCTCGGCTCGGCTCATGAACAACTCTAAATTTAGGTGCAACGGTGGGACCGACAAACCCCCTACGATGGTTTGAACCATGATCCAGTCTATCAAAACATTCAGTCCATTACTCATAGGTCTCGTAATTCCACATGTCGATTAAGTTGAGTTTTTTTTTCCAAATGGGTGTTGGTGGAAAAATTATTAAATAAGTGTTTTTTCTTTATTTCTTTATTATTTACCAAAATGGGTGTTTTTCTTTTATTTAGAACTAATCTATAATTATTTTCTTTCTTTTATTTTTTCTTCAATCAACCTATATATATATATATATATATATATATATATATATATATATATATATTAATTCTTCAATTAACTTATAATACTATTTTTTAACTTACTTATTACAATAAGGACAACACTATCGAAAGCACCTATAGTGGAATTGTATTATTATTATAAGCTTCTTCAAAAGAAAATGATAGCAAAGAAGGTGGCCCAAAATTGCTTGACTGAAAAAGAAGGATATGAAATCTACTTTTACCCTAGATGTTGATTTTAATACCAAACTCGGAGCATTTATAATTTATGGCGACTATATGTAAATTTTGGAATGATAACCAAATACAATTTTGCTTTGTGCATGATAGTATTTGGTGATTCAAATATCCATCACTATATAATATTATCTTTGAAAGATGAAAATAACAATTTGAAAAATAAGAATCGAAGATATACTTATTTAGTATTAGTGTAAATTACAGTACTTGCTACATATTTCGCAATATAAACATTCATTGAAATGGCACATTTCATGGTTTGAAAAAAAAAATTGTAGTAAGTTAGTTAAAAAAAGTATTGTAAGTTAATTGAAGAATTAATAATATACTAGTTTTTTTTATATCGCGCGTTGCGGCGAAACCGAGCAAATCATAATGTAAAATAAACGTGATTTGAAAATAAAGCATGTTGTTTAGGAAGTCAAACCATTAGAACGATTTAGTTTATTATCGACCGTTTTATGATACCAAATAAATACTTTATTATAAGTACAACATTGTTTTTAACAAAACTTATAACGGAATGTCATAGAAAAAATCAAGCAAGATTACGTACTTAAGTTTTTAGAAAAAAGTTATAAACGTAAATTTTTAAAGAAGTATCAAATTAATCGATTAATTAATACATGTCCAAAAAACAATTATTAAAAAAATGGTAAAGGAATATATGTTTTAAATAAACGAAAAAAATTAAAATATGTTATTAAGAGTAAATATAAAAATAAATTATAATAATGTATTAAAAAAATTTAAAAATATATATATTATTATAAAAATAAAGTTACTATTCATCATCACTCGTGAACAATATATATATATATATATATATATATATATATATAATATAATATAATAGAGGTTGGTTAAAGAAAAAAAAATAAAAGAAGATAATAATGATAGATTAGTTCAAAATAAAGAAAACACACCCATTTGTTAAATATTTTTCAAATCACCTATTTTGATAAATAAAAAAAATAAAATAAGATAATAATGATAGATTAGTTCAAAATAAAGAAATAAAGAAAACACACCCATTTGTTAAATATTTTTCAAATCACCTATTTTGGTAAATAATTTTTCCACCAACACCCATTTAAGAAAAAACTCCGATTAAGTTATCTCTTTTTCATCTTCTAACCCCTATATCTTTTTTATGAAATAAACCTAATATAAAATTCGTGAGTTTTAGGTTGCTCTAATTGGGTTCTGGTCAGTTTGAGGTCGAACCCGCGAACATGTTTACTTAAATGGATTGTGTTTGAATCAACTCAATGGTGGTTTTACGAATTGACCGTTTTAACCCATTTATATATGTAAAAATGTGCTTAATTATGTAATAATTTCAATTGTTTGGGTATTTTATGCCAAAATTTAAACACTCAAAATGCATCCGCAAATTTACACATAGTTGATTAAATAAATAAAAAAGTATTACGTAAATTAAATTTAAAGAGCATTAATATGCAAACAAATTTGAATGAAATTTTTTTCTCCGTGTTCATGTTAACTCTCAAATACATCAATTGTGCTGTGTTCATGTTAACTCTCAAATACATCAATTGTGTTGGGTTCATATATTTGACACAAATTTAAGCCTCGTGTAAAAATTTCGGGTTCATGTTGGTTTCGACTTTAGAACAAGACCAATTTAACAACCCCAAATTGATCACCTCTATAATAGAGTTAGCTAATCTGAGCTTGAATTGTAGGGCGTTACACGAGGAAGAGAAGAGGCCAAAGGGTGGTCTATCAAGGGTGCAGTTCTTCACAATTGTGCTTATATGTAGCTTTGCATACTATGTGGTTCCTAATTATCTATTTCAATCCATCACCGCGCTCTCGTTCGTATGCTGGATATGGAAGGATTCCTTCAAAGCTCAGCAAATCGGTTCGGGTCTTAAAGGCTTCGGTATAGGAGCTTTCGGTCTTGATTGGGCCACTGTTGCTGGTTTCCTCGGAAGCCCGTTAGCCACCCCGGATTCGCTATGGTGAATATGTTGGTCGGGTACGTGATAATCTTTTACATGGTGGTTCCCTTGTCTTATTGGAGCAACTGGTATGAAGCTAGACGATTTCCCATGTATTCTTTCAAGACATATCATGCTGATGGGACAAAGTACAATGTTTCAAAGGTTTTGAACCAATCATCGTTTTCATTCAATCAACAAGGATATGATGAATATGGAAAAGTTAACATTAGCATATTGTTTGTACTAGCTTATGGTCTAAGCTTTGCAACATTGGCTGCCACCGTATCCCATGTGATTCTCTTCTATGGAAGGTATCTATCTAATCTTGTTTGATTTAAGGATGGATCATCTTTATAAACTTACACGTTTGTTTGTTTCTTTGTTTGTATGTACCATTCGTGCGTCTTATCCTTGTTATATTAATTTGAACATCAGCACAATATGGGAACAAACAAAGGCATCAATCAACACGAAATTCGGGGACGTACATACAAGGTTGATGAAGAAAAACTATGAGCCTGTTCCAGAATGGTGGTTTCATTGTCTTTTAATAGTGGTCATCGGTCTTGCTTTGCTTACTTGTGAAGGATTTGGGAGGCAGTTGCAGCTTCCCTATTGGGGAATCATGTTAGCAATTGCTTTAGCTTCGGTCTTCACGTTGCCCATTGGTGTTATTGTTGCCACCACAAACCAGGTGAAAAATCCATGAATTGTGTGTATTTGCATTGCTTGTTTTAGTGTAGTGTGCGTGCGTCTATGTGTGTATAGCATTTGGGTCAAACCGCCTATTGCTACATGATCCAGCTCAGGGAGAGTAATATATATGATCTTGGTTGATGAATTGTTTCTATTTTTCAGGGAGTGGGACTTAATGTTATTACAGAACTGATCATTGGGTATCTATACCCAGGCAGACCACTTGCCAATGTTGTGTTCAAAACCTATGGTGACAACAGCATGCGACAAGCCATACAGTTTCTGAGTGACTTCAAGCTAGGCCATTATATGAAAATCCACCAAAGTCCATGTTCATTGTTCAGGTAAAATTAGATACAGAGATATCCGAATTACAAACGAGTGGTAATTACTCATACTCGACGCTAATCGAGTCTTTTTTCCTGAAAGTTGGTAGGAACAATCATAGCGTCGACAGTCTACTTCGCTACATCTTGGTGGCTCCTCACAACAGTCGAATTCATCTGTGATCCTGCCAATCTTCCCGTCGGAAGCCCATGGACATGCCCCGGAGATGATGTTTTCTACAACGCCTCGATTATATGGGGACTGGTTGGACCTCAACGCATGTTTGGAAACCTCGGGCTATACTCAAAAATGAATTACTTCTTTCTTTTTGGAATTCTTGCACCAGTGCCATTTTGGTTTCTTTCAAGCAAGTTCCCCGAGTGGAAATGGGCAAGGCTCGTTAACATACCAATCCTTATAACCTGCCCCGGGCCACCTGCTAAGGCAGTGAACTTTAATATGTGGTTCGCGGTGGGGATGTTCTTTAACTTTGTTGTTTACAAGAGGTTCAAGAGTTGGTGGGCACGACATAATTATATATTGTCGGCTGGACTTGACGCTGGTGTTGCATTCATGGCTATCCTTTGCTATTTGGTGTTACAAAATAGGAACATCAATGGACCAGAATGGTGGGGGTTAGAGCTAGATGACCACTGTTCATTGCCCAATTGTCCTTCGGTTCCTGGTATCCATGTTGAAGGATGTCCTGTTATTCAATGAAACCTCGGATTCTGTTGTCTTGAAAAGTAGTTTCTAAACACAAGATTTATGTTACACATAATATTATTAAATTCAAGAGTTATGGGGTATGCTTTAATCTTGTATAACAACAATGATGCATAATACTGGAAATCAAAATTTATAAAATCTACAATCATTTTTGTATACGATATTAATGTATAAACTATGTTCAAACAATGAATACTTATCTTGCTAGAATGGGCGAACCAAGTCCGCAGTGTTACTTGCCAAAACTATTCATGATCCTGATACCCTCTTTCATGGTTGTAAAAATCCCGACTAGTTGCCAATTAATCAAATTAATTCCGTTAATCCCCATCAATTCCGATTAATCCCCAATTAATCGCTAGTCCCCACCCCACCGCCCGACTAACGACTAGCGATTACTTCAATACTGCCCTCTTTGACATAAAGTCTGACTAAAAGTGTGGTTTCCTATAAATCGCCAGGGTCAATTTGACCCGGGTCTTAACATCACATTGAAAACTCTATACATATTACGGGTGTTCATTGCAGGTCAAACCATGAGCCAAACCCTTAGTAACAGTTTTTGTTATAAAAACCCGAAACTGGACCGCTAAAAATTAAAAGCGAACCAAACCGAACCACTGCTAACGATTTTGTTCCCATTTGGTTTCACAATATAGGCTTTTCTGGGTTCTTGTATAAAATTTTAAAATAAAATACTAGGCAACCTTAATTTTTGTTTTTCACCTAAACCGTATACACATTTAACTTACATATGGATCATTACTCATTTAAAATTTACCTAATTTCCTTTTCATTGTTACATTTAATACATTTAATACGTCCGTGATTTTGTTTTCATTAACATAGCATGTTTTCATAATTTAAACTTTACCCTTTTATAATAAAATTTTAATTGTTTTGGTTTTTCTAAATTTAAGAGTTATGCCGGTTTTGTTTTTTATGATAACACATATTTGAAATTACAAAATATAAACCAAGTTTTATTAATTCAAGCTGTGTAATACACGAGATTATAACCTAGACAAAAGATCAAATAGAAAGTTTAGTTTAGATAGAAAGTGTAGGAAACAAATATTAAGAGGATACGTGGTAAATAACAAAAACATAAGAAGGGCATTTTAGTCAATCTTATTTCATCTATTCTATTATTCTTATTTGCATATTCAAAACCCACCATCTTCAACCTTTCCTTCCATTTCTCGCTCTAGAATTACTACATCATCGGACGATTGTCTTTATCAATGAATGGTTTAAACATTCAATCAACGTGTTCTTCAATTTCTTCTTTGAAGAAACCCAATTTATTTTTTTGCAATTTCTCATTTTTTTTCAAGTTAACATAATACGATGGAACATGAGAAATCGATTGAACTAGATACTTCTCTTCTCAAATTTCTCAAACATTTTCTCAAACATCCCTTCTCTTTATGTGGTCTTACTTTTGGGCAACAATATTAGTCTCAATTTTATTAAGAAATCAAGTGTAAAAACTTGCACACCAGTGTTTGACAAAATGTCTCAAAAAAAATTACAAAACAGTTTTCAATTTAAACTTTCATTTAGAATTGTGTTTTACAAAGGAATAAAAAACATATTTTTTGTGTGTTTTTTTATCATCCCGTTTTACAAAAGAATGAAAAAAACGTTATTGCGTTTTTCCAAAAAAATGAAAAAACACATTTTTTTGTGTTTTTTGTCCATTGCGTTTTACAAAATAATGAAAAAAACACAATTTTTTCCATTGCGTTTTACAAAATAATGAAAAAACATAGTTTTTGTGTATTTTTGTCCATTGCGTTTTAGAAAAAAAAACGATCTTTTGTGTTTTTAGTCAATTGCGTTTTAGAATAAACACTTTCTTTTGTATTTTTAGTTCATTGCGTTTTAGAAAGAACATTTTTTTGTGATTTTGATCCATTGTGTTTTAGAAAAGACATTTTTTGTGTTTTTTGTCCATTGCATTTTAGAAAGAACATTTTTTTATGTTTTTAATCTATTGCGTTTTAAAAAGAACATTTTGTTTCATGTTTTTTATCCATTGCGTTTTAGCAAAAAAACACTTTCTAATGTGTTTTTTGTCTATTGCGTTTTAGAAATAATACTTTCTTTTGTGTTTTTAGTTTATTGCGTTTTAGAAAGAAAAAAAATCATTTTTTGTGTTTTTTGTTAATTGCGTTTTACACATTTGTGTTATCGAAAACTTTTAAAGTATAGCAATAGTGTGCTCGTTTTAAGGATAAAAAACGCTCGCTTTTATGGTGCAATTTTTATAAAAATATAATGTCGTATGAAAAGGTTTATTAACGTTTTAAAAACAGAGGAAATTGGAGGAGAGAGAAACTATTGGCTTGGATGGACTACAATACCCTTATAATAACCCACGCGCCTCCTTTCTTTTGTTCAATCTCACTCATTTAATCTTAACCCTTAATTATTTAATAGATAGTCAAGCTTACTTCATATCATTCCTACATAAAACATACTTCCTATTATATACTAACCCTTCTAACCTGATATAAATAAAACAAATTATCCAAAATGCATAAAATAAAAGTATTGATATTTAGCAACTTGGACTACAAGTTTTGATTCTGTTTGTATAATGCTCAAAAATAAAACGATTTGTTTCATGTTTGGTGATATTTGGTTGTTAATGGCCATGATATGGTTCATTATTTGATGTCCAGATTCAATTCTACGCATATGGAAACTCAATCTCGGTTGATATGATGAAAATCAGCAAAGATCGAGAAGATCTCCATCAGTATCCGCTATACAGCGACTTTGAGCGGTAAATCTACATTTCAAAACATGATATTACATTAAAAGCTTAAAAGAGTGAAGGTCGAGGTTAGGCTATGGGGTAGGGGCGGGGGTTTGGGCGTGGGTTGGAGGGAAACGCCCATGTGACCATCCCGGGTAGGCTTGGGTTTGGGCGTGGCCCTTTGGGCGGGGGTTTCAGCCCGGGCGTTAGACGAAGCTACCCATCTAAGCTGGCGGGTGGACATTAGGTACACCCTACCCTATATTATCTATTAATTTAAAAAAAAAGATAAAATAAAAGAAATTTGGCCAAGCCACGCCCCAAACCCAAGCCCCGCTATACCCCCAATTTTTTGGGTCTTGACAATGGAGCCTACCCAGCCCACGTGTCAACCCATGCCCCAAACTCCCGACCCACCATACCCCATGATGTTATATCACTTGACTGAATCAGTGGTGGAGTGGTTGGTAGTATGCGCGTTTGTTTCGGGGATACCTGGGTTTGAGTCCCGCTGGCCACTCTTTTTTTTGTTTTCATTTAAAGCAAGTTTCCATATATTGTACCTGGGTCGCTCTACTTTGTAACTTAACTAACCAACTATAGTTACTTAGTGATCCATTTCTTCACAATCTTTGACATAATTAACTTGGTTTCATAAAAATTTTTCTTTTTAAATTCTTTAATTATTTGTATAAACTAGGATTAAGACCCGCTCGCGTTGCGGCGCGGGTACATCGTAAACATTGAATGGATTACTCCAAACGTTATATGATACATTAACCTTATGAAAACACGCATTTCGACGTATCCAGTTGAACTCAATGTAACATGTATACGTATTGTGATTGGATCAAACGTAAGGTAAATCAAATTCATATCGAACAATCATAACGTACTATATGTAACCCAAATCATACATAGAAAACGTAACGGTATGAAGGAAAATCTGACACAGGTAATCGAAAGCGATTAGAGCTTTTAAAAAAAGGGGAAAAACCATAATTTCACTTCACTTGGTTCGAGACAAATTTTACGAAACATACATAAAATAAACGCGAAAACCATAATTTGCCCAAACCTTGGGGACGATTTTGGCAGTTTACTATTTATCTAATGTTTTTCTAATTATCAAATTTTATAATATTCTAAAATTGTATATAATGCTTAAGTTTTATGTTTTGTAAATAATATTTTGAAATTCCTTTGCTAATTATTTGTTTTAAACTATTAAAACTTTTATATATATTATTTTTATGTAGAATGTTTTTAAAAATCCGGCTTATCATGCCGTTACTAACGGTTTGTTTTCGAAGTTTTAGGCTTCGATAATAGTTAAAGTTAGAGCTAATCATCTAATTACATCTCTAACTACTCCATATCTATATCCAAAATATAAACATTATTGTGTGTATGTTGATGCATTTGCTCACAGAGAAGAACAACTCCAATCTAAAGTCTAGATTTAATGTTGAATTATTTGATGTGAATTTAATGTTGAATTTTTTGATATGATTTACCAAAGAGAAGCATGAACTTCAGTTACGGTAGATTTTTTTTATTACATATCATAAGGATAAAACAAAAGCATACTGGAATTGTTGTTAAATTGTTAATGTATTTCACCTACTATAATTTTATCGTTCAGATTGTATATCTATCGATACATGGACTATTATACTCCTTGTTTGAAGTACATATGTCATTATCAAATAAAGATAAATTATGATCCTTGGTATTAATGTTGGTTTGTCGGTAACAATTAAGAAACAAAAAATAAAAAAAAATTATATTAAAAACGGTTAGAAAAAAAAGTTATAAGAAAATATTAATAAAAAATTAAAAAAAATAAATAAACAGTGTAAACTGTTAAAATCGTCCCCGAGGTTTTGGCATTTTTGTCACATTCATCCAAAATACCACTCATTTAAAGTTAGTTTTTAATGGTGTTAAAGAAATGGATGGATCTGGCAACTTTTGTGAAACCTGAGTGGTTCAGTTGAGAAAAACAAACTTTTTGGATGGATCTGGCAAATACGTCCAAACCTCAGGGACGATTTTCGCAGTTTACTCCATATTATATCTTACATTAAGCATTTCCCAAAAAAGTTTACGTCGAAACCCAGAACAACTTGAATTTATACCGAAACGTACATAAAAATATGCACGTAAAATGGTTTCTTTAAACGAAAACGTGTTGTATTTGACCTGGTCGTTTATAAAAAAAATTAACGTCAAAATGTAGAACAAATCATATTTATGCCTACCCATACATAAAATATGCACGTAAAAATAGTTTTTAAGTAAAGGAAGTACATAGGTAAACCGAAACAAAATATTAGTAAAAAATTTAATAGGTTTAAAAAGTTCGTAAAACCGTGCCAAGTAGCACCAATGCACACCGTCATCGACTCTCAACATCAGAAAAAACTCGTAAAAATAAAATAGATAAAATGGAAAATATTACACTGAACGAAAAACAGACTAATCGTTGAACCATGCACACCCGTTATGATGTGTTGATGCGAATAAATTAAACAGAAACGTAAAACATAGTAATAATAACTTAGACGATCTAGGACCCGCCCTGCGGCGAACTAGTCAAAAGGGGAAAAATGGACAAGTTACGACGGGCATGTCAAATGTGAAAAATAGAGCAAAAAACGTTGAACCTCACATGCACGCTACGACACGTTAACTCGCAAAATTTAAAACAAAACGTAAAACGAAAAACTTGCGAAAGATAAAACGTATGGGTGACCAAAGTTGTAAATAATAAAGTGTTGTGTTAAATTATAAAAGATGAAATTTTTTTGGTTAAAAGTGAAAAAAGGGGTTAAAATACAAAATATGAAAATGTTTAAGTTAAAAATGAAAAATCAAAGTTATTATTTTTTTTTAAAACTCCCCAAGCTTGGGGTACAACACCAGAATGCAACAAAAAGTTGCTAATTTATAATATGGTAATGAAATACATCATTAAATAAATATAACTGAAAACATATTCCATCTTTATTTAATAAGCGGAGATAAATTTGTTTTGCCATTGGTCGGGTTTTAGGATCCATTTCTAGAGGATGTTACAGTTCTAGGGTTCTTATTACACTAATTGATTTGTAGATTGTTGATTTTGCAATTGTGTATTTGAAGATTGTTATGAAATATGTGCCACACATCAACCGATTGCGAAAACATCGGAGTGAGACGAAAACGAGATTGCAAGAGACTTCATAACGACTGTTTGTGAAAAGTATTTAATAATCAAAATTTCATTTCATTTCTAAATCGGAAATACATCTTAAACAAGGGAAACAAACTACAAAACATAAACAAAATTTAAAGTGCGTTTCTAGTCTTCCTACTAGATTTCTTTCAACGTAACATCATCAAGTTCCTGCAATACATTTTAAAATACATGTCAACACATAAAGTATTGGTGAGCATAAAATTTTGAATTACTAGCATAAATAAAACGGTTTAAACGAATCCATATGGCATAATCATGAACTAAGACTTATCATTACAATACTAGCATACTTGTGGAAACCTTCCTAGAGGTTGCCTAAGTAGTTTCAAAGAAGATTAGAAGAAGAAAGGTGAAGAAAAGTGAGTAAAAACTCACTTAGAACACTTGAAAGTTTTCTTCCTTGGTTGGAATTCTTGAGAGGATTAGAGAGTATGGGAGTAGATTAGTGTGTGCAAAGTGTTTAAGAGGTAGTGGGGGCTTGTATTTATTAGTGGGGATTAGTCTTTGGGAGTTAATGAATGTGGTTGGGAAAGTGGATTTTCATTTTTAGTCCTTGCACTTGTATGTTGCTTATTTTATGTTATAAAAGTGTATGCAAGCATGTTATAAATATGAAATACGTATGAATGTGATTCTGAGAAAATATAATCTCGATGTATGTCTCGGTTTTTAATAAAAACATGTATTTCAATGGCAACTTTAAAAGTTCAGAAGGGCCAAATATGTCATGTCCTATAATCTCAAGCTTCTCCTCAAAGATATCCCCTAAAAGATCATCTTCTTCTTCTTCTTCTTCTCACCTGAGTCCCCGACAGTTACTTGTAAGTTTCTTCTTCATTTCTTCTCTTCCTCTCTACATTTTCTTCTTCTTCCTCTCTATCTCTCATGTTTCACCGGTTCTTCATCTCCTCCTCTCTCCCGCATTTTCCGGTGATCCGAAACCCAACCCACAATCATCTGAAAAAACAAACCCAATCACCCCAAAACCGACTAGCTCAAGGTTGTGTCTTTGTTTCTCAGTTTTCGGCAACTACACCAAACTAAAACCCAGTTTCCGGTGAATACACCAACGCAAAACCCAAACCCAGTTTCCGGTAAACTGTTTCTAGTCAACCGAAGCTTCTTGTTTCCTCGTTTCCTACGTCTAAACCCAAACCAAACCCGACCCGTCTCTGTTTTTGGCGAATACACCCAAACCCCAACCAACCCGACCCGATCTAATCAACCATAACTTCAGATCCAGAAAACAATGTCGGTTGAACCGCATTACGTCTTCAACAGCCGTGGTATAGCAGGTAATTAAGTAATTTTGGTTATTTTTTGTTATATAAATTGATTCGTTGGTTAGTTTTGATGAATTTGGGTACAGCTACGAGTTATATACGGTTTAATTTTGGTTATGTATGGGTTATATTGGTGATTTTAGTTATACACGTGTTATATACTCATTTGTACGAGGGTGATACGGGTTGATTTTCTATATACGGGTTATATACAGTATAATCTAATATATTTGTTGATTTCCGATGATAATCGTTGATTCCTTTTATTAATTTGTAGTCGGGCTGACGCTGGAAATCCCGGTCTTGAACACGGGCTAACGGTGATACTTGGCTTTAGGGGCAAGATCATAGTGACGATTTAGCTTCTGGTTGTGTACATCATGCGGCTTTAGCGCTCTTGGGTGTTTCATTCAGACTAGGCACCGGTGTTACGATTTTTAGGTTATTTGTAAATTTCTACTCTTATTATAATAATTTTTAGTTTATTAGTAGCATTTGATGTTATTATTGTAAGTTTAACTGACTTATAACTTTTGAAATATTAACTTTTGTCGTTAGGTACGTTAATCTAAATTTGGTTTGTTTAATAGTGCGTTTATACTAGTCTAATACGCTTTTTAAATTTGTTTTATACAAATTACACACCCTAGGATGCGTTTTACTATTCAGTGAACACTTCAGGGACACATAATGAAGTCGTAACATTTAAATTTGGTGGGAAAAAAAAATCGAACGTAAGGGGACTTAAATAACCACAGGTTATAAAACCATGTGCACACTTAAAAAACAGTAAACTAGTAATTTCAACTAAACAACTAACTCAGTTAGTGAGGGGCGCAACATGTAGCGGTTTTTCAAGACAGAGAACCATTTAGTGAAAAGTTTGTTATTTGAACACAAAAAGACACCGCCCTTCTACCACAAAAACACAAATTACATGAGAATTACACAAAGGGTGTGGCTAAATGCACCTCCATTTTTACTGTTTATACCTTCCTTTCCAAAAATATCATTTTGATAATTTTTTACATTCCGCCCTTTACCTTTTATATATTATTGTTTTGTTCAATTGTTTACGTTTTTTTTGGCTCATTCCCT